>BSBM01000431.1:4270000-9070000 GCA_027924585.1 Larix kaempferi | reverse complement strand
GAAGCCATTGTCTCCTTTTCTTTTTCTTATAGTTGTAGATGGTCTTAGTAGGTCAATTAGGGAAGCCAAAATATATGGAGCCATATTAGGTATTAAATTTAGGAGATATTTGTCTTTAACTCATTAGTGTTTTTGTAGATGATGTTCCATTATTTATAAATGACAATGTCAGGGAATGCAATATGACGAAGGGAATATTGAAGGAATATAGAGTGGTAGTTCATAAGGAAGGAAGGGTTGTATAATTTACCCATTTAAGTTGTATATGGTAAGGAATATGAGTGGATATAAATCTTTAAAAATATTCCATATTATTTAATGGTCTAGAGGTTAGGGATGAACAAAGGATCTTGGTAGAATTCCCCTTTAGAGTTTTAAATATGCAATAAGGCTTCAAGTATTTGGTATTCTTGCTAAAACCTACTAGATATGGTAGAAATGGATAGGGATGTTTATCGGAAGAAAAAAAATTAAGCTCAAATCAATCACCGGATAATTAGATGGCTTTCTATTAGTGGTTGATTGACTTTGGTTAAATCAATCTTAGAGGTTATTCCCATTTTTTGGCACTCATTGTCATGTATTCCAAAGGGTGTTTTACAAGAAATTAGGAAGCTATGTTTCAATTTTATTTGTTCTTGTAAATGTAAACATGATCATATCTTTTTGGTGAAATGGAAGCAAGTATCTATGCCAAAAGAAGATGGGGGTTGGGATTTAAAAAATGTGCATGTATTTGGTTTATCTTTAGCAACCAAAAATCATTAGAAGGTCTTGACTAAAAGAGAATTATGGAGAGACATTATATAACAAAAATATATTCTCTAGATCCTTTTTTAGATTGTATTAGAAATCATAGGAAGTCTATAAGAAATGTTTTCAATCATTGTAAAGCATTAGCTAGATTATTTCCAATGATTGGAGATTACTTAGCTTGGAAGGTTGGATTGAGAGAAAATGTAAAAATTGATGCTAATGTTATTTTAGGGTTCAAGGATAGGTTTCTATTATTAGAGTATTTTATGTTGAGTCATTTCATTAAAGGCAATTATTTATGTTGAATCAAATAGGAGATGTAATCTTAATAAGTCTTTGGAGTCAAGGATGGTGCTTTGTTGATTATTTATATTTAGTTTAGTAGGTGAACATATTAATGAATGGAATGATTATATAATATATCTTTAAAGGTCATATCCAATTGAAATATGAGCCAACTTTCTTCGCATGGGCCAAGATTAAGAATTGGGGTGAAAATACTACAAAACTAGGTTATAAAGTTATGCTTCATTTAGTAAGCATTAAACCGTATTGGTGGTCAAAGTAAGTGGAAAGTGTGGAAAATATATGGCAAGGCATTTCAGTTGAAGAATGCTTGTGATCCTAGTTTGAGAAAAGAGAATTAGAAAACTTCAAAGGTGGCAATGCTTAGTTTTATAGGGCATTTGATTGGCATGAAACTCCATAAATTTTTAGGATGGGTTCTTACCTTCATTTTAGGATTATGCTTAGAAGTGTATCACTTGGGATATAAAGATCATTCCTATATAAATACTTGAGATTGAAATAGATAGGTCTATGGCCCATGGTTTCTTTGATGGGGCCTTTCAAAGCTACCAAAATTTTAGTAGTACTAGAGGAGTCTTGTACTTTTCATATTAGCATTATATAAAAATTCATTTCGGTTAGTGTAGAACAAATAATTCAACTAAGTTCATGGATTTAAAGTTTTTGAAATGTTCCATGGAAAAAAATATATCGAGTATTCAAATATTTGGATATTCAACATTAGAAATTAATTAGATGAATGGGACATCTCAATTTCATAATATAATGCTCAGGTGTTCAAGAGAAAACTTAGAAGATATTAGTTCTAAATTTAAGTTTTTCTCATTTACTCATTGTCTATAGAGAATTAAATAGTGTAGCATAGTTTTGTCAAAAGAAGCTCAAATCTTGGTGTAAGGTCATACGGTTATGGAAGAGGTCTAAGATGATGAACTAAATGTTTCTATTTAGCTCTTTTGATTAGTTCATGGATGTAGTGTTTTCTCTCATATAGTATTTTTCCTTACAAGAAATGGGAGTAGTTTATATTTCATATTAAAAAAATCCCCTTATGCTAGTAAATTTAAATTTTTAGACTATAATGGTGAGAGGGGAATTTCATTCTCCTTTAGATTTTTTTTGCCTTTTTGGGATTATCCTTTTATGACCATAGGTTGGGGTTTTTATTTTTTTACCGTTGGGAAATAAAGTAATATTTATTTAAAAGTGTTTCCTACACTTAGAGAATGTAATTTTCTTTTTTTACTGAGAATTAAAATTACATTACTTTATAGAATATTAATAACAAGGTTGAGTGGTGGATTCAATATGTTATGGTGAAAGTTATTGGAAGTAGAAGAATTAAAGAGAATATATATATATATTCCAACAAAAAATGAGTTTTTGATGGAAGGGTGGTTCAAAAGTCATTGTTAAAGGAATTATCAATTGAAGGATAGTCTATAAGTTGTTGATGGAAGAGTGGTGATGAATAAGCCACTTGTAAAGGGATGGATGGAAAGGAATGATTGACAATATGTGAACCAAAATTGTAGTGAATGACATGGGGATGCTTGAAAAAGGAAGGGCAATGATAAGGTAATGAACAATGAAGGTCTACAATAAAGTAGTCACCCACAAGGGGATGACTAATAAGGAAAGTCACTGACAAGGGAGTGACTACCATTAAAGGTTATCAATAATGAGACAACCAACAATGTGTCATTGATGGTGTATCCATTGGCAATGTAAATCACTAACAAATCATTTGTCAATAAGGAATTCATTGAAAAAGCTATTTATTGACAAAGGGATTGCCAACAAAGCATGTAGTTATATGCTTGTCGTATGGAAGTTGATTGCAAGTTGCCAAGAAACCCATGCAGAATTTGCATGAACCATGACTTGACATTGATTATCTAATAGATTCAATCAAGGCCACATATCAACCTCCCAACTTAATCATATTGGTTATTAGTGATTGACCCATTCCATAGTGATGCTCCTGACACCACCCATTGACTTAGCTCCTCATCAATGTTTGTGTCCACCATCAATGTCAATATTATCATTTCATTGACCACTGAACTTGGGGATTTGTCACTTTCAAATTCTAAATATCCAAGGATTTGAAGCATGCATTTGCATGTTACAGACATGTCCTTAGATCCATTATCATATGGTTGATGACATCATCAACTATTTTAACATTTTTTTTTACTAGGTATACATGTGTCTAGACTCATATCATAATATAGTAGTTGGCATTATTTAACCTTTGCTAATAATTACCATATATATACTCTTATTTAATGTTTTAATTAATAAATTTTAAATCTTTCAATTACATTGTTAAATCAAAATATTTAATAATATTATTAAAAAAGAGCAAGTTTTTAAAGTTTTCATTTTAGAATTAGGTTAGTTGACATTATTTAACCTTTGCTAATAATTACCATATATATACTCTTATTTAATGTTTTAATTAATAAATTTTAAATCTTTCAATTACATTGTTAAATCAAAATATTTAATAATATTATTAAAAAAGGAACAAGTTTTTAAAGTTTTCATTTTAGAATTAGGTTTTATTTTAAAAATAGATATTATAAAACTTCCTAATTTTTAATTGATAATTTTTTTTTATATTTTCGTGTCCAATGCCATTTTATTTATTAATTTATTGATGGAAGATTATAGGTAAGAATATGATTTTCTAAATTGCAAATATTTTAAAAATATCAATTATTTTTTTCAAAATTTATTATGAATCTTTTAAACCCTCTTTTATATATATATATATATTTAATAAATTAAATAAAAAATCACTAAAATATTATATTTGTGAATTTTTCAAAATTAAATATAATAAAATTCACTAAAATTACAAACTATGATAACATGATTCAATCATTATATTATATATATACAATTATGATTCAATCATTATATATACAATACGTTGAGTGGAGAAGGATAAGCGGAAGGGGAAGGGAAAGGGAAAGGCGAAGACGGTGGTTAATTTTTTTTTTTTTTTAAATTAAATTTTTAATCTTTTTAGGAGGGAGGTGGCCTTGGATAATTTTTTCGCAAAGAAAAGACTTATAAAGGTCTCTACCTAAGAACTAAAGGGACTTATAAAAGTCTCTCGGTAAAATAAAAATAAAAATTATAAAATAAAACAAAATACTTCTGGCTTGGTATTCAATTATTTTAGGTAATTTTTATAATATTAAAATTAGAGTTGTTTATAAAAATGATTTTTTTTTTAAATTATGAATTAATATGTTATTAAGATTTATAGTGAAAATGAGATTCAATGTGATCTATGTATTTGGTGTTTTTTATTCTCCACTTTTTTAATTATAAAATCAACATAGATCCATCTTAAAGGGGATATACCAAGCACCCATAGGGATCAAATCTCTTCATCTCTCCAAGTGCAAATCCCTTTTTAAAGTGCAAATATTGAAGAAGCTTTTTAATTTATCTAATTTGTGTAGTTTTATATAAATGTCGTTATAAATGTTTTAAATAGCTGACATGTTATTTTTTATAATATTTTATTATTTTTTAAAATGGACACGTGTCAACTCTAGGATGAGCACGGAAGGAGTTACACATCTCCCCCTACTAGGCTAGGGAATGCACCTCTCCGGCGCAATTATATATTTCTTCCTAGGTTCAAATCCAGAGGGAGTAGGGTATGTACAGCTCTGTAAACTTTAGCAGTTAAATCGGTGACCTTAAAAATATATTATTATTATTATTATATGCTCAATAATAATAATAATAATAATAAATTTAAGGTCATCGCCAAGTGAAACACCAATTTGGTGTATGTGACCCCTTTGTTTGTGGGACAAGAGACCCCCCTATGTGCAGTGACTTAACTACTAAAGTCTACAAAGGTGTACATACCCTAACCCCCTCCTGATTTGAACATATAACTTCCTAAGAAGAAACACACATTCTAGGAGAATTTATTTTTATTTTAACAATATTAATTTTTTTCTTTAAATCTCTATATTAAAATAATAAATTTGATATTCAAACTTTGTTTATGATTTTTTATATTACCTTAATTTTTATTGTTTTAAATTTCTTCATTACAACATAATTTCTAAATAAATGTAATTGAATCTCAAGATTTATGTTTTCTTTCTCTTATTCTCAATTGATTTATTATATCTTTCTCTTTAAATTTAGCTATGGTAAAACTTTTAATTTCTCTTTAAATTTAATTGTGGTAAAACTTTTAAAAATAGTTTTATTTTAGAGAAAGACCTCGTCATAGTATCACTTATCTTTAATTCATCCCAGTTTTGAATAATTTTTGTGCAAATATGAAACGATATTAAAAAGTTCCTCAGCCTTTAAGTGGATTATATCATAGTATATTAAATATCTAAAATTTCTTTTTAAATTTGGTTGTGATAAAACTTTTAATAATAGAGATATTTTAAAGAAAAAAATCCCCTTATTTATTATTTATCATTAATCCATCTAAGTTTTGAATATTTGTTGTGTATTTATGAAGTAATATTAAGAAGCTCTTAAACTTTTCATTATATATTTCTATATCAACACAAATCCATCATCTTAAATTTCGATTTATGAAGCACTAAGAGGGATCAACTTTATGGAGGTATAAGTTTTTTTTGGATGTGTAAATTTTTTTTAAGATAAGTCAACATAAAATATTTATTATTACTTTTTATTACGTCAATAGGTGTTAGAATAACACATATCTCCACTTTTGTGATGGAGGTTGATCTCCAAAATCTTAAAAGTCTAGGAAGATTCATTGTAGTCATCATTGAAAAATGAGCCTAACAAATATGGATTAATTGTTAAGTATTAATTATTGCTATATTTTTTTGTAGCCATTCATGCAGTAATGGTTAGATGCGAGGAGCGAGGGATTTGGTTAATTTCCCCCTCGTTGCTCTTGTTAATTTCCCCTTCGTCATTGCTTCCAATTCAACCCAGCAACTCTACTAGAAGGCATTTAATCTCAATTGAAGGAACTGCGCATCAATACTTGCATCTAAGGATGTTTCGAAAGGCTCTGATCTCAGGTTTGAGAATATGAATGCGATGGATGACTCAAATCTTTGTGTCTCAAATCAATTTGGCATCGACGAATGATTTGTTTTTCCAAAGCTGGGTGGTAAAAAAAACGGTGATTTTTTCTCTTCTTCTCCTCTTTTGCAATTCTTGCATTAATTATAATATTTTTCATTTATTTTGACCAGGTGAATGCTCAAGCATTCACTAGTTTTGCTTCTGGTCACGAGTGGGGAACACTAGAAAGAAGCTAAAGCATGAACGTGGATCTGTATGTTTTAGATGTAGTTTAGACAAAGAAGTAAGGGTTTCAAGGACTGGCATCGGTAAGCCTCCAACATTGACATGTCATTATGTTTTCAAAGACAAATGTACGGGGTATGTTGAAAATAGGATTGGCCATCTGAAACCAAGCCGATACAAATCATATGCCTACACGTTTAGTTGAAAACCCCATTGACTTATTCACATATAGCAACGAATATAA
The DNA here is from genome assembly GCA_027924585.1 of Larix kaempferi. NCBI lineage: Eukaryota > Viridiplantae > Streptophyta > Pinopsida > Pinales > Pinaceae > Larix > Larix kaempferi. The sequence continues at coordinate 9,063,399 of BSBM01000431.1, read as the reverse complement.
CATTGCATGATGTTTTAATTGCCCAATTTTATGGAAACAAGTGTAAGAGAATATATGTAAACATGGAGGCAGCCATCCTACGAACCTACCGTTGAGGGTGGTGGGAAATCTGGGAAATATCAACCGATTAAAGGTTGGGCCAGCTTCTCTCTTATTTGATGTTACTTATATAATCACCTCATAAAATTTTATTTTGTAAAATGGTCAAATTTGGGAAATGACGATTTAGTTTAAAATTGTTCAACCTACGATGTTGGGTAAGATGCTAGGTTTGGACTCTCTACAAGTTGCCCATTTAACTTGTGGCCAATGGCTTATTAATATTCATTGGCCACAATGGTCGTGCTAAGTTTTTTATAACATTACCTAACTTTATATAATGTTACACATTACAACATCTCTCCCATAAATATCAAAAACATAATTTTAATATATAAAAACTTATTTAAAAAATAATAATTTATATTTTACATTTTATATATATAATTCTTATTCATTTTCTTGAGATTTTGTTCCATTCATTGGATTTTGTTCCCGTTATTAATATTTTCGACCTCTTATGAGGTCACATTGGGTAGATACAGTGGAATGTTAGGTAACTCCAATATTATAAATATATTAATATTTCAATATTGTTAAAAAATTGACTTGAGGAGACATAGATGAGAACTTTCCAATATAAAAAAACATGTGATGTAGTTAGACATTAAAATATAATAAGAGATCGGTTCTTCATAAATATTTAATCTTTTAAACCATTCAAAATTCACAACATGTGATATAGATAAACCAAATATCAATTTTGACTTAAATCCATTCATGTGCAACGTGAGAACTTTGAAAAAAAATATTTATTTTATATTAAGTAGTTAACCTTTTAAATATATTAAAAAGATGTGATATTATCACTAATTTAATCAAGTAAATTATACAAAATTCATAATAAATGGTAATGGGGATATTAATTAATAAAGATAGAGGATAAATCTTATACTCATATTAATTAATATAAATGAAAATGATCATTTTCATAAAAACAATAAAATACTTTAGATGAGCATAAATTGCATTGACTTATAAGTGTGCCCATTGGTTGGTTGGTATGTCATTTTTGCCATCAAAATATTTGTAGGAAGTTTTCAAAAGATTCCATACTTCAACATCACCAATCAATCAAGGTGTGGAATACTTCAACATCACTATCCATCAAGACCATGGAACATAACGTTTTATCTGTCTCCTTGTATTGGTGACTATTTAAGTCCCAACTTTAGGCACCATGTGACAGTTGGTTTATGAGATCTTTTTCGCTTTCAATCTTCTTACATAGCTTAGTGTGAAAGTGCGTTTTTTTCTACCTATACCAAATGGGAATCTCAAAATATAGTTAACATAAAAGATTTGTGAAAAAGCATCTAAGATGTTTTTAATACCAAGAAAAAAAAACACGCTTAATAATACCAAAAAGTCATTATTAGATGCATTGTGTAATATAAAAAAATGTGGCTTAGAAAATGCATTGGGTCAAAGGAAATTGATAAAATTATTGTGAAAGGTGGCGAGTATAAATTTAGAATTATGGATGTTATCTTATTTATTATTTTATTTTAATATTTTAAAATATAATATTAAATTGAAATTGATCAAGATGATTATCAATATTGTATTTTAATAAAAAGAGGGGAATTACTTAAATTGTTTTAAAATTTTATTTGAGTGTTAAAAAATACTAAGAAAAAAATCTTAAATCATTATGATTTTGATTAGTTCAATTTTAGAAAGATATATATTAAAACAAATATTTAGAAATTTAGATTTAATGTGGATGTATTAAGGGTATTTTAAGATAAATTGTTCTTAATTTAGTAATATAGATTTTATTCTTAGGCTATTGAAAATAACGAGATACTTTTAATTTTTTCAATGGGGTTTACTAGCCAGGCAATATTATATCACGTCCATTCATATTGGGGGTTTGAACACTCTAGTGAGGCAATATCATATCACATCTATTCATATTGGGGGTTTGAACACTCTTAAAAACCTAAAAAATATATTGCCCCGTATTAAGGGGTCAATGGGCGTTTTTAATTTGACATAATAATATAAATATTTGGGGTTATTTTATTTGGGATGGATGATGAATAACCTCAAATTTGTGGGATGGATTCATACCTCCAAATCATGGGCTCAATTCATACCCACCAAAAACTTAAGGACCCTCCATTTTTATCTGATATTGCTCATGATCCTAAGTTTTGCATAAATGTGATAATAGTGTACCAATGATAATATCGATTGAAGTCTCTTTAGATTACTAGCCTTGAGAAATCCTCATTTAATAGCTTATTTAAAGGCTTGGTTTTAATTGATATTAAATATTGTTTTTCATCTTTAAGTTGAGAGATGTAGCTAGTTGGGAGTTCTAGAGTTGAACAATTGTATTGTATTTTTTGTAGGCATTCGAGTAAAAGATCTAACTCTTCCTTTTTTAGGTTGGGGTTTAGGTGGGTATTGAGATTCAATCAAACCTTGTTCCATGGCAACCAAGAAACGTGAGATCAATCTTTCTTGGTCATTGGAACCAAGAAAAGTTAGATCAATATTTCTTGACTAATTGTTTCTTTCAACTTTTTGTATTCTTCTTTAACATTTTCACATTTACAATTAGGAATAGTTGTTAGATTGAGTTATATTTGGCACATTCATATTTGTAATTTCAATTCTTATATGCAAGGCATCCATCTTAATATTGTATTGGAACTGACATGAACATAGGTGAAAATCTAAATCCTTATTTACATACCATGAAATGGTAATAATATAAGTTTCACCACCTGTGTATTTTTATAACTATTGCATGCTTGAAACCTAACAATGGATATTCTTCCCTCTCCTATAAAGATATAAAAAAAAAAAGATAAAAAAAAAGAACTAGATATAACCCAAGAAATAGGTAACTAAATGTTGTTAATTCCATTGATTTGCAAGAATAAATGTAGAGGAAGTGGGGGAAATTCATTGCATCTTGTGAATGACCCTAATCCAAGCTATGCACATGATCATATGGTGTTATTGGAAAGTAAGAAGATTTTATCTATGTTCATTTGGGTTCAAATATCAATGGTATTTGTTTTGATAGGAAGGTAGGTGTTGAGATATTGTAACTTCAAAGAATATTATAATTGTACTTTATTATTCCGGAGATGATTCATTCCTCCGTGAAGATCTTATTGTATATCCGGAGATGTTTATTCCTCCGTCGGAATGTGGTAACTTGGGTTATTAGACTTCCCTAGTGGGGGTCGGCCCTGTATGTGTTATGTGGGTCAAAGGGTTATTAGACCACCCTAGAGGGGTCGGCCTAGTCAGTTGTAGTGGGGTATTTAACCCATTGGTTAAATGCGAGCCTACATGATTTGTGTAAAAGACAAGTCGGAGTAGTGTATAAATAGAGGAGGTGTATTCCTCACTTTACACACATACACTCACTCACTTGAGAGTGGCGCACTTGTGGAGGAGAGGTCTGCTATGGTGGAGGAGGAGATCATGTCTTTGGTTTGCATCTTTGTATATTTCTAGTCATCTATTGCTGGGTTTTCTACCCCATGAGGGTTTCCCAGGATAAATCTGTGTCTCTTGTGTTTATGCTATGCTTGTTGTTTCTTCAGTGATCCTGTATATGCTATTATTGTGAAATGGAATGTAATGCTGCTATTTTCTGTCTTAGCATATTAAATCTTAACATGGTATCAGAGCTAACCTGAAGGAAGGCAAGGTATGGCACTTACGACACTTGCTTTACTTACGACAATTTGAAGGTTAGGGTTTTATATAGCAAAAACCAGCCATCGTGGAACTTTCGCCATAAATCCATTTTGGAGAAGGTCCAGGATCTGAAACCTTTACAGGTCGTAGATAACATCTCCAGGTATCTTGTGTCCAAAGGGAACCCTCAGATTCGTTGCACTTTGTAAGTTATGATCAGTACAAGTTAGGGTTTCTGCCTCTTCCAGATCTCAGTCAAAATCAGGTGACCTAGGAAAAAAGGGCACAACTTGGGCTAGGAATCTCCAAATGAAATTTCGTAAAAAGTGACAGGTAGTAAACAGACTATACTATCTCAGGAAACTTTTTCAGAGGCCGAAGTTGAACCAGTGACACGTGGCATGCTGTACAAGTTTGCTCTCCTGTTTTATCCCATAAACAGGTCATGTTGCGACACTTGGCATAACTTGGGCTAGGAAGCTCCAAATGAAATTTCGTAAAAAGTGATAGGTAGTACACAGACTGTACTATCTCAAGAAACTTTTTAATAGACCGAAGTTGAACTAGTGACACGTGGCACGCCGTACAAGTTCGCTCTCCTATTTTACCACATAAACAGGTCACGTTGCGACACTTGGCATAACTCTCTCTTAGAAAATCCAATTGAGGTCAGACCTATCGGGATGGAAAGATGACAGGTCAGGATACCATAGAAAAAGTTTTCAGACCCTGTGGAGCAAAATTTTTGGAGTTACAATAGAAACAATCATGTACATATTTCTATCAAAACAGAATTATTTTTAAGCACCTTTATTCATGGCTTCCGGAATTTAGGGTTTCGGAGAAAGTTAGAATTTTTGGAATTGGAATCCATGGCTGGATGCTACTCAGGAAAATCAAAATTTAGAGACCAAGATCGAATTTTTTGGTTGGGTAGAAGACCGGGCTTGATCAAACCCCAGTTCGGGATTTTGATCGGAAAGATGGAAAATTAGGGCTTCAGCAAAAGTTGGAATTTTTGAAGTCTGTAACCACGGCTGGAAGCTCCTCAGAAAAATAAGAGTTTAGAGCCTTGGATCGAACCTTTTGATTGGACAGAAGGGTGGGCTTCATCAAACCCTAGTTCGGGTTCCTGTCCAGAAGATCCAGAAGTTTCGAAGGCAATTTTGAGGGGTCAAATTTTGGAGATTTCAAAATTGAAGTATGCTAGTTTGATCAGCTCAGCAAGACACATCCTTCCATCCATTCAGAAGTGTGAAAGTCAAAGATTGAATTTTTAGGGTTTCTCTAGCAAACCCTAATCAAGCTCCAGATCAAGTTTCAGGGGGAGTTGAGGCTAAGGCCTGACATAAGAAGACTACAAGAAGTCTCGACAGGTATGACATAAGGAGGTTCAGGTATGTCTTGAAATCTGATTCTTGATTAAGTTCATAATGTGTTTGTCTTCATATTATTTATTAGTACAATTTTGATTAATGTTAGAATTGTCTTATCACCCTAGTAACAGTATGAATGCATGTGAATGATCGAAGACATTCATTGATTAGGGCTATATGATTGTGCTAATGCATTATGGTGTTGTGTGAGGTTGATGTTGTCTGCTAACAAGATACAGGTACATCACAAAAGACAAATCAAGTTCCATGATCATGACAACATGAAGACAAAGACTCATCCATAATCTTTGTTCTACTTACGAGGTATGTATGACTTTGTTATATTATGCTTAACCTATGAGACATGCAGGTTCTAACTCAGGATCTCTAAATCATTGAAGAGATTGTTTAGGTATGTTGTACATAACTAAGCAGGTATACTAATCCAAGTATGTTTTCCTATGTCAAGTTAGAATCTTACCTTGTGTTAGGATCCCTTATATAAGTATACTTGGTATGATTGGTTATGCTTATTCATAAAGTTAGTAATCAAGGGTTTATGCATATTATGTCTCTTATCTTGATGATTTAATTAACCAGAAGAGTACCATGATCAAACAAGAATATGCATGAGTAAAAGAAGACTTCCTTGAAACCCTGAATACTAATGATCATGACTATACATATTCAAGATTATTTAGAATTAATAATGTTTTGATAATATTGAGAATATACTAATGAATGTATGTTTGTGTATGAGATCATGATGATGACACTAGTGCACACTTGAGCATGCACAGTGGTACAGAATGAATAGAAGTTCAAAAGACATATAGAAGATCAAGCGGGAAGCAACCACACAAACATAAAAGATAAGTATTTGAGTTGTTATTTGAAATAATAAATGATATTGCTTGTATGCATAATTGTATTCCTAGAATATATCATGCTGAGTGTAAACATTCATAGAACATTGAACAATATACTACTAATATGCATATGATTGGTAAGTTGGACAAACATTCCATTGTTGCTTGTCTAGAATGAAACCTCTTTGCTGACATGCTGAGAGCTGTGCACACTCTCGATAGTATGTTCTGGTAGAGATGGAAGGCATCTAGATAGCCACTGTATGCATACAGGATATGGGAAAGTGTTGTGCCAAAGTATTGATCAAAATAGTTGCATAACTATGTAAATGATATCTGTATGCATAATAGGTTATCATGTCAATATGATTTGATGATTATGAAGTGTTACTAATCATGTACTTAATTTTGATTTGTAGGAAAGATCATGAAGAATGATGAACACCGAACAAGTGATGGATGTTCAACAAGAAGATTTACAAATCAAACAAAATATAGAAGGCTCATGGCTGGAAGATTCTCTTAGAAAGAGGAAGAGAATCATGATAAGATGTTTGCTCCAAGTGGATAGATAAGACCATTCTCTTAAATGGTGTAATTAAATAAGAAGTGTGATTCAGGTTCTGTATGGGTATCCAGGATTGGTAGTCAATTGATGAGCTTAATGATCATCATGGGTGATGTGGATCTCAACCTTTGCTACAAGGTTGAATATGGTCTCTCTACACAGATGACATGGATGCAAGAAGGAACTCACCACAAAGTTCGAATGATATTGAGGCTCATATCAGTAGACCCATCCAACGAGAAATGGCACAGATAGATATGCAGAAGAGCATTCAATGCAGAGTGTGAATGATGTTCAATCACAAAGGGAGAATTGAAAGTTTCTTGATAATCTTGGGCTTTACCAAAAGTAAAGTTGTTCCTAACCTTTACCTTAAGGTTATGGATCATACCATTATTGCATAAGGATGATCTCTTTTTTACAAGGAATGAGAAACAGAAATGAAAAATGAAAGATCTCAGATTGATGCATTACTTCCTAGGTCTGGAAGTATGGCAAGGCTCAGAAGGAATCTTTCTCAACCAGGGAAAATATGCCGATAAATATTAAAAGGACTTGATGTGTTGGAATGGCCACTCTCATGGATTCCAACTTGAAGCTGTTAGCAAATGACTCTTCAGAGTTAGTGGATATAACTCTATACAGACAAATTATTGGGTCATTGATGTATCTAATAAATACTAGGTCAGATATATGTTTTGAATACCTTGATTCAGTATCTAGTGGAAACTAGATGTGTTCACCTATTAGTTGCAAAGCATGTGATCAGGTACCTAAAGGATATGATAGACTTTGATCTATGCTATCTTAGAGATCATGACTTCAGATGGCTACACAGATGTTGATTAAGCAGAAAGTGTATCAGACAGGAAGAGCACATCGAGAAGATGTTATTGTCTGGGATCAACCATGATCTTGTGGTTTAGAAGGAAGCAGTCTAGTGTGGCTCTTAGCACAAGAAGAATATATGGCTGCTTGCTCTGCTAAGTTATGAAGCAGTATGGATTTACTGCTTCAGGATTGTTTGACTTAGAGATAGACCCAACTATGATCCTATGTGACAAACAAAGTTGTATCAAGATGGCAGAGAATCTAGTGTTCCAAGATATGGTGCAGAAAGGAACTAAAAGTTCGAATTTGTAACAAGTTACCAATGTACTAACCAAACTTCTACCGATCCGATGTACTAACCAAACCTCTACCTCAAGTGAACAAGTTGCCGATGTACTAACCAAACCTCTACCTCAAGTAAAGTTTTCCGAGACAAACTTAATATAGTTCAGAAGGACCCTCCTCGAAAGGGGGAGTGATGTGATCACTTATGATGAGATTGCCTTCATTGATAGAGAGGTCGATGATGTGGTTACCTATATTGGTGATGCCAAAAGAGAGGTTGGTGGATGGTCCTTAGACAGGGTCTAAGTTGACAAAAGGATTGCATCATCCTTGAACACATGTTCTAAAAGGATCCGTAGACATATGTCTCCGAGAAAGAAGAGGATTGTATCATCCGTGGACTTTAGTCCTAAAGTGATCTGCAGACAAGATGTCTCCGAGAATAAAATCCTGAATGAACAGGTAAGGGGATTGGATCGTCCTCGAACTTTGGTCCTATGAATTGAGCCGTAGACAAGATGTCTCTGAGAATAAAATCCTGAATGAATAGGTAAGGGGATTGGATCGTCCTCGGACTTTGGTCTTGTGAATTGAGCCGTAGACAAGATGTCTCCGAGAATAAAATCCTGAATGAACAGGTAAGGGGATTGGATCGTCCTTGGACTTTGGTCCTGTGAATTGAGCAATAGACAAGATGTCTCCGAGAATAAAATCCTGAATGAACAGGTAAGGGGATTGGATCGTCCTCGGACTTTCATCTTGTGAATTGAGCCGTAGACAAGATGTCTTTGAGAATAAAATCCTGAATGAACAGGTAAGGGGATTGGATCATCCTCGGACTTTGGTCCTGTGAATTGAGCCATAGACATGAGGTCTCCGAGAATTGAATGATAGGACTGTATCGTCCCTGGACCTCAGTTCAAAAGGTACATGATAGGATTGGATCATCCCTGGACCTCGGTTCAAAAGGTACATGATAGGATTGGATCATCCCTGGACCTTGGTTCAAAAGGTACATGGTAGGACTGGATCGTCCTTGGACCTCGGTTCAAAAGGTACATGACAAGATTGCATCATCCATGGACCTATGTCCTAAAGAGAGCAGGATTGATCATCCTGTAATATGATCGTGTGTGTTGCAGGGTATGCTGCTATTGTGTGAATACTTGTATTGATGATGTGTATACTTGTATTGTGTGGATACTTGTATTGATGATGCGTATACTTGTATCGTGTGGATACTTGTATTGATGATGTGTATACTTGTATTGTGTGGATACTTGTATTGATGATGTGTATACTTGTATTATGTGAATACTTGTATTGATGATGTATACTTGAATTGTGTGGATACTTGTATTGATGATGTGTATACTTGTATTGGTATGGATACTAATACTGTTGATCTAGATGACGATGCTGCTGATCGTATTGATCTAGATGACGATGCTGCTAATCGTGTTGATCTAGATGATGATGATGCTGATTGTGTTGATCTAGATGATGATGATCCATATGCTATAGATCGAGATGATCCAGATGCTGTAGATCGAGATGATCCAGATGCTGTAGATCGTGATGATCCAGATGCTGTAGATCGAGATGATCCAGATGCTGTAGATCGTGATGATTCAGATGCTGTAGATCGAGATGATCCAAATGCTGTAGATCGAGATGATCCAGATGTTGCAGATCGAGATGATCCAAATGCTGTATATCGTGATGATCCAGATGCTGTAGATCGAGATGATCCAGATGTTGTAGATCGAGATGATCCAGATGTTGTAGATCGAGATGATCTCGATGTTGATGATCATATGATGACGATGCTGATGATCGTGAGGATCCAGATGTTGATGTTGTTGTAGTTGTTTGAGTGCTGCAGAAGATGAAGACTCAGTACTAAAGATGTTGATGTTCTAGTATTGAAGATGTTCCAGTAACTGGTTGAGTTACTGATGATGTTGAGAAAGCTTCCAATGATTTATAGATGTATCATGTATGATGTTGATGACTCATTGCTCGTGCAGATGCTGTTATAATATCCTTCTCATTAAGGGGGAGTGTTGAGATATTGTAACTTCAAAGAATATTATAATTGTACTTTATTATTCCAGAGATGATTCATTCCTCCGTGAAGATCTTATTGTATATCCGGAGATGTTTATTCCTCCGTCGGAATGTGGTAACTTGGGTTATTAGACTTCCCTAGTGGGGGTCGGCCCTGTATGTGTTATGTGGGTCAAAGGGTTATTAGACCACCCTAGAGGGGTCGGCCCAGTCAGTTGTAGTGGGGTATTTAACCCATTGGTTAAATGCGAGCCTACATGATTTGTGTAAAAGACAAGTCGAAGTAGTGTATAAATAGAGGAGGTGTATTCCTCACTTTACACACATACACTCACTCACTTGAGAGTGGCGCACTTGTGGAGGAGAGGTCTGCTATGGTGGAGGAGGAGATCATGTATTTGGTTTGTATCTTTCTATATTGCTAGTCATCTATATTGAGGAAGCTTTGCTGGGTTTTCTACCCCATGAGGGTTTCCCAGGATAAATCTGTGTCTCTTGTGTTTATGTTATGCTTGTTGTTTCTTCAGTGATCCTGTATATGCTATTATTGTGAAATGGAATGTAATGCTGCTATTTTATGTCTTAGCATATTAAATTTTAATAGTAGGGGAGTCCATCCACAAAAGGGTTTCAATTTTGCATTTTTATGGAGTTTAATTTATTAAACTTATAGAAAAAATGAGCTCTCTATGGCTATACTTATATTTACATGATATAAAGTGGTAGATTGGCAAGCTGTGGTGTGAAAAATCTGCAATTCTCATATTTTCTAAGCATTGCACTAACTATTGGACTATCAACTTTTTACATTCTTTGTTATGTTGATCTCTTGACTAGATTTCCTTTTATGCATTTTTCCTTCCCTGGTACGATTTCATGAGGTCTTCCACTATCCAACGCTACAAATTGATCAATCATCCCTGCAATCATGGTGGGATCATTATTAGCACTATACTATTATTTTATTTAGCATCATGTTTGCTTATACTACGATGTGTTAGGGCTCATGTTTGTTACAACTTGATAATATGATATAAAGGGGTATTAAAAATGGGTTGATAAAAATGGATACATACAATATCTGGTGAAACTAGGGGTTTTCTTAATTGGAAAGGCATATTGGGAGGGGGGTTCAACAATAAAATTTTAGGAGGAATTTTTCAATATTTAGTGAAACTAGGGATATTCTTTAATATCATGCGAACGATCGTGCTATGTAATAAGTTCACTGAGTGAACCCCCCGTGAATTTTTTTCTTCTAGATAAAGGTGTATCACCTCTTTATATTATTTTAATTTTATCTTATCCTCTAACTCTTATGGCACCACAATTTCTCATTAATTTTAAATTTAATAATAATTTTAAGGTTATCTATATGATACCAACAATAATTTCACATTACAATTTAAAAAACAATGCAAATGAAATAATAAAAATTAAACTAAAAATAATAATTTAAAAGAACTCTCAAAACATAACTAAAGAGGTTTTCATTGAGCATATTTGAAGAAACTCATCGTATACGATAAATGAAACAAGAAATTTATTTTAATAAGAGTAAGTGTGATGTTTTAGGAATTGTCCAATGTCATGTTTCAATTTTCACTATGAAACTAGTGAGAGTTTGTTTTCAATTTAGAGGAACTCTCAAGACTAGGTTGTCATTGAGCACCCTTGAAGAGGTGCATAGTATGGGATAAATGAAAGAAGAAAGTTTACTTTAATAAAAGACATTTTTCTTTAGGAATGACTTACAATTAACTAACCAATTGTAATTGCTAAAACAATATAGTAGCTCCACGCGAATCATATATGTCAAGGACATAATAATTTTCCATGTTAAGAAAATCAACTAATAATTGACCAATAACTAGGAAAAAATAAGATGACTTTATGAAACTCAATTTTTTTTACATTATTGAATAAATGCTTTTATAGCATGTTAAATTTTTTGGTATATTTCACAATAAAATAGAAGTCCTTACAAACACTTTTATACACTAAAAGCTAGTAGAACACAACTTTCCACCTTAAAGTCTCCAAACATCAAGGACACTCTGGCACTAACATCATTGACCCCCTCATTGGTAAGGAGTTATTTAGATTGCCTCTCGTAAGGTGATAAGACCTAATAATGATAAAATCTCCTTCAAGCTAGGAATCATCTATGCCATAAATAATAGAGCAGTTGTTGGTTACCAATAGTAGAGCACAACTTTCCACCCTAAATCCTCCAAAGATCGAGGACACTCTAACACTCACAGAATATGAACCCCCTCCTAGGTAAAGGGTTTTTAGATTACCTCCCATAAGAAAACTCAAGTAAGCTGATAAGAGCTAATAGTGACAAAATCTCCCTTAAGCAAGGAATAAGCCATGCCATAAATAATAGAGAAGTTGTTGGTCAACAATAGTAGAGCACAACTTTTCACCCTAAAGCCTCCAAAGATCGAGGACACTCTAGCACTCACATCATAAACCCCTGCTTATAAAGGGTTATGTATATTATAATGATAAAATTTTCTTCAAGCTAAGAATAAGCCATGCCATAAATAATACATGAGATGTTGGTTGTCAACTCTCTATTGGGTTTAGCATAGAACTTTATCAGAAAGTAACTAAACATTTTTTAAGACTTGGATGACTCTAAGGTACCTTAGAGTCATCCAACATTATATTATTGATTTATGATAGTTAAAAAGTTCAAGATACGACAAAATATCTTCCATATACATTTATAGAGAATTGAATTATGTAACCATTACACAAAATAATTTCCATGTATATTTGATAAAATGTTCTTCAAGCTAAGAATAAGCCATGCCATAAATAATACATGAAATGTTGGTTGTCAACTCTCTATTGGGTTTAGCATAGACCTTTAACATAAAGTAATTAAACATTTTTGAAGACTTGGATGACTCTAAGATACCTTAGAGTCATCCAACATTATATTATTTATTTATGGTAGTTAAAAAATTCAAGATACAACAAAATATCTTCCATATACATTTATAGAGAATTGAATTATGTAACTATTATACAAAATAATTTCCATATATATTTATAGAAAATTGAATTATGAAGCCATAGTGTCCACAAAAACAACAATCACTTAAATAAACTTTTTGGTATATTCTATATTATATTTTATTATATTATATACATAGGGTTTCATGTTATTGATCAATATTTTAAAATATTTATTCATAAATGGGTGTTTTAAATTGTGAAAAATAAGGTATTAGGAGAAATAAAATGTGGCTGTATGAAAATATATCTTATGAAAAATGGGGATATTTAATAAAACAGGGTTTTTTTAAATGGAAATATATTAGAAGTGGATTAGAATTGGCTGAGAATCTATGAGAATTAATGGCATCTTATGGAGAGTATGTGGTAGGTAAATTTATGTTGTCAAACCATTCTTGATTCATCATCACAACATTAGCCATTCTATATCATTGTGCTTTTTTAAAGGTACTCAATAAAAAATATTAAATAAATATTTAAAATTAAGAATATTCTTTAATATTCCAAAAAAGCACATGCTCTGACATAGCTTCACCAGTGAAAGCTCTCAGTAATAATAACCTAAAAAAATCCAAATAATCTAACTTTTAAACTAATACTTTTCTTAAAATTATAAAAAAAATCCATTTTAATCCCAAATAAATAGAAAATAGAAAAAAGCATTTATATTCTTTTCTTAAAATTATAAAAAATAATCCATTTTAATCCCAAATAAAATAGAAAATAGAAAAAAGCATTTATATTTCTGATAAATCTGTTAAAATACAAATTTTTAAATACTATATTACTGACATATATGGTAGAATTTAGTTCCACATCCTTTCAATTTATAATATTCCAAAACACTTTCCAAATCACCACCTCATTAATGGGCAAGCATTGAAGACCTAATTTAATTGTGGAAGATGGAGTACAGCACCCAATCAGAAGTAGTAGCTTTTGCTGATGGTAACGCCCTATGCCCCCACATCCTTTTTCTGATTGGAGTCGTTAAGCATATGCAGTGTAAATTTGTGTTTCTCTTATCTGTACAAGGATAGCTACAGTTTTCTCGTGTAGTCCAGGCTGAATGAATGAACGAACATATATATATATATACCCCAGCATTAAAGAGGCCAAGTATGGATGTACAACTGTTGAAAATGATAGAGGTTCACGTGGAGAACATTCAAGACCACCAGACCTCCTGACTGGCACTGCAGACTGTGGATAGGTTTTATTAAATTCAGATCCAGAGAGAGACCCCGAATTGCATTTGTATTTAATATTTATAGTCAACGTGCTCTCGAATCTCTTCCCTGTATCTGTAACGTGTGGTGTATGCTTTCAAGAAGACACGACCTGCCACGCCCTGTCAAGTCTGAGTTCATACACGTTCGCCCAACGTGTGGCCAAAGAAACCAAACCAGTGAACCCTAATTCGAGCTCGCAGTTTCTTATTACCACGGTACAACATTTCCATTAATCCATTTTGCTGCTACTAAACAGAAGGCCTGTCTATGTTAAACACGCATTGCGATGTAGATTTTCTGTTAAATCAGATTGGAAAAGGCAAAAATCATGGGTACCTATCGTTCCGTGGACAAAAAGCTGTTTTTGTAACGTACAGAAAATCATAATAGCCCCGTTGAGACGCTGTTAATTCTCTCTGAACTAAACTCCAATCCGATTATCCATCAGCAGAAGACACTGGACAAATCAATGGTGGCCTGGTCTGTACGTATGCTGTGTATTTTTGGCATTCAGCTACAGGAAGTGCCCGTAACTGTAAATGCTTTTCACCCAATAGGAACAAGAGAAACGCCATCTTTTTTTTACCCTAGGAATAATAGCGACCGTGATAGTTCACTATCAAAGAGTTAAAATATATTTTAGGTCTGGATGTTTGGAGGTTGCTTATATGGATACAAAATCCTAGGTGAGGACAAATATCGTTCATGGAATTTTTTGGCAAGTTCTACCACCTAACAATGATAGGTGGTTGTCCTGCATACGTAAACATTGTATCTATAAATACATTTTACAGCCTAATATATAGATTTACAGTGATAACATTACTATATATATATATATAAACTGGATTACTATATACAAACTTATCAAACAAAGAAAATTTTGAATGAGAATATAGCTCTCCAGGTTTATTGTCTGTCTACTTTTAATACAACTAATAATTCCTTTATACATCAAATCAGCATTTTTATCTGATCCCATCAAAAAAGCAAACCACTATCTTCATTTTTAATCTCGTCTAATCTGAGAAGCAAAGCCCAGCATTTTTATCTGATCCCACCAAAAAAGCAAACCACTATCTTCATTTTTAATCTTATCTAATCTGAGAAGCAAAACCCTTCATCTTCAATCTAGGAAGCCAACCACTATCTTCATCTGATCTGATATGAGAGAAGGATAGAACATATTAACATGCAACTTGAACACATATGAAAACCACTATCTTCATTTTTAATCTTATCTAATCTAGAAGCAAAGCCCTACATCTGATCTAGGAAGCAAACCACCGCTATCTTCATCTGATCTGATATGAAAGAAGGATAGAACATATTAACATGTAACTTGAACAAATATGAAAATACTTCAATTACAAATCTAAAAGTTGAATTTCTGAGTATGTATATATAAAAACAAAACAAAAGTTAATGAACATCAGTGCCCACTGTCAAGCAATTGTAAAGTGCAGCTCTAATTTGAGATGATTCCATCACATACCTAAAATATAAATATATATGTCATCATCAAATTTCAAGCCATACATACATATATATAAATGTGTGTGTCATGATCAATTTCAAGCCTAAAGTTGTGCTGCATCCTTCCAAAGCCGGCGTAACCGTCGCCTGAAAAGCATCAGGTTTTCTGCACGGAAGTTCAAACTGAAAGGATGTGTTGGTGGATATATGACCTGCGTCATGACGATAGAACAGGTCAAGTGAATTAGCTCAGAGACACACGGATTCCAGAAGACAACAAACTGGTACTGGGCTATTTTTAGTTTCAGATTTCATGGATCCCTGCAGTGGAAGTACAAGGCCATATTTTAAATAACTCAATCTGAGCTACAATAATCTGTCCATGGTTGCAAACATATATATGCCAATATGTAAATATGATTGAGTAAGAAAAAAGTTTGCATGAACATCTCATATCTCAACATATGTATTTTCTTTTATAAAAGAAATTAATAATGTTAATCTTCTACGAATCAGTAAAAATGATTCATTTCATTAAAAATATTTAATAAAATAATAAAATTAAAATTATTCATTCAATACAAAATATAAACTTTTAAACAATTTTCAAGGAGTAGTAAACCTGCAAATATCTTTTAAACTATTTTCAAAGATTTGTAGACCTACCAATATCTTTCAAAGAAATTGAACAGTAAATTGACCACATACGATAGTATTATATTAAAAATTTTCAGCTTTCAATTTTCCATCTAATGAAGGTCAATATGCCTCATCTTATTATTATGTTTGCAGAGTTGATGTCACTATTTTTAATATTTTATTAACTCATATTTTTTTAGCTGAAAAAATATATTATTGTTATTTAAAAACGAATCAAATAGTACAAGGATTGTTAATGAAGACTTCCGATATTTCCTAATACAAAAAACCGCATATTTATTTTTGAATTGATATTATTATTTTTAATATTTTATTAACTTATATTTATTTTTATTTTATATATTTACAAGAAAATATTTATAACTAATTATTTTTCAATTTAATTTCTTATTCATAAAAAAATATTTTTTATAAATTTATAACTTATTGTTTTTAATATAGACTACTCCTACAAATATTAGAAATCTGTAATCCATATATTTTCTATTCTTAATATAAGAGGCATAGATTTGATGAAGATAAATATGATTTTAATTTTACTAAGGATTTACACATTGAGAGAATGTAGATTTAGTGGTACAATTATATAACACTTTAAACATTAAGGGTACAGCTATAAATTACAAATTTATATAACACCACTACAAGAAGATTAGATTAATAGTACAATTGTATAACACTTTAAACATCTGAAATAGAGGTATTAGGTGCAAACTTGTATGACATTACTGCAAAGAGTGTACATTTAGTAGTACAATTATATGATACTTTAAACTTTGGGGATACTTGCAAACTTGTATAAGACCATTACCAAGAATAAATTTAGTAGGTAATTAGCGGTATGAAAAGTAATATGGGATTTAGACATTGAGATAAAGTTATATTCGTAAAGTTTTATGACACTTTGATAATATAGTTGAATGATAACCATATAGAGTAAGGTTGATATTATAATTAATAAATTATATTTATTTTTTATAATTATATATATAAATAATTTAATTTTAAGTTTACAATTTAAGTATAAGATTTTTTTATTTATATATATATATATATAATAATTATTTATCTTTATTGAAATTGAAAAATCTTAAAAAATAATTATATAACCTATCTTTAAAAATAAAAATATAATAATAAATTTTATAAAATATTTCTAAATTAATAACATACAGCACAGCACATTTTACATTTTAATGAATTAATTAAAAAATAAATTAATCCTAAAGAAAAAAGCCTTTATCCAGTAAAGACATAATGTCTTTAGAGTTTCTTCCACTCCAAGTTATGTGAAGAGAATATTTTATTCACTTAATTTAACATTTTCTGTAAATTTTATTAATTTAATTATATAAGAAATCATTTTGTTGTGTTAATTTTACTATATTATAATTTTTTAAGAAAATGAATAATTCAACTTTCAAACAAAATGATTTCAGTCTTCTGATAAAATAAATGAACCTTCATTTGGGAATTAAAAACAACCTATAAGCAAAATGAACTCAGTCTTCTGATAAAATAAATGAACCTTCATTTTGGGATTAAAAAAAACTATAAGCAAAATTAACTCAGGCTTCTACATGAATCTTCATTTTTGGATTAAAAAAATCTGCAACAATAAAATAATACTTGCTGACATTACACTATTATGAAAAGGAATTACAGATCAAAACTAATTATTCCCAACTGCACATGGGATGATCTTGATTACAATTGTTAATGGCCTCTGATACTAACAAGATTAGGTCAGCACAGTTGTCCTAAAAATGTGAAAATGCAAGTGCATGTTCTTGTTTGATATTTGAATCTAATGGGATGCCGAAGTTGAAGCTGAAGGGCCTCTAATAAACGACAACGTTGAAAACTAACATATTATGTATACTGAAATAGCTAGGCACAGTATGACAAGGCTTGTGTGCAGGGATTTGATTTGAAAATCACAGAATAGGTATTATTTAGGCACAGTATGACAAGGTCTCTTTGCAGGGACTTGATTTGAAAATCACAGAATAGTATTATTTATGGGTGTTCCTTAGAATCATCATTGATTAATTTCTAGCGTGCTCTTCTTCATTTGAATTTGAATTATTTTACTGTTCAATGTATAATGTCGCTGTTGAGTAACTTCCAGCCTGCAATAAGACATTAAACATGAGGCCGCCGAACACTATTTTCTAACATCAGGGCTTTGTAATCAATGAGACACATTTGTTTGTTATTTGCTCTTGCAGAGAAAAAGTTTTATTTTTATTTTTTATTATTATAATTAAATCTGCCATTATCATCAAGTCTGAGCAGGCAGGCAGGATCAGATTCCTGAGAGAACTGTTCAGAGACCATTAAAAAAGTTAAAAAATTAAAGTACAAACGCTCACATTTGGCTGATGTCAGAATGTTCATAAATAAATAAAAATAAATGAAAGGTTCTTTAAAGAATTTGCAATTTGCCGAAATAAGGCAAATACTGTAGTAGCACAGCTGGATTAAAAATGATAAGGCCTCGCTGTGATGGATCCCATAAGTCTCCTGGACTAATATCCCCTTCAATATTACATATATATATATAAACATGTTCAACAGTGCCAAACACCCATTAATTCACTACATGACCTTCAGAAATCCTTATTCAACAAATAATAATAATAATAATAACTATGTAATCCAAGTAGAGAAAAGCAGTACAACCCATAGGTGACCAAAGGAGGAATAGGGTTCTCGTGAAATTCAGCCAGTACTGAAACCCTAAATGTCAATTCCAACACTTTTGATTGATCATGAACAATTCGATCGATCATTATTTGAGCTTCCATGAAAACCAACCTGGTCATGAAATCAAAATCCCAATCCCCAGCAGCATGAACACTGAATATTGATACATTATATGGTACACGTTAAACCCATGGCTACATTTTCATTTTGTTTGTGATCCTTACACTCAACCAGCTATTTGCAGGCCAGTTTATTCGTTCTCATTCTGTATTGGAGGATGTAGACATGTTAAATTCAGGTGGATGATCAGTTGTTAACTTGTGAACCATAGCCATGAACCCTGAATTAGCATCCCTTGCTGTAGAATTAGAATTAGGATTTGTTCTCTCATGGTTGTATGCATGAGGTTCTCCATGAGCACTAGGCATAACAGCCAAGGTATCTACTCCATGATCACCTTGTTGGTCTCTGTTACTTCCACTGGGTTGTTCATGCTCTATCAGCTCCTCCTGGTCCTCCACCTTCTGATCATTGCCATTGACTGTTGAATCCTTCTCCATAATTTTGTTCTGCCTGTTGGCCAGATTTCTCTTCTTGTACAAAGCATCCAACTGGTGAAAGTAAGGACAGGTCTTGGCATTCTCAGGACGCTTCTTGTTACTCTCTTTAGCCTTCCTGAAATATTTGTTGATGTTTTCCCACTTCTCCTTACATCTCTTGGCACTGCGATTGTATCCCAGGTTGGCCATTGCTGCTGAGATTTCTTCCCACAATGGGCTCTTGGGGCCTGGCTCGTGAAATTTCTGCTCCATTCCACTCCTCAGTTTAATCAACGTAAGGACTTCAGGCTTAGGCCATCTCTTACTGTTGGGATCGAAGCTGCTTAAATCCTTTATATCCTCATGATGAATTACTACCTGATGATCTTGAACAGCATTGGGATTATTGACATTATCAGTTTGATTGGCAGATGGAGGAGGAGGAGGAGGAGGAGGTGGTTCTAGAAGCTGAAGCTGCGGTGCACTGGGGAATTGAGGGGGAATCAACTGTAACTGTAACGTCTGGCCTGTAACTTTCTGAAGAAAAGCAACCAATGCTGCATCTCTGGAAGCAGAAATTGAACGTTCCTGGGATTTGAGTTCCTGTTCTCTGCTCAGCCTTGCCATCTCCTGCCTCTTCCAGGCCTCTTCCCGAATCATTCTCTCTTGCTCCCGTTTCTCAATTGCTTCCATGAACTTCCGTTGCATAGCTTCTTGTTTTTCTATTACTTGTTTCATCAGATTCTCGAAGAACACTACCATGCTTTCTGAAGAAGAAGAAGAAGAAGGCCTTTTCCGCTTTCGGTTGTGATCATGATCTTGATCATCTGGCTCATCGTATTCATCCTCCGATGTGTCTGAGCTAGAGAAACTCATGGCAGCTGCAGTGCTGAAATCTAAGGTCTGATTAACTGGTTTTGCAGCAGCTTTCACAGCAATGCTATTATCGATTTCCTTACTTTCTTGATTAACATGAGGAGCTGCTGCAATGGGCAGAATACCCACAGGCGCTGGTGATGCCCCGCTAATGGCCACTGTAACTTTCTTGTTGCTGCTGTTCATGTTGTTTAAATTTCCTGGATTGCTGCTACCATAGAGAGCCTCGAGCTGGTTGAAGAATCTATAGCTCTTGCCATCTTGTCTCCCGGCCCTTCCTTCCTTGGTCCTTTTGTAGTATTTGTGAACGTTTTCGAACTTTTCTTTGCATTTCTTCGCATTTCTATAGTACCCCAGTTCTGCGAGCCTCCTGAATCAACATTAGTATTATAGACAATGTCAGGCATCCAACTTTTATCTCAATATCAGAGTCATCTGCATACTATATTGACTCTGGAAAATCAATTAATTTTGCAACTTATTATGAATGTAGCAAATGAATAATCCTCCTAAGATCATACAAAGTATTAGTCTGTTAAGGTCACAAGATTAAAATCGATTATCTAAATCACAAGGACAAGCTGATAATTAATATGATTGAACGTATTCAGTTCTGTAATGGGTAAGGCAAGATCTGATCCAATATGTAAAGGGCGATCTTTGGATCAATATAGCAAGTTTGTTATCAAATACATGAAAGTGGCTGATTTTGTCATAGAAACAAGCATCTGTTTTTGCTGGTTATTGAGATCTGTGAACAATATGGCATTCATCCTGATGCTGGTTATTGAGATCTTCAAAACTTTGTGAATCTTTACACCTACATGCTTTTATCCCTTCAACTATTAATAGATTATGATCAATTCATGATCAGGGAAGTGCTAGAGATACAAAAACCCTCCAGGCACATCCTCCTGCAACCTGGAGTCAAATAGTAAAGGAAGGTGCATCTTTAAGGTTTTTTATTTCTCAGTATTACACTAATACTGATATATGATCTCTTGTTACTATAATAAAAGTTGTCCATTGGGATGAAAATTTTATAGTCCTCGAAGCTATTGTAGCAGACTACAAGATTGCCTTATTTGACTGCAACCTCAAGATAGTCTTATCAGCCTGATACCATCCAAAATGTAAGTTGTCCATTGGGATGAAAATTTTGTAGTCCTAGAAGCTATTCTAGCAGACTACAAGATTGCCTTATCTGACTGCAACCTCAAGATAGTCTTATCAGCCTGACACTATCCACAATGTAGGAGGAAGGAAGGCCAAGATAAAAAAGATTGAGACAAGAAAATTTTATAGTGTATAGAACTGCAACCAAGCAAGGAAAGTAAAGAGACTGTCAGCGCAGATGTGAAAGCTCAGAAGCAACGATATAGCCATCTTAAACCCACTGAGACCTAAACATCCATAAAGTGAGACCTGCTATCTGTTGGATCCGAGGCCAATGGTATCTATTACAAAATGGTCCAGTGCTTCTTGCACTGTCTATAGGAGCATGCGTATGCATTTCTTTCCAAGATCGTGGTCGTGGCCATCTGAATTGCTTGCTCGAAGATCGAAGATTGTTGTTGTCGTCGGTGCTGTTGTTGATTGTTCTTGGGATTTGGGCAAATAAATCTGGCGCCCGCATAAATCAAAATTCACGGACCAACAACCCACCGTGGCTATTTTTCCGCGGATCAACGACCTAACGTCTCTACTTTTCCACGAGTGCTGGAAGAAAATTCTGATATTGACATTTGAATTTCCATTCCTCGAAATTCTCCTCTACGCCACTCTCGTGAACGAAACCAAAATGCGCAGATCGTCATCGTCGTGGAAAACTTTACTCCACTACTTCCCTGGAATTGCCTGGAGAGTGATTCCTCCTCAATATGAAAACCTAAGTTCCAAGCTGTAAAACAAGAGTAGGTTTTCTTCCCCATATTGTTTTCTAGATTGCAAACACTCAGTAAGGAATTTAGCTACAAGAATAAAGAATTTAGTAATAAGAAGCTGGAGTGTAAGATATCATTTTTAGATTATTATATGTAAGGTCATTAATTCAATGTTTTATCAGCATTGAGCATTGGTGTGAAGTGACCATTTTCTCATAATTTTTTGAAGAGTCTACTCTTACATGAATAAAAACTCAGAATTGGAAATAACATTTTAACTAAATCAGATTCTAAAAGTTGCAATCTAAGAACTGAAACAAGGATTTTAGATATGCCAGGATTCAGTTTTTCAACAAAAATCAGACAAAGCAAAAGCTATTTACAATTACCGTGAAACATCTTCCCAGAGAGGTCCTTTGAGGCTTGCATCTCGGAAATTGGCATCCATTTCGGATCGAATTTTGAGAAGAGCGAGGGTTTCTTGCCGAGGCCATCGATTTCCAGCCGACCCTCTTTCAAAATCTTCACTACCAAGCACGTCCTCATCCCCTCCAAGCTGAACTACCTCCTGCTGCTGCTGCTGTTGTTTATTATAGTTATCTGTAGTGATATTATTAGTGTTGTTTTGATTACTACTACTATAATTATTAGTAGTAGTATTGCCGCTGTTGTTGACCTTGGGATGTGCAGGCAACGGTGCAGCAACCTCCGGGGAATCTGATTCTAATCTGATCTTGTGTGCAATCATCTGTTGATTGCTACCATGCTGCTGCTGTTCTGAAGAATGGAGAGATTGGGGCTGAGGATGAGGATGAGGTGAGGAATTCTTAGGGGAGAGGGTCATATCATGGGCAAGAGAAAAAATGTGACTGTGAGCTCCTGATGAAGGGACCCGCCCCACCACAAACTGAGCTGGGACCTCAGGCACCCCATACTGACTGCTACTTTGCATTCTTCTTCTTGATCTTGATCAGATTCTGATCCCAGCTTTCTTGTTCTATTCTACTGCACCCCAGTCCTTCTATCTACCATCCCAGCAGCTGCAATTGCCAATATTTACATCCATTCTTGTCTATTGTCACTGCAGTGAAAGCCAGGCTTTGCAGCAGAACCAGAGGTAAAGCACTGAAGGCTGATTATCGTTATGATTCCAGTGGGTTCAACCCTTAAACAAGGGATTGAATGAATGAATGAATGCCTGCCTGCCTGCCAATGAGAAAGGGAAAGAGCAAGAGATGGGAAGAAGACTGAGAAAGCAGAAAATAACACACAATTGGAGGGGTTGAGTAAGGGCGGGGGGGGGGGGAAGAGTGACAGGTGGCAGTTACAGGATAGAAGTTGCCGGAAAACCGCGCGGAGAAGTGAACTCACGCACGAGCGCGCATGTGGGTTGGTTTAGTTTGGACGTCGCCGGTAACGGAGATGCCACCGACGGGGAACGCCAGTCAGTCGGGACTCGGGACGGGCAGCCCCCAGTCATAAGCCCTAGGCCAGCTGTGTGTGGGGCCCGCGCAATGGGATGTGGCAGAGCTTGAACGTGGCAAACGTCTGCACGGGTCCCACGGGCGCCCAATTGTTATTTTACGGGGTCCGTTTTCTCTTTCCTCTTTTCCGATGGACACTGAGGCGGTAGAAAAGGCGCGTGACGTCAGCGGCGCGCCGGGGCGGCGTGTGGGGACGAAGGCCAGCGCTTCCGCGCCCCGGGCGATCTCCCACCTTTTGTTTTGTTTTAATAATTGAATGGAAGGGGGTACACCATTTATTAAATCACCTAAATCAAAATGAAGTGGGAACCTATGGTCCAATCACTCTTAAGTCCCGGATGATAGTGCCTCTTCAACCCAATTCCCCACCCCCTTTATCCTTAATGGTTAGGATGTTGCAATTCTAACTATCACTTAGGATTTCATTTCCTGCTCATCAACTACTACTCTATAGATGATGTAGGTGGTTATTGTGGCTAAGCTATGAACACATGTTGAATTTGGAGATATTTGGGTTTTGAATTTTTAAAGCTCATCACATGGCATCCAAATTTTAGGGTTAGGGTTAGTGTTTCTTATATTTTTTTTCCAATTTTTAATAAAATTTCTAGTAACAAGGCTTTCACAAATGAATGTGGTTACATATCTCTTCTTAAATAAAGCTGGCATCATTTTTAACAGAGCCATTAGCAACAACAGACTCAAAATAAGACACAATAATTTTTCAGGGAAGGGCGGGGAGAATCAGTAAACCCCTTTGGGCAATCCAGAAGAGATAGTCCCCACCAATAGTATAGGGAAAAAATAGGAATGACTGAACCACATAAGCCACTCGCTCACATACTATATATCTCTGTATAAGGGCTAACTAAAACGCCCCCAACTTGCCTGAATCCGGTGACTCAATTATTGCCAAAATCGCAATTTGGAGTGCTCAGATTGCAATTTCGGCAATCTGGGTAGTTTTAAAACTGGGCAGTTAGTCTAGAACGAGCAATCTCAATTGCTGAAATCACCAAATTGCAAAAATAACAATTTCCAACAATAATTTTAACTGGTTTTTATCCCAAAATCACCGGAAAAGCAGGGCGTTGTGGTTGTCTTTTATCCTACGCGATTTTTAACCAAAGTTTATGTATAATGATTTTCGCCATTCATTCATTAATATATATTAGTTACATTGTAATACTATGTGAGATTCCTCATTCTTTGTGTTTGTCTCTTTCTCTAGTCATACAGAATTGTATCAATTTCCCTCTCGTTGCCTTTGGAAACAAGGAAGAAAAGACATGGATCAAAGCAAAGGGAGTTAATTTTGTTTTTTTTAATGGATGTAGAAAAGCCATTGATGAACATAGATATGCCAACAATGTGATTATTTTGAGGTTGGTTAGATTGTAGCTAAGAAAAATTTACGCGGAAATGGAAGAAATGGAAAAAAGCATGATTGTCTATTTCGGAAAATGGACATGTGTTGGTCTTGATTGTAAGTAGCTACTTAAACTCAATCAAAGGGTCTAAGAATTGAATATCAATCCCTAGTCCTAAATCAATAAGTGACAAAGCCCCAAAAGCATTAATTATGGATGGGCATGTTCTTTGTGGGAATATAAGCCCTTTGAGATTTTATTAACTAAAGAAAATTGATGTAGTAGTTCTACAATATTGAAGTAGTCGGGTTGTTGTGTTCCTAATTCTCAACAACTCTTATTAGTAGTGACCTATACTAATAAACTCTCACATATAAAGATATTGCTAACTATTAATATATAGCTCCATTAGCATAGCTTATTGGTTTGTGGTCTACCATTATTTTGGTGGGAATTGACAATGACTAGCTCAATTTCAATTCTTAGTGCATTTTTGTATGGACTACCTATGAATCCCCAAATAAACATGTCATGGGGGCTTTGATCGCACTTGAGCCCGGAACTAGGTGGTTCTTGTTAGAAAAAAATGCATAAGAATGCATTGAGAATTGAACACACATACCAAGGAATGTCATCACTAACTACTAACAATTGCATTAGCATACATTGAGAACCAAATACATAACTTGGGGAAAATGTATTATCATTAATATATATTCTTGGAGTAAACTTTTTACATACTCTTGGAGCTCTCCTCTCTTCTTGACTCTTGGTTGAATCTCTATCCACTCACTCTAAAATGCCACTTAACTACACTCAACTCTACCATTAGTGAGTAACTTTCCCAATCTACTCATTCTCTTAGTTATTTATCTCAATGATTCTTCGCAGTGGCTAACTCTTTGGTTGCCTCGTTGACTATTTCAATTGCTTATGTGTCCTTTGATTCCTTGCACCTAATTATTCAACTTCCTATGTTCTATCTCTTCTTTCACTCTATCTTCATTCCACAACAATATGTGCCCTTACTCACATGCCATTATGTGTGCTCCACCCTCAACTTTCACACTGAATCAAATTGGCTTCTCTTTAAGTGTGCTTCCTTTTCTTGAACTTGTCTTCTCACCCTTCCTCACGTAGTTTTCTAAAAGTCTTTCTCTAAAATTGCATCCATCCCTCAAGCTACAAGATGCATCAATCTACTACATGTATATAAGCTTTGTCATGACTACATTATTTATCATGCTTTGTTGCAATCGTACTATTTCCCAATCTTTGTTGTATTTGTATGATATTTCTCAGGCTTTGTTGGACCTACTCTATTTCTCCTTAGTTTCAATCGATACTTTCTTCTTAACTTCACCTTTGTGTAGCCTTGTCATACTAACAAATCTCCAAATGCTCTTACTTCAAATATCCTTAATATGGTATAATTGTTTTGGAAATGCAAAGTAGCTCAATTCACATCATCCACAGTATTAGGGATTTTATTGGTAAGCTAGGTGTAATTTCAATTAGGATGGATCCATATTTGTCCAACCAAGGAATTATGCATATTACCCTATTTAATCAAGGGTCCATATTTTCATATCTCATTTGGGCACAACCACCACTACAACATATGCATATACATTTAGATGATGATCCACATTCAAATTCCCAAGGTAAATTGGGCGCAACTAACTCTAGGACCTATCCTTAGTCTCCTAGATAGTGACAAATCAATGTCCTCCTAGGCCAACTAGGTGCAACTACCACTGAAATAGATTTTCATTAACATACATGTATATCTTGCATTTCCAAACTCCTAAATCAATCTTGTTAATTACTATTAACATCAATCCATATTAATAAAAGATCTCGTATGTATCACTAACCCTATATTTACCATGTGCTCAAAATTTTCATTTGTAACATGTAAATCTAGAAAAAATATGAATCCACACAAAAAGGGATATGAAAAATCCTCCATTGTAATATTATGGATGGGTGTTAGCTATAGTGTGACTCAATCATTCCATCCATAATTAAGAAATGACTTTTTATTAAAATTTTACTTTCTAGCCTTTAATATAGCCTTTAATCTTTGCCCCTTAGTCTTCTTTCTTTGTTATTGTTAACTTAAAATATGTAGAAAGGTTATGAAAATATATGATCTAATGCATGTTCATATATACATTTTTATAATATTGGAATATGCAAAACACATGAATTTGCAAACAAACATTGAAGATTTCGTTTCATAAGTTTTACAAAAACTTATTATGTTTGGTTAAGACCTATTCTCCATAATAAGTACAATTAACACCTTACAAAAGTGGAGAAAGCTAGGTGGGTCATTAGAATCTGCAATACAATTTTATTGACTTCAAAAATAAGCAATGATGTTATAGTAATTCTACAATACCATGACCTAATTATTATTTTGAAATTTAAAGTACTGTAGTATTTAAGAATGATTAGGCTAAAAAACAATCTCTCAAGTTAATTACAAGTGAGTATCACTATCACAAATCATAACTTGTATTTGTAAATTATGAACATATTTCAATTCATTTTCAATCACAATGACAATTGTGTACAAATCCAAACAAGAAATAAGCAGCTTGAAATTGACCCTAGAGGGATTTGAAACAACTCAACAAATCACAAACCTCCTCCTTCTCTTCCCTCTTTTTGTTAGGTACGATTTTTTGTTACTTCATTTATGATCACTTGTCTTTTCTCATATCCTTTCTTTTCCATTTGACTTTTCTTTTCCTTTTTAAATCTAAGTTAGAAGGATTTTTTCTTTTCTACAATTATTCCTTCATAATATACCATTTTCTATATCTTATGAACCTTTCCAACTTATAACTGTTATTTATATAATGTATTATAAATTCTTACAATAATAACATATATATATACTACAATAGCATTTTACATTTCATATTAGTAATCATTATAATCTATGAATTAAAATTATTTTTTCTTTTCTATAATTATTTCTATATATATTTTTATTTTATACCCATTATTATTTATATAATGTATTATAAGTTATTATAATAACTTCTGGGGTGGCAGGTGCGGGTGGGATTCTTTTTGATCCCGGCGGAAATAAAATCGCAGACTTTGCTTGGGGATTAGGCAGGAAAACTAATAATGAGGCAGAATGGTTAGCTCTCATCCTCTCCTTAGAAATGGCCTCCAACTACAGCATAGCCAATCTCAAAATCTATGGAGATTCTAGGCACGTCATCCAAATCATGCGAAGAGGATATGCCTCGCCAGGCTCAAAAGCAGATAGATATTTGCAAAGAATTAAGACCATTTCTTTATCTTCAAAGGCCTCCTTCTTCCATATCCTCCGAGAGAACAACAGGGTGGCGGACTTAGCGGCAAATCAAGGAATCACGCTCACAATTGGGCAAACTAAGGATCACAAAGGAGTTTTAGGATTTCATTTTATCCCCTAACTTACCAATGTCTTGGCCCCTTGAAGTTTTGTTGTGGATTTTGGTTAGGGACTTGGCCTTAAGGGACCATCCACTCCCTTTGCCAAACTATGGCCTTCCCCTCTCCTCGAATTCATTCCCGAGCTCGTCCTCCACGTACCTATCCACTCGCTCCTCCATCTGCCGCCCCGTCCTTCCCTCCACCTGTCCCCTTGATCTTCCCCCCGGTGTCAGCTCCCACGGGGCCTCCTTAACTCCCCCATCTGCCCTCCCTATTCCTCCTTTCGCGATGGCTCTTCCTCCCCATCTCCCCGATTCTCTGAGCCGTTTGTCCCTCGAGGAGTTTGCCCCTTCTGCTCCTCGTCTTTCGCAGGCGGATAATTGGGATTGGGAGCTTGCCCCTTCTGCTCCTCGTCTTTCGCAGGCGGTTAATTGGGATACGATGCCGTCAATCAGGGCGGCCATTGCTGCTTTAAGCAGAACCCTGATAGACATTAAGTTTGCAGTTCGAAGAACTTACGAGGCGGTCTGCTCCAGTGTGAATCAGAACTCTGATATGGCGTCGGTCATAACGCACGTCTGCACCCAGTTATCCTGCCAGGATTCCAGGATTGATGACCTGGAACGAAATATCATAGACTTAATGGGAAAAGTTGATAGAATTCAGGAAGACTTGGCTGTTTACTTCAGAGCGACGCAGGGAAGCTGGGTACACGAGAATACAACGGTGAACCAGGAAATAAATCAGCTGAGGGTGGACGATTCGTCTGTCAAGCCCAGGAAGAAAGGCTAGCCTAGCCCAGGTTTCATATAATTTTTGCTTTTGGTTAATGTATTTTTGTAAACTCCTCTGCAGTCAGTTTGTTAAGGTGTATGCCAGCTCTATGCTGGACAATTTCAGGAAGACTAAACTTAGAGATTATAATGTAATGCAGATAGTTTTAGTAGTGTTAGCTGGTCCTGACATCTCGGCTCTGTTAAAAACTCTGTTTGCAAGTCTGTAATGAATAGCTGTGCACAGCTTTATAAATATAATCTTTTCTCTGTTACTGTTAAAAAAAAAAAGTTATTATAATAACTTATATCTATATTAAATTTACTTATAGATGTTATTCCACATTATTAATCATTCTATAAATTGGTTTATCATTAAGTTATTAAACAAAACAAAATTTCTACATTATTAATTGTTTTATCATAAAATTATTAAACAAAACAAAATTTATAAATTAAATATCAAAGATAGAAATATATAATTAGCTTAAGCAAGATCTAACTACATTTGACTAGTAAAAACTCTTGATATCATTTTATTAAATATGACATAAGGAATCTAAACTAATCTATAATAAAGAATTAAATAACCAAAATGTAAGAAGCCCGTTTTTCAAATAATTGGAGTATATCTTATATATTTATATTAAAATTGAAAAATAACATATAAATAATATAAATTCTCTTTCCATTGACTTTGAGTTAATAATGAGGGTATCAATGATCTATCATTAGGAATATAAAATATAAAATAATAAATTAAAATTTTAAAATGCCACGTTGTCAAGATACCAATCTTAAACACATTTATATATAAATTTTGTTGATTTGTCATATTCAATTTTACATTAAACTAACCTAAACTAAAAATTGACCAAGACTAACCTAAACTAATAAGGCGTTGTTAGGTAGATACCACTATTTGTGTGAACAACCCATATAAAACAATTTAGTTGATAACTGATTAATACCAATGATATAGTATGTGAAGATATTTTGATATTAAGTAAGGATATCGAATAAGATCACGTTCTATCTCATATCTAGGGTATACAAAATATATACTCCAACTATTGGACGAGGTGGGGCCATGGAGGAGTATATGGATTATAATGTGATATATGTGAAATATATATATATATATATATATATATAATTTATTTTAATTTATATTAATTAATAGTTTATAGGTTGATTGGTGATTCACATGTAGTTTGATTAGTGATTTGCTTGAAATTGAGATGATATGTTGTAATAGAGATTACAAGTTCAAAACACCTTGACTTACCTATGTCATATGCTTGCGGGCTACGGGTGCACCTAGGGATATATGGTAGACCCCGCAAGTATCAACCCCATCCCAGTTGTCAATACCCCTAGTAAAAAAACAATTATATTAATTAATAATAATATAAGATGATAATTATTTCTTGTTATATCATGATTTAGTAGTTGAGATGTGGTGTTATTATGATTAGCCTAGTTCCATCTTAACTCTGGATCTATCATGCGTCCATAGGGATCATACAAACATTTTTTATAGTGCAAAAACTTTATGAAAAGTTTGCACATCAAGGGATTCAGTTTGCACCTCAATGGGTTTGATCGATAAGATGAAACTATATGAATTGAAATCATTAAAGGTGGAATCCGGATTTGATCCTTATAAATAGATGAAACCATATTAATTGAAATCATAAAGATGAATTCCACCAGGAAATTTTTTTAGGATCCATAAAGAAACCTGGATGAATCTTACTAATTATCAAATTTCCAACCATAAAAGGTTTTACTATACTTAAAAAAAAAATCAAATTTCTAAGGAATTTTTATAGTTTTTGGACAATTTTAGCGATTTTTTGAGTAAAAAAATTTAATCCTATGGAATTTGGGCGAATCATATTAGAAACAAATGGAAAATGTGAATTTTTTTTGGAAAAAAATCGTCGAAAACTAGTCCATGGGTTAAATTCCCCCTCTAAAATTTTCTCCGTTAAAAAAAGTTGTAAATCATAAATATGTAAAGATGGAAAATTTCCATAATATCCATATCAAGTAATTAATTGGACATAAGCAAACTTGCATTGGTTGAAAGTGTATCAATTGGTAAATTAGATAATATATGACCTCATACTTGGACAACTTCCCTAGATCACACACAACAAGAAGTATCCACGTTTCATTAATTTTTTTTTTTTAATAGTTGGAATATATAATCTTTGTTTTGAACTTTAGGTTAGGGTTGAAATTGTAATTTTTTTATTTAATATTTTATTATTTTATTAAATCGCCATATATCAGCTTCACATTGATCATGAAATTACACTCCTCCATCATACTATAATTGATTTAAAATTTTAATTAATTAAACGAATTTAATAACTTACTATATAACAATATTATATCGTTTAAATTTATAATTTTCATACCTAGAAAATATATATATTTTTTATTATAATAATTTTATTTGCCAATATATCAAACCTCCATTAAAAAATTTGGATTATTTTTTTAATTATATTTTTTATTATTTTTTAATTATTTTTCTTAATCATTTTTTATATTCTTTTCCATATAATTTATTTATATATTGTTATATATGCATGTAGCTATTTATGTGATGACAACCACCATCAACTTCAGAAGGCCTTTGAAATTAATTAGATATTCATTTTAGTAAGTCTTCGTGCTCAAAAAAATCAACAATATTAGATTGAAACCACACTTTTCTATTCTTCCTCATGTTCTTTGTAATGCTTTCCTTTTGTATTAATATACATGGTCTTCTATCTTGGATTATCTTGGATTTTGGTGACTTTCTCTACACTTATTTTACAAACTCACATGGACATTACTTGATTTCATGTCATTATTCATTCATATGGTTGTATATTCTAATGACTATTTACCTTCCAACTCTTTAGTTTCCCATTTCTCTTTCCAACTTCATTATGCATGTTCTTTCCTTTGTTTTTGATTATTTAATATCCTTTGCATTATTTCTTCTTTCACATTGTTTTCCTTTCCTTCGAATGTGTGCAATCTTCTATGTATCATTAGGTGTTCTTACTCACACACAATTTTATGCATGTCACACTTTGCATATGTTGAATCCATTCAACTTGTGTTTCAGTATACGTTTATATCTCGCACTTGTATTCTTAGCTTATATCATGAGATTTTCTAGTGCACTTGATATCCAAAATTATTTGTAATACTCAAATTATGCAATGTACCAATATTTTGCGTATACAAGGTTTATCACACCCACATTAGTTTTTCCTGGATTTGATCCACATTTTCTTTTTAAATTGAGTTAATTTCTTTTTGTCGCATTCACTCTTGCTTCAAATATCTACAGTATGATAAGTATGTTGGAAACAAAAAATAACTCCATTCATACTATCCACAAGATCAAAAATGATTTAGTCATTAAAAAAATCCATGGGTTAGTGAGGCGCACATATAATTAGGATATATCCATATCTTGATAAGTGATGAGAAAATCATATTCATCTCACTAACAAAAGGTCCATATTCACACTACGTAATGATAGATCCATATTTCCCTAGATTAGATGGTTACAACTTCCTCTAGGATCTATACATATTTCACAAAGTTATGACAAATGCATACTCTCCTAAGCCACTTAAGTGCAACTTCCACTAGGTCAAATCCAAATTAATATAAAATTATTATCTTTTCTTAATCTCCTAAGTCATTATGAATTATTAAACATGTATCTATTATATGCCAAAAAAATTCAAATCTCTTTCAATGCAAATCTTAATTATTTATAAACATAAGAAAATTAATAGAGATTGATAGCAAGAGGAATATGAAAATTATCAAGAGATAAAAATATGCACTTGTACTAATTATACGATTAATCAATCTTGATTAAAGGAAATTTGGAATTAGAATGGGTTAAGTAAAAAAGTCATGTTTGTTGAGTTGGAAAGTCAACAATCACTAGAGTTTTAAAGATTTAAGTCAATGATAACCTTTAAGTTGGACATATATGAGTCAAGGATGATTATGTATCCGATTTTTATTTAATAATATTTTATCATAGAGAAAACTCACTTTCATTAATATTTTGATGAGATCTCAATTTACGATAAATATCTTTAAAATACTAAATCAAAACTATTTTATATTATTAGTACTTCCATTAATTATATATAGAGAGAGTATTATCTCTCTCTCTATATATATCACTATATTTCACTTATTTAATTTTTCTATGTTATTAGACTCTCATTCTTCGGCACATAAACAAGAATGAGATTTCTTGTACCTTTCCAATCCTAATAAACAATTAGCTCATGAAGAGTTCAATCAACAATCGATTTATGAAAGGAAAACATGTCACAAGTGAAATTTGAAATTTTGAACTTGTGTGGGGAGGATAACACTTATCCTCTCTACTACTCAAACTAGCCCAATTAACTACATGACAATATTTATTATATCATATCTATTATCATTTATTGTGTGCATAAAAATCTAAACTTCTCATTATTATTTTTAACTCTCACATTGTAATTCTAAATTAACCTATGTTACATAGTAATATGTTATGACATATAAAACTTTAACATGAAATATGAAATAGCAAATTTCTTTCCAAAAATATTAACCCTCTCTTCTATTACCCACCTCTCAATCCCTTTACACTATATCATTATTTGAAAACAATTACAATAAAAAAATTTGCACCCATAAAGATATGTACATTATATACATATAAATTTGCAACCATAAAGATATGTACATTATATACATATAGCAACGTGGAACCTGAAAAACCACATGAAAAAATACACATTGAATGCTTTATATTCAAAAGTTATTACAAATCCCTATTCTATTTCGTTATGAATACATTCTCCATTGGAAGTAGGCTCAACACCCTATATTAGTGTATGGAACTAGATAAGCTATTATAATTTGTAATACAATTTTCTTCACTTCAAAAACAACCAATCCAATCCATCAATGTTGTTATTGTAATAATGACATAATTATTCTTTTAAAAAGTCAAAGAGTAGCAAGTCATATAATAATGCTTAAGTAGAGAATATTCAAGTCAATTGTATGTAATTATCATTAACATAAGTTCATATCCCAAGTCAATTGCATGATAGCATGCAACTATCACTAGCATAAATCCAAATTAATTTGTCTCTATAAAGTATTAACAAATTTCAATTCTCTCTTAATCACAATCACAATTTTATACAAATGCAAACAAAAAAACTAAACAAATTGAAATTGATACCTAGAAGAATTAGATACCAATCAAAAGATTACATATGCCCTCCAAATTTCCCTTCTTGTTAATTGATTTCTGACCACAATTGATTACCTATCTTTTCTCTTGTCCTATTTTCCTATGTTTAACCTCTCATTTCCTTTTTTTTTTCTATTTTAAGTTGTTATTGTTCTATCTCTATGCCACCAACTAGGTTACTTTTATATCAAGTTAAAGATTTTAAAAATTAGGCAAGAACATGAAAATGACAAAAAGATTCCTTTAACTAGAGGATTTCACTCATGATCCATAACGATATTTTATTTAACACAATTCTCCCTCTATATTATGTCATTTTCATACTTTATGATGAGTATTGTTTTAGATATTATAGAGGTCTATGTTTCATAAATCCTTTTAAACGTTGATGGTTGTAATTGTTGTATACCTAGGGGATATTTGGGAGGATAATATGGTATATCTAAGGAGGTATCCATGAGGAATATATTATGTAAAGTGTATATAAGGGGATTATTTAATGTAATGTAGCCATAAATAATGGAATAGGTCTACTAAGTTGTTTTAAGAAAATAATATAATAATGAGAGGTTATTTGGCATAAGCTTCTAAGAATAATCATGAGAAAATATAATTATACATGAGTATCATTGTATTGAGGTATGTTTGATAAATTCTTTTGTAGCAAGCATGGCTTGTGGAGTGATTCATTCCTTAAGGAGTATTTGACAATGTTACCCTACCTTAGAGGTTTATCTATATCTTGGTGTTATTCTTATGTTGAATGCATTTTGGTTATTTTTGAAATATAAGGGTTCTATATATTTGTTGTGATTCAATTTCCGGGTTAAGGATCACTACAAATGGTATTAGAGCACTTTCTTGGGCCAAAAAATTGGAAGATGTTTTTTCTTTTTTTTGCATATTTTTGAAGGGGAAAAGAGGACAATGGAATTCGGGACAATTTCTAAATATTTCTATGTATAATATGAAGAAACCAATTGCATATATGAGTTCCTCTCACTGATACAACCAATTTTAAAAAAATCATCCAAAATGGAGTTTGAAAAGTGAAGTTATCATTTATTTAAATAAATTGTTTTAGGGTTTTTTCCAGGAACGACGAGAATATTAGAAAGATGATATCTTTTGATACAGTTACCATATTTCAGTCAAATGAATTCTAGTTGATGCATAATGACCATGGAATTTCATAAGTGTGGTCGTAAAAAAGATTCTGATAAATATTGAGGGAGTTATGATCATTTTAAATCTGTCACATCAAAAGTAAGTGATTTTCTTCAATACCCTAGCTCTAGCTCTATTTTTGGAGCTAGAAAGCAAGATGATTTTTACAAGAAGAGCTCTATTACATGTTTATGGATGTACTACGCAAGAGAAGGTCATTATTTCTATATACCCTAGTAGACAACATAAATTTATCAATGTTGATTTGGTTAAAAGATTGCAAGCTCCTGTAAAGTATATTCAAAGCACACACGTTAATTGTGAAACTAATCAAATTTTTAAAGATTTGTCAGTTACCATGGATAATATGTGTTGCATTCAAATTCTTATGCTATCAATATGGATTATGTGGATATTGTTTTGGGATATCCTTGGATGGAATCAATTGGTACAGTTAATATTAATGTGCGAAATAAGTTTCTAAAGATTTGATACAAGAAAAAGAAAACCACCTTGCAGGATATTTCTCTTACTAAACAAGAAGGGCCCAAGGGGGGACACAAAGAAGTATTTCCAAGTAAAACAGTTGAAGTTTCTATAGACATGATAGATGTAGAGTTTGAGTTTGAATCATAAGAAGAAAAATCTATAGAAGCACATGAATAAATTTTCTAGGAAGGATATAAACAAGAAAAAGATGTTAAGGAGCTACATGAACCCACGGAAAAACAAGTTTGAGAGTCAAAGAAATAAGAACCAATAGTTAAGGTTGTGATCTATCGACACCCACACCAACATGAGAAAAAAAATCATCAAGGCAAGTTCATAAGCACCAATGAACTTACTATGGACCAACATTGAACTAGGAGGACACCCAGCATGAAGGAACATGGAGAAATAAAAGCAACACATGGAGACACTAGAGTAGCATAGAAACATCATGGAAACAAAGGAAACAAAATCAAGATCAAGGTGGTGAGGAAGTAGTTAGACCGTGTATTTACCTTTCACTTGGATGGATAGATGCTTGTGCTTGGGACTGGTTGACTACTATTCTTAGTAGATCCTATTAAATGACCTCCACTTATGTTTCAAGAAAAAAATATGTTTCAAGGGGGATGGAATGTAATATACTTAGGGGAGGATAATATGGGGTACCTCGGGAGGTACCCAAAGAGAATATATCATATAATGTGTACCTAAGGGGGAATAATTGATGTAATGTGTCCATAAATAATGGAATAGGCCCACTTGGTAGTTTTAAGGAAATACTATAATAATGAGGGATTATTTGGAATAAGCCCCTAGGAACTCTCATGAAGTATAAATACACATTTGTATCATTGTATTGAGGTATGTGTGATTAATTGTATTGTTGCAAACATGGTTTGTGGAGTGGTTCCTTCCTTAAGAAGTATTTGATGGTGTTACCTTACCTTAAGGGTTTCTCTACATCTTGGTGTTATACTTATGGTCATGAATGTATTTTGGTTATTTTTGAAGTATAAGAGTTCTATATATTTTTTGTGATTCAATTTGCGGGTTAAGGATCACTACAATTGTATCTATAGAACATATTATAAACTATTGTTGATAATGATGATGATTAATGTTTGATGGACCACTATATTGTATGATTATAAGGCCCATCCCATCTGTCACGTCCCCTCCCATCTATTAACACAAGTAAGAGAACATGGCACTAAAATGTGGGCTTTTACAAAAAACTTAGCCCCATTCATCATGAATAAAACAAATGGCATTACGATAAAATGCATATGTGTGCAGATGCAAATCAAGCAAACATGCACAGTGGAATAAAACATCATCCACACACATTTCACATGCATCCACCATATCAAGAACAACCATCCATTAATTAAAACAGTGCAGAAGTAAATACACATAAGAGAATATACTTATCTCACTATAATGTTGTCCCAAGCAACTAGCTATGTCGCTGCAACGTTCCACCCAACCATAGGTCTCTGACCAGCCTGTATTCTTTCAGCACTCAAAGACCACCCCCGAGCTGGGCATGATATCTACAAGGAAAAAGGGACTCTCAAGCTCAGCACAACCAAAGTAATGAATACCCATCTCAGCCCCAACATTCTCTTACACACATCAAACTCAAAAACTGGGCATGGATACACATTTTCAACAATGGATTACGAATTAGGGTCTATGGGTTTCCTCCAACCATGGCACACCCAAAATTGGATTGTGGGAAGAGTAAATCAACCCCAAGGAAGAAAACTTATTTCTCCCACATATGTATGAACATTCAGTGGGCCAAAACGGCCTCTATAAAACCCCAAATCGATTTACTCTCTTCCCCATTATTAACCAAAACAAAAATGCCCTTCCCAGCTAGAAAAGTGCAGGAAAACGCCCATGTGACTCCCAACTCCCGAGAGAGAAAACCTAATGGGTGAATAATGGCTTGGGAAGCAATTTCGAGTCTCTTTTCTTTCCCAAGAATCCAAACATGAATTTCTAGGAAGGGTGGCTTGCCCATACTCGAATTTGTACATCCATTCTTCTCCATTCCCCAAGGCATTAACTACCTCAACCAACTCTTGGGAGAAATAAATGATTGGGCACAAAAGTCAACATGGGTAGTTGAGGGGTCATGGGTTCTCTCATTGACACTTGGCTTGACATGATTGGCTCAAGAGTTTGAATATCCCCCCCCCAATTCCTTGTAAACATCACGCCCCCATATTTTGTTGCATTGCATAGCTAGTTGTGGGCATTTATATTAAAATGCATATTTATAATTCCCATGGTTCACTAGCACATGGGTAGCATAATATCCAATACTTGCCTCTTCAAGTTCGAGCGTTCACTAGCGGGGCCTTGGCCTTGAGCTCCACGCTAGGAATCATACAGAATATGCATACAATATTTACATTATAGCCCAAAATATCCTAAGGGTAAAAATGGGGACATTACACCATCACTAATATGACATGATTTTGTGCCTTAAGAACTGACACCTACATGGAACTATATGGTTTATGATGAATTTCAAATATTTGGTTTATGATGGTTCAAGCTTATTTGATTTGGTTGAGGTTTAGAGTATAATATGGCATGATTTAGTTTATACATTAATTTTGAATTATTTATGCATTAGGGGATCTCTAGACTAATGATGAATTTGAGAAGGGGCAAATCTTGGAACCTTAGTTCACTGATCTCGATGAATGAGAAACCTACCCCACATGAGAAAACAAAGGGATCGTGACCCCTCTCATTCTCATAATATGCCAAGCATTTAAGGAACACACACCATGGCCCTCACCATTTGATTTGTTGATTAAATATTTTGAATTATTTAGGAGGGAAAGAAGTAGTCTCTTGTAACTAGATTGCATAAAGATAGAATTCAAGGGGAAAAATTCCTTCAATCAAGGATTAATTGGAAGATTTAGTTAGGATTCTTCAAGAATACATAAAAGTAGAAGAGGTACGAGTTAGTTAGTTCTTGTTAAGCATTAGAGGATTCAATCGAATTGTAGGACATAATTATACAATTATGTTATGAAATTTTCTAAACAAACATCAACGATTGATTAAAAATATAAGTACTTATTGATTTTCCTAGGGTTCTTGTAGTTTCCTTGAGTAAGGTCCCACTTAAGGGAAGGAAGAGAACCCCTATAGATGCAAACCTTACTTTTTGCACTTTTTATTACTAGAATTTCAAATTTCTGTATCCACATGTGTTGATGTTATTTCAACAATATTTGTGAATTATTGTTTTCCTTTCAATGTCATTTTACTGTTGCATTCTTTTAACTCTTTGTGATTAGGGTGTCTAGTGCTTTGTCTTATATCTCGTGGATTTAAATATGATCATTGTTAATCTTGTAGTCCCTTAATTGACTAATCTTGTTATACTAGTTGTTTATCTACAAGGAAGTGACACCAATATTCTTTCCTCTCTAGTTATTGATCTGGGACTTAGAATTACAAGTCATCGACTAAACAGATGATTGGTTAAGTGATTGAGATACCAAATTTGGGCATCTCTTTAGTTCAAAATTCTACACATTTCATTTCAAGATTAGAAGTTTCATTATTTCTTTTGTTTTAGAATAATTTCATTATTAAGTTATCTATAGATCATTATGATGTGCGGCACTTGAATATGTTTCAAAATCTAGTCATGATTCATGATGATGTAAGGGTTGAAGTACCTATAACAAAACACATTATTGACTATGAAACTCTCCTTGTTTAAATCAACCCTTTTATTAGCAATCCTATAACCCTATAACCTCATTTAAATCCTCTTCAAGTAGATAGGGGAGAAATTTATGGACAAGTTACCTAAGGGAGGAATGCTAGTAGGTTATTCATGGCAAAGAATTTGGTTGCAATTATTTCATTAGTTCACAAT
This sequence comes from Larix kaempferi, assembly GCA_027924585.1. NCBI lineage: Eukaryota > Viridiplantae > Streptophyta > Pinopsida > Pinales > Pinaceae > Larix > Larix kaempferi. The sequence goes on along the minus strand of BSBM01000431.1, from coordinate 9,023,281 downwards.
TTAGATTAGACTCCTATAGTTGCATAAACAATGCAAAATACCTTATTAGTTTGCATGTTCATGGATTGATAACTAAAATAGAGTTGAAGAGTTCAACAATCTTGTTGCAATCATTTGACCTGTCAATGTTCACTAAGAGCAACTTTGATTTATTGATCTATTGTAACTAAACTATTCTCCATTAAATGTCTCTTGCACATTTCATTTATGCAATACAAAGGCACATGGAAAAATGTTTTTAATTTTTTCCAATACTGGGATCATCATATAATTAGAGTTGGTTGAAAGGTTTCTTGTTTAACCTTTTCAACCTCAACACATTAATTGCAATTCTCTAAACTGATGCAAATACTGGCATTGTGTTAAAACATTATAAATAACGTGTTCTCTTACCAAATCTAATGGCCAAAACATGGCATGGGTCAATGGTCAGGATCATTAATTTGGAGGATAAACTAAAAAAATGATATTTTAGAGTTGTGCTTCTAAAAAATCAAACGACTGTGGGTTAACCAAGGTCTAAGGATTGTATTCTTTCTGGGGCATAAAGGGATTGAATGTTATGCAATTCCTCCGACTATGAATGTGAGATATACAACCATATGGTGATAGATCCCTATTTCAAAGCTTGAAGGAGTGGATTTCAAAATTGGGTTTAGGTTCTCAAAATCATAGTGCAAATACCATTGGTTTTAGGGAAACATGTTGTGAATGACATAACATACGCGTGTCGATTCCTTTCGAATTTATTGCAACATCTAATTTTCCATTATTTGCATTTACTTCATCATTAAGCGTATTGGTTGTCGATGTGTAGGGATACAACATTTTGTTTGGTGGAAAAGAGGTGGTTATTTTAATTTTATGCCTATAAAATTGTGAGCTCCAACGCAAAGGACATAAATTTGAAAGGAGAAAGAGGAAATCATTTTCAAATATTCTAACAGTCATTTAAATAGGTAGGGGATTCTTGCAGCTTGTCTTGCATTCCAAAATTAAGTTATATAGGGTTATAGGGTGAATTAAAATGGCTCCAAGAGTAAGTCTGCTTCCTCTGCAAATCTTATTCAAACCTCTTCTGATTCTGATAGCTTTATGGACCTTTACAATGATATTTTCAAAACTAAATTCTCCATTGGGTTATTGGTAAAATTGAGGAATTCTTCTTGAGAGCTTAGTTAAGCTGGTGTATATATCCTTGCAATCTAGTCTAGTATCTTGGCTAAGGCTATAGTTCATGTTACATATCATTTCATTTACTTCATGGATACTTGTGTTGATTTCTACAACCCTTTGACTCGCAAGTGGTTTTGATAGATGGAGTCAAGGATATTTTCTTATTCTCCATTGAATCTTTATCAACCGTGTTGCTTATTCCTCGGGGAGAGTTGGCATTGGATGAGGATGAGAAACTGTCAAATTCACTAGTTTTCCTCATAAATCAAAGAAAGAGGTCATTCAACGTCATCTTTCTGATAATTCACTACTACATTTGGGTGCAAATTCCATTTTTTTTCGACAATGACGACATAAATCATACATGTGCAATTTACTTTGAATTTTTGAATTTACATGCGATTGATGTTGCAATTCTAGTGCGTCTTCCCTGGCGTCGGTAGTCCAACATCCATATGTCGGAACAATGACATCTTCACATATCTTAAATGATTGTTTTTATTTGAAATTATCAACTAAATCTCTTGTTGACCTAGACAAATATCGTCGAAATTCCGATGACTGTGCAAATAAAATAATTGGACCATTACAGTAGTTGTTTGTAAAGTCAAGAACACTTCCATGTCAAAGTGGGCACATTCAAGAAGCGCTAGAGTTCCAACATGTATATAAATTATATATAAACACTTCATATTAAGGCAACAATTATGTGATGTTCTCGACATCTACAATAATTGTTTTTGTAGTTTTGACAATTGTAACATTGCTATTAGGGAAATTTTTAGGGGCGAAATTTCGCCAATTGGCTATTTTTTGGGCCTTTTTTTCAAAAAATAAATTTGTGTTGAATATCTACACAAATCCTAAGGTATTCAATATAATTCTTCATACATATTGAATTCCATTTTTTTCTTTCTATTTTTATAAGTGTTAATTATACTATAAAAAGGTTGATACAAAATTGATGAGTAATATTCATTACTTCAAATTTTTGTTTGAATGTTGCAGACTGTTAGGTGATATTCTCCTACCATCACCAAATCATTTACCTTGTACATACTGAGAATCGTCTCTCATTATAAAGTATTTAGGAATGGAGTATGAAGCCATTGATGTATGTCCTAATGACCATATTATATATTATGGAAAACATGCAACAAAGTTGGAATTCCCTCAATCTTGAATTTGTATATATCAAACCGATCAAGTAACAAATAAGGTGCCCCACAAGGTTCTTCGTCATATTCCCATAATTCCACATTTCCAATGATTGTTTAGGTGCAAAAACATGGCACAATTTATGGATTACCATGCACAAAATAGAATTGAAGATGGTGTTATGTGAATTCCTATAGATGGTATCACATTTAGGGACATCGAAGAAAGATGGTATTTTTTTAAAGAAGAATCTCGTAATGTTAGGATTTTCTTGGAATTTGATGGTGTCAATCCATTTGGGGAGATGAGATTCGTTTACTCAGTGTGGCCTTCTATTTACTTGTCTCAAGGAGCCCCATATTTGCTTCAATTCCCTTAAGGATGAGCGATGTGCATTTATACCTTCTTGGAACCATTGTGCCTATTGTTCCTATAACTCTTTTAGGTTTGTTTCTGGTTTTGTGACTTGTTTCCTTAACTCCAATCTCTCTGCAGTTGAGGGTGCAACATTTTCCTATCCAAAAAGTTGCTCAATTAAGAACTCTATTTATTTTATGTTGTTGCAGATTTTGGAAAAATAAGTGGGCCAACTGTTCAGTGTTGTGCCATACTCTTATGTATCTTCTCTTGTTGCTTCCATTTTCGTTTTGAGATCTTTAAATTTCTCATGCTCCGATTGTAATAGAGTTATTGTTTTATTCGACTTGAGCATCTAATTTTTTGTCAATAACTATTTTTGTTTGCGAATACTATTTATAAAGATAATTTTCATCCTATCAACTCGATCGACATGAAATTTATGTTGGGTAAACCCAAATTCTTATTCATCTTGCACTCTGCAAATTTCCCAAACTCTCTCTTCCTTATGCACTCTATCTTTTTTTTTCTTTCCTTATTGCACCCTTTATTGTATTCCTTGGTCACCACTTTGGATAAGTCTTATATCTCTTTTTCGGGTGCATCCTTTGGGTCAAACTTGACCTGGGGCCGATCAAATTTTTCTCCCTGTACTCTAAATGTTTGAAATAGTTTCTCCCATTTTCTCTCTTCCTTTTCCTTCTTCACCTTTTTTCTATGATCTACTTGCTTTGATTCCTTCCACACTTTGTGCTTGTGTGCTCGGTTGTTTGTTCTTGCAAATCTGCTTTTTCTTACTATCCATGTTGTTCAAACTGGTCTTGATGTGTTGACTATTCCTCTATGGGTCAATTGGTCTATTGTTTTGCTTATTGCTTTGATTTTTGTTTTGTAGCTTGTTCTGTCAATTGTTCAGTCAGTTGTTCCGATGCTTGTTTGGCCAGTTCTTCTGTTTCTTTTTCAATCAGTTTTTTCTATTTTTTCAAGTTCTTCCCCTTCTTGTCCCAATGTTTCTTATGTATGAATGACCACTTCCTCTGTTTATTTTTTCATTTCATTAGCTTGTTGGGTTCCCCGGTCGGTGTTCCCCTCATGATGATTATCTTGTTCTTCTTGATCACTTTGTTCATCTTCTTCTTCTTCAAATGACATTGGCTTTGGGGGTGGTGGGGAATCTATTATGTCAATTATACTCTTTGAAGTACCTTATCCTTTTCTTTTTTTGGTCAAAATTTTGATATTCACTGTAGGCATATCCAACTTTTTCTTCTTCACCGACTGCGTTGATTACTGCTTCTATTGTGCAAGTTCTTTCTGTAACCGATTTTCTATGGATATTTTACTCTTTAATGCTTCTATAATTACTTTTTTTCTCTCTCTAATATTTCCAGGTATTCTGGACCTATACTTGACTCAATAATTTTATGTCTCTTCTTTACTTTCTCACGGGTGTACTTTCCTTTGTCCTCTTGTCTCATGGACAATACTTTTTGTGCTACTTCATTTAGTTTCTTCTTTATTGTCAGTTATTCAAAGTTGATTTCATTGGACTCATGTGCTATCTTTTGCATTTCTTCATATTTTATTTTCTCATTCAATTCTTATTCCACTTGCTCTGACCTTCTTTTCTTACTGGTTGGTGATGGTGTCATCGTTCATGTTTCTTCGACAAAAAAAACTATATACACTACTGCTTCATTTTCTTCTTTTGCTTTCCCTTCTGTCAGTGGAGTGATAATCTGTGTCAACTTGATCTTCGCCAACAAAGGTATTGGGTATTTAGTGTTTGATTGTTTGCTTATTTATTCAAATACTTCCTCCATTATAGGATAGTACTCCAACTCATTCATTTCTCCTCCCTTCCATCTACTTACCATAATTTTTGTAAATTCGATCCCTAGTTGTATGTGTACCTTAGGAGGTATATCTTCAACATTTTCACCCACCCCTCAAACATCATTTGAGGTGGTTGGTCGCTTCTCCCATCTTTGTGAAAAAATTACAAATTGAGTATATTTTGCGTAGTATCCAATGTAAATGTTACTTCCCCGACCGGTGTCACTCTTGAAATTTCTATCCAAATCAACAAGGAAGGGTATATTATCTCCTTTCTTTGTTCTGGGCACTCATTGTAATTCAAATTCAAAATATCAACAAGGTGTTCTTCCCAATTGTAAACCTTTCCTTCCTCATCTATCCTCCCAATTGCCTCTAACATATTTAATTTTACATCTAATGATCAACCGAAACTAGTAAAGCACAAAGCAACAATATTGCATGCCCAATTCACATGCTCCTCCTTCACCTGACTAATAATTAGTCCCTTTGGTTTTTTTGATGTGGCTTGTTAAGCAACAAATTTCCAAAGAGTGCATGAAAAGAGAAGAAATAGACCATAAATAGTACTCCATGCCTTTAATGAAGAAAATAGATGAATAGAGAGCCTCTTCGAGGGGGAAACCTCCTTATACAATGTACTAAGTACACAAGACAAGACAAGACAAGATTATTCAAATGAAAAGGTATCCTTCCTATATATAGGATAAAAAGATGTACAATTACAACAAATGGACCCAAGCTGACATAACAAATATAATAATAATAATAACAATTACCATTAGTAGAGCCAAGCCAACATCGATAATATGTAATGATCCACAATATAGGGGGTAATGTGCCAGCATTTAGGGATTAACATGCCCCTCCCCTTCAGACAAGTATTGTCGTCAATGCTTGATTAGTTGTGGATGCTTTTGTATGAAGGACTCATCTTCCCATGTCGAAAATTCAACTGGTAAATTATTCCACTTGATGAGGTACTCAGTAATAGAACAATTGAGTAGTTGTTTGGTCCTTATTTCAATGATTTGTTCAGGTTCTAATATGAATTTTCCTTCTTCATCAAGCTTTGGAAAGATAGTTTGAATTGGGATCTTGTCTCATATTACCTTCTTTAAGCAAGAAACATGGAAAACTGGGGGTACCCTTGAATATGAACGGAGCTCCAATTTTTAAGCCATACTGCCAATATTTTGCAACAATTTATAAGGACCATAGTACTTAGGTGCTAATTTATTGTCTTGATTTAGTTGCTTGAGGGACATTTGCTTATAAGGTTCTATCCTTATAAATACCCAATCTCCTTCTTCAAAACTCCTTTCACTACAATGTTGATATGCTTGTTGTTTCATCATGTTTTTTGAATTAGTCAGGTTGTCCTTCAGTAACTAGAGAACTTCTTGCCGGTGCTCTAGGTGATATTCCATAGCTTGAAATTTGGATTTTCCTTTTAAGGGAGATGTGATAGATAGAGGATGGTACCCATAAAGTGCCATAAATGGAGACATTTTTTATGACGTATGGAAGGAGGTATTGTACCACCATTCTGCCAAAGATAACCATTTCACCCACTGTGTTTGTTTATCATATGCAAAGCAATGAAGATAGCCTTCCAAACATTTGTTCACTATCTAAGTTTTCCCATATAATTGAGGATGATAAGAAGAACTATGAGCCAACTGGGTACCCAAACAAGAAACCAATTTAGTCCAAAATTTTCCAATGAATATTGGATCTCTATCATTTATAATAATATTCGGGTTTCCATGTAAATTTTGAACTGATTCCATGAAGGCTGCAACAACTGTACTTGCATTAAAAGGGTGAGAGAGTGCACAAAGGTGTGCATACTTTGTGATCCTATCAACAACCACCATAATAACATTCTTCCCTTCTTGGTTTGACTTGTGATAAAATCCATTGAGACTTCCTCCCAACACTAACAAGGAATTTCTAATGGTTGTAAAAGATCTGAGATCTTAACTGTTTCAACTGTATTTTGCTGGCAAACCAAACATTCTGCCACGAACTTTTGAACATCATATTTAAGACCTTCCCAAAATAATTCCTTCTTGACCCCGTGGTATGTTTTTAGGAATCCTGAGTGCCCACCTATAGGATAGGTGTGTAATTTCAAAAGGATCTTTAGTTTGAGTTGGCAGTTCTTACATATATGTAAGTGATCCTTATACCATAGTGAATCATTTTTCCACACAAAAGTATCAAATACATTGGGATCCTTTTGTAGATTTTGAATGAGTGTCCACATAGATAGGTCATTCTTCCATTTTTCCCTTGCTATTGGTACCCAATCGAGTTGTATAATCGAAATTGCATAAAGTAATTCCTCCACATCCTCATTTTTTCTGGAGATTGCATCTGCCACCACATTTTGGTTCCGTTTTTTATAGATGGTTTCAAATTCATGTCCCAACAGCTTGGTTACCCATTTTTGTTTCTCTTCTGAATATAGTCTATGTTCCAAGAAGTATTTAAGACTATCATGATCTGTTTTGACCTTGAAATTATTACTTATTAGGTAAGGATGCCATTGCTTAAGTGCATGTAGTATTGCCATCATTTCCTTCACATAAATTGGTTTCTATAAGTTCTTTCCTTTTATTTGTCGAATTTTGAAAGCAAGGGGCCTTCCTTCTTGCATTGGAACAACAATGATTCCATTTCCTAAGGCATCACATTTCACAGTGAAGGATTTTGAGAAGTCTGGTGTGGTCAAAACAAGAGCTTTACACATTGCCTCTTTAAGTTGTTCAAATGCTTGAGTTGCCTTTGGAGTCCATGAAAATGCTTCCTTCTTCAATAATGCTATCAAAGGTGTTGATATTCTTCCATAGTTTCGAACAAAGTTGTGATAATACCCTATCAAACCTAAGAATCCTCTAAGATTCTTCAAGGTTTTAGGAATCGGTCAGTCCATCATGGATTTAATTTTGTTAGGGTCTACCTTAACACCTTCATGAGATATAATATGACCCAAATACTCTACCTCCTTTAACCCAAAGAAACATTTCAAAGGTTTTTCATATAGTTGTTGCTCCTTTAATAGTTGTAGCACCCTGTCTACATGTTGAACATGTTATTCCCAAGACTTGATATAGATCAATATATCATCAAAAAATACTAATACAAATTTTCTAAGGAAGGCCTTGAAAATGGAATTCATCAAACCTTGAAATGTAGAAGGTGAATTTGTAAGGCCAAAAGGCATGACCATAAATTCATAATGACCTTCATGAGTTATGAATGTTGTTTTCGGGATGTATTCTTCCTTCATTCTAATTTGATGATACCCTAAATGGAAATCCAACTTTGTGAAGTAAATTGCTCCATGTAGTTCATCTAACAATTCATCAATGACAAGAATGGGAAACTTATCTTTAATGGCGATCTTGTTAAGCTCTCTATAATATAGACACATACACCATGATCCCTCCTTCTTGTGTACCATTACCATTGGTGTAGAGTAAGAACTTGGCTAGGCCTAATTATGCTAGCCTCTAACATTTCTTCAACCATGCGCTCAATTTCACTCTTCTGGACATAGGGATATCTGTAATGTATAATGTTAGGAGGAACATTTCCTGTAATTAAGTGAATAGCATGATCAAAATATTGAGTAGGTGGAAGACCTTTAAGAATATCTTCAAATACCTTAGATTGCTTATCAATGAACCTTTGGAGATTTAGGGGAATATGAGGCTTATATGTTTGAAAATCTAATGAGCATAATTGTGCAATTACATCTTGATGTACCTTTTTTAACAATTTTTTCATACCATTAGAGCTTATCACCTTGCTTGGATTCCCTATGATACCCATTAATTCAAATTCTTTTCCTTCCCAAGAAAATTTCATGAAAAGTTCTTGAAAATTAAAATCAATTGTTCCCAATGATTGTAACCATTGAACCCCTAAGATAACATCAACACCACCCATCGAGATAGAAATCATTGGACTATTCAAAACATATTCCCCCATAGTAATATTTATATTATGGCATTTCCTTGAGCAATTGATAGTTCCTCTATCTACAATCATTACTTGAAACTCTGGTGCTGGATATACAAAGCAATTGAGGGCTTTGGCTAATTTAGAGTGAATGAAATTATGAGTACTACCAGAATCAATCAACATTATTAGCTTTTTCTTTTTGATATATCCTTCGATCTTGGGAATTTTAAGAGTGCTAATTCCATCCAATGCATGACAGGATATGGTGGGAGTAATCTTTTCGGAAGTAATCTCTTCTATTTCTTCAACTTGAGATGGTTCTTGTTCTTTTGCTTATTCCTCTTCACAATCTATGTAGAATAATTTCTTCTCGCCACACTTATGTCCCTTACTATACTTGCTATCACAATTAAATCATAGACCTTTTGCTCTTCTTTCATCTAGTTGTTGAGACGTCAACCTTTGAGGTGAGTTAGAATAAGGAACATTATTCTCTCTATATGTGTTGGAGGTGGTCCTTCTAGTAGTCATCACCATATTTTTACTTTCAATTTTCCTTACCAAACTAAAAGAATTCTCCAATGATTTAGGTTCAAGAATACATATCTCATGTTGAATACTCTCCTTTAAAGTGTCCATAAAGATATCCAACAAATTATCTTCTGAAATATTCTTCACTCTAAGACTTAACTTCTGAAACTACTTGATGTTCTCTATAACTGGACCCTTTTGTTGAGATTTATCAACTGATTAAAGAAAGTGTTGCTATTAATATCACCATAGTGTGCAATCAATTCTTCCATGAATATATAACAAGATATAATAGAGTCCTTTTTATGGTCACAAATCCATTGGTACATTACAAATTGATCAGGATATACATATAATGATGCAATAGTTACCTTTTGCAAAGTTGGCACTTGGTGTAGATCAAAGAATTGATCCATCTGGAATATCCATGTTATTGGATAATTGCCATCAAACTTTCTCATGCCAATATTGGAAATAAAGTAGTTCTTTGGACCTGATTTGAACCCGTGATAATGGAGTAGATCATTAGGTTTTGGGGACTCAAACCTCTTATTCTCTATTTTTTTTTCAATTTTCTAAATATGTGACTAGAATAAGTCATGCTTTTCCTCCTTATCCTCTTCTTGAGTAGACAAATGTGTAGGAAAGATAAGTCTTATCTCATTTAGTAGTATCTTCAAATCTTCTAGATCCTCTTTTCTATCCATACCCTTGATATCCTCTTTACTAGCCATCTTATCTTCCAAGTTAACTAAATCAACCATTTTCACAATCCCTTTCATCATATCTTCCAACTTGGACACCCTAAAAGATATGTCTTCACTTTCATCGTAGGTTCGGGATGAATCCTCTAGTGTTTTGAGAGGAGTGTTATTTTTTCCACTACCTTTTGGTGGCATTTTGAATAATATAAACAGATATCACAACTTCGGTTCACCTTAAATAGATCCTTCTACCAAAATTTATTCAATTTAAATGGCGTACCTTTTTCCAACCCTGATTTGAAGACTAATTTGATAGCCGACCTTTCAACTAAGGTAACATGAAATTTTAAGCCCTTAGAGTCCGAAATATCAGCCTGTGGTATCCTAATATGTCCTATTTCTAATGGTGTAGGAATTGTTGAATTTGGGTGTGCCAAAAAAAAAGTTGTGACAATTTTCCCAACACTTGTTATTTTTAGCCTATTTAGAAGAGCGAGAGTCTACGACCTACCATGCGTCCAATATTTTGAGTGTGGTTCTAAAATTGCTACCCAAGGTACTATGGTATTTATTCTTTTTGATGCAACAGGTCTCACTCAATTTGGATCGTGTATTCTCCATATATAACCATTTTTCGTCTACTGTGATGATGCACTGCAATCCTATTCCACTTCCTTGTTTAGGGAAGGGCATAATAAATATATTTCCCAAATTTCAAATGGTAAGCTAGGGTTCACTGGTACCATTAGCATTTCATATTTTCTTACTGGTTGACCTAATATTTGACATTCATCACATTAATTTACTTTGTATCGAAAATATCTATATAGTGTAGGCCAACAAATGCCTACTTGCAGTATCTTCATGGTTGTTGTATCTGAATGAAAATGGCCTCATGCTAGTCCTGCATGTGCTTCCTATATTATGTTCTCTCTCTCATGTTCCAAGGCACATATTCTTAATATGTCATCACATCCTATTTTATATAAGTACCCATTTATAAGAGTAAAGGGTGCAACTTTCATAACAAGGTTTTCCTTTTGCTTTTCTGTCAACTCTTGTGGTGCTTTTCCTACCTGTAAAAATTGTGCAATTTCTGCTAGTTCTACTAGAACTACTTATACTTTGAATAGGTGAGCATCTGGTAAGTCATTGTCAATCCTAGTTGAATTCTCTCTAGTTTCAATTCTTGATAGATGATCCTATTTGACATTCTTCTTCCTTGATCGAATGTTCACTTCAAATTCAAACTCCTAAAATAGTAAGAGCCATCTGCATATTCAACCTTGATGAAATGGCTTGTTAACTAAATACTCCAGTGCTTGATGGTCTGTATATAATATAAACATGTTTGCCAATAAATAATGTCTAAAATTATGTAGATAAAAAATAATTCCTAACCCTTCTCTTTCCGTAATCGAGTAATGCATTTTTGCTTTATTCAATTTCTGACTAACATATGCATTAGGATGGTCAAAGTTTTCATCACCAAGTTGTGCTAGTACAACTTTGACTACGATTATAGATGTGTTTATATGTATGTGAAACTTTTTCAACCAATCCATAAATATTAGAATAGGTGCTTCAACGAGCTTCTTCTTAAGAACTTCAAAATATCCATTACATTCTATAGTCCATTCAAATTTTGTGTCCATATTTAGTATCTCTTCTAATGGGAATGTTATATCCAAATAATGTCAAATGAATTTCCTGTAGTACCCTGTATGAAATAAAAATGTTCTTATCTACTCTAGGTTTACAGGTGGTTTTAAGTCGAGGATTACTTTTATTTTTTCCATGTTGACCTTAATACCCTCTTTACAAACTATATGACCCAACAAAATACCTATTGGTGTAAGGAATATACATTTCTTGATGTTTAGTGATAATTGTATTTGTCGATAGCACTCCAACATTAGTCAAAGCGGCTGTATATGATTTTTCAACAATCCTTATATCCTCCAATCATCAAAGTATACTACCATTGTTTTGTATATGTATATTCTTGAAATTCTTTTACAACTATTCTTGAGAAAACAATCGGGGCATTCTTCAATCCAATTGGCATTACTCTATAGGCATATGATCCAAATTATGTCACAAGTGTAGTCATTTATTGATCTTATTTTGCTATTGGAACTTGATTACACCCTGAAAAATCATCTATAAATTAATAGCATTAATGTCTTGCTACTTCATTAATTATTTCATCTACAAACAAGGTTAGAAAGGGGTCAGTGACTATTACTTTGTTTAAACCTTGAACGTCAACACATATTCCTAATCTCATCGGATCCTACTTCTTTGGATGCACAACCATTGGGATGTCCCATTCAGATTTATCTATTGGGTATATAATACATGCATCTAGCATGTTTTGTATTTCTTTTTGAACAATTTCCTTATATTTGTGTGCTTTCTTATAAGGAATTTTCTTGACAGGTTTTGTATTTGGAATAAGTTCTATCTTCATCTCACCCATTTATTTAACCAACCCTTGAGGTATCTATAATCTCGTGCAAACACATACTAGTATTCTTTGAGTAAGTCTGCAATTTCTATAGTTTGTTTTTCCAACTAGTAGTCACCTATTCTTTCCATTTTCGGTTGGTCATTGTTAGATATGTTTACTTATTTCATTTTCGTTTATGCATTCATCCATTCAAGTGGTTTCAACTCATCCAACTTCCTATATCCCAATTTGATTTCATTGTATTGTGGTGGGAATTCTATTTTATCCTCATCTTCTATAGTTTATTTCTTGACTTGAAATACCATTCTTAGTTCTTTATTAACCTCTAGATGATTTTTTTGCCATCTAAATCTCTTCCCTTGGAATTTCTCATTCTCAACTTCCACACTTGTGATGTTATATCCTTTATGGTATTCTATTATGTTACAAGTTGGGGTCGACTTTATGTCGATGTTACTTGCATCTTTGACATTTTGATAAATGTCAATGGGTTCTTCTATGAATTTTTGAATTGCTCTTACTGCTTCCTCCATTTCAACTTTGATTAGTATAAATGAAAAATGTTTCACAAATTTTTGTTTAATGTCTTCCCATCTAAAAGTACCACTTCATGCTTCTTCTATTTTATACCATTTAAAAGGTAAATATGCAAGGGTACCAATGAATAAATGTGTCCATACCCTCTCGTCTATGTACCCAATTCTCTACCATTCTCTCTCACGGTCTTCAATATACTTGGTAGGGTCATATCTTGGTTTATATTTGACAATCGTACTTATGTTGCAAGCGTCTTTACTCCAAATATTTCAATAAAATATGTCTTGGATGTCATCGATGTCTAAATTCTGGGGGCGTGTATGCTCCACCATTAAGCCAATTGGCATGTGAATGATTGGACTAACATTTGTAGCCGTCCTTAATCTACAATACTTTTAGAAACTTGATCAATGTGGTCCATAGGGGAACTAATTATTTCTTTGAATCACATTTTTGGGGCATTCGTAACTTCTAAGTTGGTCGGTATCAAAGTGGGGTAAGTTTGAATCTTGGGTTCTTCGAATTTCGGAATCGACCACACAGGAAAACACATTTTAAATTTATTTCTTGATATAAATTCTATCGTCCAACAATATATGGCTCTAGTTTCATAATTCTTCATCTTCCAATCATACAATTTTGTATCAGATATTTTCCATATGGATATAGGTGTTCCTAATTACAATTCTCCTTGGTTGTTTGGATCAAATGAGTCCTTATTAGCCTATATCACTTGATATAATATTGGAACATCTACATCTTCACCGCATGGTTCCAACCAAGATTTATCTTCTTTAGGATCTAATGGAATAATTATTCTTCAACCATCTCATTTTAATTTGATTATGACTTTTTCCAAAGATATGGTGGATTTCATTTTTCTTCCCCATGGTCTTCCGAATAGAGCTGGGTATGCCGTTGATGCTTCTGGTACGTCAATTATTTCAAAGTCTACTTGTGATGTAATGAACATTATGTTTGTTTATGTGATTTATAGTACACCAATTAACTCAACAAATATTTGATCAGATAGTTTCAAGTAATTCCTTGATTTGGTCAGAGTGGGTCTTCTAATCTTAATCCATGTCTCTTTTGGGAGAATATTTAATTGGGATCCAAATTCGACTACAACCCCCATAGTATGACTTCCATGCATTTCTAGGTCGACTTGAGGATCAAATTATTATGTGTCTATTTCTTTTTGGTCTAGGTGGCATAGGTTTCTGACTGATTGATTGCATTCTTTGTAAGTCTTTAAAATATCCATTAATCTTAACAATTGACTAACAAATCGTTCTTCTTTTAGTATCTTAAGTAATTCGTCAATCACGATCGTTTCTTCTAGTCGGTCTTCCTCATTTTTTAATTTGTTTATTACACTAACAATGTTCTTGTAAGTCTCCCTTTCTTTGCTTGGTTATGGATAAAACCCCTTATTGTCTCTGTTGTTTTATGGTGTGCCATTCTTAGGTCCAGATCTTGTAACTACTCGTAAATTATTTGTGTTTAGTACTTCATGTATTGGAAAGAACTATAGTAGATTTACATTCTTCTTACTCATGATTTTTTCAATGATAATGGGGAAATAATCCAGTGAATGGTCACCAACCCCATATTTTGTACAAAATTTCATATTTTTTCTCTCTTAGGGGGAAATCAAGGCTTATGTGGTCTTATTTAAAGCATATGAATCAATGAGATCTAGGAAATATTCCTCAACCACCATGTTTACCACCCCTTCCTCCATAGTGTCCTCAACCACCATAAACTCCTCTTCCTATGTATCCATAGTCATTTCCTCTCTAGTCATCCGACTGAGTATAGTATGCCTTATGATAATTCAGTTGGTTTTCACATCAAGATGAAATTATTTTGTATTATGTGAAGATTCCTCACAGATAGTGCACCATTTTTTTTAATCTTTTTTTTAAATTATATGGACCTAGTCATGAGTAGTATGATTTAACATAATTTCACAAATCTCACAGTAGTATTATGTATTAATTATTTGAACATCTTGGGCTTATCAGTCATTTCTTTAAATTTACACTCGTCTTTTATATGGCCCTTGGTCTTACATATGCTACAACATACATCATATATTTGAATAGCTAACTCTCTTATCGACTTATGCATAATTTCTATTTTTTCTTCTAGTCCTCTATCGATTAAGATGGTCAGTCCATCATCATCAATTTCTAGTTGTTGTTCCTTCTTAAGTGCATCTTCATATGTATTAATGTCTTGCATCCATAATGGGGATATTATTCTTTGTATTAGCCTGACAAAAACCATTGTATAAGGAGTTCGTCATTAATTATGTGGGGGTTTGAATTAATAAATATTTAAACCTTTTGTCATAATTTCTGATTGACTCTCCTAGTTGTTGTTTGATTTCCTTTTGAATAATTCCAAAAGTTCTTTCTTAATATCTTCTTTATTCCTTGGTGTGCTATCAGTGTAGTTATAAAGAACATTAGAGCTCTTTTCCTTAGGGTTCCCACCAATTGGGTCATTTTCTTTGCTTCATCTGTAATGTATCCAATCTCCTCTTGACTATTTTGGGAAATGGGGTATACAATTTTTCCTTTTACTTCATTTCAAAACAGTCGACATACCAACTAAGTTAATCTCAATGATTATTGAATCAATATAATTAAGGTATTACTTATAATACTACTTGGTGATCTTACCAATTAAATCCTTTAATCATTAGTTATAACTTAAATCCTCATTAAGCATGGTTAAAGTCATGGCAAGGGTTTATATTAATGCAATGCAGTACTTGGAGTAGTGTAATTATAATAACCTTAACTCTTTTAATATCACTCTATTATTTACAATGAATAATGTAAACACTCTAACATACAACTAAATCCAGGACTATAAGACTTATGGGAATATTATTGATCGAACCCATACTTTTAACTCTATATCATTTATCACAAAACCATAATGAATTTGATAAATTTTCCATTTTCAAACTACACAAATCATATTGTAGTTTGGTTACCATCTTTATATTATTAATTTTAGGGTTCTTATACCTAACCTTGATTCACTAACACATTATCGATTTCCTCTTCATTAGAGTCTTAAATGTATAGTTACTTACTTCTATAATTATTAATGTATGGTCAAACTTATTCCTTCGTTAGTATTAAGGAACCTAACCCAACTTTGTGAATTCAAGTGTATATTTATCTTTATAAGATGGTACCATATACTCATTCTTAAGACTTTAAGAATATAGACGGTTGCCTTGCGATAACTAAATATTTACTTGCCACACAATGGTAATTTTAATTAAGGCTTGGTCACTTCTTTAGACACATAAGGACAACACATCCTAATTATAAAACACATGTATTACAATGTTAAGATAGTATTTGTATAATAATTTCCATAACTAATTTCCTTCTAATAAGTCATAGAGTTCATACCTAAATGTAAGGATTTATTACACATGTTAAACAATAGAAAGCTTATAATTCAAAAGATATGAGTTTTCAAATCCTTTAACCATAGTCAGAGTTATTCATAGTCAGAGTTATTCATGGTAAAATAAAGAATTATCCAATACTTCTTAAAATCCATGAACATCTATTTATTCATGTACTCCTGAAAACATAATATTAGGAATTGATAGTTCCCTTATTTTTCCCTAACCATATTATATGAATGAAAACACACTAAATGCTTACAATGAAATTTTCATAAATATATCTTTATAAACTTGACAATAAATAAATACATAACAACTCGAGAATATTTATCTAACTTGGGCGACTAAAGACTTGACTACAATGTTCCTCCCAACCATCCGACTCTTTGTCCGACGTATGTTGTACCACTGAGAGGTCACCCCTAAGCTGGGAAACGAATCCACAACTTATAGAAACCAAGCATAATGTGGAAATATCAAATACCAAAATGGAATGCATGTTCTTTTCTTACTTACAGTGGCATATTAACCTGTAGCGAATGTTTCCCTTCTCTTCTTTTCACCAATGATAACTCAGAGACCTCCTCTTGCAAGTTAGTTGGAGCGATCATTTCCATTTCTTCTATCCTTCATGCAAGTTAGACATCTCTTTTTATTTTTCTTGGGGAGAACATCAAGCTATGGATTAGGAGTTGGATTTCCTCTCACTGCCCTCCATTCTTTCCATGTAAATTAAATAGAATTACCAATCTAATTGTTTAAGAGCCACTCTCAATGTGGTTTTCTAAGTTAACTAGTGGCCATATAAAACAACACATTGATGTGTTAATCAACACTTATTGATTATTCAACCATTTATTTGCTTTCTCAAATAGGTATTTAGATAACTACTTCAATAAATCTCTTCTTGCATAGGAGAATGGCTTATTATAATGATCATAACAATAATTTATTTAATACCAGTATAGATTAATAATTATATGTTTTTCTTGATATATTATATAAATACTTTTCTCTCTTTCTAACATCCACTAAATGGATAATTACAATAATATTTATCTTATATTCATATTTATTAGTTTAAGTGATATATTTAAAATTGCATTAGATCCTTTTCAATGAAATATTTACTTTTCAAAGAATTATTTGTAATTAGATCTTGTAATTACTAATGGCTTATTGTGCCACAATATTAAAATAATAGTTTTTACTTAATAAGCTAATAGTGATTATTAGTTTCTTTTATAGACTAATAGTGATTATTAGTTTCTTTTATAGGCTCATAGGTAATAGATACTTTTTATTTATTTTTCCGGCAAGTATTAACTTAGTCTATTTAAGACTTACTTTAACTTAGGACAACACCTAAGATATTTTAGACCAGTGAACATCAACGATTCATTTTTCCTTAAGTGCCAAAGGCATCAAGATGACACTTGCCATCACACTCATGGATTCCCAGTCATGACCTCTCCACCGGGTGGATTCATGCCCCTATCGTTTAGTTTTTTCAAGCCCTGTAGTCTCCTAAGTCTACAAATCTAAACACAAAAAAACTTAGGAAATTACTTACAAAGTTTACTAATGGGGCCTTGGCCTTGAGATCCTCGTCAGGAATTGGTACATTATACACTTACATATGTATTTCAGTTACAGAAAAAGCGAGGTAGCAGAGAAAATATGACAACCCCCCATTAGAAATAACATCATCCTCGGTGTTCGTACCCTTCAAAATTTCGTCTTCAACTTTTGGTTGCCTTTGTAAATTACAATTTCCAGCTATCATTGCTTTCTTTGGCATCTCTGTTCGGATGTCGTTAAGATTCTTTGCTTCTGAAACCTGTAATTTGCTCAAGTAATACAAATTCTTTCTATAATTTCAACATAAATCATATACATTTTCACTATTATTCAAAATCAAAAGTAACATAACTCATAATTTCCTTTGCAACATCATGTTGCTTCCTTTTCATATCAACTCTTTTCGAGTTCAATTTACTTACAAAGATTTATTTTGTAATATCCTGCACCTGCAACATCTGTCAATCATATATATATATATATATATATCATGATCTAAGATAAATATTTTCAAAATTCTTTTTACATGAAAATGGTAGTGTGGATAATCTCTCTATCACAAAAGCAAGGTATGTTATTCGCACTCAGAGAAAAACTACTATAGAAGGGTTCAAAAGGATTGCAAACGATATCATGCAAACTCTGAAAATGAAAGAAGAAGAGTAAAAAAGGATGGCAAGATACTTTACTAGTCAATTACATGAGATGGATAAAACCTGCCAAACTAAGAAACATAATATTGACACATTGGAAGGTGAACTTAAAAAATCAGCTGCAGAAAATCAGAAGTTATCCAAACAGATCTTACATTTGAAGAAAGAATTGGAATATGCTAAACAAGAAAGAGAATAAAGGGTTTCCAAATCAAACGAATCTTGCCACTAAAAGATTAGCTCCAAAAATATCAAAGACAAAGTGTTGATACCAACATGGTGATCAATGAAAACAAATTCAAATTCAAGCAAAAGAGCTTGAGATTATTTCTCTAAAAGATAAAATCATTGAGAATACAAAAACAATCGATGAACAAAAGACTCAACTACTAGAAAACTTGAACAAGAAGATGAAAGACTATAGACATAGCTAAGGACAAATGATAAGTTTGCCAAAAGCGCAAAAGCCTTGAATAAGATTCTTAGCAAACATAGATCACCATTTAACAAATATAGTTTAGGCTAAAATATTGAAGTCAACAAGAAAGAATAGCCATCTCTCAAGAAAGAAAATGAAGAAACTAGTCAAAAGGAAACTCAAAGGACATATTACAAGAATACTGTGCCACTAAAGGGACTGTACTCCCTCAAAAATGTTGAATGTTGGGAGTGTAACATGGCTATACATACTGGAAAGTTATGTAACAATATATTCTATTAAAAGTGTAATGGAATTGGTCACAAAACTCAAAACTATGGAAATACAAATAAATTCAAAAAATGTTGGACGACAAAAATAGGGAAGAAAAATGAGGAATCTCAGCCGGTACTATACAAAAGAAGGAATACTCCTGCAAATCAAGAAAAAGAACAATGCAAAAGGACTTGGAAAAGGAAGTTTGTAGATAAAAGTAATAGTTTGATTCTATGTGGAGTTAGTAGATAAATATTTGAAGATCATACTAAGTCTCCTATACTGAATCAAAATGTGGAGAACTTGGGAGATCAATCTATCTCTAATCCAATACAAGAATAAACTATAGGCAGATGGACCTGTCACAGAAAGACGACTTTGTGCGAAACAGACTACGAAAAAAGGTGATAATTAATGACTAATGGGGTAGTGGCAGTTGTTGGTACCAGATTTATCCCATAAAATTCTCAGATGCTAGCAACATTCCTATAAAGAGAGACTTCAATTTTCACTACCAGAATAGTCAAATCTAAAATGTCGGTGTCAATCCTAGTTATTTGCTCTTCATTTCAACACGGCTTTGGAAATGAAAATTGTAAAAATTGAGAAGACCATCAGTATATTGGCACTTTCTCATGAACTGTTTGGAAGCAATTATAAAAAAGGTGTTATAGAACTCAATGCCTCTGATGACAAGGGTATCAATGTTGTGAGAAACAAGATTAAAATTTTTGCATAGAAGAAGGTAAGTCTTCCTCCAGGGTGGCACCAGATTGTAATTTTGGATGAGGCTGATAGCATGACAGGTGGAGCTCAACAAGCTCTTAGGTGCACCATGGAAATCTTCTCCAATCCAACAAGACGTGCCCTCGCATGTAACGCTTTAGCCAAAATCAATGAGCCCATACAGAGTAGATGTGCTATTGTTCGTTTCTCAAAGTTATCCTTGGACGTCTTATGCGGGAGAATATTAATTTCATTGCAATCACATTTTTACAGGAGCTTAATTTTTTTTGTTATTCCCTCAGCCGAAATTTCTTAGTTTTTGGTATTGTGCAAATTTGCATATTATTTTGTTTTTGTAATACCCCAATTTTGACCCTTAGGAAATATTGGCTCTAATGTAAATATTGTATACACACGATGTATGTTTCCCTAGCGTGGAGCTCAAGGCCAAGGCCCCGCTAGTTTATGCTCGGATTTTATTTTAAATTAGGCACGCTTGATATTTTGTTACCCACGTGTTATTAAGCCATGTGATATTGTAAATTGATGTAAATATTTAATATTGAAATAAAATACCAAAACTGGCTATGGAGGCAACGAATGAGAAGGGGCCACGTGTATCCACTAGGGAGTGGTGGGGGGGCTATGGGACTAAACCCTAGGCTGCCATTTGTCATTATGAGAACCCATTGACTTCCCTAGGTGACATTAATGCCTGTTGTAAGGAAGTGGTTGAGAATTCAGCCCATGGCTTCAATGGAGCATGGGCAGCCCTGAAATTCGTATGGGTAGGTATGGGCTTTGTTTTCTTGTACAAGAAGTCACTCAACCTCATGGGAGGTTGCTTCATTCTCACCCCCATTCCATTGTGAAAGTACCTAGCATCATTCCCCATCCAAAAACGAGTGCCAGCAGTGAGGAAACCAGAAATCGCGACTGTGAGAGAACCCACGTTTTGGGAAGCCAAAAACGTCAAGATTTGGTATTGGGTAGTGAAATCGAATGGGAAATCCATTGGTATGACCCTTGGGGCGAATGTGGGAGCATGAACTACCTCGAAATCAATAGGAAAACCCAGTTTTTGCAGCTTAGAAAACCAGGGACGGATTTGAGTTATTTGGTGAGCATAATGGTGAGAAATCAAGTTGGGAATGACCATGCAGAGGTTGGGTATGCTTGATAAAGCTAGTGAAGGCTAGGATCTCAAAGATTAGCAGCTGGACCTTTCTATGCCCATCCTGAAGAGCACTGAAGGGAAGAGTTTCCTGAGGGACTGTGTAACAGAGAAGGGGATCTTCCTTGTGTTGGATGTGGTAGGTAATGTGGGTGCCTGACTATTGAGCTCACTTGAGATGCCTGTAGCTCTGTGGTTGAGCTCACTGGCTTAGCGTTACCCTCCTCTATCTTATGGTATGCTTGATAAACCCAACGGTGTGTTGGCTTAGCATAGCTGATGACCGAAACCATGACGGTGAGTGAACCCAGCTAGTTCCTCCTTAGTGGATACACAGCCCAGCTCGGGGGTGACCTCTCAATTGAAAGAACACAAGCTGGACAGAGGTCTATGGTTGGGTGGAACGTTGCCCTCACGTAGCCAGTCGTTGGACATCTACTTATCAAGATAACTGTTCTCTGTATTATAAATTATTTGCATTTTGTGTTCTGCAGTATGATAAATTATCCATGTTTAATGAAATGAATTAATTATCTTAGTATGGAATCCATGCATGGCACTGGAATGAGATTGGGCCTCTTTATGTTGAATCATTCTCTGCTGTGATAGATATGTTATGCAATTACTGTCTGTTTGTGTGCTTGCTAGTATGTTCATTCCGCTGTGTTTTATTTGAAGTATGAGTCTGTACACAAGAAGTTCTAATTATCCATACAGTTCTTAGTAATGTAGAGGCTGAATTTGTCAATGAGCCCGTGTGTTGTTAATGTTTCCTTCCTTGCACGGGAGTGATGGAAGGGCACGTTACAGTTTTTATGCAATTGTACCTGCATTCTAAACTCTCATATCAATTGCCAAATGTTAGAACAAGCGGTTTTAAAAAGTGACAAAGGCCAAGGGCTCGAGCTCGAGTGACATACAAGCACCCAAATGCTCCTTAAAGCCCGCACATCAAGAGCATCTAAGGATGGCTCACATGTTTTCAAGGTTTTATTTAATCAAAGTTCCATGTGTCAAGATCAATGCCCAACTGAACATTATCAATGCTAAAAGCAACAAATCTCATATTATATTCAAGGCTGCCAACCAATCATCACAACCTTGGGGAGTGTAAGGCGCATAACAAGCCACAATTCACATTTTCAGCTACAGGATTCCAAGGGAATTAATCAAATTCCAGTTAGTGGAAAAGTTTCCAAGAATACATGCATTAATCCTAGATTTCAAGGCAACAACTCTATCTTATTATCTCTAGACTATCAAGTAGTTGGTCAAACTCTTCGAGCAGCAGATAGCATAGTATTCAAATATGTTAATCACACATCCCAGTTTTCCAGGGCACCTGGCAGCAATATATAGCAGTTGATGTATCAAACAGCCTTATTATTTCCATATTTTTTGCATTGATTCGAGATGGATTTACATTTTTCAGTCTATGGATAAGATTTAATCCCTTAAAATTTGTAACAACTCCGGATTATATTTTCTATTTAGCCCATGGTGTTAAATATAATAGGGGGAGAGGTTCCAACCAAGGGGGCTGAGAAAGGAGACACTAATGAGGGTCAAGAACACATATGTTATGATTTTACAGTCTCGTTATATCAATATGCTTATGTGAGGATACCTTGTCTTGATGAATGATATAGGCTATTGGGAGTTTGATTGAAATTATTTATTGTTTTGATATTCAATATTTCTATTTGAAATTATATTTGCATTTTTATTGTATACGGATGTTTTCTGTATATGTGACTATGCAAGTATATGAATGTCATTGCAAGATAGATGTTTAAAATGTCTTTTTAGGCATCTTATTTCCATAAGATGTTTCAAGGAAAGAACTGTTTATTGTCTTGTGTTTTTACTTCTTATGATTTGAATTTGTGTCCCATTTTTATCATTCAGTCTATCTTTTAATTTTTATCCTTATATATATTTTAAATCTGATGTTTTCAGATCATCCACTAGATTGTTCGTGATTCTTATAATTTTATTTTTTGATCCCTTTTTTGTTATCCAAATGAACAGATCCCACTTTTATTGAGGTGCCTATACAAAAGAAACATCACTGGTTCTATGTTAATCACGGGTGCCATTGCCAATTCATGTCATTTAGCTGTGTATATTTATCTATCTTGTTGGATAGATTTCATTTTGTCCTCAAGAACATCATAGGGGACACGAGCTCAAATTTGAACATCCTTGTCTATTATTCTAGTGAGGTGATTGTTAAAATTGGTTAACGTTTCGTCCATGCTTAACCTTTTGACAAAAACAACACTTTAACCTACCCCTTGCAGCATCGGTGCTTTAATTCTAGGATATCTATTTCTTTCTCTCTGTATTAATTTTGTTTGTCTTTGACTCCTTAGAAATTGAAACAATTCAATGAAACAAGAATCTTCAAAAGCACCTTGAAATATATTGAATGGAGAAGAAACCAAGGTGAGAGCCTTGATATACCTTTGAAACTCTTCTTCCCCCAAAATATGTCTTCTAAAATCAAGTTTGCCTAAATCCTCCAAATGCATTCCTTCAACGATAAAATCCCTTTCCCTACATTATCATGTTGTTCACACTGATTTCTAAGCTCTGCCAAATAATGCTTTCCACGGGCCGTGAATGAAGAAGGTGAACAATGGTTAGTGACAAAATCAATTTTAGTGCCAACACTAACCTCTATACAGTTTATAACAATTCCCATATGAACATCAATGAAAAGAGTCACTAGAATTTGATTTTATCAATAAAAACAAAAAAAGCATCTTTGAGTCTATTTATAAATCTAGACTATAAAAAAGAAACAAGATCAAATTCTATGTATTGACCCTCTTTTCTCTCTCATAGGTGCCATTGACCAGATCCCTATTAAAGACCCAACTTCGATAATCTGTCTGCCTATGTATTTCTTTTTAGATAGAGATGGCAGAAAGAGATTTATATCAAATATTTCTTCAATAAAATCACTTATTCGAGTAGTGACAAGAGAAGAATATTATGTATATGTTCCAACCACTTCATCTAGTTAAAAATAAGCTTGGAATCTCCCAAAATATGTATATTTTCCCTCTTCTACCAATGGGTAGTAACAAAATTAGTTTTAGTACCAACAATTTTGATTTGTTGTAAGTGCTTGTTCATATTGCTGCTTTAAACTTTATAAAATGAGTTATTGAGAAAAATAAAATACCTCCTACGCCTATCACAAGGGATTCTCCTTGAGTTATACCATCGAAATAAGCCCATGTCTCAAATTTATCTTCAATTTTAAGAACCTCCAATCTCTGACCTTTTCCTAAAGATCCTTGTTTAAATATTTCTAGAATGCTCATGCTTTGGATAGCTACTAATTGAGAGGATTTTAACTTGCCTTCAAATAATTCACCATTTCTTTCTAGCCACACTCCCCAGAGATATAGTAGGGGGGGTGCTCTATACTTCTTCAGATTTGATTTTCCACACCAAATGTTTAGACAACCATTGACTAAGGATCCAACCCATAATCCTTGAGTTCATATGGATCATTTAATTTCTCCCCAAACAAATATTGAGAATAAAAATTCCGTAAACAAATGACTTGTAGATTCCAAACTTACCTTACATAGTGGGCATTTTCTAGGACCTTGCCAACTCTTTTTCTACATCAATTCCCAAGTGGGAACTCTTTTATGATCACAAGCCACAAAAATAGCCTGGTTTTCATTGGGCACTTGAATCTCCAAATTAAAGGGAACCACCAACACTGCTTCTGCATAGCCTCAAGTTCTCTTATAGTTAAGTATGTCAGCTTAGGAGTATACTTCCCTCCACTAGATTCTTTGAAATTCCCCTGATCATAGATTCTGATATGTATTGAACTAATACTTTTGATATTATATCCATTCCAGTTGATCATGTCTCCCCTATAGAGCCCTATATCATTTTCACTTAGCCATTCCTGACCCTCATAGTCAATTGGTCCCTCCACGACTACTTATCTTAAAAATAAAGCCCCATCAACCTTAAGGAATTAACCAAAGTCCCTACCAATTTATGATTTTCACTCCCAATCTATTGATATTCTCCAAGCTTGACCCTTGCCCCATCACCCACCTTCAAAACCAACCATATCCCTAGTACTAAACTTTCAATAACCATAACTTTCCACACAACTAAAGAGTTATTTGAATATTTCTCAAGGTTTCTTATCTACTCCTCCATAGATATAAGAGCTATATATTTGTGAATCATGAGCGAGAACCACAAAATATTTCCAGTTATAAGCTTCCATACATTCTTCATTGCTAATGTCCTAGCAAAGAAAAAAACAATTTTGATTCCCCATCCTCCTACTTATTTGGGTTTTGTATTTTTTCCTATGCAACCCAATCAAAGGAATTTTCTTCCATTCCCATAGCCCATAAAAATATAAAGTTGATATTCCTTACATGGTCCAATATGCCTTTTGGAACAAAGAATAAATACATCCAAAAGACTAGAATATCTTCTATTACTAATTTAATTAGAATATATCTTCCTCCTCTTGACAACCATTTATTGCACCAACAAAACAATTTCTTCTCCACCTTTTCTATAATCCACAACCACTCCTTGGAATAATCATTTTCCTTGATATGAAACCCTAGATATTTTATTCTAGCCTCTAAATTTGTTTGAACGTAAGGAAATATATGTGATAAATATTGTCTTTCTTCAATAGTCAGCCCCAAGAAATTCATTCAAGACTCTAAAGACTTTCTCTCATTTACTTGTATTCTTGTAACCAAGCAATACTGGTCAAGAATCTCTTTTAGCTTCAACCCATCCCTCAGGGTCCATCACAAAAAAAACACATATGAAATATGAATAATGCATTCCCTAGTTTAATTCCATTAAAATAGCTATTCCTCTTAGCTCCCATCAATGATATATTGAGCCCCTCAGCTACCAACACAAGAAGTAAAGGAGGTAGGAGACACCATTGTCTCAGTTATGTGCCAGGTCTGAATAAACTAGACACTGTCCCATTTTTCAGAACAACAAAAGATATTGAATTTACATAGCTCATTACTCAATTTACCACTTTCAACCTGAAAACCACATGAATAATCAAAAGCACAAGGTATATCCAATTAACCCTGCCACATGCCTTCGAAAGATCTACTTTAGTCACCATAAATTTTTGTTTGTTCAATATTATGGAGTGTAATGTTTCCTAGGTTACCCCCACTGCCTCATGAATCCATTTCATTTCTAAAAACCCAAACTGTTCATGAGAAAAACAATTAGAAATCACCTTCTTCACCCTTCTCTCTATACTTTTTTCTATGATTTTATAGATGTTACATAGAGAAATAGGTCTATAGTCCACAAACCCAAACGTGTCATCCTTCTTAGAGATCGAAGCAATACAAGTGGAGTTAATTTAACCAAGTATTCCCTCCCCCTGAACTAGACTTCTCTATTACCATTAGAAGGTCCTTCCCCCAGGCTATTAAGTAAATCCAAATAGAATTGAATGGTCCAACAGTCTGGTCCTTGACTCTTGTATTTCTTGAAAGGCTAAAATGAAACCCATAGCTCTTCCTTTCTTACCACATCCCCCATGGATTCATTATCCTCATATGAGACAAAGCTAAGAAAAATAGTTTCCATCCTAACCACATCTGTAGTAGAGGCCCTATAATCCTCTTTGAATATTTCCTTAAAATTATTAACTCCTTGTTTTGAAACCTCCTTAAAATTGTTCACTTTCTCTTCTTCCTAATTTTGTACATTCTAGAAAGTATTCATATTCCTTCTATGATTTGAAAAATGTTGAGTTTTTATTGTATTTTTATCTTCATTTTCCAACCATAATGTTGTACTTTTTAACCTTCCACATGGCCTCTTTTTCTTTCAATAGACTCCTATTCTTCCTTTCTAACACATTAGCTCTGTTCTTGTGCTCCTCAAAATAGTATCCTGCCTCATTATCACAATAAACGCCTTCTAACAACCTCTCATCTTCTTTGAAAGACTCCTCATCCTTAACCTTCTTATCATTATCCCATTTAACTATAATCTATTTATAGGTATTCAATTTTCCTTTGAATTATACAACTACAATGCCCCTACTTTTACTGTCAAAAGGGAACCAAATATTTTTAACTATATTAATAGTCTTCATTTTGAATTAAGAGGAGTTAAATTTAAATGGGCCTGAGGTTTTCAATTAATCCCCTTAAGTCTAGAAAAATAGGGTAATGATCTAAATCCCCTCCAGTCCCTATCCACTACCTCTCTCAAATCACCCCACAACAAGATTTCTGATACCATAAAATTATCCAGCCTTTTATCTATACTCCCATTGCCCACTCTTTTATTCCTCTATGTAGGGAAAATATTAATAGGGTTTAGGTCAATTATCCCACTTATGTACAACTTGTTGACAAAAACATTTGAGAGGGGATCCACCTATTCCTTGATCCCCTAGATCTCTAATACCCTAATGATACAATTTAGGTCTTCCCCATAACCACATTAAATTGATTGAAAAGACTTAGACTGAAGGGCCTTTCCCAAAGGGAACCCGATTGACATATAGGCCATAAACATTAAGTGTGATAATTTATTTCCTAGGTCCAAAGAGAACAGGTTCATACATATACCTAACATACTCAAGTTTCCTAGTTTTCCATCATGAAATTATCCCAACTAATCTACCTTTTGCATCAAGATAGAAAAAATCCCACCCACACAGAAGTTTATTTAACTCAATCACAATTTTACTCCCCTCCCCCATAGATTCTTGAAGAAAAATAATATATGGTTGGTGCACCTCCACTAACCTCTTAAGGGACAATTTTTTCTTGGGTTTGCTTAATCCTCTACAGTTTAATGATACACAACATCATGAACCAATAGATGGGGTTTGGCTTGCTCTAATAACCCAAAATAATTAACTATTTCCCATACTGACCCTCTAGAAAGGCTCTCTCTTGGGTTATGCTAATATGGGATTTCCTCCCCCTTCTCCCACCTTTGAGCAACTTGTAATTTGATATGGTTAACCCCCCATCCAACTATCCTCTATACAGTTTATAACAATTCCATTTAAACATCAATGAAAAGAGTCACTAGACTTTGATTTTATTAATAAAAACAAAAAAAACATCTTTGAGTCTATCTAGAAATATAAACTATAAAAAAGAAACAAGATCAAATTCTATGTATGGACCCTCTTTTCTCTCTCATAGGTGCGATTGACTAGCTCCCTATCAAAGACCCAACTTCGATAATCTATATTCCTCTGTATTCCTTTTTAGATAGAGATGGCAGAAAGAGATTTATATCAAATATTTCTTTAATATCATCACTTCTTCGAGTAGTGACAAGAGAAGAATATTCTGTATCTGTGCCAACCCCTTCATCTAGTTAAAAATATGCTTGGAATCTCCCAAAATATGTATATTTTCACTCTTCTTCTATCTAGATAGCTATGCATAGCATAGTCATTTTTCTTATATAATTATATTCTTTGGCACTCTTTCTATGATGGTACTTGCATCTTTACCTATTGAACAATGTGTTGTTTGCTTCCACATTTTAAGTATTGAACTTGGACATCTAACAAGGTTGATATGTGTAGTGCATATGGATGGCTTAACCATATAATTAACATACCAAGATAGATTATTAGAGATTTGTTGAAGCTTGTGAACCTTTCAACTCTTTATGGGACCTTGTTTACTAGGAATATCTCAGTTGTAAAATATCAATGCATTTCCTTGAAGTGACAAATATTTTTGTGTAATCTTTTCACATCTAGAAAGCTCAAAGTGGATGCTATCTCATGAAGTAACCTCCAAGTAACAAGATATTTCCGTTTAGAAACCCAAAAGGATTCTTCAAGGTATGTGCCCCAACTAGAATGTGCAACTAATCTCACAAAAAGGTGGCTACTCCACCAACATGTGCCCACTATGCAACAAAACTTAGCTTCAAAGGGAAATGTCCTTCTCAACATGATGTGAAGACCAAGAAGATGAGGGTTTGAGGATCCCCCAAAATTCCTCTTAACTCCAACAATCCATCTCAATAATGATGAAAGAACTTTCGTTAGGGAAATGCTATAATCTGAGAGTGTCCACATGGCAATCAATCAGCTCCAAATGCAAATGGGTTCTACAAACAATGTCCAAGAAACAATCCATTTGACCTTCAAGAGGGACCACTTCCATAAAGTGACCTCCATGTAATAACTCTCATTAATAGCATATAAAAGAGTGTTATCCTTTCATAATAAAGCCGGACATCCCAAGACTAGCTAGGGCATGGAAATACTGCTCCAAAGGCCAACGATCTGTTCTACACGTGAGGAGAGGACTGCAAGAAGGGTGTGTCCTTTTGGTGCTTCCTTTAACATTGAATGTTGACTTGAAACTACTAGCTTATTTCTTATTTCTGTCAAATGCATGCTCAAAAACTCCTTAGGACTGTTGTACTGCATGCTTCAAAAACCACCCAGAACTTAACAAAGCTTGGTTTTGCTGTTGTCTATCACAATTTTAGCCTTTAGGGTTGTTTTGACCCTTAGAGGTGCCCATATTTTACCTTAAGGTTTTTTAAGAGGCTGCTACATGCCTAGAATTTCCAAGAAATGCTCAAAAGTGCTAGAAAATGTGTTTTGCTGCAACTATGACTCGAAGTGCTACCCAAATTTGAAAATAGAGGTTGTATGAGGGTTGAGAGGTGCCCAGAATTGCAGTTCACTTTTAAAAAACATCAAATTCATCTAAGAAGTTCCCATACTACCAATAAATATGAATGTATTGTTGTTTTCAGGATATTTGAGGGTTCTGTATTTGAATGTATTGTTGAGGCTAACTATAAATGTGATCAACAAAAATGGTTATTATTGCTTTGAAAATTTATAGTCCTTCTTCCAACATTGGTTGGTATAATTCTTACTAGCCAGCTTTGGGAAAATATGAACAATAGGATTCTTATTGATCAAATTTGGGGAAATCTCATCAAATAAAAGTTCCAACCCGTTGAAAAGTAAACTTTCCTATAGGTTTTAAGCATGGTTTATGTTTAAGGTTGACCCAATGATGAAATAATGCTGTTGGTTGTTATATAGGTCTGCTAGAATGCAAAGGCTTTGCTCCCAGAGTCCTTGTCCAAAGACCCGTCAAACAACTATTGTTAATATTAAAAATATTGACCCACCAGATTAAAAGTTGGCTTGTTAAGTAGCCTTTATGGGCCCAGAACCTCTTGAAATAATAATGGGCTTATATTTTTCCCATGTTGTCCATATGTTCCAAGAAATAGGTGATCCTCTAGCTCCGATGTGAATCACAAAGGTGATTGCATCCATGAATGAAAGATGAGTGGAGCCTAAAGAAACTTTAATCTCATGAGGGGTTTCCAACTAGCATTTCCCTAGATGGATTTAACAATATACTTGAAACATGAAGCATAGAATTTGCACCTTTCTCGATAGAATCAATAAGGGCCAAGACCACCTCCTTCCTTTGTTTGCCAACATGAACTCATACTAACTTGTCAAACCTCCTAACTTGTCCCATATCATATTTGCACTATATCATTATTGAAATCCACATCATATTTGATCTTATAGCATTGATGCATATCGATTGTACATATATATAGCAAAGAAAAGAGAGGTTGAGTGGTTGATGGTGCCCTATGTCTCAAAGCTACAAAGTTACATGGGTATGACAAATTACCCATAAAAGTTCATTTCTCATTTCTTTTTTATTTTGATTCCTTTGGTTACTTTCTAGGTAATAAACAATCATTCATACCAATGATAGGCCATTACAATCATTCACCGCTACAACTTCAATGCTATTGTCACTCTTAGGCTTCGGCTAGCTTCCAACAGTTGACTTATTTGCAACACCTCCAACTCTTTTGAAACCCTCCTCTAGAAAATAAAGTGCATAAGTTTTATCAATTGCTTTGTGAGGAACCTTCAACAATTAATTGATAAAATGCACAATATATGAGATCATAGAATATTTTTATTGATCACAGGACACTTCGAGGGGGAAAACTCATTTGAGCAAGCTCAATACAAATAACTCAACGGTTCCATCATTGGACTCAACAAAAACTTATATATTAAGTCCAGGTGCCAATATTATGGGTCAAAACCATGGGCCAGTACAAACTATGGGTCAACAAATACTACAGGACGACTTACAAAGCATATGCATCCAACAACAATAATACAAACTATGGATCAACAAATACTACGGGACAACTTACAAAGCATATGCGTCCAACAACAATATACTAACAAAGTAACATGGATTCCTAACATCCCCTCCCCCTTAGATAAAGCTTTGTCCTCAAAGCTTGAGATGTGGAAATTGTTGTTGAATCTGAAGGAGTGGTTCCCATGTAGCATCCTCTAGTTGCATTTAGTGCCCCTGAATTAAGACCTTTGTGATAGAGCGAGAGAGAAGCTGATGAGTGCGCTTATTGAGGACGGCCTCTGGCTCCAAAAGGATGGATCCTTCATTATCCAGTTCTGGTAAAATAGTTTGTCCTCTGATATTGGTGCCAAGAAATTTCTTTAGACAAGAGACATGAAATACTGGATGAATGCAGGAAGAAGGAGGAAGTTCCAATTTATAAGCAACGGACCCAATCTTTTGAAGAGTCCTATATAGCCCATAGAACTTTGGAACGAGCTTATGACACCCTTTGAGTTTCAAAGAGGATTGCTTGTAAGCCTGGAGACGAAGAAAAACCATATCACCTGCTTGAAAAGTGCGCTCAAAATGGTGCTAATTGGCTTGTTGCTTCATGCGATTTCTTGCCATGTGAAGATTGTCCCGCAAAATGCAAAGAATCTGATCGCAGTTTTGAAGGACCGTGTTAACTACCTGAACTAGTGAACTGCTAGGGGTGTATGGAAGAAGAACTGGTGGTTCCGGACCATAGATTGCTTCATATGGAGTCATTTTAGAGGCAGTGTGGTAGGAGGTATTGTACCACCATTCAGCGAGAGGGAGCCACTTTTCCCACTGATGTTGTTGTTCAAAGGTGAGGCAACGAAGATAAGTTTCCAAGTATTTATTGATAATTTCAATTTGACCATCTATTTGTGGGTGATACCCTGCACTCATCTTCAGTTTGGTTCTAGTGTGGAGAAATAGTTCTGTCCAAAAATGACTCGTGAAAGCTGCATCACGATACGAGACAATGGAAGAAGGGATTCCATGAAGATGAAAGATCTCATCCAGGAAAATTTGAGCGACTGAGGAGGCTGTATAGGGATGGCTGAGAGCACAAAAATGACTATATTTAGAGAGGCGATCAACCAAAACTAAAAT
Source organism: Larix kaempferi (assembly GCA_027924585.1). Lineage (NCBI taxonomy): Eukaryota > Viridiplantae > Streptophyta > Pinopsida > Pinales > Pinaceae > Larix > Larix kaempferi. The sequence continues at coordinate 8,990,925 of BSBM01000431.1, read as the reverse complement.
CACTGTCTTCCCTCCATATTTAGGGAGCCCTTCAATGAAATCCATAGAAATATCTGTCCAAATCCCTGTAGGTATGGGAAAGGGTTCGAGCAATCCTGGAAGGAGTATCGTTTCACCCTTATTGCGCTGGAAGCTATCACATTCAGCCACCATCTGTTGAATTGTCCTTTTCATTCCCTGCCAGCAGAAGTTACGCCATACCTGCTCATACGTTTTGAGGAACCCACAATGCCCTGCCGATGGAGAAGCACGGAGTTCATAGAAGACAGCCTGTTGAAGATCTATTCTCTGGGGAAACACCAGACGACCCTTATATCTCAAGGAAGCACCATCCCAAGAGTAATGTGGTACAACAAAAAGGGTTGTTGGCTAAGCGTTGGTTGATTTGAGATAATAAAGATTCATTGACATAGCCCTATTGAACATATTGCAACCAATTTGGAAAAGGCATAGAAATAGCTAAAAGAGAACCTTGGTCATCAAATGTGTGAGAAAGAGCATCCGCCACAATATTGTCCTTACCCTTCTTGTAAGAAATCATCTCATAGCCATAACCCATGAGTTTGCTAACCCATTTCTATTGTGCTGGGGAGGATACACGTTGTTCTAGGAAATATTTAAGACTCTAGTGACCAGTCTTGATGCATAAATGATTCCCTAATAGGTATGGTCACCACTTCTGTACTGCATGAAAAATAGCCATCATTTCCTTCTCATATGTAGAGGCAGCTAAATTATTACCTGAAAGGGATTTCCTGGTGAACACAATGGGGTGTTCATATTGAAGCAGAACAACACTAAGTCCATTTCTGCAAGCATCACTCTCAATAGTGAAGGGCTTGGAAAAATCGGGCATAGCTAGAACAGGTGTAGTACACATAGCTTATTTCAGTTTGTCAAATGCACACTCAGTAGCATGTGTCCATGTAAAAGCATCATTTTTCAATAGATAAGTTAATGGAGCTGTGTCATGTCCCAAATTTGGCATTGGGTCACAAGGGCCTAATCCCAATGACCATATTCATGAGAGTTTGTCAAATTGATGTTAAGGGTCAAAATATTGCTTCGGAGGAAAATTACTAGTTTCCTAGGTTGAGGGTGGAAGCCTTGGGATTTTACATAAGGAGGATAATAAATGATGTTTGCACATTAGAATGGAATAAATATTTAATAAAGGATCTAAATAAACAAATACAATATAAAATCAAAGTGGCAATTGATCATGAAGACACATGGAGGATGTGGAACCCACACAAGCAAGATTTGCCATGCCACGTGGCATCCTACTCTTGCCATTTCAAATCCATAAGAAGCAAAATGTTCTTGGAGCTAGTTAGAAGTTCAATATACTTGGAATGAGTCACGTAAGGTCGAATTAGAGTGGAAGAATAACTCCCATGGAAGAGGAAGAGGCAATTTGGAGCTAGTGAGACACTTGGGCTAGATTCCCTAGCTCTATGACAACAATGCTGAAGATGCTATGACACCTATGACACAAATCAGATATGAGGGCTGACATATGACATTTATGACATGTTAGAGATAAAAATAGCCTCCAAGAGGGCACTCAAGTGAGTTAGGTCAGCCAAAGAGACACCAATTCGAATTGGGAGAAGGAGAGAGCTTGAATTGGAAGGACAAGTGGCATACTTGGGAATCTCTTCCCAAATTGAGTTGGCATGAATCTCTTGGAAGGAATTCGACCCATGGAGGAAATTAGAATTTTATAAAAGTAATGAACAAATAATAATGGAATCTTTTTATCATTTCATAAATTTGCAATTGCATTTGTGAAGAGGGAGATCAGCTAGTGGATGACTAGTTTCTTGCCTTAGCCAATTTCGAGGGTGAAAGATTCCCATCCAAGTCGGTAATTGGAAAGGACATTCAGACCTTTCATTTGGATATTTAATGGAGTATTTATTTTTAGGTGTAAGCTATAGGGAATCTCATGGTTTCTTCTAGTGCAGCTCACTCCTTCAACCATTTCTAGTTTTCATGGCATATTCTTGATCCTTGAGGGAGGGTATTTTTGGTGAGATATCGTACTATTTTGGAGAGATTCTCATGATCCATTTATATTGTAATATGATTAATATACTCTATTCTTCATCTTCAGAAAGTTTCAGGTCGAAATACCAAGTGGTTATATGTAAAATTGATTATTAATGAGCAAACAGTGACCATTCCCCCACTAGATCGATGTATGCCAATGTATTGATGATGATTTCGAATGGAATAATGTTTCTTTGATATATTTATGGTGTATGGAATTCCATTGATGAGTATTAAAATTTTCATGTTCATCACTTAAGCATTTGGAGCCATCTTTCTCAGTTTTATTTTATTTGAAGGAGATTTAATGCTATTTCCCCCAAGGTCGAACTAGTGATTGTGTAGCTATTTGGGAGAGGGTTATAAATAGATTAATAAATTGAATAATAATACACCCAATAAATTAATATTTTCCCTTAGACATCCCTTTCCTCTATTCATAAATTTGAGTGGTTTTGGGAGCATTTGGAGAGTAATATTCAGCATTTACCTTGGGGGGATTGGAACCCCAAATTACTAGTAAAACTCCCATCTTGGCCAGAAGTTTAAATAAGTTTTCAGAAGTAATTTTATGGTCATAAATCATCCTTGAACATAATAATCAAGTACAAATATCATTCATACACCTTCACTGAATATTTGGAGGCATTTGGAGCCAATTGGAGACCTAGAGACCCATACTAGTCAAAGGGAAATTACTAGTAAAGTACCCTACATTGGCCATAATTGAAAGAGGATTTGAAGAAGTATTTTAAAGGTCCAAAAGAACCCCTAAAACACATTTTTGTGTTATAACATCATCCATATACCTCCTCAGAATATTTGGGAGCATTTGGGGCAAATTGGAGACATAGGCATCAAAACTTGTCAAAGGTCGAATTTGGGGAAAAAGAGAAAAAATGGTCATTTTAATAAAATTCTTAAAAAGGGACATTACAGTGGTATCAGAGCATGATCTTGGCACCTAATGTGGTCTGATATTCATGAGGACAAGAATTCAGGCACCACCATTAGATATTGAAACCAAAAGTGTTTTTGTTGAAGAGGAAAAAGTGAGGAAAATAAGCCAATGGGTGAGCATATTTTCTCAAGCACATGACCCCATAATAGAGAAAATGAATTTCAGAGAACACCAAGGCCTACCGTACCAAAATTTCTTGAGTCCAAATATGTGGAATAAATTCATCTCGAATGGAAAAATTTGAGTGAATATTGCAAAAACACTATACTATTTTATCAATACCTCATTATCTCAAATAAGCTTAAGATGAAGGAAGGTAATAAGAATCCATTTCAAAATAGAGAATTGAATTATGCAATAAGTAAAATGCCACTTCCCACCTTTGATGGCTCATGTCAAAGTTCTGCACATACTTGGGTACAAAATGCATCAGATTGCTTGAAGGATAAAGATGAAGATACATCCCATGAACTTGAAGAATATCCTATTGAAAATATTGAAGATCATTTCGAGGCACATTCTACCTTGGACATGAATCAAGGAGCATCTACTGATGGATGCTTGAACTATGAAGGAGTACCTACTGATAGGTGCTCACACCTCTATGCTGGTGACATAGAGATCACTTTTGAAAGTGTTGCTGCAAGCCAAACTTCCATTAAACATGAAAATGAAGATTTTGTAGCAGTTGAAGAAGAAACAAGATCAAATTCCCCATCACGACTTGAGCTTCATGAAGTTGGTCCAAGCAAGAAGGAAGAATATGAGGAGGTTCATTTGCAAGAGCCTCATTTTCTTAAAGGGTCCTTAAAGATGAATGAAAAGAAGATCCAAGAGTCCCTCAGCATTCTCCATGACACTCAAGCATTGGTTCAAATTATTGTTGGAGAGCTACTTCATTGGAGGAAACATCCTTCCTTGAAGACATGGAGAAGATTCAAAGGACAATGTGCCACATCAAAGGTAATTCCATGTATTTTATTTTTTATAGAAACCATTTGTTTGAGCTTAATGAATTGTTACATGTTGCATACTTGAAGAATAATGAGGATAATCATAAGCTCACAATTCAAAATGAGCAACTTCTTGAAAAGTTGCAAGATACTTGTTTTTCCTCCCATGTTTCAGATTGTCAAATGGTAGATTATTTGGAGGATTCTCATGACATGGTGGATCATGAGAAATGTGGAAATTTGAATTTGCTTGATATGTTTGAAGATGAACTTGAAGATATCCAAACACTTGATGTGGTGGAATAGGAACTTGAATTGTCTCTTGATGAATGTTATGCAATGTTTAAAGAAGAGCATGATTCCTCTACATTGGAACCAATCTATGACAAAGATTTCACACTTTTGAAGGAGGCGCTACATGATACTACCCATATGGATCTTTCCCATGATGAAAATTCTGCACTTTTTGATCATTTGGGCGAGTTAGTTCATTCTCCTACATCCTACAATTCCATGTTTTGTAGCATTAGTCTCAATGAAGTATGGGTGAAAGGGTTATTTTTTATGGTGCCACATGAGGAGTATGGAACTCTTAGATTTGCCTTTTATGATGACATGGTTGGAGAACATTCTTATTCACATTTGCAGAAGCATCATTTGTCACTTTATGATGATGCACATCTACATGGATGCACCTATGATATGCATTTGAGTCACTTGAAGACTCATGGTTTTTCTTGCTCAACACTTGGTTCATTTGATGTTGGAGGACCTTCATCCAACACTTGGGTGAATAGATTTATGATTGGAGAACATTTTTGTTGGAAGCCACATACTTTGTTATATCTTTATGATTCTCACATTCATGGATGTATGGGTGAGAATTCTGTGGAGAACCTACAATAATTAATTAATGAAAACACACGAGATAGCAGAAATAACAGAACTCAGAATCACTTTTATATTGATTGCAGGCCACTTCGAGGGGGCAACCTCCTTTGAGCAAGCTCAATACAAATAACTTCATGGTCCTTCATAGGCCTCAACACACACTTATATACTAATTCTAGGCGCCAATACTATGGTTCAAAACCATGGGCCAATACAAACTATGGATCAACAATACTACGGGCGACTTACAAAGCATATGCGCCAAACAACAATAACACAAACTGTGGATCAACAAATACTATGGGATGAGTTACAAAGCATATGCATCCAACAACAATATACTAATAAAGTAAGGACATGGTTTCCTAACATCCCCTCCCCCTCAGAAAAAGATTTGTCCTCAAAGCTTGAGATGTGGAAATTGATGCAGAATCTGAAGGAGTGGTTCCTGTGTAGCATCCTCGGGTGGCATGCCAAGCCACTGACGCCTTTTGAATGTCAGGGAGGATTGCGTGGAAGGCTGTAGACAAGAAGAACCATATCAACTACATGAAAAGTGCGCTCAGAATGGTGCTGATCGGTTTGTTGTTTCAGTCGAATTCTTGCCATGTGAAGATTGTCTTGCAAAATGAGAAGAATCTGATCATGGTTTCGAAGAATCGAGTCAATTGCTTGAACTGGGGAGCTGCTGAAGGTGTATGGAAGAAGAACTTGCGGTGCCTGTCTAGAGACTGCTTCATACAGTGTCCTTTTAGATGTGGTATTGTACCACTAGAGTGCTTCTAGAAAATCCATAGAAATAGTTGTCCAAATTTGTGTAGGGATGGGCAAGGGTTCAAGCAATTCCGAAAGAAGTGTTGTTTCACCCGTGTTGACCTGGGAAGTATCATAGTCAACCACCATCTGTTGAATTGTCATTTTTAGTCCCTGCCAAAATAAGTTACATTAGTCCCGGTCATATGTTTGCAAGAACTCAGAGTGCCCTGCCAATGAAGAAGCATGGAGTTCATAGAAGAGATAGCCCCGTTGAACAGATTGCAACCAATTTGGAACAAGCAGAGAAATAGCTGTAAGAGAAACTGGGTCATCAAATGTGCGAGAAGGAGCATATGCCACCATATTATCCTTACCCTTCTGGTAAGTGATCGCATAGTCATAAATCATGAGGTGGATAACCCATTTCAGGTGTGCTGGGGAGGAGACCCATTGTTCCAGGAAATTTTCCAAACTCGGGAGATCAGTCTTGAGGCAGAAATAATTCCCCAATAGGGATGGTTTCCACTTTGGTACTGCATGCAAAATATCCATCATGTCCTGCTGAGATGTAGATGCGGCTAAATGCTTACCGGAAGGGTATTGTGAAGGCGGCAAGCTCACTAGTGCAACAAAGACACATGCATATCTATCCAAGGAAGTAGTGGAGGCTGTTGGTGGGTGCATCTGAATGGAATGGAGCTGAGTGATGACACCATGTGAATTCCTCTTAAGTATCTTTTCCAAGCGATGTGAACTAATGATGCGGAGAGACCCTGGTTGTAATCCCATAAATTTGTGTTGAGTCCCATTGACGAAAAATTGCATCCAAAGTTTAGCAAAATCCCATAAGATGGGGCCAAGTGTGCATAACCATTGAACACCCAAAACCACATCACATCTTCCTAAGGACAAGGAAAACATGTCGGAGCGCAGGTTATAATCTTCCAGAGAGATACGCACATTGTGACACTTTCCCTTGCAAGGTAAGGTGCCCCATTGGCAACCATGACTTCAAAGTTGGAGCAAGGATGGATAAAACAATCAGCCTGTTTGGTGATCCAAGGGTCAATGAAGTTATGTGTGCTTCCAGAATCAATGAGTATTGTAAGAGGAAGCTTCTTGAAGTAACCCCTGACCCACATTGTTTGGGGGGTGGTGACACCGGATAAAGCATTGAGAGATATATCTGGTTGGTCGTCCTGAGAGGGGGGGTCAATAGGCGGCTCTTGAATGTCGACCTAATCATCTTCTTCACCAATTTTAGAGGCAGGCAGAGAATCCATATCCAAGAGATAGAGCTTTTGCTGAACACATTTATGTCCCCGAGTGAATTTCTCATCACAATTATAACAGAGCCCTTTTTCTCTGCGTGCCTGCATCTCTGTTTCGGACAAATGCGTGATAGGAGTTGGTCGAGGAGCTGGCAGAATGGGAGGTCGTTGTGAACCCATATTTTGGAAGGGAACAAAAGTGGGTTTTTAGCGTTGTTGGGCTGCAATCTTGTCTTCTGCCAATTTAGCCAACCCCAGGGCTTCCATCATTGTGTTGGGATAGAACATTTTAACCTCTGAGCGAATTTCATCCTTAAGACCACTGATAAAACAACTCACGTAGAATTCCTCAAACAATCCTTCTATGTTGTTGGCTAGTTTCTCAAATTTTGTTTGATACTCTCTCACAGTGTCAATTTGGTGAAGTTTAGTGAGAGCTCCGGTGAAGTCATCAAAAGCACTAGGACCAAATCGTTGCAAAAGGAGCTGACAAAAATCTGGCCATTTTGGCTCTTCATGAGCCTTGATGTACCAATGGTACCATTGAAGAGCTTCATGTTCCAAATGAAAGGATGCAAGTGGAACTTTGGTGACATCAAAAGTATTATGCATACTGAAATAGTATTCTACACGATAGATCCATCCAGTCGGATTAGTACCATTGAAGCGAGGAAAATCAAGCTTCAGACCATGGAAATTGCTGGAAGAAGAGAACCCATTGTCCGATGAAGACGTGGATTGTCGTTTGTTGTTCATGTCTGAATGCTCAAGATGGAGGCCAAGAAAATTTTCATCCAAATCCTGGAGTTTGGTTGGGATGGCTACAAGTGCTTCCTCCATGGTGTGTGCTCCTGCGCGGGTGACAACCATAACTAGGATTTTTTATTTTTTTTGGAATGGGTAGAAAAACACAAACATAAGCTTATTTAGTAAAGGGAACTTTGGATTTGGGAAAAACTTGGATGGGTAATTGGGGTTTGACTAGGTTTTGGACACTGTCTAAAGGATAGGGAAGCATAAAAGGAGGATTTTAGAAGCAGGGTGAAAGAATGAGAAAATTTGGCAGAGAGGGACAAAGAAGCAGAATTAAGAAAGGAACTTTGTGGTAAAATTTGAAGGCGATCGAGTGAAAATCGAAGAAGTTATGGAAAACCCTAAAAATAGACTTATGTGAGATTTCGGGTGTTGGGAAGTGGAATTTGGGATAGGGTCCTCAGGAATGAAATATGTAGAATGGAATTGCAGGGATGTCAGAGAAGTTTCAAGGGAAACAGAGTTAAAACAAGGAAGATATGGCAGAAAAACATAAAAAAAAAAATTTAATTTTTTTTTTTTTTTTTTTTTTCAGAATGGAGCGGCTACGGCGCGGAAGGGATCTGAAACAAATAGATCTGCAACGTCATGAAAGTGATCAGAATCAGAGCGATCTGAAACGGTGCCGAATGGATAAAAAACGACTAAATTTGAAATAGATCTGAAACGGCTTGATCTGGAATAGCTTTCAGAATGGATCTGAATGGTTGGATTTGAAACGGTGTAGTAGTGATCGGCAACAGTTTAGATGAATATAGATATGGACCCCAGGTATGTGCGGCTTCCTAATAGTTCAGGGGTTTTACTCGGCCACCAATGTTATCTGATAGCTTGCGTATTGGCGCAGTACCCCTCACTCCACGGCTCAGGTAAAACTAATAATCGCTTTGCCACAAACAACAACTCTTGGTTTACCTCACGGGTGGGAACTAGTTAATCACGTAGGGGTCGTTACCTTTTTTGCTGGCAGGTCCTCTCAATGGGCCAGCTACTTTGGGGTTCCTGTGGTACTCCTCACAATGAGTTTTAGGGCTTATGCCCAAGTACTTCCCACAGTTAAGAGGATAGGGATTATTCCTAGATCCGAACTTACAACAGATGCGAAAAAATATTTAGCAGAAATTCCACTCAACGTGCCCAAGAAAGTGCTTTGATACTTGATGTGGAGAACCTGCAATAATTAATTAATGAAAACACACGAGATGGCATAAATAACAGAACTCAGAATCACTTTTATATTGATCGCAGGCCACTTCGAGGGGGAAACCTCCTTTGAGCAAGCTCAATACAAATAAATTCACGGTCCTTCATAGGCCTCAACACACACTTATATACTAAGTCTAGACGCCAATACTATGGGTCAAAACCATGGGCCAATACAAACTATGGATCAACAATACTACGGGCGACTTACAAAGCATATGCGCCAAACAACAATAACACAAACTGTGGATCAACAAATACTACGGGACGACTTACAAAGCATATGCGTCCAACAAAAATATACTAATAAAGTAAGGACATGGGTTCCTAACAACTTCTTTGAGTCATTTGAAGTCTCCTTGTTTTTCTTGCTCATTATTTGGTTCAGATTTTAGGGGAGATTCTTCATTCACTTCTTGGGTGAAAGAATACATGGTTGAATATTTTGAGGCATATCACATCCTTTTGGAGCAGCATTATAGGACATGGGATCCTCACCTATGTCAGTGGAGCAGATTTGATTGGTCACTTGATGCTTGTATGCACTTGGAAAGTGGTGGTCTACTTGCTTGGAGGTATAAGCACTTTCATGAATCTTTGATGAAGCATCTTCTTGACGTACATTTTCATTCTGTTGTTATGTACTTTGATGATATATATTTTGTACTCATGATGTTTTGAAGAATGCATACAATAAAATGGGATCTAGGAATCCTCTTATCTGATGGTATGGGTTGGAGAGCACTCTTAATTGTTGGGGTGCAATACAAGCAATGGGACCCTGGAATAATTTTTGTTTCATTGGTTTCAATTTTTTTGGGAAACAAGTAGTATGGGAGATGGATTTCCCACTTAATAAAGTGATTTTAATCAGAGTAGTGTAGTAGCAAGCATGGTGGTTCCTCTCTAGAATCTTCATGGAATCTTGAAGACTCAAAGTTGGGCAACTCAGTGGCAACTTCAAAGAATTATACAGAAAGCACGTTGTTCAACACCTATGTTTGAAATTGCTTGAGGAAAAGCAATATTGGGAAGGGAGGATTTGTCCCAAATTTGGCATTGGGTCACAAGGGACTAATCCCAATGACCATATTCATGAGAGTTTGTCAAATTGATGTTAAGGGTCAAAATATTGCCTAGGAGGAAAATTACTAGTTTCCTAGGTTGAGGGTGGAATCTTTGGGATTTGACATAAGAAGGATAATAAATGATGTTTTCACATTAGAATGGCATAAATATTTAATAAAGGAGCTAAATAAATAAATACAAGAGAAAATCAAATTGGAAATTGATCATGAAGACACATGGAGGATGTGGGATCCACACAAGCTAAATTTGCCATGCCACATGGCATCCTACTCTTGCCATTTTGAATCCATAAGAAGCCAAATGTTCTTGGGGTGAGTTAGAAGGTCAATATACTTGGAATGAGTCATGTAAGGTCAAATTGGAGTGGAAGAGTAACTCCCATGGAAGAGGAAGAGGCAATTTGGAGCTAATGAGACACTTGGGCTAGATTCCCTAGCTCTATGACAACAATGATGAAGATTCTATGACACCTATTACACAAATTAGACCTGAGGGCTGAAATATGAAATTTATGACATGTCAGGGATAAAACTAGCCTCCAAGAGGGAGTTCAAGTGAGTTAGGGCAGCCAAAGAGACACCAATTCGAATTGGGAGAAGGAGAGAGCTAGGATTGGAAGGACAAGTGGCATACTTGGGAATCCCTTCCCAAATTCAGTTGGCATGAATCTCTTGGAAATAATTCCACCCATGGAGGACATTAGAAGTTTATAAAAGTCATGAACAAAGAATAATGACATCTTTTGATCATTTGAGAAATTTGCAATTGCATTTGTAAAGAGGGAGAGCTAGTGGATGACTAGTTTCTTGCCTTAGCCAATTTCAAGGGTGAAAGATTCCTAGACAAGTTGGTAATTGGAATGGCCATTTAGACCTTTCATTTGGAGATTTAATGGAGTCTTTATTTTTAGGTGTAATCTATAGGGAAGCTCATGGTTTCTTCTAGTGCAGCTCATTCCTTCAACCATTTTCAGTGTTCATGGCATATTCTTGATCCTTGAGGGAGGGCATTTTTGGTGAGCTCTTGTACTCTTTGGGAGAGATTCTAATGATCCATTTATATTGTAATATGATTAATATACTCTTTTATTCATCTTCAAAAAGTTTCATGTCGAAATACCAAGTGGTTATATGTAAAATTGATTATTAATGAGCAAACAGTGACCATTCCCCCACTATATTGATGTATACCAATGTATTGATGATGATTTCGAATGGAAGAATGTTTCTCTAATATATTTATGATGTATGGACTTCCATTTATGATTATTAAAAGTTTCATGTTCAGCACTTAAGCATTTGGAGCCATATTGCTCAGTTTTATTTTATTTGAAGGAGATTTAATGTTATTTCCCCCAAGGTCGAACTAGTGATTTTGTAGCTGTTTGGGAGAGGGTTATAACCAGCTTAATAAATTGAATAATGATGCACACAAGAAATTAATATTGTAACTTAGACATCCCTTTCCTCTTTTCATAAATTCGAGTGGTTTTGGGATCATTTGGAGAGTAATATTCAACATTTACCCTGGGGGGATTGGTACCCCAAATTACTAGTAAAACTCCCATCTTGGCCAGAAGTTTAAATAAGTTTGAAGAAGTATTTTGATGGTCATAAATAATCACTGAACATCATAATAAAGTACAAATATCATTCATACACCTTCACTAAATATTTGGAGGCATTTGGAGCCAATTGGAGACCTAGAGACCAATACTAGTCAAAGGGAAATTACTAGTAAAGTACCCTACATTGGCCAGAATTGAAAGTGGATTTGCAGAAGTATTTTAAAGGTCCAAAAGAACCCCTGAAACACATATTTTTGTTCTAACATCATCCATATACCTCCTCAGAATATTTGGGAGCATTTGGGGCAAATTAAGACATAGGCATCAAAACTAGTCAAAGGTCGAATTTGGGGAAAAAGAGAAAAATTAGTCATTTTAATAAAATTCTTAAAAAGGGACATTACAAGCTGCAATCTTCCCATAATCCTTGAAAAACTTGTGGTAGTATCCAGTCAACCCCAAAAAACCGCGAAGGCTCTTGAGTGTCTAAGGAGGCAGTCAATTGTTCATGGTAGCGATTTTGGCAGGATCCACGCGAACCCCTTGTGCTGAAATAATGTGCCTAAGATACTCTACTTCCTTCTGTCCAAAAACACATTTAGACTGTTTGGCCTGGAGATGATGGTCAGAGAAAAGTTGCATTACAAGAGCCAGATGCTGGAGATGTTCAGCCCATGTTTTACTGTAGATGAGGATATCATCAAAGAAGACCAGAATGAATTTCCACAAGTAGGGCCAGAATATTTTATTCATCAAGGCTTGGAATGTGGAAGGAGCATTAGTGAGGCCAAATGGCATGACCAAAAACTTATAGTGACCATCATATGTGCGGAAATCTATTTTAGGGATATCATCCGCATGAACTTGAATTTGATGATACCTAGAACGAAGATCCAACTTCGAGAAAATTGAGCACCATGAAGCTCATCAACAATAGGAATTGGAAACTTATCCTTGATCGTGAGGTGATTAAGTGCTCTGAATTCAATGCAAAGGCACCATGACCCATCTTTTTTGTGGACAAGAAGAATTGGTGAAGAAAAGGAACTATTGCTTGGGCAAATAATACCTTGCTTCAGTAAGTCCCGAACGAGCATTTCAATCTCCATTTTTTGGTGAAATGGGTAGTGATAGGGCCAGGTGTTGGGAGGAACGCTTCCAGGAAGGAGCTGAATACGATGGTCCTCTGGCCTTGAAGGTGGCAATTCCACTAGTTCAACAAAGACACTTGTATATCGATCCATAATTTTTTGTAGATCCAAAGGAGTAGTGGAGACCGTTGATGGTTGCATATGAATGGAATGGATTTGAACGATGACACCATGTGAATTCTTCTTAAGGATTTTTTCCATGCGATGTGAACTGATGATGCTGAGAGAACCTAGTTGTAAGCCTGTCAATGTGTGTTTTTCTCCATTGGGTGAAAACTGCATCCAAAGTTCAGCAAAATCCCATAAGATGGGGCCAAGTGTGCATAGCCATTGAGTGCCCAAAACCACATCACATTTGCCTAAGGTCAAGGAAAACATGTCAGATCATTGGTTATAATTTCCCATAGAGATACACACATTGTGACACTTCCCGTTGCAAGTTAAGGTGCCTCCATTAGAAACCATGACTTCAAAGTTGGAGCAAGGATGGACAAAACAATAGCCTGTTTGGCGATCCGAGGGTCAATGAAGTTATGAGTGCTACTGGAATCAGTGAGTATTGTAAGAGGAAGCTTCTTGAATTAACCCCTAACCCTCATTGTTTGGGGAGTGTTGATTCCGTCTAAAGCATGGAGAGATATCTTTGGGTGGTCGTCCTGAGACGGAGGGTCAATAGGCAGCTCCTGAATGTCGACCTGATCATCCATTGTTTCTGGAGCTTCTTCACCAATTTCAAAGGCAAGTGGAGAATCCACATCTAAGAGATAGATATTGTGCTCAACACATCTATGTCCCCGAGTGAATTTCTCATCACAATTATAACAAAGCCCTTTTTCTCTGCGTGCCCGCATCTCTATTTCAGACAAATGCTTGATAGAAGTTGGTCAAGGAGTTGGCGGGATGGGAGGTCATTGAGAACCCATATTTCGGAAGGGAACAAAAGTGGGTTTGGAGCACTGTTGGGCTGCAATCTTGTCTTCTTCCAACTTAGCCAACCCCAGGGATTCCATCATTGTGTTGAGACATAACATTTTGACCTTAGAGCGGATTGCATCCTTTAGACCACTGATAAAACAACTCCCATAGAAGTCATCAGGAAATCCTTCGGTGTGGTTGGCTAGTTTCTCAAATTCGGTTTGATACTCTCTCATAGTGCCAATTTGACAAAGTTTAGTGAGGGATCATGTCAAGGAATCAGTGAGTATTGTAAGAGGAAGCTTCTTGAATTAACCCCTAACCCTCATTGTTTGGGGAGTGTTGATTCCGTCTAAAGCATGGAGAGATATCTTTGGGTGGTCGTCCTGAGACGGAGGGTCAATAGGAAGCTCCTGAATGTCGACCTGATCATCCATTGTTTCTGGAGCTTCTTCACCAATTTCAAAGGCAAGTGGAGAATCCACATCTAAGAGATAGATATTGTGCTCAACACATCTATGTCCCCGAGTGAATTTCTCATCACAATTATAACAAAGCCCTTTTTCTCTGCGTGCCCGCATCTCTATTTCAGACAAATGCTTGATAGAAGTTGGTCAAGGAGTTGGCGGGATGGGAGGTCATTGAGAACCCATATTTCGGAAGGGAACAAAAGTGGGTTTGGAGCACTGTTGGGCTTCAATCTTGTCTTCTTCCAACTTAGCCAACCCCAGGGATTCCATCATTGTGTTGAGACATAACATTTTGACCTCAGAGCGGATTGCATCCTTTAGACCACTGATAAAACAACTCCCATAGAAGTCATCAGGAAATCCTTCGGTGTGGTTGGCTAGTTTCTCAAATTCAGTTTGATACTCTCTCATAGTGCCAATTTGACAAAGTTTAGTGAGGGATCATGTGAAGTCATCAAAAGCACTAGGACCAAATCGTTGCAAAAGGAGTTGACAAAAATATGGCCATTTTGGATCTTCATGAGCCTTGATGTACCAATGGTACCATTGAAGAGATTCCTATTCCAAATGAAAGGATGCAAGTGGAACTTTGTTGACATCAAAAGTATTATGTAGACTAAAATATTGTTCTTCCCGATAGATCCATCCAGTTGGATCAGCCATTGAAGCGTGGAAAATCAAGCTTCGGACCATGAAAATTGTTGGAAGAAAAGAACCCATTGTCTGAAGAAGACTTTGACTGGCGTTTATTGTTCATGGCTGAATGCTAAAGATGGAGGCCGAGAAATTTTTCATCCAGATCCTGGAGTTTGGTTTTGAGGGCTACAAGTTCTTCCTCCATGGTGTTTGCTCCTGCGCGGGTGACATCCATAACCAGGAGTTTTTTTTTTTGAGTGGGTAGAAAAACAAAAACATAAACTGTTTCAGTAGAGGAAAATTTGGATTTGGGAAAAAATATGATGGGTAATTTGGGTTTGACTAGGTTTTGGACACTTTCAAATGGACAAGGAAGTAGAAAAGGAGGATTTCAGAAGCGGGGTGAAAGAATGAAAAAATTTTGCAGAGAGGGACAAAGAAGCAAAAATAGGAAATGAACACTGTGGTAAAATTTGAAGGGGATTGGGTGAAAATAGAAGAAGTTATGGGAAACCCTCAAAATAGACAAATGTGAGATTTTTGGATTTGGGAAGTGGAATTTGGGATAGGGTCCTCAGGAATGTAATATGCAGAATGGTATTGGAGGGGTGTCAAGGAAGTTTCAAGGGAAATGGAGTGAAAAAAGGGAGATATGGTGAAAAAATAAAATTTTATACTTTTTTTTAAGGAATGGATCTGCAATGGCACGGAAGGGATCGACAATAGATTGATCTGAAACGGCGCGGAAGTGATTGGAAACAGATGGATCTGCAACAACGATAAAGTGATCGGCAACAGTTCTGGATAGAGGAAATCTATGATTTATCAGCTGAAAATAGATATGGACCCTAGGTATGCTTGGCTTCCTAACGGTTCAGGGGATTCACTCGGCCACTAATGCTGTCTGACGGATTGCGTATTGGGGCAGTACCCCTCACTCCACGGCTTAGGTAAAATTGATAACCACTTTGCCACAAATGACAACTCTTGGTTTACCTCATGGGTGGAAACTAATCAATCAGGTAGGGGTCGTTGCCCTTTTCGCTGGCAGTTCCTCTCAATGGTCCAGCTACTTCAAGGTTCCTTTGGTACTCCTCACAATTATTTTTAGGGATTATGCCCAAGTGGATAGGTATTATTCCCAGATCCGAACCTGCAACAGATGCAAAAATAATAATTTGGCAGAAATTTCACCCAACGAGCCCAAGAAAGTGCTCTGATACCAGATGTGAGGAACCTGCAACAATTAATTGATAAAATGCACAATATATGAGATCACAGAATATTTTTATTGATCATAGGCCACTTCGAGGGGGAAACCTCCTTTGAGCAAGCTCAATACAAACAAATTCACGGTGCCTTCATTGGCCTCTACACAAACTTATATACTAAGTCTAGGCGCCAATACCATGGGTCAAAAACCATGGGCCAGTTAAAACTATGGGTCAAAAAATACTACAAGACGACTTACAAAGTATATGCGTCCAACAACAATAATACAAACTATGGATCAACAAATACTACGGAACAACTTACAAAGCATATGCGTCCAACAACAATATACTAACAAAGTGAAGAGAAGGGTTGACATGGGTTCCTAACATGCTTAACTTTCAAACTACTACAGTGATGGAATTATAGAAAATGATGACTAATAATCTTTTTCTTTTTTTCGTTAAAGAACAAACCTTACCTTGATTTAAATTTGCATGATCTCTTCTTGTGGTTATTGAGAAACTAGTATTTTTGTTATCAACAACTGATATTTTTGGGACCCATCCACAAATGTCAAAAAGAAGCACTGCTTTGTCTATTGATTCTAAGCAAAACCACAAGTTTAAAGCAGGGTAAGCAAAGCCGTGATTTTTTATAAGATGCAGAGTAAGCAACTTATAAGATGGTGTTTTTATAAGATGGTATTTTTATAAGATGCAAAGTAAGAAAATCCATGAGTTGGCCTAAGAGCTTCAATAGATGCATGTTGTGGTAGTATAGTGGCCTTGATAATTTCTCTTAAGCTGCAAATTTTAAATTCTTACTAGAATTAAGCATGTCTCCTTCCTGCATCATTTGATTGAGTAAACATAAATTTGATGGTGTTGTGTCAGTGAAAGAGCATATCTACTCTAAACACTCACGATATCAGCTCTTTTACTAGATAAGAACCACATGTGGCTAACTTGAGTGTTGGTTATATTAGATGGTACAAAATGGCTTAAAAATCAATCTATGACATAGGTACAATGGGTCGACAGATGCTAGAGTGGAACTGATATCGTAAGGCGTATGCATGAAGAAATAGTGCATGAAGGAATTATAGGTGGGGCTTGATCTAGCTTGGATATGGGAATGAAAATTGAGGAATTTTGCAAAGAGGAGGAGTTGATATTAACAACATCAAGTGCTTCTGTAGATTATATAATATAAACTCATCATGCAAGGTGTTGAATGTAAATAACATAGAGAATCTGAAGGGCATCCCATTCTCTTATTTGTTGTTCCTGGCATGGCATAGTGGAATGGGTATGAGTCTCAGTTTACCCAGCATGCATGGTGCGCTCTTGTGAATTCATTATTCATAGATCACCCAATCAGAGTTCTTGGTGCTATAAAACAAGTGGCAAGTCAATCACAACAACTAGAACAACCATCAACTCAAGTTATAGTTAAATCTCAATATAACAATGAAGATGTGTTGGTAGGAGCACCCATTCAATTTAGGTAGCAATGAATTAGTCAAAGGATCTCAACTTTGCAATGGCTTGACATTTTCTTGCACTTGCAATTTTTTTCATTTTAATGTTCCATTTATTCCATTGGTGATTTATCGTTTAGCTCAGAAATGGTATATTTGAAATTTCTGTATATTTGACTATTTATTAATCGCTTGGATGTTGTTGGTTACATTATACCCTTATGTTTTAAGGTAAGGGAAGTTGAATGAGGTGACCAAACATCCACCATGAGCATTGATATATGTATAGCCCGGACCAAGTGGTTGCACAAATGGTGGGTAGCTTGTGAGCTATAGTATTACTTCTACCACATTTAAAACAATAGCCTGCCAGATTGAAGTCATAGGCATTACTGGGAGTGGATGCTTTGTTGATGTATATGTAACTTTGGAATGTATTTCACATATATGTATATTGTATTCCTATAGAGATGTTATTATTCCTCTATACGGAAGTGTCATCATTTATATTGTAAGTGTCGTAACTTATACTTGATGGGTTATTAGACCACCTTGTTGGGGTTGGCCCTGTATAAGTCATGTGGTTCAAAGGGTTATTAGACCACCCTATTAGGGGTCGGCCATGTGGGTCAAAGGGTTATTAGACCACCCTAGTGGGGGTCGGCCCAGTCAGCATTATGTTAAATGGTTAAGTTGAGGCCGACCTAGTTGAGTAAAGGTCAAGTCAAGTTAGTGTATAAATAGAGAGTGTGTCTCTCTCATTTTACACATTCTATTCTCTCACTCACACTTGGGAGAGTGGTGCACTTGTGGAGGAGGAGGCTCTGCTGCTAGGAGAAGACTATCTCTTGTATTCTGGTTGTATCATTGCTCTATCTATCTCTGAGGAAGTTATTGGGGTTTTTCACCTTTATGGTTTTCCCCAAGTAAACTCTGTGTCTCTTGTGTGCTTGCATTGTTGCATCCATGATTGATATGCTGTAGATTTGTTGTACATGTTGTTCTCTCAGTTAAGATCCTAGATCAGATTGAAGTAAATTCTGAAAATTTAACATGCTTTTGTACCCCAAAGATAGTATGGTTACATTTAACATTATGAAGTGGGTGAATATGGTAGAAGGGTTCTGCTAGACATTAGTTGGATGTCCCATGTGAGGTGGATGGGAGCTAAGTGGAGATACAAGGAAAAGGAATTTAAATTTGACATAATTTGATATGTGTTAATACATTTTGTTAGTAAATGTACAAAGAATCCTCCCTGTGAGAATCATTTGTGTCTTAATAAATAGTGCCACTGGTCAAGGAAACAAAGTTTATGATGATATCAATGATAAGGTTGTGTAGTAGAACATCCACTGGTAAATCAAATCATAATTATAGATAAAATGATTTGATTTACCAGGGAAGCTGACGGAGAAGTAGAAAAAGGGCTAGTTTCATCTCAAATGTCAATTTCTACATACCCAGTCTTCTCTGAAATTTATGTATAAGAGAGAATGCATCAGATTACTTGCAAGTTGCAACTTGTTAAATGGTATAGCCGTACAGGGTATGGAAAAAATTAAATGCTCTGATGTCTACTCATTTAGAAGTGGTTGGTCTTCTTCCAACCTATATTTAGCTTTAACTATACTCAATTAGGAAATTTATTGGATATGATTCTTAATATAAGCATATACGTCACAACTTAAGTGGTTGTCGATCTCGGGAGAGCCATAAAAACCCCGACAAGCAGAAGTGGCCCCTAAGTCCCAACAGTAAACACTTATGAGTAGTAGCATCCCCATGGTCCCATGAGGAGAGTCCCACAGTTCAGACAGGAGAGTCGTAAAAAGTTAAAAACCCATTAAAAACACATAGTAAAAAGCCACACCCATAGTAAATAATGGTAGTAAATTTGTAAAAACGACGACGAAGAATCTCCGGGAGTCTAGGATTTGTGGAGATTGACCTCCATCATGGGTCAAAAGTGGAGAGACCTTTCAGCGTAAATATAAGAATATTTTTATGCTGTAAGGCATTTCTACAAGTGAGAAACACTCTTCAAATTTTAGTTTTTATGAGTTATTGACTGTTGGATCTATTGTCTGACGATTAAAATCATTTTCTCCGTTGATTTCCAATGATCCTTTGATTGGCACTTGCAACTTGGATGGTGTGCAAATTGAACGCGACACATGCACCTCACCTGTTCGCATCATGTCCCTTCGATGCACATTCCCGAGGTGGTGGATGTACCTATCTTTATCTTTACCTATTCGAAGAAGGCGAGGATGCTTTGTTATCACCTCAAAAAAGGCTTTGCCTTAGAATCCACAGAGTAGATTTCATGGTGGGATCTAGATTCGTGTTCAAAATCCTTACCTCTGCCGCAATGATTTTCCTCTCATAGAGTCGTGTATATAGAGATGGATAAGAGGGGAATATCAGTGGTAGTAGCGATGAAGGGCCATCTAGACAGGATCAAATTGACCATATCTCGCTCACTGGCTGAAGTCCTGAAATGGCTCCTCCTTGATAAAGACAACGTCTGCAAATACACACTCCCAATCCAAAATCTCATTCCTCCATATTTACCAAGGGGCGTCCTAAACGACCTTTCATATGCGTTCATATGGAGAATGGAAGAGACACATCTTGAGCTAGGAAGCAACATCGTCATCTACAACCCTCTCTCTCACCCTCATCTCTTCCACCAGGTTGCAACTCTCGTGGTGCGACAGGGAGCCCTTCTCCTCGTTATCGAATGTAGAGTTGTTGATTCCTAGGAGTGGAAGTGGAGGTTGGAGGATTGAGCTTGGGAAAACCCATTGTGGCACAAGCCCTCTTCCTAGGAATCTCTGTAGGAAATGGTGCATTTATAGGCGCGGGAATGTTTTATTTTCCCTTTACTCAAAAACTTATAAGGACACATTTCGAATATGCTCAGCTATCTTTACGTTTCTCTGTGTGAGAAATTATATGGAAAACCCTGGATTTCAGGTGAATTTAATGATTTTTGTTGAAAGAACGGTAATACTCCGAAAAGATTCAGAATTTCCGCACTTTTGACTTTCTGAGTTGAAGCCTCGCAGTTTTTGGGTATGTATCCAGAATAACTTGCTTTAATTTTCTGTAAAATTTAAAATTTACTAAATTTTTAAGGCCTTGTTTTAAGGCTCTGTAAATTGATCTTTACGGTGCTCTTTGGCCTTACAAGTCTGCCACCATAAATGTTATATCTACAATGGCCAAATTGGTATGAGTGGATGTTAATAGGTTACTTTATATTTGTACTTAACACGTCTGATAGGCCAAATTGGTGAAAGTCGATGTTAATAGGTTACTTTATATTTGTACTTTATCCTTATCTTTCTTTGGTGACTTAGTCTCCAAAGAAAACTTCATGTTGGCATCATAAGGAATTCCCATTTGCTAGGAAGTATTGAAGTGCATGGTGCATTTCTATCATCACTGGTTCAATTTAGAAATGCATGGGGGAAGTATTGAAGTGCTTGAGGGAAATTTTGAAGTGTGTGGGGAAAATATTGAAGTGCATGGGAAGTTTTTATCATCCTTGGGAGGATTTTGAAGTGCCTTAGAAAATACTGAAGTGCTTAGGGAAATTTTATCAGATTTCGGAGAATTTTGAAGTGCCCGAGGCAAGTATTTAAGTGCCTAGGGTGTTTTTCTTATCATTGGGTGAATTTAGAAGTGCATGCGGCGTTTTTCTCATCATTGAGTGAATTTAAAAGTGCATGGGGTTTTTGTTTATCAATGTATGGATGCTTTTATAGTGTTGCAACGTTTGAAAACAATGATGGGAAAAATTATCACTTGCCGAGGCAAATTTGTGTGGATTGGGGCATTTTTGTGATTGCTTGGGTGATTATATCATTGTCGGGTGTTTTTCTCCCTTTCCTAGGACAAGTATTGAAGTGTCTAGGGCATATTTATCATCATTGGACGAATTTTGAAGTGTCTAGGGCAAGTAATGAAGTGTCTGGGAAAACATGGAAGTGGATGGGGCGTTTTTATCTTCGTTGTGAGAATTTTCAAGTGCATGGGGAAAATATTGAAGTGTATGTGCGTTTTTATCATCGTTGGGAGAATTTTTAAGTGGTCGAGGCAAGTATTGAAGTGCATGGGGCATTTCTATCATCATTGGGCCAAGTGGTCGAGGCAAGTATTTAGAAGTGCATGGGGCAAGTATTGAAGTGTCAGGGGGGGGATTTTGAAGTGCTTGGGGAAAATATTGAAGTGCATGGGGATTTTTATCATCCTTGGGAGAATTTGGAAGTGCCTCAGAAAATATTGAAGTGCTTAGGGCATTTTTATCATCTTTCAGGGAATTTTGAAGTGCCCGAGGAAAGTATTGAAGTGCCTGGGGAGTTTTTCTTGTCAATGGGTGAATTTTGAAGTGCATGGGGATTTATTCTCATCACTGGGTGAATTTAGAAGTGCATGGGGTTGTTTTTTATCAATGTAAGGATACTTTTATAGTGTTGGGGCATTTTAAAATAGTGATGGTCAAAGTTATTACATGCTGAGAAAATTTTGTGTGGATTGGGGCAGTTTTGTGATTGCCTGGGTGATTATATCATGGCCAAGTGTTTTTCTCCCTTTCCTAGGGAAAGTAGTGAAGTTCCTAGGGCATCTTTATCATCATTAGACGAATTTTGAGTGTATAGGGAAAGCAATGAAGTTCCTGGGAAAATATGGAAGTGGACAGGGGCGTTTTTATCTTCATTGCAAAAATTTTGAAGTGCCTGGGGAAAATATTGAAGTGTCTAGGCGTTTTTATCATCATTGGGAGAATTTTGAAGTGGCCGAGTCAAGTATTGAAGTGCATGGGGTGTTTCTATCATTATTAGGTCAATTTAGAAGTGCATGGGGCAAGTATTGAAGTGCTTGGGTGCAATTTTGAAGACTGTGGGAAAAATATTAAAGTGTACGGGTATTTTTATCATCATTGGGATAATTTTGAAGAGACCAAGTGTGAAGAACCTGCAATAATTAATTAATGCAAATACACGAGATATCAGAAATAATAGAACTCAGAATCACTTTTATATTGATCACGGGCCACTTCGAGGGGGCAACCTCCTTTGAGCAAGCTCAATATAATTAACTTCACGGTGCCTTCAATGACCTCAACACACACTTATATACTAAGTCTATGCCCAATACTATGAGTCAAAACCATGGGACATATAATACTACGGGACGACTTACAAAGCATATGCGTCCAATACTATGGGTCAAAACCATGGGCTAATATAAACTATGGATCAACAAATTCTACGGGACAACTTACAAAGCATATGCGTCCAACAACAATATAATAACAAAGTAAAGAGAAGGGTTGACACGGGTTCCTAACATCCCCTCTCCCTCAGAAAAAGCTTTGTCCTCAAAGCTTTGGTTGGGGAAAGTGATGCAGAATTTGAATGAGTGGTTCCCCGGTAACATCCTCGGGTTGCATTTCGGGCCACTAACGCCTTTGGAGTTTCATGGAGGATTGCTTGGAAGGCTATAGACGAAGAAGAACCATATCAGCTGCATGAAAAGTGCGCTCAGAATGGTGCTGATTGGCTTGTTGTTGCAGTCGAATTCTGGCCATGTGAAGATTGTCCTGCAGAATGAGAAGAATCTGATCGCGGTTTCGAAGAACTGAGTCAATTGCCTGAACTGGGGAGCTGCTAAGGGTGTATGGAAGAAGAACTGGCGGTGTTTGTCCATAGACTGCTTCATATGGTGTCTTTATAGATGTGGTATTGTACCACCAGAGCACTTCTAAGAAATCCATAGAAATAGTTGGCCAAATCTGTGTAGGGATGGGAAAGGGTTTGAGCAGTCCCGAAAGGAGTGTCGTTTCACCCTTGTTGACCTGGAAAGTATCACATTCATCCACCATCTGTTGAATTGTCATTTTCAGTTCCTACCAAAAGAAGTTACATTGTTCCCGATCATACATTTTGAAGAACCCAGAGTGCCCTACTAATGAAGAAGCATGGAGTTCCATTAGAGAGATTTTGAGGTCAAAAAAGGGCCTCCTAAGAGATGTACTACAAAAATATGAGATATATTAAAATATTATGAATTTGGGGTTTTATGGGGTAGGTATATATGACAAGTCACCTCCCACACTATTTTCTATGCACAATATAAATAACCATGGTTGAGTTACTTTTCAAAATTCACTAGAAATAAAATTAATAAAATAAGACTACATTGATGTGACTAAGATTCATTGTCAATTCCCAAAAAATGTATTGTCCTTTAACATTTATTTGTCTTGAACTTGCAAATGAAATTAAATAATAAAAAACATTTTAAGAGCTTTTTTTTAATTTTATGTTGACTTTTTATATTTAGTACTTTTCTCATGAATTTAATAATGTAATTTAATTGAGAATTTATTTACATGTAAAATGTCAATAATATTATTATAATCCACATTGCATTATTATTATTATTATTATTATTTATTAAATATATTATTATTATTTATTAGTTTGACATTATGTTATTAAATAGAATGGAGTGAATATATAATTTAAAATTAAAAACATAAAAATGATAATATATTATTTTATAAAAAAATGTGAAAGGACTTTATTTATGAATTAAGAGTACTTCACTTGAAAATGACAATAATATTATTTTATGTGAAAGTGTGAAAAGACATTCATTATGAGTACTTTACTTGAAAATGACAATAATATTATTTTATGAAAAGACTATCATTATGAGTACTTTACTTTATGACTTAAAAGTACTTACACCACTACCTTGGTTAACTATGTGTTTTCATCCACCATAGAAAATTTGACAAATAAGCATTCTTAACTCATGCAATCCCACCTCACCAAGGGAGATGATGTCATCTACTAGAATGTGATTGGTTGTATTTTATAGTACGTTTTCTTTGTTTTGAGGCCCTTTTTTGACCTCAAAATTTCTCTAATGATAGAAGAGATATCCCTGTTGAACATGTTGCAACCAATTTGGAACAAGCAGAGAAATAGCTATAAGAGAAACTGGGTCATCAATTGTGCGAGAATGAGCATCTTCCACCATATTGTCCTTACCCTTATTGTAAGTGATTGCATAGGGATAACCCATGAGTTGGATAACCCATTTCAAGTGTGTTGGGGAGGAGACCCATTGTTCCAGAAAATTTTTCAGACCCTGGAGATCAGTCTTGATGCATAAATAATTCCCTAATAGGTATGGTTGCCACTTCTGTACTGCATGCAAAATAACCATCATTTCCTGCTGAGAGGTAGATGCGGCTAAATTCTTACCAGAAAGGTCTCTTGAAGGAAGCAAGCTCATTGTTTCAGCAAAGACATCTGCATATCTATCCAAGGAAGTAGTGGAGACTGTTGATGGGTGCATCTGAATGGAGCTAAGCGATGACACCATGTGAATTCTTATTAAGGATTTTTTCCAGGCGATGTGAACTAATGATGCAGAGAGACCCTGGTTGTAAGCCCATAAATTTCTGTTGTGCCCCATTGACTGAAATCTGCATCCAAAGTTCAGCAAAATCCCATAAGATGGGGCCAAGTGTGCGTAACCATTGAACGCCCAAAACCACATCACATTTTCCTAAGGACAAGGCAAACATGTCAGAGTGCAGGTTATAATCTTCCATAGAGATACGCACATTGTGACACTTCCCCTTGCAAGGTAAGGTGCCCCCATTGGCAACCATGACTTCAAAGTGGGAGCAAGGATGGACAAAACAATCAGCCTGTTTAGCAATCCAAGGGTCAATGAAGTTATGAGTGCTACCAGAATCAATGAGTATGGTAAGAGGGAGCTTCTTGAAGTATCCCCTGACCCACATTCTTTGTGGGGTGGTGACGCCGGTTACAGCATGGAGAGAGATCTTGGGTGGGTCGTCCTGAGATGGGGTGTCAACAGGTGGGTGCTGAATGTCAACCTGATCATCTACTGTATCTAGAGCTTCGTCACCAAGTTCAGAGGTAGGCGGAGAATCCACATCCAAGAGATAGAGATTTTGTTGAACACATCTATGTCCCCTAGTGAATTTCTCATCACAATTATAACAAAGCTCTTTTTCTCGACGTGCCTGCATCTCTGTTTCAGACAAATGCTTGATAGGAGTTGGTCGAGGAGCAGGCGTGATGGGAGGTCGTTGGGAACCCATATTTCTGAAGGGAACAAAGGTGGGTTTGGAGTGTTGTTGAGCTACAATCTTGTACTCGGCCAGCTTAGCCAACCTTAGGACTTCCATCATTGTGTTGGGACAGAACATTTTGACCTCTGAGCGGATTTCATCCTTGAGACCACTGATAAAACACCTCTTGTAGAATTCATCAGACAATCCTTCTGTGTGATTGGCTAGTTTCTCAAATTCCATCTGATACTCTCTCACTGTGCTAGTTTGGTGAAGTTTAGTGAGTGCTCCTGTGAAGTCGTCAAAAGCACTAGGACCAAATCGTGGCAAAAGGAGTTGGCAAAAATCTGTCCAGTTTGGCTCGGGATGAGCTTCGATGTACCAACGGTACCATTGAAGGGCTTCATGTTCCAAATGAAAGGATGCAAGTGGAACTTTCTGGACATCAAAAGTATTATGCAGACTAAAATATTGTTCTGCTCGGTATATCCAGCCAGTCGGATCAGTACCATTGAAGCGAGGAAAATCAAGCTTCGGCCCACGAAAATTGCTGGAAGAAGAGAACCCAGTGGCTGCAAAAGATTGTGGTTGGCGGTTATTGTTCATGGCTGAATGTTGAAGATGGAGGCTGAGAAATTTTTCATCGAGATCTTGGAGCTTGGTTTGGATGGCTGCAAGTGCTTCCTCCATGGTTTTTGCTCCTTACCCCCCTTTTTTTTTTAGAAATGGATTGGAAATGGCGGCGCGAAAGGGATCCGCAATAGATGGATCTACAACGGCGCGGAAGGGATCGAAAAATGGCTGGATCTGGAATGACTTTCAGAATAGATTTGAAACGACAATATTGTTCTGCTCGGTATATCCAGCCAGTCGGATCAGTACCATTGAAGCGAGGAAAATCAAGCTTCGGCCCACGAAAATTGTTGGAAGAAGAGAACCCGGTGGCTGCAAAAGATTCTGGCTGGCGGTTATTGTTCATGGGCTGAATGCTGAAGATGGAGGCTGAGAAATTTTTCATCAAGATCTTGGAGTTTAGTTTGGATGGCTGCAAGTTCTTACTCCATGGTTTTTGCTCCTTACCCTTTTTTTTTCCCATAAATGGATCGGCAATGGCGGTGCGAAAGGGATCCGCAACAGATGGATCTACAACGACGCGGAAGGGATCGAAAAATGGCTGGATCTGGAGCGGAAGTGATCGGCAACAGTTCAGCTGAAAATAGATATGGACCCCAAGTATGTGCGGCTTCCTATTGGTTCAGGGGATTCACTCGGCCACCAATGCTGTCTGACGGCTTGCGTATTGGGGCAGTACCCCTCACTCCATGGTTCAGGTAAAACTGATAACCGCTTTGCCACAAATGATAGCTCTAGGTTTACCTCACGGGTGGGAACTAGTCAATCGGGTAGGGGTCGTTGCCCTTTTCGCTGGCAAGTCCTCTCAATGGGCAAGCTACTTTGGGGTTCCTATGGTACTTCTCACAATGAGTTTTAGGGCTTATTCCCAAGTACTTCCCACAGTTAAGCGGATAGGGATTATTCCCAGATCCGAACTTACAACAGATGTGAAAAAAAAATTTGGCAGAAATTCCACCCAACGAGCCCAAGAAAGTGCTTTGATACCAGATGTGAAGAACCTGCAATAATTAATTAATGCAAATACACGAGATATCAGAAATAATAGAACTTAGAATCACTTTTATATTGATCACGAGCCACTTCGAGGGGGAAACCTCCTTTGAGCAAGCTCAATACAATTAACTTCACGGTGCCTTCAATGACCTCAATACACACTTATATACTAAGTCTATGCCCAATACTATGAGTCAAAACCATGGGACATATAATACTACGGGACGACTTACAAAGCATATGCGTCCAATACTATGGGTCAAAACTATGGGATAATATAAACTATGGATCAACAAATACTACAGGACGACTTACAAAGCATATGTGTCCAACAACAATATACTAACAAAGTAAAGAGAAGGGTTGACATGGGTTCCTAACACCAAGGCAAGTATTGAAGTGCATGGGACGTTTCTATCATCATTGGGTCAATTTAGAAGTGTATGGGGCATGTATTGAACTGCCTAGGGGGAATTTTGAAGTGCTTAGGGAAAATATTGAAGTGCATGGGGATTTTTTATCATCCTTGGGAGAATTTAGAAGTGCCTGGGAAAATGTTGAAGTTCTTAGGGCATTTTTATCATCTTTCAGAGAATTTTGAAGTTCCCGAGGCAATTATTGAAGTGCATGGGGTGTTTTTCTCATCACTTGGTGAATTTAGAAGTGCATGGGGCATTTTCTCATCACTAGGTGAATTTAGAAGTGCCCGAGGTTGTTTTTATCACTATATGGATGCTTTTATAATGTTGGGACATTTTAAAACAGTGATGGGAAAAGTTATCACTTCCCGAGGTAAATTTGTGTGGATTGAGGCATTTTTGTGATTGCCTAGGTGATTATATCATTGTCGAGTGTTTTTCTCCCTTGCCTAGGGAAAGTATTGAAGTTCCTAGGGCATCTTTATCATTATTGGAGGAATTTTGAAGTGTCTAGGGCAAGTAAT
The DNA here is from genome assembly GCA_027924585.1 of Larix kaempferi. NCBI lineage: Eukaryota > Viridiplantae > Streptophyta > Pinopsida > Pinales > Pinaceae > Larix > Larix kaempferi. The sequence continues at coordinate 8,962,796 of BSBM01000431.1, read as the reverse complement.
GAAGTGCTTGGGAAAACATGGAAGTGGATGGGGGCATTTTTATCTTCGTCGCAAAATTTTTGAAGTGCCTGGGGAAAATATTGAAGTGTATGGGTATTTTTATCATCGTTGGGAGAATTTTGAAGTGGTAGAGGAAAGTATTGAAGTGCACGAGGTGTTTTTCTCATCACTGGGTGAATTTAGAAGTGCACGGGGCATGTACTGAAGTGCCTTGGGGAGATTTTGAAGTGCTTGGGAAAAATATTGAAGTGCATGGGGATTTTTTGTCATACTTGGGAGAATTTTGAAGTGCCTAGGAAAATATTGAAGTGCTTAGGGCATTTTTATCATCTTTCGAAGAATTTTGAAGTGCCCAAGGCAAGTATTGAAGTGAATGGGGTGTTTTTCTCATCACTAGGTGAATTTAGAAGTGCCTGCGGTTGTTGTTTATCAATGTATGGATGATTTTATAGTGTTGGGACGTTTTCAAAGAGTGATGGGAATTTTTATCACTTGCCAAGGTAAATTTGTGTGGATTGAGGCATTTTTGTGATTGCCTGGGTGATTATATCATTGTCGGGTGTTTTTCTCCCTTGCCTAGGGAAAGTATTGAAGTGCCTAGGGAATATTTATCATCATTGGACAAATTTTGAAGTGTCTAGGGAAATTAATGAAGTGCCTGGGAAAACATGGAAGTGGATGGGGGCATTTTTATCTTCGCTGCAATAATTTTGAGTGCCTGGGGAAAATATTGAAGTGTACGGGTTTTTTATCATCGCTGGGAGAATTTTGAAGTGGCAGAGGAAAGTATTGAAGTGTGCAGCGTGTTTTTCTAATCACTGGGTGAATTTAGAAGTGCATGCGGCATGTATTGAAGTTCCTTGGGGGAGTTTTGAAGTGCTTGGGGAAAATATTTTAGTGAATGGGGAGTTTTTATCATCCTTGGGAGAATTTTGAAGTGCCTCGAAAAATACTGAAGTGCTTAGGGCATTTTTATCATCTCTGGGAGAATTTTGAAGTGCAAGTGCCTAGGGAAAGTATTGAAGTGTCTGGGGCAATTTTCTCCTCACTGGGTGAATTTAGAAGTGCATGGGGTGTTTTTCTCATCACCAGGTGGATTTAGAAGTGCATGGAGCATTTTTCTCATCACCCGGGTGGATTTAAAAGTGCATGGTTCATTTTTCTCATCACTGGGTGAATTTAGAAGTGGATGGGGCCGTTTTTTTCTTCATTGCGAGAATTATGAAGTGCCCGAGGAAAATATTGAGGTGTCTGGGCATTTTTATCATCGCTGGAAGAATTTTAAAGTGGTTGAGGCAAGTATTGAAGTGCATGGCCATTTCTATCAACATTGGGTCAACTTAGAAGTGCATGTGGCAAGTATTGAAGTGACTTGGGGGAAATTTTGAAGTGATTTGGGAAAATATTGAAGTGCATGGGGAGTTTTTATCATCCTTGGGAGAATTTAGAAGTGCCTGGAAAAATATTGAAGTCCTTAGGGAAATTTTATTATCTTTCGGAAAATTTTGTCGTGCCCGAGGCAAGTATTGAAGTTCTTGGGGCATTTTTCTCGTCATTGGGTGAATTTAGAAGTGCATGGGGCATTTTTCTCATCATAGGGTGAATTTAGAAGTGCATGGGTAGTTTTTCTCCTCACTACGTGAATTTAGAAGTGCTTGGGGTTGTTATTGATCAATGCATGAATGATTTTATGGTGTTGGGACGTTTTAAATAGTGATGGACAAAGTTATAACTTTCCGGGGAAAATTTGTGTGGATTGAGGCATTTTTGTGGTTGCCTGGGTGATTATATCATTGTCGCATGTTTTTCTCCCTTGCCTAGGGAAACTATTGAAGTGCATGGGGCATCTTTGTCATCATTGGATGAATATTGAAGTGTCTGGGGCAAGTAACAAAGTGCTTGGGAAATCATGGAAGTGGATGGGGGCGTTTTTATCTTTGTTGGGAGAATTTTGAAGTGGATGGGGAAAATATTGAAGTGTCTAGGTGTTTTTATCATTGTTGGGAGTGTTATAGGTCAAATCTACACTTCACCGTCCGGAATCATATTGCCCCGTTGATCACACAAAATGACACAAAGGATTGAAGAGTTTGATTGACCTGGATGATTTGCTGCTAGAAGTACAATCTTCAACTGATATTTTTTCATTTTCTCCTAATTTTACCTCATGTACGCCCCTCTCTCTATAACAGACCAGCGTACACCTTGAGAAAATACCCTACTTTTCTCAAGGACAACCAATGTACATCTCCCAAAATGTTGTAAACGCATGTTGTAAAGCACATAAGTTGCTTATTGTACTCTACTCTTGTTGTATGAAACCCGCATACATCTTAAGATGAAATCAAAAAATATATTAATTTGATGAATTGGGATTAGTTGAAGTTGGTTCTGCAACTTCGCCAACCTCCCAATTCAACCATCCCTCGATCTAAATTGCCTACCTTGTCCTTTAAATACAAGGAGGATCCATGAGAGGTGTTAGAGACATAGAGTCATAATGACCTAGAAAGAATGCTTTGAGTACTGTTACGTTGGAGGAATTCCAAAATCAAAGTGAAGAGAAGGAGCCCAGGATCTAGTTGCAGAAACATCTCTACACATCAGGTATATTGTATTGATTCATGTTTCTTTGACAATAAAAAGGTCGAAACACCCTTCCTGTCCCAAATCGAATGTCTACTAGATTGCATATTCATTTGGATTAATATCTTGTTATATTTGATCATCAAGTTGTTTGTTCTTTCATAATATTTATTATATCCAAGATACGCTGAGGAAGGTATCTTTTGTGTTGCAAGTTCGCCAAGAAGAAGATCAAGCGGGAGGTCAAGCGAAAGACTAAGCTAAAGCTAGGACTAACCATTGATAAAAGGTATTTCTTTCAATCTCGATCTCTTTCTTTTGCAGTAAATAAATGCAATATAATCAATGTGTTTACATGTCAACCCCGCCCAGTTGGTAGTGTCCATCTCCTCACTATAAGGTAGAAATCCTAAACAACAGACTTGCGACTCCGCTGGGGAGTAACTGTGTGTTTCACTGCTCTAGGAAACCTAGTTAGGTGTTCTTCTAGCCCATTTTTCAGTCTTTTGGATTGTCTGAGAGGCCTTGTAGGTCTGTGTTACTTGTCCTTTTTGCTTGATTCATCTCAGTTGAATGTTTGCAAAGCCTGTTTTTTCCCTTCTGAGGCATGTACCCTAGTCTTCCCTACTTACAGTAGCATTTGTTTCCTGATGAACGCCCCTCCTTGCATTGCACAGTAGCGTACCTCTCCTTATGTATGCTGGTTTCTATAATGCACAGTAGTGTATTTTCCTGTAGTGTCCAGTTTGCTGTTAGGGTTTGATTTCCAAGATTTTGGTTTCTTTTCCAGTTGTTAGCTTTGATTACTCCACTGACCCCTGAGACCTTCCATGTCTCTATTGAGTCTCGTTTGCCTCTCTAATCTATTCTAGCTTGTTTTTGCTTGCTTGAGTCTTTGTTAAGTTTCTTCATTACTTTCTATCCCTTTTTGAAGTTCGTGCACTATTCTCTTTTTGACATAGCTACACGCTTTGGCCCTAGTTACTGGTTGCATTCATACAAACCTACGTTATTATCGTTAGTTTTTTGTGGCAACGTTAGCACGCTTTCTCTTTGTCTTATCCTTTCCATTAGGATTTGACCTTTAAGTTTGAGTCCTTAGGGTTGCTTGGTTTAGATACTTCCTGATTGTTTTTCATTTCAGTTCAAGTCAGTCAAAGCCTCCTAGTTTTCCTTCTTTCGAGTCCGTGTGTTTAGTAAGGTCACTTGTTGGTTCACTTGCTTACTTATTTACTTGGATTAGTGTTTTCTTAGGGTTTTGATGCTTAGGAGAAACCTATTAAGCCTGCCTTTCCGTCACAAGCATTTCTTTTCCCTGTCTCTTTTACACTTTGTTTCCAAGTCTCAAATTTTTCTCTTGCAAAAACTTGGTAAGTCAAGTCTTCCTCAAATCGTTTCATTTGTTGGTTTTGAACCATTTAGGTGTTAGTCTTACTCGCACTTCACATTTAGGTCTTACTTGCACTTTTACAAGTTCTTTTTCTTTTACATTTATCAGAAAAAGCAAAAAATTGTTTTAAGTAGCTTAGTAGGAAGGTCTAGCATTACTTTGAAGTAGCATAGTTTGCTTCGAAATAGTAAAAGAAAATACAAAAAGATTTTGTTTTAGGTTTGCTTAAGTTTCAAGTTTTTGAAAGAATTATAAACGAAAAGAGAAAAGTTGTGTGAATTTGAAAGCGTTATTTTACAAGTACTTTACTTTCATAACAAACCATTCCACACACCGCACTACAACCCTTGAGTAACAAGTAGCCCTTAAAAAGAAACATTAATAAAATTTATGAGCAACATTTTTCTTTTTAGGGATACACGACATCAACTAGCTTAGGCTAGGGTTTCGAGCTTAAATCACCTTAAACTGCTCGGAACTAGCTTCATTACTCAATAATCGTAGTATGACTTTCATTTAGGTAAATCCATCTATATCAAATAGTCCTGGATGCTCTACTCAAAACATAGTTAAGCATGAGGCCGTGGTAGATTGGAATTGCTAAGGATATCCCCTCACTATCCTCTCAACCATAAACCATAGCTGACTCGTGTATGGGGGTCATTTCGGACTTCGAGATTTGCTACCCTACCCATGCGTTTCGACTAGGCTGACAACTATCCCCCCAGGTTATTTCATATTGATGGTATCCTTAGTATCATACCTCTAGGATTCTACACAAGTAGAGTGGGCGGTTATTCCCACTTCACCTCAGACAGACGTGGAAGGTAACTCTTTGTCAGTAATCCCGAGAAAGCGGTTTGGTGATTCAAGCGCTTGCACCCAGTGGACCTCCGGAGGATGCCACGCAATTGATCGTCGATACTCTATTAGTCTTTTCTAGGCCCTAATCATCCCAGGCTTGCTTCCGAGAGTATTTTCCATTGTTTTCTTGGTTTGACTACTTAGGAATTTTTTTAGTGGTATGCTGTTTGCCCCTTAGTTGTAGTGGACACTAGGTTTTTACTTAGTTTTATTTTGTTATAGTTGTGGAAGACCAACATCTTCGTCGGTCTCGGAGGTTGAAAAACCTTCCCCCACTCATAGTGGAGCCTCCACCACCACCTCAACGTAGGAGAACAAATTCCCGTGGTTCTTTTGAACTTATGGGTGACACCAAGGTTCTTGGAGAACCACAGCCTAGAACACCAGATCAACAAGCCTTTGATACTGTCGAGTGTTCGGCCTGGTCCAAGGGGGACAAATTTTGAACATAATAAGTTTTTGGAAGTGCGAAGCTGAGCGCAGCATGGATGGAGACTTTTTGTGAAAAATCAGTTTTGGGAGCTACGAGGAGAAGTGCAACACCGTTTTGGTATGCTGCGACGTTGTACGCAACACGATGTCGAAAGAATTGCGAGGTTGGTGCCTCAAGGAGTATAGCGCCGCGATGTTCCACGTCAACGGAGATCCGACTAAGCAGAGCGTGGATGGATAACGGCAGGTAGTTATTTTGGTTAGGTCACAGAAGACTTATTTTTGGAAAATATCGTTGATAACTACCAAGCAGTGGGTAGGTGCAGATCGAGAGGTAGGTGACTGATCACAACAAACAAAAGACTACTACTACTCGAACCAGTCATCTAAGGCCGTGAAATAAGGAACAGCTCGGTGGAAGCAACTTGTTGGCGTGTGCATGACAGAAGATCCGCTGCCAGATACTAGTAGTCCAGTTGTGGGAAAACCACGACAGTTTTGTAAACCTAAGGGCTTTGCCTTCATAATGTAAAGACATGAAATACGGGCCTTGATCTATAAATAAGGCGATTTTGTAAAGGAACGGGTTAACTCTTCATTTTGTTGATTATTATTGAATATTGTTAAATATGTAAGATTGAAGCTATGTAAAGGCTCTGCAGCTGAGTGCGCAGAGACCTAATTTTGAGAGAGAGAGAGAGAAAGAGAAGAGCGCTTGTAGCTGAGTGCGTAGACGAAGAACTGTTGTACCCCTTTCCTAAGATAATAAACAATAGTTCTTGTGGATGTAGCTTCCCATCCGTGGAAGTGAACCACGTTAAACCTTGTGTTATGTGATTGCTGTGTATGATTGCCATTATGTTTATTTAAATTACTTATAGTGCATGCATAAAGTTACTGTTATTTGATATGTGTTTACTTTTATCTGTATTCACCACGGAAGGGATGGAATAAGATGTTAGTAGCTCATGTATGAATGGATGTTACAGTCAAGCACTTATAAGTCCTCGAATGAATGGATCTATGAGATAACCACACAGTTAACTGTTAAGGTTGAATCGCGGTATCAAAGCACACAACGCCGTGCACTTCACTCATTTACATAAGTTATGATGTTTATCAATCTAAGTAAGGATGAATGATTAAGGATTATACAATAATATTGAATAGAAGTGATTAGGTTTCATAACCGACCGCGTTGCCTATTTAACACACCGACCCATAAGAAGTGCTGCGCGATAAGCTATTGATAACTTATCATCATAGAGTGGAAGTAATCCCAGTACCCAATCATTGAATACGCTGGATGCACAAGAATTCTTGCTCACTATAGCATTCAACACAGAGTAGAAGACCTTGTGTAGTTACCAACCGCAGTACGCAGTCTATCACCAAGCTGCGCATTAAACAGTTGAAACACTCGCATCACAAGGTTGTGGAAACCTGATTCTGCAACCACCCCCTGAGCTTTGCCTTGGGTGAGACCTCAGGCTGCTTGCAGTCTGTTGCCGAAAGGACTAGTGAATAGGGGTTTTGTTGGTATCTTGTACCGTAAAGTACCTGGGTCTACATTGGAAAACCTCTAGATAAGAAGAGAACCCAACAAATGGTTCCGTTGCTGCACTAAGACCAGTGATGCGATAGTGTATTCAGAAAAGTAATGTTTGACGGTTGGCATCCAGAAAGGAAAGACATTTGGGCTTGGTGCGATAAGATCAAAAGAGATTTTGCAAAGAAAGAAAACAAACATCCGCGTCTATCTGACGTACAGTGTTTGAACAGATACTTGTGGAGGGACATCCACGAAATTTTTTGGGCTTCATTTCCAAACGAGCTACACGAGTGGATATCGCGCCTAGCAGAAAGAAAGAATTGTTCCTAAGGCGGAGTACCTAGAGAGTGGATTCTGGAGCTTACTGAACAACTCAAAGAAATCGACAGCCCATTGTCGTGAACATTTGACTTCTGGGTTGATAGCATACTAGAAGGATTTGTGACAGAGTTTGTTGTAGATACGCTAAAGTCCTACAACCAAGATGAAGCATACTTTTTCAAAGGATTCAGAGGTAAGTTCCTGAAAAACCTCAGCGTATATATTAAAATGATTTTAGCTGAGAAAGATGTTTTAAGAATGCCGCAATAATTCTACATCTGTCATGGTAGAGAATACACACATTGATTCTGACGAAGAAAACCATACTTTGAGAAGTGGAAAGAGATATAAGCTTACTAACAAAAAGAATCCCAGACAATCTAGAAACCGTATAGATATCGAAATTCCATGTGAACTCAATAGTAAGAACACTCAGTTATCAGCCATAAACCAGCGTATTACACCTTACAATCAATCAATCCAGAACCCACCTACTGCGAATGTTGCGCAACCCATCCCATAGATTAGTAATACTAGTAACACCGTAGGACCAAGTGCTCATAGCACTATGACCCAGCCGATTCCACACAATACTATCCCTAGCACAATCCAGTAGCCTGTGTCTACTTTTGCCACAGGGAATTAGTCACAGAACAGTACAAAATCCGGAAGGAGAATGATAGATAACGATATAAAACTGCCGATATTCAAAGGAACGGGTCAGGAAGACCCTGATCAGCACTGGTTTCTATGCGAAACCATGTGGAGTGTTAAGCAAGTTACGGATGATGCTATAAAAAGAGCGCAGCTCATCACTACTTTTAGAGATAGAGCACTGCATTGGTTTATGAAGTATTCTCAAGCACAACCGAGAACCCTAGCAGACATCAAGACCGCAATTGCAGCAGAATTTAAAAAACCCAAATCATAATCACAATGCATAACGGAGTTGAAAGAAATCAAGCAGACACCTACTGAATCGGTATGGGAATTCGACCAAAAGTTCAAAACTTTGTTGGACCAAGTCAGCTTTGTTATAGCCCCGAAACAGCATCAAGAATGGTTCATTGCTGCGCTACTACCCCATATCAGACAACCACTAATGCAATAGAAGGTTGTATCTCAAGATGAGGCCTTGGAGATCGCAATGAAGTTGGAAGCCTCACTAATTGGAGAAAGTAGTTCTGGGATGATACAGATCTAGAACCAGTTGGCTACCCTGACATTAGAATTACAAGGTATGAAAAATGGAAAAGAACAAAGAAATGAACAAAGACACGGAGTTTGGTGCACAGGATGCAAAGAAGAGGGCCACACTAGAGAACATTGCCTCTTATTTCAAGATTATCTTAACATTGGCGCACCAAACCCAATAAATATGAATCAGAACCAGGCACCATGGTGTGAAATTTGTAGAACCAGAGGACACCAGCCTGAGGATTGTTACCTCATACAGAAATATGTCAAAACGTTTAAAAACTTATACTGTAATTTGTGTAAATCAATTGGACATGATGAGTCTAACTGTTGTGCTTATGAACTGATGAATGAAAGAAAGTGAGATATGGAAGCAATGCGAGGTGCTGGAATGTACTGCGTCCAAGAGGAAAATCAGCCAAAGCAAGAGAATACCCACTATGATCAGGGAGGATATAGAGGCCGCGGTGGTGGATATCGCCGGAGAGGAAGAAATACTGGCCAAGCTCAAGGAAGAGGACAAAGCCATATCATATGCTATAACTGTGGTTAGCTAGGTCATGTATTAAGAGAATGTACTAATCCATGCACCACATGCAATTACTGTAAATCATTTGATCATGTGATTGAATATTGCCCCGTGCTTGAGGTAGAAATGCAGAAGCGGAGAAGAACAGAAACACCGAACCCTAAAATCTAGTTGATTGCATCAGAGAGCAGACCTACAGGTTAGAGCGTCAATGCAGTAACGTGAAGTGGCGCTGATACAGGAAAAGACAAAAGCACAGAAGCCTCGACTTCTGGAACAACTGATACTAAGAAGAACCCTGCAGAAAAGATAGGAATTAGAAAATCTCATGGGAAAGCACCTCCATTGAACTTACAGAAAAATAAAGAAATATTTAAAGAAGTGCAGGACATGTTTAAACAACCACCACCTATTTCACCAAGGATCCCGTTGCGCATTCAAGAACCACAAATAGAAGACATGCCACTAGCATATGATCAGACACGCGTTGCACCAAATACATCTGTTTTTGTTGCGCAGTTTCTACACAACTGTATCAAGTTATTAAAAAACAAATACACTCTAATGGAATTTGAAAAAATGATAAATCAGTATGAATCATGTAGTAAGAAAGGAATACCACATGGTGCAGTACATAACATTAGGAGTTCCAAAAGAACCGGCAGGGAAATGCGGTTCACTGCATAGATAGGAGACTACGAGATGGACGAGATCATTCTTGATCTCGGATCTGAAGTGAATGTCTTGACCAAGAAGACATGGTAGGCGATGGGAAAACCAAAGTTACAGTGGTCACCTATACAGTTAAGAATGGCTAATCAAGGCATAGTTATACCACTAGGAAGGTTAACCAATACCATTGTCAACATTGATGGAGTGCGAAGTTATGCAGACTTCGAAGTAATTGAAATTGTGGATGATAGCAATCCTTATCCAGCACTGCTAGGCATTGATTGGGCAATGATGAACTCCACTGTCATCAATCTGAAGACAATGAAAATGATATTTGAAGGCAATGACATAAGGTTCGTCGCACCATTGGATCCTTCATAGGGGGAGCGATATGTTGAACCTATTCAAGAAGAATACAGAGCTCAAGACCTTGACCGTATCTATAAAATGACAACAAATGCTGCAGATTATACTCATCCTATTGCGGATGGAACACTCAGCTGGCATTGCGACAGTTCTTGCATCTCAGACTCTGAGGAAGAATTAGAAAACTAGCAACACAGAATGCATGAAGTATCTACCAGGAGATGCGCGACAATTACAAAGTCACTCCGCTGGATTGGAAAATAGGTAAGTCCAATCCTCACTTATGATGGTACAGCTAATGTGTATTCATTTATCAAAGAATACACTATAGCAGTTGCAGATGAACATCGCGTCTCAGCGTTAGACACGACACTCCGTGAGACACCTACTAGATGGTGGGCCATGCATAAAAAGACATTGACAACTTGGGACCAATACAGAATCAAACTATAGATCAGATTCGCTAATAAGGTTACACTACCATTTGAGAAATATAATGGCCAGATAGATACAAAGGAGCATATTGCCGCCTGTGCAAAATCGTGGGAAGAAATACCATAGACAGAATGGGTACATCTCTTTGTGCATATGTTGGAGGAGCCCATTCCAAAGAAATGGTACTTAGAGGAGGAGTTGTGCAAAGAAACAGCGGATTGGTCTGTCCTTACTGTGAGCTTCCAAAAGGACTTTAGCTTTGAAGACAACCATCTGACTATCCATGACGTGCTGCAATTCATCAAGCAAAATATATTTACACCAGATTGCACAGAGGAAAACATAACATTAGAAGAGTTTTTTGAAACAAATAACGTACTTGCGAGTCTACAACCAGATTGGACAGAACAAGTAGAGCAAGTCATGGACTGTTATAACTTAGCTGAACAAGATGAAAATAAGGAAGACAACGATGAGGAGGACCCGCGCAATATAAAGATCCCTAAATCTGAAGGAATACATGAAGTAGAAGGACCTCCATTAGAGATTCCTGATATAAGTGGACCGGTCCAAACAATGAAAGTGAACATCGGTACTAATGAAGATCTGAATTTCACAGCAATAGGAGACTACTGGGATGATGATACAGTTGCAGAGATCGCAGCTATATTACAGTAATATTAAGAAGTATTCTCGACGAAGTTCATAGAGATGAAAGGAATTCTAGGAGACTTAGGAGTCATGAGAATTCCTCTTAATCCTGGAGCGAAACCTATTAAACAAATGCCATATAGACTGAATCCACGCTACAAAGAACAAGTTAAGGCAGAACTCGACAAGATGCTCAATGCAAGAATCATTGAGCCAGTTGAATAATATGAATGGATAAGCCCGACGATCATCCAAGACAAGAAAACAAAGGGTGAGATTAGGATCTGTGTTGATCTCAAAAATTTGAATGATGCCTCGATACATGACCCATTTCCTACACCTTTTACCGACCAAGTACTTGATAACGTTGGAGGAAATGAGGCATACTCTTTTACTGATGGGTTTTCTGGATACCATTAGATAAGAATTGATCCTGCCGATAGGCATAAAACCACTTTTGCAATAGAATGGGGTCTTTCCAGTATACAGTCATGCCTTTTGGTTTGACGAATGCACCAGCCATATTTTCAAGAGTGGTGATCGCAGCATTTAAAGAATTCATCCACAAGTTTTTATAAGTTTACTTTGATGATTGGACCATTTTTGGGTTACTAAAGAACCATGCCGAGAACCTCAGAATGATGCTGCAAAAATGCATACAGCATTAGATTTCATTGAATTTGAAGAAATGTATTTTCTGTGTTCCTTATTGGATTCTACTGGGACATATCATGTGTAAGCAAGGATTGATGGTTCATCCTACGAAGATCGCAGTTATTGTAAACTTGCCTACACCAAATTCAGTTAAACAATTGTGCACTACACTAGGGAATACCGGATACTACAGGAAATTCATAAAGGGGTATGCACACATAACCGCATCAATGGAGAAGCTTTTAAAAAAGGATGCACCATTCATTTGGAATGAGGACTGTGAGAAAGGATTCGAAACATTGAAAGAAAAAATGGTCACCGCGTCGATCCTAGTTTTTCCAGATTGGGAAAAGCCATTTCACATACATGTTGATGCTTCATGTATATCATTGGGTATTGTTCTTGCGCATCTAGGAGAAGGCGGAATTGATCATCCCATTGCATTTTCGAGCAGAAAGTTGTCATCTACTGAGAAGAACTATACCACTACTGAAAGGGAAGGACTTGCAATGGTATATGCGCTACAGAATTTCAGACACTATTTGCTTGGTGCACACTTCTCAATGTTTACTGACCATTTTGCATTAAAATACCTGGTCAATAAGCTAGTGTTAGGGGGGCAAATATGCAGATGGCTCTTACTCTTCCAAGAGTATGATTTTGAAATAATAGTTAAACCAGGCAGATTAAATTTAGGCCCTGATCATCTATCGATGATCGAGTCAGGAGAAGAACCTACGAACCTAGAAGACAATCGACCTTATGCACAATTGTTTGCTATACAGGTTGCCGATGATTATTATCAGGATATCATTGATTTTCTAACTACCGGGTTCGCACCTACTGAATTCACTATGCAACAAAAGAAGCAGCTAGTAGTGTGAGTCGCAGACTTCACCATTATTGCAGGATAGCTCTACAAGTTAGGACCTGATGAAGTGCTGCGAAGATGTGTATTACAACATGAGAAGCCACTTGTATTAGCCGATGCGCATTCAGGAGTAGCAGGAGGTCATTATGCAGGAAGGGCTACTGCATAGAAGATATTGCGCGTAGAGCTATGGTGTCCAACAATTCATAAAGACTCCAAAGAACATTGCTAGAACTGCGATGTTTGTCAGAGGACAGGGAAACCATCAAGAAGAGATGAAATGTCCTTGAACCCTTAGCTAAACTTGCAGGCATTCGATAAATGGGAAATCGATTTTGTGGGACCTATTAACCCACCAGGAAAAATAACTGGTGTGAGGTACATTATTACTGCAATTGACTACCTCACCAAATGGGCAGAAGCAAAACCAGTCAAAGACTGTAGCGCAGCTACAGCCGAGCAATTTATTTTTGAAAATATCCTTAGACGATTTGGATGCCCAAAAATTTTGATGAGTGATCAAGGCACCCATTTTCTGAACATAACCATTGAAGCTTTGACTGAAGAGTTCTACATCCATCATCAGCGCAGTACGCCTTATCACCCACAAGCGAATGGAACTGTTGAAGCATTCAATAAAGTACTTGAGAATGAGCTAACCAATATATGCAACGTAAACCGCGATGACTGGGACCTGCGCATTCCATCTGTATTATGGGTGTATAGAACAACATGCAAGAAATTAACTGGACATACACCTTTTATATTGGCTTATGGGCAGGAAGCAATAATGCCAATGGAATATATTATTCCCAGTTTAAGAATAGCTGCATTTACAGGGATGGCAGATCGCGCAGCACTGGAAGAAAGGCTGTTACACTTGGTTGGGTTGGAAGAAGATCGCTTCATCACGGGATTCCACCAGCAAGTGTAGAAAGAACAAGAAAAAGCATGGAACGATTGCCACATCAAGAATAAGTCTTTTCAGGTATGTGATCTAGTCCTCCTGTATGATAGTAATTCAAGAAGTTTCCTGGAAAATTTAAAATGTATTGGCTTGGACCATATACTATCATACATGTTACTAACGAGGGCGCAACCCAGTTAGCTACTTTAGCCGGTGATACACTACCCAATTTGATAAATGGAAGCAGACTAAACCTTTACCGCGATAGTCCTACTCCGAAGCATCTAGTGTGATCGGAAAGAAGGAAAAGTTTCTAGGTGCCAAGTACAGTTGGAATTAGGCACTAGAAACTGTGGAAAAGTCTATACACAAACTTGTAGAGATAGATCTATACAGCGCGCAACGTTTCTGAAACTGAGAAAAAAAATAATATATATATATATAATGATAATAAGAAAGGAAAAGAAACAATGCGTTGTTGTGACATTCAAAAAGAAACATTGGAAAGAGAAGAAATTATACACCGCGAAGTCACTGCGCAGAACCAAAGATTTCCTGCCACACAGTTCGACGCAAGGCTCCAGAAAATAGCCGTTACAGTGTCGGTAGCGAATATAACCATTATACAGTAGTTTCCTACTGATTGCTCGGGCATTTAAAGCACAGATAGCCGTTATGAACATAATTTTGAAGGACAAGACAGAAGGAGCAGCTGGATTTGGCCAACGGATACCACCATTAAATGCTTATCTAGCCGTTGAAGGGTGCGGAGGAGGGTGATTCGCAACTATAAATAACACTGTATATCGTCTCGTGGGCGTATCAAACACTTAGGATTTTCTACATATATTTCTGTCTGACCTAGTTTTTGTAAGCTGTCTACAACCCTTGAGAGTGTTTGCATGTCTGAGAGATTTTCAATTGAAGAAGAGTTCACGGTCGAAGAGTTTGTGAGGTTGTTCCAACACGGAGGAATTGACGAGTTAATGAGAACCCCAAACAAGAAATTCATCACTGAACCAGAATAGGGTCCAAGAAGATCACCAAGACATGGCCCCTCAATGCAGGACAAAGGGAAAAATCCAGTAGTGCCGAGATAAAAAAATATCGAAGACAAGTTCAGTAGGGCCAAACAAGTCCCTTGCCGATAAAGAGATACCTTCAACTATGACTCCAAACTATATCTCACCGTGTGCAGTGGATGCGCCGGCCATTAGACTGCTAAAGAGTCCAAAGTGTGAGATACCACTCTCACTGATATCGAAGCATGTTGAGGTGGACAAAAATATGTTGGGAAAGATTCCAGAATGCAAATGGGAGGACTATGATCTGCTAGCAATGCAGAAGGAGAAGCCAACCGAGCCGAGGTTCCCACGGTTCCAGACTGACAAATACATGTGCTGGAAGAAGAATGCAAAGGGCGATCTCACCTTGGTCGACGAGAGCTGGTTTTTCGGAGTAGCCAAGTCGGGGCTGCTCAACCTGCTCAGGCTCCCACATTTCGACAGATCACCAGAGCTCAACGCAGTGGTGTGAACTCTTATGGCTCATATCCACCTGGGATATTTATGGCTAGACCAGAATATCGACCTGACAATTGAATTAATCCACCGTATAACTGGATTAAGCAAAAGGGGAGAAGACCCAAGGAAGTTCTTCTAGGGAAAGACAAAGGATAAAGAGGTAGCTGCATTGATGAAGCAAACAAAATCTGTGGTCAAAGGGAAGCAAGGCTTCCAGACAGATGACATAAAGGACCAAGCAATAAGGTTTGTCACGTAGCTGTTAGCGGGCAAAATTTTAAGAAAGTGAAGACCGTTAGAAGTAAACGTAGGAACAGTACTACTTGGCACTACAGCTGCCGAGGGACAAGAATTCAATTGGTGCCAATATCTACTAAATGAGTTCCTCGAAGAACTAAATGATACACAAATCAATGGTGGTTACTTCCACTTCACTTGGCTAATCATATTGATCGCCTTCCTGGGGTGGAGGGAACTGAAGCAATATGTCGGAGTGGTCATAGACACTTCGGACTACAGAGGTGCTTGATATCAGAATCTATGGGAGAATTTTAATTCTGAAAGACAACACGAGACAACGCTGGTCTTTTACACATATTACGACCAGCTGCATGGAGCGATCATGCTTACACCTCGAATACCAAAGCAAGTAACAAGCAAATATATCCGCATTCTAAATTTTTATGTTGCAATGAAATGCATCTCGAGTTCAGCTAAAGCACAGAAAAAGAATCCTGACTGGTACTGAGGAAACTACCACATGTACGAGGAAGATATTCAGAATATCATGAAGGAATGGCCAGCTAAATTTCGAGTTGAGGTTGTGGACATCCAAAGTGATTCTGGAGAGGATAACCCTATCCCGTGTCCCATAGTAGAAGATAAAGAATCAGGCAAAAGGAAGGATGCTGGGAGTCCTTCAGGACGTAAGGAACCAAGGAAAAAGCAGAAGTCAAACAAAGACTAATTGGACACAGTGCTTCACAAGGATGACTACTGAATGATCGCCGCGAAGGTCACTGAACAAATGGAGGAGCCCTCAACTGACAAGGAGAAGAAAGAAAAGCCAATTTAGAACAATTTGGACCAGAACCTGACCACACTACAAGGAATTTCCCAAAAATTTGATGAAATAAGCAAAAGATTACCCTTGCAATGTCAATCAATAGCTGAAGGGCAATCAACGGGAACTTTGCAGCAGCACGTCACCCTTCCCGCGAAGTCATGTGTTGTCCATATGCAACCATTATCTATAAGGTTGCCATTACTTGATCAAGTAATTCTAGATACGAGGAATGTAGAGCGCGTGGAGCTTGATCTTGCAAAAATACCATTGCCAGGACTACATTACTTGTAGACCCAAGTCTCTGAAGAAATGCATGACAGAACCATAGATGTGTAAAAGTATAGGCGGAGCTACAAGAAGCTAACAGACAGCTAGAGGAAGAGAGATCGTGGAAAACTATGCAATTGCAAGATGAGCATGATCATCGGCTGAGATTGGAGACAACAATCACTGCGGTTGCAGATAACATTGGTGAGTTTGAAGTACAACTAGAACTAGCAAATACTATTGTCAAGATTGGCGATTTGGTCAATAGTCTTAAGACGGAGAAGGATGACATGGAAATTATCCTTGAGTCGAAGATTGTTTCCTTGAAGGTGCAGATAAATCCACATACCCCACCAGATGAACAACAATTAAGGCAGGAAGCAGTGAAAACCGCGACACCGAATATTGCAGTGGAAGTGGCTAAGTGCCAAGGGATGTTGGACGCAGCATCGATGACATTCACTACCCTCGAGGAAGACCCAGCATTGCAAGGGGTGAAGGATGCCATAGAGAAGAAGCAGACTGCACTGGAACAACTGAATGTAGAAGTAAAATCTCTTCTACAAGAGATAGGCTGCTAAAGTACCAAGAAATTAATGCACTGAAAAAGGAAGTACAGGTGTTACGGGAAAAAAAAAGTGAACTGGGGGATAAATCACAATCTCTACTGGGGGATGCTAGCACGATCTCAAAAGAAATCGAGGATAAGTCAAAAGAGTTGCGCAAGAATCAAGCGTAAGTAGAAGGCCAGATCGATGATGAAATTACGCTGGAAATAATGGAAATAGTCTGACAAGTCGAGCAGGACACAAAGCAAGTGGTCAGCGAGTTGTTCAGCACATACAATGAATTCGCTGCGAAGATAGCTCTGCATCCAGAAGAACAACTTGGCAATGTTGGAAGTGGCTCGGGGATGAGCCACATGTAAGTGTTAGGGGCCTGTTGGGCCTGGTCCAAGGGGGAAAATTTTTGAACACAATAAGTTTTGGGAATTGTGAAGCTGAGCGCAACATGGATGGATACTTTTTGTGAAAAATCAGTTTTGGAAGCTGCGAGGAGAAGTGCAATACCATTTTGGTATGCTGCGACATTGCACGCAGCACGATGTTGGAAGAACTGCGAGGTTGGTGCCACAAGGAGTACAACGACACGATATGCCATGTCAACAGAGATCCAGCTAAGTAGAGCATGGACGGATGATGGTAGGCAATTATTTTGGTTAGGTCACAGAAGACCTATTTTTGGCAAAGATCATCGATAACTACCAAGCAGTGGGTAGTTGCAGATCGGGAGGTAGGTGACTGATCACAAAAAATAGAAGACTACTACTACTTGAACCAATCATCTAAGGCCATGAAAGAAGGAACAAATCTGAGGAAGAAACCTGTGGGCACGCGCGTGACAGAAGATCTGCTTCCAAATACCAGTAGTTTGTTTGTGGGAAAACCGCGACAATTTTGTAAACCTAAGGGTTTTGCCTTCATAATGTAAAGACATGACCTACGGGTCTTGATCTATAAATAAGGTGATTTTGTAAAGGAAAGGGTTAACTCTTCATTTTGTTGATTATTATTGAATATTGTTAGATCTATAAGATTGAAGCATTGTAAAGGCTCTGCAACTGAGTGCACAGAGACCTAATTTTGAGAGAGAGAGAGAGAGAGAGAGAGAGAGAGAGAGAAGAGCATATGCAGCTGAGTGCGCAGATGAAGAACTATTGTACCCCTTTCCTGAGATAATAAACAACAGTTCTTGTGGATGTAGCTTCCCATCTGGGGAAGTGAACCACGTTAAACCTTGTGTTATGTGATTGCTGTGTATGATTGCCATTATGTTTATTTAAATTACTTACAGTGCATGCATAAAGTTATTGTTATCTGATATGTGTTTACTTTTATCTGTATTCATCGTGGAAGGGATGGAATAAGATGTTAGTAGCTCGTAAATGGATGGATGTTACAATCAAGCACTTATAAGTCCTCGAATAAATAGATCTATGAGATAACCACACAGTTAACTATTAAGGTTGAATCGCGGTATCAAAGCACACAGCTTCACGCACTTCACTCATTTACATAAGTTATGATGTTTATCAATCTAAGTAAGGATGAATGATTAAGGATTATACAATCATATTGAATAGAAGTGATTAGGTCTCATAACCGACCGCGTTGCCTAATTAACACACCGACCCATAAGAAGTGTTGCGTGATAAGCTATTGATAACTTATTGTCGTAGAGTGGAAGTAATCCCAGTACCCAATCATTGAATATGCTGGATGCACAAGCATCCTTGCTTGCTGCGGCATTCAATGCAGATTAGAAGACCTCGTACAGTCACCAACCACAGTACGCAGTTTGTCACCGCGCTGCGCATTAAACAGTTGAAACACTCGCATCACAAGGTTGTGGAAACCTGATTCTGCAACCACCCCCTCAGCTTCGCCTCTGGTGAGACCTCAGGCTGCTTGCAGTCTGTTGCCGAAAGGGCCGGTGAATAGTGTTGATGTATATGTAACTTCGGAATGTATTTCGTATATGTATGTTGTATGTACTCCTATAGAGATGGTATTATTCCTCTATACGGAAGTGTCATCATTTATATTGTAAATGTCGTAACTTATACTTGATGGGTTATTAGACTACCTTATTGGGGTCGGCCCTGTATAAGTCATGTGGGTCAAAGGGTTATTAGACCACCCTATTGGGGGTCGGCCATGTGGGTTGAAGGGTTATTAGACCACCCTATTGGGGGTCGGACCAGTCAGCATTATGTTATGTGGTTAAGTTCAAGCCTACATGATTTATGTAAAAGGAAAGTCAAGTCAAGTATAAATAGAGTGTGGGAGGCACTCTATTTACTCACTCACTTCTCACTTATGCACTCAAGGAGGAGTGGCGCACTTATGGAGGAGGAGGATCTGCTGCTAGGATATGTCTATCTCTTATGGTTGGGTTGTATCATTGCTCTATCTATCTCTGAGGAAGTTATTGGGGTTTTTCACCTTTATGGTTTTCCCCAAGTAAATCTTTGTGTCTCTTGTGTGCTTACATTATTGTCTCCATGATTGATATGCTGTAGATATGCTGTACATGTTGTTCTCTCAGTTAAGATCCTAGATCAGATTGAAGTAAATTCTGAAATTTAACATGGTATCAGAGCTAGCCTTAAAGAAGGCATGATATGGCATGTATGACACTTGTTGCACTTACGATGCCAGGGCTTGATATAGCAAAAACCAGACGTCATAGCAATTTTGCTATAATTCCGTTTTGGAAAATTTTTTGGATCTGAAACCTTTACAGGTCGAATATTAAATCCCCATGTACCTTGTGTCCAAAGGAAAACCTCTAATTCGTTGTACTTTGTGATTTATGATCTGTACAATATAGGGTTTCTGCCTCTTCCAGATCTGAGTCAAAATCAGGTGACCTTGGAAAAAAGGTCATAAATTGGGATAGGAAGATCCAAATGAAATTTTGTAAACAATGAAAGGTATTACACAGACTGTACTATCTCAGGAAAATTTTTTAGAAGCCGTAGTTGAACCAGTGACACATGGCATGTCGTACAAGTTCGCTCTCCTGTATTATCCCATAAACAGGTCATGTTGCGACACTTGGCATAACTCTCTCTCAGAGAGTCCAATTGAGGTTAGACCTATCAGGATGGAAAGATAACAGGGTGTGCTATCTCAAAAGAAAAATTCAAAGGCCGAAGTTGAAACAGTGACACGTGGCACGCCGTACAAGTTCGCTCTCCTGTATTATCCCATAAACAGGTCACGTTGTGACACTTGGCATAACTCTCTCTCAGAGAATCCAATTGAGGTCAGACCTGTCAGGATGGAAAGATAACAGGTTGGGCTATCTCAGGAAACGTTTTCAAAACCTGTGGATCGAAAAGTTCATAGTTACACCAGAAACAATCAGGTACATATTTATGTGAAAAATAGAATTATTTTTGTGTACCTTGATTCATGGCTTCCGGAATTTAGGACTTCGGAAAAAGTTGGAGTTTTTGTAATCAGAGACCACGGCTGGATGCTACTCATCAAAATCAAAATTTAGAGACCAAGATCAGAATTTTTGGTTGGGCAGAAGTCTGGGCTTGATCAGACCCTAGTTCGGGGCTTTGATCAGAAAAGTGGAAAATTAGGGCTTCTATAAAAATGGGAATTTTTTAAATCTGTGACCACGGCTGGAAGCTCCTCAGAAAAATAGAAGCTTAGAGCTTTGGATCAAACCTTTTGATTGGGTAGAAGAGTGGGCTTCATCAAACCCCAGTTCAGGGTCGCGTCCAGTGAATCCGGAAGTTTCAAAGGCAAAATTGAGGAGTGAAACTTTGCAGTTTTCAAATTCTGAATATACCAGCTTGATAAGCTCATCAAGGCGCATATTTCTATCCTTTTGGAAGTTTGAATTTTTGGGGTTTCTCTGACAAACCCATATCCAGCTTCAGGTCCAGTTCTTGCAAATCAAGTGGATTGGGTTAATCCTAGAAGAAGATGGATTGGTCACCTACATAAGTAAAGAAGTTCTTGTTTCAGAGGGAGATGAGACTAAGGCCTTACATAAGAATATTACAAGCGATCTCGACAGGTATGACTCATCGAGGTATGTTTTGAGATTTGTTCATGATTAAGTTTATGGTATGTTTGTCTTCATGTTATTATGGTTAGTACAATCTTGATTTTAGACTTGTCGTATTACCTTAATAAAATTATGAATGCACGATAGAAAATATTCATTGATTAGGGTGTTGACACTTATGATTGTACTAATGCATTATGGTGTTGTATGAGGTTTATGTTGTCTACTAACATGAAAGGTACACCAAGAAAGACAAATCATGTTCTGGTTCAAGAACATATGATCATGATGACATGAGGACAAAGATTTATCCATTATCATGGATCTCATAGAAGATCCATTTACGAGGTATGTATAACTTGGTTTTATAATGGTTAACCTATGAGATATACAGGTTACTAGGACAAGTCATTGAAGAAGAACAAGAAGACATCATGTGAGTATGTTAAACATAACTAGCTAGCATGCTAATCCAGGTATGTTTTTCCTATATCAAAATAGAATCCTACCTTGTGTTAGGATCTTATACTGTTGTGTTGTTGATAATAATTATTCATGAAGTCATAAGTTTGAATAGTCATGGTTGTATGCATATTGTAATTGATGATATGACTAACCAGAAGAATCATGAAGGTATAGGTTTGAGTAATCACGGATTTTATGCATATTATATCTCTTATCTTGATTGATGATTTAACTAACCAAAAGAGTCCTATGATCAAATAAGAATATGCATGAGTAAAAGAAGACTTCCCTGAAACCTTGAACACTAATGTTTATTATCTGTGTTTGAAATGATCCTGACTATACATGCTTGAGATTATTGTGATTATACTAATGAATGTTTGATTACGTATGAGACCTAGAGGATAACACTGTGGTGATACTAACAAGCATGCATAGGGATCGAGAATTAATATAAGTTCAAGAACAAGTAATCCAGGAAGCAAAGATCAAGAGGGAGTACACTCCAGTGGTTTCTACAAGGATGTAGATATTTAGAGGGAGTTGACCATCTCTCTACATTCCACATTAAAAGGTGTAGAAGAAGCTACTTCAGATTAGGACTCCAGTAGCTCCTGCAAGGAAGCGAAGACTCAGAGGGAGTCCACCCAATGAACAAACAAAGATAAGTATTTGAATTGTCATTTCTTAAATAATACTGTTCAATAATGTATATACTGATGTTCCTAGAATTAGGTTGTGTATTATGCATATTAGAATAATTGCATTGATGAACAGTATACTACTAATATGCATGGGTAAGTGGCCTATGGAACTGTACAACATTCCATTTCTACTTATCTAGAATGAAACCTCTTTGCTGACATGTTGGGAGTTGTGCACACTCTTAACAATGTTCTGGTAGAGATTGGAAGGCATCTAGAAATTTACGGGATATGGATAAATGTTGTATTGAAGCATTGGCTAAGATAATTGCATGACTGTATGACATATTTCTTTATGTGTAAGAATTTGTTCTGAAAACTATGAGATGTTTTCTAATCATGCAATTTAACTTGTTGTGTAGGAAAGATCATATGCCATCTCCTACAAAAGAAGAACTACAACATTTGCTCCAGAAACAAAGATATCTATTGAAGATATTGAAGATATTGAAGTTCCCAGGATCTGGGATGAAGAAATGGAATGCCATGATCCGTCGATCATGAAGAATGATGTTTGGGATGTAGTCCCAAGACGTGAAGGGAAGTTTGTTATGACTTCCAAATGGAACTATCAGATCAAGCATGTTGCAGATGGTAGCATTGAGAAATATAAAAGTGATGAAATAGAAGATGCACCAGATGGATTTCAAGACAACATGGTGTAGTCATATATGTGTGCATAACTTGGTATGGTAGGATAGACAGCTTTCTATCCAGTTTGGGCTTTACCAAGAGTAAAGCGGATTCCAACCTTTACTACAAGGTTGAGGAAGGCAATCCAGTGATACTACTTTTGTATGCGGATAACCTGTTTGTTATAGGTGAAGATAGATTGATTGCTGACATGCAGCGGAAGCTTACTGCCGAGTTTGAGATGAAGAACTTGGGGATGATGCACTATTTGTTTTTGGCATGGAGGTGTGGCAGAGTGATGGAATCTTCCTTGGACAAGGGAAGTATGCAGTAGAGATCCTGAAGAGGCTCAGGATGATGGACTGCAAGGCTATGGCCACACCTATGGCATCGAACCTGAAGCGTCTGTGTGATGCTTCATCTGAGCCGATTGATATCACTATGTATCGTCATATGATTGGGTCCTTGATGTACCTGACGAACACGAGACCAAATATTTGCCTTGCAATGAACACATTGATTTAGTTCCTGACGGATCCGAGGAGTGTTCACCTGGTTGCTGTAAAGCATGTTCTGAGGTACCTGAAGGGTACAGTGGATTATGGGATAAAGTATGAAGAGAATCAAAAGTTTAACCTGCAGGGTTATGTTGATTCAGATTGGGTAGGCAGTGCTGCAGATAGGAAGAGCACATCTGGGTGCTGCTTCAGTATGGGATCAGGTGTGATCTCTTGGTTTAGTAGGAAGCAGTCTTGCGTAGCACTGAGTACAGTTGAGGCAGAGTATGTTGTATCCTGTTCAGCTAGTTGTGAGGCAGTATGGCTACGAAAGCTACTGTCTGAGTTATTTGATATCCCATTGGATGCTACTGGTATCTTTTGTGATAACTAGAGTTGTGTGAAGCTGTTTGAGAACCCAGTGTTTCATGACAGGTCGAAACACATAGAGATCAAATATCACTATATCAGGGATATGGTGCAGAGAGGAGCTGTGAAGCTCCTGTATGTTGCGATGGATGAGCAGATTGCAGATGTGCTGACGAAGCCACTAGCCAGAGTGAAGTTCGAGTACTTCAGAGAGAGGCTTAGCGTTCTTCAGATCGAGGACACTTCGAGGAAGAAGTGATGGACACATTTGTTGAAGCCATTTCAAGCATGTTGGATGGAGGATCCTTCACATGACTGTGGATGTAAGCGTTGAATGATGAGCATCAGGATGATGTTCTGGTTTCTGCTGGATATGATCAGTTGGATCATTTATATGTATGTACGCATCATGTTGGATGCTGGATATGATCAGTTGGATCATGTGTATGTATTTTTGTATATGCATCATATTGGATGCTTGGACCATGTATCTGTATATGTATCAGGTGGATACATTGTATGATCAGGTAGATCATGTATGTTGATGTATACATTGTGTGGATCATGTATCTATGTATCAGGTGGATACACTATGTATATTGATATGTATCAGGTATGATCAGGTAGATCATGTATGTTGATGGATACATTGTGTGGATCATGTATCTATGTATCAGGTGAATACCTTATGTATGATGATATGTATCAGGTAGATACTTGGTGTGCATCAGATGGATGCATTATATGATCAGGGTGATTGTGGATGACGAGCTTCTCCAGATGACATGCAGCAGGATGTTGCAGTGATGATGATCAGGATGATCATGTGTATATCAGGATGATGTATGGTGAGTATCAGATGATACTTTGTGGCCATGGATCAGGTTGTGCAGGTAAGCATGTAATTTGTGCCCTGGGAGATTTGCAGATGGTCTTTCAAGGTTTTGCCTATGGCATGTAATTCGGTGCCCTGGGACATCTGGCAAATGCTCTTTCGAGGTTTTGCTTGAGAGGACATATAATTTGTGCCTTGGGAGATCTACAGATAGTCTTTCGAGGTTTTTCCTATGGCATGTAATTCGTTGCCCTGGGATATCTGGCAGATGCTCTTTCGAGGTTTTTTCCTATGGCATGTAATTTGCTCCTGGGAGATCCGGACAGGATGAAAAAGGCCTCAGATGCTTCAGCCAGGTTTTGCCATGACCACATGTAATTTGCTCCTGGGAGATCTGGACAGGATGAAAAAGGCCTCAGATTCTTCAGCCAGGTTTTGTGGTGGACCACATGTAATGTGCTCCTGGGAGATCTGACAGGTAGAGCTGTGTGCTCGTAACAGCCTGGGATAATTCAGCCAGGTTTTGTGGTGAGATCACATGTAATGTGCTCCTGGGAGATTCGACAGGTATAGCCGTGTGCTCGTAACATCCTGGGATGCTTCAGCCAGGTTTTGTGATGGGTCACATGTAATTTGCTCCTGGGAGATCCTACATGTAGAGCTGTGTGCTCGTAATAGCCTGGGATGCTGCAGCCAGGTTTTGTGACGCACGTAATAAGTCCTGAGAATTCCACAGTATGGCCAGTGATGATGAAGACCTGCAGGTGGTGGGCCTACATCTAGTATGAAAAAGGACTGGCTCTGTAGAACTTCCTATGACGAGTAGATTCAGATATTGATTGAGATAGTAGCAGCAGTGACGATGATGATGACTCGATGACGATTATCTAGTGACGATGACTTGTGCTAGAAGACCTGTGTCGAGAAATACCTTCCTAGTTAAGAGGGAGTGTTGATGTATTCGTAACTTCGGAATGTATTTCATATATGTATGTTGTATGTACTCCTATAGAGATGGTATTATTCCTCTATACGGAAGTGTCATCATTTATATTGTAAATGTCGTAACTTATACTTGATGGGTTATTACACTACATTATTGGGGTCGGCCCTGTATAAGTCATGTGGGTCAAAGGGTTATTAGACCACCCTATTGGGGGTCGGCCATGTGGGTTGAAGGGTTATTAGACCACCCTATTGGGGGTCGGCCCAGTTAGCATTATGTTATGTGGTTAAGTTCGATCCTACATGATTTATGTAAAAGGCAAGTCAAGTCAAGTATAAATAGAGTGTGGGAGGCACTCTATTTACTTACTCACTTCTCACTTATGCACTCAAGGAGGAGTGGCGCACTTATGGAGGAGGAGAATCTGCTGCTAGGATATGTCTATTTCTTATGGTTGGGTTGTATCATTGCTCTATCTATCTCTGAGGAAGTTATTGGGGTTTTTCACCTTTATGGTTTTCCCCAAGTAAATATTTGTGTCTCTTGTGTGCTTTCATTATTGTCTCCATGATTGATATGCTGTAGATATGCTGTACATGTTGTTCTCTCAGTTAAGATCCTAGATCAGATTGAAGTAAATTCTGAAAATTTAACAAACAGGGGTTTTGTTGGTATCTTGTACCGTGAAGTACCTAGGTCTACATTGGAAAACCTCTAAATAAGAAGAGAAGCCAACATCGAGGTTGAGGATTTAACTGCTACAAAGTTTAATACTCCTTTTAACCCTCCTCTTACAGGACCCAATGATCCACTTTTGGTGCCTGTTGGTTTTCAACAGCTTGAGTATAGTCCTTATCTATTTACATCGGTTTATAATATGACTAAATTAGGAGACGAGCAAGGAGTTCCACAAACTCCCACAACTTCTATGGATGCAAGGGTTCTTAATCCTTCTTTCTCAAACACTGCCCAATTGAGTTCATCGCAGAATGCTTCAACCTCAACCCTGTCCTTTAGTTTCAATGTTGGCACTCTAGGCATGCTGAGCTCATTGGCTTCGACATCTGCCTCAGTTGCTACCCCAATTTTTTGACCAAACAATGTCCCTTTGTCAGGGATACCTGCAATGAACTTCACTCAATGTTCTGCCACACAACAGGTTCAAGGTGTAACAAAATTTTTTGCTTCCACTTCTATTGTAGGTTCGATTCCCTCTACTTCTATGCCTATCATGGGTACCATGACTGCACCGTCCACTACAACCACACCTGGTTTCAAACCCTATGCAAGGTACAATATGAATCCATTGAACATACTTGCAGGGAGTGTTCCCTTCTCTTTGTTTGCTAGAGGAGGGGGTAATATGTTTAACCAACAGTATGGTGGGGCTAACACCTAGCCACAGTGGACCAACACATAGGGTTTCAATCCACTATATTTTGGGTGGAGTAATTTCAATCCTTTCATTTCACAACCAATGGCTGGGGGCAACCCCAACCAATAGTACACGAACTAGGCAATGGGTGGTTCCCAATACCAGGTTCCTGTCTACCAGATTCCATCGGCTCAGCTATGTTTACTATTTCTGGAAACTTTAAACTTACCAGATCTTTCAAAGCTTACGAATGACCTCGTGCGTCATGACTCTGCATGGCCACCCGTCCCCACTAAGTTTCCCTCAGACATACCAAAGTTTGAAGGCAAGGCTGGTGAGGACCTTGGTGACCATGTCACAACTTTTCATCTTTGGTGTTCCTCCAACTCATTGAATGACGATTCCATAAGGTTGAGGCTCTTTCAAAGAACCTGTGACTAGTGTCACAGCCAAATGGTACATTCAATTGCCTGCAGATTCCTATGGCACCATTCGGGATCTTGCCATTGTGTTTTTGAACTATTTCAACTTCCTATTAGGTATGATGTCGGCACAGACCTTTTGTCGACATTTCGACAGAACAAGGCCACTCACCTATCTAATCACATTCAGGAGTGGTGAAGGAAAAAGAGGCTCATCAAGGCTGACATCCCCCCAACAATCTTATTAGAATGGTATCTTAAGTCCTTTCTTCCTTATGTTTCTAAGGAAATTGCCACTTCAAGGGTTTCCTCCGAAGAGGAAGCCATTTTGAGAACCCAACAGTTGGACTTGGTCTATGCTCAGTATGGGATTTTATATGAAATTATTCCTGATGCGTCGAGGTCTAATATAGACTTAGGTAAACCTAAACCTGGACCACATGCTGATGGCATTGTGGGTTCAGTCGATTCTGCAGCATTTGATTCCTTAACAAAGCAGGTTCATGCCTTGTCAGTAAAACAGTCTGTTGCAGAAGCAACTTCTGTTTCATCCTCCCCTTCTACTATAGAATTTTTACAACAGGTGCAAACAAACCAAAATGGCTCTCAGCATCCCAAAATAATGGGCAAGAAAGGGGAGGGAAACCAACAAAATCCCAACAACAAGAAAAATGCCTAGGAGGGTAAAAAAGAGAAATGGAAGGCTAAGTTCCCTTGCAAATTGTGTCAAGAGGACCACCTTACCCATCAATGCCCTCTAATCGAAGAAGCCCAGAAGCTGATCCGTGAGAAGAAACCAGCTGTCTTAAAAGACCCTTTCCCTCATGGACAAAGTTCAGCTTCTGGAAGCTATAGTGCTGGGGGCACCACTTGTGCCACCTCTGCTAATCAGTCTTTTGTTAACATGGTTAACTCAGATGCTCTATTGCAAACTCGAGCAAAGAATTATACCCCGGATCCGCAGCAGAAGGATGTCCTTGAATCATCCACTCCTCTTCACATACCAGTGGAGACGTTGCTGAATATACCAAAAGGTGCTTTCAAACGGGCTGTGTACAACCCTAACGCGCGGGCTACTCCCAACTACAATGTTGTGGAGGACTTAGCCCAAACCCCTTGTGCCATTTCTACTTTGGAGGTACTGCAAAGTTTCCCATTGCAACGCAGTGCACTCCTTGCAACGATTGGGAGTGTTGATTCATCCACCATGCTTGCACGTTTTGATATGACAAATATCAAGTACCGGTTGTCGTATCATGTCCCTTTCCAAATAGAGGTCGTCCATGGTTCTACGACCATTCAAC
The DNA here is from genome assembly GCA_027924585.1 of Larix kaempferi. Taxonomy (NCBI): domain Eukaryota; kingdom Viridiplantae; phylum Streptophyta; class Pinopsida; order Pinales; family Pinaceae; genus Larix; species Larix kaempferi. The sequence continues at coordinate 8,934,370 of BSBM01000431.1, read as the reverse complement.
GATATGTTGTAGATGACGGCGCATCAACGTGCGTAATATCTATCTCTTGCTGGAAAGATTTGGGTGAACCTGAGTTAGCTCCCTCGAACACGATACTTACTGCCTTCGATGAAATATATTTCCGTCCACACAGAGTCTTACCATCCTTCAATGTCGAACTTGTAGGAAAACTAGTATCAGTAGAGGTCGATGTTCTGGATGCTCCACTCGATTACAACTTATTGTTGGGTAGGAGTTGGACATATTCCATGCAGGCAGTGCCATCAGCTGTCTTCTGATTCATAATGTTCCCCCACGAAGGCAAGATCGTCACAGTCGATCAACTTTCGTTTACCCGGAAGAACAACCAGACTTCATTGGATTCATCCATTCTATTGATTGATCAGTCCAGCCCAGTCATTGAGAGTTTAGAAGCAGGTCTCTATGGTTCCTTAATAGGCACTTTTGACCTACCTACTCCCGCTTTGTTTGTCGTTTCTGAAGAATGTTCATCTTCCGAGACTTCCACGGTTTGTTCAATGACAGATCCATGGACTCTCCCTATTGAATCAGAACCAGCCGTGCTTGTATATGTTGCAGAGATAACTCATGTGGATTCACAACAACCCGCAATAGAACATATCATGACTCTTTTAGTCTCTAACGAGTTGGATATGGACCATGCTTATGCACAGTCAATGGACTCTAACTTCTTTCCTGATAGTTTGGACACAGTTTTTCCTTCTGACTAAACATTTTTTGAAGCTATGATAGGCCTAAGACATCCTTGGGAATAGTTACACCCGAGGTCCTATTTACTTCCCGTTCTAAACTTGATAGAGAGAGGTGAGTTCTCTCCGAGACCAGTGAGAATGTTGATATGTCCTCTGTCCCTTCCACTTCCCAAGTTGTTTTTTCCGAAGGGAATAGGACGAGTACAACAAGAACCATCCCGATCAACATTTCCACTGAACCTGGGGTCATGGAAAACATCTTTATTGGAGCGGACTGTTATCTTGATGAGATCATTCCATACACCAATATTTTTAATGATTTCTATGACATCTTTGCTTGATCTCATGATGAGATTCTAGGCATTGATCCCACTTGAAGAAGTACTACACTTGTGCATATGTGCTCTTTCATGTATTTTAGCTATACATTTTGTATAGTCAGTTTTGTTTACAGGTGTAGTTACATCTGATGCATTTATTGCTTTGTGTTTTAGATGTCGCCTGAACACTTTATAGGGTTCGTTGATGGCGCTAGCCACCACACCCGTCAGTTGGTTGCGGCTGCTTGGGTTATTTACTCACCAACTAGTCAACGAGTGTCTTCAGAAGGGGCTTGTTTAGGTCCCACAACGAACAATGTGGCTAAATACAGTGCAGTCATAAAGCTACTCCGAGATGCTCCGTTTCATGGCATTTCACATTTGGAGGTACAAATCGACTCACAGTTAGTTGTTTTTCAGTTACTGGGTGTTTATCAGGTTAGAGACCCTACTTTGCTATGTTAGTTCATGCGCGTTAAGTTACTTGAGAGACAGTTTAGTTATATCACATATCAACATATCCCAAGGAATTTGAATGCATTAGCTGATTGATTTGCAAATTATGTTCTAGATTGGCATTTGCATCATTCACATACATAAGTAATTCATGCATAAAACACAATAAGACACATGAAAATATAACCGAGACTGTATATATATTTGATACTGTATCACAAAATAGTATGAGTTTGGATCATAAGTTTGTCATAGAGTCATGTCATAAGATACAAAATTGGGCCCAATGGCCTCAAAAATATACATAGAATATCCTTCTCCTATGGAGAAGGTGGGGCCTCATCTGCCTCTGTTGCCTCTCGGTAGCATATGACTAGCCTAGCTACTTTCTGCAGTAACCTAATCTAGGTTGGGGGCACACCAACCACATCTTCCTGCATATCAACTGGAATCCGCTCGATACGATATGTAGGAATGTCATGAGTCAACCGACTCATCTTCCTCTCTATGGTCCCCAGTGTGGCATCAGCTACACCCACTTCTACTGGTCTCACGAAAGTATATGGGTGTCCCTCAGGGTGTACTAGTCCAACATCTGCATTTGATGCTTTGTTTCAGTACTTCGAACTCATCATAAAAATCATATATACATAAAATTAAATAATTTTTCAAAAAACATAAACATACCTATATCTCCCCAGTTTGCTCCTGGAGGAAGTATCAGCTCAAGATCATGGCGAAAGTCTAGGCCTGCATACGGAAACTGCTCAAGAGCTGGCACTTGTCATTCCCACCAACCCCAGAAGTCATCCTCTTGGTAACAAAGGTTGCTCTCGCCACCACCCTAGTGGAGGAAGATCTCACCCCAACGGGCCAACATTGGCTCACGAGGGTTGACAGGGGGCATTGCCATGCCCAAACTAATAGCAGGTACCCTCTCAAAGAAGAAGGTGCAAAGTATGATCCCATACCCGAAATTCTTCATTCTCCCGGTCTTACACCCCGAGAGTTGAAGATTCATGTTCGCCAAAAGGCTCGAACACCAGTCATAAACATGCCCTTGTAAGCATTCAACACCTATATGCATGTAATGCCTCGAGGCAAGATGTTGAGAAGCACTTCCCCCCATTCGGTTGAGAACACTCAGAATAAATCGGAGAGGGAAGCTTGTAACAGTTGAGATGAGAACTTGACAGCCACATTTCTCACTTCCTGATCGGCAGTGAGCATTGACATATTCTTGCACCGACAAGGCACCCACATTGCGCAAAGACCCTTTTAGATTCACCAAATCTCCTCTACGAGAGAGACCCGTGATAAAGTAAATGTCATCTATGGTGAGCTCCAGTATCTCACCTCGGATATCAAACACCATGGCATTTGCATCCTAGTATTGGACAAGTCTTTCAAGCAATCATATTTGTGCTCGCATGTTGACCATTCTATAGAATTTCAGTAATCCACATCTTCTAAGCATATGAAGGGTCATTGGATCTTGTAATGCTTCTCGATCCATGTCCTCATGCTCTCTTTCTCTCCATACCAACACCATCCTGCCAAACAACAATCAATTTTTAGTCTTTTTCCAACTTTTAGCCTACTTTCAGGGGTGTACGCTGCTCTTTACACGACACAGGCACGTTTTGAATGCTGCTCTTCCTCATGCACAATAATGTACACGCAAAGCATGATGTGAGCATTGCCTAAAATTGACTTTTGACCACAAAAATTGACAAAAAATACATGAAAATGCATGTTTGGGAGGATTGAACTTACTTGGTGGAAGCAGAAGGTTGATTGGTACTCCGGTTTGATCGCAATGAGTGGAAGAAGATCAACGGTTTGCTCCAATTCTTGCCCTAGATTTTTCAATTGTGATATATGATTTTCTAATTTGAAACTACTTATATAAAAGTGACTTTAATCTTTACCCACTTTTTGCAAAAGTATATAGTTTCAGATTGTTCTTAAAGGGTCCTATTTAATCACTAAGACCTACAAGTTTTGGTGAAGTAATTATGCCCTAGATATTTCAAACTTTCACTAGATTCTCAAAGCATTCAACCGGTATGACTTAGTTTCTTTATTGACGAACCAGTATAGCCGTTGTATTGATCATTTATTATGTCATGGAGAAAAATTTGCATCACTTACTAACTCAATTATTGAGATCATATTTTTGGCAGGTCATGAACATATGATCCTTGTATCTATCTTTTAAGTCATTTTAAGCTCTTGTTTTGACTATGAAAAACTAAACAAGATTGCCGAGCAAACTTGGCCTCTTCAAGATCGTTAAAGGAACTAAAGTCCATCCGCTTAGGTATAAGTTTAACCCTTTTCCGGACCTTTGTGGATTACCTATGAAAAAGGAATACTCTAGTCATACGTGGCTAGAAGAGTTCTCCTCTCATTGTTTTATACTTTTTTCGGGGGAGGGGACTAACTATACGAAAAAGGACTTTTGGAGCCTCTCTTTAGCGTTTCTAGGCTCTTGAAATATGAAAACACCAAGCAAGCATTGTGAAGAACCTGCAACAATTAATTAATAAGAATATGAGAAATAGCAGAAATGACAGAACTCAGAATCACTTTTATATTGATCACAGGCCACTTCGAGGGGGCAACCTCCTTTGAGCAAGCTCAATACAAATAACTTCAATGTGCCTTCATAGGCCTCAACACACACTTATATACTAAGTCTAGGCGCCAATACTATGGGTCAAAACCTTGGGCCAATACAAACTATGGATCAACAATACTACAGGTGACTTACAAAGCATATGCGCCAAACAACGATAACACAACAATGGATCAACAAATACTATGGGACGACTTACAAAGCATATGCGTCCAACAACAATATACTAACAAAGTAAATAGAAGGGTTGACATGGGTTCCTAACATCCCCTCTCCTTTAGAAAAAGCTTTGTCCTCAAAGCTTTAGATGTGGAAATTGATGCAGAATTGGATGGAGTGGTTCCCCTGTAGCATCTTCGGGTTGCATTCCGGGCCACTGACGCCTTTTGAGGTTCAAGAGGATTGCTTGGAATGCTGAAGAAGAACCATATCAACTGCGTGAAAAGTGTGCTTTGAACGGTGCTGAGCGGCTTGTTGTTTCGGTCGAATTCTTGTCATGTGAAGATTGTTTTGCAGAATGAGAAGAATCTCATCGCAGTTTCGAAGAACCAAGTCAATTGCCTGAACTAGGGAGCTGCTGAGGGTGTATGGAAGAAGAAATGGTGGTGCCTATCCATAGACTGCTTCATATGGTGTCCTTGTAGACATGGTATTGTACCATTGGAGCGCTTCTAGGAAATCCATAGAAATAGTTGTCCAAATCTATGCAGGGATGGGAAAGGGTTCGAGCAGTCCCGAAAGGAGTGTCGTTTCACCCTTGTTGACCTGGCAAGTATCACAGTCCACCACCATCTGTTAAATTGGCAGTTTTAGTCCCTACCAAAAGAAGTTACATTGTTCTCGGTCATACTTTTGGAGGAACCCAGAGTGCCCTGTCGATGAAGAAGCATGGAGTTTATAGAAGAGATAGCCCTGTTGAACATGTTGGAACCAGTTTGGAACAAGCAAAGAAATAGCTGTAAGAGAAACTGGGTCATCAAATGTGCGAGAAGGAGCATCTACCACCATATTGTCCTTACCCTGCTTGTAAGTGATCACATAGTCATAACCCATGAGGTGGATAACCCATTTCAGGTATGCTGGGGAGGAGACCCATTGTTCCAGGAAATTTTTCAGACTCTGGAGATCATTCTTGATGCAGAAATAATTCCCTAATAGGGATGGTTGCCACATCAGTACTGCATGCAAAATAGCCATCATTTCCTGCTGAGATGTAGACACGGCTAAATTCTTACCAGAAAGGTCTCTTGAAGGCAGAAATCCCACTGGTGCAGCAAAGACACCTGCTGTTGTCGGATAATCCACTCAAGCAGACACGAGCAGGATCTCCCTAGCTCAAAGTGAGTCTAGAACAAATAGAATAGACTACTAATGCATTTCCTAGATCTACTTAAGGATCGAGTACTAGATGTCTTACATTTTACTTCGCAATTCTTTCTCCTTAATGCTGCTCCACGTCTCACGGTCGTCAGATCCAAGCTGCAAGACCTGTCAAGACAAAGAAACAAGAGAAACTAGTAAAAGAAATCTATACAATAAGAGATCTAAGTAAACAGTTAAGCAGGTAAACTACTCAATATCATTGCACACATGAACAATATTGGTGGAAAGCATTTGTATTACTGTAAATAGAGGAGTACATGATAGAGATATAGAACCACAACCAAGAATTAACGATGTAACCCTTCTCTGACCAAGCCAATTACCATATCCTTCCAAGGAAGTATGAGTTCTCCAATAGGTGAATGGAGGTGTCTTAAGAGTGATTTCACCAGCATGTAGATACCATTGGCTTCCTCCCCTTGGAATGGGAGTGAGCTTCATTTATATAGGACTAAGTGGATAGGGTATGGATAGGATAGGTTGAGAGATGGTAGAAGAGAGATAGGGGATCCTCCCAAAGAATTAGGAATTGATTACCAGCTCCCCTATAGGTTAGGGATAAGCCCCCAAATGAGCAAGTTTCAAGAAGGATCTCAAATAAGCTGTTTTTTCCCATTAACTGACCTCGTCGCACCCTGTAGTGGAGCAAGCTGCGACATCGCATGTTGCATGAGTGCAACCTGCGACGACCTCTCAAAAGATTGCACAAATGAGTACAAATCCTCCCAGATGATTACTTAGCCAAGGTACCTCTAGGGGTGTATACACTGAATCTTATGATGAGTAGATTTTGGGTGTAACAGAATGCCCCCCAAAGCATGAAGCCGTTGAAGATGGACAGGTGAAGTGCTTTGATAGAAGTAATGGCAATAGACTTGTCGAGAGAAGGACACTACTGCAGTACAACTGAATCTGAATTGACAATCTCATAGGAAGTACAACATGGCTGCCGACCAATACATTGCAGATCCATGGTAGTAATGACCGAATGAACACAATCATGGCTACTAGACACAAGCGTAGATCCATGATGAGATGATAACACACCCATGACCAATACAAAAGTGGATCTGTGTGATATGACTCAATACAAACTCCATCACAACCTGGGTAAAACATGACTCCCCGGGGTCTTCAAGCTGAACCCGCAATGATACGAATCTATCCATGTGATTACAAATATCTTGACGTCGAACATGGTAGAAACCACTTGATTACCGGTCATTGATGTAAACCGTTAACAAGTGCGAGGGAGATCACCATTGATGTCAATGATTCCCAAGGTATCACAGTACATATCATCAAGCGTGAATAAATGAGTTGAGGTCGAACGCGAGATGAAATCTTTCAATCAAGAGTCAATGATGTAAACTCATGATGAAAGCGAGGTAACCTGCCATTGAGGCATGCAGGGCCAAGGTACTTGACTGGTTTCTAGATTCAATCCTCAGATGATGTGTTGAAGTCAACAAGGATGAATCCGTCGAAGGAGGGCCATGATGAATCCCCCATCAATTGACATGAAATATGATAAAAGATGTGTAGAGTGGATCAGATGGTACAGTATCATGTGAGATTGACACAAAGTAACAACGACATGACGGTGCGTGTACTGACTGTAGATGACAAATGATGAACGTGTTCTTGAACATGAGCATGGAATGACTTGGCAGTATTGACATAATGAGAATGACATAAAATTATAATGCAACTAATAGTGGAAGCTTTCTCCGAATGACTTAGAGGAGTAACAGGACTCAGAAAGTAAGCAGGGACTCATAGAAAAACAGATGACCCAAGTATCGTATGCAAATGTAGATGAGTGCCATGTTCAAGAACGACTATATACTGCCACTAAGGTATGCAACACAAATGCTTTCCTTTTTCCCCATCATGAACGATGAGTGCCTCATGTGTTTTTTACGAGCTTGATGAGAGTAACCAGATGCTCGGTATAGCTCATCTCATAGATGAGTCCAATCCCAAATATTTTTTGAACCTAGGATAGCAGGGGTTCATCCCATGACAGGCCCTTCAATGTGAAAATTTAACGAGTCCATAAAAGGTAAACTCAGTCGTCATTTCATGTTTAGAGAGTTTGAAAAGAACTAAAGAAGACTCCAACGATCCTTTTTCCTAAAGTTAGCCTCATCACCCGAAAAAGGGTAAAACAGCGCGGGAGAGGACTCTTCCAGTCATGGTTGGCTGGAGTATACCTTTTTCGTAATTAGTGCCTCCTGGTACGAAAAAAAGGGTAAACTATCACCAGGAAGACGACCATTCAAATACTTTAACAAGCGTGAATGCGACAAGTTCACTTGGCAATCTTTTTGTTTTTTGAGAGCCTGAAAAGAGCTTAACGGTAGACTATAGGGGGTGTCCTTTTCCGTGGGATTTTAATGAGCCCGAAAAAGTGATAAATCATAACTCGGTACTTGTTCTCATGGTTTTGTGAGTGTGAGAACAAATGAAGATTAAACTCATCCTCATGCAATAATTACGACTAACCAAAAATAATAATGACAAAACGTTCAAAGGAGTGTTCATACCTATAGTGACCATTGGTGATGCAAGAAATGACACAAAAGACCACTTTACGACTCCTGCACACTAGAGAAAGTGTCAAATAGCCCCAAATATGACGACAAACTGTTAAAATTATAGTAAATGGCCTAAAAGAATCTAAATATTTGAAAAGGAATATTCCATTCTATTTATAAATAGAAATATGGGCCAAAAATAGAAAACATTGTTTCAATTGCCAATTTGGGTGGAGAAGTACCAATTTGGAGCCAAAACTTCCTTTGCCGATTATGGGAGCTACGATCCGCCATTTCACCAGCCGTCTAGATCAGGTAGGCCTAAACTTCATCCAGCAACTTTCCATTGGATTAGTTTTTTTATTTTAGGTCCATTTTTTGGGTTTTTTGATGATTTCATGGAGGGCTTTTGCGCCCTCGACTCGTCGCGGGTTTCCCTTTCAGGACCTGCGATGAGACCGAGACGTCGCAAGCCTCTAATGATAGAGGTGCGATGTCATCATATTATACGTAAACATACAGTGAAACGGCGGAGAACCAAAATCCAAACATAAAAAAGAATTCAAAAATTGGACTTGTGAAGGTTGAAGTAGGACCTAACAGTGTTTAAATGCCCTTCTTCGCAGGTTACCAGCTAGCCAATATGGTATTGGAGTGGTGAGAGAGAGAATATGAAGTCGAAGATGAACAAGTTTCCAACGATCCATAATGCGTGGATGCTTTGAGAAACTGTGGGTTGCTCAAGTTCTTTGAGATCCAGGGGATGAGATCCCATATCCCACTACTGACACACATGCTTCAGAGTTGGGATGCGGCCCAACAATACTTTATGATTGGTGAGCATATCCTCATGATAGAAATTGAGGACATGTACTTTTTTACCAGTTTGTCCCGAAGAGGGGACCCTGTACATCTTACTGGAACACGGGCCAGTGACCATACAGTTGAGGACATGGTGTCGCAGCACTGCACTTCTCTTTCTCAACCTTCTAGTGGGAAGATTCTCATCAGGGATGTGGTGAGCCACCCACTACGTACCGTATTGTTTACCATTACTAGAGTGGTGGGTATCCAAGCCCCACACACGGCTACTCGGACTCAGATGTTGTATGCGGAGGACTGTATGTCCCCCAGGGTTTTCAACTGGTGCGAGGGTCTCCTCGCAAACCTCCAAGCTCAACTGACCAAGTCTCGGCAGGGAGAGCTCAAGCAGTTTGGTTATGGATTGATTATATTATTGTTCCTCTTGGAGCGGGTCCCTCTTCTACGTCTGCAGTTTCTACTAGATGACAGGGATCCCAAAGATCCTCACATGCTTAGATGGGCAGAGGTGATGACCCTCCATGGTGGGGGTCCTATCATCAGTTTTGGTCCTGAGTTCTTTAGCTAGCTGGAAGGCCAGTTACTTATGGTTGAGGACTTTCCATACAGTGGCACGGACTTTCGAGAGGATCCCGACTTGATGCTGTCGGAGGGTGAATCATGGGGTGACATAGGTGAGAACAAAACTACCCTTGTATTTTTTGGTTTTGTATATTATATCATTTTTTTGATGCAGTATTGACAAGTACATTATATGTGTGTGTAGATGTGGGCCCCGTACAGCCGGTGGGTCTCTCCCTTCGGGAGAGGAGAGACAGAGGCAGGGAAGCAGCCGTTCCTGCAGGTGCTCATGCTGCCATCGAGGAGATGGAGGAGGTGTACAAGAACCTATCCCAGTTGACTGTGGAGGTACTCGAGCCATCTATTGACAACTTACCGAGGCCCATGCAGAGATTTGGGGTTGGAGCGTCCGTGCACTTTAACTCCTTACTCCGCAAGGTGGCTCAGACTGTGAATTGTTTCCTCACCCAGCGACATCGAGCTGTTCGAGCTAGGGGTGGTGTACGAGTCATGCGTCAGGCCTGATGACACTCTTATACTTGTACTGAGAGCTTAGAGGCCTCATATTTTGTACTACTGAAAGCTGTGAGGCTTCAGATTTTGTAGAGACTTACTGAAAGCCATCGTACTTTAGATTTTGTACCAACACTACTTTTTAGCGATATATATATACAGATATTTTCAACGATTTATACATTATGTGTTTTAAAACGATTAGTGATGTGATTTTGTTTACATGTTTGATTCTATATTATTTACATGTTGTGAATGCTTTTACATATTATGAGTATTATGTGTGTGCAATGTACCAATCCAAAATGAAATTGGCCATCGACTCGGCAACTGTGTTTAACTCTCGTGGAACGTGTAGGTACTGAATGGATTCAAATGACCTTTCCAGGAGACGTACTCATTTAAAGAGACGGAGTAAGTTAGGATCACGGATGGCATAAATCCGGTTAAGATGGGAAAACACTAATTGAGAATCCATGTGGAAGACAATGTGGTTCATACCCAAAGAAATGGCATTAGCTAGGGTTCCGATTACTGCCTTATATTCTGTGGCATTATTGGTCACAAACCCTAGGCAACTTCTTCCTGAGCTAATGAGCTCGCCTATAGGGGAATATAGTACCCAGGTTGCTGAAGCAAGGTTGAGGGTATGATGACTGGCGCCTTCCGCGAATCCATAGTACGTCGCCATCTGGACATGCAGACAGAACATGGTATAAGGAGCGGAAACAAGATCTAAAGACACTCAAAAAGAAATGCGTCACACCACACAAAAACAAAAAAACACGCCATGTACAGTATATAGAATCAAGTATATGCATGAGAGATCAAGCATAGTATCTCTTCAGGTAAATCCCATTGCGAGGTTCACCTAAAGAGATTCTGTCATAATATTCAAGCTCGTAAGCACCTTTTTCAACACACGTTTTATAACGTAAGGTCCATGCCACATGGACTCGAACTTCCTTACTCCTAGTGTGTCATGCTTCTGGTAATAAGTGAGGACCAGGTCACCCTCGTTGAAGATACGAGGTTCAACTAACTTATCGTATTGGGCTTTGATGCATTTCTTGTGTGCTTCATTAGCAAGAGCGGCATCTCAGCGGGACTCATCAAGTTTTGCTAAGTGCAAGAGACGTTCTTCCTCAGCAGTAGTGTTGGGAAGAAGTTTGACAGTGAGTTGTAGAGATGGAATTTCACACTCTATAGGTAGGATAGCCTCCAATCCATATACCAATTGGAAAGGAGTGAAGCCTATGGCGGTTTTGAGCGAAGTTCAGTAGACCCATAACGTTGAAAAGAGCATGTTTTTCCAATTGGACTTGTGTGTCCCTACCATCCTTTGGATCATAGTTTTCAAGACCTTGTTAATGGCCTCGACCTGTCTGTTGGACTGCGGGTAGTAGGGTGAAAACATGAAGTTGGGAAACAATTTTGGCTTGTTTTTGACAAACAAAACTGCTAAATTTTATGTTTTTCAACTTCGACCTCTTCAAACCCATATCTCCCGTAGGAATTTCAACTTGAAGTAAACACAAAGGTTTTATAGAATTGAATTAGCTTTTTAATTGTATTTTTTTAATTTTTTTTATGGATATATCGTGGGACAAATTTGTTGTCAACCAATGACATACACTTGAAAATTTTAGGTATGGATAATGAGTGACCTGTGTTGACGTCGGTTTTTTGATAGATGGTTATTCATTTTAGGGAAACAAATTGTAGGCTCATAATCTACACACACTAAACTTGATCATGGACTATATTTTGAGTTTTTTAAGACTTGGAAACCATTTTTTATTATTTATCGAAATAACATATGTTTAGAAAATGGTGCATTATCAACACATGTTTTTTTCTTCGCATTTTCTTTCAAATGTGACTCTTATTGGAAAAAATAAAGGTACCCTTTTGAAGAGGACGAGCCAATTATGATCTCTGTGGAATTTCAAATTTTTTGGTGTTGTCTTTGTTATGATATTGAATTTTCATTTCGGGTGATTTTCAGAGTAAAATTCTTATGGGATAAGGTTTAGAAAAAAATATATTTATAAATAGAAATTCAAATCGAAATGAAACAATTATTATATCATTGGAAACTAGATTCAGAGATGAAACCATTGCTACAGAGTTTGACAAATAATACTTAAAATTTGCAGGGGTTTGGGCTTGCTGAAGTTGCAGGTTCCGGAAAGATGCCAGATATTTTTGCAGGTTTTGTTGACCATAAACTCTTGGCCGAAAAATACCTTCCAAACTCTCGGCCTAGAGTTTAGTTCAAACTCTCGTCCAAGAGTTTTTTTGAAAATACAGAGTGGCGATTGGTTCAAACTCTCAACCTAGAGTTTTTTAAACTCTTGGCCTAGAGTTTGAACTCTCAAAACTCTCGACCTAGAATTTTTTAAACTCTCGGCCGAGAGTTTGAGGTTGAATTTTTTTCCCCTGTTCATCCACGCAACCTCTTTTTTTTTCACTCCATTGTCACGGAATTGTTTCCCAGCTTCGCATTTTCACCCAGTAGGGTGTTGAATTTTCATGGTGAAAACCCAACCTATTGCTCAGTTCATCAACCATATGGTTCTAAAAATGAGAAGCATGATCGGTAACTATTGCCTGAGGAACTCTGAACCATGCTATTACATGATTGAACATGAAGAGTGCAGCAGTTTTGCGGTCATTCTAGTATGTAGGCATAGCCTCGGCACACTTTGTTAAGTAATCCACAACTACGATGATGTAACTATGCCCCCCGACCGAGGTAGGCTTACAATGCATGAAGTCGATGCCCCATTTTGCGAAGGGGCCCACGGCAATAACCGGATGTAACAGGGCGGGATGGGTGCGCTTCTTCGTATGGAAGTGTTGGAAAGGAGGACATTTCTTAACAGCCTCAATACAATCTTTGAAGATGGTAGGCCAGTAATATCCTGCGTGCAAAATCTTCTGGGCAGTTGCAATCCCAAAGAGGTGACCGCCACATGCCCTAGCATGACAGTCATTGAGAACACGTTCAGCCTCATCGTGAGTTAGACAATGTCGAAGAATTAAATCACGCCACGACGATACAAAGTATCATTTATGATCAAATAATACTTTGCATGGTGACATATCTTACGACGATCGTCGTGAGATAGTTGAGGATCGAAGCATTGGGTTTGAAGATATAACAAGATATCTCCATACCACGGATCAATCGTACTGATGAGAAACAATGATTCATCCATAAAGGAGTCATTGTGCTCAAATTTTGCATCAGGATGGGAAAGGTCGCAAATAAGCTCGGCAAACACCAAAGACTTCTTAGACTTGGCTTTCTCGAAAAGAAGATCGAATTCTTGCAGTATCACAATCCAGCGTGAGTACTTGCCCCCAAGCACTTGACGTGTCAGTGCATGGTACATGGGGTTCGAGTCGGCAATGATGGTGGTGGTGCGGAGCAAGATGTAGTGGCGGAACGTTTGGACATCAATGACTGCCGCGAAAGCAAGTTTTTCGACATGTGAATATCTAGTTTCAGTGTCAGTGAGACCCTTACTCGCATAGTATATTACATGTTCCTGGACGTTTTGATCTTCCTGTACCAAAATCATGGCGATAGTGGTGACAGAAGCGGCGAGATATAAAATGTAATCTCGATAATAATTAGATGGTTGGAGCACGAGGGCATGCATGATGGTATGTTTGATACTGTCGAAGGATTTTTGAGCTTGGTCGTCCCAAATGAATGGGGTGTCCTTCTTAAGTAGTTTCATATAACCCTGAGTCTTCTCCGCGAAATTACAAACAAAACGTCTTAAATAAGTAGCCTTCCTTTGGAGACTTTGAAGTTCCGTAACATCAGTCGGGGGTGGTAGGTTGATGATGGCCTCCACCTTTAAGGGATCAATGCGGATCCCGTCCTTCGAAATGATAAATCCTAAGAGGTGGCCGGACTCGACACAAAAGATACACTTGTGAGGATTCAGATGGATATTGTACCATCTACATCTGAGGAAAATGGCCGTCAGATGATCAATTTGGAACTTGCGCTGCTTTGAATGAGTAGGGAGATCGTCCAGGTAAGGTTCCACAAAGTCCTTAATATCGTGGAAGGCGTACGACATATCCCGCTGGAACGTGGCACCAGCATTTTTAAGCACCAGATGGGAGTTTGTGATATGCAAAGGTTCCCCACGGGCAGATGAAAGTCATCTTATGTTGGTCGGCTGGGTTGATCTCAATTTGGTTGTAACCAAAAAAGCCATCCATGAATGAGAAGATGATGCTTTCGGCACGTTGTCGATGATCTGGTCAATGAAGGGGGTCGGGTAGTTTTCTTTTGGACAAGCCCGATTAAGGTCCCGATAATCAACATAGACGCGAATGGTGCCCTACTTTTTGTTCATAGGAACGACGTTTGAGACCCAATCCGTCAATGGGACAGGATAGATAAAACCAGCCTTTAGGAGCTTTTCAATTTCTGCCTTAATTGCCGTAGTCTTCCAGGGGTGTACCGGTCGCAACTTTTGGTACACAAGTTTGATGACGGGATAGATTTTTATTTCATGAGAAACAACCATGGGTTCTATCCCGGGCATATCCTCATAGGACCAAGCAAATACATCTTGAAATTGCTTGAACAAGGTCGTGCTAACAGTGATTTCTTCAGGGGAACACTTCTGGCCTATGCAAATGTCTTCCACTATACCTAGTTTCACCGAGATGTCTACTGGGGTGGTTGGCTCAATGTTGGCCAAGTTTCCCTCCGTGTTCGTAAGACATGTAAGAATGGGTGAATGAGGGGACGAGTAGATATCTGGTCAAAAGAGGGTGTGAATGTTGTCCTCTATGTACTCCAAAGGAGGAAGAAAAGATGACCTATGATGAAGATCATCCCACGGACTGTCGTCAATATTCATTACTTCCATGATGGACTCATCTGAATGAAAAGTTCAAAGTAAGAGATCAGGTAGAGATGACGTCCATCGTAGAGAACAGGAAGGAGAGGCCATGGATGAATGGTCCTCCAAATCTATTTGGATAGCCTCGTAAATACGTTCAGCGGGTGAAAGAGCTATTATGTCTCCAAATAGGTGTGTTGTGGCTTCGTCCGGTACAAGCCAAGCATCGTTAGACTGAGATGAAATCTCGGTGGAGACCATGTGCACCATAGAAACATGATTAGGGGGTTCGTGGCTAGAAAAATGGAAGGAACCCCTACACTCTCATACTGTTTTGACATTTTTCCAATGGAAGGAACGTGATCACCAGGATGAGTAGTGGCGTATGGTGCACAAAAGTCTAATTGGTCGATAGTAACAATCTGTCCTTAGTGGGGGAATTGTACTATGTGGAAGACTGAAGAGGCTACCACCTACATGGTGTAAAACCAATTGCGACCAAGCAAGAGATTATAATCTATTGGGGCCGAGACCACTTCCATGTTAATGGTTACGGTCTTTCCACCCATCTCAACTGTGAGAGCTTGTAAGAGCCCATGAGGTTGAAAGCCATGCCCATCGAATGCTTTCAACGTGGTAGGAGAACGATTCAACTCAGGGGAGCCAATGGCTCTCCAACAGGTGATGGACATGACAGAAGTGGAGGCACCTTCGTCCAAAAGAGTACGATGAACAATCTTCCCAAAAATGTTCACAGAAACTTGGAATGTGAGCTGGTGTGAGAGCCTCGACTTAAAGTTGTCAAGTCAGAACATGATGGTGTTCGAGGAATCTGAGTCGACTAAACCAATGGCCGCAAGGAGAGTTTGAACCAATGGCTGCAAGGAGAGTTTTACGTTGATTAGGACAATTCTGCAAAACTTCTAGGGTAGACATGGCACAAGGAGCTTGGGCTAAGTCTTCTACGATATTGTAATTTTGTGCCGCCCAGGCGTTAGGATTGAAAACAACTTTTCAAATCGTACTTTTGGGCGGATGCAATATCGAATCTAAAGAGGGCTTCTCAATGGTAAGAGAAGTTGATGGTACAGTGATATCGGTTAAGGAGTCGGAAGCTTTTTCAGTATTACTTCCAGTGGATTCCTTCGCAAGGACCAGTTCGTAAGATCGCGAGCGAGTATTCAAATTGATCGTCTCATTACGCACCATGAGAACATGTGCGGTATTGGATGGTTCCCCTTGGGCTGAGGGGTTTTGAGCAATCATTTGCTGGTTCTGAGTATGAAACGGATCGTTGAGGACTGCGGGAGTTGGTTTACCCCTAAGAAACTTTTGTACTTCATCTCTATGGGGACACTCTTTGGAGAAATGGTCATCTCCACACAGTAAACAGGGATACTTTAGCTTCTGTTTCTGCTTGGTATCGTCAGGAGTGCTCCTTTGTTCCTGCTAGGAGAAGACTTTTTGGGTTTCCCCTTGTTCTTCTTTTTGCCGTTAGACTTCTGAGATGAAGTTGATTGAACATAATTCACCTCTTAAGTTAGAGCAGGAGTGGTAGATTTGGTGGTGCTGTGTCCATCCTGAGTTGGTAAGGGGGAAGACCCTTGAAGGTTGGATGATCCAATAGTACTAGAAGTAGGCTGGGTGTTAAGGGATCTAATGATTCAATCGGTTTGGAGTCCCTTATGTGGTTTTGCGGGGTATTTAACGTCATGGGGTGCATCAAGTAGAATATCAAATAGAGTGTCGGATTGAGTGTAGACTAGGTCTAATAGATGGGCACTCGCGATGGCTTGTTCTTCGGTGACAACACCTCGCATGGAAACATCTCTTGCTATGGTGGGGATGAGGGATTTTTTAAACCAGTCTGCTAGGAGCTGATATGGAATAGGAGCTTTAATGATACGTCGTCTCCTTCGCCACTCGTGGATATGATCCGAAATATGAGTGGCGGTATTCTGACGGAGCGATGTTAAAAGCTTAGTACCAGTCTCATATCATATGGGCAGCTGAAAATGTGTCAAAACGTTCATGGCAAGAGAGCCAAAATCAAGAAAACAGTGGGGTGGAAACTCGATGTACCACCTGGTAGCCGAACTGGTGACAGTCCTTTGAAACAATCTAAGATGAATTGAATCATCCATTAAGGAATTAGATGAACACCATAAGTGGTATGTCATCACATGGTTTTTAGGGTCTTCAACCGGCTTGCCGTCAAATTTGGTGATATCAGATGAAAGTTTCACCGGAATTGATGGCCATTTAGATCTGTGATAAATGGGATCGTTGGTTAACCGGGATAGTTCAAGTAAGTCCAAAGTAGCTAGGAAGGGTAGCTGTGGGTTAGGATGCATGTATTGATAATACGGATAAGGAATGTAAGGACCGAACTGACCGTAAGGTGTACTAGGAGGAAACTGACCGTAGGGGGCGTGCCGCCCGGACTGTAAGGGGGTCCGCCACCATAAGGTGGGTGATTCCTATAAGGTGAGGGTGGAGGTCCGCCGCTACCATGGGGAGGAGGTGGGGGTCCATAACCATAATAAGGTGTCCTACCACCGCCTCCGCCTGGAGGGGGTGGTGGACCACTTCCACATACAGAAGGATGGGGCCCCCAACCACCTCTTCCACCGGAAGGATGAGGGTCTCAACCACCACCGCCACCACCATAGTAATTAGGTCCTCCACCGCCTCCTCCTGGAGGGGGTGGTGGACCACCTCCGCCACCTGAGGGAAAATGTCCTCCTCCACCATGATAGGGTGGTCCCCCGCCGCCTCCGCCGAGAGGGGGTGGTGGACCATTCCCGCCATCGTTGGAAGGGGGAGGGATGTTGTAGGTAAAATGAGGTGGACCTCTACCAAGGTTAGGCGGGGGCCCGCCGCCTCCAGCAGGAGGTGGGGGAGGGTCGATCGGGGGTGGTGGTACTTGAGGGATAGTTGGTTGGGGTCCATGTTGCAACGCAGGTTGTTTCCCCCATAGAGTGTATGGATCCCCGAGATAAGGTATCCCGTATGGTGCATTTCTGAGATTAGATTGGCCTGGTGTAGGGTTAAAAGAACCTGGATACGCTTGACTCCATGAGGGTTGAGTTACATTGGATGGCCCCCCAACATGAGATAATCCCATGGTGGATGGTCTAGCAGGTTGGGAAGGTCTGTTGGGGATTCCACCGCCTATGTTCTGGTTAGGAAACGGGGGTTTCCCCCCAGCCACAGTAGGTTGACCACTATTCAAAGGTTGAACCAACGTAGGTTGTTGAATAGCTACCGTAGTAATAACATTACTAATAAGATAATCTGGAGGGATAAAGTATCCTCCCCTCGAATTTTGAGGTGGCGGAGGAACTGGTAAAGTAACTGTGGTAGTGATAGGTGTGTTGGATTGTTGTCCTTCCACCAATTGGTTCACTTGAGGTGCAGCACTGAACTCCTGCGAGGGTTGAACAGTCTTATTAGCAGTCTCGTGGAGGGGTACTTTAGGTGATCCGAAAGATATCAGATGATTAGGGATTTCTCGGTCGTCAAACCTTAACTGTAAATGTCTATTTTGAAACTCTTCAGAGCGTTGCTTGAGACTCTGTCTTCGAAGGTCATCACCCTTAAGACGTAAAAGTTCCAAACGTTCATAGATAGGTCTGAAAAATTTGGTGGGGTGAGGCTCGTAGTAGGGTCCAGAGGGTTCTGGAGTAGTCTAGTTAAGTGGAGATGAGATGGCAAAATGAGCCACTGGGTGGTCTATAGCATATGTCCAATAAGTTGCTGAAGGACCAACAGCTGTGGTAGGGTCATCCCGGGGTGGTTTTATCCATTCCAACGATCCAGGTTCTCCCAGCATGATGGGAGAAAGGTCTCGTGAAGTGGGGGCGTGTGCCTCTTCATCCTGCGGGGGATGAGAGGCAAGTGAATCTAGTGGAAACAAAAGTCCTCCAACATTCAAAGTGGGGTTTTCCACTTCAGTGACTATGACCACATTAAGTTGATCCATTCTTACCCTCGAAATAACCTCCGAATTAAGGGATATTTGGGTGGTAAGTTCAAGATCCTACGGGATCTTCTCCAGGGAAAATCCACCAGAGTATCAAGAAAATCAACTAGAAGGCCGAAACAACGTTTCTCCTAAAGGTATGCTAAAAGAAAAGCAGTCCAGAAAAACCTACTCAAACTAAGGCAACAAGCAAACTTATGTGATAGAGTGGATTCAAAATTCTGGAACCTCACGGGATTATCAAGGCATCACAAACCACGATATACTGCAGGTTCCAACAATATGACGCGACAAGGAGGATTGGGACCGTACCCTTGCCTGCATACCCGATTACCTGGACAGTACATGCATGTTAATCTCCCCGAGTGTTGTTCTCGGTGTATTGCTTTGCCAAGACAGCCAAATGGTTAACTCGGTTGGTTTCAGGAATCCTAATGGTGTCTCCTGATATACGCAAGGTACGTGGGAGCTCAAAACCGTAGTGGTGTTGTCTAATGCACAACCGTTCGGCAAGAGACCTTCTGATATACTACCGAGTACGTGATACACCCTTCAATATACGCCAAGTACGGATTATGGTACTTGGTGGGTACATGAAGGAGCTCAATATACCGATGTACGTGGAAGACTACAATACCCCCGAGATACAGTGCTAGAAAATAACGACAACTGCCATGCTTAACGACGTCGGAACACGTCTCTAACTTACACACAAGTTGCTGAAAATTTTACCTAGTTCTACCATTAATTTTATCTTGGATGGTTAGGTGAATGCATGAGGTGAGTACATAATCGGAAGCATAATGCAATTTCTAGCTACATGCACGAAATATTATTTTCTTTCAATGAATTTTAGCTATGGGAAGGAGAAAGATTTTTCCAATAGTATTGCCACAACAAACTCAATGCAACACAATCCCAATTCAAACAAAACTTGTAAATGAAAGTACTCTTTTCCTTTTATGCGAAACGCAAAAGTACAACACTACTAAACCAAATCAAAACAACTTTTTTCTTTTCTTTTCCTTTTCAAAGTAAAATGGCCCTACGTGATGAAAAGAGAGGATTCTGAAATGAAATATGCAAGCTTTTCAATTTCAATTTCGATGATCTAAAAGCAACAAGAATTAAAAATGCATCTATCTTTCCTTAGCATGGAATCAATATTTGCAAAAATTGAAATGTACTTTAGCCTTTCAAGAAAATGAGTGATTCATAATTCGAGAAAAACACAATAAATCATTCATTTATTCAATTTTTCAAAACATTCCAATGCACAATGATCTTTCTTCAATAATTTTTTGAGAAACAATGGGAAAGAAGCACTTTTAATTTTTCAATGGATGTATCAAAGCAATAACTCGATAGCAACTCTGCTCTTAGACGTAAATGAATGAAAAGAAAACACTACTTGCAACATTTAGTACTTAGAAAACTCAAGAAAAGACAAGCACTCAATCAGCTGAAAACGTATAAGACTCAAAATCAAACAATAGCAAGCAAAGCTCGAAGCAAATGTAAATGAGGTCTGGAGGTTGATCTAATGCAACGATCAGATCAGGGATGGAAGGAAGGGAATGCAAGAGTGAATAGATGAAGGTGGAGGAGACAAGAGTATCCACCACTACCGACTCTCAAACTTGTCCAAGACGGAACCCAAAGTCAATCCAAATGAAACCAAACTCTCAACACACAAATCATAAATGGCGTCTCTGGCTGGATCTTGCAGCATAGAGGGAGTTCATACATCAGACCAAGGTTCAAACTGTCAAATGAGGGAAGGGATTCCTGCATGCCAACTTTGACAAATCAGCGCACTCTTCCCTTACACACAGTGCGATGTCACAGTTTTCCTTCACAGGAGGTGCGATGATGTCGCAGTATACCAAATGCAAAGGATGCGATAGGTGACTAACAGGTGAAGAACAGAGGCCAAGAATGACATAGTGTCTCTCTGTTTCCACTACCCAGGTGCGATAGGCGAGGTCTAGATTCAAAAATGAATCAGATCTCTCAACAATGAACCATAAACAGGCTTGAAAATGAGTAGTATAAACTCAGAGGAAGTAGATTAGAGTCTTCAATGCGAAGATCTGATAGTGAAATCAATCCCAAGAAGTAAATGGCATAAATAAAAAAGGCTTGTGTCAATTAATCAACTGAAAATGACTCACAGATTAATGACCACAAACAAACTCTATATACTCCCCAGTAGGTTGCCATATTTGTTGTCGGACAATCCACTCGAGCGGATGCAAGCAGGATCTCCCTAGCTCAAATTGAGTTTGGAACAAATAGAACAGACTACTAATGCATTTCCTAGATCTACTTAAGGATCGAGTACTAGATGTCTTACCTTTTACTTCGCAATCCTTTCTCCTTAATGTTTCTCCATGTCTCACGGTCGTCAAATCCAAGATGCAAGACCTGTCAAGACAAAGAAACAAGAGAAACCAGTAAAAGACATCTATACAATAAGAGATCTAAGTAAACAGTTAAGCAGGTAAACTACTCAATATCATTGCACACATGAACAATATTGGTGGAAAGCATTTGTATTATTGTAAATAGAGGAGTACATGATAGAGATATAGAACCACAACCAAGAATTAACGCTGTAACCCTTCTCCGACCAAGCCAATTGCCATATCCTTCCAAGGAAGTATGAGTTCTCCAATAGGTGAATGGAGGTGTCTTAAGAGTGATTTCACCAGCATGTAGATACCATAGGATTCCTCCCCTTGGAATGGGAGTGAGCTTCATTTATATAGGACTAGGTGGATAGGGTATGGATAGGATAGGTTGAGAGATGGTAGGAGAGAGATAGGGGATCTTCCCAAAGAGTTAGGAATCGAGTACCAGCTCCCCTAGAGGTCATGGATAAGCCCCCAAATGAGCAAGTTTCGAGAAGGATCTCAAATAACCTATTTTTTCCCATTAACTGACCTCGTCGCACCCTGCAGTGGAGCAAGTTGAGACGTCGCATGTTGCATGAGTGCGACCTGCAACGACCTCTCAAAAGATTGCACAACTGAGTACAAATCCTCCCAGATGATTACTTAGCCAAGGTACCTTTAGGGGTGTATACACTGAATCTTATGATGAGTACATTTTGGGTGTAACACCTGCATATCTATCCAAGGAAGTAGTGGAGACCGTTGATGGGTGCATCTGAATGGAATGGAGCTGAGCGAAGATACCATGTGAATTCTTCTTAAGGATATTTTCCGGGCGATGTGAACTGATGACCCTGGTTTTAATCCTATGAATTTGTGTTGTGTCCCATTGACTGAAAACTGCATCCAAAGTTCAGCAAAATCCCATAAGATGGGGCCAAGTGTGCGTAACCATTGAACGCCCAAAACCACATCACATCCGACTAAGGACAAGACAAACATGTTAGAGCGCAAGTTATAATCTTCCAGAGAGATATGCACATTGTGACACTTTCCCTTGCAAGGTAAGGTGCCTCCATTAGCAACCATGACTTCAAATTTGGAGCAAGGATGAACAAAATAATCATCCTGTTTGGAGATCCGAGGGTCAATGAAGTTATGAGTGCTACCAGATCAATGAGTATTGTAAGAGGAAGCTTCTTGAAATAACCCCTGACCCGCATTGTTTGGGGGGTGATGATGTCGGATAAAGCATGGAGAGATATCTCTGGTTGTTCATCCTCAGATTAGGGGTCAATAGGAGGCTCCTGAATGTCGACTTGAGCATCCATTGGATCTGGAGCTTCTTCACCAATTTTAGAGGCAAGCGGAGAACCCATATCCAAGAGATAGAGCTTTTGTTGAACACATATATGTCCCCGAGTGAATTTCTCATCACAATTATAACAAAACCCTTTTTCTCTACGTTCCTGCATCTCTATTTCAGACAAATGCTTGATAGGAGTTGGTCAAGTCGCTTGCGGAATGGGAGGTCGTTGAGAACACATATTTTGGAAGGGAACAAAAGTGGGTTAGGAGCATTGTTGGGCTGCAATATTGTCTTCTTACAACTTAGCTAACCCTAGGACTTCCATCATTGTGTTGGCATAGAAAATTTTAACCTATGACCGGATTTCATCTTTAAGACCACTGATAAAACAAGTCCTGTAGAATTCATCAGACAAGCCTCCTGTCTGATTGGCTAGTTTCTCAAATTCGATATGATACTCTCTCACAGTGTCACTTTGACGGAGTTTAGTGAGTGCTCCGGTGAAATCATCAAAAGCACTGGGACCAAATCGTTGCAAAAGGAGTTGGAAAAAATCTATCCATTTTGGCTCGTCATGAGCCTTGATGTACCAACGGTACCATTGAAGGGATTCATGTTCCAAATGAAAGGATGCAAGTGGAAATTTTTGGACATCAAAAGTATTATGCAGACTGAAATACTGTTCTGCATGATAGACCCATCCAGTCGGATCAGTACCATTGAAGCGAGGAAATTCAAGCTTCGGACCACGGAAATGGCTGGAAGAAGAGAACCTAGTGGCTGCGGAAGATTCTTGTTGTCGGTTATTGTTCATGGTTGAATGCTGAAGATGGAGGCTAAGAAATTTTTCATCCAAATCTTGGAGTTTGGTTTGGATGGCTGCAAGTGCTTCCTCCATGGTTTTTGCTCCGGCGCGGGTGACAACCATAAGCAGTTTTTTTTTTTTTTGGGGGGGGGGGTAATGGATAGAAAAACACAAACAAAAGCTTATTTAGTAAAGGGAAATTTGGATTTGGGAAAAACTCGGAGGGGTAATTGGGGTTTGACTAGTTTTTGGACACTTTTTGATGGATATAGAAGCAAAAAATGGGGATTTTAGAAGCGGGGTGAAAGAATGAGAAAATTTGGCAGAGAGGGACAAAGAAGTATAATTAAGAAAGGAACTCAATGGAAAAATTTGAAGGCAATTGAGTAAAATCCGAAGAAGTTAGGGAAAACCCTAAAAATAGACAAATGTGGAATTTCAGGCTTTGGGAAGTGGAATTTGGGATAGGGTCCTCAGGAATGAAATATGCAGAATGGGATTGCAGGGGTGTCAGTGAAGTTTTAGGGAAAACGGAGTGAAAACAAGGGAGATATGGCCAAACAGATAGATCATGAATGGATCTGCAACGGCGTGGAAGGGATCTCAAACAGATAGATCTGCAACGGAGCGGAAGTGATCAGAAACAGAGGGATCTGAAATGGCGTCAACTGGATCGAAAACGACTAGATCTGAAATAGATCTAAAACGACTGGATCTGGAACGACTTTCAGAATGGATTGGAAACGACACGGCAACAGTTCAGCTGAAAATAGATATGGACCCCAGGTATGTGCGGCTTCCTAACAGTTCATGGGTTTCACTCGGCCACCAATGCTGTCTGACGGCTTACGTATTGGGGCAGTAACCCTCACTCCACGGCTCAGGTAAAACTAATAACCGCTTTGCCACAAACGATAGCTCTTGGTTTTCCTCACGGGTGGGAACTAGTCAATTAGGTAGGGTTTGTTGCCCTTTTCGTTGGTAGGTCCTCTCAATGGGCCAGCTACTTTGGGGTTCCTATGGTACTCCTCACAATGCGTTTTAGGGCTTATGCCCAAGTACTTCCCATAGTTAAGCGGATAGGGATTATTCCCAGATCCGAAGCTGCAACAAATGAAAAAAAAAATTTGGCAGAAATTTCACCCAGCGAGTACAAGAAAGTGCTCTGATACCAGATGTGAAGAACCTGCAACAATTAATTAATAAGAATATGCGAAATAGCATAAATGACAGAACTTAGAATCACTTTTATAGTGATCGCGGGCCACTTCGAGGGGGAAACCTCCTTTGAGCAAGCTCAATACAAATAACTTCACCGTGCCTTCATAGGCCTCAACACACACTTATGTACTAAGTCTAGGCGCCAATACTATGGGTCAAAACCATGGGCCAATACAAATTATGGATCAACAATACTATGGGCGACTTACAAAGCATATGCGCCAAACAACAATTACACAACTATGGATCAACAAATACTACGGAACGACTTACAAAGCATATGCATCCAACAACAATATACTAACATAGTAAATAGAAGGGTTGACATGGGTTCCTAACAAGCATTAACCTACTCGAGCTCGATGTGAAATCCACGAGAGGCTATATAGAGGATTGTTTAAGTTTTTTAGACTCTATAAATAGGAAAACATCGGCGAGCATTAACCTACTTGGGCTCGATATTAAAATCCACGAGTAGGTGTATGGAGTTATTGTTTAAGTTTTTCAGACTCCTTTAAATTGAAAACAACGGCGAGCAAGAATAGATCTTGCCTCGATATTAAAATCCAGAGATCAGTATTATAGAGTATTCGTCTATCTCTTCTTCGAACTCTATAAAAAATTAAGAAGGTCCTAATTCTTCCTCCCATGGGCTCGTTAAACTTATTACATGGTTGGACTTATTGAGTTTTCTATCTTTCTTGGACTCATTAAAACAACAAGAAGGCCATTCTTTTATCAAAAAGAATAAGGGATAAGAAGGGTATATCACATCTTTTTTAGTTTCAAAGGTAGTTAAGTCAGTCATATCCTTGAACACAGCACCTACTTGAGTCTTTCATGTCAGTTGGGTCTTATTTTTTGGCCTTAGGGTGAGCCTGATCTCCGAGTTGTCAACTCCCCTGGTTGGTTATTCTTCCAACCATATGGAGGTTCTGTTATGTCTCCTATACATCGTAGACTTATATCATTTTCCCCTTCATATTGAAAACTTCCTAAGTCACTTGGTGTCATGCTCATTGTTCAAGGATACAGCATGTGTCGGCCATTCTGCAGTTTTCCTTGACTTCATGTGTTGGCCATCCTGGTATCAGTTTGTTTCATCTTGTTACTCGTCCTACTCCACATCAGCTCATACCTATGAGTGTTCCTCATGTTGGCTGATGGAGGATGCATTAATGCCTCCCTTCCAACAAAATTCTTCCCATTGAATTCAGCTCATTATGCTCTGGGAACGAAGTTTAGAGTTTTGGTTGGTACCTTGGGGATTGCAGTCATCAGTGGCAGTTTCCCTCACTGTTGAATAATGGGAATACATCAATGTCTCTTATTCGATAGGTTCCTCAAGTGTTCGACTTCAAGTCCTCTTATTCACACTTGTTGGATCGTACTAGGTACCTTGGGTCCCATTATCATTATCGATGGAAGCCCTCGCGTTTGATAACGGTATACATCAATGACCGATAATCAAATGACACCCCCCATGTTCGACTTCAGCTCATTTATTCGCATAGACAAGGTTTGTACCTTGGGTTGTTTGGATGAAGACCTTGGGACTCTGATAGCATCACCATATTTATGTTATCGCCCAAGCTGCGCAAGACTGAGCCTCACTCATTTTGGCTCTTCATGAGACATAGATCTAGTTTATTGTTATGGCTATGATATCTCATTTTGACATGGATCCACGCTTGTATTTCAGTGGCCATGCTCTATATATACATCTCCTAGTTATGTATCGGAGATCATGTGTATTATGCTACACATCTATATGATGTCAAGATTGTAATTGCTTGCTGACCTTGATTGTTGTTTCAGGTGTTTTTGTGACTTGGTTCTATGGTTTCTTGCTCCTCCTCTGACTTGGAATTATAATGTATTTCGGCCATTGTTTCCCTCTGACCTCACACATTAGGGGGCATTTGTTATAGGTCAAATCTACATTTCTCCATCCGTGATCACATTGCCCTATTGATCACACAAAAGGACACAAAGGATTGAAGAGTTTGATTGACCTGGATGATTTGCTGCTAGAAGTACACTCTTCAGCTGAAATTTTTGTAGTTTCTCCTGATTTTACCTCATGTATGCCCCTCTCTCTATAGCAGAATAGCGTAAACCTTGAGAAAATACCCTGCTTTTCTCAAGGACAACCAGCGTACATCTCCCAAAATGTTGTAAACACATGTTGTAAACACATGTTGTAAACACATGTTGTAAACACATGTTGTAAAGCACAGAAGTTGCTTACTGTACGCTACTCTTATTGTATGAAGCCCGCGTACATCTTAAGATGAAATAAAAAAATATATTAATTTGATGAATTGGGATTATTTGAAGTTGGTTCTGCAACTTCCCCAACCTCCCAATTCAACCACCTCTCGATCTAAACTTCCTACCTTGTCCTATAAATATGAGGATCCATGAGAGGGGTTAGAGACATAGAGTCATAATGACCTAGAAAGAATGCTTTGAGTACTGTTACGCTGGAGGAATTCCCAAGTCAGAGTGAAGAGCAGGAGCCCAAGATATGGTTGCAGAAACATCTCTACACGTAAGGTATATTGTACTGATTCATGTTTCTTTGACAATAAAAAGGTTGAAACACCCTCCCTGTCCCAAATCGAATGTCTACTAGATTGTATATTCATTTGGATTAATATCTTGTTATATTTGATGATCAAGTTGTTTGTTCTTTCATCATATTTATTATATCCAAGATACGCTGAGGAAGGTATCTTTTGTGTTGCGGGTTCGCCAAGTAGAAGATCAAGCGGGAGATCAAGCGAAAGACCAAGCTAAAGCTAGGACCAACCGTCGATAAGAGGTATTTCTTTCAATCTCGATCTCTTTCTTTTGTAGTAACTAAATGAAATATAATCAATGTGTTTACCTGTCAACCCCGCCCAGTTGGTAGTGTCCATCTCCTCACTATAAGGTAGAAATCCTAAACAACAAGGAGAATTTTAAGTGGTTGAGGAAATTATTGAAGTGCATGGTGTTGTTTCTATCATCATTGGGTCAATTTAGAAGTGCACGGGGTAAGTATTGAAGTGCCTCGAGGGAATTTTGAAGTGCTTGGGGAAAATATTGAAGTGCATGGAGATTTTTTATCATCCTCAGGAGAATTTAGAGGTGCCTCGGAAAATACTAAAGTGCTTAGGGAATTTTTATCATCTTTGGAAGAATTTTGAAGTGGCCAGGTCAAGTATTGAAGTGTCTGGGCCGTTTTTCTCATCATTGAGTGAATTTATAAGTGCATGGGGAATTATTCTCATCATTGGGTGAATTTATAAGTGCATGGGGTTGTTATTTATCAATTTATGGATGCTTTTATAGTGTCGGGACATTTTAAAATAGTGATGGGCGAAGTTACCACTTGCCGAGGAAAATTTGCGTGGATTGATCCATTTTAAGTATTCACTGACAAATATGCAAATCTCCTACCATTAGATACCAAATAGGATAAAGTTTGGTGAGAATATTGGTTGGAATCTTGGAATTGGTCCAAGAACTATCTCTTTGTATAAAGGAAGTGGCCCGCTACTAGGATATTCACTTAATTCTATCAGTTTGTTGGCATGTCAAGATTCATGACCCCACATGTCCATTGGACCATTAAGGGACGAGATAACAAGTAGATTCCCTACTTTACCTTAATCTAGTTAGTGAAGTCGTGTTTCGTTGACACCTTCTAGTTATGAGTGATCAAATGTTGCTTGTGAAATGTATAAATAAATCCATCCTCTCCTCATTCATACACTTGTTCATTCAAGAGTCTAGGAGTCGAGAGAGTCAAGAGTTGAGCTCAGGTGTATGTTCTTTTGGTGCACTACCTTAGTAATCTACAGAATCAAAAGCTTGAGTCTTATTGGCAAAATATTCGCCAAATTTTTACTATATTTTATAAATCGGTGAAAGATTTGCCAAGTTTTTTAAATAATTTATAATTAAGTGAAATATTCGCCAATATTTTACAATATCTTATAATTTAGTGAAAGATTCACCAAGATTTTACACCATTATATAATGAAATGAAATATTCACCAAAAAATTATATATACACATTATATTATTGATAAAATCGCCTTCAAGTTTTCCTATATATCGGGGAGATTCGCCCATTTTTTTTACCTATAAATTTTGGGGGGGTTCTTAAAATCATACCTAACTAAGATGGGAACAATGGAAGTGTTCCAAACCTTGAAGGACATACAATTTGGGAATGGAAAATTTTTACATAGATTAGAACAACAAAACCAAATAAATCAACAAGTGATGCAGAATCTGGTATAGTTACAAAATCAGATGCAACGGGTGTCTTCCATTATAAGAAGGGGAGAAGAGGAATCAATGAACATAGAATTTTCTGATAGATATCAACATTCCAAAGATAAAGATGAAGACAAAAAGGGGTTGCATTTCCAATATAAAACAATTGAAAGTCATCATGGGAACTAGATGCCTGAAATACAACATGGTACTCCTCCCAAAAGGCATCAAAAGAGAAAACATGATGAAAATATTTTACAGGGTGAACTTGAGAAAATTAAACCTCCCACTTTTGATGGGGAAACATCTGGAGAAATTGCAAAGATTTGGCTTCTAGAAATAAAGAAATATTTGCAATTACATGATTATTCTGATAATCAAGAATCTCGTATTGCTATATATAATCTTCATGGAAAATATTACAGGTGGTGGAAGCATCTGAAGTAGGTAGAAAACTTGGATGAAAGGAAACTTTCATGGAATAGTTTTCAAAGGTATTTCAAGAATGAATACTTGTCTTAGCAATACTATGATAAGAAAATGCAAGAGTTCTTCGAACTCAGACTAGGAAATATGACTATGGAAGAATATGAGAAAATATTCATAGAATTACTATGCTACGTTGAATTTATTTAGGATGAAAAGGTTAAGATTCAACGATTTCTCAGTGGTTTACCATTGTTCTACAAGTACTGAATAACTAATGATGAACCTCACACTTTGAAGGAATGCATTTGGAAATCCAAATGTTTGTATGAACGAGGTAAAAGCAGGAAATATGTGCATAAAGTTTGGAAGGGTAAACTGAAAGATAAGCAGGACCAAAGTAAAAATGGGTTTAATCCTCTTGGTGTTACACAAGATCTGTTTAATTATTCCAAACAATCAAATCTGAAAGGTAAATCAAGGGTGACTGAATTTGCAAGACAAAAGAAACCATTCCCAGTTAAATGATGGAAATGTCAAGGCATCCACTACCTCAAAAATTATTATTGAAAGGAAAAATAAAGGTGCTAGTATGTATATTGTACTGTTAGGAACCCATGTCTTTACTTTGTTAGTATATTGTTGTTGGATGCATATGCTTTGTAAGTAGTCCCGTAGTATTTTTTGATAAATAGTTTGTGTTATTG
Organism: Larix kaempferi; assembly: GCA_027924585.1. NCBI lineage: Eukaryota > Viridiplantae > Streptophyta > Pinopsida > Pinales > Pinaceae > Larix > Larix kaempferi. The sequence goes on along the minus strand of BSBM01000431.1, from coordinate 8,904,420 downwards.
TTGTTGGCGCATATGTTTTGTAAGTCGCCCGTAGTATTGTTGATCCATAGTTTGTAGTGGCCCATGGTTTTGACCCATAGTATTGGCGCCTAGACTTAGTATATAAGTGTGTGTTGAGGCCTATGAAGGTACCGTGAAGTTATTTGTATTGAGATTTCCCAAAGGAGGTTACCCCCTCGAAGTGGCCTGCGATCAATATAAAAGTGATTCTGAGTTCTGTCATTTCTACTATTTCGCATATTCTTATTAATTAATTGTTGTAGGTTCTTCACATCTAGTATCAAAGCACTTTCTTAGGCTCGCTGGGTGAAATTTTTGCCAAAAAAAAAATTTCGCATCTGTTGCAGGTTCGGATTTGGGAATAATCCCTATCCGCTTAACTGTGGGAAGTACTTGGGCATAAGCCCTAAAACTCATTGTGAGGAGTGCCACAGGAACCCCGAAGTAGCTCGCCCATTGAGAGGACCTGTCAGCAAAAAGGGAAACGACCCCTACCTGATTGACTAGTTCCCACCCGTGAGGTAAACCAAGAGCTGTCGTTTGTGGCAAAGCGGTTATCAGTTTTACCTGAGTCGTGGAGTGAGGGGTACTGCCCCAATATGAAAACCATCAGACAACATTGGTGGCCGAGTGAAACCCTTGAACTGTTAGGAAGCCGCACATACCTGGGGTCCATATCTATTTTCAGTTGAACCGTTGTCGATCACTGCTGCACCATTTCAGATCCAGCTGTTCAGATTCATCCTGAAAGCCATTTCAGATCCAGCCGTTTTCAATCCATTCAATGTCGTTTTAGATCCATCTGTTTCCACTCACTTCCAGGCCATTGCATATCTATCTGTTTCAGATCCCTTCCGAGCCGTAGCCGCTCCATTCTGGAAAAAAAAAACAAAAACAAAAAAAAACAAAAAAACCAGCTTTTTCTCCATATCTCCCTTTTTTTCACTCTGTTTCCCTTCAAACTTTTGGGGAACCACTATAATCCCATTCTGCATATTTCATTCTTGAGGACCCTATCCCCAATTCCACTTCCCAAAGCCCGAAATCCCACATTTGTCTATTTTTAGGGTTTGCCATAACTTCCTCAGATTTCACCCAATCACCTTCAAATTTTACCACAGAGTTCCTTTCTGAATTCTGCTTCTTTGTCCCCCTCTGCCAAATTTTTCCATTCTTTCACCCCGCTTCTGAAATCTTCATTTTTTGCTTCCTTGTCTATTCAACAGTGTCCAAAACCTAATCAAACCCCAATTACCCTTCAGATTTGTTCCTAAATCCAGATTTTCCTTTACTGAAGCAATTTCTGTTTTTGTTTTTCTACCCAGTCAACCAAAAAAAAAAAAAAACTCCTGGTTATGGTTGTCACCCGCGCAGGAGCAAAAACCATGGAAGAAGCACTTGCAGCCATCCAATCCAAACTCCAGGATTTGGATGAAAACTTTCTCGGCCTCCATCTTGAGCATTCAGCTATGAACAACAAACGACAGTCTGAGTCTTCATCAGACAATGGGTCCTCTTCTTCCAGCAATTTTCGTGGTCCGAAGCTTGATTTTCCTCGCTTCAATGGTACTGATCCAACTGGATGGATCTATCGTGCAAAACAGTATTTCAGTCTGCATAATACTTTTGATGTCAACAAAGTTCCGCTTGCATCCTTTCATTTGGAACAGGAAGCTCTTCAATGGTACCGTTGGTACATCAAGGCTCATGAAGAGCCAAAATGGCCAGACTTTTGCCATCTCCTTTTGCAACGATTTGGTCCTAGTGCTTTTGATGAATTCATAGGAGCCCTCACTAAACTTCGCCAAATTGGCACTGTGAGAGAGTATCAAACCAAATTTGAGAAACTAGCCAACCACACTAAAGGATTGTCTGATGACTTTTATAGGAGTTGTTTTATCAGTGGTCTAAAGGATGCCATCCGCTCTGACGTCAAAATGTTTTGTCCCAACACAATGATGGAAGCCCTAGGGTTGGCTAAGTTGGCAGAAGACAAGATTGCAACCCAACAGCGCTCCAAGCCCACTTTTGTTCCCTTCCGAAATATGGGTTCTCAACGACCACCCATACCACAGGATCCTCGACCAACTCCTATCAAGCATTTGTCTGAAACAGAGATGCAAGCACGCAGAGAAAAGGGGCTTTGCTATAATTGTGATGAGAAATTCACTCAGGGACATAGATGTGTTCAGCAAAAGCTCTATCTCTTGGATGTGGATTCTTCGCCTGCCTCTGAAATTAGTGACGAAAATCCAGAAACAATGGATGCTCGGGTCGAAATTCAGGAACCGCCTATTGACCCTCCATCTTAGGATGACCAGCCATAGATATCTCTCCATGCTTTAGCTAGAATCACCACCTCCCAAACAATGCGGGTCAGGGGTTACTTCAAGAAGCTTCCTCTTACAATACTCATTGATTCTGGTAGCACACATAATTTCATTGACCCTCGGATCGCCAAACAGGCTGATTGTTTTATCCATCCTTGCTCCAACTTTGAAGTCATGGTTTCCAATGGGGGCACCTTACCTTGCAAAGGGTAGTGTCGAAATGTGCATATCTCTATGGGAGATTATACCTTGCACTCTGGCATGTTTGCTTTGACCTTAGGCGGATGTGATGTGGTTTTGGGCACTCAATGGCTACACACACTTGGCCCTATCTTATGGGATTTTGCTGAACTTTGGATGCAGTTTTCCCTCAATTGACAAAAACACACATTGACAGGATTACAACTAGGGTCTCTCAGCATCATCATTTCACATCGCATGGAAAAAATCCTCAAGAAGAATTCACATGGTGTCATCACTCAGATCCATTCCATTCAGATGCAACCATCAGTGGTCTCCACTACTCCTTTGGATCTACAACAAATTCTGGATCAATACATAGGTGTCTTTGCTGAACCAGTGGGATTGTCAACTTCAAGGCCAGAATACCATCGTATTCAGCTCCTTCCTGGCAGCGTTCCTCCCAACATCAGGCCCTATCGCTACCCATTTCACCAAAAAACGGAGATTGAAATGCTCGTTCGGGACTTATTGAAGCAAGGTATTATTCGCCCAAGCACTAGTTCCTTTTCTTCTCCAGTTCTTCTTGTCCACAAAAAAGATGGGTCATGGCGTCTTTGCATTGACTTTCGAGCACTTAATCACCTCACCATCAAGGATAAGTTTCCAATTCCTATTGTTGATGAGCTTCTTGATGAGCTTCATGGGGCTCAATTTTTCTCCAAGTTGGATCTTCGTTCTGGGTATCATCAAATTCGGGTTCATGAGGATGATATCCCTAAAATAGCTTTCCGCACACATGATGGCCATTATGAGTTTTTGGTCATGCCCTTTGGCCTCACTAATGCTCCTTCTACATTCCAGGACTTAATGAATAAAATATTTCGGCCCTACTTGCGGAAATTCATTCTGGTATTCTTTGATGATATCCTCATCTACAATCAAACATGGGATGAACATCTCCAGCATCTGGATCTTGTCATGCAACTTTTCTCTGACCATCATCTCCACGCCAAGCAGTCTAAATGTGTTTTTGGACAGAAGGAAGTTGAGTATCTCGGGCACATTATCTCAGCACAAGGGATTTGCATGGATCCTGCCAAAATCAATGCCATGAACAATTGGCTGCATCCTCAGACACTCAAGAGCCTTCGTGGTTTTTTGGGGTTGACAGGCTACTACCGCAAGTTTGTCAAGGATTATGGGAAGATTGCAGCTCCATTAACTGCTCTATTGAAAAAGGATGCTTTTACATCGACACATGCTGCTCAGTGTGCATTTGACAAACTAAAACAAGCTATGTGTACTACACCTGTTCTAGCTATGCCCAATTTTTCCAAGCCCTTCACTATTGAGAGTGATGCTTGCGGCCATGGACTTGGTGCTATTCTCCTTCAAGATGAACACCCCATTGCATTCACCAACAAAGCCCTTTTAGGTAATAATTTAGCTGCCTCTACATATGAGAAGGAAATGATGGATATTTTGCATGCAGTATAGAAGTGGCGACCATACCTATTAGGGAATCATTTCTGCATCAAGACTGATCACCAGAGTCTAAAATATTTCTTGGAACAGCGTGTCTCCTCCCCAACAAAACAGAAATGGGTTAGCAAACTCATGGGTTATGACTATGAGATCACTTACAAGAAGGGTAAAGACAATATTATGCCAGATGCTCTTTCTCGCACATTTGATGCCCAAGGTTCTCTTTCAGCTATTTCTATGCCTGTTCCAAATTGGTTGCAATCTGTTCAACAGGGTTATGTCAATGACTCTTCCTTATCTCAAATCATCCAATGCTTGACCAACAACCCTTCTGTTGTACCACATTACTCTTGGGATGGTGCTTCTCTGAGATACAAGGGTTGTCTGGTGCTTCCCCAGAGCACAGATCTTCAATAGGATGTCTTCTATGAACTCCATGCTTCTCCATCGACAGGGCACTCTGGGTTCCTCAAAACATATGAATGGGCACGGCATAAATTCTTTTGGCAGGGCATGAAAAGAACAATTCAACAGATGGTGGCTGAATGTGATACCTGCTAGCGCAATAAGGGTGAAACAACACTCCTTCTAGGATTGCTCGAACCCTTGCCCATACCTGCACAGATTTGGACAGATATTTCTATGGATTTCATTGAAGGGCTCCCTAAATTTGGCGGGAAGACAGTGATTCTCGTTGTGGTTGATCGCCTCTCCAAATATAGTCATTTTTGTGCTCTCGACCATCCCTATACAGCCTCCTCAGTCGCTCAAATTTTCCTGGACCAGATCTTTCGTCTTCATGGCATCCCTTCTTCCATTGTCTCGGATCGTGATGCGACTTTCACCAATCATTTTTGGACAGAACTATTTTGCCACACTGGCACCAAACTGAAGATGAGTTCCAGGTATCACCCACAAACAAATGGTCAGACTGAAATTATCAATAAATGCTTGGAAACTTATCTTCATTGCTTCACCTTTGAACAACAACATCAGTGGGAAAAGTGGCTCCCTTTCGCTGAATGGTGGTACAATACCTCTTACCACACTGCCTCTAAAATGACCCTATATGAAGCAGTCTATGGCCAGGCACCTCCAATTCTTCCATACACCCCCAACAGTTCACCAGTTCAGGAATTTGACACGGTCCTTCGAAACTGCGATCAGATTCTTCGCATTTTGCGGGACAATCTTCACATGGCAAGAAATCGCATGAAGCAACAAGCTAATCAACACCGTTCTGAACGCACTTTTCAAGTAGGCGATATGGTTTTTCTTCGTCTCCATCCATACAAGCAATCCTCCCTGAAACTCAAAGGGCATCATAAGCTCGCTCCAAAGTTCTATGGGCCATATCGGATTCTTCATAAGATTGGGTCCGTTGCTTATAAATTGGAACTTCCTCCTTCTTCCCGCATTCATCCAGTATTTCATGTCTCTTGTCTAAAGAAAGTTCTTGGCACCAACATCAGTGGACAAACTATTTTACCCAAACTGGATAACGAAGGATCCATCCTTTTGGAGCCGGAGGCCATCCTCAATTAGCGCACTTGTCAGCTTCGCTCTCGCTCTATCACAGAGGTCTTAATTCAGTGGCATGGCATGCAACCAGAGGATGCTACATGGGAACCACTCCTTTAGATTCAACAACAATTTCCACATCTAAAGCTTTGAGGGCAAAGCTTTTTTTAAGGGGGAGGAGATGTTAGGAACCCATGTCTTTACTTTGTTAGTATATTGTTGTTGGACGCATATAGTTTGTAAGTCGTCCCGTAGTATTTGTTGATCAATAGTTTGTGTTATTGTTGTTGGCGCATATGCTTTGTAAGTCGCCTGTAGTATTGTTGATCCATAGTTTGTAGTGGCCCATGGTTTTGACCCATAGTATTGGTTCCTAGACCTAGTATATACGTGTGTGTTGAGGCCTATGAAGGTACCGTGAAGTTATTTGTATTGAGCTTGCTCAAAGGAGGTTGCCCCCTCGAAGTGGCCTGCAATCAATATAAAAGTGATTCTGAGTTCTATCATTTCTGCTATTTCGCATATTCTTATTAATTAATTGTTGCAGGTTCTTCACATGTACAAGAAGATTCTACAATGGGATATGTTGCTAGAAGCATTCCTCGCATATACGCAGCTTTGGATAATCATCATACATACCATCAGTCATCAATGATTGAAATCGAAGGTAAAATAAATTATTTGTCAATTGCAATTTTAATTGATTCTGGAGCTTCTTACAGTTATGTAAATACTAATCTAGTTGAAAGATGCAATTTAGTAAGTAGTAAGATTCGTAATCTTAGAATGGTACAATTGGATACTGAAATGAAAAGGAAAATTAATTCCATGGTTAAATATTGTTGTTTGGAAATGAATGGGTGTCATACCAAAGCTGATTTGGATATCATTCATCTTGGCTCTTATGATGTGTTAATTGGAATGGATTGGATGGATAAACATTTTGCAGTTTTTTACTTTCATAAAAAAATCATTACTTTCTTGGATGAGAACAAGAATATAGTTTAGATAAATGGAATTCCAAGACCAATTTCCATAAGACAAATTTCATCCATGCAATTGAAGAAATGTTTTAGAAAGGGGTGCCATTTGTATTCTATACACGTGGAGGAAATGAAAACTGAAAATGAGCCAAGCCTAAATGAACATACAGTGTTGAAAGAATTTGAGGATGTGTTCCAATATGTACTCAAGTTACCAACAAAGCAAGATATTGAATTTACAATTGATTTGGTTCCTAGAGTTGTGTCGGCATCAAAAGATCCTTACAGAATGAGTACCCTGTAGCTAACAAAATTGCATATGCAAGTGGAAGAGTTATTAATGAAGGGTGATATATGGGCCAGTGTGTCACCATGGGGAGCGGTAGCTCTGTTTGTAAGAAATAAATATGGCACACTAAGATTGTTTGTGGATTATAGGAAACTAAATAAAGATACAATCAAGAATAGGTATCCACTACCAAGAATTGATGATCTCTTTGATCATTTGAGAGGGGAAAAAGTCTTTTCCAAGATTTATTTGAGATTTGGGTATCACCAAGTGTGCCAAAAAGATGAGTACATCAACAAAACTGCTTTTAGAACTAGGTACGGGAATTATGAATACACAATATTTCCTTTCGAACTAACAAATGCCCCAACCCCATTCATGTGCCTAATTAATGGTGTGTTTAAATCATTTTTGGACAAGTTCATTATAGTATTCCTGGATGATATTTTGGTGTATTCCAAATCTAAGGAAGATCATGAAGAGCATATTTGGATTACCTTTCAAATCCTGAGATAAAATCAAATATATGCCAAACTTAGCAAATGCTCATTCTATCATAATCAACTCTTGTATTTAGGTCACATCATCTCCGAGGAGGTTGTAGTAGTGGACCCAATGAAAATAAAATTCATAGAAGAATGGCCTACATAAAAAAATGTCAGTTAAGTAAGATCATTTATGGGGCTTGCAGATTATTATTTAAGGTTCATAGAATCTTTCCCTCGGATTGCAAATCCAATTACATCATTACAAAATAAGGATGTAAAGTTCATCTGGAACCAAAAGTGTGAAGATAGATTCAGACTCTTGAAAGAATTACTCACATGTGCTCCAATATTAAAAATTATGGATCCATACAAAGAGTATGTGGTTTGTACAAATGCATATCGAGAAGGATTCGATGGATTTTTGGTGCAAGATGGGCATGTGATTTGTTATGAATCATGGAAGCTGAAGGAGCATGAAAAGAACTATGTTACTCATGATCTGGAGTTAGCTTCTATAGTTCATGCACTCTGGATGTGGAGGCATTATCTCATGGGGAACAACTTTAAATTAAATATGGATCATCATAGTCTAAAATATTTGTTTGAGCAGCCTAACTTGAATGCCAAACAATCCAGATGGATTGAATTTCTTATTGAATTCAATTTTGAAATCGAGTACATAAAGGGAAAAGAGAACTGAGTGGCAGATGCACTAGTAGAAGAATTCAAATAATGCACTTGGAAATATGATTTGAAAATCAGGTTACAAGATGCACTAAAAGTAGATGACCATTATTGCAAGTGGTGGCAGCGTTGAAAACAGACAATAGGCCATTAAAATTTTCCAAATATGCATTGACTGAAAATAGAATTCTTCAATTTAATGACAGAATTTATGTACCAACTAAAAGTGAATTGAAGAAAATTATATTACATGAAATGTATAATGTTCCTTATGCAGGTCATCCTGGGTACCAAAAGATGTTGATAGAAATTAAGAAATAATATTATTGGCCATGCATGAAGAAATAAGTGGCCATATTTATTGATCAATGCTTAGAATTTCAAAGAGTAAAAGCAGAACATAAACACCCTGCTGGTCTACCCAATCCATTGTCAGTACCAGAATGAAAGTGGGATGTGGTAACCATTGATTTCATTACAAATTTACCTAGAACATTGAAGCATCATGACTCCATTATGGTAGTGGTTGACAAATTGTAAAATTCATCCCATTTTTTTCCAGTGCATTCAACATTTAAAGCAACTAAGATCACATAAATTGATATGAAGGAAATTGCCAGGTTGCATGGTATTCCAAAAGCAATAGTTTCATATCTAGATCCAAAGTTCACTTAGAACTTTTGGAAGGGGTTTTTTAGATCATTTGGGAGAAAACTCAATTTTAGTATGGCTTATCATTTGCACGAGGATGGACAGACTGAGCGTGTAAATCAAATCATTGAAGACATGCTCAAAATGTATGTAATGGAAAAAACCAGTAAATGGGAATATTACCTGTACTTAGTGGAATTTGCCTACAATAACATTTAATAAGCATCATTGAAGATGAGTACATTTCAAGCATTATATGGAAGAAAATGTAATGTTCCAGTGAATTGGAACAAACCAATGGATAGGCTAATAGTTGGACCAGAAATGCTTTAGGACATGGAAAAACAGGTAACCAAGATCAAACAAAACTTTGAAGGTAGCTCAAGATCGTCAAAAGAGTTATGTAGATAAAAATAGAACACACAGAGAGTTTCAAGTTGGGGAAAAAGTGTTCCTAAAGGTCAGAGGAAAAAAAATTCATTGTGGTTGGGTAACTGCAAGAAGTTGGCCCCCATATTTTGTGGACCTTTTGAGATCCTAAACATAATTGAATCAGTATCCTATGAGCTAGCTCTACCTACTACGGTTAATGTGCACAATATTTTTCATGTTTCATTATTGAAAAAGGATGTTTATGATTCTAATCACATACTTGATTGGTATGTGGTATAGGTGGAACCCAAAGGGGAAATCCAAGTATAACCAGTTTGCATACTAGACAGAAGAGTCAAGACACTCAGAAATAGGGTCATAGGAAAGGTAAAATTCCAATGGACCCATTACAGTCCTGAAGAAGCGACTTCATAAATGGAAGACGAGATGCGAGAAGAGTATCCCCATCTATTTTGAAGACTTGTATATATGTAATGTAAATAAGTTTTGAATTTTTTTATATGCTTTTGGGCAATGAAACATCGAGGATGGTGTATACTTTCAGGGGGAGGGGAATGTAACACCCTTGGTTTGAAACCCCTAGTTGATGATGCCAAGATGTAAATATTGACTATGAATGCTTGCAATGATGAACATATTATATTTTTCAATTATTAATATTAAAATAGACAATTGGTTGTGCTGAGGTAGTACACTGAAAATATCAGGGACTCATGTTTTCACCAAATTCAGCAAGGGGGTTGAAATTCCTTACATGGGGAAACTAAATTCATTCAATCCCTAAAATCACAGAATTTCTCTCAGACTTGTTGACTGTAGAACCAACCATGGCACCAAATAAATCCACCATAGTAGTAAAAATCAAAGCCATAGAAGAGAAATCCAGGATGCAACTAGAAGAAGTTGTCATGACCCCACTAAAGGATAGAATACACTGAATTAAGAAATAAAAAAAGAACGAGAAAAATTGGGGATAACAATACATAGAAATGAAGGAATGTGGAATTAGGGAAAACCAATGGATATAAGATACCAATAATATCCCTATCATGAAGATTCATGGATACTCGAATGCACCTCTCATAACCCCACTTGGAAACCTAAAAGATATAATAACACAATTTATTGTCAGTCATTACCGCAATAGGCCCAAATCTAGATCAATGATACCATCTCGATCATATATTCCCTCATTTCTATAATTAATTTCTTATAAATCAAAGGACCACCAATAGAAATCTCAACCAAGCCACTACCGCTTGTCGAAGAATTCACAGGGTCCCCAACAGGTAAAATATCTAAGGGGCTTATTATCAATAAATTCCAGTATGATTCAGTCAAATGGGTTGCGGTTCTTATCTCATTATGTCTAAAAATATTAGGTTGAGCATCCGACTTGAGGTTCGACATGCTAGAAGAAGTCAAGCAGGTCACTTATGACGCAAAAATATTCAATCAGGCCGACCATTTGCACAATTGGTCAAGACCAACTGCAAGAGATTCCAAGAGTTAGCACAAGCAATCAGATTCCCATCATTTCTTATATGGATAATAATGGAGAAAATTTCTCCAGAGAGTGAAACAGAATTCACCAACACACATCAACCATTGATGAAAAACTTCCAAATATTTGGAGGGAAGGGACCATCTTACAATGTAGAAAATGCAAATTCCTACTTGAAAAACTGGTTCCATGTAGTAAAAACCAAGTGCAACTATTGGAGAGTATACCAACACATTCATCGCATTTTACCCCATGAAGCACATATTGAACTTGGCCTTGACCATACAAAGGTATGGTACATACAGGGTGTTGCAGGAGAGGCACAAGAGCTCGACTATTACCCCAATGTTGTCGATATGTTTACTAATTTGTCGAGACAAACAAATACTAAAATACCAATACCAACCATAGGTAAGGATAAAGAGTGGGATATCATTGAGACACTAACATATGGAGATCTAGAATACCAAATGGAAATAAAACTATACATCACCGCATTCGTCCCAAACGATGAGCCAAATAAAACATTGGCAATAGTGCCCTCTGCTAGTCAAAGAAAATATCTAGTTCTCAAACTCTTGGGACAGACTACTAAGGCTGAAAAAGAAGAACCGCTCATCAAATATGGAGTTGAGCCCAACTTTTATGAGCTATGAATAAAGGAAAAATTCAACCAAGTCATTGAATAGATACTTATCTTTCAACGTAACCTCAAAGGAAAAACGACTAAGAATAACACAAAAGAAAATAAAACATCTTATATTAAATACTATAGAATATGACCTCGAAGAACTGAGGGATCATGCCAAACATGTTTTACTAGAAGCCACAAAGAATAAAGTGACCGTAGAGCTCCAAATTTAGAAGGAATATGAGCAGAAGCGGCCATTGCAGCAAACCATCTAAAAGACTTCTTCTGCAATGCTATAGCCGCCAACGAAAAAACTAAAGGTAACTCACACTTCAAAAGAAAAAAATATGGTTGATCTGACAGACGACTTGCCACAATCGTTACCATCCCAACTTCAAGAAGAACAAGAAGAGGTACCTATACCAAGTCTCGATCCCTTCAAACTGTCCCCAGAGTTTAGTCAATTTCTTTCTACTTATTCACAATATATATCACATTTATCCAAGCTTTATGTGACATCCCTTCGATGATTAACCACTATATCATCACCTACACCAACCAACTCAAAACCTAAAAAGATGCAGTTGCTTTCATCACTTAAACATTTCCTCAAATCCTATGTAACTTCCTCAACCACTATTGATCCTCTATTACAAATCCAAGTGAAAACAAATCTAACTATAACATAGACTAAATATGATACATCCCTTTCTGACCTGAGTCCATCACCATCGTCACCACAAATGAATTCGTCTGAAACCACCATTTTTCTATATGAACCATTGACTACTTCCCTAATAGTATCTTTGACATTGCCCCCACCTAACACAACTTCACTTACTGTGTCGTTACGCCTTTCGATCGCAAGAGATTCGACCATTATCACAACCTCTTCATCGAATCTGTCGAATTCAACAGTATCATCTTCCACTATTGTCACGACTTCTACACTTCCCCTAGTATCATCAGCCCAAATATTGGCAACACTTGAGTTCCCCCCGCTACATAACCTCCACCTATGTTGACCCCACCCACATCGCCCTTACCTCTGTCAACCCTAACTCTGTCGAACCTACCTCCGTCGACCCTACCTCCAATGACCCTACCTTCATTGAGCCTACCTACATTGACCCTGACTTATTCAAATTTACTATCGTCGACTATGACCACTTCAACTCCACTGATTTCTACACCACCCTCATTGGCTGCAGTTGCATCGACCACTCCCCAGATGACCATGACTACCAACAAAATTAAAAAGAAGTCACCTAAGAAAACCAAAAATAAGAAGACCAAAAGTGCCTCCCAACTAACTTTCACAGTACAACTAGTAGCAGGATCAAAAGAAGACAAAGCCATCTTTATTCCCTCCAAAGCATCAGAATAGGAACTTGACAACTTCATCAAAGTGGCTACCAAGGAGTGCACTAAGAGATGGTCTGAAGATTCAAAACATTGAAGGAGGAACAGGAAAATGTATGGATAGTATGTTCAACAAATGCAAAAAATATTATTGGGCCATTACCAAAGCCTCAACCAAAGAAAACAATGGATAAAGTACAAATTCTAGTTGAATTTGTCCTCGATAATTATGAAAAAGTACAGGACCAACTATTGAAAAAACATGACAAAATTGGTCTGCTCATTACCGACCAGTTCAGAGCATTTGAAGGATGCAATAAAAAGATAAAAGAGTATGAAGTACAGGAAACCAAGCCACAATTGTTCTTAATAATTGGTACTCATATTATGGGAAAATTTGAGTTGCAATTCATAATATGTAGAGCACTTTACTAGAGATTTATAAAAACAAGCATTCACCCGACCCAGTCTCCGCACAAATTTTGGATGATTAACTTAGCATGGAGCAAAAATGACAAGATTAGTTAAGGAGAAAAGAGTACCAATGGTTACAATAAGGAAAGTGAACATAAGAATAATTTAGTTGGATGACAAATCGCATCTACAAATTGAGATCAACATAAATCCAAACATAGAATTTTGGTCCAAACATGCAAAACATAGTAGATCATCCTATGCCAGTAAAAGTGATACACCTGTCTGAACTCACTAGTTTGGCTACAAAACTCAAGATTTTTCTAGCCGAATGGGATGGATTTCAAGAATGCATCTCCATCTCTGCTTTAGCTATAATTGAAGCATGTTTTGACTTCATTCCTCCAAGCGATGCATCCAGCTCTCAGCAGCCCTAATTTTTTTTCCTATTTCTGTAATTTTGTTAAAACTTGTATAAAAAGTCACATCTTCATGTTCTCTTTAGGACAAAGAAATGTTTTCGGATGGGGGATATGTTGGAGGATCCTAATCAACCAACCGATTAGGTCCTCCCGATTGACTAGAAACTAGTCAACCCATTCAATCGGGCTGGTCAAGTCGATTGACTAGATAGTTAAAGTAGTTACAACTATATAACTAATTGTATGATCTATATAATAGGTTGGTGAGCCAGGATATGATATTTTCCCCATTTGTACGAGTTTGTTATGATTTTCTAAGAAATATACTTGTTACTTATGTCTCCATTACTTTCTCTCTTTCTTACTCTCTTTATGTATGTGTGTTCTAATATTTGATATATCTATGTGTATGTTGTACTACTGGTAACCTCATGTAATCTCGTAGATTAAAACAACATGAAAGCAGAGTTCTCTGCTTTGTGGACTCTTCTTTGCTTTGAAAATAAACAAGGTATGAACAAGCTATAGGTAATGGGGGACTCCAAAACAGTGATTGTTTGGTTCAATTAAAACAAATCTATGTAACTAATCTCCCTTGGAACCCTTCTACAGGAAATTCAAAATACAATTTAATAATTTTAATGGTCATCATTTAGGCATGTATTCTATGAGCTAAATCAAAAGGTGGACAAGCTCTCCAAAGAGGTGTTGTTAATGGTCGAAGTCTCCTTTGATTTTTTGAGTTCTTTTATGGCCATTAAGTTGAAGTAACAGAATTTAATTACCAAGCCACCTTGAAGTCCTCTATCAATAATTTGGCCATTAAGTTAATTCTATCTTAGATGTTTACTATTATGGTTGAAAGACCCTTGGGAGTATTGAAAAATATGGTTATATGTTTATATTTCTGGAACTGTTTAGTGTTCTTTGTTCTTTTTATGTCAAGTATTTTGTCTATACTTAATGCTCCCAGTTCTTGAGGTGAAGATTAGTATATAAAGGCTATGAAACTAAAGGAAGGCATGTTCATGTAATTAAAAAAGGTAGGTATTTATCTTTGGATTCAGTCTGATCAGTGTCAATTCAATAGCATTTTATCATTCCTTTTGGACAACAACATGTATACTCATATTTATTAATATAAGGATTTGTTTCTTTGAAAAAAACTAATGAATACTAAATCAAACATTATTTTTGGAAATAATGGCTTGATAAGGTCCACTTTGGGGAACTATGCCATTTTTAAAAGGTGCACAACATTAATGACATGGAAAAATAATATTCCTTCTATTTTAGGGCCAATGCAAAAATTTCAAGTGTGCATCTCATGTGTGGAAAATGAGTCAAATACTACATGTTGATATTTTTTCAAACTTTAATTTTGACTAATCTCAAGTGGAAAAACAAAGGCCATATAAAGATGGAATGATCGGAAATGGGGGCTAAAATTATCAAAGTAATGTATTCAACTAATAAGTCATGAAATTGTAGGTGAGAAAATTAGTCTAAAAGATAGATTTGGGGTGTGAGGCCTATTATGGTATTAGACTTGGGGAAATTTGGAATGTTGAGGAAGTTCAAGAGTTCAAGTGACAGTAGATTATTTCAATGTAAGTATAAATTTCATTAGCATGACTAGGTAGGATCCATTACTTTTTTTTATCATTGGAATACTTATGAACATTGGGGTGTACAAGACTTCAAATATAGTCAAAAAGTACTAGCTGCCTTAGTTCCAAACATAGGTATTGATGTTGAATCTATTAAATTAACTCACTATCTCACAACAAGAATAACAAAATAGATTGTGCATTAAATTGTCAACATGAGGTCCAAATGCTTGCAAGATGTCATGTATTGTATATGCAGGCTCCACGTTCTTTACTTTCACTAGTTTTCTAATATGTTTTTATATAAACAAATTACATTTCTTTAAAATAAATGAAATTCCATTGTACAGGAAATGAAAGCATGCCACACTTAATAAATCAAAATATACATAGACTAACTTCTTAAAAATGGAATTCAACCAAAGGAATAATCATGATCTATTTACTTGTATGATTATCATGCCAATGAGAACCCTTATGTCACAAGAGAATATCCTTACATGATTTGGTCACTTCTTCATTCCATAGATCAATTTTCCATTATGTTGGAAAACTATGATAAAGACTAATCTATTGTGGTTGTAACAAAAACTGATTAAGCTATGGAATTCTAATGAACATGGGTAAAATTGGAATTAAAAAGAACAAACTAAAAATGTAATTGAGAAACAATGTAAAGTACCCATCATTGCATTCTATTGAAGTGAACTCTGCCACCCAGAATACGGTATTGAGTTGATCCGGATTTATGTGGGAACGAAATGAAAGATTAGATAAATAATCATATACAAAGATACATTTCAAAGAACACAGTGATACAATAAACACATATTCTATTAAATAGCGGAAATAGAACAGACTATAAATACAACAGCTAGAATGGTAGTAGCTATCTCTGAGAAGAGATGTGGTTGTTGTGTTCATTCGTTCCAAGATGATTACAAAGAGAGTTTGAAAGGCCTATTTATCATAAGCATGAGGGAAAGAATCCCAAACATCCAAAAACCTAACCCTAGAAGATGAACCGTCATAACGTTTGCAGCCCCAAGGTGGTTAGTTGAATAGTCAACTTCCTGGGGTCATAACATTTGCATATGATCTCCATTTGGGGTGCTCGGTAACTGGTTGGAAAGGTCTATTTGAGATTTACAACTTTCAGCTAGGGAAAAATGCATGATGTTGGTAACCATTTGGCCCCCCAAATCCCCAAAAAAGGTCGTTTAGGGCCTCAAAACGGCCCCTGAAGTTTAGGACCCGAAAAACCATAGAAAAATTACTAGAAAATTTGCAAAATGGGAAACTATTTTGAGCAAGTGGAATAGGTGGGTGGCCACCGATATCCATCTGGATCAATCCTTCCCCCTTAGGAAGCAATGGTCTCCATTGCGTCAAATCCCTTATCATATGTCGATCTATGTGTCGAGTTGAGATCCTGGTGCGGCATTTGCTGAAGTGGAAAGGTTTCCTTACTTTGACATCTTCAGAGGGTTGTAATTGTTGTTGATGGATGCACTGGAGCTGTTCAACAGTTTTGGTTGTTGTGGTATCCTTGGTTTGCACCGGTGTGGATGGTTTCTTTTTGGAGGAGCACCTTGAATGTGTGGCCTTGCACTATAGAGGTACCTGAATAGGCGATGCTGCACTGACTTTGTGTTCTTCTTGTTTCTGCTGAGTAGAAGGATAATGTGCAAAGGTTGTGGATGTCTTTGCAATCTAATGTTAACCTTTAGTGGAAATTACGAATAGGGAAAATTTTCCAGTGTGGGAGATTATATTCCTTCCCTGCTTGGTTGGGGTAGGTGAAACTATCTCTGGTATCCGATAGAGTTGTCCTCTCAAAGTGACAATGACACTGTGAGGTCATGATTCATATACAGCATGACGCTTCCACATATATGGTTTTCCTAAAAGAACATCACATACTTCAAGTGGGGCCACATCACACAATACCTCATCTTTGAAGGGCTTGATGCCGTATGGTAGGAAACATTGATGACTAACGCGAATCATTCATCCTTGGCTTCCTTCGTCCTTGGCTTAACCATCCAATGGTGTATGGTTGCGGGTGTGGTGTTATCGGTAGTTCCAATCTCTTGATGGCTTCTGCTAAGATCAGGTTCTTTTGGCTGCCACTGTCCACAAAAAAATGTAGGGGAATTCCCTTCACCCACATCAGTGAGTGGACGAGGCGCTCCTTTGCCTCTGACTCTTCAGGTTCCTCTGGTTGAATCTGTGTGGTAGCAATAATGACACAGGGTTCTACATCAATGATCTGCTTCCCTTTGTCTGCAGCTGTGACATTGGGTTCTGAATCAGAATCGGAATTGGGATATGATTATGAATCTTTGATCTCCGCCACCAATGACTGTTTTGAGTGACATTCATCAATGTTGTGTCAGGGGCTTTTGTGGAACTTGGACCACTTCCCAGTGTCCTTCTTTGTCTTTCCATTACCCTTCTTTGCTTGTGGTTGGGACTGGTTGTCCTTTCCCTGCCCCATGTTCTGTGAGCCAGATTTTCCCTTTCCCTGCTTTTGCGCAGGTCCGAAGTCATGCTTGTTCTTTTGCCTAAATTTTTGCTCAAGTTTGACAGCATATCAATAGGAGGATCCGAGTGAAGATATCTCCAGGAAATCCATATGTGTCCGTATGTACTAGTGTAGGCCACTGCGATATTTCAGTACTAGGTGTCGATCAGAAGCCTTGATACCTAGCTTTGTGCGCAAGGTATGAAATTTGTTGGTGTACCCTGACACCGTTTGGTCCCTCTATTGACGCAAAATGGTCCATTTTGTGTACTGGTCATCATAGTTTCCCACAGGGTAATATTGTTCCTTAACGACATCTATAAAAGAGGCCCAACAAGTGGGATTGGCCTGAAAAAATCTAGACTCATCTGATGCATTTTGCTCACAATAAGTTTCCCACCAATGTTTGACATGGGGGACAGCCTTGAGGAGCGCAAAGGTGATCTTTTCCTTGTCGGAAAAATTGTGGACAGAGAAATACCCTTCTAGTAGATTCAACCATTTATCTATGGCGTTAGCATCTATCTGGCCTTCAAATAAAGGGATATCAAAGTTAACTTGTACCTTGAAGGGAGTCGCATCTCCGAAATGGCTGCTCGTTGAAGGTGTATATGTCGCCGTCGCCATGCGTCGAAGGATTTGGGCGAAATTATCCATCATCTCATTCCCTTGTCGCGCGAGGGCTTCCTCGAGCAACAACTTGATAGGATCTCCTACTCCTTCGTCTCTCTTTTCATCCGCCATGGGAGGACATTTGGGGCAGCAAGAGTGATCTTCCCCAAGTCAAACTAGTTCGAGACCCAACTCTCTGTATCTTGACCTCGTCAGGGACATGCACCGAGAAACAATCAATGAGCAGATTTCTCTAATACCACTGACCCATATTTATGTGGGAACGAAATGAAAGAGCAGATAAATAATCATATACAAATATACATTTCAAAGAACACAGTGATACAGTAAACACATATTCTATTAAATATCGGAAATAGAACAAATTGTAAATACAACAGCTAGAATGGTAATAGCTATCTCTAAGAAGAGATGTGGCCATTGTGCTCATTCGTGCCAAGATGAATACAAAGAGAGCCGAAAGGCCTATTTATCATAAGCATGAGGGAAAGAATCCCAAACATCCAAAAACCTAACCCTAGAAGATGAACCGTCATAAAGTTTGCGGCCACAAGGTGGTTAGTTGAATAGTCAACTTCCTGGGGTCATAAATTTTGCATACGATCTCCCTTTGAGGCGCTCGTTAACCCATTGGAAAGGTCTATCCGAGATTTACAACTTTCAACTAGGCTCATATGTATGTCGTTGGCAATACTTTGGCCCCCCAAATTTCCAAAAATGGTCGTTTAGGGCCTCAAAATAGCCCCAAATGTTTAGGACCCGAAACACCGTAGAACAATTACTAGAAAATTGGAAAAATGGGAAATTGTTTTGAGCTGGTGGAATAGGTGGGTGGCCACCGATATCCATCTGGATCAATCATCCCCCCTTAGGAAGCAATGGTATCCATTGCGTCAAATCCCTTATCATATGTCGAGCTTTCTATCGAGTTGATCTCCTGGTGCGGCATTTGCTGAAGTGGAAAGGTTGCCTTACTTTGACATCTTCAGAGGGTTGTAATTGTTGTTGATCGATGTGCTGGAGTTGTTCAACAGTTTTGGTTGTTGTGGTATCTTTGGTTTGCACTAGTGTGGATGGCTTCTTTTTGGAGGAGCACCTTGAATGCATGGCCTTGCACTGTAGAGGTACCCGAATAGGTGATGCTGCACTGACTTTGTGTTCTTCTTGTTTCTGTTGAGTAGAAGGATAATGTGAAGAGGTTGTGGATGTCTCTACGATCTGATGTTCACCTTTAGTGGCAATTACGAATAGGGAAAATTTCCCAGTGTGGGAGATTATCTTCCTTCCCTGCTTGGTTGGGGTAGGTGCAACTATCTCTAGTATCCGATAGAGTTGTCCTCCCAAAGTGACAATGACACTGCAAGGTCATGATTCATATATAGCATGATGCTTCCACATATATGGTTGTCCTAAAAGAACATCACATACTTCAAGTGGGGCCACATCACACAATACCTCATGTTTGAAGGGCTTGATGTTGTATGGTAGGCGACATTGATGACTGACGTGGATGCTTCATCCTTGGCTTAGCCATCCAATGGTGTATGTTTGCGGGTGTGGTGTTATCGATAGTTCCAATCTCTTGATGGTTTCTGCTAAGATCAGGTTCTTTTGGCTACCACTGTCCACAACAAAATGTAGGGGAATTTCCTTCACCCACATCTGTGAGTGGAAGAGGCGCTCCTCTGCCTCCGACTCTTCAGGTTCCTCTGGTTGAATCTGTGTGGTAGCCACAATGACACTGGGTTCTGCATCAATGATCCACTTCCCTTTTTCTACGGCTGTGACATTGGGTTCTGAATTAGAATCGAAATAGGGATCTGATTCTGAATCTTTGATCTTCACCACCAATGACTGTTTTGAGCGACATTCATCAGTGTTGTGTCAGGGGCTTTTGTGTAACTCGCACCACTTCCCGATGTCCTTCTTTGTCTTTTCATTACCCTTCTTTGCTTGTGGTTGGGACTGGTTTTCCTTTCCCTGCCCCATGTTCTACGAGCCAGAGTTTCCCTTGCCCTACTTCTGCGTAGGTCCGAAGTCACGCTTGTTCTTTTGCTGAAATTTTTGCTCAAGTTTGACAGCATATCGATAGGCGGATCCGATTGAAGGGATTTCTAGGAAATCCATCTATGTTCATATGTACCGGTGTACGCCACTGCGATATTTAAGTACTAGGTGTCGCTCGGAGTCCTTGATACCCAGCTTTGTGTGCAAGGTATGAAAGTTGTTGGTGTACTCCGACACCATTTGGTCCCTTTCTTGATGCAGAATGGTCCATTTTGTGTACTGGTCATCATAGTTTCCCACAGGGTAATATTGTTCCTTAACGACATCTATAAAGAGGCCCAACAAGTGGGATTGGCCTCAAACAATCCAGACTCGTCTGATGCGTTTTGCTTACAATAAGTTTCCCACCAATTTTTGACATGGGTGACAACCTTGAGGAGCGCAAAGGTGATCTTTACCCTGTCGAAAAAGTTGTGGACAGAGAAATACCCTTCTAGTAGATTCAAACATTTATCTATGGCGTTAGCATCTATCTGGCCTTCAAATAAAGGGATATCAAAGTTAACTTGTACCTTGAAGGGAGTCGCATCTCCGAAATGGCTGCTCGTTGAAGGTGTATCTGTCGCCGTCGCCATGCGTCGAAGGATTTGGGCGAAATTATCCATCATCTCATTCCCTTGTCGCACGAGGGATTCCTCGAGCAACAACTTGATAGGATCTCCTACTCCTTCGTCTCTCTTTTCATCCGCCATGGGAGGACATTTGGGGCAGCAAGAGTGATCTTCCCCAATTGAAACTAGTTCGAGACCCAACTATCTGTATCATGACCTCGTCGTGGACATGCACCGAGAAACAATCAAAGAGCAAATTGCTCTGATACCATTGATCCGAATTTATGTGGGAACAAAATGAAAGAGCAGATAAATAATCATATACAAAGATACATTTCAAAGAACATAATGATACAATAAACACATATTCTATTAAATAGCGGAAATAGAACAGACTGTAAATACAACAGCTAGAATGGTAGTAGCTATCTCTGAGAAGAGATGTGGCCGCTGTGCTCATTCATGCCAAGATGAATACAAAGAGAGGCCGAAAGGCCTATTTATCATAAGCATGAGGGAAAGAATCTCAAACATCCAAAAACCTAACCCTAGAAGATGAACCGTCATAAAGTTTGCGGCCCCAAGGTGGTTAGTTGAACAGTCAACTTTCCGGTGTCATAACTTTTGCATACGATCTCTGTTTGGGGCGCTTGGTAACCCATTGGAAAGGTCTATCCGAGATTTACAACTTTTGACTAGAAACTTAGGTGTGTTGTTGGCAACCATTTTTCCCCCCAAATCGCCAAAAAAGGTCGTTTAGGGCCTCAAAACGGCACCAGAAGTTTAGGACCCGAAAAACCGTAGAAAAATTACTAGAAAAATGGCAAAATGGGAAACTATTTTGAGCCAGTGGAATAGGTAGGTGGCCACCCATATCCATCTGGATCAATCCTCCCCCCTTAGGAAGCAATGGTATCCATTGCGTCAAATCCCTTATCATATGTCGATCTTTGTGTCGAGTTGAGCTCCTAGTGCAACATTTGCTGAAGTGGAAAGGTTGCCTTACTTTGACACCTTCGGAGGGTTGTAATTGTTGTTGATGGATGTGCTGGAGTTGTTCAACAGTTTTGGTTGTTGTGGTATCCTTGGTTTGCACCGGTGTGGATGGTTTCTTTTTAGAGGAGCACCTTGAATGCGTGGACTTGCACTATAGAGATACCCGTATAGGCAATGCTGCACTGACTTTGTGTTCTTCTTGTTTCTGCTGAGTAGAAGGATAATGTGCAGAGGTTGTGGATGTCTTTGCGATCTGATGTTCACCTTTAGTGGCAATTACGAATAGGAAAAATTTTCCAGTGTGGGAGATTATCTTCCTTCCCTGCTTGGTTGGGGTAGGTGCAACTATCTCTGGTATTCGATAGATTTGTCCTCCCAAAGTGACAATGACATTGCGAGGTCGTGATTCATATACAGAATGACGCTTCCACATATATGGTAGGCCACATCACAAAATACCTCATCTTTGAAGGGCTTGATGTCGTATGGTAGGCATTATTGATGACTGACTGTTACAACGTAATTTTCCACCTTGTGAACATCAGCACTCTTTGGCTTGCAGGATCCATTTTACTAACTCAGATCCACTTTATATCCTCTAGACACACTATTTCCCTATTTTTTCCCCTGTACGCTAGCCGTATCACTACAGTGGGCATACCCGTGAGTTGTATCACTACAGCCCGCAGGTAGCATGTAAAATGTTAAAAATCAATAGTTAATTACTTTTTACTCCCAAAAAGCAGTCATAGGGTGACCTTTGGCCCTCCATTTGCCCCGAAATGCCTCCATGTGTCCTTTCACTTACCTTTGAGAGGACTATATATTGAGCACATATGGCATATGGACGGGAGGAGAAAGAGAGTTCAAGAGAACTCTAGTGGATTTTTTCCCTATCTTGAGTCTACACTCATTGATCCTTGTAGTTGTGAACCCTTTATGTTCACCTTGTTGTGGGGAAAATGCACCTATAGTTCAGGGGAGAAACTACCAACTTATGGTGATAAAGATAGACTTACAAGCATTCTGCAAGTACAACAAATAAATGAAGAGATTAGGGTTTAGAGATGTAGGCACCTCATTCAGAAGGTTGATCCTATCTTTGCCTCCCTCGCTCTTCAATGCTTATCCAGTGTCGCAATGCCCAGACTTGCAAAACAACTTGATACCTTTCTCAAACACATTTGACTACATATATAAGACTGATATTCATAATAGAAGAAGACATCAGATTATAAACAAACTGTAATCAAATCTAAGACACATTAATAGGTCATATTTGGAAAGAGAAGAATGCCTGATCTTTATTAATGAATGAAAACAAGTACATAAAGTTATACCTTCTTTCAAGCTTGGCACTTCACAAAACCTAGATTCAAGGTCTCCTGCTTCTGTTCTCCAAGGATTCCAGCCTCTAATCAATTGTGATAGGGTTTACCAAAACTGAAGCACAATAGAGGGGGATGAGGGTCTCCATTCCTCCATCATAACTTTGTAATTGGGCTTGGTCCTTTCACATGACCCTTCTACCCTCCTTATATAGTCAGTGAGGAAGAGGAAAAGAAGTTATAACCGCTCAAGAGGTTTCCCAACCAACTTAACTTACTCGAATTTCGAGATTTTGACCAAAACAAGGGTGTACGCTACTCTACAGTAGACAAAGTCACGTACACACGCTACTATTTCAATAGTGGAGTCGCGCTCAGTAGCGTATACACGCTACTATCATGCCTGTGTACCAGCGCTCATGTTAAAAAATGGCCAAAAACAGGCTTTTCTGCTCATTTTCAGGAGATGGTTTGGTCTGGAAAAATGTTCCTAAGGGTCATATACATCAAATGGATAAAGAATGAGGTAATTTCAACCATTTTTAGTGTCCCAAATGACTCCTCCATCCACAAATGTCCTGTTGTGTGACTGAACTTGATCTCAAGAAGTGTCATCATGCGACCAAGGGAAACAAGTGTCGTCACGGACGGAGAGGTGTCATTTCAAGCTATAACACACCTTCCAAACTCCTATCATAGTTTGAGTTTTCCATTCCATGGAGGATTGAAGTGGTGGAGGCACAAGTGGAGAGACCTAGATCTTGGTTCAAATTGGTTGCGGACAAGAGGTCGTATCACATTGTACTTGTTATTTATTAATAGAAATACTCATATTCTCGTCCATTAATGTTGTGAATGTTGTTTATATTACATTAGGTTGCATTTACTTATAATATCATGGACCATTGCTATTGATGATGTTAACGTCGTTTATATATTATATGCGCTTGTTTTATATTGGTTGTCAAGACTAATTTGCAGGTTCAAGTGCACGAGTTGAAAACTCCAACGAGGATCTACATCAAATGTTTGGATAGAGGTTGGTTATATTCTTCATTATCTTAGCATTGTCATTTATATAGAATAACATTGAGAATTGAGTTAATTTCTGGTAGTCAGTTGTCTGTTGTGGTCCACCCCAAGCCATAGGAAGTTTTCTCCAACACAGTAATGGTGACTCCACTGGGGATAACATCCATTTTTGGGGATTTTTAAGCATTATTCCCTTTTTAGAGTTGTTGTGTGTCGAGTCTCTGTGTCATTGATTGGTCGTTAGGATACTCTAGAGAAAACACCCTTTTTCTGAGCCATTGGACTCTTTTTCTGCTCATTTGCTTTTCCCTGTATGCGGGTGAGCCTAGTTCTGCCCGCCTCTATCTGCACTATAGCCCGAGGGTACCCGCAGGTATTCCTTTGACAGTAGCGTACAACTTTGGGG
This sequence comes from Larix kaempferi, assembly GCA_027924585.1. Classification (NCBI taxonomy): domain Eukaryota; kingdom Viridiplantae; phylum Streptophyta; class Pinopsida; order Pinales; family Pinaceae; genus Larix; species Larix kaempferi. Next base: position 8,879,930 of record BSBM01000431.1, on the reverse strand, counting down.
GTGATTTGTTTATGGCCTTTGGTTGTTGCTGGGTTGATTCTAAGTGTTCCTGAGTCTTCTTTGGCCTTATTCCTAACTGTTCCAAGCCTTGTTTGTGACCAGAACTCCTCTTTTCTCTTGGTTTTGAGCCTCATTGGTTTTTACCCATTTTCAATTTTTTAGCTCATTCCATTGGCTAAGTCTTACTGTTTAGGATCTGCTAGGTTGTCTGAGTGATCTCCTGTGCATTTATGTAACTAAATAGTGAGATTTTGCTTTCATTTTTCATTTCATTATATTGAAAAATACAAAAAAATTAATTTTGCATTTTCCTTTTGCTTATAAGTGAAAATACAAAAAAAAATACTTGTATACTGCATTTTGCATTGAGTGCTTGCTGCTTTCATTTAGGTTCTGCTTGTGCATTGAAAATATAAAAGAGTTGTATTTTTATTTTGAAACCATTGGATTGATTCTCATTCTAGTGGCATTGTTTTTATTGGATAGATGAGTCTAGAGTTTGACGATTTTGCATACTATTGAGTCATATACATCACTAGTTTCACGACCATATCCTTTGAGTAACCACAGCCATTAAAAATAACGCTTAATCTTAAAATTGATTAGAACGATTTTATTTATAGGGTACACCAACTAGCATAGGTTTAGAGTCTTGGAATAGATCATCTTGAGTTAACAATCCAAGACTACTAGATAAAACATTATGTGTTTGACCAGGGAGTGGTGAAATCCATGGTATACATCGGTGTTCTCAGGAATCTCTACTCAAACCAGATTTAAGCACGAGGTCACGGGAGGTTGGCTGCAGAGATATCCCTCCAATACCAGTTGAACGTGGGATATATTTCCAGGGTTTGTTCGTATCTGGGGGTACCGGAGGTTTGTCCTCTTGTGCTTCGGGCTTAGCTACCCTGCCCATATGATGGATCCCACCTGCGAGTGTTCCCCTGAGCATTGGTTATATTGTGGTGACCATAGTTGCCTTACCTAGGTATTGCATAGGGTGCTTGCAGTGGTTATGTTGTTTGTATCCTAAGTCAGATAGGGGTTGGACAGCATAGTTGTCGTTGTATAGGGACTTGACCCTGTGCACGCAGTGAATCCTAGGAACCTATTGATGCCCCGAAAATCGTAGCATCAATCAGCAAGGGATTCTCCCCGGTAGGAAATCTCAATTAGATCGCTCACCGTTTGGTGTGGGGAATCCATCCGGTTAAAGGTTTCGGCTACCGTGTAAGATTTAAGATTTGTTGTGTTCTTTACCAGTTGCGGCCCGATCCACCATTTATGTGTTTTAAATTTATGTATGAGATGAAAGTGTTGTAAACTAATTTAATCTAAATGCAAAACTGAAACAAATCTTAATCTAAAACTATGATAAGTAAATCTATTCTATCCTCGTGAGGAGCCAAAATAATAGAATGAGAAGCGTGCTGTAGGTACACACAAAGGTCATGTAGATAGCTGTTTGCACCAGTTTAAATGTGAATTACAACAGAAATGGAGATTGTCAAGCACTCTATATGCAGATAAATTGTTACCAATACCACAGAGCATATGAGATTTATTGTCAACCCGAGAAAGTCTTTTTATTTCAAAGGATAAGTGCACAATCTATGCTTAAACACCAAACCATTAGAAGTGAATACTTTTATCTTCTATCATCCATGTTCATCCCAAAAATCTATGCAATCCCAATTGCCTTCTAACTGCTACACTTCAATTCCTCTCTATCATGCATCAATAAGAAATGGTATCAAATCTAATCGACAATTGCAGGAAAGAAATCTCATTCATATTCTAGAACAATCACCTGTCTGATCTAATCACTCTGGAAAATCATAAGGCATAAACTGAACATTAATCTATAAATCCAATTGCAAAGGATTGAGTGAACTGTTCTAAGAAATTGAATTGCAGAATGGAAATCAACAATCATAACAGGAAAGATAAATTGCAAGGGCTCATGGGATCACAACTTAGCTGCAAGATGAACAAGGCTGTGTATAATTGTCACACGAATTGCATAAAGTCTCTACTCAGTCGACTGTCACTCTGTATTACTTGCCAAATTCAAGGGACTCTAATATTAATTGTACTGAAAATCCACACTATAAATGTTGCTGCTACGTACAGAAGGAAATATCATGAACAAAGCATCACACAACAATGAATTCAAAATCCTATTTTAACTCAGCAATCTCTGTGGAAGATGGGCCCAGCCTTCACACAGAGACGCTGGCTGAACAACACGAATTCCTTTAACTCAGAAGTAACCCCTTATATTAACAGAAGAATGATTACACAGTTTTGCTTGGCTGCTAATACAATGAATTAATTGTCTGTCGTTCAACCCCCTAGGTCGAGGCAACTCCCCATATTTATACATACAAATCATAACATCCAATCCTATAATCGGGAAGCCATGAAGATCTCTGATCTTCATGCACCCTAAATAACTAGCTGTTACAATACATGGCAGAACAGAAACATCAAGATATGAGAAAGTTATCAATTGACCCAAGAGTGGCGGTCCTTCCAGCTCACAGCTAGACTCGAGCAGCAACATACTCAAGATAGCACATTCTGTTACAGCTGTCCTGTCACAGCTGTGCCTTAATTGATGATTCGAGCCCCAAGGACCCCTTTTCAAGCAACGAACATCCCTTCCTTCATGACTTGTTCAGCCCCGTCTTCCTGCAGTCCATTTATCTCAACTACCTTCATAAATCATAATATGTTAGAACAATTGAGAGATACACAGCTTTAATCATCACAATCATAAGCATTAATAAGATAAAACAATGATTAGTCATACCTTGGTAATTTGAGGAAATAAAGTGAGGACAACAGGTCTAATTAGCATGATAAATGGTGTAAGACAGGGGCAGGAAAGATGATTGAAGATGATTAAAAAGAGCCAATTCTGGGCTCAACAGAGATACATTCAAGATAGCTCAAATGAATTAAAATGATTTCACCACTCATAGTACACAGCATAATACACAAAAAATGGGAAACATTCACAGCAATGGAGTAATCCACAATGAGTTAAAACGATGTCACAATAAACCAGTGGTAAGAGAGTCGAAATAGTTCCACATCCCTTTAGACAGATCCCAAGCAAATGCCATGCAGGATTTCAATAGACAAAAAACAAACTCCTGTATCTTTATATATGGAAAATAGTTCCCATATATAGCATAGTCCTATTTTCTTTTCCTGTCAAAAGTCATTATTCTCTCCTCCGTTCACCTCTTTATAGATTTTACAATGCTTCTCATTTTCCCAAAAACCTAAACCTAAACCTATGAGGGAACAAAATTTTTGTCTTCTAGTGGTCAATAAGACAAAACCTAAAACGCAGCTGTCTTTTACAAAATTAGACCAAAACAGAAATAAAGTTCCCTTTTCTTTATTACAAAAAGACAAATAACAGTTGTCTTTTGTTTTAGAATAAATCAAGCTATGGATGGCTCAGCTGCTGACTCCGATGCTTCTGCTGGTCCGCCGATTTCAGCTTGGATGTTCGCTTGTGCCTGCTCTACGACTCCTGATGGTTCCTCTACTTCGGCTTGCGTGGGTGGCTCGACTGACTAGACATAACCGGCCCAATTTCCACTTTCTTAACCGATCTACCAATAATAGCTTTCTTCCTTTCATGAAAATAAATGGAATCTAGGTTGGCCACTTGGTGCTGCTGCTTGGGGTTGTACAGGGTTAGTGCTAATTCATCAGTAGGAACAACTCCAGCATCAACTATCCCTGGTGGGTCTTTCTTTGGCAGATCTAATTCCATGGGTCGCGGATCAGATGGACATTGTTATTTTTCCTTTCTAACTTCTTCTTCTGCTTGCAGCCTTGCCACCTCTGCCAATTCAGCTGCCTCCTTTTCTGCCTGCAGTTTTGCTAATTCTGCCTTTTCAGCTGCATTGGCCTCCTGTTTCTGCTTGGCTTCTTGTTTTATTTCTACGTCTGAGTCTGACTCCACGAGCTTAGCTTTTCGCCGAACAGATTTCCTAAGCATGTCAAAACCTGCAATGAGCAAGGTAGCACAAATAAGGCCCTCTGGTGAATTTCAAAAAGCAGGGTGTACACAAACCAAAAAATAACTTCACGCCGAGCGGCGAGTGTAAGTTTAAACTATGCACTAAGCGGCGAGCGAAACTTTAAGTTTTGCGCTAAGCGGCGAGTTAAAGGTTAAGTCCTGCGCCCAAGCGGCGATCACAATGCTAAGCTTCTGCACAAATAGCGGTGATTTTGTGCCAAAAATCTGCGGTGATGGGTTGTACCTGAGATAAAGCTCCGTTGGGGTTTCTGGGGCTAGAAATGGCGCAATGAGTGGCATGCTTAAACTTAAAACCGCGACTCGGAAGCTACATCGAACAGCGAGGCACAGTGATGAAAGCAGCGCTTTTAGGGATAAGTATTTCGCATCGGCAGGGTTTTAGACATAATGCTTGCGCCTAAAAAAATGCGCTAATTTGGACCAAACAAAAAGGAGCAAAAGAGCTTTCACGTCGGTAGATTTAGAGTTAAATTCTACACCATGGCCGACTGGGCTATGGATAAATCTTGCGCCTAAAAGGCGTCCCAAATAGATCTACAACCTACGCCAATGTCGGCCGAATTAGTCTTAGGAATTGCGCCACAAGAGGCCAATTTAGGATTTAATCTTGTGCCGCAGGAGGCCATAATAGACCTTGGAAGCCCACCCAAAAGCGCGCAGATCAAAGTTGACTCAAGCGTCGAAAGCGACAAAAATGGAGTTAAAACTTGCGTTGAAGAGGCAAAGTTAGGTTTGCAATTTGCACCGAAGACGACAATCTTATGATCGAAACTTGTGCCAAAGGTGGGAGATTTATGGTTAAAACTTGCGTTGAAGGCGGAAGGTGACTTTGCCTTAGAAAAATGTTCAGAAAAATTCTTTGGGAAACAAGTGTTAAAGTTTTTCCGGATTTAGAGCCGGATAAGCTTCAAAAGAAAGAGAAAGAAAAATCAATACAAAAGTGTAGGAGGGGCCCCAATATTTTTCAAAATTTTGGGGGGATGTTGCAGCAACAACAAAACATTTATAACTGATTCTGTTATCTCTGGCTATAGTTTGGGAGTCTCAAGCCTCTCCTAGGAGAGACATACTAGCTCTAGTGTCGGGAGCTCATTTAGCCACTCTGTTTGTCTGTTCTTGGCTGTAGTTTCTCTGGGTGTGTGCTCTTGATTTACTTTTTTTGATCGATAGTTTGACCGTGAGGGGACATTTTGATTTTATAATCTCTCTGGAGATATTGTGGCGTAGAGTCCTACTCTCCGTCGATCCCATCAGTTGGCTGGTTTACAGCCTGCCGAACTTTCATGTCGTGTTGCTAGGGGACGCCGGCGGGCTCCTGTGAGTCTTCGGATTCTTATGAAACATACATCCTAGATGTCATGACTGCACATTCTGGCACGGGAGAAATCCCTACTAGTCCATCAGGTAGATTCGAGCACACTTCAAACGCCCCTACTCCTCATGAGGCGTGAGGGGGTGATCCACTTGAGACCCAACCTAGTTTGTTTGGTCTGGATCCACCCGAGACCCAACCTAGTTTGTTTAGTCTGGATCCACCCGAGGACGATCCGTTCGATCCTTCATTTCCACATAATTATTTATACGGGATACCAGACTTACATGATGATCCAAGCCCTATGGTTAACCCTACCGCGTTCCCTTATGGTATTCCTAATTACAACACAATTGATCCTTCCACTGCTTTTGGTAGTCATGCTGGCACTAGTCATGGTGTCGGCAACACTGCACCCACTGGGGGCAATACCCTCACCGGGGGCACCACGTTGTCCACTCACACACATAGTATGGGGATCAGTCATATTCCTCCTAACAATGAAAATGTCGGAAGACGACTGCCTCCTAGGGCTACCCAACCTAATAGGAACAATGTTCGCAACACAACTCGCCATCCACAACCTAATAAACATGCCGCTACCCATCAACCCAAGACCACTTTCGTGAATGTTAACATTCCTCCCAATCACGAGGGTGGACACATACCACATACTTTTACGTCTACCACCGCTACTAGTAATGCTAATGTAGGAGGTGGGAATATACCTCATCCTCATGGTCACAATGCCACCATTCCTGCTACTAGTAACACCAATGTTGGGGTTGGGAATACATCTCATACTTATGGTCACCACACGACCGCTCACACTGCTCATAACGCTTACATTGGGGGTGGGAACATACCTTATAATCATGGTCATTACAACACGGTTCCCACTACGAATAGTACGTATATTCCCCATAATTATGGTGGAAACCCTTACTACAACACAGTCAATGTTGGCCACCAATACAAACCACCTCAATATGGTGCCCAAAACACATATATACTTGCTTATTCTCTCACGGGTCAAGTCGGAGGAGTTTATCAACCATATGGCCATGGTCAGGCTTATGGTTAGTCAGGCCCGTATAATCAACATTTTCCTGGTCATGGTCAAGTTTATGGTCCATCTTATAATTTGGTTCCGTACAACCAACCTTTTATGGGGGCTTATAATCAAGCTTTCCAGCTGCAGCTCCCATTCCTTGCACATTTGAATCTTCCGGATCTTTCGAAGCTTACGAATGATCCAGTGTGTCACCACCCTAATTGGCCTCCGGTCCCTACTAAGCTCCCTTCGGACATTCCTAAGTTTGAGGGGAAGAGTGGTGAGGATCCAGGTGACCATGTCACTACGTTTCACCTTTGGTGCTCTTCCAACTCGTTGAATCACGATTCCATTCGATTACGACTATTTCAACGCACCCTCATGGGGGCAGCTACGAAGTGGTATGTTGAGTTTCCTGGGAACACTTATAGGGGTTTAAATGAGATCGCTTTGGATTTCTTGGATCATTTCCAATTGTCGGTTTGTTACAATATTGGTACTGAACTTTTGTCTACCTTCTGTCAGAATAAGGCCACACATATTTATGACCACGTTCAAGAGTGGCGTCAATGGAAGAGATTAGCGAAAGCCAACATTCCTCCAGAATTTCTGTTGGAATGGTTCCTCGAGTCTTTACTTCCATATATTGCTAAGGATGTTTCGATGTCCGGCATTGTGACTGAGGAACAAGCCATCTTAAAAGTCTAGCAGTTAGATTTACTATACTCTCAATCTGGCATTTTATATGACATTATTCCTGACGCACCACGAACACGACATGAGACCAAGTCAGTTCCTGGACTGCATACCGATGGCATTATGGGATCCGCAAGTACTCACCTCGTAGATTTGGTGGCTAATCAAATGCAAAATTTGTCGCTTAACTAGTCTACTCCCGGACAGGTTCACACCTTGTCCACTTCCACCCCGTTGTCTAATGTACACAGTGTGCAATCAATGAACCCATCGGGTAACCAACAACCTGGTGGTAAGAAGAAGGGGAGAAATAACCGTAAGGGTGGAAAAATTGGGAACAATAATAGTAATCGCAATACACCTCGTAAGGAGAATGCCAACCCTCCTCAAGAAGGCAAAAATGCTGGTGAGGACCGTAAACCTAAGCGTAAGGTGAAATTTCCTTGTAAGCTTTGTGGGGAAGATCATCTTACTCACCTGTGTCCTCAAATCGAAGAAGCATCGAAGCATCTTGCACAAAGGCTAGCTGTGTTGAAGGATCCCCTTCCTCATCATCAAAACATGGATTTGCATGCTCCTGCCACTGGTTATGGACCTAATGAGACTGCAACATCTTCTTCCAATACTAGTGGTTATGGATGCGTGAATATGGTTCAATCGGAGGTTAGTGTTGCTACTCGTCAACGCGATTATGGTGCACCACAACCTAATATGGGGAGTGAGCCTCCCCCTCCTCCTGATAATTCCTTGCATATTGAGAAGCCCTCTATTATGTCGCAGATACCGAAAGGTGTTCTTAAGTGCTCTACGCATAATCCCAATGCTTGAGCCACCCAGAACTACGCCATTGTAGAATATTTGGGCCAAACTCCATGTGCCATGTCGGCTCTTGAAGTTTTACAAGTGTGTCCTTCTCAAAGGCATGCCATTTTGAGTGCGTTAGTAGTTCAGGATGGGGGGATTCCCAACATTATCAAGTTCGACACTACTGATGTTCAACCTCGCTTACCTTACCACATGGCTTTTCAAATCCATGTGGAGTGCCTTCAGAATTTTTTCAAGAGAACGGTGATTAACGAAGGTGCTTCCACGTCAGTGATGTCTTTAGCTTGTTGGAAAGCTCTTGGCTCTCCTCCCCTACTCATGTTTAGGATCATGCTCACTGCATTTGACGGTTGGTCATTTAAGCTGCATGGGATTATCCCTTCCCTTGTTGGCCATTTGGGAGGTAAACCTGTGCCTATTTAAGTCAAGGTGGTTGATGCGCCCATCGACTACAACCTTTTACTGGGTCGTAATTGGATGTACGCTATGAAAGCTATCGCGTCTACTATATTCAGAATTATTTGATTTCCACATGAAGGAAATATTGTGACAATCGATCAGCTGGATTTCATTAATCCTCCTCCCACAGCATCCATGGGATCAATAGTCCCGTAGGTTACAGATTCTCAACCAACAACTGGGAACATGGGTGTTGGTATGTACCCTTCATTGATGGGATCTTATGATTTCCCTGCACCCATTAATTTTATTGGAACCATTTCCGACAATGCGTCTCCTCCTTTTCATAATGTACCATTCCGGACTTCATATTTTGATGATCCATGGACTTTACCATCCATCAGTTCTACGTCTAGAGACATTGCGCACATCGGGATGTCTATGACACTGTCTGTTGCGGAGCTTGCTTATTAGGATATTCAACAAGCCACTGCAAAGCCGAATCTCTCTTCTTCTCGGACAGATGAGGAAGATCTCGTTACGCTACTAGTTTGGGAAGCCGACTCTTCTTGTTCGCACGATTTCCTTGATGGTACTTTACCTTCAGATAAAGCTATTATCGAGGCCATGTGTGATAGTGAGAGACCTTGGGAGGATATGCATCATCGCTCTTATTTCCTTCCCAACCTCGATCCCGTCGAGCAAGAAGAGTTTAGGACAACTCTTGCCAAGATGGTTGGTCACCTTGTGGCTCTTTTGGGCTTACATGATATTTTCGCAGAGGGGAACATGGCTAATATTTCCCCGACTAAACCGATCAACATCTATCGCACTCCCGGAAAGATTTAGAACGTTTACATCGGTGATGATTGCTCTCCTTAGGAGGTTTCCATTTACACTGAATTGTTTACAGAGCTTCGGGAAGATTTCGCCTAGTCATATGAGGAGATTCCAGGAATAGACCCCAGTATTGTTGAACATGAGATTAGAACGTATCCTCATACTAAACCGGTTCGGCAACGTCTTTGTGCCATTAACCTAGGAAGGAAGCAACTATTAAGGCAGAGGTGGAGAAACTACTCAAAGCTGGTTTTATCTACCTCGTTCCCCTTATCTAATGGGTGTCAAACCCTGTTCCTATGGATAAGAAGCGGGGAACGATCCGCGTATGCACTGATTTTAGAGACCTGAATCGTGCGTGTCCGAAAGACAATTTCCCCACCCCATTCATTGATCAGATCTTGGATGCTTGTGTGGGAAGTGAGAGTTTTTCATTCATGGACGCCTTTTCGGGGTATAACCAGATTCAAATAAAACCCGAGGATCAACATAAGATTGATTTCATTTGTCCTTGGGGTACGTTTGCATACCGGAAAATGCCCTTCAGCCTTAAAAACGTCAGAGCTACGTTTGAGCATGCCATGACCTATGCCTTTCACGATCTTAAAATTATAATGGAGGTTTTCTTGGATGATCTTGCCGGCCATTCTCGCAAGAGATTGGACCACCCCAAGCACCTCCATTGGATTCTCGAACGATGTATATGCTACAAGATCCAATTGAATCCCAATAAATGCATCTTTGCGATGAGGTTAGGTCACCTTCTAGGATTCATAGTTTCGAAAGAGGGTATTAGAGTCGATCCACTTAAAGTTGAGGCAATACTTTGGTTGCCTCCTCTGCGCAACTTGTTTCAACTTCAGAGCCTCCAGGGGAGAGCTACTTTTCTACATCACTTTGTAGTCAATTATGTTAGTCTTACCAAAGGTTTCGTGCGCTTGTTGAAGAAAGACACACTGTTTATCTCGGATGAGCGAGCCCATCAGTCTTTCGATGCCCTTAAGAAATCTTTGGTATCATCCCCTGTGCTTATTCCACCCGACTTCGCAAAATATTTTATACTTTATGTGGCTGCGTCTCAAGAGAGGATTGGCATGCTCTTAGTTCAGGTTGATGATTTGCTCGTCGAGCATGTGATCTATTACCTTAGTCAAAATCTAGTAGACGCTGAACTGAGATATACTCACGTGGAAAATTTGGCACTTGCGACTGTCCATGCAGTCCAACGATTACGACACTATATTTTGCTTAGAACAACCATAGTTGTAGCGCATATCAATCTGTTTCAATTCGTTCTATCATGACGCCTTATAGGGGGGAAGTATGACAAATGGATTGTGATCCTTCAGGAGTTCGATCTCGATTTTGGTTCGGCGAAGTCGGTGAAATCGTTGGTGTTTGCTTAGCTTATGTCGGACCTTCCGAGACTTGATGAGGATGTCATCCATGAAGATTCCTTTGTGGATGAACACTTGTTTCTTATCTCGTCAGAGGACCCTTGGTATGGGGATGTCATTGTATATCTCCAAACTTTGAAGTTTCCTTCGCATTATTCACGGGACGAGCGATGATGTGTGAAACATCACGCTAAAGATTATACTATCATCTGTGATACTTTGTATCATCGAGGAAAGGATTCTATTCTCCATTGTTGCTTGACCCATGAAGAAGTGGAGCATGTGCTTAATGATTTCCATGCTGGGGTGTGTGGCTGTCACTTATCCGGGCTTGCTACATCCCAACGCATTATGTGAGCCGGTTACTTTTGGCCTTCGATCTTTAAAGATTGTATAAATGTTGTGAAGAGATGTCACCCTTGCCAGGTGTTTTCTCAGAATATAAACTCGCATCTAGTGCCCCTTCATCTGGTCGTCACCATCGATCACTTCATCAAGTGGGGGGTGGATTTCATGGATTGTAAACCAGCTTCAGTTGGGGGGCATCACCATATCATAGTGGCTGTGGACTACTTTTCCAAATGGGATGAGGCCATGCCTACCGTAAACGTCAATGGTGCTATAGCAGCCCATTTCCTGTTCAATTAGATTATTACTCGGTTTAGTATTCCGAAAGAGATTGTCACTGACCATGGCAGTCACTTTCAGAACAAAATGATGGAGGATTTGTCACTCAAGCTTGGGTTTTGTCAAGAGCACTCATCTTCTTACTATCCCCAAGCGAATGGTCAAGTTGATGCAGTCAATAAGTATTTAAAGACCATTCTCCAACGTACCATCCAACAAAGCAAGAATAACTGGCATATTATGTTATATCCTTCTTTTTGGGCGTATCGAACCGCAGTCAAGACTGCCATCGGGTTCTCACCGTTTCAGCTGGTACACAGCATGGAGTCAATTTTACCGATTGAATGCTAAATCCCTTCGCTTAAACTGGCCATAGAGATCCTCCCTAATACGACAGGTATTGAGCAACGTTTAATCCACCTTGAGCAACTTGACGAACAACGTCGAGATGTCACCGTGGCTATAGATGCCAATAAACGTCGTGTCAAGGTTCAGTACGATAGGTCCATCCGTCCCTGACAATATGTTGAAGGTGACTTGGTATTCTTATATGACCAAGCTAAAGAACCCCTAGGGGCACGCAATTTTAACCCCATGTGGCACGGTCCTTACATTATGAGATGTGTCCTGGAAAAAGGAGCCTATGAATTAGAGGATTATGAGGGGAACATCTTGAAGGAGCCTAGAAATGGGCTCTACCTCAAGCGGTATTACGCTTGAACTTCTAGTTCAGGCTAATACTTTTGTATACTATTGTATAGTTGTTTATGTACATAGTTTAGGTTTCTTTTGGTTTTCGGGTCTACTGATTCGCTTTCGTTTGATTGACAAATGTCAAAGGAATTTTCTACATTCTTTGGATTCGTGGATGGTGCTATCCATCATATGCAGTAACTTGCTTCTGCTTCCTGGGTTATTTATTTACCTGACCACCTAGTTGTGTCCTCAGGAGGTGCTTGTCTTGGTCCTACATCTAACAATGTGGCTGAGTATAGTGTCATGATTGAGTTACTTCGGGATGCTATTTCACATAGTATCCAGTCTTTAGAAGTCCACCTGGATTCATAGCTAGTTGTGTCTCAGTTGAATGGTCAGTACCGTGTGAGGGATCCTCCGTTAATACAAAAGTTCTTAAGGGTAAGACTCTTGGAACGACATTTTGTTTCAATTACATACATTCATGTTCCGAGAAGTTTTAATCATATATCTGATGCATACGCTAACTATGTATTAGATTGGAATTTGTCACATTCTTAATGAAGCACACAAATAAAATATCCATTCATACATTTGTACATACACACATATAGTAGAACCATAGAACCATAGTTTTTATAAATAATATGTCCAAAATGGTAGTGTCATAATAAAAAACTAGAGCCCGTAGCTCTCAAAAATATACATATCGATACAAAAATGGGACTCTGAGATGTCTAATCCCTATGAGGAGGCCTAGCCTCCTCCCTGGCGGGATGTGTCTGACAGTAATACTGTACTGCATTTGCTATACACTGCAGTAGCCACACCTAGTTACCCGGTACCCCCACCACATGGCACTGCATATCCTTTGGTAGCTGCGCTATCTCTATACCTGGTACCTTGTTAGCCATTCGTGATAGGTTGGTCTGCAGAGTCTGTAGTGTACGCTCTACTGTAGCACCCACTGCCTCATCAACCCTGCCCCGTCGACGATGTCTCGAGAAGCCCTGAGGTCTTACTGGACCCTTGTCTGCGCACAAATAGTAAAACATTAGTATGTGATACTACCCTCAAAAATATTTTTGCATTCACATCTATAATAAAAAATCCATAAAAATTTAATACACCAAAAAACATAAAAAGAATACTCACCCATGTCTCCAAACACTGCATCTGGTGGAATCGGCATGTCACAATCCTGGCGGAAGTCTATCCCTGCATAGGGGTAGTCATCTATAGCTATGACCTATCAGTCCCACCAGTGAAAGAAATCCTTTGTGTATGGTGATGCCTGACGGCCACCACCCTGTCACATCAAGACCTCTGCCCATCGGGTCAGGGCTGGGTCACGGAGACTATGAGGAGGGCCTTCAACCCTCGGACTGAGCCCCAGAACTCGCTCAAAGAATAAACTGCATAAGATACTGTCGTATCCAAAGTTTTTTGCCTCCCCTTGCTTGCACTCCATTAACTAGGTGTTCATGGACCACAATAACGTTGTGCACTAGTCAAATATCATGGGTTGCATACACTGCGACGCATAGAACATCACTGGCCTGGATGCCTGGTGAAGAGCTTTTGAACCAGAAATCAACACTAAGGTAGCCACTATAACCTTCATGCTCAGATTGAATATGGCTCTGATGGGCACTTCACTCCCCACTGCCCGAGTATTTGGAACACAATACCGCTCTATATAGTCGGGGATGGTGATCCCACCACCCACAGAATGAGATCGAAGGCTTGCCACTTCACCTCGGGACAAACCAGTAATGAAGTAGATATCTTCCACTTCCAAAGTGATTATTTTCCCGTCTAGGTTGAAGTTCTGTGCATCTATGTCCAGTAATCTATCAAAAGGCGGAGCAATAGGTTTTGGGCCCTCAAACCCCCTATGTTCCAAAATTTGTATATCCCACATGCTTGTAACGCTTGCTGTGCAAGAAAATCATGGCGGACGATCTCATCCACAAGGTCATGTTCCCTCTCTCTCCACTCTAGAACCATCTTGGAGGAAGAAAAAGCAAAGAGTTTATTCATTTGCATTTAAAAAACTAACTTCACAGCCATACCCACGGGCAATTTTCTCACAAAGGTGGGTACCCGTGGTCAACGCATGCGTTGACTGCGAGTACCTTTCCCTACCCGCGACCCATATAGTTATAGCCCACGGGTAGCATCGTGACCATTTATGGCTTGGCCACATAAAAAATACAACAACTGACAATTAAAATAAAAGTATTAAAATGAAAGCTATGGATGAGACTACCAACCTTCTCCTGACGGTTCGATGATCGGACGCCCGTAGCTCCTAGAATTAGCAGCTGAACTTCGAGGTGAAAACTAACCACAAAACTCCAAATGGGTGAATAGTAAAAATGAATTGTAAATTGTAATTTTTTGTTACTATTTATAATTTTCAAAACCCACTTGTCTATAGTTTCCACCATTTTAAGCTGTTTTGGACTAATATAATGTCTTCGGCGAGAGTTGGTTTGGACCATTTCGCGCCTACGGCAGGTATATTTCACACCTGGCATATAGGTTAGATGTTATTTTCACATGCATTATGCATTTGACCTTTTGACCGTTTTCATAAACCCTAGGTGTGACCCCGCTTCTTAACCGACACGGAGCCTCCACACTGTTATAGAAGTGTCGTTATGTGGCGGTAGGGCCTTTCTGAACATGGGTACCCTAGTTAGAACCCTCGTTTGCATTATGGTGCCCATGCCGTTTTTTGTCCTTAGGATCAAGAGTCCTTTGTAGTTACGCCATGCCTTTGCGATAAATACTCATACTCTACTTTGTCTTATGCTGGCCATCTCCCATAAGGACACCCCCCATTTATATCAAGTTGTGATTGCATTGGATCATCCTGCTTTCCGCTTAAGCCTTGTGTCGGCTCCCGCTTACTCAATTATTATCCTGGTGCCTGAGCACTTTTCCCTGTTGAGCCTTGCAGAGCTTCCATTTGTCCTTCACAATTTGATGACCTTTTGACTCTGAGGGAACACCCCCCTGAGTGTCCACATCTTGCATACGCTTACTTGCATTGATAATAGGTATGTTCCACTGCTTGGGACTAGTCTGCCCGCTATTTGACACTCGTTCCCTCACTTGTTGTACTATAAGAAATTTTATTCTTTTTCAAGCTTTTCCAAATATGAAAAAGACCAAAAAAATCAAATATTCCAAAAAGTCAGACAGGATTATGGTTACTACTTCTAGTTCGCAGTTGTTATGTCGCCTTTGAATAGAGCATTCATTCCACTACATACACTATGAGTCGGGACTGTAGTTGGACCTTAGGATATGTACTTGTTTCTCAGTTTACTCCACCAATTGGTTAAGCTTCCAGTCATTATGGAGCCCTTTGTGATGCCTCCTACATCACACAGTCTATATTGACTCTATGTTGCCTGAGTCTATCCATCTGCTCATGCTCTTGTTCAAAGGAAGTCCTGAAACCAGAGTCAGCCACTCCTCAAATCTCTTGACTATTGCATGTTGGCCATCCTTATTGAGTCAGTCCGTTTCACCTGATTTCTTCCAAATATTTCAGCATAACTGGTACCTCATGCTGGTTGATGGGGGAATGCCTTAATTCCCTCCTTCCAGTGAGTTTCGTTCCGTCGACTTCAACCCATTTGTTCTAGAACTTGAGACTTAGAGTTCGGTTGAGTACCTTGAGGCTTGCAGTCATTAGTGGCAGGTTCTCTCGCCATCGACAATTTTGGGAATACATCAATGTCCCCTAATCGACGGATTCATCCTAGTGTTCGAATTCAACACATCTATTCGCACTCTGAAGATTGTACTCTGTGCCTTGATGCCCATTTTCATTATTGGTGGGTTATCTCGCGTCTATTAACGGTATACATCATTGATCGGTAATCAGACGATGTCACATCAGGTTCGACCTCAACTCCTTTATTCACTTGATGGGACTTGCACCATCGAAGACTTGTGTAGAATACCCCAGGCGATAGTGGCATTCAGTATGCTACTTATGATTATGACTTCACATCTGAGATATCACCTCTCATATATCAATAGTTTGTACATCCGGTTTGCACCAGTCGTTTCCTTTTCAGCAGGAGACCATATCTTACTGTAGAGGGATCATGGGTGTGATCACTTATGACATGTATTCACTGTGTACTGCCTATTCATGGCCATTGTATCAGATTGTTTTACTATAAAAACTTGTACTCAGGGATACTATTTTATTATGACGAGTGAGCTGCTCCTTCCACTTGTGTCTCCATCACTCCACTTCTAAGATTTATAATGTATTTCGGCCATCTTAGCATCCGTCTCTGACCTCACACATTAGGGGGCATCTGTTACAACATAATTTTCCACCTTGTGAGCATCAGCACTCTTTATCCTGTAGGATCCATTTTACTGACTCAGATCCACTTTATATCCTTCAGACACACTATTTCCCTATTTTTTCCCCTGTACGCTAGTTGTATCACTGCAGTGGGTGTACCTGCGATTTGCATCACTACAGGCCACAGGTAGCATGTAAAATGGTAAAAATCACTAGTTAATTACTTTTTACTCCCAAAAAGCGGTTATAGGGTGACCTTTTGTCCCTCCATTTTCCCCAAAACGCCTCAATGTGACCTTTCACTTACCTTTGAGAGGCCGATATATTGAGCACATATGGCATATGGACGGGAGGAGAAAGAGAGAGAAAGAGAACTCTACTGGATTTTTTCCCTATCTTGAGTCTACACTCATTGATCCTTGTAGTTGTGAACTCTTTATGTTCACATTCCAAACTCCTATCATAGTTTGAGTTTTCCATTCCATGGAGGATTGAAGTGGTGGAGGCACAAGTGGAGAGACCCAGATCTTGGTTCAGATTAGTTGCCGACAAGAGGTCATATCGCATTGTACTTCTTGTTATTTATTAATAGAAATACTCATATTCTCATCCATTAATGTTGTGAATGTTGTTTATACCAGCTTAGATCCAAATCCTAGGCTCTATCAAGCACCGAGAAGGATCAAATCTCCCGAGGTGCAAACCTCTCCTTCAATAGGTCCTTTAGTGCAATACCTGAGCCACCTAATCCTAAGCTCTAAAATATCTAGTTTAAGTCTCATATTTACTTTTTAGTTTGTATTATTCTTTTTTGTTTATGGCCGACATAATATTTATTACTTTTTACTTTGTATTATTATTTTTTGTTTACTTTGTATTATTTTGTTACTCGACAAACACTCTAACGTCTCATATTTACTTTTTACTTTGTATTAAAAGTAAAAAGTAAAGTCTCTAATTTAAGTCTCATATTTACTTTTTACTTTGTATTATTCTTTTTTGTTTATGGCTGACATAATATTTACCACCTAATCATAAGCTCTAAAGTCTCTAGTTTAAGTCTCATATTTACTTTTTACAATGTATTATTCTTTTTTGTTTATGGCCGACATAATATTTATTACTTTTTACTTTGTATTATTCTTTTTTTGTTTACTTTGTATTATTTTGTTACTCGACAAACACTCGACTCACAAGATCTCCCCCATACTGGGTTGTAGAGAGCTTCTCAGCGCAATTACATTGGGTTGCATTTACTTATAATGTCATGGACCATTGCTATTGATTATGTTAATGTCATTTATATATTATATGCGCTTGTTGTATATTGCCTGTCAAGACTAATTTGCAGGTTCAAGTGCACGAGTTGAAAGCTCCAACGGGGATCTACATCAAACGTTTGGATCGAGGTTGGTTATATTCTTCATTATCTTAGCATTGTCATTTATATAGCATAGCATTGAGAATTGAGTTAATTTTTGGTAGTCAACTGTTTGTTGTGGTCCACCCCAAGCCATAGGAAGTTTTCACCAACACACTGACGTGGATCCTTCGTCCTTGGATTAGCCATCCAATGGTGTATGGTTGCGAGTGTGGTGTTATCGATAGTTCCAATCTCTTGATGGCGTCTACTGAGATCGGGTTCTTTTAGCTGCCGCTATCCACAACAAAATGTAGGGGAATTCCCTTCACCCACATGTGTGAGTGGAAGAGGCACTCCTCTGCCTCCAACTCTTCAAGTTCCTCTGGTTGAATCTGTGTGGTAGCAAAAATGACATTGGATTCTGCATCAATGATATGCTTCCCTTTGTCTGCGGCTGTGACATTGGGTTCTGAATCAAAATCGGAATTGGGATCTGATTTTGAATCTTTGATCTCCACCACCAATGACTGTTTTGGTCGACATTCATCAGTGTTGTGCCAAGGGATTAACTCTCACCACTTCTTAGTGTCCTTCTGTCTTTTCGTTACCCTTATTTGCTTGTGGTTGGTACTGGTTTTCCTTTCCCTGCCCCATGTTCTGTGAGCCAGAGTTTCCCTTTCCCTGCTTCTACGCGGGTCCAAAGTCACGCTTGTTCTTTTGCTAAAATATCTGCTCAAGTTTGACAGCATATCGATAGGCGGATCCGAGTGAAGAGATTTCCAGGAAATCCATATCTGTTCGTATGTACCGGTGTAGGCCACTGCGATATTTCAGTACTAGGTGTCGCTCATAGTCCTTGATACCTAGCTTTGTGTGTGAGCTATGAAAGTTGTTGGTGTACTCCGACACCGTTTGGTCCCTCTCTTGATGCAGAATGGTCCATTTTGTGTACTGGTCATCATAGTTTCCCTCAGGGTAATATTGTTCCTTAACGACATCTATAAAAGAGGCCCAACAAGTGGGATTGGCCTCAAACAATCCAGACTCGTCTGATGTGTTTTTCTCACAATAAGTTTCCCACCAATTTTTGACATGGGGGACAGCCTTGAGGAGCGCAAAGGTGATATTTTCCCCATCGAAAAAATTGTGGACAGAGAAATACCCTTCTAGTAGATTCAACCATTTATCTACTGGATCAGCATCGATATGGCCTTCAAATAAAGGGATCATCTCATCATGGATCTATGCTTGTGTCTAGTAGCCATGATTGTGTTCAGTCAGTCATTACTACCATGGATATGCATTGTATTGGTCGGAAGCCATGTTGTGAGTCATTTGAGACTGTGTACTCAGATTCAGTTGTACTGCAACAACATCCTTTGTCCAACAAGTCTATTGCCATTCCTTCTATCAAAGCATTTCACTTGTCTATATTTCAACAACTTCATGCTTTGGGGGGCATTCTGTTAGACCTAAAATCTTACCATCATGAGATTCAGTGTATACACCCCTGGAGTTACCTTGACTGAGTGATTAACCTAGAAGGATTTGTACCCATTTGTACTAGGTTTTGAGAGGTCGTCGCAGGTTGCACTCATGCAACATGTGACATCATAGCTTTCTCTATTGGAGGGTGCACCGATGTTAGTTAATAGAAAAAAATAACCCTTCGAGCCCCTTCTCGAAGCTTGCTGACTTGGGACCCTATCCTTGACCTCTTGGGAGAGATGGCACTCAATTCCTAACACCTTGGAAGGATCCCTTAAGCCTCTCCTATCATCTCTCAACCTATCCTATCCATACCCTATCCACTTAGTCCTATTTAAATGAAGCTTACTCCCATCCCAAAGGGAGGAAGTCTATGGTACTCTTATGTTGGTGAAACTAAGCCCAATAGATCTAACACTCTAGCTTGGGGAACATCCACTTCTCTCTAGGAGATTTGGCACGGATTTTCGGAAGGAGCTTGCAGAGTTAAGGCAATGGTTATAATTCTCTTTTCTATTGTACTTCTCCACTTTTCAATACAGTTAATATAATTTCTTTCCATAAATGTTGTCTCCTTGATGATGTTTAGAGTTTTCCTCCTTAACTGTTAGCTTAGACCTATCATATGAGATATATGCTTTCATTTCTCGTGGTCTGTTACATGTTCAACAGGGTTTAGCTACCTGCGATCTGGCAGCGCTGGAGCATTGGAACAACGAAGGAGAAAGGGATCTACAAATCTAAGGTAAACGATCTACTCTTATATTTGTATTTCTATATGATCTAGGAAAGTATTTTATGTTTTTTCCTATTTTTTCTAGACTTGCGTTAAGCTAGGGAGATCAGGCCTTGAGTCCGCTCTCGGTAGATTGTCCACAAAACAAATCTGGCGACCATACTGGGGGGCATTTTCAGATGAAATGAAGCTTGGGGGACATGCCACATGTTGTACCATCAACAATCACATTGAGGGAGCACTACCATGTTAAGCCGCTAGCAAGCATGCTAGGGGCATTCACCAACCTCTAGACATCATGTTGGGAAGGAACTCGTCAATGGGCCTTAACCCTGAGCATAGTTCCCTTTCTGTGTCAAGCTCTTTAAAAAATGAAACAAGTCTTTTGAGCAGAGTTCTATTCTTGTGTCAAGCTCGTTAAAAAATGAAACATATCCTTTCCCTTTGAGTCAAGTCTCCTCGTATACTTAGTACCTTAACCTTATTTTCACCCGCCTATGCCTTAGGTGAATGAAATGAAGCTTGGGGGTCATGTCTTCAACCTCTGGAAGTTACGTTGAAGTCAACTCGATCGCCTCTCCACACCACATTGGAGCTAAGTCACTTACTTCCAGCAATCACGCTGGGGGATCACACCAACCTCTGGATGCCATGTTGGGGAAAAGTTAACCATTGGGAACATTTTCGAGCATACTTTCCTTTTTTAGGTTTCGAGCTCATTAAACCATGAAAATTATCCCAAGCATAGTTCATTTTCAGTTACAAGCTCGTTAAAAAATGAAGCAAACGTCATGAGCATTCTTCCAACCTATCTTAGAGCTCGTTAAAAACAGTAAGATGTCATTTGAGATTACTTTTCACTTTTTTCGTGCTCTAGTTAAAACATGAAAAATGATTTGAGCTTTCTTTTCACTTTTTTTGTGCTCTCGTTAAAACATGAAAAGGGGTTTGAGCTTACTTTTCACTTTTTTGTGCTCTGGTTAAAACATGAAAAATGGTTTGAGCTTAGTTTTTACTTTTTCGTGCTCTGGTTCAAACATGAAAAAGATTCTGAGTGCTTTTGATACCATTCTCATGCTCGCTTAAAAATTGAGTAAAAAGGTGTGTCTAACGAGTATAGGTTTATCACTTTATCCAGCCTCGCTAGACTATTTACGGAAAAGGAATTGTGCCGAGTTTACTTTTTCCTTTGTCATACTCAGTCATCAACCATGACAAAGTTGTTCATGTAGTCCTTTTAAGCTCTTTTCAGACTCCCTAAATAGGAAAAGATTGCCAAGCGAACTTGATGCTTTCACGCTTGTAAAAACATTTGAATAATCGTCTTTTTGGTGATAATTTACCCCTTTTTCAGACCAAGAAGCACTATTTACGAAAAAGGAATACTCCAACCAACCATGGATGGAAGAGTTATCTCTCGCATTGTTTTACCCTTTTCCGAGTGAAGAGATTAACTTTACGAAAAAGGACCTTTAGGAGTCTTCTTTAGTTCTTTTCAGACTCTCTAAATATGAAATGGCGACCGAGCTTACCTTCTATGGACTTGTTAAACTCTTACATTGAAGGGCCCACCATGGGACGAACCCCTCCTATCCCAGGTTTGGAAAATATTTGGGATTGGACTCATCTAAGAGATGAGCTATACCGAGCATCTAGTTACCCTCATCAAGCTCGTTAAAAAGCAAGTGAGGCACTCATCATTCATGATGGGGAAAAAGGAAAGCTTTTGTATTACACCTTTATCTGTGGCAGTACATAGTCACTCTTGAACATGGCACTCGTTTTCATTTTCATTCAGTACTTGGATAATCTGTTTGTCCTTGCGTCTTGTCAATTCCATGAGTCACGTCACTCCTTTGGATCATCCGAAGAATGCTTCCATCATCAGTTGCATTAGGGGTTGGTATCATTCTCGTCATGTCAAATACTGCCAAGTCATGCCATGCCCATGTTCAAGAGATGTTTTGTTTCTCATCATCTGCACTCGGTACACCTTCAATCATGTCAGTCTACTATGATTCAGTCTTACATGTTACTGTACCGTCCGATCTACTCTACACATCTTTTGTCGTGTTTCATGTCGATTGATGGGGGATTCATCATGGCCCTCCTTCGACAGATTCATCCTTGTCGAAATCAACTCATCATTCAAGGATTGAATCTAGAAACCAACCAAGTACCTTGGCCCTGCATGCCTCAATGGTAGGTTACCTTGCTTTCAACACGAGTTTACATCATTGACTCTTGATTGAAAGATTTCATCCTGCGTTCGACTTCAACACACTTATTCACGCTTGGTGATATGTACTGTGATACCTTGGGAATCATTGACATTAATGGTGATCTCCCTCGCGCTTGTCAACAGTTTACATCAATGACCAGTAATCAAGTGGTTTCTACCAAGTTCGACGTCAAGACCTTTGTAATCACATGGATAGATTCATATCATTGCGGGTTCAGCTTGAAGACCCTGGGAAGTCATATTTTACCCAGGTTGCGATGGAGTTTGTATTGAGTTATATCACACGGATCCACATTTGTATTGGTTGTGGCTGTGTTATCATCTCATCATGGATCTACGCTTGTGTCTAGTAGCCATGATTGTGTTCAGTCGGTCATTACTACCATGGATCTGCATTGTATTGGTCGTAAGCCATGTTGTGATTCATTTGATACTGTGTACTCAGATTCAGTTGTACTGCAGCAACGTCCTTCATCCGACAAGTCTATTTCCATTCCTTCTATCAAATCATTTCACCTGTCTATCTTTCAACAGCTTCATGCTTTGGGGGGAATTCTATTAGACCTAAAATCTTCCCATCATGAGATTCATTGTATACATCCTTGGATTTACCTTGACTGAGTGATTAACCTGGAAGGATTTGTACCCATTTGTACTAGGTTTTGAGAGGTCATCGCAGGTTGCACTCATGCAGCATGCGACGTCGCAGCTTTCTCTATTGCAGGGTGCGTCGATGTTAGTTAATACACAAAAATTGTGATGAACCTACAACAATTAATTAATAAGAATATGCGAAATAGCAGAAATGACAAAACTCATAATCACTTTTATATTGATCGCAGGCCACTTCGAGGGGGCAACCTCCTTTCAGCTGGCCACTAACTCATCTTCGAGTTACATTCCGGGCCACTAACGCCTTTTGAGGTTCAGGAGGATTACTTGGAATGCTAAAGAAGAACCATATCAACTGCGTGAAAAGTGCGCTCTGAACGGTGCTGAGCGGCTTGTTGTTTTAGTCGAATTCTTTCCATGTGAAGATTGTCCTATAGAATGAGAAGAATCTGATCGCGGTTTCGAAGAACCGAGTCAATTTCCTGAACTGGGGAGCTATTGAGGGTGTATGGAAGAAGAAATGGTGGTGCCTATCCATAGACTGCTTCATATGGTGTCCTTGTAGACATGGTATTGTACCACTGGAGTGCTTCTAGGAAATCCATAGAAATAGTTGTCCAAATCTGTGTAGAGATAGGAAAGGGTTCGAGCAGTCCCGAAAGGAGTGTCATTTCACCCTTGTTGACCTAGCAAGTATCACAGTCAACCACCATCTGTTGAATTAGCAGTTTTATTCCCTGCCAAAAGAAGTTACATTGTGCCCGGTCATACTTTTGGAGGAACCCAAAGTGCCCTACCAATGAAGAAGAATGGAGTTCATAGAAGAGATAGTCCTGTTGAACATATTGAAACCAGTTTGGAACAAGCAGAGAAATAGTTGTAAGAGAAACTAGGTCATCAAATGTGCGAGAAGGAGCATCTGCCACCATATTGTCCTTACCCTTCTTGTAAGTGATCTCATAGTCATAACCCATGAGGTGGATAACCCATTTCAGGTGTGTTGGGGAGGAGACCCATTGTTCCAGGAAATTTTTCAGACCCTGGAGATCAGTCTTGATGCATAAATAATTCCCTAATAGGGATGGATGCCATGTCAGTACTGCATGCAAAATAGCCATAATTTCCTGCTGAGATGTAGACACGGCTAAATGCTTACTGGAAAGGTCTCTTGAAGGCAAAAATCCCACTATTGCAGCAAAAACACCTACATATCTATCCAAGGAAGTAGTGGAGACCATTGATGGGTACATCTGAATGGAATGGAGCTGAGCGATGATACCATGTGAATTCTTCTTAAGGATCTTTTCCAAACAATGTGAACTGATGATGCAGAGAGACCCTGGTTGTAAGCCTGTAAATTTGTGTTTTGTCCCATTGACTGAAAACTGCATCCAAAGTTCAGCAAAATCCCATAAGATGGGGCCAAGTGTGTGAAACCATTGAACGCCCAAAACCACATCACATCCGCCTAAGGACAAGGAAAACATGTCAGAGCACAGGTTATAATCTTCCAGAGAGATACGCACATTATGACACTTTCCCTTGCAAGGTAAGGTGCCTCCATTAGCAACCATGACTTCAAAGTTGGAGCAAGGATGAACAAAACAATCAACCTGTTTGGCGATCCGGGGGTCAATGAAGTTATGAGTGCTCCCAGAATCAATGAGTATTGTAAGAGGAAGCTTCTTGAAATAACCCCTGACCTGCATTGTTTGGGGGGTGGTGACGCCGGATAAATCATGGATAGATATCTCTGGTTGTTCATCCTGAGATGGGGGGTCAATAGGAGGCTCCTGAATGTCGACCTGAGCATCCATTAGATCTGGAGCTTCCTCACCAATTTTAGAGGAAATCAGAGAACCCATATCCAAGAGATGGAGCTTTTGTTGAACACATCTATGTCCTCGAGTGAATTTCTCATCACAATTATAAAAAAGCCCTTTTTCTCTGTGTGCCTGTATCTCTGTTTTAGAAAAATGCTTGATAAGAGTTGGTCGAATCACTTGCGGAATGGGAGGTCGTTGAGAACCCATATTTTGGAAGGGAACAAAAGTGGGTTTGGAGCGTGCAATCTTGTCTTCTGCCAACTTAGCTAACCCTAGGACTTCCATCTTTGTGTTGGGACATAACATTTTAACCTCTGACCAGATTTCATCCTTTAGACCGCTAATAAAACAACTCCTGTAGAATTCATCAGACAAGCCTTCTGTGTGATTGGCTAGTTTCTCAAATTCAGTCTAATACTCTTTCAAAGTGCCACTTTGACGGAGTTTAGTGTTATAGGTTAAACTTGCACCTCTCCGTCCGTGATCACCCTGAGCTGCTGATCATACAAAAGGACAACTTGGATGGAGGAGCATATTAACCTTGGATGATACTTTGACTCACTCCATTTCCTGACATTACTGGAAAACCCCAAAAAATATCATTTTGAGATATGAGCGCTACTCTACTCAAAGAGACTAGCGCCCATACGCTACTCCAGTGTATCATAGTAGCGCCCATATCCAAGTATACGCTACTCCTTCTCAACATAGTAGCGCTCACCATTTAAACTCGAATGAACCCTAGTTGATAAGCACTAAAGTAGCGCCCTATACGCTACTCCACTGAACAAGAGTCGCGTACATCTTAAAAGATGATTAAAAAATAAATTAATTTCTCGAGGAGGATTAGTTGCTGGTAGTTTCCTAACTCCTCCAACTTCCTCCATAACTGTACATCGACCTAAACTACTTCTCCAATCTTATAAATACAAAGAAGATTAAAGGAGAAGGGTTAGAACCTAGATGATGAGATGAATTAATGGAGAAACTTTGAGACATAGAGAGAAGCTTGCATTGGAGGAGTTGATGCTGAAGACATCCAAGCCAGAGAAGAGCAAGAGCCCAGAATCAAGTTGCAGGAGCCTGTTTCATGATCAGGTATACTTGTACATCATTCTACTTTTGAAAAATAAAGTTTGAAGTGTCTTTCTTGTTCCAACTTAAATGTGTTATGAAATGGCATTTTAATTTGGATCTGTTTTGGTCAATGCTGAATGCTAAACATTGTTTTTGTTTCTTTCAAGCTTTATATATTGCCCAAAATGTTTTGCGAAAGGTATTGTTATTGCAGGTTTACTGAAAGGAAGGTGGATTTGAAGGTTGAGCACAAGATCAAGTCAAGGCTAGGATCAAACTTCGATTGAAAGGTGTGTTCTCAAGATCCACAACTTGTTTCTTTTTGTAAACATCTTTGTAATATCATCAATACACTTACCTGTCACCCCAACCAAGTTGATAGCATTAGTTTCCTTGCTATAGGGTAGATTTGCCCGCCAACAGACTGGCGACTCCACTGGGGAAAGTTGAGTTTTTGGCTCTAGGAAACCTTGTTCTTGTTTGTCTTCTTAGATTGTTTTGACTTCTTTAATGTGTTGAGAAACTTTATAGGTATCCCTTGCCTGTTTCTTGTTTGCTTTCATCAGTTTTTGGTATCTTCCAAAGTCAGTTTTTTAAGCCTTTGAGATATGAGCGCTACTCTACTATATATACAGTAGCGCCCATACGCTATTGTGCTATATATATAGTAGCACCCGTTTCAGTAGGGGCGCGAGTTTCCCTACTACACAGTAGGGTACACTTTCTGAAGCAGTCTATTTTTTTGGTTTGCTTGATTTTTAGCCTTTTGGTGGTTTGTTGACTTTGCTGTGGGATCTCTTTGACTGTTGCATGAGGTTTTTAACTTTTGGTTAAGTCATAGAACCTATTCTTAAAGTTTTTTCCATCTTTTGAACCGCTTGTTGACCTTTGGAACTTTTGGACTGTTTATTGACTTTTTGGAAGACTAGGTGGTGAACAAAATCATTGCAAAAGCACTGGGACCAAATCATTGCAAAAGGAGTTGGCAAAAATCTATCCATTTTGGCTCATCATGAGCCTTGATGTACCAACGGTACCATTGAAGGGCTTCCTATTCCAAATGAAAGGATGCAAGTGGAAATTTTTGGACATCAAAAGTATTATGTAGACTGAAATACTGTTCTACACGATAGACCCATCCAGTCGGATCAGTACCATTGAAGCGAGGAAATTCAAGCTTCAGACCACGGAAATGGCTAGAAGAAGAGAACCCAGTGGTTGCAGAAGATTCTTGCTATCGGTTATTGTTCATGGCTGAATGTTGAAGATTGAGGCTGAGAATTTTTTCATCCAGATCTTGGAGTTTGGTTTGGATGGCTGCAAGTGCTTCCTCCATGGGTTTTGCTCCGGCGCGGGTGACAACCATGGTTTTTTTTTTTTTTTTTTTTTGGAATGGATAGAAAAATAGTAAAGAGAAATTTGGATTTGGGAAAAACTCGAAGGGGTAGTTGGGGTTTGACTAGGTTTTGGACAATTTCTGATGGATAGGGAAGCAAAAAATGGGGATTTTAGAAGCAGGGTGAAAGAATGAGAAAATTTGGTAGAGAGGGACAAAGAAACAGAATTAAGAAAGGAACTCGGTGGAAAAATTTGAAGGCAATTGGGTAAAATCCGAAGAAGTTATGGCAAACCCTAAAAATAGACAAATATGGGATTTCAGACTTTGGGAAGTGGAATTTGGGATAGGGTCCTCTGGAATGAAATATGCAGAATGGGATTGCAGGGGTGTCAGTGAAGTTTCAGGGAAAACAGAGTGATGGGAAGGGATCTCAAATAGATAGATATGTAACGGTGCGGAAGCGATCTCAAACAAATAGATCTGCAACGGCGCAGAAGTGATCGAAAATAGAGGGATCTGAAACGGCGCCGACTGGATCGAAAACGGCTGGATCTGGAATGACTTTCAGAATGGATCTAAAACGACGCGACAACAATTCAGTTGAAAATAGATATGGACCCCAGGTATGTGCGGCTTCCTAACAGTTCATGGGTTTCACTCGGCCACCCATGATGTCTGATGGTTTGCATATTAGGGCAGTACTGCTCACTCCACGGCTCAGGTAAAATTGATAACCGCTTTACTGTTAAATTTTTAGAATTTACTTCAATCTGATATGGGATCTTAACTGAGAGAACAACATGTACAGCAAATCTACAGCATATCAATCATGGACACAATAATGCAAGCACACAAGAGACACAGAGTTTACTTGGGGAAAACCATAAAGGTGAAAAACCCCAATAACTTCCTCAGAGATAGATAGAGCAATGATACAACCAAATACAAGAGATAGTCTTCTCCTAGCAGCAGATCCTCCTCCTCCACAACTGCGCCACTCTCCCAAGTGTGAGTGAGAGAATAGAATGTGTAAAATGAGAGAGACACACTCTCTATTTATACACTAACTTGACTTGACCTTTACTCAACTAGGTCGGCCTCAACTTAACCACTTAACATAATGTTGACTGGGCCGACCCCCACTAGTGTGGTCTAATAACCCTTTGACCCACATGGCCGACCCCCAATAGGGTGGTCTAATAACCCTTTGACCCACATGACTTATATAGGGCCGACCCCAACAAGGAGGTCTAATAACCCATCAAGTAATAGTTACAACACTTACAATATAAATGACGACACTTCCGTATAGAGGAATAATAACATCTCTATAGGAATACAATATACATATATGTGAAATACATTCTGAAGTTACATATACATCAACACTCCCTCTTAACTAGGAAGGTATTTCTCGACACGGGTCTTCTAGCACAAGTCTTCTTCTCTGGATCATCGTCAGTGGATAATCGTCATCATCATCGTCACTGCTACTGCTATCTCAATCAATCTCTGAATCTACTCGTCATAGGAAGTTCTACAGAGCCATTCCTTTTTCATACTGGATGTAGGCCCACCACCTGCAGGTCTTCATCATCTGTTCGAACGGTCTGATAGAGGTGGCCTCTCAGGACTAATTTTATGTGCGGATGCAATACCGGAAAGAGTATCCCAGGAACAATTATTTGCCTAAGCACGACCGGCAAGATCTCCCAGGACTGATTACATGCATCTCCTCCACAATACCTTTAAAGAGCATCCCAGGAACATTTATGTGCCGCAGCACGATCGGCAAGGTCTCTAAAGAGCATCCCAGGACTTATTACGAGCACACAGCTCAACCTCTCGGATCTCTAGGACTGATTACATGTGGATAGACAAAACCTTTAAATAGCATCCCAGGAACATTTATGTGTTGTAGCATGACCGGCAAGATCTCTAAAGAGCATCCTAGGACTAATTACAAGCACACAGCTCAACCTCTCGGATCTCCAGGACTGATTACATGTCTCCGTAGTAATACCTCATCCCAGGACTGATTATGAGCACACAGCTCAACCTATCGGATATCTGAGGACTGATTACATACTACATAGCAATACTAGAAAGAGTACCCCAGGAACATTTATGTGCTGCAGCACAACCGGCAAGATCTCCCAGGACTGATTACATGTTATTTGCACAACCTTCCACATATCATCTCTGACATCCAAGTATCAATCTGATACTCATGATCCAACGGATCATCATCACATGAGGCATCATCCTGATGCCCATGATCATACTGATCATCATCACTGTACCATCCTGGTACATATCATCTGGAGCAACATCCTGAAGCTCATCATCATGATCAATCTGATCATACAATGCATCCACCTGATGCATACCAAGTATCTACCTGATACATATAATCATACATGATCCATCTGATAATACAGTGTATCCACCTGATACAAATACAAATACATGATACATATCAACATACATGATCTACCTGATCATACAATGTATCCACCTGATACATATATAGATACATGGTCCAAGCATCCAACATGATGCATATACAAAATACATACAAATGATCCAACTGATCATATCCAACATCCAACATGATACGTACATACATATACATATAAATGATCCAACTGATCATATCCAACATCCAACATGATACGTACATACATATACATATAAATGATCCAACTGATCATACAAAGCAGAAACTAGAGCATCATCCCGATGCTCATCATCTAGCGCTTACATCCACAGCCATGTGAAGGATCCTCCTTCCAACATGCTTGGAATGGCTTCAGCAAATGTTTCCATCACTTCTTCCTCAAAGTGTCGTCGATCTGAAGAACACCAAGCCTCTCTCTGAAGTACTTGAACTTCACTTTGGCTAGTGGCTTCATCAGCACATCTGCACTCTCCTCATCCGTCGCAACATACAGGAGCTTCACCGCTCCTCTCTGAACCATATCCCTGATATAGTGATATTTAATCTCTATGTGTTTCGACCTGTCGTGGAACACCGGGTTCTCGGACAACTTCACACAACTCTGGTTGTCACAAAAGATACCAACAGCCTCTAGCGGGAGATCAAATAACTCAGACAGTAGCTTCTGTAGCCATATTGCCTCACAACTAGATGAACATGCTGCAACATACTCTGCCTCGGCTATACTCAGTGCTACACAGGATTGCTTCCTGCTAAACCAAGAGATCACACCTGATCCCATACTAAAGCAGCACCCAAGAGTGCTCTTCTTATCTGCAGCACTGCCTGCCCAATCTGAATCAACATAAACCTGCGAGTTAAACTTTTGATTCACGTCATACTTGAGC
This sequence comes from Larix kaempferi, assembly GCA_027924585.1. Taxonomy (NCBI): domain Eukaryota; kingdom Viridiplantae; phylum Streptophyta; class Pinopsida; order Pinales; family Pinaceae; genus Larix; species Larix kaempferi. Next base: position 8,849,642 of record BSBM01000431.1, on the reverse strand, counting down.
CCATAGTCAACCGTACCCTTCAGGTACCTCAGAATATGATTTACAGCAACTAGGTGAACACTCCTCAGATCTGTCAGGAACTAGCTCAATGTGTTCACCACAAAGCAAATATCTGGTCTCGTGTTCGTCAAGTACATCAAGGACCCAATCATCTAACGATACACAGTGACATCAACCGGATCAGATGAAGCATCACACAGAAGCTTCAGGTTCGATGCCATAGGTGTGGCCATAGCCTTGTAGTCCATCATCCCAAACCTCTTTAGGATCTCTACTGCATACTTCCCTTTTCCAAGGAAGATTCCATCTGCACTCTACCACACCTCCATGCCAAAAACAAATAGTGCATCATCCCCAAGTTCTTCAACTCGAACTCGGCATCAAGCTTCCGCTGCATGTCAGCAATCAATCTATCCTCACCTGTTACAAACAGGTCATCCATATACAAAAGTAGTATCACTATATTGCCTTCCTCAACCTTGTAGTAAAGGTTGGAACCGCTTTACTCTTGGTAAAGCCCAAACTGGATAGAAAGCTATCTGTCCTACCATACCAAGTTCTGCACATATATGAGTCCCTGTCATGTGTCTCAAAACCAAGTAGCTGCAGCACATACACTTCTTCTTCAACTACACCATTCAAGAAAGTGTATCTTCCTCTTCATTACTGCAGCCAGAGCAAGTACTGATTTAATGGAAGTGTGTCTGTCTACAGGAGCAAAAGTCTCTATGCTACCACCTGCAGCATGCTTGATCTTGTAGATCCTCTTGGAAGTCACTACAGACTCCCCTTCAAGTCTTGGGACTGCATCCCAAACATCTTCATGATCGACTAGTACTCCTCGATCATGGCATTCTTCCCAAATCCTGGGAACTTCAATATCTTCAATATCTTCAATAGATAACTTTGTTGCTGAACAAATGTTGTAGTCCTTCTTTTGTAGGTGATGGTATACAATCTTTCCTACACAAGAAGTTAAATTGCATGATTAGAAAACATCTCATAGTTTTCAGAACAAATTCTTACACATAAAGAAATATGTCATACAGCCATACAATTATCTTAACCAATGCTTCAATACAACATTTATCCATATTCCGTAACTTTCTAGATGCCTTCCAATCTCTACCAGAACATTGTTAAGAGTGTGCACAACTCCTAACATGTCAGCAAAGAGGTTTCATTCTAGATAAGTAGCAATGGAATGTTGTACAATGCCATAGGCCACTTACCCATGTATATTAGTAGTATACTGTTCATCAATGCAACTATTCTAATATGCATAATACACAACCTAATTCTAGGAACATAAGCATATACATCATTGAATAACATTATCTAAGAAATGACAATTCAAATACTTATTTTTGTTTGGTTGCTGGGTGGACTCCATCTGAATCTTTGCAACTCCATTCTGATGTGGATTGTGAGAAGTGGTCAACTCCCTCTGAATATCTGCATCCTTGCAGAAACTACTGAAGTGTGCTCCTTTGCTTTCTTGCAGCAACAACTGGAGTGTGCTCCCTCTTGATATTTGCTTCCTGGATTACCTGTCCTTGAACTTATATCCATCCTTAATCACTATACATGCTTATTAGTATCATCACTGTGTTATCCTTGAGGACTCATACATAATCACACATTTATTAGTATAATCTTAATACTATCAAAACACAATAATCTTAAACATGTATAGTCATGATCATTCACAGATAATAAACATTAGTATTCAAGGTTTCAGGGAAGTCTTCTTTTACTCATGCATATTCTTATTTGATCATAGGTCTCTTCTGATTAGTTAAATCATCAATGCATAAACCTGTGATTACTCAAACCTATACCTTCATGATTCTTCTGGTTAGTCATATCATCAATTATGGTAAGAAACATAATATGCATACAACCATGACTATCCAAACCTATGACTTCATGAATAGTCATTATCAACAACACAACAGTATAAGATCCTAACACAAGGTAGGATTCTAGCTTGATATAGGAAAACATACCTGGATTAGCATGCTAGCTAGTTATATCTAACATACCTGCATAATGTCTTCTGGTTCTCTTCAGTGACTTGTGCTAGTAACCTGCATGTCTCATAAGTTAACCATTGTAGAACCAAGTTATACATACCTCGTAAGTAGATCTTCTATGTGATCCATGACAATGGATGAATCTTTGTCTTCATGTCACCATGATCATATGTTCTTGAAGTAGAACATGATTTGTCTTTCTTGGTGTACCTTTTATGTTAGCGAACAACATAAACCTCATACAACATCACAATGCATTAGTACAATCATAAGTGTCAAAACCTTAATCAATGAATATCTTCTATTAAGGTAATACGACAAGTCTAGTAATTAATCAAGATTGTACTGTAATGATATGAAGACAAACATATCATAAACTTAACCATGAACAGAATTTGAAACATACCTGTAAGCCATACCTGTCAAGATTGCTTGTAATCTTCTTATGTAAGGCCTTAGCCTCATCTCCCTCTGAAACAGGAACTTCTTCACTTATGCAGGTGACCAATCCATCTTCTTCTAGGATTAACCCAATCCACTTGATTTGCAAGAACTGGATCTGGAGCTGGATTAGGGTTTGTTAGAGAAACCCCAAAAATTCAAACTTTGAATTTCAAACTTCCGAAAGGATAGAAATATGCGCCTTGATGAGCTGATCAAGCTGGTATGTTCAGAATTTGAAAACTGCAAAGTTTCACTCCTCAATTTTGCCTTTGAAACTTCTGGATTCACTGGACATGACCCCGAACTGGGGTTTGATGAAGCCCACTCTTCTACCCAATCAAAAGGTTTGATCCAAAGCTCTAAGCTTCTATTTTTATGAGGAGCTTCCAGCCATGGTCACAGATTTCAAAAATTCCCATTTTTGCAGAAGCCCTAATTTTCCATTTTTCTGATCAAAGTCCCGAACTAGGGTCTGATCAAGCCCGGCCTTCTGCCCAACCAAAAAATCTGATCTTGGTCTCTAAATTTCTATTTTGATGAATAGCATCCAGCCATGGTCTCCGATTACAAAAATTCCAACTTTCTCCGAAGCCCTAAATTCCGGAAGCCATGAATGAAGGTACTCAAAAATAATTATGTTTTGACATAAATATGTACCTGATTGTTTCTGGTGTAACTCTGAACTTTTCAATCCACAAGGTCTGAAAAATTTTCCTGAGATAGCCCAACCTGTTATACTTCCATCCCGATAGGTCTGACCTCAATTGGATTCTCTGAGAGAGAGTTATTCCAAGTGTCGCAATGTGACCTGTTTATGGGATAATACAGGAGAGTGAACTTGTACGGCGTGCCACGTGTCACTGGTTCAACTTCGACCTCTAAACAATTTTCTTGAGATATACTGACCTGTTATCTTTCCATCCCGATAGGTATGACCTCAATTGGATTCTCTGAGAGATATTTATGCCAAGTGTCGCAACGTGACCTGTTTATGGGATAATACAGGAGAGAGAACTTGTACGGTGTGCCACTTGTCACTGGTTCAACTTCGGACTCTAAAAACTTTTCCTGAGATAGTATAGTCTATGTACTACCTGTCACTTTTTACTCAATTTCATTTGGAGCTTCCTATCCCAAGTTATGACCTTTTTACCAAGGTCACCTGATTTTGACTCAGATCTGGAAGAGGCAGAAACCCTATATTGTATAGATCATAAATAACAAAGTACAACGAATTAGAGGTTGTCCTTTGGACACAAGGTACATGGGGATCTGATATTCGACCTGTAAAAGTTTCAGATCCAAAAACTTTTCCAAAACGAATTTATAGCGAAAGTGCTACGATGACTGGTTTTTGCTATATCAAGCCCTAGCATCGTAGGTGCAACAAGTGTCATACATGCCATATCATGCCTTCTTTCAGGATAGCTCTGATACCATGTTAAATTTTCAGAATTTACTTCAATCTGATCTAGGATATTAACTGAGAGAACAACATGTACAGTAAATCTACAGCATATCAATCATGGACACAATAATGCAAGCACACAAGAGACACAGAGTTTACTTGGGGAAAACCATAAAGGTGAAAAACCCCAATAACTTCCTCAGAGATAGATAGAGCAATGATACAACCAAAATACAAGAGATAGTCTTCTCCTAGCAGCATATCCTCCTCCTCCACAACTGCGCCACTCTCCCAAGTGTGAGTGAGAGAATAGAATGTGTAAAATGAGAGAGACACACTCTCTATTTATACACTAACTTGACTTGACCTTTACTCAATTAGGTCGGCCTCAACTTAACCACTTAACATAATGCTGACTGGGCCGACCCCCACTAGGGTGGTCTAATAACCCTTTGACCCACATGGTCGACCCCCAATAGGGTGTTCTAATAACCCTTTGACCCACATGACTTATACAGGGCCGACCCCAACAAGGTGGTCTAATAACCCAACAAGGTGATCTAATAACCCATCAAGTATAAGTTACAACACTTACAATATAAATGACGACACTTCCGTATAGAGGAATAATAACATCTCTATAGGAATACAATATACATATATGTGAAATACATTCCGAAGTTACATATACATCAACATTTTCCACAAACAACAGCTCTTGGTTTACCTCACGGGTGGGAACTAGTCAATTACGTAGGGGTCGTTGCCCTTTTCGCTGGCAGGTCCTCTCAATGGGCCAGCTACTTTGGCGTTCCTGTGGTACTCCTCACAATGATTTTTAGGGATTATGCCCAAGTACTTCCCACAGTTAAGCGGATAGGGATTATTCCCAAATCCGAAGCTGCAACAGATGCGAAAAAAAACATTTGGCAAAAATTTCACCCAGCGAGCCCAAGAAAGTGCTATGATACCAGATGTGATGAACCTGCAACAATTAATTAATAAGAATATGCGAAATAGGAGAAATGAAAAAACTCAAAATCACTTTTATATTGATCGCAGGCCACTCCGAGGGGGCAACCTCCTTTGAGAAAGATCAATACAAATAACTTCATCGTGCCTTCATTGGCCTCAACACACACTTATATACCAAGTCTAGGCGCCAATGCTATGGGTCAAAACCATGGGCCAATACAAACTATGGGCGACTTACAAAGCATATGCACCAAACAACAATAACACAACTATGGATCAACAAATACTACAGGACAACTTACAAAGCATATGCATCCAACAACAATATACTAACAAAGTAAATAGAAAGGTTGACATGGGTTCCTAACAAAAATATCCCTTTGAGCCCCTTCTCGAAGATTGCTTACTTGGAACCCTATCCCTGACCTCTTGGGAGAGCTAGCACTCAATTCCTGACACCTTGGAAGGATCCCTTAAGCCTCTCCTATCATATCTCAACCTATCCTATCCATACCCTATCCACTTAGTCCTATTTAAATGAAGCTCACTCCCATCCCAAAGGGAGGAAGTCTATCGTACTCATATGCTGGTGAAACTAAGCCCAATAGATCTAACACTTTAGCTTGGGGAACATCCACTTCTCTCTAGGAGCTTTGGCATGGCTTGTCGGAAGGAGCTTGCAGCTTTAAGGCAATGGTTGTGATTCTCTTTTCTATTGTACTTCTCCACTTTTCAATACAGTTAATATAATTGCTTTCCATAAATGTTTTCTCCTTCATGATGTTTAGAGTTTTCCTCCTTAACTGTTAGCTTAGATATATCATATGAGATATATGCTTTCACTTCTCGTGGTATGTTGCATGTTCAACAGGGTTTAGCTACCTGCGATCTAGCAGTGCTGGAGCATTGGATCAACGAAGGAGAAAGGGATCTACAAATCTAAGGTAAACGATCTACTCTTACATTTGTATTTCTATACAATCTAGGAAAGTATTTTATGTTCTGTCCTATTTGTTCTAGACTTACGTTAAGCTAGGGAGATCAGGCCTTGAGTCCGCTCTCAGTAGATTGTCCGCAAAACAGAGGACTTCCTCAAGAAACAACTTGATAGGATCTCCTACTCCGTCATCTCTCTTTTCATCCACCATGGGAGGACGTTTGGGGAGGCAAGAGTGATCTTCCCCAAGTAAAACTAGTTTGAGACCCAACTATCTGTATCCTGACCTCGTCGGGGACATGCACCGAGAAACAATCAAAGAGAAGATTGCTCTGATACCACTGATCCAAATTTATGTGGGAACAAAAGGAAAGAGCAGATAAATAATCATATACAAAGATACATTTCAAAGAACACAATGATATAGTAAACACATATTCTATAAATAGCAGAAATAGAACAGACTGTAAATACAACAGCTAGAATGGTAGTAGCTATCTCTGAGAAGAGATGTGGCCACTGTGCTCATTCCTGCCAAGATGAATACAAAAAGAGGTCAAAAGGCCTATTTATCATAAGCATGAGGGAAAGAATCCCAAACATCCAAAAACCTAACCCTAGAAGATGAACCATCATAAAGTTTGCGGCCCCAAGGTGGTTAGTTGAACAGTCAACTTCTCGGGGTCATAACTTTTGCATACGATCTCCATTTGGGGTACTCGGTAACCCGTTGGAAAGGTCTATCCAAGATTTACAACTTTCAACTAGGACCATATGTATTCAATTGGAAACCATTTGGCCCCCCAAATCTCCAAAAAAGGTCATTTAGGGCCTCAAAACGGCCCCAGAAGTTTAGGACCCGAAAAACCGTAGAAAAATTAGTAGAAAATTGGCAAAATGGGAAATTGTTTTGAGCCAGTGGAATAGGTGGGTGGCCACCGATATCCATCTAGATCATGAGTTCATACTACAAAAACATAAACATAATCAACACACTATACACTCACAAAGGAAACTATCAAATTGCAATTTATATTTAGAATCAAATCCCCACGAATTTATACATTATCTCGTTATGTATCACAAAGTTTTCTCTAAGCATCCCCTCTTGCATGAGGAGCATTGCCTCCTTATTTAGACATATATGGAGGTAAAAAGATATAAAAGCTTCATAACTATTGAGGTAACTACCCAGGAATCTATGGAATCTAGTCTAGGTTAATTCAACATAGTGTTATTATGAGAATACATCAATGAGATATGCCTGACCAATAAAGGATATGGTTAGCATTGATGTTTCATTTAGACTACAAATCGTAGAATCTTCATTAACCATTCTAATTGTTATTTGGATGTGAACGGAGCATCTTCATTTAGCACATCAATTATGCACTAATAGTATTGTTGTTGGTGTATATGGAAAATCCATGAATCAAGATTTAATGTTGCATGATTGATCCCTAGAACATTTCATTAATATATATAGTAACAACCAAATTCATGCAAGTTAGTTGTAGAAGATGTTGGGCTTTAAAATTTGTGGTATTCAAATATATACACACGTGGACCTATGGAAAAAATGTAGGCATCAAAAAATGTCCTTCAAAACTCTTAATTCAACGTAGCATTAATCCATACTCATATTCATTAAGTAAAACTCAAGCATATTCCAATATCAGGTCATAAAATACCACCAAAAATAACCATTGTAAGTAATTAATTAATAGTTTGTTCGATGGATACAAAATGGGTTAGTAAAGTAATCATCAAATTGAAATAATGGGAAAAATCATGGTTTGGAAATGGTAAATGGCTATACACGATGAACAATATGGGCCAATTTAGAGGCCCATCATACCCCCAACTTAAATATTTGCACACACTCTTACAAAAAAAAATGAAAGGGAAGAGAAGCTACGGAATGAGCCATGAATGTTCATGTGGTTATTGATTGTTGCCTTTAACAGCCCCTTTTCTTGTTCTAATTTTGCATCTTATGTTTTTTTTTTCCCTCGATATTTCTACTGTTGTATTATATAGTCATTCAAGCTCGATAAATTCATTTATTTTTGTATCTCAACACTTCCATAGTCTTTTGCAAGCCATGAATGTTCATGTGGTTATTGATTGTTTCCTTTAACAACCCCTTTTCTTGTTCTAATTTTACATCTTATGTTTCTTTTTCCCTTGATATTTCTACTGTTGTATTATATAGTCATTCAACCTTGAGAAATTCCTTTATTTTTCTATCTCAACACTTCCATAGGTTGAGACATATATAGAAGTTCATAGATATATATGGTTGTATATTGATTATGCCTTGTGTTATGCCAAACAATGAAGACTTATGATGTCCAAAGTATCATCATAGTGTTGTTTAGTAGTTAATTGAAGGAAATTGAATTCTTATTTGACACAAAAGGAGCACAATGCTTTGTAGGTTACCTATCATCCCCAACATATAGCTTAACTTCATATCAAGAGCATAATTAAGAAGAGAACCACAATGATACTTTATTACCTAACTAGATTCTATAGATCCTTGAACTTTTAATGAACACAAGGGTAGGTAGGGCATCATTTTCAACATCCTACAATTGTGATGGGAGGCCTTTTACTCTATTCATCTTCCTTCAAGTTCAATCCTTAGAAATAAATGAATGGTTGTTTATAACTACCCCTCTTCAAGAGATTAGAAGATACACCATCATCTATTATGTTCAACCTTGTTGGAAACCTATGCAACAACAAAATGAAACAAGGGCTCAATCAAAGTTTAAAAAATTTCCAACTGAAAAGGATAGTGCAATGAAATCTAGAAATTTAAACTCTCTCATTAAATTTGATGCATATCCTCATCAAATAGTTGTTAAAAATTATCTTCTACATTCCTCATGAATCCATTCACATTTCCATCTCACACTTATAGGTAAATCTTGCTTTCCTTAGAAGAGGAAACAATATTCTCTCTACCTCATGGAATGATGGTTGTAACAACCTTTAAGCCTGCACATATTTATCTTTTAGACATTCCACAACAAATATGAATTATGGTAATTCTAGAGTTTCCTTTCTTAAAAAATAAATACATAAATTATTTCATCACAAAAACCAGTTGTGTTAATTCCCAATAAATAAATGATGGTTGATGGTTGGATATTAGATGAGGTTGTTGAAGGTTTTGTCTCTTGTTGTAGAAACATTTCCGTAACTTATTTTCTTTGACTCTTGCTAAGCACATTTGCTCTTTTTTCGTTGATTTGTTGCAGTCTACATGATGTTTTTACAACCTTTGTAATGTTGGTTGAAGTCGCTTTCCTCTTTGTATTTCATAGAAGTGATCATATGATTCAGTGAAATCCAATCCATTTATGCATGAATTGAATTATGAGGTTAACTCATACCCTAGCAATAATTTGAAGCATATGGAAATCTTGTCTCAACATTCTCTTTTTCATTCCTCTTTTGAAAATATTAAGTTAGAAAATGCATAATAATAGAGTTGGGACACGAATAGTGAAAAGGGATATGAATTTATTGAACTAATCAATTCAATGTGAATGCAAAGATAAATCAATTCAGGCAACATGAAGGCTGGAGAATCCCCCCCCCCACACAATCAATTGATAACCAACCTTGGGAATCTAAAGGAATAAGTTGTTGAATTGAAGTTTGGGTAGAGGGTGGGGATTTATAGATGGACATAGGCCAGGGAATGATTGCATCCATGATAGTGATTTCCTTTATAATTCAAAAGGGAATTCAGTAAACATGAGAAGTATAGAATTAGACCTAAGTTACCCATTATGTCAAGTTGTAGGATGATGATTGATGCATGGATTTTCATTTCTGGTCTGATTTTGCAATGTCTGGTGTGAAGAGAGCATTGATGCATATGATTGGTAATATGATTTTTAAACTTCTCTATAGCATGGGAATCGTGGATTCTGTAGCAGGGTAAAATTTGGATTTTGTGGAAACTGACTTTGATGGAGCGATAAAAACAAAATCCTTGAAAACTTTATTCAACAATAAATGAAACTAAAGAGAGTTCTATTTATTCTTCTTTTCCTTCTTCTTTTACAAACCTTGTCCGTTGATAAGCTAGTTTTCAAACAATATTTTACTAACTGTGCCATGAGGTTTTTAATAGTTAGAATTTTGTATCCCCGAGGAATGATAGCCAAAGACTATTTTTCAAGCATTCCATGACCTATTTTTATTTTTTATTTTTTATTTTTCATTCTTGATTTTGATGAAGAAAATAGGATATATATTCGTCTCAGCGGTGTAAGCAAGTTAAGATGCATTATTGAGTGGGTTAGGAGTGGGTTGAGAAGGAAGTTATGGAGGCCTTTCTAGAGGATTTTTCAAGAGAATCTAGGTTGAAGTATTGATTCAGTAGAATTGCTTGCATGAATGATGTGTCTTGTGGACCCTTGGTTCTTCAAACCATTTTCTTTCAATATCAATGACAAAAGAAAGAGAAAAAACATTGAATTTAGTATGCACTTTATTATAATATTTGAGTTGAGGAGTAATAAAATGCATGGTTTCATTAGGTTGAATTGGCATACCATGTTCTGCAACAACTAAGGTCATGAGGTCTTCTTGAGGGCCACTTGTGTATCAATTTCCTCATTATAAGTCCAATGAATATGAATAATCAATTAGTTACTTTTGTAGCATTGTATAACTTGAATTCCTTAGAACTTTGTCTTTATTTTATTTCCAGCTTCGGTTCTTCATTTGTCTTGTACTTTTTCCTACAAATTTATGGGAAATCCTTGTCTTTTTTTTCAATAACTTGAACATTTACATACCAAGTTCCTAGGCACTTGAACTACAAACATGGCTCCTTCAAGGAATCGAAATCACATGATCTTGCACTGCATTTTTGTGTTTTTTTCTTGATGATATGTTCTTGGTTGACCTTATTGGTTCCTTCAAAAGTCTAGCACTTTGCATGCAATCTGAGGTGACATTTTTTAGGGGAAAAATATATGAGGACTTAGTGCTTCCAATAAACATATAAAATTATTGTGAGTAATGCATATAAAATAGATATAAAAAGGATACCTTAATCCATTTTCATTTTTAACATGTTGAAGAGTGGTGGCCAACCTAGACTACAGAGTAGTGTTTTGATGATAACTCTTTCATCAGATCAAATTTTGGTGATTCAAAATAAATATTGAAGTATATTTATAGGTATATCTCTAGTAGAAACATATTTTTGAATTCATTGAAATATTATATCAAATCTTCTAAGAAACAACATGCATGACATAGTTGTTTTCACTTTCTATCGTAGACCAACAATCATTATTTTGGGCACAATTTTTTCATTCGATATAAAATTGAAATAATTATAGTTGGAGAGTAAATTATATTCATGTACTTATATCCAATTGATACATATTTTTAAAATATTTTGAATTTTCATGTTAAATTTGTTGTGGAACAACAATAAGGCATAATTGTGATAGACCATATTTTGGGACTAGTTACTAATTCGGGTGTAAGTTTTTTGTTCAATATGAAAATGAAGTTTTTAAACTTGAATCATAAACTATATTACAAGAAACATATGAAGGAGAAATAGTTTTGGAAAATGTATTCATTTGTTCCCTCAAAATGGAACTATCCTAACTCTGTTTTTAGTAAATTCATCAATTCAAAATGCTACAGAAAGAGTTGGGCTTAGTATTTTTAAGTGCAGATGATGTGGTTTCTTAGAATGGATAGGATAATTCACTTCTTTCTAACATATCATAAAAAAGATATTGGAATTGGTGTAGCTTGTCAAGGATTCGTAATATTGAGGAGTTGGCAAGGGGGCTTGCTTGTGACAATTTTGTGCAAAAGATAAGTTTTCATTTTTTTCAATTCAAAAGGTCACAAATAGACACATATGAATGTATTGAAATACTTACAACATCACATCAAGAAAAATATGTAAATTGTACATCAACATTTTATCATGCTAGATCCCATTTATATGTAGGATTAAAAATTGGACAAGCAAGAATACATCTAGGTCTCATGGGAAATGTATGAGTAGATATTGGCACTTTTCATCAACACGGGAAAATGATTTAGGAAAATTCCAAGACTTTGCTACCAAGTGAGAGAAATATCCATGCAAACATAATTAAGTCATTTACATAAAACCTAAATCAAGAGCTATAAGGAATGACAAGATGCATTCATAATAATTGGGAAATAAGCCAGGAAATTTAAATTCAAAACATGAATTGTATGGGATTACCTTGAGATGATTTATGTGAATATCATGTCCTCATATAGTTGATGAAACGTAATTATCCTTCATTATCCTCCACTTCTATAGTGCTAGTCATTGGCCTAAAAATCATGAAGCTCTTCAAGAGTAATGCAACCAACAATTAAACATCAATATATTGAGTTAGCATGAACTAATATTTCAACCAAATAGAATGTTAAGGAAAAAGAGATGATGTGAGTTGTTATACAAGGTATTGAATTGAGGCTTGCAAGGTAGGTGGTGGTAATGTATGGGTAATGGAGGTAGTGTGTTGACAACAAAGGGCATGAATGGCATGATTTATAGCTATGCCATATAGATTGAAACATGTTATCACACATGATTCCATGGAAATATAAAAACTAATCAACTATGGAAGCAACAAATGACTCTTTGACAACCTATCAAAATGTTGGGAATGTTATATTCTTTGCATGCAAGTAAACTAGAAAAGTTGATAGTCGAATGGTACTAGTCTACTGGAGTCGAAGGCAACAAACAGTGGAATTATTCTTGTCAACTAATGGACCAAAATAGTTTTTTGGTCAAAGGAAAACAACTGGTCAATTGTAAGTCGATGTAATGACCAAAGCTCAACTGGAAATCGACCAAAGTTGACCCAGTCAAGTTGACTGTAACAAAATAGTTGAAAATGGTTAGGAAGTTATGGATTGTCATTAATGAGAAGATGGTTGTATTGCATCTATAAATAATATGTAATTTCTATGTAGTGTCTCATGGCACTATGTAATGAAGTGTGATTTTTGGTCTAGCAAATCACAGTTGTAAACACTCGATTTTAGTGTTTTGATTAATAGATGAGTGAAAAGATCATTGGTTTGCAGTTTTTCCCCTATGAGAGGGGTTTCAAGGGTAATTTCTATGTAATGTATTGTGTGTCATTGATTTATGTTTATTTATATTTAACTATATGAATCAATTTACAAACCTATTGTAATAGGTATTATAAACCATAGTTGGTATTGGAACTATATTTGGCTGCAGGGGACACCTTTTTTGTTGAGGTTTTGGCTTGTTCCTAGATCTGTAGAATACCTGTTGAAGTGGGATATTATCATAAACATTTATTTATAGTTTGTCACGTCCCCAATGCAAGGAAGGGAAAATGACTACAGATCTTGGCCTTTTACATAAAAACTCAGCCCCATTCATCATTGAAGATTCATATAAATAAAAACATGTGTGCAGATGCATACCCAAATAAACATGCACAACGGACTTAAACTATCCACACACATTTCTCATGCATACATCTAGAAAAATCAAAACAATCAATACATTGCAGAATTGAATACACAGAAATAGAATGCTCATCTTCATGGTGAAATTGTCCCAAGCAACTAGCTATGTCGTTGCAACATTCCACCCAGCCATATGCCAATTGTGTTCATCAATCTCTCAACACAACTGCCACCCCCGAGATGGGCATGATTTCTACAAGGAAAAGGGGACTCTCAAGCTCAGCACAACCCAAGCAAACATCACATCTAAGCCAAGCCAATCCACAGCTGGGTTTATCAGGCCAATGTGAACCCTTCTATTTTTGGATGCTTGCACTCAAGATCAAGACAAAACAATGGATACCCAAACCATACACAGCAAGCTCATTTATTGGGCATGGATACCCTTTTTCAACAATGGGATTTACAAAACAAGATGTCCATGGGTTTTTCCCAATCATGGCACAACAAAACAACTTATGGGGAGGGAAAAATTGACCACAGGGGAACAACTCGAATTTCCCATAGATATAGGGGAATTTAAATGGCGAAAACGACCTCCAAGGATGCCCAAATCAAATTTATTTTCTTCCCCATAGCTCCACAACACAAAAACACCCTCTTCCCAGCCAAAAACCAAGGCAACACTGAAAAAAAAAGTGGAGGAAAACTCCCAGGACGCTCAGACCGCGTGAGGGAGCAAAGACCATGGCGAATAATGGCTTGGGGAGAAATTTTGTGGCTCCTTTATTTCCCAGGAAGTCAAACATGTTTTTCCAAAACTGATGGCTTGCCCATACCCAAATTTGGACAGCCATACCTCTCCATTCCCCAAGGCATTAACTACCTCAACCAAATCTTGGGAGAAATAAATGATTGGGCACAAAAGTCAACATGGGTAGTTGAGGGTTCATGGATTCTCTCATTGACACTTGTCTTGAATTGATTGGATCCAAGGGTTTGAATATTTCCCTCCCAATTCCTTGTAAAAATCATGCCCCCATCTCTTGGTGCATCGTATTGCATGGCTAGTTGTGGGTATTTTATTAAAATGCATATTTACATTCTATTTGCAATTCCATTGTGCCTGGATAGCACGCAAACAATATGCATCACTAAATCGATGGCAGGGCCTTGGCCTTGATCTCCTCACCACGATTTTATAATAATATTATGTCCTTTACATTTTAATGTAATGGGGTCAAAATCGGGATATTACAATCCCCTCCCCCTTGGAATAACACCATCCTCGGTGTTCCGACACTTAGGAATACATACCCACTTTACACATGTCCAAAAATTCACAAAATGTGGCAAGTTTGTCCTGCGTTTCATATTTTTACTTTGACTTTCAGGACCAAGAACTTTGGCTTCCACAAGCTGCTCCTGCTGGCTTTGATCTTCCATCTCTGTAGTTGGGAATTGCTCCACAGCAATCCCTTCCTTTTATTTACCTTCCAGCTAATCTACAAGTCTGTAATTTCATGGTTTCTATCTTTCTTTCCATCCTGGAAACTATTTGAGGAATATTTTCAACCAAACCCCATAGCCTTTGGTCTGCTTCCATGGCCAATGTGCACAGTTGGCTCTCACTTTGCTCACTAGCAACACTTGGTTGGTAACAGCTGCAATTAGTTGTTTTAATTCTCACCTGTGAAATTCATCATGGAAATTCTATGTTGGGACAAGCATAACATAATCATTAAAATCAGTCAATTATTCGATCAATTGACATAGAGAGTCCATGCTTCATTCATGAGACTTCCACACTTTTCATGCTTTCCCAACATAAACACGAACTCATTCGTATTCATCCTTTCACAGGGAATTAGCTATTTCAACATTCACAATTTAGTTCAAGTAATTAAAAACAATCAATTCTCATCCATATCATGCATTCAACAATTCTCTTTTTTATAAATGAATCAATCAAAAGGGAAAGAGAAGAGTAAGAGTTTTCCCCCTCTTAGGCTTGTTCCAATCCGGAGCCACACCACCACTATGGTTCCATGCTCCTTATCCTCTTTCACTTCAATGTGAATGCTTGACTTTCCCTTTCTTGGCCATGATACTTAGTGTCTAAGTTTTGTCTAAGGCTTTTCAACCATGGAACCCTTCCCCATTGTTTCCTACAAAACCTTTGGCTGCTAGGACCCACAAAATTCCACTAGCACCATATTTCATCCTTGCTCATACTGAGCTCTCCAGGACAGTCACATGTCCACATGCATCCTTAGGATGCCTTCAGGGTCATTACTTCCTGCAATGAACAAGGTTTTCAACAAAAACCACTTATACTATGAAACGAGAACTTGACACAGTTCTCATTTTTCTCTCTCCTAATTTTAGTAGTTATTTTTACCTCCGTTACAAAAAGGGTTGATACCAGTATCACACATTTTCATTTTGAGGTATTTTTTTGGGCCTTTGAATTATCTTTGTCGTAAAATATTTTTAATTTCTATTTTCAAGTGTGTTTTTAGAAATTTAACAAAATAACATACATTTTTAAGCAATTTATAATGAAAAACATATACATTTTGCAATATTTCTATAAAATAAGACATTTTTATGGACAAAATAAGACATTTTTTTTTTACAAAATTGTACAAAATTCCAGAAAATAAAGACATTTAAAACCATTTTCAATGAATTTTCAAATATTTTTTTGTATAAAAATGATACAATTTCATATAATAACCTACCTCCTACCCCCCCCCCCACATAAACTATATAATAAAAATTTAAAAATTCAAAAAATTCAAAAAAAAAAACTAACCCCCCTCCCTTCCCCCTTAAAATTATTACAAAATAATAAAAAATTAAGAATTTATAAAAATCAAATTTAAATATATATATATATAGCAAAATTAAAATAACAAAAAAAATTATAACAAATTTCAATTTAAAATTAAAATTAAAATATATAAAAAAACAAATAAAATACAAATTTAAAAATATATAAAAAAATGAATTTAAAAACAAACAAACAAACAAACAAAAACCTAACCCTTGGTCACCCCTCCCTCCTTCGCCTCCCCCACAGTTGCCCCCCTCCTGTGCCCTCCCTGTATCCCCCTTCCTCCTCCTCCTGCGCCCTCCTCCCCACCCTTCCTTCCTCCTTGTCCCTCC
The DNA here is from genome assembly GCA_027924585.1 of Larix kaempferi. Classification (NCBI taxonomy): domain Eukaryota; kingdom Viridiplantae; phylum Streptophyta; class Pinopsida; order Pinales; family Pinaceae; genus Larix; species Larix kaempferi. The sequence goes on along the minus strand of BSBM01000431.1, from coordinate 8,833,183 downwards.
CCCTCCCTTCCCCATCCTCCCACCGCCACTCCCTTCCCCCCTCCTCCCGCCCCCTCCCTTCCCCCTCCTCCCCACCCTCCCTTCCTCCTTATCCCACCCCCTCCCTTCCCCATCCTCCCGCCGCCACTCCCTTCCTCCTCCTCCCGTTGCCCCCTTCCCCCTCCTCCCCTCCTCCTCCTCCCTTTGCCCTCCGCGGACCTTTGGCGTCCAAGTTAGCGATGCTCCACTCACTTGGGCTCCAAAGGGATACCCCTCACGGGCGGCGTGATGCGAACGCTCACTTGGTCACCAAAGGGCCGCTCCTCATGGGCAACGCGATGCTCAGCATCGCGCTGCCCGTGATGGGCATCCCTTTGGCACCCAAGTGAGCGGAACGTCGCTCACTTGGGCACCAAAGGGTTGCCCCTCATGGGTGGCATGATGTTGAGCATCATGTATCCCATGATGGGAGGCACTTTGGTGCCAAAGGGAGTGGAGTGATGCTCACTTGGATGCCAAAGGGTCGCCCCTCATGGGAGGCGCAATGCTGAGGGGAAGCCCTTTGGCACCCAAGTGAGCGGTGCTCCGCTCACTTAGGCGCCAAAGGGCCACCCATCATGGGTTGCGCAATGCAGTGCCGCTCACTTGGGTGACAAAGGACCTCCCATCACGGGACGCACGAGAGGGGCAGCCCTTTGGCATGAGGACGTTCGATTATGTCTCTATTTGTATTACTATGTCGTGAATGATGAATGTTATCTTAATGTTGCGTTTAAGGTTTTGTTGTTCTGTCGATTAATCTGTAATGTGAATGTTGATTACATGTTGAATATATACTTGATTTGTTAGCATAATGTGAAGACAAGATCTTTGGTTTCTGTAGCGATTGAGTAAGGGTTAATGCATGTCTTCTCCCTACAACGGAAACATGGTTCCTGCAGCATCCCTTGGACATCTCGGGTGAGACCTCACTCGCTCTGCGAGTGTTGCTGGAAAGGGTAAAACCTTTCTAGGCCAATGCCTAAGGGTGTTTGGTTGGTCCCAATGTCGATTTGATTACCATGGAAGAAGCGAAAATAGACTATAAAAGCAAGAGGCAGCTAACTGTTCGGATGATTGAACAAGCGAAGAGGTGTAGTAGGAATCCTAGAGTATACGCATAAGGAGTAAGTAGATTCCGATGGTGCAAGTGATCTCTAGTGCAAGCACGCTGGAGGCTGTAATAGCAAGTGCCAACATAGTCTTTAAACAGCCAGAGATTGCATTGATTCCTGAGAAGGTAGTAAGGCAGAAGAGGAGCACCAGTAATCCAGCAGGATCACAACGGAAACAAAGACGCGTCGTTGGAGCACAATGGTAGACGGAGGGGAGGGCACATCAATCACCACAGAGGAAGAAACAGTAGTGAGTGAAAGACCAGCAGGACTTACCATAGCAGATATTACAAGGTATGTGCCCCAACGGCGAGTAGGTGCACAAACTGTCCGGATTGGGAAGAATGCCAAATACACTATTAAGGAACCCACGGTCACAAAGGGGGTCCGCAGAATAGGAAACATTATTCCGCAGTTGCGGAAACTACAGTATAGCGACCATGATGTACTACTGCATCCAGAATGCAAAACTACGATATATGAGAATGTACAACATGGTGAGAATGGTCCAGTTACGCGGGATACTGCACAATGGGTGCTTGGGATGAAGAAGTCAGTCCTGCTGAACCTGACCCAAATGCCCCGTTTTGGAAGGGGGAGAAAAGTAAATGCATGTGTGAAACAGTTCCTCGTCTATTTTCACGGGGGTTACTTATGGATAGAGAAAAAGGTACCAGTAACGGTCAACCTGATAGCACAGATAACGGGGTTACCTAAGAATGGGGAAGACCCTTCGTAGTATTTCAAGGGAAAAGACAACGACAAGCGCCTGGCATAAAAACTAAAGGAAAAGTATGGGGTGGAAAAGGACACCCACGGATACAAAATATATACTATCAACGACAAAGCAGTAAGGATCGCAGCAAAATTTTTAGCCATCAAGATGGTCAGAAAGAATCGCCCAAACCAGTGCGCATCAGGAGTGATTTCCATTGCAGAGAAATGTGTTGCAGGGGTCCAGATGAATTGGTTGATGTTCCTAGTGAACGAGATGACAAAGGATGTAATCCTTGTATAGGATCAAGGTAAAGCATTCACGTATTCTTGGAGGTTGATCCTCATTGCGATGGTTTCTTGGAAGGAACCAATAGATTACCAGGGGATGGCTGGACTAATAGTTGGGGTGTGCCAAGGAGTACAGTACCAAAATATATGGGCTCTATACGACAAGGAGCACATTATAAAGACCAACAATATCATCTTCTACATCTATTTGAGAAATGTTGAAGAACAGTGCGAAGGAGATCCCGCAAATAACAGAGGAAGCGGTGCAAAATCAACCACGAGTCACAAGATTGTCAACTGAACCGCACGTACTCAAACTACAAGCGCATGATGACCCAGGAAAACAATGGCTGGAGACACAGTATAAGGTGATGAACGAGGAGTTAGATGCGATAATAGATGATTGGCCTCAAGAATGGAAAATTACAATAGCAGAGGAAGAATTGTCGGATCCGAAAAAAGTGTCACCAGCAACCGGACCAAAACCAGTAGAGGAACATAAACACTCAGACAGTGCACATGAATATACAGACAATGCGGAAGAGGATCACCACTCGCGCACTGCGAGTCCTGATGGAGCGTCGAATCCAACACAAATAGACTCCAACGTGGAGGCACAACGCGAGGAAGGAAGAACAAAGTTTTGGTTTGAAAAGGGCCAAGGGAGTGCACCCATCGGTATCTCTCAAGAAAAGATGGACAAATTCATATAACAAATAAAAACATTAGTGGAAGACAACCTGGAGAAAGCCACTCAGCATGCGACTGACTTCTTCAACAGTGTATCACAGCTATTGGAAGTATTAACATAGGCAATGACTGAGACCAGACTTCAACACGAAAAGGTGAGACCCAGTCCCTCGGCACATAGGACCGAGGTAGATATCGGCACGAAACCAAGGATAGTGCCAATTCTTCCGTAGGCTATAACGATAGGAGAAGAAGAGTTGGATGCAAAGCTAAGAAAGCACGACCAGATCATGGTATATTTCAACATCCTGCCGATGCTATCACTACAACAAATTCAGACAGCAGCAAGCAAAGAAATTGTGGAACGCGAAGCAACAGCACATGATCAAGTGAACCACTATAAATGACAAGTGCAGAATATCGAGGCAGAAATCCAGCACATACAAGAAGAAAAAGAATTAAGCTTGAGAGATGTCGCAAAGGCCATTGAAGATAGGCGGATCAAGTTGGAGCATGCGCTTTCAATTGCATGCAAAGAAGTACCCGAAGTATATAAATACAATTTAGTTGAGGCAAAGGTGATACGGCTGAAGTAGTTATCGCAGACCTGTGGAGAGAACATGAAGCCTTGAGTAGTACCCATCACACCACCAGAGCAGATTCAAGATATATAGAATGCGATAGAAGAGCTTGCGACGAAGATCGCAGAGATGGAAAAGACAGCCCAGCCAATTGCAGAGGGTGTCACGGAGTTTTGGTGAAGCTTAGTCCAAGATAAACAACTGAGCGAACTAAATGCGCAACTCAGCGAGGCGGAGACACAGTTGGAACCCTTGAAGGGATCGCTTAAAATGATGCCCTCACTCATACAAATGACGAAGGCTATGGAACTTAAAGGAATGCAACATCGGGTAACTAAGGCATGCGAAAGGCACAAAGAAGGACTACACACCTAGACGAGTTACAAACAAAGGCAAAACTATTGGCAACAAAAGCAGTGGCCACCATGACACGGGTCAATCAACAATTGGAGGAAGCACAACAGAGAAGTTGCGAACACCCCATAGAACAACAGGTAGAAGAATGTACAGAATTCAAAGTATCGCCAAAGTAAGTGATCGATCAAATCAAATATGCGTATGAGGACTTTAGGAAACAGGTAAATGCACCAGAGGTGTCCAGCTAAGGTGGCTCGAGGGCAAGCCACAAGTTTTTGTTGGTGGACTTCTGGCACAGGGTTAGAGCGCATAAACTGTGGAAGCCGACAGCGACATAGAGGGTATTCATGGAAGAAAGGACCATTCGCGGAGAATAAGGAAGCCGGCGAAAGCACAAGTTATGGTTTAGTTAGGTAGAATGGGTCATTTGGACCATTTTGTAACAACTTAGTTGTCTATAAATAGGACCATGATTGTAAGCATAAGGAAATGAATCAATCCATCGATATATCTAGCTAGAATTGAATCGATTATGTATTTTCCTGTTTTCAGCAAGTTTTTTTTTGTGTATATGGATTCATGATAAGTCGCTTGGAACTGTTCCTGCGAAGGTTGTACCGTATATTTTGATATGAGTTAATGCATGAGGATGTTCGATTATGTCTCTAGTTGTGTTCCTATGTCGTGAATGATGAATGTTATCTTAATGTTGCATTGTGTTTAAGGTTTTGTTATTCTGTCAATTAATCTGTAATGCGAATGTTGATTACATGTTGAATATATAATTGATTTGTTAGCATAATGCGAAGACAAGATATTTGGTTTCTGTAGCAATTGAGTAAGGGTTAATGCATGTTTTCTCCCTACTATGGAAACGTGGTTCCCGAAGCACCCCTTGGACATCTCAAGTGAGACCTCACTCGCTCTGCGAGTGTTGCTGGAAAGGGTAAGACCTTTATGGGTTGATGCCTAAGGGTGTTTGGTTGGCATTTGTTGACAACAGTGCAAAGTGAACCCCTGTCGATAGAACTGTGTCAACATTCTTTGTTTGTTTGTGAGTAGGATTGGCATGGATTGGGCTTATGAAAGAGCTCATTTCTTGGGATTACAAACTTTAACATAGAATCCAACCAATTGGCCTAACGTATTTATCTTATCTTTTTTTTCTTAATCTTTGAATGATTAACTAAAATGGGGAAGTAGAGTAATTGATTTTTGATCTTTCTTTGTTAATGACCTAACCCTAGCCACTGGGATTATAGAGGGAAATCACTCACTTAGCGACCAGTAATGAGATGTCATTTATGGAGGGCGGGGTAATTCACCAATAATTAAAGTAAGTCCCTAGGTGCTACCAACCCTAATTCTATCTCCCAGAATAATGAGTCGAATTTGATGGGAGGCGAACCACCAGCAAGAAGGTCATGGAGACCCTTCTATACTAGCACAAGTAAACATAGGATATGATTTCATTGAGAAAATATTGATAACAACGAAGGTCGGCATGAAAAGTTACAAAATATTAGAAATGTCTAACACAGAATTTACATCATTTAAACATAAGCACAACACAATTGTGACTTGAGCAACAATTAAGACCCATAGATAGAACAATGATATAAATGCAACAATGTAGGAGACAATGGGGGATAATCCATAGTGATTGGAAGAGTAACCAACCAGATGAGTTATAGACTCAAGTTCATGGTTTGGATTTCAATGTGAATACTAAACCAAATTTGTGAAGGAAAACAAAACACAAGTGCTTTGTTCAAAGGTGACATAACAGTGTTGCTACATTAACAAACATAGAATATATAACTTGTTTCCCCCCTCTCTCTTGCTATAAATATTTATTTTTTATGTATGGTATAGAATTATTAGGTCCACCAATAACTAAAACATGCCATTGATGTTAGGATATTTCAACACTTAGGAGTTAGTTAAGATCAACTTGGTATAATGTGTCTTTATGTAAAGTGTGTTTCTTTAGTATGCAATTGTATTATGTAATATAGCAATCACGATATGTTCTAGACATAGAGTGATCTAATGGTTCATCTTTACCTTGATCTTAATGGCTATTGATCTATGGCTTAACACCCAATTAGTCCATGATCTCTATTTAAAGATCATGGAGGGCCATTTTCTTGATAATTGATTGTGAGAAACGCATATATAAAATATTTTTCCTTTGCTTAATATATTGCCTCAAGTAGCTATTTAGCTAGGGTTGTGGAATATTCCCCTATTTGAGGTATTTAACAACATAAAACATAAGTGTGTTGATATATGATCTATTTGTGTGAGCGGTTGCTCAAGGTGTTCAACCTTCTGGAAATATCATGTGTTAGTAGAACATGGTTTCAAAGCGCTTATGAAATTCCACTTCCCTTGTTGATCGAGATATTGAACCAATGTAACCATGTGCATCAAAGTATTTTTGGATTCTTCTATTTTTTTGTATTTAGAGAGGTATGCTATTACGTTCAAAGTGATGTTTTTAGTTGGAAACACTTTTTGTTTCATTCAAAAAGGTTTATGTTTTCCCAAGATACGACCAATATTTTACCAGATCCAGAGGTATATTTTTTACATTTATGATATTTTTTAAAAATATTTCTCATATTCTTTCATATTCTAGCCTAGTTGTATATTTTATTCCCAGTCTGTTTCCCTTTTGGCCTGTGTATGCTCTTTGTCAATTTTTTTGTGGTTGTGTAAACTGCCTTGCAGGACAAAAAGAAGGGTTTTTTGGGTAGCCACACTCTCCCAACGACAACAACAACAACCCCATTTGTTGGAATATTTTATATTCCTTGGAAGGTAATAATGTCTTTGTATTATGTTGGAATTTATCCACAATATTATGTAAAAGATTAATACACTATATCCCCTATTCATTATGGTAAAGTATACTCTTGATATCCATCATTATATAAAGAGATGTTATTATGGAGAATTATATTATCCCACATGCAATATGTGAGAGTAATTCCTCCACATCTCTTGGTATATAATAGGGTCAAGGGAGTCACATCACATGTCTTCAAGTGTACAAGTGATAAAGTGGTATATGCTCATAGATAGTATTGACACATGGTTGTGATCACAAGTGTCATTATATTGTATTGGGGTTATTTGTAGTTGCTCTCTTGTAAGATTGAAGGAGATTTCTGGAGATAAGAAGAAGACAACCTTCCCGTGGACGTAGCCCAATTGGGTGAACCACGTATGTCTGGTGAATTCTTTTCCTTGTTTTCTTTATGTTCTTATTTATGTTGATATGTTATTGTTAGATTGGATATGTAAGCTAGTTTAGCTAGATCCATAATCTCTGACACCATTCTCCTCCATAATATTACTAAATATTTTTCTTAACTCACTTGGTTGAAAGTTACTTTAATAAGTAAAAGGTCTTGAGTTCTCATCGTTATTTTCTTATTTTTTGCAAAAGTTCATGTAACTTTAATTTATAAAATAACTACATTGTAAAAGCACTTCCCACTTGTTTTACAAGAGTGGGTCACTTATTTTAAAGCAACTTATTTGTAAAAGTGAGCTTATAGGAAAAGTTATTAAGGGGGGGTTATTTACTGCATTCTTTTCCTCCCATCACCATGTGGATCAACCTTTGTTTTCCACGTGGCTCCTTGGTTCCTTTTTATGCCTTTCTTCAAAAGGACAAAAATTTGGTTTCCAGAATCTGTTCTCAGTGTTGTTATTTTTAAACTTCCTATTTTTTCGAGATCTTTGCATCTAGACCCTCAATTTCTATATTTGATGCCATACTACTTGCATTTTCTAATATGTCCACTCCAAGTGATACTCTACTTACTAGTACCAACTACTTCTCATGGAGAGCCCATATGGAGGATGTACCATGGAGTACAGGACTTTACCATATTACCTTGGGAAAAGAAACTACCCCCACTAATCTTGACAAGAAAATAAAATGGGACAATAAAATTGATGAAGCTCGTGGATTAATCAATATGTCTATATCTTGTGAGTTGCAATTCCACCTTCAAGGAATTGATGCACTAGATGTGGCTTGCAAAATTTTTTAATTGTATTTGGTAAACATAATGTGATCCAAAGTCACCAACTTGAAAATGAATTGGTTACTTTAAATCCAATTGTTTTATCTTGCATTCAAGGCTATCTATCTAAGTACAAAACCCTTAGACTCTTAGTTGAATAATGAAACATAGAAAAGGAAGATAAGCAATGTATTTATCATATTCTTTCTAAGCTTGGCCCTACTTATTATTTTTTGTATCTACCTTTTACTCCATGAAAAAGATCTAGGGACTAACTATACAAAACCCTATCTTGAATCCTTTTGTGATGCTTTGATTCAAGTGCGAGATAAGCTATTACATCTTTGAGTGATCAACAATTTCGATACATCTAGAAAATCCTTAGTGGCATAACAAAAGGATAATTCCAAGCATCCTAAGAAGAAAAAATCTCATAACAATAAGCAAAACAAGGGTCCCAAACCCTCTCAACCAGCTCATCCTTCCATGATGGAAAAGGAAGCAAATCAAAAGGTAAGAAGCCTAAGCATCATTGAAATGTTTGCAAGAAAGATGTTCATGTGGAATCTAAGTGTTTCAAGAAGATGGCAGCCATGGAAGAAACAATGAAGAAGCACAAAATCAACCTTGATTCTTCTTCTAACTCTATATCTCGTGGACATGCACTTTCTACTTCTGGTGTTTCCTTCAATGCTTCTTCTTCTCATTATTCTAATGAGTGGCTCATTGATTCTAGAGCATATTATCATATGGCTAAGGATGATGCCCATTTTCTGCTTTAAATGAATGTAACACCAAAAAAATATTTGATGGTAATGATGGATCTCTTAATGCTATAGGATCTGGAACAGTTCTCATAGATGATGGTTCATGATGTATTATGTGTTCCAATAATTTCCTAAAATTTGTTGTCAATCTATCAAATAACTCAACCTAGTTTCACACCTCACCAATTTGTAACAAAGGATTTCAAAGATCCTAAGCATGTCCTAAAAACTGGAATTATTAATGATAATACCAAGTTGTACATATTCAACAACTTTGGGTCACCACCTTTTCCATCAACTTTTATTGCTCGTGGCGATGACTTGAGCAAACTTTGGCATGAACAATTTGGTCATTTAAAATATCACTCATTGCTACAAATATGTAATCATAAAATCGTAGTTGGTCTTCCTTTTATCTCTTCCTAAGATGGTGTTTGTCCAAGTTGTGTTGTCGGCAAACATCATCAGGACATTTTTGAAAAGTGTGCCTCTTGGCATGCCTTGGCCCCCTTGTAGCTTGTTCAAAGTAATTTGTATGGTATGCTTCTTTCTTTGGATTCAAGTGTTTCTTAACTTTCATTGAGTACTTCTCCATATGCACTTGGGTTTTCTTATTAAAACTTAAGAGTGAAGTTTTTGACAAATCTTGGCCTAGAAGGCTCTTATAGAGAAACAATCTAAACATCAAATACACTAGTTAATAACGGATAATGGAGATGAATATGTAAACAACAAATTTATTGGTTAATGCATTGCACATGGAATTCAAATGCAACATATTGTTTTGTATGCACCACAACAAAATCGTGTTGTGAGAAAAATAATTGCACATTAAAATAAATGCCTAATTGTATGATCCAAGATAAGGGTTTAAGTCTTCAATTTTGGGTTGAGGTCATTGATTGTGACAATTATATATTCAATCACACTCCCAGCAACGCTCTAAAAGATATAACACTAGAAGAAGCATAGAGTAACATTAAACTAGATGTCATCCACTTTCATTTGTTTGGTAATGAATCATGGGCTCGTATTCCCAATGGAAAATGGAAAGCATTACATCCTCAGAGTGAAAAGTGCATATTTGTTGGATATTATGAACATGTAAAAGGTTATAGACTTATTCAACCAAAATCATTGACATTATTATTATAAGAGATATAAATTTGATGAAAATATCTTGGCCTATGAGCCTAATTTGGTTTCTATGCCATCTTCATCCATTGTTCCACCTTCTACTCCCACCTTCTTTTATAGTGTTCCTACTTTGAATTCTCTAGTGATGAGGAGGAGGACGACGAAAATCCACCTCCACCTATTTAGTTTCCTCCAGTTGTGCCACCACAACTACTACCTATATGGGTGAATTGTACAACATTCAAAGTCATTGGCGATCTTACCAGTGATCCCAGATTCAACGTCAAACACACTCACAATTCTGGTGAGCCTCTTCTCTTTCAGCTCAAGTTTTAGAGAATTGTGATCCAAATACATTTTCAAAATCTTATGGCCATCCATATTGGCATGCAATGATGAATGAAGAATATCGTTCCGTAATGGCGAATGATACTCTATCTTGTACCTCTTACGAAAGGATGAAAACTTGTTAGATGTAAATGGGTCTATGGAACTAAGAATGCATCTGATGGAAGTGTTGAAAGACTTAAGGAAAGGTTAGTTTCCAAAGGATTTTTCCAAGTTGAAATAATTGACTATAATGACACCTTTTCCCTGTTGCCAAAATGAACTCCATCTGCCTTGTTCTTCCCCTTGTTGCTTCACATAAATGGGAGGTCCTTCAAATGGATTTCAATTCTACCTTTTGCATGGAGATTTGCAAGAAAAACATTATATGGAACAACCTCCTATCTATGTTTAGAATGACTCCAACCTTGTTTGTCACCTTAATAAATCTCTTTATGGCCTTAAGCAAGCTCCTTGAGCTTGATACGCCAAAATGGATAGATTTTTCCTTGATACTATTTTTCTAGATGTCATTTTGATCCCAATGTCTATACTGAGAAAGTAGGAAACCATATCATCATCCTTGTTCTTTATATTGATGACCTTATTCTTACTAGTAGTGACCATAACTTTTTAACCCCTGTGAAATCGATCCTTAAGAAGAAATTTGTAATGACAGAGTTAGGACATTTGCATTATTTTCTTAGCCTCCAAGTATTGCAAACCAAAGAAGGAATTTTTATTTCTTAGTCTAAGTATTCTTGTGACCTTCTTCATTGCTTTCACATGGATTATTGTTAACCAACCCCCTCTCTCTTTCAGTCTAGAGTCAAACTTACTACCATTTGTAGTTCACCCGAAGTAGATGCCACCTTATATCGTCAGTGAATTGGTAGTCTCTTGTACTAGACTCATACTTATCTCAATATTTCATTTGATGTTGGTCTTGTTTCCTTATACATGCAAACACCCCATGAAATCCATTGGAAAGAGGAAAAAATGATACTTCGGTATATGTAGGGTATAGTTCAATTTGGAATTCATTATAATTCAAGGGGTACTCCTTTGTTGGTTGGTTTCACTAATTTAGATTAGGTTGGTGATCCTGATGATGGGAAGTCTATTGCATGATATGTTTTTAGTCTTGATTCTAGACCTTTCGCTTGGGCTTGTAACAAACAACAAGATCTTGATCTTTATTCAGCAAAAGTAGATTATAGAGTTGCAGTTAATCCAAATGAGGAAGCCTTGTGGATTCAACATATACTTTTAGAGTTTGTATTCGAGAAACAACATCTGAATACCCTTTAATGTTGTGACAATCAAAGTGAAATCAAGATCACCAAACATCCAATTCAACATCAATGCAGAAAACATATTGAGTTGTAAATGCACTTAATCAGAAAGCTATTTCGAGATCGCATTATCGAATTTCTCTTTTTCCCTATAGATGATCAAGTTGCTGACATCTTCACAAAGTATTTTACAGAAGCGAAGTTTTCTAAACTTTGATCTATGTTAGGAGTTCAAGAATTTGTCATTAAGGGGGAATATGCTCTAATGCCTCCTTCCTTCTCCTATTTTGCCACTTTTGTAAATCCTTCAATCCTATCATAAGTTGTTCTTAAGGGGGACAAGATGTTAGGATATTTAGACACTTAGGAGTTAGTTAAGATCAAGTTGGTATAATGTGTCTTTAGGTAAAGTGTATTTATTTAGTATGCATTGGTATTCATTTGTATTATGTAATCCACCGATCATGATATGTTCTAGACATAGAGCATTCTAACTGTTCATCTTCACCTCAATATTAATGGCTATTGATCCATGTCCTAGCACCTTATTGGTCCATGAACTCTATTTAAATAGAATGGAGGGGCATTTGCTTGATGATCGATTGTGAGAAACTCATATGTAAAATATTTTTCATTTGCTTAATATATTTTCTCAAGTAGCTATTTGGTTGGGGCCATGAACTATTTCTCTCTTTGAGTGTTTTAAGCATGTAAAACATTAGTGTGTTATATGATCTATGTGTGTGAGCAGTTTCTCAAGGTGTTTGATCTTTTGGAAATACCCTATATTAGTCAAACAATTATCTTTATAAAGCATCAAAACACTAAAGATTCTTCTTCGACAATGAAACTTTTCCTAGTACCCACAAGTTTCCCTTTAGCAACACACAGGACCACGTGGGTTTCCTTAAAGAAACAAGGAAGAGCATTTCTAAAACTACAAAAAAATAATAAAAGGCACATTAATTGTGCACCCTTGAGTTGGTTTTTTGTTTTTCATACACTTGAACATAGTTATGGCCCATATCAACTACCTAAACTACTTTCTACATGTATAGGCATTGAGTTGGAGAAGGGGCACCACATCATTATTGTACCTTCATGTTGTAGGAATCAAGTAGTGATTGTTCATGATTTTTACATTTCCATTCCCATTAGAAGACCTAGTTTATAATCATTAGCCTCTTCAACCTTGAATTGGGACCTTAATCTCCCATTATTGCCCCTTCCATTTTAGATTGAGAAGCAGTGATGAATTGGTGATTTGTGAGTGGTTCGAGCAAGAGCAATCTGAAACTTGGTAAAGGAGGTGCTACAAAAGAAATTCAAATATAATAACTACTTTTGTTGTTACTTTTTATAATACAATGAATATCTCTCCCCCCCACCAAAATAAAAACACTTGTGTGAATGTTTTATGCATTGATAAGTGATTTAGTGGAGGAACTAATTTTACTTAAAAGTTAGTGCTTTAGTTTTTTTTTTGTTTCCAAGAAAAAAACTTATATTTGATATTTATTTCGAAATCAATATATACATAGAGAGATCCCTGAAGCTCTAATCTAATATAGACAATTTGATGTGTCTAGCTACAATCTTCTAACTCAAAACAACACCCAATATGAACCCCCTAAAGGGAACGGGTCACTACAACAATCTACTCAAAACCATATTTCCAACTTTAACCGATACATTCCAGAAACCTCTAGGAAACAAGTCTCCATAACATTACATATACTTTATTTAGTATAAAAATTGCTAGACCTCGGGGAAGGAAAATTTGTTAATATGTTCTTTAATGACTAAATTTCCTTCCTCGAGGGTGATAGATTCTTTTGATAAAGTATCAACTTTCTTGTTGAACTCACGATACACATGAGTGAAAGATATTTCAGGATCTTTGATTAAATGACGGTTTGGCTGGATGTTGAGACCTCTAGATTATTATAATAGGTTGTGTGCTTTGTCATCCACTCATGCCACCAACACTTCCTTCTCCTTGAATATCCATTTATTCCAAGAGACCCACGGGCCCCATATCACAAAGCTAGGAAGAGATTTAAATTATTTATTTTTTCTATCTACGAACCAAGATTCAAAACCATTTTTCAAATAATCTCCTCCCTGTGTGCCTAGGCAATTCAATCCAGCATAAACCTCCCACCAAACTTGGATAAAAATAAAATAGTCCAGATCATTTTTCCTCCCTAGGAGAGATGATAATTCCAGTATGATCAATATCCCTTTAGTATCTCTTCCAAATGTCGATTTGATCCCCATAAATATTGAAATCGTCTACATACTTCCACTATTAAACCCACGGAAAATCATCATCCTGAATCACAATATCTCTTAGCTTCAAAACACCTTGATTTTTAAAACATCCTTAATATCATCTGGCAATTTAAGATCCCCCCCACAGCCAATCCATGGTTCCTCCCCGATATTAACCTTGGATCCATTACCAACCTTCCATGTGATCTAATTACACATCAACAGAATGGATTTTAAAAAACTTCCATACAATGGACCCCCCTTTTGTTGAAGAAGGATGATATCACACCCAATATTCTACTGAAATCTCATGGAAATACTTATTTTGCATAAGGTTTTCCCAGATACCTCCTGATTTAATCATTCTCCATAAATATTTTGTACCCAAGGCCTGAGAAAACAAGTGAATATTCTTTATTCCCCAACCGCCATAAGCCTTTGGTCAAGCCAATGTTGTCCATTTGACTAAGGGAATTCCTTCTTCCATCTTCCTAACAAATGAAAAACAAATCTTCCTGATTTTCTCAAGAATTCCTTTTGACACAAGCAAAATAGAAAACCAGTACACCAGTGTGCTTTCAAGCACTAACTTGACTAGAATTAGCCTTCCTCCTCGTGAAAGGCATATGTTGCACCGGCTCTTTATTCTTGCTTCAATCCTATGATACAACCACAACTATTCTGAGAGCCTATAATGATTTGGTTTGATAGAGAAACCAAGATACTTCAATCATGAATCCAATTGTGCTTTATTGAATGGAAACATGTTGACAATCAAGCATGTAGTCTCTGTTGGAAATGTTATATTCTTTGCATATGAATCGACTAGAAAAATTGATAGTATACGGGTATAATTTGAATGGAGTTAGAGGCGACAGATGGTGGCATAAGCTCACTGGATTGTTGGTTTTCCCCGAGAGAGGGGTTTCCAGGGTAATTTATGTGTAATGTGTTTGATGTGTTGTGTGTGCCATTGCTTAATGTTCTAATGCTTTATATGTTTAATTGTATGAATCAATTTGCATCCATATTATAATTGTAGTTAAGTCCCAACAATTGGTATTAGAGATATATTTGGCTACATGGGGATGCCTTTGTTGCTGAGGGTTTTTCCTTGGTCCTAGATATGGGGAATACCTATTGTAGTGGGAGTTTTCAAAAACATATCAAGGATAGAAATTGAAAAAATTAATGGGAAAATTTTGAGCTTTGGAAGCTTAAGATGAAGGATCTCCTTGTATATCGAGAACAACATATTGCAGTCAACCTAGGAATGACTTAGACGAGTGTGTCAAAGGAATACGATAATAAGATCGACAAAAAGGCAAGGAGTACAATCTGACTTTGTTTAGTGGATTTTGTATTGTTAAATGTTTCAAAAGAAGACACTGCAAAGAAGATATGGGAAAAGTTGGGGAACTTGTACTAGTCAAAATATTTGGTTAACAAGTTGTTTCTTCAAAAGAAGTTATATCTTCCAAGGATGGGAAAAAGTGACTCAGTTACAAAGCACTTGAATGTGTTCAACACTGTTATCAGTCAATTATTTCCATGGATATTAAAATCATCAAGGAGGAAAAATGCATCAGTCTGTTGTGTTCTTTGTTAGATTCTTGGGATAGCCTCGTCGTGTCTATTGGAAACAATAGTACCACATTGAAGATTGATGATGTGGTTGCATATATGTTTTCGGAAGAGATGAGACGAAATAATATGGAAGGTACAACCCTTTATTCCTTCATGATGTGATGTTTACTGGTAGATAGAGGAAAAGGAAATACCTCTAGTAGAATATCAAAATCGAGGGGTAGATCTAAGACTAGATCCCTTGGTCCGACAATGAAAAATGGTTGGCGATGTGGGAAATTCGGGCATTATAGAGGAAACTACAAGTCGAATGAAGTTGAGAAAGGAAAAGGGTCTGAACAAGGTCATTCGACCGATAATAAGTTTTCGCAAGAAGAAAAAGGTAATGTCTATTTGGCCTCTACAAGTACACAGTCAAATCGCAACTCTTGGTTGATTGACTCCAGTGCATCATATCATATGAAACCTCACAAAGAGTGATTTTGTGAGTATGAGAAGATTGATGGTGGTGATTTCCTAATGGGATATGACTCACCAACTAGGACAATCATAGGAGGAAAATTACGACTGAAACTGATAGACGAAAGAATAGGAACTCTTCCAATAGCTCTTCATATCCCTAGTTTGGCTCAAAACCTAATCACAATAAGTAAGATGGGGAATGTAGGTGTATAGTCTATATTTGAGAAAGATACATGCAAGATGGTGTGAGGAGATATGGTACTAATGAGAGTAGTATGTAATGGAATCTTGTATGAAGAGACACAGACGAAAGTGCTAATGTGGTTGTTGACATAGTTCTGTCAGCAGGGGTTCACTTCGCAATGATGACCAGATCTTCCCCTATCTTCGCTTGATCTCAGATTGATTCGTCCAAGGCTGTGCATTTATTGGTTCTTTCAATCGATGTGAGCAATTATTAATTATGGTTTAATCCGCTCACTCCATGTTAATTACGGCATTTATTTCCTGACTTGACCTGTCCATCCTTCGCTTGTTCACACCTTTTCGCATATCGCAGTGTTTCCATCCTATCGCTTGCTTGTTGCTATATCATCTACACACTTTTTTTTTTGTTCACAGGGTAGTAGTTGATTCTACGGCACCAGTCCTTCGCTGGAGTCACTCTCATTCATCATTTTTGCGCTCTTGGGACCTTAGGTTCAACTGATAAGGTTGTTGCTTTCTTAGATCGACATAGATCTTGACTTCACCAGTTTTCTTATCTTGGAACACCATTGGACTGATCCACTTTGATTCCTCCACTGGTTCTATAATTCCTTATTCCAGCATTCTCTCGAGTTCGGCCTTCACCCGCTCCTTATACCTTAGATTCAACCTGTAACGTCGCTTCTTTATTGGCTTAGCATCAGGTTTCAGTGGGATTTTCATCTCGCCTAGGTCCCTAGAAATGTCTTTCATCTCTGAGAATTTTGTTGGAAACAAGTCCTGAAACTCGTGCAATAGGTCAGTCATCTTTGCAATGGTTGAGTCATCCCAATAATCTCCAATTGTCGCGAACTTGGGATTCTCTTCCGACCCAATGTTCACTTTCTTTATTTGCAATGGCTGTTGAAACTTGTCGGAAGGCATATCCGGTGCCTCAACACAGCGACTTCCTTCTGACTCTGGTATATAAGTATCCCTTGGATCATCCTCATCATCCAGTTCTCTTGTTATGTTGTAGCATTCCATCAAAAAATTTCGTTGTCGCAGTCCATTGAAGTTCCATGGGTTTCTCTGTCAGAATTGCTTCAAGTACTTTCTTACGGACCTCCTGTAACGTGTTGTGGATGAACGGGTTTTCGTTGGAGAAACTTAAATTTTGACTAAATCCAATAGTTAGTTGTTCCCTTGAGTTTTTTTCTGCGTCGTAGTTCTACTACAATACACCAACTTCACGGTACTTCATCCAATGTGTGAATAAATGCATGGACCCATTCCTTTTTTGCTCGTGGTCCCCATTTGCTTTGAAATTCATTCAAATGCTCCTTCGGATCTCCTCTGCCATCGTACTTCCTTCCGTAGTATCCTTTAGTGTCGTCGAACCTAACCTTCATTAGGTGTCGACATAATGGTCGGTTTGTTATTGTTTATTTGTGCGTTGCCCACCATCGCGCTGGTGTATCCTTCAGGAATTCCTCCAAGGCCAGTATTCGTTGTGGTTCTGCCACTTTTTCTTCAAACTCAGTGATAAATGCATCCAAGTTGGGTGACCCGTCATATGTTGGCAGTTTGCACTCTTCTGTAGCTACCCATCGCAGTGACTGGGTGATCCGTGCACACCTCCTAAATGATATTTCATGTAGCCAATTCTGCTAATTTTCAAGTGCTTCATCTGAATCTGACAATGTTGAAATACCACTGTGCCATCCTAACTCTCCATCTGCAGTAGTATTGATGTATTCTTCTGATATGTTATAGAGATTGTCCCATCCCTCAGTGAATTCATCCCTTGTCGGCTCAACATATCTCTTCCCTTCTGCAGGATCAAGAGTTGCGACTACCCTCATCTCACAGTTTTCAAATGACATGGTTCGTTTCTTGAAATTGATAATGGCTTGATTCTCCCTCACCCATTCGATTCCTAGCAGCACTGGAAAGGGGCTTGTGTTGTCGACAATCTCTATCACATCAAAATATGCGTATGTTTTGAGTCCTTCTATCTCAATTGGGACCTGGCATAATCAACCAATCGGGGTGACCTTACTTTGATTCGCTAGTTGCAGTTGTACCGGGGACCATGCCAATTGCGGTTTCCCCATCGTTTCCCAGGTCTGTTTTGTCAGGATGTTGAAATCTGACCCCAGGTCTAAGATAATGGATTCGACATCGAATGCTCCAATTTGTGCAAACATTCTCATCTCTCTTCCTGTCTTCCTCTCATGTATTCGATTGACCATTCGCTCATGTCGTGCACCCTCCTTTCGATGCAACAGGCTAGATATATCTTCCAATGAATCCTAATATTTTGACAACTCCAAGCATCTTTCTAGGAAGGCTCTTAAGGTGTAAGCCTTTTTCTGTGAATTCGTCGTGTCGAATTTTAGCGACATGTCATAAGTGACTTCTTTCTGGTCAAGAGGTGGTTGCCTCATCTGTCTCATTGCCTCTTGCGATTTCAAGAATATATCCCTTTCTGCTTCCACATCAAATGTGACTTGTTTTCTTGTTGTCGATTGGACGCTAGCCTGTGACCTCTCGGCCCCTGTCACAGCTCCTCCTCAGGTCACTACTCCAACAGTCACAGTTTGACTTCTGACCTCTGCTGATATGTTTTGTACCACTGGTGGAGGATTCTGGTTTTGATTCTGATTTGGTGGAGGCAGGGGTAGGTTCTTAGTTTTCCACTTCGCGATGAGCTGAGGACAGTCTTTGACACCATGGTCCACAAAGTTGTAGTAAGCAATGTGGGGTTGGATTCGGGCAATCCCTCCGATAATTCCCCTACTGACCACAATTGTAACATATGATGGGTCCTCGACCTCATCGAACAGCTCCTCCTCAGTTGGCACCGATACCTCAGCCTCCGCGGAACACCCCTCTAAAACCTCCTCGCAGTGGCCCATATGGTGGGTACTGCGGTTGACCATATTGTGGTTATTGATATTGTGGTTGATCATACTACAGTGGTTGATATTACGGTTGTGGATATTAAGGTTGACAATTGCGAATTATTGTGAGGTTGTTGTTGATTGTACTGATGTTGCTGCTGTACCGGCAGTTGGTCCTCTCCCTTCATGAAGAATGTATCTGCAGTTCGTTCTTGGAGTAGATCGTAAGCCCTATAGTATTTTTCTTCATGGCCAACCATTCGACAGAATTTGCAATAAAAATTCACTGGCTTCGACAACATCTTCTGTAGGTACACACATTATTCTAGTCGACGTCCTCTCGTTTGACAAACGCGACACCAAGGCATCCCTCCCTGACTGAGGGGATTCGGTGCACCCGATTGTAAATACTCTTGAAATTTGGGCATTGATCCTTGTGATTCCCTTATGTTTTTCATCTACTGCACCATATGTCTTTGCGGACCTCTTTTTCCTTCTTCATATTTTGTAGCTGGATTGTAAAATTTTCCAACTACGCTTGTATCTGATCCATGCCTATGCTTTTTTCGTCAATCGGTGAAGCCTCCAGCTTCATTGCAATTTCCAGCACTTCTGCTTGAGTCGCTACCTTCCATTGCATCAGCGGCCCACGAATGTGTGGAATCAACCCTATGATAAAACACTCTTTATGTTGCATGTCGCTCATCCCGAAACTCACCTTTTCCATCAACGTTTTATACTGCCGGTCAAATTCCCATACTAATTCATTTGGAAAATGCTTGATTTCCTTGATCTCTGTGATGTACTGCGACTCAAATTTCGGTTTTCTAAATTCATCAATCATTCCCACCTTGATCTGTGGCAGTGTCTTATCCAGAGTTCCTTTCGATACCTTAGTAAATTTTATAAACCATTCTAGCGCACGGACCCTGAGGGTCGTCGCTAGCTATCCCTTTTTTATATTTTCATCCTGGACATACTTCATAGTCCATAACGCTTCACATAGAAACCAATACTGTTTGGGATCCTTGGTCCCATTACCCTAGAAAGTTGGCATTTTTGCATTGTCACATGCCATTATTGCGCTCCTAATGTTATTATTTACTAATCCGCTACTCTTATCACTGTTCTGACACATAGGACAGCTCTGCGAATAACTTGTATTTTTTCCTACAAAGTTTTGAGTAATGCACGGAATTGAAGGTACGTTGTAACTTAGGGTCTATCGCTCTTTGGCTTCTGGGGTATCCTGTTCACCTTCTTCTTTGTCATAATAAGTTTGCTTCATCCCTTGTGGTCCTATTTCGTAGTTTTCCATTCCGGTCCCCTCAGGAGACTCTTTCTTAGTCCTCCCCTTCTTCTTTGGTCGCCGGAATATCACCCCACTTCTCAAGGTACCACAATCTTCCTCAGCCTCCGTTAAAAATTCGTCGTCGCTCATGTCCATCTACCCCACATCTTTATATCGGACCCGCATTCACACGGTACCCACAACCTCCCCACACTGATATTCTACTCATCGGAGTTCATCCTCAGTATACCATTTTCACAGACGAGCATCTTAATCCACAACTTCAGCGATAGTAAGAATCTCCCTCTAGGTCCTTTGAAAAATTTCCTTTCTGCATTACTATATGATTTGATTGTATCAACGGAAAACTCAGTGATGTATCCCTCTAGGATACTGTCTACCCAGAATTCGACAGCCCTTGATACCCTATTGTCGACCCGTTTCAACTGGTGGATCAGTTCTGGAGTCTAATGGTCAGGTTCACCTCCTTGGCAATTGTTCTTCCAAAATGTCAGTTGCGCCAACCACTCATGCAACAATACCTGGAATTCATAGAAAAATACCTCGTGGATATCAGAATAGATACGCTTTTCCAACCAATTGCTTGTCGTCTGCCCAGGGTTCTGATTTTATCCTTCCGCGAATTCTTCTGTCTTCTTGTCGAACCAATCCTGATTCTCCGGTTTCGTCAGG
This sequence comes from Larix kaempferi, assembly GCA_027924585.1. Classification (NCBI taxonomy): domain Eukaryota; kingdom Viridiplantae; phylum Streptophyta; class Pinopsida; order Pinales; family Pinaceae; genus Larix; species Larix kaempferi. Next base: position 8,812,449 of record BSBM01000431.1, on the reverse strand, counting down.
TGCCACAGCGTGTCCTCTTCTTTCTTCTTCAGGGTCCCAGCAACGGAACCATTTGTTTACACATTTCTGTCGACAAGGGTTCACTTCGCACTATTGTCAACAAACACCAACCAAACACCCTTAAGCACCGACCCAAAAAGGTTTTACCATTTCCAGCAACACCTGCAAAGCAAGTGAAGTCTCACCCGAGATGATAAAGGGGGCTACAGGAACTAGGTTTTCGCAGTGGGGGGAGGACATGCATTTATTCTCACTCTATCACTACAGAAACTAGATATTTATCTTCACATTATGCTTCGCAATTCAAACATACATTCATCATTCGCATATTCAATATGTAATCGAAATTTGCATTACCAGGGTAAAGCTAGAAATCGCATCAATCAAAAATTACAGAACGACAACATTTAAGCATGACACAATATTCATCATTCGACACAAACAAAGATAAAAGAGACATATCCGAACATCTTCATGCATTAACTCATCAAAACCTACAGTACAACCTTCGCAAGGACAATTCAGAACACCTTATCGCGGATCCATACAAAACTTGTCAAAGGCAAAGCAAAACGTTACACAATTCATCCAGAAACCTATTGATCAACTTATCATCTCCTTCTAAGATGCCCATAGCCTTACAATCATAGTCTTATTTATAGGAAACTATGGCGGTTACAAAATTGTCCAAATGACCCTTTCTAACTAACTAAACTAATCTTGCTCTTCCGTCTGCTCCTTGTTCTCCGCGAATAGTCCTTTCTTCCGTGGATGGTCCTTCTCGTTGTTGTCGGTTTCTGCACTTCATGCAGTCTAACCCCGTGCCAATAGTATTTTGTCCTGATTCCAACAAATTATCCTCTTGTCTAGTTGAATTGGCTATGTTGTGGCATCAGTAGACGAGAAATGTAGGTAAGAAATGTCTTCATGCTATGCATAGTAAAGGTATGGTCAAAGGTCTCCCTGATTGCTCTAAAGAATTCGATTTATGTGAACATTATATTTATTGTAAACAAAGTCGTGCAAGGTTCGCATATGGTGCTATTAGGGCAAAGAAAATATTGGAGTAAATAAATAGTGATATTTTTGGACCTATGTGGGTTCCTTCACTAGGAAGATCTCAATATTACGTTTCTTTCATAGATGATTTCTCCAAAATGAGATGGTTGCATTTTTTGAGCAAGAAATTAGATATTTTTGAGAAATTTCAAGAGTTCAAAGCTCTTGGGGAGAGTCGGACTGGTAAAAGGATCAAGGTGTTGATAACTGACAATGGAGGAGATTTCTATGGAAAAGAATTTAACCAATTATGCAAATAGCATGGTATAGCTCGAAAAAACACAACTCCCTACATGCCTCAAAATAATGGAATTGATGAAAGGATGAACAGGACATTGATGGAGAAAGCAAGGATCATGCTTAGTGGTGTAGGCACTGCACAAAAATTATGGGTAGAAGCAGTTGACATGGCATGCTATCTAGTGAATAGGTCATCATCAATAGATATGGTTGACAAGACTCCATATGAGGCATGGGTTGGTAAAAATCCCTCTCTTACACATCTCAAAGTATTTGGGTGTGAATCCTTTGTGCATGTCCCAAAAGAGAAAGGAAATAAATGATAGCAAGTCAGAGAAGTGTATATTCATTGGGTACAAGGATGGAGTGAAAGGGTATAAGCTATGGAACTAAGAGATGAGGAAGGAAATTTATAGTATAGATGTGATCTTAAGGAAATTTAGAGGCACTTCTAGGACTGAAGAGGTTAAAATAGAAAAGGAACAAGAAAAGCAAGAGTTTGAAATGAACAACGAAAATCTGGATTTGGGTGAGTCGATCGAATCCGACAAATAGGTGGAATAACAGACTCCAGATGTTAGGAGGTGTGGTCAAGAAAGTAAACAACTAGAAAGGTACAACACATCCAACTTTCACATTGATTTGTGTTATCTGCCATAGAAGATGATCCTAGGTTAGTAAAGCAAGTGATTGAATCGACAGAGGGAAAACTATGGAAAAGGTCCATGGAAGAGGAACAGAGTCTTTGAAGAAGAACAAAACATGACATCTAGTCACATTACCAAATGGAATGAATCTCGTCGATAGTAAGTGGGTGTTCAAGAAAAAATTGAATGCAATAAGTCAAGTCGAGAAGTACAAGGCTCAACTAGTAGTAAAAGGATATTCCCAAATTGAGGGATTTGACTTCGGTAAATTTTTCTCTCATGTCGCTAAGTTAACTTCCTTAAGGGTACTAATGTCTTTAACTGCAGCATTTGATCTTGAAATAGAATAGATGGATGTAAAGAAAACATTTCTTCATGGAGATATTGAAGAAGAAATATATATGAGGCAGCCTAAATGTTTTATAGTGGATGGAGAAAAAGAGTTGTCTTGTAAGCTTAAGAAGAATTTATATGGTTTAAAACAATCACCCAGGATGTGGTATCAGAATTTTGATAAGTATATCTAGGAGTTGGGGTTTGTGAGAATCCAGGATGATCATTGTGTGTATGGGAAGAAATTCGGTGGTTATTTCATATATGTAGTAATGTATTTCGACAACATGTTGTTGGTCGAGAAGAACATGGATCTGATAAAGGAGGTGAAACTATAGTTATCCTCTAAGTTTGACTTGAAGGATCTCAGAGAATCAAATTTCATTCTTGGAATGGAAATACAAAGAGAACATGGAGGTAGAAGACTCTGGTTAAGTCAAAGGAAAAACATTGAGAAGTCTTGAAAAGTTTCAACATGCAAGAGATTTGGCCGATCAAGGTACTTATTGAACATGCAGATTCAACACATAATTCAAGCAAGAAGACTACATTGTAAATACATGCACAGAGACATCATCAAGAAGAATAGATATGAGTCGAATATTCAATTGATTTATGCATTCTCGAATGGTGTATTTATACATCATATGGAGAGGTTGGAGAGGTTACACCCACTCCAACTACTCTTTAGTTAAGTACAATAACATAAGATAGCGATGACAAATCAAGAAACATAAAGGGTCCCTCCAACATCTCCCCCACCCCCAAAACTCTTCTTCATCCCGAAGAGAACAAGTATGCAGAAACAGTCGTGGCTAGTGACTCTTTAGTTTCTGTCTTCAATCTGGTCATGGTCGATCGAAGCCTCACCCTTTAATCATTTAATCAGACTCATCTTCAATCTGGTCACGGTCAGTCGAAGCCTCACCCTTTAATCATCTATTCAGACTCATCTCATATGTTGAATATGGTTGTCATTAATGTCAAAGGAGTTCAGTAACGACAAAGAAATAACCAAGGACATGATGGCAAGGCAAACTCGGTGAAAGACAAAGGTAGTGATGACATGGCATGGATGATGATATGGAAGATATGATGATGTGGCATGAATTTGAAATCATTGTTGCATTATGACATCATTCTGGAGAAATATGGCAAATTGGTGAAAATCAGGAAATTGACCAAGTATAGAATAATTAGTCAAAACTGGTCTAAAAGGGTCTAACAGAATGCCCGCCACAATTCATGGTTTGATTAAAATGCCCGCACCATGGTATCAGGCTATAGCTTGTTATAGTGGCTATCTATTCATGGTCTCAGTTTTCTTTCATCACTTATGGGGAGAAAGTTCTAGGTCTGCCAAAACAGGGTTTTGCACCTGAACAAGTAAAAATGACCAAGTAGTCTCAAAAGAATGCCTGCCATAAATTATGGGTTGAAGTAAATGCCCGTAGCATATGGTCAGGTTGTAGTGTGTTGGTTTGGATACCTATTCATGGTCTCAGTTTTCCTTAATCATTTTTGAGGTGAAAGTTACAAGTCTGCCAAACTAGGGTTTCAGAATAAACTTGAAGGAAATTCTTGAAAATGACTGTGTTGGAAAAACTAGTACAGGTGGCCTTGAGGAAATGTCCGCCGTACCTTATAGGTGTATGATCAAAATTGTCTAAAGACATCATCCTATAGCTTGTTGAAGAGGCTATCTCACCATGGTCTCAGTTCTCAAAGAAGATGGTTGATGACAAAGTTAGAGGTCTGCCAAAACAGGGTCTCAAACTGTTTTGCATCAAATTGAGCAAATTTTCCTAAGTGGCCTCAGAGAAATGCTCGCCACAAATTGTGTGTTGAAGAAAATGCCCGCACAACATGGGGATATTGTGGCTGGTGTTTTTTCTACTCAACCATGGTCTTAGTTTGTCCAAAGACACCCTGAAGAAGAATTTATGGACCTACCAAAATTGTGGTTTAGGGAAATTAGACCATGTCTAGGAGAAGAGCAAAAATCGTCCATGGAATTATTGGTAAAGTCTGCTTAAGTGGCCTTAGGGAAATGCCCTCCACATCCCATAGGATGATGAGAAAACTAATCTGAAAGTGTTGAGCTCTATTATGTTGGTTGGTGCATCCAACCATGGTCCCAAATGGTCCAAAATGTCTTTGAGGAGAAAGATATGGATCTGCCAAAAGTGCCTCCCAATCAAATTTACACTACTCCAGTAAAATGCCCGTTGAGGAGAGAGAAAGTAGCCTTAGAGGATGAAATTGGTCTTGATGGATTCATATTGTTGTCCTCTACCCATTGGGTATCTCACTTGCCAAATTTGAAGGAAAAATGGAATCTCCTTGGTGACCTAGGGTTTGAAGAAAATTAGCTAAGTGTTGAATAAGTAGTTTGGAAGACCACTTTCAAATTCCTGCCAGATGTTGGGTGTATGTCAATAGGTTAATCAATTGGAATGGATCTTTTCTTTGTTGAAATTACTATCCATCCATACCTTCAGGTTGACCTACAATGGTCACATATGCAAAATATCAATCTGCCAAAAGTGAGAAAAATACTATTTCGCATATTGAGAAACACAAGAAAATTGGTTAAGTGTTAAGAACAGGAGTTTGAGAGGTCATTTGGAAATGCCCGCCAAGGGATGTCCTTGTGCAAATAAATTTATCAAATGTCATGGATCCATTCTTTGGTAAGTTTTCCATCTGCTCATGACTTCAGGTCTACATCTGGTTTCCACATGTGTGAAATAGAGATCTTCCAAATTGAAGAAAAGTCAAATTCAGGAGTTTGAGAAGTCCTTTTGTAATGCCCGCCAAATTATGTAGCTGTGCAAATTTTTTCATTCAATGGTATGAACGTTGTCTTTGGGGACTTGTCCATCAAGTCATGATGTCAGCTTCTATTCTGGAGATCACACATGTGGAAAATAGGTCTACCAAATTGTTTTAAATAAAATGTGTGTATAAAAAGGAGTGTTTTGCACAAAGGTGAAATATGCCTGTACATTGTTGAGAAATATGAACGCTCAAATGTATGCAATATACACACACAATTTATCCATAATGTCAATAGCCAGGGTTAATGATTTATGCACATAAAAAGAAGATCTTATAGATTAAATTTAAAAAAAAAACAGAATGTTCTTTTGCTGAAATAAAAAAAGGGTGAGCTACATGAATTAAAAAAAAAAACAGAAATAAAAAAAGGAGAACGCTACAGGAAATCATGCACAGAAGGAATAATTAAAGGGTGTGATTGTTAATTAGATTAGATAGAAAAGGCGTGGCATACATATTTAAGATAGGGTATTTAATTTCATTAATTAAAACAGATATTTGAAGAGGCGTGAAGGTGAAAGGCCATGAGCCTGTTTTTGTAAAGGTGCGATGGTTAAATGAGAAATAAGAATATATAAACAGAAATATGAAATGGAAATAAGATGTCTTTGATGTCTTAGTTGAAGCAGCAACCAGAATAGGTCGAGACCAATGAAGTTCCAGGAATGAAGAAAAGATGTTCTGGAAGATCTAAAGAAGTCAGACAAGGGTGGAAGGGTGGTTCTAGGGTAGGCAGAAAGCTTGCAGGGGGTCATAGCCTCCTTCTAGTAGAAGCTGGAAAACAGGGTGTCATTTCATCCTTGTCTGTAGCAGCAGGAAGAAGTTATGGGGTGTCGTCGCATCCTTGTTTGTAACAGCAGGTAGAATTTATGGGGTGTCGTTGTTGGCTGCTTTTTGGACAGACCCGGGTTTTAATGAAGCGCAGCAACAAACACTCCTTGGTGCACTGGCCCTCTTGGAAACGAGCTGTGCAGCAGCCCGAAGTCTCACCTGAAGTGGCTATGGGGGGGCTAAGGAATCAGGCTTCCTTAACCTTGGCGACGCGAAGACTGCAATCCTCTCCCCTCTTCAGGGAGTCCTTGGCGCGGAATGTCTTACTCTCCCACAGATTTCTTAGCGCGACAACGCTGAAACTCGTACCAGCCTAGCTGCGCGGTATCTCCACTTTGACGCCCGAGGCGGTCACCCTCGGCATTCAATATAGTAACGTTTTCGGCCCTGCGCCACGACGCAGCCACACACTTCTCGAGCGCCGTAGCGACGGTGTTCCATAGATTCTTCGATACTTAACAATTACAACGTCTAAGGAAACATCGAGAACGTACTTAACATATTCATAAAGATAACGCAATGTTCATGAAAGCACAGATAACAACATGAACATGCATTCACGCGAACATTAACATAACAACCAGACTTATGGAATTCACCTCCCCGGGAAACCACGTCCACGGGAAGTTTATCTTATATTAACTCAAAGGGAAGTTACACAGTAATGCTGCGCACACAGCTGCAGCCCTAGATCTTTCCAGGAAACTCCACGCACACAGCTGGGAGCCCTTCTCTTAGATCTACTCTCTTCCTCTACAGAGATTACAATGGTTCAGACGTCGACTCAGACTGTCTGCAACTCAGGGATTAGCTTCCCAGTTATCCAATTCTAACTCTTGTCTTCTAACAACACAGTAGAAAACAATCAACATTCAACCAACCACCTTACTAACTAAACTTCTCCCTTATCAATTATACATATATATAGGTGGCCCTGAGGGTCGCACCTTTACAAAAATGTGGGCCTTTCCCAACAGTATTCCCCAAAAACCCTAACCGCGTACATGGCTAGGTGTACTGTAGGCGCCGCTTGCAGTCACGTCGCCACTTCCTACAGGCTCTGTGATTTCCGGTGTAGATTGCGGGTATGGGCGCCGCTTCATCGTTTATTGCTCCATGTCCTTCGCCTTTAATGCTTTGGTCCATTGCTCTTCCTTGGTTAGAGCAACCATTACTTCTGTACTTAGCCTTAATGAGGGTAGCTGAGCCCTCTACTCCGTTGCTTTATTTATTGCGGTAGCTGAGCTTTCTACTCAGCCACATTCATTCTTCTTTGACGTGCGCGCGCGAGCTCCACTATTTCCGGTCCGTGATCTGCGCTGAGCTCGTCCATCTGGCACCGTACTGCGCACTTATTTGCTTCTGCCCAAAAATTGGTGCTTATACAAAATTAGCACTTTCCTCTCGACACTTGTGCTTTTTCCTCAAAATTTGCAGCTTTACTATAGCTGCGGCCTATGCTCCAACAGTCATTACATCCTTGTCTATAGCAGCAGGCAGAAGATCCAGGGTGTAGTAGCATCCTTGTCTGTAGAAGCAGGAAAAATCTGGGGTGTAGTTGCATCCCTTCTGTAGGAGCAGATAAACAATTTTGTAAAATTGATCTTATTAATGAGTATGAGTTTGTGGTTTTCTCTTTGAGGTTTCCACGCTAAAACCATGTGTCCTAACTTGTTTGATTACTTGTGTGTCTTGTACTAATTGTTTTAATAAAAGGAAAAAGAAGGCAATATTGATTCACCCCCCCTCTCAATATTGCTGGATATTCCAACAATTGGTATCAAAGCAGGTTTCTTCACTACAGTCTAACCACTGGAAGGAAGATCCTAATTAAAGACCAGAATGGATCAGCAAGAAGGATTACTTTCCAACAGACCTCCATTGTTCACAGGAATTAACTATGCATATTGGAGTGCAAGAATGAAGTGTCACCTAAGGTCTCTTCGATGGAAGGTTTGGAGAGCATTTGAAAAGAAGTATAACATAGCATAAAATCTACCTACAGACCAAGAAGAACTTGATCAATATGAGGTCAATGCAAAAGCCCTAAATGCAATCTTGAATGGGCTAACAAACTCAATGTTTATGAAAGTCATGCAATGCAAAACATCCAAGGAGGCTTGGGATAAATTAAAAGTTGTCTATGAAGGAGCATCCAAAGTCAAAAAATCAAAACTTCAGACATACAAGGGACAGTTTGAAAGCCTAAAAATGAGGGAGGAAGAAAATATTGCAGAATATCTTCTAAGAGTAGATGAAATTGTCAATGCTATTCTAGGCCTTGCAGGAGAATTAGAGGAGAAAGAAGTAGTTGACAAAGTACTAAGAACCCTTCCAATGAAGTATGACTCAAAGGTATCTGCTCTAGAAGAATGACATGATCTTAAAGACATGACATTAGATTAACTACATGGTATCTTCACTGCCTACGAGATGAGAAAAGGAGAAGATGATCAATCAAAGAAAGAAGCGGCCTTTAAAGCCTTATCCAAGAACCAAACAGAAAATTCAGATGATGAAGAAGCCTTGTTCATCAAGAATATTGAGAGAGGTACTGGAAAGTACAAGGGAAAGCTACCTCTAAAGTGCTTTAACTATGGAATAATTGGACACTTTTCTTCAAAATGTCCTTATCCTAAGCAAAATGGAAGTGATGAGAAAGAAGCTTCAAAGAAGTTCAAAAAGGGAAAAACAGTAAACAAAAAGAAGAAAATTTATTACACCATGGAAGATAGTGAAGATGAAGACACAAGTGATGATGAGGAAACAAAAATTATATTCATGGGAAGAGAAGATCAAGATGATGAATCAATGGAAGAAGGAGAAGTAGATCTAAGAGTTGAATTAATTAGTGCTCTTGAATAACTTGATAAATGCAGGAAAAAGAACAAGCAATCAAACCAAATCATTAGTAACTTGAAAACCCAACTTGAAGAGGCCAAGAAGATTGAACAGGATCTAGTTTTATAGCTCAAAAAGAGAATGCAAAAATCAGAGAAGCTTGAAGAAGAAATTATGTGGCTTAGAAAGAAGCTCGATGAAGAATCTATTAAGTCAAAATATGAAAGCAGTTCAAATACTTTAGATGAGATCTTGAGTAGCCAAAGACCATTAAGTGATAAATCTGGTTTAGGATATGACAATGAAAGGAAGCCAGAATGTTCCTCCTTCACAAACCAAGGAAGAAATAAAAGAAGTTATGCTGCTGCACTAAAGAGTCCATTTATTAAGAAGGTTAGTCAGAAATATGTTCACTCTTTGCATAATGAAGATAGAATTGATATGATACCTAAAATACCAATGACAAGCAAAGTCCAACAGATCTTTTTTTGTCAGTGCTACACGTGTCATAATTTTGGACATATGGCTAGAGAATGTAAGCTGGGGAAGAATGCTTCAATAAAATATCAAGAACAAAGGAAGAGATGGAAGAAGATAGAAGATATGAATCAGGAAGATCAAAGATTCCTCAAAAATAAAGGAAGATTCTATGGATATTGTCACTAATGTCACAAGTTTGGTCACAAGGCTATTGATTGCAGAACCAAGAGACAAGATCTAAGTAGTGAATCCAAGAAACAAACAAGTTCAGTAAGCAGGATACCTCATGGAAAAATGTGGAGAAAAAGGAAGACTACAAAGAATCAGAGGAAACAAAGACCCCAAGCCACAATGAAGTTTCCAAAGATGATGTTAAGCATAATAGTGTTGTAGATAAGAATGACATTCATTATGATGGGAAGCAAGATGAAGATGTAAAATAACACACCAATGGAGATAAAGATGATGAAGAAGAAGTCGGTGATGATGGTAGAACTAAAGATGGATTTTTTTTTCTAAAACTCTCATTACTTAGAAGAGAACCCTGAAATGAAGCATTAGAAAGGATCATGTACTCGAGGGGAGTTAATATCATAAAATTGCAGTTGGTACTTGAAAAATATCTTTTGGTAAGAAGAAAAGAATGTTTTGAGGTTTCCATCAAAACAAGAAGAAGAAGAGTCATAAGAGTACTTGGTAAAAATCTATATTCCTCAGAGACAAGAAGAAGTGTAGAAGTGACAAATTGAAAAAGAAGACTTCGGTAGATACAAAGTGAAGTATACTAAATAATTGAAATGTAAAATCAGAAGCAAAATTAGAAAAGACAAGAAATGATTTTAAAACTAGTATATGGTTGGCAAAGAACAAAGTGTAAGTAACATGAAATATTAAAATGTGTGATCCATGAGATACATGAAGACCATAAAATTTGTAAACCAAGATGAATATTATCCTATTATTCAAGTCAGTTGGTTCATGAAAGTTCATCTACAGTTCTCTAGAATGATGAATGGTTGCAATTTGTTGGTGCTATATGATTCTACAAAATATGAAGCCATGACACATTAATTGAAAACTTTCTCCATCTTGAAAGTACTCATTTGATTACATTGGTTTGGGATGACCTTCCAAATTCTACACTTGAAAATTCAATAAGCATGTCTTCATAGTTGATGAGCACATGTGAAGATTAATACAAGAGTAGATTTAGACAATTTTTAAGGACTGTCTAATGGGGAAATTATAAACAGTCATTCCTTTTATTGGAAAGTGCCAGGATGAGTAAAAGTAGCAGTAAGATTGCATCCTAGAAATCAAGAGGAGAAGGTTGCAGATTCAAAATTTGCAAATTATGTGGAACTTCAGCCAGAGCTTCAACAGTTGAAGATTGCAAAGGAACAATTGGTATTCAGACAAATTCTCTCTGAATTTGTTTTTGAAGTTGTAGCAAAGACTGAGGAATCATTGTGGAGGCTATAAAAAAAGTGTTGGAAGAAGAGTATAGTGGGAATGAAGCTAGTGCATATCATTTTGATATTTGGTCAAAAAGGGGCGTAAAAACATAAAGTTGAGAAGTTGCTTGTATGGCATTGAAGACTCCTTAAAGTAAACCAATGAGTATAAATTTTGTTACAAAGAGAAGAAAATGTGTTTGCAAAAGGAGGAGCACTGTGATATGGGGATTCCAAGTTCTTATTCAAAGATTAGCTACAAGAAGGTAAGGAAGCATGCTAATTAGATGATCAGCACCAATCCTAAGTTAACTGGAGGAAGAGAAGCAAAAGAAGGGAAGTTTTCTAAAAGGGGAATGATTGGAAATTCTATGTCAAGATAGTTGCAGCAAGGGCATAATAGGTTATCCTTTGTCATTGTTGTCAAAGGGGGAGAATGTTTAGTTGTTTCCATCAATGCCAAAGGGGGATAATGTTGAATATGGTTGTCATTGATGTCAAAGGAGTTCAATAATGACAAAGGAATAACCAAGGACATGATGGTAAGGCAAACTCAGTGAAAGACAAAGGTAGTGATGACATGGCATGGATGATGATATGGTAGATATGACGATGTGGCATGAAGTTGAAATCATTGTTGCATTATGACATCATTCTGGAGAAATATGGCAAATTGGTGAAAATCAATAAATTGACTAAGTATGGAATAATTAGTCAAAACTGGTCTAAAAGGGTCTAACAGAATGCTCAACACAATTCATGGTTTGATTAAAATTCCCACGCCATGGTACCAGGATATAGCTTGTTATAGTGGCTATCTATTCATGGTCTCAGTTTGCTTTCATCACTTCTGAGGAGAAATTTCTATGTCTGCCAAAACATGGTTTTGCACCAGAACAAGTAAAAATGACCAAGTAGTCTCAGAAGAATGCTCGCCATAAATTATGGGTTGAAGTAAATGCCTGCAGCGTATGGTTAGGATGTAGTGTGTTGGTTTGGCTACCTATTCATGGCCTCAGTTTGCCTTAATCATTTTTGAGGTGAAAGTTACAAGTCTGCCAAACTAGGGTTTCAGAATAAACTTGGAGGAAATTCTTGAAAATAACTAAGTGTTGGAAAAAATAGTCCAGGTGACCTTGAGGAAATGCCCGTCATACCTTATAGGTCTATGATAAAAATTATCTGAAGACATCATCCTATATCTTGTTGAAGAGGCTATCTCACCATGGTCTCAGTTCTCAAAGAAGATAGTTGATGACAAACTTAGAGGTTTTCCAAAAGAGGGTCTCAAACTGTTTTGCATCAAATTGAGCAAATTTGCCTAAGTGGCCTCAGAGAAATGCCTGCCACAAATTACATGTTGAAGAAAATTCCCGCACCACATGGGGATCTTGTAGGCTGGTGTTTTTTCTACTCAACCATGGTCTTAGTTTGTCCAAAGAGACCCTGAAGAAGAATTTATGGAACTACCAAAACAATGCTTTAGGGAAATTAGACCAAGTCTAGGATAAGAGAAAAAATTGTCTAAGTATGGAATTATTGGTAAAATCTGCCTAAGTGGCCTTAGGGAAATACCCACCACAGCCCATAGGATGATGAGAAAAATAATCTGAATGTGTTAAGCTCTATTATGTTGGTTGGTGCATCCAACCATGGTCCCAAATGGTCCAAAAGGTCTTTGAGGAGAAAGATATGGATCTGCCAAAAGTGCCTCCCAGTCATATTTACACTACTCCAGTAAAATGCCCACCGAGGAGAGAGAAAGTAGCCTAAGAGGATGAAATTGGTCTTGATGGATTCATCTTGTTGTCCTCTACCCATTGGGTATCTCACTTGACAAATTTGAAGGAAACATGGAATCACCTTGGTGACCTAGGGTTTGAAGAAAATTAGCTAAGTGTTGAATAAGTAGTTTGGAAGACCACTTTCAAATGTGTTGGGCCCAAGTTGGGACAAAGTTTTGGTAACACTTTCGATAAGAAGGAAAAGCTGAGCTGAGCGCAGCTCAGAAAAAGATGTAATTTTTTCTAAGTGTTGAGGGTGCTGCGAAGTTGTGCGCAGCATCCAAGTTTTGACCATGCTGCGAAGTTGTGCGCAGCATACGAGTTTTGGAAGTACTGCAAAGACCAGCGCTGCGAGAAAGCAGTGTTGCGAAGTAGTCAGGCCACATGGAGCCAGTAAAGTGGAGTGTTGGACAAGGATCGGGTACAAGTACCTAATGGACCAGTAGTGGTCTAATTTTGGAAAGATGCTCCAGGAGTGCCGAGCGGCGGGCACGAGCAAATCAGGAAGGCGGCCAATGCACGATTTTGTTAAGGAAAGGACAACTAAGGGAAAGCGATAGCTTGGCATGCCTAGTGAGCGAGGCTGTTAGAGATGAACGGTTCAGTGAAACTGACATGTTGGCACATGTGCGACAGGAAGGCCGATAGCGACAGAGTAAAGACGTGGAGAACCGCCATGATGAAGCAAACGCTACAAGATGCCAGCAAGCTGGTTTAGGGAAACTGGCACAGTTTTGTAAACCCTAAGGGTCGTTGGGTTTAGGTCTTCGGCATTATAAAGACATGACCTTCGGGCATGGTCTATTTAAGAAGACAATTTTGTATGGGATGGGATTACTGTGTGGTTACTTTTTGTTGTTACATTTTCGGGTTCTGGATGTTGCATTGTAAAATCTCTTTTGGGTTGAGAAGATTGTAAAGACTCTGCAGCTGTGTGCGTAGAGACCTATCTAAGAGGAAGGAGAGTCTGCAGCTGAGTGCATAGACTAAGAACGGTTGTCCCCATCCCTTTTTAAAGATATATATTACCAATCGTTCTTGTGGACATAGCTTCCCATCTGGGGGAGTGAACCACGTTAAATATTGTGTTGTGTGATTGTGTTTTATGAATGAATGCTTACCTGTGTTTTCTGTAAATGAATGTCTAGATGTTTCCTTGCATGCTGTTATGAGAGAACTGTTGTATGCATTTGCCATCAGAGGAGGTATGGAGATGATATGTTAAGTTCTACCTGAATAGATGAGTGGTGAACATTTAGCTTATTTTTGGGAACAATGAATCAGTTAGTTGGTTAAGTGTTAAGAGATCACTTAAGTACTTCTTTATGCGCAATAGAACAAATGCATAACAATTAGATGATATCAATAGAATATGCTCAAATCGTAACCATACCAAGTGGATGAACGAATAGTAGATGGATAATCAGTTGAGTAGTTGAATGAGTGGATGAGTGATACTCAATTCAGAACCTCAAGCATTGTCAAGGTATTCGAGTATAAAGTTGCACTGCATAGTTCGCAGTTTCAGTAGAAGCTCCATAGTAGAGGAACTTAGTGGTGCGAACTGCAATGTTGCTCATCACTGCGCAGTCTCACCTTGCAGCACATACCCCCTATTGTGCTGCGCAGTACGTCCGTCCAAGCAACTTATCACTTACTATGGAAACCTGATTCCGCAGTACCCCATAGATACACCTCGAGTGAGACCTCAACCTGCTCGCAGGTTGTTGCCAAAAGGTCTGGTGCGAAGGGGTTTTGTTGGTCAAAGGGAAACCGTGAAGAACCTGGGTCTTATAGAAAATATTTGGGTCAGTTATAGCCAACAAATGGTTCCGTTGTCGCGCTAGAATCCGTGATGAGTTTCAATCGTGATGTGTGACGAAGAATACCAGTTCTCGGAAGACTCTGACAACTGGTATCCTGAAAAGACAGAAATCCAAGCTTGGTGGGACAAGACCATAAGAGACTTTGTAAGGCAAGAGAATAGACATCCGCATCTATGTGACACACAGTGGTCGGATAGACATCTGTGGAAAGATATTCACGATATTTTATGGGCATCATTTCCAAACGAACTACATGTGTGGATCTCGTAGCTCGCAGAAAAGAAAACTTATTTTCAAGGAGGAGTTCCTAAAGAGTGGACTCCTGAGCTCATAGCGCAGCTCAAAGCAATAGACAGCCCGTTGACACGCGCAATTGATTTTTGGGTCGATCATATGCTAGAAGGCTTCGTAACAGAATTTGCTATAGACACACTCAAATCCTACAGCCAAGCAGAAGCATACTTTTTCAGAGGATTCCAAGGTAAGTTGCTGAACAACCTTAGTCTATACATTAAGATGTTGTTAGCTGAGAAAGGTGTTCTAAGAATGCAGTAATATTCTTAAGTTTGTCATGGTAAACAGTATATATAGTGATTCTGACGAAGATACCCATAATCTTAGAAGTGGTAAGAGGTATAAATTTAATAAGAATCTTGGAGGCCCTGGACTTCATATCGATACTGAGATTCCTTGTAACCTTGACAACAAAGCCACACCACCATTTACCCCTGAGAACCCACCGGCTACAGAGACCGCACCACCTTTATCTCAAAACCCACCTGCTACGCAGCCCACCTCGCAGAATACTCATCCCAGTACATCTATCTCGATAAGCCAATTTTTTTTCACTGCACAGAGCCCTTTACAACAGCCGCGCACTAATCCGGGTGCCCCACCACCTAATATAACAATGGAAAACACTGATATGAAGCTCCCAATATTCAAAGGAACTAGCCTAGAAGACCTTGATCAGCATTGGTTTCTTTGTGAAGCCGTATGGAATGTAAGACAAATCCAGAATGATGCCATGAAGAGAGCACAGCTCATCACCACTTTCAGGGATAGAGCTTTACATTGGTTCATGAAGTACTCTAACACACAGTCGAGAACCCTCGCAGAAATTAAAGCTGTGCTTATGGCAGAGTTTAAGAAACCTAAATCTGAATCTCAGTGTATAACCGAGTTGAAAGAAATAAAGCAGAAACCAACGTAAACAGTTTGGGAATTTGATCACAAGTTCAAGACCCTATTGGACCAAGTGAGCTTTGTTATAGCTCCGGAACAGCACAAGGAATGGTTCATTGCTGCGATGTTTCCCCATATTAGATTACCATTGATGCAGCAGAAGGTTACGTCGTAGGAAGAGGCCTTGGAGATCGTAATGAAGCTAGAGGCTTCGTCGATTGGTGAGACTAGTTCTGGAATGTCTCAGATCCAGAACCAATTGACCACCCTGACACTAGAGTTGCAAAGCATGAAGAATGGAAAAGAACAAAGGTATGAACCTAGATATGAGGTCTGGTGTACAAGTTGTAAAGGAGAAGGCCATGACCGAGAGCATTTCCCTTTATTCCGCGACTATCTTAATAGTGGTGCACCCAACCCAATAAATCAGAATCAGGCCCCATGGTGTGAAATTTGTAGAACTACAGGACACCGACCTGAAGACTGCTATCTTATACAGAAATATGTGAAAACACCTAAAAATCTATACTACATTTTATGTAAATCAGTTAGACATGATGAATCCAACTGCCGCGCATATGAGCTAATGAATGAGAGAAAATGAGATATGGACTCAATGAGAGGCATTGTCTTGTACCACGTACAAGAAGATAACCAGCCAAAACAAGAGAATGCACAATATGACCAAGGAGGATACAGAGGTCGTGGTGCTGGATACCGCGGCAGAGGAAGAAATGCTGGCCCGGCGCAGGGAAGAGGTCGCGGCTAGGTCATTTGTTATAATTGTGGCCAGCCAGATCACGTATCTAGAGATTGTGTTAACCCATGCACTATGTGCAATTATTGTAAATCATTTGAGCATGTTATTGAAGATTGCCCAGTACTAGAGGTTGAAATGCAGAAAAGACGACGGACGCACGCACCAAACACGAACGTCCAGTGGATCGCAGTGGAGAGCAGACCAGTAGACCCGAGCATCAATGTGGTCACGCGCAATGGCGCTCAGACAGGCCACGATAAGGGAGCAGAAACGTCCACATCAGGGGAGGCTCACACAAAGCAGGCTCCTCTTGAGACAGTATGGATAAGGAAAGCTCCGGGAAAAATACCTGCTCTCAACCTACAAAAGAACAAGGAAGTCTTTATCGACGCACAGGATACCTTCAGAGAGCCAGCAATAGAATCACAGAGGATCCCATTGCGTAGTGAAGCACCGCATGTTGAAGACATGCCAGCGGCCTATGACAAAACAAGCACCGCAACGGATGTCAGCACCTCCGTTGCGCATTTCCTGCGAAGCTGCATGAAGCTACTCAAAAGTGAAAATGCCATAGTAGAGCTGCAGAAGCTCATAAACCAGTATGAGCCATAGATCGGAACAGAGACTTCTGATAGCGCAGTACATCACATAAGGAATCATAAAATAACAGGTCGATAAATGAGGCTTACCGTGCAAATTGGAGATTTTGAAATGGATGAATTCATCCTTGATCTGGGATCTGAAGTAAATGTCTTAACTAAGCAGACATGGCAGCAGATGGGTCGACCAAAGTTGTCATGGTCACCTATCCAATTGAGAATGGCTAACCAAGAGAAAGTCATACCTTTCGGCTGGTTAGCTGACGTGATAGTCGACATCGATGGAGTCCAAAGTCATGCAGACTTTGAAGTTATCGAGATTGTGGATGATAGTCAGCCTTTTCCTGCACTGCTAGGAATTGACTGGGCTATTGATAACTTGGCTATCATCAACTTAAAAACAAAGAAGATGATATTTGAAGGAAATCATCTTAGGGTCATTGCACCATTAGATCCTGCAGATGGCGACAGATACAGCGAGTTGATTCAGGAGGAATCCAAGGCTCAAGACTTGGACATACTATACCAGCTCACAGCGAACTAGGAAGATAACATTAATCCTACTGTAGATGGTACACTCAGTTGGAGATGTGACAGCTCCTGCGTCTCTGATTTGGAGGCAGGGCTGGAAAATTGGCAAAGCCAGATGCATGAAGTATCAGTAAGAAGGTGTGCACATGTTAGGAAATCACTGCGCAGATAACCGCAAGAATGGAAAAGCTGCTAAAGAAAGACGCACCGTTCATTTGGAACACGGAATGTGAACAGGGTTTTGATACACTAAAAGAAAAGATGGTGACTGCACCGATTCTAGTCTTTCTTGATTGAATGAATCCATTTCACGTCCATGTTGACGCATCATGCATTCCCTTGGGAATCGTATTAGCTCATCCAGGAGAAGGAGGTATTGACCACCCTACTGCATTCTCGAGCAGGAAGCTTTCAACAGCAGAAAAAAACTATACTACTACCAAGAGGGAAGGACTTGCCATGGTATATGCCCTACAGAAATTCAGACATTACTTGCTTGGTGCACACTTCCTTATGTTCACTGACCATTCTGCATTGAAATACTTGGTCAATAAGCCAGTGTTAGGGGGATGCATATGCAGATGGATACTATTGTTCCAGGAATATGACTTTGAGATTATTGTTAATCCAGGGAGACTAAACTTGGGACCTGATCATCTGTCAAGGATTGAGTCAGGAGAAGAGCCAACCAACATTGAAGACAGTCTGCTTGATGCACAGCTATTTGTTGTACAGGTTGTCGATGATTATTATAAGGATATCATTAATTTTTTAACAACAGGGCTGGCACCACAGGAATTATCTGTCCAGCAGAAGAAGCAACTAGTGGTGCGCATCGCAGACTTCACTATAATTGCAGGTCAGTTATACAAACTCAAATCGGATGAAGTCCTATGCAGATGCGTACTAGATCATGAGAAACCCTTCTAGCATATGCACATTTAGGGATCGCGGGAGGTCACTATGCAGGAAGGGCTACCACACAGAATATATTGCGCGCAGGGATATGGTGGCCCACGATCCACAAAGATTCCAAAGAACACTGCAGGAACTGTGATGTCTTTCAAAGGATAGGGAAACCTTCACGAAGAGATGAGATGCCATTAAACCCACATTTGACCTTGCAAGCATTTGAGAAATGGGCAATTGATTTTGTGGGTCCTATAAACCCACCAGGAAAACGAACTGGTGCGAGGTATATTATTACTGCTACTGATTACCTCACCAGATGGGCAGAAGCAAAGCCAGTAAAGGACTATAGCGCCAGTACAGCTACGCAGTTCATTTTCGAAGACATATTGTCAAGATTTGGCTGTCCGAATATTTTGATGAGTGACCAAGGTACTCACTTTTTGAACAAGACCATTGAGGCACTTACAGAGGAATTCCACATTCATCATCAGCACAGTAATCCATATCATCCACAGGAAAATGGAACTATTGAGGCTTTCAATAAAATACTAGAGAACGCACTCACTAAGGTCTGCAACGTAAATAGAGCTGATTGGGATCTACGCGTCTCTTCTGTGTTATGGGCATACAGGACTACCTGCAAGAAATTGACAGGACATACACCTTTTCAATTGGCTTATGGGCAGGAAGCTATAATGCCAATGGAGTACATTGTCCCTAGTTTGCGGATCTCTACGTTCACAAGGATGGCAGACCGCACAGCATTAGAAGAAAGGTTGCTACACCTCGTTGGGTTGGAGGAAGATCGCTTCATTGCCGGCTTCCACCAGCAAGTTCAGAAAGACCTTGAGAAAGCTTGGCATGATAGCCATATAAAGAACAAGTGCTTTCAGGTAGGTGACCTAGTCCTCCTATATGATAGCAAATTCATGAAGTTTCTTGGTAAATTTAAGATGCATTGGCTTGGTCCATATACTGTGATACATGTTACTAACACCGGTGCAGTCCAGTTAGCCAATTTAGCTGGCGATACCCTACCAACTTTGATAAATGGAAGCAGACTAAAGCTGTACCATGACAGCCCTGCATCGCAGAATACTGAATGATAAGCAGAGGGAGAAATTTCCAAGTGTCAGGTACAGTTGAAATTGGACACTAGAAATGTAAAGGAGTCTGTACATGTATGATAAGTAGAATAATGTGTGTACTGTGCAGCACTGCTGAAGCTGCACGGAAGAAAAATAAATAAATAAATTTTGAAACTGCGCAGTTGAAAAATTTTGGCACTGCGAAGTAACTGCGCAGGATCGTAGATGGCTTGTGCGCAGCTCGACGCAGCACTCGGAAAAATAATCATTACACTGCTTTTGGAAAAAAATAGCCGTTAGGTGACCGTTGCAAGCACTCGCTTGAGCATTTAACGAAAAGATAGTCATTTTGAACACGCTGACGACAGAAGGGACCGAAGGATTCGTTCAAATTCGCCAACAGACACCACATTAAATGCTCATCTAGCCATTGGAAGGCGTGGGGGGGACTCAGCTGCGCCTATAAATAACACCGCATAAGGACTCGCGGGCATTACCAGACACTTAGAATTTTCATGCGTTCACTCTTGTGTTATCAATTCTTAGTCATATCTCAGAAACAGTTGCCTACTATCGCCAGTGAATGTCCAAATCACCAAACAGAGAAGAAGAGCTTACACTTCAAGAAGCAATCTGAGTCTTTCAGCACGGGGGGATTGCAGAGTTAATGAAAACCCCTGCCAAGAAGATTGTACTTGAACCTGTTCAAACGCCCTAAAGATCACCTCGCCATAATGACCAATCATGCAGGACAAAGGGAAAGACATAAGTACACCACGAAGCAAGATTCCAAAGACGGGCCAGATGGCGCAAAGATCGTCAGTCTTTCAGAAGGAACCCTTGAAGTTGACACTAGAGTATATATCACCATGGGCGTTGGATGCCCCAGTCTTTAAATTGACTAAGAGTGCTAGATATGAAATGTCATTGTCACTGATTTCAAAACATGTAGAGGTTGCCAAGAACCTACTAGGAAAGATCGCAGACTGTAAGTGGGAAGACTTTGACCTCCTAGGCATGCAAAAGGAAGAGCCCCACGCGCCTAAGTACCCACAGTTCCAGCCTAACCAGTATATGTGCTGGAAAAAGGATGCCAAGGGAACTTTTAACTTGGTTGCTGAAAGCTGGCTGACCCCTATCGTTTAGTCAAGACTGTTGAACTTGTTAAGGTTGCCACATTTTGATCAATCACTAGAAGTGAATGTGGTGATTCACACGCTGATGGCGCAAATCCACTAGGGATATCTGTGGCTCGACAGAAATGTCGATGTAAACATTGATTTAATCCACTGCATCACAGGGTTAAGCAAGCGCGGTAAGGATCCCAAGCAATTCTTCCAGGGGAAGAATAAGGAAAAAGAGGCGGTCGAAAAGATGAAGAAAACTCATGCATTGGTGAAAGGGAAAAGAGGTTTTCCCATAGAAGAAATTGAAGACAGAACGACAAGATTTGTCACCCAGCTGCTCGCAGGAAAAATCCTCAGAACAGCTAGGCCTCCGGAGGTGCTTGCGGGCGTAATACTACTCGGTGTCGCAACGGCTGAAAGCACTGAATTCAAGTGGTGTCAGTATCTTCTTAATGAGTTCTTGGATGAACTCAATGATACCCTGGAGAATGGGGGACAGTTTCACTTTACATGGCTGATCATCCTCATCACCTTTTCCGAATGGAAGGAGCCAAAGGACTAAATGGGTGTCATTACAGAAACCAACGATCCTAGAGGGTTCCATTATGCCAACCTCTGGGAAAACATCAACACAGTGCGACAGCACGCAACAGCTGAATTTTTTTATCAGTATTACACTCAGCTACGCGATGTGATCACCCATACAGCCTGCATCACAAAGAAGGTAATGTCGAAGTACATTCATGTTCTTGATTTCATGGTGGACATGTGATGTATATTTATTTCACCCAAAGCGAGAATGAAGAAGCCAGAATGGTACGGAGGTAACTACCATATGTATGAGGAGGACATTGATATCCTCATGAAGGACTGGCCGGTCGACTTCCGTGTTGAACTCATGGATGTTGAGACAGACTCTGAAGAAGATGAGCCAATCCCGTTGTCATGCCTGATTGTTGAATAAACAGGAAAGCAAAAAGAGCCTGAGACCTCACAGAAGCCGAAGGCGCGGAAGAAGATGAAGGCCACAAAGACTCAATCTAAGACAGTGCTGAACGAAGATGAATTTGAGATGATAGCAGAAAAGGTCTCAGAACAAATGAAGGAGTTCATGACTAACAAAGACAAAAAGGATAAGGTCATCCGGGATGACCTGCAAAAGACTAGGCTCGCACTGCAAGGTCTCATGAAGAAAATGGACGATGTCCAGAAGAGCCTAACCTTGTCGCGTGACACAGCAGCTGAAGGGAGGTCGGTAGGAACCTCGCAGCAAACACCGCCAAAACTAGCAACAATGTTTCCTTCTAAGACTAGGGTTGTTCATTTGGACCCATTGGCTATTTCATTACCAATGATAGAACAAATCGTTCTGGACACAAAGGGAGTCGAGCGGGTAGAACTCGACTTGGCCAAGATTCCTTTGCCTAGCTTACACTTTATGCACACACAGATCGTCGATGAGATGCATGAAAGAACAGTAGAGTCCATGAAGTCTCAAGCAGAGCTGCACACAGCAAACAGGCAGCTCAAGTTGCGCGCATAAATGCAACTACGTGATGAACAGGACCGCCGAAAACAATTGGAGACTACCATATCTATTGTTTCCCAAGATATTGAAGGTGTAGAACTCCAGGATGATCCTGCAGACACAGTTCTGAGGATCGGAAACAAGGTGAGATCTTTAAAGATGGAGATGCAGGATAGGGACATCCTCTATGAGGCTGAGCTTGAAGCCTTGAAGGAAAAACTGAACACATCAGACGCCACTAACTGAGCAGCAGTTAAGAGAGAAAGGGGTGAGTGCTGCCATGCAGAGCATAACGAGTGAGATGACTAAGTGCCAAGATCTCTTGGAAAAGGTTTCAAAGGCATTCACTACCCTTGAAGATGATCAAGGGCTACTGCAGGTGAAGACAGCATTAAAAGAAAAGTAGACTGTGTTAGAAAAGTTGGACGCAGAGGTCAAGGCTTTGCCACCCAGGGAGAGGCTGTCGAGGTATAAGGAGATATCAGGCTTGAAGAAGGAATTCCAAGCATTAAGAGAAAAAGAGACTGAGATGGATAATCAGTTGTGGCAACTCCTGGAGGATGCCATGGGGGTGTTGCAGCAGATAGAAGACAAGCTGAAGGAACTGCGCAACAACTAGGAGCAGGTACAAGGACAGATTGGAGAAGAGATAACTCCAGCACTGCTTGAGGCAGTAAAACAAGTTGAACAAGATACCAGAGAAGCAGTGGAACAGTTGTTCAGCACATATAACGAGTTCGCGGCCAAACTAGTTCCACCGGTCGTGGAGCAGAGCGAGACAACCGAAGCAGCAAGTGGCTCAGGGATGAGCCACATGTAAGTGTTAGGGGCATGTTGGGCCCAAGTTGGGACAAAGTTTTGGTAACACTTTCGATAAGAAGGAAAAGCTGAGCTGAGCGCAGCTCAAAAAAAGATGTAATTTTTTCTAAGTGTTGGGGGTGCTGCAAAGTTGTGCGCAGCATCCAAGTTTTGACCATGCTGCGAAGTTGTGCGCAGCATCCAAGTTTTGGAAGCACTGCGAAGACCAGCGCTGCAAGAAAGCAGTGTTGCGAAGCATGTTGATGTATATGTAACTTCGGAATGTATTTCACATATATGTATATTGTATTCCTATAGAGATGTTATTATTCCTCTATACGGATGTGTCGTCATTTATATTGTAAGTGTCGTAACTTATATTTGATGGGTTATTAGACCACCTTGTTGGGGTCGGCCCTGTATAAGTCATGTGGGTCAAAGGGTTATTAGACCACCCTATTGGGGGTCGGCCATGTGGGTCTAAGGGTTATTAGACCACCCTATTGGGGGTCGGCCCACTTAGCATTATGTTATGTGGTTAAGTTCGAGCCTACATGAGTTAGGTAAAAAGGCAAGTCAAGTCAAGTATAAATAGAGTGCGGGAGGCACTCTATTTACTCACTCACTTCTCACACATGCACTCAAGGAGGAGTGGCGCACTTATGGAGGAGGAGGATCTGCTGCTAGGTTATGGCTATCTCTCTTGGTTGGTTGTATCATTGCTCTATCTATCTCTGAGGAAGTTATTGGGGTTTTTCACCTTTATGGTTTTCCCCAAGTAAATCTTTGTGTCTCTTGTGTGCTTGCATTATTGTCTCCATGATTGATATGCTGTAGATATGCTGTACATGTTGTTCTCTCAGTTAAGATCCTAGATCATATTGAAGTAAATTCAGAAAATTTAACATGGTATCAGAGCTAGCCTGAAAGAAGGCATGATATGGCATGTATGACACTTGTTGCACTTACGATGCTAAGGCTTGATATAGCAAAAACCAGTCATCGTACCACTTTCGCTATAAATCCGTTTTGGCGAATTTTTCGGATCTGAAATTGTTACAGGACGACGCTAAGATCTCCAGGTATCTTGTGTCCAAAGGAAAACCTCTAATTCGTTGTACTTTGTGATTTATGATCTGTACAATATAGGGTTTCTGCCTCTTCCAGATCTGAGTCAAAATCAGGTGACCTTGGGAAAAAGGTCATATCTTGGGCTAGGAAGCTCCAAATGAAATTTCGTAAAAATTGACAGGTAGTACACAGTCTGTACTATCTCAGAAAACTTTTTCAGAGTCAGAAGTTGAACCAGTGACACGTGGAACGCCGTACAAGTGCGCTCTCCTGTATTACCCCATAAACAGGTCACGTTGCGACATTTGGCATAACTCTCTCTCAGAGAGTCCAATTGAGGTCATACCTGTCAGGATGGAAAGGTAACAGGCCGAGCTATCTCAGAAGACTTTTCCAGAGGCCGAAGTTAAAACAGTGACACGTGGCACGCCGTACAAGTTCGCTCTCTTGTTTTATCCCAAAACAGGTCACGTTGCGACATTTGGCATAACTCTCTCTCAGAGAATCCAATTGAGGTCAGACCTATCAGGATGGAAATATAACAGGTCAGGCTATCTCAGGAAAAATTTTCAGACCCTGTGGATCAAAAATTTCAGAGTTACACCAGAAACAATCAGGTACATATTTCTGTCAAAACAGAATTATTTTTTTGGTACCTTCATTCATGGCTTCCGGAATTTAGGGCTTTGAAGAAAGTTGGAATTTTTGTAATCGGAGACCACGGCTGGATGCTACTCATCAAAAGAGAAATTTAGAGACCAAAATCAGAATTTTTGGTTGGGAAGAAGGCCGGGCTTGATTAGACCCTAGTTCGGGACTTTGATCAGAAAAGTGGAAAATTAGGGCTTCTGTAAAAATGGGAATTTTTGAAATCTGTGACCACGGCAGGAAGCTCCTCAGAAAAATAGAAGCTTAGAGCTTTGGATCAAACATTTTGATTGGGCAGAAGAGTGGGCTTCATCAAACCCCAGTTCAGGGTCATGTCCAGTGAATCCAGAAGTTTCAAAGGCAAAATTGAGGAGTGAAACTTTGCAGTTTTCAAATTCTGAATATACCAACTTGATCAACTCATCAAGGCACATATTTCTATCCTGTCAGAAGTTTGAAATTCAAAGTTTGAATTTTTGGGGTTTCTATGACAAACCCATATCTAGCTCAAGGTCCAGTTCTTGCAAATCAAGTGGATTGGGTTAATCCTAGAAGAAGATGGATTGATCACCTGCATAAGTGAAGAAGTGCATGTCTCAGAGGGAGATGAGGATAAGGCCTTATATAAGAAGATTACAAGCAATCTCGACAGGTATGTCTCATCGAGGTATGTTTCGATATTTGTCCATGATTAAGTTTATGGTATGTTTGTCTTCATGTTATTACGGTTAGTACAATTTTGATTTTAGATTTGTCGTATCACCTTAACAAAATTATGAATGCATGAAAGAAGATATTCATTGGTTAGGGTGTTGACACTTATGATTGTACTAATGCATTATGGTGTTGTATGAGGTTTATGTTGTCTACTAACATGAAAGGTACACCAAGAAAGACAAATCATGTTCTGGTCCAAGAACATATGATCATGATAACATGAGGACAAAGATTCATCCATTGTCATGGATCTCATAAGAAGATCCATTTACGAGGTATGTATAACTTGATTTTGTAATAGTTAACCTATGAGATATACAGGTTACTAGCACAAGTCATTGAAGAAGAACAAGAAGACATCATGTGAGTATGTTAGACATAAATAGCTAGCATGCTAATCCAGGTATGTTTTTCCTATATCAAGATAGAATCCTACCTTGTGTTAGGATCTTATACTGTTGTTGATAATGATTATTCATGATGTCATAGGTTTGAATAATCATGATTGTATGCATATTATGTTTCTTACCATGATTGATGATTCAACTAACCTGAAGAGTCATCGGTTTGAGTAATTACAGGTTCAGACATGTTATGGTTCTTATGATTTGACTAACCTTAAGAATCCTACATAGACCTTGAATGCTAATGCTTATTATTTCTATTTGAAATGATCATGACTATACATGCTTGAGATTATTGTGTTTTAATAGTATACTAATGAATGTATGATTTTATATGAGATCACAAGGATAACACATTCATGATACTAATAAGCATGCATAGGGACCAAGGATGAATATGAGATTCAAGAACAGGTAATCCAGGAAGCAAAGATCAAGAGGGAGCACACTCCAGTTGCTGCTGCAAGAAAGCAAAGGAGCACACTCCAGTTGCTCCTGCAAGAAAGCAAAGGAGCACACTCCAGTTGTTCCTACAAGAAAGCAAAGGAGCACACTTCAGTAGTTTCTGCAAGGATGCATATATTCAAAGGGAGTTGACCATGTTTCTACATTCCACAACATAAAGGTGTAGAAGAAAGCTACTTCAGATTAGGACTCCAGCAACTCCTGCAAGGAAGCGAAGACTCAGAGGGAGTCCACCCAACGAACAAACAAAGATAAGTATTTTAATTATCATTTCTTGCATACTTGTTTGTTTAAATAAAATTGTTCAATGATGTATACGCTCATGGTCCTAGACTTAGGATATGTATTGTGCATATTAGAATAATTACATTAATGAACAGTATACTACTAATATGCATGGGTAAGTAGCCTATGGCACTGTACAACATCCCATTGCTACTTATCTAGAATGAAACCTCTTTGCTGACATGTTGGGAGTTGTGCACACTCTTAACAATGTTCTGGTAGAGATTGGAAGGCATCTAGAAAGTTACGAGATATGGATAAATGTTGTATTGAAGCATTGGCTAAGATAATTGCATGACTGTATGACATATTTCTTTATGTGTAAGAATTTGTTCTGAAAATTATGAGATGTTTCTAATCATGCAATTTAACCTGTTTTGTAGGAAAGACCGTATATCTTCACCTACAAAAGGACTACAACATTTGTTCCAGCAACAAAGATATTTATTGAAGATATTGAAGTTCCCAGGATCTGGGATGAAGAAATAGAATGCCATGATCCGTCGATCATGAAGAATGATGTTTGGGATGTAATCCCAAGATGTGAAGGGAAGTTTGTTATGACTTCCAAATGGAACTATCAAATCAAGCATATTGCAGATGACAGCATTGAGAAATATAAAAGTGATGAAATAGAAGATACACCAGATGGATTTCAAGACAGCATGGTGTAGTCAGATATGTGTGCAGAACTTGGTATGGTAGGATAGACAGCTTTCTATCCAGTTTAGGCTTTACCAAGAGTAAAGCGGATTCCAACCTTTACTACAAGGTTGAGGAAGGAAATCCAGTGATACTACTTTTGTATGCAGATAACCTGTTTGTTACACGTGAAAATAGTTTGATTGTCGACACAGCGGAAGCTTACTACCAAGTTCGAGATGAAGAACTTGGGGATGATGCACTATTTGTTTTTGGCATGGAGGTGTGACAGAGTGGTGGAATCTTCCTTGGACAAGGGAAGTATGTAGTAGAGATCCTGAATAGGTTCAGGATGATGGATTGCAAGGCCATGGCCACACCTATGGCATCGAATCTGAAGCTTCTATGTGATGCTTCATCTGAGCCGATTGATGTCTCTATGTATCGCCAGATGATTGGGTCCTTGATGTACCTGACGAACACGAGACCAGACATTTGATTTGTTGTGAACACATTGAGTTAGCTCCTGATAGATCCGAGGAGTGTTCACCTGGTTGCTGTAAAGCATGTTCTGAGGTACCTGAAGGGTACAGTGGATTATGGGCTCAGGTATGAGGCAAATCAAAAGTTTAACCTGCAGGGTTATGTTGATTCAGATTGGGTTGGCAGTGCTACAGATAGGAAGAGCACATCTGGATGCTGCTTTAGTATGGGATCAGGTGTGATCTCTTGGTTTAGCAGGAAGCAGTCCTGCGTAGCACTGAGTACAGCTGAGGCAGAGTATGTTGCAGCCTGCTCAGCTAGTTGTGAGGCAGTATGGCTACGGAAGCTACTGTCTGAGTTATTTGATCTCCCGTTGGAGGCTACTGGTATCTTCTGTGATAACCAGAGTTGTGTGAAGCTGTCCGAGAACCTAGTGTTTCATGACAGGTCGAAACACATAGAGATCAAATATCACTATATCAGGGATATGGTGCAGAGAGGAGCTGTGAAGCTCCTGTATGTTGCGACGGACGAGCAGATTGTAGATTTGCTGACGAAGCCACTAGCCAGGGTGAAGTTCGAGTACTTCAGAGAGAGGCTTGGCGTGCTTCAGATCGAGGATACTTCGAGGAAGAATTGATGGACACATTTGCTGAAGCCATTCCAAGCATGTTGGAAGGAGGATCCTTCACATGAGTGTGGATGTAAGCGCTGGATGATGAGCATCAGGATGATGTTCTGGTTTCTGCTTGATATGATCAGTTGGATCATTTTTATGTATGTATGTACGCATCATGTTGGATGCTGGATATGATCAGTTGGATCATTTTTATGTATGTATGTATACATCATGTTGGATGCTGGATATGATCAGGAGGATCATGTATGATGATATGTATCATGTATTTGTATCAGGTGGATACCTTGATGATCAGGAGGGTCATGTATGATGATATGTATCAGGTAGATACTTGGTATGCATCAGGTAGATGCATTGATGATCAGGTGGATCATGCAGCAGGATGTTGCAGTGATGATCAGGATGATCATAGATGACGAGCTTCAGGATGTTGCTCCAGATGACATGCAGCAGGATGTTGCAGTGATGATCAGGATGATCATAGATGACGAGCTTCAGGATGTTGCTCCAGATGACATGCAGCAGGACGTTGCAGTGATGATGATCAGGATGATCATGGATACATCAGGATGATGTATGGTGAGTATCAGTTGATACTCTGTGGCCGTGGATCAGGTTGTGCAGATAAGCATGTAATTTGTGCCCTGGGAGATTTGCAGATGGTCTTTCGAGGTCTTGCCTATGGCATGTAATTTGTGCCCTGGGACATCTGGCAAATGCTCTTTCGAGGTTTTGCTTGGGAGGACATATAATTTGTGCCCTGGGAGATCTGCAGATAGTCTTTCGAGGTTTTGCCTATGGCATGTAATTTGTGCCCTGGGATATCTGGCAGATGCTCTTTCGAGGTTTTGTCCTATGGCATGTAATTTGTGCCCTGGGAGATCCGATAGGTTGAGCTGTGTGCTCGTAATCAGTCCTGGGATGCTCTTGCGAGGTTTTGCCATGACCACATGTAATTTGTGCCCTGGGAGATCCGATAGGTTGAGCTGTGTGCTCGTAATCAGTCCTGGGATGCTCTTGCGAGGTTTTGTGGTGACCACATGTAATTTGTGCCCTAGGAGATCCGATAGGTTGAGTCGTGTGCTCGTAATCAGTCCTGGGATTCTCTTTCGAGGTTTTGTGGTGAGGTCACATATAATTTGTGCCCTGGGAGATTTGCAGATGGTCTTTCGAGGTTTTGCCTATGGCATGTAATCTGTGCCCTGGGACATCTGGCAAATGCTCTTTCGAGGTTTTGTGACGCACGTAAAAGTCCTGAGGATTCCACAGTATTGCCAGTGATGACGAAGACCTGCAGGTGGTGGGCCTACATCCAGTATGAAAAAGGACTGGCTCTGTAGAACTTCCTATGACGAGTAGATTCAGAGATTGATTGAGATAGCAGCAGCAGTGACGATGATGATGGTGACTCGATGACGATTATCCAGTGACGATGATCCAGAGAAGATGACTTGTGCTAGAATAACTGTGCTGAGAAATACCTTCCTAGTTAAGAGGGAGTGTTGATGTATATGTAACTTCGGAATGTATTTCACATATATGTATATTGTATTCCTATAGAGATGTTATTATTCCTCTATACGGATGTGTCGTCATTTATATTGTAAGTGTCGTAACTTATATTTGATGGGTTATTAGACCACCTTGTTGGGGTCGGCCCTGTATAAGTCATGTGGGTCAAAGGGTTATTAGACCACCCTATTGGGGGTCGGCCATGTGGGTCTAAGGGTTATTAGACCACCCTATTGGGGGTCGGCCCACTTAGCATTATGTTATGTGGTTAAGTTCGAGCCTACATGAGTTAGGTAAAAAGGCAAGTCAAGTCAAGTATAAATAGAGTGCGGGAGGCACTCTATTTACTCACTCACTTCTCACACATGCACTCAAGGAGGAGTGGCGCACTTATGGAGGAGGAGGATCTGCTGCTAGGTTATGGCTATCTCTCTTGGTTGGTTGTATCATTGCTCTATCTATCTCTGAGGAAGTTATTGGGGTTTTTCACCTTTATGGTTTTCCCCAAGTAAATCTTTGTGTCTCTTGTGTGCTTGCATTATTGTCTCCATGATTGATATGCTGTAGATATGCTGTACATGTTGTTCTCTCAGTTAAGATCCTAGATCATATTGAAGTAAATTCAGAAAATTTAACAAAGCAGTCAGGCCACGTGGAGCCAATAAAGTGGAGTGCTGGACAAGGATCAGGTGCAGGTACCGGATGGACTAGTAGTGGTCTAATTTTGGAAAGATGCTCCAAGAGTGCCGAGCGACAGGCACGAGCAAATCAGGAAGGTGGCCAATGCAAAAGTTTGTTAAGGAAAGGACAGCTCAGGGAAAGCGATAGCTTGGCATGCCTAGTGGGAGAGACCGTTAGAGATGAACGGTTCAGTGAAAGTGACCTGTTGGCACGCGTGCGATAGGAAGGCCAATAGCGACAGAGTGAAGACGTGGAGAACCGCCACAATGAAGCAGACGCTACCAGATGCCAGCAAGCCGGTTTAGGGAAACCGGCACAGTTTTGTAAACCCTAAGGGTTGTTGGGTTTAGGTCTTCGGCATTGTAAAGACATGACCTTCGAACATGGTCTATTTAAGAAGACAATTTTGTATGGGATGGGGTTACTGTGTGATTACTTTTTTTTGTTACATTTTTAGGTTCTAGATGTTGCATCGTAAAATCTCTTTTGGGTTGAGAAGATTCTAAAGACTCTGCAGCTGTGTGCGCAGAGACCTATCTGAGAGGAAGGAGAGTCTGCAGCTGAGTGCGCAGACTAAGAACGATTGTCCCCATCCCTTTTTAAAGATATATATTACCAACCGTTCTTGTGTACTGTAATGTCCCTTATTAGGAATTTTATTAAAATTGCAATTTTCCACTTTTTTCCTTTGTTCGACCTTGGACTAGTTTCGATCTCTAGGTCCCAAATTTGCCCCAAATGATCCCAAATCTTCTGAGAAGGTACATGAATGATATTAGAACATAAATATGTGTTTCATGGATTCCTTTGTACCTTTAAAACACTCTGCAAATACTCTTTCAATTCTGGTCAATGTAGGTGACTTTACTAGTGATTTCCCTTTGACTAGTATTGGTCTCTAGGTCTCAAATTGACTCCAAATGCCTTCAAATCTTCAAGGAAGGTTTATGAATGATATTAGGAATTGAATATGATGTTCAGGGATAACATATGGCAACCAAAATACCTCTGTAAACTCTCTTAAGATTCTGGACCAAGTATGCAATTTTACTAGTAATTTGGGGTTCAAATCCCCCTAAGGTAAGTACTGAAAATGGCTTCCCAAATGCCTCCAAACCCACTCAAATTTATGAAAAGAGGTATGTAATGTGTTAATTATGTTATTAAGGTCTCATATGCACCATTAATGGTTTATTACAACTGTTCTCACCCTCTCCCATTCAACTGCAAAAATCCTCAATTCGACCCTTGGGGAAATGGCACTATTTCTTCTCCCAATGCAATTAAACTGAGTAAAAATGCTTCAAATGCTCAAGTACAGTACATGAAACTTGTATAAGACATCCATGTAAGTATATTTATCACAAATATATCATAGAATCATCCATTCATTCGAAATAATCATCAATACATTGGCTCACAACAAGGTAGTGGGGAAATGGCATTGTTCTTCCCTTAAAAATGAGATTTATACATTTCTACTTGGAATTTCGACCTGAAAATTTTTGGAGATGAAGAACAGAGTATTTAATTCATATTACAAAAGAAATGGGGCATTAGAAGCTCCCCCAAAGAGTACAATAGCTCACCAAAAACGCCCTCCCTCAAGGATCAAGAATATGCCATCAAAACTGGAAATGGTTGAAGGAGCGAGCTGCAATAGAAGAAACCATGAGCTGCCCTGTAGCTTACACCTGCAAATAAAGACTCCATTAAAGCTCCAAATGAAAGGTCTGAATGGCCTTTCCAATTTCCAACTTGGATGGGAATCTTTCACCCTCGAAATTGGCTAAGGCAAGAAACTAGTCATCCACTAGCTCTCCCTCTTCACAATTGCAATTGCAAATTCTACAAATGATCAAAAGATGGTTTAATTCTTTGTTATTGACATTTATAAACTTTTAATATCCTCCATGGGTCAAATTCCTTCCAAGAGACTCATGCCAACTCAAGTTGGGAAGAGATTCCAAAGAACACCACTTGTACAACAATTCCTAGTCTCCCACTTCCACCAAATCACATGTGGAAGCATCTTAGCTGCACTAACACCCTTGAGCACCCTCTTGGAGTCTATTTTTAGCCCTGACATTTCATATATGTCATATGTCAGCCTTCAGGTCTGATTTGTGTCATAGGTGTCATAGCATCTTCATCATTGTTGTCATAGAGCTAGGGAATCTAGCCCAAGTGTCTCACTAGCTCCAAATTGCCTCTTCCTTCCATGGGAGTTACTCTTCCTCTATATTTCGACCTTGGATGAGTCATGCAATGAATAATACCTTTTGGACTCCCTCAAGTATGTTACCACTCACCTTGAATTCGAATTGGTGAGAGAATGATGCCAAGTGTAGTGGGGAAATCTAGCCATATGTGGGTCCCACTTCCTCCACGTGTCTTCATGATCAAATGCCACTTTGATTTTCACTTGTATATATTTATTTAGCTCCTTTATTAAATATTTATTCCATTCTAATGTTCAAACATCATTTATTATCCCCATTATTCCAAATCCCAAAGCTTCCACCCCAAACCTAGGAAACTAGTAATTTTCCTCCTTGGCAATTATTTGACCATTAGCATCAATTTGACAAACTCTAATGAATAGGGATAATGTGATTAGGCCATTGTGATCCAATGCCAAATTTGGGATATGACAAATCCTCCCTTCCCAATATTGCTTGTCCTCAAGCAATTTTAAACATGGGTGTTGAAGAACCTGCTTTCTGTATAATTCTTTGAAGTTGCCATTGAATTGCCCAACCTTGAGTCTTTGAGTTTCCATGAAGATTTTAGAGAGGAACCACCATGCTTGCTGTTGCGCTAATCTGATAAAAATCACTTTATTAAGTGGGGAAATCCATCTCCCATACTGCTTGTTTCCCCAAAAAATTTGAAACCAATGAGATAAAAATTATTCCAGGGTCCCATTGCTTGTATTGCACCCCAATAATTAAAAGTGCTCTCCAACCCACACCATTAGTTAAGAGGATTCCTAGAACCCATTTTCTTGTATGCATCCTTCCAAACATCATGAGTACCAAATATATATCATCAAAGTACATAACAACATAATGAAAATGTACATCAAGGATATGCTTCATCAAAGAGTCATGAAAGTGCTTATACCTCCAAGCAAGTAGACCACCATTTTCCAAGTGCATACAAGCTTCAAGTGACCAATCAAACCTGCTCCAATGACATAGGTGAGGATCTCCTGTCCTATAATTCTGCTCCAAAAGGATGTGATATGCATCAAAATATTCAACCATGTATTCTTTCATCCAAGAAGTGAATGAAGAATCTCCACTAAAATCTGAACCAAATAATGAGCAGAAAAAACAAGGAGACTTCAAATGACTCAAAGAAGTCTCACCCATACATCCCTGAATGTGAGTGTCATAAAGATATAACAAAGTATGTGTCTTGCAACAAAAATGTTCTCAATCATAAATCTATTCAGCCAAGTGTTGGATGAAGTTCCTCCAACATCAAATGAATCAATTGTTGAGCAAGAAAAACCATGAGTCTTCAAGTGACTCGAATGCATATCATAGGTGCATCCATGTAGATGTGCATCATCATAAAGTAACAAAGGATGCTGCTGCAAATGTGAATAAGAATGTGCTCCAACCATATCATCATAAAAAGTAAATCTAGGAGTTCCATACTCCTCATGTGGCACCATCAAAAAGAACCCTTTCACCCATACTTCATTAAGACTAATGTTGCAAAACATGGAATTGTAGAATGTAGGAGAATGAACCAAATCACCCAAATGATCAAAGAGTACAGAAGTTTCATCATGGGAAGGATCCATATGGGTAGTATCATGCAGCTCCTTCAAAAGTGTGAACTCTTTGTCATAGTTTGGTTCCAATGTAGAGGAATCATGCTCTTCTTTAAAAATTGCATAACCTTCATCAAGAGACAATTCAAATTCCTCTTCCACCACATCAAGTGTTTGGATCTCTTCAAATTCATCTTCAAACACATCAAGAACATTCAAATTTTCACATTTCTCATGATCCACCATGTCATGAGAATCCTCCAAACAATCTACCATTTGACAATCTGAAACATAGGAGAAAAAAAAAAGTATCTTGCAACTTTTCAAGAAGTTGCTCATTTTGAATTGTGAGCTTATGATTATCCTGATTATTCTTCAAGTATGCATCATGTAACAATTCATTAAGCTCAAACAAATGGTTTCTATCAAAAAGCAAAGACATGAAATTACCTTTGATGTGGCACATTACTCTTTGAATCTTCTCCATGTCTTCAAGGAAGGATGTTTCCTCCAATGAAGTAGCTCTCCAACAAGAATTTGACACAAATGCTTGAGTGTCATGGAGAATGCTGAGGGACTCTTGGATCTTCTTTTCATTCATCTTTAAGGACCCTTCAAGAAAATGAGGCTCTTGCAAATGAACCTCCTCATCTTCTTCATTTTTTCTTTGACCAACTTCATGAAGCTCAAGTGGTGATGGGGAAGTTGATCTCGGTTCTTCTTCAACTGCTACAAGGTCTTCATTATCATGCTTCATGAAACTTGTACTTGTAGAAACACTTTCAAAATTGATCTCTATGTCACCAACATAGAGGTGTGAGCACCCATCAGTAGGTACTCCTTCATAGTTTAAGCATCCATCAGTAGATGCTCTTTGGTTCATGTCTAAGCTAGAAGGTGTCTCAAAATGATCTTCCATATTTTCAATAGAATCTTCTTCATGCTCTTGTGACGTCTCTTCCTTTTGCTCCTTAAAGCAAGCTGATGCATTTTTCCCCTTGTTTTCCTTAGGATCATTATATTTGGAATCTCTTCTTGAATAAATCTCAAAAGCTCTCCTCAAGGAGGACATCATTTCATGCACACATATATGATACTCGCTCCAAGGGTTTTTACAAGAAGGGCATAAACCTTTCTTCACTAACTCCACATCTTCATTTTTGGGCCTATTTTCAAAAACATGTTCAGCATAGTACTCAAAATACATGGCATTTTGTGTATTTTTGCTCGAAGCAAGATATTCTTGATATTTTTGATATTGTTGGGGCAAGGTTTTATATTTTTCTCTCCATCTTTGGAACTCGCTCATAGAATTATCCTTGGTTGGTGTGACACACTCATATTCATCAGATTTAAAGTCATAAGAATAATCTTCATTTCTCTTGAAATTGTAATAAGTGTTGCATGATGGCACCTCTTCCTCGTACCATTCACATTCTGTTTCATATTGCTCATAAGCATCTGCATATTCCTCATAAGAATTGTACTCATAGGATTCATCATAATAGTAAGACATGGCTGCCAATTATTCTTGAATGTATGTACCTAATCCACAGGTGCAAGGACCATGCTCTGATACCACTGTAATCTCCCTTATTAGGAATTTTATTAAAATTGCAATTTTCCACTTTTTTCCTTGGTTCGACCTTGGACTAGTTTCGATCTCTAGGTCCCAAATTTGCCCCAAATGATCCCAAATCTTCTGAGAAGGTATATGAATGATATTAGAACATAAATATGTGTTTCATGGATGCCTTTGTACCTTTAAAACACTCTGAAAATACTCTTTCAATTCTGGTCAATGTAGGTAACTTTACTAGTGATTTCCCTTTGACTAGTATTGGTCTCTAGGTCTCAAATTGACTCCAAATGCCTTCAAATATTCAAGGAAGGTTTATGAATGATATTAAAAATTGAATATGATGTTCATGGATAACATATGGCCACCAAAAGACCTCTACAAACTCTCTTAAGATTCTGGACCAAGTATGCAATTTTACTAGTAATTTGGGGTTCAAATCCCCCTAAGGTAAGTACTGAAAATGGCTTCCCAAATGCCTCCAAACCCACTCAAATTTATGAAAAGAGGTATGTAATGTGTTAATTATGTTATTAAGGTCTCATATGCACCATTAATGGTTTATTACAATTGTTCTCACCCTCTCCCATTCAACTGCAAAAATCCCCAATTCGACCCTTGGGGAAATGGCACTATTTCTTCTCCCAATGCAATTAAACTGAGTAAAAATGCTTCAAATTCTCAAGTACAGTACATGAAACTTGTATAATACATCCATGGAAGTATATTTATCACAAATATATCATAGAATCATCCATTCATTCGAAATAATCATCAATACATTGGCTCACAACAAGGTAGTGGGGAAATGGCATTGTTCTTCCCTTGAAAATGAGATTTATACATTTATACTTGGAATTTAGACCTGAAAATTTTTGGAGATGAAGAACAGAGTATTTACTTCATATTACAAAAGAAATGGGGCATTAGAAGCTCCCCCAAAGAGTACAATAGCTCACCAAAAACGCCCTCCCTCAAGGATCAAGAATATGCCATCAAAACTGGAAATGGTTGAAGGAGCGAGCTGCAATAGAAGAAACCATGAGATACCCTTTAGATTACACCTACAAATAAAGACTTCATTAAATCTCCAAATGAAAGTTCTGAATGGCCTTTCCAATTGCCAACTTGGATGGGAATCTTTCACCCTCGAAATTGGCTAAGGCAAGAAACTAGTCATCCACTAGCTCTCCCTCTTCACAATTGCAATTGCAAATTCTACAAATGATAAAAAGCTGGTTTCATTCTTTGTTATTGACATTTATAAACTTATAATGTCCTCCATGGGTCGAATTCCTTCCAAGAGACTCATGCCAACTCAAGTTGGGAAGAGATTCCAAAGAACACCACTTGTACAACAATTCCTAGTCTCCCACTTCCACCAAATCACATGTGGAAGCATCTTAGCTGCCCTAACACCCTTGAGCGCCCTCTTGGAGTCTATTTTTAGCCCTGACATGTCATATATGTCATATGTCAGCCTTCAGGTCTGATTTGTGTCATAGGTGTCATAGCATCTTCATCATTGTTGTCATAGAGCTAGGGAATCTAGCCCAAGTGTCTCACTAGCTCCAAATTGCCTCTTCCTCTTCCATGGGAGTTACTCTTCCTCTATATTTCGACCTTGGATGAGTCATGCAATGAATAATACCTTTTGGACTCCCTCAAGTATGTTACCATTCACCTTGAATTCGAATTGGTGAGAGAATGATGCCAAGTGTAGTGGAGAAATCTAGCCATATGTGGGTCCCACTTCCTCCACCTGTCTTCATGATCAAATGCCACTTTTATTTTTACTTGTATATATTTATTTAGCTCCTTTATTAAATATTTATTCCATTCTAATGTTCAAACATCATTTATTATCCCCATTATTCCAAATCCCAAAGCTTCCACCCCAAACCTAGGAAACTAGTAATTTTCCTCCTTGGCAATTATTTGACTATTAGCATCAATTTGACAAACTCTAATGAATAGGGCCAATGTGATTAGGCCATTGTGACCCAATGCCAAATTTGGGACATGACATGGATGTAGCTTCCCATTCGGGGGAGTGAACCACGTCAAATATTGTGTTGTGAGATTGTGTTTTATGAATGAATGCTTACCTGTGTTTTCTGTAAATGAATGTCTAGATGTTTCCTTGCATGCTGTTATGAGAGAACTATTGTATGCATTTGCCTTCAGAGGAGGTATGGAGATGATATGTTAAGTTCTACCTGAATAGATGAATGGTGAACATTTAGCTTATGTTTTGGAACAATGAATCAGTTAGTTGGTTAAGTGTTAAGAGATCACTTAAGTACTTCTTTATGCGCAATAGAACAAATGCATAACAATTAGATGATATCAATAGAATATGCTCAAATCGTAACCATACCAAGTGGATGAACGAATAGTAGATGGATAATCAATTGAGTAGTTGAATGAGTGGATGAGTGATACTCAATTCAGAACCTCAAGCATTGTCAAGTTATTCGAGTATAAAGTTGCACTGCATAGTTCGTAGTTTCAGTAGAAGCTCCGTAGTAGAGGAACTTAGTGGTGTGGACCGCAGTGTTGCTCCTCACTGCGTAGTCTCACCTCGCAACACATACCCCCTATTGTGCTGCGCAGTACGTCCGTCCAAGCAACTTATCACTTACTGTGGAAACCTAATTCCACAGTACCCCATAGATACACCTCAGGTGAGACCTCAACCTGCTCGTAGGTTGTTGCCGAAAGGGCCGGTGCAAAGGGGTTTTGTTGGTCAAAGGGAAACCGCGAAGAACTTGGTTCTTATAGAAAACCTCTGGGTCAGTTATAGCCAACAAAATTCCTGCCAGATGTTGGGTGTATGTCAATAGGTTCATCAATTGGCATGAATCTGTTCTTTGTTGAAATGGATATCCATCCATACCTTCAGGTTGACTTACAATGGTCACATATGAAAAATATCAATCTACCAAACGTGAGAAAAATACTATTTTGCATATTGAGATACACAAGAAAATTGGCTAAGTGTTAAGAACATGAGTTTGAGAGGTCATTTGGAAATGCCCTCCAAGGGCTGTTCTCGTGCAAATAAATTTATGAAATGTCATGGATCCATTCTTTGGTAAGTTTT
Organism: Larix kaempferi; assembly: GCA_027924585.1. Classification (NCBI taxonomy): domain Eukaryota; kingdom Viridiplantae; phylum Streptophyta; class Pinopsida; order Pinales; family Pinaceae; genus Larix; species Larix kaempferi. The sequence goes on along the minus strand of BSBM01000431.1, from coordinate 8,773,565 downwards.
CCATCTGCTCATGACTTCAGGTCTCCATCTGTTGTCCACACGTGTGAAATAGAGGTCTGCCAAATTGAAGAAAAGTCAAATTCAGGAGTCTGAGAAGTCCTTTTGTAATGCCCGCCAAATGATGTAGTTGTGCAAATATTTTCATTCAATGGTATGAACCTTGTCTTTGGGGACTTGTCCATCAATTCATGATGTCGGCTTCTGTTTTGGAGATCACATGTGTGGAAAATAAGGCTGCCAAATTGTTTTAAAAAAAAATGTCTGTATAAAAAGGGGTGTCTTGCACATAGGTGAAATATGCATGTACAGTGTTGAGAAATATGCACGCTCAGATGTATGCAATATGCACACACAATGTATCCATAATGTCAGCAACCAGGGTTAATGATTTTTGCACATAACAAGAAGATCTTATAGATTAAATTTTAAAAAAAAAAAAAAATGTTCTTTTGTTGAAATAAAAAATAAATAAATAAATAAAAGGTGAGCTACAGGAATTAAAAAAAACAGAAAAAAAAAGGAGAACGCTACAGGAAATAATGCACAGAAGGAATAATTAAAGGGTGTGATTGTTAATTAGTTCAGATAAAAAAGGCATGGCAGATATATTTAAGATAGGGTATTTAATTTCATTAATTAAAACAGAGATTTGAAGAGGCGTGAAGGTGAAAGGCCATGATCCTATTTTTTTAAAGGTGCGATGGTTAAATGAGAAAGAAGAATATGTAAACAGAACTATGAAATGGAAAGAAGATGTCTTTGGTGTCTTAGTTGAAGCAGCAACAAGAATAGGCCAAGACCAATGAAGTTACAGGAATGAAGAAAAGATGTTCTGGAATATCTGAAGAAGTCAGACAAGGGTGGAAGAGTGGTGCTAGGGCGGGCAGAAAGCCTACAGGGGGTTGTATCCTCCTTCCAGTAGAAGCTGGAAAACAGGGTGTCATTGCATCCTTGTTTGTAGTAGCAGGCAGAAGTTCTTGGGTGTCGTTGCATCCTTGTCTGTAGTAGCAGGCAAAAGTTCTTGGGTGTCGTTGCATCCTTGTCTGTAGCAGCAGGCAGAAGTTATGGGGTGTCTTTGCATCCTTGTATGTGGAAGCAGGCAGAAGATCCGGGGTGTAGTAGCATCCTTGTCTGTAGCAGTAGGAAAAATCCAGGGTGTAGTTGCATCCCTTTTGTAGGAGTAGATAAACAATTTTTTAAAATTCATCTTATTAATGAGTATGAGTTTGTGGTTTGCTCTTTGAGGTTTCCATGATAAAATCATGTGTCCTAACTTGTTTGATTACTTGTGTGTCTTGTACTAATTGTTTTAATAAAAGGAAAAAGAAGGCAATATTGATTCACCCCCCCTCTCAGTATTGCTGGATATTCCAACAACATGGTAGCTACTCATGCATGTAAGGAATTGTTTTGGTTGCAGAGACTGTTCAAATGTTGGGTTTGATCGACAAGTTGTTACATTGCATTGTGACAATCATAGTGCAATCTTCCTAGAAAAGAACCTAACGTATCATTTGAAGACAAAGCATATTGATGTTCAATACCATTTTGTAAGAGAGATGGTGGAGAACTAGAAGGTGTTACTGGAAAACGTAAACACGATGAAGAATGTTGCAGACTCATTGAACAAGTCAGTAAGCACAGAGAACTTTTCCTGATGTGGGAAAAATATGGGATTGTTATCCCTACTTGAATGAACTAAAGTTATGAATCTCTTATTTATGAAAAGAAGGAAACAAGTGGAAGAATGTTGGGAATGTTATATTCTTTGCATATGAATTGAATGGAAAATTTGATAGTCGACTGGATTTGGAGGTGATAGACGGTGGACGGTCCGGTCAACCAACTGGTTGGAATAGTTGTTTGTCCGAAGGCGAATGATTGGTCGACGAGAAGTAAATAGAACTAACGGAAGCTCAATGGTAAATTGACCAAGGTTGACCTAGTCTAGTTGACTATAACAAAATAACCAAAAGTGGTTAGGAAGTTATGGACTGTCATTACTGAGCAGTTGGTTGTATTGCATATATAAATAGGATGCAATGGCTATGTATTGTACTATTATGCACTATAATGAAATAGTGTATAGAATTATGTAATGAAGTGTGATTTGTGGTCTAGAAATTCACGATCGTAAACACTTTTTTTTTAGTGTTTGATTAATAGATGTGTGTAAGCTCATTGGTTTGTTGGTTTTCCTTGAAAGATGGGTTTCCAAGGTCATTTTTGTGTAATGTGTTTGATGTGTTAAGTGTGCCATTGCTTAATGTTCTAATGCTTTATGTGTTTAACTATATGAATCGATTTGTATACTTGTTATAATCGGTGTTAAGTACAAACAGTCTCCTCATGAACTCCATTAAATAAGAGTTGAGATTTTTGGACATTTATAATCATACCAGTCATTTTAAAGAATCAATTCAAATTTGCTTTAAAAGACTCCCATTCGTTAGAATTTCCTTCTCCAAATAGGATGATGTCATCAATGAATAGATGTGTCAACATAAAGAATCGAAGATATGAATACATTTTAACTTATATTGACTAATAACCTCCTTGATAAGCCATATTAAGCCTTTTTCTATCAGGAGAAATAAGAAGAGTGACGAGGGACATCCTTGTCGCAATCCCTGGAAGCTATGAAGAAATCTATCAGAAACCCCTTAATGAGAACAATGAAACAAGCAAAGGATACACGCACCATGATCCAGTTGAAAACCGACAAGATTATACCAATGTAAAGGACGACCAGTCTAAGGAATACTCAATGTTGATGTATATGTAACTTCGAAATGTATCTCATCTATGTATAGTGTACTCCTATAGAGAGGGTATTATTCCTCTATACGGAAGTGTCGTCATTTGTATTGACAAGTGTCGCAAGTGTCGTAACTTGCTGTGATGGGTTATTAGACCACCTAGTGAGGGGTCGGCCAGGATTAATGTAACCATGGGTTATTAGACTCTTCTAGAGATCTCGGCCCTGCTAGTGCATTAGGCAAGTCGAGACAAGTATAAATAGAGAGCGAGAGATCTCTATTTGTTCATCTCATTATTCACTTCTACATCACTCAGAAAGTGGCGCACTAGTTAAGGAGGAGGAGTAGCTTCTAGTAGAAGACTATCTCTTGTACTTGGGTTGTATCATTGCTCTTTCTATCTCTGATGAAGTTGTAATTTCCCTTGTTAGGAATTTTATTAAAATGGCAATTTTTGACTTTTTCCCTAGTTAGACCTTTGACTAGTTTTGATCTCTAGGTCCCAAATTTGCCCCAAATGATCCCAAATATTCTGAGAAGGTATATGAATGATATTAGAACATAAATATGTGTTTCAGGGATGCCTTTGGACCTTTAAAATACTTATGCAAATCCTCTTTCAATTCTGGTCAATGTAGGTAACTTTACTAGTGATTTCCCTTTGACTAGTATTGGTCTCTAGGTCCCAAATTGACTCCAAATGCCTTCAAATCTTCAAGGAAGGTGTATGAATGATATTAGGACTTGAATATGATGTTCAAGAATGACATATGGCCACCAAAATACCTCTTCAAATTCTTTAATATTCTGGACCAAGTATGCAATTTTACTAGTAATTTGGGGTTCAAATCCCCCTGGGGTAAGTACTGAAAATGGCTTCCCAAATGCATCCAAACGCACTCAAATTTCTGAAAATAGGTAGGGAATGTATTAAGTATTTTATTAAGGTCTCATGTGCACCATTAATTCATTATTATATCTGTTCCAACCCTCTCCCATTCAACTGCAAAAATCACCAATTCAACCCTTGGGGAAATGGCACTATTTCTTCTCCCAATGCAATTAAACTGAGTAAAAATACTTCAAATGCTCAAGTACAGTACATGAAACTTGTAAAATACATCCATGGAAACCAATTAATCACAAATTCATCATAGAATCATCCATTCATTCGAAATCATTATCATTACATTGATTCACAACAAGGTAGTGCGGAAATGGAACTGTCCTTTCATTAAAATTGAGATTTATACATTTCTACTTGGAATTTAGACCTGAAAATTTATGGATATGAAGAAAAGAGTATTTACTTCATATTACGAAATAAATGGGGCATTAGAAGCTCCCCCAAAGAGTACAATAGCTCACCAAAAACGCCCTCCCTCAAGGATCAAGAATATGCCAACAAAACTGGAAATGTTTGAAGGAGTGAGCTGCAATAGAAGAAACCATGAGCTGCCCTGTAGCTTACAACTGCAAATAAAGAATCCATTAAAGCTCCAAATGAAAGGTCTGAATGGCCTTTCCAATTGCCAACTTGGATGGGAATCTTTCACCCTCGAAATTGGCTAAGGCAAGAAACTAGTCATTCACTAGCTCTCCCTCTTCACAAATGCAATTGCAAATTCTACAAATGATCAAAAGCTGGTTTCATTATTTTTTATTGACATTTATAAACTTCTAATTTCCTCCATGGGTCGAATTCCTTCCAAGAGACTCATTCCAACTCAAGTTGGGAAGAGATTCCAAAGAACGCCAGTTGTACAACAATTCCTAGTCTCCCACTTCCACCAAATCACATGTTGAAGCATCTTAGCTGCCCTAACACCCTTGAGAGCCCTATTGGAGTCTATTTTTAGCCCTGACATGTCATATATGTCATATGTAAGCCTTCAGGTCTGATTTGTGTCATAGGTGTCATAGCATCTTCATCATTGTTGTCATACAGCTAGGGAATCTAGCGCAAGTGTCTCACTAGCTCCAAATTGCCTCTTCCTCTTCCATGGGAGTTACTCTTCCTCTATATTTCGACCTTGTACGAGTCATGCAATGAATAATACCTTTTGGACTCCCCCAAGTATGTTACCATTCACCTTGAATTCGAATTGGTGAGAGAATGATGCCAAGTGTAGTGGGGAAATCTAGCCATATGTGGGTCCCACTTCCTCCATGTGTCTTCATGATCAAATGCCACTTTGATTTTCACTTGTATATATTTATTTAGCTCCTTTATTAAATATTTATGCCATTCTAATGTTCAAACATCATTTATTATCCCCATTATTCCAAATCCCAAAGCTTCCACCCCAAACCTAGGAAACTAGTAATTTTCCTCCTTGGCAATTATTTGACCATTAGCATCAATTTGACAAACTCTAATGAATAGGGCCAATGTGATTAGGCCATTGTGACCCAATGCCAAATTTGGGACATAACAAATCCTCCCTTCCCAATATTGCTTGTCCTCAAGCAATTTTAAACATGGGTGTTGAAGAACCTGCTTTCTGTATAATTCTTTGAAGTTGCCATTGAATTGCCCAACCTTGAGTCTTTGAGTTTCCATGAAGATTTTAGAGACGAACCACCATGCTTGCTGCTGCACTACTCTGATAAAAATCACTTTATTAAGTGGGGAAATCCATCTCCCATAATACTTGTTTCCCAAAAAAATTTGAAACCAATGAGATAAAAATTATTCCAGGGTCCCATTGCTTGTATTGCACCCCAATAATTAAAAGTGCTCTCCAACCCACACCATTAGTTAAGAGGATTCCTGGATCCCATTTTCTTGTATGCATCCTTCAAAACATCATGAGTACCAAATATATATCATCAAAGTACATAACAACATAATGAAAATGTACATCAAGGATATGCTTCATCAAAGAGTCATGAAAGTGCTTATACCTCCAAGCAAGTAGACCACCATTTTCCAAGTGCATACAAGCTTCAAGTGACCAATCAAATGTGCTCCAATGACATAGGTGAGGATCCCATGTCCTATAATGCCGCTCCAAAAGTATTTGATATGCATCAAAATATTCAACCATGTATTCTTTCATCCAAGAAGTGAATCAAGAATCTCCACTAAAATCTGAACCAAATAATGAGCAGAAAAAACAAGGAGACTTCAAATGACTCAAAGAAGTATCACCCATACATCCCTGAATGTGAGAGTCATAAAGATATAACAATGTATGTGTCTTGCAACAAAAATGTTCTCCAATCATAAATCTATTCACCCAAGTGTTGGATGAAGTTCCTCCAACATCAAATGAATCAAGTGTTGAGCAAGAAAAACCATGAGTCTTCAAGTGACTCAAATGCATATCATAGGTGCATCCATGTAGATGTGAATCATCATAAAGTAGCAAAGGATGATGTTTCAAATCTGAATAATAATGTGCTCCAACCATGTCATCATAAAATTTAAATCTAGGAGTTCCATACTCCTCATGTGGCACCATTAAAAATAACCATTTCACCCATACTTCATTGAGACTAATGCTGCAAAACATGGAATTGTAGGATGTAGGGTAATGAACTAACTCACCCAAATGATAAAAAAGTGCAGAAGTTTCATCATGGGAAGGATCCATATGGGTAGTATCATGCAGCTCCTTCAAAAGTGTGAAACCTTTGTCATAGATTGGTTCCAATGTAGAGGAATCATGCTCTTCTTTAAAAATTGCATAACCTTCATCAAGAGACAATTCAAGTTCCTCTTCCACCACATCAAGTGTTTGGATATATTCAAGTTCATCTTCAAACACATTAATCACATTCAAATTTCCACATTTCTCATGATCCACCATGTCATGAGAATCCTCCAAACAATCTACCATTTGACAATCTGAAACATAGGAGGGAAAACAAGTATCTTGCAACTTTTCAAGAAGTTGCTCATTTTGAATTGTGAGCTTATGAATATCCTCATTATTCTTCAAGTATGCATCATGTAACAATTCATTAAGCTCAAACAAATGGTTTCTATCAAAAAGCAAAGACATGAAATTACCTTTGATGTGGCACATTGCTCTTTGAATCTTCTCCATGTCTTCAATGAAGGATGTTTCCTCCAATGAAGTAGCTCTCCAACAAGAATTTGACACCAATGCTTGAGTGTCATGGAGAATGCTAAGCGACTCTTGGATCTTCTTTTCATTCATCTTTAAGGACCCTTCAAGAAAATGAGGCTCTTGCAAATGAACCTCCTCATCTTCTTCATTTTTGCTTGGACCAACTTCATGAAACTCAAGTGGTGATGGGGAAGTTGATCTTGGTTCTTCTTCAACTACTACAAGGTCTTCATTATCATGCTTAATGGAACTTGGGCTTGCAGCAACACTTTCAAAAGTGATCTCTGTGTCACGAACATAGAGGTGTGAGCACTCATCGGTAGATACTCCTTCATAGTTTAAGCATCCATCAGTAGATGCTCTTTGGTTCATGTCTAAGCTAGAAGGTGTCTCAAAATGATCTTCCATATTTTCAATAAAATCTTTTTCATGCTCTTGTTATGTCTCTTCCTTTTGCTCCTTAAAGCAAGCTGATGCATTTTGCCCCTTGTTTTCCTTAGGATCAGTATATTTGGAATCTCTTCTTGAATAAACCTCAAAAGCTCTCCTCAAGGAGGACATCATTTCATGCACACATATATGATACTCGCTCCAAGGGTTTTTACAAGAAGGGCATAAACCTTTCTTCACTAACTCCACATCTTCATTTTTGGGCCTATTTTAAAAACATGTTCAGCATAGTACTCAAAATACATGGCATTTTATGTATTTTTGCTCGAAGCAAGATATTCTTGATATTTTTGATATTGTTGGGGCAAGGTTTTATATTTTTCTCTCCATCTTTGGAACTCGCTCATAGAATTATCCTTGGTTGGTGTGACACACTCATATTCATCAGATCTAAATTCATAAGAATAATCTTTATTTCTCTTGAAATTGTAATAAGTGTTGCATGATGGCACCTCTTCCTCGTACCATTCACATTCTGCTTCATATTGCTCATAAGCATCTGCATATTCTTCATAAGAATTGTACTCATAGGATTCATCATAATAGTAAGACATGGCTGCCAATTATTCTTGAATGTATGTACCTAATCCATAGGTGCAAGGACCATGCTCTGATACCACTGTAATGTCCCTTGTTAGAATTTTATTAAAATGGCAATTTTTCACTTTTTTCCCTAATTAGACCTTTGACTAGTTTTGATCTCTAGGTCCCAAATTTGCCCCAAATGATCCCAAATATTCTGAGAAGGTATATGAATGATATTAGAACATAAATATGTGTTTCAGAGATGCCTTTGGACCTTTAAAATACTTATGCAAATCCTCTTTCAATTCTGGTCAATGTAGGTAACTTTACTAGTGATTTCCCTTTGACTAGTATTGGTCTCTAGGTCCCAAATTGACTCCAAATGCCTTCAAATATTCAAGGAAGGTGTATGAATGATATTAGGACTTGAATATGATTTTCAGGGATGACATATGGCCACCAAAATACCTCTTCAAATTCTCTTAATATTCTGGACCAAGTATGCAATTTTACTAGTAATTTGGGGTTCAAATCCCCCTGTGGTAAGTACTGAAAATGGCTTCCCAAATGCCTCCAAACCCACTCAAATTTCTGAACATAGGTAGGTAATGTATTAGGGATTTTATTAAGGTCTCATTGCACCATTAATTGATTATTATATCTGTTCCAACCCTCTCCCATTCAACTGCAAAAATCACCAATTCAACCCTTGGGGAAATGGCACTATTTCTTCTCCCAATGCAATTAAACTGAGAAAAAATACTTCAAATGCTCAAGTACAGTACATGAAAATTGTAAAATACATCCATGGCAGTCCATTAATCAAAAATTCATCAGATAATCATCCATTCATTCGAAATCATTAGCATTACAATGATTCACAACAAGGTAGTGGGGAAATGGCACTGTCCTTTCATTAAAATTGAGATTTATACATTTCTAATAGGAATTTCGACCTGAAACTTTTTGGAGATGAAGAACAGAGTATTTAATTCATATTAAAAAATAAATGGGGCATTAGAAGCTCCCCCAAAGATTGCAATAGCTCACCAAAAACGCCCTCCCTCGAGGATCAAGAATATGCCATCAAAATTGGAAATGGTTGAAGGAGTGAGATGCAATAGAAGAAACCATGAGCTTCCCTGTAGCTTACACCTGAAAATAAAGACTCCATTAAAGCTCCAAATGAAAGGTCTGAATGGCCTTTCCAATTGCCAACTTGGATGGGAATCTTTCACGCTCGAAATTGGCTAAGGCAAGAAACTAGTCATTCACTAGCTCTCCCTCTTCACAAATGCAATTGCAAATTCTACAAATGATCAAAAGCTGGTTTCATTCTTTGTTATTGACATTTATAAACTTCTAATGTCCTCCATGGGTCGAATTCCTTCCAAGAGACTCATGCCAACTCAAGTTGGGAAGAGATTCCAAAGAACGCCACTTGTACAACAATTCCTAGTCTTCCACTTCCACCAAATCACATGTGGAAGCATCTTAGCTGCCCTAACACCCTTGAGCGCCCTCTTGGAGTCTATTTTTAGCCATGACATGTCATATATGTCATATGTCATCCTTCAGGTCTGATTTGTGTCATAGGTGTCATAGCATCTTCATCATTGTTGTCATACAGCTAGGGAATCTAGCCCAAGTGTCTCACTAGCTCCAAATTGCCTCTTCCTCTTCCATGGGAGTTACTCTTCCTCTATATTTTGACCTTGGATGAGTCATGCAATGAATAATAACTTTTGGACTCCCCCAAGTATGTTACCATTCACCTTGAATTCGAATTGGTGAGAGAATGATGCCAAGTGTAGTGGGGAAATCTAGCCATATGTGGGTCCCACTTCCTCCATGTGTCTTCATGATCAAATGCCACTTTGATTTTCACTTGTATATATTTATTTAGATACTTTATTAAATATTTATGCCATTCTAATGTTCAAACATCATTTATTATCCCCATTATTCCAAATCCCAAAGCTTCCACCCCAAACCTAGGAAACTAGTAATTTTCCTCCTTGGCAATTATTTGACCTTTAGAATCAATTTGACAAACTCTAATGAATAGGGCCAATGTGATTAGGCCATTGTGACCCAATGCCAAATTTGGGACATGACAGAAGTTGTGGAGTTTTTCACCTTTATGGTTTTCCCTAGTCAAACTCTATGTATCTATTATCTCATGTGGTTGCTTGGTGTGATTGATATGCATTGTTATACTTGATATGTTGTACATGTTATTCTCTCAGTAAAGATCCTAGAGTATATTGAATTAATGCTCAAAAATTAACATGGTATCAGAGCTAACTTGAGAAAAAAAAATTGTGTAGTGGCGGAAACTAGGGTTTCTTGCTTATTGGCGTTCTCTCCACATATTTTGGAAAGGAAGCAAGGTATATTGACTCTACTCATCAAGTAGAATCTTTCTATCCAATCAGAATTCAATTCTGAGCACTTTCATTTTTGGCCCTAAAAATTAGGGTTTTCACAAAAATAGGAATTTCTAAAATCTGAAGACATAGCTGGAATCTCCTAGGAAAAATCAAAGTTTAGAGCTTTGGATCGTATCTTTTGGTTGGGTGAAGCTCCGAGAAACTCAAACCCTAATTCAGAGTCCTCCCTAGTGAATTCGAGAAGACTAAAAGGCATTTCTGAAGGGTGAAACCTTGCAGTTCTCAATTTCTGAGTATACCAGGCTGATCAACTCATCAAGGCGCATCTTTCTATCCTTTCATAAATTTGAAATTCACATTTTGAAATTTTAGGGTTTCTCTGACAAACCCTAGTCCGGACCAGATCCAGTTTTCAGCAAATCGAGTGGTAAGACCTAAATCTTTTCTATTTCCATTTTGTGATGAACCTGCAATAATTAATTAATGCAAACACACGAGATATCAAAAATAATAGAGCTCAGAATCACTTTTATATTGATCACGGGCCACTTCGAGGTGGCAACCTCCTTTGAGCAAGCTCAATACAATTAACTTCACGGTGCCTTCAATGACCTCAACACACACTCATATACTAAGTATATGCCCAATATTATGAGTCAAAACCATGGGACATATAATACTACGGGACGATTTACAAAGCATATGCGTCCAATACTATGGGTCAATACCATGGGCTAATATAAACTATGGATCAACAAATACTACGGGACGACTTACAAAGCATATGCGTCCAACAACAATATACTAACAAAGTAAAGAGAAGGGTTGACAAGGGTTCCTAACATCCCCTCTCCCTTAGAAAAAGCTTTGTCCTCAAAGCTTTGGTTGGGGAAATTGATGCAGAATCTGAATGAGTGGTTCCCCGGTAGCATCCTCGGGTTGCATTTCGGGCCACTGACGCCTTTGGAGTTTCAGGGAGGATTGCTTGGAAGGCTGTAGACGAAGAAGAACCATATCAGCTACATGAAAAGTGCGCTCAGAATGGTGTTGATCGGCTTGTTGTTGCAGTCAAATTATGGCCATGTGAAGATTGTCCTGCAGAATGAGAAGAATCTGATTGCGGTTTCGAAGAACCGAGTCAATTGCCTGAACTGGGGAGCTGCTAAGGGTGTATGGAAGAAGAACTGGCAGTGTCTGTCCATAGACTGCTTCATATGGTGTCCTTGTAGATGTGGTATTGTACCACCAGAGCACTTCTAAGAAATCCATAGAAATAGTTTTCCAAATCTGTGTAGGGATGGGCAAGGGTTTGAACAATCCCGAAAAGAGTGTCGTTTCACCCTTGTTGACCTGGAAAGTATCACAGTCAGCCACCATCTGTTGAATTGTCATTTTCAATCCCTGCCAAAAGAAGTTACATTGTTCCCAGTCATACATTTTGAAGAACCCAGAGTGCCCTGCTGATGAAGAAGCATGGAGTTCATAGAAGAGATAGCCCTGTTGAACATATTGCAACCAATTTGGAACAAGCAAAGAAATAGCTGTAAGAGAAACTGGGTCATCAATTGTGCGAGAAGGAGCATCTACCACCATATTGTCCTTACCCTTATTGTAAGTGATTGCATAGGGATAACCCATTTCAGGTGTGTTGGGGAGGAGACCCATTGTTCCAGGAAATTTTCCAGACCCTGGAGATCAGTCTTGATGCAGAAATAATTCCCTAATAGGTATGGCTGCCACTTTTGTACTGCATGCAAAATAGCCATCATTTCCTGCTGAGAGGTAGATGCGGCTAAATTCTTACTGGAAAGGTCTCTTGAAGGCAGCAAGCTCATTCATTCAACAAAGACACCTGCATATCTATCCAAGGAAGTAGTGGAGACTGTTGATGGGTGCATCTGAATGGAATGGAGCTGAGCGATGACACCATGTGAATTCTTCTTAAGGATTTTTTCCAGGCGATGTGAACTGATGATGCAGAAAGACCCTAGTTGTAAGCCCATAAATTTGTGTTATGCCACGTTGACTGAAAACTGCATCCAAAGTTCAGCAAAATCCCATAAGATGGGGCCAAGTTTGCGTAACCATTGAACGCCCAAAACCACATCACATCCATTGAAGGACAAGGCAAACATGTCAGAGCACAGTTTATAATCTTCCATAGAGATACGCACATTGTGACACTTCCCCTTGCAAGGTAAGGTGCCCCCATTGGCAACCATGACTTCAAAGTGGGAGCAAGGATGGACAAAACAATCAGTCTATTTGGAAATCCGAGGGTCAATGAAGTTATGAGTGCTACCAGAATCAATGAGTATGGTAAGAGGGAGCTTCTTGAAGTATCCCCTGACCCACATTGTTTGTGGGGTGGTGACGCCGGTTACAGCATGGAGAGAGATCTCGGGTGGGTCGTCCTGAGATGGGGTGTCAACAGGCGGATGCTGAATGTCAACCTGATCATCTACTGTATCTAGAGCTTCTTCACTAAGTTCAAAGGCAGGCGGAGAATCCACATCCAAGAGATAGAGCTTTTGTTGAACACATCTATGTCCCCGAGTGAATTTCTCATCACAATTATAACAAATCCCTTTTTCTCGGCGTGCCTGCATCTCTGTTTCAAACAAATGCTTGATAGGATTTTTTCGAGGAGCAGGCGTGATGGGAGGTCGTTGGGAACTCATATTTATGAAGGGAACAAAGGTGGGTTTGGAGCGCTGTTGAGTTGCGATCTTTTCCTCGGCCAACTTATCCAAACCTAGGACTTCCATCATTGTGTTGGGACAGAACATTTTGACCTCTGAGCGGATTTCATCCTTGAGACCACTGATAAAACAACTCCTATAGAATTCATCAGACAATCCTGCTATGTGATTGGCTAGTTTCTCAAATTTCGTCTGATACTCTCTCACTGTGCCAGTTTGGTGAAGTTTAGTGAGTGCTCCTATGAAGTCAGCAACAGATGGATCTGCAACGGTGGCGCGAAAGGGATCCGCAACAGATGGATCTGCAACGGTGGCGCGAAAGGGATCCGCAACAGATGGATCTGCAACGGCTCGGAAGGGATCTAAAAACGGTTGGATCTGAAACGGCAACTGGATCTGGAACGACTTTCAGAATAGATTGGAAATGGCTAGATCTGGAGTGGAAGTGATCGGCAACAGTTCAATTGAAAATAGATATGGACCCCAGGTATGTGTGGCTTCCTATCAGTTCAGGGGATTCACTCGGCCACCAATGTTGTCTGACGGCTTGCGTATTGGGGCAGTACCCCTCACTCCACAGTTCAGGTAAAACTGATAACCGCTTTGCCACAAACAACAGCTCTTGGTTTACCTCACAGGTGGGAACTAGTCAATCAGGTAGGGGTCGTTGCCCTTTTCGCTGGCAGGTCCTCTCAATGGGCCAGCTACTTTGGGGTTCCTGTGGTACTCCTCACAATGAGTTTTAGGGCTTATGCCCAAGTACTTCCCACAGTTAAGCGGATAGGGATTATTCCCAGATCCGAACTTGCAACAGATGCGAAAAAAAAATTGGCAGAAATTCCACCCAACGAGCCCAAGAAAGTGCTCTGATACCAGATGTGATGAACCTGCAATAATTAATCAATGCAAATACATGAGATATCAGAAATAATAGAACTCAGAATCCCTTTTATATTGATCACGGCCACTTCGAGGGGGCAACCTCCTTTGAGCAAGCTCAATACAGTTAACTTCACGGTGCCTTCAATGACCTCAACACACACTTATATACTAAGTCTATGCCCAATACTATGAGTCAAAACCATGGGACATATAATACTACGGGACGACTTACAAAGCATATGCGTCCAATACTATGGGTCAATACCATGGGCTAATATAAACTATGGATCAACAAATACTACTGGACGACTTACAAAGCATATGCGTCCCACAACAATATACTAACAAAGTAAGGGTTGACATGGGTTCCTAACACATTTGAAGTACTCTTTAAGATGTCTCACCACACCAAGCTTGAGGATAAGCTTGAAGGGGTTGATAACTTCCGAGCATGGAAGTATAGGATTGGGTTAATCCTCGAAGAAAATGAATTGGACACTTACATAAGTGAAGAGGTCCCTGTCCTAGAGGGAGAAGAGGCTAAAGCCCTTCACAAGAAGAACTTGGTCAAGGCAAAGAGGATCATTGCTGATTCTATCAAAGACCATCTCATTCCACATGTGTCATCTCTGAAGACACCCAAGGAGATGTTTGATTCCCTGACCAAGCTATTTGAAGGGAAGAACATAAATCAGAAGATGACTCTGCGAAACCAATTGAAAGGGGTAAAGCTTCAAAATGGAGAGACCATTCAATCCTATTTCTTTAAGGTCTCTCAGATCAAGGAACAACTTGAAGCTATGGATGAAGTAGTGGATAATGGTGAAGTTGTTATGACCACATTGAATTGCCTACCTAGGTCATGGGATTCCTTTATCCAAGGAATCTGTGCAAGAAAGAAACTAATCTCCTTCAGTATACTATGGGAGGAATGCTCTCAAGAAGAAGCAAGGCTTGTGGCCCAAGAAGAAAAGATGGGGAATGAAGATCAAGCTCTCACAGCACACACCAAGAAAGCAAATCCCAAGAGAGAGCCATCTCACTTCAAGAAATCTTCACACCACCATCACAATAGAGAAAGGAGAATATGTTTTACCTGTAATGAGAAGGGACATATTGCTGTAAATTGTCCGAAGAACAAAAAGGACAACAACAACTTCAACAATAAGAAGAAGGGTAGCAAAAGAAGGTACCATGCTCATGCTGCTGAGGATGATGAACCTCCAAAGAAGAAGGCTAGGGCAGAAAGTGATGATCCATCAAGTGAAGATGAATATGTTCTAATATCTACCCTCACAGGTACTATCTCTCATGGATGTAATGATTGGCTCATTGATAGTGGGGCCTCCAAACACATGACTAGGTTTAAAGAATCTTTTATAAATCTATCTGAACATAAATCACCCCATAAGGTGAAACTTGGGGATGATTATCAATATCCTATCAAAGGAAGTGGTGAAGCCTCCTACAACCTAGACTCTGGAAAATCCTTGAAGATGAAAGATGTGTTATTTGTACCTAGGTTCAAGAAGAACCTACTCTCCATATCTGCATTGGATGAAAAAGGCATGAGGGTTGCATTTGTAGATGGTCAAGTCCTAATCTGACCAAAAGGTAAAACTATAGATGATGCGGTAGTTATTGGAGAGAAAGAGGGAGGATTGTACAAATTGAAGGGACAACTTGAACATGCCATGGTACATGAATCCATGGAGCCAAGTGAACTTTGACATAGAAGGCTTGCACATGTGCACTGTAGAGCACTACCAATTGCAAGCAAAGCTGTAGAAGGTCTTCCTGAAATCAAGTCAAAGCATGAAGGTGTTTGCAAAGGATGTGTAAAAGGAAAGAACATTAAGAAGGCATTTCCAAGCAGTGAAAGCAAAGAAAAAGGAATCTTGAAAATTATCCACTCCGATGTATGCGGTCCGATGTCATCCAGTTGTCTGAGTGGGTATGTATACTATGTCTCTTTCATTGATGATTTCTCTAGGAAGACTTGGGTCTACTTCTTGAAGAACAAAGATGAAGTATTTGATAAGTTCAAAGAATTCAAAACCTTGATGGAAAATCAAACCGATAAGAAGATCAAGACTTTCAAATCTGACAATGGTGGAGAATTCACTTCAGGTGATTTCAATAAACTATGTAGTGATTCGGGGATTAAGAGGGAGTTGACTGCTCCCTACAATCCACAACAGAATGGAATTGTAGAAAGAAAGAATAGAACAATCATGGAGGCAACACGGGAAATGTTGCATGACCAGGATCTGCCTATGCATCTATGGGCAGAAGCAGCTAGGACAATTGTGTATGTATAGAACATAACACCTCACAAGATATTGAACAACAAGACACCAGAAGAGGTCTTCTCTGGTAAGAAACAGGAGGTCAGCCATCTCAGAATATTCTGTTGTCCAGTATATACTCATGTCCCAAAGGAAAAGAGGACAAAACTAGATCCTTCGGAAAAGAAGGGTATCTTTGTGGGGTACAGTGAAAGCTCGAAGGCTTACAGAATATACTTTCCAGGGTTCAAGAAGATTGATGTCAGCAGGGATGTAACATTTGATGCCAACTCAACTTTCATCAAATCAAGGAAGGAACCTATTGAAGATCATGAAGAACCAAAGGAAACCAGATTTCAAGATACCACCATGACTGAAGTAATTCCAGAAGCAGTTCGTGAAATTGAAGATCCACAAGAACCTGTAGATCCACCCCGTGAGAAGGACTCTCACAAGAGGAAACCTGCATGGGCTAGAGAGCTCATTTAAGATGCAAAAAGGTATGGCATTCCAGAAGAAGAACAAAGAGCAAGGAAGAGAACTAGATCTCACACCATTTATGTTGCCTTACTCTATGACATTATGAACAAAGAACCTTCTAGTTATGAAGAAGCAGGGGAAAAGAAAGAATGGAAGGATGCCATGGTCAAGGAATATCAGTCCATCATGAAGAATGATGTTTGGGATGTAGTCCCAAGACCTGAAGGGAAGTCAGTTGTGACTTCCAAGTGGATCTACAAGATCAAGCATGCTGCAAATGGCAGCATAGAGAAATACAAAGCGAGATTTGTAGATCATGGATTCACCCAGAAAGAGGGGATAGACTATGAAGAAACTTTTTCTCCTATAGCCAGGTACACTTCCATCATATCAGTACTTGCTCTGGCTACAGTGATGAAATGGAAGATGCACCAGATGGATGTCAAGACAGATTTCTTGAATGGTGTAGACGAGGAGTAAGTGTATGTGGAGCAGCCACTTGGTTTTGAGACACATGACAGGGAGTCATACGTGTGTCGGTTGAAGAAAGCCTTGTATGGCTTGAAGCAAACTCCTAGGACTTGGTATGGTAGGATGGACAGCTTTCTATCCAATTTGGGCTTTACCAAGAGTAAAGCAGATTCCAACCTTTACTACAAGGTTGAGGAAGGCAATCCAGTGATACTACTTATGTATGTGGATGACCTGTTTGTTACAGGTGAGGATGGATTGATTGTCGATACCAAGAGGAAGCTTGCTGCCAAGTTCAAGATGAAGGACTTGGGAATGATGCACTATTTTCTAGGCATGGAGGTGTGGCGGAGTGCAGATGGGATCTTCCTTGGACAAGGGAAGTATGCAGTAGAGATCCTTGAGAGGTTCAGGATGATGGCCTGCAAGGCCATGGCCACACCTATGGCATCGAACCTGAAGCTTCTATGTGATGCTTCATCTGAGTCGGTTGTCAGATGATTGGGTCCTTGATGTATGTGATGAACACGAGACCAGATATTTGCTTTGCAATGAACACATTAAGCCAATTCCTGACAGATCCAAGGAGTGTTCACCTGGTTGTTGTAAAGCATATTCTGAGGTACCTGAAGGGTATAGTTGATTATGGGCTCAATTATGATGCGAATAAAAAGTTTAACCTGCAGGGTGATGTTGATTCAAACTGGGCAGGAAGTGCTGTAGATAGGAAGAGCACTTATGGGTGCTGCTTCAGTATGGGATCAGGTGTGATCTATTGGTTTAGCAGGAAGCAGTCCTACGTAGCACTGAGTACAGCCGAAGCAGAGTATGTTGCAGCTTGTTCGGCCAGTTGTGAGGCAGTATGGCTCAGGAAGCTACTGTCTGAGTTATTTGATCTTCCATTGGAGGCTACTGGTATCTTTTGTGACAACCAGAGTTGTGTGAAGTTGTCTAAGAACTCGGTGTTCCACGATAGGTCGAAGCACATTGAGATCAAATATCACTATATCAAGGATATGGTACAGAGAGGAGCAGTGAAGCTCCTATATGTTGCAACAGATGAGCAGGTTGCAGATGTGTTGACGAAACCACTAGCCAGAGTGAAGTTCGAGTACTTCAGAGAGAGGCTTGGTGTTCTTCAGATTGATGACACTTCGAGGAAGAAGTGATGGACACATTTGTTGGAGCCATTCCAAGCATGGTGAGAGGAGGATCCTTCACATGGCTGTGGATGTAAGCGTTGGATGATGAGCATCAGGACGATGCTCTAGTTACTGCTCTGTATATGCATCATGTTGGATGCTTGTTATGATCAGTTGGATCATGTATATGTATATGCATCATGTTGGATGTTTGTTATGATCAGTTGGATCATGTATATGTATATGCATCATGTTGGATGCTTGTTATGATTAGTTGGATCATGTATATGTATATGCATCATGTTGGATGCTTGTTATGATCAGGTGGATCATTTATTTGTGTATGTATCAGGTCGATACATTGTATGATCAGGTAGATCATGTATGATGATATGTATCAGGTAGATACTTGGTATGCATCAGGTGGATGCACAGTATGATCAGGATGATCATGGATGACGAGCTTCAGGATGTTGCTCCAGATGATATGCATCAGGATGATGCTATGATGATGATAAGGATGATCATGTGTTGATGTACTTCATGATGATGTATGGTGAGTATCAGGACAATACTCTGTGGCCGTGGACAGGTTGTGTAGATGAGCATATAAGTAGACCTGGGAGGTCTGACAGGTAGAGGTGTGTGCTCGTAACAGCCTGGGATGCTCTTGTAAGGTTTTTCCATAACCACATGTAATATGTCCTTGGGAGGTCCGACAAGTAGAGTTGTGTGCTTGTAACAGCCTGAGATGCTCTTGCAAGGTTTTGTGGTGTGACCACATGTAATATGTCCTTGGGAGATCTGACAGGTAGAGTTGTGTGTTTGTAACAGCGTGGGATTCTCTTGCGAGGTTTTGTGGTGTGACCACATGTAATATGTCCTTGGGAGATCCGATAGGTAGATTTGTGTGCTTGTAACAGCCTGGGATGCTCTTGTGAGGTTTTGTGGTGGGGTCACATGTAATATGTCCCTAGGAGATCTGAAAAGTAGATTTGTGTGCTCGTAACAGCCTGGGATGCTCTTGCCAAGTTTTGTGACGCATGTAATAAGTCTTGAGGATTCCACAGTATGGCCAATGATGAAGACCTGCAGGTGGTGGGCCTACATCCAGTATGAAAAAGGACTGGCTCTGTGGAACTTCCTATGACGAGTAGATCGGAGATTGATTGATATAGCAGCAGCAGTGACGATGATGATGATTCGATGATGATGATCCAGTGACGTTGATCCAGAGAAGAAGACTTGTGTTAGCAGATCTGTGTCGAGAAATACCTTCCTAGTTAAGAGGGAGTGTTGATGTATATGTAACTTCGGAATGTATTTCATCTATGTATATTGTACTCCTATAGAGATGGTATTATTCCTCTATACGGAAGTGTCGTCATTTGTATTGACAAGTGTCGCAAGTGTCGTAACTTGTTGTGATGGGTTATTAGACCACCTAGTGAGGGGTCGGCCCGGATTAATGTAAACATGGGTTATTAGACTCTTCTAGAGAAGTCGGCCCTGCTAGTGTATTAGGAAAGTCTGGACAAGTATAAATAGAGAGCGGGAGATCTCTATTTGTTCATCTCATTATTCACTTCTACATCACTCGGAAAGTGGCGCACTAGTTGAGGAGGAGGAGTAGCTACTAGTAGAAGACTATCTCTTGTACTTGGGTTGTATCATTGCTCTTTCTATCTCTGAGGAAGTTGTGGAGTTTTTCACCTTTATGGTTTTCCCCAGTGAAACTCTGTGTGTCTATTGTCTCATGTGATTGCTTGGTGTGATTGATATGCATTGTTATACTTGATATGCTGTACATGTTATTCTCTTAGTAAAGATCCTAGAGTATATTGAATTAATGCTCTAAAATTAACACTCAATTCACTCAATCGTATGCTTCTGAAATATCCAACTTCATGACTATTGTCGAATTATTTTTAAACTTGATAGAGTAAAATACCTCTTGCTTTGATGCCACCACATTATGTATTTGTTTGTTGTCTATGAAGCCAAATTGTTATTCAGAGACAATTCGAGCCAACATTCCTTTTAATTTGCTCACAATAATTTTGGCGATTATTTTGTATAGAACATTATAACAATATGGGTTGATAATCACTGAAGGTTTTTTGAGTCATTAAGTTTTAGAATTAGGGATATGAAAGTCAAATTTATGGCACCATGGACCGCTCCTTTTTTTTAGATTCCTTGATAACTTTCAAAATATCATCCTCCAACAACTCGTAAAAACCAATAAAAAACTCGACCAACCAATTGTTGGGACCGGGGATCTTAGACCTTCCAAATGAATTTAACGTGGATTTTAGTTCCTATTTGGATACAATATCTTGTAGAGCCTCATTGGAGGACTGCTCCATAAGACTTGAGAAGAGTCTAATTATTTTCATTTATTCAACAATATATGAGGCCAATGGCTTTTGTATAAAGAGATGAAATAATTAACTACTTCCATTATCAAGCCCAATTTACCATATGGTGTTAACATATTTGCGATGGTTGGAAAAATTTTGGAAGAACTTAGTGTTCTTGTCACCTTCAACAAGCCAAATAGCCAATCCCTTCAACCTCCATTCTGTCTCTTCCAATCTGAGTAACTAACTTTTTCTATATTCCAATAGACTTAATCTCTACATATCCTCATCATTAAAGACTCCACACTTATTATTATTGAACAAAGAGTCTATAGTCGCTTCTATATATTCCAATCCGTTAGCATTTTCCTTCCTTTTTTGTTGACCCACTCATTAGTTATCTTTTTTATAGATTTCAACAAAATGATCATCTGCGACATTGCTCCTTCTCTATATGTTGCGTCAATATGTTTTGAATTCAAAATCACAAGATTTCAGTACCCTTCGCTTTCAATCCATGCATGATTGAACTTGAACGACGAGGGTTTTTTATCACCTAAATCAAATTACAAAAGGATCAGATTATGATATGAGGATCCTCTTATACCCACCCACGACTAAACTCAATCGATTTCACAAAAAAAAAATCAGAAATGAAAAATCTATCAAGTCATTTAGCATTAGCTTCCGAAGCTTTGCGACCATTCCTCCATGTTGGTACCATCTGAATCGGCCCCACATTGATTAAAAGAGCATCACTAGAGAAAAATGAGAAAAATTGGCCAACCTATCAAGACAAGCCAAATCGCCCCACACCTATCAGGTGACATTGTCAAGTTAAGGTCACCTCCTAATATGATATTTTCACCTAACAAAACTCATTTCATGTTTATATCCTCCCAAAATTGTTTCCTTAAGGCCCGTATAGATTGATGACTTTTAGAGCCTTGCCCAACATCATGTCTTGACCTTTGATCATTAAACCTTCATATACCAAAGACGGTGAAATAACATTAAAAGAGGAGTTCCATCCTTTCAACGTACCACCTAAGTGACCATATGAGTTTAAAGAGTGAAATTTCTAGTCCTTAAGGAACGACACCACCACCAACATTGCCTTGTCTCTGTTATATAGGGTTTCTTAAAACATGATACAATTTGACTTATACATTGACACTAATATTTTGAGAGCTTGCAACTTAGGGGCACCCCCCACCCCCACTCACGTTTGAAGAGAGTAGAATCAATAGTTCACCTTGGATGAGGGTTTGCCTACTCTAAGTGGCCCATTGATTGTAAGTTGTTTATTAGAGAGAACCTCCATGGAGGATTTAGTTTTTTTATTTTGAAATAAAGGATTTATGACCATGATGCAATTAAGCACCTTGAGCTAGACCTAAGGACGGTCTCAATCCACCATCAACCTCCCCCCCAATCTACCAAAAGTAGATATGTTTTAGACCTTATGAGATAGGATGACTTGACTACGGCACTCTTCAACATTGTCAAAGAACCAAAAGAACCATCTTCCTTTTCAGTGGAAGAGGAGGAGGGAAGGAAACTTCCAACATGAAGGGAAGGTAGAAGATCTTGCACCTTCATTTGTGGAGTATTCAATCGATTTGAAACATCTTCCAAGGGACGGAAATGCATAACTTCTAGCAACAACTTGATAATTTGTGCCACGGGCTCTAGAGCATCCTTAGGCTAAATATCCTTGATTAGCTCCCCAGAGAATACTTCCATAAATGGTTGCGAGCATAAATGGTTGTTTTCCCCCCACTTCATTTGGTCCTACATTCTCCAGGGATTGAAGTACTGATCCATCCTGCTTCAGGGTTTTTCTATGCCAAATTTTCTTCACATAATGATTCACCACCTTATCACAATTTCACAGAGATTCTAGACTTCTCTACACACATTGCCATGGAATGGAAGCCTCCAACAATCAAGAGGTTTGAGGAAACATCATTGACTCCACTCTAGCTCGATGCTTTTTAACAAACCTTTAGAAATGTCCAGTTCTACTAGGACTTTGGTGACCCTTTTATCATTCTAATTCAAAAATTTATCTTCTATTGCTAGGAATTTACCCACAAAGTTTCCAATCTTCTTTAATACATTTCCATACCAGAGGTCCAATGGAAGACTAGGGAACAACATCCAGATATGTTGTAAGGTTAAAGGCTAACATCAAGGATTGAAAACAAGCCTCCACGACTTCAAAACTAGGCTAAAGGGGCCAAATCCATACTTGGTTCTGAATGGAGTTGAAATCCTTCACATATTGAAACTAAAAAATGATCCAACCCTTCAGTAACACATGAAACACCTGGATATATCATAAAATAGATTGCTAGTTTGCTTCTAGCCAACCCTCCAAAGCTACTAAAATAACTTGCTTTCCCATGAATTTGCTGACAAGGGCATGCGTAGTTAAATATTCCACTCGATCCAAGCCAACATCATGACCCAAAAACCACTTTAACCTCATCGCGATGGAATTTCAAACGTTTTATCTTACGTTTTTCCTAGAACTTGGACTCAGCATTAAACTCATCATAAATAGATTTATGTGGTTCAATCATAGATGGAGGGTCGATCTTTAATTATGAACCATTGTTTTGATATATTAGAGAAGATGAGGGGCCTATCTTCAAGGTTCGTTCCAACTCTTTAGACGAAATATCAAGCTTATCACATGGATGGGGAAAATCCTAAATGGTTCGTTCCAACTCTTTAGACGAAACATCAAGCTTATCACATGGATGGGGAAAATCCTAAATACTAGATGTCACCTCCATACCCTAAACATTAGAGCTTCCCATTGGGTGAAGATGTTCATTGAAATCCCAGGAGCATTCCCAGGCCTCCTTCAGTTCCACCTGTGTACGAAAGATAGAAGGTGACATGGGCACATCGTCATCCCCATAGTACACGAGCTCGCCACACTCCTCCATAAAGATCTATGTGTGAATATTCCTTGAGAAAAACAACCCAGGATCCAGATAATCAAAAGGTCAATACCTTAGAATCCTAGAGCATTGAAAATCCCAAGAATGACAAAAATGAACCTCTGGTCCCGAAACTCCACTTCTTAACTACGACCATCCTTGAAACTCGACTTATGAACTCCTCCAACTCATTTTCAAAAAGTTAGTGATTTAGTTAGCTATGAATTTTTTATTATTATTGATTATTTCAATAAAGAGATAAATGGATTTGAGAAGAGTTTTTTGTTATCATGTGTGCAAGTTTCTTGTGGAATTGGCTTGCAGCAAGGTTTAAAGTTGGGATTAGTGGATTTCAACAAGGATAGCCATGTAGCCAAATGTGCTCTTCAACTATTTATTTTTCTTAATTCTTAATTAAATAAATAAAAAATAAAAGTAGTGTGTTATTCTTCATTTTTTTTTATCTATTGACGGTTTGAGCATAGCCATTTAGGAACAATTTTTTTCAAAAAAAACTAGTGACCATACTAGGGAGCACTCTATGAGTTGCTCATTGTAGGGTTATTTTCCTAGTTTTTTATAGCTTTAGGTATTGTGGTAATTGGTAGATTGTGTGTTTCTATATTTTCTATTAGCCATCCGCCAGAAACTGGAAAAATGTCCAGTCTTCCAAGCCTCCTCTCTCATCATATATCTTTCCCCCTCACTTCTCATGTTTAGTAGTCGCGAGTCCCTACTAATTTCCTTGTAAGAAGTCATGTGAGTTTCCCATGAGGGACTCACAAGGGTTTTCCTGAGTGGAAATTTATTTGCTTGAAGAGTTTTATGAGTTTTCTCTTGGCTTATTTGAGGCTTGAGAAGGTCTTTGGTTGAATTCTTGATAGATTTAGTATCCATTTTTCCATCACTATTTGATTGAGCTTATTGTATTTCCAATCTCAACTTGCTTAAAATATGAATCTAAATTTTTCCAAACGCTTTAGGGTATTTTTCTAGACTTACAGGCCTCCCCCACACCTTGTCTTAATGATAGATGTAGGTCCCCGTGACTGTAGACAAGAAAAAGTTATGGGGTCCAATGAATTTACTTTGAGACAATGGCAGGTATAAGATTGTTTCCCTTGAGTAACTCGCGAGAGTCAACCAAGTGCCATAAAAATGATATTTGGGTTTATTAGGTCTAATGGGGATCTAGGTCTTTCTTAGATTTTCCAAACTCTTATTTTTAAGCCTTGTAAATCACCATTGTGGTTTTTTTATTATGCCTTTAATGAAAACCACAAATTGAATATTGAATAAAGATATTAGTTTCTTTTGGTTCATTTGGGATATGTTGGGTATTTTGATGCCCTTGGGAGTGCTTTCATTTAAAAGAAAATAATAGGTTGATCTCATTAGCTTGCTCTCGTGGAGATCATAAACAATTCTTTGCTTTGCTTATAGTAAATTTTCTTAAAAAATTGCATTTCATATTGAGTTTCAAGTGTTATGCTTGGTTCTTATGCTTTTCATAAGTTGTTTGTTGGTAAGCATCTCTTTCAAAGTTTAAAGTGGTGTTTTTCATTTGCAATTCTTATCTTTTTCCATCTTTTTCATTTGAGAACAACATATTTTTCTCATTTGTGCATACCTTTGAGAACAACAACCTTTTAAAATCAATGTAACTAAAATGAACTAGAATTGTTTTCTTTGATATAAAACCTATAGTAGTCTAGGTTCTACGGCCTTGGTTGTTGGGTAGGAGAGTAAATTCTTCGAGGCTACATAAAAAAAATATAGGGGTTGACTGGTTGAATGTAAAATCCATTAGTAGCAAGCAAATATTGTCAGGAAATCACACCTCAGATGCTTGTCAAGAATGAGATCAACATGAGTAAGTGATTGAGGTTATCCTCTCATTGCTTGCTCAATGGGTTATGCATGTGTGGGAGATTTAGGTGAAGTGGCAAGTCCTTAGGGTGACATAATTTCTCTCTAGAGTTTTGGGTCTACGAATCATTCATACATTCCATGCCCATATGCAAACACCTGACCCGTGATTTCTTCACCCTACAATCAATTGTGATGTGGTAACCATATTTTCATCTCCTAGGTTTTTTTCCTGGGTGATTGCAAGTGGGAATTTTTTGTGTTATCTGAGATAGACACTTAACATCAGCCTCAGTTCCCTTACTTACATCTTGCGTGATTGTTGTGTGAGCTAAAGTAGCCAGGTGGGATAGGGAAATGTTTAGATCCATAAACAATCACCTAAAAGAAGTGGAAAATGAATTGGCAATCATATTTTTTATTTAGGGGATGAAATCCTCAATGATGAAGCACTATTAAAAGTTAATTCTTTGGAGGACAAAAAATCAAAAACTTATGTTAGACAAAGAAAAATATTGGAGATTGAAAATTCGATCCACTTGGCCAAAAGTGGCAGATCATAACACCAAGTTCTTCCATAGTTATTCTTAACATAGGAAAAATATGAACATTATCTAGGAGATGATTGATGGGGACAGAATGAAGGTAAGGAGATTTTGAGAGTTAGAAGATTTAGGGGTGCAACATTTTTCATTTATCTTTCAGGATCCCTTGAGAGCCAATTTACAAGAAGTTTTGAAACTGGTGGCCTATTTCCCAAGATTTATTGGGGAGGAAGAAAATGAAAGAATTTTATGGGAAGTATCTAGAGAGGAAATTTTGGAAATACTCAAATATTTCGAAAAAGAAAAAAGTCCAAGCCCATATGGATGTACTATGGAGTTATTTATTGTTTTCTTTAACCTACTTGAAAACATTTACTAAGGGTTATTGAGGAGGTTAGACTTGTGGGGGTGTTACCTATAAAAATTAACTCTTTCTTGCCCTAATTCCAAAGGTTGATAGCCCTGAATCCTTTGAAGGGTTTAGACCTATATCTCTATGCAACAGACTCTATAAAATCATCTCCAAATTTATTATTGTTACATTGAAGATCCACTAGTTTCGAACTCCATTCCCTTGAGCAGTTCGGCTTCCTTGAATGGTAATAGATACACAAGGAATTGGTGCTACCTAAGAGGGGTTACACTCTAAACAAATCCTTTCATTCCCCTGTAGTACATATTAAATTGGACCTTTCAAAGGCTTATGAAGGTATTCCTAGCTCTATCTTCACCTTCTTCTTATTCAGATTGGTTTTCCCCACTTGTAGTAAAGCAAATTATGAGTTGTATGTCCTCTACTAATTTTAAAAGACTCGTAAATGTAGTAGCCTCCCCTTTATTTAAGTCTTCAAGTGGACTCAAAAAAGGGTGCCCCTTGTCCCCTTATATATTCTTTGTGGTGGCAGAAGCATTGAGCAAAGATATCAAAGATGCAAGGATATCAAGATCCATTCAAGGGGTAAAAATAGGAAGGAATGAAGTACTTTCTCACCTTCTATTCATTGATTATGTTCTTATGTTATGTTATGGATTTGAGACTAAGTGGAAAATTTTCTAACATATCCTCAATCGATATAATATTGCAATTGGTATGGATGTAAATGAACAAAATTCAGTTATGTATACCTTTGGATTGGGGCACCCATTGTCCTTGAGTCTTGAAAGATCTTTTCCTTTTCAACTACTAAACCTAGATGAAGGTATTAAATATATGGGTGTTGTTTTAAAACCAAATTGTTATGGGAAAGCAGACTGGATCTTGTTACTTTGACCAAATATAGAAAAGGATCTCTTTTTGGTGCAACAAATGGCTCTCTAAGGGGGTAGGATAATGTTGATTAAGTCATTTTTGGAGAAAATCCATATCTATTGGCACTCCTAACCCACATTCCCAAAGGTATTTTGGAGAAATCATGAAAGTATGTTTCAATTTCCTTTGGAGAGGTAGCATTGAGTTTACGGTTCACATCTTGCTAAATGGTAGGTGATAGTTACTCCAAAATATTAGAGAAGATGGGGCCTCAAAAATATTCACCTCTTTGGTAAGGCCCTTGTAGCAAATCCACTCTTGAATTCTATCTCCAAAGATAGTTTGTGGAGGAAGGTCTTAATGCAAAAATATATATCCCC
The DNA here is from genome assembly GCA_027924585.1 of Larix kaempferi. Taxonomy (NCBI): domain Eukaryota; kingdom Viridiplantae; phylum Streptophyta; class Pinopsida; order Pinales; family Pinaceae; genus Larix; species Larix kaempferi. The sequence continues at coordinate 8,746,034 of BSBM01000431.1, read as the reverse complement.
AAACTCTCTCCTTGATTGGATTAGACAAGAAAGAAAAATAATTTAAACTGTATCCAACCAACAGAAGGATATGGCGTTGGACTCTCCTGTTATACGTTATTTATTGGCATGGATAGTTGGTACAATGTCTCAGGTGAGGTTGGGAGTTGATACTATCATAGGGTGTGATATATGGATATTCCTTCCATAAAACTTAATATTGAAAATATTCAAGAATTGGAAAGGTGCACCTCATTATAGCAGCTAATATGGATAGCTCTTCCTTATGGAATCAAGGGTAGCACAATGACCAAGCCTTGAATCTAGGGGGAATGAGCACAAGTTTGGGAAAAAATGTTGGTTTCATTGAATAGGCCACATATCAATTTATTTGTTCATCAGTATGAGTTGATCCGAGATATTAATCAAACTTGGGGCAACTACACAACTAGCTTAGGATACACTGCCCTACTTGATCCCTTAGTTGAATATGAATAGTGGTGGTGGAAGAAACTCTAAAAAGTAAGAACTTATCCCAAAAGCATTATCTTCATGCGGCTAACCGTAAAAAAGAAAGTTTTGACATGTGAATTATTATGTGAAGAAACTGCAACAATTAATTGATAAAATGCACGAGATATTAGATCATGGAATATTTTTATTGATCGTGGGCCACTTCAAGGGGGCAACCTCCTTTGAGCAAGATCAATACAAATAACTTCACCGTGTCTTCATTTCCCTCAACACATACTTATATACTAAGTCTATGCGCGAATACTATGGATCAATACCATGGAACATATAATACTATGGGCTAATACAAACTATGGATCAATACTATGGAACATATAATACTATGGGAGGACTTACAAAGCATATGCATCCAACAACAATATACTAACAAAGTAAAGAGAAGGGTTGACATGGGTTCCTAACATCCCCTCCCCCTTAGAAAAAGCTTTGTCCTCAAAGCTTTAGATGTGGAAATTGATGCTGAAGATGAAGGAGTGGTTCCCATGTAGCATCCTCTGGTTGCATTCTACGCCACTAAATTAATACATCTGTGATAGATCGAGAGCAAAGTTGACGAGTGCGCCTATTGAGGATTGGATCGAGCTTATGATGCCCTTTGATTTTCAAGGAGGATTGCTTGGAAGGTTGTAGACGAAGAAAAACCATATCACCTGCTTGCAAAGTGCGCTTAGAACGGTGTTGATCAGCTTGTTGTTTCATTCGAATTCTTTCCATGTGAATATTTTCTTGCAAAATGCGAAGAATCTGATCGCGGTTTCGAAGAACCGTGTTAATTTCCTGAACTGGTGAACTGTTGAGGGTGTAGGGAAGAAGAACTAGCGGTTCCTTACCATAGAGTGCTTCATATGGAGTCATTTTAGATGCAATATTGTACCACCATTTAGCGAAAGGGAGCCACTTTTATCACTGAGGTTGTTGTTCGGAGGGGAAGAAACGAAGACAAGTTTCCAAACATTTATTGGTAATTTCAGTCTGACCATCTGTTTGTGGGTGATACCCTGAACTAATCTACAGTTTGGTGCCAGTCTGTCGAAATAGGTCTGTCCAAAAATGACTAGTGAAAGTTGCATCGCGATCCGAAACAATGGAAGAAGGGATTCCATGAAGACAGAAGATCTGGTCCAGGAAAATTTGTGCGACGGAGGATGCTGTACAAAAATGACTATATTTGGAGAGGCGATCAACCACAACCAAAATCATTGTCTTCCCTCCAAATTTAGGGATCCCTTCAATGAAATCCACAGAAATATTTGTCCAAATCTGTGTTGTTTCACCTTGGTTAAGCTGGAAAGTATCACATTCAGCCACCATCTATTGAATTGTCCTGTTCATTCCCTGCCAAAAGAAGTGTTGATGTGCCCGCTCATACGTTGAGAGGAAACTAGAGTGCCCTGCCGATGGAAAAGCATGGAGTTCATAGAAGACATCCTATTGAAGAGTTGTGCTATGGGGAAGCACCAAATGACCCTTGTATCTCAGGGAATCACCATCCCAAGAGTAATGCGGTACAACAGAAGGGTCGTTGGCCAACCGTTGGATGATTTGAGATAATGAGGAGTCATTGACATAACCCTGTGAAACAAATTGCAACCAAATTGGAACATGCATATAAATAGATGAAAGAGAAACGTGGTCATCAAATGTGCGAGAAAGAGCATCCTCCACCAGATTATCCATACCCTTCTTGTAAGTGATCTCATAGTCATAACCCATGAGTGTGCTAACCCATTTCTGTTGTGCAGGGGAAGAGAGCCGTTGTTCCAGAAATATTTCAGACTCTGGTGATCAATCTTGATGCAAAAATAAGTCTGTAATAGGTATGGCCACCAATTTTGTACTGCATGCAAAATAGCCATCATTTCCTTCTCATATGTAGAGGCGGCTAAATTCTCACTGGAAATGGCTCTAGGAGGTGGAAATCCCACTGGTTCAGCAAAGACACTTGCATAGCTATCCAAAATTTGTTGTAGATCCAAAGGAGTAGTGGAGACCGTTGATGGGTGCATCTAAATGGAATGGATCTAAGCGATGACACCATGTGAATTCCTCTTAAGGATATTTTCCAGGCAATGTGAACTAATGAGGCGGAGAGACCCTGGTTGTAAGCCCGTCAATGTGTGTTTTTTCCCAACGACTTAAAACTGCATCCAAAGTTCAGCAAAATCCCATAAGATGGGGCCAAGTGTGTGTAACCATTGAGTGCCCAAAACCACATCACATCCGCCTAAGGCCAAGGAAAACATGTCAGAGCGTAGGTTATAATCTCCCATAGAGATACGCACATTGCGACACTTCCCCTTGCAAGGTAAGGTGCCCCCATTGGCAATCATGACTTCAAAGTTGGAGCAAGTATGAACAAAACAATCAGCCTGTTTGGCGATCCGAGGGTCAATGAAGTTATGAGTGCTACCAGAATCAATGAGTATTGTAAGAGGGAGCTTCTTGAAGTAACCCCTGACCCGCATTGTTTGTGGGGTGGTGACTCCAGCTAAATCATGGAGAGATATCGTTGGGTGGTCGTCCTGAGACGGAGGGTCAGCAGGCGATTGTTGAATGTCGATCGGATCATCTATTGTATCGGGAGCTTCTTCACCAAGTTCAGAGGCAAGCGGAGTATCCACATCCAATAGATAGAGATTTTGCTCAACACATCGATGTCCCCAAGTGAATTTATCATCACAATTATAACAAAACCCTTTTTCTCTACGTGCCTGCATCTCTGCTTCATAAAACTGCTTGATAGGAGTTGGTCGAGGAGCTGGATGGATGGGAGGTCCTTAGGAAACCATATTTATGAATGGAACAAAAGTGGATTGGGAGTGTTGTTAGGCTATGAGCTTGTCCTCTTCCAACTTAGCCAAACCTAGGACTTCCATCATTGTGTTGGGACAGAACATTTTAACCTCTGAGCAGATCTCATCCTTGATACCACTGATAAAACAACTCCTGTAGAATTCATCAGACAATCCTTTTGTGTTATTGGCCAGTTTCTCATATTCTTTCTGATACTCTCTCACAGTGCCAATTTGGCGAAGTTTAGTGAGTGCTCCTATGAAGTCATCAAAATCACTAGGACCAAATCATTGCAAAAGGAGTTGGCAAAAATATGTCATGTTTAGCTCGTCATGAGCTTGGATGTACCAACGGTACCATTGAAGAGCTTCCTGATCCAAATGAAAGGATGCAAGTGGAACTTCGTGGACATCAAAAGTATTATGCAGACTGAAATATTTTTCTACCCAGTATTTCCATCCAGTAGGATCAGTACCATTGAAGCGAGAAAATTCAAGCTTCGGCCCACGAAAATTGTTGGAAGAAGAGAACCTAGTGGTTGCAAAAGATTATGGCTATCGTTTATTGTTCATGGTTGAATGCTGAAGATGGAAGCTAAGAAATTTTTCATCCAGATCTTGGAGTTTGGTTTTGAGGGTTGCAAGTTCTTCATCCATTATTTGTGCTCCTGCGCGGGTGAAACCATAACCAAAAATTTTTTGTTTGTTTTTGTGAATGGATAAAAAACAAAAACATAAGCTTCTTTAGTAAAGGAAAATTTGGATTTGGGAAAAAACTTTGATGGGTAATTGGGGTGTGACTAGGTTTTGGACACTTTCTGATGGATAGGGAAGCATAAAATGGGGATTTCAGAAGTGGGGTGAAAGAATGAGAAAATTTGTCAGAGAGAGACAAAGAAGAAGAAATAGGAGATGAACACTGTGGCAAAATTTGAAGGCGATTGGGTGAAAATCGAAGAAGCTATGGAAAACCCTAAAAATAGACAAATGTTGGATTTAGGGCTTAGGGAAGTGGAATTTGGGATAGGGCCCTCAGGAATGAAATATGCAAAATGGGATTGCAGAGGTGTCAGTGAAGTTTCAAGGGAAACGGAGTTAAAACACGGAAGATATGGCGAAAAAACATGATTTTTTTTTTCAGAATGGATCTGAAACGGCGGGATATGAAACGGATCAGAATGGATCTAAAATGGCTAGATATGAAACAGCTTTCGGAATGTATCTGAAATGGTTGGATCTTAGACGGCTCAGAATGGATCTAAAACAGCTGGATCTGAAACGGATCGGAATGGATCTAAAATGGCTAGATATGAAACAGCTTTCGGAATGTATCTGAAACGGTTGGATCTTAGACGGCTCAGAATGGATCTAAAACAGCTGGATCTGAAACGGATTTCAGAATGGATCTGAAACAACCTGGAATTTATTTGCAATAGCTCTGGATAGATGTAATATGCGATTTATCATCTGGAAATAGATATGGAGCCCAGGTATGTTCGGCTTCCTAACGGTTCAGGGGATTCACTCAACCACCAATGTTGTCTGACGGCTTGCGTATTGGGGCAGTACCCCTTACTCCATGGCTCAGGTAAAACTAATAACTGCTTTGCCACGAACGACAGCTCTTGGTTTACCTCATGGCTGGGAACTAGTCAATCAGGTAGTGGTCATTGCCCTTTTCGCTGGTAGGTCCTCTCAATGGGCCAGCTACTTCAAGGTTCCTGTGGTACTCCTCACAATGAGTTTTAGGGCTTATGCCCAAGTACTTCCCACAGTTAAGCGGATAGGGATTATTCCCGGATCCGAACCTACAATTGATGGGAACAAATACATATGCGAAAAAAAAATTGGCAGAAATTCCACCCAACAAGCCCAAGAAAGTGCTATGATGCCAAATGTGAGGAACCTGCAACAATTAATTGATAAAATTCACGATATATTAGATCACGGAATTTTTTATTGATTGCGGGCCACTTCGAGGGGGCAACCTCCTTTGAGCAAGCTCAATACAAATAACTTCACCGTGTCTTCATTGCCCTCAACACATACTTATATACTAAGTCTATGCACGAATACTATGGATCAATACCATGGAACATATAATACTATGGGCTAATACAAACTATGGATCAATACCATGGAACATATAATACTATGGGACGACTTACAAAGCATGTGTGTCCAACAACAATATACTAACAAAGTAAAGAGAAGGGTTGACACAAGTTCCTAACATATTACAACGAAGGAAGAAGGCTAGTACAGGTATCTTCTACCTTTGCAAGAATGACTAAGAGAATACTTCTCACCTTTTACTGACTTGTCCTTACATAAAGAAATTTTTATGTGAGATTGAGGCACAAATAGGCCTGCAAAATATTTGGGGAATATTCTATCAAATATTTTTTATAGTCTTGGTTTCAAAGAGGTGAACTTAAATTGTTTAGGGCAGTTGCTTATATTGTCTCATGGGGGAGTTGGTTAGATAGAAATTTAGTCTCTTCAAGGAGAATCATATCCCTCTTTTCTAAACAACATCCCAAGTGTTGGCACAAACCTCTCATTATAAGTCCACTTTGAAATTATTAATCAAATGAATAGTAGGGTCCCTCGAGATTGATAAGTACATCCCTTGGGATTATTTTGATGGGACTTGCTAATGCCCAAAAGCCACTTGTAGTATTATATTTGCAATCTTTCATTTTGATTCTCATTTTGTTCATGCTTGGGCTAATTCAGGGAGAGGGACTAATAATTTGGGACAAATGAAGGCTCTTTTTTATCTAATGAAGTATTCCCTTGCTAGAGGTATCATGAACTTACAAGTGTATAGAGGTTCAACATTGGTTATAAACTAGATTAGAAATCAAGTCTAGGTTTAGAATACAAATCTTATCTCTTTGGTAGGTCATATAAATGAAATTTCAAGTCATTTTTTGGCCATTATTTTTTCTCATGTATTTAGGGAATTGAATAAGACAATGGACAAACTCTCAAAATCAGGTCTCTTATTACGGGAAAAGTAGGTCAAAGAAGAATTTTTTCAGGGGGGTAAAATTTTGAATTAATGATTTCTAGCTTAAAATGAACACAACAAGTCCCTTTGGATTATTAATTTATTATGTCTGTAATTGCCTCCTATAGCCACTCTTTGTATATTTCGGTTAGAATTTTTGGCAGCAGAAAACTGTCTATGAGTGGCAATAGTCAGCTGTCAAACAATCTATGTTTTTTGGCAGTAGATAGAAAGTCTTACAAGTTTTACGCTTTATAAGATGATGAAGCCGTAGTTGGTCATTTTAGTCAACTGATGGACAATTTTGAAGGACTTCAAGAATGTATTTTTAATTCTACTTGAATAGAGAATACAATTTTTCCTTGGAAAAAAATAACAGCGTGAGAGACCATGACAAATACAAATAACCCACTTCTTGAGATTTTATCTTTTAACCAGAATAATTGTTGTTGCAACATAGTCATGCATTCTTCCATTAAACCCATAGGCCTAGCATGTATCAACTTTGAAGAATGTGGTGCTAGACTACAAGAATAAGTATTAGAATCAATTATCTTTCAATACATTTTTTATCAAGATGAGAAAAAAAATGGAGGTGTTATAAGCAAGAAAACAAATACATTGCTTAGTACTATTAGAATATTCTGAACATATGAAATAATATCATAACACAATATAAACTAAGGAAAAAATTATTAGTCTATCCTTCTATATACCAAGTAATATAAAGCATGAAATAAAATTGGAGAAAGAGAACAACAAGAGAACACCATATACGTGGTTCACCCAATATGGGATACGTCCACGAGAAGGGTTGCATCTTTCATTATTCTGCAAATAGATCTCCAAGATTACACGGCATCCTCACATATGCATCACATCAAGCTCCATCACTTAATCATGCGTGTACAAATGACATACACAATATGTGATGTGTGATGAACTACAACCAACACATACCCAAAAGGGTCTCCTTCACCTCTCTTATATACCAAGAGGTTTGGATTACAATACATCCCATAACACATATGGGATAAATGAATTTCATCCTCTTTATATAGAGAATGGTTACAAATGATATATTTACAATGATGCATGTGGGATAAATCTATTTTATAATATTAGAGTTATTTTATGCCTTTAAATGATATTTTACCAATATATCACTAAGTCATCATTACATATTCTAACACTCCCCCTCAATGATGACTGGGAGAAAGAATACAAATGGAAGGAAGGTAGAAACACACCAGCATCCCCCTTTATGACAAATTCAAGAATGCTCCATAAGATGCGAATAAAAAACACACTTCACCTCATGGACTTGATGAAGACAACATCCGCTTCTCATGAAACTGCATTCAAACCAAGTTATATGCTGAACGTTTGCACAACACAATAGTGTATGGCCAATACAACAGAACACGTGGCTGCAAACTCATCACAACCTGTAACTCAACTGATAGCTAAAAGAACTCTGCAATAGACCACATGACGAATATAAGAACCTTATATCCATACATCGAAACAGTCTTCAGAGAGCTCTTACTGAAGATTACATTGCGAATACAAGACCCGAATGGTCTATCCATCAAAACATGAGCCAAGCGGAGAGCCTTCACAACCCAGTTGAAAGATGCATGAACAATAGAAGATGGATGTCCATCATACAACATTGCTGGAATATTGTGATATAATATGATAAAATTCAACATTACATTCCTTCTTAACATCAACCATCTTTGTTGCAGTCAAGGATAAGTTGAAAAGAGGAACAATGCTGAAAAAACCAGACATCTGCAACCATCATATGCTTAAACAAGGAAGGAATAACAGAAGCAAGCTATCCCACAACATAGATAGCTAATATGCACAAAAGAACTTCCAAGTAAAGCATATATTAAACATGACAATCCCAAAAAGCATAAGATATGATAAAATAACATTGCTCAACAACATATAAATAATAGGAATTGCTTATATGCTATTGCTTCTATGCAATACCATATAAATTTTGAGCAAAAGATTATAAAAAAGGATATGACATGAATTAAAAGATAGAGGAGCATAAACATGAGTGGGCATAATAGATACCAAGATAGAATAATGAGCCAATATATCACTTAAATATATGAAAAAAATAGTCATCAAGCAACTAATCTTAAGCATAGCTTCATTTCTTATTAAAATCATGTTAATATGCAAGAGATGAATGCCTTGAAAATGTCAATGCTTCCATATAGGAATGTTAGAGACAAGAAACACGTGTCAATGCTTCCATATACGAACGTTAAAGACAATTAGGAACAAGACAACCTCTGCAATCATAAGAATAGAAATATCAATGCAACAAGAACAAGGTGCTCATGACAAATATTTCAAGATTATGAGATTGCTCAAAGCCATATAAATATTGCTTAAAATATTATCGAAATAAACATGACATGAAATATATGAAAATATATCACAAAGTTTAATATGATCAACATATAGCAAATTATGATCAACCCATGATATCACTTATAAAAAATTATGAAATGACAAGTCACTAATGGCCATAATCATGGGTTCATTTCTTGTTAACATCATGTAAATATGCAAGATATGAAATTCCCTGGAAATGTCAATGCTTCCATATAGGAATGTTAGAGACAAGAAACACATGTCAATGCTTACATATATGAATGTTAGGGACAAACAACACACGAACTAGATACAATCTATGCAATACATGAAAAAGAAACTATACCTTAATTAAAGAACATATGACAAGCCAAAAATATGATATCACATAGATTCAAAAAATTAACTTTACTCAAGAAATTAATTAGCAAGCGCATATAAAAGCATCACTATCATTATTAGAAGAGTAAAACCATTTTAGAATATTGAGCAAAAATTGATCAAATAAAACAATGATATCACTGATAGATATGAAAATATAGTCATCAAGCAACTAAGTCCTAAGCATGGTTCATTTCTCGATGTCACCATTACCATACTAGAAATCCATGCCCCTAAAAATGTCAAAACATCTTCCACACAAAGAAGGTTAGAGACATAAACAAGAATAGGGAAACCTTTGTAAACATGATGAATAAGAACAGAAACCATAATGCAAAGAGATCAAGAAGCTCATGAGAAGAATTTCAAGATAAGAGATGAATAAAAAACACTAATCAACTTTACCGATCTGATCTGAAAAACCAATAAAAAGACAGAAACTTTACTTACATCCCTTAAAAAGTGCCAAATAAAGGCACTCGCGGGTCTACCACAGGAAACTCGCGCATAGATCTGATACATGCGGGTTCTGCACAGGAGAGTCACAAGTTACGCGCGGGTTTACAGTAGATCAAGCCGCGGGTATGACGAAGCACACACGGGTCTGTAAAACAAAATCCACGGGTCTACAGAGTTAAATGCGGGTTTGCGGTAGGAAAGTCACGTGTACATGCATTGTCTGCGAAGCAAAGTCGCGAGTGTCCTGTTTTAGGCCGAAAACAATGTCGATTAATCTGTTGATGGAAACCTACAAAAAATTCTACCAAAATTGGACGAAAATGACAAATCTTACAACCGGAAGAAACAGCTCCTTAAGAAGAATCCAAAAACCTATAGATCTACAGAAGAAGAAAAAATAAAAATAAATAAATAAAAAATAAAATCAAGAGACCCTTGAAAAATTCCTGCAAAAATCTACACAACAAAGTTAGGGTTATGAGAAAAAAATCTCAAATATGTAGAATAAAGCCTATATCTAAAAAACTATCACATGGGTATTATAGATCGGGTCACAAAACAACACAAAATGGAGGAGCCCAAGTAAAATCATGAACATATGTTGCTTAAAAATAAAAAATAAAATTTTACCAAAGAAGGTAGAGCATAACAATATGCTCTGATACCACATTAGATTATTGTGAACATGTGAAATAATATCATAACACAATATAAACTAAGGAAAGCATTACTAGTATATCCTTCTATCTATCAAGCAACATAAAGCATGAAATAAAATTGGAGAAAAAAGAACAACAAGAGAACAGTGATATACGTGGTTCACCCAATATGGGCTATGTCCACGGGAAGGGTTGCATCTTCCATTATTCTGCAAATAGATCTCCAATATTACATGGCATGCTCACATATGCATCACATCAAGCTCCATCACTTAATCATGTGTGTACAAATGACATACACAACATGTGATGTGTGATGAACTACAACCAGCATAGATCCATCTTAAACCCGTATCTATCAAGCACCAAGAGGGATCCAATTTCTTGAGGTGTATTTCTTTTTTTAAATTTAAACTCAAGAAATTTGATCTCTCTTGATTGATAGATCTGGGTTTAAGTTTTAAGTTTTTATTTTATAAACGAACATCAATTTTTAATTACTTTTCATAATATTTTATTTTATGAGCCAACATGGATTTTTTTTAAATATTTTCCATAATTTTTTTATTTTATGAGCCGACATGAATTTTTTTAATTATTTTTTAATTATTTTGTTAGGAACAAACATTACAACATCTCCCCCATACTGGATTGTAGAGCACCGAGACTCGGTGAAATCAACACATACCCAAAAGGGTCTCCTTCACCTCTCTTATATACCAAGAGGTTTGGATTACAATACATCCCATAACACATGTGCGATAAATGAATTTCCTCCTCTTTACATAGAGAATGGTTACAAAGGATATAATTATAATGATGCATGTGGGATAACTCTATTTTATAATATTAGAGTTATTTTATATGTGCATTTAAATGATAGTTTACCAATATATCACATAAGCCATCATTACATATTCTAACAAGTACTACATCTCCATGATATCCAATTAGGGACCAAAGAATAGGAAAAATAAGGTACAACCCAAACCAAGTGAATTGATTAATTCAATTCAATGGTTCACTCTACTAATTTGTTTCTTGCAAATGGGATATGAACATTTGGAGTATTACGGTGATCAATCTTATTGAGATCGTGGCCATATATATCCTACTTGGTTTGACTCATCACTCCACTAGTTTAATTCTTACAAATGGGATATGAGCACTACAAGTTTGATTCTTGCAACTAGGATATGAACATTTGGAGTGTTAGTGCAATCAACCCATGTGAGCTTGTTGACAAAGTGTTAAGCCATCCACTAAGGTTCTATTTCCATTAGTGTCTAATATTGAATGGGATCAAACCACTTATAGATTTATATGATTTTGACAAAATAATTATCCTTCAAACTAAATACCTAGACTAAGAAAATTTATAATTCCAAACAAATCATTAGAAAATTTATAATTCGAAACAAATCATTGTCCCAAATATCCGAGTGAGATTATGTCAAGCTGATTTTTAATTGGAAAAACCTACAATAGGATACTCATAATAAACAAATTAGACAATGGATGAGTAACTGATAATAAACAAATTGGACAATGGATGAGTAACTAACAAAGATAAATCTCCCAAAGTAAATGCTTAATAATCATGGAATTGCGTCTCAACCTTGCATTTAAAAGCTCAAAATAAATTTCACAAAATGTGAAAGTTGATGCACATAGTTGATGGATATCATCCAGGATGTACCAATTCAAAATTCATGGTGACATTGAATAATTGCATGCACAATCTAATTTTTTTTTTATACGAACAACGAGTGACCCTTGAAACCTTGGTGAGTTCACCCTTTTACAAATTCAACCTATATATACAATTCGGCCAAGAGAACACTGACATGATTTCCCAAAACACTATAGACATAAATTTATACATACTTTAATGTTTCAGCTCTCTCCACTACCACATTATATTTGAAAAGACATCCTCTAAAGGTTTAAAATGTTAATAGTAATTTAAAACCCTATATTGATTCGAAACACTAAACATTTTATTAACCTAAAAAATAGGTGCATATATTTTAATAACTAATTTCCCATTTTAAAACTCTATAGCGATTTAAAACATAAACATTTTATTAACGTACAAAATAGGTGCATCTATTTTAATAACTAATTTCCCTTTCTCGATAAACATACATTTCCATAACATGTTAACCATCATAATGCTAACATGTTTTAAACAAGTATTACTCAATTTCAAAGGTTGTTAAAAATAATACATGTAATGTACCTGGGGAAGATAATTAATGTAATGTGGTAATACTCAATACATGTACTGTACCTAGGGATGATAATTAATGTAATGTGGTCATATTCATTGATTAAGGTTCACTAAGTAGTAGGTGGGTAATAAATGTAATAGTGAAGTTATATATCATCCTCATTGCAGTGATATGCATACAAAGCAATAAGCTATATTGGTGCCAATTTCTTATATGAATGAATTTGTGGATGTAGTAAAAGATTCACATGTTACAAGATATCCCTTCATATGGCTATATTGTATTGGCTTTTGCCATGTTAAAATGGAAGGCCCTATTGGGCCATGGTAGCCTTGTGCATGAGGGTAGGGACTTGGTTTCCACAACTATTTTTCCTTGAAGGGTTAGGAAATAATGAATGATGTGGCCTTCAATGACAAATACTTTTATAGTCTAGTGTAATAGTTAGCTTTTTCCAATAAATATGCCATTAACTTCCTACAATACCTCATTGCCTCATTGCCCACTATCATCTATGCCTTTAGATTCAGTATGGACTAATATTATTTCCACAATATAACCAAGATGTTGGTTGGTGATAGAGGTGAGATTTCACATACTCCCTTCATATTAATAAAGAATTCCATTGTAAAAGAGATCTCTACATGTACATACATCAAGAAGAGGGAAGCACCAAACAATATTGTTTTCATGTTTTTGAAGGTGAATGAGCATCTAAGTGGGCTCAAAAACAAAAATGATGTTGCACTTATGGTAGAGATACTTGGAGTCTCAACGTCAAGGAAGAGCAAGTAGAAGGCTATCCTAGATACCATCAATTTGAATTTTGATGATGATCTTGGAGCAGAGGGAACTTTTGTTATTTAAAACCAATTACAAGCCCCCATATTATTCAATTTCCACAATGTTATAAGAGTATATTGCAAATGATATTGTTATATCGGTTGTGATCTTAAAGCATTTCCTGGTATTACTATTGTTATGGACCAAATTCCCCATAACCAACCTAGATCCAAATCTTAGGCTCTATCAAGCGCCGAGAGGGATCAAATCTCCTGAGGTGCAAACCTCTCCTTGAATAGCTCCTTGAGTGAAATACATGAGCCGAGGTTTGCACCTCGGGACATTTGATCCCTCTCGGTGCTTGATAGAGCCTAATATTTGGATCTAGGCTGGTTCCAGTCATGGGCGGTGACACAAAACTGGAGTTTGATCAGCATTGTAAAGAACAGGTTAAGTTGAAAACACAGATAGAATTATTAGGATTATCATAATGTAAGTATTATGAGGATTATTTCATCAAATTTTTTAACAATGCGGATGAATACAGATCAAATAAGATGATGTTTAAATATGATATATGTCAACATGTTGGTTGATGTTATCAAATAATATAAGCCTATATAATGTTTAAATACAACTATATTACAATGTGATCAACTGTGATATTTCTTCTTCTTTTTTTCTTGATTCTACTCTTGCTCCCTTTGGCATCTTCTCGTATCGATCATATGTGAAAGGAGAAAGACCATCCAGACCTTTTACTCATGATATTGTTGTAAATGGGAGACCTCGTCGTTCTTTGTTGCCAATATTTATAGTTTCCTTCTCCAATGTTAATCCCCATTTATTTTTTTTGCACTGTTGATGTAGATATACTAAACATTGCAACACTGGTTGGGGCCAAAAGAAGTAATGGTGACTTATCTGAAAAATAAACAATTTCTTGTGTTTGTCTAATAGCTCCAATCAAGTAATATTTTCTTGTATCTGCAGTTCCTTGGATAATCATTTGTAGTGGTTCATTGTTTCCACCTCTATAATGTTCAAGAATAATCTCAAATGATTTTTTTTGCTTCTCTGCTAAGATTTCAATTAAATAATTTTGAGTACAATTATTATGAACAATGGCATTCAATTGTCGGTTTTCAAATATGAATTGTGCTGCACGATTGGAAGTTTTCATATCAACAAAATTAGAGTTCCAATTTTCTTTGTTATCACATTCCATGTATCCAAGTATGTCATATTCATTGATAGTTATATATTGATTCCTATATAACCCTGAAATTATCTCTCATTCATGTTTTTAAGAATCCATTTGCAAAAATAACACTTCTTCATGATCTCCTTAATTCACGGTCATGTTTTCTATGTTTTTATATATGTTATGATGATTCTTTTTCTCTTTCTCTTCTATGCATTTGTTGTACTTTTTTTTATCATCAATATCTTCATTATTTGTAATATTATCATGAAGATCCACAATATACCCTAAAAATAGAGAAAAAAAAAACTTTGATATGCTGAAATCATTGCAAATAGTTTTTCTATTAAGTAGATAAATTCAATATATAAATGTAAATAACAAAAAACAATGCATTGTTTAAATAAATGCAATTTTTTTACTTTTTATTAAATTGATAAATTCGGTACATAAATGTAAAAAACAAAACAAAATATGCATTGCTAAAATCAATGCAACGAATCAAATAAATGTGCATCTTGTGTTATTTTTTTATAACTAGGGGAATCGGCAACTAGGAAGGGGCTGGTACTCGCGTGACACGGGGTCCAGGGATCCAATCCTGTCCGCTACCACTATACCCCTAGGTGCACCCACACAGCCCGCAAGCATGGGGAACGGGTAAGCTGGGGTGATTTAAACTCGTGACCTCCATTTACAACATTTCTTTCATATCAACCAAATGGTCGGTTGAGCTACACCCCTACGGGCATGCATCTTGTGTTATTTAACAACATTTGTGTGTGGTCTATTGGTAAATAGTAAGGTTATTGGGCTTGTGTTAACCTAGAGACCAAGGTTCAAAACCCTTTTTGCTTGGAGTTATATTTAGTTATAAAATCTAACTATTATTATGGCTAGCATTGTTGAAATCAATGAAACAAATCAAATCAATATGCATCTTGTGTTTTTGAAGAACATTTGTTTGTGGTTTATTAAACAATGCATTGTTGAAATCAATGCAACAATGTTTTTTTATGAATTCAATGTATAGATGTAAATAACAAAAAAAACATTGCATTGTTGAAATCAATGCAAAAAATCAAATTAATATGCATCTTTTGTTTTTGAAAAACATTTTTTTGTGGTTTATTAAACATCACATTGTTGAAATCAATGCAACTATATTTTTTTATTAAATTGATGAAACCTAGAGACTAAGGTTCAAAACCCTTTTTGCTTGGAGTTATATTTAGTTATAAAATCTAACTATTATTATGGCTAGCATTGTTGAAATCAATGCAACAAATCAAATCAATATGCATCTTGTGTTTTTGAAGAACATTTGTTTGTGGTTTATTAAACAATGCATTGTTGAAATCAATGCAACAATGTTTTTTTATGAATTCAATGTATAGATGTAAATAACAAAAAAAACATTGCATTGTTGAAATCAATGCAAAAAATCAAATTAATATGCATCTTTTGTTTTTGAAGAACATTTTTTTGTGGTTTATTAAACATCGCATTGTTGAAATCAATGCAACAATATTTTTTTATTAAATTGATGAATTCAATGCATACATGTAAAAAGAAAAACAATACATTGTTGAAATCAATGCAATTAATCAAATCAACATACATCTTGTGTTTTTTTAAGAACATTTGTTTGTTGTCTATTGGTAAGTAGTGAGATGATTGGACTTAAGGTTCAAATTTCTTCTATTTTTTTTTATTTCGTATGTCGACTATAGTAAGTTCTTTTTATTTTTTTGTTTCTACTTTTTTTCTTTTTTTTCAGCAAAAAATTTGTTTCTACTTCTTATGTCTACTATAATATTTTTTTTATTTTTTTATTTTATTTCTTATATTTCTATTTTTTATGTCAACTATAATATTTTTTACTTATTTATCTTTTACGCATTGTGGAAATCAATGCAACAATGTTTTTTTATTAAGGTTCAAATCCCTTCTATTTTTTTATTTTTTATGTCTAATATAGTAATTTTTTTATTTATTTTGTTTCTACTTCTTATATTTACTTTCATATATTTTTTACTTCTTAATTTTATTTCTTATATTTCTATTTTTATGTCAACTATAATATTTTTTATTTCTTTATATTTTACGCATTATTGAAATTAAGGCAACCATGTTTTTTTATTAAAGTTCAAATCTCTTCTATTTTTTCTATTTCTTATGTCAACTATAGTAAATTTTTTTATTTCTTTTGTTTCTACTTCTTATGGCTATTACAATATATTTTTACTTCTTTATTTTATTTCTTATGTTTCTATTTTTTATGTCAACTATAATATTTTTTACTTCTTTATCTTTTACGCATTGTTAAAATCAATGCAACCTCGTTTTTTTATTAAGGTTTGAATCCCTTCTATTTTTTATATTTATTATGTCGGCTATAGTAATTTCTTTTTATTTCTTTTGTTTCTACCTCTTGTGTATACTATCATATTCTTTTACTTCTTTATTTTATTTTTTATATTTTTATTTTTTATGTCAACTATAATATTTTTTACTTCTTTATCTTTTACGTATTGTTGAAATCAATGCAACGATGTTTTTCACTAAGGTTCAAATCCCTTCTATTCTTTTTATTTCTTATGTTGATTGTAGTAATTTCTTTTTATTTCTTTTGTTTCTATTTCTTATGTCTACTATAATATATTTTTTATTTATTTATTTTATTTTTTATGTCAACTATAATATTTTTTACTTATTTATCTTGTAGGGATTGTTGAAATCAGTGCAACCATTTTTTTTATTAAGGTTCAAATCTCTTCTATTTTTCTATTTCTTATGTCGGCTATAGTATTTATTTTACTTCTTTTGTTTCTACTTCTTATGGCTATTATAATATATTTTTTACTTCTTTCTTTTATTTCTTATGTTTTTACTTTTTATGTCAGCTATAATATTTTTTACTTATTTATCTTTTACACATTGTTGAAATCAATGCAACCATGTTTTTTTATTAAGATTCAAATCCCTTCTATATTTTCTATTTCTTATGTTGGCTATAGTATTTATTTTACTTTTTTTGTTTCTACTTTTTATGGCTATTATAATATATTTTTTACTTCTTTCTTTTATTTCTTATGTTTCTACTTTTTATATGAGCTATAATATTTTTTATTTCTTATATTTGTAATATTGTTTTTACTTCTTTGTCATTTTTACTTCTTACTTTGTATTATTCTTTTTTGTTTATGGCCGACAATATCGACAAACTCGACAAACATTACAAGATCTCCCTCATATTTACTTTTTACTTTGTATTATTCTTTTTTGTTTATGGTCGACATAATATTTATTACTTTTTACTTTGTATTATTATTTTTTGTTTATGGCCGGCAATATCGACAAACACTCGACACACGTTACAAGATCTCCCTCATATTTACTTTTTACTTTGTATTATTATTTTTTGTTTATGGCCGGCAATATCGACAAACACTCGACACACGTTACAAGATCTCCCTCATATTTACTTTTTACTTTTCTTTTTTTTGTTTATGGCCGACAATATCAACAAACACTCGACACATGTTACAAGATCTCCCTCATATTTACTTTTTACTTTGTATTATTCTTTTTTGTTTATGGCCGACAATATTAACAAACACTTGACACACGTTACAAGATCTCCCTCATATTTACTTTTTACTTTGTATTATTTTTTTTGTTTATGGCCGACAATATCGACAAACACTCGACACACGTTATAAAATCTCCCTCATACTGGGTTGTAGAGCGCCTCTCGGCACAATAACATAAAAATAGAAAAAAGAAGCAACTCCATTCCTTAAGAATGAAATAAAGAAAATGAATAAGAAGCCTCTTCGAGGTGACAACCTCCTTTTACAATATATCAAATGCATAAGATTATATTATCTCCAACTAGTTCTCCTTTGTATATAAATGAGATAAAGGATATAATTACAATTAATGGGTCTAGCTAACCAATAAGGACAACGACACTAATATTGATAATATAAATGTAATACTCAATATCTAAGACTTAACATGCCCCTCCTTTTCAAACATGTGTTGCCTTCAACACTTGATTAGTTTGAAACAATAAAATCATTTCTTATACAAATAACCAATGTAAATAATACAAATGATCCATAAATGGTCAAATAATTGAATATATAATTGATAAGATAAATAATGATGATTTACAATGAGGATGTAGCCGCATATTTATGGTTTATATGGTGACTACTCACCAAAGGTTATGTCTCTTAGTTAAATATAATTAACATTATGTTTTATTTTATTATTTATATTATTCATATTATTTTAATATTTTATTTGTTACATTGCCTCTCTCTTAGAAAGGCTTTGTCCTCAAAATCTTATAATGTTGTCGCATCGTTCCTTGTGACGTCGTAGCTGACGAAACATGTCGATACGAACTTCTAAGTGTAAAGCATAACTTCTGATATGTTGACGGATCAATCCATCCAAAATTGATTTGTTGTTGATTGTTGGGATTCCCTACTAATTTGTCGTCGGAAGCTTTCAGCGCATTAGTACCATTATCTTTCGACAATTCTCACTTTTTAGGATACTGGTTTATATGGTTGGGGTGTTGATAGGGTGTTATTGTTGTTTTTTTTTTACCAGATTGTTTTCTTTCTGAACTGTGACGAGGACTGAATTTATATTTGCTTCTTTTTTCTCAACGTGGATTTTTGAGTCCAAGGACTTTGATGTACTCTTTTGAATTTGCTCCAACTTATTGTCTAACGAGTCTTTTTCTTTTTTAATATTTCGGGTCATTTCTTCTCGCGCTTTCTTATCATCTTTAAGCTTCTGAATTTGATCCCTTAGATCTTGTTTGTGCTTCTTGAGGCGACTATTTTCATCAATGTTTTCTTTTAGTTTCTTTTGAAGATCTCGATTCTCCTCTTCTAGCTTTTGATTTTGTTGTGTTTTATCCTTCATCTTTTTTATTTGAAGAAGCAATTTCTGATTATGATCTCTTAAATGGGAGATCTCTTCTTCTTTATCCATGATGACTTTGTCAAATTCTTTCTACATCTTCTGTCATGATTTTTTATCTTCTTGTGAGATCACCTTCAAGATGTCTTTAAAGTCTTTATACGACACAACTCCTGATTTTGACTTCATTGTAATGTCATGCAGTGTGACTTGCTTCTTCTTATACGAGAACGTTAAAAACTTTTTCTTCATATTTAAGATGAATACCCCTAATGTTTCCATCCAGGGTGAACCCAAAATGATGTCGACTTCATTTAGATATATAGTCGTAACATTGAATTGGGATGTGAACTTATATTCATCAATTGTCAGTTCTAAGTCCCTAATAGCATATTGCTTCCCACCATATTTATCTTTTTTTTCGATTATACTTAGTTCTTGGACAAATAATTGATTTGCCAAGCTGACGTTAATGTGATTTTCCTCATGGTTGGGCAAATAGCGATGATAATAGGCTTGCTCTGAATAATCCCTTCAAGTTTTAGTATGCTAGAGGCTACCTTTGAGTAGGTCTTTTAGAATCTTCCTCTTTTGTCACCATGACACTCCATTTTTTTCCAAATAATTATTATGATAATAATAATATAATAATTGTTTTTGGAGTTGAAGGATAATAAAAATGGTGTGGATTGGGTGGTTGGGAGGAATAAATGTTACCTTCCCCACCCAAGTTCAATTATCGCTTATAACTTTTGAGTATATAATTTTCACAAATGCTTCCAATATAGTTGGAAAATAAACCATGTACTTTTTTTAAGAAACCACGTACTTCTATGTTTTTACTTCTTTTTCTTTCTATATTCTCTTTTATTTTTACTTCTTCTTTTACTTCTTTGTTTTTACTTTTTCTTTTTCTTTTTTACTTCTTTGTTTTTTCTTTTATTTTTCTTTCTATATTCTATTTTCTTTTTACTTCTTTGACTTCTTTGTTTTTACTTTTCTTATTTTTCTTTTCTTTTACTTTTTCATTTTTCTTTCTTTATTTTCTTTTTTTTTAACCTCTTTAGGCCAAGGGTTTGATTTTTTTACAAGGTCCTATATTTTAGGGAAACCCAAAAATGGTGGCTACAAGCTTAGATCAGCAATGCAGCTCTAATATCAAGTGAAACAATAAAATCATTTCTTATACAAATAGCCAATGTAAATAATACAAAGGATCCATAAATAGTCAAATAATCAAATATATAATTGATAAGATAGATAATGATGGTTTACAATGAGGATGTAGTCACATATAGGGCTTATATGGTGACTACTCACCAAAGGCTATGTCTCTTAGTTAAACATAATTAACATTATGCTTTATTTTATTATATATATTATTCATATTATTTAATATTTTATTTGTTACATAGTTGTGGATTTTGCTTGCATGAATAACTAATCTTTTATGACATTTCATTAATTAATTTTACGTAAGCCTGAGGAATTATCCATGAGGTTCTAAATTATGTCTACTATTTTTTATTCATGCATTACTTCAAATGCTTAGGTAAAGTATTAATCAAGAAATACTTGGTAGATAGATGAACTCTAGCACTTGTTCACAACACAACTAAAGCTTAAACACAAGCATTACATTTTCATGGTTATATTAATCATCTTTAGGAGTAACAAAATCCACTCACTTACTAATATATATACACAACAATATACAACCTTTAACCTTTAAGTGATGCAACTTAAGATTGATGCCTTCTAAGATCTTAAATTATAATCATAACTTGGAAACAAGAGAAGAATATTATGTTAGATTGTGCTCTTACACAATAGTACTCTAAAAATAAAGATAATTACGCAGAATTAATTTGATGTCACTTACATATTTTGTATTCATTACTTATCCAATTCTCCTACACAAGAGTAAGAATACTAATCCCTTTGAGTGAAGACCCAACAAACATTATTTGCTCTATAATTTGGTTCTTACATGTTTACAAACATTTAGCATGCAAAGTGAGTATAATAACGGTTTAAACAAAAACTATGTCAAACATTTTTTAACAACTATCTATATCACATGTTAGGTCACTCCTACACAAGAGTAAGAATACTTATCCTTTTGAGTGAAGACCCAACAAACATCATTTGCTCTATAATTTGGTTCTTACATGTTTACAAACATTTAGCATGCAAAGTGAGTATACTAACTCTTTAAACAAAAACTATGTCAAACATTTTTTAACAACACTATATATCACATGTTAGGTTAAAACATTCTATCAAGCTCATGATATATGAGCTATTTTAGAAAAGGCATAAGGATATTTAACATCTAACCTTTAAGCGTAAATATATATGAATCTTAAGCTCATGATGTATAAACTATTTTAGAAAAAACATAAGGATATTTAACATCTAACCTTTAAATTCAAATATTTATGCATTAGAGTTAACATGATGATGATAAAGACAAATGTCAATTACAGTTGTTCCAAACCCTCCAAACAAACATACCCAACAAATCAATCCACGTCTTTTTTCAAGCTTAAACCAAAAAACATTATCTATGGGACATGCACATGGGCCCTACACCTGTCAATAGCACACAAAATGCAAAGGTCACCACTACAGGTTACATGCACATGTTAACTCAGTAATTCTTAAAGACAAATATGAAAATGAAGTTACCTAGTTCCCTTAATAGCAACCTGGACTTAATATGTTATCTATTGGGACTCAATTAATGCCCTTTCCAACAAATTTCCCAAAACATAGAGATACATAGTTCAAAATAGAAGAACTCAAGAAAATATAGTGAAAGAAAATATATAATTTGGATAAGACAAATCATATGTAACCTACAAATTACTCTACCATCTAACTCTTCCATATTTTCTCTTGGATTTCATGGTAACATTAACAGTAGTTATACACACTTCAAAAACTAAGTTAACTGCTCATAGTATTATTCTAAATTCACTATTTTCCAATTACAACCAAGCCAACTCTCAACCAATAAATAAGTTAGTTCTAGAATGAACAAACACTTATAAAGCATAATTACAATTTAACCAATAAATAGATGTTCCATAATTGTTTACACCAATAGTATAACATTCTTAAGAAAATTACCAAAAATTACAAAGTATACTTGATAAGAATTTCAACTACTATAGTCAAAAGCACATTCTAGTTCTAATCTTTAGTGTCCTTATCCTTACCAACTCAGCTAGGGCCGAGTGGTTTACACCCAACCTTACTCGAGGAAAATGTATTCCCCTAAGACCCCCAAGTTGTGTGGGATCATACCCAAGAGTATGAACTATAAAATCATCAACAAAATATGCACCAATCGTGTGTATACCAACAACAAAGCTAATAGGTTTGTCATCTATTGAACATATTAAGTTAGTCACTGGAACTCTAATAAGTAGAATAATTTTCAACTTGTCCTTCCAAATAAATTTAACTATTTCATTTTAATTTACCATTATCTCACAATATTTTAATAGTGCTTTTGTATTGTCTTAGATGGCTCCCCTACTCAAGGGTAACCCCTTGTATTTGTAAGCTCCATAAAGATTGGCACATCATCCCCATGTAAAATTCTTATTTATTTAATTTTTTATTTACTAAATATTCATCACCAAGGTGGTAACTTCTCTATTTTTCTCTTTTTATTTCTTCATTTTTCTCTTGTTATGTAGTTTTAAATGGGTAAACAATCACCCTCCTTGTGTGTCACTATAGATCATTCTCAAATACATACTTTCATCAATTCATTAAATTCCCATTTATCATTAAAACATTAATATTTCAAGTTGTCCTTTAAAAGTGGTTAATTTTTAATGAAATTAATAGCATCATGGGATTTACTTATAGTTAACACAATCTAGGCCAGGATTAGCTACTAGGGAGTAAGGTCATCCCACCTTACTATGCGCCCCCGTTCATAAATTTGGATACATTTATTCCAACAATAGAAGTGCTTAAAGTAGATAGATTATTGCATCTTTACCCCTCGATAGTGGGTATGCCACAAGTTGACATTGGTGGGTTTATTGGCGTACCTGACTCTCATAGGAACATACAACAATGTGAAGAAGATTAAACCATGCATGATCCAAAGGAACTTTGGAGACAATGCATACAAGGTTAATTTGTTAGAGCAATATGAGATTTCACCCATATTTATTATCACAAACTTGTATTTGTTCAAGGAAGGGGAGATTGTCACATATGGTGAAGTAAGATAAGAGAGTGTTGAGGTAGATTGGAGCAAGTAAGGGACAAGAAGGAAGTCAAAAGAAATTGAGGAAACTTTGGAAGATAAGACATTTTGAATGTTAAATAATGTATACAAGCAACGCTCAGTGAAGTGGAAGGACAAACTAGATGGAGACAAAATGTAGCGTTCTAAGAGTGATATCAACAAATTTTGATCCAAAATGGATCAATATATAATTTGTGACCTTTTTAGATATTTTGGGGTCGAAAGATTGGATGAATTGTCTTATAGGGGCCATTTTGATGGGCAGGTTTCATTTTGCATATTTGGGGTCTAGAACCTTCTGAGGCATGTTTGAGGGTCTATACGAATTTTTGGGGTAAATCAATCCATCACTAATGTCATGGGATATGCCACAATTCTACACTCGGAGACCTTTCCAACGGTCCAAATATCCCCTCAATCAGAGTATATATGCAAAACTTATGTCTCCCGCAAATTGACCCATCCAATTGACCACCATAGTTCCGAGTAAATTCCACACCAACTGTCATTTCTTGAACATGTGGAGCTAGACACATGTGTACTCTCAAGAACATTCTATAAGGTATGAAACCATCCCCCTAAACAAGAATCAAGGCATGTACAAACCCTAAAATTAACCCTAGATGACTATCGAGCTATGTTAAATACCAAGTTGTTAGGAAAAGAAGGTATTCCATTTCTATTGTATTCTTCCATAATTGAGCAGCAGTAAGGGTTGGTTGTGAAGCATAACAGAGGGAGTAATATATTATGTAGCATCCATTCAGGACACAATGTCCAAGTTAACTCCATCGCGAGTACTGACTTCCTTTTAAATTTGCATTCTAGATAAAAGAGCAAGGCATAGTTCTTATTCCAACTGGGTTTTCCCAATATAAATTATGTGTGGAATGTGTGTGGATTGTGTATTTCTTGACCTATAATTTCTCTTATAGTTATAAAAATAAACTAATTAAAAGAACTAGTACTAAGATCCATTATGACGAAATTTTGCACTGCAATATCCACAACAATTTACAGATCATATTAGTATCAGAGCAATTTTCTTTTGACTTTGAGGGTAATCGCAGGATGCAATAGCGGGTGAAAAAAAAGAGTCTTCAAACCCTATGCATGGCAGATGAGTTTGTTCAAGGAATGCAAATGATTATGAGCAGCGATTTACAAAATTGGAAATACAAGTCGTTAATATCTCACACAACATGTCAATCCTCATGGAAGATCCGGAGAGAAAGTTTGGACCTTTTGGGGATTTTGGAGGCTCTAACTCAGGTTTCAGATCAGAGGGGAAATCTGAAGATAAAACTAATCCAGAAAAGGATTCAACAAAATATATCGAGAACGAGCAGTCGAGTTCTAGTACCTACATTCATTTTCGGTCTCTCTTCATTATGAAAGCAAAAGTTGACATCAAGTTGTATCAAGGTGATATCAATGCTCTAAAATTGAATCATTGGTTGTAGAAATTATAGCTTTATTTTAGTATCCATCAAATAACTAAGGAGCAAAAGATCTCATTTACCATGCATTAACTTGGTGGGAAATCCACACAGAAACACTTAGGCTGGTGGGTGATCTGCCAGTAACTAAGTAGGAAGACTTTAAAACCCTCATCAAGTCCCAGTTGTACCCTCTCAGGTATGTAGAGGACCAGTGGATCCATTGGCATTACTTCAAGCAAATGTAGGGGTAGATTGTGCAAGAATACACCACCTAGTTCAGGAAGATGGCTATCATGTTGAGTATCTCAGCTAAGAACCCATATGTATTCTTGAATTATCTAGGGGATTTACATAGTCACATACAAAGGCAAGTGATTATCTTCAAGACCGGGTCAATTGATGAATCCTGTGTACAAGAACAATACCTAGAAAACATTGACTATAAGAAAGGACAACCAAGCGGTTCAAATAGAAAGAGAGCCAAGATGCTACAAAGGAGGTGAAGAAGAAGTGGAAGGTAAAGGAGGAGAATACTACAGCCACGACACATTAGTGCAAGGTTCTGAAAAATCAATGTAACCACTGCAACATTGATGGCTGCACTAAAGACAAGTGTTAGAATTTACATCCCAAGATAAACCCAAAGAAGCACAAAAAGGATGCCAAGAAGAAGAACCTTCTAGACATAGAGTCAAGCAAGGAGTTAGAAAAAAGCTATGATGTGGACTAGAAGGTTATATGTACCACAGTGCAGAAGGAGGTGAATATGAGTAGCCTTCACCCTAAGGAAGAGAAATAGATGACAAAACTCTTCCACATCAAGATCTAGGTTAAGAAGACCAAGATTGATGCTCTATTTGATTTTGGTTCTCAGGAAAACCTCATAACAGAGGATCTGGTACGTAATCTTGGAATGGAAGAACATGATCATCTCAATCCCTACGCATTGGGATAAGTATATATGGATGTAAAACTTAGAGTCGCGAAACAATGCAAGATCAAGTTTTCCATAAATGCAGAGTATATTGATGATGTGGAGGTAGACGTAGTACCCCTGGATGTTTGTGGTGTAATGTTCAGAACCCCCTACATGTATATGAGGGTTGCGATATTCATGAGGAGAGACAACGAAAATTGCTTGATCAAGGACAAGAAATCCTTCATGATCAATGTGCACAAAGGTATATCATAGATATCTCTGGTAAGTGCCAACCAGGCGAAAAAGTTGATTAGTTCAAGTAGGAAGTTTGTATTGATTTTCTCAAGAAAAAAACATCAAGAAGGTGAATCAATAAAAGTGAATGCATCCCTAGAGGGATGTCCCAAAGAGTAGAAACATCAATTATAGAACCTTTGCAAGCATATAGAGAAGTGTTCCAGGATCCGAAGGGATACCTCCTAAGAGGGAGGTGGTGCACGATATACAACTATTACCATATTATCCATTGTTGAACAACAACTTGTACAAACAGATTGTCACAGAAGTATATGAAGAGAAGAAGCAGTTGTTGGAGCAGGACGTGATCTGACCAAGCACCTCACCTTGTCAGTCACCTATCATCATGGTACCCAATAAGGAAGGGACTTAGAGGATGTGCATTGAATACAGAGCATTGAATAAGATCACACTCAAGAATCGGTACCCTCTGCCTAGGATCGATGATCTGTTGGACCAATTGCAGCATGTCAATTACTTCACCAAGTTGGATCTCAAATCAGGATACCACTAGGTGCGAGTGAAGGAAGAAGACACCTAGAATACTGCCTTCAAGACTGTGCAAGGTCTATATGAATTGTTAGTAATGTCATTTGTTTACGCAATGCACTAGCTACATTTATGTGTTTGATGAATGATGTATTACGCCCTTTCCTAGATTCATTTGTTATAGTATATCTAGATGACATACTTAATTATAATGCTACCTAGGAAGAGCATATCTCACATCTAAAGCAAGTTTTAGAGACTCTGAAAAGGCATCAAATATTGGCTAATTTGAAGAAATATGAGTTCACCCAGTAGTCATTGGTGTATTTGGGATATGTGATCAGTAGAGGGGAACTCAAGATTAATATTGTGAAGATGGAGTCCATCACTAAGTGACCAAATACAACAAATGCCACTAAAATGTAGGATATTTTGGGGGGCAGCACAATATCTTAGAAAGTTCATAGCTTCCTTTTCAACTGTGGTTGCACTTCTCCATGCCATAATAGCCAGCAACAAGGGGTTCTAGTGGGGGAAGAATTAAAAAAATCCTTTGAAGAGCTCAAGTGAAAGATCAATCAAGCACCATTTCTCACGTTTCCTAACTTGCAGAATCCTTTTGAATTGGATACAGTTGCAAGTGGGTATGCCATGGGAGTGGTTTTAATGCAAGGAGGGAGGCCAGTATGCTATCATTCTAAAATGTTTCATCTGGGAGTTATGAACTACCCTACCTACAATAAGGAACTCTATGCCTTGGTTCAAGTTCTTAAGAAGTGGAAGCACTATCTTATGGGAAAGGAGACCATCATTCACATTGATCACCAGCCACTGCAGTATTTGCAGGCCCGGAGTAAGCTATAACAGACCAGAAATTATAAGTGGATGGGAGTCTTGGAACAATTCCATTTAATCGTCAAGTATAAGAAGGGAAGTACAAACAACCTATAAAACATGTTCTCAAGGCCACCTGCAACTAATATTACAGCTTTGGGAACTCTTATGCACATGGAACCTTTTACCCATGAAGCATACAAGCAGGAATACACGAAAGATGAGGACTTTAAGGAGGTATTTCAGCAATTGCAAGGCCAATTCCATGTAGAAGGAAGTGACAACAAGGTTGACTATCATCTCCGAAATGGGTTACTCTACAAGCTGGACAAGCTCTATGTTCCTAAAGGAGAGAGAATGTATCTTATCAGAGAGGCACACACATCCAAAGTTGTAGAGCATTTGGTGTAGGGAAGACAGTTGCAAACTTACAAAGGTATGTTTACTAGCCTAGAATGCAAGAAGATGTAGCACGATTTTTTAGAGGATGCATACTTTGTTGTACAAGCAAGTCCAATAATAGGAAGCAAGGTTTGTACCATCCCTCACATACTCCTACGAAACCATGGGAGAGCATTTCCATGGATTTTGTGGGTGTTTTACCAACCATTATGAAGGGACACGACTATTTATTTGTGGTATTTGACAAATTCAGCAAGATGTGTAATCTTATGCCTTGTAAAAATACCATCAGAGGACATGAAGCAGCAAACATGTTCTTTGAATAGGTCTAGGTTCACTTTGGGATACCCAGGAGCATCATCTCAAACAAGGATACCAAATTTCTCAGTGCCTTCTAGACTACACTTTGGGAGAAAATGGACACGAAGTTGAAGAAATCTACAACATTCCATCCACAAACATATGGGAAGACAAAATTAATCAACGTGACTTTGGTGCATCTTTTAACGAATTATAATCAGAAGCATCCAAAGACTTGGGATGAAAACTTGATCTATATTCAACGCTCTTATAACAGAGCAAACTAGACTTCCATTGGTAAGTCTCCTTTTCAAACTTATTTTGGATATATGCCACCTTCACCTCTAGATGTTATATATGGGAAACAAGGGGGAGTAAGGGAAGACACCATAGGTGATGCATTAAGAGCTGAAAAGTTCATTAATAAGATTAGGTAGATTCATTTGCAAGTATAGGAAGCATTGAATAAGTCATAAGAAAAATACAAGGCTGAGCATGACCAACATAGGGTTGAAAAATCATTCAAAGTGGGAGACAGAGTATGGTTACACTTGAACAAGGAAAGACTACAGGGTCTTAGTAAGAATATCAAGGCTCTGAGGTATGGCCCTTTTGAGGTATTGGAGAAGGTGGGAGATAATGCCTACAGACTCACTCTACCCCCATACATGAGCATTTACTATATAGTGAATGTGGAAAACCTGAAACTCTATGAACCTTCCATGTTGGATTGGAAACCTAAGAAAGTCTTATCTTCTGTAGAGGACTTAGCACCAGAGGTTCAGGCAGAGTTAGTAGAAAACATAATGTTGTAGGAGATGACCCATAAATACAAGCTCATAGCATTCCAGTCCCACCAGCACATATCTCCTAAAACATTTTTATTTATCTTCAACATCTTACATTTTCCCCAATGAGCTTAAATTTGCCTTAACACTTTTAAGTTTTCCCTAGGCACTAATAACTCATAAAAAACAATTTCGAAAACACCTACACAACTGCAACATCTATTAAATTTAGTCCATTTATCCAAGGAGAGATTAGGGAACCTGCTTTCAATCTTGTCATCCTCTTCGGGTTACATGCTTCTTGTGTTGCAGTGCTAAGTCGTCTTTCAATTTTTTCAATGTGTGCGATGCTAAGTCTTCGACAATGGGAAGAACATGTTGATCCTCATCTCCATCCAACATGGATGACTCAAACAACTTCAAATATTCTACATTCACCACCGAACTCATATGGATATAAGATGGGAGCCTCAATCTAAAGGCATTATCATTCACTTGTTTAACAATGTCGAATGATCCATAGCTAAGAGGCTTGAGCTTCGTTGTTGGTCCTTGTAACCTTTCCTTGCATAGGTCAAGCCAAACCTTGTCTCCAACCCAGAATTAATGGTATTTTCGATATTGGTCATGCCTTGTTTGTATTGTTGTTGACTTATTTCAAGTTTATCCTAAACCTTTAAATGTACTTGTGAAATTCTAAGTCACAACAGATCTAAAGAGCCGAGGATACCTCACAAATAAAGAATGAGCAGAAAATTTGAAGAAGAGTGAAAACTGTAGTAAAAAAGAGCAGGAGAATAATAATGCAACAGAACTCAAATAGGAGCAGAATAATGTCACATGTTCCAATAATCAGTATAATAAACAATGATGTTACAATGGATATAATTTGAATCATGCAGGAGAATTCGAACCTCTGTTGGCCTAGCATAGGGATTATCACCACTAGAGTGCTACAGAAGACTCAAAGTCAATTGAACTGAACCTAAACTCAGCTAATTGAAGTCACGATCAGTTAACTGACTAAGGAGGGCGCAATAGTGAGTTTATCATGCATGCCAGTCAGAAAAGCGCGCATGAGGCCACAATCAGTGGCATCTGGAGCTCTAACCCCCCACAAGAGTCAAATAACTCAGGTGGAATGCACTGGAACACTCAGTAGGTTCCTATAAAATAGGGAATTGACTGAAGTGGTCCTAAAATGATGCATGCAGGGCTCATAAGGTGGTAGATGGATCCTGGTTGACATCTGCACACCACTAGGGGGGAAATTATATCACTAACAACTAGGAAAAATAAATAATGCTAGGTAGGGAAAGGATGGAGTATTGAAATATCCTAACACCCCCCCTTAATCCATACTTTGCATCCTGGGCCCTGGTTACTAATACCAAAGCTCACCCATACAATCAAATAAATGATAAAAAATAAAGAATTGTCCATGAACCAAGGAAATGGGGAAAAACCTCATGGGAAAAATAGCTCCCCTCAAAAAGAACAGCAGTAGGGAAATCAAAGAACCTT
This sequence comes from Larix kaempferi, assembly GCA_027924585.1. Taxonomy (NCBI): domain Eukaryota; kingdom Viridiplantae; phylum Streptophyta; class Pinopsida; order Pinales; family Pinaceae; genus Larix; species Larix kaempferi. The sequence goes on along the minus strand of BSBM01000431.1, from coordinate 8,715,372 downwards.
CATGCTAAGCAAAGAAGGAAAAAACTTTTCTCGGTGAAAGCCTTTGAAAAAATATTGGCAAGCTGCTCCTCTACAGGATAGAAATGCAGGTGTTAGATCTAGATCTGCTCCTATGATGTGCCTCCCACTGTGTAGAAGTTGTATTTGCAAAAACAAGTCTTTTAGGAACCCTTCTTGCTACTGGATCGAATGGCTCATTGTGGTCCAAATCATGAACCTTTGAGTACCTTTTGTCAGACAATCGAGATTTCTTCATGGTTGTAGATCCCCCATGGCAAGTCTCTCCAAGAGATTCTGGATCAAACCCCACCATCATGCAACACCTCTCTGAGAGAAGTGGATCTGTATGACATAGTGCAAGTTTTGCATGATACTGAGATCTTGTGGTTCTAGGGTTATATGGATCCCCAACTGTGCTCCCAGCAGCTACAAGGACTTTGTGAGCCCATATTGACCTTGGCCATGGATTGGGAGCATGTGTTGGATCTGGATCTGAATCTCCTTGAAATTTATTCTCAACATCAATATCTTGATCCTCATCTTCATTAGAAGAGGTATCACTCTGGTCTTCATCGGATTCTATGGGGTAGGCAGAGAGTATGGAAAAAAATGTGATAATTCATATGTCTTGGAGGCATGGTTTGCAAACCCTTTCGCTATAATCTTCCCAGTGGAGATCTCTGCAATCTCAACTGTGTCAAGACCAAAGACCACTTTCTTCAGTGAACCTGTGTGAGTCATCTGATATACAGACAACAAATTTGCCAACAAAGAAGGCACAAATAGAACATTCTTGAACTTTCCATGCTCCATATGTACTATGCTCTTCCCTTCAGCAGAGATCTGAGAGTTGTCTCCCATGTGAATAATCGAACCATCTTTGAGATCTAGAGAAGAAAATGATTCTCTGGAGGAAACCATGTGGTTGGAGTCTCCTGAATCTATGAGAAGGGATTGTAATTTTGAAAATCCATCCTTCAATGCATGGAAACTCTCATGACCATCAGACTCACTTCCAGAACCAGTCTCTCTTGCACCTTTTGGGAGGGCAATGTTGTGATGTTCAAGAAGGTTGGTCATCTGATCTATCTTCTTTTGCATGCAAGATCTCTCTAGGTGGTTTCCTTTCTTGCAATAGGAACACTTGGATTTCTCAAATCCCTTATGTTTGTCCTTATTAGAGCTGGAGGCTCCTTCTGATGGACTTGACTTGGCATTCTGCTTGGGTTCATATTTCCTCTTATCCTTGCCTTTGTGCTTCCCATTCGCACTTTTTGGTTCTCCAACCAGAAGAGCTTGATCTTTGGAAGCCTTCAAGGCACCCATATGGATCAACTTATCTTGTTCTTGGATGAGATATTTAGTGAAAACATCTAAGGAGGGCATATTCCAACCAGGGAATGACATTCGCCCAGAATGGAAGGTAGAAACAAAGATGGAGAACTCAGGACCAAGCTTGCTCAAAATGGATAGCACCAACTGCTCATCCTTCTTCTCAATTACACACTGCTTGCATTGCATAACCAGACATTTGAATTTTGAAAAGAATTGTTGAATGGTCTCGAAACTACTCGGTTGTAGAGAAATCAACTCATTTTCCAGAATATGGCCTCTTAGCTCATCTTGTTTGTCGAAGAGGGTCTCTAAATTCAACCATAACTCTCTTGGATTCTTCAATCCTTCAATGTGGAAGAGTAGATCTCTGGAAATATGAATACACATGAAACCAAATTCTTCATCCAATCTATTCAGATACTTGGTTTTCTCCATAGTTGAATGTGGTTTGGGATCCTTTCCCATTGTCACCATGTACAGTGATTTGTTTCGCAATACCATCTGCATATCAGCCCTCCAATCAAGATAATTTAAGGGTGTCAAGATCCTAGGGTAGAGAGGAGAGTTTGAATTGACCATTACAACTGTTGGAGTGAATACAAGGTGAAACAGCTGCTACTACAAAAAACTGCTACAACCACAGAAAACTGTTGCAACTGCATAAAACTGTTGTAACTGCTGCAACTACAAAAAAAATTTCTAACTGCTGCAACTGTTGTTGCACTCAAAAACTTTGAATAACCTGCAAAAAACTCTCAATAAGGAGGTATACTGTTGGAGGGGCCTAGGTCAGCCTGTCGACTAGGCCCTCCACCCGATCGCTCTGAAGTATCTGTTGACAGGTCATGTCGACTAGTATAGGTCGGGTCGGTCATTTAGACCGACAGACGATTATCTAATTGTACTTAAAGATATATATATAGGTTGTTGAGCCGATGTACTGGTTAAATTGGTTCTATGATTGTATTCTACTCTTGTTGGTTAGTATAAAGGCTTGTGTTCTCTCTATCTGTCTCGTCTCTTGTATCTGTGTCATTGTGTATGCTTGCTTATAACATATAATGTATCTATGGTAACCACATGAACCTTGGGACTACAACATTTGGTTCCATTGCCGGTTGATGCATTGAAAAAAATAGCAACATGACCTATGATTTCAGAACAGGAGATTAGAGATTGGTGGGAGAAGAAAATCACAAATTATCTGCAGAACTATGTGCAATGGAACAAGCTAACCATTAGCCAAGCGAGAGATCGATTCTTCTCCGAGACCCATGATAGATTTGTAGAGTCTATGCCGACCTCCTTGAAGAAGCTTCTAGATGAAAATACCAGTTGATGAAGCAAAGGAAGCTGTTGTAGAAGTTTATCAACGAAGGACACACAAATCTATCAGAGTGGTGTGAAAAGATTGCAAACGATTTTTGTGAAGAGCGGGCGATTGAAGATCGTGTCTCTGTTGACGAAGTTAGAAGAAAGTTCTTCACTGAATTAGCTGATCAATTTAGGTGCTCTCTACCAACCTTATTGTTCACATTTTTTATCAACAAAGGCATTGCACATATTGTCGAGACACGACCGTTGCTGCTCCCACCCCTTCTGGACTCTAATTGGAAGGAGAAAGAACGTAAGTGGGAAAGATTTGTCAAGGAGCACGAATGGGAATTCTTCTTGAACAAATGATGGTCTGTACTTCCCCAATGATCTAGAAAACTTCGGGCCAGCATTGGGGGGGTGACGAAGCATGTTCTGATGTACCTAGTTTTGATGAAAAACGACATATGACAAGACGACATGGCTAGCAACGGAAGAAAATCCGACAAAGAAAGACTTTTTAGTCATAAAAGCATCCCACATATTCAGAAAATTGAAAGAGAAAAGAGGAGGCAGCAATGTGAAGAGCTGCGGGAGCAGGCAATTGCACTCCGGAGGATGCGAGGATCAAATGTCGCAACAGATGCAGAAGAAAATCTGCCAGAGTCAAGCCAAGCCTGCGATGATCGAGGCATTAAAGAAGACCTGTCACCGATGGATGAAGACTTGTGGATAGAGCATGGTAGAGCTCTCCAAGTTCAGATACCTGAAACGGTAACACCTCCTTCTCCATTTCATTTAGCACAAAGTGTTCGGGTGCAGGAAATTGTTGAGGAAGACCTTGGTCTCCATTCTGGTTAGTCGAGAATCTGGAGTCGTCGCAGCATAGAAGGCGATGATATCAATAGACTATTGATTCATCGGCCTGAGGAAGGAAATTGGGTGTCTTTTCAACCTGAATTTTCGAATAGAAGCTTTCATCTAGTGTACTCATAGAATGAAGAAGCGCCCCCCCTGCCAATACCAAATTTGAGTGACTCGTCGAGTACATCGAAAAGTCCAAGATTCAGCGAAATCCCGTTCGAGCAGAACTTTAATTGGATTTTGACAAAAGTGGTAGAAGAAGATAGACCCGGCAAAACAGAAGAAGTTCTAGTTACTGGTTCTGAAGACAGAGAACCTAGCCCAGATAGACAGCTAATTCAAGCTAGCAAAGCACCAAATTCTGGTTGTGGAAACAATCCTCCTACACCACCATCAGACTCTCAAAACAATACACCAGCAAACATGTCGCACTCAATAGCACACCTTCCATTCTATGAAGGTGATGAAGACCCGTCAAGACACTGGTTTGTGTGCGAAGCGATATGGAAAGCTAATCAAATCACCAGCGAAGAAAGATAGGTTGCTCAGTTTGTTGGTTCGCTGAGAAAAAGAGCACTGACATGGTATATGGGGTATATAACAAAATCACCAAGTGCAACCAAGGCACAAATTAAACAAATCTTTTTGGCCTTTTTCATGATTGAAGATGCGACATACCTAGCGGCCGAACGACTGAAGACAACAATCCAAAACCAACAGAAACTGTCAAGGAGTATGACAAGAGGTTCAAAGACCTCCTGAGAAAGCTAGACTATGAGATCGAAGAAAAGCTATTAATCAAATGGTTTATTTCCGGTCTCATTAGTAAAATCAGAATACATGTCCATCGACAAAGTGTTAATACCTATGCAAAGGCATTAAAAGTAGCACTAGAGATCGAAATGGATGATGAATACCCTCTAGTATCCGTGGATAGACATATCGACGAACGCCTTGAAAGTATGGAGCAGGCTATCTGAAATATGACTCTGAAAGGGACAGAATTATGGTGTACAACATGTTGAACTTCAGGACATACCAAAGACTCTTGTCGAATTGAGGATCGGCGACAAGAAGTTAAACTCATTTAATCCATATGCTTTTGTGATCTGTGCAAAGAGTATGACTCACATACCACAAACAATTGCCCATACAATCTAAAAAACAAGAAGGCAAAATGGTGTCAAATTTGTGAAGTCAATACACATGCAATTGAAGAATGTCATCTGAACCTGAAAAATTGGCAAAATTACCATGCAGTGTACCAGACAAATTCTATCGAACAGCATCATGACAGAAATACAGGAAGCGCCAGTTTTGAGAGAAATGATGGAAGAAATAACCGGTAAAATCAGAACAAGAACGACAGATACCCAAGGATAATGACCATTGATAAGACGGATACAATAGGCGTGGAGGATACCAAGTCATGGTCGTGGCGGTGGTGGTCGCGGTGTTCGACCTAATCGACCTGGTTTGTGTTTCACATGTCTCAGCAAGGATCATCGGCATGCAAAATGCCCTTATAAGGAAAGAACTGATCTTAAATTTTGTACAAAGTGTGGGGTAGGTGATCACTATTTAGAGGATTTCCCTACCATGATTGAGAAAATAAATAATAAAAAGAATGTTCATGTCTTATCTTGTGTATCCAAAAATGATGTACTTCGTACAAAAAACTTGCGAATTGTAACTAGGAAAGGTACTCACATTGGTCAAGATAAGCCACATATAAGTAAAATTGTAGATAAAGAGGATTACCCAAATCCTATGAAACAAAAATCTGTGTACAAAAATGCATCCGACATATTTTGTGACTTAGCAGCACATGAGATATTGAAGAAAACCGACAGGAAGTTCTCAATGAATTGTTCAAACTAATTTCAAATGATGAAGCTGTAGGAAAAATGATTGACCTGTTGCATAAATTGAAATATAAATACGTCGAGCAAAGACAAACTAAAAACATTTTCTAACTAAATAAAAAGGAGAAAAATGATGCTGACCCATTGGTCGACCTCGACATAAACGGATATCATGTACGACAAGTTGTACTAGATTTTGGCTCCCAAGTGAATATCATGACTCGTGATACCTGGGACCAACTCGGTCGACCACAATTACAGGAATCGAGTTTTTATCTAAAGCTCACAGATCAAGGATTAATTGAGCCGATTGGAGTATGGAAAGGAGTCGAAACTTCCATTAAAGGCATCACGACAAAAGTAGATTTTGAGATCATCAACACTAAGGATGATGTGAGTTCTTTCCCAGCCTTGGTCAGTCGACCTTGGGGGCGAAATATGAAGGCTTCAATTTCCTTAGACAAAAGTCGCATCAAGTTGAAAGGCAACGGGCAGAAGGTTATCATACCAATCTTCCCAACTCATGGAGAACCATAGTCAGAACCTGCAGAAATAGATAATGATATTCGACAGCTTTATCGAATAGACAATAATGAAGATCGCATTGAACCAAATTCCCAAGGAGAACTTCACCTTGGAGATCCTGTTTCACTCGGATATAACTCCAATGTAGAACTCTATGACTGGCAAATAGAGAACTATAATTTGCACACGAAAGAATGTTGGACAGTGGGAGCCATCTCAAAGAAACAAATAAAGAAGTGTCTCTCAGTATCATATACAACAAAGATATTTGAACGAAAAATATGAGCATATCCAACACTTATTCCAAACAGAAGTTCACAAACAAGTAATCCGACATTAAGGTACAAAGAATGTGATTCACCTACTGTACATGTCGAACATGTATCAAAACATGTCGGAGAGCAAGGCTGACTACAAAGGCTGGTAGAGACATTTACTGGTCAAGCTGCGAGATGGTGGGACACCCATCAGTTGAAACTCCAAACCTGGAATACCGCATCAACATTTTTTATAGGAAGGTTTGGAGGAAGAAAATTGACGACTCAGGCCGACATCCCTCTGTTTACACATGGACAAAATACTGAAGCCCACATCGACTGTTGCGAAAAAGAATGGATAAAATTGGGCTATAAAGATGAAAGAGAATGGCCTCACCTCTTTCCCAGAACACTTGATGATTTACCCAATAAATGGTACAAGATGGAAGAAGCGAGAGGAGAAACTTTCATATGGAAGGACTTGAAGTAAAACTTTATTAAGGATTTCCAGTTTTCTCCACGGGAGGAGAAGTTGGTCGAAGCAAGTAAAACGATCAAAGAATTTCTGCAGCCGACAGAAAACTTAGTACTTGCGGGAACACAACAAACTACTTGTCGACCTACTACCTGCTATAACATAAAGTCGACAGGAAGCCAGCATTCGACAAGACTAAGACTCAAAACGGAAAAATCAATCGGGAAGAGTCTTCAATGGAGACTGGGTCACTCCAACATGTCGAAGCCTGTAAAATAATCTTTAGCACAGAGATTGTCGAAAAAGGTGAACCCGAAAGATTGTCATAAAAAGACTTTCCACCAGCATTCACACAAATAAAAGAAGGTGAAAGACCCATAAGTGACAGTCGTGCACCAGAATGGATGGACACGAAGATTAAAACAAAGGAAGTAGATATTTCAAACGATGACCGACTGAAAATGGAAAGAATTGGCGATTACTGGAATGAGGAACAAACAACTCAAATCACCAGTATCATCAAGGAATTTCAAGACGTATTTGAGCGAGATTACAAGGACTTGAAAGGACTCCTGTAGGAGATGGGCGAGATGAAAAATTGATATTAAACCAGACGCCGGGCCAGTAAAGAAAAGACCCTACAAACTTGCTCACAAATATAAGGATATTGTTAAGAAGGAGATCGATAATATGCTTGCAGCAGGAATCATATATCCTATTGACCAGTCGGAGTGGGCAAGCCTGATGGTTGTTCAGCCAAAGAAACAAGATCTGACATGACTGAGAATCTGTGTCGACTTTCGTGAGCTGAACAAGGTAACACTCACAGACCCCTTTCCAACCCCTTTTGTAGATGAAATTATTAATGAAGTTGCAGGGCATGAGTGCTACTCTTTCACGGATGGATTCTTGGGGTACAACCAAGTACCTATTGCAAAGGAAGATCAGAAAAAGACAACACTCATGTGCGAATTCGGGTCATTCGTGAACAAAGTTATGCCCTTCAGTCTGAAGAACGCACCAGCGGTCTTCTCAAGAATTCTCGTCAAAGCATTTCAAGAATATATCTACAAAACCATGGTTGTCTACTTCGATGATTGGACAATCTATACATTGCTAAAGGATCATTGTAAATGGCTTCGACTGATGTTGGAACGGTGTCGGCAAATACAGTTGTCGCTGAACATTAAAAAGTGCATTTTTGTGACACTTATCAGCATATTACTAGGCCATGTAGTTTGCAAAGAAGGAATAAAGGTTGACTATGCAAAGATCAAAATTATTCTCGACCTAAAGCCTCCAGTCAATCCGAAACAAGTACGGATCTTGTTGGGTCATACCGGATATTACAGGAAGTTCATCAAACATTACTCCGATATGACTTACCCTCTCGAAGAACCGTTAAAGGATGATCAAGATTATAGGTGAATGGAGGAGTGCGACATCTCATTTAACACGTTGAAGAGAAAAATGGTCGAAGCACCCATCCTTTGATTTCCGGATTGGTCGAAAAAATTGCATGTGCACATTGATGCATCTAGAATAGCAGTCGACGCCATTCTAACACAACTTGGAGAAGATGGAATGGATTACCCTAATGCGTTCAACAGTCGGAAGTTGAATAAAGCTGAAAGAAATTACTCCACGACCGAAAGAGAAGCATTAGGTATGGTATTTGCACTACAAAAATACCATCATTATTTATTGGCTAACCCCTTTGTATTTTATATAGATCATCAAGCTTTAAAATACTTAGTCAATAAACCATTGCATCATGGGAGGTTGTGTCGTTGGCTTTTACTCTTTCAAGAATTTGAGTTCGACATCATTATTCGACCCGGAAAGGCTAATGTTGGGCTAGACCACCTGTCGAGAGTTGACATAGGAGAAGAGCCGACAGGAATGGAAGATGACTTGCCGGACGCACACTTGTTTCGTATTGAAGTAGTCTCTTCAGAACTTGCATAAATTGCACAATTTCTCGAGGATGGACAAGCTCCTGAAGGAATGACTGAGAAAAAGAGGAAGATCCTAGCTATGAAAGCAGCTCCCTACACTTTGATCAATGGATTCATCTACAAACTTGGCTTGGATGACATATTACATCGATGTGCACTTGAGCATGAACGACAGAATATACTTGCAGAAGCTCATTCTGGACCGGCCGGTGGACATTATCATGCAAAAATAACATCTAGAAAAATTCTGCAAGCTGGATTATGGTGGCCGATGGTTCATAAAGACTGTCGAGAATTTGTATCTAACTGTGATAGATGTCAGCGTATGGGTCGACCGCTCCCAAGAACATAAATTCCATTGGTTCCGATTAACCCTAGCCGAACATTTGAAATTTGGGTGATCGATTTTACTAGACCATTTCCAGTAGTGGGGAGGTGGACATGTGCTCGATATCTTATCACTGCTGTGGAATATGTCACCAAGTGGGCAGAAGCAGAACCGGTCAAAACATGTTCAAGCGAAGTTTCTGCCAAGTTTATTTATGAAAATATCATAACATGTTTTGGATGCCCCCTAACATTGATAAGTGACCAAGGTACGCATTTTGTATGCAAAACCATTGAAGCACTGACTAAGGAATTTGCAGTTGATCATAGAATAAGCATAGCATACCACCTTCAATCGAATTGTGTCGTAAAATCATTCAATAAAACACTCACAAGAGGACTGATAAAAATATGCAACACAGAGAAAGACGATTGGGATGACAAAGTATCTGTTGTTCTCTGGGCATATAGAACAACATACAAAAGAATGACAGGTCAAACACCTTTCTCACTTGTCTATGGATAAGAAGCAGTCATCCCATTGCATTTTCGACGACAGGCACCGACTATTGCAGCAGTCTTGCACATTGATGTCGAAGATGCTCGACAAGAACGGCTATTGCAACTGTCGAAGTTGGATGAAAGTCGACAGATGGTGATTGAACATCAACAAGTCCAAAAGCAACAACATAAAGCGTGGCACGACAGAAATATTAAACAGAAGAATCTGTCAATTGGAGACTTGGCACTCCTCTATAATAGCCGTGTAAAAGGGAAAGCAAAGAAGTTGCATACAGAATGGATGGGCCCCTATATTGTCAAAACACTAAATACCAATGGATCAGTCCGACTAAAAATGCTACAAGGTAGTGTTTTCAAGAAAGTGGTAAATGGCACCCGACTTAAGTGGTACAAGTCGTGAATATTCAATAATAAAAAAATGGTTAGAAGTAACCGAATGAGAGAAAGTACTATAAGCAATCAAGTACACAGCAAAGCATGACAAAAGTAGAATGACGAGAGATTGGCATAATAAGGATGGAAAGAATAAAGAGAAAATCCCAGCACATAACCGTCGATATTATAGACATCGACAAGAACACTGACGAGTTGCAGAGGAAAATCAAGCACGACAGAAACAATGGAGCTCGAACCGACAAAACTCATCAAGAGAAGGTCGTCGACATGACACATCAAACGAGGTATCGCGGCATCATGATGACAAAGAAATAAAGGCTAAAGATACCTGAGACGCCAGAAGTAATGCACCTGACAGGGCGTCGATATCCTGTTAGCCCAATTTAATATCTCCGTCAAATCAACCATCAATACAGGCCTCTACGTCCCGTTCATCTGTGCCGAGCAACTCCACCATAAACCTAGAGCTCGAGGATTCTTGGACACTCTTTTTCCATGGACTTTGTTAGGAACCCGTGTCAACCCTTCTCTTTACTATGTTAGTATATTGTTGTTGGATGCATATGCTTTGTAAGTCGTCCCGTAGTATTTGTTGATCCATAGTTTATATTAGCCCATAGTATTGACCCATAGTATTGGACGCATATGCTTTGTAATTCGTCCCGTAGTATTATATGTCCCATGGTTTTGACTCATAGTATTGGGCATAGACTTAGTATATAAGTGTGTGTTGAGGTCATTGAAGGCACCGTGAAGTTAATTGTATTGAGCTTGCTCAAAGGAGGTTGCCCCCTCGAAGTGGCCCATGATCAATATAAAAGTGATTCTGAGTTCTATTATTTATGATATCTCGTGTATTTGCATTAATTAATTATTGTATGTTCTTCACAGACATGAACTCCAAGATACAGAGCTCACTGACCCCGTTGAAGCAACTTTCACATTCTTGAACCCTGAATCCACCATGACCCCAAGGAAAACCTTAATAGCTACCAGGGCCACCGCGACGACGATTAAAGAGCTGGAAAAAGAACAATCACCATTGGAAACAAGGCTACAGATGATCCGGAATGCAAAAGCGCTAGAACCCACATGGAAGAGAGCCTGGAAAGACATTGAAGATTGGGGGAAGGAATCAGACGGGCACTGGAGGGAGGAAGCACAGCGGTTACAAATAGCTACAATTCTACATTATATGAAGGCGCCCTTGTTGGATAGGTTCGGGGGACTTAAAGAAATCATTGCACAATTTATTGTTAGCAGGTATCACAATGGTAAGCTTTATTTTGATGTTCCAATCGACATTAATGGAGCACTTATCCACAAGATAATCGGGTTGTCGCATAGGAGAGATGCTGTATCGACAAGTTCAGGAGTGGACTTGGTCGACGAATTTGTCAATACTCTTGCTAGGAAAACCTCAAGAGGCATAGCCGTAATTCAGATTGTATATGGTAACTATAAAACTGCTGCCAAAATTGTATTGCATGCACTATCACGGACAGGTAGAGGATCAGATTTGAAGACCGACATGTTGGAAGCTGTCAAGAATCTGGCTATGCGCGAAAAAGTATACAAGTGGGCAGAATTCTTGGCTGACATACTCAAGTACACATGCCATAAGTGCCAAGAGGAAGGAGCCAGCATCTGTTACCCATCTGTACTTATATGGATTGCTATGACCCACCTTCGGCCGAAAGGAAACAAGGATTTTTCACAAGAACGAATTGTCCTTATGGAGAATTTTCGTTGCTTCGCTCCAGGAACAAGTCGACATGGTCCTACGATAGTTAAAATTTGGTTAGAAGCATGGTTTATAGACCTTAAAACAAAGGCGACAAGATGGAGAGTACCGTAGAACGTTCGACGAAGTATACCTCTGACAGCACACATCCAACTTTCTTTGGATGATACAGGAGTTTGGTACAGGGAGGGAGCAGCAGGTCAAGCAAAACACCTCGACTTCTACCCATCAATAAATGGAATCTTCACGGAGTTGAGTCAATAGTCCAATGAAGTATTGGCCATTCTGCCCCAAGCAAGAAAAGTTGACTTCTCTTATGTCGAGCCATTGACAGATGCGGAACAAGAAGAAGCGTATGAAAGCTGGTTATACATGAACACCTTCACTTACTAGCCTGAACCGGTACCTAACCCCAAGGTACTAGTACTTACACAAACTCCGCACAAAGAATCAATAGAAGCCGCGGAGAAGTTGAACAGCAGTACATAGTCCGACAACCCAGAGCATCTTTTAATTGACGACAACATACAAAAGGTAGCAGGAGAACTACTTACAGCCCAACAGAACAAGGTGATACCGACTCAAGGAAAAGGAAAAAGAAAGGTAACCTTTCAAGACCCTACAGAAGAAGATGAGATCAAGTTGTACAACACTGCCACTCAGATTCTTGAAGATGCAACCAATAATAAAATACCAGTCGAAGACCAGTTCAGAAAATTTTTGGAAACAGATAAGTGCCCAACAGCCAGAATTGTTGTCAAGAAACTAAAAATTTCGGTCGAACCCCATGTCGACCTAACTAATATTACCCCCCCTTCTTCCCTGACCGCAATAGAGGAAGAAAGGACCCCTTTACCATTACCTGCTCCCATTAATCCAACAGACGTTATTTTGAATCAGTTCATTGCAAACCTCCCAATGCTATGTCCTAACTGGCGCGAGATGGTCATTCAGCAACTAGTCTTTGTAACCACGGCCGACACCCCATATAATTTGGCTCCCCCGACACTGTTCAAATCAATAATTTAGCTTTACCATCGACAATTCCAAAAGTTGTCGGTCACAAAAAGATTCATCATATCAGAAACCCCGACCCCTTAGGTCTAGTTTATTCCCAACAAACAACTGTTTATACCCCTCTTCCAGTCACATCATTACCACAACAAGTGAGTCCACCCCAACCTGTAGTCGATCATAGTGAAAAGTCCCCCCAAGTCATCACTCCCCATGTCAAGTCTGCAGTTCAAGAATTTGAGTCAAGTCTAGTCGGTCCAGGTCCATTCGACAATACCACTTCATTGAGTCCACTTTTGACATTAGTCGACCCACCATCATTCCCGACAAGTCAGTCGAGTCTCGCTGTCAACGGATCCAAGTCTAGTCCGGTGACACAACAACAAAGTAAAGAAGCGATAACGACAGAAGAAGTTGAAGCTGCCTTAGATCAAGCCAAAGAACCAACTGCAACTCAAAATTTTGCAGCCGACACGACAGAACCACTAGAGCAAACCAACGTTCCAGACATTAGTACAAGCAATATGGATACATCCAGCGTACCAACAACTATTCTACCAAGTGCCGGAACTGTTGAACATCAAATTCCAGTTACTACCAAAGCAATACCAAGTATACAAGTCCAAGCATACCAATTTGTTGCTAGCACGTAGGCAACCATCGACATTCATCCAGCAACATCTGACAAAGACAAGGGACTAGAACAACAAATCATAAGTAAAGAAAAAGAGAAGAGTAGCCGGAAGGAACACAAAGAAAAGAAACGCAAAGAAAGAGAACTTCAACAACAATTACAAAGGCAGCAAATGCAGCAAACTCAAGAAGAAAACACTCTCTTAGTTTATTTGGACCAGTTCGGAGCCACTGCTACTTATTAGCCACAGTTGGCATCCCAAGAAGAGCTTGATTTACTTGAAGATGCATTTTTCATAGCACAAAGATGTCATCGACAGGAAACAAAAGACCAGTTACTCCGGATACAGAAAGAAAGGACTACATTCCTTGTTAAGTGTGAAGACTTAGCTCAGCAAGTCATCCCACGTTCATCAAGTCCTGACATGATGTCACCTCTCGATAGAGCATACCAGCTATTCGAGTTTGTCGTGTCGATGATACAAGACGAACTTATCAAAAGGCAACAGGACCAGGCTGTCGAAGTATCTTCTCTCATGACAAATCAGTTTACAACCTTCACAACATCTCTCACTTTACTCAAGTAGTATGATAGTCAAGTAGAAAAACTTGCCGAAGTCCTAAACAACTAGTATGTACATTATGGCGAAGTTTACAAAGAACTGCAAAAGACAAGGACAGTGTTAGGCACACTTCATTGACAGCATTTGATTGCAAAAGAGGCACTCATTGAAAGACTTGATAATCAAATCATCATGGAAAATAAAAAATTGGACAAATTCGAAAAACAAGAAACATAGTGGATATCTCAAGCACGCGGCAGCCTCAATAAGCTTGAAGAAATTTAGCCCCGACTTCGACATTTACTTGCTACTTCCCAAGAAACAATCACCATATTTGGACCCGACATGATCCATTTACAAGCTATATCCACCCACGACAAGATGGAAAACTTGTCGAAGCTTACAACATTGACTGTCGACATTCAAAATTTGTTGCACACCTGGGAAGAATTCCAGCACCATCTCTCTGTTTCTACCGAAGTTATTCTTGAAGTTTGCCTACAGACATCTGATGTTGCCGGCTTCAGCTTGCCTTCATCATAACCATCTTAGTAATCATTTTTGTATTTTTTATCTCTCCATTTCTTCTTGACAAAGAAAGATTTTGAGGTGGGGGAGATGTTGGAGGGGCCTAGGTCGGCCTGTTGTAGGCCCTCCACCCGACCACTCTGAAGTATCTGTCGACAGGTCGCTTTGACTAGTATAGGTTGGGTCGGTTAGCTAGACCGACAGACGGTTATGTAACTATACTGAAATATATATATATATATATATGTTGTTAAGCCGATGTACTAGTTAGATTGGTTCTATGATTGTATTATGCTCTTGCTGGTTAATATAAAGGTTTGTGTTCTCTCTATCTATCTCGTCTCTTGTATATGTGTCATTGTGTATGCTTGCTTATAACATGTAATGTATCTATGGTAACCACATGAACCTTGGGACTACAACATATACTACTACTAAGCACTGCTTTAGGACAGTAGGCACTTTTATCTGGATCCTTCACACCTGGCTAGACCTCATTGGATTTCTCCAATGAATTCAATCCAATGGCCCCAGGATTTGTTGTGGAAATCCAGAGGCTTCTGGTGCACTACCAAAAGTAGCTGCTCAACCTATTCACTCAAATGGATCTGATACCATGTGAAATTCTAAGTCACAGTAGATCTAAAGAGCTAAGGATACCTCACAAAGAAAGAATGAGCAGAAAATTTGAAGAAGAGTGAAAACTGCAGTAAAAAAGAGCAGAAGAATAATAATGCTCGACAGAACTCAAATAGGAGCAGAATAATGTCACATGTTCCAATAATTAGTATAATAAACAATGATGTTACAATGGAGATAATTTGAATCGTGCAGGAGAATTCGAACCTCAGTTGGTCTAGCATAGGGATTATCACCACTGGAGTGCTCTGGAAGACTCAAAGTCAACTGAACTGAACCTAAACTAAGCTAATTGAAGTCACAATCAGTTGACTGACTAAGGAGGGCGCAAAAGTGAGTGTGTCATGCATTCCAGTCATAAAAGGGCGCATGAGGCCACAATCAGTGGCATCCGGAGCTCTCACCCCCCACAAGAGTCATATAACTTAGGTGGACTGCACTAGAACACTCAGTAGGTTCCTATAAAATAGGGAATTGACTAAAGTGGTCCTAAAATGATGCATGCAGGGCTCAGAAGGTGGTATATGGATCATAGATGACATATGCACAACACTAGGGGGAAAATGACATCATCAACAAATAGGAAAAATAAATAATGATAGGTAGGACAAGGATGGAGTATTGAAATATCCTAACAGTACCTCCTTGATCTTGTCCATGAATATGCTTTCCCTCTTCTTGTCTCCTTGTGGCTCAACCTCATCCTTCCATTGTCCATAGGTCATATCGAATGGTGAAGGAGGTAGGTATACAAAGCATGTATCAATGTAATATCCCCGATTTTGAATCGGAATGTATTTAGCCAAAAGTACGTAAATGATGTGACTATGCTAGTATAGATTCCTAGTGCGAAGATCAAGGCCAAGGCTCGATTAGTGAATGGCTAATCATGTATGATGTAAATAGTTTTATTTGGACCATATGGTTGGATTGTCATGCTAACTCGAAATATATGTAAATATTATGTGACATAAATAATAAAATGGTCCAAGTTGTTCGTGTAAAGAGCACTAGAGGGGCTATGATTCCACCAATGGGGATGAGGAAAGGGAGCTTATGGGAGACTAAATCCTTTGCTTCAAAGTTTCAACCATAAAACTCATCCAAATTTTTCCATGATTTAAATGAGCCAATCACCTTCTTTTGACTATTTGCAATCATTGAATGCATGTGTGAGGTTGGTGGGAAAAGTCACCTCGTGAAGTTATTGAACTATGGGAATGAATGCACTTTTGTGATAGTTTTTTCAAATGTCAGAAGTCAGTCTTCAATTGTTAGGAGTCCTTTCTTCTATGGTCAGAAGTTATGTCAGTCGTCTTTTCACCATTATCTCGTATCCTATGGAGTCAACACTCATTCTATCATTCTCTCATGCAGATCTACACTACGTAGACCTCCCCATTGATGTTCATGACCAGTACCAGCTGTGTATAACCTAGAAATTTGAATTTAGAGATAGGGCTGCAGATTTCAAGGGAAAGGAGATGTTTGTAGTTGAGCACAAGGGTTGGGAAAGCTAGGAACCTACCCATTGAGTTCTAGTACGCATAGATGCTTGAGAAGCCAAAAGTTGAGGCTACAGGTGGTTCTCCAACAAGACATATTAGATTGGACTCCTTCGATGCACACATTGGAAGCACCTGGCAAGATGGATCGCCTAAGAGAACCGTGGATTGTTGAAGGGGATGCCTAGGCCTAGAAGGGTGTTGTGTGGAACAAGTAATAGAGGGTCCAAGGCTGTGTGGGTTGAGTGAGATCCCTGTCGATCTCTGTATGAGTATTTGGCCAAGCATAGAGAGTAGAATAAGTTGTGGGCTGAGATAGAGAAGCCTGCTGGTGTTTCCTTTGCCCTGGTGGTCTCATATCCTAGCTTGGGGGTGGCCTCTAAACGGAAAGAGTATATGTTGGACAAAGTGCCTATAGTTGGGTGGAAATTCGCTCTTACACAACTAGTTGCTTGGATCTACATTGTTTAAACATAAGTATCCTCTTCCTATTTACATTATGCTAGTAATTGCATGTTAGATGCGTGTGGATAGAGTTTATTTCTATTGTGTATTTTCATTTATGCATATGCACACATAATTTAAAGGTTACCAATTCATAATAATTATGGATATGGGGCAAAATTTAGAATCCCATAATGCGTTAATGTCCCCTTATGTTGGTCGGATTGATGGATGGGGATGTGACACTCAAAAGGAGACTTCTTGATGGAAGAATGCAATTCTCGGCTATATGAATGTTGAATGTAGACTAACTATTCATCCCATGTCATGGGATGCCTGCTATTATATCCTCTTAGTATTTGTACCAATGTCCGATTGACAACCTCAATTTGTCCATTAGTGGATGGAATGTGGTGGAATACTTTAACTTGGTATCCATTCTCTTCCAAAGGGTTGTCCAAAACTTGCCCAAGAACCTACTATCTCCATTAGATATGATGGATCTAGGCAAGCCAAAATTAACCAAGACATGATTGAAAAATCGCTTAGTTGCCTCTCGTCTAAATATCACCTTCTTTCATGGTATCAAAACACACACCTTGTTGAATCAATCAACCGCAACAAACAAATAGTCGTGGCCTCTTCATGACATGTGAAATCCTCCAACAAAGTCCATGGAGATGCTCTTCCAAGGATTGCTTCGTACTGGTAGTGGCGTATATAGCACAAGCTTTCGATTTCTTGGCTTGTTGGTGCTGCACAAAAAACATCCTCCAACACATTTTTCCACTTGCTCCTGCATCTTGGAATAGTACACATAGCTTTGCAATTTTACCACTGTCTTTGTCATTCCAAAATGTTCAACAATATTTGAGGTGTGAGATTTCCTTATCAATGAAATCCTTCTACCTTGGGGAATGCATAACTTACCTAACTTGTATAACATTCCTTCTTGGGGTGGAATTCATTACCTTCAATGGTTTTTATTGTTTTCTCCTTCAACTGCCTGTAGATGCCTCTGCAATCCTTATCTTCTTCATAGTCCTTATTAAGAAGATCATGTGTGAATGGCTCAAGTTGCATGGTCACACCTACTGCTACAATATTTGTCATTGGGGGTCGTGAGAGCATGTCTGCAAGTTTATTTGTGATTCATTTCTTATACTTAATCAGTACGTGGAATTATTGTACGAATTCCAACCATTTGTAATGCCTTACTTGCTGCATATTGTTTTCTATTTGCAAGTATTGTAATGGTTGGTGATTTGTGTGGATTATGGTCTCCTTTCTCAAGAGGTAGTGCTTCCATTTCTTTACTGCTTAAACAATTGTGAATATTTATTTATCATAGGTGGGGTAAACACTTTCCACGAAACAACTTAGAATGGTAGCATATCGGTCTCCTCCCTTGCATAAGCACTGCTCCGAATGCATAACCACCAGCGTTAGTCTCTAATTGGAATGGTCATTGCAAGTTGGACATGGCCTACATAAGAGCACTACTTATCCTTCTTTTTAGGTACTCAAATGCCTTTTGTTGTGGATGTCCCCAATGGAATCTCTTCCCTTTAGTAGTCATGGAGTGCAAAGGTGTTGCAACCATGGAGAAATTAGCAATGAATTTCCTCAAGTACTGGGCTACTCCCATGAATCTTCTAACCTCAGTCAAGTTGGTTGGTGTAGGCCATTGATTGATGGATGCTATCTTATCTAATTCTACCATCAACTCTCCTCTGCCGATCACATGCCCCAAGTAGACCAATGAATCCTTTCCAAACTCACATTTTTTATGGTTGGCATTCAATTGGTTCTTCTTCAAGGTCTCCAAAACCTGTTTCACATGTGAAAGGTGTTCTTGCAAAGTGTTGTTGAAGATTAGTATGTCATCTAGATATACTATTACAAATGAATCAATAAAGGGATGTAGCACATCATTCATTAATCTCATGAAAGTTGCAAGTGTATTACATAAACTAAAGGGCATCACTAACCATTCATACAAAACTTGCCTTGTTTTGAATGTAGTCTTCCATACATCTTCAAATTTGATCCTCACTTGATGATATCCAAACTTTAGGTCCAACTTGGTGAAGAACTTGGCTTGCTGCAATTGATCCAGCAAGTCATCAATCCTTGGAAAGGGGCATATGTTCTTGATGGTAATATCTTTCAAGGGTCGATAGTTAGTGCACATTCTCCATATCCCATCTTTCTTTGGCACTATGATGATGGGTGATCCATGTGGTGATGTACTATGTCTGATTACTCCCTGCTCCAATAATTGTGCAGATGCTACTTCACTTAATTTGTTTTAATGATCAATTTCCTATACTGTCCAATAATGGGTACTGGTGATTATGGAAACAATTGGATTTCATGCTCCACATCTTGTTTGGGTGGAAGACCCTTAGAATCTTGAAACACCTCCTTGTAGGCTTCAATCAATTATTGTAGTTGTTGACGTTGCTTTCCATTGCATCCCTTCAAAGATGCTTCCATCTCCACTTCATTAGCTTCTCCTTGCTTCTTCCCTTCTCCAAGGAACAATAGAACGAATTTCTTTGTTCTACCCGTGATCCTAATGGCCTAATGAGCACTGATTAGAGAGAGTTTGGTTTTTCCCTTATGTACATTGATAGCGTATGCTTTCCCATCCTTGACAATCGTATATTGGTTTGATCTCCTTATGAAGATGGCATCTCTCACATATAAGTATGGGCTTCCCAAGATGACCCCACAAGAACCACATATGCAACTACCTCATCCACAGAGTTCTGGTTAATGGAAAATTTAAACTTGCATTGCTTATTTACCGTGAGTTCCACATCTTGTCTCACCTAACCTAGGGGATATGGTTGTGGATGGTCTTAGGTTTCTAAGCCAAGATTCTCAACCAACTGTGCAGATATCAAGTTGGATTGGGAACCTATATCAAACAAGCAATCCATTGTACTATGTTTCATGTGGATTTTGATACTGAATAACTCTACCATCTTCTTGTCCTCCTTCTGACTACAACCAACCTTGGATACTTCCCTCCATAGAGTAGTGCAACTCACCTTTCCTTCCAAGTATGAGGCGTTATCCACCTTTTCGTCAACATCCACAGTAATCAAGGCCTTCTTCTTCTTCTTTCCTTGAAAGTTTTCAGGGATCTTTTAGGATATATTTTCCAATAATTTTCCTTTGTATGCTCAGTCTTTTCACAAGCCTTACATTGTTTGGAAGAGGCGTTGGTATAGTGTGTTGTTTTTGTAATCTTCTTCCCATTCCATTTCTTCTTTCCTTTAACTTTATTGTGTTCATGGGATTCTACCTTCTTGTGTATAGTAAGTTGTTTCTTCCCCTTGCTTCCCTCAAGATATTGTGCTTTTCTGCTAGCTTCATCAATTGTATTAGGTCAAAACAACATTAATTGATGTCGAATTTGGGTAGCAATTCACCTAGGTATTTAATCAACATTTATGGAATCTTCATAGATACTCCAAGTTGAATAGCTCTCTTCCTAAACTCAGTAGTGAACTCTTGCATGGGTTATCCTTGTCTTTTCCTGAAGTAGTGCCACACAATTTGTTGTTTCTCTTCATACGAAATTAGATAGAACTGTGCCTTGATCATTTCTTTGAACCCTTCCTGACCAGTCACTAATGGCTCATTCTCCAATGCTCTACTTGTTGCATCACTCTCCCACCAGGCCAATGTTGATGTATATGTAACTGCGGAATGTATTTCATCTATGTATTTCATATATATTTATTATACCCTTATTAGAGATGTGTTATTCCTCTATAAGGAAGTGTCGTCATGTGGATTGATAAGTGTCGCAAGTGTGTGTACTTGCCGATGGGTTATTAGACCACCATGTGTGGGGTCGGCCCTGAAATATATATATTATAATGTGGATGTACCTAGCTAGACAAGTCGGCCCCATAAGGTCATTGGGCAAACAGGTTAGTATAAATAGAGATCATGTGATCTCTATTTAGCTCATTCGGAAAGTCACATCTCTCTCACTCAGAAAGTGGCGCACTAGTGAGGAGGAGGATCATTTGCTACTAGGAGACTATCTCAGTGTATTTTGGTTGAGCCATTGCTCTCTCTATCTCTGAGGAAGTTGTGGGGTTTTTCACCTTAGGGTTTTCCCCACGGAAACTCTGTGTCTCTTGTCTCTCATGATTTTGATTCTTGTGATGCTTGTCATGCTTATTGTGATTGTCATGCATTGATATACTGTATATGTTATTCTCTTAGTGAAGATCCTAGAGTATTGTGAATTAATGCTCAAAATTTAACAGCCAAAGCATGGCCTTCAATCTTTAAGTGAGCAATTGAAATCCCTTGTCTTCTAGTGACCTCGTGTACATTGAAGTATACTTCCATCTGTTGCAGCCATTTATTCAACTCGATGGCATCCACTTCACTTGCATATGGTTTGATGTCTAGTTTTTCCTCCACATGAAAAGGTACCTGTGGCTTGTTATAGCTACACTCTCCCGCATCCATCTCCAATTTTCCCTCTAACTTTGGATTTGCTTCTTCCTTCTTTTGATTCTCTCTACTAATCTCATGCTCTGAGGTGGAGTCTATGCCCTTTGATGTTTGTAGTTATGCTACCATATTTGTGAGTGTGCTTAAGCTCCACTCTAGCCTATCCAATCTAGCCTTGGGATCTTCTTCTTCTTTCCTTCACGACGATCTCTTGTCATTGTTGATGTGCTACTTCTTTCCAATCCTAACAATAATTCCTCTCTTCTCCTTTTATAATCACTATGGGTATTAACCATACAAGTCTGACCAGATGTATTTGAACATGGGATCTGATACCATGTGATACATAAACTACAGGATCATAGCCTATCGGTCTCACCAACACAGATCTCCTAGAACATTTTTATTTATCTTCAACAGTTTACATTTGCCCCAACAAAATTAAATTCACCTTGGCACTTTTGAGATTTTCCCAGGCAGTAATAACTCATAAAAATAAATTTATAAAACTCCTACATAGCTACAACAACTATTAAATTTATTCCATTGATCTCTGAGATCAATTAGGCATCCAATAGATGAGATCTTATAATCGTTGGAACTCCCCTAGTTCAAGAAACACAAGAGATATACACCAATAACACCATTTAAGATACTTGTAGCTCACACAATAGTCTTCATAGCTCAATGACAACCATTTAATGGCACTGGGAATATATCAATCCACACAAATAACAACTAATATAGAAAAATCAACACACACCAATAAAGTATTGCACATGGACACATAGTTTACCTTGGAAACCCAAATGGGAAAAACAACATTCAAAGCTTCACATAGCTCTCTTTATTGTTGGCAATGGTGCAGTTACATGCTCTATGGAGTATCATAAGATTCCCGTTGAACAGTTTGGGAAACATTCCACCAATCTCAGCCAAAGGTCCCTTCTCCTGATGGAGAAAGGGGTAAACATATGGATGGTTCGCTTGGGGGGGTAGTTGGAAGGTCAAACGTCCCCAACCCTTTAGCTTCTCCCAATCGTTCAAGTTCCTTCCTTTTTTTTCTTCATCTATATATGAGATACATTCACACGACTTACATAAAAAATGAATGAAATAAACATTTCATCTTTTACATTAATATTATTGATGGAGTAATTGCTTGATGTAGGGAAGACTATGCTAGTGGTGACATGGGTCCCTTCAAACCTCCACTATGTCCTTTGCCTTGTCCTTTACCATGAGCAACCATTTACCAATCATGTTGAGCCAACAATGAAGCCATTCTTCATTTGGATCCAAACTTGGATCAGAAGAAGTCCAGAACTACTAGGTGGTGACACTATGAACTTTGGCAAAAAAGGTTGAAAGGGTGACTTCCAATCAAGGCTAAATGTACTCCAAGGAGAAGGTAGAGGAAAAATTTCCTCACCTCATTCAGTAAAATATTTTGGGGACCAAAAGCCTCCAAAAATGGGGAGGTATGATTTGAAATGGATCAATATATAATTTGTCACCTTTTGGAGCTTTTAGGGTTGGAATATTGGATGAATTGGCTTGTAGGGCCCATTTTATGGGTAGGTCCCATTTTGCAGATTTGGGGTCTTAAACCTTCCACGGCTTGTTTAAGGGTCTAAATGACATTTTTTGGGGTAAAAAAACCTATTGCTAGTGCCATGGTCCATGATGTGATTTTACACTCGGAGACCTTTCCAACGGTCCTAAATCGTCTCAATCGGAGTCCATATGCAAAAGTTGTGCCTCCTGCAAGTTGACCCATCCAGTTGACCACCATAGTTTGGAGTAGATTCCACGTCAACTCTCATTTATCGCACATGTGGAGCTATCCATGTGTGGACTTTCAAGAACATTCTATAAGGTCTAAAACCCTAACCCTAAATGGGAATCGAGGCATGTACAAACCCTAAAATTAACCCTAAACGATTATCAGGCTATATTAAATACTGAGCTATTAGGAAAAGAAGGGATTCCATTTCTACTGTATTATTTCATAACTGAGCAACAGTAAGGGGTGGTTGTGAAGCATAACAGAGGGAGTAATAGACTCCCAGGATAAATTCTCTGTCGAATGTTTGTGGATTGTGTATTTCTTGTTCTATCATTTCTCTTACAGTTATAAAAATAAACTAATTAAAATAACTAGTGGTAAGATCCGTTGTGACAAACTGTTCCAGTGGAATATCGACGACAGTTTACAGATCAAATTTGCAATGGGAAGAATAGCATAAAAGATGAGGAATTAGTGCAAGGACGTGCCTTGTTTTTCTTTCAAGGGAGAGTTCATGCGAGTGCATTTATGAACAGTCTAAGAGTGTAGATAGTGGATGACAAGAGATGATGAAGCAAATGATGAATGAAAGAACAAAATGATTAGTGCAAACTTGACAAATGGAGTATGCATGAAGACAAAATGATGCAACACATTAAATTTGGTGTTGAGGAATAAACATGTGATAATTGAGGATGGAGTGCACATAATAACATGGGGGTGAGCCTGTAGATTGCTGCAATAGGAAAATTATGTCATGATAAAGAATGGTAGGACAAATATTGAGGCAATGCATTAAAGAAAGATGAAAGCTTGTGCACATGGAGGATGAAAAGCCCCATAGGAAATTGAAAGGTTGAGAGGAAAATGTGGAGCTAGAGAGGGAGTCAAGAAGTTGGACATGGGAATAAATAACATAATAGACATAAAGTTAGGTGTGTAGTTAGATCAATCAATCATAGCGAGTTAGAATAAATAAGAAGTGTTAAAGAGTCAACCAAGAGCCAGTTAGAGAGTGTAGAGAAATGATAGTTTCATAGTATACTCCATAAATATGTAGTCAACAATTCCTACATGAGTAAACCATTTCCCCATTATGAGAATATGTCTTTATGATTGAATGTGTGCCTTATCATGTTAGTATTATCATTGGTATGACCATAGAATTTATAGTTGGTGTGATACAAGATTGAGATTTTGGACACCATGTGCTTGGTTGCATTAACTCCCATTATCAACAATGCAATGAAGAGGCTATTAATGCAACCACATTTAACTGTGGATCGTGCACTCTTTTTCTTATTCCAAATCAACAATGCTTGAGGACATTGAGTTGGATTGTGTTGTGAGAACAATGATAGTAGATGGCTCTAGTTTTGAGGTTGTTATTTGCTTCCCTCGACCATATGTCGTGGGATAAAAAAATTGTGCCAAAAGAGCTTTGTGTGCATGAGGTTGTCCTGATCATGTTACCCAATTTACCAATCTGTCTATGCTTTTTATGGTGTTGTAGCCAACATGCATGGCCGTCTTTTGTTGACATAGATTGTCATTGAGACAACATAATGTTGTTTTGACTGCAGTTATGCTTCTTCCTTGGTTGTTGGTTGCTGAGTTTGGCATTGTGTCACTGGTTGCATTGTTCACCTAGAGGGTTGATGCAATTCTAAAGTTTTTGTTTTTGTTCAATCTTTTGCGTGAGCCTGTATGCATCCCTACGTGTGTTTACCAACATGAGCTCGACCTTAGCAATAAAATATTGGTCCAATCCACTTTCATACTTGAGAATAAATTTGCACTGCTCCTATCAAATGTCTAAACAAGCCATGAGTAAGCAAAATTGCATTTGTGTATTCCTTAGCCAATTGACACTGGAAAAATTTTCATTTCATGCATCAATTTTTCCAATACATTAGTGGATGTAACATGTCATGAATTGCTTATGAATTTGTCCCACATAGTAACATGATCATTGCACTCTTTGGACTATTTGTTGTACCATGCCAAAATTAAACTAGATAAATGTAACCACTGGACAATGCACAATCAACAATCATTTTAAGAGTGTTCCAAGATGATATACTCCCAATTGAGAGCCATCATGGCCTCAAACTCAAAGGTATAAGTTGAGTTTCCATCGTGATAAACAAACATGAACATGCAAAAGTAATACAAACTAGAAATGATTATGAGGCTCTTCATACTTCAGTTAAATGGACTCCATAAACATACCTAGAAATCTCATCGGCCATCCCATTCATTGTTGAATTCACAACCACAACTATCAATCAATTTACATCTACTTCCTCAACAAGCCTTAGTGGTTAAGGACCTTTTCACGATTACAAGCTTTATGTTTTGAGTATCATTAATGTTACTAACTCAAAGTACATCTAAAATGCACTAAACCATTCATTGAGCACTTTACTACTGATCATTCCTTTGAACATCAAAACATTATGATTAACTTTCATTTTAAATGGATTTTTGACTCTAAAAGGGCTTGATGTGTGTTGAGAAAATGTTTCAAGCACACGCACATGCGTGCACACACCCACCCACACACACACACATTTTTCTTCAATGCAAATCACGGGAAACCCTTTGGGCACTTCTCCTCATTTCAAGGATGGTACCCGAGGGGTAAACTGTTTGATTGCAATTTTGGCAACCTAACCTGGTGAGGACATTGAGTGAGGCTTGCAATATTCACAAAGGTAGACAACTCGAGGACTTGACCCCGTGACCTCCGGCTTGCAATTCATAACACTCAACCACTCGAGCTAACCCACATGGTTTTTTTTTAAATAGATCTCAAGAAAACCCACCAAGTACTTTCCCTCATTTATAGGATGATACCCAAAGTAAACAGAATTTTGTAGAAGCTCAAGGCTCTGTCAACATAGGGATCAAGGCCATTACAACAATATACTCATTGAGGTCTCAACATGTCACTTGCGGTAAATGTACCCAAGTGGGGAGGATAACAACCATTCCTCCCAACCACCTGAACTAGACTCAATTGACGTGTTTTGAGGCACAATTTTACACAAGAGGTTTATAAATTGATTGTAAAATTATTTATATAATATTTAAAAAAAGTTTCATTGGTAGTCAATTGTGTAGTGCTTGCATCATGCTTGACAATGTTGGTGGGGGTGCTATTACTTGTCATTTGGGATCATGTTAGGTGTGTTAGAAGGATGGCAATGAGGTTTGATTAATCTCATGCTCCTAGTACTTAGGTCTTGTCTAGACATGCATTCAACTTCACTATGTTTTGTTAAACTTGGATTCATTGGCCTACAATGACAAATGAAGTCGTAGAATAGAGAGTGTTCCTCTAATACCAATGATTAATATTAGTGGGATCAACTTTCAATATCACTTGAACTTTTGAGCCTTGGTACTTGTAATAATGTGTCAACTTACAATAATTTGCTCGCTTAAGCTTTAATACTAGTGATTTAGAATTAGGTAGTGAAGGATGATGAGTTTTCTCAATCATGTTGTGGTCCACTGCAATGAATTGTTTGCTTTTAAGGTTCTTTGTTGTGCTACATCAAAACAAAGTTTTGTCACTATGATAAAATACATATAATATTGGTTTCAACTATTAGTAGTGTGGTTGTGGAAGCTTAACAATGGTCATGCAAGGGATGACACTTATAATTGCAATATTAAATCATACACATAATAGAGTAACGCTATGCATGGAAATGCTTACGGAGATAAATTAACAAATGTTATAAATTATCTATGTGAATATGAACTTATCAATAAATTAATAAACCATTAAAAACCAATTGATAAGTCTTACCAAAATGTAAACACCAAACACACAAGTGATTGCTCAAACTATATAGTCTATTATTAATAGAAGAACTTGTACAAAACCAGACTAAAATCATAACACTGTGTACTCTAGTTGTATATTAAGTACCACTATGAATCTTGATCTTGTGAAGCCACAAATAGAATCCACTCATGGTTATCTAGAGCTATCCAAGAACATTTAAGAGAGTACATGATACATATTTAACATGACTTTAATTGGTCAAATGATAAATCGAGATGGTCCCTAATAATGAGCCTTAGGTAAGTGAACAAGGATAATCATTTCATCATTCCTTAAAATCAAGTTACCTTGGGCATGCACCGAGTTGGTCAAATTTGGTCACTGGAATGAATCCTAGGTTATTTTTGTTTACATTGGAATGAATCCAAGGTTATTTTTGTTTACTTTGATCACTTAAGTTGTCTACTATGACTTTCTTAAGTTATCATATGGTGTTGACGTGGCTGGTTGAGCTATGGTTAACATGTCACAATGAATTGTTTGTTGAGCTAATGCCAAAAAGATATGGTGTTGGCATTAGTTATGCACAAGAAGTTGAGCACTAAATAGTGTTTGACACAACTCTATTTTGGTGCATTGAGACTTGGTGAGGGTTTAGCACATGAAAAACTATGGAAGTGTGTAAACTCTTATAACCAACAACAAGGTAAGACATTTTAAGACCTTTTAACAAAAGGTTGGTGACAACCTTGTAAAGCCTTTAGTAGGTCCTCATATATATATATATATATATATATATATATATATATATTTAAATTAATAGTGTATATGAAATTTATCAAATTTCACCAATATTTATCATCCAAGATTCTATTGAATCCAAATTTAAGAAATTTTAATGGACATTGTACTAAACTACAAATTTGATGGTTAAGACAATTTTATCGAATGTTACATTTTTATTAGTTTTCGTGATAGGTTGTTTGTATTTGTCACCATATTTGATAGGCAAATCTTCTTGTGATGAGCAATTTATCCATCAAATTCCATCCCTGGATCCAAGACACAATTTTTTTGCTTGAATCTCATTGACTTGTGGGAGTGGCCTGTGGTCTAAGAAACCATGACCCAGGGACATCTAAGCCGTCAAAATCACTCGAGGATTGCACCTGACCTAGACCGCACTAGCCTCAACTTGACTGGGTTTTGGGTGTCGCCTCCCAACTAAGTCACCCCTAAGGGAAATTGAACTCGGGTCACCTTACTGACAAGACCCACACCTTAACCTAGTGAGCTAGCGAGAATTGACTCCAAGACACAAATTTTGAAACAAATAAAGTTTATTCTATTCAAAACTAGCTTAACCAATTGTGGTAACGCTATTTGCAAGGAGATGATTGCTATGCTGCTCATGTGCCACACACTAATATAAGAGGGTGATGTCCTTGTTAATTTACATGTGTGCCACACTAATATAAGAGGGTGATGTCCTTGTTAATTTACATGTGTGCCACACTAATATAAGAGGGTGATGTCCTTGTTAATTTACATGTGCAATGAGAAATGATAAGACAATCATGTGTTTTTTCTCATATAGAGAATCCAGGCGGGCCCACTCAAAAGGACCGCTCACATATCGACTCCACGCTAGAAAGCCTAACCCTGAACGAACCCAAAGGATAGAACCCGTACCTCATCGCTAAGGGCCAACAACTTGGGGGGCTTCACCGTCTAGGCTACCCGTTGGGGCTACAACCCAACCCACTTACGCTCACCTATTTATTATATATCCACATACGATGACAGTATACTACGGTTTCAACCACTAAACTACAAACCACTTTATACCTAAATCTTTCCCATGCGAGCAAGGATGGTGAATCAATGGCGGTTGCATGTAACCTCCTCCGCAAGAAAGGGTTTGAACACGTCACATGACACCCTCAATAACTGAAGTAGCAGTGATTCTAAACCACGAAAGCCGAGTAATCCGAGACAAGGAAAAATTGAAATTAATTTATTCAGCGGTCACAGTAAAAACATCAATTTCATCTCTTCGTCTTCGACTTCGTAGAACGTCCAAACATAAACCTAAACCAGCAACTCCAGATGTATATACAGGCTTCCTTTCTCAGACAAAAAAATCCATAATCATCAATGGCGGCGAAGCTGACGGCCAATGCAATAGTGGCGCTGAATAATGGGGACGTCAATCTTCGCCCCCTCGTGCAGGTTTTGGACATCAGGCAGATCGCCACAGCTCAGTCTGTGCAGGAGCGATATAGAATGGTGCTCTCCGATGGATCCCACATGCAACAGGCCATGCTTGCCACGCAGCTCAATTCAATCGTCAAGTCCGGCCAGCTCCAGAAAGGCTCTGTGGTTGAATTGGTCGAGTACATCTGCAATTCAGTTCAGAATCGCAAGTAAGTTTCGCCCATTTGTTTAGAATTTTAGGGCTTAGGGTTTACGGCAATCCTATCAAAACCCTACTTTGAAATTGGCCCGCAAAATCATTTGGGTTTTCAGTAAACATATCAAAATCAATTGGGCCTTCAGTAAACCTATCATGAAAGGATGCCCAGTATGAAAACATTTGTTTCTCATCCGTTTTCAATCAGCATATAATAGATTAGCTGTTTCATGCCCTTCTTCAATCAGCATATCATAACATATTTTACAATGTGAAACAAACCATTGTTTCCTATCCTTCTTTTTCTTATTCTGAAAAAAGAGAATTTGTTTATAAAGAAACTCGCCAGAGCCAGATTGCAAACTGTATTATCATTAATGCTGCTACCAATTGCAGTTCTATCCCAAGTCACAGGGCATTCTCCTTTAGGCCCTGCCTCCTGTGTTGGATACCCGGACACTCGGGACACTCGTCATCTGCGGGACAGGGGCCGTGATTATGCCACGTGTCCGACACAGATCATTTATGTCCGGACCTTGGCCAGTGGCTAATGTCCAGGGTGTTAGCATCAATGTTGCAAAATTTCATTTGGAGAATATATCTCCCAGGGTCAGCAAATAAACTTATCTGAAATATTGGGGAAAATATCAGCAAGCATAAACCTGAATTTGAAAACTCGGAAAAAGTCATAAAAATCAGCAGTCTGAAAATCTCAGATAACATTGGAAATATCTGGAGAAATCACAGAGATTTGCAACAATGGTTGGCATCGGTCAATTACCTTTAAAGTATCAATACTTGGATCTTAATGCACAAGTCCTACGGCTGATCACTTTAGATGATGGTGATCCCCTTGAGGGGTTATTTGCCACACCAACAGATGCAGCACTTGGACTGGATATGTTGGAGGAGGGGTGAAGAGTACAGTGGCAATGGTAGTGGTGGTGATAATGATGATTTTGATTATGAGATCCAGGAGGACGAGCTATGAGATTCTTCTACCGTATTTTGTATTTTCCAGTGTTCCATGGGGATGCGTCCCCCAGGGTCGGGGGCATGCTCCCCTAGTTTCCCACGCCCCGGGGGCTTGGGGATTCATTGGAAAATGTTTCATCATGTCCCCTTTTTCGGGAAACTCAAGGAAACACACAAGGAACATCCTGGAGAGGTGGGGGGCGTCGCAATTTTCAAATTTTTTTTTCATAACTTAAAAAAAACCATTAAACTAATAAATCTAAAAGCTACCCCACCCAACCCCTCTCTTAAAAGCCCAACCCATCCCTTATTCTCACAATTGAAACATTTATCTTATGCAAACGAATTTCCTTGGAGAGAAGCGTCCGACATCGAAGAAGAGGGGACTGATTTGCCAAAGGGAAGGAGCGATTTTCCAAGGGAAGAGTGATTTCATTGCTTGAAGGTAGGAGCGCAGGGGATTTGAATGCTGGAACAAGGGGTTTAAACTTTGAAGGCTGGAGCATGGTTTGGTTGGTGTGCCATTGGTCACTCATGACTCTCATGAGGATAGTGACACTCCCATTGATGGTCCTGATGTCTTCACACAATGGATGCATGAGGAGGACCAATCCATGGAACTATCTCCTTGATGCTCTTTTGATGCTTTCAACTTTCTTTTCGCTACTTTTATTTTCAGTGTTCGTTGTCCATTGTTAATTTTCAGTTTAACTTTGACTCTAGAAGTAGATGCTTCATTGATGATCTCAGACTGAGTCTTTGACTGATCAGTCTTTTGACTCTTTAAATTTGAAGGTGTTTAAGACAAGTTTATGTGACATGTCTTTGATTGAGTTTTGTGATTTTAATATTTTAAATTTTCATCTACTGTTTATGTCTATGATTCAAAATTATAATGGAAGATGTGTATTGTCATGTCCCCTCCCATCGTTCCCGAGCAAGGGAGAGAACATGACACTAAAACTGGGCAACTAGCCCCATGATCATTAACAAAATTCATTGAAAATAAAAAGACATATGCATATGTATAAATTTAAGAAACACAACAGAAGTAAATTCAACTACACATCTAGCATGCATTCAACATATTCATGATAGTCATCAAATAAAGACATTATAGAATTAACACAAGATAGTACTTATCTTGAAACAAAGTAGTCCCAAGCAACTGGCTATGCAACTGCAACGTTCCGCCCAACCATAGGCCAGTTGTGCTCATCAATATCTCAACACAACTGCCACCCCCGAGTTGGGCATGATTTCTATAAGGAAAAAGGGAACAACATACTCACACATAGCCAAATATACACCAAAATCAATCAAGCCAATCCACAGTTGGGTTTATCAGGTTGCTAAGGCAGTGGAAGGGAATGAATTGCTAAGCTAGTGAGCTCAACCACAGAGCTATGGATACCTATGCAAGATCTATCTAGCTTGGTCCCCACAATACCTACACACCCAACACAAGGAAGTATTCCCTTCACTCTTTTGACTCTTTAAATTTGACGGTGTTTAAGACAAGTTTACGTGACATGTCTTTGATTGAGTTTTATGATTTTAATATTTTAAATTTTCATCGACTGTTGATGTCTATGATTCAAAGTTATAATGGAAGATGTGTATTGTCATGTCCCCTCCCATCTTTCCCGAGCAAGGGAGAGAACATTGACACTAAAACTGGGCATCTAGCCCCATGATCATTAACAAAATTCATTGAAAATAAAAAGACATATGCAGATGTATAAATTTAAGAAACACAACAAAAGTAAATTCAACTACACATCTAGCATGCATTCAACATATTCATGATAGTCATCAAATAAAGACATTACAAAATTAACACAAGATAGTACTTATCTTGAAACAAAGTAGTCCTGAGCAATTGGCTGTGCAATTGCAACGTTCCACCCAACCATAGGCCAGTTGTGCTCATCAATATCTCAACACAATTGCCACCCCCGAGTTGGGCATGATTTCTACAAGGAAAAAGGGAACAACATACTCACACATAGCCAAATATACACCAAAATCAGCCAAGCCAATCGATAGTTGGGTTTATTAGGTTGCCAAGACAATGGAAGGGAATGAATTGCTAAGCTAGTGAGTTCAACCACAGAGCTATGGATACCTTTGCAAGATCTATCTAGTTTGGTCCCCACAATACCTACACACCCAACACAAGGAAGTATTCTCTTCACTGCTACACAGTCCCTCAGATCATACCTTCCATTCTAGTGCTCTTCAAGGTGTGCATAGACGAGTAGCCAAGGCCCTTTTGATCTTTCTGTGAGATTACTCTTTTCACTAGGTTTATCAAGCCAATTCTAGTCCTCTTCCACTCCCAATTTCTTACTCACAAGTTCAAACCAAAACAGGGGTGCACATAATAGCAAAACATAAGTGTTGGGCATGAAGAAAAACGTTTTGATAGTGGGATGCCCAAAATGGGGTTTCCATGAGTTTCCAAAATCGTGGGAAACCCAAAATGAAATGTTAGATGGGGGAATCAACCCTGGGAGAGCAAATTCGATTTCAAAAAACATTTATGGGCATTCAAGGGGCAGAAACGGCCTCTATAAACCCCCAAATCGTGACTCTCCTCCTCCTAGCCACTGTGCAACACAAAAACGAATTCCCAGCTATGGACAATGAAGGAAAATGATGGAAAACGTGAAGGAAAAAGCCCCAGCTAGCTCAGACTGCGTGAGGGAGCAAAGACCATGGGTATAGAATGGCTTGGGCACAATTTGGTGGATGTTTTCTTGTCATGGAAGCCAAAATACGATTTCCCTAAATTGATGGCTTGCCCATACACAAAATTGGACAGCCATACCTCTCCATTCCCAATGCATTTCTTAACCAACTCTTGGAAGAATTAAATGATTGGGTGCTAAGTCAAAATGGGTAGTTGAGGGTTTATGGGTTCTCTCGTTGACATTTGGCTTAACACTATTGGCGCAAAGGTTTGAATATTTTCCCTCCCTATCCCTTGTAAAAATCATGCCCCCATCTCTTGTTGCATTGCATAGTTAGTTGTTGGTATTTCATTAAAATTCATATTTACATGATGTCTTAATATCTATTATGCGTGGCTAGCACGAGAACCATATGCATTGATTTTTAATTGCCAATACATAAATAGCTAAATCGATGGGATTGTTAATAACGATATTTACATCATTTACAATTTTAATGCAATAGGGTTAAAATCAGGATATTACAGGTATGCATTGTAAATTTAGAATTTATCAATGTGAAATTCATATACTCAAATGATTAATGATTCATGAATCAATGGTGAATTGACAACAGTGTTTACAATGATGAATTTACTATTTACTTTTAAGTTTTAGTATGTAAATGGTGATGGCATGAGGATGTTATATATTAATATGTTGGGATTTATATAAATTATATATTTTAATAATTTTAAAGGCCTCAACGTCCCCCCATGTCCTAGATTTTCCTTAAATTTGGGTGTGGTCTCCGATTCTCCACACATCCCCAATGTGCGTTTCCCTACTCTTGCTCTCCCACGTCCTGAAAACTTGGTGAAACACTGGTATTTTCCATTGGCATTCCCATTTATTGTCTTATCCATATGCTTTTTGATGAAGGAAATACAGTTCATGGTCCTGTATGCATGATCAATGGCTTATTCTTGTGTTTGATGCACTCTAGTCCAACTATCTTTATGTCTATATTTTATTTCTGTTTTTAATATATATATATATATATATATATATATATTCGTGTCCCCATGGTTCCCTTGTAGGGGGGTTTATTGTTTTGTGTCGGACACCCGAATTCCTGTCCTCCATCTCCCAGGTTTAAGTGATTTAGATTCTATCTGTTAATTGAAGCTGAATGCTACTGGTAATTACTAATATGGCATATAGGTTACCATACCTATCTTACTAATCTATGTATAGGTTCGGTACTAAACTGCTTTATACATCAATTTTTTCAGTAGATATAGATTTGAGAATGAAACACAAAATAAACCGTAACTAAATAAGACAGGGCAGGCACAACTTGTTGGCTGAGTTGGCTAGGAGTCGTTGGTTCCTCTTCAAATGCCCAATGTGTCCTCCATCAACATGGCCAATTCTCTAAGAGTCTTCCTCTTGAATTCTGAAACGTTACTTGTGATTTTGAAGGTATTACCGTCCCAACAGTCTTGGTTAGCCTAAGTGAGCCAGTGTATAATTCAAAACATGAGATAGCTCGCTCTCAGAGATATTCATGCACTGATGCCAATGATTATCTCTCTCCTTGTTCATTATTTCCTTGCTTTCCAGGGCGGCCAGAACTGCAGCATTTGTAACCTGATGCTTACCTCTGCTACTGGCTAAAGTCTGGACGTTAATCCCAACCTCCTCCAGAATCTACTCAGCCATTCTCTGGTATCAAAGGGTTTGGCATCAGGAGGTAGTGTTTGCCCCCCCAACCCTGATGGTGTTGAAATTTCATCAAGTTAGGGTTATATACAGAAAAATAACAATTCATCATACTCTAATGCAGAAAATACATTTAATAAACATTTACAAATATTGAATATTAAATAGTGCAGTAGTAAAAACTATCATAACATAAATTTCATGTCTTTAGCACTCTCAGGTCACTGTGTTAAAGTACTTTTAACACTACCAGTTAGGTCACTGTGCTAAGTTAATCTTCAGCAACATGTAACGTAGAATAACTAAATTTAACCACATAATAATAAAAGAGAAGATACTTACTTGTGTGTGGGACCCTTCCTATAAAATACTCAGAAGAGTTACTTACTTTCAGTAAACACTGTGCCTCAGAGAGGCCAGTCAAATCTGGAAACTATCAGACCCTACAAGAGGGTAGTACAAACCAGAGAGAGAGAGATGACAGGTTGAGATATAGTCAAATAGTCAAAGACAGTCAAGAACACAGTGACAATCTTAATCAAGTCTTAGCATAAAAGATCTGAATCAAATACAAGTCTTAGCACATAGATCAATCCACAAACAAGACTCAGCACAAAGATCTGGCCACAGTAAAGGTTCAACATATATAAACAAAGTCTGAACACATAGATCCGACTCAAACAAGACTCAGCACAAAGATCTGGCCACAGTAAAGGTTCAGCATATATAAACAAAGTCTGAACACATAGATCAGACTCAACAAAGTCTGAGTACAATAAATCAGATTTGCATAAGGTCTTTACACAAAAGACCTAACCACCAGTTTTCATAGCCCTCATACATATATGCTCAGTAGGATAAATCAGACTTTATAGGCCTCACGGCCTTCACAGATCAGACTGAAACTGGACTAAAGAAGCTCACGGCTTCCACCAATAATCTCTTAGCATACAGATCAAGACCTAAAAAGAGTCACGCCTGAGTTGTGAGGTTAGCATAGGGTCACATTCTTCTTCAACAGGCAACCACAAAGCAGATCGGACCTCAACAGTGCTTCAACAAGCAAATCAAATCTCAAACAGCAGATCGAGTCTCAGTTTATCCATAGAGAGCAGATCAGATCTCAATTAAACCATAAAACAGTAGATCGAGCCTCTCCAAAGTCATGGTTGAGTTTAGCTAGATCTCAGGAAGCAAAACGGATAGTAGGCAGGCTGGATAGACCTCAACTAGGTCACAGCTCAGTCAAGAGTAGAAGCAGCGAACCCTGGCAATAATCAAGCAGATCAAATCTGAAATGTTCAACAGGTGGGCAGCCTCCAAAGCAAGCAGTATAATCCTTGACGTCAACCTCAAAAGATCAGAGCTTGAGATGTGAAGTAATAATGATAATCAAGTGAAGAGATAGACTTGAATTTATATTGTCTTGGTGGCTTCTAGAAGGGTCATACTTATAATTCTTTAATGACTTAGGATTCCATAGATTTAGGGAGGAATAAAAATATATATATATATATATATATATATATATATATATATATATATATATAAATAAAAAAAAAAAAAAAAAAAAAAAATAAAAAAAAATAAGAGATAAGATAAAAAAATAAAAATAAAAGAGTCACATAAAGTGGACTAGTACCCATAAGACTAAAACAACAAAGGTGGTATAAATAGAAGGTGGGTCAATGACCCTAATTACCACAAATCAAAGACAGGGTATCACAAGACTTAATAAACAACAAGGTACAAGGACCAAAAGTAAATCACCCAAGGTGGAAAGGTACAACCAGTCATCTCTCTCTCAAATATACAAATGTTCCATATAACCTGAAAGTTCATCATCATTGTATAAGGAAGGGTTCACACAGATGATGTGATCATGTGGTCCTCTCAACTGCTCCTTAGGTCAAATGTTAGTAGCTTCCACAAGGGGTGGCCAGTCCCTTGAGAAGACCAACCAACTCATCCATCTCGAAGACCTAGGAGAAGAGGACATCACACATCATAATCTTGGTAACTGACCAAGTGCCTCCATTCTCAAGGAATGGCTTCTCAGCCCAAGGCTAAGCCTCAGTCGTAGACTGAGACATGTTGATCAACCATCTGGTCCATGACCAGGTTCTCCATTCTCCCAGAGAATGGTCCTCAGCCTCAAGCTGAGCATTCAGTCATAGACTGAATGTTGATCAACCATCTGCAGGACCTAGGATGTCTCTATCTCAACCTGCAGGATCTGCTTGGTCCTCGTGACCAAGAAACTGTCTGGTCCCAGACCAGAATACCCTAGAGACAAATAGGGGCCCTAGCTACATGCTAGGGACTTTGCCATGGCATCCATCTGCTTGGTCCTTGACCAAGAACCCCAGGAGACAGCTGGGGGCCCTAGGGTACCTTCTAGGGTCTTACTCATTACTCTACCTGGTTAACTTGACCAAGAACCCTAGTTAACTGACTAGGGTACCATTCTCTCTGAGAATGGGTCTCGCAGTTGCACTAAAAATTAACAGATGGCTCTGTCCCTGT
Organism: Larix kaempferi; assembly: GCA_027924585.1. Taxonomy (NCBI): domain Eukaryota; kingdom Viridiplantae; phylum Streptophyta; class Pinopsida; order Pinales; family Pinaceae; genus Larix; species Larix kaempferi. The sequence goes on along the minus strand of BSBM01000431.1, from coordinate 8,678,074 downwards.
TGGGTTTACCATTGACTTACTGGGACAGTTGTGGCCTCTACAGCGAGTAGGGTCTGGGCTGCCTTCTTGCTCTCAAGCTCTCATAGGAGAAAGAATGGATAGATGCATAGAATTGAGTCCTACCCTATGTTGTTGGGAGCGTGGAGCGAGAGCGAAGCAAAAAGCGAAATTTTCAAAAGCTCCCGTTTTGAGAGCGTTTCGGGAGCGTTTTTTATATAGTATATATTTTAATAAATTTTGATGGATTTATATTTAAAAAATATGTAGGATGTTCTTAGTTATAGAAAACATCGATTAAACCATATAACATCAATCATCTAGTAGTTATAACTTATAACATTATCATCAAATGATCAACCATAACAATTTTATAGGATCTTGGCAAAGAAGGGAGGTACCATAACATTGTCTCAGATGATCAATCTAGTAAAGGAGCTTTTAGTATAGGAGAGGTAGGGAGTGCCTCGGGAGCAATGTTATCGGAACCGGACCGGTCATCGAACCGGCGAAGCCCAAAATGTGAACCGGACCAGAAACCGGACCGGAACCGGAAAAAAACCGGGAAAAAAACCGGTCGACTAAAACATACATAAAATATTCATATTTTGTAAAAAAACATATATATTCATGTGCATACATATGAATCCAAACCATTAGTACACAAATATGCAAAGTTTCTCATATATATAGCAAGTATGGATGCAAATAACCAAAACAACACCGAGTGCAATACATCTCTGAGGTTCTGAACCAAAGTACATCAACAAAGAGGCTCGAAATGGCAACCATAGTACTAATGAATAAAAATAAACTGATCATAGAAGCATAGAAAACTTGTTTTTTGTGTTTTTTTTTTTTAAATTTCAGTTTTGTGGGTCCACTGTACGGACCGGCCGGTTCGGCCGGTTTTGACTGGTTCTGGCCGGTTCCGGCCGGTTCAGTACCCGGTTCAGAAAAAAAATCCGGTTCAACCGGTTTTGGTCACTGATCGGACCGGTTAACTCTGTAAACCGGTCAGACCGGCCGGTTTTGCCGGTTCCGGTCCGGTTCCGATAACACTGCTCGGGAGCTCCATGGGAGCGTGCTCCCAAAATTGGGAGCATTTTGGGAGCGAGCTTCCAAAGGAAGCGAGCTTCGGGAGTGGGAGTGAGGGGGTAGGGGGCTCTCCCACGCAGCATAGGTCCTACCAACTGGTTTAAAGGCTTGATCTGGCTATGAATGGACATGATGGATTGAGGGCACCTTCCATTTGCTGCTGATATGATGTGCTATCTTACCCATGAACTTCATGTAAGGGATACCTTTAATTGCACTTCAATCAGCATATCATAACATAATACCCATTGTGCAACCATTGTTTTGTACCCTTCTTGAAGATCAACATATCTTAACATAATATCCATTGAGAAACCTTTGTTTTTTAACCCTTACTCAATATTAAGATCAATACATATTAACACAATACCCAATGAGAAACCATTGTTTTTATCATTCTTCAAGATCAAAATATATTAACATAATAACCACTATGAATCAGTGTTCCAGCAAGTTTTCGGGACGTGGGAGTGCGGGAGCTGGGAAACGCACATGGGGGATGTGTGGAGACCACCCCCAAATTTTAGGAAAATTCATGGGGGATGGGGGGATGTTAGGGTCTCTAACATAGGGGACCCCGTCTCTAAAATTGTTAAAAAAATTTAAAAATATATATCCCAACATATTAACATAACAATTCCTCATCCCATCACCATTTAAATATTAAATTCATCATTGTGCAATGTAAACACGATTGTCGATTCATTTATGATTTATCTTATTTTAATTTGAGTATTTGAATTTCACAATGATAATTTTAAATTTATAATACATGCACATATTTTTAAAGTGAAATTTATAACTTAAATAATAGATAACTCTGAATCATAAACACATGCAAATTTGAAATAGTACATCCACTATTTAGAACTACACTTACAAATATATTATATAACTCAATAGATACTAAAGTCTGAAATAAAAAACACTAAATAGTAAATTAAATTTACTCAAAAATGGTAAAGAGTGACGAGTGAAAGACTCGGTACGAGGTCATCAGTGATAGTATCTAGAGTCAAAACTCAAAAGTTAAAATGAAAAATAACAATGCAAAAACTGAAATCTAACAACGGTAAGTTAGGTTTAGTATCTTTTGAGCTTTTTATGTTTTTTTGAAAAAAATTTAAAAACTTTGGAGGGGGCATTTGGGCATCCTGCTTTTTGGGAGGGGGTGCCTAGACGTCCCCCTTTCTGTGACCCCTTTTTTGTGAAATGTGCCCCACATCTTGGTAGGACGTCCCCCTTTCTGTGACCCCCTTTTTGTGAAATGTGCCCCACATCTTGGTAGGACGTCCCCCTTTCTGTTACCCCCTTTTTGTGAAATGTGCCCCACATCTTGGTAGGACGTTTTTCCCATTGTTTTAAAAATCGGTCAACTCGGACTCGGTCGAGTTGATCGAGTTGACCCTCCATCAAGCTGACTTGGCCTTCAAACCGGATTGGGTAACCGGTTCGGTGCTGAACCGGTCGAGTTGATGTCCGACTTGGCCGAGTTGGTACTGAATCGGTCAACTCGGCCGAGTCTTAACATGAACTGGTCGATTTGTCTAGAAAAAAATGTGCTTTGTTCAGTTACTCAGTAGATTTGGCAATACTAAATGGTAATGTTGAATTCTTAAAGTAAAAGTGATATTTTCCTTATCTTTCGTTGATATTTTCCTTATTTTTCGTTGATATGTTAAATTCTTAAAGGATAGAAAACGAAAGATAAGGAAAATATCAACGAAAGATAAGGAAAATATCACTTTTACTTAAATTTTTAACATTACCATTAATTGTTTCAGGATGTTTGAGAGTGGTTCCAACCTCATCGGACTTCATATGCAAAAAGTAGAATTTTAGATCCCATTCAGAATTCAATAGACTTAACAGTTTTCAGGATTCAAGGATTGCAAAGTTTCCACCAAATTCTATCATGTACGAGGGTATGGGATTGGCATTTAATCAAGTACATCAACCCCTCTAGATACCTTGATGTTGGTCGTGTTGATTTTTGAACTCCTCTATCATGACCTTAATAAAAAATGTACTCTTCACTCAAGTAAAATCACCATAAGCATGGGAATCTCTTTCAACTTTATTTTAACAATTGGATTAGGAAGTTTCATCAAAATTGTAGGGTGTTGAGTCATTGACTAATGTCCTTGGAGGATCAACTTTGATATATATCCCCATTTCCAAAATTTTTGGGGGTCACATTTCAAACGCGTCCCCGTTTCAGAAACTCGTCCCTGTTTCCCTGTTTCAACTTTCGTCCAACTTGGAATCTAACCCTAAAACCATAAGATGAATCCTAATCTCATGCTTCTAGACGTTCATCTACTACTACTACTACTACAATTGTAGATGACCTTTAGGAGTTTGAGCTTTAGCCAAATGATGATGCTATTGCCTATGACATTGTGAGTCTTGATTTTAGTTCTACTTTTAGTTCTAGCAATGGTGACGAGTTTGATGATTGATCAATGACATGCATGATGCATGATGTAGTGGTATCATATCAAGTTGTTCTTTGGACTCCGCAGGCCATTTAGGCCTCATTGATTATGTATTTTGTTCCAAAATCTAGGTATGTATTGCACAGTACATTTCATGCCATTTTGATATATTCACCCTTCTATGGTATATAAATGAGTAGGCTTTGGATATTTTGTCTCTAATGCTTTGGAATCATGGATTATAATCTTTAAAATATTGTTTTCTTTAAATTTAAATATTTCATGTAGTTTTGAGTAAACTTAGTCATTAAATTCAAATCGGCCGAGTCATTGCTGATTCAGTACCGATTCCGAGTCCGAGTTTGAGTTGACTGATTTTGAGTCCGAGTCCGAGTCTGAGTTGACTGATTTTGAGTCCGAGTCCGAGTTTTAGAACATTGGTTTTGCCACGCGTTTTGTAGGAAAGGGGACATGGCAAAACGTTTCGCTAGGTTCCCCTTGGTCTTGTGGGCGTGGCCCGCGTGGGAAACACAGGGGGTGTGCCCTCGACCCCGCGGGATGCATCCTGGTGGAAAACTGCTCCAAACCATTGTTCTCTATCCTTATTCAATTAACATATCTGGTTTTATTTGAATAAAATGCTTTCTTTTTAAAGTTTATTAATAAATGATATATACTTGCATTTTATGCAAAAAAGTGGGCCACAAAGAGTAGTTGTCATGAGAAAAACCTAGCAACTAGCATATGCCCAAAGGGCTGCATAATTGAAAATTATAAAATGTCGATGCCTAGAGGGATTGCAAGTCCAAAAAGAAAACAATCATGTAGCCTAGGGCTCGAAACCATATAGCAAATATCAAAAGCCAACTCGCCACAATAAAGACAGTCATAAAGATTAAGCAACAACAACAAATCCCATGTCTGGATGAGGGTTACAATCATCAGGGTTTGGGTCTCATCCATTAATTGGTTGTGCATCAATGTGTGGGGAGAGGTCCCATCCATTGTCATTCTTTTTCTTTGAGCGCTTCTCCATTGAAATAGCCAGATTGAGCTGGAGAACTCGTCATTCTTAGGCTGAGGAGGGGTTGGGCAATTGTGGTGCTCTCGGCTTCGGTGTTCATTTTGTATCCTCATCAGGTGGCCTGTTGCCAGAGCTGTGGGAGCAAGCCAAACTTGAAGGGGAATGCACCTCCGGGAGGCACTCAGTTTGTGGTGCATGGAACCACACCCCAGTCTTTGAGAACCCTCTGAAGATGCGCCAGCTTAAGGTCCACCTTTCCAGGTTGCCCCTGAATCTGCAAGTGGAGGTTGGCACATATTAGAGCCTCATCATACCAGGTAAATTTGCGGAAATGAACATTATCAGTACATTAAATTTTTTTGTTTAAGAAATAAAAGTATCTATTCCAATGAGATGCCATGTTCTCTAAAATTGAACGCCCCATGGGAGCTTATCACCAAGGAGAGCAGACTTCCAGGTTATGGATTTGGGGAGCTGACACAAGGTGAAGGTCCATTCTCAGATTGTCTTAGCAAGAGGGCAAAACCAAAACAGGTGTTTGACAGTTTCTTCCTTGTGACATAAAGGGCGTTTGGGTTGAGCAACTCCAAGATACTTTAGGCACTGGCCAAAGGGAAGGCCGCACAAAATCATGGAGCAGGCAAAAAAGACTTTTCTTCAGTTCAATATAAGCCTGCTATATTGCTTGAAGCTGAAATAACCAAGTCAACTGCATAGAGGACATCCTCTAGAGCTTGTTTAACTTCACGTTGAGGTCTGGCCTGGAGCTCAACCAAAGATAAACATCGCAGCTGGTTGTATGTCTTAAACTCTTTGGAACAGTTCCACCTCCAGTCTTGCCACCAAGCAGATGGTGCAGGCATCCCAGCTTATGAAAGAGGTCATCTGTGACCATTTATTTAACCCTCTCTAGAACTAGCTTATTTGTTAAGTTCAGTGAAAATTCATCCTTTAGATTTGGCCAAGGCTTCCATTCATGCATTTTGTGAACAAAAAGATCATCCACTGTAACAATACCTTTCTTGAGAAGCCGCCTTGATGAAAACCAAGCAGTTTCTGCTAGTGCCTTGCCATTAACCAGCACCAGGGGAGACCACCAGATGCAATGGTCATCAAATGAAAGGCCTGTTCAATGCAGGTTCTCTTTCCAGGTAAAGAGGTGCTTATGTCTTCCCAGTCTTTCCAAATGCTTTCAGCAACAAAGATACCTTGACCTTGACCAGGGTTAACAAGAGTGTTTGCAAGTTGACTTTTCTTCAGCCCCCTTTACTCGGTGGCTTTCCAATCAACACATCTTAACAAAATTTCCCTTGCGTCACAATGAACATATAATACATAATGGCCACTGTGGCAATTCTGTTTCTAAACCTTCTATGAAACAGGACTGCACAGGTTTTCTGTTTAACATATTCTAATATAGTACCCAATGTGAAACTATTGTTTCACACCTCTCTTCAATCATCATATCATACTTGGCTAACAGGGCCTTGGTTCATTGGTGAGGTTGATAGAGCATTAAGGTGTTCACTAGGGTTACAACTTACATTCTTTCTCATTGTTGTCTGCCCCACCTGAATGTCATGACTTTTAAAGGGATGAGGCCCGGTGCAAGACTCGAGTGATTTGGCAGAATAGAGACCCCTTTGGCAGAATAGAGACCCCTAAGGCCTGGCACCGAAGCAAAAGGAATTAAAGAACAACATATCATACATCATAGCTGTTGTGATGGTTTTGCTTTTATTCTTCTTGAAACAAGAATGCTCAAGTTTTCTGATTGGGTTATTGTTTATTAGGCTACAGATCCATTTGATGTTGGGGTTTTAAAGCTTGCTAATATTAATTCAGACCAAGAAATTCTAATTTATTCCATCTTTTGTTACTATGATGTTTTGTATGAGGGATACAAATAATTGCTAAAAGAGGGTTTTTTATTTGTTTGTTGCAGGATTATCATAGTTTTGAACATGGAAGTTAGGATACCTAAGTGTGACATAGTGGGTGAGCCGCAACAGCTCATAGATGCAAATGCCAGTGCTCAGCAGCAGCAGAGGGCTGCAATCCCATTGCAGTCTGCTCCTCAGGCTCAACCTCCACCACAAGCCCAAGTGGTGCAGTCTTATGGAAGTTCTCTCAACACGGGGCCTGGATCACCACAAGCTCAACCGGTGCAGTCTTATGGGAGTTCTCTCAGCACAGGACCCAGAACACCACAAGCCCAACCAGGGCAGTCTTATGGAAGTTCTCTCAATGCAGGACCAAGAATACTGTCAAACATGAACATGGATGCTCAATCAGTGAGTGGAGTCTATCAAAAGAATGATCCCAGTGTTGCAGTACCTGCACCCTCGCACATGTCTGGAGCTGGTCCTGGGCCATATACAAGGTCTGTGCAGCCACTTCATCCAATGCAAAACCCTGCAGTCGGGGGAATAGGTGGAGAAGTTGGTAGAGGAATGAATGCTGCCTCTAATCCATATGGTCGTCCAGCTGTTGCCCCTTCCTATCAACCACCTCCCATGTATTCCAGCAGAGGACCGATTGCTAGAAATGAGGCTCCTGCAAGAATTATTCCTATTGCAGCATTGAATCCTTACCAAGGCCGATGGACAATAAAGGCTAGAGTCACTGCTAAGGGGGAACTTCGTCGCTATAACAATGCAAAAGGAGATGGAAAAGTCTTTAGTTTTGATCTGCTAGACTCTGATGGTGGGGAAATACGAGTAACCTGTTTTAATGCTGTCGCCGATCAGTTTTATGATCGGATAGAAAGTGGGAAAGTTTATATAATCTCCAAGGGAAGTTTAAAACCTGCACAGAAAAATTTCAATCATCTAAAGAATGACTGGGAAATTTTCTTGGAGTCTACTTCAACAATAGAACCATGTTTGGAGGATGACAGGTCAATACCAAAGCAGCATTTCAATTTTATACCAATAAGTGAAGTTGAGAATGTGGAGAACAATTCTATGGCAGATGTCATTGGTGTTGTAATCTCAATCAATCCATCTAGTATAATACTGAGAAAGAATGGTACGGAGACTCAGAAAAGATCTCTTCAACTAAAGGACATGTCAGGTCGCAGTGTGGAGTTAACTATGTGGGGTGGCTTCTGCAATAAGGAAGGTCAGCAAATTCAAGAGTTATGTGATGGCGGAGCCTTCCCCATCCTGGCTGTTAAAGCTGGACGGATTAGTGATTTTAGTGGAAAATCTGTGGGGACAATCTCCACAAGCCAACTTGTTATAAACCCAGACCTTCCAGAGGCCCATCGATTGAGAGACTGGTTTGAGAGAGAGGGGAAGTGCATTGCTTCTCAGTCTATTACTAGAGAGATGACATCTGGGGGACGAGCTGATATGCGTAAGATGGTTTCTCAAATTAAGGATGAAGGACTTGGTAGATCTGAGAAGCCTGATTGGATTTCAGTAAAAGCAACAGTATCTTTTATAAAGACAGACAACTTTTGCTACACTGCTTGCCCCTTGTTTATTGGAGAAAGGCAGTGCAACAAGAAGGTTAGCAATTATGGGGATGGAACATGGTTTTGTGAACGATGTGATCGGAATGTTCCCGAATGTGATTATAGATACCTGCTTCAAGCCCAAGTGCAAGACCACACTGGGTTGACTTGGGTCACTGCTTTTCAAGAAGCAGGTGAGGAAATTATGGGTGTCACAGCAAAGCAGCTCTACATGGTGAAGCATGTAGAACAAGATGATGCCACGTTTGCAGAAATTATACGAAAGGTTATTTTCAATCAGTATTTATTCAAACTTAAAGTGAAAGAGGAGACATTCAGTGATGAACAACGGGTAAAGTGCACGGTCATTAAAGCAGAAAGATTTGATTATTCATCTGAAAGTAGGATTTTATTGGATTTGATTAGTAAACTTTCCAGTGGAGGGTCTAGTAATATGTCAGTATCAGCACCAAATCTAGGAACAAATGCTGGGTCGTACAGTGCAGGATACGGTGGAAGTGGTTTAGGCAGTAATTACGTCTCCAGTGGGCTAGGTGCAAATCAAACTAGTGAAAATATTGCTGGTGGTGGGGGATATTTTGGCAACTCAGGTAGTTATGGAGGAGCACAAAATGGGAGTTCAAACATGTATTCAGCTGGAGCTTCATGTCAGAGATGTGGTCAAGTTGGACACTGGGCAAAAGATTGTCCAGGTTTAGATCGTGTTCCAGCTGCCTATGGTACTGGTGGTGCTGGAGGTGGCTATGGCACGAGGAGTGGTGGTTATTGAACAGTAAAGGCAATTAGTGTTCATGATAGTCAAAGTAAACATTTGTTTGTCAGAAATTTTCTATATCTTCAAACTCTTGAATGTGTATTTATAATGGAAAACTGAGGCATTAGGGGAAGGATGTTTCGTATTCAATCCATTAACTTTATTTTTGTGGAATGAAATTCAAATCCGGATAAGTAGCCATTGAAGAGGGTTGATAAAACCACTCTCTTTCTCTCTCTCTCTCTTTCTATATTGTAAAAAAATAAAATTTTCCAGAGATATTTATACTTTCTATCTGTAAAATGTTCCTTTTGCTTATGAAAGTTATATTTAATTTTCTTGTGGCAGCCCTTGGTGCAGATGCAACACTGTTTGAAGTTGATAGTAGTGTGCCCAGGCACAAGATTCTAATGTTAATTGGCTTGGTTTGACTACAGTTGCTCAACAAGTTTGGTGAGTATGAAGATGGACCTTGAGATGTGCATCTTTACAGTGTTTTTAGACCACATCTTTTGTCTGATTACCTGTACATAGATATTAGACTTCCTCTGTCAGTAGTTATTTATCTTGAGTTTTCGTTACCTCCCATCCACTGAAATACGAGGAAATAATTAGTTGTCTCTGAAAAACAATCAATAGCAACTTTGGAATAACATAGTCCCACAGATTAGAAGCAATGTGGACCCAAATATGAGACTTTTTGATTCTTGACTTTGGATTGAGAGAATAAAAATAGTGTGTGACCAACCACCTAACAAATTGTTCTTACTCACCTTTGGCCCAAAGGCTGTGTGACCAACCACCTAACAAACTGTTCTTACTCACCTTTCGCCCAAAGGCTAAATAAAAGGTCTTCCAGACATTGGAAGGTACCAAAGACCGATCGATACAAAAGGCTGGGCCTTGAGCAAGATGTAAGATGTGAAGTTACCTTTGATTGTTTTGAGAAAGAATTTTGCTGTAAAGATGCCCTCTATGTCATGGAAGACCTAGAATCACAAGTACATGCCAAGTTGCATCTTCTCAGGAGATATATGAACTGTGCCAGGGCACAGTCAGAGAGGCTTGCCCTCCTTGCCTCAGTGAAGAAAGGAAGCAAATCTCTTCCATGAACCTAATTCTGTACTGTTTGTGGCTTTGTATAATGATTAATCTGACTTATTATTTGCCCAAAAAATCAGTAATAACAAGTAGTAGTGGTATTATGATATGTCATCTGTTCTAGAGATATATCGAATTGAAATGTTAGTGTTGTAAAATAAAATGTTTTTTCACAGGCAGGATGGAATGTAGAATCATAGATTCTCCAGTTACAAGACTGCTGCCATAATTTTGTTAGCGAGGTGACATTCTTTTGTATGCCTGCAAGATACTTCAGCAGATGACAGGTCGAAGAACAGAATGGAATAGAAAATGTTTTTAATTTTCCTGATGTAATAGACCTCTCAATTACTATCAAGGATGCTATTTGATAACTTATAACTTGTAAGTTATAGGGAATTAACCCAGATGTGAAAGTAGTTTGAAATTTTAAAAGGATTTGTTGTCTAAGTGCACTTTGCAGTAGTTTTACTTCAGTTGAAGTTGTTGTCTGACTGCTATCTTGGAGGTTTGCATTCTGCAGTTCATTGCTTAAGAAAAGGATAGTCTGTAGGTTACTAGGATATATATCAACGATCTGGTATGGGTCTGTATCTATGTTGCACAGGTACCACTCTCTGGGATTAAGAGGTCTGTACCTGACGTTCCCACTCTCCAGGGAGCTCGGGAGCTGGAACGAAACACTCCAAATTGAGTGGGAGCTTCAGTGGGTACTTGGGAGCTTTTTGGGTATGTATTACTTCCCAATCTGCTGTTCCGGATACTTGTTTCGACAGGAGACTCCAATTGGGAGCTTCCTAAAGCTCCCAATTCAAGCGTACCCTTGGTTGGGGGCTTCCTAAAGCTCTCACCAAGTGCGGGCCGAATTTTTTCATTCCTCATTCCTTAAAGCTCTTTGACGGATAGGGAGCTTCCTAAAGTGCCTACCAAGTGCGGGATGAATTTTTTCATTCCTCATCCCCCATTGAAGCTCTTTGATGGATAGGGAGCTTCCTAAAGGTCCCTCCAATTGTGGGTTGAATTTTTTCATTCCTCGTTCCTCATTCTCCATTCATTCCTCATTTTCAAAGTTTCCAGGTATAAATGTGCAAAACAGTTCCTTATTTTCCTGACCGCATGTCAATGACTAGCTAGTAGACTGCTCCCTTTGGTACGAGTATTGAAATGTTTTATGGTATCAAATGGAAAGCATGATGTTTAAACTTTAAAATCCATCATCCTAAGGTTTCTCATACAATGCTCTTCAAGAAAAGCTCTCCACTTTAATTTTGTCTATGAAAATTCAAGTTTGAAAGCAGGATATAAAAGGTGTGAGGGTTCTGCCCTTTCCCATGCACATCATCTTAATATCATAGACTCTTCCATATATATATATATATATATAGATTCCATATATATATATATAGAGAGAGAGAGAGAGAGAGTTTTATCTTTTGTTTCTGATTTTCTTAGTTCTGAATTTTTTTCGGTGCATTTTTTAACAGTTTTATCTTTTGTTTCTGATTTTCTTAGTTCTGAATTTTTTCGGTGCATTTTTGAACATTTTTATTTATTTTTTGCTTAAAATTTCAAGCAGAGGCTTGAATTCTTACGAACATGTTATGTTCATTGTTTAAAATAAAGATATTATCTTATGCTAGTTTATGTAAATCTAGACCTAAGTTGCCAGGAAACTTGGGTACGGGGACGGGGATGGGTGCAGGGACGGGGAGGCCACTTTTTGAAACAAGGGACTTGGGTACATCGGGGGTATTATATATATATATATATATATATATATTTTTTTTTTTTAATTATAAATTATAAATTTATAATACATATGAAATTTAAATAATTTTTCATTTACATATATATTCATGTGCATCCATATGAATCCAAACCATTATACACAAATATGCAAAGTTTCTCATGTATATAGCAAGGTTGCATACAACTAAAGAAACATCAAGTGCAATCCATATCTGACTCAAAATACATAAACAAAGAGGCTAAATGGCCTATAGAGTCCAAAAAACTTCATGCTGCAACATATAATTACATATCAAAATCCTTGCCTATATTGGGATCCTATTCACCAGAATAGATCCATCTTAAAAGGAGATCTACCAAGCGCCGAGAGGGATCAAATCTCTCGAGATATAAATCTCTTTTTAGAGTGCAAATGTTGAGGAAGCGTTTTAATTTATCTAATTTGTGTAGTTTTATATTAATGCCGTTGTAAATGTTTTAAATCGCTGACATATTATTTTTTATAATATTTTTTTAAAAAAGGACACGTGTCAGCTTCAGGATGAGCACGGAAGGAGTTACACATCCCCCTTACTGAGCTGTAGAATGTGCCTCTTTGGTGCAATCAATAGCACCCGGTGCCCCCTCCTCTGGGCTCTAGCCTTTGCCTCTACCTTGAATCTTGAAATTAGTCCTCAAGGACATCAGTCAACACCCTATAGTTTTGATAAAACTTCCTAATTCAAGTGTTAAAATAAGGTAGAAAAGGATTCCCATGCTTAATAAGTGATTTTGCTTTAGTGAAGGGTACATTTTTTGTTAAGGTCACGACGGAGGAGTTCAACAATAAGCACCACCAACATCAAGGTACCCTAAATCTGTGACAAACGTCTTGGGTACTTCGGCCAAGTTTCGGGTATGGCAGGGTACGGCAGGGTACGTCAGGGTACATGGGTAGGGGGTATCCGATACGTGGGTACAGGGTTTCCGGTACATGGGTATGGGTATCCGGTATGGGTATGTGTACCTTACCCCCCGGTATGGGTACCCATGCTACTTAGATCTAGACAAAGATATCAGTTGAAGACGAATTTGTAGTTTTTCAAGTTGCCTGCTTTTAAATCCATGCATATGGCGTAAAGAGGATTCATGCTACCTGTTGATGACTTATGTTCCAATGCCCAACCTGTATAAAATTATTTCCTATTAAAATTAACACACACACCTGACAAATATGGGGGCAATCATTAATAACTACAATATGAATTATATTTTAGTTCTGGCCATCCTTTGTTCTGGACACAAAAATGAATTATATTTTAGTTCTGGCCATACTCCGTTCTGAATACAAATTCTAAATTCTGTCTACTAAATTTATCAATGACCAATCGAAGGTTTAATTTTGTTTTATTAATTATATATTTTGTATATTTTTTAATATATATCATTGCTGCTCCCAACCTGCCATTTCCTGCAAATTTGAAATCTCTAGATGTATCTGATACTTTTACCCACGTTCCGATGTTTCAGAAACCCGTGCAACATAGGTATGTACTATGTAATAATGTATCTGATACGGATATGTCAATTTCAGAAAATTTCAGGTACAATCTCATTGAGATACAAAAACACAAAATTATATAAAAATATACATACATGCAAGAAAAAACCTTAAAAGCATGCAAATATTCAAACACAAAATTAAGCATTTCTCAAGTAAAACTCAGTAGTCCAGATTTTTATTAACATTCTAATGCTATTCATGTTAATGACTGTCCATCACTCTGAAGGGTCCAAGGCTCCAAACAGCGTTTCGTCACCAAAATATTGGAAGGTCCAGCACAAGATGCTATACTCCTTTCTATATGTGTGCTTTGAGAGATATTTCAAAGTTCGTTCTTTTTTAGGTGTAACAATCATTTAAAAATTACTTAGCTGTTTTTATTTTCATTCTTAAACAGTTAAACTGGATCAATCCAAATTCATGTCCCAAATGGATCCAATATGGATCTGGGAAGAATCCGTGGCCATATTTGGGGCAGATGTGACTGGATACACATCCACGCAGTATCTGACCCTTTTCTGGCCGGGGTTTGGATTGGATCTGTATGACACAATCTTGAGGGGGGAAGACGGATCCAGTAACATGTGGGTAGGTTGTGATGGTTTACCTCTTTATGGCAAATAGTTCTATGCTATATCTATTTCCATGCATAATCTTTGATAACGATCCTTCTCAAAATGAGTGAAGCTGAATTCAACCTTCATGAGAATTAGCAGTTGTGAATTTGTAACTGATACAATCACCGTGTCCTTGGAAGCATTTTGTTTTGGTAAGCTAGATGAGAATCCTTCTATTCAACAAATAAAAAAAGTACAACATTTGCTGAAGGCCTCGTCCGAAGAGAACAAGGCAATTAGCAAGTCTTGCCCGAAGAGAACAGGGCAATTAGCAAACTATCCGCTCATAAGAATACGGGGGTAAACGTCAAGACTAACCTATGATGGAAAGGACATAGTGGAAACACAAAAAACACAAGGGCAATAAAAAACAAGAAGAAAGAGGTTGGGTCATAGAATTGATCGGGAAGGGTCCTTTCTTCCTTTTTTCTTACGAACATCAATCCAACTTGAGGTACTGTCAGGAGCAGATGTGTTTGATACATTGGCCAGCTGGACAGAAGAATTTCTAGAAACTCGATGTTCTGGGTCCAAGTTGTCTTCCTGAGTATCACTATTTGATTTGTTGGATTCATGGGGATGTTTTTGAGCACCTGAGAGCGGGGCATTGACCATAATAGTATCACTTACAGGATCATTGTTTGGAGGATCCTGTGATTGCTGAACTGATGGCTGAAATGAAGCCTGCTGAGTAACTGAAGACGGCTCGTTGGAGCTGTGGGTGGCAAATGGGCTGAAGGATCATTTCGAGGCTGCTTGCTTTCAGATTGAGGGGACGATTTGGTCTTGCAGACTTAGGAGTCTTGCCAGCCTTTTGCTCTTTTTTCTTGCATTCGAGTTGCTGGGAGCTTGGAAAGAAGGACAAGCTTCCTGAAGCTGCCCTGTTTGTTGACAAGATCTGTAGCAGAAGGGAGTATTCTCATAGTTAACAAGCAGCGAATAAGGCTCACCATCAAGCCAGTTAATGAGGATCCTATCAGGCAGCCCACAACTGAGATCAAGCTCGACACAAATATGAGCAAAGGTGACATATCCTTTCGAGATATTTTCTGCATCTATCTTTATGAACCGGCCCAAAGAGTTACCAAGGGTAGCTAAAAAATCCGGAGTCCAAAAATGAAAGGGTAAATTTGGGAATCTTACCCAGATCGGAGTGGTCATAGCCGTCGTGGATAGCGGATTGAAATCAGGGAACCATTTCTGAATGGAAAGGCTGGAGCATCCCCAGAACCACAGTCCTTGCTCTATGATTCTCTTGCAATCTTTCTCCTTGGCGAAATTTACGATGAAGTAGCCTTAGGAGCAAAAAAGCAACTCATTATTTGTAGACCAGGTTTGTTTCACCCATTCCCTCAATGCTGTTTGAATCCTCCTGTCCTTGGAAACATTGTCTAAAGCATCCTTCTGCCTTTTGTCAAATATCTCAGTAATTATTTTTCTTGCACAGGTCCCATTCAAACTGAGTTTTGTTACTAGGATGAATAAACTCATATAAGAATCATTTTCTCTAGTCTTGATTATTTACTTCTAAGCTTATGATATTCAGTTATTGTATTTGTTACATACTAAAATAAGTGGTTGGTCTATACAGAAAGCTTAAATCATAAGTGTGCGATAAACTGTCCTGAAGTTTGAGAGCATGATCACTCCATTTTTCTCTTTAGGGTGATTGGTTAGTTGCAGAATCTGAAGAGAAAATGCCATTTATATGCCAATCTGCCTTCTGTAAATTACAACCATAGAGTTTCAAAATTGGAGTACATTACATTCATTTCCAATTCCTTTATGAACCACAACATCTTGGGTTTTTATAGAGCTCATAATTAGGTTTTGCTGGATGAAACTCTTTATGTACACGAGCAAGACATATAAATGGAAACAAATTAGAGTTTAATTATGTGATTGATTTATTTTTGAAACCTTATTTTTATTGCTAACAATCAAGGTTCAATTATTATAAATCTTACATGAGCAGCTATAATATATCATCAAAATTTTGCAAAAAAAAAACATGAGAGTTCGACCCCAAAATTTAGGGCCATTTGGAATTGTATCAAACTGGGATAAACTCAGATTGGAGACTCCAGGGATGTCCAAGTTCCTGTTGGTTGAGATGGAATATTTATAGATGAGGCAGGTCAAATGATTTTCGCCTGGGGTAGTACATGTCAATGCTTGTCTAATGAAACTTATTCCTACAGGGACAAAAAGGATACGGTGGGAAGTAAGAGACCAATTACCTTTGTTAATGTCTCATGTAAGGTGGGAAATCAGACACCAAAATTATTTTAGCCTGGGTGAGTATGTGGATCCTAATCCAATCAAGCAGGGGCGAAAAGGGATATCGTGGGAAGTTGGAGATATAAATTATTTTAGCCTGGGAGAGTATGTGAATGCTGATCAGATCAAAGCTTATTTCCGAAGGGACAAAAATGGATACGGTGGGAAGTCAGAGACCAATTGCCTCCCCCTTGCATAGGGAATAGATTGGATCCTCCTCTGTTTGCAGGAAAAAGACTCACTATGTAGAGTTTCACACTTGGATGGCACTGGTGGTCAGTTGCTTTGGAGAACAGTTCATTGTATTCAAAACAGTGTTGCACTTATTGGCAATATATATTATATATTGCCTTTTCTGGGGGTCGGCGATATTATCGCCATAAATTTTAATTATCACAATAAATTTGGGAAATTATCACGATAAATTGGAAATTATTGGCCTGCCCTATCATGTCTGTGTTAACCAATCAATTGCCATCAACCAATCAATTGTTGAGTGGGTATTTACTCTGATCTACCATATCCATATTCAGAGGCATGCAAAAAAAATGTTGGTATTTTCGTTGGTTTTCAAGATTTAGTATAGGGTTTACAATGTTCGTTAGATATACATGTTCTTGCTACTGTTCTTGCCACTTAGTATAGGGTTGCCATCAACCAATCAATTGTTGAGTGGGTATTTACTCTGATCTACCATATCCATATTCAGAGGCATGCAAAAAAAATGCTGGTATTTTCGTTGGTTTTCAAGATTTAGTATAGGGTTTACAATGTTCGTTAGATATACATGTTCTTGCCACTTTTAGCCATTTTAAATGGGAGACTTTACAATTATCTAATTGTGAGATTTTAATTGCAGCATTCTTTTGTGTTGATTAAATTTTCCCATCTGTTTTGTGCTGGAGGTTTGATCATTGATTCATCTTATGAGATACATTTATTTTTGTTTTGATGTGATTTCATATCATTATGTTAGGACTTATGACTATCAATGTGTGATGTACCACTTGACATGATCTTACATATCTTATATATCAATTTTATTTTGATATTTATGTAGCAATGTGTTTATTTGATGTTTTTTGTTAAGCTATCATAGTCTTATATTACTTTATTAACAAGAAAGTACATAGTCTTAAGTGGCTGGTCTACCACTGGGGAAACCAGACCAGCGACAGAAAAACCATTTATCAACTAGTTTCCATGGAAAGCTATTAGTAAAAGTTTTTATCAAACAACACCCAGAGTTTCCATGTCTATCAAAACTATCATATCTAGTGTTCTTTAGAGTAAGGCTAACTAAAAACAGAGTAAAGAAACTAGGTATCATTAGGAATTGACATAGTGGGCACCTTTAGCACCGGTTGAGCAACGCTATGTTGCCAACATGCAGAGTTTCCATGTCTATCAAAACTATCATATCTAGTGTTCTTCAGAGTAAGGCTAACTAAAAACAAAGTAAAGAAAGTAGTCATCATTAGGAATTGACACAGTGGGCACCTTTGGCACTGGCTGAGCAACGCTATGTTGCCTAGTTGTAGACGTTTCCTTGAAAACCATATCGATAGTTGCCTTTGCTAGCACATTAAGTTTAGCTCCAAGTTTTGTCATTGCCTTGGCAATTAGATGGAGCTTGGCATCCACCTAACAAATCTGCTCCTAGGTCTCATCAAAAGTTGTACCAACATCTCTTTCCTCTCCTGCTTACCGTCCATCAGTAATTTTCCTAGCAATGCCTTCATGCAACACAAAGCTACAACCTTAGCATATTTAATGTCTCATATCTTGGACGACCCCACATCCTGAACCCAAGGCTCCATGTTGGCTTGGATGTTCGTCTTTCCTAATGCCTCCTACTCACTCTTAATCCAATTATTGGCCTTTGCTATTTCCTGGTGAAACAAGTAATAGACAAATTTATTGAACATTTCATTTGCGGCTCTTGCCTCTCTCTGCACTTGCAGCATGTGGGTTCTATTTTTCCCACTCTGCCCATGGCATGCTCAACTTTGACTCACCATTTTGCAAACAATTCACTTGAACCATGCTCCCCAAACAAAATACCCCAGTCACCTTCCAAGAACTAGACCACAATCACGAGTAGCCGGAGCCTACTCACTCTGTTTGCGAGAGACCTCCCTCAGTCGTAGTTCTACTAGTTAAGAACTGTGGAAAATCCAAGATAGCACCAACAAGAGGGTTGGCTTTAACTACATTGTAATGTGGTGAGCTGCTTTCCTCCATCATTTTCCAGCACAAGGGAGTTGTCCCGCTGAACCTCGCTATCACCACCTCAAGTGGGGGAGCCATCACTTTCAAGCTGTGCCCCTTTCCTTCATTCTCCAGCTACCGCCATTACCAATCATTATGAACCCAAGTGCTCTGTACTCCAAGTGTACTCACATATACCCTGTCTCCCACTTCCTTACCATGTGTCCTTTTTTCCATGCTCTTTGTCGCCTCAGGTGGGAAAGCACGGTTGGCGTTTTGGGTCACGTTTCTCACCCAGATCCGGGGGTGTCTGTTTGATGTTGTTATTCCTTTAGATGTTTAATTTTTTTTTTTTTTTGTCTTTTTATTGTTTCTCGATATTACTGATAAGCTAGATTCCTATTCCTTGGTGATAAATTCTTCGACAAGATAAATGTAACATTGATTCAAAGGATACATGATGTTGAAAACAAGTCTTTATAGAACTTTGTAAGGTCAACTGTTATATTTGAGTCTAGCCTATTTAAGATGAACTTGGATGCCCAGGAATAAATTTGGATGCCCTCTCTTCCCCCCATCCTCCATTTCCTTCACTTTTGTGGTTGTAGAAAACTAAGAAAGTTCTATAATTTCGTTTGTCAAGACAATCATCAGGCTAGCAAGTAAATTTCTCCATATCTAAATCATTTGGCTTGTTACCCCTTGACATGTAGGGGTGATTTTTATGATCATTGCCTATGTGATCTTCCATCATATCCAACAATTTTCACAAATGATATCTATGGTTTTCCCATGGATATTTGAAAGAGACACTTTCAACTTGCTTAGTTCACCATGATATGTGCGAGCGATTAATGGGGACGTTCTGTTGACACAAGTGTTATGATATATGCTCTATAGTTGACTCAAGGTAAATTCTTTCTTATGTGTGGACATGACCATAAAGAATCGATGGTGTTATGGCTCATGTATCCTAGATTGTTGTTTTAGCGACTAAGGATACATTGTGGTGTGGTTATAATTCTTCCTAAGATTAAGTGTATGACCTTGAGAGTTAGGTGTATCCCTAGGGATTTAGGTAACTGTGACCCTCATTTCATGTCATTTACAACATTTTACCTAGCCATTTTCCATACCATGTCATTTCACTAGTCATTTCACCCATTTCCATCATATCCCCTTTTTGCAATTGACTTATTCTATGTTGTGTTCCATGGTCTATATATTATCCGTATGTGTAATCCCTAATTTAAAGTTAAAAGAGTCAAAGTACTTTAAGGGAAATGAAGCTAAATGAGAAATGTGAGCAATTCTCCCTTGCAAAAGCCATGATTCCTATATACCAACTTATCAAAGCCAAATTAAAAGAAAGGGACTTTTGTGTTACAAAAATTAAATAAAAAAAAGGGTTCACAAAATGGTGCAAGGAAACGATAACTCCAGAAGAAAATTATTCTCTTCTAAGGTACACATGCAAAAGATAAATCATCAACCCCTAGCCTTTGAAAGCTAAGGGGTATACCTAGCACTCAATCACATTTCTATGATGGTTAATTCACGAACATCTTTCCCTAACACCACATTCATTTCATCATCTTCACCTTACTTAGAAACTTAGGAAATGCACTTGGTCTAAGGGGTGTAACATGAAATTTGGATTAATTTTGGTTACACCATGGTAATTGTAAGGTTAATGGGATAATTAATCCAAAGTGAGTTAATTAGAAAAGTGCACTTGAAATTTTTTTTATTTTAATGTTTTACATATTTGAAGCTATTTTTTTTCTAAGTCGTACAATATATTGCCCAACACTTGGTTGATTCTCTATGGCTGACTTGATGGTCCCCTCCTAGATGATGCACCCTCCTCCATGCACACGTGGGAGGCTTGAGGCATACTTTTCTTCATCTTGATTGGCACATGTGAGAGGGCCAACCCTTTTTTCACGATACATTGATGGCTTGGATGAGTTGGCATGAGCTTTGACCACTTGGATCATTCTTCTTCACTCTTGATGGGATATTCAACATGTGGCACATGGATTGAGTAGTTTGTTGCATTTGCTAGTGGAGCGTTCTAGCGTTTTTGACTTGTCTTGGACCTTTGAGACACTTGGCATCCTCATTTATTGGAGCATTCCATCATTTGAGGTGGTTTTATTCATGGTTTGACTTGTTTATGTGGTACGTTGCAACTTGGAGGACTCATTCATGCCACAAGTGCCTTAGTTTGTTGTAGCGCTCCTCATTTTTATCCACTTTCTTTGGAGGGTGAGTTGTTAGTCATGACTTGGTTCATCTATTTACATATTGGATGAGGTTGTTAGTCATGACTTGGTTCATCTATTTACATATTGGATGAGGTTGTTACATCCATGTAGTGGTTGATTGGTCAAAACCCTAGGGGTTTTAGACCTAGCATTTACTATTTTTTTACCATATCTTCTAGAGCACTCCTCCTTGTGGAGTATTGTTTGTATTTTCATATATTATCTCTCATTGATTGAGTGGTGCGCCCCCTCACATCGTTAAGGTGGTTAGGGTTTTGGTATTTTGACCATGCCATGAGGATATTTTATTATTTTCTCTTGAGGAGTTAGTCTATCTTTCTATATAAGAGACACTCCTCTCATTGTATTTTTTTCTAGGACTAGGAGAATAAAAACACTTTTGCTACTCTTGTCTATTTTCTTTGTGTTAGTATACTTGTAGAATATTGTAGAAATAGGTTGAACATCTAAGTGTTTAATGTCCAAGTGTGGTTTCCTTATTCAAGTGGTGAACTGTGCATGGCAAGGTTGAGGTAATCTAATCCCAAAGTTATGTTGTTTTATTTACTAAGTTGCTTTAATTTCAGCTCTTGATGTATTTCTTGTAGTAAAATTTCTAGATTTTGCTAGTAGAATTTTTAGATTTTGCATGTAGGTTTATGTGAAAACTTTCAACACTTGAGTTCTCTATAAATTTGAAGAGAAATCACATTGACTATCAAAGACTAGGACAAGGGCTTGAACCTTCTACCCTCTCCTACTCTTTGATCACCAAAATCTTCTCTTGCTTCCCTTGTGACTCCCTGCCCTTTGCCCTTTCCTTGGGTAACTAGGCACTAGTCAAAATGTCTCATTTATTCTTTTGGTCATTTAAATTTTGTTTTAACCACTTGATTAGATTTTTGGTTAAATATGGAAATTAATCTTCACTTTAAGTTCATAATAGTTAAACAATGTTTAAGGAAATAATCCACTAAACCCTTCAAAACCCTTCAAAACCCTCTTCTAGAGGGCCACACTTAACTTATTAACTTATTACTTTGGTGTATTATTGTGGTTGGTCTTCATTTGAAAATCAATTCTTAGGACATTTGGTATGAAACCCTCTTCTAGAGGGCCACACTTAACTTATTAACTTATTACTTTGTTGTATTATTGTAGTTGGTCTTCATTTGAAGATCAATTCTTAGGACATTTGGTATGTTTTAACTTTACATAAGTTTTTGAAGTGAAAATATTTATGGATTTGATTTTATTTATCCCTATTTGAGCTCATTTATTTACATTTAAGTTGGGTTTAAATCAATGTTATCGGAACCGGACTGGTCATCGAACCGGCGAAGCCCAAAATGTGAACCGGACCGGAAACCGGACCGGAACCGGAAAAAAACCGGGAAAAAAACCGGTCGACTAAAACATACATAAAATATTCATATTTTGTAAAAAAACATATATATTCATGTGCATACATATGAATCCAAACCATTAGTACACAAATATGCAAAGTTTCTCATATATATAGCAAGTATGGATGCAAATAACCAAAACAACACTGAGTGCAATACATCTCTGAGGTTCTGAACCAAAGTACATCAACAAAGAGGCTCGAAATGGCAACCATAGTACTAATGAATAAAAATAAACTGATCATAGAAGCATAGAAAACTTGTTTTTTGTGTTTTTTTTTTTAAATTTCAGTTTTGTGGGTCCACTGTACGGACCGGCCGGTTTTGTCCGGTTCCGGCCGGTTCGGCCGGTTTTGACCGGTTCTGGCCGGTTCAGTACCCGGTTCAGAAAAAAATCCGGTTCAACCGGTTTTGGTCACTGACCGGACCGGTTAACTCTGTAAACCGGTCAGACCGGCTGGTTTTGCCGGTTCCGGTCCGGTTCCGATAACACTGGTTTAAATTGCTAAATGTTTTATGTGTTGCTTATGCTTCACGTTACATCAATTTACAACACTCTTTTAACAATTCATTATGAAATTTCAGATTTGATTTACTTTAAATGTTTCATGGCATGGATTCACAACTTATACACTAAATTAAAGGCCTAAATAAATATGGAATTTCTCTTAACTATCAATTAATCTAAACAATTTTTGTTTATTATGTTGAGGGTTTTATACAAATAACTCACTCTATTTGAAATCTTATTCATATGGTTACTTCTCCTTGCACTAAACTTGATCAATTCAAGCTGTTGGAATTGATTTTCATTGTTATTAACCACATTGTCATCAGCTTTATCAGTTAATTAACACTTTTATTTTGTTGTAAGTTATTTCTAAATATGATGTAACTTTATTCTATTGGCAATCCCAACAATAGAACTATAGTGGTAGTTTATTGAGTTACATTCTTTATGTTATTTTTCAGTTTTACTTGTAAACTATCTTGATAATTTAAATCTTTGCACTCATTGCTTACACAATTTCATAATTGGTTTAAAGTTTTCATTTCAATAGCTGCTTATTTGTCATTTGTTATAACAATAACCTTATCTAGATCATCAATGTTTAATGGGATATGTTAAATGGTTATGTTTAGCTTCTCAATTTTGATCTAGTATTTTGCATCAAGTTTATCAATTTTTATTTGGGAAAACACAAAGTTTTGGGTTGCTTATTTTACTTGCTTTATTTCAATTGCAAACAACTTAATGGATCCGTGGATGTTGTTTTAAGTTATTTCTTTAAACATTTTAAACTTTGACTTGTATATCTTCCATAGTCTATCCTTAATCTTAAGTATCTTGCCATACTTCTAGCGTAGACTTAGTTTTTTTTAGGGAGTACTTTCTAGTGATTTGATTATATCTAAGTCGCTAATAGAAGGGATGTAATTGATAAGGTGACAGTGGAATTATTTCCATAGTTGCACATATCTACACCTTAGTGAAGAACTTGCATCTCAAGGGTGTTATTCTTTGTGGCAACATGACTAACATACCATGATTTGAAAAAAAACCACATATGTTAGAAGTTGCGATCGTGAACAACCCATATGCACATTTAACATAAGCAATAGGATAAGGTTGTTAAATGTTGGCCCTGTCAAATTAAAGGTGGGATACCCCCAAATCCCTAAAAACACTGGAGATAAAGTTCTTGTAAAGGTTTGAATGCCTGATAGGACAAGTAGTCTGTTGGAATTATTAACTCCTACTTGTCTTCTAGATTAATGTGTGATATTTGATCATACAATAAGGTTGTGATTGTTATTATAATTGGTCATTGTGAGGTATAATTTGTCTCTACATGAATATTTTGATTCTTAGCTTTAGGAAGTTGTTTAAGATTTAGTTGGATGTGACAGATTCTCTCCAATTAGTTCTCCTATTATTTATGTGTGGTTGAGATATCCTCTTAAGAATTTGTTAGTGTGGCTAAGAAATATCTTAAGACAAGCTTAATGTATAATTATGTAACATTTTTTGATGTTAATAGATCATTAAGCATATAGTTTTGGTTGTTTGAAAACGATGTCTACTCTCCCATTTTTCTGCATGGTATTAGAGCAGGACTCAGTTGACTCTTTCACGGGAGAGCTCGGGAAAAGAAACCCATGGGAAAGCATTGGTTGTAGGAGTAGGCTTGTCTATGTAGGAGATTAGATCAGTGCTACAATGTGTCTATAACAATAATGTGTGACTATGGTTTGTGTGTAGTGGTATGAGTGAGTTTGTCCATCAGAACGTTGAGTACTAATGAGCATCCAGAGGAGAAGACAACATGGATATATTTGGGAGGCTAGGTGGCCATTGTTAAAGGTGCTCTAAGGTGGGAAATCCCAATGAAAACAATGATCCTTGTGTGATCTGGTGTGAAGAGCTGCACAACTAGAAAATGATGCAGTGTGGTGGTCTTAACTCTGCACATTAAAGCATCAACAATATAAACAATTTGTGAAACACAATATTATATTGAAAAATAACTAATCAAAGGAAATGGACAAGATAAATGTTGGGGAAATAGGTCTTGTATTATGATAATCACTTTAGGAAACAATGTTCATGTGCTTCTTAAGGTTGGGAGACCTTTCATTAGAGCAGAGCTCCGGTACAATAATTCTTGACGAAGCAATCCATAGTCTCTTAGCTCTTTAAATAGGCTTTCAATATCCCAAAACCCTAACTACTTGACTTGGTCAATAATTAATGAGTATCGACTAACTAGTGGAACTTAATTAATAGAGAGACCATTTTTACATCAATATTCTACTACCAACTATTCAGATTTATTCAAATTTTATGGCCTTATACATAATATGACTAACTACTAAAATAGGGAGTTAGGATGGGACCCTAACATTCCCCCCCTTCAAAAGCAACGTTGTCCTCAATTTTGAAGATGAGGAAATTGCTATAGAATCTGTAGCTAGGGTTTTACCCCTAGCTTGTGCAAATGAGCACCTACTAAGGAGAATGGACTCCTTAGTAGCAGTTCAGTAAATGTAAATTATTAAGCTAAAACAAAGATATAAACTACTTTAGACATTGTGCATAAAACATAAACAAAAGATATAAAGAATGGCTTTTTGTATTGATATTACCTTCAATGTGAAGGTTTGATGAAGCCCTTTGCAGTGTCCAAGAGGATGCTCCAAGCTTCAATATGCTCCTTCTCCTTCTCCAATGGTGGGAATGGGCCAAAAGTGGCTCTCAAGGTGAAAGTAGTTCAATGGTGAACTAGGGTTTCGAGAGAGATTTTGGCAGAGTAAGGGTGCTTATGACTGTGGATATGGAATAAGGGATCTCCATCACCTATTTATAGTTTTTTGATGGTGGAGTGCTGACCCATGGTTTTAGGGAACACATGGTTTTGGGCAGATGTATAGGGTTTTTTTCCTCCTTTTCCTCATTATTTTATATTTTTTATTCCCTTTTTAGGGGATTTTTGATATTTTTGGAGGAAAAGGGGGTTTTTTAGCCTTTTTTAGGCTATTTTGAGGGTTTTGTGGCCTTTTGGAGGCATTTTAGGCCTTTTGGAGGCTTTTTAATGGGATTTTTTGGGATTTTAAGGGAAATATGGTAGGAAAATGGACAAATGAGCCATATAATGTGGTAGATGAGCTAGTGAACACTTTTTGGGTGTTAACAGAATCCCTTCAAGTTCCCATGTGTCATCTTTAGGTTGCATATCCTTCCATTGGATCAATACTTCTTTGATTGTATGCATACTCAATTGATGTTCCTTGGTATCCAATATTGCTTCTAGTTGGAGCCAAATGGAACCTTCCTCATCAATTTTTAGTAACTTGGTTTGCACTTTGCAATTGGATCCCACCAAGTTTTTGAGGCATGATACATGAAAGATCAAGTGAATCTTGGAGTGATTGGGTAGAGTGAGCTTGTAGGCCACTTGTCCAATGTGTTGGGGATCTAGTAAGGCCCATAGAACTTTAGAGCCACTTTCTAGTGAGGGTGTTTTTTGAGGGATGTTGTTTATAAGGTCGATGTCAAAGAACCACTTGATACCCTTCTACAATTGAGCACGCAGATTAATGTTGATCTGCTTGTTGTTTCATTCTATTTTGAGCCATAGCCAAATTGTCCTTAAGTGTGCAGAGAATATCGTCTCTAGTGCAAAGTGTGATATCCATTTCCTGGACCTTGAAAGTGATTGGTAAATATAAAACCATAGTCAAGGTTTTTTGGCTATATACTACTTCATAGGGTCTCATTTTGGTAGTGCCACGGTAAGTAGTATTATACCACCATTTTGTAAGAGGAAGCCATTGTGTTTAGTGATGTGTATTTTCTGAAGCAAAGCATGCAAGTAAGTTTCCAAAAACTTATTTACTGCTTCAATTTGACCATCGGTTTGTGGGTGATAGGCTGTGTTGAGTTTCAATTGAGTACCTTGAAGTTTTAATAACTCTTGCTAGAAGTTGCTTGTGAAGGTAAGGTCCCGATTAGAGACAATGGAAGTGGGCATGCCATGCAATTTAAAATATAATCCATGAATACTTGAGCAACTACTAACAATGTAAAAGGGCATGACAAGGCACAAAAGGGTATTTGGAAAGATGGTCTACAATCACCACGATGATCGATTTATTACATGTTCTCGAAATATCCATGATAAAATACATGGAAATATGAGTTTAGAGATGTGTTGGAATTGGAAGCGGTTGCAAGGCCCTTGGAAACTTCACTATTTCTCCTTTGTGTCGTTGGTAATTATCATAGGCTACGGAAAATTTTTGGATGTCGAGTTTTGTGCTTGCCTAAAAGAATGATCCTTTAATCCTTTAATAGGTTTTATGAAAGCTCAAGTGTCCTGTTGCTAGTGATGAATGTAATTCTTCTAAGATTCTTTTTTCTAAGGTAGACTTTGGGTCTAAAAAAATGCAATCTTTATAACACAATGTATCTTGGTGCCATGTATACCATGTAGAAGGATTTGGATCTTGAATGAGTTGCACTATGGTGTCATTTGGTAGCCATTCTTGATGTGCTTCCTCGATCCAACCTGGAACTGGTAAGGATAAGGCAAAGAGAGAGCCATCATATTCATATTTCCTGGACAATGCATCAACCACTACATTTTCTTTACCCTTCTTATAGATAACCTCATAATCATACCCCAACATTTCAGTAACCCACTTATGTTACTATGGAGAGGACAACCTTTGTTCAAGGAAATATTTTGGACTTTGATGGCCAATCTTGATTTGGAAGCACCTCCCCATGAAATAAGGGTGCCAG
The DNA here is from genome assembly GCA_027924585.1 of Larix kaempferi. Taxonomy (NCBI): domain Eukaryota; kingdom Viridiplantae; phylum Streptophyta; class Pinopsida; order Pinales; family Pinaceae; genus Larix; species Larix kaempferi. The sequence goes on along the minus strand of BSBM01000431.1, from coordinate 8,650,800 downwards.
GTATCAATTGCATGAAGGATGTCCATCATCTCTTTTTGATAGGTAAATTTGCCCAAATTTCTATTGCATAAATGTCTACAAGTGAAGGCTAAAGGATATCCTTCTTACATCAATACTGCACCAAGACCACAGCCTAAGGCATCACAAGCTACAAAAAAAACTCTCAGTGAAATCAAGCATTTCTAAGACTGGAGTAGTGCACATGGAAAATTTTAAGGTAGATAAGGCCCGCTCAACTTCATTTCCACAGATTTTTTAGCAATGATGTTAAGGGATATGTAATTTTACAATAAGTTTGCACAATTTTTTGGTAGTAACTAGTCAAATCAAGGAATCTGTGCTAGCTCTTGAGAGTTTTGGGGTGTGGCTAATCTTGCATAGCTTCCAGTTTTTTGAGGTCTACCCTCACTCCCTCTTGAATTACAATATGACCCAAATACTCAACCTCATTGATCCTAAAAGCACATTTGGAATGCTTCACAAATAATTAATGATCCTAGAGTAATAGAAAGGAATGATCCACATGCTCCAAGTGTCCTTCCCATGTGGTGCTATAGATCAATATATTGTCAAAGAAAAACAACACAAAATTGTGGAGGAAAGGTCGAAAAATCTTGTTCACGAGGCTTTGAAAAGTGGATGTAGCATTGCAAAGGCCAAAAGGCATGACTAAGAACTCATAATGACCATCATGGGTGCGAAAAGTTGTCTTAGGAATGTTTTCATCTTTCATCTAGATTTGGTGGTATCTAGAACAAAAGGTCTAGTTTGGTGAAGACTTTGCTCCATGAAGCTCATCCAAGAGATCTTTAATGACTGGAATGGGGATTTTATCCTTAATTATTGAGAGCCCAAACATATAGACACATGCGCCAAACTCCTTCATTTTTTAAGAGCATAACCACTGGTAAGGAATAAGGGTTGGTATTGGGATGGATGATGCGAGCCTATGACAAGGGCCTGGATGATCTTTTCAATTTCATTTTTTGTTCAAAAGGGTATCGATAAGGGTGTAAATTGGGAGGTTGGTTATCTAGGATGAGGGGAATACCATGGTCATGCTCCCCACAGGACAATGATAACCCTTGGGTGTTTCAAAAACTTGTTGATGTTTGGAGATAACCAACTGTAAATCAAGATGGATGTCATGTGTGGGTGTTTCCATGACTTGAATGGCATTTAATTTTGCAATGATACCAGAGTGGCCTTTCTTCGATAACTTCTCCATAATGTGGGAGGAGATAATTTCTGGAGAACTTGAAGTAAGTCCTCCGGGAGATGATGTGTGTGTCCTTCCTTAGTAAAATTGATATATAGTTCCTTGAAATCCATGGTTATGGGTCCCAAATCCATTAGTCATTTTCCCGCTAGAACTACATCACATCCACCCATGTCGACAGTGAACATATATTTCTTAAGATGATAGTCACCCATTTGGAGTTACACATTTTCACAACGACCACCACATTTCATCGTACCCCCATTTTCTATCATAATTTGAAATTGGATATGGGCCTAATATAGCATTGGGTTTCATTAGCCACTCTCCAGTGAACAAAATTGTGGGTGCTACCACTGTCAATTAATACAATGACTTTACGGTGCTTTATGCAAATTACCAAATTCAATGTCTAAGGTGTGGAGAGACTTGATAATGTATGGATCATGATTTGGGGTTCCTACACAAGAACTTTCCAATTGGGCTTAACTTCTAAGGGTAGAGCAGTATCCAAGGCCCAAAGAAGCATAAAAGGATGCAGGATGCAAGGATGCAATGAAGGGCTTAACTCCAGGGGGTTGCTTTTTCGTAGATTTAGTCTCCAAGGCCCAAAGAAGCATAAAAGGATGCAATGAAGAACTCTTCTAGCCGGTGTGACTAGAGTATTCCTTTTTCGTAATTAGTCTACCAGGTCCGGAAAAGGGTTAAACTTATACCAGATAGACGCCCTTTCAGGTACTTTATCGAGCATGAAAGGAAGCAAGATTGCTCGGCGATCTTTTCATTCTTTTAGGAGTCAGAAAAGAGCTTAACAGAAACTCCCTAAGTGCCTTTTTCGTAAAGGACTTGTCCAGCCCGAAAAAGGGATAAAATTATACCGAACAAAAGGAATGGCCAGGCAAGGAGGAAGTGTTCAATCAAGGACCAGTAATGATGACCAAGAACGAGGGTAGGTGGGAACACTAGTGGGCCTCCTTGCGGGGTAGATGAAATGGTGGCAAAATAACGAGACATTTGCAGTATGACAGGAGTGAATGGCTCATGTACAAAAGTGGAACAATCCGATGGCGGCCGCTGTGGCACGCAAGCCGAGGCAGCAAGGTGTCGGGACACAATGTTGAAATTGTACCAAGTGAGAGCGAGAAATGATCTCAAGCATCATCACGAGCTCGGAAAAATGAATCCGACGATATAAAGGATGTGAAAAACGGGTAACGGCCGATGCGGCACGCACACCGAGGTGACTAGTGGCGTCTGAAAAAATCCCTGAAAAATCGGGGGGTGAGAGCGAGAAATGATCTCAAGCATCATCACCAGCTCGGAAAAATGAATCCGATGATATAAAGTATATCAAAAATGGGCTACGGCCGATGTGGCACGCAAACCGGGGCGACAAGGTGTCGGGACACAATGTTGATATTGGTCCTGGTGAGAGCGAGAAATGATCTCAAGCATCATCACGGGCACGGAAATATGAATCCGGTAGTGCAAATGGTGCAAAAAACGGAGGTCATAAGGACTCCGGAATGGTCAAAGGAAATAACGAGGTGTATAAAATCAAATCAAATCTACAAGTGATATGTGACCTCAAACATGGTTGAGATCACACACGTGAAAAAGTGAGCAGGTTTAATGACCTGCCCCCATGCTATGGGCATGGGGTTTGTGATTATGGATCACATATGTGTGGGTTTGAACAATGGGTTCATTGACGTGCTGAGATAGATGTGATGGGGAAGGTTCAAAATGATTGATCATGCCCCCTATCCCAGGGTCGAGGGAATCTATTATGCCCCTTGACTCAGAGGTGTCAAGGTGGTGCTCTATGATGGCGGGGTCAAGACCAGGCATATTGGTATAGGGCCAAGCAAAGACATCACGGAACTCTTGGAAGAGTTGATGGTAGTTCTCGATCTCCTGCGTGCTGCAGGAGGCTCCTAAAGTGATGACTTCAGGGGTCCCAATTGTAGCTTTAACATCTGAGAACTGTGAGGGATGAATGGGATGCTGTTTTTGACGAACGGGGGGTACATCAGGCCATGTGTCAATGTGGTGCTCTATAATTGCGGGGTGAAGACCAGGCATTTCGGTATAGGACCAGGCAAAGACATCACGGAATTCTCTGAAAAGGTTTATGTAGTCCTCAATCTCTTGTTTACTGCAGAATGCTCCTAAAGTGATGAGTTCAGGGGCATGTCCTGGGGCAGCGATATCAACTTGGATGACAGGTGAGATGTTGGCCATGTTGCCTTCCTCGAAGGCATCAGGAGCAGGAATGGGGTCCTTAAACCAGTCGACCTTGGTGGGGAGGAAGTCTTTGGATTCAACCGTGTATTGGGTAGCGGAGCTAGAGGAGGATGCTTCTGGAATGAAGTAGGAACGATGATGCATATCATCCCAGGGATAATCCGGGGCAGTAAGGGCCTCAATAATCTCCTCATCAGTACGGAAAGTTTGCGTCGTCAAATCGGTTGACGAGGGGGAAGTGGTGGAAGAAATCATATAGATGGTATTAATCTCTCCAGAAGGTGAAGAGTCTGGGGGGTAGATCTCCTCAATGGTAGGTGGTGCCGTCTCAAGATCCAGATTGTTCATCTCATAAAGAGCCGCTCTGTAATCCGGGAGATCGGGACAATGATGTGAATAATGCCCGTAAATACCACATATGGCGCAGGAGTGGTTGGTACGTAGGGACTTATCTTTAGGCTTGGGAGTGGGGTTTAGTTCGACAGTTGGGATGTTAGGGTCATCGTCGAGCATCTGCATGTGCTTCTGCAATGCTGGTACCTGTGGGCATTGGTGGGTCGCATGGCCTAACTCGTCGCACAGCGAGCATTTGGGAGGAGCACGAAATACTGGAGGGTTTTTGACTGTCTTTGGAGGTGGTACAGCAGTGTAAGGTTGTGGACCTCTGCCCCCAGTGGGTTTGGGAGTAGGAGGGGGAGTCGTGGAGGATGAAGGGGTAGAGACATCGGGGGGTGGATGAGTGGTAGTAGCCGTGGGTTGCACCGGTTGGAGGACGACATCGGGTGTCGGCGGGCGAACGGGAGGCGAAAGGTACCAGACGGGTAATCCCAAGGTTAACCCCGGGAGGCTAAGGGTAGCCATAACCGGGGTGCTTACTACTCCCGATGGAGGGACTAGAAAGGGGATGGTATGGATCGGTGTAACACCAATGTGGCTAGGTACCAATGGTGGTTTGGGCAACAAGGGTGGTTGATTGCTAGGTGGTTGGCTGTCGTGGGACAAAGTACATAAGTCAGACACGTCGGTGGGAGAAGACGGAGGAGGAATAGATTGAAAGGTGGAGGTCATCGGCGCGTCTGAGTAGACTCCAGGCTCCGTAGAGGAAACAAACGAGGTGGTGGCACGAGACACAGGTTGTTCAACCATGGGGAGAACATTTTCAGGTGCCGCAGGAGCACTGGGATCATAGTAGGTGAGCTGGTAAACCTTAACCACGCGTCCCTCATGGGGGAACATCATGGTGCGAAAGACGGAAGAGGCAACCGCCCGCATGGCATACATATAGCTGCGGCCAAGTAAAAGGTTATAGTCCAATTGGGCGTTGATTACCTCAATGTCAATGAGTACAGTTTTGCCACCTAACTGGACGGGGACATTGGCTAGGAGGCCTTGGGGCTGAGCCGAACGACCGTCGTAGGCGCGTAATGCAGTGGTGGACTGCTGGAGAGGAGGGGATCCCAGCTTCTGCCATACGAACGTAGACATAACGCATGTGGAGGCACCCTCATCGATGATGCACCGATGGATGACAAGATTCCTAACGGAGACAGTAACTTGGAATGCTAAGCTGGAAGGTAGGCCTGGTTCAGACTGGTCTAAATCAAATGCCATCAAATTCGAATCATTTGGGTCAATCCCCCCAATGGCGGAAAGTAAAGTCTTGCGCTGGGAAGGGCAATTATTCAAGACTTCTAACGCAGACATGGCCGCGGGAGATTGGGCTAGGTCGTCTACAATGTTGTAGTTTGACGCAGCGCGCGCATTAGGGTTATTGTTGATACGGCGAAGTGGGAAACGAGGGGCTTTGGGAGCGCTATCTAGTGGAGGTGGAGGAATACGTAACGCTTGATCGGTGGGATGAGCATTAGTAGTTTTATCCGTGGGATGGGCTTCAGAGGTGGATCCGTATTGATTCCGACGGGTCTGGAGATTGACGTCAGCAGATGACATCATCAGCAAGTGGTGGGTACCTGAGTCAAACATGGGTTGATCAGGGGCAGCGTAAGTGATCTGTTGTTGTTGGGGCGCGTTGGCTTGAGGGGGAGCCAACGGCTGAGTGTTCACTACGCCTTGGGTTGGTAAGGGGTTTTGCAGCACCAAAGGGGGTTGTTGAGGTTGGGGGGGGTTGGGCGGTGCTGGGGGAGCCGCATGCCCTTGGCGATGGGCCTCATCAACCCAGAGTTGCCGAGGTCGCTCTAAGTGTGGGCAAGCATGTGTGTAGTGGCCATAGACCCCGCAAATAGAACAAGGATGGTTTGTTCGCAAATTGGGGTTTTTGGCCTGCTTGGGCGGGCGATCAGGGTTTTGATTAGCGGGGGCCGCATTGTTGTTGTCGGGGGGATTAGCCGGTTGACCGGCTTGGTCTGAAGGTTGGTTGTTCCCACGATTACGGCCCTTGCCGCGGTTCTGTTGGCCCTGGTTGCGTTGGTTGTTCTGGTTTTGCTGCGGGTTTTGTTGGGCGTAAACTTGCCCTTGGGCAGCAGGTGGATTTTGAGGTTGCGCAGGTGCTGGAGCAGGCTGCGGTGGATGATATGCAGGTTGAGGCTGAGCAGGTGCAACAACCTGAGGGGGTTGCTGATATGGCTGCGGAGCGGGTTGTGGGTGTGCCGCAGGGGCTGCCTGTGGTGGATAATAAGCGGGTTGGGCTTGTGAAGGCGCAGGAGCTGGGGCAGCCTGCTGATGGTAGTAAGGCTGAGGTGCGACTGGGGGAGCATAAGCAGGAGTCGCATAACCGAAGCACTGAGGTGGACATGAGGGTCCATGGGAATGGTGGTGTGTCATGGGAGCATACGAGTTGGTTGCTCCAGACTGTGAGGTAGCCCGCGACATGTCGGGGCCAGGGGTAGGACGTGCTATAGAAAATGGTTGGGGATGGGAAGAAACACGACCGATGATACCGTCTGCAGCGTGGGATGCCCCCGGCGCATCATGCTGGGAGGACTCGCCGCGAGGGGCGTCAGGTATAATGGTATAAAGGTAACCCGACTGGGCGTAAATGAGGTCGAACTGTTGGGCCTTAAGGATGGCCTCTTCTTCAGACTGGGGTCTTTCTGATGCCACATCCTTAGCAATAACAGGTAGAAGGGATTTGAGGAACCAATCTAGAAAGATACGGTCGTCTAGTTTGATCTTGCATAAGCTACGGCGTCGACGCCACTCATGGATGTGGTCCGTGATATGGGTAGCCGTGTTTTGTCTGCAGGATAGGAGGATCTCAACGCCCGCGTCATAGCGGACAGGCAGCTGGAAGAACTGCAGGAAGGTAGAGGCGAGGGAAGCAAAGGTGGCGTGGGTCCCATGAGGTTGCTCAATATACCACTTGGCTGCAGAGCCAGTGAAGGTGCGCTGTAAGAGACGGAGGCGAACAGAGTCATCCACGATGGAGTTAGAGGAACACCATAGGTGGAAAGACATGATATGGTTTTGTGGGTCCTCACCGGCCTTCCCCTCGAACTTAGGGATATCATAGGGGAGCTTGGTAGGCATATGAGGCCATGTAGGGTCGTGTCGAATAGGATCGTTGGTCAATCTGGCTAGGTCAGGTAGGTTAAGGCTAGCCATGAATGGCAAACTGGAAGGAGGATGTGACACAGTAGTGGGTTGGACCAAGTTGGGGCCAATGCCCCTAAGTGGAGGGACAGGATTTGGGATGGTGCCCCCAAGTGGGGGAACTAAGGTGGTGGAGGATGGTCCAGCACCACCATGGGTAGTGTGAGCCACTGATGTAGTGGTGGTATGGATTCCCGTTGTGGGAATAGGTACCGTGAGGGGAACGGTAGATGGGGGCCCCATGGAGGGCATACACAAAACAGGTGTAGTAACTGGTGTGGTGGTGGATGTGCCACCAATGGTCCCTATGACAAACGGAGTGGAAGTCGTGCCAGCCATGGGGCTAGTAGGGGCAGTATAGATAGGGTTCTCAGACTCTTCGTCAGAATCCGAGGTAAAGTAAGGGGCGTCGCTATCTGGTGACGGAGACCTACGTCGCTGACGAGTGGAGTCAAGTGACAAGGCTCTAGATCTGTGATGGGTGGTATCAACAGATTATGATCGGAATCTATGACGAGTGGTGTCAAGAGAACCGTGCTGTGGGGGCTCGCCCCTGAGGCGCCGAGAATGTCTCGGGGACTCAATGGTGACAGATGGTGTCTAATCTCTGTGGGTTGAGGTGAGTAAAAACAGCTCAAAAAAGGCCTAATGCAACCGAGTGTGCAGAAGGAGAGCTCAAAAAACAAGGCACTCAGGCCAACAACCAACTCAAAACACCCACTGCAACAGCTGTGCTACAATAGGTGGAGTAACAACAAAGATGGTCAGAATACCAACAAGCAGCAGGTTTCCTAGAAACATAAAATGGTGAACTCACTAGACCAAAGGGAGGTAAAGGAGCATGCAAACACCTAACTAAAAGTATTCTGACTCAACTAAACATATCCTCTGCAAGGTGATGAAATCCAAGTCAGACAATATGAGTAGAAAAGTCAAGTGGCTATGATATCCCCCTACCGGGAGGGACACCGGGTAGTCAATCCTAGAAGAATGGCAACTAAGATACCCCGTTCATGACACGTCCAGAAAGGTGAATCTGCCGTTTAGTTCGTTGACCGCAATACCCCTATACAGGGATATCCCGCGAACCGCGAAAGGTAGCCCTTCGGTTATTGAATGGAGTGCGGTATTCCACTCAGGCCTCCGGAACCAGTCTCCCGACTTCAACCCTCCTAAGGGAGAGGCCCTCTGACAAACTGGTCGTGACCGTGCCAAAAAGTACTAGGGGATTTTGGTTCCCTATTTGGACAACAACTATGTCTCAAGTGAAAGTGACCGAGGGGTGTTATTGGAAGCCTATCCCCCCGACCCTACCTAACTACAATGATTCTTTTATGTTCCCCAAGTGGGGTTAGAATGTTGGTTTAATTAGGTACTTTTTAAGGCTCACTTGAATTATGTGACAGAGTGTGTGCTCGTGAGGTGATGAACCCAAAAATAGAAGTGCCACAAGGGGGGCAACTTCCAACTATCAATAATGCTGAAATTGAAAGTTTAACTTGCAAAATTTTCTGAATTAAAAATACTGAAATTTTAAAAGAATTCTATAAAGGGAACAGAAATTATGTTGCAGAAAGGCTGTAGGGAAGTGAGGCTACAGGTGGGACAGAGGGCTGTTCAGATGCAGAAAATATTGCAGCAAAAGGGGCTGGGCTCAAAACAGGAAAAACTGCAGAAATCAGACCGCGGGTCTGTGGCGAATCAGAACAGGCAGACCGCGGGTCTGTGGCGAATCAGAACAGGCAGACCGCGGGTTTGAGGCAAACAGACGCGGTCAGGTCGCGGCTTTCAGGTAAACAGACGCAGTCGGGACGCGGGAAATAGGGAAAAAGACGCAGTCGGGTCGCGGAAAAAGGGCTAACAGGCGCAGTCGGGACGCACGAAAGAGGCAGAGAGCCGCAGTCGGGACGCGGGAAAAAGGCCGACAGGCGTAGTCAGATCGCGGCAAACAGGCTGATTAGCCGCGGTCGGATCGCAGGTAACAGACTTGAATCCGCCGGCAGAGCGTCGGAAACAGTCTGAGAGCCGCGGTCGGGTCGCAGGTAAAGGCCTGAAAGGCGCGGTCGGGACGCGACTGCAGAGGGAAAAGACGCGGTGTGCGGCGGCCGAAAGGGACAGCCGAAAGTGAAAAAATTTAAAAACGGAAACCAGAAATTCAAAATCTAGGGGAGTCGCCAAAACTGTAGCTAGGGTTTTACCCCTAGCTTGTGCAAATGAGCACCTACTAAGGAGAATGGACTCCTTAGTAGCAGTTCAGTAAATGTAAATTATTAAGCTAAAACAAAGATATAAACTACTTTAGATATTGTGCATAAAACATAAACAAAAGATATAAAGAATGGCTTTTTGTATTGATATTACCTTCAATGTGAAGGTTTGATGAAGCCCTTTGCAGTGTCCAAGAGGATGCTCCAAGCTTCAATATGCTCCTTCTCCTTCTCCAATGGTGGGAATGGGCCAAAAGTGGCTCTCAAGGTGAAAGTAGTTCAATGGTGAACTAGGGTTTCGAGAGAGATTTTGGCAGAGTAAGGGTGCTTATGACTGTGGATATGGAATAAGGGATCTCCATCACCTATTTATAGTTTTTTGATGGTGGAGTGCTGACCCATGGTTTTAGGGAACACATGGTTTTGGGCAGCTGTATAGGGTTTTTTTCCTCCTTTTCCTCATTATTTTATATTTTTTATTCCCTTTTTAGGGGATTTTTGATATTTTTGGAGGAAAAGGGGGTTTTTTAGCCTTTTTTAGGCTATTTTGAGGGTTTTGTGGCCTTTTGGAGGCATTTTAGGCCTTTTGGAGGCTTTTTAATGGGATTTTTTGGGATTTTAAGGGAAATATGGTAGGAAAATGGACAAATGAGCCATATAATGTGGTAGATGAGCTAGTGAACACTTTTTGGGTGTTAACAGAATCCCTTCAAGTTCCCATGTGTCATCTTTAGGTTGCATATCCTTCCATTGGATCAATACTTCTTTGATTGTATGCATACTCAATTGATGTTCCTTGGTATCCAATATTGCTTCTAGTTGGAGCCAAATGGAACCTTCCTCATCAATTTTTAGTAACTTGGTTTGCACTTTGCAATTGGATCCCACCAAGTTTTTGAGGCATGATACATGAAAGATCAAGTGAATCTTGGAGTGATTGGGTAGAGTGAGCTTGTAGGCCACTTGTCCAATGTGTTGGGGATCTAGTAAGGCCCATAGAACTTTAGAGCCACTTTCTAGTGAGGGTGTTTTTTGAGGGATGTTGTTTATAAGGTCGATGTCAAAGAACCACTTGATACCCTTCTACAATTGAGCACGCAGATTAATGTTGATCTGCTTGTTGTTTCATTCTATTTTGAGCCATAGCCAAATTGTCCTTAAGTGTGCAGAGAATATCGTCTCTAGTGCAAAGTGTGATATCCATTTCCTGGACCTTGAAAGTGATTGGTAAATATAAAACCATAGTCAAGGTTTTTTGGCTATATACTACTTCATAGGGTCTCATTTTGGTAGTGCCACGGTAAGTAGTATTATACCACCATTTTGTAAGAGGAAGCCATTGTGTTTAGTGATGTGTATTTTCTGAAGCAAAGCATGCAAGTAAGTTTCCAAAAACTTATTTACTGCTTCAATTTGACCATCGGTTTGTGGGTGATAGGCTGTGTTGAGTTTCAATTGAGTACCTTGAAGTTTTAATAACTCTTGCTAGAAGTTGCTTGTGAAGGTAAGGTCCCGATTAGAGACAATGGAAGTGGGCATGCCATGCAATTTAAAATATAATCCATGAATACTTGAGCAACTACTAACAATGTAAAAGGGCATGACAAGGCACAAAAGGGTATTTGGAAAGATGGTCTACAATCACCACGATGATCGATTTATTACATGTTCTCGAAATATCCATGATAAAATACATGGAAATATGAGTTTAGAGATGTGTTGGAATTGGAAGCGGTTGCAAGGCCCTTGGAAACTTCACTATTTCTCCTTTGTGTCGTTGGTAATTATCATAGGCTACGGAAAATTTTTGGATGTCGAGTTTTGTGCTTGCCTAAAAGAATGATCCTTTAATCCTTTAATAGGTTTTATGAAAGCTCAAGTGTCCTGTTGCTAGTGATGAATGTAATTCTTCTAAGATTCTTTTTTCTAAGGTAGACTTTGGGTCTAAAAAAATGCAATCTTTATAACACAATGTATCTTGGTGCCATGTATACCATGTAGAAGGATTTGGATCTTGAATGAGTTGCACTATGGTGTCATTTGGTAGCCATTCTTGATGTGCTTCCTCGATCCAACCTGGAACTGGTAAGGATAAGGCAAAGAGAGAGCCATCATATTCATATTTCCTGGACAATGCATCAACCACTACATTTTCTTTACCCTTCTTATAGATAACCTCATAATCATACCCCAACATTTCAGTAACCCACTTATGTTACTATGGAGAGGACAACCTTTGTTCAAGGAAATATTTTGGACTTTGATGGCCAATCTTGATTTGGAAGCACCTCCCCATGAAATAAGGGTGCCAGGTATCAATTGCATGAAGGATGTCCATCATCTCTTTTTGATAGGTAAATTTGCCCAAATTTCTATTGCATAAATGTCTACAAGTGAAGGCTAAAGGATATCCTTCTTACATCAATACTGCACCAAGACCACAGCCTAAGGCATCACAAGCTACAAAAAAAACTCTCAGTGAAATCAAGCATTTCTAAGACTGGAGTAGTGCACATGGAAAATTTTAAGGTAGATAAGGCCCGCTCAACTTCATTTCCACAGATTTTTTAGCAATGATGTTAAGGGATATGTAATTTTACAATAAGTTTGCACAATTTTTTGGTAGTAACTAGTCAAATCAAGGAATCTGTGCTAGCTCTTGAGAGTTTTGGGGTGTGGCTAATCTTGCATAGCTTCCAGTTTTTTGAGGTCTACCCTCACTCCCTCTTGAATTACAATATGACCCAAATACTCAACCTCATTGATCCTAAAAGCACATTTGGAATGCTTCACAAATAATTAATGATCCTAGAGTAATAGAAAGGAATGATCCACATGCTCCAAGTGTCCTTCCCATGTGGTGCTATAGATCAATATATTGTCAAAGAAAAACAACACAAAATTGTGGAGGAAAGGTCGAAAAATCTTGTTCACGAGGCTTTGAAAAGTGGATGTAGCATTGCAAAGGCCAAAAGGCATGACTAAGAACTCATAATGACCATCATGGGTGCGAAAAGTTGTCTTAGGAATGTTTTCATCTTTCATCTAGATTTGGTGGTATCTAGAACAAAAGGTCTAGTTTGGTGAAGACTTTGCTCCATGAAGCTCATCCAAGAGATCTTTAATGACTGGAATGGGGATTTTATCCTTAATTATTGAGAGCCCAAACATATAGACACATGCGCCAAACTCCTTCATTTTTTAAGAGCATAACCACTGGTAAGGAATAAGGGTTGGTATTGGGATGGATGATGCGAGCCTATGACAAGGGCCTGGATGATCTTTTCAATTTCATTTTTTGTTCAAAAGGGTATCGATAAGGGTGTAAATTGGGAGGTTGGTTATCTGGGATGAGGGGAATACCATGGTCATGCTCCCCACAGGACAATGATAACCCTTGGGTGTTTCAAAAACTTGTTGATGTTTGGAGATAACCAACTGTAAATCAAGATGGATGTCATGTGTGGGTGTTTCCATGACTTGAATGGCATTTAATTTTGCAATGATACCAGAGTGGCCTTTCTTCGATAACTTCTCCATAATGTGGGAGGAGATAATTTCTGGAGAACTTGAAGTAAGTCCTCCGGGAGATGATGTGTGTGTCCTTCCTTAGTAAAATTGATATATAGTTCCTTGAAATCCATGGTTATGGGTCCCAAATCCATTAGTCATTTTCCCGCTAGAACTACATCACATCCACCCATGTCGACAGTGAACATATATTTCTTAAGATGATAGTCACCCATTTGGAGTTACACATTTTCACAACGACCACCACATTTCATCGTACCCCCATTTTCTATCATAATTTGAAATTGGATATGGGCCTAATATAGCATTGGGTTTCATTAGCCACTCTCCAGTGAACAAAATTGTGGGTGCTACCACTGTCAATTAATACAATGACTTTACGGTGCTTTATGCAAATTACCAAATTCAATGTCTAAGGTGTGGAGAGACTTGATAATGTATGGATCATGATTTGGGGTTCCTACACAAGAACTTTCCAATTGGGCTTAACTTCTAAGGGTAGAGCAGTATCTTCCACTTCAGTTTTGGAAGTATTTTCCTAGTTTATGTTGTTTGCGCGATCCTATGGTGATACATCGATTTGGAATAATTTATGTTCCTTGCATTTATGCCCTCCAAAATATTTTTCATCACATTTATAACAAAGTCCAAGATGTTGGCATCTAGGGATAAATTTTTGATTCTTAATGGCAATGTGTTGGAATTGCTGGAAGGAGAATTCATGGGGGACATGTCACGAGGTTGAACTAAAGGTCTATTGGTTTGGGCATTGATCAATATTTCATCTTCGTAAGTTCTATCACAAGCTTCCAACCATGTTGTGGGAATTGCATAATGGCATGTGCTCAGATTGCCTCATTGAGGCCACTGATGAAGCATTCTTGGAAAAATAAATCAGATAGGTCGTCTATGCAGATGTCCAATTGCTCAAATGTTTTAGTATAGTTCAAAATTGTTCCATGTTGGTGTAACTTGGTCAATATTCCCAGGTAGTGAGTGTCCCTTTCAAAACACTCATGAAGGATGTTCACAAAAAGGGTCTAAGGAACACAACATTGATAAAAATTATGGTACCATTTCCACCATTACCAGTGTTCTGAGTCGAGATATAAGACTCCCACTTTGAGATTTTGGATATCATCCTTAATACCATGGAGAGAAAAGTAGCGTTCCATTTGGGAAACCAAACCCGAGGGATATGCACCATAAAATTTATGCATGCCACCTTTGGGAAGTGGTGCCATGAATTGTTATCATGAAATGGAAGAGATTGTTTTTGGTAAGAGAGTGTAAGAGCCGTGGTCTTCATTGAAACCATCATCTTTGGATTGGTCAGCTGGTGTGGTATTGAGACCCACATGTTTAATGAGGATATTCGACATTTGTCTTTGATTAGCTTGGTCAAGGCAGATTTGGTCAACTATCTATTGTAAGGCCGTGAGTGTAGCTTCAAGATCCTTGGTGTGTTTGGGTGGATCCTTGGTTGATTCGTCCATGTTTTTTTGGGTGGGTGTGTACCATGGGATCACTTGTGCTTGGAAAAGTATTAACATCAACTTATCTCAAAATGACCAGGGGAGGAAGAGGAGTCTATTGAGAGGTTTCATAAAATGAGGGATATGCAAGGCCACATGAAAAAAATTGTTAGAGATGTATACGAATACGATCAACATAATGCAAGGATTATTTTGAGATAGGTCTCAAATAAGGGTGTTGGTGGAGCCCAAAATTTTATGCCAGGGGGAGTATTACTCCTTATGGAACATACTACACTGATAAAATTTCAAAATCCCTTTTGGATGCAAATATTTAGGAATTTCATTAGATGATCAAAGAGAATAGGGTTACTACACTGACAAAATGTCCAAAGTCTTTCTAGATGCAAAGATGAAGGAATTTCATTAGATGGTGATAGTGGGAATGGTTTCCAGGTTCCTAAGGATAAGGGATTTTCAAGTGCTATAGCTCTCTGATATACTTACAGGGTCGATTAGTATTACTTGACCCAACCTCTCAAGACGCTAACTAAGGAGGCTCAATTGTGCCCTTATATGTACTATCCAACTACTTAGGTACTAGAGAGTAATATTCTTGAGTGTTTTGCTTAGTACGAATGTAGCAATAAGATGGTTGATCGAACTATCTATAATTGGTTTCATGTGTCCTAGGGGATTTCTTATATACCATAAGGTAAGTGGAAGTGGGATTCCATGCACATGTGTTTTTTGATGCAATACTACTTGAAGGGGTACCAACATAGGTTACAATGGTGTCCAACATATGTGACTAAGTACCTATTGTATTATATGAGTGTAAGTGTCCCCAATCATAGGTTTAATCACTAAACGCCATATATTTGTGTCGTTTAAAGACACCATTACACATCTCTAGCCTAAGAAAATCTACAAAATTTTTGGAAGCGTGTTGGCTCAAAAAATTGCTCTGATACCACTTGTGGTGGTCTTAACCCTGTGTTAGCACGCAAAAGGTTCCCTGTAAAACAAGTAAGAAAACAAAATCTAGTGAAATTGCATGTAACTTCTAGGGGTATTATCTAATATGTCATTGATAACACTCCTCTCCATTCGAGGTAATTTGAATTCATACTCAGGGGGGGTCCCTCAATGTCCTTATGATGTCTGGAATCTTTAGATATGCATAATAATTGTTAGGACAATGAAGGATGATTGAATTTTAATTAAAAAATGAGTATTCGCTGTTGTAAATGCCCAAAAATGACAAATCTAAGTGTAAGATAAATGTACCAACATGCATTTAATTTCAAAAGTCTAAAATTTAATTAAGTAATTGATATCCAACATGAAAAGTTACTTAGATCTATGTTTTAACTTTTTTTTGGTTTGCTATAATCTCCCTAAATTGCGGGAGTGGCCTTTGGTCTAAGAAACCATGACCCAGGGGCATCTAAGCTGTCAAAATCACTCGGGGATCACATTTGACCTAGGCCACACCAACCCTACCCTGGTTGGATTTTGGGTGTCTTCTCCGAACTAGATTACCCCTAAGGAGAATTGAACCTGGGTTTCCCTTCTGATGAGACCCATACCTTAACTGAATGAACTAGTGGGAATTGACTACTTAAAGTTGAAGGAAATGGGGTGGGATTTGATCCACTTATGTGTGCACATGTCACGAGATCATTTAATACAATCTCTTTGGGTGCAACCACACATTCAACCACTACCTCAAGGTGTCCCCATGGCTTTAGGTTAGGGACTCGTTGGAATTGAACCTTAACCACTGGTGAAAAAATCCTCGCTCTTCATCAATGGATCCAACCCCTTTGGGCCTCTATGTTTTAACTGTAAAAAAAAGAGAAAATGCAATTTCTAGATTGCTATACCATTAAAATCAATGAAATGAAATCTATAACTGCAATGCTTATTTGATCTTTGACACACAAATAAATGCAACAAAATGAAATGTTTAAAAATTGATGATGGTGGTGCGAGATCCTTTTAATACTAGCTCAATAGAAAATGGAAAATAAAAATAGAAAGCACTTCTAGATGAAAAATTTTCCTAAGTAAAAGGCTAAGAATCTCCATGCATTTGCACAATGAATGATCAAAATACCAACAAGCTTGAGAGCTCAAAATAAGCATAACAAGAACTTTATTTAGTATCACCAAAAGGTTGATTGTGTGAAATGTATGAACATAAAACCAATACAATGATGTTCCCTGCACAAAAGTATGGAAGATAGAAAGAAGAGAAGAAATCATAGAAGAGAATGAGCTCTTGTTGAAAAATATCCGACCTCAAACGCATGTGCACCTCTTCCTTCTAAAGGATGAAACCAATTTTAGGTTTGGGAGAGAGAGGGGTGCATTTGTCATGCAAAGAAAGAATTTCTCAAAGTTAGAACTTCGATGAAGTGACTAAAACCCATGCATACTGATGTGAAGTGCTCCTCACTCTAGTCTTATGAGGGGGTGAATTAGTTAACTATCCCAACCCTGGTTTAAATCATACTGATGTTAACTCACTCATGCATGTTCCCTAGATCACTGAAGTGACTCATGCATGCTCTTCAATAACTCCAGTGGTCCATGCATGCACCCTATTTAACTGAAGTAAATCCCCACATGTGCTCTTAAAGACTCCAGTGATCCATGCAAGCATCCTGTCTAATTGAAGAAAATCCCTACATGTGATCCTGAAGAATCCAAAGATCCATGCATGCACTGTAGTTAATTGCCACTTTTTTCTCAAAGTGATGCATTTCCATGCATGTGCCATGCAAAGTGATGCATGTCTGTGTGTTAAATTTTCTGAATTTACTTCAATATGATCTAGGATCTTAACTGAGAGAATAACATGTACAACATATCTACAGCATATCAATCATGGAGACTATAATGCAAGCACACAAGAGACACAAAGATTTACTTGGGGAAAACCATAAAGGTGAAAAACCCCAATAACTTCCTCAGAGATAGATAGAGCAATGATACAACCAACCAAGAGATAGACATAACCTAGCAGCAGATCCTCCTCCTCCATAAGTGCGCCTCTCCTCCTTGAGAGCATGTGTGAGAAGTGAGTGAGCAAATAGAGTGCCTCCCGCACTCTATTTATACTTGACTTGACTTGCCTTTTTACCTAACTCATGTCGGCTCTAACTTAACCACATAACATAATGCTGAGTGGGCCAACCCCCAATAGGGTGGTCTAATAACCCTTTGACCCACATGGCCGACCCCCAATAGGGTGGTCTAATAACCCTTTGACCCACATGACTTATACAGGGCCGACCCCAAATAAGGTGGTCTAATAACCCATCAAGTATAAGTTACGACACTTACAAAATAAATGACGACACTTCCTTATAGAGGAATAATACCATCTCTATAGGAATACAATATACATATATGTGAAATACATTCCGAAGTTACATATACATCAACACTCCCTCTTAACTAGGAAGGTATTTCTCAGCACAGTTCTTCTAGCACAAGTCATCTTCTCTGGATCATCGTCACTAGATAATCGTCATCGAGTCATCATCATCGTCACTGCTGCTGCTATCTTAATCAATCTCTGAATCTACTCGTCATAGGAAGTTCTACAGAGCCAGTCCTTTTTCATACTGGATGTAGGCCCACCACGTGCAGGTCTTCATCATCACTGGCCATACTGTGGAATCCTCAGGACTTATTACGTGCGTCACAAAACCTGGATGCAGCATCCCAGGCTATTACGAGCGCACAGCTCTACCTGTAGGATCTCCCAGGAGCACATTACATGTGACCCATCACAAAACCTGGCTGAAGCATCCCAGGCTGTTACGAGCACGCGGCTCTACCTGTCGGATCTCCCAGGAGCACATTACATGTGATCTCACCACAAAACCTGGCTGAAGCATCCCAGGCTGTTACGAGCACACAGCTCTACCTGTCGGATCTCCCAGGAGCACATTACATGTGGTCCACCACAAAACCTGGCTGAAGCATCTGAGGCCTTTTTCATCCTGTCCAGATCTCCCAGGAGCAAATTACATGTGGTCATGGCAAAACCTGGCTGAAGCATCTGAGGCCTTTTTCATCCTGTCCAGATCTCCCAGGAGCAAATTACATGCCATAGGACAAAACCTCGCAAGAGCATCTGCCAGATATCCCAGGGCACCGAATTACATGCCATAGGCAAAACCTCGAAAGACTATCTGCAGATCTCCCAGGGCACAAATTACATGTCCTTCCAAGCAAAACCTCGCAAGAGCATTTGCCAGATGTCCCAGGGCACCGAATTACATGCCATAGGCAAAACCTCGAAAGACCATCTGCAAATCTCCCAGGGCACAAATTACATGCTTACCTGCACAACCTGATCCACGGCCACAAAGTATCATCTGATACTCATCAAACATCATCCTGATGTACACATGATCATCCTGATCATCATCACTGCAGCATCCTGCTGCATGTCATCTGGAGAAGCTCGTCATCCACGATCATCCTGATCATACAATGCATCCATCTGATGCACACCAAGTATCCATCTGATACATACATAGATACATGATCCACACAATGTATCCATCAGCATACATGATCTACCTGATCATACAAAGATACATGATCCACACAATGTATCTATCAACATACATGATCTACCTGATCATACAAAGATACATGATCCACACAATGTATCCATTAGCATCCAACATGATGCATAAATACATACACATGATCCAACCGATCATATCCAACATCCAACATGATGCGTACATACATATAAATGATCCAACTGATCATATCCAAGCAGAAACCAGAACATCATCCTGATGCTCATCATCCAGCACTTACATCCACAGCCATGTGTAGGATCCCCCTTCCAACATGCTTGGAATGGCTTCAGCAAATGTGTCCATCACTTCTTCCTCGAAGTATCCTCGATCTGAAGCACGCCAAGCCTCTCTCTAAAGTACTCGAACTTCACACTGGCTAGTGGCTTCGTCAGCACATCTGCAATCTGATCGTCCATCGCAACATACAAGAGCTTCATAGCTCCTCTCTGCACCATATCCCTAATATAGTGATATTTGATCTCTATGTGTTTCGACCTGTCATGAAACACTGGGTTCTCGGACAGCTTCACACAACTCTGGTTATCACAGAAGATACCAGTAGCATCCAATGGGAGATCAAATAACTCAGACAGTAGCTTCCGTAGCCATACTGCCTCACAACTAGCTGAACAGGCTGTAACATACTCTGCCTCAGCTGTACTCAGTGCTACGCAGGACTGCTTCCTGCTAAACCAAGAGATCACACCTGATCCCATACTGAAGCAGCACCCAGATGTGCTCTTCCTATCTGCAGCACTGCCAGCCCAATATGAATCAACATAACCCTGCAGGTTAAACTTTTGATTCTCCTCATACCTGAGCCCATAATACACTGTACCCTTCAGGTACCTCAGAACATGCTTTACAGCAACCAGGTGAACACTCCTCGGATCCGTCAGGAACTGGCTCAATGTGTTCACAGCAAAGCAAATTTCTGGTCTCGTGTTCGTCAGGTACATCAAGGACCCAATCATCTGACGATACAAAGAGACATCAACCGGCTCAGATGAAGCATCACATAGAGGCTTCAGATTCGATGCCATAGGTGTGGCCATATCCTTCCAGTCCATCATCCCGAACCTCTTCAGGATCTCTACTACATACTTCCCTTGTCCAAGGAAGATTCCATATGCACTCTGCCACACCTCCATGCCAAAAAACAAATAGTGCATCTTCCCCAAGTTCTTCATCTCGAACTTGGAAGAAAGCTTCCGCTGCGTGTCGGCAATCAATCTATCTTCACCATACCAAGTTCTGCACATATATGATTTCCTATCATGTGTCTCAGAACCAAGTGGCTGCTCTATGTACACTTCTTCTTCAACTACACCATTCAAGGAAGTTGTCTTGAATCCATCTGGTGTATCTTCTATTTCATCACTTTTATATTTCTCAATGCTGCCATCTGCAACATGTTTGATCTGATAGTTCCATTTGGAAGTCATAACAAACTTCCCTTCACATCTTGGGACTACATCCCAAACATCATTCTTCATGATCGACGGATCATGGCATTCCATTTCTTCATCCCAGATCCTGGGATCTTCAATAAATAAATTTGTTGCTGAACAAATGTTGTAGTTCTTCTTTTGTAGGAGATGGCATACGATCTTTCCTACACAACAAGTTAAATTGCATGATTAGAAAACATCTCATAGTTTTCAGAACAAATTCTTACACATAAATAAATATGTCATACAGTCATGCAATTATCTTAGCCAATGCTTCAATACAACATTTATCCATATCCCGTAACTTTCTAGATGCCTTCCAATCTCTACCAGAACATTGTTAAGAGTGTGCACAACTCCCAACATGTCAACAAAGAGGTTTCATTCTAGATAAGTAGCAATGGAATGTTGTACAGTGCCATAGGCCACTTACCCATGTATATTAGTAGCATACTGTTCATCAATGCAACTATTCTAATATGCACAATACATATCCTAAGTCTAAGATCATGAGCATATACATCATTGAACAATTTTATTTAAACAGACAAATATGCAAAAAATTAAAATACTTATCTTTGTTTGTTCGTTGGGTGGACTCTCTCTGAGTCTTTGCTTCCTTACAGGAGCTGCTGGAGTCCTAATCTGACGTAGCTTCTTCTACACCTTTCTGTTGTGGAATGTAGAGAGATGGTCAACTCCCTCTGAATATATGCATCCTTGCATAAACCACTGGAATGTACTCCCTCTTGATCTTTGCTTCCTGGATTACCTGTTCTTGAATCTCATATTCATCCTTGGTTCCTATGCATGCTTATTAGTATCATGAATGTGTTATCCTTGTGATCTCATATAAAATCATACATTCATTAGTATACTATTAAAACACAATAATCTCAAGCATGTATAGTCATGATCATTTCAAACAGAAAATAATAAGCATTAGCATTCAAGGTTTATGTAGGATTCTTATGGTTAGTCAAATCATAAGAAACATAACATGTCTAAACCTGTAATTATTCAAACCTATGACTCTTCAGGTTAGTTGAATCATCAATCAAGATAAGAGATATAAAATGCATAAAACCTGTGATTATTCAAACCTATACCATCATGATTCTTCTGGTTAGTCATATCATCAATTATGGTAAGAAACATAATATGCATACAATCATGATTATTCAAACCTATGACTTCATGAATAATCATTATCAACAACAGTATAAGATCCTAACACAAGGTAGGATTCTATCTTGATATAGGAAAAACATACCTGGATTAGCATGCTAGCTATTTATGTCTAACATACTCACATGATGTCTTCTTGTTCTTCTTCAATGACTTGTGCTAGTAACCTGTATATCTCATAGGTTAACTATTACAAAACCAAGTTATACATACCTCGTAAATGGATCTTCTATGAGATCCATGACAATGGATGAATCTTTGTCCTCATGTCATCATGATCATATGTTCTTTGAACCAGAACATGATTTGTCTTTCTTGGTGTACCTTTCATGTTAGTAGACAACATAAATCTCATACAACACCATAATGCATTAGTACAATCATAAGTGTCAACACCCTAACCAATGAATATCTTCTATCATGCCTTCATAATTTTGTTAAGGTGATACGACAAATATAAAATCAAAATTGTACTAACCGTAATAACATGAAGACAAACATACCATAATCTTAATCATGAAAAATATCGAAACATACCTCGATGAGTCATACCTGTCGAGATCGCTTGTAATCTTCTTATGTAAGGCCTTAGCCTCATCTTCCTCTGAAACAGGAACTTCTTCACTCATGCAAATGATCAATCCATCTTCTTCTAGGATTAACCCAATCCACTTGATTTGCAAGAACTGGACCTGGAGCTGGATATGGGTTTGTCAGAGAAACCCCAAAAATTCAAACTTTGAATTTCAAACTTTCGAAAGGATAGAAATATGCGCCTTGATGAGCTGATCAAACTGGTATATTCAGAATTTGAAAACTGCAAAGTTTCACTCCTCAATTTTGCCTTTGAAACCTCCGGATTCACTGGACATGACCCTGAACTGGGGTTTGATGAAGCCCACTCTTTTGCCCCATCAAAATGTTTGATCCAAAGCTCTAAGCTTCTATTTTTCTGAGGAGCTTCCAGCCGTGGTCACAGATTTCAAAAATTCCCATTTTTACAGAAGCCCTAATTTTCCACTTTTCTGATCAAAGTCCCGAACTAGGGTCTAATCAAGCCCGGCCTTCTGCCCAACCAAAAAATCTGATTTTGGTCTCTAAATTTCTATTTTGATGAGTAGCATCCAGCCGTGGTCTCCGATTACAAAAATTCCAACTTTCTTCAAAGCCCTAAATTCCGGAAGCCATGAATGAAGGTACCAAAAAATAATTCTGTTTTGACAGAAATATGTACCTGATTGTTTCTGGTGTAACTCTGAAATTTTTGATCCACAGGGTCTGAAAAAGTTTCCTGAGATATCCTGACCTGTTATCTTTCCATCCTAACAGGTCTGACCTCAATTGGATTCTCTGAGAGAGAGTTATGCCAAATGTCGCAACGTGACCTGTTTTGGGATAAAACAGGAGAGCGAACTTGTACGGAGTGCCACGTGTCACTGTTTTAACTTCGGCCTCTGAATAAGTTTTCTGAGATAGCTCGGCCTGTTACCTTTCCATCCTGACAGGTCTGACCTCAATTGGACTCTCTGAGAGAGAGTTATGCCAAATGTCGCAACGTGACCTGTTTATGGGATAATACAGGAGAGCGAACTTGTACGGAGTTCCACGTGTCACTGTTTGACCTTCGGCCTCTGAAAAAGTTTTCTGAGATAGCTCGGCCTGTGTAATACCTGTCACTTTTCACGAAATTTCATTTGGATCTTCCTAGCCCAAGTTATGACCTTTTTCCCAAGGTCACCTGATTTTGACTCAGATCTGGAAGAGGCAGAAACCCTATATTGTACAGATCATAAATCACAAATTACAACGAATTAGAGGTTGTCCTTTGGACACAAGATACCTGGAGATCTTAGCTTCGGCCTGTAACAATTTCAGATCCGAAAACTTCTCCAAAACGGATTTATAGCGAAAGTGCTACGATTACTGGTTTTTGCTATATCAAGCCCTAGCATCGTTAGTGCAACAAGTGTCATACATGCCATATCATGCCTTCTTTCAGGCTAGCTTTGATACCATGTTAAATTTTCTGAATTTACTTCAATATGATCTAGGATCTTAACTGAGAGAATAACATGTACAGCATATCTACAGCATATCAATCATGGAGACAATAATGCAAGCACACAAGAGACACAAAGATTTACTTGGGGAAAACCATAAAGGTGAAAAACCCCAATAACTTCCTCAGAGATAGATAGAGCAATGATACAACCAACCAAGAGATAGACATAACCTAGAAGCAGATCCTCCTCCTCCATAAGTGCGCCTCTCCTCCTTGAGAGCATGTGTGAGAAGTGAGTGAGCAAA
This sequence comes from Larix kaempferi, assembly GCA_027924585.1. Lineage (NCBI taxonomy): Eukaryota > Viridiplantae > Streptophyta > Pinopsida > Pinales > Pinaceae > Larix > Larix kaempferi. Next base: position 8,627,010 of record BSBM01000431.1, on the reverse strand, counting down.
TAGAGTGCCTCCCGCACTCTATTTATACTTGACTTGACTTGCCTTTTTACCTAACTCATGTCGGCTCTAACTTAACCACATAACATAATGCTGAGTGGGCCAACCCCCAATAGGGTGGTCTAATAACCCTTTGACCCACATGGCCGACCCCCAATAGGGTGGTCTAATAACCCTTTGACCCACATGACTTATACAGGGCCGACCCCAAATAAGGTGGTCTAATAACCCATCAAGTATAAGTTACGACACTTACAAAATAAATGACGACACTTCCTTATAGAGGAATAATACCATCTCTATAGGAATACAATATACATATATGTGAAATACATTCCGAAGTTACATATACATCAACATTGTGCATGTGCCATGCAAATCAAAATCCTAACCCTAAAAATGAAGTATCTTGCATGTTTCTCAGAAAAGTATTATTGGAAACTTGAGCTTAGAAGGATGCGGAAAATGTGATCATCTCTGTCATGTAGTCCTCTGAACCCCGTTTCCTAAAAAATAAGAATTTTCTCAAAACTGAAAACTTGTGAAATATCTGTATCTGTGCCAAGAAAACATCACTATACCAATCATATATATGAACTCAATGGGAACCAACCTTGGCTCTAACAAAATGTCTCTAAAGATGTTGTCTAAATACCAACCTAATGGAATGCGTTGGCCCTTAACCCCTCTAGGTTGCTATGGAACAAATCTACGGGTTAAGACCCTGCAAATTGGAGCAACAATAAGATAATCAATGGATGAACACAATATTATATTGCAAAGTAATTGATCAAAGGATATGGACAAGATAAATGCTAAAAAAATAAATCTTGTATATGGTAATCACTTTAGGAAGCAATTTTCACGTGTCTCTTAAGGTTGGGAAAACTTCCTTTAGAGAAGAGCTCTAATACAATAGTTCTTGACAAAAAAATCCATAACCTCTTAGCTCTTTAAATAGGCTATAAGTATACCAATATCCTAAGTACTTTACTTGGTCAATAATTAATGGGTACCAACTAACTAGCGGGCCTTAGTTAATAGAGAGAGCCTTTTTACATTAATATTGTACTACCAACTACTTGACCTTATTCAAAGGTTATGGCCTCATACATAACATGAATAACTACTAAAATAGGGAGTTATGGTGGGACCCTAACATGGTCTGTAACACGTGAAATGGAAATATGAAACTGCCATTTCCAGTGCTCTTGTTCCTTGAGATTCTTTTCAGCTGGGAACAATTACGGAGCCATTCTTGCATGGGATGCATACGCCAAACTTAGTCGATTATTCCTCCTTTTGAACCTAGAGATACCCCTTGATCGCATCAACTGAAGCTTAGTGTCTCTTCATAGTTCGATGGAGTTCCATTTCTGCATTTTTCATGGAAATTTGGCTTTCCTTCCACTAACAAAACAAGTGGAAGAGGCCAATTGATATTGGAGACACCTATTACTATGTGTGGTTTTTGGAAACATGATTGTGTAGAGATAGATGTTAGAAATGCTCTTCTTTTTGCACTTGATTTTTTGCATAATCGACAGTTGTGGAAGACTAACAAAAAAACAACTTAAGGAGCAGCAACAACATGACCGAGGAAGATGACAGTGAATCCCAGGTTCAATTCCCACCCGACCCTCCCCCCAGCTGTGGGAAATTTATGTATACATATGTGTTGTATGGGGTTTTCTAAGGGCTTGATTCGAACGCTTGAACTCATGGATTGAGATGAAACCCTCAATCCTTTGTTCTGAAGCTCGCTGTAAGTGGAGAATATGAAGATGTAGCTTATTTGATGGTTGGGGTTTTTTTAGTCCTAGGTCGTATTCAACCACTCATTCAACTTGTGCTTCTAGCAAGTCGACCGCTAGGAAGAATGGAATATTTACATGAGGAAAGGAAGGAACTCAAGGAGCTGTTCTCATGAAAGAAGACACCTCAAGCAGTGTTGAGAAAGAGATAACGGGATGCGTGATGAATAATCAAAATTGCCAGAATGTGAAGCCATGTGTCGATTCTAAATGCTTTGTTGATCTACTGCTCGTTTGTGGTAATGGGTGGTGTAAGGACATGTTATTTAGTATTTTGTAGAGTGTAAATCTCATGAGCTAAGAAAAAGTCACATGGGAAATGCTTAACATGCCAAATATGTTATCGGTGTCCAATACAATAATTCTTGACAAAACAATCCATACTCTCTTATCTCTTTAAATAGGATTTCAATATACAAACCCTAACTACTGACTTTGTCAATAATTAGTGAGTACCAACTAACTAGTGGACCTTAATTAATAGAGAAACCCTTTTTACATTAATAGTCCACTACCAATCAATGGGCCTTATTTAGAGGTTATGGCCTCATACATAACATGACTAATTACTAAATTAGGAGTTAGGGTGGGACCTAACATGCAGTCTATAGAGCCTGATATGGAAATATGAATCTGCCATTGCTAGTGCTCTTGTGGATTAAGATTCTTCTCATCATTGGAAACAATTGTGGAGCCATTCTTTTGTGGGATGCATACGAATTAATGGATTATTCCTCCTTTTGCACCCGGAGACACCCCTTGATTTCATCAACTCATGTTTAGTGTCTCTTTGTGGTTTGATGGAGTTCATTTTTTGCATTTTTTTGTGGAAATTTGATTGTCCTTCCATTAGCACAGTGAGTGGAAGAGGCCAATCGATCTTGGAAACACCTATTACTATGTGTGGTGTGTGGCAACATGATCAAGTAGAGATGGATGTTGGAGATCCTCTTCTTTTTGCACAATTGATTGCTGAAGTGGAAGACTGTAACCAAAAAAAACTTAAGGAGTAGCAACAACATCACCTGGGAAGATGATAGTGAATCCCAATTTCAATTCCCAACTGCCCCTCTCCTCGGTGGTAAGAAATTTATGGCTAGATCCGTGTTGTATGCAGTTTTTTAATGGTTTGTTTCAAACCCTTGAACTCATGGATTGTGCTGGAACCCTCAACCCTTTGTTCTGGAGCTGGTTGCAAGTGGAGAATATGAAGATGGAGTTGATATGATGGATAGGGTGCTTCTAGTTCTAGTCCATATTTAGTCGCTCATTCAACTTGTGCTTCTGGCGAGTCAAGATGAAGCATACTTGCTAGGAGTAATGGAAGGTTTACATGAGAAAAGAAGGAATTCAAGGAACTATTCTCATGGAAGAAGACACATTAGGTAGTGGTGAGAAAGAGATATTAGGAGGCATGACGAGGAATCAAAACTGCCAAATTGTGAAGTGATGTGTGAATTCCAAATGCTTTATTGATCTACTGCTTGCTTGTGGTAATGTGTAGTTTAAGGACATGTTATTTAGTATTTTGTAGAGAATATAAATCACATGATTTAGAAAAAGGTCACATGGGAAATGATTTATATGCCAAATATGTTATTGGTGTCACAAAGGTGAATTGATGTGACAATGAAGTCATGGATCATATAATATGCTAGTGATTTAAGAGGTTACGGTGAAGTGGAACGTGTCCTTGAATTTTTTTGAGCTTTGTAAATGTGAAATATTGAGCTTTGTCAACTCAATATGTGAATGATTGTTTGTTAGAATTGAATATAACAATCGGTAGATGATGTATGGAAGCTTCAAGAATAAGAAGAAGATTGGACAAACATGTTGAAGTTGTAGAGGTAAAAGGTGTAGATGAAGACTCAAAAGATGTGAACTACTGGAAGGTATATGGATTTGATCATGCGTGTCATTATATTTTGCTTTGTAATGTATTAATCATTCTTCAATATGCGTGGTAAGGTGTGTTGTAGCTAAAAGGAAAATATATGTATGTGTTTTTGTCTCCTCTAATTGTTCCTTCATGAAATATTGTTTGAAGAATGAGGCCCCATAAGCCCTTATATTTGTAGGTACACAGTGTAATATTGTCATAAATAAATTTGGTATCTAGACTATCATCCTAGAGAATTGGAAAGCATTATGGTTGGGTGCCTAAGTTTCTCTGTAGATGGAAATATGTCCATAGGATCGCCAATTGTTCAATATTTTCAGTCAGGTTGATATTTGTCCTTAGAGTACAATAGGTTCCCAGTCAAACTATGTGGCACCAATGTTTGGCCCTGTTACGCCTCAGTGTATTAACAACGTTCCCAGTTAGGTCTACCAGAGTGAGGGGTCAAAATTTTTGATGTAAAGGTCAAGTTAAAGAGTAGAGTGTTGATATGGGGATAAATACCCCTAATCATGTCATGGATGGTCCGCTTGATTTCCACCTCCAAGAGGTGCTCTCCCTGTAGGGGTTGGTTCTCTTGGGGGGCTAGTCACTTGGACACATGACCACACTCATTCAGTTTCCATGTAAAAGGTGATAGTAGTTTGTAAAAGGATCTATACCCTATCTAACACACCTTATTTTTTCACTTGGACCTATTTTACACCTATTTTACCCCTCCTTTGGGCTGTGTTACCCACAAATTGTACTTCTTTGTTGAATAATCTTACAAGAATAATGAAGGATGACGTTGAGGGAACATATCTGTTGGGGTTAGTTGGAGCATGGCGTCCTCATTTTGGGAACACCTAGGTCTTGGTGTAGCCTAGTTGCATTTTTATTACTAATTTTATGTCATTTAGATATATTTTATTGTTATTTTGAGTGTTTTAGCCCCCAAAGTTGTGGGTGAGCAATCCAAATGTTATATTTTTACATTATCTTGTAGGATCATAACTTAAATTAGGAGAGGCTAGTCCTATATAAATAGTGCCTCCCTCTCATTGTAAAAATACAACAAGATATGGGTTCATTATGAGATATTTTCTATTTCTCTTGGTTTATTGGAGCTCTTGATGCTATGTGAACCTCCCTTTGGATGATATTTCTTTCTTAAAGGATGATTTGATGAAGTTCTAGGGTTTTTTTAACATATCCTATTGGTTGATGCTAAAGAATGGTTGTAATAACTCATAGTACAAAGGTGACCTAAGGCATTATCTTGCTCATCTTTGTTAACTGTTCGTAAGTTATACTTATAACCTAGTTTAATGGTGTTTTTATGGTGCATTATTCTAAAGTGTTAGGGTTTCTTGATCATATTTTGTTAACCTTGCATGGGGAGACCGTCCTTCCGTAGGAATTATCCATTGTTATTGGGCCTTTGGACTTCTTCTCTTTCCCTAATTAGGCTCTTATACCTAACTCTTGAATTTGATAGTTGATTCCCTAATTGCAAGATTTGAAAGCCATATTAAGAGAGGGACGTTGGTATCGATCTCTCAATGCCCTAGGGATTGAGACAAGAGTCATATGCCCTATCTTTTCGACAAATCTACCTCTCTTTTATCAATTTATATTACTTTTATTTGACATGCATATTTATATACTAAAAACAATAAAAATATAATATTGCTAGAAAAGGCCCTAAAAATATAAATAAATTCAAAAAATCCAAAAGTAGTCGTGAACTTGTTTTCTGGTCCACCCTAAAAATTTTCCCTAGGGTTTTAGCCACAAATCCCAGAGGACGTCCTCTTCTGAGGAAGTGCATTGAGATACATGAAAACCTTATAATTGGTGAATTAGACGCAATTTGATAATTCTGGTCCACCCATCAAATTCGCCCTAGTGGATTTATCCACAGATCTATGAGGGCATCCCCATTTGCCTTGGTGCATTGGGAAACGTGAAATCACCAAAATTAGGGTTTTTGCATGGTTTTTACAGTATTTATTGGACCAAAAAGTGTGCCTTATGCAACTTTATCATCCCCCCTTTAGAGCACACTTTTATGAGGTTGTGCCTCGAGAAGTGTGAGACCCTCCCTTGGGAGTTGTGTAGTTGCATTGAAAGTTGTGATATTAATTGATATTGATTGTTACATAGAATTAATTCCTTTATATGATACATGTGTCTTTATTATCCATTGTTGACTCCATATAAGGAACTGATCTCAACCATAAGGCTCATAGAAAAGTATTTTCAGGTGTGTTGGTGTTTGCAGGTATTCTTCCATTAGGGACCCTCCCATGGGTTTAGGAGTTACCCGAAGAAGTTGAGGAGTTAGGTCGTGTTTACATTGGGTATAGATCCTCCCATATGATTACCATCACTATCACAATGCATACTTAGTCTACCCTGAAAGGACTGCTAGTTTGAGCGGTAACATTTTTGGCGTTGTTGCTGGGGACCTTAAAGAAAAGTGATGGCATTCTATTAAAGAGGGATTTATGGGTTGAATCATTTAGACACATACAACATCTACAGTGTGGTTTAGGTACGTTCTTGTTTAGTATTTTGGTGAGATTTGTGTTGCTCTAATTTGATAGGTCTCTCTTGCCGAATCCCACTTAAGAAAATAAAGAGGTGCTCTACAAGAACAAGTCCAAGAGGTATGTTTTGCTTTGTACTTTGATAGGATTATTGTTAAGGACTAATCTTGTAGGTTCTAGTTGGTGACTTTGTTGAAGAAAAAAAATAAAGAAGTGCAATTCAAAACAACCAACCTCAACTATTAATAAGAAGTTGATATGGCATCCTTTGCTCCATTGTATTTCTCAAACATTCCAGGATATTTGAATGAGGCAGATAAATATGGTTGTCCCAAGGTTTCATGAATATGAAGATATAGTTGCAGAGCATATAACGATGTTCAAAGAATTTATTGTGACATGGGATATCATGGACAAGTATATCAGAATGATGTTATTTGTAATATCTTTTGATTTACAGACTAAAAAGGATGTAAGATACTGGTATGTGAAGCTTCCTCCTAATGGGATACCTTCACTCTTGCATTTGGTCAAGGAATTTGGGAAGGAGGGGGATCCTATTATTGATGAAGAAAATATTGAGGCTATGATTTCCCTTCCAAAAAATAGGCATGTTGAAGAAGACACTTTAGGTTTGGACTTGAAAACTCTTATCTGCCGACTGCTACAGAAATGGAAGTGTGTTTTTCTCCTCTTGATTTATCAAACTTCCCAGGGTATTCAAATGAGTTACTAAGGAATTATGGTTAGATTTTCGTGATTATGATGATGATGCCGAGGACCATGTATACAAGTTTATGCTATTGGCTCCAGAACATGGTGTTAAGGAAGAAGATGTCTACATGAGGTTATTCGCCCTTCACCTGGAAGGAAAGGCTCGTGCTTGGTTTGCAAGCCCAGATTTGAACAAGAAGTATATGAGCATTTCCTGCTATTCACTAAAGAAGAAGAGGTTAGTATGGATCGAGTTGAGCCATATTTTTGTATAGGTTCTAAATAATGTGATGAAGTCTTTCTTGAAGATGTACTCCCAACTAAAGAAGATATCGAAGACATGGTTGAGCCTTTCCTTCCATGGTTGAGCTCAGTTGCACATATTTTGAACAAGAAGTCTATGATCCTTTCCTTCCATTCACATAAGAAGAAGAGGGTAGTATGGATCAAGCCAAGCCATATTTTTTTATACAGGTTCTAAATAATGTGATGAAGTCTTTCTTGAAGAGGTACTCCTAGATGAAGAAGATATTGAAGATATGGTTGATGAAGAGGTTATGGTTGTATCTTCCCTTGGTTCCACCATTTGTGAAGAGTGGATTAATCCCTTTGAAACTAAATTTGATGATGAAGCACTCCAAGATTTTTGTTGAAAAGATAGGGCATGTGCTAGTGATGGAAAGCATATGGGAGGAGCTAGACCCAATGTCAACACGACCTAACTCCTCAACTTCTTCGGGTAATTCCTAAACCCATGGGAGAGTCCATAATGGAAGAACACCTGCAGACACCTATAATAACTCAAAGCACAAAGGTGACCTAAGGCACTAGCTTGCTCATCTTTGTTAAATGTTGGTAAGTTTCATTTCTAACCTAGTTTAATGGTGCATTGTTATAAAGTGTTAGGGTTTCTTGCTCATATTTTTTTAACCATGGATGAGGAGACCTTCCTTCCATAAGATATCTCCATTGTTACCGGTCCTTGGAATTCTTATGTTGCCCTAATTATTATCTTTTACCTAACTCTTGAAGTTGCCAATTGATTCCCTAGTTGCAAGATTCGAAATCCATCTTAAGAGAGGGACGCTAGTATTGATCTCTCAATGCCCTAGGGATTGATACAAGAAACATATGCCCTATATTTTCAACAAATCTATCTCTCTTTTATCAATTTATATGCCTTTTATTTTACATGCATATTTATATATTAAAAAACCTAAAAATATAATATTGCTGGAAAATCCCTAAATATCTAAATAAATTCAAAAAATCCAAAAGTAGCCTGGACTTGTTTTTCTGGTCCACCCTAAAAGTTTTCCCTAGGGTTTTGGCAATAAATCCTAGAGGGAGTCCTCTTTTGCGGAAGTGCATTGGGATACATGAAAACCTTGTAATTGGTGAATTAGATGCAATTTGATAATTCTAGTCCAACCTTCAAATTTTCCCTAGTGGATTTATCCACAGATCTTTGAGGGCGTTCCCATTTTACCTTGGTGCATTAGGAAATGTAAAAGTTCCCAAATTAGGGTTTCTACAGGGTTTTTATAGTCATGATTGGACCAAAAAGTGCACCTTAGGCCACTTGATCATATACTCTTCAAAGCACACTTTTTTGAGGTTGTGCCTCGGGAAGTGTGAGACCCTCCCTTGGGAGTTGTGTAGTTGCATTGACAGTTGTGATATTGATTGATATTGGTTTGTACATAGCATTAAATCCTTTATATGATATATGTGTCTTTATTATCGATTGTTGACTCCATATAAGGCACTGATCTCATCCATAAGGCTCGTAGAAAGGTATTTTCAAGTGTGTTGGTGTCTATAGGTGTTCTTCCTCCATTAGGGACTTTCCCTTGGGTTTAGGAGTTGTCCGAAGAATTTGAGGAGTTAGGTCTTGGTGACATTGGGTCTAGCTCCTCCCATATGCTTTCCATCACTAGAACATGACATACTTGGTCTTCTCTAAAAGGAATACTAGTTTGAGCGGTAACAAGCCCAAAGGTACTGTTGATTCCCGACTAGTATCTTGTTCAAGATGACAATCCTGTAAGAGAATGGAGGAGCATTGATACCTTTATTCAAAGATGGAAGCATTTTTCTTGGGTGAATAACAATTGGTTGGATATCATGGCAGTGAAAGATGTAGTGAAGTTGCATTGTTCTTGTTGGAGAGGCCATGTGTTGATGATAGACTTAATTTTGAGTTGGAGTGATGAGATTGCAACAAGAAATACAAAGATGATCTGGATGCAACAAAGAGATATATTTTGGAGTTTGGTCCAAAGGATGTTGGTGATAGTTTTTATGGAAACAATGGAGATCAAATGGTGATGGATAGAAACATGAGGTAAAGTTTGTTTATTGTGTTCAATAAAAGCAACGATCATATGGAAATGTGAATCACACCTTATATTTATAGCAAGTCTAAGACGTTATGTATACATCGTATGTATTGGTCTGTGAAAATTTATAGCTTGTATCTTGATTAAGAGTTTTTACTTGGGAGAATTATTGTGTGGTACCTAGGTGGTATTCTGAAGGCTTGTACTTGGTGTCTCCATGAGATGGAGTATGTTAATGGTATGCACATGTATCTATGTAACATGTAAAGGTAAATATCACTATAAGGCCCGAATAGGAATGCATACCCCTTTTCCATGTGTCCTTGATGATTTGGATGACTTGTCCGATAACCTCTGTTATGGAGTTTTTAAACACTTTGAGGAGTGGGCCATGTTCTGGTTGAACACTCTATGAGAGGACCATGTTGGTTGTATACTTTGTGAGGTGTGTTAGGCCTAGAAACCAAAATTTTTGGTACATTCAAGGGGATTTCATCATGAAGTTGAATGAACTATGTACCTGAAGGACATCCTACTAGGCCGACAATTGCAATGGTTAAGTACCCATGTATTTTGGTGGATGGTTTTTCCTTTGTATGGAATTTGACAGTGTTATGATGTCTACTTGATCGAGGTACAAGAATCAAGTGCCAAGTTGGACTAGATATAGAATTTGTTAACCAAGAGGTTCTTTGATTTATAGTGGAACAATTGATGCATCGAACTAGTGAAAGATGCCGATGAAGACCTAACCTAAGAAAGATTGAGACAAATACTCTTTATGGGGGAGTGTTTGAATTATTACCTCCTACTTTTTTTCTATATTAATATGTGATACTTGATCATACAATAAGGTTGTGATTATTATTTTAATTGGTCATTGTGAGGTAGAGTTTGTCTCTACGTGAGTTATTTGATTTTTAGTTTTAGGAGGTTGTTCAATATCTAGTTGGATGTGAGAGAATCCCTCCTACTAGTTCTCATATTTTGATGTCTGGTTGAGATATTATCTCAACAATTTGTTAGTGTGGCTAAGATAATGTCTCTATCTTAAACCAAAGCTTGATGTATAAATATGTAACATTTGTTGATGTTAATATATCGTTCAACATATATTTTTGGTTGTGTTTGGAAACCATGTATTATGGTAGGGAAATACCCTTTTTATGGCTCAAATACACATGCAAAGCTCCTATTGAGGCTAAGAAAGTTGAAAGCCATCTTTAAAAATGACAACAGGGCATAGGATTCCTTCCTAAAACCAAAACTACAAATTTCTCTTAAAACCCGGAGAGTGTAGGAATCGTGAATTTTAAGTGAGTTGGAAAATAGATTATGGAAGATGATTCCCTTGAAAGAGGCCAAAAAGGAGGAGGACCCTCTGTAATTTGGACAGGAAGGAGCAAATCCAACAACATGATGAGAAAACTGTCTTCTCCATAGAAGACCTTGATTGCTTACACTAATGGATAAATATTTCCCCGCTCAAAAACCAACATTGAGGAACAAGAGAATATGAATATGATACTGAGGGTCCTTGAGGTGGCTTTGAAGGACTTTATCTCCACTTGGGAGAGGGGGAATATTTATGTTCTGGAAGTTGAACTTAATATGGAAATGAAGCAATTGCTTGCTGGCTACAGCATTAATATGATGAAAACTAATCTCGACTTCCATCAAAAAGTGCTTTTGAGTTTATGTTTGAGATAGAGGAAGAAGTGACGAAGTCTCCATTTCAAAAATCTGTGAACACATGCTTCAAAATCTCTAAAATATAGAACTTAACTTTCATATTTGGATTCCTTTCTAGCCACTTCCATCACTTTTATCAAGGTGGATCTTTCAAAATTGATCAGAGTATACAAGGGTGCGATCAAAGGCAGCGGTAAGGAAAGGGTTGAAGAGGGCCCATTAACTCCTAGATAATGTCTTGGGAAGCTCCATTCTCCCTTATTCAACTGACATATTTTGGTCTATTAGAGGTTTTTCCTTTGGGACAAATAAGAATTTAACCCACTCCCTAATCCACTCATCTAATAATGACTAAAATTGACCAAAAAGATAACTGCAAAACTTTCCTGACACAACAACACTCTTTTTCGACTCCATTGGCACTGATCTATTGCATAATTACAAGCATATTTAAGTGAATTCATATGTTGATGGAATAATTTGTTTTACGCTGTTGATTTAAATCCGTGTTCTGAAATATCTTGTATCAGTATTTACTTCAAACTCCTAGATAATTAATCTCATATTTCATCTTAATAACTAAATAAACAAAAGCCTTAGTTATTTTCCTAGGGACTACCCCCCTTGGATTCGCTAGGAGTTGGCCTAGATGGAGGAGTTGAGAGTTGAGTGACAATATCTCAAATTGAGACTTTCCCCCAAGGACTCACCTAGTGACTTGAAGATTTTTTCCTTGCTAACCTTCCCTAGGTTTGTATCTGGAGACAACACAACCCTGAGGAATTCATTCATTGTAAGTTAGATTTTTTCTATGTATCAATACCCCTTTTTTCCTCTATTGCTACTTCATCCCACCTTTCAACTTGCTGGTACATCCAACCTTTTGTTACAATTCTCTTGGGAACTAGTCTGTTTGTAAATCAAATCTTTTTTTCTAAAGGAAAAAAATATGACCAGAGTTATTTTAGAATATCCTTCTCAGTTTCATGTTGATACTTTTTGACAGAACAAACCTACTTGTAAATAAAGCACATGGAAACTTTTCCTCTTCATGGTATTTGTTTTGAACAAAAAAATCGATAGCCATTAGATTAGCCGCCAATGGCCAGTTATAAGATGAATAAATTCTTTGAAAAGACAAGGAAGTCTTTGACAGAGGGTATCAAAGGAATTCCTGCTCAAAAGAGAGGACATAAAAGGGGAGTATATGCCTTGTCAACATAATTAGTTAATGGCAAGGGTCCATGATCTTCATGAAGAAAAGTCGGCAATTATATTTAGATGGGACCAACAATGAGTACCTTGAGGGTGAAGGAGACAGTCCAGAGAAATATGAGGACATGCATGGATTGAACCTTCAACCCATTTCTACTTATATTTATTATGGAACAATCATTGTGGCCTCAATTTTTTGTGGGAAACTTCATTAATGTAGTAAGAAATGAATGCATGCATTGTTTTTCCCTGTCTATAATTTTTGAGTTTGAGTTGAAAACTTGGTAAGACAATAAAGTGCTAGAATAATGATAGGATTTGATGTTGCAGATAGGAGATGTCAAGGGAAACAAAAGATCTTGTTCTATCTGTATTGTTTCCAGTCCATTGGATTTCATGCTTCTATGGTTGTGTTTATACATTTTTCATTGTAGACATTCATGTTGTTCAAAAGAAAGAGCTCTCCATCGTTAGAAAATCTTGAAATTTGTGTATCATGCTAAATATACGACTAATTTGTATCTATTTATGATATTTTAAATTTTTGTCTTCTCTCTTTAATTCAGGACCTGTAATGTTATAGAACTTTCCACTTAAAAGTTCTGTAATATTGTAGTAGAACCCACCACTTAAAGCATTGGTATTTATCAATGTTATCAGAACTGCTAGAATCAAACCGACTCGACAAATTTGGCTTGTTATTTTGAGAAAAAGAAGTCCATGTTAGTTGTTGACTCAGTTGGAGGTCGAGTTAGAAACCAACTTTGTCTAACTAGGATGAGTGAGACTGAAATGTGTGACTCAACCAAGTCAGAACTGACTGGTCTGAGTTTGTGTCTGTGGACATATCAACATGTATGTGGGGCAAGCAATTATAAAAAACATAAAAAACAAAAACCTTAACCTATATAAACCCTAATTTTTTGTGTAGCAAGGGCACCCGTACCTATGGGTAGGGTACATGTGGCCGTACTGGGTACTTGTGTATGTGTAAGGTACATTTCCTACTATACCCTAATGTACCCCATACTTGCTCCACGCACTTGAGATGTTATAAAAAAGGGCCGCAGATAGACTAAATGGTACAACGTACCCTGTGTTTGGGTACTCCGAGGGTACAAGTAATTAAGTAAAATGCAAATCCATCGAGAAAAATGTAATGACCACCAAAAAAATCTAAACTAAATTTTTTCTAACTGCATATGAAGTTTGGTTCATGACTTATGTCAAACACTTTGCAACATTGTTCAAATTCCACTGAATATTGTCCAAATATGGTAGATTGTTTTTGCATTGATTTACAAGGAATGTTTTTATGGTTTTTTGTTCAGTACTCATGGAACATGATTTGACTAAAAAATGTGCACATGGTCAGATAGGTTTTCCGGAAAAAACCCTATATACCCAACATACCGAAGTACCTTGTTTCAAAAAGTGGCAGCCCCATCCCCGTACCCGTATCCAAGTTTCTTGGAAACTTAGCTAATTTGGATTTACTAAAAGTCACCATCACCTTTCTTACCTCATTTCACTTCTCATTTGGGCTGTCTAGAGATGAAGAATACCTCGCCTGGCAGCCTAGAACCACTTAACCTTCCAGAGGTGGATGAATGAAGCAAAAGATATTCAAGGACAAACCCTTAAGAGGATGTACAAATTTGATGCAAAGGATAATCCAAAGTACATTCCTACTATGGTATCTATTTACTTACAATTTTTGTTTCTCTCTTCTTTAGATAACCTACATTTTTTAGGGTGTTAATCTAAAAGAACTAGCAATTTCATCTTTGAACATTGTAACACCCGTTTTCAGATTGGTATCTTGGCTATAACCTCAGGGTATCAAATTGTATCTCTACATTATTAGATATAATAGATTCATTTCTTTTTTTTTACAAAAAATTCTTATTACCAGTGGGTGCTAATATGATAAAGTAACCAGGGAAGAAAACTGATTGGTAGACAGTCTAGTATTGGTAATTTGTTCTTCAATTTCAATGTTCTAATTGGTAGGCAAGAGTTGTTTATAGGATTAGAAACAAGGTATCCTCCATGCAGGTTTACCTAAGAATGGGAAGTTGACATAATGGCTTCATTCTTGTCCATAGAGTTTATCAAAGAAAGGCATGTTTATTGAACCCGTTATACCATTCTATGTATGGGGATTTTTTCCATACATTTTTGCTTCAGAGATTAGGATGAGATCCAAAGTTCAGAGCATGCATATGTGATCAGTGATGAGATGCGGATTTTTGATGCCACTTTTTCCTTGTGATGATGCCATGCTATGTATTCATATGATTCCTGTACATGCCTAAGGAAGTACTTTATGGATTATGACTTGGATTGATGATTGTATTGAAAGATGTTACAATGTTACTTACAATGGTTGATTCTGATGAGTATGGCTAGTAGAGATGTTCCATAAGCTAATATTGATTAGATATTTTTGTTTTATGCACATATCATTGTCTAAAATATCTTGGTATTTATAGGTATTATAACTATCCTTTGGCTCCACACTTTGACCTTATCTCCATCTCCATACCACTCTACCTTCATATCAAAATCCCACTGGCTAAAGAATGATTGATTGAATCTTGACTTCCCCTTTGTGTCCCCTTCACCACATATACCTCCATGTTATCCCTTGTGTCTTGAACATGCTTGTGTTGTGATGAATCCTGCAATATTTCAGGAGGCTCACTTGTAAAACTCTAGGGCTAACTGGGCACTAAACATTAAGAGTTTCTATTGAGCAATGTTCTCCCTAGACCTAAAAAAACTCTTCCTATTGCCATGTATCTTTCAAAATGGTTTACACTTGGAAGGGAAGTTACTCCTTGAATTAAGAGTTAATGCCTATTTTCTCTAACCAAGAATTACTATGGAAACTCTATCAGGGCTATGGATGGTCACTAGTAGTGGAGCTAAGGGCATGTCATCACTAGTACCTAGAAGGTATCCAGGTCCAATAGATTTCAACCGTTATCCAAATAAAAGTGAAAAAAGATAAAGATCAAAAGAAAAAGAAAGAAAAGTGCAAAAAGAAAGGATGCCAAGAGAAAAGAAAAAGAAAAGAGAAAAAATAAAATAATGAAAGGGGGGCTTGCTAGGGTAAAAAAGAGAAGTACCTCATTACACAACACCCATTTGTTAAGACACACTCCATATTTTTTGCACTAATGGTGAATACCATAAGGTTTTCCTCTACCCCTTATCTTGAGTCATTCAAGATCAACTTTGATCAATCCTCACTTGACTTCATACTTGGACTTTCCATCCACTTCACCCAAAGGAGAGATAATCCTTGTAAGAATTTTTATGTTGATTTGATTTTGATATGTTTATCAAAAACTAATGCCACACTCTTTATGAAACCTATGTAGCATGATATAAGTTTGAAACTATGTGATGATTCATATGGAAAACCATTGTATGTAAATATTATAAGTCAAATACTTCATCATTCTAAGGCATACAACATGATAAATCCTCCTTTTAAATTCATAAAAGGGTGCATATATTCATTGGACAAGTTTGGCCAACTTCGACCAAAGTTGACTTTTTCGACATTTTGACTTGGTCAAAGGGACAATTTGACTTGATCAACATGACCAAAAAACAACGCATACATTCCTATCATCATCATTTGGCTCATTGAAGAATTTAGAAGCCAATTTGATCCTTCCAAATGTGGTTTCAAGGTTATATCTACAATTATTAACGCATGTTCCAAATCTGATCTTCATGTTAGTTTGCTAGGAGGGGTGAATCGACTCCATATCCAAAAACCAAGGCACCAGGTCAGAGCTATCTCAATCTCTTGTACTCCACTTCTTTCAATATGTACTTTCTAAACTTGTTTTCCATTAGGTTAGATAGCATTTATAGGCTATTAGCAATCTACATTTAGGCATAAAATCTCAAAATCATTGCATGTAATAAACAAAATATGAACTCAATCTATGCTTAGAAACCTTAGAAAAGGCACTAGAAATATTTATCTTTGCATGGCATATAGTATATTAGTGTCTTCTTAGCTTAGTGTGCATTCTCTTCTTTGTTGTTTATGTCTTTAACAATAAGAAATTATAAAAACCAACAAGTTGTTTCTTGTATTAAGCTTCTCTTTAACCCAAACCAGCACCATAAACACCTTTAAATTTGAATATTCCCCAAGGTAAGACTTTAAACTTAGTGTTGGTAGAATTTTAACTCAACACACTAATTAAATATGCCATACATCTCACATAGTCTAGGAACCTTTAATCATTATTATATCAGAGCTTTGCTCTAATGAAGGTCACCCAACCCTAAGAAGCACATGAACATTTGCTTCCTAAATAAAATGGACAAGATAAATGCCGCAGAAATAGGTCTTGTATTATGATAATCACTTTAGGAAGCAATGTTCATGTGCTTCTTAGGGTTGGGAGACCTTTATTAGAGTAGAGCTCCGATATACATATTCTTGACAAAGCAATCCATAGCCTCTTCTGTCTTTAAATAAGCTTTCAATATCCCAAAACCCTAACTACTTGACTTGGTCAATAATTATTGAGTACCAACTAACTAGTGGACCTTAATTAATAGAGAGAGAATTTTTACATTAATAATTTATTTCCTACTATTCGGCTTTATTCAAAGGGTATGGACTCATACATAATATGAGTAACTACTAAAGTAGGGAGTTAGGGTGGGACCCTACCATGTGCTCCCCCTTCAAAAGAAAAGCTGTCCTCAATGCTGAAGATGAGGAAATTGCTACAAAATCCCTTCAGGTTCCCAAGTGGCATCTTTGGGTTGCATATATTTCCACTGGATCATTACTTCTCTTATTGTATGCCTACTCAATTGATGTTCCTTGGTATCCAATACTGCTTCCAGTTGAAGCCAAATGGAACCTTCCTCATCAAGTTCTAGTAACTTGGTTTGCACTTTACAATTGGAGCCCACCAACTTTTTGAGGCATCATACATGAAAGATCGGGTTAATATTGGAGTGATCGGGTAGAGTGAACTTGTAGGCCACTTGTCTAATGTGTTGGAGGATCTAGTAAGGCCCATAGAAATTTAGAGCCAATTTCTAGTGAGGGTGATTTTTAAGGGATGTTGTTTATAAGGTTGAAGTCAAAGAAACACTTGATCCCCTTCTACAATTGAGCACTCATAGCAATGCTAATATGCTTGTTGTTTCATTCTATTTTGAGCCATAACCAAATTGTCCTTAAGTGTGTAGAGAATATCGTATCCAGTGTGAAGTGTGATATCCATTGCCTGGACCTTGAACAAAAGGTCTTGTTTAGTGAAGACTTTGCTCCATGAAGCTCATCCAAGAGATCTTTAATGAATGGAATGGGGAATTTATCCTTGATTATTGAGAGCTCAAAAATCTAGACACATGCACCAAACTCCTTACTTTTTTAATGCCATAACCACTAGTGAGGAATAAGGGATGGTAATGGGATGGATGATGCCAGCCTATGACAATACCTGAATGATCTTTTCAATTTCATTTTTTGTGCAAAATGGTTTCAATAAGGGTGTAAATTGGGAGGTTGGATACCTGGGATGAGGGGAATACCATGGTCATGCTCCCCACGAGATAGTGTGCTACGAATATAAAATAAGATAATAGTTAAATAATTAATAGTTAGGTTAACTAAATATAGGTTATGAAAGGAGGTGTCTCCTCAACATCAAAATTCTCAAGCTATATTTAAGGCAGGGCCATTATTGTAATTTTTCTTATCATCGATTATATATTATTATTTTATCAAATGGAGTTATTTTCCATTGGAGGATTATTTGCTTGAATAATCACTGAGTATATCCGGACACGGATATAGCATTGGTATCAGAGCTAGCCTTCCTCAGGCATCACTGATCCTGGTTTTTAACCAATACTATCAGAGTTTCTCTGAAACAGGCTTGTGGCCATCAAAATCATACTTCCTGAAAGACCTCCCCATGATCAACATTCCTCTCCCTCCACCGTACTTTCATTCTGACCCCTCCACGTACCTCCATTTCCGCTACACTCTCGGTCTCTCACTGCTCCACCTCTCACTGCTCCGGTCGGTTTCCTGTTCCACCTTCCACTTGTTCTCGCCTCCCACGTGCTCCCATAGTCTGCTCTTTTTACCAACAGTCACTCACCAGTGCCCGCGTTCTCTCCATTTTTCCCTCCCGTTGCTTCCCTTCCCCACGCTCTCCCACCGACTCCTCCATCCCTACGCCCTCCACCTCCTAGCGCCCACCTCCCACACTCGCCTCCTTCGAAACCTGCACTCCTTCCAGCTTCCACCTCCGCCACTCCTACTTACTCACTCCCCCTCCCACACATCCTCCTCTCCTTCACTCGTTCCCCTCCCACACATCCCTTGCAACCTCCACGCAGCCACCTCGCAGCCTCTTCGCAGCTCTGACCTGCCCACCACAACCTCCATCCTTCCCACCGCCTACTGGCTCTGTCCGCCTACCACCTTTATCGCACTGCTCTCCTCTCTCGCAACGTCCACATCGGCTTCCAACCTCCACGTCCATGTGCACACCACCCATCCTCCATCACGTGTTTCTCCACTCCTGTTTGCATCCTCCCACGCCAACACGGCCACTTCTCCTCGCCATCCTTCTCTTCACACGACCTCCCCACTGCACATTTCCACTCCTCTCCTCCCCACTCCGTTCAGCCCTTCCACGACTGATCCACTCGCCTGCACTTCCAATTCTCCATCGCTCCACCTCTGTTCGCTCCACCCTTCACCTTCTGCGCCTTCCACGAACTCGTCCCTCATGCACCTTCCCTCCATCTCCTTCCATTTGTTTAAAACCCTAATCTTCCAAATTCAAATATATAATATTATTTTTATAATATATATATTGTCCACTTTAGAAGAAAAAATTATTTAAGTTGTATTATTATTTAATAATACATATTATTATTTTTCAAAATCTAACTTCTCTTCACAAAAGAAAAGAAAATATTTATATGGTTATTATTGATAATAATTGTAACTATTACAATTATTATATTAAAAAAAAATAATAATAACTATTTTTGGGTGAAAAAGAAAAAAAAAAGGGAATATATATATATATATATAATATTATTATTAAATTTTAATAATTATTATTATTATCAAAAAAAAAAAAAAACAATTCTTTTGAAATAAGAATTGTTTGAAGAAACAAAGCAAATTCAAGTCAAAGGAGACATTAAAGACAAAGTCCAAGCAAGACTCCTTATTATCAAAGAAGTCGAAGAACACTTATCATCGAAGAAATCAAGTCAAGGACAATCATTTATCGTTGAAGAAGTCAAAGTAAAGGAAGGCTCATCAAGAAGTCGAGACACGTTAACGACAAGGACGACCAAGTTTAAGAAAGACTCATCAAAGAAATCAAAGAAGATCATTCCACCGTCGAAGAAGACAGAAACCATGGAAGCCGATTTGCGAGAGAAATTAGAAGCCAAGTTAAAGCATTATCGAAAAGACAATGAAGAATTACGAGACATTAATACACAATCAAAAATAAAGATTGAACTGCATAAGATACAAGAACGGTTCAATGAACAAACAATGGCCAACCAGAAAAATCACATAGAAAAATTATGTGCGCAAATGAAGGAATTAAAAGATGAAAGTGATTTCAATCAGAGATTGAAAAATCAAGATATAAAGAAGGAAATAAATAATTACGAAGCAGAAATAATACGCATGAACAAAATCGTTAGCGACAAAGATGAAGAACTAATGCAGTTACGACATAAATTAGAAAGTCAAGAATCAGAGGTCGGCCAGTGTCGACAACAGATAAAAGTTCTTCAACAACAAAATGACGACTCTAAAAAGACACATAAGTCAGAGATCGCGAAGAGTAATAAAGCATTATCTAACAATGCTGAAGAAATTTTTAAACTAAGAAATCATAACAAGATACTAGTCACAAAAATTAAGAAGTTGAAAAATAGTCGGAAGATAGAACAATCTATGGACGACATTGAAGGGAAACTTCTAGACAAACAGGAAGAAAATAGTTGTATCAGAAGTCATAATGAAGATCTTAAGGAACAACTTAAGACATCTGAAGATGACCGAAAATCGCAAGTCGAATTGATTAAGAAGTTTCAAAATGATAATAGGCAATTAGAAAACAAGTTGGAAAAGATACAGAACAAAAACTTAAATCCTCAAGAGACGAAAATACAACTTCCAACTCAGATCAATGCTCTAAAGGCAACATTCGTAAACGAAAGTGACACCGTGAAAGTTCCCTATCGACACCCCAACCATAAAAACCGATATTTGAAAAAGTGGGAAATGTCGAAAGATAATGGTACTAATGTGATCAAATCTCCCGACGACACATCAATAGGGAATCCCATCAATCCACAACAAATCAATTTGGGATGGATTGATCCGTCGACATATCGGAAGTTATGCTCTACACTTAGCAGTTCGTATCGACATGTTTCGACGGCCACGACACGCAAAGAACAATGCGACAAAATTATAAGGCTTTGAGGACAAAGCCTTTCTAAGAGAGTGGCAATGCTACGAATATAAAATAAGATAATAGTTAAATAATTAATAGTTAGGTTAACTAAAGATAGGTTATGAAAGGAGGTGTCTCCTCAACATCAAAATGCCCAAGCTATATTTAAGGCAGGGCCATTATTGTAATCTTTCTCATCATCGATTATATATTATTATTTTATCAAATGGAGTTATTTTCCATTGGAGGATTATTCGCTTGAATAATCACTGAGTATATCCGGACACGGATATAGCATAGTGCTAACCCTTGGATGTTTCAAAAACTTTTTGATGTTTGGAGATAACCAAATGTAAATTAAGATGGATGTCTTATGTGGGTGTTTCCATGACTTGGATGGCATTTAATTGTGCAATGATTCTAGAGTGGCATTTCTTCAATAAATTCTCCATAATGTGGGAGGAGATAATTTATGGATAACTTGAAGTCAATCCTTGGAGATGATTCGTGTGTCCTTCCTTATTAAAATTGATATATAGTTCCTTGAAATCCATGGTTATGGGTCCCAAATCCCTTAGAAATTCTACCCCTAGAAATAAATCACATTCACCCATGTCGATAGTGAACATATGTGTCTTAAGATGGTAGTCACACATTTGGAGTTTCAAATTTTCACAACAACCACCACATTTCATCATACCCCCATTTTATATCTTAATTTGAAATTGGAGTTCGGCCTAATATAACATTGGGTTTAATTAGCCACTCTCCAGTGAATTAAATTGTAGGTTCTACCACTATCAATTAATACAATGACTTTACAGTGCTTGATGAAACCTACCAAATTCAATTTCTAGGGTGTGGAGAGACTTGATAAGGTATGGAGTGAGATTTAGGGTTCCTCCCCAAGAACTTTCCAATTGGTCTCAACTTCTAAGGGCAAAGTAGTATCTTCCACTTCAGTTTTGGGAGTATCTTCCTAGTTTATGCCTTTTGGGTGCTCCTATGGTGATACATTGATTTGAAATAATTTATGTTCCTTGCACTTATTCCCTTTGAAATATTTTTCATCATATTTATGACAAATTCCAAGATGTTGGCATTCAACCATGGCATATGGGGACAAATTTTTTATTCTTAATGGTAGTGTGTTGGAATTGTTGGAAGGAGGAGCCATGGGGGACACGTCATGAGGTTGAACTAAAGGTTTTTTGGTTTGGGCATTGATCACCATTTCAGTTTCTTGAGATCTATCACAATATTCCAACCATGCTGTGGGGTTTTACATAATGGCATGTGCTCAGATTGCCTCATTGAGGCCACTGGTGAAGCATTCTTGGAAAAAAAATCATATAGGTCGTCTATGTAGATGTCTAATTTCTCAAATGTTGTAATATAGTTCAAAATTGTGTCATGTTGGCGTAACATGGTCAATCTACCTAGATATTGAATGTCCCTTTCAAAACACTCATGAAGGATGTTCACAAAAAGGGTCCAAGGAACACAACATCGTTAAAATTTCTGGTACCATTGCCACCATTTCCAATGTTCCGAATCGAGATATAAGACTCCCACTTTGAAATTTTGGAGATCATCCTTAATATCATGGGGAGAAAAGTAGTGTTCCATTTAGGAAGCCAAACCTAAGGGATCTGAACCATCAAATTTAAGCATGTCCACCTTTGGGAATTCGTGCCATGAATTGTTATCATGAAATGGAAGAGACTATGTTTTTGGTAAGATAGTGTAAGAGCCATGGTATTCATTGAAAACATCATCTTTGGATTGGTCGGCTAGTGTGGTATTGAGACCCACATGTTTAATGAGGATATTCAAAATTTGTTAATGATTAGCTTGGTCGAGGCAGAGTCGGTCAACTATCTATTGTAAGGACGTGAGTGCATCTACAAGATCCTTGGTGTGTTTGGGTGGATCCTTGTTCAATTCGTCCATGTTTTTCTAGGTGGGTGTGTACCATGGGACTACTTGTGCTTGGAAAAGTATTAACACCATATTATCTCAAAATGACCAAGGTTGAAAGAGGATTCTATTGATAGGTTTCATAAAATGAGGGATATGTGGGGCCACATGAAAAATGTTGTTAGAGATGTATGCCAATATGATCAACATAACGTAAGGATTCTTTTGAGATAGGCGTTAAATAATGGTGTTGGTGGAGCCCAAACTTTTACGCTAGGGAGTATTACTCCTTGTGGAACATCCGACACTAATAAAATTTTGAAGTTCCTTTTGGATGCATAGATAAAGGAATTTCGTTAGATGATCGAAGAGAATAGAGTTACTTCAGTGACCAAATGTCCAAATTCTTTCTATATGCAAAGATGTAGGAATTTGATTGGATGGTGATAGAGGGAAGGGTTTATGGTTCCCAAGGACAAGGGATTGTCAAGTGATATAACTCTTTGATATACTTGAAGGGTCCATCAGTAGTACTTGACCCAATATCTCAAGGTGTTAACTAAAGAGGCTCAACGACCTTAGATGTACTATCCAACTACCTAGTTACTAGTGAGTAATATTTGTTAAATATACAACATCAGGATACATTCTCCAAACCAATATTGTGTATCCAAGATTGATCCTCCCGTATATAGGTGAGCACTTTGATTAAATTCCGTGTAAAGGTTATTCCTCCCGTATATAGGTAATTGATCAAAGTAATGATGTTGTAAAGTCTTGTTGGACAAGGCTCCGGACTTGTGTGTGTAAAGTCATGATTATCATGTGAGCCTTCCGTATAAAGGTATCCATGAGATGGACCTCTCGTATAGAGGTGGACCTTCCGTATAAAGGTCATGCTTTACTTGTTAAAAGCATTTAGTGTTGTGTGATGTATTATTCACCATGATCACCATATTTCTATTAAGTCTTCTTTAGAGATTGATCACCTCTAAAGTGAATTACTTTAGCATATGATCATTTGGTTTGAAATAATATAATATGATCACAACATCCGATACTTATTCTTAGTATAATGTAATGTGATGGATAATTAAAGTTAGCACATATTGACCATGCAGTAAGAGATAAATAAATAAAAGATAAAGCATAGAGACAAAGAGAATTCGAAATTTCCCATGCAGACACTTCGACTAATTAAAGAGAACTCAAATGGTTAAAGCTTCAGTTAAGTATCAATGCTTCAGTTAAAGCATCATTTAAAGATATGCCGCAGTTAACTAAAGAAATCACAGTGGTCACTTCAAGTAAATCAATTAGCATGATTTTAGTTAACTAAGTGTTAAATACAAAAGAACTAGTTAACTAAAGTGTTTTCACTTTAGTTAAACTAAAAGATGACACTTCAATAAATCAAGGAGAATCAGTTAAAGAGATTTAACTACGTGAAAAAAAAGAAGATCTAGTTAACTAAGTGACAACACTTAAGCTATCCACCTAACTAAGTGGGAAATCTTTTAGTTAAGAGGCGAGTTCATCCTAAGTGACAACTTAGTGAGATAAATCACTGCATGAGAAGTGGGGCACAACTATGCATGCAAGATTAATACATCCAGTTTGACAGCGAGTTCATCCTGAAGTTAGAAGATAAAAATAGAAGAGAATAATGTATAAATATATTATACAGGATTGATGAATCCAATGTGAAGCGAATTCTCTTCTCCATTGAAGGAAATGCACTTCTCTTTGTGCAGGGTATTGTTCGTGCTTGTTATTGTTGTGCTAGGCACACATCCGATTGATCTCTCTTCTCTATTGCTTCCGTATCTCCATCAAGAGTGTTTGGTGATCTCTTATCTTCCTAAATCAATATTCTATGTTGTAAAACAAAGCATTCTCTACTATCCATTATATTATACTGAGAAGAGTTGTTGGGGTTTTTGTTCTCATAATTTTGAGGATTTCCCCAAGGGTATATCTTGTGTTACGGTTGCATGAATTTGATGGATTGAATTATCTTATTGCTTCAAGTCTCTGCATCTAAAAGAATTAAAGATCAAAGCTCAACCAAATTTCAACATGGTATCAGAGCTCAGGGCATGAAGGAGCTCAGTTTTGCATTCCAGCTAGATCCTATGTTGATCCTAATAAGTTGAGCACAAGATTTGAAGACTATGGAATCGGTCTCTGTATGACCGAAAGACCGTCTTGAGGGCACCTCAAACTTCAAAACTTGGAAGGATATTATTCTCAACATCATATAGGAGCATGAATTAGATGGCTACGTATCCACTGTGGTGGAGGAGCCTACATCTAATGCAGGGCTCAGTAACTTCAACAAGAATCAAGTTGAGGCCAAACAAATCATCTATGATTCGGTAAAAGATAACTTGATGCTCATGAACACACCACTGAAGACTGTGAAAGAATTCTATGATACATTGAATAATATCTATGAGAAGAAGGATCCGAGTCAAAATAGGGCATTGAAGAATAAGCTTCGAAACTTAAAGATCGAGATGGATGAGATAGTGGCCTCCATCTCCAAGATATCTCAGGTAAGAGATCAACTTGCTAGTATTGGAGTAGTGGTGGATGAATATGATATTCTCCAAACCGCTATTGATGGTATCCCATCCTCATGGGAGACATTCTTGGATGTGGTAAATGGCTGAGAGGTACAACCTAACTTAGAAAGGTTGTGTTAAGACTACCTCCATAAGGAGGATCCTGAGTCTGATTCTCCCCCTTTAGAGTTTGAGAGCGAGAAACCAAAAGATGCCTCAGATTCGATAGCTCCTGAAGAACCAATAGAACTGGTTGAGAGGTCACTTGATGAACCTCCCACTAAAATAAGATGTACTTGATGCCGAAACATATTACAAAATGCAGATAAATATGGATCACCAGCAGGCTCATCTAGAGAGCGAAAGAAACTTGACATATATTCAGGGTATGTTGCATTGATGAGTCACATTAGTGATTCGGAACCATCCTCATATGAAATAGCTACAAAGCAACAAGTTTTGAAAGATGCAATGAAAGAAGAGTAAAACTCTACAATGAAGAATGATGTTTGGGAGGTTGTTGCCAAACTTGATGGGAAGTCCATTGTGACTTCCAGATGGCTTTACAAGATAAATCATGCCGCGGATGGTAGCATTGAGAAGTATAAATCCATATTCGTTGCTAGAGGTTTCTATCAGAATGAAGGCATCGATTATGATGAGACATTTTCCCCTGTGGAAAGGTACACCACAATACGAGCAATGATTTCACTTGCATCTATTCTAGGATGGAATCTTCACTAGATGGATGTGAAGACAACCTTCCTCAATGGATAGGTTGAGGAAGAGGTTTATATTCAACATCCTGAAGGATTTGTGGTGCATGGGAAGGAGTCCCATGTTTGCAAGCTAATGAAAGCTCTATATGGGCCTAAGCAAGTCCATAGGGCTTGGTACTCTAGAATTGATAGCTACCTTCAAAAACTGTGTAAGAGAAGCTGATCCAAATTTTTTCTTCAAAGTAGTGAAGAACCAACCGTTGATATTGGTTATGTATGTTTATGATTTCTTTCTCAATGGAGACGAACATCTGATTTCTTGGTGTAAGAGGGATCTCACCTCAGAGTTCGATATGAAAGACTTAGGTCTAATGAAGTACTTTCTTGGCCTTGAGATCTGGCAAAGAAAATATGAAGTTTTTCTATCTCAAGGGAAGTACACTGTGGATATATTGAGCAAGTTTGGAATGATAGATTGCAAATCTATGACTACATCGATGGTTTCCAATTTGAGGAAACTTCATTAGTCAGGCTATGGATCTGATCCAGTAGATCCCACTTTGTATAGATATCTTATAGGCTCTCTAATGTACTTGATACATTCGAGGCCTGATATGTTATGCTGTGAGAATTCTGAGTCAATTTTGGTCTGATCCGAGACACAAACATTAGACAAATGCTAAGCATGTGCTTAGGTACCTTCGATGTGCATTTTCATATGGACTCAGATATGCCTCCAATGGAGGAGTCATGTTACTTGGTTATACAGACTCAGACTTGGGTGGAAGTATTATGGATTTTAAGAGTACATCTAGCTATTGTTATAGCCTAGGATTAGCTATGATATCTTGGACCAACAAGAAGCAGGGATCTGTATCCTAGATCACTACGAAAGCAGAATACATAGATGCTAGTGTTCTGTGCCGAGAAACAATGTGGCTCAGAACACTACTTCTAGGTTTGTTCAATGAAAATATTGAGCCTACAGTTATTAGATGTGAAATCAGATTTGCATCAAGCTTTCCGAAAACCTAGTGTTTCATGACAAGTCGAAGCACATTGAAATGAAGTATCACTTCATCCGAGACATGGTCAAGAAAGGTACAGTGAAAATTCAGTACATTGCTACTAATGAGCAGATTGAAGTTGTGTTAACAAAGCCTCTTTCAGTGAAAAAGTTCAAGTACTTCCGAGACAAGCTTGGTATGGAAGAGAATGCCTCCCTTGTTGAGAGGGAGTGTTAAATATATAGCATTAGGAGACATTATCCAAACCAATCTTGTGTAACCAAGATTGATACTTCCATATAGAGGTGGGCACTTTGATTACCTTACGTGAAATGTTATTCCTCCCGTATAGAGGTAATTGATCAAGGTAATGATGTTGTAAAGTGTTTTTGGACAAGGATCCAAACTTATGTGTGTCAAGTCATGATTATCATGTGAGCTTTCTGTATAAAGGTATCCATGAGATGGACCTCCCGTATAGAGGTGGACCTTCCGTATAAAGGTCATGCTTTAATTTTTAAAAGAATTTAATGTTGTGTGATGTATTATTAACCATGATCACCAGATTGCTATTAATTCTCCTTTAGAGATTGATCACCTCTAAAAAGAATTACTTTAGCATATGATCATTTGGCCCGAAATAATATAATATGATCACAACATATGATAATTCTTCTTAGTATAATGTAATGTGATGGATAATTAAATTTATCACATATTGACCATGCAATAAGAGATAAAGAAATAAAAGATAAAGCATAGAGATCAAGAGAATTCAAAATTTCCCATGCAAACACTTCAACTAATTAAAGAGAACTCGAATTGTTAAAGATTCAATTATAAAGCTTCAGTTAAGTATCAATGCTTCAGTTAAAGAATCAATTAAATATATTCCTTAGTTAAGTAAAGAACTCACAGTGGTCACTTCAAGTAAATCAATCAGCATGATTTCAGTTAACTAAGTGTTAAATAAAGAAGGACTAGTTAAGTAGAGTGTTTTTACTTCAGTTAAACTAAAAGACAACACTTCAGTAAATCAAGGAGAATCACTTAAAGAGAGTTAACTAAGTGACAACAAAGAAGATCTAGTTAACTGAGTGATGCCACTTAATTTAGCCACCTAACTAAGTGGGAAAGCTTTTAGTTAAGAGGCAAGTTCATCCTAAGTGACAACTTAGTAAGATAAAGAACTGCATGAGAAGTGGAGCGCACCTCTGCAATCAAGATTAATGCATCCAACTTGAGAGTGAGTTCATACTGAAATTAGAAGATAAAAATAGAAGAGAAGAATGTATAAATATGTTATACCGAATTGATGAATCCAATGTGAAGCGAATTCTCTTCTCCATTGAAGGAAAGGCGCTTCTCTTTGTGCACGGTGTTCTTCATGCTTGTTATTGTTGTGTTGGGCACACATTCGATTGCTCTCTCTTCTCTATTGCTTCTGTATCTTCATCAAGAGTGTTTGGTGATCTTTTATATTCTGAAATCAATCTTCTATGTTGTAAAAGAAATCATTCTTTGCTATCCATTATATTATACTGAGAAGAATTGCTGGGGTTTTTGTTCTCATAATTTTGAGGATTTTCCCTAGGGTATATCTTGTGTTATGGTTGTATGAATTTCATGGATTGAATTGTCTCGTTGCTTCAAGTCTCTGCATCGAAAAGAATTAAAGATCAAAGCTCAACCAAAGTTCAACATGGTATTAGAGCTTAGGGCGTGAAGGAGCTCAGTTTTGCATGCCATCTAGAGCCTACGTTGATCCTGAGAAGTTGAGCACAAGATTTGAAGACTATGGCATCAGTCTTTGTACGATTGGAAGAACGTCTTGAGGGAACCTCAAACTTGAACACTTGGAAGGATATGATTCTGTTACACCCAAAAGCTACTCATCAGGAGATTCAGTGTATACACCCCTGAAGATACTTGGACTAAGTAATCATCCTGGGAGGATTTGTACCCAATTGTGCTAAGTTTTGAAGGGTCATCGCAAGCTGCACACTAGCAACATGCGATGTCGCATCTTGTTACATTATAGGGTGCGACGAGTTTAGTTAAATGGAAAAAATAGCTTCTTCGAGGTCCATATCGAAGCTTGCTGACTTGGGACCCTATCCCTGACGTCTTGGAAGAGTTGGCACTCGGTTCCTAAACCTTTGGGGAGATATCTTAAGCCTCTCCTACCATCTCTCAACCTATCCTATCCATACCCTATCCATTTAGTCCTATATAAATGAAGCTCACTCCCATCCCAAGGGGAGAAGACTATGGTATCTACATGCTGGTGAAATCACTCTTAGAACATCTCCATTCACCTATTGGAGAACTCATACTTCCTTGGAAGGATATGGCAATTGGCTTTGTTGGAGAAGGGCTACAACATTAAGCCTTGGTTGTGGTTCTATATCTCTATTATGTACTCCTCTATTTGCAGTAATACAAATGCTTTCCACCAATGTTGTTCATGTGTGCAATGATATTGAGTAGTTTACCTGCTTAACTGTTTACTTAGATCTCTTATTGTATATATGTCTTTTACTGGTTTCTCTTGTTTCTTTTCTTGACAGGTCTTGTAGCTTGGATCTGACGACCGTGAAGACGTGGAGTAGCATTCAGGAGAAAGGATTGTGTAGTGAAAGGTAAGACATTTAGTACTCGATCCTTAAGTAGATCTCAGAAATGCACTGATAGTCTGTTCTATTTGTTCTAGAATCACTTTGAGCTAGGGATATCCGGCTCGCGTCCGCTCGAGTGGATTGTTCGATAACAAATCTAGCGACCATACTGGGGAGTATAGAATTTGGTTAGTAGTTGTTAATCTGAGAGTCATTTTCAGTTGATTGCTTGACACAAGCCTTTTATTTTTTGCCATTTACTTCTTGGAGTTGATTTCACTATAAGATCTTCATATTGAAGACTCTGATCTACTTCCTTTGAGTTTATACAACTCATTCCCAAACCATTCCATGGTTCATTACTGAGAGATCTGATTCATTTTTGAATCTAGACTTCGCTTGTCGCACCTGGGTAGTGGGAACAGAGTGACACTGTGTCATTTTGGGTCTCTATTCTTTACCTGTTGTATACTTGTCACATCCATTGCATTAGCAAATTGGGACATCGTCACTCTTCCCATGTAAGCAGACTGCGATGTCGCACTGTGTACAAGCATAGAGTGTGCCGATTTGTCAAATTTTGGCATGCAGGCATCTTTTCTCTATTTGACAGTTTGGACTTTGGTTTGTTGTATGAACTCTCTCTGTGCTGCGAGTTCCAGACAGGGATCCCACCTATGATTTGTATTTTGAGTGTTTGGTTTTGTTTGGATTGATTTTGGGTTCTATTTTGGACAAGTTTGAGGATTGGTAGTGGTGGATACTCTTGTCTCCTCCACCTTCATCCGCTCACCCTTGCATTCCCTTCCTTCCATCCTTGATCTGATCATTACATTAGATCAACTTCCAGACCTCGTTTTCATCATTGTTTGAGCTTTGCTTGCTGCTGCTTGATTTTGAGTTAAGTGTGTCTTTCAGCTTGGTTGAGTGCTTGTCTTTTCTAGAGTTTTCAGAGTGTACTAGTGCTGCAAGTAGTGTTTTCTTTTCAGCCATTTAGATCTGAAAGCTCAGTTGTTATCAAGTTTATTCTTTGATGCATCCATTGAAAAGTTAAAAAGTGCTTATTTCCCATCATTTCTTGAATATTATTGGAGAAAATTGTTGTGCATTGGAAAAGTTGAATGAATGTATGATCTATTGTGTTTTGCTTGAACTATGAATCACTCATTTTCTTGAAAGACTCAAATTACGCTTCAATTGTTGCAAAGTTAATTCCATGCTAAGGAAAGATAGATGCATTTTCCATTTTTGTTGCTTTTAGACCATTGAAAGTGAAATTGAAAAACTTGCATATTCCATTTCAGAATCCTCTCTTTTCATTACCTAGTGTCGTTTTGAATTGAAAAGAAAAAGAAAAGAAAAAATGTTTTGATTTGGATAGTAGTGTTGTGATTTTTTGTGTTTCGTCGAAAAGGAAAAGAATACTTTCATAGTCAAGTTTTGTTTGAATTGGGATTGTGTTGCATTGAGTTTGTTTTGGCAATACTATTGGAAAATTTTTTCTCCTTCCCATAGCTAGAATTCATTGAAAGAAAATAATATTTCGTGCATGTAGCCAGGGCTTGCATTATGCTTCCGATTATGTACTCACCTCATGCATTCACCTAACCGTCCAAGATAAAATTAACGATAGAACTAGGTAAAATTTTTAGCAACTTGTGTGTAAGTTAGAGATGTGTTCCGGCATCATTAAGCATGGGAGCTGTCATTATTTTTCAGCATTGTATCCCGGGGGTATTGTAGTCTTCCACGTACTTATTGGTATATCGAGCTCCTTCACGTACCCACCAAGTACAATAATCCGTAGTTGGCGTATATCGAAGGGTGTATCACGTACTCAGTAGTATATCAGAAGGTCTCTTGCCGAACGGTTGTGCATTAGACGACACCACTACAGATTTGAGCTCCCACGTACCTTGCGTATATCGAGATACACCACTAGGATTCCTGAAACCAATTGAGTTAACCATTTGGCCATCTTGGCAAAGCAATACACCGAGAACAACACTCGGGGATATTAGCACGCATGTACTGTCCAGGTAATTGGGTATGCAGGAAAGGGTACGGTCCCAATCCTCCTTGTCACGTCATATTGTTGGACCCTGCAGTATATCGTGGTTTGCGATGCCTTGATAATCCCATGAGGTTCCAAACTTTTGAATCCACTCTGTCACATAAGTTTGCTTGTTGCCTTAGTTTGAGTAGGTTTTTCTGGACTGCTTTTCTTTTAGCATACCCTTAGGAGAAACGCTGTTTCAGCCATCCTGGCTGATCATCCTGACACTCTGGTGGATTTTCCCTAGAGAAGGTCCCGTAGGATCTTAAACTTATCACCCGAATATCCCCTTAATCTGGAGGTTATTTCGAGGGTAAGAATGGATCAGCATAACGCGGTCGTATTTTCTAAAGTGGAAAACCCCACTCTGAATGTTGGAGGGATTTTTTTCCACAAAATCCTCTGTATTCACCTGCCTCTCATCCCCCGCAGGATGAAGGAGCACAAACCCCCACTTCACAAGACCTTTCTCCCGTCATCCTGGGAGAACTTGGATCATTGGAATGGATAAACCGACCCCAGGATGACCCTATAGCAGCTGTTGGTCCTTCAACAGCTTATTGGACATCTTCTACAAACCACCCAGTGGCTCATTTTTCCATCTCATCCCCACCCAGTGGGACTACTCCGGATGACACTTTAGCCTACTTTCGTGACCAATTAGCTCACTCTTGTTCCATGGCTAAAGAGTTTTGGCAGTCAAGTCTCCAACGACGGGTTCAAGACCAATCGTTACCCCCTTACCGACCCATCCCAGATCGCCCAATATCTTTTGGATCACCAGAACAAACTTCCCACCATGAGACCAATAATAAGACTGGTCAACCCTCGCAAGAGTCCAGTCCTGCACCTCAAGTGAACCAACCTGTGGAAGGACAACAGTCCAACACACCCGTCACTACCGTAGTTACTTTACCAATTCCTCCCCCACCTCAATATTCGAGGGGAGGGTATTTCATTCCCATAGATTATCTCATTGGTAATGTTATTACTATGGTAGCTAGTCAACAAACTACATTGGTTCAACCTATGAATAGTGGTCAACCTGTTGTGGCTGGGGGGCAACCCCCGTTTGCTAAGCAGAACGTAGGCGGTGGAATCCCCAACAGACCTTCCGTTGGACCGTCCCAACCCACTAGACGATCCACCACGGTATTATCTCATGTTGGGGGGTCGTCCAATGTAACTCAACCCTGTGCTGGGCCAATCTAATCCCAGAAACGCACCATACGGGATACCTTATCTCAGGAATCCATACACTCTATGGGGGAAACAACCTATGTTGCAACACGAACCCCAACTAACTATCCCTCAAGCACCACCACCCCCGATCGGCCCTCCCCCACCTCAGGCTGGAGGCAGCGGGCCCCCATATAACCTTGGTAGACGTCCACCTCATTTTACCAACAATATCCCTCACCCTTCCGGCAGTGGCGGGAATGGTCCACCACCCCCTCCTGGCGGTTGCGGCAGGGGACCACCCTATCATGGTGGAGGAGGACATTTCCCTTCGGGTGGCGGAGGCGGTGGAGGACCTAATTACTATGGTAGTGGCGGTGGTGGTGGAGACCCTCATCCTTCCGGCGGTGGAGGTGGTGGGGGCCCCGATCCTTCTGGCGACATAAGTGGTCCACCACCCCCTCCAGGCAGAGGCGGTGGTGGGCCACCTCATTACGGTTATGGACCCCCACCTCCTCCTGGTGGTGGCAGCGGACCTCCGTCCCCTCCCGATGGTGGAGGTGGCCCCCCACCTTATTGGAATGGACCACCTTATGGTGGTAGACCCCCTTACGGTCTGGAAGGCACGCCCCCCTATGGCCAGTTTCCTCCTCGTACACCTTATGATCAGTTTGGTCCTTACATGCCTTATCTGTATTATCAGTATGCATAGCCTAACCCACAGCTTCCCTTCTTAGCTACTTTGGACTTGCCTGACCTATCCCGTTTAACCAACGATCCTATTTACCATGGATCTAACTAGCCACCAATTCCGGTGAAACTTCCATCTGATATCCCCAAATTTGACGGCAAGCTGGGTGAAGACCCTAAAAATCACGTGATGACATACCACTTATGTTGTTCATCTAATTCCTTAATGGATGATTCAATTTGTTTAGATTGTTTCAAAGGACTCTCACCGGTTCGGCTACCAAGTGGTACATTGAGTTTCCACCCCACTCTTTTCTCGATTTTGGTTCTCTTGCCATGAACTTTTTGACACATTTCCAGCTGCCCATACGGTATGAAACTGGTACCGAGCTTTTAACCTCGCTCCATCAGAATATCGCCACTCATATTTTGGATCATATCCACGAATGGAGAAGAAGACAACGTATCATTAAAGCTCATGTTCCAGATCAGCTCCTAGCAGACTGGTTCACGAAATCCCTCATCCCTACCATAGCAAGAGACATTTCCATGTGAGGTGCTGTCACCGAAGAACAAGCCATCGCAAGTGCCCATATGCTAGACCTAGTCTACACTCAATCCAACACTTTATATGATATTCTGCCTGACACACTCCATGATGTTAATGACCCTGCGAAACCACATAAGGGACTCCAAACTGATGGAATAATTGGTTCCCTTAACACCCATCCTGCCGCTAGCACTATCGAATCATCCAACTTGACTCCAGTTGGCCATAGCACCACCAAGTCAACCACTCCTGCTGTAACTGAAGAGGTGAATTCTGTCCAATCAGCTTCATCTCAGAAGTCCAGCGGTAAAAAGAAGAACAAGGGGAAACCCAGAAAATCTTCCGCCCAGCAGGAACAAAAGAGCACTCCTGACGATACCAAGCAAAAACGGAAACTAAAGTATCCTTGTTTACTATGTGGAGATGACCATTTCTCCAAAGAATGTCCCCATAGAGACGAAGTACAAAAGTTTCTTAGGGGTAAACCAACTCCTGCAGTCCTCAATGATCCATTTCCTACTCAGAACCAACAGATGATTTCTCAACACCCCCCATCCCAGGGGGAACCATCCAATACCATGCATGTTCTCATGGTGTGTAATGAGACAATCAATTTGAACACTCGCTCGCGATCTTACGACCCGGTCCCTTCGAAGGAATCCACTGGAAGTAATACTGAAAAAGCTTCCGACTCCTTAACTGATGTCATTTTACCGTCAACTTCTCTCACCATTGAGAAGCCCTCCTTAGACTTGATATTGTGACCACCCAAGAGTACGATTCGAAAAGCTGTTTTCAATCCCAATGCTCAAGCGGCACAAAACTACAATATCATAGAAGACTTGGCACAAGATCCTTGCACCATGTCTACCTTGGAAGTTTTGCAGAATTGTCCTAATTAACGCAAAACTCTCCTTGCAGTCACCGGTACAGTCGACAACGATTCCACGAATACCATCATGTTCTGACTTGACAACTTTAAGTTGAGGCTCTCACACCATCTCGCATTCCAAGTTTCTGCGAACATTGCTGGGAAGATTGTCCATCGTACCGTTTTGGACGAAGGCGCCTCCACTTCTGTCATGTCGATCGCCTGTTGGAGAGCCATTGGCTCCCCCAAATTGGATCATTCTCCCACCATGTTGAAAGCATTCGACGGGCGTGGCTTTCAACCTCATGGGCTCTTACAAGCTCTTGCAGTTGAGTTGGGCAGAAAGACCGTAACTATTAACGTGGAAGTGGTCTCGGCCCCAATAGATTATAATCTCTTGCTTGGTCGAAATTGGTTTTACACCATGCAGGCGGCAGCCTCTTTAGTCTTCTGCATAGTACAATTCCCCCACCAAGGACAAATTGTTACTATCGACCAATTAGATTTTTGTACATCAGACTCTACTACTCATCCTGGTGACCATGTTCCTTCCATTGGACAAATGTCAAAACAGTATGAGAGTGTAGGGGTTGGCCTTTTGAAAGATTCATCTCTCATGGGCGTTTTTCTAGCAGCGGACCCCCCTAATCATGTTGCTACGGTGAACATGATCTCTATAGAGATTTCATCTTGCTCTAACGATGCTTGGCTTGTACCGGATGAAGCCACAACACACCTGCTTGGAGACATAATGCCTCTTTCACCCGCTGAACGTATTTACAAGGCTATCCAATCAGCACCGGAGGACCATTTAACCGTGGTCTCTCCATCCTGTTCTCTATGACGGACGTCATCTCTACCTGATCTCTTACTTTGGACTTTTCATTCAGACAAGTCCATCATGGAAGTTATGAATGTTGACGACAGCCCGTGGGATGATCTCCACCACAAGTCATTTTTTCTTCCTCATTCAAAGTACATAGAGGACAACATCCATACCCTCTTTTCACCAGATATCTACCCATTTCCTCATTCCCCCATCCTAACATGTCTTACGGACACGAAGGGAAACTTGGCCAACATTGAGCCAACCACCCCAATAGACATCTAGGTGAAACCTGGTATAGTGGAACACATTCGCATAGGCCAGAAGTGTTCCCCTGAAGAAATCGCCGTTGGCACGGCCTTATTCAAGCAATTTCGAGACGTATTTTCTTGGTCCTATGAGGAGATGCCTGGGATAGACCCCGCGATTGTTTCTCATGAAATAAAAACCTATCCCGACGTCAAACCTGTACGCCAAAAGTTGCGACCGGTACACCCTTGGAAGATTGCGGTAATTAAGGCAGAAATTGAAAAGCTCTTAAAGGCTGGTTTTATTTATCCTATCCCATTGACGAATTGGGTCTCAAACGTCGTCCCCGTGGACAAAAATTAGGGTACCATTCGTGTCTGTGTCGATTATCGAGACCTTAACTGGGCTTGTCCAAAAGACAACTACCCGACCCCCTTCGTCGACCAGATTATCGACAATTGTGCCGGAAGCATCATCTTCTCATTTATGGATGGCTTTTCTGGTTACAACCAGATTGAGATCAACCCCGCCGACTAACATAAGATTGCTTTCATCTTCCCGTGGGGAACGTTTGCATACCGCAAACTCCCATTTGGCCTTAAAAATACTGGCACCACATTCCATTGGGCTATGTCGTATGCCTTCCATGACATTAAGGACTTTGTGGAACCTTACCTGGACGATCTCCCTACTCATTCAAAGCAGTGCGAGTTCTACATTGATGATCTGACGGCCATTTTCCTTAGATGTAGACGGTACAATATCCGTCTGAATCCTCATAAGTGTATCTTTTACGTTGAGTCCGGATGCCTCTTAGGATTTATCGTTTCGAAGGATGGGATCCGCATTGATCCCTTAAAGGTGGAGGCCATCATCAACCTGCCACCCCCGATTGATGTGACAGAACTTCAAAGTCTCCAAGGGAAGGTGACTTATTTAAGACGTTTTGTTTGCAATTTCACGGAAAAGACTCACGGGTATATGAGACTGCTCAAGAAGGACGTCCCCTTCATTTGGGACGACCAAGCTCAAAAGTCCTTCGACAGTATCAAACATGCCATCACGCATGCCCCCGTGCTCCAACCGCCCAATTATTATCGAGATTATATCTGATATCTCGCTGCTTCTACTACCACTATCACCATGGTTTTGGTACAGGAGGATCAAAACACCCATGTACATGTAATATACTATGCAAGTAAGGGTCTTGCTGACGCTGAAACTAGATATTCACATGTCGAAAAACTCGCATTCGCTGCGGTCATCGCCGTCTAGAAGTTTCGACACTATATCTTGCTTCGCACCACCACCATCATCGCAGACTTGAACCCCATGTACCATGTACTGACACGTCAGGTGCTTGGGGGCAAGTATTCACACTGGATCGTGATACTGCAAGAATTTGATCTTCTTTTCGAGAAATCCAAGTCTAAGAAGTCTTTGGTGTTTGCCGAGCTCATTTGTGACCTTCCCCGTCCTGATGCAGAAGTTGAGCACAATGACTCCTTTCCAGACGAATCATTGTTTCTGATTAGTATGATTGATCCATGGTATGGAGATATCTCATTGTATCTTAAAACCCAATGCTTCAACCCTCAACTCTCTCGTGACGACTGTCGTAAGATACGTCACCATGCGAAGTATTATTTAATCATCAATGATACTTTGTATCGCCGTGGCGTTGATTCAATTCTTCGATGTTGTCTCACTCAAGATGAGGCTGAACGCGTTCTCAATGACTATCACGCTGGGGCATGTGGTGGTCACCTCTCTGGGATAGCTACAGCCCAGAAGATTTTGCACGCAGGATATTTTTGGCTTACTATCTTCAAAGATTGTATTGAGGCCGTAAAAAAATGTCCTCCTTGCCAACACTTCCATACGAAGAAGCACACCCATCCCGCCCTGTTACACCCGGTTATTGTCGTGGGCCCCTTCGCAAAATGGGGCATTGACTTTATGCATTATAAGACTACCTCGGCCGGGGGCATAGTTACATCATTGTAGCTGTGGATTACTTTAGAAAATGGGTCGAAGCTATGCCTACATACCAGAACGATGACAAAACCTCCGAACTCTTCATGTTCAACCATGTAATAGCGCGATTCGGAGTTCCTCAGGCAATTGTTACTGATCATGGTTCCCATTTTCAGAACCATATGGTTGATGAATTGAGCAGCAGGTTGGGTTTCCGCCATGAAAATTCAACACCCTACTACCCTCAATCCAATGGACAGGTCGAGGCCATTAACAAGGTCTTGAAAACTATGGTCCAAAGGATGGTAGGGACACATAAGTCCAATTGGCACAACATGCTCTTTTCAGCGTTATGGGCCTATCAAACTTCCGTCAAAACTGTTCGGATATCCATCATCTATTTCGGGATACATATCTATTTCAGGATCATCTATTTCGGGATACATATCTACTTCAGGATCTTGCATGATCTATTTCAGGATATGTAGTCCAGTCACCAGTTTGATGCCTCCAGCACCTTATCCACCTTCTTCTAGCACCCGGGAGCCACTTTCCACAGAGTTTTAGCCCTCCTAAGCTGAAAGGCGCCCTCTTCTCACCTACTGACTGAGAAGGGCGCACTTGCTCACCTACCACTGCAGATTCACTCCAGTTACATTCAGTTAGCTCCGATTCTGATTGATTTCACTCCGATTTCACTCCTGACTGACTGTTTCACCTCCGATTGACCTCCAGTTCGATTAGGTGACTTGCTCTGACTCCAGTTAGCCTCCCATGCGCCCCCACTGAGCCTCCAGATCCTATATCAGTGCTACACACTTCAGTTACATTTATTATGATCAGTTAGACTCAGCTTGACACCTGGATGACTGTTTGTTGTGATTGATGAGCAACACCGATGATTGATGAGGACTCCTAGATTGAGTCAAGCTACTCCATTTCAGTGATTCGAATGGCCTACTTAGTCAATTCGAATTGCCATTGACAGATATTGGATTGTATTGTATTCTATTGTAATTCATTCACCCTTTCTGGGACAGATAGCACTGCTGCATGTTTTGCACAGTTTTGCACCATTTCTTCTATGTTCATCTGTTGTGACTGATTTATTTGTTCATTAGATCTGCTGTGACTAACTTTACATGGTATCAGAGCCATTGCAGGGACAAGATCTCTTTTCTACAGGTGTTTATACAAGAAGATTTGACTGAATTGCTAAAAATTGCAAAAAGTTTGGCATGAGATATCTCAAGGGCATTCGCTCATGTGCATGCAAAGCTTGAAAATTATTCCAATACCACTCCAGAAGCTTGAGTTACCACATAATTCCTGGATTTGATACATTGGACCCATTCAACATTGCTTGAAATCCAATCCCAGGTGTGATGCAACTCTCAAAGGGTGGATTGTTCGACCTTATTGTGATTGTTCTTATGTGATTTGCAGGTTAATTATCTCCTCCAAGTGCACTCGCTACATTCTGCATGCAAGCTTCCCTACAGCATTTCCATTCGCTATAGTTTGCAAGCAAGCTTCTTCTTCATCATTTGACTCGCTCCTAGCAATGGAATACTCTTCTTCAAAGCCTATCCTCACCCCATTCAATTATTTTGATTGGAAAGATGATATGGAGATCATATTACGTTCAAAAGGATACTACCGAGTCACTCTTGGTCTTGAATTGGAGCCAAACAATGTGGCAGAAAGAACCAAACACTACAATAAGCTTGATGAAGCTTACGGTCTTCTTTGTCTCTCCATCTCCAAAGATCTTCACTTCCATCTCAGCGGATTGAAGACTCCAAAAGCCATATGGGAGCAACTTGAGACACTATTCGGCAAGCAGGATGAGCTTAGGGCTTTTCAATTAGAGAATGAATTGATTGGCCTTAATCCTGAAAATTTCGAGACCATCAATGAATTCTTCACAAAATTCAAGAACTTGAAATTGCAATTGAAGAACAGTGGTGTTATCAAAGAGGATAAGCAGTTGATCCTCTCCATTCTAAGCAAGCTTGGGAAAGATTATTCGGTATTTGTCTCCACTTTCAATTCCGGTCGGCTAACTACCCCGAATTGGAAGATGCCTACCTTGAATGCCTTCATTGAGTCCGTTACGAAAGAGCATGACAAGTTGATTCAAATGGGGTCCATAAGCTCCAAAGATTCAGCCCTATTTGTTCAAGGACCCAAGATTTCGAATGGTAAAGGAAAGCTAAAGAAGGAGAAGCCCAAATTCGAGCCTCACAAGCAAAAAGACAAAGGCAAGCAAACGGATGCACCATCCAGTTCGAAATCCAAGCAAAAGGGCAAAGAAGGTAACCAAAAATCTAAATGTACTTATTGTAACCGTGGCTTTCATCCCGAAAGTTCATGTATGAAGAAGACTATAGATCAAATGGCCCTCCTTTTGGAAAAGAACAACATAACCCTTCCTGACGGTGCAAGGAAGAAGGATCGGAATGACGATCATGAAAGAGGACAAGCACTCATGGCAACGGTTTCGAAGCCCACTCTCTTGATAGATTCGGGTGCATCAAATCATATGGCTGCAAATATTGATTCTTTTTCCTCATTCGATCCAAACAGCTCCATCCCCATCCATTTGGGAGATGACTCAAAAATTTCTTCAAAGGGCAAAGGTACGATTCATGTAGATCATGGATGCTTTCAGAATGTTCTCTATGTGCCTTCCTTAGCTTCGAATCTCCTTTCTGTTTATCAAATGACACATACTGGTGATCCAAAGAAAGTCACATTCAGCCCTAATACAGTTGAAATTTCTGATATCAAAAGTGGAAGACTAGTTGCGGTTGGAAAGGCAAACCACACTGCAAAATGTTATGAGTTTTCGCACTTTATTCCGCTTGCAAAGCCCACTGCTCTTCGCACACATGGTAATGAGGTTAGTAGGCTTTGGCATGAAAGATTTGGACATCTAAATTATAAGTATTTGCTGCTGCTATCAAATAAATCCATGGTTGATGGGCTGCCACAACTCCGTTCCTCGAAGGGAATATGCACCGGTTGCATTATTGGGAAGCACCCCGAGCACAGATTCGACCGCGGCAAGGCTAGCAGAGCCTCTACTATTTTGGGATTGATCCATTCTGATATCAGCGGTCCGCTGCCCCATATGTCATTAAATGGTTCAAGGTATGTTTTGACATTTATTGATGATTATTCTCGCTTTACATGGGTATTCTTTCTCAAAAACAAGTCAGAAGTGCTTGGAAAATTCAAGGATTTTAAGGCTTCTGTTGAGACCACCACTGAGAGCAAGATCAAAGCTCTTAGATCTGATAATGGTGGGGAATATATCAAGTCCGAGTTGCTGCAACTTTGTGCCCAAAGCGGAATCAAGATCCAACATACAGTTCCCTACACACCCCAGCAGAACGGTGTAGCGGAAAGGAAAAACCGGTCACTGAAAGAGATGGCTACATGCATGATTGAATCAAAAGGTTTGGCTGCAAATCTTTGGGCTGAAGCAATCAATGTTGCTGCATATATACAGAACCGAGTTCCACATTCATCCGTGAAAGGTATGACTCCTTTCGAAGCATTCTTTGGTCACAAACCGGATGTGTCAAATTTGAGAGTTTTTGGCTCTACTGCATGGGCTAGAATTCCTTCTGAGAAGAGACGAGCTTTGGATCCACAAAGTATCGAGTGCATTTTGATAGGATATGGGGAAGAATCAAAAGCATATAAACTCATGGATATCAGATCTAAAAAGATATTCATAGAGCGCAGTGTGCAATTTGAAGAACCGCTTCAAGAATTGCAACTAGTTGAGGAGAAAACTGCCGATTCACCGCCTTCACCAGAAGAAGATTCGAGCAGCGATAATGAAGGTATGAGTTCTGATATTTCTGATATTGTAGCAGCATATGATGATCATGACATATCAGGTTCGGAATCCGACCATTCAGATCTCCCTCAGTTACCAAAGTGGGCCCAAAATACTCTACAATCTGCTGGTTCTAGTCTTGGAAATCCTGCTGATCCGAGACGAACAAGAGGAGACTTTCAAAGGGCAGGTATGGCTCTTTCTATTGCTGATCCATTTCTTCCTGAGATTTGTTATTTGATGGCTGGTTCAGATCCCCAATCATATTATTCAGCCCATCGAGATCCGAGATGGAAAGAAGCCATGGATGAAGAGTACAGTTCTCTTCAAAAGAACAATACATGGGAGCTAGTTTCTCTTCCACCTGGAAGAAAATTAGTGAAGTGTAAATGGGTCTACCGTACTAAAGTTGCTGCTGATGGCACTATCAGCAAATATAAAGCAAGGTTGGTGGCAAAAGGTTTTTCCCAAGTCCAAGGAGTGGACTACACAGAGACCTTTGCACCGGTTGCAAAGATGGATTCCATCCGCCTTGTTTTAGCTATTGCCGCATCCAAGCACTGGGAGGTGCATCACATGGATGTGAAGAGTGCATTTTTACATGGAGACCTTGCTGAAGAGGTCTATATGCAGCAGCCAGAGGGTTATACATCAGATCCATCATTGGTTTGTAGATTGAAGAAGTCTTTGTACGGGTTAAAACAGGCCCCAAGAGCTTGGTACGCAAAGATGGACTCCTTCCTTCTTTCTCAGAATTTCCAAAGATGCAAATCTGATCCGAATGTCTATCTTCAGCGAGTTAAAGG
Source organism: Larix kaempferi (assembly GCA_027924585.1). Lineage (NCBI taxonomy): Eukaryota > Viridiplantae > Streptophyta > Pinopsida > Pinales > Pinaceae > Larix > Larix kaempferi. Next base: position 8,584,410 of record BSBM01000431.1, on the reverse strand, counting down.
TAATTTGTTGGTTATTGTACTTTATGTTGATGATCTGCTTATTACTGGTAGCACACTTACTTCAATAAACAAGCTAAAAACTGCCTTAAATCTAGCTTTTGACATGAGCGATTTGGGCTTGCTGAGTCACTTTTTGGGCTTGGAGATAGCTCAAAATTTCGATGGGATCACTATATCTCAGCAAAAATATGCTTCCGACCTGTTATTGAAGTTTAATATGGCTGAATGTAAGGCAGCCCCGTTCCCATTCCTCTCAGGAATCAGTCTTGAGGAGGGAGATTCCACACCGCTTGCAGATTGCAGTATGTATCGACAGTTGATTGGTTCACTACTTTATTTGACACACTCTAGGCCTGACATCTCATATGCCGTGAGTGCCGTGTCAAGATATATGCAGCAGCCACATGAGCTTCATTGGCGAGCAGCCAAGCGGATCTTGCAGTATGTGCAAGGTACGAGACAGTTTGGCATACATTATGCTGCAGATTCTGAGCTAGATTTCATTGGTTTTACTGATTCAGATTGGGCAGGTGATAGCATTGATCGGAAGTCCACTTCCGGTTATGTTTTCATGATTGGTCATGGTGCTATTTGCTGGTCCAGCAAAAAGCAAGCAGCCATTGCACTTTCTTCAGCAGAGGCAGAGTATCGAGGGGCAGTCAATGCCTGCATTCAGGCAGTTTGGTTGCAGGGTATTCTTTCCGAGTTTGGTTTTGGTGGCACTACTTCGACTGTCCTATTTTGTGACAATCAAAGTGCTATCAAGATCTCCACAGATCCAGTTCAGCGGCAGAGGACCAAGCACATTGAGATTCATATGCATTACATTCGACAGTTGGTGCATGACCGCACCATCATTCTGCAATATTGCCCTACTGATGAGCAAATTGCAGACATCTTCACCAAGAGCTTCACTGAGAAGAAGTTCTCTTACCTCCGTTCACTGTTGGGGGTGAGTTCCATCATGGTGGAGACAGATTGATTCATTATTATGCTTTAGACTTGAGGGGGGGCTTTCTTCCCACTGGGTTTTCCCTCTTTCCTCACTTAGTTTATTTTTTCAGCATTTTTTGGATTATTGTATTGGGGTGACCTTTGGTCTTAGTTACCAGGGCCCCACATTATTTTAGTTGGCACATCATAGTCTAGCTTGAGGGGGGGTGTTCGGATATCCATCATCTATTTCGGGATACATATCTATTTCAGGATCATCTATTTCGGGATACATATCTACTTCAGGATCTTGCATGATCTATTTCAGGATATGTAGTCCAGTCACCAGTTTGATGCCTCCAGCACCTTATCCACCTTCTTCTAGCACCCGGGAGCCACTTTCCACAGAGTTTTAGCCCTCCTAAGCTGAAAGGCGCCCTCTTCTCACCTACTGACTGAGAAGGGCGCACTTGCTCACCTACCACTGCAGATTCACTCCAGTTACATTCAGTTAGCTCCGATTCTGATTGATTTCACTCCGATTTCACTCCTGACTGACTGTTTCACCTCCGATTGACCTCCAGTTCGATTAGGTGACTTGCTCTGACTCCAGTTAGCCTCCCATGCGCCCCCACTGAGCCTCCAGATCCTATATCAGTGCTACACACTTCAGTTACATTTATTATGATCAGTTAGACTCAGCTTGACACCTGGATGACTGTTTGTTGTGATTGATGAGCAACACCGATGATTGATGAGGACTCCTAGATTGAGTCAAGCTACTCCATTTCAGTGATTCGAATGGCCTACTTAGTCAATTCGAATTGCCATTGACAGATATTGGATTGTATTGTATTCTATTGTAATTCATTCACCCTTTCTGGGACAGATAGCACTGCTGCATGTTTTGCACAGTTTTGCACCATTTCTTCTATGTTCATCTGTTGTGACTGATTTATTTGTTCATTAGATCTGCTGTGACTAACTTTACAAAAACCGCCACAGGCTTCACTCGCTTCTAATTGGTATATGGATTGGAGGTTGTCCTACCTATAGAGTGCGAAATTCCGTCTCTACAACTAGCTTTCAAACTTCTTCCTAATACTACTACTGAGGATGAACGTCTCTTGCACTTAGCAAAACTTGATGAGTCCCACCGAGATGCCGCTCTTGCTAATGAAGCACACAAGAAACGCATCAAAGCCCAATACGACAAGTCGGTTGAACCTCGTATATTTAACGAGGGTGACTTGGTCCTCACTTATGACCAGAAGCACGACAAACTAGGAGCAAGAAAGTTGGAATCCATGTGGCATGGACCTTACATTGTCAAACGTGTTTTGGAGAAGGGAGCTTACGAGCTTGAAGACTACGACGGAATCTCTTTGGGTGAACCCCGCAATGGGATTTACTTGAAGAGATATTACGCCTAAATTCATCACGCTTAGACTTTCTTGTATATACTGTACATGGCGTGTTTTTTGTGTTTTTGTGTGTGCTGTGACGCTTTTGTTTTTGAGTGTCTTTAGATCTTGTTTCCGCTCCTTATACCATGTTCTGTCTGCGTGTGTAGATGGCAACGTGCTATGGATTCGCGGACGGCGCCAGCCGGCATACCCGTAACCTTGCTTCGGCAGCCTGGGTACTATATTCCCCAATAGGTGAACTCATTAGCTCAGGAAGAAGTTGCCTAGGGTTTGCGACCAACAATGTCGCAGAGTATCAGGCAGTAATCGGAACCCTAGATAACGCCATTTCCTTGGGTATGAACCAAATTGTCATCCACATGGATTCTCAATTAGTGGTTTCCCATCTCAACTGGGCTTACGCCATCCGTGATCCCACCTTACTCCGTCTCTTCAGACGAGTACATCTCCTGGAAAGGTCATTTGAATCCATTCAGTACTTACATATTCCACGAGAGTTAAACACAGTTGCTGACTCGATGGCCAACTTCATTTTGGATTGGTACATCACACACACATAATATTCATAATATGTAAAAGCATTCACAACATGTAAATAATGCAATGTATAAAAGAAAACATGTAAACAAGATCACATCACTCATAATTTTAAAACACATAATGTATAAATCGCCGATAATGTCTGTATATATATATATATATCTCTCAAAAGTAGTGCCGGTACAAAATCTGAAGCACGATAGCTTTCAGTGAGTCTCTACAAAATATGAAGCATCATAGCTTTCAGTAGTACAAAATATGAGGCCTCTAAGCTCTCAGTACAAGTATAATAGTGTCATCAGGCCTGACGCCTGACTCGTACACCACCCCTAGCATGGATAGCACGCTGTCACTGAGTGAGGAAGCAATCCACGGTCCTCGCCACCTTACGAAGTAGGGAATTGAAGCATACGGATGCTCCAACCCCAAACCTCTGCATAGGTCTCGGAAGGTCATCTATCGCTGGCTTAGGAACCTCCACTGTAAGCTGGGACAAGTTCCTGTATACCTCCTCCATCTCCTCAATGGAAGCCTGAGCACCTGGGGGCACAACTGCTTCACCACCTCTGTATCTCCTTGCCATGAGAGAAAGTCCTACCGACCGTACGGGCCCCACATCTACACACACATGTTATATACTTGTCAGTACTGCATCAAAAAAATGACAAATATACAAAATTAAAAGTACAAGGGTTTTGTTCTCACCTATGTCACCCCATTCTGCATCCTCAGGCAGCACCAAGTAAGGATCCTCTCTGAAATCCGTACCACTGTACGGGAAGTCCTCAACCATGAGTAACTGGTCTTCCAGCCAGCTGAAGAACTCAGGACCAAAGCTGATGATGGGTCCTCCACCATGATGGGTCATCACCTTAGCCCATATGATCATGTGGGGATCTCGAGGCTCCCTATCATCTAGTACCACCTGTGGGCGTAAGAGAGGGATCCGCTCCAAGAGGAACGATACCACGATCGACCCATAACCAAACTGCTTGAGCTCTCCCCACCGACACTTAGTCAATTGAGCTCGGAGGTTTGCGAGGAGACCCTCGCACCAATTGAAAACCATGGGGGACATGCAGCCCTCTGCATAAAGCATCTGGGTCCGAGTACTCGTGTGTGGGGCTTGGATACCCGCCACTCTAGTAATAGTAAGCAATATGGTACGCAGTGGGAGGCTCACCACATCCCTGATAAGGATCTTGCCACTGGAAGATCGAGAAGTAGCGATACAATGCTGTGACACCATGTCATCAATTGTGTGGTCACTGGCCCGTGTTCCAGTAAGATGTACAGGTTCCCCTCTCTGGGATAGACCTGTGAGAAAATAGATGTCCTCAATATCTATTGTGAGGATGTGCTCACTAATCATGAAATACTGTTGGGCCGCATCCCAACTCTGGAGCATGTGTGATGGCAATGGGATTTGGGATCTCATCCCCTGAATCTCAAAGAACTTGAGCAAACCATAGTTCCTCAAGGCATCCACGCATTGTGGATCATTGGCAGCTTGTTCATCTTCTACTTCGTGTTCTCTTTCTTGCCACTCTAAAACCATGTTGGCTAGCAAGCAACCTGCCAAGAAGGGAATTTAAACATTGTTAGGTCCTACTTCAAACTCTGCAAGTTCATTTTTTGGATTAAATTTGATGGTTGGGAAGTACAGCTCTGCCGTCGCACTATAAATTTGCGTACAGTGCGATGTCATCACACTTCATCCATTCGGGACTTGCACTGAGTAGGTATTGTCGCAGTTCTCGAAAGGGCCAACTGCGATGAGCCGAGAGTGCAATAGCCCTCCATGAATCCATAAAAAAACCCGAAAATTGAACCTAAAAACAAAATCTAATCCATTGGAAAGTTGCTGGATGAATTTTAGGCTTACCTGCTCCTAACAGTGGGTGAAATGGCGGATCGTAGCTCCCGGAATTGGCAAAGGAAGTTTTGGCTTCAAATTGGTACTTCTCCTCCCAAATTGGCAAATGAAACAATGAAATCTATTTTGGCCCATTTTTCTATTTATAAATAGAATAGAATATTCCTTTTCAAATATTTTGATGCTCTTGGGCCATTTATCATAGTTTTGACCATTTTTGTCATATTTGAGGCTATTTGACGCATTTTCTAGTGTGCAGGAGTTGTAGGTGGTCTTTTGTGCCGTTTCTCGTATCACAACGGTCATCACAGGTATGAACACTCCCTTGAACGTTTTGTCGTTATTTTTGCAACGGTTAGTCTGTAATTATTGCGTGATGATGAGTTTACTCTTCGTTTGTTCTCATACTCACGAAACTATGAGAACAAGTACCGAGTTATGGTTTATCACTTTTTCGGGCTCATTAAACTTCCACGGAAAAGGACACCCCCGAAGTCTACCGTTAAGCTCTTTTCAGGCTCTCAAAAAACAAAAAGATTGCCAAGCGAACTTGTCGCGTTCACGCTTGTTAAAGTATTTGAATGGTCGTCTTCCTGGTGATAGTTTACCCCTTTTTCGGACCAGGAGGCACTAATTATGAAAAAGGAATACTCCATCCAATCATGGCTGGAAGAGTCCTCTCTCGCGTTGTTTTACCCTTTTCCGGGCGACGAGGCTAACTTTACGAAAAAGGACCATTGGAGTCTCCTTTAGTTCTTTTCAGAATCTCTAAACATGAAATGATGACTGAGTTTACCTTCTATGGTTTCCTTAAAATTTTCGCATTGAAGGGCCCGTCATGGGACGAACCCCTCCTATCCCAGGTTCGGAAAATATTTGGGATTGGACTCATCTATGAGATGAGCTATACTGAGCATCTGGTTACCCTCATCAAGCTCGTAAAAAAAACATGAGGCACTCATCATTCATGATGGGGAAAAAGGAAAGTGTTTGTGTTACATACCTTATTAGTGGCAATATGTAGTCATTCTTGAACATGGCACTCATCTGCATTTTCATATAACACTTGGATCATCCGTTTGTCCTCGAGTTCCACTTATTTCCTGAGTATTATTACTCCTTTGAGTCATTCAAAGAAAATCTTCCATCATCAATCGCTTTGAGAATTTGTGTCGCACTCGTCGTGTCAATACTGCCAAGTCATGCCATGCCCATGTTCAAGAATATGTTTACCATCTGTAATTAGTACACCCGCCATTACGTCGGTCCACTCTAATTTAGTCTTGCATGTTACTGTACCATCCGATCTACCCTACACATCTTTGTCGTGTTTCGTGTCGATTGATGGGGGATTCATCATGGCCCTCCTTCGGCGGATTCATCCTTGTCGACTTCAACACATCATCCGAGGATTGAATCTAGAAACCAGTCAAGTACCTTGGCCCTGCATGTCTCAATGGCAGGTTACCTCGCTTTCATCATGAGTTTACATCATTGACTCTTGATTGAAATATTTCATCTTGCGTTCGACTTCAACTCATTTATTCACGCTTGATGATATGTACTGTGATACCTTGGGAATCATTGACATCAATGGTGAGCTCCCTCGCACTTGTTAATGGTTTACATCAATGGCCAGTAACCACGTGGTTTCTACCATGTTCGACGTCAAGACATTTGTAATCACATGGATAGATTCGTATCATTGCAGGTTTAGCTTGAAGACCCTAGGGAGTCATGTTTTACCCAGGTTGCGATGGAGTTTGTATTGAGTTATATCACACAGATCCACTTTTGTATTGGTCATGGCTGTGTTATCATCTCATGATGGATCTACGCTTGTGTCTAGTAGCCATGATTGTGTTCAGTCGGTCATTACTACCATGGATCTGCAATGTATCATTCGGCAACCATGTTGTACTTCATATGATATTTTCAGTTCAGAGTCAGTTGTACTGCAGCAGTGTCCTTCGTCCGACGAGTCTATTGCCATTACTTCTATCAAAGCACTTCACTTGTCTATCTTCAACAGCTTCATGCTTTAGCGGGAATTCTATTACACCCAAAAGCTACTCATCATGAGATTCAGTGTATACACCCCTGAAGATACTTGGACTAAGTAATCATCCTGGGAGGATTTGTAACCAATTGTGCTAAGTTTTGAAGGGTCGTCGCAGGCTGCATACTAGCAACATGCGACGTCGCACCTTGCTCCATTATAGGGTGCGACGAATTCAGTTAAATGGAAAAAATAGCTTCTTCGAGGTCCATCTTGAAGCTTGCTGACTTGGGACCCTATCCATGACCTCTTGGAAGAGTTGGCACTTGGTTCCTAAACCTTTGGGGAGATCCCTTAAGCCTCTCCTACCATCTCTCAACCTATCCTATCCTTACCCCATCCATTTAGTCCCATATAAATGAAGCTCACTCCAATCCCAAGGGGAGAAAGACTATGGTATCTACATGCTGGTGAAATCACTCTTAGAACATCTCCACTCACCTATTGGAGAACTCATACTTCCTTGGAAGGATATGGTGTTTGGCTTTGTCGGAGAAGGGCTACAGCATTAAGCCTTGGTTGTGGTTCTATATCTCTATTATGTACTCCTCTATTTGCAGTAATACACCAATGTTGTTCATGTGTGTAATGATATTGAGTAGTTTACCTGCTTAACTATTTACTTAGATCTCTTATTGTATAGATGTCTTTTACTGGTTTCTCTTGTTTCTTGTCTTGACAGGTCTTGCAACTTGGATCTGATGACCGTGAAGACGTGGAGTAGCATTCAGGAGAAAGGATTGCGTAGTGAAAGGTAAGACATCTAGTACTCGATCCTTAAGTAGATCTAGGAAATGCATTGGTAGTCTGTTCTATTTGTTCTAGACTCACTTTGAGCTAGGGAGATCCAGCTCGCGTCCACTCGAGTGGATTGTTCGATAACAAATTCTCAACATCCTAGAGGAACATGACTTAGATGGCTATGTATCCACTGTGGTGGAGGAGCCTACATCTAATGCAGGGCACATCAAATTCAATAAGAATCAAGCTAAGGTCAAACATATAATCTATGATTCGGTAAAAGATAACTTGATGCTTGTGATCACACCACTGAATGCTGCGAAAGAATGTTATGAAACATTGACTAATATCTATGAGAAGAAGGATTCAATTCAAAAGAGGGCATTGAAGAATAAGATTCAAAAATTAAAGATGGATATGGATGAGAGAGTTTCCTCCTTCTTCTCCAAGATATCTCCTGTAAGAGATCAGCTTGCTAGTATTGGAGTAGTGGTGGATGAAGATGATCTTCTCCAAACTTCTATTGATGGTCTCCCATCCTCACGGGAGACATTCTTAGCTATGGTAAATGGTTGAGAGGTATAACCTAACTTCGAAATGTTGTGGCATGATTGCCTCAAAGAGGAGGGGCGAATCAATAACAATTCAATGTGCATCAAAGAAGAAAATATTGCCCTCACAGAAAGAATGAAGAAAATAAAGAAACCCTTCTTCCTAAAGAAGTTCTCTCATCCAAATAAGAAGGATTTAAACAAAGGATTTGACAAGTCAAAATTTAGATGCTTCAATTTCAACAAGAAAGGCCATTTATCAAGAGAGTGCAAAGCAAAATAGAAAGAAAAGTTTCATGCTTATACCGCCATAGAATATGAAACCACTCAAAATAATGCATCCGAAGAAAATGAAACAAGGAGGGAGTATTATGTTATCTCATCGCTTTTGGGATCCCTCATCACAAACACAGAGACATGGTTGATTGAAAATGGTGCATCAAAACATATGACTAGTTACAAGAGTTCCATCACTGATCTAAATGATAAATAATTCACATGGATGGTAGAGTTGGGGGGAACTCAACTTCTTCGATCCAAGGAGTTCGATCCACCTTATTCCAGTTGAGCATCAGTGATATTGTACATGTGGAGGACATTCTATATGTTCCAGGATTGAAGAAGAACCTGCTTTCAGTTTCGGTTCTTGAAGACAAAGGATTCCGAGTTATCTTCATGGATAACAAAGCTCTTTCATGGCTGAAGAAAAAAATCATAGAATCTACTGCTATGATTGGAGTTAGAGAGGGAGGACTCTACAAGGTACCCGATAAGTACATTCAAGCTATGATTCACTATCATTCCATGTGAGCTATGGCATCGAAGGCTTGGACATCTACACTACAAAGGACTACCAGGACTTCAAAAGATAGTAAAAGGTATGTTTGTATTTGATTTTGAGCATGATAGTGTATGTCAGGGCTGTGCACTTGGGAAGAATGTTAAGAAATTTTTTTCTAGCAGTACTACTAGATCTAAAGGGATTTTAGATTTACTACTAGAGTGTAAGAAACTTGACATATATTCAGGGTATGTTGCACTGATGAGCCACATTAGTGATTCAAAATCATCCTCATATGAAGAAGCTGCAAAGCAACAAGTTTGGAAAGATGCAATGACAAAAGATTACAACTCTATAATGAAGAATGATGTTTGGGAGGTTGTTCCCAAACCTGATGGGAATTCCATTGTGAGTTCCATATGGCTTTACAAGATAACGCATGCTGCAGATGGTAGCATTGAGAAGTATAAAGCCAGATTCGTTTCCATAAGTTTCTCTCAAAAATAAGGAATCGATTATGATGAGACCTTTTCCCCTGTGGCAAGGTACAACACAATCTGAGCAATGATTGCACTTGCATCTGTTCTAGGATGGAAACTTCACCATATGGATGTGAATATATCCTTCCTGAATGGTGAGGTTGAGGAAGAGGTTTATATTTTGCAGCCTGAAGAATTTGTGATGCATGGGAAGGGGTCACATTTTTTCAAGCTAAAGAAATCTCTATATGGGCCTAAGCAAGCCCCCAGTCTTGGTACTCCATAATTGATAGCTACCTTCAGAAACTGGGTTTCTGCAAGAGTGAAGCTGATCCAAATTTGTACTTCAAAGTAGTGAAGAACCAACCGTTGATATTGGTTCTATATGTTGATGATTTGTTTCTCACTGGAGAGGAACATATGATTACTTAGTGCAAGAGGGATCTCACCTCAAGGTTCGAGATGAAAGACTTAGGTCTAATGCACTACTTTCTTGGCCTTGAGATATAGCAAAGAAAAGATGAAATTTTTCTATCTCAAGGGAATTACATTGTGGATATATTTCACTGGTTTGGCATGATAGATTACAAATCTATGACTACATCGATGGTTTCCAATTTGAGGAAACTTCATGAGTCAGGCTCTGGATCAGATCCAGTAGATCCCACTTTGTATAGACAACTTATAGGCTCGCTAATGTACTTGATACATTCGAGGTCTGATATATGTTATGCCATGAACATTCTGAGTCAATTTCTTACTGATCCAAGACACGGACACTGGACAACTGCTAAGCATGTGCTTAGGTACCTTCGAGGTACATTTTCATATGGAATCAGATATGCCTCTAGTGGAGGAGACACGTTACTTGGTTATACTGACTCAGACTGGGGTGGAAGCATTGCGAATCGTAAGAATACATCCAAATACCGTTATAGCCTAGGATCAACTATGATATATTGGTCCAATAGGAAGAAAGGCTCTGTGTCCCAGAGAACTACCGAAGGAGAATACATAGATGCTAGTGTTTCCTGCCGAGAAGCAGTGTGGCTCAAAAAGCTACGAGTAGGGTTGTTCAGTGAAAATATTGAGCCTTCAGTTATTAGGTGTGAAATTGGAGTTGCATCAAGCTTTTAGAAAACCCAATGTTTCATGACAAGTCGAATCACGTTGAAATGAAGTATCACTTCATCCGATACATGGTCCAAAAAGGTACAATTAAACTTCAGTACATTGCTACTAATGAGGATATTTCAGATGTGCTAACAAAGCCTCTGTCAGTGACAAAGTTCAAGTACATCTGAGACAAGCTTGGTATGGAATAGAATGCCTCCCTCGCTGAGAGCAAGTGTTAAATATACAACACCAGGAGACATTCTCCAAACCAATCTTGTGTATCCAAGATTGATCCTCCTGTATAGAGGTGAGCACTTTGATTTCCTTCCATGTAAAGGTTATTCCTCCCGTATAGAGGTAATTGATCCAAGTAATGATGTTGTAAAGTCTTGTTGGACAAGGATACGAACTTGTGTGTGTCAAGTCATGATTATCATGTGAGCCTTCCGTATAAAGGTATCCATGAGATGGACCTACCGTATAGAGGTGGAGCTTTCATATAAAGGTCATGATTTACTTGTTAAAAGCATTTAATGTTGTGTGATGTATTATTAACCATAATCACTAGATTTCTATTATGTCTCATTTAGAGATTGATCACCTACAAAGTGAATTATTTTATCATATGATCATTTGGTTTGAAATAATATAATATGATCACAACATCTGATAATTCTTCTTAGTATAATGTAATGTGATGGATAATTAAAGTTAGCACATATTGACTGTGCAGTAAGAGATAAAGAAATAAAAGATAAAGCATAGATATCAACAGAATTCAATATTTCCCATGTAGACACTTCAACTAATTAAAGAGAACTCGAATTGTTAAAGATTTAGTTATAAGGATTCAATTAAGTATCAATGCTTCAGTTAAAGCATCAGTTAAATATATGCCTCAGTTAACTAAAGAACTTGTTATCACACAACTTGTAGTTTCCCCTAAACATGATCCTATTCAGGACGATAGAGGAGATAGGAAACTAAAGAGGTGACCTAAGAGGGCCTCGATCTCCATATTGGATTGGTTGTCATGCCAATCGAGGCACTCTTCGATTCATGCTATCCAAGACCTAGATAGAAATGGGGGAGACCCATATCAACTCTCGACAGGAGAGATCTAACCAAAAAACCAGATCAAACCAACAAGCTAGATTATGTAAGGTGTAAGGTATGATAAACCCATGATCTATGGATGAAGTCACAAGGTGAGTTAAGTTTGGATCAAGAGGCCTAAAATATGTAAATATTGACCCAATATGAAAGTACAAGTTATTTATAAGTATGGAAAATAGATCTAGGATCAAGGCAGTATAAAATGAGAAATATTTCTTCTACCTTGGGAAACGTGTCCAAGGTAGAAGTGCTAAAATTAAGGTGAGGCTATCTATTACCTTTAAATGAGACTTTTTGGAGAGTATAATAGTATCTAAGCATCACAAGTCGAAAACCGACATCAAACAACCCAAAAAATAGCTAAGTCTAGAAGTTCGCATGGGAAAGAGAACAGTGCCTAGGGAATTGGGTAGGATGGAATCCCTTAGGGGTGACGCCCTAGGAAACCCACCTGGGGCTAGGAATTAAGGTTAAAACCCAGAAATAGTTCCCCACGATTTTAATTTGTTTGACCTAGGGAATTTTTAGAATTTCCAGTAGTTAGGGTTTTGACAGTAAAATAAAATGGCCGATGGTTTGGAACTCCAAATTAATAAAACAAGTGTAGATCATACCCGAAAAATATTGCAGATGCCTTGATGATGATCATCTATCCCTTCCTGGTTAATTTGAGATGTTTTGAGTGAGTATCCAAGTGAAATCGATTTTCCCAGAGAACCAAGTGCTCCCTCCTCTCCTACACAAGCAAACTACCGAAGTTAGATTTGATGCATCAAGAAAGAATGACTATAAAAGAAAAATATATATCAAATGGAAATCAAATATCAAAATATACTATTGAAAACCCCTTGATATTAGCAACTTAAAGAGAAACAAGTTGAGGACCCCCCTGCAAAAATGTCCCAAGTGAAATCTCCCTCCTGCAGTTAAACATTGTTTCCACAAAATATATTTTGGATCCACAACAAAATATCAAATGCTAGGAGAAATAGACTTTCCAATCAACATCTAAGAACACCAAACAAAGAATATCCAAGAGTCTCTACAAATATTTATTCTATTATCAAATTCCAAGATCCAAATTCCCTTTACAATGAGGGGGGTCTCTCCTTTAAATAGGAATGAAGGAGACCAAAAAACTAACCACCTTTTTAACGAGTGGTTGAGATCAAAATATACATAAGTGATAATCAACGGCTTAGGTGAGATCAAATATAAAACACATGGATGAACTCAAAAATAGAAGGGGCGCACTAGCTAAGTTTCCCTAGGGAGGACGCACCACATAAAAGTGACTAAAAGTCATAACATAAGATCATGGTGGGGCTAGGAGGTGTAAATATCCTTCTATAGCATGTCCCCATGGAAAAATAACACATGATAACTCAATAATGATACAATACTGTGACATATGGCCAAATCGTGCCCCCTCAATAACATAATAAAAATACAAAATGATAGCCCAGAGTGTGTGTGGGTCCCACCGAATGCTGCAAACTGTGCTAGAATGTGTGGGATGCATCACACAAGTACTTTGAATTAAAACCACTCATTTCCTTTCTAAATATCCCAAATCGAATTCCTTAGTAACCATTTCTTCCATTTCTGATCCTCAGAAAAATCACATGTAAAAGGATAAAATGCTTGTATCTCTCTCCCTGGTCCTCCTGGCACAAATATGACTGTTCCAAAATGTCCAAGAGCATGGTAATGTGGTCACATCAAGTGTCTGGACACCATAATCCCTCTGTAGCGCCCTAAGTGAAACAAAAACATCTCTAACTGTGCTGACACAGAAGGTCCAAATATTCTATAGATGAGTAGTCATACGTCATATGACCACTTGGATTATCCTCTGTAATCTCAACCATGCCCGGAAAAATAAAAATGATGGTCTATAAAAATAATAATAAATAAAAATCCATCTGACCATCCAATAAAATATGTTTCTGCTGCATGAAACCATCAAGTGAGAACCATAGGACCATAAATAATATATCTCGAACATCATAGGTCCAAACTCATCTCATATCCTGCGGTTGACTTGGTCAAACTAGGTTTGACCAGGTCAAGAATGATCAAAATATGACGCAGGTTCAAAATGCCTGATGCTACAAGTGCAAGTGGTTAAGGCATGCTGATATTTTAATCATTCTAATAGCAAGAATTAAAGCATGAAGTATCATTTCATTGGCGGTTAAGCAATATTCATAGTAAATATAAGTTCAAACATAATTCATTACTCAAAATAGAACCTAAAGAATATACTCATTTCATGTCTATGATCATTTTGATAGCAATAGGTGAAGGTGAGAAATGCAAGGCTAGGATCAAGGGATGAATTAACTGACTCAACACTATGATACTTTGGATAAGGGAAAAGGGAATACACACTTAAGCATATGTTGGATAATAAACACACAAGGAATGGCAATGTCTCACAAATGGAATAAATTGTTTTGAGAGGTGCTTATTCCACGCTTATTCAACCTTGGCAAATGTCTACAACTCACATCCAAGCTGAATCCAGCTCCGTGAGGATCTTTTATAGAACTGTCGTGATTGGGTGCACATCTAATCGTAACTTGAGGTTCTATGGGACACTTACAATTAACTGTCCCTTACTCCATCTCACATCACAACCCGTAGGCTCCGTGAGGAATTTAATCATTACATAATATCATGGCCAACAATATTTGGATTTAGCATATATTTAACCATTGTTTTTTAGGCCTTTATGACCCTTTGGATTTTGCATGTGCTTAGAATCACAACTAGTTGCAGCTTGCATCCAGGGTACTTTAACATTTCAATTTCCATATCCCTTTTTCATTGTGCTGAGAAGCACAATTTTAAATGGTTTCCAAGGGCTTGCAAAAGAGATATAACAATAGTTCATTCATGCATGTAATGATGCTAGTATTATTTACTTAATGTCTAGCCAAAAAAACTAAGGAAACTAGGGGGATCATCCACAATCAGGACCAAACATCGGGGAAATCGACTAGAGAGGTAAAGGTATCAAATACAACTCACCTAAGCTCAGGAAACAACACCAGCGGGTTCTCCTGGCCCAGAAGGATCAAGGCTTTGGTAAGTTCTGTTTCGAACTCAGACCCGAGACACAAACTAACATGGATGCTATCCAAAAAAGAGGCAAAAGTGGGGAAGTCCTCCATATCACAGGCTGAGGTGTAAGTCAAGGTGGAAACCAAAAAATGGGAGAGAATGGATGGATGGGAAAAGTGAAAGGTGGTGTCAAAGCTAGCATTCCATGAATGGTGGGAATGATCACATCCATACTACTAAAGAGGGTGAAACCAATGAGTATAAACAAGCGCTTCTAACGATGAGTAATTATAGCATTTAGATAATCATTAAGCACACGTAGTATATATCTATATATATATATATATATATATATAAACTGCCAGATCATGACCACTAGATACCAAGTCAAGCTACTATGATGAGAAAAAGAGAAAAACAATCATAACCTATGCATATCCATATACCTGTTGGGTCATATACCTATACATACCATTTGAACCATCCACAGTCACTAGAACACTGCTGCTGTACACATATGGGCACTATCATACTGCTCTGTGTTGCCGCTTGGTATCACACATGGGAAAACATGACAGAAATCTTCAAGCTGCTTGGTGTGGCCTTGGGGGAAAGCCAAAGTCAAGTGTTGTCACCTGAAACTCGACTCCTCCATGTAGGATTACTCCTAGAGAAGATAAGGGGGGTGGACCCTAAAAAATGAAAGAAAATCTAAGGTGTTTAATCTATGAAAGATAAAAATAACTAATCTTGGAGTTATAAATTTGATTACAAGAACAATTCAACATTAAACATGATATCATTCGTTACCCGACATTATCATTGAAACATAAACATCCAACATCATGAAATAATCAACAACAAGACCAGTGATGATAATGGAGTCAAGTAAAGTGCAGTTGAAATGCTTGAAATAAAATGGCAATGTTTTGTGAGTGTTATTGGTAACTTTTATTATTTTTGTGGTAATGAGTTGATTATTAGGGAGGGGGTATTTCCAATATACAGTGAGGTACTGGAAATATGTCTGAAATATGAAAAAGGTGGCTCCTCACTTGGAAATGTGGGCAAGATCAGAGTCTCCAGGAGGTGTTCAACACTACACCAAATGAGGGTGCAGTCTAATGGTATCCCGAGGTCACTACCTAGTGGTTCCCGCTTCCTTTGAGGAATTTACCCACACAGTATCAATAAGTGATTACGTCGGATTTTCATAAATGGGAGGTTAATTAGGAAAAGTTAGAGTAATTAGTAGTCACTAAGTCCCTTTTTGGTTTGATTAGCATGTTCAGTCGAGGCTGCAGTGATCCAGAGCATATTGGGACAAAGCCTTGTTAATTTTATGGATTTTCTAACAATGTTTTTCTTTTTATTAAAACCCCAAGAGTCTCTTTTCTGAACAGTACTCGGGAAAGCCCTTATCCTGAAATCCATACTTCGGGAAAACAAGGGGGGTTGATTAAAATTGAAAAATTGAAAATTGTTAAAAAAATGTGAAAAACTAAGTCCTGAGTGACCTTGTGGCCCGCCAATGGAACGGACCAACAAGGTAAATTTTAGTCCTAGTTTAATTTTATTAAGTGCCGAAAAATAAATCTAAACTAAAAAATGCAAACCACAAAATTTAAGTCGACATGGTTCCCCCCTGGGAGGATGGGGTGTGGGCGTTGGGTATCCCAATTGCTCTCGTTTAATTTTTCGTTTACAATGCAAATAGAAGTGCCCCAATCCTTGAAAATTGACTCAAAGGATTACAAAAAATGATAGAAAAAAGTATCCGGATCAAGAGGTATGGTTCTTGGGCGGTCCAGATGGCTTAATCTACCAAAAAATGGCTAGAGTTTCCTTCTACCTGTTCATAAAATGCTGCAAAAAAGCAAGCAAATGTTAGTAAAAAGTGCCCAAAAACACGTAGAAAGTGAGTTTGGGTCATCACAAAAGTTACTAGAAAAAATCTACTTGGTTAACCTATGATAAATTAACAGAAAATAACCAAAGAAAGCAAGCTTTCCTTGGGATCTTGGCTTGCTTGTGAGGCAGCCAATAAGATGCAATTTAAATAAATTTGCAAGATATAAACATTAAAAGCATAACATATTAAGTACTGAAAGATAGAAAATTTAGCCCAAGTACTCAATTAAACTAGATCTACTCAAAATTAAGCTTTAAACCCTAGATCTAGCAACATGCTCAACTAAATTAGCTTCTTAAAATATTCTTTTTAATTGAAACTAATCTAACTAAGAATGCAAGTAATAGTAACAAGATAGAAATTTTAAATCAAAGTGAAGGAGATAAAGAGATAGAAAAGATGTTGGAAGCTTGGGAATGTTTGAGCTATGGAGCCTACTAGTGGAAAGCAGAGGGACTATGTCCTTATGTGCTTGAAAAGCAATAGAAGCAAATAATATCATCTGCATGTTCAAGTTAGGAAATCTGCACAATTCACAATACTTGCAACAAGAGGACTAAATCCAATATTTCCTATAAAATAGGTTAGAAGAGCATGCAAATAAACAAATTATACATACACGTTCTAAATCTCTAAGCATAGAATAATATCAAATAAATTCAAACAAGAATTATTTACCCTACGCGTTGATACCACCTTTCACCAAGGCCAAATTAATCACCACAAGATGCAACATTGAAACAATACAAAGTTACCTCATATCAATTGACAATGATCGTCCAAACACATATGCTCGACACAAGAGATTTGTCTCCAAATCCTTCTTATTCCAAAAAATATTACAATATAATAGTTATATACTTCATCAATCCTTCTGTCCTCTGCCATCCCTCTCCTTAAATGAGAGCCAAAGCCATGCTTAAATAGCCCAAAATGGATAAGAGAGAGAGCGCACATGTTAAGGGAGAGGGAGGGAGAAATGGTGGAGAGAATCAAGCCATGAAGGAAGGCTTGATATATGGGCTGCTCCATTGGCTTCCACATATCAGCCACAAATCAACCACAAATTATGCTTCCCATTCCTTAATAGATGCGCCCCCCTCATGGGGAAATGTGCCCCCCTCATGGGGAAATGCACCCCCCTAAATGGGGAAATGATTCCACCTTTGTAGCTGCCCCAAAATAATTCTAAAAGAACCTCTTACATCCTCATAATGAGTTTTGACCTTAAATTGCTCCAAATTCCATCAAATTAGGAAGTGGATTTTTTGACATTTTTCATTTTTTTGCTATTTTTTCCACTTTTTTGACTTTTTTGATAATAAGTGAAAAATAAAGCACTCAACTACATAGGAAAGTGGGTTTTGGGGTATATTGGGTGCCCTGAGATTTAAATGAGCACCCCCTTGGCAAAAAAGACCCATAGACCACACTTTTACATCATTTTCAAATTTTTTAATTAAACCATTACAAAATGCTTAATTTTACGGGAAAATATTATTTTTCCGAAACATAACAAAAAAACCTAGAGGGACCTATCACATGTCCATATGACTCAAAATTAGTGTCTAACATGTTCATATACATTGACCCATGTAATTTAACAACCTACTAAGGCCTAACGACCATGCTAGGCATTCCATCTTTGGAGGAGTAGGAGAAAAACTCAAAATTATGTCCTGCTAAAACACAAAACATAATTAATAAGTGAAAAAAAACCTTGGAATACTTAACTTGATCGACAAGTCCTAGGAATCCAAGTCATTTACATAAAAATACCATGCTAGCACACTTTATTACAAACCCTGCAGGGCATGGACATGTGAAGAAAAATTTAAAAAGGGCCTTGAAACATGCCTAATGGACTTCAGATCACTGATAATGAACATGTAACATGTTCAACTTTGTCTGCTCACTTGAAAGTCCAACTAAGAACAACTTAGTTGGTAACACTCTGCATGGAAGAAAATAGCTACATCGGTCATCAAATCTAAGGTCATGAGGCTTAGTCATGGCATAAGGCTGTACTGTTTTCTCTAGGGATGCTGAAAAGTATGAGTGATCCTGGAATAAAATGCTCATCCACTGTTGATTTGAAGCATCTCAATGTAAAGGACTGCCTGAGAAAAATACTGGAATCTGATATGAAATTATGGTAGCCCCGGATACTATAAATGTGATAACATCTAGCTCCAGCTGGTACAAGTGCTCTGCTGAATAGAGCGCTTGAGAACCTCAGAATATTTGGTCCTCATTACTCTGCTACTCGTATCCTTAAACGTGCACTTTATCTCTGCATCATCTTCAAATTGTGTACCTGTTATTTGAAAAATGCAATGAGCTATACCAAAATCATCAACCAGTCGTAAGTAACATGCATGTATATACAAAAATATCAAAAATAATAGTACTGAAATAAAGTGTTGAAAGTAAAGAAACTAATCTACTAACATAAATTTTTATTATTTTGCAGGAACAGAGAAATAAAAAGGCACTCAAGACTAACTACTAACTTCAAAAGTGAGCTTAAGAAAGAAAAAGGTGCCACACTCAATGGAAAAAATATTGAACTACTGCTCAAGTGAGCTTATTCAGTTCCTACCTACCCTAATCTAACCAGTCAGACCAATACTAAGTGAAGTCATAGATCCAGTGCAACCATTCATAAAACGGATTAATGATTCCTCCTTGGTGCTGTTTAGCGAAACAAATAAAGATTGAATTATAGATAAATGAATTTAATGTCACAATATTCTTGACTCGTTTAAAAGTCGAAAAATAATTTGAATGGTGCAGAATGAAATCATACCAAGGAGAAGACTGACCGATGAAAAAATACTCCATCAAAACACTAATAGGATCATAAATGTTGTGCAAGTGATTATCCAAAATGGATGGAGGAAAAATATATGATGAATGGCTCAACTCCCCTTGACTCAAATTTTTTTCCTTATCTACCCTACTAGGATACTCAATTATTTTCACTCCAAAACTTATGGACAAACCAAGTGGGAAATAAATGCAATGTAATAAAATTGAGATAGAGATCAACCCCACTTGTTGTTCAAAAATAGAGAAACGATGAAATTGATCTTTAAACACCTTTTCTAGACACCAATAATAAGGATTGATAAATTGACAACTATTATTGATCCAAAGTGTCTGAAAAGGGAAATGAAGTGGTTTTTCTCCGATTATGTGACAATGCTCAAACTCCCTATTGAAAATTTCAAAAGCAAAAGAATGAATAGACCACAAACCCAAAGATGATTACAAAAGCTAGGACGAGAGGGTGGATTGAAAATATGTATTTTATCCCAGATGGATTGAAAAAATTGACCTTGGAGTTCGATACAAGGGAAAGGATTTCAAAATAACACTCTTAGTTTCAGGAATGATTTCAAGTTTTTGATCAATTTCAATACTTACTACTCGAGGACAAGTCACAATACTCACCATAACTATCCAACTCCAAGAATTGAATCAAGTTATCCTGATCAGGGATTGACTGGGAACAAATGTCAAGACTAGATGGGTTAAGTGAAGGATTGTTTGTGAACTTCCCATAATTAGTTAGACATTGATTTGAAAATTATATTAAGGAAATTTATTGATTAGTTTGATTCATTAACCAATCCTCATTATGAGATTTCTCTTCAATTGATTTATTATTAATTTCACATGATGATAATTGATTAGGGATCATATCAACAACCACTTGATCATTTTCATAAACTTTATCTCTAAGCACGCAATGATCAACTGAATTTGTTTCAAAAGAAATCTGGTTGTGGTCACCATTTTATTCTTCTTTAATATCATGGCCATAAATATAGTTAATTACACAGGGATTTTGAAAAGGAATCTCAAGAGCATATTCAAAGGATTTACTAATGGAGGAATCAACCATGGATTCTTCTTGATGGAAATCATTGGTATCATCCTCTTCATCTGTTACTTCTTCAGGTAATGATGACAAGATTTTGATAAGTTCCCCTCTTATGTCAATGTTGAGGCAATAATCCCGAGGAGTTGAAATTTCTTCACTGTCATACATTACTTTCTCGTGAGAATCTATTGGCTCAGGAGAAGAGGAATCAATTTGATAAGGAGAATCATTACTTAATTCATTATAAATATCCTGAACATCTTCATCAAGTTGATTTTCATCAAGACACTCATTGTCTGATTATTCTTCCATAGATTCATAAATGTTTTCTTCCCACTCACTTATCAACAAATTCATCAACATGTCATACCCAATGATGGATCCTAGGGATAAATGATCAAACCATAATCGGGCATCCCCTTCTAGGGATGTACCAAGGGCTCACATATAGACATCATCACCATCAACACCCAGAGATTCCATATAGTCCTAGAGGATATCAAAATGACTTTAAATAGATGTTCCATTACTTCCATCAAAACAAGGCAATCTCTTGATGTATCCATTTGGCATAAGATGAGGTGCCCCATATATTTCTGAAAAATCAAAAGGGGATGGCTTGGGTTTCCTGAAATCTCTAGTTGCTTGAGTTGGGCGAGAATCATTCCCCAAGAGCCTTGGCTGGGTTTGATATTTTCTAATTTGTTCACTCGGGATATTTGGGGAAATTTTTTTATTATATGGATGAGGAAAATGATGGGCATCATACGAGCTTTGATATGTAGGTCCGTACCAATATGTATATTGATAATTATCCTCATACCTAAATATTGAATTTCTTTCATTATATTCTTTTATTTCTTTTTTGGTCTGTAAAAAGTCACGGAAAATACCTGGGTCCATTATGAATTATACATTTAATATTCCCCAGTGGATTCTATATCTGGATTCGCTAGTGGAGTCGCATTGTGGAGTCACCAGGTGAACCGAAAGAGTAATTCACCGAAAAAGTAAATGTTGTAGGAGAGGTGAGATGAGTAAATGAAGTTGGTGATTGAGTTTTTTAATCAATAGGAATTCTAATCACCAAAGTAAAAGAACAAATGTGATAAGATATGAAATAACGCACGAAACTCACAGACATCGAAGGTAAGCCTCCACCTCCCCGACAATGGCGCCAAAAATGTTATCACGCAACTTGTAGTTGACCCTAACGATGATCCTATTCAAGATGATATAGGAAGTAGGAAACTAAAGAGGTGAACTAAGAGGGCCTCAATCCCCATATTGGATTGCTTGTCACACCAATCGAGGAACTCTTCGCTTTATGCTATCCAAGCCCTAGATAGCAATGGGGGAGACCCAGATCAACTCCCGATAGGAGAGATCTAACCAAAACACCAGATCAAACTAGCAAGCTAGAGTACGTAAGGTGTAAGGTATGATAAAACCCATATCTGTGGATGAATTCACAAGGTGAGTTAAGTTTGGATCAAGAGGCTTAAAAGATGTAAATATTGACCCAATGTGAAAGTACAAGTGATTTATAAGTATGGAAACCAGATCTAGGATCAAGGCACTAGCAAATGAGAAATATTTCCTCTACCTTGGTAAACGTGTCCAGGGTAGAAGTGTTAAAATTAAGGTGAGGATATATAGTACCTTTATATGAGACTTGTTGGAGAGTATAATAGTATCTAAGCATCACAAGTGAAAAATCGACATCAAACAACCCAAAAAATAGCTAAGTCTAGAAGTGTGCATGGGAAAGAGAACAGTGCCTAGGGAATTGCGCAGGATGGATTCCCTTAGGGGCGACTCCCTAGGAAACCCACCTGGGGCTAGGCATTAAGGTTAAAACCCAGAAATCTTTCGCCACGATTTTAAGTTGTTTGAGCTAGGAAATTTTTAGAATTTCTGGCAGTTAGGGTTTTGAGAGTAAAATAAAATGGCCAATGGTTTGGAAATCCAAATAAATAAAACAAGTGTAGATCTTACCCGAAAAAGATTGCAGATGAATTGATGATGATGATCTATCCCTTCCCGATCAATTTGAGATTATTTTAGTGACTATCCAAGTGAAATCGATTTCCCAAAGAACCAAGTGCGCCCTCCTCTCCTGCAAAAGCAAACTACCAAAGTTAGATTGGATGCATCAAGAAAGAATGACTGTAAAAGCAAAAAAATATCAAATGGAAACAAAATATAAAAATATACTATTGAAAACCCCCTGATATTAGCAACTTCAAGAGAAACGAGTTGAGGATCCCTCTGCAAAAACGTCCCAAGTGAAATCGCCCTCCTGTAGTTAAACACTGTTTCCACAAAATATATTTTGGATCCACAAAAAATCTCAAATGATAGGAGAAATAGACTTTCGAATGAACATCTAAGAACACCCAACAAATAAGATCCAAGAGTCTCTACAAATATTTCTTCTATTATCAAATTACAAGAGCCAAATTCCCTTTATAATGAGGGGGGTCTCTCCTTTAAATAGTAATGAAGGAGACCAAAACCATAACTACCTTTTTAACGAGTGGTTGAGATAAAAATATACATAACTGATAATCAACGGCTCAGATGAGCTCAAATATAAAACACATGGATCAACTCAAAAATAGAGGGGGCGCACTAGCTAAGTCTCCCTAGGGGGAATGCATCACATAAAAGTGACTAAAAGTCATAACATAAGATCATGGTGGGGATAGGAGGTGTAACTATCCTTCTATATCATGTCCCCATGGAACAATAACACATGATAACTCAATAGTGATACAACACTATGACATATGGCCAAATCGTGCCCCCTCAATAACATAATAAAAATACAAAATGATATCCCAAAGTGTGTGTGGGTCCTGTTATCACACAACTTGTAGTTGCCCCTAGAGATATCCCATCCGGGACGGTAGAGGAGACAGGCAACTAAAGAGGTGACCCAAGAGATGCCACGGTTCCCAATGCAATGCGGGAGTCACGTCAACCGAGGCACTCTTCGCTTTAGGTCAAGGTATAACTAGACCAAGGGGGAGACCCTATACCCCAATCATAGTTGATTGGACCTAAACAAAGGTTTCTAAGGGTAGGTAAATGATGAGTTACGGAAACCAATGCAAGGCTAAGTGGACCTAAAGGGTAAGGTATGGTTGAAGGTGGTGTGATGGATAATAAGTGTTTCAACCTATGAATGGTTTAGGCCACATGATGGGGTATGATTACTAGGTATAGTACCAATGTGTTTGCACAAATGGGTCTAGTTTCTTGGGAAGTGTGAAATGGTTCTAGATGGACCCACAAGGTGAAGTTAGGTGTGAGGGTGGTACTATAGGTTAGATCTAGGATAAATTTATAAGTTGGAGTTGGTTCTAGGATTACCCATGTGCTAGATCTGGGGTTGGACACTAATCCCAAGAAGTGCGCCTTGCTTGGAGAAGGACTAGTGCCTTGTTTAGTGGGCTAATGGAGTCAAGAAAGATGTCAAAGTGTAGATCGGGACACCTAGAAGCCAAGTCAAGTGAAATGGATGTGATCCAATGGTTAGGTCTTACTAGATCTAGGTTTTTGAGTGATGACCAAAAGTGGACCACAATTCCTTAAAACAAGGAATGCAATCCCCAAGGTAGATCGGGGCAAAAGGATAGTCTAGACCTAGATTTCAAGGCATGGGCATTCCAAATCTACGAAAATCTCCAACACCCACTTCCTAGAAGTGGTCCAACTCAAAACTCCCAAGGGGTGCGACTTTCTCAAGGAGAGGCAAAAAGTGGGTTTGGTGGACCATGCCAAGTCCAATGGCCACCAAAGTGTAGATCCGGGGTGCTAGTACCCCGATCTATGTTCCTTCAAAGTTTCAAATGAATCCAATGGGTAGATCTTGGTAGATCTAGGTTTTAAGGTGCCAAGAAGGTCAAAGGGGGGTTTCAATCCCTCAAAACATGGAGAGATGTCCACAAGGTAGTTTTCACCAAAGTAAGGATATGGGTATGTGTTATCAAGTGTCTAGTTTTCAAATCAAGCGGGATCTCACATACCCATGTGCTAGATCTAGCCCAACAAGCCTCTCTCAAGGAAGTGCGCTTTAGGTCAAGGAGAGCTTTTTGTCTTAAAAAATGGGTCAATTCTTAGCCAATCACCACCAAACTATAGATCCAACTAGGGGTGGATGCTATAGAGGTGGGTTTTCAATATCTTTTCAAATTGAGGGCTAGATCTAAGTAGATCTAAGAAATACCAAAAACAAGGGTTTTAATTTGATTAGGGTTTTTGTGATCTAGAAATTATGGAAGATTCAAGGAAGAGAAGATCATACCTCTTGGGACATACCTGGATGAAGAGATGAATGCTAGTTGAGACGAGGATTACTTTGCCAAAGATCAAATGGAGAATTGTTGAAGCCCTCTTGCCAAATCGATTTTTCCAAGCCACATGTGATTCCTTCTAACCTGTCAAGCCAAGGAGCAAAGCATCAATTAGTTTAACAAATTGAAGGTAGATGCAAGCAAGAGAGAGAAAAACATAGAATAGTTGACACAAAGGCAAAACCAATCCCTGTCAAACCCAAAACGACTTCTTCCAAGCTTGAAGGGCAAGCCTCCCCACCAATTCACACTTGTCAAAGTCGCCCTCTCAACCTGCAAATAAAGTATGGCAAATACGCAAGATAGCTACAATAGATCCTCCAGTGCAATGGACAATAGCATTTACAATCGAAACAACCAACATCCACTCCAATCCAAGCATGTACTCCAAAAGATAGAAATTTTATTCCAAGAGCCAAGAGCCAAAAATCTCTAGATGAATTTTACAATGAGGGGGTCTCCTCCTTATATAGGATAATAAAGACCAAAACCCTAGATCTCAAAACCACTTTTTGAAATGAGTGGTTGAGATTAAAAGATCTCACAACATAATCAATGGCTAATAATAAATCATAACCATATATCACATGGATCACCCACATAATGATAGCGCCCCCACTAAAAAGGTACAATGAGGGGTGACGTCATCCACAAGAGAAACTATAAGCATCAAAATCC
The DNA here is from genome assembly GCA_027924585.1 of Larix kaempferi. NCBI lineage: Eukaryota > Viridiplantae > Streptophyta > Pinopsida > Pinales > Pinaceae > Larix > Larix kaempferi. Next base: position 8,558,882 of record BSBM01000431.1, on the reverse strand, counting down.
ACCTCATGGTGACTAGGACATAACAATATAAGCTCATGGTGGGGCTAGGAGGTTTTAATCCTTACTAGCTCATCCCCAAGGCACAATAAAAATAATAAAATATGTCCAATATAATAAAAATGATCAAAACTGTCCTCAGAATCCATGACAGTCAAGCAGTAAATGTCCTCCTGTGATCAATCTGGGCATACCCACATGGTGAAAACTGACTGGAAGGTAGTGATGCCGCCCTGGAAGACCTTGGTGAAAACCAAATGCCAAAACCTTGCCTCAATTGCCCAAATCGATTTCCTAAGTGACCACCTTTTCCCATTTTTTAACTGCCTCGGGAACTGTGAAAGTGCCAAAACTGCCTCCTAGGGTGCTAGCGCTGTCAATCTAAGCCCACCAGGCTCTCCGGAAGGGGGGATAAATGGTAATAACAAGTGGCTGTACCACCCCCTCCATCATCAGCGCCCTAGGTGAACTGGCCTCTTGGGGCCCCTGCTGCTCAGGCTGGGAAATCAGCCCCAAATCTGGTCAACAAGTGTAAAACTGCATCAATCACTGTCAGAAGTGCCCGGAACTGAAAGATAAGTGTCTCAATGGATCCAGAAGACCCAAATCCACTAGGAATGAGTACTCATACATCATGGGTTGCCCTAATGGGCCAGCTGTAGGGTCCACCATATATGGACAATGTATAATCTGCTGATCTGAAATAATAATAAACCTGCTGAACTGGATCAAACATCATCTACATCATATGTCCATCATATGATATCATCATCAAACATGTGGGACCAAAAATCATCATCAATAATCATCCATACATGGCCCACATCATCACGGATCCCAAGAATATATAATCAAGGATGAATCACATCAGTAGACTAAGACAATGTTTCTCTAATCATTCCCACAGCTAAGCTCAAAGTATAAATTCCATTCAGTGGCATTAATCAAGTTAACATATTCCGTGATTATGTAAAATTACTTGCACAATAGTTCAAATGACAAACTCACCCATTGGACATGGTCAAACTGCTAGTAAAGGATGAAGGCTAGGAGCAAGGTTGGGCCAAGGGTTTGACTTGTCTAACTTAACTCAAAAATACTTTGGACTGGGAGAAGGGGGAAAGCTACAAACTCTGTGCTGGACAAAAGAACACGGGGAATGGCTGTGCCTCACAAATGGATAAGTTGTTTAGAGAGTGCTTATTCAACTTAGGCATCATGTCTACATCAAGTTGATCCAGGTTCATTAGGATCATTCAATTTCATTTCCATGGCCTTTTTGGCCTACATAACCCTTCGGATTTCAGATGTGCTGAGAAGCACAACTAGTTGCAGCTTGCATCCAGGGCATGTTTTTCACATATTTATAAGGTCAGCAATTGTTTAGATATAACTTTTAAGAACCATTGCTTTTTGGACCTTTCTTATACTCTTCGAGGAGTATTTTTAGCTTTTCATTGCTCTTGCCCTTTTTTTTTTGTTTCCATGGGCGAATTTTTTTAGTTTCCATAGGTAGAACATGAGCTTTCAGTTTTAGCCAACAACATCTCAAGTGACTAGGGGGAGTTCGAGCCAATGCCAAACATCGGGACAACCGACCAGAATGATTTAGGCCTACAATCCAACTCACCAAAGGCAAGTTCTGTCACCAACTCAGAGCCGAGACACTGAATAAACAGGGATGCGGTCCAAACACAGAGGTAGAAAAATGGGGAAGTCCTCGGTATCAGAAAGTCAAATGAGACAAGTCAGGGTTTAAAGTCAAACAGGAAGGTCATGTATGGATGGAGACAAGTGAAGATGGAGCCTACACTAGCAGACAACTGGTGTCGGGGAAAGACCATGTCTATGTAAGGTGAAATACCGGTAAGTTTTGTTAAATGACCTAACAGTGCAAGCAATTGTCCATTTTAATGATTTATAGTTCATTTTAAAATTTTGCCACATCAGGAATAATATACCAAGCACATGCCATGATCATGACTAAATCAACAAGATAATAATCCACAGTCAGTGAGAACACATCCATAGATCATACAACATCATCATCATACATCATCTGAAACACTGCTGAAATACATCTCTAGGCACTGAACTGAAACTGTAATGGGATAAGTGGTCACATCAGTCATCAAATCTGAACTCTCAAGGCTCAGCCTTGACACAAGGTCATAAAATCTGAATAATGTACTGCTCTGATCATGAGTGATCCAATATGTATAGCCATGCTCTGGAAAAAAATGTAGGCTCTGGAATGTGCAGATATCTGTTGTACAAGAATAGTAGCCCTGCTACTATCGTGTGATAACAGGTCCCACCGAATGCTGCAAACTGTGCTAGAAGGTGTGGGATGCATCACACAAGTACTTTGAATCAAAACCACTCATTTCCTTTCTAAATATCCCAAATTGAATTCCTCAGTAACCATTTCTTCCATTTTTGATCCTCAGAAAAATCACCTGTAAAAGGATAAAATGCCTGTATCTCTCTTCTTGGTCCTTCGGGTACAAATATGACTATTCCAAAATGTCTAAAAGAATGGTAATATGGTAACATCAAGTGGCTGGACACCATAATCCCTCTGTATCACCCTAGGTGAACCAAAAATATCTCTAACTGTGCTAACATGCCATTTTATATGGCAAAAATGTAATAAAGTGATAATCTGAGCACAATCTCATCCTAAAGTGCTGAAGCTGAAAATTGAGTGTCCCAATGGAGTCATAAGGTTTAAATATACTATAGATGAGTACTCATACATCATATGACCACTTGGATAATCCTCTGTAATCTCAACCATGCCTGGACAAATAAAAATAATGATATGTAAAAATAATAATAAATAAAATACCATTTGACCATCCAATAAAATCTGTGTCCGTTGCATGGAACCATCAAGTGGGAACCATAGGACCATACATAATCTATATCGAACATCATAGGTCCAAACTCATCTTAGATCCCGCGGTTGACTTGGTCAAACTAGGTTTGACCAGGTCAAGAATGATCAAAATATGAACCAGGCTCAAAATGCCTGATGCTGCAAGTGCAAGTGGTTAAGGTATTCTCTTTTAATCATTCTAATAGCAATAATTAAAGCATGAAGTATCATTTCACTGGCGGTTAAGCAATATTCATATTAAATATAAGGTCAAACATAATTTATTAATCAAAATATACTCATTTCATGGCTGTGATAATTTTGCTAGCAATTGGTGAAGCTTAGAAATGCAAGGCTAGGATCAAGGGATGACTTAATTGAATCAACACTATATACTTTGGATAAGGGAAAAGGGAATACACACTTAAACATATGTTGGATAATAACAACACATGGAATGGCAGTGTCTCACAAATGGAATAAGTTGTTTTGAGAGGTGCTTATTCAACCTTGGAAAATGTCTACAACTCACATCCAAGCTGAATCCAGATCCATGAGGATATTTTCTAGAACCGCCGTGACTGGGTGCACATCTAACCCTAACTTGAGGTTCTAAGGGATACTTAGAATTAGCCGTCCCTTACTCCATCTCACATCACAACCCGTAGGCTCCGTGAGGAATTTAATCATTACACAATATCATGGACAACAGTATTTGTATTTAACATATATTTAACCACTGCTTTTTAGGCCTTTATGACCCTTTGGATTTTGCATGTGCTTAGAAGCACAACTAGTTGCAGCTTGCATCCATGGTACTTTAACATTTCAATTTCCATATACCTATTTCATTGTGCTGAGAAGCACAGTTTTAAATAGTTTGCATGGGATTGCGCAAGAGATATAACAATAGTTCATTCATGCATATAATGATGGCAGTACTATTTGCTTTAGGTCTAGCCAACACAACTCAGGAAACTAGGGGGATCATCCACAATCATGACCAAACATAGGGGGAAACCGACTAGAGAGGTCAAGGTATACAATCCAACTCACCTAAGCTTAGGAACCAACACCAATGGGTTCTCCTAGCCCAGAATCAAGGCTTCAGTAAGTTTTATTTCCAACTCAGAGCCGAGACACAAACTAACATGGATTCTATCCAACAAAGAGGAAAAAGTGGGGAAGTCCTCCATATCACAAGATGAGGTGTAAGTCAGGGCGGAAACCAAAAAATGGGAGAGAATAGATGGATGGGAAAATTGAAAGGTGGTGCCAAAGCTAGCAAGCCATGAATGGTGGGAATTATCACATCCATACTACTAAAGAGGGTGAAAACAATGAGTATAAACAAGAGCTTATAACCATGAGTAATTAGACCATTTAGATGATCATTAAGTACATGTAGTATATATATATATATATATATATATATATATAAACCGCCATATCATGACCATTAGACACCAAGTCAAGCTAATATGATGAGCAAAAGAGAAAAACAGTCATAACCTATGCACATCCATATACCTATTGGGTCATATACCTGTACATACCATCTGAACCATCCATAGTCATTGGAACATTGTTGTTGTACACATATGGGAACTATCATACTGCTCTGCATGGAAGAAAATGGATACATCGGTTATAAAATCTGAGGTCATGAGGCTTAGTCATGGCATAAGGCTATACTGTCTGCTCTGGGGCTACTGAAAAGTATGAGTGATCCTGGAATAAAATTCTCATCCACTATCGATCTCAAGCATCTCAATGTAAAGGACTGTTTGAGAAAAATACTGGAATCTGATATGAAAATATTGTAGCCCCGACTACTATAAATGTGATAACAGAACTCATAGTGGTCACTTCAAGTAAATCAATCAGCATGATTTCAATTAACTAAGTGTTAAATAAAGAAGGACTAGTTAACTAAATTGTTTTCACTTTAGTTAAACTAAAAGACGACACTTCAATAAATCAAGGAGAATAAGTTAAAGAGATTTAACTAAGTGACAACAAAGAAGATCTAGTTAACTAAGTGAAGACACTTAAGTTAGCCCCCTAACTAAGTGGGAAAGCTTTCAGTTAATAGGCGAGTTCATCCTAAGTGACAGCTCAATGAGATAAAGCACTACATGAGAAGTGGGGCGCACCTATGCATGCAAGATTGATACATCTAGTTTGAGAGCGAGTTCATCCTGAAGTTAGAAGATACAAATAGAAGAGAAGAATGCATAAATATGTTATACATGATTGGTGAATCCAATTTGAAGTGAATTTTCTTCTCCATTGAAGGAAAGGCGCTTCTCTTTGTGCAGGGTATTGTTCGTGCTTGTTATTGTTGTGCTGGGCACACATCTGATTGATCTCTCTTCTCTATCGATTCCATATCTTCATCAAGTATGAGTGTTTGGTGGTCTCTTATATTCCGAAAGCAATCTTCTATGTTGTAAAATAAAGCATTATCTGCTATCCATTATATTATACCGAGAATAATTGCAGGGGTTTTTGTTCTCATAATTTTGAGGATTTTCCCCAGGGTATATCTAGTGTTATGGTTGTATGAATTTCTTGGATTGAATTGTCTCATTGCTTCAAGTCTCTACATCTAAAAGAATTAAAGATCAAAGCTCAAACAAATTTAATCAATATTCTTGAGTTTTCTGCTCAGTGCCACTATATCGATAAGATGGTCGATCGAACTATCTATAGCTGGTTTCAAGTGGCTTAGGGGAATTCCTATATACCAGAAGGTAAGTGGAAGTGAGATTCCATGTACATGTGTTGTTTGATGCAATACTACTCGAAGGGGTACCAACATAGGTTACAATGGTGTCCAACAAATGTGACTAAGTACCAATTGTATTATTTGAGTGTAAGCTTCCCCAATCATAGGTTTAATCACTAAATACCATATATTTGTGTTGTTTAAAGATTCCAGAGCACATCTCTAGCCTAAAACAATCTACACATTTTTTGGAGATGTGCTGGCTCAAAAAATTGCTCTAATACCACTTGTGGTGGTCTTAACCCTGTGTTAGAACGCAAAAGGTGCCATGTAAAACAAGACAAAAAAATCTACGACGAATTTATGTGTAACTTCTAGGGGTATTATCCAATATGTCACTTATAACACTTCTCTCAGTTCAAGGTAATTTGAATTCACACTCAGGGGGGTCCCTCAATGTCCTTATGCTATCTAGAAGCTTTAGATATGCATAATAATTGTTAAAACAGTGAAGGATGACTTAATTTTAATTAAAAAAACAAGTATTTTTATTGTAAATGCCCAAAAATGACAAATCTAAGTGTAAGATAAATGTACCAACATGCATAATTCCAAAAGTATGCAAATTTAATTAAGTAATTGATATCTGACATGAAAAGTTACTTAGATCTATGTTTTAACTTTAAAAAACAACGGGAAAATGAAATTTCTAGACTGTTATACCATTAAAATCAACAAAATGAAATCTATAACTGCAATGCTTATTTGATCTTTGGCACACAAATAAATGCAACCAATTGAAATGTTTTAAAAATTGATGATGGTGGTGCGAGATCCTTTTAATACTAGATCAATAGAAAATGGAAAATAAAAATAGAAAGCACTTCCAAATGACAAGTTTTCCTAAGTAAAAGGCCAAGAACCTCCATGCATTTGCACAATGAATTATCAAAATACCAACAAGCTTTGAGAGCTCAACATCAGCACAAAAAAAAGTTTATTTATTATCGCCAAAAGGTTGATTGCGTCAAAGGTATGAACATAAAACTGGTACAATGACATTCTCTGCACAAAAGTATGGAATTTAGAAAGAGGAGAAGAAATCATGGAAGAGAAAGAGCTCTTGTTGAAAAAGGTTCGACCTCAAATGCATGTGCACCTATTCCTTTTAAATGATGAAAATAATTTTAGGCCAGGGAGAGAGAGGTGTGCACTTGTCATGCAAAGAAGGAGTTTCTTTGAATTAGAACTTTGATGAAGTGATTGAAACCCATGCGTATTGATGTGAAGTGCTCCTCACTCGAGTCTTATAAGGAAGAATATTAGTTAGCTATCTTGGACCTGGTTTAAATCATATTGTTTCCAACTCACTCATGCATTTGCACTTGTTCACTCAAGTGACTCATGCATGCTCTTCGATAACTCTAGTGGTCCATGCATGCACCCTGTTTAACTAAAGAAAATACCTACATGCGCTCTTGAATACTCTAGTGATCCATGCAAGTACCCTGTCTAATTGAAGCAAATCCCTACATGTGATCCTGAAGACTCCAAATATCCATGCATGCACTGTAGTTAATTTCCACTTTTTATCAAAGTGATGCATGTCCATACATGTGCCATGCAAAATGATGCATGTCTGTGCATGTGCCATGCAAATCAAAACCCTAACCCTAAAAATAAAGTATATTGCATGTTATCCAGAAAAGTCTTGTTAGAAACATGAGATCACAAGGATGCGAAAAATGTGATCATCTCTATCATACAGTCCTTCGAACCCTGTTTCCTAAAAAATAGTAAAAATTCCTAAAAAATAGGAATCTTCTCAAAACTGAAAACTTGTGAAATATTTGTATTCATGCCAAGGAAACATCTCTATACCAATCATACATCTGAAATCAATGGGAACCAACCTTGTCTCTAACAATATGTCTCTAAATATGCTGTCTAAATACCAATCTAATGGAATGTGTTTTCCCTTAACCCCTCTAGATTGCTATGGAGCAAATATAGGGGTTAACACCCGACAAATTGGAGCACCAATAAGATAATCAATGCATGAAACATATTATTATATTGAAAAATAACTGATCAAACAAGATGGACAAGATAAATGTTGCAAAAATAAATCTTGTATATAGTAATCACTTTAGGAAGCAATTTTCACATGTCTCTTAAGGTTGGGAAAAATTCCTTTAGAGAAGAGATCTGATACAATAGTTCTTGAAAAAACAATCCATAACCTCTTAGCTCTTTAAATAGGCTATCAATATGCCAAAATCCCAACTACTTGACTTGGTCATTAATTAATGAGTACCAACTAACTAGTGGGTCTTAATTAATAGATAGATCCTTTTTACATTAATATTCTACTACCAACTAGTTAACCTTATTCAAAGGTTATGGCCTCATACATAACATGACTAACTACTAAAGTAGGGATTTAGGGTGGGAACCTAACACGGTCTGTAGCCCCTAATATGGAAATATGAAACTGCCATTTCCATTTCTCTTGTTTCTTGAGATTATTTTCATCTAGGAACAATTGCGGAGCCATTCTTGTGTGGGATGCATACGCCAGACTTAGTAGATTATTCCTCCTTTTGCACCCAGATATGCCCCTTGATCGCATCAACTCAAGTTTAGCGTCTCTTTGTAGTTCGATGGAGTTCTATTTCTGCATTTGTCATGGAAATTTGTCTGTCCTTCTGTTAGTACTTAGTAATTCCTCTGGGTAATTTCAAAGAAATCCCCAAGGTAACCTTTTCAAACCACTTGAGGAAGGGAACTGACCTTTTCCCGACCAGATAGGGCTCTCTCAATATAAATGAAGCTCAAAAGGTCATATTTGGAATAAATATATAGGTTTTGATGAATTTGTTGCTTGAGTAAATAGAACAAACCATTGGGCATACAGTCACGCAAGTGATTAATGGATTAAAGAAATTTAGACTAAGGATAAAGTGAACCTTCACAAGGGTAAGGTAGCCAATGCAACTCTGATTTAACAAGTCTAGTTGTAGTATGGGGAGCAGAAATAAGATATACAAACCATTATCTCAGGGCATCTATCAAGGATGAATCCCAAAATAAATTTAGAAGAAAGAAGCGGAATACTTAATTGCCATGAACAGAGCATCAACTACAAGATTAATTCCATTCACCATTTTCCAATTAAATATTTGAAAGAAAAACACATTTAATGGAAAGGTTACATAGGGAAAGACATACACAAAGAGATCATAGTACCAGGTTGCAGAAACACATGTATCCTTGGAAATCAAATAGTAATATCATTCTGAAAGTTTATGTATTAAAAGTTTACAAGTACAACCAAATAGTCCTTCCAAAATTCCTCAAACCAACCCCTACACTATTGTTATTCATCCAATCTATACAAAAAACTTTACATAAGCCTTAAAAATATTCGAAATCCAAAAAAATCTTCCAAAAATAGGAGATAGTTTCAAAACATCTAAGTAAAACAATCTATCACCTACAAACTAGGGTTTACATTTCAAAACAACCAATGCACTTTTTACAAAGTTTGATCTTATGATTTGTCAATATTTTGATGGTCTTCATATCCTCCAGATCGAATGTTGAAGTGGCATCATCAACTGCGGCTTGGAAGCTTCTAGAAAGTAATTTCCTGCACATTTCACAGTGAATTGAGAACGCTTGTGAAATGTTAAACCCATAAGATTTCACAGTAGACAACACGCTACAAAATTCTCTTCTTTTTATTTTTCTCATTTTCTTTGATGAATTAGCACCAAAATTGAAGAACTAACCACTTGCATCGTCCTTTATCTTATATGATAAAATCTGAAACTGATCCTTGTCATCAAAATTGCTAGAAACCCTAATTACTATTCTTTGAAAACTTTTCAAAACATAAGACAAGCAGTTTGAATTTTTGATCTTAAAAAATCATTTCCTACCTCATTTTCAATTCCATCTCTGAAAAACAGACTTAGCTAACCATTCCTTCATAATCCAAGGTCTCCAAAACTTGTTTAGTATAGGCTAAGGTTTCTTCTTTATATGAAATAGGAAATATCTGGAAAAATACATTCTTCAGATAAAATTGAAGATGATTAAGCATTATTCTTATCTTGAATTCCTTGAGGCTGTTGATTCAACAAGGATCTTTAGGTTTATTTTTGACACTTTACTTTTTACCCTCTCCATTTCTTCATTCAAAGCTCTAGTTTCTACTTGAAAAGTTCTATTCTGACTTTTCAAATTAAACAATTGCTTTCTAGTGATAAACCATCTTTTAACAGTTTTCTTGGCATCCTTTATCCTATCCTCAATATTATTCATCTCACCTACTATATTTACTGTTTGTTCCTAGTGGGATTCTTTCTGCTTTCTATTCTCCTCCCTCAACTGGACTATCATCAATTGTGCCTTTTTAAGTTGAATCTTAAGATCTTTATTTACATCAAAATCCTCTTATTCCTAATGTTGGGATAGTACTTGTTTCTCCACTGGTACTTCTTCCTTTACATAATATATGTCTAGGGATATTCTTCTTGCTGATATGGTCAGAGGTCTACTTCGTGCAGGGGATTCTTCATCTTCAAGAATTCTCTTCTTCCTTTCGCACCAACTTCCTTTTTCCTTTTCGTTTCTCTTTATTATTATCAGGGATTTTATCTATGTCTTGGGCATGTAGAACATCCTTTTATTTTCCTTTTCTTTTCTTTGATGTACCTATTTCTATTTGAGTATCCTTTTTAACAGGGGAGGGTGTATTCTTTTTGGCATGAGGGATTCATACTGCTTCAAGGATAAAACCCGCTGATAGTAAAAAGGCCTCCCAATCCAAATTCTTCTTTTTCAACTCTTCTAAAAACAACAATTTAATCAAAGAAAAATGAAAAACAGACTTTTAAAATTTTTTCTTCTTCCTTTGAACCTTATCAGCCAGCTTTCCTAAACTCCTATGAATATAAAAGGGTATATTCATGGCTTTCTTACCTATGAAATGCATTAGCATCCTGATTAGATAATATTAAACCATTGTGAATCTTCATTCATAAGTAAATACTTTTGTACAACTTTCAATAGTTGACGAAATTGATCCTGGATATGTGTCTTTGGGACTCCAAGAGAAAAAGGTTTCATCCTTAAATTCAAGTTTAAGAAATTAATTACAGAAGGCCACTTCAACACCCATACCCTTAAACCACTTCTCACCAGCCCTGGGCATCCCTGTGGCAACTGAGATTGTTATTTTTGGGAAAAAACTCCAATGGACCAACTTTAGTTTGCACTCCATCATAGTTCAGTGTAAATTGCTTTGTAACCTCCCTGTGGCAACTAAGATTGTTATTTTTGAGAAAAAACTCCAATGGACCAAATTTAGTTTGCACTCCATCATAGTTCAATGCAAATTGCTTTGTAACCTCCTTGAAGCTTCTGGAAAAACCCTAGGCAACCAACCCTTTGAAAAATTTCAACCACAGATGGATCTAACTCTATCAGCTTCATATCCTGGGGTTCATACATGACAATTTCCCCTCCCTTGTTATATATTTTCTTCTTCTCTTTGACCATCACGAACAATCGAAACCTACACACAAAACGTTTTTTGGAAATCTATAGCAGACTAGAAGAATGCACACCCTATGAAATTTGCAGCATTTTGAAGGTTTTGCAGCGAACTGGAAAAATGGGAAAGGGAGAATTTGCAGGGCATAGGGGATATTCATAACAACCAATAAAATTTGCATCGACAAGGTAAACTCACAACTAACAATTAATTCATAGCGAACATGAATTAGCAGCAAGTAGGGATTTTGCAGTGAACTAGAAAAAACATGTGATTTCGTAGCAATTTTTAACTCATGATCAAGCGAGGATTGGCAACAGGAAATTGGATTATAGGTCATGTTAAAAGACAAAATCATGAACTCAAGCATGGCATCACGAGCAATGATAAGATTTAGAGGGTTTCTAAAACCAACCTGAAAGATAAGACCGCGCTACGAATTTCTAGGAAAATTTGCAACACTAACTTGACTTGGATTTTAGATCATCATTATATTATAAATAATTGTTGAACCTTTAAAATAAACCTTATATGAACGACCATCATGAAATGAAATTTAGGTTGGACAAAATATGACAAGATAAGACCTACACTACGAAAACTCCTAACTTTTTGCAGCGTGAAATAACTCATGTCATCATAATTCTTAATGATCCTTTAAAGTGACTTTAACGACACGTGACTCACATGGATTATTTTAAAGAATAACTTATGAAAGGATGGAAAAAAATATGGCTAATAAGATACCACAGAATATAACACAACCCTAAGTGAGCTTTAGGACCAAAACTTGAAATATGTTCTAACCAAATGAATGACTTGACTTTAGACTCTAAAGACCATGAATTTTATGACTGCCACAATTCATTGATCCCGAAAAAAACTTGTGATCCATAGTGCATTAATATGCAATAACATTGGTGTCATTGGGGATGCAGTCCTCCTTGTGAGGCATCAAGAACCCTGCAGTTCCAGTTCCTTATTATTGAAATCTTGCAAGCTGAAAAACTGAAACAAACATAACTGTTCAAAATTATTTTTGTACATGCTGAACAATCTTCTATTGCAAAAGAAATCTGACAATATATTAGAATAAACTTAGAGCCTTTTCCTCGAGCTTCAAATTCTCCAATTGATTATCCACACCTGCACTATGCTTGACATCAAATGGTATTTACAATGAAATTTTGAAATTGTTGATCTTAAGTCTGATAGTGTTTCAAAAATTGTCCATTAACTGGACCTCCTTCCAAAATATCTCCATTTAGTTCCTGCAAATGAAAGTGTTATTACCATCGTAAGCACAAATATTGTATGGCCCTTTCCACAAATGGTCAAACTTACCATGATTCCCTTTTTCTTCAAAACGAGCATCCCATTTAAGTACCAGATCATCAATTTTAAAAACTGCAGTTTTTGTTATTTTATTAAAAATATTCTTCATTTTGTCTTGAAATTTTTGAGCATTATTGTAGACCTCTTCTCTCATTTGATGGACATCTATAAGATGATTTATCCTTCTCTGAACATGATTAGGTTTTGCTTCTTCTTCCTGCAAAAAATTCATAACCGGTATTCCTAAGGAAGGAGGAAAAATGACTTCAGTACCATACACCAATTGGAAGGGAGAAGTTCCCATTGACCTTTTTGTACTGATTCTATCATCCCAAAGTGCATAAATCAACTTAGTATGCCAAGCCTTCTTATTCTCTTGCAATAACGTCTTTATAATTTTGACCAAACTCTTGTTTCAGGATTCTGCCAGCCCATTACCTTGAGGATAGTAGGCTGTAGAATGACTTAAAATGATGTTATGGTCATTGCAAAACTTCACCATTTTCTTAGAATTAAAGGCTTGAGCATTGTCAATTATTATCTTCCTAGGGAAACCAAATCTAGAAAGAATATTGCTTTTGATAAATTGAATGACTACCATTTCAGTTTCTCACCTTGTTGGGACTGCTTCAATCCATTTGGTGAAGTAATCAATTGTAGTAAGAATCCATTTGTGTTGACCTGAGGATGGTGGGTGTATTTCCCCAATGAAATCAAGACCCCATTGCTGAAATGGTGCGTGTCAGAAATAGGTTTTAAAGGTAATGGTAGAAGTTTACCTCTTCCTTGAAAAATCTAGCACTCATGACAAGCTTCCATGTTCTTGTACACATCAGAAAAAAAATGGTGGGCCAATAGAATCCAGCTATGAGAATTTTATTCACAGTAGTTTTCCAGTAATGGTTCCCACCACAGTCTCCTTTGTGAAACTCTTCCATAATCTTTTCTGCTTCATTCTCCAACACACAATTCAATAATACTCCACCAGGATATTTCCAATACAATTTACCATTTAAAATACAAAATTTTGTTGCTTTGAGTTTCAGGAATCTTGCCTTAGTTTTTCTCATTTCAGGATGGGCTTGTAAATTTTGCAAAACATATACAATACCTTCATACCATGAATAATTTTGAAAATATGAACTGACCCGCAAAACATATTTTTCTACCAAACTGTCTGAAAGCTCAGCAAAAACATTTATGTCCAACACTTATAAATTTTAGGTAGCCATTAGTTTTGCTAACCCTTGACCTTTAACCAGTTTAGTAGACTTAATTTCCAAATCATATTCAAGTAAAACTGCAATCCATTTACCTCTTTTACCATCAGGATCAGGCTGTGTTAAGATATCTTTAACCACAGAAGTAGGAACATAAGAAACTGTATGAGAATATAAAATGTAGACCCTAAAATATTTCAAACTCTTCACCGGTGCATAAGCTTGCTTTTCCATGATGCTATATGTCAAAGTGTGATCTCTTAGAATACTGCTATAGAAGGAAATGGGTTTCTGCTCACCATGTTCATTTTTTTTTTGTAAAAGGATCCCTGCAATTGTATGCTCAGAAGCAAAAGATAAAACTATGAAGTCTTTAGATAAATCTGGACTTACTAATACTGGTGCTTCAACTATACCCATTTTGATTCCCTCAAAATATCTCATTGCTTCATCTGTCCATATAATCTCATTCTCTTTTTTCAACATTGTTAGAACAATATTCCCATCATATACATGCCATGGACCTTCATGTTGTTCTTGTTAGGGTTAACCTTGACTCGGGATTGAGTCAAATTTGGTTAGGTCTAGCACATGTTTTTGGGCACATGGTTTGTTGTAGCCCATGGTATTGCCCCATGGTATTTAATGTAAGGAATCCTTTATAAGGATTGAGGAGGCTCCATTGTAAAGTGGCCTAGAGGTGAGCAGGTGAGCTCACTTGGCCCGGATGGCTGGTTTGGCCATGTAATGAAGATCTTCATTAGGTGCTGGTTTTCCCGGCATGGGGTTTCCAGGGTAAATTATCTGTCTATTATATGCTTGTTATTTTGTTTATTTCTCTCGCAAGTAATTATGTATGCTCATATAACCTAACAAGTGGTATCAGATCCATGATGTTTGGAGTCCCATCCAACGATCATAAGGGGGGTCCGGGGGCTCATTTTTTTTAATTTGGCAGCGTGGGGAAAATCGAGGTGAAGAGAAATTTGAAGACCAATTCTTTGTGAAGAATATAACTGGTGAAAGTCATGAGAAGGCCATGGTTTCGAAGAACTGCAGAGATCCGTCATAGATCAGAGCTCGGGTGCACAAGTGAAGGGCAAAAAGTTGCATAAAACAAGAGGAGCCGTCGAGAACTGGAGCAGCCGCCAAGAGGAGAGACTAAAGTCTGCAGAGCCATCTAGTAGAGATCCAATGCCTGAGAGAGCCGTCATTGAGCCTGCTCGGAGAAGGAACCACCGCTCATGGAGGAGTTCAAGAGGTTGTGTGTTGGAAGAGTAGCCGATTGTCAAGAAAGGGTCATAAAAGAACAGCCAGAACAGCCGCCGTTGTGAAGTTTGATCCGTGCGTTCCAGAGGAATAGGTGAACCCTTATTTGGGCGTGAAGTTGGTGACAGAGCCTCCATCCAAAGAAAAACCCTAGCCGTCAGGGAGCCCACGTGAAGTCAGAGAGAGAGCCGCAACGTGGAAGAGCCGTTGAGCCTGACTGCCCTCATGAATCTTGCTGTAGAGGAGGAGAGGCTCGTGTGCAGAGGATAATGCTGGAGATCCGCTGATAGAGGCAGAGCCATTGGTGCGTAGCATTGCCCAAGAGAGCAGACTCGAGCTAGTCGTGGAGGAGTCGATCCACTAGAAGGGAACCATTGAGCCTGTGGAGAAGAGCCGCGAGCTCTGGAGGAAGGGCCCGCTTTGGAAGATATGAGCCTATGAAGGAGTTGTGCAAGAGAAGGAGCGATTGTGTGAGGTTTTTGCTGCCTCAAGAATTTTCATGTTGAAAATGCCCACTCATAGTCATGCGGATAAAGATATGAAATGTGAGGCAGGTTGTAGGCCTTAGTGGTCACACGGAGGGTTGTGTGTGGAGCTTGGAAAATATTTGCAGCTATTGCATGGAGGATAAGAAGAGGACATCCATCGTGTTAGAGGTTGTCACCTATTCAAACAGTTCATTGCTGTCAAATTCCATCTGAATCACAGAGGAAGATTTCTCATGGAGGCACGCGGTTTGTGCATAGCAAAAGTGCCACAAGCGAAGTCATTACCTTATACATGTTTCCTTGGTCTAGTAGAAGTCGCCATAATAGAGGAGCCATTGGTAATTTTCATTTGAGCGCTTATGGTGTGCTACCCAATGGCACAATGTCCACAAGAATAAATCCGTGAAGGGGATCTGCCCATGTGAAGACAATCGCTACCGTGAAGGCTTGTATGCTTGGAGCCCGAAAGAGACTGCCCCAAGAAGAATGTCGTGAAGAACCATGAAGAAACTAAACTTCATTAAGGAAAGGTAAAGGGTCATGGTAAAGTTAGACAGAGGTTATGAAAATTCTGCACATGAGAAGCAAGATAAGTATTTTAAAAGGTGCATGGTAGAAAATGAGCAAGAAATCGAGCATGGAAAAGCGAGAGGTTGAAGCAATGGATGGTGATGGTAAAGTCACCATAAAGACACATGAAAAAAAATTAAAATTGGAGTATTTTGCATGTAAAAGGGCATATGGCTGTAAGACCTAGTAAGGCATGCACACCCCTAGTAACTCACTAGTAAACTCGGGAGAAAGAATTAGGTGATAGGGGGTGTATGTGAGATTCCCCGGTTAAAACTTTGAGGGGGGTTGGTTATTACTCCAAGTCAAGTTTAAAGGGGGGATTGTTAGGGTTAACCTTGACTCGGGATTGAGTCAAATTTGGTTAGGTCTAGCACATGTTTTTGGGCACATGGTTTGTTGTAGCCCATGGTATTGCCCCATGGTATTTCATGTAAGGAATCCTTTATAAGGATTGAGGAGGCTCCATTGTAAAGTGGCCTGGAGGTGAGCAGGTGAGCTCACTTGGCCCGGATGGCCAGTTTGGCCATGTAATGAAGATCTTCATTGGGTACTGGTTTTCCCGACATGGGGTTTCCAGGGTAAATTATGTGTCTATTATATGCTTGTTATGTTGTTTATTTCTCTCGCAAGTAATTATGTATGCTCATATAACCTAACAGTTCTACCTAGTGTTATTTGGCATTCTAGTGCCTAGTCTAGTGTCTTTGACCATAGTTTGTCCACACTTGACCACCTTAAACTAGTTATATATTCATGAAGCCTTGTTTGTCCACTTATCCACTCATTTCCTTGTTTTTGGGAGTCAATGTGCCTCACTACCTGCATTTATTAGTTAGTTTTGACATTTCCCTGTTTTAAGGAGATGGAGTGTGCCCTCTTAATTATTTGGTCAACTTGTGATGGCCACTACTTAGCCAACTACTCACCCATGCGCCCTCATAATGGTACCTTTCACACTATTTTGACTAGAATAACCTCTTCATGGTCCATATATGTTCATTGAACCTCATTATGGCCCAATCTATGAGTAACACTTGGTCTCATGTCATTAATGGGTGAATTGGTCCAATCTAAGACTCATTATGGTGATCTATTCAACTTGCCACTAAGTCTCTCGATTTTGCCTCTTGAGAGCATCTATATATTGTACTCATGTTGATGAATAATATTAGAATGGAATTCTTCCCATTGGAGTGATTTTCCTCTAGTGTTCTGTTCAATATTTCTTCCCTAATTTTCTTGCTATCTCTTTGTGCAAATAATTCTAAGTGAGATTGTGTTTGCTATCTAGATCTAGGTTGGATTGTCACATGTATCAAAACCTAGTGTTGTGATTGTTGTGCAATCTAAATTCTAATAAAAATGTTAGTAATGAATTTGAGAGTTTCAACAAAATTTGGTATAAATATTCTTAAAAAATTCATTGTATCAATAAAAGACTATACCTCCTTTTTGCTTCATGGAAAATCAATTTTCAGAATTGCAACCACCCTGCTTGGGTCAATTTTTATGCCCTCTTTTGATATTATATGCCCAAGCAACTTACCTTCTTGCATTCCAAAATTAGATTTTTTAGGATTTAATGAAATGCCAAACTGCCCACATTTCATGAAAACCTTTCTTAGATGCTCTAAGCGATTCTCATTAGATTTGGAAAATACAGTGATGTCATCAAGATATATTACCACAAATTTATCTCTCTCTTTAGAAAATGCAATATCCAATTCCCGCTGGAAAGTGGCTCCAACATTCATCAACCCAAATGGATTTTTGGAATACATAAATGTACCCCAAGGAGTGGTAAAAGCTGTCTTTCTTGATCTTCGAGATGCACTCAAATCTAGTTGTATCCTAAGAAACCATCAAGCATGGACATTCTGCGTGATCCAAAAACCTTTTGCAGTATATGGCCCATCTTGGGTATAGGATAATTATATATCAGAGAGACTTTATTTAGGTTTCTAAAGTCTACACACAACTTGATCTCACCATTTTTCTTTCAAACAGGCACCAAGTTTGCTTTCCACCTAGAAAATCTCAATGAAACAATTATTTTTGCATCAAAAAGTTTCCTCACTTCTTTTTCAATCAATGGTAATAACAATGGATTAATCCTTCTTAATTTATGTTTGAAAGGCTTTGAATTTTTCTCTGACATGAATAGTATGTTGAATTACCTTTGTATCATATACCTTGAGATCCCTGTATCTCTAAGAAAAAAAATATGAGGATTCCTTCATCAGTCTGATATATTCTTGCTTCTTTTCAGCAGACAAAGTTTTAGAGATCTTCACAATTTTCAGCTTCGCTTTAGTCCCAATATTACAGTCCTCCACTTCACTGTTATCACGCATAAATTTTGGATTTTTAGCTACATCATTACTATCAAACATATTTTCAAGAGGGACTAAGCCTTTGGGAATACAGTTATTCTTAAGTTGAATTATTTCCTTTCCTACTATAACATTGGCATAATCCCGATTCTCTGAAACCAAACTTGAAACCTGACTAGTACTTTAAGCAATTTCATGACTTCGATTCTCTTCTTCTATCCTACTATTTACAAAATCACCTGACAATTGAAGAAACTTGTTGATCAAATCATCATTTTCGGAAAATTTACAGTACTTTACATTGTCAGGCACTATAGGTCTATGTTTCACTTCTACCTCATACCTTCTGTTTGGATAAATTGGAATCTTGATTGAACTGGAAACAATATCTAATGCATCACCAATAACATTCTGATTTGGAATCACTAACAAATCACTCATTAAATTTTTGCAGCAAATCAAAAACCAAAATTTTGTAGGCTTTCATTCTCGGATGCTTTGTCTGATAAATACCCTTCACCTGTTTGTTGACTAACTGAGAATCCCCTTGAACAACAATTTTCTTAGCTTTCGTATCTTTCAAATGTTCAACCCTAGAATTAGGGCTTCATATTCAACAATATTGTTTGAACAATAAAAAACTAGTTTATAAGAACAAAGCTTACTATCATTTCTTGGGAAAATGACCCAGATGCCTGCACCTGCTCCATCTTTTCCAACAGATCCAACAAAGCTCATGTTCCAAAACTTTGCATCCACATCATCAAACTGATCTAAAATATGATCTTCTATTTGCTACTCACAAGTCAACATCTACTCCTCAAAAGGCTCAAAACTATTGACAAGAATTGATGATCCAATATCAATGTCCACAACATAGATTGGATGATTTTCAGGCTTGTCTTTTCTAATTATCATATAAGCCATCCAAGTCTCCCTATACAACTTTCTCATTTCTCGGAAAACTGGTATAGTAGCATAAGACGCATCCTCTGTAATGTACCTTTTAAATTTTCTTCCCATGAACATGAAAGAATCATTCCAAACTTTGGTGGAATATCTACCACCACTACATCCATGATGACACTTTTGGCAAGTATTTGAGACAATGTAACAACTAAGTCTTTAATCAGACCCAAACACTTAACCTTTCTAGAATCAAATGAAAACAAATCTTTATAGGTTTTTGTGATATCCAAGCCAATACTGTCCATTACCACCTTTGGAATTAAGTTGTGTGAAGCTCCTGAATCCAACATAGCATTGTGTAAAGCCATATCATGAACGTTTCAACTAATGTAAAAGGGAGGAACTTAATCATTCTCCTGAATATCTTCCACATGGGGACAAAAAAACAAAGTAGGGTGATCATCTTGCAGGTTCAAGGAGTCATATTTATCATCATCAACCTTCAACACTTTAGCAATCTGACTTCTATACTCAGTATTTTTTAATAACTCAGTAAAAGGAACATGAATTTTGATTATGGAAATTTC
This sequence comes from Larix kaempferi, assembly GCA_027924585.1. Lineage (NCBI taxonomy): Eukaryota > Viridiplantae > Streptophyta > Pinopsida > Pinales > Pinaceae > Larix > Larix kaempferi. The sequence goes on along the minus strand of BSBM01000431.1, from coordinate 8,538,996 downwards.
ATTCTCAATACTAAAATGAGAGTGAGTCTTTTTTAGCATCCTTTGTACTCACCTCTCTCCTTTCATCTTGAATCTTCTTAGCATCATATTCTTTGAGTTTTGGAACATCCACATATGACTTGTCTTTCTTTGGAACGTCCACGTATGACTTGTCTTTCTCTGGAACATCCACGTATGACTTGTCTTTCTCTGAAGCATCCTTCTTCTGCACATATTTATTCTGAGCATCTTTTTTCTGCTGCAAATATTTTTCTTGTTGACTTGTAGAAGGCTAATCTGTTGTAGATTTGTTAACAAATCTATTTATCAAATTATAGTGCTTTTGAAAATCCAATACTGCATTTTGATATCCATTTTGATATTAATCTGACTCGTCCATCACATCTTCCTCATACTACCCTAAAAAGGATTGATCATGTTCTTCCTTAGTAAAAAAAAATGTAGACTGCTCCTGGTCAAAATGATGAATTTGGTCTTACATTTGTTCATCATATTCATCATCAACTACATTTTCTTGAAATGGGGGTCTGACTTGTTGATCAGTTGGATTCCTTTGTTCTCTCTGCCTGATTTGAGGAACTTGGGGCCTCCCGAAATTAGGGTTTCTATTTTGAAACTGCTGCTGAGGTTCCCTTATTGGTGATTTGTTTTCCAAAGTCAATTTCTCCATCATTTTCTCCATAGTATTCATTACCAAGTCAAGCTTATCATCTGAGGATTGCGAAGTAGATGGATGAGTGTTATCGGCCAAATTAGCACTTCTCTGTCTGTGACCACATTTCCCTATCGATCACACAAAAGGACACTATGGATGGAAGAGATTACTTGGCCTTATATGATTTAGGAGCTGAACCCTACCTTCTTGGGCTTAAAAACTTATTTTTTCTGATAGTTTGAGTATAAAACCGCGAACTTTGTATTTGACATATCGTGGGTCACCCGCGGGTCTCTATACTGACAACCCACGGGTATATATTAAAAGTTGTAACCGTGAGTTTCTAAGCTAGTAAGTCGCGAGTCACTCGCGGGTTGCTAGATGTCATAGTTGCAGGTACCTTAAGAAAAGTTGAAAAAATATATTAAGAATACGAATTGGGATTAGTTGAGTTAGGTATTCCAACTTCCCAATTCAACTAGCTTTCGAACCAATCCTCCTTGCCTTGTCATAAATACAATGGGAAGGCATGAGAAAGGGACACAATTGGAGAGAGCTATTGTTATGCTGAAAAAATTCCAAGTCAAGAGAGAGGAGCATGAACCTAGGGCCTGGTTGCGAAGGTGCTTGATGCAGAGTCAGGTATAACATTTGTACTTGTTGCATTCTTTGACAATAAAATATCGAGACACTCTCCCTTTCCCAATAAAAGTGTTAATGTTTATTGTGCTTTGATTATAATTGATGTTATGTCATTCATTAACATCAATGTTTATTTATAGTCAAACTGGTTTGAGGAAGGTCTGTGTGTGTTTTGCAGGTTTGTTGCAGTAGAGATTGAGGGAGAAAAGCTTGGACCAACCATCATAAACAAGGTACATTTTCTCTGAACTTCGATCTTATTTGTTTATAGAAATGTATGCAAAGCTCTATGTGTCTATCTGTCAACCCCTAGTACGTTGGTAGTCTTCCCCTACTATAAGGACTTTTCCCTAACAACAAAACTGGTGACTCCACTAGGGAGTACCTTTTTTGTTTTCTTCTTTGGGGATCCTTGTGAGATTTCTTCAGTTTTATAACTTCTTCAGTCTCTTTAAAGGTCTTGAGGATTTATTTTTATATCCTTTGTGTTTGACTCAGTCTGGCCTAGTCGGCAAAGTTTTTCTTTTTCTTTTATCAAGACCTACCCACGTGTTTCCTGTACTTACATGCGCATTTTTTCTGTCACACTCGCGAGTTGCACATAGTGCTACCCGCGGTTTTTCAGTTGCACCCACGAGCTATTAGTTTATACAGTCGCGAGTTTATTTGAATATTTGAACTCTTGGTTTAGGGTTTGATCTTGGGGTTTTTGTTCTGATTCTAGATTTTTCTTTGTTTTTTCTGGCACCTGTAAGACACTTCTGTGTTTTATTTGAGTTCATTTCACAGCCTTTTTAGAAGTTTTTAGTTTCTGGGTTTCTTTCAGTGGCTCTTAGGTTTTCATTTCTCATTTTTAAGGTTTTTTAAGGCCCACCCGCAACCTGTTTGTATATACAGTCATGAACTCTCTGCCCTAGCCGCGAGTTGCTAGTATATGTCCCCGCAGGTCCACTGCGAGTTGTTGCATATCACAGTCGCGAGTTGCTAGTATATGTCCCCGCAGGTCCACTGCGAGTTGTTGCATATCACAGTCGTGAGTTTTTCCTGATTTTTCTTTTTTATTTAGGGTTTGATCTCATGGGGGTTTGTTTGTAGCTTTGGAAGTCGTTGTCTAATTTGATACCCTCTGGACTTTGTTCTGGGTGCCCTGAATATGTTTTAAACCTTTTTGAAGAGTTTTCTCTTTGAGTCTTTGTGTTTGTAAAGTTACCCTAGCCTTCTAACCCATCTCTGTTTGGCGAGTGCTTGTTTCTTCTTTGATTATTGATGTTCAGGAGTAGGTTGATCTCTGTATAGGGGTCTTTGTTTTTTTGTTTTACACATCATTCTTCTTTATTGACACCTTGTTCCAAAGGCCTAGTTAGTTCTCATAAGCAACTATTTGTGTTAGTCTTCATTGATCTTGCTATAGGTCTGTTTGTTTTGGTTTGGGTCATCTTTCTTTACTTGCACTCTTGATAAGTTTTGTTTGTTCATTATTTTTCATTTGTATTTCTTTCGTAGCTAAATAAAAGATCAATTTGAAAAACAAAAGAACTTTCCCTTTTATTGCAAGATTTTTCATTTAGTTTTCAAAGTAGTGGTAGTTGTTAGTTCTATTATCTTTGAAAATAATAAAAAAATAACTTTTATGCTTAGGTTTACTTTGATTTTCAGTTTTGAAAGAGAAACATAAAGCAAAATTGTGAAGTTTTATTTTATTTTATACGCACTTTATTTCCAGTTGTAACCACATCACACATTGCACGATCCTTTGAGTAAACAATAGCCTTTGAAAAGAAATTAATTTAAAATTTACTAGTAACATTTCTTTTTTAGGTTACCCATACATCAACTAGCTCAGGTTAGGATATTGGATTAGAACACACTTTAACTATCCAAGATTATCAAATCTCAAATCATAGTGCAAACTGTCATTTAGGTAAATCCACTCCTATAGAGGTATTATGGGAAGCTCCACCCAAACCAGATTTAAGCATGAGGTCGTGTGAGGGTGAAATTGTTGGGGATACCCCCCGACTTTTCATTCGAGCATACACTAGGGCTGATTCACGTATGGGGTCCATTAGTGCCTAGAGTACTCTTGTATTTCGGGCTTTGCTACCCTGCCCATGCATTTTGGATGGACTAACGGCTGTTTCCTCAGGATCTTTCTGTATTGGCGGTAGCCTTTAGTATCTTGAATTTAGGGCTTTACACAGGTATAGTGGAAGGATATTTCCACCGCACTTAGGACAAACATGGGAGGTAACCCTCTACAATAATTCAGGGAGGGCGGTTTGGTGATTCAAATGCTTGCACCCATAGAATCTGTATGTGGACACCAAGTAACTGACCTTCAATATTATACTAGTTTGTTGTGGGCCCTGATCATTCCAGACTTACTTTTGAGAGTATTATCTTTGTTTTCCTGGTCTGGATCACATTAGGACATTTTTAGTGGTATGTTATTTTCTCTTAGTTGTTAGTGGCCCCTAGGATATCTTACTTAGTATATTTTTCACATAAATGTGGAGGACCAACCTCTTAGAAGTTCATGAAGGTTGCAGAACCTTCCTCCATTTACAATGGAGTCTACACTTCCACCACATCGACGGAGAACATACTCTCGTGGTTCTTACGAATTTACGGGAACAGCTGAAATACCCATAGAACCTCATCTAATCTATCAAGATCAATAAGTTCAGGAACCATTAGAGATTGAAGAATTGACAACTCAAGAGTTTGCCACACCTTTCAATCCTCCTTTAACTGGACCCAACGACCCCTTGTTAGTGAAGTGTAGTTTATCTAGGTCTTCCAGAGTTAAGCGCATATAGGTTTACACCTGGTTCATTCATGGACAAGATAGGAGATGTGTCAGGAGTTCCTCATACTCCTACAACAACCATCATGTCAGGAGGTTTTTCTCCTCCGTTTACACACACATCGGTGCCAAGCTCGTTGCAAGATACTTCTACTCCGAGCACTTCATTTAATTTCCATACTAGACCCTTAGGATCGCATGGCTCTCAAGCCATTACTAAATCTAGTCCTTTTGGTTCTACTATTGGACCATCTAGTATCCCTTTTTTAGGGATACCATCGGTATCGTTCACATCTTCTCCTTTTGTACAACAATTCCAAGCTCCCTCAGTCTGCTCCTTTTCGTCACAAATTTCCTTGGTTCATAGGACACAATGCTCCTTCGGCAACTTTTGTAGGCTCTATGCCTACTTCTTCCATTGCATTCACATCAGGGTTCAACCCCTTCACAGGTTTTAATGTGCATCCATCCAATGTACAGACTTCGAATATACCTGTAGGGAGTACTCCCTTTTCACTGTTTGGTGCAGGGGGTAGTAAGAATTTTTCCAACCCACATTTCAGGGGTGCTTATACCCAACCGCAATGGATGAGTCCACAAGGAAGCAATCCCTTATCTTATGGCTTGAGCAAATTCAATAATTCATTTTCTTCACAACCGGTGGCTGGGGGAAACCTCAACCAACAGTATAGGATCCATGTTTTGGGTGGTTCCCCCTACCAAACTCCTGTCAATCAAATTCCATCGGCAAGACCCTGTTTTCCATTTCTGGAAACCTTAAAATTTCCAGATCTTTCAAAATTGACCAACGATCCGATGCGACACCATCCTGCATGGCCTCCAGTCCCAACCAAGCTTCCCTAGGACATTCCGAAGTTCGAAGGAAAGACTGGGGAAGACCCTGGTGACCATGTTACAACTTTTCATTTATGGTGCTCTTCCAACTCACTTAATGATGATTCCATTAAGTTAAGGCTTTTCCAAAGGACCTTAAATAGTGTTACACCCAAGTGGTACATTGAACTACCTACTGCAGCTTACGATAAATTTTGGGACTTAGTGACAATCTTCCTGATTCACTTCCAGCTTCCAGTCTGGTATGATGCCGGTACTGATCTTCTGTCTACTTTCAGGCAGAATAAAGCCACTCATCTTTCTGATCACATTCAAGAGTGGCGATGACAGAAGATTCTCATTAAGGCCAAGATCCCTCCAGAGTTACTTTTAGAGTGGTATCTGAAGTCACTCTTTCCTTATATTTCTAAGGATGTTGCAACTTCTGGAGTAAGTTCTGAGGAATAAGCAACATTGAGGACCCAATAGCTTGATTTAGTTTATTCCCAATATGGGATCCTCTATGAGATCATTCCAGGCGCACCGAAGTCTAATATGGATCTTGGAAAACCTAAGCCTAGACCGCATGCCGATGGCATTGTTGGTTCAACAGATTCAACAACACTTGAAGCTTTAACAAAACAAGCTCATGCGCTCTCTATGAAGCAGGTTGCTGTTGAAGCAACTACGGTTGCAACCATCTCTTCAACAACTGAATCTGTACAACAAGTGTAGACAAACAAAAGGGTCCTCGACAACTTGACAATAACAAAAATAAGGGTAAGAAAGGGGAGGAGAACCATCAGAAACCCTGAAATATTGAGAATGCTGAAGAGGGCAAGAAAGATAAAAATAAGGTAAAGTTTCCTTGTAAGCCATGCAAGGAAGAACACCTTATTCATAAGTGCCCTATATTGGAAGAATCCCAAAAGTCACTTCGAGAAAAGAAACGAGCTGTCTTAAAGGATCCATTTCCTCATGAACAAGGCCCAACTTCTAGCAACTCTAGTGCTGGGGATAATCGTGCCTCATCAGTTGATCAATCATTCATTAACATGGTTGACTCACATACGTTTCTGCAAACTTGATCCAGGAATTATAACCCAGACTCACAGTAGAAATATAAGGATATTCCCGAGTCACCTACTTTTTGGCACTGGACAAATCCGCTGGTAGTGCAGAAGCCGATATATGCGAAAGGGTCATCCCACAGAAAAAGAACCTTTCGCCACGTTTTGGGGAAATATAAGAAGTATTAGATTAGTTGAGTCGGTCATGTAGACCAGATTGTAATAAGGGATAAATATATAAATAGAACAATATTGTAAGCCTAAGGGCATTGAAGTTTAGGACTTTGGAGGGATCTTTTTGACCTCTGTTGTATCCACGATAAGGAATGACTTGACTATTCTCTGCGAGGTTTGTTTCGCAAATGTTGATGAATGAATATGTTTGGTTATAAATTGCATTGTTATGTGGTAAAGGGTTATCTAATTGTCTCTGTTGATTTATGCTGATACATTTTATTGGTTAATATGAATGTGCGGTCGACTATGTGTTAAAATAGATATGTATGCGAACGATTGGTTAAATACATAGTGGAAATTAGTGTAAATCTCTGGTCTATGTGTGCACATCTCCTTCGCAACTGCAGAAGCTTGGTTCCTACAACACCCTTATTCACTTCAAGTGAGACCTCGTCTACTTCGCAGATGTTGCTGGAAGGGTAACCCCTTTCCGGGCCAACGTGTAAGGGCTGTTGGTATTTGTTGACAATAGTGTGAACCCCTATAGAGAAGAGTTGTGTCAACAAATGGTTCCGTTTTTGGGACCCTAAGCGAAAGAAAGGGGATATGCTGTGGCACCTGACAAAGCCAGAGATCCAAGAGTGGTTCGACAAAAGAGCAGAAGAATTAGTAGGAAGTAAAAAGAGGGACCCGAAACAGAAGCAACTGAGTGGTTACAAAGATACGTGTACTCATATATCCATGAAATTTTCTTCTGCGAATTTCCAGTTGTATTGCATGAGTGGCTGGCACAGCTGACGTACCGCAAAAAACACTACCAGAAGACTGCACCAGAGTGTTGGACCCTAGAATTGGTGCGACAGCTGAAGCAGGTCAATAACAAGGTATCACAAGCTGTTGATTTTTGGGTAGACAACATCCTTGAAGGGTATATAACTGAGTTCGTGGTAGATACAATTAAATCATACAGCGACACTGAAAGAACCTTCTTCAGGGGGCCAAGAGGTAGATTCTTGTCATCATTGAAGCTGTGGATTAAAATGTTGGTCTGTGAAAAAGGGATATTAAGGATGTTCGTTGATGAGTAGAAGACCCAGTGTGCGAGGGTGAAGGTACTGCGTACAGGCAAGCCTGACGAAAAGATGTGGGATATGGACATGAGCAACGATGAATTGGAAGGGGAAGCTAACGAAGAGTGTGGTATTCTGAGAAGTGGAGCGATATTCCGGCATCCTGAGAATGTGGAGAAGCTGCAACAATTAATTAATAAGAATATGTGAAATAACAGAAATGACAGAAATCAGAATCACTTTTATATTGATCGTAGGCCACTTCGAGGGGGCAACCTCCTTTGAGCAAGCTCAATACAAATAACTTCACGGTGCCTTCATAGGAATCAACACACACTTATATACTAAGTCTAGGTGCCAATACTATGGGTCAAAACCATGGGCCAATACAAACTATGGATCAACAATACTATGGGCGACTTACAAAGCATATGCGCCAAACAACAATAACACAACTATGGATCAACAAATACTACGGGACGACTTACAAAGCATATGCGTCCAACAACAATATACTAACAAAGTAAATAGAAGGGTTGACATGGGTTCCTAACATCCCCTCTCCCTTAGAAAAAGCTTTGTCCTCAAAGCTTTAGATGTGGAAATTGATGCAGAATTGGACGGAGTGGTTCCCCTGTAGCATCTTCAGGATGCATTCTGGGCCATTGACGCCTTTTGAGTTTCAGGAGGATTGCTTGGAATGCCAAAGAAGAACCATATCAGTTGCATGAAAAGTGCGCTCTGAACAGTGTTGAGTGGCTTGTTGTTTTAGTCGAATTCTTTCCATGTGAAGATTGTCCTGCAGAATGAGAAGAATCTGATCGTGAATTCGAAGAACCGAGTCAATTGCCTGAACTAGGGAGCTGCTGAGGGTGTATGGAAGAAGAAATTGTGGTGCCTGTCCATAGAATGCTTCATATGGTGTCCTTGTAGACGTGGTATTGTACCACTGGAGTGCTTCTAGGAAATCCATAGAAATAGTTGTCCAAATCTGTGTAGGGATGGGAAAGGGTTCGAGCAATCCCGAAAGGAGTGTCATTTCACCCTTGTTGACTTGGAAAGTATCATAGTCAACCAACATCTATTGAATTGGCAGTTTCAGTCCCTGCCAAAAGAAGTTACATTGTTCCCGGTCATAATTTTGGAGGAACCCAGAGTGCCTTGCCGATGAGAAGCATGGAGTTCATAGAAGAGATAGCCCTGTTGAACATATTGCAACCAGTTTGGAACAAGCAGAGAAACTGGGTCATCAAATGTGCGAGAAGGAGCATCTGCCACTAGATTGTCCTTACCCTTCTTGTAAGTGATTGCATAGTCATAACCCATGAGGTGGATAACCCATTTCACGTGTGCTGGGGAGGAGACCCATTGTTCTAGGAAATTTTTCAGACTCTAGAGATCATTCTTGATGCATAAATAATTCCCTAATAGGGATGGCTGCCACGTCGGTACTGCATGCAAAATAGCCATCATTTCCTGCTGAGATGTAGACATGGCTAAATGCTTACCGGAAAGGTCTCTTGAAGGCGGAAAGCCCATTGGTGCAGCAAAGACACCTGCATATCTATCCAAGGAAGTAGTGGAGATTGTTGATGGGTGCATCTGAATGGAATGGAGCTGAGCGATGACACCATGTGAATTCTTCTTAAGGACCTTTTCCAGGCGATGTGAATTGATGATGCAGAGAGACCTTGGTTGTAAGCCTATAAATTTGTGTCGTGTCCCATTGACTGAAAATTGCATCCAAAGTTCAGCAAAATTCCATAAGATGGGGCCAAGTGTGTGTAACCATTGAACGCCCAAAACCACATCACATCTGCCTAAGGACAAGGCAAACATGTCAGAGCGCAGGTTATAATCTTCCAGAGAGATACGCACATTCTGGCACTTTCCCTTGCAAGGTAAGGTGCCTCCATTAGAAACCATGACTTCAAAGTTGGAGCAAGGATGGACAAAATAATTAGCCTGTTTGGCGATCCGGGGGTCAATGAAGTTATGAGTGCTACCAGAATCAATGAGTATTGTAAGAGGAAGCTTCTTGAAATAACCCCTGACCCGCATTGTTTGGGTGGTGGTGACGCTGGATAAAGAATGGAGAGATATCTCTGGTTGTTCATCCTGAGATGGGGGGTCAATAGGAGGCTCCTGAATGTTGACCTGAGCATCCATTGGATCTGGATCTTCTTCACCAATGTTAGAGGTAGGTAGAGAACCCATATCCAAGATATAGAGATTTTGTTGAACACATCTGTGTCCCCGAGTGAATTTCTCATCACAATTATAACAAAGCCCTTTTTCTCTGCATTCCTGCATCTCTGTTTTAGACAAATGCTTGATAGGAGTTGGTCAAGTTGCTTGCGGAATGGGAGGTTGTTGAGAACCCATATTTTGGAAGGGAACAAAAGTGGGTTTGGAGCATTGTTGGGTTGCAATCTTGTCTTATGCCAACTTAGATAACCCTAGGACTTCCATCATTATGTTGGGACATAACATTTCAACCTCTGACCAGATTTCATCCTTAAGACCACTGATAAAACAACTCCTGTAGAATTCATCAGACAAGCCTTCTGTGTGACTGGCTAGTTTCTCAAATTTGGTCTGATACTCTCTCACAGTGCCACTTTGACGAAGTTTAATGTGTGCTCCGGTGAAGTCATCAAAAGCACTGGGACCAAATCGTTGCAAAAGGAGTTGGAAAAAATCTGTCCATTTTGGCTTGTCATGAGCCTTGATGTACCAATGGTACCATTAAAGGGATTCCTATTCCAAATGAAAGGATGCAAGTGGAAATTTTTGGACATCAAAAGTATTATGCAGACTGAAATATTGTTCTGCACGATAGACCCATCCAGTCAGATCAATACCATTGAAGCGAGGAAATTCAAGCTTCGGACCACGGAAATGGCTGGAAGAAGAGAACCCAGTGGCTGTAGAAGTTTCTTGCTATCGGTTATTGTTCATGGCTAAATGATGAAGATGGAGGCTGAGAAAGTTTTCATTCAGATCTTGGATTTTGGTTTGGATGGCTGCAAGTGCTTTCTCCATGGTTTTTGCTCCGGCGCGGGTGACAACCATAACCAGGATTTTTTTTTGGGGGGGGGAATGGATAGAAAAACACAAACAAAAGCTTATTTAGTAAAGGGAAATTTGGATTTGGGAAAAACTCGGAGGGGTAATTGGGGTTTGACTAGGTTTTGGACACTTTTTGATGGATAGGGAAGCAAACAATGGGGATTTTAGAAGTGGGGTGAAAGAATGAGAAAATTTGGCAGAGAGGGACAAAGAAGCAGAATTAAGAAAGGAACTTGGTGGAAAAATTTGAAGGCAATTGGGTAAAATCTGAAGAAGTTACGACAAACCCTAAAAATTGACAAATGTGGGATTTCGGGCTTTGGGAAGTGGAATTTGGGATAGGGTCCTCAGGAATGAAATATGCAGAATGGGATTGCAGGGGTGTCAGTGAAGTTTCAGGGAAAACAAAGTGAAAACAAGGGAGATGAGATTTTTATTTATTTATTTTTTTTTTATTTTTTTTCAGGAATGGATCTACAACAATGCAGAAGGGATCTCAAACAGATAGATCTGCAACGGCGCGGAAGTGATCGGAAATAGAGGGATCCGAAATGGCGCCGACTGGATCGAAAATGGCTGGATCTAAAATAGATCTAAAATGGCTAGATCTAGAACGACTTTCAGAATGGATCTGAAATGACACGGCAACGGTTCAGCTGAAAATAGATATGGACCCCACGTATGTGCAGCTTCCTAACAGTTCATGGGTTTCACTCGACCACCAATGCTATATGACGGCTTGCGTATTGGGGCAGTACCTATCACTCCACGGCTTAGGTAAAACTGATAACCGCTTTGCCACAAATGACAGCTCTTGGTTTACCTCACGGGTGGGAACTAGTCAATCAGGTAGGGGTCATTGCCCTTTTCGCTGGCAGGTCCTCTCAATGGGCCAACTACTTTGGGGTTACTGTGGTACTCCTCATAATGATTTGTATGGCTTATGCCCAAGTACTTCCCACAGTTAAGCAGATAGGGATTATTCCCAGATCCGAAGCCACAACAGATGCGAAATTTTTTTTTGGCACAAATTTCACCCAGCGAGCCCAAGAAAGTGCTCTGATACCAGATGTGGAGAACCTGCAACAATTAATTAATAAGAATATGAGAAATAACATAAATGATAGAACTCATAATCACTTTTATATTGATCGCAGGCCACTTCGAGGGGGCAACCTCCTTTGAGCAAGCTCAATACAAATAACTTCACGGTGCCTTCATAGGTCTCAACACACACTTATATACTAAGTCTAGGCACTAATACTATGAGCGACTTACAAAGCATATGTGCCAAACAACAATAACACAACTATGGATCAACAAATACTATGGAACGACTTACAAAGCATATGCGTACAACAACAATATACTAACAAAGTAAATAGAAGGGTTGACATGGGTTCCTAACAGAGAAGAAGAGGAGGAACGAGAGAGAGTCTCCTGAGAGGACCGAGACAGAAAGTCACGGAACAGGACCACAAGGAAGGAAGCACCCTCATTGCGAAGAAGACGTCGACCAGGCTACCCCAGAGGTAGAACAAGGTCAGGTCATAAGTTACCACATACCTTCGACCCCGCACACTACTCCAAATTTTATAGGACGAAACCAAAACTATTTGCGAAGTTGCCCTACTTGTAGCGCTAAGGGTAGTGCTTCAGTACACAACAATACTAGCAGCGTTAGGATGGCGGATGAGGCAAAGATTCCCACATTTCAAGGAAATGGGATGGAGGATCCTGAACAATATTGGTTCGTGTTGGAGGCAGTCTGGACCGTGAAGCAGGTTCAGGATGAAGCGATAAAATTGGGACAGCTAGCGATGACCTTAAGGGGCCGTGCGCTAGACTGGTACATGAAATTTGTGAAATTTTTGATAGGAACAACAACGAGAACATTAGTAGGGATTAGAGTTGTGATGATTGACAAGTTTAAAAAACCAAAATCGGAATCGAAATATGTCACTGAACTCAAGGAAATTAAGCAATTTCCGAACGAATCAGTATGGGAGTTTGATCAACGATACAAGATGTTGATAGCGAAAGTGAGTTTTTCGGTAAATGAATTGCAACATAAAGAGTGGTTTTATTGTGGGACTGGTACCCCATATACGAGGACCACTGATGCAGCAAAAGGTTGTGACACAAGTAGAGGCACTGGAAATTGCAATGAAATTGGAGGCTTTGTCGATTGGTGATGCAGGGATCATCATGGACAGAGTGCAGGCACAACTGGCCAATCTAACACTCTAGTTAGAAGATATCAAGAAGGGCAAGGAGAATCGTGGAGACATATGGTGTACCAGATTCAGGAACGAGGGACACCACAAAGACAACTGTCCAGAGTTTCGAGAGTATTTGCAGTCAGGGGCACCAAACCCCCTTTGGCAAGAGGAAATGCCATGGTACACTATATGTTGGACCAGAGGGCACCGACCCGAAGAATGTGTATACTTACAAAATATGGTGTCAAAACCAACAAACTTATACTGTACGTTCTACTGATCGGTGGGACATGATGAGAAGAACTGCAGGGCCTATGACCTACTACAAGAATGAATGGCTGATGCATACTTTATGAAAGGGGAGGAACCACTGGTGATGTAGCAGCGTTCATAGTATAACCAATAGTATGACCAGGAGCAATATAGGCATCCATAGTATCCCCCATCGCCATACGGACAACCGCCATATGAACCGCAGCAGTATCAACAGCCGCAGTATGGGAAACAACCGTACCAACAATATGGACCACTGCGTGGAGGTTACGGTGGAGGCTTCCGCGGAGGAAGAGGTCGGGGAGGAACCTCTGGTAGGGGACGAGGCCCAATCACCTGTTATAGTTTTGGTCAGCAGGGGCATTATCAGAGGGACTGTACAAACCCTACATTGCAGTGTACATATTGCAGCACCACAGAACATAGTATCTAGGACTGTCCTCAGCTTATAGTGAAATGTCAATTAAAGTAGAACCAGAATTCGAATACTCCAAAACCACCACCTACGGTATAGATGATTTCGACTGAAGCCCGAGGTAATCATGCAACAATAGGGATCGTAACACAGGGAAGAGTGGTAACAGGAGCCAATAAACCCAACACCCATATCATACTAATGCAAACATGGCAACAACAGGGTAAGGATGGTGTGAATATGGAACAGGACGTCTCCTTAGAAGCAAAAAATGCAACAAAGAATCGGTGGCGGTTGACTCTAGTAGAAGAAGTCTACGATATGCCACCAACATTTGACCTAACCAAGTCGCAAAAGAAGGTGACTACCCTCAAGGCCTTCGTGGGGAGCTACCTTGATTTGGTGAAAGACCCGGAAGCATTGAAGGAAATAGCGGACTTACTACAGCAAAGGGGAGGTGCACGATCGAAACAGAAAGTCAACCATATACATAAGAGGAAGACGGGCAGAGAAATGCGGATGTCTGTGCAAGTTGGAGAATTTGATGTCGAATCCATCATCCCGGATTTAGGATCAGATGTAAATATCTTGACAAAATAGACATGGGAGACGATGGGGAAGCCATGAATGACCTGGTCACCAGTATAACTGCAATTAGCGAACCAAAGCAAAGTCACTCCGCTTGGATGGGTATGTCAACTGTCGATGGAAATTGAAGGGCTCCAAACATACACAAACTTCGACGTCATTGAAATTATGGATGACACAAGTTCCTACCCAATACTATTGGGCATAGATTGGGCTCTGGATAATCAAGCTATCATCAACTTTAAGAAGAGAATAATGTATTTTGAAAACCACGAGCTAAGAGTCATCGCACCATTAGATCCAGTGGAAGGCCAACGTTACACAGAATCCACTAGGGACAAATTTACAGAAGGATGGGATAATCTGTTCAACATTTCGAAATATCATGTGAACCCCACCACGGAAGGAAAGTTGGAATGGCGCAGCACCAGTTCTGCATCTTTCGACTCAGATGAGGCCTTAGAAAAATGGCAAAACCGCTTACACGAAGTATCCTTTCGAAGATGTGCGCAGATCAGACAAGTCATATGAATGGTCACCAAGGAGGAGTATGCGTTACCAACCTATGAGGGGTTACCCAATTTGGGTACATTTCTCGCTGAGTTTGAAAACAGAGTAGTAGAGCCACAACGTCTTCTGGCCCTGGAAGTGGTCCTCAAGGCCACTCCCGCGCGATGGTGGGCAGCACACAAACCAAACATAACATCTTGGCCACTATGTCGACGCCTCCTGGAGGTTCGGTTCAGTGAAACTGCGAAAAACGACCAGGTGTGATACGATGGATGCGGAGACCCTAAAGCACACCTAAACGCCTGTCAACATCGATGGGGTTCGAAAGCACGACACGAATGGGTGCATGCATTTGTACACACACTAGATGAGATACCACGGAGTTGGTACGTCGCCATGGATTTGCGACATGGAACAACATCCTGGGAACAACTCACCATTGGATTCAGTCAGACATTTTCATTCCCCGACAGCAATCCCTGGATTCATGCCGCACTACAAGTAATCTGAGGAAAAATATTTGAATAAGGACCGATCGGCCAACCGATGAGAAGACCATGGACCTCTACACCAGAAATGTTAATGGAATGTTACAATGTCACGGGAGAGCCAGACGACGATGATGACCCCAGGGAAACGGATATACCAAAATCAGAAGGTAGCCGCAGAATCGGGGCACTCGAAATATCATCCAAAAAATTTCAGCAACGATTAAAAATAAAAAAGGTGAACATTGGATCGGAGGAAAACCTGAAGTTTGCAAACATTGGGGACTATCAGGACAAATAGACCATTGCGACAGCGACTGACATATTACATGAATTCCAGGATCTATTCCCAACAAAATTTTTAGAGATGAAGGTAATTTTCGGTGACTTGGGAGAAATGCGGATCCTGCTGAAACCGGATGCGAAACCAGTGAAACAACGACCATATAGATTGAACCCACGACATAAGGAACGAGTACAAGCTGAGATTGAGCGCATGCTGGAAGACAACATAATAGAACCAGTGGCAGAATCAAAGTGGATCAATCCAATGGTTGTTCAGGACAAGAAAACTGGCGAGGTGCGCATATGTATTGACCTAAGGAAATTGAATGACGCGTGCCTACATGATCCATTCCCAACCCCATTTACTGATGAAGTACTTGAAGGTGTCATAGGCCAGGAGATATACTCATTCAAAGACGTGTTTTCAGGATACCACCAAGTCCGAATTGCGAAAGAGATAGAAACAAGACCACATTTGTTACGGAGTGGGGATGTTTCCAATATACGGTGATGTCGTTTGGGTTGAAAAATGCTCCTATTGTATTCTCTAGAATAGTGGTAGCCACTTTCAAAGATTATATTCATAAATTCCTGGCTGTTTGCATGGACGATTGGACAATATACGAGCTATTAAAGGACCACGTTGCGAGTCTATGCCTCATGCTCGAATGATGCCGACGACACCAAATTTCATTGAACCTCAAGAAGTGCATTTTTTGCACCCCATTCGGCATACTATTGGGCCACATTATCTGCCATGACAGTTTGTTGATTGCTTCGGCGAAGATCGCCATCATCGTCGACCTCCCACCACCAACGATAGCGAAACAACTACGAGCCACCCTAGGACACACGGGTTATTACATAAAATTTATTTGAGGATATGCGGCGATCACTGCACCCATGGAGAAATTAATCAAGAAGGACGCTGAGTTCGTATGGACCGCAGAATGTCAGAAGAGCTTGGATAGACTAAAACAAAGGATGGTTGAAGCACCAATCCTTGCATTTCTTGACTGGAAGAAAGAATTTCACGTCCACGTGGATGCATCGTCAGTCGCACTAGGAGTTATCCTGGGTCAACCAGGCACTGGCGACATCGACCATCCAATAGAATTCACCGGTAGGAAGCTATCTACTGCGGAGAAGAACTACACCATCACTGAGCGGGAAGGGTTGGCCATGGTCTACGCCTTGCAAAAATTTCGGCATTACCTTCTGGGAGGTCACTTCAAAATGTTCATTGATCACTCTGCACTCAAATACCTGGTGAAAAAACCTATGTTGGGGGGAAAGATCTGCCGTTGGTTGTTACTTTTCCAGGAGTTCGACTTCGAAATCATCGTAAAACCAGGGCGATTGACCATAGGGCCTGACTATCTCTCACGAATAGAATCAGGAGAGGAACCACGAAACATTGACGAGGGGATGTCGGATGCTCAATTATTCAGGGTGGGCATGGTTGACAACCATTATGAAGAAATCATCCAGTTTTTAGTGACAGGGGAGGCACCAGCCGGACTCACTACCAGCCAACGCAAGCAACTGGTTGTCCATGCCACTGACTTTTAGCTAATCGTAGGGGAACTATATAAAATGGGACCAGATGAAATTCTACGAAGCTGCGTTCTTCCAAATGAATAGGAATAGGTTCTGTTGGAAGCACACGATGGCATTGTAGGAGGAAACTATGGTCGACGAGCAACTGCCCGCAAAGTCCTTCGTGTAGGACTGTGGTGGCCAACCTTCCACGAAGATGCAGCAGACTATGCCAAAAGTTGCGATGTGTACCAACGCACTAGGAAACCATCACAATGAGATGAAATGCCATTGGTACCCGCAAGTAACGTTGCAGGATTTCGACAAATGGGCTGTTGATTTTATCGGGCCAATCAACCCACTAGGGAAATGAACAGGATTGCAGTATATTATCACAGCAACTGACTATCTGACGTGTTGGGCGGAAGAAGCACCAGTAAAAGACTGCTCAGCTACAACAGCGGCCCGATTTCTATTCGACAGTGTCGTTACTCGATTCGGTTGCCTGAGAATATTACTCAGCGATCAAGGAACACATTTCCTTAACCAAATGATTGCAGCGATGACGGAGGAATTTCAGATCTAGCACAAGAAGAGCACACCTTAGTATCCCCAAGCGAATGGCACCATTGAAGTGTTTAATAAAATTCTGGAGAATGCACTTACTAAAGTGTGCAATGTGAATCGAGATGACTAGGACCTCAAAATCCCAATGGTCCTTTGGGCGTATCGCACCACCTGCAAATGACTGACAGACCAAACGCCATTTAAACTAGTATACGGCTAAGGAGTAGTCATGCTGATGGAATACATAGTACCCAGTATAAGGATTGCCACAGCAACGAACATGAATGATGACAGTGCGCTCAACGAACGGTTGACATAGTTAATACAATTAGACGAAGATTGGTTCATCGCAGGATTTCACCAGAAAGTAGAAAAGGATCGCCAGAAAGCATGGCATGATCACTATGTTAAAACGAAACACCTACAGAAGGGGGATATAGTGCTGTTGTATGATAGCAAATTCACCAAACACCCTGGCAAATTACAGATGCACTGGTTGGGACCATACATTATCACTTTTATTATAGATGGAGGCGCAGCACAGTTACAGAGCCTGGATGGGGTACTATTACCCAAATTAGCAAATGGTAGTAGGCTAAAGCCCTATCACCATGAATCGACACAGAGTGGATGATCCGACACAAAAAAATAAATCACATTTACTTTACCGCATGATTGTTTTGTAGGATAAGGATGGATTGTTTCGTCGCTTCAGGCATGGTGTCGCAACCGAACCATGATGCTATCAAGTTAGAATGAATGGGGCCCTTTTTGGTGACATGTCTGACAGACACATATGAGGATGATTAGTAGGTACACATCAGCATTGGCAGGATTGGTAAACAGCATGGCCGATGGTAACAAGGTGGACAGTTCGCACAAATGACATCAGAAGCAGATATGGGGGGCAGTATGGTCACTCATCCCGCATGCCGAAAACCAGTCGCACACACAGACGAAATGATGATTGAATCAAACAGATCCACCGCAAATTTCTCGATGAACACCTCGGATGATGGAAATGCATAAATATAGGAACCAGACATCACGTAGAGCATAGAGGTAACAACTAGCGAAAGAAAACCCATGCTAAGAGGCAGACAAGTTTGTGCATAACTTAGGAATTTCAAGGAGGATATGGAAATGCTTCACTGCATTTTGTGCGGTGGCGCACTTGGAGTACACCAGACCCGAACAATGAGTATACACCAACGCTTAGAGAAACCGGCAGCCAAAACACCCGGGTATCACAACATTGAGGTTTCATCTGAGATGTCTAGGTACGTGGTAGTAGTTGAAAGTTCCCGGGTCCCAGTGAACACCAGAAGAATTAGGGTAGCAGGTCTCTAACCTTCAGAGGATACTATCCAAGGCGCGAAACAGATGTGCCGGAACAAACAGCCTGTTTTCCACCTTAACGTCGTCGATAGTTCTTCTTTTAGGGGAAAACAGACAATGGATAACCCAACAGACTCCGATGACGTAGATGATCAAGGTTCCAAGAGACTGGGGATGAGTCCAGAAGCTCCAGAGCAATGAACCAGCGACCAACACATGAACAAACAAAGTACCCAACAACAAGTTCCAGACAGCAAGAACAATTTCGAGTCGACTAGAATATACGTGTCCCAGCAACGGTCCACCAAAGTGGCTCAGGACGAGCCACAATATTGTGTTGGGGGCCTGTTGGCATGGGATAGATTCCCTGGAAGTGCGGAAGCTGACAGATGCGAAAGGGTCATCCTGCAGAAAAAGGACCTTTCGCCACGTTTTGGGGAAATATAAGAAGTATTTGATTAGTTGAGTCGGTCATGTGGACCAGATTGTAATAAGGGATAAATATATAAATAGAACAAGATTGTAAGCCTAAGGGCATTGAAGTTTAGGAGTTTGGAGCAATCTTTTTTACCTCTGTTGTATCCACGATAAGGAATGACTTGACTATTCTCTGTGAGGTTTGTTCCGTAGATGTTGATGAATGAAGATGTTTGGTTATAAATTACATTTTTATGTGGTAATGGGTTATCTAATTATCTCTGTTGATTTATGCTGGTACATGTTATTGGTTAAAATGAATGTGCGGTCGACTATGTGTTAAAATAGATATGTATGTGAACGATTGGTTAAATAGATAGTGGAAATTAGTGTAAATCTTTGGTCTATGTGTGCACATCTCCTTCGCAACTGCAGAAGCTTGGTTCCTGTAGCACCCTTATTCACTTCGGGTGAGACCTCGTCTGCTTTGCAGACGTTGTTGGAAGGGTAACCCCTTTCCGGGCCAGTGCGTAAGGGCTGTTGGTATTTGTTGACAACAGTGTGAACCCCTGTCGAGAAGAGTTGTGTCAACACTACTCCTCTTCACATTGAGAAACCAGCAGATTCTATGTCGAATATACCTAAGGGTTCCTACAAAAGGGCTATGCACAACCCTAATGCGCGTGCCACTCCTAAATACTTTGTCGTAGAGGACCTGACCCAAATGTATTGTGCAATGTCCACATTAGAAGTCTTGCAAAGATGCCCTTTGCAGCTAAATGCACTTCTATCGATCATCAGGATTATGGATTCCTCAATTATGCTTGCACGGTTTGATATTTCAAATATCAAAACCCGGTTACCATATCACGTGGCCTTCCAAATTGAAGTAGTCAATGGCCCCAAAACCATTGGACGAATAGTTTTATATGAAGGTGCGTCTATGTGTGTAATGTCAATATCCTGCTGGAAATCCCTTGGCTCGCCTAAGTTATCCCTTTCCAACACTATACTTGCGGCTTTTGACTGGAGATCATTCCACCCACATGAAGTCATTCCCACATTTGAAGTTGAACTTGCCGGTAAGTTAGCATCTGTGGAGGTTGAAGTTTTGGATGCTCCTCTTGACTACAACATGTTGCTAGGAAGAAGCTAGACGTATGCGATGCAAGTTGTCCCATTGTCCATCTTCCGAGTACTTATGTTCCCACACGAACTGAAGATCATCACCATTGATCAACTTTCCTTCACTCGGAAAAATATCACTACTTCATCAGATTCAACTATCCCTTGGATTAATCAGAATCACCCTCCCAGCGAGAGTTTGGGAGTAGGCATGTATGCATCGTTAATGGGAACATTTGACCTACCTGCTCCCACCAACTACATCGGTTCCACGAGTTATATTGACATTTTGTCTCGGGAAATATTCACGGTCTGTCGAACAACTGATCCATGGATTCTTCCCACTCAGTCAGAACCAACTGTGCCCTTATTTGTTGCAGAAGTGGCATACCAATACTCACAAAATGCTGCAACATATTACATATCGACTCCGTACTTCTCCAAAGAGTCATATATTGACTATGCACCTGCATGGTCAGTCAATTCCATCCATTATTTTGATCGTCTTGATACTATTTTACCTTTTGATGAGGCTATTATGGAATCCATGACAGGTCTGTATCATCCATGGGAACACATGCATCACAGATCTTATTTCCTTCCAAATTTAGACAAGATAGAGAATGGTGAGTTTTTAGTGAGACCTGGTGGTGATATCTATTTGTCCATCACTCCTTATACTACGAAAACAATTTATGTTGAAGGAAACATGGAAAACATATCGAAATCTATACCGATTGATATCTCCACTAAACCCGGTGTCATGGAAAACATTTTTATTGGGGCAAACTATTCTCCTAATGAGATCAATTTGTATACCAATCTGTTTAAGGAGTTCCACGACGTTTTTTCTTGGTGTTACGAGGAGATGCTAGGCATCGACCCTGCTATAGTTGATCATGTTATCACGACTTACCCTAATGCTAAACGAGTGAGAAAAAAGCTTCGTCTGGTAAACCCTCAGAAAGCAGCAACCATTAAGGCTAAGGTTGAAAAACTGCTTAAAGCCGGCTTCATCTATCTGATCAACATGACGAAATGGGTCTCCAACCCAGTCCTAGTCGACAAAAAGAAAGGAACTATATGTGTTTGTATAGATATCAGGAACCTTAAAAAATCCCATCCAAAGGACAACTACCCCACACCTTTCATAGACCAGATTATTGATGCGTGTGTGGGCCATGAAGTATTTTCTTTCATGGATGGTTTTTCAGGATATAATCAGATTCAAATAAAACATGAAGACCAACACAAAACGAATTTCATTTGTTCTTGGGGTACGTTTGCTTATCGAAAGATGCCATTTGGGCTAAAGAACACTGGAGCCATCTTCCAATGGGCCATCAACTTTGCTTTCCACGACATTAAACATATAGTCGAGCCTTATCTGGATGATCTCTCAGCGTGATATCGTAAGAGATGAGATCATCCTGATCATTTATGACTTGTGTTTGAGAGATGCAGATACTACAAGATTCGTTTGAATCCCAACAAGTGTGTATTTTGTATCGAGTCCTGGCGCCTACTGGGTTTCATTGTGTCTAGTCGTGGCATTATGGTCGACCCACTAAGAGTTGAGGCCATTGTAAATCTTCCTCCTCCTCGTACACTTAGACAACCGTAGAGTTTGCAAGGTATGTCAAACTTTCTATGACATTTCATCATAAACTATGCTAAAATCACTAACGGATTCATGAGATTGCTCAAGCAAGACACCTATTTTTTATGGGATGAGGCTGCACATAATTCGTTCGATTCCTTGAAAAAGGAACTACTATCAGCCCCCTTGCTGAGCCTGCCATATTATACTAAGGGCTTTCTTCTATATCTGGCGGCATCAGTTTCCATGATTGGTATAGTACTTATTAAGGAATATGACAAGCTTCAGGAGCATGTCATTTACTATCTTTCGCGCGCATTGATTACTCTTGAAATCAAGTATTCTCACATCGAGAAGTTGGCATTAGCTGTGGTCCATGCTGTTCAGAGATTGTGTCACTACATCTTATTGCGAATAACCACATTCATTGCATAAGTCAATCCCTTTCAATATGTGTTAAACAGGCATATCATCGGTGGGAAGTTCAATAAATGGTTTGTTATTCTACAGGAATTTGACCTAGTATTTCATTCCGCTAAGTCTAAGAAATCTCTGGTGTTCGTTGAACTTATTTCCAAATTCCCTAGTGACATAACTAGTTTTGAGGAATATTCCTTTTTCCAGATGAACACATTTTTCTCATTATAACTTCTGACACATGGTATGGAGATATTTTGATATATCTTCATACTTTGAGATGTCAACCCTCTCTCTCCAGAGACAAGCGACGAAAGCTTCGAGCTCACACTAAGAACCACCTCATCAATTCTGACACACTTTATAGACGTGGGGTAGATTCCATTTTACGTCGTTGCTTGACTTTGGAGGAAGCCGAATCAGTATTGAATGATTCCCATAGTGGAGCCCGTGGGGGTCATCTTTATGGGTTGGAAACAACCCAGAAGATACTGTGCGCTCGCTATTTTTGGTCCACGATCTTCAAGGATTGTGTGGAAGATGTAAAAAACTGTCAACCTTGTCAGTTTTTCACCAAAAATATGTGAGAACACCCGACTCCTCTCCATCCTATTATCACAATAGGCCCCTTCACCAAGTGGGGGGTTGACTTTATGACGTGTAATCCGGCTTCGGGAGGAGGACACCACCACATCATTGTTGTCGTCGACTACTTTACGAAGTGGGCCGAGGCAATGCCTACTGTGAGAGCAGACGAAGAAATGGCTGCTTATTTCATTTTTAACCAGATCATTGCTATATTTGGTCTTCCCAAAGAGATCACCACGGACCATGGTCGAAATTTTCAAAACAATATGATGACCGAATTGTATACTATGCTAGGTTTCCGATAGGAGCACTTGTCTTCATTCTATCCACAAGCGAATGGTCAGGTCGAAGCGGTCAACAAGACTTTGAAAACCATCCTTCAAAGGACCGTTAACGCCATTCGATCTAATTGGAAAATCATGTTGTATCTTTCTCTTTGGGATTACTGATATAATGCAAAGACTGCTATTGGTTTCTCACCTTTCCAACTCATTCACGGGGTGGAGTTAGTCATTCTGGTTGAATGTGAGATCCCTTCTCTGAAGTTGGCTATCCAACTGCTTCTGGAAACTTCAGCTTTGGAGGAACGCTTGTTGCATTTATATCACTTAGATGAATATCACCGCAATGCGCTTACAACAAACGAAGTTCACAAAAGTTGATTCAAGTGCCAGTATGATAAAACTGTAAAACCATGGGTTTTCTCTGAAGGAGACCTTGTTCTGCTCTATGACCAAGACAAGCATCCCTTGGGGGTAGGTAAATTTAAATAGATGTGGCTGGGACCATACATTATATCTAAAGTTCTGAAGAAAGGATCTTATGAGATAACCGATTACGAGGTTTGTAAGTTGCTTGAGCCTCAAAATGGGCTCTACCTGAAAATTATTGTGCTTAGGCCTCTGTGCTTTTTCTTGTATTATAACTGTACATGCTTGTAGAGTTAGTCTTTTCTTTTGATTTATTTTTGTGCATCTTATGTGTCTTCTAGATTGTGGTTTTAGATGAAAACTTTGTGCTTTATATGATTCGCCAATGGCGCTAGTCGCCACACCTATCAGTTGGCCTCAACAGCTTGGGTTATTTATTCACCATCTAGTCAACTTGTGTCTTTGAGAGGGACCTATTTGGGCTCTACAATGAACAATGTAGCTGAATACAGTGCAGTCATTGAGTTACTCCAAGATGCTATTCATCGCGGCATTTCACGTTTGGAGGTAAGACTCGACTCGCAGTTAGTAGTACTTCAGTTGATGGGTGAATACAGGGTCAGAGATCCTTCTTTGCTTCGTCATTTATTGCGTGTTAGATTACTTGAAAGAGAATTTTATTTTTATTACATATCAAGAAATTTCAAGGAGTTTAAATTCATTAGCTGATTCATATGCAAACTATGTACTAGATTGGCATTTGTACCACACAGAATCACATTAAACAATCACACACATAAGAACACACACATGTATATATAAACCAATACTGTATATATTAGGATAAAAAAATATGAGTTTGATTCGTAGTATGTCACAGTGTCATAATATACAAAAATGGGCTCAAAGGCCTAACAAATATCACATGTCTTTCTCCCTATGGAGAAGGAGGTGCCTCTTCTAACTCTGCTACAGCCTCCCCCTCTTCTAACTTTGCTACAGCCTCCCTATAGCATATCACTATCCTAGCTACTTTCCTAAGTAGCCTAATCCATGTTGGGGGCATGCCCACAACATGCTCCTACATGTCAAGCGACATCTGCTCGATCGTTTATGTAGGGATGTCATGAGTCAGTCAAATCATCTTCCCCTATTTTCTCACCAACATGGCATCAGAAGCACCAGGCACAATCAGATGCACAAATGTGCGAGGATGTTTTGTAGGTTGAACAGGTCCCACATCTGCACATATCACACAATTAGTACTCTTGCTCATTCATAAAAATTATATATACATAAAAGCATAAAAATGAAATATTTTTTTATAAAAGCATAAACATATATTACCCATCTCTCCCTAGGCTGATTCTTAAGGTAGAGCGAGCTCTAGATCTCCGCGGAAATCCACACTTGTGTAGGGGAACTGCTCTAGAGCTGGAACCTAGAGGCTCCACCATCTAAGATATTCTTCATCAACATAATAAAGTGTAGCTTCGTCACTACCCTGGCGCAAAAAGATATCTCCCAATAGAGTCATCAACGACTCGCAGGGGTTTAGGACTGGTAGACCCATCTCGGGGCTCAGAGCAGGAACCCTCTCAAAGAAGAAAGAACACAAGATGCTCCCATAGCCAAAGTTCTTCTTCTTCCCTGTCTTGCATTCGATCAATTGGTGCTTCATGTTCACCAAGAGACCCGAACACCAGTCAAATACTACACCCCGCAAGCAATCAACACCAATTTGCATGTAGTTCCTTGAAGCCAAGTGTTGTGGAGAATTCCCTCCAATCCTGTTTAGAGTAATCAGGATGACTTTCAATGGGAAGCTCGCAATGGAGATGATCGGGACTTGGCTACCACATTTTTCAGTGCCTGGAAAACAGTAAGTGTTGGCATAGTCTTGTACTGATAACGCACCAACTCCTCTGAATGTGCCTTTTAAGTTTACCATTTCCCCTCTGCAGGATAAACTTGTTATGAAATAGATGTCGTCAATTGTAAGTTCAAGTATCTCTCCCTAGATATTAAACACTCCTTGGTCGGCATCCCAATATTTAACAAGAATTTGGAGGAGATATGCCTGCGCTCTCGTGCTGGTGGTTCGAAATTTTTTTAGCAAGCCACATCATCGTAGCGTGGTTAATGTCAATGGATCGCCCATAGCTTGTATATCCATATCCTCATGCTCCCTTTCCCTCCACAGTAGCACCATACCTACATTCATTCAACCATTTCACCCTTTAGTTTTTCTTTTTTCTTTTTTAAACTGCAACACCTACGACTATATGCACTAGACAGATGTGGCCGCGGGTAGGCTTATAGCAAAGTCATGCATTTTTCTCGTACTCGCGAGTTTGCTATAGGTCAACCCATGGGTATGAGGCCCTACTTTTAAAGCCTTGATAAAAACAAAATAACCACCAAAAATAAAAAAACAATGGATTAAATTGAAAGTAGAGCGAGAGACCACTTACTTGCAAGTGGCGGAATTCGATTCGGTGGCCCGGTATAAGCATTACAAGCGTTTGAAGAAAGAGGTTCTTTTTACCCTTTTGCCCAGACAAATGAATTTGTGAGTTTTGTTGTCATTTTGAAACTATTTATAAAAGTCATTTATAAGTTTTACCCACTTTTTTCAATTCTATATAGTTTCAAAATTGTTTTTTAACTTTATTGAATCACTAATGACTTTTTAAGTTCTTTTTGGTTAGGTAAAGATCGAAGGGACAATTCTCATTTCCATTTGTCACATTGGTCTATAAAGGTTTGATTTTCTTTATGACACGTCAGTTTAGTCCAGAAACTTGCTGTTACGTTATGTCATTTTGAAATCTCTTTGATCATGTTATAGGTCATTTGTTACTAATCTGGTCATCCCTATAATATCAACAACATTTCGTCATTTGACAAGATTAAGGAACTTAGTTTCCTTGATACCCATAGAGTATTTTTAAGCCCTTGTTAGACTCTTTAAAATCAAACAAGATCGTCGAGTATTCTTGTTTTGTTCAAACTCGTTAAAGGAAGCGAACAATCATCCACTTACGTATACGTTTACCCTTTTCCAGACCTTCGTGGATTAGTTACGAAAAATGTATACTCTAGTCATACATGGCTAGAAGATTTCTTCTCTCATTGTTTTACACTTTTTCGGGTGAGGAGACTAACTTTACGAAAAAGAACCTTTAGGAGTCTTCTTTAGGGTTTTCAAGCTCTCGAAATATGAAAACACCAATGAGCATTCACCAACTCGGGCTCGATGTGAAATCCACGAGAGGGTATATAGAGTTCTTGTTTAAGTTTTCCATACTCTTTAAATATGAAAACACCGGCGAGCACATATCAACTCGGGCTTGATACTAAAACCCACGAGTGGGTGTATGGATTTATTGTTTAAGTTTTTTAGACTCCTTAAAATTGAAACACCGACGAGCATGAACAGATCCAAGCCCGATATTAAAATCCATGGATCAGTGTTTTGGAGTATTAGTCTATCTCTTCTTCAAAATCGTTAAAAAATGAAGAAGGTCTTGAGTTTCCCTCCCATGGAATCGTTAAACTTACACATGGTTGTATTTGTATCAAGCAGTCTTCTCCCTCTTTCTTCGAGCTTGTTTTAAAAATGAAGAAGGACTATTGAGTTTGATTTCTTGGACTCATTAAAACCAACAAGAAGGATATTCTTTAATAAAAAGAGAAAAGGGAAGGGAAGTATGCCAATCATCTTTTCAGTTTAAAGGCAGTAAGATAGTCATATCCTTGAACAAAGCACCTTTTGAATCTATCAAATAGTTGGGTTTAATTTTTGACCTTAGGATAAAACCCGATCTCATAGTTTTTTACTCCTATAGTTGGTTACTCTTCCAATCATATGGAGAATCCGTTAATATGTCCTACATTACAGATTTATATCATGGTCCCTTTGTGTTTTCAAAAGCTTCCTAAATCACTTTTGTGTCGTGCTCATTGTTCAAGGATACCACCTCTATTTGACCATTCTACAGTTACCTTGACCTCATGTGTCGGATATTCTACAGTTACCTTGACCTCATGTGTCGACCATTCCCTGGTGTCAGTTTGTTTCATCATGTACTCAGTCCCATTCCATATCAAATCAACCTTTGAGTATTCCTCGTGTTGGATGACGGAGGATTCCTTAAGGCCTCCCTTCCGAGGGACTTCATCCCATCGACTTCAACTCATCTTGCTTTGGGAAAGAAGTTTAGATTTATCGGTAGTACCTTGGGGATTGCAGTCATCAGTGGCAATTTCCCTCTCCATTGAGTAGTGGGAATACATCAATGTCTCCTACTCGATGGATTCTTCAAGTGTTCGACCTCAGAACTTCTTATTCACACTTGTTAGGATGTACTGGGTACCTTGGGCCCCATTTTCATTATCGGTGGGTGCCCTCACATTTGTTAACAGTATACATCAATGATTGTTAATAAAATGGTATCCCCCATGTTTGACTCCAACTCATTTATTCGCATGGTCAGGATTCGTACCTTGAGACGATTTGGACGAAGACCTTGGGCCTATGATAGCATTATCACATTTTTTATTTCCCAGGTTGTGCAAGACTAAGCCACACTCATTTTTGGTTCTTGATGAGACATAGATCCAGTTTGTTTTTATGGCTATGATCTCCTGTTTGAAATGGATCCACGCTTGTCAAGAGAGAGGAGAAGGAACCTAGGGACTGGTTGCGAAGGTGCTTTATGTAAAGTCAGGTATAACATTTGTACTTGTTGCATTCTTTGACAATAAAAGATCGAGACACTCTTCCTTTCCCAATAAAAGTGTTAATGTTTATTGTGATTTTATTATAATTGATGTTATTCCATTCATTAATATCAATGTTTATTTATATTTAAACTGGTTTGAGGAAGGTCTGTGTGTGTTTTGCAGGTTTGTTGCGGTAGATATCGAGGGAGAAAAGCTTGGACTGACCATCATAAAAAAGGTACATTTTCTCTGAACTTTGATCCTATTTTTTTATACCAATGTATGCAAAGCTCTATGTGTCTATCTGTCAATCCCTAATACGTTGGTAGTCTTCCCTACTATAAGGACTTTTCCCTAACAACAATGAGCCTCCTCTTTGACCTTCTTGATCCCTATATCAATTTTATGTTTCATCTTACCTAATGCAATCAAATTGACTTCCACCTATATGGAATCATTCATCATGTTTTCTAGTGTAGGAGATCTCATCTCCATCAAGAGTAATGCAAAATCACTATCAAAAGCATCTTCATAGTGTAACTTAGCTGCACCTGGGGGAGGTTTAACTTCAACAAGAATAAAATCATAAGCGTTTGTAAACCTAGCAGAAAATTGTTGGACAATTTTAGCAGGGTCCCTCTTCAAATTATTATACTGAGTCAAAAGCTGAAGATGATTCTTTTAATATCCAATTTTCTGAGAAAGAGTGTTTCAAATGCTGCAAAATTAGGAATACTTCCTGCTTGAAGACCCCTAAACCACTTTTTAACTTCTCCACAAAAACTCTAGGAAACTAGTCTCATCTTAACATAAACATCATCAACCTATTCAAGATATATAAAATCATTGAACCGATCCAAATGTTGTTGAGCAATGATGTTTTCATTTGCACCATACTGTTTTATCCTCTGAGCATAATTCTGACGCAAGTCAAGAAGCTGAGCAGGGAGGAAAAGGGGATAATATCTAACCGCCATATCTATACAAAAGGTTTGGCTTGGGATTGTTGAAGTACTAGGAGAGGCAGATATGGATATATTTGTATGCGATGAGGGGGAAAATGGTGTTTTCAGACCAACCAAATTTGATCAGGCTCCTTTGTTTAAGAAAAAGTAAAGGGTCTGAACTTCTAAGATCTTCAATCTGTTTTAACTACTTTTTGAGTTTGGTGGTCAAAGAAACCCAAAAGACTTGTTTTTCTTTTTCAAAGAATACTAGATCTTCTTATTTTTTTGATTTTCGGAAGGAAGGACTATAAGTTCTGAACCTCTCAATATCAAACACAATATGACTCAAATCCATCTCTAATTTATTTGTAAATAAGGACAACTCAAACTTTTCATCAAAAGAAATCTCTTCTACAGTTTCAAGTTTTTCCGCAGGAAAATGTATAGATGTTTCAAATAAAGGATAACCTGGTTGAACTGGGCCACTTGATTCAACTTTCTTAACACACTTCCTTAAAATATTTTATGGATCTGGAACACCTTCAACAGGGTTTGGATCATGATTCCTTCTTGTATAAAATTTCCTATTAGCCATAATTTCTCATTTAGATCGGCCTTATAATGTACTAGGGTAAAATTACAGCCAAATCTAGTGTCTGAAACTCTGTCTACCCTCAGGACTCAGATCTGAACACTGCAAGAACCTTTCTTCCCAGGAAGGATGATGCTTTCGTTTCCCCGTCAACGACACCAAGATGTTATCACTTAGTAATTCCTCTGGGTTGTTTTAGAGAAATCCCCAAGGTAACCTTTTCAAAAAACTTGAGGAAGGGAAATGACCTTTTCCAAACCATAGAGGGCTCTCTCAATACAAATGAATCTAGGAAGGTCGGATCTGGAATAAAGATATAGGTTTTGATAAATTTGCGGGTTGAGTAAATAGAACAAACCATTGGGAATACGATCACACAACTGATTAATGGATTAAAGACCTTAGAGTAAGGATAAAGTGAACCTTCAGAAGGGAAAGGTAGCCAATGAAACTTTGATTTAACAAGTCTAGTTGTAGTATGGGGAGCAAAAATAAGATATATAGACCATTATCTCAGGGCATCTATCAAGGATGAATCCCAAAATAAATTTAGAAGAAAGAAGTGGAATACTTAATTTCCATGAAAAGAGCATCAAATACAAGATGAATTCCATTCACCATTTTCCAATTAAATATTTGAAAGAAAAACACATTTAATGGAAAGATTACATAGGAAAAGACATACACAAAGATATCACAGTACCAGGTTGTAGAAACACATAAATCCTTGGAAATCAATACATTAATATCAATCTGAAATTTTATGTATTAAAAAGTATTGCTCTTCATCCAATATATACAAAAAACATTACATAGGCCTTAGGAGGATTATAAATCCCCAAAATCTTCCAACAATAGGAGATAGTTTCAAAATATCTAAGTAAAACAGTCTAACCCCTACAAACTAGGGTTTACAATTCAAAACAACCAATGCAATTTTTACAAAATTTGAACTTTGTGATTTGTCAAGATTTTCATGGTCTCCATATCATCTAGATATAATGTTGAAGTGGCATCATCAGCTGCGGCTTGGAAGCTTCTAGAAAGTAATTTCCTGCACATTTCGCAGCGAATTGAGAACGCTACGAAATGTTAAACCCAAAATATTTCACAGTAGACAACACACTACGAAATGCTCTTCTTTTATCTTTTCTCATTTTCTTTGATGAATTAGCACACAAATTGAAGAATTGACCACTTGCATCCTCCTTTATCTTATACGATAAAATATGAAAGTGATCCTTGTCACCAAAATTTCCAAAAAACCCTAATTATAGTTCTTTGAAAACTTTTCAAAACATAAGCAAGCATTTTGCCTTTTTTATCTTAAAAACCCCTTTCTTAAATTATTTTCCATTCCATTTCTGAAAACATACTTATCTGACCATTCCTTCATAATCCCAAGTCTCCAAAACATGTTTAGTGCAGGCTAAGGTTTCTTCTTTATATGCAATAGGCAATATCTGGAAAAATACTTTCTTCAAATAAAATTGAAGATGATTAGGCATTCTTCTTATCTTGAATTCCTTGAGTCGACTGCTTCAACAATGATCTTTAGATTTCTTTTTGACACTTTACTTTTTACACTCTCCATTTCTTCTTTCAAGGCTCTATTTTCTGCTTGCAAAGTTCTGTTATGCCTTTTCAAATTAACAATTGATTTCTAGTGATTAACCATCTTTTAAACGTTTTCTTGGCACCCTTTATCCTATCCTCAATCTTATTCATCTCACCTACTATCTTTACTACTTTTTCCTAGTGGTATTCTTTCTGATTTCTGTTCTCCTCCCTCAATTGGACTATCATCAATTGTGCCTTTTTAAGCTGAATCTTAAGATCTTTATTTACATCAACATCCTTTGATTCCTGTAGCTGGGATGGTACTTGTTTCTCCACTGGGACTTCTTCCTTTACATCATCTCTGGTTAGGGATCTTCTTTTTTCTGATCTAGTCAGAGGTCTACTTGATGTAGGGGCTTCTTCATCTTCAGTATTAAATACCAACTTCCTTTTTCATTTTCATTTCTCTTTAGTATTGTTAGGGTTTTACCTATGTCTTGGGCCTGTAGACCATCCTTTTCTTTTCTTTGATGTACCTACTTCTATTTGAGTATCCTTCTGAACAAGGGAGGGTGTATTCTTTTTTGCATGAGGGATTCCTACAACTTCAAGTATAAAACTTGATGATAGTAAAAAGATCTCCCAACCCAAATTCTTGTTTTTCAACTCTTCTAAAACCAACAATTTAATCAAACCAAAATGAAAAGAGATTTTTCAAAAATTTTCTTCTTCCTTTGAACCTTATCAGCCATATTGCCTAAAATCCTATGAAGTAAAAGTGTAGATTCATGGATTTCTTACCTATGAAATGCATTAGCATCCTGATGTGATAATAGTAAACAATCATGAATCTTCCTTCACAAGTAAAATTATTATGTACAACTATCAACAACTGATGAAATTGATCTTGGATATGTGTCTTTGGGAATCCAACAGACAAGGTTTCATCCTTAAATTCAGGTTTAAGAAAGTCATTGTAGAAGCCTCTTCAACACCCATACCATTAAACCACTTCTCACCAGCCCTGGGAATCCTTGTGGAAACTGAGATTGTTCTTTATGAGACAATAAAATCCAATGGTCCAAATTTAGTTTGCACTCCATCATAGTTCAAGGTAAATTGCTTTGTAACCTCCAAATTCCCTCCTTGAAGCCTCTGGAAAAACCTTAGGGATCCAGCCCTTCGAAACATTTCAACCACAGATGGGTCTAACTCTATCACTTCATATCTGGGGGTTCATACCTAACAATTTCCCCTCCCTTGTTATATATTTTCTTCTTCTATTTGACCATCATGAATAATCGAAACGTGCCTACAAAATGTTTTCTGGAAACCTATAGTAGTCTGGAAGAATGCACACCTTGTGAAATTTGCAACGTTTTGAAGGTTTTGCGGCGAATTGTGTAATCCGTGGTGAATTGAAAAATGGGCAAGGGATAATTTTCAGGGTAGAGGGGATATTCATAACATCCAAGCAAATTTGCAGCGACAAGGTAAACTCACAACTAACATTTAATTCGTAGCGAACATGAATTAGCAACAAGTAGAGATTTCGTAGCGAACTAGAAAAAAAGGTGATTTTGTAGCAAGTTTTAACTCATGATCAAGCGAGGCTTGGCAACGGGAAATTGTATTATAGGTCATTTTAAAAGAGAAAATCACCGACTCAAGCATGGCATCACAAAAATTTATAAGATTTAGAGGGTTTCTAAAACTGACCTGAAATATAAGACTTGCGCTACGAATTTTTAGGTAATTTCGTAGCACTAGCTTGATTGGTATTTTAGATCATCATTATATTTTAAAACTAATTGATGAACCTTTAAAATAAAACTTAGATGAAACACCATCATGACATGAACTTTAGGTTTGAAAAAATATGACAAGATACGACTCGCGCTACGAAAACTCCTAACTTTTTGCAGCATGAAATAACTCTTGTCATCATTATTCTTAATGATCCTTTAAAGTGACTTTAAAGACATGTGACTCACATGGCATATTTTAAAGACTAAATTATGAAATGATGGACAACAATATGGCTAATATGAGATCAAAGACTATAACACAACCCTAAGTGAGCTTTAGGACCAAAACTTGAAATATGATCTAACCAAAACCTTAACCAAATGAATGACTTGACTTTAGACTCTAAATACAATGAATTTTATGATTGAAACAATTCCTTGATCCCAAAACAAACTTGTGATCCATAATGCATTACAATGCACTAACACCTTCCACTAACACAACAAGTGGAAGAGGCCAATCGATATTGGAGACCCCTATTACTATGTGTGGTTGGTGGCAGCATGATTGTGTAGAGATAGATGTTGGAAATCCTCTTCTTTCCGCACTTATTTTTTGCATAATTGACCATTGTGGAGGACTGAGAAAAAAAAAACTTAAGGAGCAGCAACAACATCACCGGGGAAGATGACAGTGAAACCCAGGTTCAATTCCCACCTGGCCCTCCCCCTAGTTGTGGGAAAGTTATGTGTAGATCTGTGTTGTAAGGGGTTTTTTAAGGGCTTGATTCGAAAACTTGACCTCATGGATTGAGATGAAACCCTCAATTCTTTGTTCTGAAGCTAGTTGCAAGTGGAGAATATGAAGATGGAGATTATTTGATGGTTGGGGTGCTTTTAGTCCTAGGTTGTATTCAACCACTCATTCAACTTGTGCTTATATAATATTCACACGTTTTTCAACCTGGAAGTTTTTGAATTCATGGATCATATAATATGCTAGTGATTTAAGAGGTTATGGTGAAGTGGAACCTATCCTTGAATTTTTTTTAACTTTGTAAACGTAACATATTGAGCTTTGTCAAGTCAATATGTTTGTTAGAATTGAATATAAAAATGGGTAGATGATGTATGGAAGCTTCAAGAAGAAGAAGAAGAAGAAGAATGGGCAAACATGTTGAAGTTGTAGGGGTACAAGGTGTAGATGAAGACTCGAAATATGCAAACCAATGGAAGGTATATGGATTTGATCATGCGTGCCATTATCTTTTTCTTTGTAATGTATAAGTCATTCTTCAATATGTGGTAAGGTGTGTTGTAGCTAAAAGGAAAATATAGCTATGTGTTTTTGTCTCCTCCGATTGTTCCTTCATGAAAGATTGTTTGAAGAATGAGGCACCATAATTCCTTAGATTTGTAGGTACATAGTGTAAGATTGGCATAAATAAATCTAGTATCTAGACTATTATACTAGAGAATCGGAAAACATTACGGTGGGGTGCCTAAGTTTCTCAGTAGATGGAAATATGTCTATAGGATGGCTAATTGTTCAATATTTCCAGTCATGTTGATGTTTGTCCTTAGAGTACAATAGGTTCCTAGTCAAACTATGTGGTACTAGTGTTTGGTCCAGTTATGCCCTAGAGTATGTGCACCGCTCCCAGTTAGATCTACCCGAGCAAGGGGTCAAAATTTTTGATGTAAAGATCAAGTTGAAGTGTAGAGTGTTGATTTGGGGATAAATACCCATAATAATGTCATGGATGGTCCGCTTGATTTCCACCTATAGGAGGTGCTCGCCCTGTAGGGGTTGGTGCCCTTGGGGGGCTAATCACTTGGACACATGATCACACTCATTTAGTTTCCATGTAAAAGGTGATAGAACTTCGTAAAGGGCTTTGTACCCTATCTAACACACCTTATTTGTTCACTTGGACCTATTTTACCCATCCTCTTGGCCGTGTTATCCTTATTGAAGAAGCCTACAAGGATAATGAAGGACGACATTGAGGGAACACATCTATTGGGGTAATTGGAGCATGTCATCCTCATTTTGGGTACACCTAGCACTTGGTGTAGCCTAATTGCATTTTTATTACTACTTTTATGTCATTTAGAGAGATTTTATTGTTATTTTGAGTGGTTTAGCCCCCAAAGTTGTGGGTGAGCAAGCCAAATGTTATATTAATTTTACGTTATATTGTAAGCTCATAACTTAAAATCAGGTGAGGCTAGTCCTATATAAATAGCGTTTCCCTCTCATTGTAAAAATACAACAAGATATGGGTTCATTATGATATCTTTTCTATTTCTACTGGTTTATTGAAGCTCTTGATGCTATGTGCACCTCCCTTTGGATGATATTTCTTTCTTGAAGGATGATTTGATGACGTTCTAGGGTCTTATTTACACATGCTATTGGTTGATGCTAAAGAATAGTTGTAATAACTCAAAGCACAAAGGTGACCGAAGATGCTATCTTGCTCATCTTTGTTAAATGTTGGTAAGTTATACTTCTAACCTAGTTTAATGGTGTTTTTATGTTGCATTATTCTAAAGTGTTAGGGTTTCTTACTCATATTTTGTTAACCTTGCATGAGGAGACCTTCCTTCCATAGGAATTATCCATTGTTAATGGGCCTTTGGACTTCTTCTCTTGCCGTAATTAGGCTCTTCTAACTAATTCTTGAAGTTGATAGTTGATGCCTTAATTGCAAGATTTGAAATCCATCTTAAGAGAGGGACATTGGTATCGATCTCTCAATGCCCTAGGGATTGAGACAAGAGTCATATGCTCTATCTTTTTGACAAATCTATCTATCTTTTATCAATTTATATCCCTTTTATTTTACATGCATCTTTATATACTAAAAATCCTAAAAATATAATATTGCTAGAAAAATACCTAAGAATATGAATAAATTAAAAAAAAACAATAGTAGCTGTGAACTTGTTTTTCTGGTCCACCCTAAAAAATTTCCCTGGGGTCTTAGCCACAAATCCTAGAGGGCGTCCTCTTCTGAGGAATTGCATTGGGATATGTGAAAACCTTGTAATTGGTGAATTAGACGCAATTTGATAATTCTGGTCCACCCATCAAATTTGCCCTAATGGATTTATCCATAGATTCGAGGGCATCCCCATTTTCATTGGTGTTAGTGTTTTTTTTTTGTAAATAAACACTATATATTACTGCTGAAAAAAGTACATAGCTTGTCTCATAGAGTCTTCAAAATCACAGACACTCCCGTCCAAACATAGCCAAATAGGAGTCATGACATAGACAGACTTTTTATAAAAGTTGACCTCAAAATTCCTATACAACCGATGACTTCCAAAGTAGCTAGAAGAGATATCATAACAAAACCAACTACCAAGCCCATAGAGGCTCAAAAAAGAAACAACAGTACCTGAAATTTAAATAGGGGTAGAAGGAACAGAAGCCCTGTAGCGGCTATCCAGGTTCGCCTGCATTCCACTGGTCTTCGTCTTCTCCTTATCGGCGCACGCCAGATTCTCTGTGGAGTTCCAGTTGCTCTTACGGCTGGTACCCAAGGGCTCCGCTTCCTCCATACCCAGGAAGTAGAAGGTGACTCCCAATTTTTTAGCAATCGCGTCTATTTTCATATGCATAACATGGTTGTTTGAATTGTGAGATTTCCAGGACCGAACAAGCTATTCATCACCCTGGCATTGGTTGAGATTGTCCATCGTGACATGCGCAAGTAGGTTTTTAGTGACCCAATAGGTCATGATCATGCGCTCATAGGCCGATGCTCGACCCATTGTCGAACCAGGGTCGACTACCCAGTCCTCCACCTCTCGACGAATGTCCTCCGTTGGAAGCGCTTGCACTGTATCCCAAATCTCCTTCTCCACAACATCAATTTCATCCCTGATCGGCGGAGGGATGTGACCGCGAAAGAAAGATGCGGCCTCCTGAGCTCTAGATTTAGTAGAAGAACGAGTCACCCGACCTAGTCTTGCACTCCGTTGTTTAGTAAGCTTTCCCTCGGCTTTCTGACCGACACCCCAATACCCTTCAAATCCTCAGAATTGTACATTGGTGTTACGTTTAAAGCAAGCATAAATAATAAATAACCAACAAGAATAAAACACAATCAACAACTATTTAAGATAGACACTTAATTTACCCTGGAAACCCCATGCGGAGAAAACCAACACCCAATGAAGATCTTTATTACATGGCCAAAACCGGCCATCCAGGCCAAATGAGCTAGCCACCGCTCACCTCCAGGCCACTTTACAATAGAGTGTTCCAGTCCTTTTATAGGCTTCATTACATGCAATACCTCAGGCCAATATCATTGGCTTCCAAATGCCATGCGCCCAAAACTATGTGCTAGGCCTAAACCACCTTTGACTCAATCTCGAGTCAAGGTTAACCCTAAAAATCCCCCCTTTAAACTTGAATTGGAGTAATTCACCAACCCCCCTCAAATTTTTAACCAAGGAATCTCACATACACCCCCTATCACCTAGGTCTTTCTCCTTACTTTACCAGTGAGATACCAGGGGTATGCATGCCTTACCATGTCTTACAACCATATGCCCATTTACATGCAAATTTGTTCCATTAATTTTTTCACATGTGTCTTCATGGTGACTGCATCATCACCATCCATTGCTTCATCCTCTCGCTTTTCCATGCTCACTTTCTTGCTCATCTACTTGCTCATTTCTGTCATGCTCCTTTTGTACCTGCATCCAACCTTGTCATTGACATCCATATAAAGAATAATCCATCTACCGGATTACATGGGTACTTAGCCGCTGCAACCGCCAGTTCTATAGGAATTCTTCACATACATGATTCATCAATCTTGGTCCCAACACTGAGATCAAACCATCTCAGATTTTCCCCTTTACAATCAAATATTCACCTTCTCTAATTCCACATCAAGTTAGCGTACGAGTACACCTACCATCCTTGTACCTACCAAGTGGTTCATTCCACACTTGATGCAACATCCCTTCTTTGCACATAAGAGGGATAGCTTGTGCTTCTAACACCCAGGGGAATTACATTCTAACCAGGGACCATAAATGTTGGGGTGTCAGGTACCACCCAACATGCACCCCACAATTAATGCAAAAAGCTAGGTACAATAAGCCTTTTAAAATACTTATCTTGCTTCTCATGTGTAGAATTTTCATAACCTATGTCTAACTTTACCATGACCCATAAGAACATTGGAATTTCAAACACCCTCATTTAATTCCTTATAACTCATATGACCATAAGAAATATGTCTCACCATGAGAAATTTACAATGACAAACCCAAAAATTCCAAAGTTACATACATAACTTTTTCTTTAACAAATTTCTTGTTACCCCATGTCTCCTTTCATGGAAAACTAATTTTAATAATTTTTTTTACCTCTCTTCATGGTTTGAGTACTACTCTTCGTGGATCTCTTCAACTGATTGACATGAGATCGATTCCACGATCAACCGCAACCTCATCTACATCAAGAAGACTTGCATGCTCATGATTTTTGAATAGAATCAAGTTGGGCAAACATTTACTTTGTTTTCAGTTGGTCTTCTCACGGGAAGACTTTTGGACCGCTTTAACACACTAAATCCTTAATGATTGGGGCAACATTTTTTTTTCACCAACGATGTTCAACATTCACGACAGTCATTCGGGGCTTCTTTCACGATAATTTCTTGCAGCAATGATGGATCTCCATGGTTCCAACAATCCTGACTCTTCTCCTACGACCTTTCTATAGGCTGCCACGTTCACCTCCTCCTAATCAAGCCTCACGCAGATGATGCCGAATGTAATACCCCAATTTTGACCCTTATGCTATATTGGATTTTAATGTAAATATTGTATATGCAATGTATATTTCCCTAGCATGGAGCTCAAGGCTAAGGCCCCACTAGTGTATATTCATATTTTATTTAAAATGGACAAGCATTTGACATTTTGTTAACCATGTGCTATTAAGCCATGGAATATTGTAAATTGATGTAAATATTTAATATTGCAATAAAATGCCAAAAACTGGCTACGGGAGCAATGAATGAGAAGGGGCCATGTGTATCCACTAGGGAGTGGTGAGGGGGATATGGGGATGAACCTTATGCTGCCAAATGTCATTGTGAGAACCCATTTTACTTTCCTTGATGACATTTATTTCTGTTGTAAGGAAATAGTTGAAGATTTCAGTCCATGGCTTCAATGGAGCATGGGCAGCCCAAAAATTCGTATGGCAGAATATCGGCTCTGTTTTCTTGTACCACAAGTCACTCTACCTCATGGGGGTTGCTTCATTCTCATTCCCATTCCAGTGTGGAAGAACCCGGCATCAATTTTCATCCAAAAACGAATTCCTAGCAGTGAGCAAAACCAGAAATCGCAACTTTGCAAGAACCCACGTTTTGAAGAGCCAGTAACGCCCAGATTTGGCATTTGACAGTAAAATCCAAAGGGGGATCCATAGATATGAACCTTGGGGCAAATTTGAGAGTATTAGATACTTCAAAATCCATTGGAAAACCCAATATTTATAGCCCAGAAAACCAGTGATGGGATTGAGTTATTTGATGAATAGAATTGTGAGAAATCCAATTGTGAATGACTGAGCAAAGGTTGGGTTTGCTTGATAAACCCAGTGAAGGCTAGAATCTCAAGAATTAGCAGCTGGACCTTTCTATGCCTATCCTGAAGAGCACTAGAGGGAAGGGACGCCTGAGGGACTGTGCAGTAGAGAAAGGGACCTTCATTGTGTTGGGTGTGGTAGGTAATGTGGGTGCCTCGACTGTTGAATTCCTTTGAGATGCCTGTAGCTCTGTGGATGTGCTCACTAGCTTAGCATTGCCCTCCTTTGTCTGTTGTATTCTTGATAAACCCAACTATGAGTTGGATTAGCATGAATGTTGAGTGAAACCATGGATGTGAGTGAGCCTGTTTAGTTCCTCCTTATTGGATACACAACCCAGCTCGGGGGTGATCTCTCAGCTGAAAGAATACAAGCTAGACAGAGATCTATGGTTGGGTGGAATGTTGCTCTCACATAGCCAGTTGTTTGGACAACTTCATCTTTAAGATAAGTGTTTTCTGTGATTTACATTATATGCATTTTGTGTTCTGTAATGTGTTAATTCAGAATGGTAATTATTCCTGTTAATGGAATGGATATGGAGCCTATGCATAGCATTGGAATGGAATTGAATCCCTGGGTGTTGAATCATCATATGCCTATGTTAGATATGAGGATGCATTACGGTTTGTGTGCTTGCAAATATGTGTATTTTCGTTGTGTTTATTTGAAGTATGAGCCTGCAAACAAAAGATTTTAATTGTTATGAATTTATGAGTAATGTATGGGGCTGGGATTGTCAAATAAGCCCGATAGATTGGTCATGTTTCCCTTCCTGGAATCAAATAGATGGAAGGGGACGTGACACCGGATCTCTTGGGAATCGTTCTATGCCTCCTTCACACCTCAGATCCATGACAATAATACCATATTACATGAAGACTCGTCAGGCAGATATGGGCACATGCACGCAAGGTCTTCTCATAACGATATCCTTGTAGCGACTCTCCTTTAAGGAAGTCCATGACTAAATTAGCTGCTCCATGAAATGGCATGGCTTACGGCCTGCCATGATATTATTGTTGCCTCGATTTTACTTAGGAACCCACAATCCACTAGGAGATCCTCCTCCACATCTCATTTTTCAATGCACCTCTGCACACTTACAGCTTTCGAATAAGCACAACTTACAACCATATGGCTCTTATACCACTTGTTAGATTTAAAGTGAGCATAAATAATAAATAAAAAACGAGAATAAAACACAATCAACAACCATTTAAGATAGAAACACAATTTACCTTGGATACCTCATTCGGAGAAAACCAGCACCCAATGAAAATCTTCATTACATGGCTAATACTGGCCTTCCGGGCCAAGCGAGCTAGCCACCGCTCACCTCTAGGCCACTTTACAATGGAGTGTGCCAATCCTTTTATAGGCTTCAATACATGCAATACTCGGGTCAATACCATGGGCTTCCAAATACCATGGGCCCAAAACTATGTGCTAGGCCTAAACCACCTTTGACCTAATCCCGATTCAAGGTTAACCCTAACACTTGGTGCATTGGGAAACATAAAATCACCAAAATTAGGGTTTTTGCAAGGTTTTTACAGTCTTTATTGGACCAAAAAGTGTGCACTATGCCACTTGATCATCTCCCCTTCAAAGCACATTTTTATGAGGTTGTGCATCAGAAAGCAGGGTATTTTTTAAGGATTGTAATATTATACCTAAGTATAGTATTCTAGGCGATTATTTTGGATTGAAAAAATCATATATGTAGATAGGAAGGCAAATATTAAATATCAAACATACAATTTACTACCAAAATGTGTAAATTTTGGCAAATATTATAGTAAAAAAACATATTTTATGTAAATATAGGCGATATTAGAGCTTAAAAATGACCAAATAGCGAATTTATTTTTTGAAAAAAGGCCCCAAAAATAGCCAATTGACGAAATTTCGCCCCTAAAAATTTCACTGTCGGAAAGTGTGAGACCCTCCCTTGCGAGTTGTGTAGTTACATTGAAAGGTGTTCCATTTTAGGAGCGTCGTTTCCATCAGAAATAGTTTTCGTTTGATCGAAAACGGTTTCTGGTTGCTTCAAAAACGCGTATTTCATCAGATCTGAAGGTATAATGTTACAGTGACATTTTTTTTCTTTTTTTTAAAATATTATCTTGTATTTTATCAGTTTTTATTATTAGATTTTTTTGTTTCGGATTGTTGCTCTCCCTGTCTGCGTATGCTCTTTGCCGTGCACCTCGTGCGATCTCGACGAATCAGAAACAGAAAGGGAAAGGGTTTTTCTCGGCTGCGTATGCTCTTTGCCATGCACCTTGTGCGATCTCAGCAAATCAGAAACAAAGAGAAAACGTAGACTTTTTGGGCAAGCTAACTAGATCTAGCCCCATAAGTGTGGAAAATGTTTTTTTTGTTTCGGTTTGTGGTGTGATTTGCAGGAAAAGAGGCAAGCACGGAAACCGAGGGAGAAGAGTAAAAATAAAAAAAACCCTTCCTCTTTCCCTTCTTTTACATACCTTTTAACATTAGCTCACTTGGTTCAAAGTTGTTTTATTCCATAATAGGTCTTGAGTTCAAGTTTTATTAAGTTACTTTTAAACAAAGGTGCATGCAATTTATATTTTTAAGTTACTTTATTGTAAAAATACATCTCACTTAAATAATAAAAATAAAAATACAAAGTGAGTCACTTAAGTTTTTTTTTTGTTGCACTATTTAAAGTAACATCATTGTAAAAGTGAAAATCATTTATTTTATAAAAGTGATTCACTTAAAAGCAACTTTCTTGTAAAGTGAATTTCAAAGGTTCATCTTGGGAAGAGGGGGGTTCTTTTTTTAGCTGGACATTCTCTATCTGCCACGTCACTATTGAGGACATCTTCAACATTTTCTTTGTTCAAGCATAACTTCATCATACAGAGTCATTTTTCAGTGCCCTTGTTTTTAAACCACCCATTTTTTTGAGCTCTTCGCATCCAGACTATTGGTTTCTAGTTTTACAGCCATTAATTTTAGAAAATGGCTGCCCCTTGTGATATTCTACTTACCAGTTCCAACTATTTCTCATGGAAATCTTGTATGGAGGATGTTCTACGAAGTAGGGGACTTTTCAGAATTACCTCAGGGAAAGAAACATAACCCATTGATGATGATAAGAAAATAAAATGGGAAAATAGATGTGACGAATCTCGTGGATTGATTGGGATGTCAATCTCTACTGATTTGCGATTCCACATATCTGGAATTGATTAAC
The DNA here is from genome assembly GCA_027924585.1 of Larix kaempferi. NCBI lineage: Eukaryota > Viridiplantae > Streptophyta > Pinopsida > Pinales > Pinaceae > Larix > Larix kaempferi. The sequence continues at coordinate 8,496,210 of BSBM01000431.1, read as the reverse complement.
CTGATACTGCTTGGGACAAGTTGGAATATGTGTTTGGTAAACACAAAGAAATTCAAGGTCATCAACTTGAAAATGAGTTGATTTCTTTAAATCCAAGTGATTTTTCATGCATTCAAGATTATTTATCTAATTACAAAACTCTAAAACTCTTATGTGAAGAATGCAAGATTAAGAGGGAAGACAAACAATGCATTTATCATATTCTTTCAAAACATGGACCTGCATATTCTGTTTTTGTATCTACATTTTACTCCATGAAATAATACTTGACTGCAGCTAGCTATCAAGAGCCTAGTCTTGAATCCTTTTGTGATTCCTTGATTAGAGAGCAAGATAAGCTCATCCATCTTGGAATAATTAACAATGCAGATACATCTGGGAAAGCCTTATTATCCCAACAGAAAGAAAATTCCAAGCCTCCCAAGAAACAAAATTTTCACAATAATAAGTCAAACAAGGGTCCCAAGCCCTCTCAGTCATCTCCTTCTTTAAAAAGTGACAAAGATCCAAGCCAAAATGAAAGAAGACTAAGCATCATTTCAACTATTGCGGGAAAGATAATCATGATGAATCTAAGTGTTTCAAGAAGATGACAGCCTTGGAAGCAACAATGAAGAAGACCACATCAGCCTAGATTCGTCTTCAGAATCTGCCTCCCATGGACATGCACTTTGTGCTTCTGGTTATTCTTATAATGCATCTTCTTCTTCTACTTCAAATGAATGGCTCATTGATTTTGGAGCATCTTATCATATGGCTAAGGATTAAGCCATCTTTTCTACTATGCATGAATGTAACACCAAACAAATATTTGTTGGTGATGATAGATCTCTAAGTGTTGTAGGATATGGAATAGTTCCAGTAGATAATGGTCATTTTAGTGATGTACTATGTGTTCCAAGAATTTCCTACAATTTGTTATCAGTCTATCAAATCACTCATTCTGGTGAAGGTAAAATTGTGACGTTTACACCTCACCAAGTTGTAATCAAGGATTTTAAAGATCCTTAACATGTCCTAACTACCGAAATTTTTGATGATATTACAAGGTTGTACAAATTTAACAACTTTGGATCATCACCTTTTCCTTCAGTTTTTGTTGCTCATAGTGATAACTTGAGCAAACTTTGGCATGAGCGTTTTGGTCACTTAAATTATCGCTCATTACAACAACTATGTAAAGACAATATGATGACAGGTCTTCCGATGGTATCTTGCAGGGATGGTGTTTGTTCCGGTTGTGTACTCGGAAAACATCATTGGGATAGTTTTGACAAACGTGCCTCTTGGCACGCCTCGGTTCCCTTGGAGCTTGTGCATAGTGACTTGTGTGGTCATCTTCCATCTGCATCCTTTTCTGGTTTCAAATATTTCTTAACTTTCATTGATGATTACTCCAGAGTCCAAACACACTTGGGTTTATTTCCTAAAACTTAAGAGCGAAGTATTTAACATGTTCTTGGCCTACAAGGCCCTTGTTGAAAAACAATCTGGTCATCAAATCATTAAGTTAAGATCTGACAATGGAGGAGAATATGTTAACAAAAAGTTCACTACTTTCTGCACTGAACAAGGAATCCAACAACAACACATTATTCCATCTAAGGGACTAAGTCTTTAAAAGAAATGACTAAGATTTGACAATGGAGGAGAATATGTTAACAAAAATGTTGTAGCTGAACTGAAGAACCGCACTTTAAAAAAAATGACTAATTGTATGATCCAATCTAAGGGACTCAGTCTTCAATTTTGGGATGAAGCAATTAATTCTGCAAATTACATAGTTAATCGCACCCCCACTAAATATTTACAAGGTATCACACCCGAAGAAGCATGGAGTAAAACTAAACCTGATGTAAGTCACTTCCGTGTGTTTGGTAGTGAAGCATGGGCTCACATTCCGGATGAAAAATGGAAAGCATTGCAGCCTAAAAGTGAAAAGTGCATATTTGTTGGATATTGTGAAGATGTAAAAGGTTATAGACTTCTTCAACCACATTCTCATGATATAATCATTCAAAGAGATGTTAAATTTGATGAAAATCTCTTGGCCTGCGAGCCTAACTCGGCGATCGTGCCATCTTTGACCTGCGATCCTGATTCGACAATTGTGCCTTCTTCTTCTTCCAGCTTCCTTGACAGGTTTCCAACTCCAGTTTCTGATGATGACAGTGAGGATGAAAATCCACCTCCGCCTGCTCATGTTCCTCCAGTTACACTAGCACAAGTGCTTCCTCGATGGGTCCATTCAACATGTGAAGCAACTGGTGATCTTGCCGGTTATCCTAGAGATCAACGTCGAACACGTTCTCAGTTTCAGCGAGCCTCTTCTCTTTTGTGCTTCCTCGATGGGTCCATTCAACATGTGAAGCAACTGGTGATCTTGTCGGTTATCCTAGAGATCAACGTCGAACACGTTCTCAATTTCAGCGAGCCTCTTCTCTTTTGGCTCAGGTTTCATAGAATCATGATCCATAAACTTTTGCAGAAGCTTTAGGAAATCTAGATTGGGATGCTGCTATGGATGAAGAATATTCGTTCCTTAATGGTGAATGATACTTGGGATCTTGTACCTCTTCCAAAAGGAAGAAAACTTTTCAGATGTAAATGGGTCTATAGCACTAAGTATGCATCAGATGGAAGTGTTGAACGACTTAAGGAAAAATTAGTTGCCAAAGGTTTTTCACAAGTTGAAGGGATTGACTACAATGAAACCTTTGATCCTGTCGCAAAAATGAACTCCATCCGCCTTGTTCTTTCCCTTGCAGCCTTACATAACTGGGAAGTCCATCAAATGGATGTCAAGTCTGTATTCTTACATGGTGATTTACAGGAGGAAATTTACATGGAACAACTTCCTGGATATGTTCATAATAACTCTAGCCTTGTCTGCCACCTTAAGAAATCCTTATATGGCCTTAAGCAAGCTCCTAGAGCTTGGTATGCCAAAATGGATAGCTTTCTACTTGACACTGGTTTTTCTAGATGCCATTCTGACCCCAATGTCTAACCAATAAAGTAGGAAACCATCTCATCATACTTGTCCTATATGTTGATGACCTTATTCTTACTGGTAGTGACCCTAAGCTTTTAACCCATGTGAAATCCAGTCTTAAGCAAAATTTTGAAATGTCAGACTTAGGACATTTGCATTATTTTCTTGGTCTCCAAGTCTTGCAAACCAAAGAAGGAATATTTCTTTCTCATTCTAAGTAGGCTTGTGACCTTCTTCATCGCTTCCACATGGAGGATTGTACACCAGCCCCTTCTCCCTTCCAGTCTGGAGTCAAACTTTCTACCACTTGTACTTCACCTGAAGTAGGTGCCACCTTGTATCGTCAGCTTGTTGGTAGTATCTTATACTTGACTCATTCACGTCCTGACCTTTCCTTTGCCATTGGTCGTGTTTCCCGTTATATGCAAACACCTCATGAAAGTTACTGGATCGCAGCTAAAAGAATACTTCAATATATTCGAGGTACAATTTAGTTTGGGATTCATTACAGTACAGGGGGGAAACCTTTGTTGGTTGGTTTCACTGATTCAGATTGGGCCGGTGATCCTGATGATCAAAAGTCTACTGCAGGTTATGTTTTCAGTCTGGGATCTGGAACTATCACTTGGGCTTGTAAAAAACAACAATCTCTTTCTCTTTCTTCAGTAGAGGCAGAATATCGAGCCGTAGTTAATGCCAGTCAAGAAGCTTTATGTCTTCGACAGATCCTTTCAGAGTTTGGATTCGAGCAACGATAACCTACTCCACTTTGGTGCGATAATAAAAGTGCCATCAAGATCGCCAAAGATTCAGTTATACATCAACATAGCAAACAAATTGAGCTACGTATGCACTTCATCAAAAATCTTGTTCATGATCGTGTTCTTGAAGTGCTCTTTTTCCCAAAGATAATCAAGTTGCAGACATCTTCACCAAGTCTCTTATAGAAGCGAAATTTTCTAAACTTCGATCTATGTTAGGAGTTTAGGAATTTGTCATTAAGGGGGGATAGGCTCTAATGCCTCCTTCCTTCTCCTAATAGTGTCACTTTTGTAAATCCTTCAATCCTATCCCAAGTTGTTCTTAAGGGGGATGTTAGGATATTTAGACACTTAGGAGTTAGTTAAGATCAACTTGTGTGATATATCCATTAGGTAAAGTCTGTTTCTTTAGTATGCATTTGTAAATATTTAATATAACGGTCACGATATGTTTTAGACATAGAGTGATCCGACAGCTCAACTTCTCTTAGATCATACCTACCCTTGATCCATGGCTTAACACCTGATTGGTCCATGATCTCTATTTAAAGAGCATGGAGGGTTATTGTCTAGTTGATCAATTATGAGAAGCTCATTTGTAACTTTCTTTCTTTGAATAATAAATTGCTCCGTAGAAGCTATTTGGCTAGGGCTGTGGAGTGTTTCCCCCTCGAGGGTTTAAACCACGTCAAAACATCAGTGTATCGATCTGTGATCTGTTTGTGTGAAGTGGTTGCTCTAGGTGTTCAGTCTTTTGGGAGTACCCTGTGTACCCAAACAATATAGTTGCAGAGCATATTATGATGTTCGAATAATTTGTGACATGGGATATCATGGGCGAGGATCTCAGAATAAAGTTATTTGTAATATCTCTTGATTTACAAAATAACAAGGATGTAGGAGACTGGTATGTGGAGCTTCCTCCTAAGGGGATAGATTCACTCTTGCATTTGGTCAAGGCATTTAGGAAGGAGGGGGATCCTATTATTGACGAAGAAATCATTGAGGCCATGATTTCCCTTCCAAAAAATAAGCATGTTGAAGAAGACACTTTAGGTTTGGGACTTGGAAACTATTATCTGTCAAATACTGTAGAAATGGAAGTGTGTTTTGCTCCTCTTGATTTATCAAAATTCCCCAAGTATTCAAATGAGTTACTAAAGACTTATGGTTAGATTTTCGTGATTATGATGATGATGCCAAGGATCATGTATACAATTTTATGCTATTGGCTCCAAAACATGGTATTAGGGAAGAAGATGTGTACATGAGGTTATTCGTCCTTCAACTGAAAGGAAAGGCCCATGCTTGGTTTGCAAGCCCGACCAAAGGAAAAATATCCTCTTTTGTAGAATTGATAGAGACATTTTGTAGCTATTGGTGCCCAAAAAATGCAAGAAATGGATTCCATATGTTAAAGAAGCAAATAGATTATTCAAGAAAGAAATCCAGGAAGAAGACCAAGTCTTCGAGGAAAATCTTGAAGAAGAACATAGAAAAGATGATCATATTGTCTCGATCCTTGAAGGAAATAAAGAAGACATTGTCAAAGAAATCCATGATGAAGACCGAGACTCAGAAAGCTTGCTTGAATAAACCATGGACCAAGATCTTGTCGATAACATTCTAGGCCTTATGACCGAGGAGGAATATACTCTGGAAGACGAAGATGATCCCATTGCAAGAAATGAAGACCAAGAATCCCTAGTTGAAGAAGTTGAAGAACACAAGGAAATGGTGAGTTCTCTTGACCTGCATGTCATAGTTTCTTACGACATATCTCTTGGTGGAAAATAACAGGATCCTCGAAGATGATGATTATTGGAAGTTCATGGGTCCACCAATCTATGATTCTTCTTGACCTAGCAATATTGTTTCCAAGCCCTCCAGTTGCACATATTTTGAACAAGAAGTATATGAACCTTTCTTGCTATTCATAGAAGAATAAAAGGTTAGTATAGATCGAGCCGAGCCATATTTTTACACAGTTTCTAAATAATCTGATGAAGTCTTTCTTGAAGAGGTACTCCCGGCTGAAGAATGTTAAATTTTGAGCATTAATTCACAATACTCTAGGATCTTTACTGAGAAAATAACATGTACAGTATATCAATGCATAACAATCATATCAAGCATGTCAAGCATCACAAGAATCAAAAGCATGAGAGACAAGAGACACAAAGTTTCAGTGGGGAAAACCCTAAGGTGAAAAACCCCACAACTTCCTCAGAGATAGCGAGAGCAATGGCTCAACCAAAGTACAACCAAAATACACTGAGATAGTCTCCTAGTAGCAGATGATCCTCCTCCTCACTAGTGCGCCACTTTTTGAGTGAGAGAAGTATGAGTTTCCGAGTGATCCAAATAGAGATCTCCCGATCTCTATTTATACTAGTTTGTTTGCCTAGTGACCTTATGGGGCCGACTTGTCTAGCTAGGTATATCAACCATATAATATATATTTCAGGGCCGACCCCACACATGGTGGTCTAATAACCCTTCACCAAGTACACACACTTGCGACACTTGTCAATACACATGATGATACTTCCTTATAGAGGAATAACACATCTCTTATAAGGGTACAATAAATATATATGAAATACATAGATGAAATACATTCCGAAGTTACATATACATCAACACTCCCTCTTAACTAGGAAGGTATTTCTCGACACAGTTCTGCTAGACAAGTCTTCTTCTTGGGATCATCATCATCGATGCATCATCATCGTCACTGCTGCTTCTATATCAACCAATATATAACTCTACTCGTCATAGGAAGTTCTACAGAGCCAGTCCTTTTTCATACTGGATGTAGGCCCACCACCTGCAGGTCTTCGTCATCACTGGCCATACTGTGGAATCCTCGGGACTTATTACGTGTGTCACAAAACCTTGCAAAAGCATCCCAGGACTTATTATGGGCACACAACCCAACCTATCGGATCTCCTAGGGAACTATTACATGTGACCCTACCAAAAAACCTCGAAAGAGAATCCCGGGACTGATTACGAGCACACAGCTCAACCTATCGGATCTCCCAAGGTGCTATTATATGTGGTCACCACAAAACCTCGCAAGAGCATCCCAGGACTTATTACGGGAACACATACCAACCTATCGGATCTCCCAAGGTGATATTACATGTGGTCATGGCAAAACCTTGCAAGAGCATCCCAGGACTTATTATGAGCACACAGCTCAACCTATCGGATCTCCCAGGGCGCTATTATATGCCATAGGACAAAACCTTGAAAGAGCATCTGCCAGATATCCCAGGGCCAAATTATATGCTCATCTGCACAACCTAATCCACGGCCACAGAGTATCATCCTAATACTCACCATACATCATCCTGATGTATACATGATCATCCTGATCATCATCACTGCAACATCCTGCTACATGTCATCTGGAGCAACATCCTGAAGCTCATCATCCATGATCATCCTGATCATATAATGCATCTACCTGATGCATACCAAGTATCTACCTGATACATATCATCATACATGATCCACCTGATCATACCTGATACATATCAACGTACATGATCTACCTGATCATACACTGTATCCACCTGATACATATACAGATACATGGTCCAAGCATCCAACATGATGCATATACAAAACATATACAAATGATCCTACTGATCATATCCAGCATCCAACATGATGTGTACATACATATACATATAAATGATCCAACTGATCATATCCAACATCCTCCTTATGCATATAAAGAGCAGTAACTGGAGCATCGTCCTAATGCTCATCATCCAATGCTTACATCCACAGCCATGTGAAGGATCCTCCTTCCAACATGCTTGGAATGGCTTCTGCAAATGTGTCCATCACTTCTTCCTCAAAGTGTCATCAATCTAAAGAACATCAAGCCTCTCCCTGAAGTACTCGAACTTCACCCTGGCTAGTGGCTTTGTCAGCACATCTGCAATCTACTCGTCCGTCGCAATGTACAGGAGCTTCACAGCTCCTCTCTGCACCATATCCCTGATATAGTGATATTTGATCTCTATGTGTTTCGACCTGTCATGAAACATTGGGTTCTCAGACAGCTTCACACAACTCTAGTTATCACAAAAGATACTAGTAGCATCCAACGGGAGATCAAATAACTCAGACAGTAGCTTCCGAAGCCATCCTTCCTCACAACTAGCTAAACAGGCTGCAACATACTCTGCCTCAGTTGTACTCAGTGCTACGCAGGACTGCTTCCTGCTGAACCAAGAGATCACACCTGATCCCATACTGAAGCAACATCCAGATGTGCTCTTCCTATCTGCAGCACTGCCAGCCCAATCTGAATCAACATAACCCTGCAGGTTAAACTTTTGATTCACTTCATACTTGAGCCCATAATACACTGTACCCTTCAGGTACCTCAAAACATGCTTTATAGAAACCAAGTGAACACTGCTCGGATCCGTCAGGAACTGACTCAATGTGTTCACCGCAAAGCAAATATCTGGTCTCGTGTTCGTCAGGTACATCAAGGACCCAATCATCTAACGATACATAGAGACATCAACCGGCTTAGATGAAGCATCACATAGAAGCTTCAAATTCGATGCCATAGGTGTGGCCATGGCCTTGCAATCCATCATCCCGAATCTCTTCAGGATATCTATTGTGTACTTCCCTTTACCAAGGAAGATCCCACCTACACTCTGCCACACCTCCATACCTAGGAAATAATGCATCATTCCCAAATATTTCATATTGAACTCGGCAGCAAGCTTCCTCTTAGTATTTGCAATCAATCTGTCATCTCCTGTTACAAATAAGTCATCCACATACAGGAGTAGAATCACAGGATTCCCTTCCTCAACCTTGTAGTAAAGGTTGGAATCCGCTTTACTCTTGGTAAAGCCCAAACTGGATAGAAAGTTGTCTATCCTACCAAGTTCTGCACACATATATGACTACACCATTCAAGAAAGTTGTCTTGAAATCCATCTGGTGTATCTTCTATTTCATCACTTTTATATTTCTCTATGCTGCCATCTACAGCATGCTTGATCTGATAGTTCCATTTGGAAGTCACAACAGACTTCCCTTCAGCTCTTGGGACCGCATCCCAAACATCGTTCTTCATGATCGACGGATCATGACATTCTTCCCGTATCCTGGGAACTTCAATATCTTCAATAGATAATTTTGTTGCTTGAACAAATGTTGTAGTCCTTATTTTGTAGGTGAAGGTATATGGTCTTTCCTACAAAACAAGTTAAATTGCATGATTATAAATATCTCATAATTTTCAGACAAATTCTTACACATAAAGAAATATGTCATACAGTCATGCAATTATCTTAGCCAATGCTTCAATACAACATTTATCCATGTTCCACAACTTTCTAGATGCCTTCCAGTCTCTACCAGAACATTGTTAAGAGTTTTCACTACTCCCAACATGTCAGCAAAGAGGTTTCATTCTAGATAAGTAGCACTAGAATTTTGTACAAGGCCATAGGCCACTTACCCATCACATGCATATTAGTAGTATACTGTTCATTAATGCAATCATTCTAATATGCACAATACATATCCTAAGTCTAGGAACATGAGAATATACATCATTGAACAATTTTATTTAAACAAACAAATATGCAAGAAATGATAATTAAAATACTTATCTTTGTTTGTTTGTTGGGTGGACTCACTTTGAGTCTTTGCTTCCTTGCAGGAGCTGCTGGAGTCCTAATCTAAAGTAGCTTCTTCTACACCTTTCTGTTGTGGAATGTAGAGAGATGGTCAACTCCCTCTGGATATCTGCATCCTTGCAGAAACTACTGGAGTGTGCTCCCTCTTGATCTTTGCTTCCTGGATTACCTATCCTTGAACTTATATACATCCTTGATCCCTATGCATGCTTATTAGTATCATCATTGTGTTAACCTCGAGGTCTCATACATAATCATTAGTATAATCTTAATATTATCAAAACACAATAATCTCAAGCATGTATAGTCAGGATCATTTCAAACAGAAATAATAAGCATTCTTATGGTTAGTCATAAACATAATATACCTAAACCCGTGATAACTCAAACCTATGACTCTTCTGGTTAGTCATATCATTAATTAAGGTAAGAAACATAATATGCATAAGTCCTAGATTACTCAAACTTGTAACTTCAAGAGTAATCATTATCAATCTTACAAAAGTATATGATATATATAACAAAACATACATAGTCATCATATTTGCTAGTTATGTCTAGCAATGTGTTCTTGTTCTCTTCAATGACCTGCATAACTCATTAGTTAACTTTTGCAAAAACAAATTATACATACCTCTATGTGATCCATGACTATGGATGACTCTTTGTCTTCATAGCATGTTCAGGTTGTCCCTTTAATTTGTACAATCCTCCCTCTTACTGTCCAATCACTACTGCATCATCTATGGTTTTTCCCTTTGGCCACATTAGAACTTGGACATCCACAAATGCAACCCTCATACATTTTGCATCCAATGCAGAGATGGAGAGTAGGTTCTTCTTGAGCCCAGGTACATAAAGGACTTCTTTCATCTTCAATGATTTTCCAAAATCTAGGTTGAAGGAGGCTTCACCACTTCCTTTGATGGGGTATTGATAATCATCCCCAAGTTTCACTTTATGGGGTGATTCATGTTCAGATAGATTTACAAAATATTCTTTAAACCCAGTCATGTGTTTAGAAGCCCCACTATCAATTAACCAATCATTACAACCATGGGAGATTGTACCTGTGAGAGAAGAGATTAGGACATACTCTTCTTCACTTGATGAGTCATGATCACTTTCTGCCCTAGCTTTCTTCTTTGGAGGTTCATCATCTTCGGCAGCATGAGCATGGTACCTTCTTTTGATACCCTCCTTCTTCTTGCTGGAGTTGTTGTTGTTGTGGTTGTCCCTTTTTTTCTTGGGACATTCTGAAGCAAAGTGACCCTTCTCATTACAAGTGAAACACCTTAGATCTTTCTTGTCTTTGTGATAATGATGAGAAGATTTCTTCTTGTGATGGGTTGGCTCCCTCTTGAACTTGCCCTTCTTAGTGTGAGCTGTGAGAGCTTGATCTTCATTCCCCATCTTTTCTTCTCTTTCCACAAGCCTTGCTTCTTCTTGAGAACATTCCTCCCATAATCTACTGAAGGAGATTAATTTCTTTCTGGCACAGATGCCTTGGATAAAAGAGTCCCATGACCTAGGTAGGCCATTCAAAGTTGTCATAACAATTTCACCATTCTCCACCATTTCATCTACAGCTTCAAGTTGTTCCTTGATCTGAGAGACCTTGGAGAAGTAAGATTGAATGGTTTCTCCATTCAACATCTTGACCCCTTTCAATTGATTCTGTAGAGTCATCTTCCGATTTATGTTCTTCCCTTCAAATAACTTGGTCAGAGAGTCAAACATCTCCTTGGGTGTCTTTAGAGAAGACACATGAGGTATGAGATGGTCTTTGATAGAATTGGCAATGATTCTCTTTGCCTTGACCAAGTTATTCTTATGCAATACCTTAGCTTCTTCATCCTCTCGGATAGGGATGTCTTCTTTTATATATGAGTCCAACTCATTCTCTTCCAGGATTAACCCAATCCTATACTTCCAGGCTCGGAAGTTATCAGCCCCTTCAAGCTTATCCTCAAGCTTGGTGTGGTGAGACATCTTAAAGAGTACTTCAAATGGAAATAGAAAAGATTTAGGTCTTACCACTTGAATTGCTGAAAACTGGATCTGGTCCCGGATGAGGGTTTGTCGAAAAAACCCTAAAAATTCAAAATGTGAATTTCAACTTTCTGAGAGGATAGAAAGATGTGTCTTGATGAGCTGATCAGCTTGGTGTATTCAGAATTTGGGATCAGCAAAGCTTTACCCTTCAGATTTGCCTTTTTGTCCTCCCGGCTTCACTAGGGAGAGCCCTGAATTAGGGTTTGAGTTTTCCAGAGATCTACCCAGCCAAAAATCTCGATCCAAAGCTCTAAACTTCGATTTTTGCAAGGAGCTTCCAGCTATATCTTCAGATTTCAGAAATTCCTATTTTTGTGGAAACCCTAATTTTTAGGGCCAAATCTGAAAATGCTCAAAATTGAATTCTGATTGAACAGATAGATTCTCCTTGATGAGTAGAGTCAATCTACTATACTACTTTTCCAAAATATGTGGAGAGAAACAAAATAAACAAGAAACTCAAGTTTCCGTCACTACAAAATGTCTTCTTCTCAGGTTAGCTCTCATACCATGTTAAATTTTTACACAGTTTCTAAATAATCTGATGAAGTCTTTCTTGAAGAGGTACTCCCAGCTGAAGAAGATATCGAAGACATGGTTGATTAAGAGGTTATGGTTGTAGCTTCCCTTGGTTCTTCCATTTGTGAAGAGTGGATTGATCCCTTTGCAACTAAATTTGATGGCGAAGCACTCCAGGATGTGGATCTTATTTCCATTGAATATGATCACCATATGAAACTATCCCATCATAATATAATGTTGAAGGACTTTGGAGATCTCTCATGATTTGGTTCAACTTTGCTCACCCAACATCGTGGATGGTGTAGGATTTCATATGGAGACTTCCTTTGCATATATTGAGCCAATGGGTTTACCCTCTCCCAGGGTGGGCCATGATTATCATTCCCAGCAATATCTCTCAGGAAGTGTTGCATATGATAAGCATTCATTTCTATCCAATACATGTAAGTTTTCAATATGAGTTTCAACAGAATCGAAGCAGGTATGTGGGCGGGTATAGTATTTACTTCTCCTTACCATGATATCTGTTATTTATTTTTTCACTTAAAACTTGAAGGTATGAATTTTGTTGTTGATCATTTCAAAATTTCAAAGATTATTGATACAGACATGATTATTAGAAATTTCAAGAAAGTGTTTACATGTCCAAAAGAATGCTTAAACGGGTGCAGGGATATATTACAATTGGCCCTCAAAGATTCTTTAGAAAATTTCCAACGTTCATCTTTGCAAGTGATCTCCCAAGTTCAGAATCAGATAGCCAATTCCTTGCAAATGAATTTCACAGAACAAATATATGATTATGATAGTGTATACCTGAGCCCGATACAGGTATGGATAGATATTGCTTGCAAAAGTAACCATCCTCCATGACATAAATTTGAAGGTTTCCAGGTTCCCAAGTTTGTCCATCATTTTGGTTTTGTTTTGATGAAGATAATAGTATGTACTTAGCTTATCCTTGATGTAGTTTTGTCCTGCATTGTTTCCAAAGAAAAAGGAAGAAAATTCGCCATGAATAATATACTCGAGTGGCTGCATTGGCAGTATGATTTCACTTGACCCTTCTCTATTATCACAATTAGGGTAGGTAGTGTTTTCACATTTATAGTAACCGGGGCTACCATATCTTCAGACCAGATTCCAGTACTTTTCTGATCCAGTCCTTTACTATGAGATGCTTGAGATTGACAATTGATGAGAAGCTATTCTCTAATCACTCATATTTTCAGCAGCCCCATAGCAAACATTACAACCTTATGCCATGACTGAGCCTCGTGACCTCAGATTGGATGACTACGGTGGCCATTTTCTTCCATACAAAGCAGTGTGATAGTGCCCAGATTTATGCAGCAACAGTGTTCCAGTGATAGTTGATGGTTCAGATGAGAGATATAGGTATATGACCCAATAGGTATATGGTTGTGCATTGGATACCTATATGGTGCTCTTTTATTTATCTTTGTAGGTTGACTAGGTATTTAGTGGTCATGATTTGGCGATATATATATATATATATATATCTATATGGTTATTGGTTGACTCTTTTGAATTAAAGTGGTCTAATTACTTGGAATCATAATTTCTTGTGTATACTCGTTAGTCTTAACCTCTTAAGTAGTATGGACATGGTCACTCCCACCATTTATGGCATCACTTGTCACCTTTCCCCATCCATATGCTCTCTTCCGTACTTGGTTTTACCCTGACTTACACTCCATCCTATAATGTGGAGGACTTCTCCACTTGTGCCTTTATGTTGGATAGACTCCCTGTTTTTTCTGTCTCAGCTCTGAGTTGTGAAACGGAGCTTACCAAATCCTTGATCCTTTTGGGGCAGGAGAACCCATTGGTGTTGGTTCCTAAGCTTAGCCGAGTTGGATTTGAAGCCTTGAACTCTCTAGTCAGTTGCCCCTGATGTTTGGTCCTGATTCTGGATGATCCCCCTAGTTGCCTTAGTTGTGTCAGCTAGACTTGAAGAAAATTGTACTACCATCATTACATGCATATGTGACTTATTGCTATATCTTATATGCAAGCCCATGGTTATAAATTAAAATTGTGCTTTTAAGCACAATGAAAGAAGGCTATGAAAAAATGCAAAGTACCTAGATAAAAGCTGCAATTAGTTGTGCTTCTATGCACATGAAAAATCCAAAGGGTCATAAAGGCCCAAAAAGTAGTGGTTAAATGTATGTTAAATCTAAATACTGATGGCTGTGATTGAAATGTAATGATTAATTCCTCGCGGAGCCTACAAGTTGGGATGTGAGATGTAGTAAGGGACAACTAATTCTAAGTGTCCCCTAGAACCTCAAGTTACGGTTAATTGTGAACCTAGTCACAATGGTTCTAAAGGGTCATAAAGGCCCAAAAAGTAGTGGTTAAATGTATGTTAAATCTAAATACTGATGGCCGTGATTGAAATGTAATGATTAATTCCTCACAGAGCCTACAAGTTGGGATGTGAGATGGAGTAAGGGACACTAATTCTAAGTGTCCCCTAGAACCTCAAGTTACGGTTAACTGTGAACCTAGTCATAATGGTTCTAGAAAATATCCTCACGGAGCTTGATTCAAGCTTCGATGTGAGATGTAGGCATTTTCTAAAGTTGAATAGGCACTCCTCAAATCAACTTATTCCATTTGTGAGACACGCCATTCCTTGTGTGTTTTATGTCCAACATATGCTTAGGTGGTTTTCCTATTCCCTTTATTCAAAATGTCATAGTTTTGAAGTTGTCAAGTCATTCCCTTGTCCTAGCCTTGTAATTCCGCATTCACCCATATCTAGCAAAATGGTCACGTCCATGAAATGAGTATACACTCGAGGGTCTTTCTCTTAGTAATTGATTGTTTTAATATGGACTTATATTTGATGTATTAATTTCTTAATTTCCAGAGAAATGATACTTTATACTTTAGTCTTGCTATTGAAATAATTAAAGGAGCATATCTTATCCATTTGCACTTACAACATTAGTCAGTTTGAGCCTAAGTCATTATTTTGATCGGTTTTGACCTGGTCAACACAGTTTTTCCAAGTCAACCGCAGGATCCCAGATGAGTTGGACCGATGATGTTCAAGATTGATTATTTGTGGTCCTATGGTGCCCATTTTATGGTTCTATGCATTAGACACAGGTTTCATGTGATGGCTTGATGGATTTTTATTATTATTATTATTTACAGACCAATATTTTTATTGTCCGAGCATGGTTGAGCTTACAGATGATTATCCAAGTGGTCACATGATGTATGAGTACTCATATCTACTATATTTGGGCCTTATGAGTCCATTGGTACACTCATATAGCAGTTTCAGGCACTTTCGGATGATTTTATGGTCAGATTATCTCTTTATTGCATATTTGCCATATAAAATGGCTTGTTATCACATTTTGAGATCTTCTTGGTTCTCCTAGGGTGCTACAGAGGGATTATGGGGTCCGGACACTCGTTATTACCATATTACCATGCTCCCAAACATCTTGGTGCAGTCATATTTATTCTCGGGGCACCAAGCAAAGAGATAAATGTATTTTATTATTTTGCAGGTGATATTTTGAGGATAAAAAATGGAAGAAATGGCCACTGAGGGAATCAATTTGGGAAATTGAGGAAAGGAATTGGCATGAGGTTTGTTCGGAGGATTTTTGTGATGCATACGACACCTTCTGGAAAAGCTTGCAACATTCAGTGATGTCCACATACACTCTGATCTATTATTTTGGGCATTTTTATTATGTCATTGACGGGCCACGATTTGGTAATATGGTCACAATATGATATTATCTTGAGTTATTGTATGTTATTGTGCCATGGGGTCATGCTAGAGAAGGACATGTTACACCTCCTATCCCCACCATGTGCTTATGTCATGTGTCTTAGTCACTAGTCACGTGGTGCGTCCCCCTTGGACGTCTTAGTGAGTCCACCCCCTCTATTTTTGAGTTGATCCATGTATTGTATTTACGGCTCATCTTAGTTGTTGATTATTATTGTTATATATTTTGATATCCACCACTCATTTAAAAAAGTGGATTGGGTGTTGGTCTCTCTCAATCCTATTTAAGGAAGAGACCCCCCTCATTGTAAAGGGACTTTTGGTGCTGGATTTCTGGTAATAAATAATTATTTCGGGAAAAATATTGTGCCTTTGTTATAGATTGTTCTTGTGCTTGATTGTAGCTCTAATAGCCTGTCACATCCTTGTTATTTGATAAGATATCCATGCTAGACGTTTTGGCTTAGTATGTGCTCTGCAGGAGGGCGATTTCACTGGAGGATTTCGTGGGGTTTCTCCGGATCTCTTCATTGGATGAGTAAAATCATCAGGGAGTAATTTATATTGTATATTTGATCAATGTTTATGCTATCTAATTATTCTTGCATCATTTAATTTCTCTTTTTGTAAATCAATTCTGATTGAGATTGTCATCTGCAAGAAGGGGGGCGCACTAGCTGCTGGAGACAAATTGATTTCATCTTGGGGACTGTCAAAATCAACTTGGAATTGCTTCAAGGGGGTTAGAACGTCATTGAAATTTGCATCTGAAAGTCATAGGAGGTAAGTACCATTTTTTTTCTTGAGTTATTTATCTATTCCATTAGTCTGCTCCTAAGTTCTTCTACAAACCCTAAGTTGCTACTTTTTCTAAAACATAATCTCTGGCTCATTTAATTTTAAATATTGGTGAAATATTTATGGGTTTTTCTCCTTAGGCCTAGCCCCAGGTGGGTTCTCAAGGGAGTCATACTTGGTGGACTCTGTCTTTCCCAATCCCCTAGGCACTGTTATGCTACCCTAGCGCACTCCCAGACTCGACCATTTTTTCTGAGTTGTTTGATGTCGGTTTTGACTTGTGAGATATGACACTGTCATATTCTTCACCAAGTCTCATCTAAAGGTACTACATAGCCTCATCTTGACCTTAACCCTTCTACCTTAGACACATTTCCCAAGGCAGAAGGAATCTTTCTCGTTTACTAGTGCCTTGATCCTAGCTCTAGCTTCCATACTCATAAGTCACTTGTACTTTCACATTGGGTCAACATTTACATATTTTAAGCCTCTTGATCCAAAATGAATTCACCTAGTGACTTCATCCATAGATATAGGGTTTATCATGCCTTACACCTTACATACTCTAGCTTGTTGGTTTGATCTGGTGTTTTGGTTAGATCTCTCCTGTCGGGAGATGATCTGGGTCTCCCCTATTTCTATCTAGGGCTTGGATAGCATAAAGTGAAGAATTCCTCGATTGGTGTGACAACCAATCCATCTTAGGGATCGAGGCCCTCTTAGTTCACCTCTTTAGTTTCCTATTTCCTCTACCATCCTGTATAGGATCATCTTTTGGGGCAACTACAAGTTGCATGATAACAAGTAGGTATAGTTTCATTTGAGTTTAGCATTTACCATTACTCATGAATTTCACTTGTCGTTATTTCATTTTGATTTATTTTTGAACAAGGTAGGATGGATGTGTCTGCCTCACGATGCATTTGGCATCGTTTTTGTTAGATTTGTGTGTAAGTCTACAAGTACACAAATATTATAGAGGGTTCTCATACACTCCCGATAAGAGTGCATGTCTCGTAGTTAGATCCATTTGTTATGCCTCAGAGTATCTACAGTGTTCCCAGTCAAGTCTACTGGAGCGAGGGGTCAAAAATTTCAATGTAAAGGACAAGTGGAAGCGTAGAGTGTTGAATTGGGGCTAAATACCCCTAATCATGTCATGGATGGTATGCTTCATTTCCACCTCCAGGAGGTGCTCACCCTGTAGGGGTTGGTTCCCTTGGGGGGATAATGACTTTGATTCATGAACACACTCATTTATTTTCCATGTAAAAGGTGATAGCACTTTGTACCCTATCTATCACACCTTATTTTCTCGTTTGGACCTATTTTATCCCTCCTTTAGGCTGTGTTACCCGCAAATTGTACTTCCTTATTGAAGAATCCTACAAGGATAATGAAGGAGCACGTTGAGGGAACACATCTGTTGGGTTTAGTTGGGGCATGCCGTCCTCCTTTGGGAACACGTAACACTTGGTGTAGCCTAATTGCATTTTTATTACTACTTTTATGTCATTTATAGATATTTTATTGTTATTTTGAGTGGTTTAGCCCCCAAAGTTGTGGGTGAGCAAGCCAAATGTTATATTTTTACATTATCTTGTAGGATCATAACTTAAAATTAGGTGAGGCTAGTCGTATATAAATAGTGCCCCCCTCTCATTGTAAAAACACAGCAAGTTATGGGTTCATTATGCGATCTTTCCTATTTCTCTTGGTTTATTGGATCTCTTGATGCTATGTGCACCTCTCTTTGGATGATCTTTATTTCTTGAAGGTTGATTTGATGAAGTTATAGGATTTATTTTACACATACTATTGGTTGATGCTAAATAATGATTGTAATAACTCAAAGCACAAAGGTGACCTAAGGCGCTATCTTGCTCATATTTGTTAAATGTTGGTAAGTTATACTTCTAACCTAGTTTAATGGTGCTTTTATTGTGCATTATTCTAAAGTGTTAGGGTTTCTTGCTCATATTTTGTTAACCATGCATGAGGAGACCTTCCTTCCATAAGATCTCTCCATTGTTACTGGGCCTTGGACTTGTTATATTCCTCTAATTAGGCTCTTCTACCTAACTCTTGAAGTTGCTAGTTGATGCCCCGGTTGCAAGATTTAAAAGCCATCTTAAGAGAGGGACGTTGGTATCGATCTCTCAATGCCCTAGGGATTGAGACAAGAATCATATGCCCTATATTTTCAACAAATATATCTCTCTTATAAATTTATATGCCTTTTATTTTAAATGCATCTTTATATATTAAAAACCCTAAAAATATAATATTGTTGGAAAATCCCTAAAAATATAAATAAATTCAAAAAATCCAAAAGTAGTCGTGAACTTGTTTTTCCGGTCCACCTTAAAAACATTTCCCTAGGGTTTTAGCCACAAATCCTAGAGGGAGTCCTCTTCTGAGGAAGTGCAATGGGATATGTGAAAACCTTGTAATTGGTGAATTAGATGCAATTTGATCATTCTGGTCCACCCTTCAAATTTCCCTAGTGGATTTATCCACAATTATTTGAGGGCATCCTGGAAAAACATGAAATTTCCAAAATTAGGTTTTTTACAGTCTTGATTGATCCAAAACGTGTGTCATAGGCCACTTGATCATATCCCCTTCAAAGCTCACTTTTATGAGGTTGTGCCTCGGTAAGTGTGAGACCATCCCTTAGGAGTTGTACAGTTGCATTGAAAGTTATGATATTGATTGATATTGATTGGTACATAGAATTAACTCCTTTATATGATATATGTGTCTTTATTATCCATTATTGACTCCATATAAGGCATTGATCTCATCCATAAGGCTCGCAGAAAGGTATTTTCAAGTGTGTTGGTGTCTGCAGGTGTTCTTCCTTCACTAGGAACTCTCCCTTGGGTTTAGGAGTTACTCGAAGAAGTTGAGAAGTTAGGTCGTGGTGATATTGGGTCTAGCTCCTCCCATATGCTTGCCATCACTAGAACATGGCATACTTGGTATTCTCTAAAATGACTACTAGTTTGAGGGGTAACAGGACCAAAGGTACTATTGGTTCCCAACTAATATGTTGTTCAAGATTATAGTCATGTAAGAGAATGGAGGAGCATTGATGCCTTGATTCAAAGATGGAAGCATTTTGCTTGGGTGAAAAACCATTGGTTGGCTATCATGGCAGTGAAAGATGCAATGAAATTGCATTGTTCTTGTTGGAGAGGCCATGTGTTGATGGAAAACTTAATTTTGAGTTGCAGTGATGATATTGCAACAAGAAAGACAAATATGATCTAGATGCAACAAAGAGATATATTTTGGAGTTTGGTCCAAAGGATGTTGGTGATAGTTTTATAGCGACAGTGGAGATCAAATGGTGATGGATAGAAAAATGAGGTAAAGTTTGTTTGTTGTGTTCAATAAAAGCAACGATCGTATGGAAATGTGAATCACACCTTGTATTTATAGAAAGTCTAATATGTTATGTATAAATCATATTTATTGGTCTGTGAAAATTTATAGATTGTATCTTTCCTAAGAGTTTGTACTTGGGAGAAGTATTGTGTGGTACCTAGGTGGTATTATGAAAGCTTGTACCTGGTGTCTCCATGAGATGGATTATGTTAATGGTATGCACATGTCTCTATGTAACATGTAAAGGGAATATCACTATAAGACCTAGCTAGGAATGTATAGCCCTTTTCCATGTGTCCTTGATGATTTGGATGACTTGTCTGATAACTTCTGTTATGGAGTTGTTAAACACTTCAAGGAGTGGGAAATGTTCCATTTGAATGCTCTATGAGAGGACCATGTTGGTTGTAGACTTTGTGAGGTGTGTTAGGCCTAGAAACCGAAATTTTTTGTACATTCAAGGGGATTCCATCATGAAGTTGAATGAACTATGTCCCTGAAGGACATCCTACTCGGCCAAAAATTGCAATGTTTAAGTACCCATGTATTTTGGTGGATGGTTGTTCCTTTGTATGGAATTCGACAATGTGATGATGTCTACTTGATTGAGGTACAAGAAACAAGTGCCAAGTTGGAATAGATATAGACTTTGTTTACCAAGAGGTTCTTTGATTCATAATGGAACAATTGATGCATCGAACTAGTGAAAGATGTAGATGCAGACTGTACCTAAGAAAGATTGAGACAAATACTCTTTTTGGGGGAGTGTTTGAATTATTAACTCCTACTTGTTTTCTAGATTAATATGTGATACTTGATCATACAATAAGGTTGCGATTGTTATTTTAATTGGTCATTGTGAGGTAGAGTTTGTCTCTATGTGATTTATTTGATTTTTAGTTTTAGGAGGTTTTTGAAGATCTAATTGGATGTGAGAGATTCTCTCCAACTAGTTCTCATATTTTGATGTCTGGTTGAGATATTCTCTCAACAGTTTGTTAGTGTGGCTAAGATAATGTATCTATATTAAACCAAATCTTGATGTATAAATATGTAACATTTGTTGATGCTAATAGATCATTCAACATATATTTTTTGTTGTGTTTGGAAACGATGTCTTGTGGTAGGTAAATACCCTTTTATGGATCAAATACACATGCAAAGCTCCTATTGAGGATAAGAAAGTCAAAATCCATCTTAAAAAATGACAGCAGGGCATAGGATGCCTACCCAAAGTCAAAACTACAAAGTTCTCTTAAAACCCAGAGAGTGCAGGAATCGTGAAGTTTAAGTGAGTTGGAAAATATATTATGGAAGATGATTCCCTTGAAAGAGGCCAAAAAGTAGGAGTGCCCTCTATAATTTGGCCAGGATGGAGCAAATCCAACAACATGATTAGAAAATTGTCTTCCCCATAGAAGACCTTGATTGATTACATTGATGGAGAAAGATTTCCTTGCTCACAAACCAACATTGAGGAATAAGAGAATATGAATCTGATCCTGATGGTCCTTGAGGTGGATTTGAAGGAATTTGGCTCCACTTGCGAAAGGAGGAATATTTACATTTTGGCAGTTGAACTTAATATGGAAATGAATGAATCGCTTGTTGGATGCAACATTAATATGATAAAAACTAATCTCGACTTCCATCAAAAAGTGATTTTGAGTTTATGTCTGAGATAGAGGAAGAAGTGATGAAGTCTCCATTTCAAAAATATGCGACACATGCTTCAAAATCTCTAAAATATAGAACTTAACTTTCATATTTGGATTCCTTTATAGCCATTGACATCAATTTTATCAAGGTGGAGATTTCAAAATTGATCAGAGTATACAAGGGTATGATTAAAGGCATGGGTAAGGAAAGGGTTGAAGATGGTCGATCAAGTTCCAGATAGTGTCTTGGGAATCTCCATTCTCCCTGATTCAATTGGCATATTTTGGTCGGTCAGAGTTCTTTCCTTTGGGACAAACACAAAATTAACCCACTCCCTAATCCACTCATATAATAATAACTAAAACTGATCAAAAATACAACTGCAAAAACTTTACCGACACAACAACACTCTTTTTTTACTCCATTGGCACCAATCTATCTGTACAATTACAAGCATCTTTAAGTGAATTCATATGTTGATGAAATAATTTGTTTTACATTGTTGATTTAAATCTGTTTTTTTCAATATCTTGTATCAAGGTTTACTTCAAAATCCTAGATAATTAATCTCATATTTCATCTTAATAACTAAACAAACAAAATCCCTAGTTATTTTCCTAGGGATTGCCCCCATTGGCTTTGTTAGGAATTGGCCTAGATGGAGGAGTTGAGTGTTGAGTGACAATATCTCAACTTGATACTTGTTGGCTATCACTGACCCAGAGGTTTTCTATAAGACCCAGGTTCTTTGCAGTTTTCCCCTTTGACCAACAAAACCCCTTCGCACCGGCCCTTTCGGTAACAACCTGCAAGCAGGATGAGGTCTCACCCACAGTGTATCTATGGGGTATTACGGAATCAGATTTCCACAGTAAGTGATGAGCTGCTTGGACGGACGTACTGCGCAACACCACAAAGGGTAAGTGCTGCGAGGTGAGACTACGCAGCGATGGGCAATGCTGCGGTCCGCACTACTATGTTCTTGTACCACAGGACTTCTACTGAAGTTGCGAACAATCCAACTTCATTCTATACTTGGATTATCTTGAAAGCCTTTAAGGTACTGAAATGAATATCACTCATCCATTCATTCAGACGGTTAACTGTCTATGCTTCTAACATTCATTTATTAACTCAGGATATCATGATTCGAACATAGTCGCTTGATCTAATCCAGTGTTATACATTCCTTTATTGCGCATAAGAAAATACTTAACGAATTGACTGATCTACTACCTTCATACACAAGAATAAATGTTTTCCATTCAACTGTTCATGTGAAACTTAACATATCATTTCCATACTTCTCTAATGGCAAATGCATATAAAAGCTCTCTCATAACAGTATGCAAGGAAACATTTAGACATTCATTGATAGAAAACACAAGTAAGCATTCATTCATAAGCACAATCACACAACACGAGATTTAACATGGTTCACTCCTCCGAGTGGGAAGCTGCGTCCACAAGAACGATTGGTAATATATTTCTTTCAAAAGGGATGGGGACAACCGTTCTTAGTCTATGCACTTAGCTGCAGAATCTCCTTCCTCTCAGGTAGGTCTCTGCACACTCAGCTGCAGAGCCTTTACAATATTCTTAGCTCAGAGAGATTTTACAACTGTAATAGAAGAAACTAAGAGTGTAACTCCAAAATGTAACCCCATCCCATACAAAAATGTCTTCTTAAATAGATCATGCCCGAAGGTCATGTCTTTACAAAGTCGAAGACCTAACCCAAAACCCTTAGGGTTTACAAACTGCGTCGGTTTCCCTAAACTGGCTTGCTAGCATCTGGTAGTGTCTGCTTCATCGTGGCGGTTCTCCACATCTTCAATCTGTCGCTATCGGCCTTCCTGTCGCACGCGTGCCAACAAGCTGCTTCCGTCGAACCATTTCTCTCTAACAGTTTCACCCACCAAGCGTACCAAGACGTCGCTTTCCTCAACAAACTCGTGCATTGGCCACCTTCCTGATTTGCTCGTGCCCGCCGCTTGACACTTCTGGAGCATCTTTCCAAAATTAGACTATTACTGGTCCATCCGATACCTGCACTTGGTCCATTTCCAGCACTCTGCTTTGCTGGTTCCACGTGTCCTGACTGCTTCGCATCACTGCTTCCTCGTAGCACTAGTCTTCGCGGTGCTTCCAAAATTCAGATGCTGCGCACAACTTCGCAGCCTGATCAAAAATTTGATGCTGTGCACATCTCCATGGCATCTTCAACACTTAGACAAAATTATCTTTCTGAGCTGCGCTCAGCTCAGCTTTCCCTGCTTATCACAAAAAGGTGTTTCCAAAACTTTGTCTCAACCTGGGCCCAACATGCCCCTAACACTTACATGTGGCTCGTCCCCAAGCCACTTGTTGCTTCGGTTGTCTCACTCTGCTCCATGACCGGTGGAACTAGCTTGGCCGCGAACTCATTATATACACCGAGCAACTGCTCCACTGCTTCTTTGGTATCCTGCTCGACTTGATGTACTGTTTCAAGCAGTGCTGGAGTTATCTCTTCTCCAATCTGTCCGTGTACCTGCTCCTGGTCCATGTCCAGCACTCTACTTTGCTGGTTCCACGTTTCCTGACTGCTTCGCAGCACTGCTTCCTCGCAGCACTGGTCTTCGCGGTGCTTCCAAAATTCAAATGTTGTGTACAGCTTCGTAGCTTGATCAAAACTTGGATGCTGCGCACATCTCCGCAGCATCTTCAACACTTAGACAAAATTATCTTTCTGAGCTGCACTCAACTCAGCTTTCCCTGCTTATCACAAAAAGGTGTTTCCAAAACTTTGTCTCAACCTGGGCCCAACAATACTTTCCCCCAAGGACACACCTAGTGGCTCGAATATTTATGCCATGCTAACCTTCTTGAGGTGTGTATCCAGAGGAAACACAACCCTGAGGACTTCATTCCTTGTCAATCGGGTTTTTTCGATGTATCAACACCTCTTGTGTCCCACGTGGGCTTCACTCAATAAACCGCTATCATAGCACGTTCGTTTGTGGCATATGAAACAATACCCCTAATTTCATTAAATATTGGAAAATACTTTCCAAAATCATTTTTTTAACCCCCTCCCAATATGCATTCCCAATTTAAAAAAACCCCTATTTTCACTAGATTTTGTATGTATCAATTTTTTCATTAACATTTTTTATACCCCTTTATATTTTTACCTAGTATATTGATATGATACCCCTCTTATGACCCCACATGCATTCTACAATGCACCTTGCTTCTTTCGATGTATATTGTGGATGCACATTACTTCACCCACAATGCAATTACTCAACCACATATCATTATGATTTGCAACATCTAATGGTCTAATGAAGAGATATGAGATCACTTCTTGTATGTCACTAGAGCCAATGCACATAGTACAACATTTAGATTGCATGTTGCAGTTCCCCAATCACTAACTAAGTCTGTTGTGGGCTAGGTATCCAAGCCCCCAAGGCTTGCAACAAGCTCTAAGAGGCTGACTAAACCTCCCAAGGCCTGTAATAGGCACGAGTGGTTGGGTATTCAAGCCCCTAAGGCCTATTGAGGGCCTATAACAGGCCCTGGAGGCTTAGAGCCTCCCAAAGCTATTGGTAACAACTGGCTGAGTGATATTGGTAACAATTGGCTATCAATGACCACTATCTCTCGACTATGATCGACTGGAAACCCACTTCACCACGAAACCCCTGGCCTCAAGCATGCCTCAAGACGCGATTTCCCTGCGTACTAGTAAGCCCAAGCCTTGCCTCAACCCGATTTCTCATCCGGCCATGATCCCGCCATCTCCATTTGGCGGATATTTGTCAACCCGCCCATTAAAAAAGACCCCAAAGTATTTTTGTATTGTTACATTAAATTAAAAAACCCTTTGCCCCTTAATATATAAGCAATATAATTTTTAGGTTTTCATGAATATTTAATATTGCAATATGAATGAACGTGATATTATATTGCCTTCTAGTGAAGCCCCCATGTTGTGTCCTCTGTTGCTACTTCATCCTGCCTTTCATCTTGCTGGTACATCCAACATTTTGTTACAATTCTCTTGGGAACTAGTATGTTTGTAAATCAATTCTTCTTTTCTAAAGGAAAAAAATATGACCAAAGTTGTTTTAGAATATACTTCTTAGTTGTTGAGATTTTTTGACAGACCAAACCTACTTGTAAATAAATCACATGACAACTTTTCCTCTTAATGGTATTTGTTTTGAACAAAAAACATCAATGGCCATTATATTATCCTCCAATGACCAGTTATAAGATTGATAAATTCTTTGAAAATATAGGGAAGTCTCCGACAGAGCATATCAAAGGAATTCCTGCTCAAAAGAGAGGAAATAAAAGGGGAGTATATGCCTTGTTGACATAATTAGTTAATGGAAAGGGTCCAGGATCTTCATGGAGAAAAGTAGGCAGTTATATTTAGATGGGCCCAACAATGAGTACCTTGAGGGTGAAGGAGACAATCCAGAGAAATATGAGGACATGCATGGCTTGACCCTTCAACCCATCTCTACTTATATTTGTTATGGAACAATCATTGTGGCCTCAATTTTGTGTGGGCACTTCATTAATGTAGTAAGAAATGATTGCATGTATTGTTTTTCCCTATCTATAATTTTGAGTTTGAGTTGAAAACTTGGTAAGACAATAAAGTGCTAGAAGAATGCAAGGAAATGATGTTGCAGATAGGAGATGTCAAAGGAAAGGGAATATCTTGTTCAATCTTTATTGTTTCCAATCCACTAGATTTCATGTTTATATGGTTGTGTTTATACCTTTTTCATTGTAGTCATTCATGTTGTTCAAAAGAAAGAGCTCTCTATTGTTAGAAAATCTTGAAATTTGTGTATCGTGCTAAATATACGACTAATTTGTATCTATTCATGATATTTCAAATTGTTGTCTTCTTTCTTTAATTCAGGACCTGTAATGTTATAGAAATTTCCACTTAAAAATTTTGTAACGTTGTAGTAGAATCCACCGCTTAAAGCATTGGTATTTATTAGTGTTATCGGAACTGGTAGAATCAAACCAATTCGACCAGTTTGGCTTGTTATTATGAGAAAAGAAGTCCATGTAAGTTGTTGAATCATTCGGAGTTCTAGTTAGAATCCAACTTGACTAGGAGATGTCAGACTGAAACGTGTGACTCATCCAAGTCAGACCTGACTAGGATGAATTTGTGTCTATGGACATAACAACATGTATGTGGGGAAAGAAATTATAAAAAACATAAAAACAAAAACATTAACCTGTATAAACCCTAATTTCTTGTGTAGTAGGGGCATCCGTACCCGAGGGTAGGGTACACATGGTCGTACCGAGTACGTGTAAGGTGCATTTCCTACCGTACCCTATTGTACGCCATACTAGATCCACATTCTTGAGATGTTGTTATAAAAAGGGGGTACAAATAGGCTAAATGGTACGACATACCCTATGTTTGGGTACTCCAAGGGTACAGTCGATTCAACAAAATGCAAATCCATTGGGAAAAATGTAATGAACCCCAACCAAATCTAAACTAAATTTTTTCTAACTGCATATGGATTTTGGTTCAAGACTTATGTCAAACACTTTGCAGCATTGTTCAAATTCCACTGAATATTGTCCAAATGTGGTAGATTGATTTTGAATTTATTTACAAGGAATGTTTTTATGGTTTTGTGTTCAATCCTCATGGAACATAATTTGACTAACAAATGTGCACATAAAAAATATACATATGTATTTAATACTAAGAAATAAATCACATCAACCAAGGAATATATTTGCAACTTTTTATTTGTTGTAACAATAGTACAAATAGGTGTTTAAAATCATATTTCAAGTGTACCTTCATATCTGAGTTTGATTGTTTTGTTATAGCTTCCTAGTACAATGATTTATCAAATTTCATGTTTCAAATTTTTCAATTTGAATGTTCATTGGTCAATGAATCATTGAATTTAGAATTATAAATCATGATTCAAAATTTATGAAGAAATCTAAAATATGCATGTATGATGTGACTATGACATATATACATATACACATATACATACATACATATATATATATATATATATATATATATATATACAGTACCCCAAACATACCAAAGTACCCTATTTCAAAAAGTGGAGGTCCCATCCTTGTACCCATACCCGTCCACGTACCCAAGTTTCCTAGCAACTTAGCTAATTTCGCTTTACTAAAAGTCGCCCTAACCTTTCTTACCTCATTTCACTTCTCATTTTGACTGTCTAGAGATGAAGAATACCTCAACTGGAATCCTGGAACCAATTAACCTACTAGAGGTGGATGAATGAAGCGAAAGATCTTCAAGGACAACCCCTTAAGATGAAGTACAAATTTGATGCAAAGGCTAATCCAAAGTACATTCCTACTATGGTATCTATTTACTTACAATTTTATTTCTCTCTTCTTTGGATAACCTACATTTTTAGGGTGTTAATCTAAAAGAACCTTAGCAAGTTCATCTTCGAACATTGTAACACCCATTTTTAGATTGGTATCTTGGTTGTAACCTCAGGGTATTTAATTGTATCTCTACATTATTAGATATAATGGATTCATTTAATTTTTTTTTTACAAAAACTTCTTGTTACCACTGGCTGCTAATACGATAAAGTAACCAGGGAAGAAAAATGATTGGTAGACAGTCTAGTATTGGCTATTGCTTCTTCAATTTCAATGTTCTAATTGGTAGGAAAGAGTTGTTTATAGGATTAGAAACAAGGTCTCCTCCATATAGGTTTCCCTAAGAAAGGGAAGTTGACATAATGGCTTCATTCTTGTCCTTAGAGTTTATCAAAGAAAGGATTTTTTATTGAACATGTTATACCATTCTATGTATGGGGGATTTTTCCATACATTTTTGCTTCAAATATCATGCTGAGATCCAAAGTTCAGAGCATGCATATGTGATCAATGATGAGATGCTAGTTGTTGATGCCACGTTTTCCTTATGATGATGCCATGCTATGTATTCATATGATGCCATGACATGCATGAGTATGTACTTTATGGATTATGACTTAGATTGATGATTGTATTTCAAGATGTTCTCATGTTACTTACAATGATTGATTCTTATGAGTATGGCTAGTAGAGATGTTCCATAAGCTAATATTGATTAGATATTTTTGTTTTATGCACACATCATTGTCTAAAATAAATTCATATTTACATGGATTATAACTATCATTTGGCTCCACACTTTGACCTTATCTCCATCTCCATACCACTCTACCTTAATATCAAAATCCCATTGGCTAAAGAATGATGGATTGACACTTGAATTCCCCTCTGTGTCCCCTTCACCATGTATTCCTCCATGTTCTCCCTTGTGTATCAGACATGCTTGTGTTGTGATGAATCCTGCGACAATTCATGAGGCACACTTGTAAAACTCTAAGGATAACTGGCTACTAAACATTAAGAGTTTCTATTGTGAAATGCTCTGCATAGACCTTAAACAAGTCTCCATATTGCTATGTATATTTTAAAATGGTTTACAGTTGGAAGGGTAGGTACTCCTTGAATTAAGAGGTAATTCTGATTTTCTCTAACCAAGAATTACTGTGGAAACTCTATCAGGCCTATAGACGGTTGTTAGTAGCAGAGCTAAGGCCATGTCATCACTAGTACCCAGAAGGTATCCAGGTCTAGTACCTTTCAACCATTATCCAAATAAAAGTGCAAAAAGAGAAATATCAAAAGAAAAAGAAAGCAAAGTGAAAAAATAAAGGATCCAAAGAGAAAAGAAAAAGAAAAGATAAAAAATAAAATAATGAAAGGGGGGATTGCTAGGTTCAAAAAGAGAAGTACCTCATTACACAACACCCATTTGTTCAGACACACTCCCTATTGTTTCCACTAATGGTGAAGAACACATAGTTTTCCTCTACCGCTTATCTCGATTCATTAAATCAAATTTGACCAATCCTCACTTGACTTCATACTTGGAATGTTCATCCACTTCAACCAAAGGTGAGATAATCATTGTAAGAATTTTGATGTTGATGTTGATTTTGATATGTTTATAAAAAACTAATGCCACACTCTTTATGAAACCTATGTATCATGATATAAGTTTGAAGCTATGTGATGATTCATATGGACAACCATTGTATGTAAATATTTTCAATGTACCTAATCTGATCAAAGGAACATCAGCTCAAAATATTTGCAAAATGAAACAAACAGTAGATTACTTGGAATAGAGACTAGCTAGTTTGACAAGGATTTAGGAAGAAAATTGCAAAAAACATCAGACTCTTCCTACTCTCTCCCCAGAGGAATTTTAGGACATTCTAAGGCTTCAAATAATATGACATACAGGAAAATACTTTGAAAACAACACATTTATGGGTGCTTCACGTCCGAGTAGACTCCTTGGGCTAAACCCAAGGCTTCCATGCAATTGTCCACGGGACTTCTGTGAAAACCCAAGGATTTTGGTGCTTAATGGAAGTAATAAAACCTGGGGTAGAATATATGGAATGTCCCCACCTTGCTACATCTGTAATACCAAGTTTTAGAAGCAATTTGACAGGCTTTGGAGGCCAAACAAACAAGTACGCTACGTAGGACTACTCAACTAGCTAACTTCCATACTTTTCCAAACGCCCTTATAGGGTCATTAATTTCAAACCTAGTGGTTTGGATAGATATATCAGTATCTTATAAACTTGCAACAACTCACGGACTAACAAATTGACTTACAGAATCCAAATTATCACAAATTATGTAAAACTAGTCAATTTTCTATGCATAGGGAGCAAGGCTTAAAACACTGAATTACAAACTGCCCCATGGGATCATGAATTAATACAAAATACTGATATATTAAATTAAATACATGTGTATGAACAAGATCAAGTTGATATCATATTTCTATAGCATCAAAAGATAGTCAACTTGAACCCAACTTACAAAGAGTCCTCAATCAGTAGGATTTTTACAACATAGAAGTAGAACATTGAGTATAAGAAAGAATGAAAGGGATTTCACCACCAAATCAGAGCTATGGACAATAAATGATCATGTTGTATCTCATTGAGGTCGTGGGATGTAGTTTCTATAGCTTACTGGAGCACAATTCCTCATATTGTTTTCTCTACTGGCCAAATCTCATCACAAACACAAGCACTCATATTTCAATCTTTGCACCCATTTGGAGACTCAAATCCTTCAGTATATGGGAATGGATCAGATCTTCAAATTCAGAATCTAATGTTTGTACTGACACTGTGTAGCTGACTGGGACAAGTTTGCAATGGGGAACATCACCCAAAGTTGAATAGGGGGCATCTCCTAAGCCTTTGAGAAGCAGAGCTCTCAAGACAAATAACAAGAGTGACAAAAGATGTGCATTGGGGTGCACCACCTCCATTTATATCATGAATGAGTCTTGAAGATACATCGAATGTGGTCATCCAACTCACTAATGCACCCTCATTGACTGCTTTTGGCATCTTCAACTTTTACCTTGCTTTGTTTCCTTTCCGTTATAGATTGATTTTTTGCTTTTGGAAACATCTTGCGTTTCCTAGATTTTCTCCTTTTTCCTGCTTTTCTTGTGCTTTTTTATGCTTTTATGCTTCTTTCTGCTTTTATGTACTTTCCTACCTTTCTGCATGCTTTCTGCTTTTCGAAGTTGCTTGCTTTTGTGCTGCCTTCCATCTTTGTAGTGGCTTTGTGGATTTTTCTGATTTTCTTCTAATTTCCATTGTGGATGACACTCATAGGGTACGCAAGACCACTTATGCATCCTTATTGAGCCACATAGCCATTACAACTCATAAATATTTATTAATATTAATAAATAACATGAAACTATGACCCACCTATTTAATCTACATGGGTGACTAAACCAAAATTTACTGCCTTTTAATTAATTAATGCCAAACTGTCACTAGGATCCATGGGGTTGAATGGGTTCGTGATTTTATCAGGGTGTCCTCAAGGTGGTGACATGACACCTTGTCACATTGCTTAGGTGTTTCTTTTCCTTGTATTTTTCCACTAGCGATTATTCCAACCTTAGGAAACCATCCTTAGGATCAACAATTAATCAACCAAAATCACCACTGTGGTAGAGAATTCTTCCTACGGATAGGTAGACTCTCTCATGGACATAAATAAGCCCCTAGACACTTAATCCATGACAAAAAGGAAACAAATAGACACTATAGTCCTACTAGATCTAGCTCACGCATCAAC
This sequence comes from Larix kaempferi, assembly GCA_027924585.1. Taxonomy (NCBI): domain Eukaryota; kingdom Viridiplantae; phylum Streptophyta; class Pinopsida; order Pinales; family Pinaceae; genus Larix; species Larix kaempferi. Next base: position 8,464,311 of record BSBM01000431.1, on the reverse strand, counting down.
TAACAAGCTATGGAAAGACAAAGCAAGTAGATGGTGTACCTTACTTTAACGGTTGTCCTTGATGCTCCTAAGTTGCTCCAGCTCCATCGTTTGATCATGGACTTATGAATAAACAAAGATCTAACTATATAAAGATAGACAATTTCATGCATTCATCATTAAAGACATGAAAACAAGAGGAATAGGCTAAGTTATATTAATGATAAGAAATCCAAAAGAAGCTAATTACAATGTTATACCTTGGTGTCCAAAGTAGCAGCACCTCCTTCCAAGCTCTCCAACATCACCCTTGCAAGACTCATAGGATCATAAGTTTAGTGCTTCCAAGATCACCTCCCCCCCATAGCTCATGGATGGTTCTCCTTAAGTAGGATTTGGGAAGGCCAACCACTAGGAGAAAATGATAGATCTAAGTGAAAAATATGTGGATCAAGGATCTAAACCATGCCAAGGAGGGAATGTGAGATGGGATTCGAAGGGGTACCTCATCCCACTAAAATCTCCATGAGATCCAAGATCCAAAATCAAAGGGATAAGCCTAAACCAAAATTTTCACTCCCTTATAACTAAGCAAAGCGTGAAAATATTGAAATTTTCTCTCCCCCATAGGCATGCAGGGCACGAAAATTTGAAATTGTCGCTCCCCCATAGGCATGCAGGGCACAAAAATTCCAAAAGGCTAATTTTTGGAGGTGGTTAAGGTGGGTTTCAACCCTTTTCTTGTTGGATTTGCTTCCAAATGTGACTAGGGAAGGGATCCACATTAGAATGAAGGGTCCTAACACCCTTAGGAAGCATAAACATCATGTTTTCCATGGTGGTGAAACATGTAGATCCTCACTTACACATGGTGTGGAAATTTGAGGTATAACAGATGCCCCCTAAAGTGTGAGGTCAGAAGGAATCTGATGGCCGAAACACTTTACCAATAATAAGTTTGCAAGGATATCTAAGAAGAACTAGAGAAGAGCTGCAAGAAATCAACAATATGTCTAACAACCCCTGAGGTGGGCATACCCATGCTCGGAACAACTAACTCAAAGAATGGTTGTCGACCAATACATTGCAGATCCATGATAGTATTGACTTAACAATGACTGAATAAAAATCATGTTACAAGCGTAGATCTATGATAAGACAATGACATAGCCATGACCAATACAAGAGTGAATCTGTGTGACAGTACATCAATGAGGTCACCAACATATTATATATGTGGGAACCTACTAAAAAATCACCATCGCAACCTGGATGTGCTAAATGGACTTCAGAACCATCCAGGGTCTTCTACTCGATCCCAAATCAATACGAATCTAACCATGTGATTACAAGGTGTTGAAGTTGAACATGGTAGAAACCACTTGATTACCGGTCAATGATGTGAACCGTTAACAAGTGCGAAGGAAATCACCAATGATGACAATGACTCCCAAGGTATCGTAGTACATCTCGACGAAATGTGAATAGATGAGTTGACGTCAAACATCCACGAGATCATTCGATTAGAGGTCAATGATGAAAACCTACTGTCAAACACGAGGAAACCTGCCATTGGGGCATGCAGGTACCAAGGTACTACAATGGTTCCTAAGTCTAATTCCTGGATGATGAGTTGAAGTCGATAGGAATAGACTCATCGAAGGAGGGCCATGGTGAATCCCACATCAACGACGCGAAACCATCATAGGAAAGTGATATGAAGTAATGAAACATATGAGTATGGACTGACACAAGGATGCAAAGGCTAACAATATTGCAGAGGTTGACTAAGGTAAACTTCCCTTGAACATTGAATGTCACGACAATAATGACTTGGCAGCATTGACTCAACGAGGCAGATACCAAGACATAATGCAATGATGACTGAGGAATTCTTCGGGTGACTTGAAGGAGCGGGATGACTCATGGAATTGGCATGACTCAGAGACCAGCATATTACCCAATTGTATGATGAGACACAAATAGGTGCCATGTTCAAGGGCGACACAATCTTCCATGAAGGTTTCTAAAACAAACTTAGCTTATTCCTCCCCAAACCCCATCATGCTTGATGAGTACCTATTTGTTTTAACGATCTTGAGGAGGATAAAAGATGCTCGGTATAGCTCGTCCTTTGGACGAGTCTAATCTCACATGTTTTACAAACCTGAGAAAGGAGGGGTTCGGTTCCAAAAGGGTCCTTCGATGTTTGATTTTATGAGTCCAAGGAAGGGAAGCTCAACGATTTTTCATGTTTAGAGAGTCTGAAATAATGTAAAGAAGACTCCACGGTTTGACTTTTTCGCAAAGGTTAGTCCCCAGACCCGAAAAAGTATAAAACAATATCTGGAGGAACTCTCCCAATCAAAGATTGACTGAGGTATGCCTTTCTCGTAAATAGTCTAAACGGTCCGAAAAAGAGAAAACCTACCACCGGATAGACGATCTTTCGAATACTTTTACAAGTGTGAAAGAGACAAGTGCACTTGGAAATCTTTTCCTATTTTGAGAGTCTGAAAAGAGCTTAAAGAGGACTCCATGTACAACTTTTTCATGGTTGGTGATCGAGTATGACAAAGGAAAAAGTAAACTCGGCACAGTTCATTTTCTGTAAATAGACTAGCGAGGCTGGATAAAGAGATACACCTATACTCGTTAGACACACCTTTTTACTCAATTTTTAATGAGCACGACAATGGTATTAAAAGCACTCGGAATCTTTTTCATGTTTGAACCCAAAGCACGAAAAAGGAAAAAGTAAGCTCAAACCACTTTTCATATTTTTAACCTGAGCATGAAAAAAGTGAAAAGTAAGCTTGACACCTCTTACTATTTTTAACGAGCTCGAAGAAAGGTTGGAAGAATGCTCATGGTATCTGCTTCATTTTTTAATGAGCTTGGAACAGAAAATGAACTATGCTCGGGTGATGGTATCATTTTTTAGCGAGCTTTATGTTGAAACTAAACTATGCTCGGAATGAGGTCCACTGATGGATTACTTCCCAACATGATGTCCAGAGGTTGGAAAGTTTTCCCCCAGCATAAGAAACTGATGGATAACCTCCAGTATGATGTCCAGAGGCTAGAGACATGCCCCCCAAGCTTCGTTTCGTCTGCCTGCTCTTCTTCTTCACCCAATTAAAATCCTGGCTACTAATAGGAAAATGTTCACCAGAGGGATAGGAAGAGTGAGAATTAAGTGACACGGGTAGATGAAATGAATGTTCAAGTCCTAAATATGGTGGGAGACTCGACTCAATGGGAGAGGAATCTGTTTCATTTTTTAACGAGCTTACAACAGAATAAAATAATGCTCGTAGGGTATTGTTTCATTTTTTAACGAGCTTGACACAAGAATAGAACCATGCTCATGAGGTTGGTTTCATTTTTATGCAAGATTGAAACCAAAAGTGAACTATGCTTGGAGGTAGTTCAATTTTTACGCAAGCTTGAAACCGGAAGTAAACTATGCTTGGGATTGGTTTCATTTTTAAACAAGCTCAAAACCAAAGGTAAACTGTGTTTGTACGGGTCCTATCCAACATGATGTCTAGAGGTTGGTAGTGTGCCCCCCGACATAAGAAGATAGGGGGATAAACTCCAACATGATGTCCAAAGGCTGGAGCCATGGCCCCATCCCTATGGGGAAGAAACCACTAAAATGTGTGGAACATCTACGGAAGTCTGATGACTAGCATTCATGCGATGAGTGGGTGTCACAAAGGAAAGTTAATCAATGGTAACCATATTCCCATGATGTGGAAAATACATCACTCGAAAGAGTGTGGACACTGCAACTTTCATAGCATCTATATAAATCACGTCCAAGGAGCATATTAAAATCTAAGGGACCTTGGACTACCATAACATCAATGCAGACAGTTTTCCCTCCTAAAGTGATAGGTAGTTGAAGAAGGATTCCTAAAGGTCCAATAGGCCTTCTATTGAAAGCCAATATCTGGTCAGTGACTGGAATAAGCTAAGGAGAACCTATAGCTCTCCAAGCGGTTGAGGATAAAATACTAACAAAAGCTCCCTCTTCAACAATAGTGTGAAGTACATTCCTACTAGTAACTTCTACAGATATCTGGAAAGCAACACTCGAACGAAGACAAGATTTTGTTAGACTATTCCAATCAAAGGAAATGACCTCAGTACTTGGGCAGGGATCCGTCGAAATGGGTAAAATTCCCCCTTGTCCAGAACAATCTGAACTGACTAGGAAAACATCAGTGGTTTCTGCTTCATTCTCCACCGGAAAAGTGGAATGAGACGAAGATTATGTCATGGTGACTACTTCAATCTCGACATTTTAAAATGAAAGAGTGGGATTGAGTGGAGATGACGTCGAATCGATTACTTCAACCTCACTCTTCAAAGGAAAACCGGTATGAACTACCTATTCTCCACTCTTTGAAGAAAGAGTGGGATCGACCGAGGATGGGGCTGGATCGATTACTTCATCAACCAATGGGGGGTCAAGGGAAAACTTATGACATCCAGTTGGAAATTGGTTCTGATCTACAATAATGTCTTCCAACAATTGTGAAGCTTCATCCATGTATGGACAAAGGTAAGTAAGGTGCATGCCCTTGCATAACAAACAAGGGTGTTTGATTTTACCTTTCTGACCCTTAACCATAGAGTCGTTGGTTGATGGGGTATCATCAGTATGATTTCCAAAGGCTGGTGATATAGGTTGTTTGGGGTTTTTAGACCACTCTTCTAATACTCTGGAAAGACAAAGACAATATTTAAGAAGGTGATCCCCCCTGCAAAGCATGCAAGGGAACTTGGGTTTTCAAGGTGTATGACTAGAAAGAGCATCATTAGGAGTAATTGTTTGATGCATGGTCTCTTTCTTATTCTTATTCTTCTTAACCTTCATTTTCTTCCTCTTCTTATCCTCCTTATTACTAGCACTACTGCTTTTGTCAGGAGAGGAAGAAGAAATGGAAGGAGATACATTCACCGAAGAAGACGAAGGATTAATTTGGGATTGATGCTCTCATGATGGGGAGTTAACATTTGAAGCATTAGGTGCATTTGGGATCACCATATTGGAGAATAACCATACTGGTAACCCTATAGACAATCCAGGAAGATTCAAAGTAGAAATAAGGGGAGGACCAATATCTCCAAATGGAGGGAAAGCAAAAGGTACCCCTTGAAAATGGGTCTCTTGATTGGTAGTCTCAGAAGAGTTTTCCATGTCTAAAACTCTATAAGAACCTCTAAATTACCACACAAATCAAACACTACTCAAATCTAAAAGCAACAAGGATTCTATGAAAGGAGTGGATAAATAAGCCAGATTCTCACAAGATTATCAAATTGTCACAACTCGCGATATACTGTAGGGTCCAACAGTTATACTCAGCCCAATATTTCAGAGCACTAAACAGGGAGGATTGGGACCGTACCCCTGACCGTATAACTCGACTACTATCAATATGTGTGTAGTAATCACCCCGAGTGTTGGTATCGGTGTATTGCAACAATAAGACGGCCAATAGGTTTACTCGGATAGTTCCAGGATGCTAAAGGGGTCTCCCGATATACGCAAGGTACATGGGAGATCAAATCACTAGTAGTGTTGTCTAATGCACAACCGTACGAAAGGGGCCTTCTGACATACTATTGAGTACGTGAAGTACCTTTCTATATACCCGAAGGTACATGAAAATCCGTTCGATATACCAACGAGTATGTGGAAGAACCACACAAACCCCAAAATGCAGTGCAGGCAAATAACAACAGCTCCTACGCTTTAAGACGTCGGAACACATCTCTAACCTATCACACAAGTTGCTCAATTTTTTTAACTTAGACTAGCGCTTGATTTTATCTTATGCGGTTAAGTGGATGCATGATGTGTAGACTTGTAAAGTAAACAAAATGCACCACTAATATAAATGAAATGTAAATCCTTCATTTTTCAATGAAAGCTAGCTAAAGAAAGAGTAAGAAGTTCTTTTTCCCAAATGAATAACCCAATGCTAATGCATTTTAATCTTTTTAATGAATGATAACCACTCATGTAAAACCATACCCAAACTATCCTAAAGTGACAATAAGAGATCTTTCTATCAATAACAAATGCAAAAATTCTAATTTGTTTCCTATCTTTTTACACTTAAAGACATATCTAAGTTATGGGAAAGGAAGATTCAGTACACGTTTCCAATCAAATGAAATGCAAAGAAAAACATCCAATATATTTTTGTAACTCAAATGCACAAGAACATGAAACAATATTTTCTTCTTCTCATGAATGTAAGACCAAGAATGTCAAATGATGAAACCAATACAAGAAGGAGATTTATGTTTTTCAAGCTTGTAAATCTAGCAAAGAGAGACAAAAATAAGCTTTTCTTTGAACAAATATGGAAACAAAGAATCAATCTACTCCAATAACCAATAAATAGATAAATATGCAAAGGAAACAAAGTGCAAAACCCAAGAAATATGACTTCAAAAGACAAGGATGTCCCAATCCTTTCAAAGCCTAATAACCAAACCAAACCACGCCAAAACAAACAAACCTTTGGAATAGCACACTAAAGAGATCTCTAAAAATTGAATCCAATCACAATCCCATGGCAAGAAGAAGTTTAAAAATAAATGCAAGCTGTTGAGACTTGAAAAGAACGACAATTCTACCCAACAAGCAAACAAAGCACTAGTTTGACTCAAGAGACCAAACAAAGGCTTTGAACTTCCAAACCATGCCAAGGGTTTCCAAACAAATCCAAATATGATTTGTATGATTCCAAATCAATCATATAATTGTCACAAAATCACTGGTCAGGAGACTCTAATTCATAAAAATCGAAAATGTACACAAGGGATCAAGTTAACCCTAGGGGATTTCAATTTTCCAAGGTAGATCCTAGTCTTCCAAACAAAGAAAAAGGGTCCCAAATTCTCCCAAATGAGGTTTGGATGGATTCAAACTTATTTTATAGAGATCCTAAAGCGACTAGGAAGGTACACTTGACTCCCATAACTAAAAAATGGCTTAGAGGACTCAAAATTGACCAAATTGCCTCAAAGCTGCCAATGAAGGACTAGAGACAAAATGTGGATGAAAAGGACTCAAAAGAGACTCAAATTTCTTCAAAAATGTGTCACAAATAAGCCAATGGACCATATGGAGGCACCCCAAAATTTTGGGAGCAAAAAACCCAAGGGAACCCCTCCAAACAAGCTCAAAAATTACCAAAACAGGGAATTTTCGCCCCTGCACAGACTAATACAGAGCGAAAATTTGAAAATTTCGCCTCTAGAACACTGTGGGGGAGAGAAAAATGTTGAAATTTCGCGCCCTATCCCACTATCAAGGGGCGACAATGTGGAAATTTCGCTCTGTAACCTTTTTTGAGGGAGCAAAAATACTCCTGTAGGATTAAAAAATGAAAAGTTTTGTCTGGATACGAGCAAGGATAAGCTCCTGAGTTTAAAATGGTCCTCAATGATGATCAAAGAGGATCTAAGGTGATGAGAAGTAACACTTAGAAGAGGATTTGATGATCCAAACAAGCAAGCAAAGGTGAAACTAGGGAAAAAGTCCCCAGTATGGTCGCCAATTTATGTGGTAGAGAATTCTTCCTACGGATAGGTAGACTCTCTCATGGACATAGCTAAGCCCCTAGACACTTAATCCATGACAAAAAGGAAACAAATAGACACTATAGTCCTCCTAGATCTAGCTCACACATCAGCTAAAAATCTATGGAAAGACAAAGCAAGTAGATGGCGTACCTTACTTTGATGGTTGTCCTTGCTGCTCCTAAGTTGCTCCAGCTCCAGCCTTTGATCATGGACTTATGAACCTGTTCACAAAGGAAATGCAACACCTTCTCCAAAATAATATATGTATAAACAAAGATCTAACTATAAAAACATACACAATTTCATGCATTCATCATTAAAGACATGAAAATGAGAGGAATAGGCTAAGTTATATTAATGATAAGAAATCCAAAAGAAGTTGATTGCAATGTTATACCTTGGTGTCCAAAGTAGCAGCACCTCCTTCCAAGCTCTCCAGCATCACCCTTGCAAGACTCATAGGATCATAATTTTAGTGCTTCAAAGATCACCCCCCATAGCTCATGGATGGTCCTCCTTAAGTAGGATTTGGGAAGGCCAACCAATAGGAGAAAATGATGGATCTAAGTGAATAATATGTGGATCAAGGATCTAAAACATGCCAATGAGGGAATGTGAGATGGGATTCGAAGGGGTACCTCATCCAAAGAAAATATCCATGAGATCCAAGATCCAAAATCAAAGGGATAAGCCTAAACCAAAATTTTTGCTCCCCTATAACTAAGCAAAGCATGAAAATATTGAAATTTTCTCTCCCCCATAGGCATGTAGGGCGCGAAAATTTGAAATTGTCGCTCCCCCATAGGCATGCAGAGCACGAAAATTCCAGAAGGCTAATTTTTGGAGGTGGTTAAGGTGGGTTTCGACCCCTTGCTTGTTGTATTTGCTTCCAAATGTGACTAGGGAAGGCATCAACATTAGAATGAAGTGTACTAACACCCTTAGGAGGCATAAACATCATGTTTTCCTTGGTGGTGAAACATGTAGATCCTCGCTTACACATGGTGTGGAAATTTGAGGTATAACAACCACTTAGGTGAATAAACATGAACCAGTCTAGGTGAGTTAAGAAATTGTGGTCCAGGGTTTATTTTGGGACATTACAGGAATCCCCTCCCAAGTTTGATTTTCCTCAAGCAAGACATCAACTCCATAGAAAGCATGAAACAAATCCATGATTTCTCACCATCGATATTTTGCTATTGAACTGACATAGAATTTGGAATTCAATTGGTCCATCATGCTTCCTATGTGCCACTTTGAACATATCTATATCCCCCTTGAGTGACTCTGCTATCTTTGTAACTGAAAATGTATGTTCTTCCCAATTGAAACAACTAAGAAGAATGCCAGGATCCCAAGTTAATCTGATGAATGCAGTGTGACTATGACCACCACCACTGTACTCCAACAACATCAATGACATCCAAGATAATCCATCATGCCAAGGAATTCTTGGATCCCACTACCTCAACTGCACCCTCCAAAACATCAATGGTGTATGAAACCACCCATCAATTCTTGGATCCCATGGTCCCTGATGCATTGTTACGTCCCCATCTTTACCCTATTGCATTCGAATGTAAATGATGTAATATTGTTATGAAATCATGGTGAGGAGCTCAAGTCCAAGGCCCCGCCATCGGTTTATTGATGCATATGGGTTGCGTGCTAGCCAGGCGCATTGGAATTTCAACATCATGTAATATGCATTTTAATAAAAAAATACCCACAACTAGCTATGCAATGCAACAAAGAGATGGGGGCATGATTTTACTAGGAATTGGGAGGGAAAACATTCAAACCCTTGGAGCCAATCAAGTCAAGCCAAGTGTCAATGAGAGAACCCATCAAACCCTCAACTACCCATGTTGACCTTTGTACCCAATCATTCAAGAGTTGGTTGAGGTAGTTAATGCCTTGGGAAATGAGAGGGATGGCTGTCCAATTTCGGGTATGGGAAAGCCACCCTGCATGGGAAATCGTGTTTGTCTCATTGGGAGAGAAAAGAGCCAAAAAATTGCTCTCTAAGCAATTATTCACCATTTCCTTGCTCTCTCACGCAGCTCTAGCTACCTGGGTGTTTTCCTCCCTAGATTTTCTGGGTTCCCCTTCATCTTTTTAGTTGGGAAGGGGCATTTTTGTGTTGATTACCAGTGGGGAAGAGAACAGAACATTTTTGGGTCTTCCTAGAGGTCGTTTAGGCCATTGGAAAGGATCATAACCAGTGGGGAGAAAACGGTTTTTCTCCTCGGGGTTGAAATCAAAATTCCACGGTTCGTTTGGGTGAACCACGAGTTGGGAGAGCCAATGTGGACCCTATTTTGTGAACACCTCTATTGTAAATGTGTAACCCTGTCAATGATCATTTTTGCTATGAGTAGAAAGAGTATGTTGGGGTATGGGTAATGGGTAATCCATTGTTTTGGCTTGAGCTTGAGGGTAAGCATCCAAGGTTTAAATGTAGCCTAATAAACCTAGCTGTGGACTGGCTTGGCTCAGATGAAATGATTAATTCGTTGTGAATGAGTGAATGTCCCCTTTTCCTTGTGAGAATCATGCCCAGTTCGAGGTTGGTCTCCGAGTGCTGAAATAATACAAGCTGGACAGAGACCTACGGTTGGGTGGAACGTTGCAGTGACATAGCTAGTTGTTTGGGACCATTCCACCATAAAGATAAGTGTTTTTCTGTCTATGTATTTACTTCTGCATTGTATTAATTTGATGACTGTTGATATGCTGTATGCATGAGTAATGTGCGTGGATAGTTTAATTCCATTGTGCATAATTGATTTGTTTTACATCTGCACACAAATAATTTATTCATATGATTCTAATGAATGGGCTGAGATTATGTGAAATCCCCAGAGATTGGCATCATGTTCCCTCCCTCGAATTGGGTCCAAGGGCGGGTATGTGACAGATGGTATCAGAGCTGCTGGTTGCAGCATTGGGCCTTTATGGGATACCTATCATAGTTGCATAGGTAAGTATGCTTCCTGCTCAGCACTGATAATTAACAAAATTTTCAAAATTTTCAAATTTTCAAAATTTTTCTAAGTGTCTATGAGTTTTCTGCCAAAAACTGAGCCGACGAATCTCGGTGAGTTTGTTCACAATGGCGGAAGGACTCAGCAAGTTGTCCCACCACGTGGCAGAAAATCAATAAGTTCATCGAAGAAGGAAGGAAAATTCCGGCGGAAGAACTTAGCGAGTTGTTCCGCAACGGTGGATGAACTCGGCAAGTTGGCCCGAAGCTGTGGAAAAACTCGGCGTGTTGGTCCGCAACAGCGGAAATTTAAAAAGTTTTGGGCTGAAATGGCGAAAAAGTTAAGAGTTTTCAGCCGCAACGGCAGAGAAAGTTGGTGAGTTGATCCGCAACGGCGGAAGAACTCAGCGAGTTGATCCGCAACAACGGAAGGACTCGATGAGTTGGTCCGAAAAATTTCAAAATTTTCTAAGTGTTTTTCGGCATCAAAGAAGAAATTTCGAAAGAACTTGGCGAGTTTGTCTGCAACGGCGGAAGAGATCGGCAAGTTCGTCCACAACGACGGAAGAGATGGGCAAGTTCGTCCGCAACAACGAAAGAGATGGGCGAGTTGCTCTGCAATGGCGGAAGGAAAAGCTGAGTTTCGACCGGAAGAACTTAGCAAGTTTGTTTGCAAAGGGGTGGAAGAGAATGACAAAGTCCGCCGAAACAGGGAATTTTAGCCGTTTTCCAGTGAAATTTTTCAGGTGCTGAAAGTTAAAAAATGGCTTTGAACTCATGCGCCATATTGCGCAAAATTGAAGGATTTACAAACAAACAAACAAAAAAATCAGGGCGCTGCCCTCGACCCTCCTTGCAATGGCGCAGCCACAAGGGGGCAAGCCCCCTTGACCCCCGTCGTCCCCCGGAGACAGTCGTTGAAAGTGTGAAATGCATTCTCTATGCTTGAGATGAGGAGTAGGAATTACATAGAAGAGTGTGGAGGCCTTATTAAGAGTAATTGGCTGTAATATACATTGCAGAGGAGCAATAGGAGCAACAAGGCAATGATAATAAGAGGGAAATTCCTCACCTTAAACTATTTATATTTATAGCATAAGAATTGCATGTTTGGAAAATAGCAAGAATGAATGTTATACACATATGTATATGTTGAATTACTAATTCATGGGAAGATCATAGCTAATGATTGCTTGTATGCTTGGTAGGGAAGCCAAGAAAAGGATCAGCTATGATGTGGAGGAGGAACTCCATGTCATGAGGGGAAATTAAAAAGGGAGAATTCCTTAACTCCTCTCTTGTTATTGTATTTATAGTTCCCTAGTTTTATATACTGAAAATTATGGCATAGGGATGCCGGAAATGCAAGAGAGTAATGCATATTAGTGGGCATGATTAAAGAATCATTGCATGGTGCATGTGGATTGCTTATGCATGAGCATGATGTTGCATATGGATAAAGGTAGTGAAATTTACACATGCAATAGCCCATTAATGGTATTGCTTATGGTTGATCACCAGTAATGTTGTTGATAATGGTTGTATGAATCAGACCATATAAGCATGATTGAAAATGTAAGAGATTAGATAGTTGAAATGAATATGCACTAGATGGCATATTGATAAACATTGCACAGTGCATGTAAAAATACTTGTGTATATATATATGATATTGCATATTGGTAAAACAGTGAGGTTTTACATATGCAATGAGCCACTTAAGGTAATTATTGTGGTTGCTAATAATTGGTCGTGTTCGCATTGGTTGTAGGACCAAAGACAATCGAAGAATGGCTAAAGATGTGGATGATGATTGTTGCATATGACCAACAACCTTATGAAGAAAGGATGGTGCAACAAATCTATGAACATGAGGTTGGAAAAAGGATTGTGTAGCATTGGTAAGAGGCCAACTGATTAGGTAACATCAAGCGATGTTAATGACAACCATGCAGGTAATGGTTATTTGTGCTTAATCGCATGAATGTTGAAAGAGGATTTGGTGAGATCCCTTCAACTATGTTCAAACTATGATTGTTTGGTTTGCATGTGGTATTGAGTGCCTAAATGTGAATGTTGACCCACCGAGTATGGTGAGGTGTAGGTAAGTAAAGACAAGGAGCCTTGCACCCTATAGTTTCTTAGAAACCTCAATGCATTCATATGAAAATTATATCATACCATTTGTGTATGTTGGTTGTGAGTTTAAACCAAAGCAAGTGATGACTTATGGTCTTTTTGTAGTGCATGCCATATGAGACAGGCATGGTTAGGCCATAATATGTTGGAATGCATAGTATTCATGAATTAATGCAAGGTTGTATTGAAAGATTATGTGAGTGATGTAAATGTTGTGATTATGCATTGTGTGAATGCATGGGTGTGACATATATATGTTTCAATGCAGTTAGATAATAGATGAAAGGGTGGACTATTGCTAATCCTGATACCATTTCATGAGATGCTATGAATGCAGGAGAAGGATTACATGAAGAAGGTAGACTTGTGATGGGCTACCAGAGCACTCTGTTGGAAGGACAGAGCTGCATGGAATGTAAAGTAATGAGTATTTACTGTTTACCTAAATTTCATGGATAGTGTGACTGTGTCTTGCAATTTTATTATGATAATAATGCATATATAGAGATGTATATATATTTAATTGCATTTAAATGTTAACAGCTAAAAGTGTTTGAATTATTGAGCGTTATAATTCTGAGATCACTTCAGTAACTGTTGTGGCAATGAAATGATTATATGCATAGATACTCACAACATGTTTGGCTGATTGAAGTTTCAGATTTCAGGTAGATTGTTTTGGGCATGGCAAATGTGGGAAGACACATTGCAGGAAAACCAGGAGTGATGGTCTGCAAAAGCCAAACTAGATGGGAAAGGCCCCATACTTTGGAAATGGGTTTCGGGTGAAATGCCATTGATAATGTCTCATCCAAACCGCATATCGGTAAACCATGAGAGTGAGATGGTAAAGCTATGCCAAGAAGGCATGTGAGACACATCTGCAAAATGAATGAGTATTCCATGACCCTAGACTAGAACATGCATGTCTAAATTATTAGGGTTAATATGCAAAGAATGCTCTATTTTATTTATATCATTTCAGACTGCTTGAGTATGGTTAGGGCCTACAAGGCTCACATCGGAAAGGGGGTGCACACCTTTTCTGGTGCCAAGTCATGATAGGGTTGTCAATATTGACTACACCCTAAGGGAATGGACGCATTCCTGGTGTTTCAATACTTGATAGTGAATGTTATGGAATGTGGTTACACTTTTGAGGAGTAATACTGATAAGCTTGCTTATCCTTCTTGTGTTGTTAGCCTACACAGATGCAGATTGATACTACGCATTAAGGGGCAAAGTGAAGAAGAGTACGCAAAAGGACTGTATAGGAATTGGTGACCTTTCTATGCTCACATGAAATATTACCAGAAGGGATGGACAGGCCCAAAGAGATGTGTAATAAGAAGGGGTATCACCCTTGTGTGACTGGGGCCATGTTAACCTGCAGTCAAGAAAGTCACCTATAAAGTTCCTAAAAGGAACCACCGATTTGCACAAGAGAAGGAGTGGCATCCTTGTATGAATAAAGAATTGATGTGTGTGTGAAGGGTTATGGTGCAAGAAGGGTGTGGTGACATTGGTGAAGGCATAAGATGCTTATTGGGTCAGCAGTAGGAGGGCGGGCACCAAGACTAACTGAAGACCCTGAGATGCCTATTGGGTCAACAGTAGGAGGTCAGGCGCCAAGACTGACTGAGAACCCTGAGATGCATATTAAGTCAGCAGTAGGAGGGCGGGCACCAAGACTGACTGAAGACCCTGAGATGCTTATTGGGTCAGCAGTAGGAGGGCGGGCGCCAAGACTGACTAAGAACCCTAAGATTCCTATTGGGTTAGCAGAAGGAGGGCGAGCGCCAAGACTGACTGAGAACCCTGAGATGCCTATTAGGTTAGAAGTAGGAGGGCGGGTGCCAAGACTGACTGAGAACCCTGAGATGCTTATTGGGTCAGCAGTAGGAAGGCGGGCGCCAAGACTGATTGAAGACCCTGAGATGCTTATTGGGTCAGCAGTAGGAGGGCGGGTGCCAAGACTGACTGAAAACCCTGAAGCACCACCAAATGCTTGGTAAATCCACTTGATGGGGAGGTGTACTGGTTAAGCATTAACTACGTCAAAGTCCATAGGCGATCCCAAGGCTTGCAAAGCAAAGTAGGATCCTATGGACTAGAAAAGGAAAATGCACAGTACAGGTAAGTATTCATTTTCATTTAATTCTTGTTTGGAATAATGAAGATTTCAGGTATAAGTCCTATGACAACCAAGCTAATACACTGTTGTTTCTTTGTTGGAAACCTTGGCCATTGCAAAAAGTAAGGACCCTGAAAGAGCCACAAACGCTTGGTAAGCCAGAGAGTAACTGGTTGTGCACTATGAAATCCTTGATAAAACCGGAGAGTAACTAGCTGTGCACTATAAATTGCTGGTAAATCCAGAGAGTAAATGAGTGGGCGATATAAATTGCTGGTAAATCCAGAGAATGAATGAGTGGGCGATATAAATTGCTAGTAAATACATAGAATAGATAAGTGGGCGATATAAATTATTGAGAAATCTAGGGAGTAGTTGGTTGAACACTATAAAGTTCTTGATAAGTCCAGAGAGTGACTAGTGGGGCATTAACTACTTGATATGGTAAAGCAGCGTGTACGTTGGCCCAACACCCCTTAAACAATTGATAAAACCAGTCGGAGCACTAGCCTAGCATATTGCTAAAGGAAATGATTGATAAACCTAGTCGACGTACTGGCCTGGCACTACCTATTCGAATTATTGTGGAGTAGCCTACGTGCTGGCCCAACATTCGTTATTGTGTACAAGGGAAATCCAAGGCTCGTAAAGCAAAGAAGGATCCCGTGGAATAAAGTGAATACATCCAATACAGATAAGTATTTGGTTACCTTGCATCTTCTTTCTTATGAATATATATGTGTATATGATTTGGTATGATTTCCTAAACTCTTTTTTAGAGATAAACCCTATGGAAATAAGCTAAACATGTGAATTGATTCAATGTTTGAGTGTAGGTATTGAGGGAAGCAAGGATTATGAGGGAATCCTAGAGATGCATGTGGACATGTGACCATCCTAAAGAGCTCAGTATGAGCAGTAATGAAAGATGGTGCTAGTGGACACGAGTGGATCCTAGCAGCCAAAGGTTCTGTAGGCAATAATGGGAGGGGTTCCCTAGTTGAAAATCCATAAATAGACCTTAGACACTAAGTGTCATAGCCAAGAAAGGAAATCCAAAGCATTCACATTGAAGTGAATGAGACTAAGGAGCATGAAACCACAGCGATGGTGTAGCTCCATAATAGAACAAGACTAAGAGGGAGAAAATCCTACTCTTCTCTTTCCTTTCGATTGATGCATTTATAAAACAAAAGATTGTTGAGTGCATGTCATGGCTGAGAATAGATTGTGTTTAATTGCTTGAAATGAATTGTGAATGCTGAAATAGTAAATTTCCTGTGAAAGGATGAACATGAATGAGTTCATGTGTACGTTGAAAAGCATGAAAGTGTGGAAGTCTCATGAATGAAACATGGACATTCCAAGTCAATTAGGAAAATAATTGACTAATTCTAATATTGTGTTATGCTTGTCCTAACGAGAATTGCCATGATGAGTCTCATAGGTGAGAAATTGAAAGCCATTGATTGCAGCTATTACTAGCCAAGTGTTGCTGGTGAGAAAAGAGAGAGCCATTTGTGCACCGTGATCATGGCAGCAGACCAGATACTATTTGTTTTGGGATGGAAATATTCCTCAGATAGTTTCCGAGACAACAAGAAAGATGGCATCCATGAAATTCTAGATTTGTGGATCAGCTGGAAGGTGAATAAAGGGAAGGGATTACTCTAGAGCAATGCCCACCTGTAGAGCTGGAAGACCAAAGCTAGCAGGAGAAGCTTGTGGAAGCCAAAGGACTTGATCCTAAAATTTCAAAGTAAAGAGATGAAACGCAGGATAGACCTGCCACCAGTTGTGAATTTTGAGGCATGTGTAAAGTGGGTATATACTCTGAAGCATTGGAACACCGAGGACGGTGTTATTCCAAGGGGAGGGGAATGTCACGTCCCCATCTTGACCCTATTGCATTCGAATGTAAATGATGTAATATTGTTATGAAATCATGGTGAGGAGCTCAAGGCCAAGGCCCCGCCATCGGTTTATTGATGCATATGGGTTTCGTGCTAGCCAGGCACATTGGAATTTCAACATCATGTAATATGCATTTTAATAAAAAAATACCCACAACTAGATATGCAATGCAACAAAGAGATGGGGGCATGATTTTACTAGGAATTGGGAGGGAAAACATTCAAACCCTTGGATCCAATCAAGTCAATCCAAGTGTCAATGAGAGAACCCATCAAACCCTCAACTACCCATGTTGACCTTTGTACCCAATCATTCAAGATTTGGTTGAGGTAGTTAATGCCTTGGGAAATGAGAGGGATGGCTGTCCAATTTTGGGTATGGGCAAGCCACCCTGCATGGGAAATTGTGTTTGTCTCCTTGGGCAAGAAAAGAACCATGAAATTGCTCTCTAAGCAATTATTCACCATTGCCTTTCTCTCTCACACATCTCTAGTTGCCTAGGCATTTTCCTCCCTGGGTTTTCTGGGTTCCCCTTCATATTTTTAGCTGGGAAGGGGCGTTTTTGTGTTGATTACCAGTGTGGAAGAGAACAGAACATTTTTGGGTCTTCCTAGAGGTCTTTTAGGCCATTGGAAAGGATCATAACCAGTGGGGAGAAAACAGTTTTGCTCCCTAGGGTTGAAATCAAAATTCCACAGTTCGTTTGGGTGAACCACGAGTTGGGAGAGCCAATGTGGACCCTGTTTTGTGAACACCTCTGTTGTAAACTTGTAAATGTGTAACCCTGTCAATGATCATTTTTGCTATGAGTAGAAAGAGTATGTTGGGGTATGGGTAATGGGTAATCCATTGTTTTGGCTTGATCTTGAGGGCAAGCATCCAAGGTTCAAATGTAGCCTCATAAACCCAGCTGTGGACTGGCTTGGCTCAGATGAAATGATTAATTGGCTATGAATGAGTGAATGTCCCCTTTTCCTTGTGAGAATCATGCCTAGCTCGGGGGTGGTCTCTGAGTACTGAAATAATACAGGTTGGGCAGAGACCTACGGTTGGGTGGAACATTGCAGCGACATAGCTAGTTTTTTGGGACCATTCCACCATAAAGATAAGTGTTTTTTTGTCTATGTATTTACTTCTGCATTGTATTAATTTGATGACTGTTGATGTTGTATGCATGAGTAATGTGCGTGGATAGTTTAATTCCATTGTGCATAATTGATTTGTTTTACATCTGCACACAAATAATTTATTCATATGATTCTAATGAATGGGCTGAGATTATGTGAAAGCCCCAAATATTGGCATCATGTTCCCTCCCTCGAATTGGGTCCAAGGGCAGGTACGTGACATGCATACCATCCATCATCATTGCTTCTTGTGAAAACCTGTCACTCCATGGTATGTCGGGATCCATCCACCACCATGTTGGAAGTTCATCACTCTTGAGGCATCTGAAGGTCTTTGTCATTTGCTCCAACAATGTTTGGATCTCTTCTTGTACAAATTGATTGCTTACAAGCTTTGTTGTTTCCAACATGCTTTGTATGCAAGATGATTTTCTCTTGCATGGTGGTTCCAAATATTACATGTACTTGCACACCCAATCAATGGGTGTATGTGTACTAAAAATATCCAAGGGATTCCATACATACCCTTGCTCCTACTCACATGGTAAGGAAATGCCAGTAAAACCAAATAAATTATCACAAAGACAAAAAGAATATTTACCTCGATGTATCTCCATCCTTTCTATGTATCTATCCACCCAACCCATGGATGAATAAACACTTTGGCTCGCCGATCCATGTGGAATGTGGTTAGCCACCTTCTTCAAATCTAAGTCTTCTTTCCATAGAGGAAGCTCATGAGGTCTCTCTTTCAAGGCATGCATTTCAAACAATTCCCTACAAATGCAAGCAATACTTATGCATCCTTGGGCATCCATCTCAGTGATGTACTTGTCTACCCAATCCTCGGATAAACAAATACCATGGCTTGCAGACTCAATTGGCATGTCCCCAACCATTTCTCCCATAGTTGAGTCCTTCTCTATGCCCTCTACATACCAACAATTGCTTGGCCAAAATATTCTACATCTTTGTTCTCCTTAAGCACTTGCAAATATGAATTTACCTCATGTTCAACTCTCACATGAGGCTCCTCCATCAAATCCATTGTGCCACTTGCCATGTGCAAATGACTATCTTCCATGTAGGATGGAGGGTATTATGAACTCAATTCCTTTCGAAATTGGTCATTCTTCATTCTTGATTCCTGAAGGGCCCTCTGTGTGCTCTTCAGTGAGTCATTGGTGGCCTCTAATTCACTAGTGACCCTTTTTTATTCTTCTTCTTCCACCTTGAGTGCACTATGGTACATTTCATCCACCATGAGGAGATGATCTCTATCTGAAAGTAAGTTCATGTAACTCTCTTTCATCTTGACCATTGCTTCTTTGAGTACTATGAATTCTTCCAAAAAGGATTCTCCTTCCAACTCTCCTCTTGAAGCTTTCCAACAACATCTTGTCACCATGGTATTGGTGTCAATAAATTTCTTCATGGTTTCCATAAGCTTCTCTTGGTTCTCCTTCAATGATCCACTCGAATGATGTGGCTCACCAAGAATATCCTCCACCAAGGAACCTTCCTCACATAGAGAAATTTCATAATCCTCTTGGTGTGAAACAAGTTCTCTTCCAATATCTTGCAAGTGAATGCTTCCTTCAAGCACCTGTAAATTAGAAAAATCCTCATGCTCACCTTGCGCATGAAGCTCCTCCAATGCAACATATGTGCAATCAAACACACACATCACATCACTAGTGGTTCTGGGAGAGGAAAGAGAATCTACCAAATCCCTATGAAGTTTCTCTCCTTCTACTGTTGCTTCATATTCAACAAAGTTTAGAGCCATGTATCTATCCATGAACGTCTACAAGTAGTCTTCCTTCATCTTTTCCAGCTTTCCTTTAATGATGCACAATATAGAGCTAGAGACTCTCCCAACAAATCCACCTTGTCTCTCCTCCAACTGAACTCTCCCAATAATATCCTTCATGAATATATGTGCACCATTAGTTATGGACAACAGTTTCAACATCATCTCTTCAGTGACTAGGAGTAAGCTCTCCAAGTCACTCCATTATTGCTTGAAAAAACCAGGTGTGCTATCACATTTGAGCTCATCCACCATATGAGAATCATGTAGACTCCCATTCAATAATTCAACCCTCTCACTGCATTCATCCTTAACACCATAAATTTGAGCCTCATCACTAGAGGGCTCAACCATGCCAAACCTCTCCCCCAAAGTGGCTGCAACCTCATTATGATACAAAGGAATACACAAATATGAATTGTGGTCATACCTTTGCATCATGTATTCTCCTTCATTTGGTGGAGATGGGGTAGCATGATCTTGCACCAACTCAACTGGTGCACAACCAACTAGTGAGTAAATTCCTTCTGCTTCAATATGAAGCACTAGTGATGAATGAGAGGTTGAACTCTACTTTGCTCCACAGGATGGATCACTATCATTTAGCTCCATTGATCTCATATCATCCTCAATATTCTCTATAGTGATCTGGAAATCACCAACAAAGAAACTAAGAAAAATGGAAGTGGAATCACTTCCCAAACTATCAGCAACCCAACGAGGGGATGATGGATCTTCAAATGTGCATGGTTCCTCATTTGAGAGACTGTGGTTCCTCTCATGCTCATCGGATGGCTGATATTTGACTATGGGATTTATTGTTTTTGCATCATGAGAGTCTCTGGGTGTGCCCTTAGTTATTGTTTCCTTTGAACCACTTCTTTTGGAGACTCCGTTTGAGGAAAAACCAAATGATATCATAAAAATCCCATAGAGGGATGTTTCTGGTGTAGCTTTGCTTCTTGCCTTTTTGTATTCTTCTTTGCACTAAATGGTGGAAGAACTTGGTTCCTCTCTTGAGTATCTATTATTATTCAATGAATCCACATATACATCCTTGGTCCAAAATTCAAATCTACAATAAAAATAATCTTTGAATTATATGGATTTACATATTTAATCCTCTAAGGCCATATACTCTTGATAGTGATGAGGCAAGTTTTCACTTGCTTCCACCTTCCTTGCTAAATCATATTTTGATCTAGCAATCGTTGGTTCGGCCCTACTATATTCACTATACATTTGTTCACAATAGTAACCATCCTCAACTATTGGTAGGCCTCCATCAATATAGATGATTTATTCTTCCACATACTACTCAAAATCATCATCTTTCACAACTCGAACAAGCCTCATAGCTGCAAACTTGAAGATGTGAGTTGCAATATTTCTTCAAATGAGAATTTATGGTCCACAGGTGCAAAGGACCATGATCTAATACCATTGTAATGTACCTGATCTGATCAAAGGCACATCAAATCAAAAATGTGCAAAATGAAACAAACAATACATTACTTGGAATAAAGACTAGCTAGTTTGACAAGGATTCAGGAAGAAAATTGAAAACAACATCAGACTCTTCCTAATATCTCCATAGATGAATTTTAGGACCTACTAAGGATGCAAATAAGATGAAATACAGGAAAATACTTCTACAATAGTACATTTATGGGTGATTCACACCTAGCTATACTCCTTGGGCTAAACCCAAGGCTTCAAGGAAATTGTACACGAGAGTTCTGTGGAAACCCATGGCTTCTGGTTCTTACTGGAAGTAATAAAACACGGGGTAGAATATATGGAATTTCCCCACCCTGATGCAAATTTAATACCAAGTTTTTGTGAAGTGGGTGTTGGGACCCAAAATAGCCCCTTTTTGCCTACACCTATCTACACCTTTTTCCCTATTTTGCCTTACCATTCCTTGATCTAAGCAGATATTTTCCCAAGCAAAGCATGGATTGCAACATGTATAATATATTATTGTTTTATTCAATTAATGTTTGATCTGTTTATGGTTTTTCACTCTATCTTTTAAGGTTGTGCTAATATTGTTTGATTTGATAAAGATATCCCAGAAGCCTTTACAAGACCACAGGTGTAGCAGCTCGTTGACCATTGGAGAAGAGGCATATGCGGCGCTAGCTGTCCCTTCTTGAGTTCGGTTCCACAATTCACTGCAACAGTTCGAGCATTCCTCCACATGGCCAGCTGCGACTGAGTCACAACAGAGCATCCGAGTACCAGCCAATCCAATCAGCTCGAATCTATTCTGGATTGCGATAGCGTGCAATAGCTCAGGCCTGAATGCAATGATTTCATTCAAGATCACTTATGGTTGTAACAGTTCCATTGTAAATCGACAGCCTGAAGATCATAGATCTTCATGGCTACCCGATATTTTGGTGTAACGATTTCATGTCATGGGGTATAAATATAAAGAGGCGTTCTGAGTTTGGGGTTGGAGAATTTCTAATTGTATAAGCTAAGACAGAGAGTTGTGACTGTAATTTCATCATTCTTAATACAAGGAGC
Source organism: Larix kaempferi (assembly GCA_027924585.1). Lineage (NCBI taxonomy): Eukaryota > Viridiplantae > Streptophyta > Pinopsida > Pinales > Pinaceae > Larix > Larix kaempferi. Next base: position 8,442,066 of record BSBM01000431.1, on the reverse strand, counting down.
ATAGTTTCTTATATATGAGTGTTTAATTTGTGTTAATCTCCGGCATCTCTGTTAGAAGGCCATGGCCCTCCTTCTCACAGAGATAGCCGAGTTAAGTAGGTAGTTTAATTTCTTTTATGTTGTGTGGTGTGGAATTTCATTCAGTGTGTTAAAGTGAGCTACAACAGTGAAATGATCATTGCATTCTTTTCTCGTAGTTTATGATTGCATCTTGAATAGATGCAACTATGTGGTGTGACAATCAACTATGTAGGTTAGTTTATTTGATGCATGGTGTGTTAGATCAGTTGTTACATCCAAGCTCAGCTCTAATTCCTTTCAGTCATTTATTCTTTCTAGGATTTCCAATATTAATCGAATTAGATTTCAAGCTTGCTTCTAGTTCTGGTTGTTGTTTTTGTTAATTTTTTAGCATCAATTCAATATACTCTAGGATATTTACTGAGAGGATAACATGTACAGCATATTAATCACAAGAAGCAAACACAAGAGACAATAGACACACAGAGTTTCCTTGGGGAAAACCATAAAGGTGAAAAAACCCCAATAACTTCCTCTGAGATAGATAGAGCAATGATACAAAACCCAAGCATAAGAGATATTCTCCTAGCAGTAGCTTCTCATCCTCCACTAGTGCGCCACTCTCCAATGAGTGTATATGTGAGAAAGTGAATGATCAAATAGAGTGCCTCCCGCACTCTATTTATACTTGACTTGACTTGTCTAATAACCTTACTAGGTCGGCCTCAACTTACCCACTTAACATAATGCTGACAGGGCCGACCCCCAATAGGGTGGTCTAATAACCCTTTAACCCACATGACTTATACAGGGCCGACCCCATCAAGGTGGTCTAATAACCCATCAAGTATAAGTTACGACACTTACAATATAAATGACGACACTTCCGTATAGAGGAATAATAACATCTCTATAGGAATACAATATACATATATGAAATACATTCCGAAGTTACAAATACATCAACACTCCCTCTTAACTAGGAAGGTATTTCTCGACACAGATCTGCTAGCACAAGTCTTCTTCTCTGGATCATCGTCACTGGATCATCATCATCATCACTGCTGCTGCTATCTCAATCAATCTCCAATCTACTCGTCATAGGAGTTTCTACAGAGCCAGCCCTTTTTCATGCTGGATGTGGGCCCACCTCCTGCAGGTCTTCATCATCACTGGCTATACTGTGCAATCCTCAGGACTTATTACGTGCATCAAAAAAACCTCGCAAGAGCATCCCAGGACTGATTACGAGCACATAGCTCAACCTATCGGATCTCCCAGGACCTTTTACATGCCACTGCACAACTTGTCCATGGCCACAAGGTATCATCCTGATACTCATGATCATACTGATCATAACATCATTCACGAAGCACAACCCAGATGCACATCACACAACACTTACATTCATCGGCATGGGAAGACACACTTCAACCATCCATGAAAGGCTCAGCACTTGTATCTACGCCATGGGAAGACACACTTCCACCATGCGAGAATGGCATTGCACTTACATCCATAGCCATGGGAAGACACACTTCAACCATGCTAGGAATGGCACAACACTTATATTGCAGCCATGGGAAGACACACTTCAACCATGCTCGAATGCTCCAGCCCTTACATTTGCACCATGGGAGAACACATCTACCACCATGTGATAATGGCTCCAGCAATTACATCATGAACATGGGAGAACACATCTTCCGCCATGTCGAAAAATCCCAGCAATTACATCGCGACCATGGGTGAACACATCTACAACCATGTCTAAAAATCCCATGTGCATCTGTGTCTTCGAAACTCATCACACATAATCCAACTGATTATGCAATGTATCCACCTGATACATATCATCACATATGATCATCCTAATCATCATCATAGCATCATCCTGATGCATATAATCCAGAGTATCATCTGGATACTCATCTCACATGATCCTCCTGATCATCATCATTGCATCGTCCTGATGCATATACATATACATGATCTAACTGATCATACCAAGCATCCAACTGATCAATATTCATATACATGATCCAACTGATCATACCAAGCCATAACTAGAGCATCATCTTGATGCTCACCACACAGCACTTACATCCACAGCCATGGGAAGGATCCTCCTCTCACCATGCTTGGAATGGCTCCTGCAGATGTGTCCCGTCACTTCTTCCTCGAAGTATCTTCTATCTTAAGAACACCAAGCCTCTCTCTGAAGTACTCAAACTTCACTCTGGCTAGTGGTTTCGTCAACACATCTGCAACCTGCTCATCCATCACAACATACAGGAGCTTCACTGCTCCTCTCTGCACCATATCCCTGATATAGTGGAACTTGATCTCAATGTGCTTCGACTTGTCATGGAACACTGGGTTCTATGACAACTTCACACAACTCTGGTTGTCGCAATATATACAAGTAGCACTCATCTAGAGATCAAACAAATCAGACAATAGCTTCCTAATCCATACTGCTTCACAACTAGCCGAACAAGCTGCAACATACTCTGCTTCGGCTGTACTCAGTGCCACACAAGACTGCTTCCTGCTAAACCAAGAGATCATACCAGATCCCATATTGAAGCAGCACCCCGAAGTGCTCTTCCAATCAATGGCACTGCCTTCCCAATATAAACATAACCATCCAGGTTAAACTTCAGATTCACATCATACTTGAGCCCATAGTCAACTGTACCCTTCAGGTACCTCAGAATATGCTTTGCAGCTATTAGGTGAACATGTCTCGGATCTGTCAGATACTGACTCAAAGTGTTCACCGCAAAGTAGATGTCTGGTCTCATATTCGTCAGGTACATCAAGGACCCAATCATCTGACGATACATCGTGGCATCAACCGGCTCAAATGAAGCATCACACAGAAGCTTGAAGTTCGATGCCATAGGTGTGGCCATGGCCTTGCAGTCCATCATCCCGAACCTCTTCAGGATTTCTACTGCATGCTTCCCTTGTCCAAGGAAGATCCCATCTGCATTCTACCACACCTCCATGCCTAGAAAATAGTGCATCATCCCCAAGTCCTTCATCTCGAACTCGGCAGTAAGCTTCCTCTTCGACTACACCATTCAACAAAGTTGTCTTGACATCCATCTGGTGTATCTTCCACTTCATCACTGCAGCCAAAGCAAGTACTATTCTGATGGAAGTGTATCTGGGTACAGGAGAAAAAGTCTCTTCATAGTCTATTCCCTCTTTCTGAGAGAAGCCACGAGCTACAAACCTCGCCTTGTAGTTTTCTATGCTACCATCTGCAGCATGCTTGATCTTATAGATCCATTTGGAAGTCACTAATGACTTCCCTTCAGGTCTTAGGACCACATCCCAAACATCATTCTTCATGATCGACTAGTATTCCTTGATCATGGCATTCTTCCATTACTGCATCCTGAATCCTGGGAACTTCATATTCTTCAATATATTCAATAGATAGCTTTGTTGCTGGAACAAATGTTGTAGTCCTTTTGTAGGTGATGGTATACGATCTTTTCTACAAGGAAAATTAAATTGCATGATTAGAAACATCTCATAGTTTTTTAGTACAAATTCTTACACATAAATAAGTATGTCATACAGTCATGCAATTATTTTAGCCAATACAATATTTATCCATATCCCGTAACTTTCTAGATTCCTTCCAATCTCTACCAAAACATCGTTAAGAGTGTGCACAACTCCCAACATGTCAGCAAAGAGGTTTCCTTCTAGATAAATAGCAATGGAATGTTGTACAGTGCCATAGGCCACTTACCCATTACATGCATATTAGTAGTATACTGTTCATTAATGCATAATACACAACCTAAGTCTAGGAACATCAGCATATACATCTCTTAACAATATTTATTTAAACAATCAAATATACAATAAATGACAATTCAAATACTTATCTTTGTTTGGGTGGACTCCCTCTCAATCTTTGCTTCCTTGCAAGAAATACTGGAGTGGGCTCCCTCTTGATCTTTGCTTCATGGATTATTTGTCCTTGAACTTATATCCATTCTTGACCACTATGCATGCTTAAGTGTGCACTAGTGTCATGATTGTTAGGATATTTAGACACTTAGGAGTTAGTTAAGATCAACTTGTGTAATATATCCATTAGGGATAGTGTGTTTCTTTAGTATGCATTAGTATGCATTTGTAAATACTTAATCCGACGGTCACGATATGTTCCCGACATAGAGTGATCCGACGACTCAACTTCTCTTAGATCAAACCTAACCTTGATCCATGGCTTAACACCCGATTGGTCCATGATCTCTATTTAAAGAGCATGGAGGGTCATTGTTTAGTTGATCGATTATGAGAAGCTCATTTGTAACTTTCTTTCTTTGCATAATAAATTGTCCCATAGAAGCTATTTGGCCGAGGTCGTGGAGTGTTTCCCTCAAGAGGGTTTAAACCACGTCAAAACATCGGTGTGTTGATCTGTGATCTGTTTGTGTGAAGTGGTTTCTCTTGGTGTTCTGTCCTTTGGTAGTACCCTGTGTACCCGAACATGGTATCAGAGCTTTTATGAAGTGCCACTTCCGGTCATGATCTAGATCTTGAACTGTTGTTGTCGAAACTCGAAAGGGTTTCTAGTTCTGGTATTTCTATGCATTTATGGGCTGTGGGAGGTGTTCCATTGAGTCCGGAGCGTCGCTTCCATTGGGAAATAGTTTTCGTTTGATCGAAAACGGTTGTCGGTTGCTCCAAAAATGCGTATTTCATCAAATCTGAAGGTTCATCTTGGGAAGAGGGGGGTTCTTTTTTTTGCTGGACATTCTCTAGCTGCCATGTCACTATTGAGGACATCTTCAACAATTTCTTTGTTTAAGCATAACTTCATCATACAGATGCAGTTTTCAGTGCCATTTTTTTTAAACTACCTATTTTTTCGAGCTCTTCACATCCAGACTATTGATTTTTGCTTTTACAACCATTAATTTACAAATATGGCTGCCCCTTGTGATATTCTACTTAACAGTTCCAACTATTTCTCATGGAAATCTCGTATGGAGGATGTTCTACGAAGTAGGGGACTTTTCAGAATTACCTCAGGGAAAGAAAAAGAACCCACTGATGATGATAAGAAAATAAAATGGGAAAATAGATGTGATGAAGCTCGTGGATTGATTGGGATGTCAATCTCTATTGATTTGTGATTCCACATATCTGGAATTGATGAACCTAATGTTGCTTGGGACAAGTTGGAATCTGTGTTTGGTAAACACAATGAAATTCGAGGTCACCAACTCAAAAATGAGTTGATTTCTTTAAATCCAAGTGACTTTTCATGCATTCAAGATTATATATCTAAGCACAAAACTCTTAAACTCTTATGTGCAAAATGTAAGATTGAGAGGGAAGACAAACAATGCATTTATCATATTCTTTCCAAACTTGGACCTGCATATTCTGTTTTTGTATCTACATTTTACTCCATGAAAGCATCCTTGAATGCAGCTAGCTATCAAGAGCCTATTCTTGAATCCTTTTATGATTCCTTGATTAGAGAACAAGATAAATTCATTCATCTTGGAATAATCAACAATGCAAATACATCTGGGAAAGCCTTATTGTCCCAATAGAAAGAAAAGTCCAAGCCTCCCAAGAAACAAAATTTTCGCAATAATAAGTCAAATGAGGGTCCAAAACCCTCTCAGTCAGCTCCTTCTTTAAAAAATGACAAAGGATCCAAGCCAAAAGGCAAGAAGACTGAGCGTCATTGCAACTATTGCGGGAAAGATAATCATGATGAATCTAAGTGTTTCAAGAAGATGGTAGCCTTGGAAGCAGCAATGAAGAAGCACCACATCAGCCTAGATTCATCTTCAGAATTTGCCTCTCATGGACATGCACTTTGTGCTTCTGGTTATTCTTATAATGCATCTTCTTCTTCTACTTCAAATGAATGGCTCATTGATTCTAGAGAATCTTATCATATGGCTAAGGATCAAGCCATCTTTTCTACTATGCATGAATGTCACACCAAACAAATATTTGTTGGTGATTATAGATCTCTAAGTGTTGTAGGAGCTGGAACAATTCCAGTAGATAATGGTCATTTTAGTGATGTACTATGTGTTCCAAGAATTTCCTGCAATTTGTTATCAGTCTATCAGATCACTCATTCTGGTGAAGGTAAAACTGTGACCTTTACACCTCACCAAGTTGTAATCAAGGATTTTAAAGATCCTCAACAGGTCCTAGCTACCGGAATTGTTGATGATATTACCAGGTTGTACAAGTTTAACAACTTTGGGTCATCACCTTTCCCTTCAGTTTTTGTTGCTCATAGTGATAACTTGAGCAAACTTTGGCATGAGCGATTTGGTCACTTAAATTATCGCTCATTGCAACAACTATGTAAAGAAAATATGGTGATAGGTCTTCCGATTTTATCTTGCAGAGATGGTGTTTGTTCCAATTGTGTACTCGGAAAACATCATTGGGACAGTTTTGACAAATGTGCCTCTTGGCACGCCTCGGTTCCCTTGAAGCTTGTGCATAGTGACTTGTGTGGTCCTCTTCCATTTGCTTCCTTTTCTGGTTTCAAATATTTCTTAACTTTCATTGATGATTACACTAGACGCACTTGGGTTTATTTCCTAAAACTTAAGAGCGAAGTATTTAACATGTTCTTGACCTACAAGGCCCTTGTTGAAAAACAATCTGGTCATCAAATTATTAAGTTAAGATCTGACAATGGAGGAGAATATGTTAACAATAAGTTCACTACTTTCTGCACTGAACAAAGCATCCAACAATAGCACACTGTTCCATATACACCACAACAAAATGGTGTAGCTGAGCAGAAGAACCGCACTTTGAAAGAAATGGCTAATTGTATGATCCAATCTAAGGGACTAAGTCTTCAATTTTGGGCTGAAGCCATAAATTGTGCAAATTACATAGTTAATCGCACCCCCACAAAAGCATTACAAGGTATAACACCGGAAGAAGCATGGAGTAAAACTAAACTTGATGTAAGTCACTTTCGTGTGTTTGGTAGTGAAGCATGGGCTCACATTCCGGATGAAAAATGGAAAGCATTGCATCCTAAAAGTGAAAAGTGCATATTTGTTGGATATTCTGAAGATGTAAAAGGTTATAGACTTCTTCAACCACATTCTCATGATATAATCATTAGAAGAGATGTTAAATTTGATGAAAATCTCTTGGCCTGCAAGCCTAACTCGGCGATTGTGCCATCTTTGGCCTGCGAGCCTGATTCGGCGTTTGTGCCTTCTTCTTCTTCTTCCAACTTCCTTGACAGGTTTCCAACTCCAGTTTCTGATAATGACAGTTAGGATGAAAATTCACCTCCGCCTACTCATGTTCCTCCAGTTGCACCAGCACAAGTGCTTCCTCAATGGGCCCGTTCAACATATGAAGCAGCTGGTGATCTTGCCGGTGATCCTAGAGATCAACGTCGAACACGTTCTCAGTTTCAGCGAGCCTCTTCTCTTTTGGCTCAAGTTTCCAAGAATCATGATCTAGAAACTTTTGCAGAAGCTTCAGGGAATCCAGATTGGGATGCAGCCATGGATGAAGAATATCATTCCTTAATGGTGAACGATACTTGGGATCTTGTACCTCTTCCAAAAGGAAGAAAACTTGTCAGATGTAAATGGGTCTACAGAACTAAGTATGCATCAGATGGAAGTGTTGAAAGACTTAAGGCAAGGTTAGTTGCCAAAGGTTTTTCCCAAGTTGAAGGGATTGATTACAATGAAACCTTTGCTCCCGTCGCAAAAATAAACTCCATCCGCCCTGTTCTTTCCCTTACATCCTTACACAACTGGGAAGTCCATCAAATGGATGTCAAGTCTTCCTTCTTACATGGTGATTTACAGGAGGAAATTTACATGGCACAACCTCCTGGCTATGTTCAAAATAAGTCTAGCCTTGTCTGCCGCCTTAAGAAATCCTTCTATGGCCTTAAGCAAGCTCCTAGAGCTTGGTATGCCAAAATGGATAACTTTCTCCTTGACACTGGTTTTTCTAGATGCCATTTTGACCCCAATGTCTATACCAGGAAATTAGGACACCATCTCATCATACTTTTTCTATATGTTGATGACCTTATTCTTACTGGTAGTGACCCTAAGCTTATAACCCATGTGAAATCCAGTCTTAAACAAAATTTTGAAATGTCAGACTTAGGACATTTGCATTATTTTCTTGGTCTCCAAGTCCTACAAACCAAAGAAGGAATCTTTCTTTCTCAGTCTAAGTATGCGTGTGACCTTCTTCGTCGCTTTCACATGGAAGATTGTACACCAGCCCCTTCTCCCTTCCAGTCTGGAGTCAAACTTTCTGCCACTTGTACTTCACCTAAAGTCGATGCCACCTTGTATCGTCAGCTTGTTGGTAGTCTCTTATACTTGACTCATTCCCGTCCTAACCTTTCCTTTGCCATTGGTCGTGTTGCCCGTTATATGCAGACACCTCATGAAAGTCACTAGAAAGCAGCTAAAAGAATACTTCGATATATTCAAGGTACAGTTCAGTTTGGGATTCATTACAGTACAGGGGGGAAACCTTTGTTGGTTGGTTTCACTGATTCAGATTGGGCCGACGATCCTGATGATCGAAAGTCTACTGCAGGTTATGTTTTCAGTCTGGGATCTGGACCTATCACTTGGGCTTGTAAGAAACAACAAGCTCTTGCTCTTTCTTCAGCAGAAGCAGAATATCGAGCCGCAGTTAATGCCAGTCAGGAAGCTTTATGGATTTGAAAGATCCTTTCAGAGTTTGGATTCGAGCAGCAGCAGCCTACTCCACTTTGGTGCGACAATCAAAGTGCCATCAAGCTTGCCAAAGATCCAATTCTACATCAACACAGCAAACACATTGAGCTACATATGCACTTCATCAGAAATCTTGTTCATGATCGTGTGCTTGAAGTGCTCTTTTTCCCTACAGATGATCAAGTTGCAGACATCTTCACCAAGTCTCTTACAGAAGCGAAGTTTTCTAAACTTCGATCTATGTTAGGAGTTCAGGAACTTGTCATTAAGGGGGGATAGGCTCTAATTCCTCCTTCCTTCTCCTAATAGTGTCACTTTTTTAAATCCTTCAATCCTATCCCAAGTTGTTCTTAAGGGGGGATGTTAGGATATTTAGACACTTAGGAGTTAGTTAAGATCAACTTGTGTAATATATCCGTTAGGGATAGTGTGTTTCTTTAGTATGCATTAGTATGCATTTGTAAATACTTAATCCGGCGGTCACGATATGTTCCCAACATAGAGTGATCTGAGGGCTCAACTTATCTTAGATCAAACCTAACCTTGATCCATGGCTTAACACCCGATTGGTCCATGATCTCTATTTAAAGAGCATGGAGGGTCATTGTTTAGTTGATCGATTATGAGAAGCTCATTTGTAACTTTCTTTCTTTGCATAATAAATTGTCCTGTAGGAGCTATTTGGCCGGGGCCGTGGAGTGTTTCCCTCAAGAGGGTTTAAACCACGTCAAAACATCGGTGTTTTGATCTGTGATCTGTTTGTGTGAAGTGGTTGCTCTTGGTGTTCGGTCCTTTGGTAGTACCCTGTGTACCTGAACAATGATTGTGCCATCCTCAAGATCTCATACATAATCATACATTCATTAGTATAATCTCAAAACAAAATAATCTTAAACATGTATAGTCATGAACATTTCAAACACAGATAATAAGCATTAGTATTCAAGGTTTCAGGCAGTACTTCTTTTACTTATGCATATTCTTATTTTAGCCATAGGACTCTTCTGGTTAGTCATATCATCAATCAAAGTAAGAAACATAATATGCATAAACCCTAGATTACTCAAACTTATAACTTCATGAATGATCATTATCAATCATACAAAAGTATAAGATCCTTACATAGGGTAGGATTCTAACTTGATATAGGAAAAACATGCCTAGTCATCATATTTGCTAGTTATGTCTAGCAATGGTTTTCTTGTTCTCTCCAATGATCTGCATAACTCATAAGTTAACCATTGTAGAACCAAATTATACATACCTCTATGTGATCCATGACTATGGATGAGTCTTTGTCTTCATCTAGGACTTGATTTGTACCTTTATGTTAGCAGATAACATTATCCTCATACAACACTACAAGTGAATTAGTACAATCATAAGTGTCATAAACCTAATCAATGAATGTATTCTATTGTTCACATGAATTCATTATCAAACAATCATAATTGTACTAACCTCAATGAACTTAACGGATTTCAAAACATACTTGTAAGTCACACCTGTCAGATTGTTGTTGTTGTTGTTCTTTTGTTCTTAGGACAATTTGAGGAAAAGTGTCCCTTCTCATTACATGTGAAGCATCTCAAATATTTCTTATCTCTATGATGATGGTGGTGTGAAGATCTCTTGTTATGAGATGGCTCTCCCTTACTCTTCTTGGTATGTGTTGTGGGAGCTTGATCTTCATTCCCCGTCTTTTCTTCTCGGGCCACAAGCCTATCTTCTTCTTGAGAACATTCCTCCCACAGTCTACTGAAAGAGATCAACTTCTTTCTTGCACAGATTCCTTGGATGAAGGAGTCCCATGACCTAGGTAGGCCATTCAAAGTGGTCATGACAATTTTTCCATTCTCCACCACTTCATCCACAGCTTCAAGTTGTTCCTTGATTTGAGAGACCTTATAAAAGTAGGATTGAATGGTCTCTCCATTCTGAAGCTTCACCCCTTGTAATTGGTTCCGTAGAGTCATCTTCTGATTTATGTTCTTTCCTTCAAACAACTTAGTCAAGGAGTCAAACATCTCCTTAGGTGTCTTTAGGGAAGACACATGAGGTATGAGATGGTCCTTTATAGAATCAGCAATGATTCTCTTAGCCTTGACCAAGTTCTTCTTGTGAAAGGCCTTATCCTCTTCTCCCTCTGGGATTGGAACCTCTTCACTTATGTAAGTGTCCGACTCATTTTTTCTTCTAGGATTAACCCAATCCTATACTTCCAGGCTCGAAAGTTATCAGCCCCTTCAAGCTTATCCTCAAGCTTGGTGTGGTGAGACATAAAGAGTACTTCAAATGGAAATAGAAAATATTTAGGTCTTACCACTTGATTTGCTAAAAACTGGATCTGGAGCTGGATTAGGGTTTGTTAGAGAAACCCTAAAAATTCAAACTTTGAATTTCAAACTTCTGAAAGGATAGAAAGATGCACCTTGATGAGTTGATCAAGCTAGTATACTCAGAATTTGAAAACTGCAAAGTTTCACCCCTCAAATTTGCTTTTCAAACTTCTGGATTCACTTGGGAGGACCCTGAATTAGGGTTTGATTTTCCTGGAGCTTCACCCATCCAAAAAGTTCTATCTTAGTCTCTAAACTTCAATTTTTTAGAGGCGCTTCCAGCCATGGTATCAGATTTCAAAAATTCCAACTTTTGTAGAAACCCTAATTTTTGGCTTCACTAGACAGGACCCCAAACTAGGGTTTGATTTTCCCAGAGCTTCACCCAACCAAAAAGTTTGATCCAAGGCTCTAAACTTCTATTTTTCCAAGGATCTTCCAGCCATGGTCTCAGATTTCAGAAATTCCACGTTTTGTGGAAACCCTAATTTTTAGGGCCAAAGCTGAAAGTGCTCAGAATTGAATTCTGATTGGACAGAAAGATGCGCCTTGCTGAGGAGAGTCAATATAGCCTCCTTCCTTTCAAGACCTGTGGAGAGAAACCCAAAAAACAAGAATCCCTAGCTTCCGCAACTGCACAGTGTCTTCTTCTCAGGTTAGCTCTGATACCATGTTAATTTTTTAGCATCAATTCAATATACTCTAGGATCTTTACTGAGAAGATAACATGTACAGCATATCAATCACAAGAAGCAAACGCAAGAGACAATCGACACACAGAGTTTCCTTGGGGAAAACCATAAAGGTGAAAAACCCCAATAACTTCCTCAGAGATAGATAGAGGAATGATACAAAACCCAAGCATAAGAGATAGTCTCCTAGCAGCAGCTTCTCCTCCTCCACTAGTGCGCCACTCTCCAATGGGTGTGTAGGTGAGAAAGTGAATGATCAAATAGAGTGCCTCCCGCACTCTATTTATACTTGACTTGACTTGTCTAATAACCTTACTAGGTCGGCCTCAACTTAACCACTTAACATAATGATGACAGGGCCGACCCCCAATAGGGTGGTCTAATAACCCTTTAACCCACATGACTTATACAGGGCTGACCCCATCAAGGTGGTCTAATAACCCATCAAGTATAAGTTACGACACTTACAATATAAATGACGACATTTCCATATAGAGGAATAATAACATCTTTATAGGAATACAATATACATATATGAAATAAATTCCGAAGTTACAAATACATCAACAGTTTTATCTTTCTTGAGTTCATTAGATTAGATAGATTATGATTGAGTTACAGTAGCTGCTAGATAAGTTAGATCAATAGAGATTGAATACTGTAGTTTGGTAATTATAGGATTTAACTTCTTGCAAAAGTAAGTCTAGTTTATTTTATTCCTAGATCAGTAACTGTTAGATTGATATTTGTAGGAAGGCAATTGTACTTTGAATTCCTAGATGGATAAGTTAGATTAGTTTTAGCTATGAGAAGAGTTTGGCTGAGCAAATAGGTATGAATATTTATCTCCATTCATTTAATCAGCTACTTGAAATGTTTATGCATAGACTGTGCTTATTGCCATTGAAATAAAAGACTTCCCTGGGTTGACAATTCATATTGAGCATCCTGTGTGTTAGTTGTAATTAATTTGCATATAGGGTAACCAATAATGGGTCCTTCTCAAATTTAACAAGGATGTCTAATCAACAATTTGAGGTGAAATTACACAAGTTTTGGGGTCCCTCTCAACAAATCAATTTGTGGGGGGGGCACACTTCATTTCCAAGGGAGCAAATTGCTCTAATTTCCAGCTCTTCACTTGTTACTTCAGCTCTCCAAATCAACATTCCACTCAACAAGGGAACCTTCATCACTTACACAGTCAATATTATGTGATCTAACTCAACAATTTTTGGTCCCCACAATTCCCATCTTGGTCAAGTGCACCCCACATGAGAGAGGGTGACTTAGCCACATGTAACACTCATATTTTTAATGTAATCTCAACCATTAGATTGTAATTGAGACTCAAATGAATATCATATCCCTTCATATTATTGTGATTAGGTATTTTTCTCTTATCTTGTTCTATAAAAGAGAGAGAGCAACTCATTTGTAAAGGAGGAAATTTTGAGAATAATAGAACAACTTTGATTTTTTAGAGTTTCTCTCTTGGGTTCATGATGATTTGTGGATGGATTTTGGATCTTTCTTTCCTCTACTATAATTTGTATGGGATATAATCCAAATTGAGGTAATAATGTTGATATTTGTTTATGTATAAGCCTGGAAATTGCAATTGCTCTAATGCTTTGAAGTTTTCTGGTAAGAAACATAGCTCAGGATTTTATTGCATTTTCCTTCCTTTCTAGATTTTGTTCCTCACTACTTATACATATTCCTGTAACTTGTTTGTTTTTTTTCTTGTTTTTCTAGAACTTCTAATTGATTCCCATCTCCAGGGTTCATCCAGTTTTGTAGGTTAGGTGAGCATAGGTTCCAAATGGGGCCTTAGTGTGGTTGAAATCGTAGATTGCTCCGGGGATTCTATAATTCATGGATTTGATCTTCATGTCAGTTTTCTAGAAAGGGTGAATTGACTCCATATCCAAACACCAAGGCACTGGTTTAGAGCTATCTCAATCTCTCCTACTCCACTTCTTTCAGTATTTACTTTCTAAACTTGTTTGCCACTAGGTTAGCTAGCATTTCTAGGCTATTAGAAATCTACATTTAGGCATAAAATCTAAAAATCATTGCATGTAATAAATAAAATCTGAACTCAATCTATGCTTAGAAACCTTAGAAAAGGCACTAGAAATATTTATCTTTGCATGGCATATAGTCTATTAGTGTTTGCTTAGCTTAGTGTGTATTCTCTTGTTTGTTGATTATGCCTTTAACAATAAGAATATATAAAAACTGGCAAGTTGATTCTTTTGTTGAGCTTCTCTTTAACCCAAACCAACACCATAAACACCTTTAAATTTGAATATTCCCCAAGGTAAGACTTTAAACTTAGTGTTGGTATAATTTTAACTCAACGCACTAATTAACCATGACATACATCTCACATAGTCTAGGCACCTTTAATCATTATAAAGATGATCTTTTATAATCAACCAAGACTAATATTAATTCATTGTCACAATATTTGGATTCCAGGGTAGCTTGTACCATTTTATTCATCATCCCTAGATTTACCTTGGAAAACATTCACCTAGTGGTTATTTCCATCTCTCAAACTTAGGCATAATGTTTCCTTAGAAATCGGTCAAGAAAGTACTATGGGAAAGCTAGATAACTTCTAGAAAATACCCAGAAAATTTTGGCTGGGGACACCTCTTGTGGTTAGTCTAGGTCTTCTAAGGTGGACTTGGGAAACCTAAAGAGAGACGACCCTACCTATGTGAAACTTAGGGGTAGTGTCCAAAGGTTCCTCCAAGTTAGTAGTTGATTCCTCCTTGCGATCCGAGGGTTGCTAGTTTGTGCGACAACACAACCTTCAACTTTTTTATTTGAATGTTAAACTATCATCCATCTTGCTCAACTATCTTCATGATATTCTATATCATTTTACTAGTGATGCTAGTATTTGTGGGTTCTTTATAGGTGTACCAGTGAATTCATCATATCAAACTTTTATGTGTAAACTAAGTGTTCTAACAACAAGTTACTTATAATTAGAAATCACACCAAAGTCCAAACTTGTAAATTTCTATTATGTTTATCTTCTTAAATATGACTCATACATATAAATTGTACACAATCTCTTACTAGGGTATTAGATCTCCAAGAGTCAAACCTTGTCATATTATATGGACTTCCAACTTCCAATTATTTAGCTCCAACTTGTCTAATTTCAATATGAAAAAAATCATCGATTTTCTTTTTATTCTTCTTTTTTCCTAATGCAGCAGTTGGTTGCCATTTATACACAATTGAAACAATTAATCTTATTACTTTGCTCGTTGCTTCTCTCTTATGTTATTAGAAACAATAAATGAAAAACTAAACGTCGAGGTTTCATACAAGTAATGATTCAAGGTTCTTTAATGTACAGTGATACTAATAACTCAAAATAAATTCTTTCAAGTGGCCCTCAACTAACAACTCACCCTTTTTCATGATCTTTGTTTCTTAACATGGCACTTCTATATGTTTATTTTTGAATAAATGAGTTTTCAAGAAGACCAAGGCATGGGAACCCAAGAACGCTGATAAAGAACAATTACACTAGAGTACAATCACACTAAATAATGTGGAGGTTGTAGCATCAGACATGTACTTCCACATAGGTCTAAGTGTCTACATGTGTGGAATTCGTCCAAGACCTTCAACTTTAGAAAATTTACTTCAATTGAAGGAATTATTAAAGTAAAGTTTTTTTAATAAGAAAAGTGAGTTTAATCTAATGAAATGCTAAGGTTAATTGCATTAGTGAATTAAATGAATCCTAGCCATTGATCTCAAGTAATTTGAGATTTAATCTCAACCGTTAATCACTTTGGAGATTACGATTATGGATTTGGTCAACAACTCAAGCTTATAAAAGCAAGGCTAGAAGTGAAGGAGAAAGACACACAAGGAGAATTTAGTGAGAGTGTTGAGTCACGGAGGATAGTGTTTCAAGGAAATCTCAGGAAATGTGAAGAAGGACTTTCATCTAGAGATCAAATCCAAAAGAGGAGAGGGAAAGTAGTGTAACAAAATGAAGAATACCCAACAACCAAGAAAAATTTTGGAAGGCATACCAGCAAGGGTAGATACCGTACTATGTTTTTCCTGGAGGATCGTATATCCAGGAGAGGGTCGTACAACATCAAATCCAACTATAGTAGGGTTTTACAATAGTAGGTCTAGCTACCACAAGGCCATACAACAGTAGATCTAGTTGCAACAGGGCCTTACATGTCATGATTGACAGTTGCATAGCCGCAACAAGATGTACAGGGCCATACAACAGATCATACAACAAGCAACTCAGGGACAACAAAAGCATATGTTTTTTCTTCTTC
This sequence comes from Larix kaempferi, assembly GCA_027924585.1. Taxonomy (NCBI): domain Eukaryota; kingdom Viridiplantae; phylum Streptophyta; class Pinopsida; order Pinales; family Pinaceae; genus Larix; species Larix kaempferi. The sequence goes on along the minus strand of BSBM01000431.1, from coordinate 8,425,912 downwards.
AATGATAGCTTTGTCAGGTTTGTTGTAATTTGTATTTTTTCTTTAGTGGGCCATTTTCCTAGTAAGGGATCCCTTCTAAGCTTTGATACTATTTAATGAGAAGCTAATTTGAAGGGCATAAACAATATGTGTGCATCTGTGAAATTTAGTCTCCAGTTGCTTTCCCTAGTTATTTTATTTACCAGTTAAAAATATCAGTGTTACATTTTATTTAGTGAGCTAAATTTTAAGTTTAATATTTAGTGTTGGGATACGAGAAATTTAACACAACAATCACACTAAAGTAATCTGAAATTAAAAAACAAAAAAAAATGTTATTGAAAGTAAATAGATACCATCCTTATGTTGCAACTCTAATGTCACTAAATGTGGTTCCTATTTGATTCCCTCCTTGGGACTCCAACATTGAAGTTCTAGTCTACGAGCTCTCCTCAAGGGCCCAAAAGCTTAATGTGGGCTTCCAACCTTTGAATACTAGTATTTCAAATAGTGCAATGTTGTGACCATGAACTATAATATAATCACACATAAATTTGCAAATCCTCTCAAATTTTAGTAACCAATAAGTGTAAGACAGTGGTTTTTGTAATGAATATCAAGTTATATAATAAGTGATAAGTTATACAATAGTGATTGGTAATCTTGAGGGGCTTGATAATATTTATACCTGTGAATTTAGGTTAACATTAAGTGTGTAAAGTAGTTGATAATAATAAGCAATTGAGTTGTATCTCTTTATTTTGATTTTCCACTTGTCACTCATCAATGTGTATATCAATGTTTTAGAAATCGGACTCGGACTCACACTTGAGCAAGGTTCAACTCTGACTCAAACTCCACGATGACTCAATTGATTTGAATTTAATGACTTGATTACTAAAAATATATGTAAAATATTAATGAAACAAATATTTAAATATTCCAAACCAAAGGAAACAAAATATGCAAAGGCTGCTCTTGTGTATACCATGTAAGTATGAATATATCAAAATGGCACAATGTAATACACATCTTAAACAAAATACATAATCAACAAGGCTATAAATGGCCTCTAGAGTCCAAACAAAAAAATGCTACAAGATCACCATGATCAATCATCAAACTCATTACCATTGTTGGAAATGCAATCCTTAATTTGAAAAAGAGATATTTTATGTTTTCTGAAAATATCATGGTGTGGCCTTACAATGGAATCCTAAATAGAATTCACCCCATTAGAAGTAACAAATTAAGGATTGAGCACCAGATACTGTCACTCAAAACAATCAGGCAACGCAATATAAAGGACAAGGATAAGTTTCAAAGTTTTGCAAGGTTTCAAAATGGTGCAAATGTTGTGAATAAGTTTTAGAAGATGGCATACTCATATCCTTAAGTGTGTTTGCAATCATGAAAACAATAAACAACCCCTTTTTAAAGTTGCTCCAAACTCATTGAAAGGCCAACTTTAATATTTTACAAAATTTGATCATCCATACAATAGTGGGGCTTACATCACCATTATGAGCGATATGGAAGAGGGGACTCATTTTATGACAAAAATTTTAAATGGAACCATAGGTTTGGTAAATTCTCCACTTCAAATTTCAAACAATTTTAAATGAAACCATAGTTTTGGTAAATTCTCCACTTCAAATTTCAAACAATTTAAATCTTGAATGTTGGAATCCTTTTATCTCTGGCACCAGAAGGCACTACCACAATAAACACATCAAACTATGTTCTTAAACTCCCATATTAAATTTTGATAGGGTTAAAGTCCAGGGTTCTTTCCAATCTATGCATCGTTGTTCAAGTGGCTTGGCCCAGTCATTATGAACTCAACCAAGTTGACTAGTTAAGTATTAAACTGGCCACCTGAACTGAACTGAGTTGGAAGTCAATTTGAATAGGTTGGGTTCAACTCGAGTGAGTCCAAATTTATGTCAATGAAGTTTTAAAACCTTGATGTATATATATACACAAACATTTTATATACAACTTGTGTTGATCTCATAATATTGTGCTTATTATACCAATATAAAATTTGTGGATTTGACAAAAATTTGGACACTAATACACTACCATACAAAATCATGTGAATGGTGAACTATAAATTCCACAAATGGTCACTTTTATGTTATGCCACAACAAGAGAAAATCAAAATCAAAAGATGACTATATTTTATCTTTGTGCAACAGAAATATAGAATAGCATTCCATATTTTCTTTTGTGCAACAATGTATACATGTAAAAAGCTGAAATAAATATCTTCACTGCCACAATTGCATGAGGTATTCTATATTTTCTTTTTGTGCCACAAAGTATGAATGCATGAAGAACATTGGAAATAAATATCTTCACTGCCACAATTGCCTAAAGCCATTTATAGGAAACCATTTTTATATCACCTGGTGGAGATGAGCACAGAGAATAACAAAACCACATTAAAAGTAAGAGTTGCTAATCGCAGGCATCCTCCTACCCCTGCGCTAGTTTCTTCAGGCAGCTATGGTGACTAGAATATCACTAACTGGTGTCCTTCTAATATCTATTCTTATGCAGCTTCCTTAGAATCCGATGAAGCCACACTTTCTGGCATCATATCTTCCCCAGCTAAATCAGAGAATTTTTACATCTCCCAACAATGATCCCTCTGGAACATCTGCAAGGAATACTATAATCATCAAGTAGTTGAAAAATACAAACATGTTATTATCAATGACACCAAAAGGTATACTAAGCCTTGCACACAGAATGGCCGAGAGATGATGAATTGGTCGTTGCCAATGAAGGAAGCAACTGTTTGATAGAGGGTACCAGAGAATTGGGACTTAACCAATTCAGATACATCGTGGAATGTCTATTAGCAATGGCAAGGCATCTGATCGGCTTTCAATATTGTTGTAAATCCATAGAATGGTTATTGAATCAATCACTAACAATATTACCCTTGGTTAACATCTTCGCTAACACTTAGCCCTTTATTATATTACTTGGCTTGATTTCTAGATCATACTACTGAATTTTGGACACCCATTTCCCTATACACATACAACCTTGCTGCCCCCATTATATATTTTATAGTTACTTGGAAAACAAAAGCAATAGCTTTGGAGTATCCACCATAATCATTGAAATGATTTGAAGATTTAACCAATGCATAAGCTTGCTTCTCCATAATAGTGTATTTTACTTCTACATATCTAAGCTCTTTAATCATAAAAGCATTTAGTTGTTCCATATTGTTATCACTTTTTTGTAGCAACACCCTTGCAATAGTATCTTCTAACGCAAATGAAAATATCTAAAAAAAATTGGAATAATCAGGGGTTCTTACAATTGCTTATTTTATCTTCTGAAATGCCTTTATGCTTTCGTCATCCCATCTAAAATCACAATCCTTCTTCAGTAGACTTCATATAGCTTTATTTATTTTTGCAAATTAGGAATGAACCTATCGATAAAGTTTCTTATCAAAGAATGATTACACATGTTTCTTATTTTTGGGTAATGGGATTCACTTGATTGGTTCTATCCTTTTAGGGTCAAGCCTAATGCCATCCTTCAATGATATATTCCCAAGGAGTTTTCCCTTGTTAACCCCCAAAATTAAGTAACTTCCTTGAATTCAAAGATATTACATATTTTTGACACCTCTCAAAGACTTGTCTAAGATGATGAATATGAGCACTTTTGAAAACACAATTAAATCATCTTGGTAAATTTCAATGAATTTACCAATGATATCATTGAAGGAAAATCAATAGCTCTCTCAAAAGTAGACTTGACATGTAAAAACCAAATGGAATTCTAAGATACTCAAATGTTACCCATGGTGTAATGAATATTCTTTTATATTCATCTTCCTTCTTTACCAACACGTTATTACTCCAAAAATCCATCCAACATAGAAAACATGTATGATCATGTAACCCTTCACAACAAATGTTCCATATTGGGAAGAAAATAATGATCTTTGAGGGATAGTTGATTCATGTTTTTTAAAGTCAACTTGCAACTTGATCTCACCATTATTTTTCCTCATTACCACTAAGTTTTTCGCATAGGATGAATGTCTTGCAGGAGCAATGATCTTAGCAGTGAACATCTTTTGAAGTACCTTTTGAAAGAGAGGAGCCAACTTGGGATTTATATGTCATTAATTATGTCTAAATGGATTGGCTTCTTCTTTTAGAGGGACCGTATGTTGAATGGTGTCCCCTTTATAATTTCTAAGATCATCATATGTTCAAGCAAATTCATCATTGTATTCTTGGATGAGCTTTTTTATTTTTCTCCTCTCTTCATATGAAGTATCATTTCCATTCCAGATGAACTTGGAAGTCTCTAGTGATCCAATGTATATCTCAATACTATCGTTAGGATTTCTTACTTCTTTTTTCTTTTTATACATATCATGCATGCCAAAGACCTTCTCAAAACGGATGCCACATTTAGGAAACTTCTTCTCTTTCAACTCCTTCATCTTCTTGTCAATTTATTTGATTGTATGAAAAAATTTGGAGATGATTTTAAAACCTTATAATTTCGACATCATCACGAAAAACTTGCCAATGCTCAAAATTATTAGAAACAAAAGGTTTAAAAATAAATTATCCCCATTTTACTTTGTCTGGAGACTAATTCTCATAAGGATGAAGATTTTCCATGGCTACTACCAATGCGTCAACTATCATGTTGTGTTCTCTTGGGATAGATTCTAGAAGATGCATCAAAAAATTCTATGGTATCCCATTTTGTATGCCTATACTGCTTCAATATGTTATATTTGCTAGTAAATTGATTCTCAACTTGCATAACAACTAGGTCATGATCACTTATAACTTTCAAGACTTTTATACCCATCTCTTGCCAATTCTAGACCCAAGCATAATGTTTCATACTTTGCAATACTATTTGTGCAACCAAATTCCAACCTGTAAGAATAACCCTTAGTATTACCTTGAGGAGATGTGAAAACAACTCCATCTCTTACAATTCTTCTAGACTCCCCCCATCAAAATCTATTTCCAAACTAGCTTCACTTTTTTTTCTTTAGGGGCCTCTTCAACTGCTAGAGCTATAGAATGAGCCAAAATATCATAACTTCCCAAATCTTCTTCACATACTATCTCATTCATAGAATCCATGGGATATTCAAAATTATATATTATCATTGGTTCCCTATGTTGCACCAAAATGTCGCCACCCTTGTGCAAGTGTTGCAAGTGTTGCAAGTGTCATCATCATGAATTAGTGTCGTCACCATGACCGTTGCAAGTGTCATCATTATGACCAAGTGTCGTCATCATGACTATTGTGACAATGTCATCATCTTTTCCATTGTGTAAACTCTTTGCTCTGACCCCTAAACTCATTCTGGGCTAAAACACATCCAACTGAGAGATTTCCCTGCCTAGTTGACCTATTTGAGTAGGCTTTCGCACTTTGTCTTCCTACAGAGTGAGACAGACCCCCTCTGTCGTAGTTCTTGGCCAGCTAGAGTGAGACACTATAGCACTTTGTTCTTCTACAAGGTGCGACAGCCCCCTCTGTCGCTATGTGTCCTCTACCAGGGTGCGACGAGGTTGGTTAAAGGATATTTTGGGGAGTCTTGAAGTCTCTCTAGAAGTTTGTTGAGGTGAAGGCCTATCCCTAGGCTCTAGGTAAGGTGGCATTTCGGTTTCTAACCTAATGGGAGGATCCCCTAACCATCTCCCCCTAATCCTCAACCTACCCTATCTCTTTAGCCCTATATAAACACCCACTCTCTCCATGGGAAGTGAGGAAGGTCTATGGTATCCTTATGTTGGTAGAATCCATATTGGTGATTGGGAAGCTTGTACCACCTTGGAGGCTTGGCTTGGACATGCTGGATGGAGGATGTGACGTTGAGGCTGTGGTTGTAGCTTCATCCTTTCTATGTATTCCCACCTTTTAATACAGTTAATATAATCTCTTTCCATGAATGTTGTCTCATTGATGATGTTTAGAAATTTCTTCCTCAACTATTAGTTTAGATCAGTTATTGTTTAGATATATTGTACTGCTTGTATTGTTTCCATATTGTCTTGGAAGGTCTTGCAGCTGTAGATCTGACGACCGTGGGACTTGGAGAAAAAACAAGGAGAGGGATCCACGATCTGAAAGGTACGATATCTAATTGATCTATGGAAGTAGATTCATATTCTATCATATTTGTTCTAGTCTTACGTTGAGCTAGGGAGATCAGGCCTCGATTCCGCTCTTGGTAGATGTTCTGTCAAACACCCTATACAATTTGACATGTGTTCTCCCATGCGGGTATGGTGGCATATGATAAATCCATCTCACTGCTACCTCCCATATTGGCATCCCACTTCCTTGATAACAACATACCCCTGGATATAAAACATCAATAAAATCTGCATTCATCAATAATGATATATTTAGGTATGCATCTAACTTAACATGAAGTTCTTAAACCACATACTTTAATTTCTCTTGAATCCATGGCACATACATCCTATCTGACTAAGTGGTCTTTAGACCTAGTTGATTCATAACATTTCAAGTCATTACATTCATTGAGGCTCTTGAATTTAGCATACAATTATGAAGCAAGAAGTCATTTATTATAATGTGATATAAAAAGGAAAGAAACTACCATTCCTTTTACCTTGATTCATTGCTTGGAAGACCTATAGGTAATCTTCATCTAACCCTTCAATATCCAAAAAACAAAATCAACTTCTATTTTGAGATGGAATATTTTCTAATTCAAGAAAGGGAACATATACCTTCATGCTATACAGTTCACTTTCTAAATCAATGTTCAAATCACAATCAATACTTACAAATGACTTTTCGGATGAGCATTCTTTGGAGACTGCAATTGCTATGATAGGTTGTCTGTTCATTTGATGTTTTTGAGGATTTTGTGTTCTCGCTTCAATTTTATGTGACATTCCTTGATTTTTCTTTGTTATGTGTTCAAACTCCTCTTTCTTATTTTATTATTTATCTCTTATTGAGTATACATTGTGTTAAACAACACATCATGATAAATATATGAAGAAGATAAAGATAAAATTTAAGACGAACAATGGCATAAAAGGCTTCACATTAATGAGCAAATTAAGCTATCATACATATGCACATTGATGTACATATATATTACAAAAAGACCATAAATGTCATGTAACAGTATAACAGTTAGGTTAACTAAAAAACTATGATTAGTTTTTAACATCCTCCCTTAATCATAAGTTTGTTAGTGCCTGAAAAACTACCCCTACTTGACAATCAACAATGTGTCAATCAAATTCAGAGAGTAAAAAACTCAACAAGGTCAGCTACAAATGGCTGAAAATATCTCTGAAACAAAATCTAGCAGAAGATTAAGACTTCTACTAAGTTGCATGATTTCAATTTGACCCTAAACTATCCAGTAGAGAAACAACTATATATGTTCTCTGAAAATATAAACATGTAGAACTTTATGTCTTCTACTTGATTGATGGTTTTTGGATGACCACAAACCATGAAAACAACAACAAGGTGGTTTTAGGATTACCATAAAACATATCAACTAGAATCTCGAATGACTTATGTTGATCACAAAAACTGTACCAAGAACCACAAAAATATGGGTTGAATATTACCAAAACTTTCAATAAAACAAGTAGACTCTCATGTGTTCTACTCGATTGATGGTTATGGAAATTTGACTTTCACTCTATCGTCAAAATTCATGAACAATTTTGCGTAATTGTTTCCCATTTGTTCACAAGTTCACAACAAAAACTTGGAACCTGACTTCAATCTGTAGATGTTATTACCCCCTGTCAAGGACAAGTCCCTGTATCATCAAATCCTGAATCAAAACACTTATGTCCATCCACAATAGTAAGATCACCAATTAAACATGTTTGTACCTGTGTATGGATCTGATTATAAGATCATTCCAACAACTTGGCTTCCAATAACCAGCGCCAAGTACATAACCAACCAAAATGCACCATTTTCCTCTTAATTTTTGGTTGCTTTCAACACTTATCTGAAACATGATTCTTCTTCCCACAAAATCTGCATGGGTGAGGATCAAAAAACTGAAATTCCTTATGTCCAACTCGGTGATAGTGTTGGCACTGTTCAGGTTCATTTTTTAACAAATCATCATCATAATCAAAACATGTATCATCATCTATATCAACATTTGCATTAGCACACTGATAATCATCCTATTCCTGTACCTGTTCCATATCATCATGATTAAAAAAAAATCCACCGCTCACAAACTTGATTGGTTTTGTATAATTAGGAATATGAAAATGATCATCATCAACTTTAGCATATCCTAAACCATATTTATTTCATTTAAATTGAACCTCTTCCCAAGGTCGAACAAAATTATCTTGATTCTTTTGTTGATCCTTCAATTCATTCACTTTATCTTCTTTGTTGTCAATGTCATCAGTCGATAACATACTGAACAAGTCCTCACAATCAATAGGTACATGCTTGTTCTTTGATTCCTTAATGACATCATTTTTATCATTCACATCTGATTTACAATCAAACAATGGATTATTCTGAAAGAGAATGAAATTAGTCTTTTGATGTCACTCGTGCGTTAACAAGTTATTTTGAACTTTTAACATGTCCACCTTTCTATGCATGACTTGAATACAAGTAAGTACATACATAATTTCTCCTTTGTTGAGTGAAATTGTGGATCCTGGAGTTGCCTTGATTAATGTATGGAGCAGATGAAACATATCTTCAATTTTCGCCATTCTATTAATGATATGTACCATTTCAAGTTGCTTATGCTTTTGTGGCCTTTGAGAAAATGAGAATGCTTAAGTGTGTTTTAAAAAACAAGTCAAAAGACCACTAGAAACCACCTTATTATAAAATGACTCCTTATAACTCCAAAAATGCAAAGATATCTTATAACTCCAAAATTCCCCTTATAAAAAACATTGTAAATATTTAACAACCCTCCTTTACAAAGACTTAATATAAATAAGAACTATATTACTGCCTTATAACTCCTCTTTATAAAGTCCAAATATTAAATTTTGCACATGATATTTCCTCCAAGTCAATGTTCATGAAAACATCATATATATGAATCTTGTACTCTCCCTTCACCGGAATTTCTCCTCACAAATGATGAATTTTTCATTCTTGGGGCAATATTAACCAGGGATCAACTTCCCTTTCAAGGCTTTTATTCATGCAAAACTTGCAAGTGAATCTACATGGCTTCAAATTTCAATCTTGACAAAATCAATTGTTGGCTTGCTTAGGCAGACCCAGGTTTGGTGAAGTTCGACGCAGCAACAACAAAACCCCTTTAACTGGCCCTTTCGGCATCAACCTGCGAACAGACTGAAGTCTCACCTGAAGCGAATATGGGGGGTTACATAATCACGCTTCTGTAACCGTGGCAATGTGCAGATGTGGTTAACAACCTCGCTAAAATCCTTCTTTAACATCGACTAGAAAAATAGAATGAACAAATGACTTCACACTTCACCGCTAATGAACAATATATAGAACTACGTTGAATATCTACTGTATCCACCAGTTAGATCCAGATTCAAAATTCTAAGTGTTCATCTATAACATTCGTACATGGGTATTCCATTTACTTAGCATGCAATTACCATTAACATACACATGAAATCAAATGCATAAACACACCATGAACTCATATACAAAGCACATCATAAACTCATACACATGACACATAGATTTACGTGGTTCACCCCCAGGAGGAAGCTACGTCCACATGAACTGTTCTTATATTAAATTGGAAGGGTAACAGTTCCAGTCTGCGCACTCAGCTGCAAAATCTTCTCTACAATCATATCTCTACGCACTCAATTATAGATTGTGTTCTCTCTTTAATCACTATTCTTCTATTACAATCAACCAACGTCTAACATCTAACAATGACCAACCCCTCCTCATACAAAATTACCCTTACATATAGATGTGCCCGAAGGTCACATATTGCAATAAATATGGGCCAACCCCCATAGTACCCACAACCCAAAAACCCCTTGTGGTTTTCCAGTAAACCACGCTAAGCTTTAACTTCGTTGTCCCTTCGGCGTCGCTTCTTCTAACTATGACACTTTCTCTATCAACGCACCTCTGATTTCTGTAGTGGCGTGTCCTTTACACCACTCTGCTTCTTAAATTATTGCTCATGTAGCAGTCAGGTCTCTGCTCATCCCTTAACTGCTCCAACCACCTCTGGTTGTCCTTAGTACTTTGTCTTTACTAAGGGAACGGGTCCTTTCTTCTCAACTGATATTCACTCCATAACCACTGCCCAGGATTTGCGGAGGTGATTTTATCCCAAAAATGGTCGATGTCAGGCCTCGCCTAACTGTACTTTTCTTTCATAACTTCCTCTTCTTGGTTCGCACCCAACAGACCCCTAACACTTACTTGTGGCTCATCCCCGAGCCACTTACACTGGGATTTGTTGATTTTGCAATGCTTGGGATCTTCATCTTTGCTGTGAACTCTTGATATGTTGTGCTCAGCTTCGCAATAACCTCCTTAGTTTCCTGTTCATATTCTTTCACTATATTGAGCAACATAGCATATATTGGTTCTTGCATCTGGTCCTTAATTGTGCTCTCGGTTGTGCGAAGCTCTTGCAGCTTCACCTCAATCTCTTCGGAGAGCGCCAATGCCTCTTCCTGCATTGGTTGCAACTTTTCTGAATTTTTTGCTTCCTTTTTCCTTAATGCCTTCAATTCTTTCTAAAGCTCCTTAGTTTGTGTGAAATTTTGTATTCTCTACCTCGGTGACAAGTCCTTCATTTCCATGTTCATTGTGTCGAGGTCCTTCTACTTCTTTTGGACTTTACCCTGTATTTTCTATAAGTCTGGGTCTTCTTGCAGTATGGCCCATGACTTGGTCACTTCTTCTAATAAATCTTGGCACCTCGCAACTTCTGTGGAGATGCTTTTTGTCAAACTTTTTATCTCTTCAGCTCTTGTTGCCTTTACTTATGGCGGAGTGCCAGGTTGTTGTCTAGCCTCCAAGTCTGCAATATTTTCTTTATATCATATTTCCATGTCTTCGATCTTTGATTTCAGAATGTCGACTGTAGTACCAATATTGGCTATAGTCGCTTCAAATTCAGGTTCTTCATCAAAATATGGGATCTTCGCGCAGACTTCTTCTATTGCCTTCCCCAACATATTCTGCCTCTCGCGAGCATCTACTAGCTCATCCGTCTTCATTCGGCATCCGGTATTCAACTCATTATAGCTCTCTTCTAGCTTGAGATGTTGTTTATATGTTATCATGTCCCTATCTTTGATTTCTTCTATAACATGCAAATGTAGATCATGCAGTCCTTCTATGGGAAACATTCCCACATTAATATCTAATTGTGCGAGTTGCTTCACACCTTCAGTGACTTCGTTGGATGGGAATATGACATTTGTTTGCTCTTGTGATAATCTACAGGGGATCTAGCAATTGTAACAAACTCACAATCAAACTCTCAAGAATGATGCAAAGAAGAAGAGAAGAATGCACTAAATAATCACTCATAAACACAAATAATGTAGAACAATAGTATCATACATTAGCTGTAAGTTGGTACTATGTGGAATAATGAATGTAATGAATGTGTTACAATAAAATATGATGTAGCATCATATAGGATTCGAATTAGCCAAGTAGGGAATTCGAATCAGAGCTCAAAGTCTAACTTGGATAACAATGGAGATATCATCCAGTCAGCAGTATCAGTCATAAATGGTAATAGTCAGTCAAGTGTGTCTAACTGAGTCTAACAGAACCATCTAGGAATAAATCAGGGAATGGAGACTCCAAGGGGGGCACATGAGGCTTTCAAATAGTCAAGTGGAACTCCAGAACTAGCTAACTAGAAGCTACAAGCAGTCAGCATGAGCAATCAATGGAACAACTGCTCAATCAATGCACTAACTGAATGATAACTCTCGGTAGGTGAGATAAGGCACCTTAACTGAGTGATAACTGAAGGTAGGTGAGCAAAGGTGCACTAACTGAGTCTGGTAGGTGAGAAAAGGCGCACTTGGCATGTATAAAGGTCAAGGAGGGTGCATTAGGTAGGTAGGAGTCCAAATGGGGGCTAAAGACAGGCTCTGGAGAGTTAGAAGCAAGCTCTAGGTGCTGGGGAGACCACCATGATGATGATTGGATGCATGCAAAATATAAAAATGATGGTGTGAATATTCCAACACCCCCCCGCAAGCTATACTATGAGATAATAACTAAAATATGAAAAATAGGGCCCTGGTGACTAAGACCAAAGGTCACCCTGTACAATCAATCTAAATAAACTAAGTGAAGAAAGAGGGAAATCCCAGTGGAAAGAAATCCCTCCCTCAAAATAGGTTGAAGGATGCTAATGTAACATATCATCTCTCACCCCTAAGTAGGTAAGTGTCCTTCTTTTTCAAAGAAGGATCGATAGATCTGAAATGGATCAGGAATGTCACAGGGATGAACCCTTACATGCTGAAAATATGATCTGGCAGATTGAGGAGCATTGGCTCCCCATCAAAGAAGAGGATCAGTGAAGTAAGAAGGAATAAACCTTCCATGTTGAAAATCTGATCTGGAATATCAGGGATGAGTGGCTTCCCATCGAGGAAGAGGATCAACAATGTGAGAAGGTTGAAATATTTCATGCTGAAAATATGATCTGGCAGATTGGGGAGCAGTGGCTGCTCATCAAGGAAGAGGAGGGAAAATAGGTGAGAGATATTCAGGTTCTTGTGGATATGGATCTCCCATTCACTCGTCTTCATCATCAGTTGCTAGACCTTCAGGTTCTTGTGGATCTGGGTCTAGCATTCCCTCATCAACATCTCCATCTTCAGATTCTAAATTTGACATATCATGTGAAGATGCATCATCACATCCAAAATCTAAATCTGAAATCTCATGTGAATAATCAAGTAAAACTGGCTCATCATCACATCCAAACTCTAAATCTGAAATCTCATGAGGAGAAGCAATGTTTTCTTACTCATCATCACTCAAAGGAGGAACATATCCAAAAATGTGGATATCATGAAACTGCTTCAGAATGTGCATGTATTCATCATGGTTGTGATAAAAAAGACTAGAGCAAGATGATGATGGATCTTCATTAAGATCAATGGAGGATGTAGTGGTGGTGGCCCATTTTGAGCTAGGAGTTGGACAAATAGGTGCTAGATCTTCAGGTTCTTATGGATCTGGATCTAGCATTCGCACTTCTTCAAGAGTCTTTTTTTTCTCAATCTATTTTGGTGTATCATTGCCATTTATGCAGCCTTTGAAGGTGCCATGATCAAACTTTCCACTTAAAAGACCATCAACCACATTTTTAGCTAGCTTGTAGTTGAGATGAGATAGTCTACTCTCTTCATGTGCATGAGAGCGAAGAGCCGACTCCTTTGAGAGAGGTAAGAAGTGTGAAAACTCATAGAGGTTTGTCTCATGATTTGAAACTCCTTTTTCAATGATTTCCCCAGAAACCATGTGTTGTACCTCAACTTCATTTGGAGAAAAGATCGCTCTTTGGGGCTCTACAATATGAGTCATTTGATACACTGAAAGAACATTAGCTTCAAGAGAAGGAACATAAAGCACATCAAAAAAGTAACCATGGTCAAGATCGATTCTTCCAATCCCCTGAGAGGAGACTTCTGAATCATTGCCCATCATGATGGTAGGGCCATCTAAGCTTTCGAAGCTGGAGAAGAGATCTTTGGAGGAAGACATGTGTCTTGTAGCTCTTGAATCTATGATGAAAGAAGAATCTGTTGATGTACTTTCCATGAGGGCATGGCATCTTTCTTTGTCTTCGGATCTAGAAGGTTTGGTATCAGTATCTTTCTTCTTTGCACATGCAGGTACAGGAAGATTGTTCTTCTCAAGTAACTAAGCCATCAAATCTATAGTCTTATTCATGCAAGTACTCTCAGGATGGAAACCTCTATGACAATATGTGCACTTGGATCTTCCCATCTAAGAATGCTTGGTCTTCCTTGAGTTCGAAGCCCCATCTAATTGATATGGACTATCATTAGGCTTTGTATGATTCAATCTCTTATCATAAATCTTTTGCTTGTCTTTAACATTCGCCCTTTTGGCCTTAGCAGCTGTAAGGGCCGAATCCAACTTGGGTTTGATCATTCCCATGGAGATTAACTTCTCTTCCTCTCAAGTAAGAGATTGGATGAAGTTATCAAGTGAGGGAAAATTCCATTTTGGAATGGACATCTAAGCTAACTGGAAAGTAGAGACAAAAACTGATAAGTTTGGCCCCAACTTTGAGAGAATGGCAAGAATAAGATACTTGTCTTCTTTCACTATCTTATATCTTTTGAACTGTGATATCATGCTTTTGAACATGGTGAGGAAGGCATTAATTGATTCGAAGTTGTCAGGACTCAAAGAGATGAGTTCATTCTCCAATTTGTGTCCATTCATATCATCTTTCTGTCCAAAAGTAGATTCGAGCTTGTCCCAAACCTCTTTAGGAGATGTAAGATCGATGACATGGAAGTGAAGATCTTCAGAAATAGAGAGAAGGAGGAGGCCAACTGCTTCATCAAGCCTATCCAAGTACTTGGACTTTTCAACTGCACTGAGAGGTTCTACCATCATTCCATTGAATATTCTGGTGAAGCTCTTGGATATCATGAAGAGAGCCATCTTGTCTTTCCACTCAACATAGTTGGAAGATGTGAGCTTCATATCCATCTGAATAGAGAAGGTCGAATTGTTGAAGAAGAATTCGAATGGGTGAATAAACCTGCAAAACAAGAAGAGTTTTTGCTGATGGAGAATGCTACACTTCGACTGAACATTACCTTTTGAACACTGAGCAAATAGACTAATTCCTTCACACCTGGCTATACCTCACTAGATTTCTCCAATGAATTCAAGTAATAGCACCAGGATTTGCTGTGGAAACTCAAAGGCTTTTGGTGCTCAAGTGAAAGATAGTTGCTCAAGGAAATGCTGCAATGGCTGCAATTCGAATAGTTGTTGACTGCTCTGATACCATGTGATAATCTGCAAGGGATCTAGAAACTGTAACAAACTCACAATCAAACTCTCAAGAATGTTGCAAAGAAGAAGAGAAGAATGCACTCAATAATCACTCATAAACACAGAAAATGTAGAACAATAGTATCATACATCAACTGTAAGCTGGCACTATGTGGAATAATGAATGTGTTACAATAAACTATTATATAGCATCATATAGGATTCGAATTAGCCAATTATTTCATTTGAATCAGAGCTCAAAGTCTAGCTTGGATAAAAATGGAGAAATCATCCAATTAGTAGTATCATTCATAAATGGTAATAGTCAGTCAAGTGTATCTAACTGATTCTAACAGAACCATCTAGGCATAAATCAGGGAATGGAGACTCCAAGGGGGGCGCATGAGGCTATCAAATAGTCAAGTGGAACTCCAAAACTAGCTAACTAGAAGCTACAAGTAGTCAGCATGAGCAATCAATGGAACAATTGCTCAATCAATGCACTAACTAAATGATAACTCACGGTAGGTGAGATAAGGCGCCCTAACTGAGTGATAACTGAAGGTAGGTGAGAAAAGGCGCACTTGGCATGCATAAAGGTCAAGGAGGGTGAATTAGGTAGGTAGGAGGCCAAATGGGGGCTAAAGACAGGCTTTGGAGAGCTAGAAGCAAGTTCTAGGTGATGGGGAGACCACCATGATGATGACTGGATACATGTAGTGGCATGCAAATGCATGTAGCATGTAGATTTGCATGCAGACATGCAAAATATAAAAATGATGGTGTGAATATTCCAACAGCTCTATGTGCACCAGTCGAGGTCGCATCATTAGGGAGGATGCTTTCCTTTTACTTTGGCTTGTCTCCTTTGATCTATCTTCAGAGTATCATTCTTTTATTAAGTCTCTTTGCACTTGCTCAACTCTTTCCATCATACTTTTCAGCTCGGTGATTTTTTATGCCATGCTTGCTTGTAGCTTCTCTTTCTTCTTATCTTTTTCTGCGAGTGTTTCTTCAATATGTGCATGGACTCTGGCTGCGATGCAGTCGTAGTCATCATCTTGTAACTTTGCATCAAGCGGAGTCTTACTCACTTTTTGCTTCTTTCTTTGTGAACCCTTCGACACATATGTGGTGGGCTTCTTTCTCTTTTCTCCTGTTGGCGGGTCACCAGCCTAATGTTGTTCTTGCTATTGCTCTTTGTGATCATCTCCTCCTTCAACACCATCTTTCTCTTGCTGCTGGCACATCAATTTTCCATTCTGCTGGCCAATCCTCAATAATGAGGTCAATATTCTGCACATCCAGCTGATATTGACCCTCATACCATTCTGTCTTTGTCGGCTCTCTGGGATGTATGAAGATTTAATGGAGGTCATCCATGAATCTCATCTTCCAGGTATATACCGATCTTATCTCTTTTGGAATACGTGAAGTGCACATAATCACCTCGCATAATTGTTCGTAAAATGTGAATAGTTGAACATTGTTCCACCTTTGTCTTCCCGGACTCGCCTTGCTCCACATATTTGTGTGCCGAGGTCCGCGAAAGTATCCAAGGAACGCCAGTACATTCTATTGGTACTTTGGCTCGGTCCAGCCCACAAATGCGATGAGGAATATTAGCCAGCTGTAGTGAAACTGATAGCCATTTTCTTGTGCATCCGCTACATCATCTAGAAATCCGTTCAACATGTAGCCTTCCCAGTTGAACGGTAGCCCTTCCTTATCCTTAGCAGTTAGGGAGATCATAACAGCCGATACTTCTGTCGGTCTACATTTTCTAATTACCTTGCTTGTGAGAAATTGCACTATGAACCTCATGGCGTCATATTTAATATGGTCTTCCCGATAGCCTCGAGTTCCTTCAAATCAATCCGAACTCACTCTTCATCTGCTTTGCGAGGTCTTTATCCTTATTATTTCCCACAAATTTTGTTGCGGGTTCAGTACCTTGTTTACTTAGATGGGTGATCATGTAGATCAAATCGATATTTATATCTATCTTACGGTCTAGCCACAAGTATCCTTGGTGTGTGCATGACAACAACACGTGCGCAATGGTTGTTAGCTCTGGACTTTGCCCGAAGTGTGGAATTCTTAGAAGGTTCAGTAGTCCTGAAGACTGTAATGGTGCAATCCAGTCTTGTGCTTGTATAGTTTTCTTCTTAGTTCCTTCATCAAAATTTCGGCACATATATCTATCTGGCTGGAATTGCAGATACTTGTTCAAATCCAGCAGATTGTAATCTGTGAACTTCACATCCGGGATCTTTCCCAGTAAGTTGTCCTTTTCCTGAACATGGCTTGACATCAATGGCATAGGGATGTCATACTGTAGGTTTTTCTTCAATACTACCACCGGTGCATCATCCTTTCACGGGGGAATGTACTCAGGTATCAACAGAATCGGCCTCTCGTGAGGTCGCTCTGCCTGTTGTTCTTTTGGTATTTCTGCATCCTGAGGCTTCTTTGGTTCCTTGTACTTTTGCTTATCCTTCTGTTTGGCTTCCAGTGCATTTTGAGGTGAGGCTCTAGAAGACCCACCCTTCTCTTGAGTTGTTTTCTTGGTAAGTGTTTTTGTAACTTCTTCTAGACCAGACTGTTGAAATTTATTTAATACTTCTTGCAATTCTTCTTGCTCATACATGTACTGTCGGAATGCTCTGTTCTTCACTGGTAAAATCTCATAATTTACTCATGGTAAAAAAAATAACAATCACGGTAAAACAAGTAATTGTGCACTTCTTTACTATTTATAGCTATAATCCAAACTGATACATGCCCAAAAACACCTAAGTTAACATTAAATCCTATGTTCATTGTCCAAATATAGCTTATATCCTGGTCATTTTCTTTCATTAAATGTGTCTTCAATGGACAAGTATTCCTTAAAGCAGAAAAATTTGGTTTCCTGCAAGTACTGTATAACGACTATTTTTCTCTAGCTTCACCGAAGGTTAGGTAAGTGGCGAAGCTTACTTCGCATTCCCCTTGTCTTTATGGAACTTCGTAACACTACCCCCTTATTTACTTCACAACTTGACTTGCTATGTATGATTCGCAGCACATCTTCAAATCTTGTGAACTTCACATTATGCCAAAATTGTTGTGTTCAGACTCTACTCCATGTTTAGTGTCAAATTTCAACGGCACTTGACACTTAAACAACATTGCATTGTCTAATTTCTGGTTGTAGGAGGAGGGCCATCCCTTTAAGGCTTTAACCTACTCCCATTAACAAGTTCTTGTAAGTTTTTTCCAAGTAGTGTGGCTACCTGCACTGCACCACCAATGGTAACATGTTGAACAGTATATGGCCCTAACTAATGCATTCTAAATTTTCCAGGAAATTTCAAAACATTTCTATCATAGAGGAGAACAAGGTCTCCTACCTGGAAGAACTTGTGCTTGATATGTCTAGCATGCCATACCTTTTCTCTAGCTTTTTGCACTTGTTGGTGAAAACTGGTAATGAAGCAGTCTTCCTCGAATCCAATCATCTATAACAATATTTCATCCATTGTTTCAGGATCAACCATGTCTGTGAATGATGCGATTCTCAAGCTTGGTACTATGTATTCCATAGGCATGACAATTTCTTGTCCATATGCTAACCTAAAAGGTGTATGACACGTCAACATTTTTGTTGCCTGTATATGTGTTCTTTAAGTTTCCAAGATAGACCCAGGTTCTGCGCAGTTCAGGGAACCATCAAAACCCCTTTTCACCAACCCTTTCGGCAACAGTCTGCAAGCATACTAAGGTCTCACCCAAGGCAAAGTTATGGGGAGGTTTCGGAATCAGGTTTCCACAACCGGCCGATGCGTGCTTCAATGGGTTAGCAACGCGCTACAAGACTCGCGTTGCGGACTAGGGGACTGCGGGAAGCTCCACCTACTTCGCGGTTCACACTTATGTTATCGTGCATCCAAGGATTGCGCAATATGGGATGGCTATTCGACAACAAGACGATGCGACTGAGGACAACACTTCCTCTTTACCACTTACACAACTTCAGCAGTCTTTACTTAGTGTAATGTATACATTCAACAAGCATCCTACACTGTAACCTTGCAAACTTATACAACACAATGAACCACAATGTAACTGTGCACTTCTGGTGCTGTGCTTCAGGGAATCGCACTATACAGACTTCGCCGACTTAAGTGTTTACCCAATCAATTTATGCTTTCATCTTACTTAGAAATACTTGCACATTCAACATATTATGCATACATGTTCATCAATTAACATATTATTCCCATCATTTATCCTTATGGCGAATACATACAAAAGTGACGATACATCTACTCACGAACAAGAACTTAACCATTCATCAAAAGCAAATACACAGATGCAAACACATATTCAATCACATAACACAAGGATTTAACATGGTTCACCCCCAGGATGGGAGCTACATCCACAAGAACTGTTGTTATATTATCAATGGGAAGGGTACAACAGTTCTAGTCTGTGCACTCAGCTACAGACTCTCTTCTCTCTTCGGTAGGTCTCTGCGCACACATCTGCAGATCCTTTTTACAATAAGTCTCTCAATAGAGATCAACAAAACTCAACAATAAACAATATGAATATTAACCCTTTCCCTTACAAAATTTGCCCTTATATAGATCGTGCCCTTAGGTCATGTCTGTTACAATGTATGTGGGACAAAAACCCTAAGGTTCCCCAAAACTGGTCCGGTTACCCCGCTAACCAACTTTGTTAGGATATGATAGAGACTTCACTGTGGTGGCCATCCTTTTGCGTGTGGTCACGTTGCTTTCAGCCCCTCTGCTGAACGCATGCCGACAGGTTGTTTTCATCCCGTCGCTCCTTCTCTAATGGCTTCGTGCACCTGGTTCACATAGCGCTACCTTTGCTCGTGAAACTAGTCGCTTTCCTTCTTCACCACTCCTTACCTGCCTGCTGGGAATCTAGGCATATCTTAACCAAAATAGATCACCAATCGATCTCACCGGAATTTACACCGTTTTCCGTCCAAAACTCTGCCATGCTGGATCTTCGCATAGCTGGCACTTCGCAGCGCTGTATCTCCGCAGGGCAGTAACTTCACAGTGTTGACTCTTCTTCTTTACCGATGCTTTTCTACGTTGTTACTTCGCAGCTCCCAAAACTGAATTGTCCAAAAATGTCTCAACTTGGGCCAGGCCCAACATTGTCACAAGTTGTTCTATATGCCCACAATATTGTTGGTATTCTGAGATCCCAATCATCCATGTGTAAGACTCACAAAATTCATATAAATCTATCATAAGACAAAGAACCAACATGCAAATGAAATCATATACCAACATTGGATATGATAATCTGTAAACTCATATAAATCCTAGTAACAAACAAAGAACAACATGCATAGAAGATCTGACAAAAGAAAGTGGATCTAATCAATAATTACATAAATTATACTATGAAAATTAAGGAGTCATACCTGATTAGATGACCTAGCAGCTACCATTACCTTGACAGCTTCAATGTGTGAAACTGAAGGTGGGCGGGGTGACTCTCCACCCAAACAACCCCCAACCAACGGCTGAGGCCCTCGAGCCCCCAACAATTAACCCTATGCCAGTGCTATCTTGATTTCCTCTTTCTTGGCTCCTCCAGAGCTCTCCTTCCAAAATGCCAAAAGACCAAAAAAAAGACCCCCCTCTCTTCTTCTTCTCCTCCTTTTATCTCCCCCTCTTCCCATTTTTCTTAATTTCTCTTAATACAATTTTTTTTCCCTCATTTTTCTTTCATATTCCTCATTATATTATTTACCCCCTTTTATTTATTATTTTACATTTCATTATATATTCCCTTTTTATTATTTTACCCATTTCATTTCATTATTTTATATGAGGGTTGTTACACCATGTTTGTATTGCATACCCTGGTCAATGCATTCTCCAATACTTTATTAAAGGCCTCCACAGTGCCATTAGCTTGTGGGTGATATGGTGTAATTTTTAATGATATATCTGAAATTATTCTGTCAGGGATTCAATAGTTATGTTCAGGAAGTGAGTTCCCTGATTACTCATCAGAATATTTGGACATCCAAATCTTGTCAAGATGTTCTCAAAGATTAATTGCGTTGTTGTATTTGCGCTATAGTCCTTTCCTTGTTTTGCTTCTACCCATCTGGTTAGATAATCAATAGGTGTAATGATGTATCTCGAGCCAGTTCTCTTCCCTGGTGGGGTAATAGGTCCCACAAAGTTAATAGCCCATTTATCAAATGCTTGTAAAGTCAATTGTGGCATCAATGGTATCTCATCTCTACGATATGGCTTCCCTTTTCTCTGGCATACATCGCAACTCCTACAATGTTCCTTTGAATATTTATGTATAGTAGGTCACCATAGTCCTGCTCTCAAAATATTCTGTGCAGTAGCTTTTCCTGCATAGTTTCCTACAGATACTCATGAATGTGCTTCAACAAGTATGATAGGTATCTCATGCTCTAGTACACATCTACGCACACTTGATCTGGTCCCAATTAATATAATTGTCCTTCAATCAAGGTAAAGTCAGCTGATCTTACCACTAATTGCTTCTTTTGCTGCGTATTAAATTATACAGGTGCTAACCCTATGGTTAGAAATTCTACAATATCTCTGAAGTAGTCATCTGCCATGTGAATAGCAAACAACTGTGCATCTAGTATATTATCCTCCAAATTACTAGGTTCCTCTCTTGAATCAATCCTTGAGAGATGGTCAGGTCCTACATTCAATCTTCCTAGCTTCACTATGATCTCAAAACCATATTCATGAAAAAGTAGAATCCATCGGCATATTCTTCCCCCCTAACACTTGTTTGTTGACCAAGTACTTCAAATCTGAATGGTTAGTGAACATGAAAAAGTGCAAACCTAACAAATAATGCTTGAATTTATGCAATGCGTATAGCATAGCTAATCCTTCTCTCTCTGTTGTGGTGTAATTCTTTTCTGCAGAGGATAGATTTCTACTAGAAAATGCAATTGGATGGTCGACACCTCCATCGTCGGGTTGTGCTAATACAATGCCAAGTGCTATAGATGAAGCATCTATGTGTACATGAAATGGCTTGTTCCAGTCAGGAAATACTAGAATAGGTGTTGTGACCATTTTCTATTTCAATGTATCCAATTCTCTTTGGAAATATTCACTCCACTCATACTTCGCTTATTTTTTCAATAGTTTCTCCATAGGCACAGTTATCTGCGCATATCCCTTAATGAATTTTCTGTAATATCCTGTGTGTCCCAATGTGGCACATAGTTGCTTAACTGTATTAGGTGTTGGAAGATTTACTATGATAGCTATATTCGTTGGATCAACCATCAACCCTTGTTTGCATACTATGTGTCCTAACAATATGCCATAAGGAACACAAAAGACACACTTCTTTAAGTTCAAGAAAATCCATATTGTCTACACTTCGGTAGCATCATCCTTAAGTTCGCATGATGGTCCTTCAAAAGGCCAAATATTGTCCAGTCATCAAAGTAAAATTCCAAGAATCTATGAATATATTCCTTAAATACAACTACAACCACCCTTGAAAATATAGTAGGTGCGTTCTTCAATCCAAAAGGAATAACAATGTACTGAAATGATCCCCATTTAGTAGCAAATGTAGTTTTGTGTTTATCTTCCGCGGCGATTCTGATCTGATGGTAGACATAAAATCCATTAGTGAAATAGTATGCCTCTTGTCCACCTACATTATCTAGTACTTCATCTGTGAATGGAGTCGGAAATGGTTCATGCACAAATGCATCATTCAATTTTCTAAGATCCACACAAATTCTGATTTCTCCTTTCGCTTTCTTGTCTTGAATCACCATGGGACTTATCCATTCTGACTCTTCTACTGGTTCAATGATCCCTTCCTCCAACATTTTATCAATTTCTGCTTTCACTCTCTCTTTATATCTAGGGTTCAATCTGTAAGGTATTTGTTTGATAGGCTTCACATCATGCTTGAGAGGTATTTTCATCACTCCTAAGTCACCTAAAATGCCTTTCATTTCAGAAAACTTGGCAGGAAACAAATCCTGATATTTGCGCAGTAGGTTTGCGATTTGTCCCACTGTTTCTTCATCCCAATAATCTCCAATAGAGGCGAACTTTGGTTCTTCATCTATGTTAATATTGATCTTTTTAGTCTTAATAGGGTTACTCATATTTGGAATTTCCAAGTCAGGTCATTGTATATCATGTTTTCCTTCAAATTCTGGTATATTCACATCGCGAGGGTCTTCATTTCCATCTTCATCTAGGGTAAAATTATAACACTCAAGGGCATGTTCCAACTGTATTTCCCAATCTGGTTTACTATACACAGGCAACGAGACATCATCGAATATATTCTTTTTAATGATCTACAAAGCCTCATTAATGCTCAGACAGTCATCCTCAAAAATAAAAGTTAGCTTAAAGCCCTTTGTCATCATGTGCCAATCTGTTGTACCATGCCGAAGTTTTGTTTCTATATACCAATTCTTTTCTATTGGATCCAATGTGTGCACAAACATATGAACCCACTCTGTTTTTGGTATATGCCTCCATGCTTTCAAGCAAGATTCTATATGATGTCTGGGATCAATCTGTCCATTGTACTTTGCTTGTATATTCTCAGTTTGTTTAGCAAATATGACTTCCATTAAGTGCTTACATTCTTCCCATGTGCTCAATTTGTTCTTGTGCGCACCCCACCACCTTTGGTTGTCCTTAGTACTTTTTCTTTACTAAGGGAACAAATCCTTTCTTCTCAACTGGTATTCCCTCCATACCCACTGCTCGGTATTTGCGGAGTTGCTTTTCTCCAAAAAATGGTTTATGTCATGCCTCGCCTAATTGTACTTTGCCTTCATAACTTCCTCTTCTTGGGCCGCACCCAACATCAATCCTTTTTTAGGGATAACTGTAATTCTCTTTATATATAAAACCCTTTTACAATATTTTCTGGAAATTTCTTTATAAATTTATCCTTCCAAAAAAAAAATTACCATTCCACAAGCTTATAATTTTATTTAAAACCCTTTCAAACAATTTTTTTTAATTATTTTTCTTTCTCCAAAATTTAAAATGTTTTTACTCACTGCAAAAATTTATCATTACTCAAGTGCACAAGAATTTCTTCAATAACTTCTATATCTCATATCATTTTTTATTCTAATCAAATAAACAACTCTTTAACTTTTAACCAATTAAAAACATATATGTAAAATCCTTACTCCTGAGGTTCCACGACTTTCTCCACAAATTTTCCTTATATTATATTAGGCGGCTTGCTCCAACACCTTTAAAATTGAATCAACACCCTAAAATGACATCTCCTCCATTCCTCTCTGAAGTACACTTCATGCAGGAATCTTTGGACAACATTCTTCTTCATGTGCTCGAAGCAATCCTCACATTTTTATTTGTTGATTATATGGCACCTCCATGCTATATTTCTTGTTATTGTTTGCAGGCATGAAGTTCTCTCCTAAAATAGGTGTTAAATGCCATATTGTTATTGTTATTTAAGATCAACTTGTGCCATATTGTTATTGTTGGTTATATTGTAAAATGGTTAAAATAGGTGTTAAAATAGGGGAAACAAATGCTCTAGAGGGACCAAGAATATCTATTAGTTTAAAATGGTTAGATTTTGTTCAATTTTACTCTCTAACTCTTGCTCTGCCTTTAATTCACTTGGGACTAAATCCCTCTACCAAAAATCAAAGTTCCATTTAGTAGAATTTACATAATATCGGAGAACATTGCCACCTTTGGGTTTCATTTCAATAGGAATTTTATAAATTAATTTTTGGAACTTCAAGTTGAACTCTCTAACGATTTCATTTTCCATTTTCTTTATCTCATGGAGTTCAACTAACAAAATTCTACCATCTTTCTTAACATTCCATTGTTCCAGAAATAATTTCTTGAAATTATCCCAACTTTTTGTACTAGCATCATCAAGACCTATGAATCAAAGTTCAGCATCTTCTTCCAAAGACAATACAAAGTATTTCATTACCACATCTTCATTATCATTTGGGATATGATGCTCATGCATTCCATCTTCCAACCTTTGTAACATGGTCTTTAACTATAATGACATTATTACCAAAAAAATTTGGAATACATTTGTGATATTTGTTTGGCGTGCCATGAGAGACTCCTTGAAAACATGTGATATATCTAAGGCCTTGTACAAATTGCTTTTCCATGAAACCATGATTCTCATTTTATTTTTTTTCCCGTGAATTATCAATAAATAGACCCCATATATCTTTAAGATTACCAAGATTTTTTTAACTAAACTTTGTGAAGCTCGAGCAACTTTATTCACTCTTCTTCGATAAAACCTTTCTAGTTTGGCAAATCGGGGAACAAGATTTTGAGATGAATTTCTTGTAGAGTGTCTCCTAGTTGTATTTTCTTCTTGTGGAGTCGCTAGATGAGTTTTAAAAATGAATCTTCAATTCTTGACTCATAAATCCTGAAGAATATGCTTCTAGATTGGGAAATGCACTTTATTCTCAACAATGATGCCAAAATATTACCACCCAAACCCTTTACGTGATAAAGTCCTAAAACAAAATAAGGCCCTAGTGGCTCTACAGAAGGGCTACCCATTGTTACCACAGTAGCTCCTTCACACACTTGTGTTCTCCTCTCCTTCGACACAATGAGGGTATTTTGTCGAAGGAGAGGTGAAAAAAAGTGTGTGAATGAATAATATACGATGGTCACAAGGAATAATAACAAGGTCATAGGAGGACAAATTTAAATTTTGTTTTATACTTTGAAATATTTCAAATTTGTTAACATCAAAAGGAAGAGTTAATTTCATAATTTTGTAGGTGTAGTTAAAAGGGAGATTAGTACCTATAATAGTTTTGGGCATATGGAGTCACAAAAGACATTTCAATGGGTTGTTTTATTATCATGCAAGGACAGTGTGTGGATGAGATAAACAAGCAGCACTTACCCTTACTTTTATGTTCACTATTGCACAAAATTAACTTGAGGTACCCTAACAAAGGAGGACCTCCAAACATGCATGAGGGTGTGCCTATAGAATGAAGAATGCAAATTTGAATCAAGTTCATATTAAGAGGAATGATACACCATAACCATTTCCAGCCATATATGAGTTTGTTTGAATTGATGCATATTTTATTTTACTTTGGATGTATGTTGTCCATTTCCCTTAAATTCTTAATAAATGTTCTGATATAAATTTGAACTACGATATATGTCAAATATTGATATATTTTATTTAAGAACTCTAACATACTTCCTTAACTTAATTGAAATGAATAAAATGAATATAATAAAGGTGGTGCTAACATGTAAGCTAAATTTGGTGCAAAAATAGAGTTAAAACTGAAGCTATACTCGGGTATAAATTGGAAGCTAAACCTAGTGTTAAAGTGGAAGATATAAAGGAAGTAAAACCTGGTGCTAGATGTACAAAGTGTATATGACTAGGTTTGGAGCAAAGAGGGAAATTTGGAGTGGAAATTTGTTATCAAGGCCAAGGAGAAATTGTAGTAGCTTTATATTGTTTAGAATCATGGACATCATGTTGAGCACTTTCATGAGATTAATGGAAAAGTTCTTATGATCATACATTGGTAATTTTATGGTTGTTTACTTGGACAACATTTTGATTTGTGTTGGGATGTTAGAATAGTATTTGCAACACTTGAAGTTGGTGTTTTAAGCATATAGGAAGAATATGCGAATTGTCCAAAGAGGCATTGATGTACCTTTGAATTGATGTGATATAGAGAAGGTGAAGGAAACTTTTGGATTGACCCATCCTATGCAATGTCACATTGGTGAAACGTTTTCATGATGGAATTGCTATAAAAAATGCATCATGTGTTTCAAGAGACTATGTGTGTCAATGACAATGTATGAAAGTGCAAGGATTTTAATAGAGGGCAGTGGCTCAATGCAACTGAGTCTTATAATTAATTAATTTTACCAACATGGTCCAAGTTGATTGTGATGCAAAAGTGCTAGTTGGCACAATGTTGAGATATGTGAGAATATCAATGATATTTTTCAACTATAACTTGAACGAGGCTAATCAAAAGAGGTATTATTTTTATGATTTGGAGTTTTATGATATTTTACAAGCATTGAATCTTTGGAGAAACTACTCATTGTCATATAAGTTTATTTTATTTACATACCATCAAACATTGGAGTTCATCAACACACAAGAAGTTCAAATAACAACATGCGAGATGGGTGTAATTTTGAGTTTGTATTGTAGCATGACTTGGAAGGAAAAAAGGTTGTAGATACAATGAGTAAGAGAACATTGATGTTAATGATAATAAAGAATGAGACAGATATATTTTAACAACTAGTCAAGGATATATATGAGCAAGACAAGGATTTTGCAAACGTTGCAAAAATATGTAGGAACTTGATGATTCAAAGAAAAGCAACACAATTGGAGTAGTTCATATTGGATGGCTACTTGTTGAAAGGAAAAAATTCCGTTCCCGGATTTAAAATGAGAAATATTTATTTTTTTCTTAAGAGGAAATTTGGGTAGGATATGACACAATATTTGACGAAAAAGAGGCATTAGTAGTTGATCATGAAAAAGGTCAACAAATTTGTGAGATAGTGTGGGATTTTGATTGATAGATAGAGTGAATCAAATAACATGATCATAGACATTATTGTTGAAATTTGTTGGCTTAGAAAGCATACAAGGGTCTGCGAAGGTGTCCCAAAGCATACAAGGGTCTGCGAAGGTGTCCCAAAAAGTCACTATAGTCTAGTACCAACATATCAATCCATTATTTAGGGAGGGTCTCACTTGAGGTGCATTTAGAGGGCCTAGAATTGTGCAATACCATAGCAGTAAGGGGATGCAACAATGATTATCCTACCATCCATCACATTCATCATTTTGATGCATCTATTACATTATACTACAGTGCAACTCGTCAAGCTAAGAAGACACATTCACTATTACATAAAATTAAATAAACAAAAATTAAATATTATCACCATAAAACATATTTAAAAGGATACTAATTCCATTCATTTCTATCCAAGAGAAATATGTCATTCCAAAAATCAACAACCATAATACTCTTGTCTAACAATCCATATACATCATACAATCATTACTTATGAATCTCAACCCATTAACTATGCCATCTATCCACACAAATTGGTATTCAACCAAAAACCAAGCTACAACCTTTATGTTGTATACCCATTCAGATTAGATAGGGAAAGAGATTCTAAACCCATTAGCCATTGATTGTGCCAACAATGATAAT
Source organism: Larix kaempferi (assembly GCA_027924585.1). NCBI lineage: Eukaryota > Viridiplantae > Streptophyta > Pinopsida > Pinales > Pinaceae > Larix > Larix kaempferi. Next base: position 8,397,560 of record BSBM01000431.1, on the reverse strand, counting down.
TAATTTACATTACGTGGTCCTTCCTAATCCACTCCTCTTGCATTCACTCATCCATGGATTTTCCTTCTTGAAACTAGGAATTACATCCTTCAAGTCTCGTGACCTACCAAGCCACTTAGTCTCTCTTCCAATAAATTCACCCACAACTTAGCATTGGAGTCTCCTAAAATAGGTGAACCAACTTGAGGTTCTCTCCTACTAATATGGCACAACTTGATGACTTGGAGACATTCTGTCCTTCTTAAAGATGAGGGGGCTAATAGGCATTGACCATACGTGTTGACTCACCCCTGAGTTAACTCCAAATTGCCTCTTCCTTTTGTGCCCCATTCTCTCCACTCGAACCTATCATTCTATTGCCCCTCAAATGAAAGGGCCAACTTTGGAACCACCTTCAATGCTCGTGACTTGAATTATTCAAATGCTTATATATTCTCTATGTGTGCAATGATTTGATTATGAACTTGGTATAGGTCTAGAATTGCCCTAGATACCACAACTTTAGTGTTGCTAGGATATGCATTCATAGACTCAATTCTCATGACCTACTCCAAAGCAATTCTAGAGGTGTCAACCTTTTCTTGCATCAAATGGATCCTAGTCAAATGAAGTAACCTTTGAATAAACCATTCCTTATGGTGTGTATCATGGATGTGGAATGTAAGCCTACCCATAAGATCCCAAAACCTTTGAGCATATTCTCAAGTTTTCTCCAACTAATTGATTTATCTCTTTCAATTCTACAATACCATGTTATTCATACTTCGCTAGTTAAAAATCATAAATAAATTGTTGTTTAACCATTGACAAAATAAGAGGTACTCCCCTAGGTGGACAATATACAAATTGTATGCACCATTGCAATGCCCTATGACTCAAATTTGTTTGAAACTCTACTAGCTTGAAACCATCTAGGACTCCCTTGCTTGAAACCATCTAGGACTCCCTTGGACCTCTATATTACTTCACAAAGGAACCAATGTTGTTTTGCATCCTCCTCTCCCTTACCCCAAAACTCTAGATATGAGAGATCCTCCTTGAGTTCCTACCACTCTACAAGGTGTAAATCATACTAAAATAAACCCACTTGGAACTTGGCTACAAAATGAAATATTGACTTGATGCTAAAAATGATTACTAATTCCTTTTTCATGTATTGTTACTACTACTTCCTCCTAATTGTGTTCCACCTTGACTACCATTGCCACTAATTATTAGTCAAAGAAAAATATAAAGAAGAATAACTTGTTGAAAGTATCTTATATTCGAAGGCACCTTGGTGGTTGGATCTAGTTTGGTTCCATTAACTTTGAATATTATTTATTATATCCAAGGGTTCTCTTCTTCATTAAACTATCGATGCATGTATGCAATGATATCATTTAATCCATCAAAAACTTTTTCTTCCATTGGTCACTTTATCTGGGCCATTCCACAACTCTTCCTAAGGTTAGTTCTACTTCTTCAAGCTAGATTGTTGAGTCTGCTCTCAACCCATCCATAACCATCTCTTTCGACTTTGTTGACACTAGTTCACCCCAATATCCTCTAGTTGAGATTCCTTTCATCAATAATCCTCTCCTGCAACCATGAGATGACCAACTCTCGTCTTCTCAACTTCTGCAATTATTTCTGCCTTCCCTCATTGTTTCCTTCATCATTAATGTCTTTATGTAAATGCTCCCTCCTCTTCCAATTAGTAAGAGAACATCGATGATGATGATAATGAAGAATGAGACTGTTGGATTTGAACAAGTCAAGGATTTCAATGAGCATGACAACGATTTGAAAAGGTTGCAAAAATATGTAGAAACTTGATTATGCAAAGGAAAAACACCCCAATTGGATAAATTCATATAGGATGGCTACTTGCTTAAAGTAAACAATTGTGTTCTCAAACGATTAATGTGAGCAAATTTTAATCGAGAAATATTTTAAAAAAATTAAGAGAAAATCTTGAGTAGGATATGACACAATATTTGAAGGAGGATAGGTATTAGTAGTTGATCATGTAAAAGGAGATCATCAAATTTGTGACATAGTGTGGGATTTGATAGATAGATAAAGAAGTAAATCAAATAACATGATCATAGAAATTATTGTTGAAAATTGTTGGCTCAGAATGCATACAAGGGTCTACGAAGGTGTCTAGAAAAATTATTGTAGTCTCGCACTAACATATCAATCCATCATCAAGGGATAGTCTCACTTGGGGTGCATTTATAGGGCCTAGAATTGTGCAAGACCATAATAGTAAGGGGATGCAACAGCGATTATTCTACCATCCATTGCATTCATCATTTTGATGTGCCTATTACATTATACTATAGTGCAACTCATCAAGCTAAGAAACCACATTCACTATAACATAAGATAAATAAACAAAAAAATAGATATTATCACCATTAAACATATTTAAAAAGAGGCATAATTCCATTCATTTCTAGCAAAGAGAAATATGGCATTCCAAAAATCAACAACCATAATCCTTGTCTTAGAATCCTAATACATCATACAGTCATTACTCATGAATCTCAACCCATTAACTATGTCATTACCCACATAAATAAGTATTCAACCAAAAAAAAGCTACAACCTTTACGTTATGTTTCCATTCAGATCAAGCAAAGAGATAGATTCAAAACCTATCATCCATCGACTACAACAACGATGATCATTAATTTCCATTACTTGGTCCTTCCTAACCAACTCCTCTTCCATTCAATCATCCACTGATTTTCCTTCTTGAAACTAGGAATAGCATCCTCTAAGTCTCATGACTTGCCAAGCCACTTAGTCACTTTTCCATTAACTTCACCCACAACCTAGCATTGGAGTCTCCTAAAATAAGTGAATCAACTTGAGTTTCTCGCCTACTAAGATGGCACAACTTGATGACTTGGCACCATTGCGTCGTTACTAAAAAATGAGGGGAATAATAGGCCTTGACCACATCTGTTGACTCACCCTTGAGTCAAATCCAAATTGCCTCTTCCTTTTGTGACCCAATCTCACCACTCGAACCTATCCTTCTATTTCCCCTCAAATGAAAGGGCCAATTTTGGAACCACCTTAAATGCTTGTGACTTGATTTATTCAAATGCTTGTATCTTCTCTATGAGTGCAATGATCTGATTCTAAACATGGGATGGGTCTATACTTTCCCTAGATACCACAACTTTAGCATTGCTAGGATATCCAATCATAAACTTAATTATCATGGCCTACTCCTAAGCATATCTAAGGGTGTCAATCTTCTCCTACATCAAATGGATCCCAACCAAAGGAAATAACCCTTGAATGAACCATTCCTTATGGTGCATATCATGGATTTGAAATGTAATCCTACCCATAAGATCCCAAAACCCTTGAGCATATTCTCAAGTTATCTCCAACTATCTACTTTATTTGTTTCAATTCTGCAATAACTTGTTATTCAAACTTAGCTAGCTAAAACTCAGAAATAAATTGGTGTTTAACCTATGACAAAGTAAGAGGTACTCCCCCAGGTGGAGAATCTACAACTTTCATGCACCATTTAAATTCCCTTCTTCTCAAAGTTGTTTGAAACTCTAATAAATTAGAATCATATGGGACTCCCTTGGACCTCTAGATATCTTCACAAAGGAACCAATGTTGCTTTGCATCTTCCTCTCCCTAAACCTAGAACTCTATTTATATCATAGTGGATCATCGTTGAGTTCTTGCCATTCTACGAGCTATGAATCATAATAAAGTAAACCCACTTGGAACCTGATTGCATAATGAAATATTGACTTGGTGGTGACAATGGATTAATAATTCATTTTCATGTATTATTACTACTACTACCTCCCACTTATGTTCCACCCTGACTACCATTGCCACTTAAGTTATTTGGCAAAGAAGAATATAATGAAGAATAACTTGCCGAGAGTATGTTATGCTTTAAGGCACCTAAGGAATGGTTGGATCTAGTTTGGTTTCATTAACTTGAAGTATTATTTATTGTCCAAAGGTTCTCTTCTTCCTTAAACTATCGATGCACATATGGAATGATATCATCTAATCCAGTATAATGTTTTGCTTCCACTAGTCACTTCACCTGGGCTATTCCACGACTCTTCCTAAGGTTACTTCTAGTTCTTCATACTGGATCATTGCATATGCTCTCAACCCGTCCCTATCCATCTCTTTTGACTTTGCCGACACTACTTCGCCCCAATGTTAATTTTTTGTACCAAGGAAAGTGTTTTTCATCCTTGTGATGCCTAAGGGTGGAAAACATTAAATGTGGTCCCTAGTCACTTTATTAAAGTGAGAAGCACTTTATATTTTTTTTAAGTCACTTTATAAAGTTTGCTCATGGTTCTATTTTTAATTGACTTTATGAGAAATAAAGTGGGTGAGTATTTAAAAAGCTCATTATGTATTTAAATGATAAAAGTGCACTAAATATCATTTAATGAGTTAATAATAAGCAATTAATGGGAGCCCTAGATCTAGTTGGTTCAAGATCTAATATTGACCATTGGATTAAAAGAAGGAAGTTGCCATGAACGAAAAAGGGAGAGGTTATGGATTGAAGGCATTCATTCTCACTTTTGCTTCCATGAGATTTGGAGAGTGTCATGTCCCCATTTTGACTCCCTTCGCATTAAATCGTAAATGATGTAAATATTGTTATTTAATCATGGTGAGGAGCTCAAGGCCAAGGCCCCACCATTGATTTAGCGTTTTGTGTATCGGCAATTAAAAATAGATGCTTGTGGTTCTTGTGCTAGATAGGCACAATGTAAATTAAGACATCATGTAAATACGAATTTTAATGAAAAACCCACAACTAGCTATGCAATGCAACAAAGAGATGGGGGCATGATTCTACAAGGAATAGGGATAAAAATTATTCAAACCCTTGAGCCAATGGTGATAAGCCAGATGTCAATGAATAAACCCTCAACTACCCATTCTAACTTATGCACCCAATCATTTAACTCTTCCAAAAATTGGTTGAGGCAGTTAATGCCTTGGGAATGAAGAGGCATGGCAGCCAATTTCGTGCATGGGCAAGCCATCAACCTGGAAAAGCATACTTTTGCTTCTGGGGCAAGAAAACACCCACAAAATGGTGCCCAAAGCCATTCTGAACCCGTAGTCTTTCCTCTCTCACGCAGTCTGAGCTAGTTGGGCTTTCCCCATCACGTTTTTTACCAATTTCCTGCATTTTTCCATAGCTGGGAGCTCGTTTTTGTGTTGCACAGTGGCTGGGAGAAAGGGAGTCACGTTTTGGGGGTTTATAGAGGTCGTTTTTGCCCCTGAAATGCAGAAAAACGTTTTCTGAAAACGAATTTGCTCTCCAGGGTTTATTCCCCATCTACTAGTTCGTTTTGGTTGCCTACGTTTTTCAACACTTGTGTTTTTGTTGTAGGGTGCATCCCTGTGTTGGTTTGAAATTGTGAACAAGAATTAGGAGTGGAAGTGGACCAAAATTGGCTTGATAAACCTAGTGAGGAGGTAACCTCTCAAGAGTATCAAAAGGGCTGGTTGCTCTTCTATGCACACCTTGAAGAACACTAGAATGACAGGTATGGCCTGAGGGACTGTGTATTAGTGAAGGGAATACTTCCTTGTTCCAGGTGTGTAGGTATTGTGGGGACCAATCTAGATAGATCTTGCAGAGGGTGCCCATATCTCTATGGATGATCCCACTAGCTTAGCAATTCTTCCTTCCATTGCCTAACAGCCTGATAAGCCCAACTGTAGATTGGCTTGGCTGATTTGGTGTATCTTTGGGCTATGTGTGAGTCTGTTGTTCCCTGATTTCTTGTAGAGATCATGCCCAGCTCGGGGGTGGAATTGTGTTGAGATATTGATGATCACAACTGGCCTATGGTTGGGTGGAACGTTGCAATTGCATAGCCATTTGCTTGGGACTACTTTGTTATAAGATAAGTATTATCTTATGTTAACTTTGCAATTATTTATTTGATGAATATCTTGAATGTATGATGGATGTGTAATTGAAATTACTTCCGCTGTGTTTTATGATAATTATACATTTCCATATGTCTTTTTATATTATGTGAATACTAATTTAATAAGTTCATGGAGCTAGATGCTCGGTTTTGGCATCACGATCCTCTCCATCGCACTGGTATGATGGGAGGGGACGTGACAGAATAGTATCAGAGCCATAGGCTACATCATTGGACCTCTATGGGCCAAATCTAATTACAGTTACATGGGAAAGTCCCTTCCTAATCACCACAGGTATCAACATCGGGACTAAACTGGCTAAGTTGAATAAAATTACAGAGGTAAGATCACCTCCTGCTGAGCAGTAGTCATCACAGAAAGAAGAAAAGATTTCAAATTTTCCTAAGTGTTTTTGAAAATTTTGTCTAAGTGTTTTTGGGCATCGAAGGGAAAGTTTCGGAAGGACTCAGCGAGTTGGTCCACAACGGCGGAAGAACTCACCGAGTTGGCCCAAAACAGCGAAAATTTTCTAAGTGTTTTTCGGCGTCGAAGGGAAAGTTTCGGAAGGACTCAACGAGTTGGTCCACAACGGTGGAAGAACTCGCCGAGTTCACCCGAAATGGCGAAAATTTTCTAAGTGTTTTCGGCGTCGAAAGGAAAGTTTCGGAAGGACTCGGCGAGTTGGTCCGCAACGGCGGAAGAACTCGCCGAGTTGGCCCGAAACGGCGAAATTTTCTAAGTGTTTTTCGGCGTCGAAAGGAAATTTTCGGAAGAACTCAGTGAGTTGGTCTGCAACGGTGGAAGAACTCGCCGAGTTGACCCGAAACAGAGGAAAATTTTCTAAGTGTTCGGCATCAAAGGGGAATTTTCGGAAGAACTCAGCGAGTTGGTCCGCAACAGCGGAAGAACTCAGCGAGTTGGTCCGCAACGGCGGAAGAACTCACCGAGTTGACCCGAAACAACGGAAAATTTTCTAAGTGTTCAGCGTCAAAGGGGAATTTTTGGAAGAACTCAGCGAGTTGGTCCACAACGGTGGAATAACTCGCCGAGTTGACCTGAAACAGCGAAAAAATTTCTAAGTGTTTGACGGCGTCAAAGAGGAAGTTTCAAAAGGAACTTGTGAGTTTTCGCCGCAACGGCGGAAGGACTCGACAAGATCGTCCACAACACGTCGGAAGGACTCAACAAGTTTGTCCGCAACGGGCCGAAAGAGAGTCTGCAAAGTCGGAAGGACTCCGCAAGATCATCCACAACACGTCAGAAGGACTCGACAAGTTCGTCCGCAATGGTGGAAGAGAATGACGAAGTCCGCCGAAATAGGGGATTTCTTCAATTTTCCAGTGACATTTTCAAGTGTCGAAAATGGGAAAATCACCATGAAACTTATGCACCAGATTGCGCGAAATCGGAGAATTACAAAAAAAAAAAAAAAAAAAGAGGGCGCTGCCCTCGACCCGCCCTGCAGAGCCACAAGGGGGCAAGCCCCCTTGACCCCCGTCGTCCCCCTCATATGTCGTTGATTGTGAGAAAATTCTATGATTTGACAATTGTCAATATAATATTTTCCCACATGCATGAAAGTAATTTATGAATTTCTAAGAATATAATGCAGCTAACAATTGTGTTGATGAACACATTTTGCAGAATCACAGTTACATCAGGGAAACACTCTAGATAGTACAGTTGGAAAGTTTTGGATCTTGGTTGGGCCAAGAAAATCAACATCATGGATGATGCACAAGATCCCTATGAGCCTGAGACAGATGCCATGGGCGAGAACATACATGTTGAAAATGCTGAAACAGAATCTAATGGGAGAATAAATTAAGAGACTCCTCTAGGTATTGCAGCCACCATGAGAAGCCTAAGGGTGGAGTTGCAAAGGTGTAGAGAAGATAATGAAAGGATGATTAAAGCTCAGGAAGAACAAAATCAGTTGAATGCAGCCATGCTGCAGAGTTTGACAGACATCCAAAGGCAAATAAACTTTGGGCATCAGACATCAAATCGAGAAAGGGGTGGGAGTAGTTCTAGAAGGAATTCCCGTAAGAGGGCCAGTAGCTCAAGAAGAGTTTCTACATACAAAACATATACTCTAGAAATTTCTTCTAATGAATAATCTGACTCTGAAGAATCCATTGAGGGTTCAAGCTCTTCATCTCGCAGAAGTAAGAGGAAGAAGTACTACAAGAACAATTCACATGGGAAATTTAAGAAGGCGAAACCTCCTACATTTGATGGAGTGGTAAAGTCTGGTCAAGAAGCTGAAGCTTGGCTTCTTGGGATGAGAAAGTATTTCCAAGTCCAAGACTACTTGGGAATTATGAAGGCAAGGGTATCCATCTTCAACTTGAATGGAAGAGCATCTATATGGTGGGAACACATCAGGCAAGTGAAGAAGATCGATGAAAGGAAGATTGTGTGGAAGCAATTGAAGAAATACTTCTAGTAGAAGTACCTCTCTGGTAGGTACTGTGATGATAAGATCAAAGAGTTCCATGAGCTGAGATTGGAACAATTGACCATGGAAGAATATGCAAACAAGTTCTTGGAGTTGCTGAGGTATGTCAGGTATATTCATGATGATAAGGTGAAAATTCAGCCTTTCCTCAGTGGACTACCCCAATCATATAAAGATAGAATTGAGTTTGATGAACCTCGAACTCTAGAGGAGGCCATAAGAAAGGCCAAGTATTGCTTTGATCAAAACAAAAGCAAACCAGAATTCCATAAGGCATGGAAGGATAAGAAAAACGAAAAGTTTGATCAAAGGAAGAAGGGGTTCAAGCCTCCTCAATTCAGGAATCAACAAAGGAAGCCATCACAGGTTGTGACTAAGCCAACTAGAATGATGGGAGACAAGCCAAGAGATCCAAAGGAGCCAAGAGAACCACTTCAATGTTGGGGTTGTGGAGGGGAGAACATGCTTAGAAACTGTCCACATCGGAATGGGAATCCAAATCAAGTTCACAACATCCAAGGAGCTGAAACTGTGGGTCAAGTGGCGAGGACAATCCCTAAAATCTATGCAGCTCTAGACGACTGCCAAGCAGATCATCAGTCAACTGTGGTTGAAGTTGAAGGTAAGATTGCTAAGCAATCTGTTTCTATTTTGATTGATCCTGGATCTACTCACAGTTATGTCACTCCTAGAATTGTTGAGATTTGTGCTTTTAATAAATTAAAGCATAGTAAATCATGGTTAGTTCAACTAGCCACTGGAACCAAGAGAAAAGTTAGTGAAATTGTAGATAAATGTCCATTAGAGATGGATGGGCTATTCACTTACGCACATCTGAATATTTTACCACTGGGTTCCTATGATATTCTCATTGGAATGGATTGGTTAGAAGCACACAGGGTTAAACTTGACTGCTACAATAAGACATTTGAATGCATGGACGAAGAAGGAAACCTGAGGGTTGTAAAAGGCATTCCAAAGATGACTTCTGTTAGGCAAGTTTCAGCCATGTAGCTGAAGAAGTTCGGTAGGAAGGGATGTCAATTGTATGCAACCCACATTTTAGAGGCAGCAGAGAATGAAACTCTTAAATTGGAGGACTATCATGTATTGTAAGAATTCAGGGATGTTTTTCCTGATGAGATTCCAAGACTCCATCCAAAGAGAGACATTGACATTACAATTGAACTTGTGCCAAGAGCGGCACCAGTGTCTAAGACACCCTACAGGATGAGTACACCGGAATTGCTAGAATTGAAAATGCAATTACAAGAGTTGTTGAAAAAGAAATATATCAGGCCAAGTGTGTCCCCGTGGGGAGCACCTGTTCTATTTGTGAAAAAAGAAAGATGGAACACTCAGGTTATGTATTGACTATAGGCAGTTGAACAAAGTCACTATGAAGAAAAAATACCTATTGCCCCGAATTGATGACCTTTTTGACCAAATGAGAGGAGCAAAGGTATTTTCAAAGATTGACTTGAGGTTTGGTTACCATCAGGTAAGAATCAAAGAAGAAGATATTCATAAGGCAGCCTTTAGAACGAGGAATGGACACTATGAGTTTGTATTGGTACCATTCGGTCTCACAAATGCTCTAGCTACATTCATGTGTCTCATGAATAATGTTTTTAGCAAGTATTTTGACAAGTTTGTTCTTGTATTCCTGGACGACATTCTCATCTATTCTAAGAATGAAGAAGAGCATGAAGAACATTTGAGAATGACAATGCAATTACTAAGGGAGCATAAGCTGTATGCAAATTTGAGCAAATATGACTTTTATAAAGATAGAATTCATTATTTGGGTCACATCATCTCCGACGAAGGAATATCTGTAGACCCTAAGAAGATTGAAGCCATTATGAATTGGCCAACTCTAAGGAATGTGACTGATGTGAGATCTTTTATGGGACTTGCTGGTTACTACAGGAGGTTTATCGAAGGATTCTCCAAGGTTGCAAACCCGATCACTTCTTTGCAAAAGAAGGGGATAAAGTTTGAATGGTCACCAAGATGTGAGAAAAATTTTCAACGGTTAAAGAATCTTCTTACAAGTGCACCAATTTTGAAAATTGCAAATCCAAAAAAAGACTTTGTGGTATGTATCGATGCATATAATCAAGGACTTGGAGGAGTTCTTATGCAAGACAACCACGTGATATGCTCTGAGTCAAGAAAGTTGAAGGAGCATGAAAAGAACTATGCTACTCATGATATAGAACTTGCAGCCATAGTACATGCTTTAAAGATGTGAAGGCATTACTTAATGGGAAGAAAATTTGAGTTAAGGACAGATCATTGTGGTCTAAAATACTTGTTTGATCAGCCAACTTTAAATGTTAGGCAAGCTAGATGGTTAGAATTTTTGTGTGAATTTGATTTTGAAATCAAACACATAAAAGGGAAAGAAAACAAGGTGGTTGATGCACTCAGCAGAAAGGTACATGAAATGCATGTGGCAGCACTTAGTACTTGCCAACCAGATTTGAAGCAGCAGATTGTTAACCGTATTGTTGGGGATGAAGTGTACGTGCAGATAAAGGACAAATTGCAGCAGTAAGACCTTGGCAAGAAGTATGAGGGCTATCATTTGGAGGAAGACGGACTTCTTACCTATAAAAATAGAGTCTATATTCCCAATGTGGAAGATTTGAGGAGGATTGTTATGGATGAAATCCATAAAGCTCCATACTCTGGTCACCCAGGATATCAGAAAACAATTGCTATAGCAAGAAAATATTATTTCTGGCCAGGGATGAAGAAGGATGTTGCTAAACACATTTCTAAGTGCATGAAATGTCAACATGTGAAGGTTGAACACCAACACCCCGCAAGTTTATTGCACCCAGTGCCAATTCCAGAATGGAAATGGGAAATAATTTCCATGGATTTTATTACAGGATTTCCAATGACTGTGAGACAACATGATTCCATCATGGTTGTGGTGGACAAGTTAACAAAGGCAGCACATTTCATACTGGTTAAGTCCACACATAAATCCGATGCCATTGCAAATATTTTCATGAAGGAAATTTTCAGATTACATGGGTTGCCTAAGGTAATAATTTCTGACAGGGATACCAAGTTCACTTCCAATTTTTGGAAAGGTCTCTTTGCATATTTGGGTACACAGTTGAACTTTAGCACCGCGTACCATCCTCAAACAGACAGGCAAACAGAAAGAGTAAATCAGGTGCTTGAAGACATGCTTCGCATGTATGTAATGGACAAGCCATCCAAGTGGGAGGATTATCTACACCTGGTAGAGTTTGCATATAATAATGGGCAGCAAGAATCATTGGGAATGAGTCCATATGAGGCTTTGTACGGTAGAAGGTGTAGGACACCAGTGACTTGGGACAATCCAGTGAACAGAATTGTACTTAGGCTAGAATTTCTTAAGAAAATGGAACAAGAGGTTGCAAAGATCCAGCAAAATTTAAAAGCAGCCCAGGATAGACACAAAAGCTATGCAGATAAGCATAGGATCCATAGGGAATTCAGTGTTGGGGGTCATGTGTATCTTAGAGTGAGGCCAAGGAAGGGTTCCTTGAAGCTTGAGAGTTGTGCCAAGCTATCACCTAGATATTGTGGGCCATTTGAAGTGCTTGAAAGAATAGGGCCAGTTGCATATAGACTTGCATTGCCTGCTAGCACTAAAGCTCATAATGTTTTTCATGTCTCTTTACTTAAGAAATATGTACATGATCCTAACCATGTGATTAATTGGGATGTGATCCAGGTGGAACCCGAGGGAGAGTTCCAAACCAATCCATTGCGCATCCTAGACAAGAAGGTAACATTGCTCCGGAACTGAGCCATCGGACAGGTAAAGGTGCAATGGAAGCACTATGGTCCCGATGAGGCTACATGGGAGCTAGAGGATGCCATGAGAGTGGCATATCCACTTTTGTTCAGTTTTGATGAGCACTGAGGACAATGCTGATGTAAGGGGAGGGGAATGTCACGTCCCCATTTTGACCCCCTTCGCATTAAATCGTAAATGATGTAAATATTGTTATTTAATCATGGTGAGGAGCTCAAGGCCAAGGCCCCACCATTGATTTAGCGTTTTATGTATCAGCAATTAAAAATAGATGCCTGTGGTTCTTGTGCTAGATAGGCACAATGTAAATTAAGACATCATGTAAATACGAATTTTAATGAAAAACCCACAACTAGCTATGTAATGCAACAAAGAGATGGGGGCATGATTCTACAAGGAATAGGGAGGGAAATTATTCAAACCCTTGAGCCAATGGTGATAAGCCAGATGTCAATGAATAAACCCTCAATTACCCATTCTGACTTATGCACCCAATCATTTAATTCTTCCAGAAATTGGTTGAGGCAGTTAATGCCTTGGGAATGAAGAGGCATGGCAGCCAATTTCGTGCATGGGCAAGCCATCAACCTATGAAAACGTACTTTTGCTTCTGGGGCAAGAAAACACCCACGAAATGGTGCCCAAAGCCATTCTAAACCCATAGTCTTTCCTCTCTCACGCAGTCTGAGCTAGCTGGGCTTTCCCCATCACGTTTTTTACCAATTTCCTACATTTTTCCATAGTTGGGAGCTCGTTTTTGTGTTGCACAGTGGCTGGGAGAAAGGGAGTCACATTTTGGGGGTTTATAGAAGTCGTTTTGCCCCTGAAATGCAGAAAAACGTTTTCTGAAAACGAATTTTCTCTCCCAGGGTTTATTCCCCATCTATCAATTCATTTTGGTTGCCCACGTTTTTCAGCACTTGTGTTTTTGTTGTAGGGTGCATCCCTGTGTTGGTTTGAAATTGTGAACAAGAATTAGGAGTGGAAGTGGACCATAATTGGCTTGATAAACCTAGTGAGGAGGTAACCTCTCAAGAGTATCAAAAGGGTTGGTTGCTCTTCTATGCACACCTTGAAGAACACTAGAATGGAAGGTATGGCCTGAGGGACTATGTATTAGTGAAGGGAATACTTCCTTGTGCCAGGTGTGTAGGTATTGTGGGGACCAAGCTAGATAGATTTTGCATAGGGTGCCCATATCTCTATGGATGATCCCACTAGCTTAGCAATTCTTCCTTCCATTGCCTAACAGCCTGATAAACCCAACTGTAGATTGGCTTGGCTGATTTGGTGTATCTTTGGGCTATGTGTGAGTCTGTTGTTCCCTGATTTCTTGTAGAGATCATGCCCAGCTCAGGGGTGGCATTGTGTTGAGATATTGATGATCATAACTGTCCTATGGTTGGGTGGAACGTTGCAGTTGCATAGCCAGTTGCTTGGGACTACTTTTTTATAAGATAAGTATTCTCTTGTGTTAACTTTGCAATTATTTATTTGATCAATATCTTGAATATATGATGGATGTGTAATTGAAATTACTTCCACTGTGTTTTCTTATAATTATACATTTCCATATGTCTTTTTATACTATGTAAATGCTAATTTAATAAGTTCATGGGGCTAGATGTCCGGTTTTGGAATCACGATCCTCTCCATCGCACTGGTATGATGGGAGGGGACGTGATAGAGAGAAGAGCAAGAGAAAAAAGAGGTCGATCTTGGGAGAGAGAGAGAGGACAAACCCTTGCACAGAAATCGAGGAGGCTGAGCAAGAACACTATTTCCAGTGAGGGCAAAATTTTCTACATAGTTTGCAGAGCATTAAATGTAGGCCGTACAGTAGCAGATTTGGCACAGTTTTCAAGGTGGAAATATGATTGTATAGCAGCAGAAAAAAAAGCAAGAAATTGAGGTAAATTTCAAGCTCATAAATTGAGGTCGTACAACAGCAAAATAGGCACAGATTTCGAGATAAAATCTGGCATGGATTTTGAGGAGGCTGTACAGACTGCTACATGCATGAAAATTGAGAAGTTCGTACAAAAAATCATGTTGGTGGTACTCCTGTGTTTTATGGGCACGTTTTCCTAGGAAATCCACTGAAATTTAATGCTAGCACATGTGGGTCGTACTACTGTCATTAATCTTCAAAAATCAGACTGAGTTTGGCACACTTTTCGAGATGAAAGGTTGAGATAAGTATTATTGTTCTGATTTATAAATTGTCTCTGAAGAAATAAAATCTCTCTCATATCAGGTTTTCCCTTGGGAGTTTTATCTTGGACCAAGTTCGGTAAAAAAATATTTGTGTCAAAATTTATTTGTGATTGTCCTATATTTTCTGAGTTTTTAAAGTTGAAATATTTTCCATGTGTTTCAAGAAAAATTAAATTCTCATGCATGTAAAGTGAATTTGCAGCTATGGGGTTTGGGCATTAAACTTCACATGAAAACCAAAACTTGAAACCGGGTTGGGGATAAGAAAATTTCCATGTTATCAAAGCTGATATAAAGGGTAGAAATAAATTTCATAGAGAAATTTCAAACTTAGCAAAGAAGGGAGAACAGGTATTTAGTGAAGTTTATAGGTTCTTGTATTGTTTGTGGTTATGTCCACGAGGGTTAGATCCACATGTACATATGTAAATAAAGGAATATGAATAGGTTAGGTAGACAAAGAGTCACTAATGTACCCTTTGGATGCTGGAAACCAAACATCTCAAAATATGTATATACTTGGTGAATAGAAAATCATTCTGGGAGTTATCTGACCTGTTAGTTGGTATCAGACATAACTCCTGCACTCCTGCCATTGTTGTAGCTTTCCCATATTTGGAACTACGTCCCTGCCAAACCTGCCCTCTGTGCTCCTCTACTTACCAGTCTGCCCGTTGTCTACATTTCCTCCATATTCTGCAGGCGACCATTCCTTCATTTCGGATCTTCTGAGTGATTTTCGAATGACCGTTCCTCCATTTCGTGAGCTCTCTGCTAGTATTCGTGTGAGCTCTCTTCCTTCTTGGTGAGCTCTCTTCATTTCAAACCTATGCAAATCCGTGAGCACTCCTTCCCTTCTGCGCATGAGATCTCTCAACACCTGCGTGAGGTCTCTCCTCTCTCAACACCTACGTGACTCCTCTCTCAACACCTGCGTGAGGATATTTGTTGAAGTGTCGACAGCATAGAACTGGTTTAAAGATCTAAGAGCTCTTCCCACATGCGCCCGTATAGAATCTTTCTAGGCCAATCGCCCACTATTTCGATCAGTTATAATACAAGGTTTTTATCAAAGACGAGTGGGATTTTTGGTACGATTGCTCCTCCTCGATACCACTGTGCTGTTGCTGCCATCTTGAGCCGGACGATAAGTCACTCTGATTCTGATATTTGAAGACTGCGACATTGCTGAGTAAACATCGACCGCCTTCGATCGATCTGTCAGTCGAGTTCTCTCTAGAAGAAAGTTAAAAACTCCAGCGAATGTGACCTTGTTGGTGAGCCTTGCTCTCCCTTTGCGCGTGAGCACTCACCTGGATCTCGACCTGCGAGTTGTGAGCTACCACCTGCCAGCGACCTGCATTCATGAGTAGCGTGCTCCGTGGAGAAGAGTTGCACTGCCTACACGTGAAGTTGTTTTGAGCGTGAAGATTGTGAAGTGCGACCAGCTAACTGAGCTGCGACCTCTCTCCCTTGTCGAGATGAAAAGTTGCACGCTGATAACTTCATTCTTTGAAACTGCCAGCTCGTGATGAAAAGATGCAAGGTGATAGCTACATGCTCGGTGGAGTGTGGAAGTATATTTTTTTGTAATACAAACCCCATCTTCGGTGGAGGTTATTACTGCATTCTGTACTTTGTAGATATTTGAGCTATATTAATAGCCAAAGGTTCTTTAAGATTTGAGATTGCTACATAGTATCATTGTAATTAAATCATTCTGAGAGGACGAGACTATGTATTTTTGAAAAACACTGAGAAGAAAATTTGTATAGTGCTGCCATCTTTAAATAGAAAGTTGTTGCAGAATTATATTCTGTAATTTGTAAGCTAGGAGCAGAACTTTTAAGTCTGCGTCTTATTTGTTCGAAAATTGTATAAGTTACACATTCAAGATGCATTCAATAGCATCTGTTGTTGGTGCTACACTCACCGGTAAAGACACATTTCCAAAATGGTGGATAAAGATCAAGGCTACATTTGTCTACAATGACCTGTGTGACGGTGTTTGTGAAGGAAAAACCACACTCACCGACAAATGCACTGTCAGCTCTTCACCACCAAAGCCTCCAACATCAGAAAAAGAACTTGCTATTTGGCAGTCTAGAGACACGAAATCATTGGCCATGATTTCTGCCATAGTGAGTGAAGAGGTGAGCCAGCATATTCTTCCTGCAAAGTCATGTTATGAAGCCCTACAAACTCTGAAAGACTTGTATGATTCACACTCATAAATGGAAATTATTCAGTTGATGTTAAAGTTATTCAGTCTTGAAGTAAAAAATAATGACCATATGCTTGTAGCATCAGAAATAAAATCCATCATGTATAAGATTCAAGCTTCTAGTATGAAATAAGACCTTCCACTTGCAGCATTTGTAAAATCTCTGTATCCCACACATTCAAACTACCTTGAATCCCTGCAAACAAGCGACAAGTTCATAGACCTCGCCTTTGAAGTTCTGGTAGAAAAGATTGCAGATAGAGAGAAAGCTTTTGGAAAGAGGACAAGTGAAAGTACCACATAAATTGTTTACTTTGCTCAAAAATAAAAGAACTCTTTCATGGGAGATAGCTCATCAAAAGAGGCAGAGGAAGAAGAAATTTCAAAGGAAGAGGAGGAGGAAACAACTCAAGCAAAAGATCAGATGTGAAGTGGACATGCTGCGGCAGGAATGGACATGAAGTAGATCAGTGTTGGGCATCTTGGAACTCCATCAAAGGTAGACAGAATAAAGAAGATAAGAATAAAACCCAAGAGGGTGGTAAAAGCCCTGATTCTGCTCATTGTATTGTTGCACATTGCAATCTTGAAATTAATGAAATGACTTCTCTTTCACCTGTGAAAATCCTCACAGCAGATCTAAGAGCTGATGTATACCTCACAATGAAAGAATTTAGGAATAAGATTAAGAGTGATCAATGCAGTAAAATGAGCAATAGAAAAATAATACAGTAGAACTCGGATAGAAGCAAAATAACTTCACACACACTAATTCATTAATCACAAATGGACAAATAAATAATACAATGCATGATGATTCGAATGCCAAGGTGGAAATTCGAATTAGCCTTCATGGAGTGATCAAAAGATCACTGGAGTGTCATCAAAACACAACTAGAATTCCATCTCATCATCGGTGGAGTCATCAATGCACAAGTAACTGTCAACCATCCGTCAAACTGAGTCTAACTGAGTGTGGTAGGTGTGACTGAGTGTAACTGGCACATGGAGGCACTAACTGAATGAAGGAGGCTCAGTGGAGGGCGCATGAGGAGCTAACTGGAGTTAGAATGGGCAGTTTAATCTCATCGAAGGTCCATCGGAGTGATACAGTCAGTTGAGACTCAATCTATCCTTAAATCAAGGAGAGAACTAAAGATAACTCAACTAACTGAAGTGCAACTGAGTGGTAGGTGAGAGAGGACGAGTGGCTTCCTTAAATCAAGGAAGAAGAACGCATTAAGCTCTAGGAGGGATAAAACTAATCTGTGAGAAGCTCCCGTGGCTAGCTAGCTGAGGGCTAGGTGATGGGACTGATGACTGGGATGCATGCATGCAGAATGCAGGTTACATGCAAAACTGCATGCAAGACTCAAAATGCAAATAATGAAGATGCTGGTAGGACTAGGGTGGAGTACAGGAATATCCTAACACCCCCCCTTAATCCATCATAGGCCCTGGTAATTGAGACCAAAGGTCACCCAATACAATGAATAATAACAGTCAATAAATCGAGGAAATGGGAAAAACCTCATGGAAAAAAATACCCCCCCTCAAAATAGACTGTAAGGCACACACAAAAATAAGTGCTCCAAACTCAAGCAGGTGTGATGCTTGATCATATGTCTGGAGGTATCTTCTTCTTGGGAAGAAGTGGATCATGGTCAGAAAGCATGTGCTTGTACTTTCTCTTTAGATCGAATGTGATGAGAACAAATCCAAAGGTATGAGGATGATCCTTGAACCTGTTATTCGAATCAGTTGAGATAGGATCAAATCTATGAATGTGCAGATAGTCTTTTGTCTTCTTCTTCAAACCATCATAGGTGAGATTATTCCCAAAAGAACCATCCAATATCAATGATTGCTTTGAATGCAAATCAGATCCAAGAATTGAATCATGGTTGCTTAAGATCTCCTTTGAACCATTTGAGGTGAGATCTAAACCAGTAAATGCATGAGAAATTATCCCAAGTGAATGCCAATGGCCATCATCTTCAATAACCTTCTGAAAGCATGAAATAATGATCATATAGTAGAGCATAAGAGGTGAATGATCAAGGAGAGCGAATGCATTACCTCCAATGGCTGATTTGACCTCCGAAACATTCATGAGATCATGATGCAAACCAACAGACTCTGGTGCAAAAGATGATTTAGGAACCTCTACAATTTCTAGAGTGTGAGCTGGCACAGAATTTGAAATAGAAGAAATTTGGAGCATGAGTGTAGAATCTACAAGTTCTTCTTCTTTGTGGACAACTTCAATATGAGATATGTTTGATATTGATTCATGATCAATGAGATCATCAAGGAGGGCGAATGCAACACTGGGCTTGCTCTCGAAAGGGTTTGGACCAATCCCTTCATTCTCTCTGCCAAATATTTCATACGGGTGGGCCAATAGCTCTTTTGGAGATTCAACATCGAGGAAGTGGTGTACCATGCATCAAGACACAGCAAACATCATGGTTGCACAGGCTCTGTCACCTTCATTTAACCAGTCATTCTCTTCTTCAGAGGATTCGAACTCTCTTTCAAAACAATAATCAAAGAGACCATTTCACTTCAAATGTGCTATTGAATGGAGAAAGAGGAGTAATTCCTGCATAATACGTGGAAGTTGTTTCAGAAGACCTGCAAAAACAATAGAAAAGTCTGCAACTGCTACTGCTGCAAAAGATTCAAAAACTGCTACAACTATTGAACTCGAAATCTTGATAATAACCTGAAAAAAACTCTCAGGAATGGAGATAGACAATACTCTCAACATGCTCTGATACCATGTGAAAATCCTCACAGCAGATCTAAGAGCTGGTGTATACCTCACAATGAAAGAATTTAGGAATAAGATTAAAAGTGGTCAATGCAGTAAAATGAGCAATAGAATAATAATACAGTAGAACTGAGGTAGAAGCAAAATAACTTCACACACTAATTCATTAATCACAAATGGACAAATAAATAATACAATGCATGAGGATTCAAATGCCAAGGTGCAATTCGAATTAGCCTTCATGGAGTGATCAAAATATCACTGGAGTGTCATCAAAGCACAACTAGAAGTCTATCTCATCATTGGTGGAGTCATCAATGCACAAGTAACTGTCAACCATCCTTCAAACTGAGTCTAACTGAGTGTGGTAGGTGTAACTGAGTGTAACTGGCACATGGAGGCACTAACTGAATGAAGGAGACTCAGTGGAGGGCACATGAAGAGATAACTGGAGTCAGAATGGGTAGTCTAGTCTCATCGGAGGTCCATCGGAGTGATACAGTCAGTTGATAGTCATTCTATCCTAAAATCAAGGAGAGAACTAAAGATAACTCAAATAACTAAAGTGAAACTAAGTGGTAGGTGAAAGAGGACGAGTGGCTTTCTTAAATAAAGGAAGAAGAGTGCACTAAGATCTAGGAGGGATAAAACTGATCCATGAGAAGCTCCCGAGGCTAGCTAGCTGAGGGCTAGGTGCTGGGACTGATGACTAGGATGCATGCATGCAGAATGTATGTTGCATGCAGAAATGCATGCAAGACTGAAAACGCAAATAATGAAGATGCTGGTAGGACTACGATGGAGTATAGGAATCTCCTAACACCCCCCCTTAATCCATCCTGGGCCCTGGTAACTGAGACCAAAGGTCACCCAATACAATGAAT
This sequence comes from Larix kaempferi, assembly GCA_027924585.1. Lineage (NCBI taxonomy): Eukaryota > Viridiplantae > Streptophyta > Pinopsida > Pinales > Pinaceae > Larix > Larix kaempferi. The sequence continues at coordinate 8,377,214 of BSBM01000431.1, read as the reverse complement.
AATAACAGTCAATAAACCGAGGAAATGGGGAAAACCTCATGGGAAAAAATACCCCCCCTCAAAATAGACTGTAAGGTACACACAAAAATAAATGCTCCAAACTCAAGCAGGTGTGATGCTTGGTCATATGTCTGGAGGTATCTTCTTCATGGGAAGAAGTGGATCATGCTCAAAAAGCATGTACCTGTACTTGCTCTACAGATCGAATGTGATGAGAACAAATCCAAAGGTATGAGGATGATCCTTGAACCTGTGATTCGAATCAGTTAAGGTAGGATCAAATCTATGAATGTACAGACAGTCTTTTGTCTTCTCCTTGTTAAAATTTAATATGCTAAGACAGAAAATAGCAGCATTACATTCCATTTCACAATAATAGCATATACAGGATCACTGAAGAAACAACAAGCATAGCATAAACACAAGAGACACAGATTTATCCTGGGAAACCCTCATGGGGTAGAAAACCCAGTAAAGCTTCCTCAATATAGATGACCAGCAATATACAAAGATGCAAACCAAAGACATGATCTCCTCCTCCACCATAGCAGACCTCTCCTCCACAAGTGCGCCTCTCTCAAGTATGTGAGTGTGTCAAATGAGGAACACACCTCCTCTATTTATACACTACACTGACATATATTTTACACAGGTACATGTAGGCTCGTATTTAACCATTAGGTTAAATACCCTATTATAACTGACCGGGCTGACCCCCACATGGTGGGTCTAATAACCCTAGTTACCACAACTTCTCGGAGCAATAAACATCTCCGGATTCATAGTATAATCACATCGGAGGTATGGAACATCTCCAGAATAAATAATATACAAATATAATATTCTTAGAAGTTACAATATCTCAACACTCCCCCTTAACGAGAAGGATATTATAACAGCATCTGCACAAGCAAGGAGTCATCAACATCATACATGATACATCTATAAATCATTGGAAGCTTTCTCAACATCATCAGTAACTCAACCAGTTACTGGAACATCTTCAATACTGGAACATCAACATCTTCAGTACTGAGTCTTTATCTTCTGCAGCACTCAAACAACTACAACAACATTAATATCTGAATCCTCACGATCGTCAGCATCGTCATCACACGATCATCAGCATCGTCATCACACGATCATCAGCATCATCATCACACGATCATCAGCATCGTCACATCATCTTGATCTACAACATCTGGTTCATCACGATCTACAGCATCGTCATCATACGATCATCAACATCGTCATCATACGATCATCAACATCGTCATCATACAAACATCAGCATCGTCATCATACGATCAACAACATCGTCATCATACGATCAATCATCATCATCATCATACGATCAACAGAATCGTCATCAGCATCGTCATCATACGATCAATAGCATCGTCATCAGCATCGTCATCATACGATCGATAGTATCGTCATCATGCGATCATCAGCATCGTCATCATACGATCAACATTTTCCAGGGTGATCAATCCTGCTCTCTTTAGGACATACGTCCATGGATGATGCAATCCAGTCATGTACCTTTTGAACCGAAGTCCAGGGATGATCCAATCCTATCATGTACATTTTGAATCGAAGCTCAGGGACGATCCAGTCCTATCATGTACCTTTTGAAACGAAGCTCAGGGACAATCCAGTCCTATCATGTACCTTTTGAACCGAAGCTCAGGGACGATCCAATCCTATCATGTACCTTTTGAACCGAAGCTGAGGGACGATCCAGTCCTATCATGTACCTTTTGAACCGAAGCTCAGGGACGATCCAGTCCTATCATGTACGTTTTGAACCGAAGCTCAGGGATGATCCAGTCCTATCATGTACGTTTTGAACCGAAGCTCAGGGACGATCCAGTCCTATCATGTACCTTTTGAACCGAAGCTCAGGGATGATCCAGTCCTATCATGTACCTTTTGAACCGAAGCTCAGGGACGATCCAGTCCTATCATTCAATTCTCGGAGACCTCATGTCTACGGCTCAATTCACAGGACCAAAGTCCGAGGACGATCCAATCCCCTTACCTGTTCATTCAGGATTTTGTTCTCGGAGACCTCATGTCTACGGCTCAATTCACAGGACCAAAGTCCGAGGACGATCCAATCCCCTTACCTGTTCATTCAGGATTTTGTTCTCGGAGACATCATGTCTACGGCTCAATTCAAAGGACTAAAGTCCGAGGACGATCCAATCCCCTTACCTGTTCATTCAGGATTTTGTTCTCGGAGACATCATGTCTACGGCTCAATTCAAAGGACTAAAGTCCGAGGACGATCCAATCCCCTTACCTATTCATTCAGGATTTTGTTCTCAGAGACATCATGTCTACGGCTCTCTTTAGGACTGAAGTCCAGGGATGATCCAATCCCCTCAAGTCCACCAAGGACTTCATTCTCGAAGACATACGTCTACGGCTCTCTTTAGGACTGAAGTCCAGGGATGATCCAATCCCCTCAAGTCCACCAAGGACTTCATTCTCGAAGACATACGTCGACAGCTCTCTTTAGGACTGAAGTCCAGGGATGATCCAATCCCCTCAAGTCCACCAAGGACTTCATTCTCGAAGACATACGTCTACGGATCTCTTTAGGACTGAAGTCTAGGGATGATCCAATCCCCTCAAGTCCACCAAGGACTTCATTCTCGAAGACATATGTCTACAGCTCTCTTTAGGACTGAAGTCCAGGAATGATCCAATCCCCTCAAGTCCACCAAGGACTTCATTCTCGAAGACATACATCTACGGCTCTCTTTAGGACTGAAGTCCAGGGATGATCCAATCCCCTCATATGTCAATCATGGGTACAAGTATCTTCATCCATACAAGTACATCAAGGCATCATGTATCCTCATCATCAAAACATGTATCCTCATCAATAGCATCAAATACATATATCATTAAAGGCATGTATACATCTATCATCAAAAGCATGTATTCTCACTAATACATCTATCATCAAAAACATGTATACATCTATCATCAAAAGCATGTATTCTCACTAATACATCTATCATCAAAAGCAAAAATATAAGGGTCCTAAAAAAAATAATTCTAAGTAACTAAGTGCAGTAAATAGGTAACCTCATCATTGATGAGACAGACTTGTTATCAGATACTATGCTACTCCCCCTTTCGACGAGAGTTCTTTTGAACTATACCAAGCTTGTCTCGAAAGTATTCAAACTTCACTCGAGACAGAGGTTTAGTCAAGATATCATCAATCTGATCCTCAGTGCTTATATATTCGAGCTTGATAGCTCCTCTTTGCACCATATCTCGTATATAGAAGTATCGGATCTCTATGTGTTTTGACTTATCGTGGAACACAGGATTTTCAGTCATCTTAATGCATCTTTGATTGTCACACATAATCACAGTGGGATCCATTTCTAAGTCAAACACTCCATAGAATAGCTTTTGAAGCCACACTGCTTCACAGCTGGCAGAGCAGGCAGCCATATATTCTGCTTCAGCAGTACTGAGAGCCACACTAGATTGTTTCTTGCTGAACCATGAGATCATGGCAGATTCAAGACTATAACATCCATCTGATGTACTCTTTCTGTATGAGACACTTCCTGCCCAATCAGAATCTGAGTAACCATGTAAACGGAGTTCATGACCTCCAAGATAATATAGACCAAAAAATCTAATGTACCTTTTAGGTACCTCACTACATGCTTTGTAGCTATTAAGTGAACCTTTCTAGGTTCTACTAGATACTGACTTAGGGTATTTGAAGCAAAGCATATATCTGGCCTAGTATGACCCAATGATTTGTCTATATAGGGTTAGGTCCACTAAATATGATGAGTCATTAACTAATAACTTCAAGTTGGAGTCCATGGGAGTGGCCATGGCTTTATACTCCAACATATCAAATCTTTTTAGAAACTTTACAGCATACTTACCTTGATTTAAAAGATTCCTTTTGGATCTTGCCATACTTCTAGACTTAAGAAGTAGTGCATTAATCCGAGATCTTTCATTTTCATTTCTGCAGCCATTTTTCATGACCTGTTTCTCATTCCTTGTCAGAAAGAGATCATCATCATACAATAATGGTATGATAGGTTCATCATCCACAACCTTAAGGTAAAGGTTAGGAACAGCTTTACTTCTGGTAAAGCCCAAGCTTTGTCATGAAGCTGTCAATTGTCCATTATTCACACTCTGCATTGAGTGATCTTCTGCATATCTATCTGTGCCATCTCTCGTCAGATGGGTCTACTAATATGTGCCTCAAAATCATTCGAACTATGTGGTGAGTTCTTTCTTGCATCCATGTCATATGTGTATAGAAGCCATATTCAACCTTGTAGCAAAGGTTGAGATCCATATCACCCATGATGATCATTATACTCATCAATTGACTACCGATCCTGGGTACCCATACAGAACCTGATTCATACTTCTTCTTTAATTACATCATTAAGAGATTGGTCTTATCTAGTCCCTTGGAGAAAAACATCTCATCATGATTCTCTTCCTCTTTCTAAGAGAATCTCTTAACCACAAGCTTTCTATAGTGTGTTTGATTTGTAAATCTTTTGTTGAACATCCATCGCTTGTTCAGAGTTCATCATTCATCATGATCTTTCCTAGAAATCAAAATTAAGTACATGATTAGTAATACTTCATAATCATCAAATCATATTGACATGATAACCTATTATGCATACAGATATCATTTACATAGTTATGCAACTATTTTGACCAATACTTTGGCACAACACTTTCCCATATCCTGTATGCATACAGTGGCTATCTAGATGCATTCCATCTCTACCAGAACATACTATCAAGAGTGTGCACAGCTCTCAGCATGTCAGCAAAGAGGTTTCATTCTAGACAAGCAACAATGGAATGTTTGTCCAACTTACCAATCATATGCATATTAGCAGTATACTGTTCAATGCTTTATGAATGTTTACACTAGGAATACAAATATGCATACAAGCAATATCTTTTACTATTTCTAATAACAACTCAAATACTTATCTTTTATGTTTGTGTGGTTTCCTCCCGCTTGATCTTTTGTATGTCTTCTGAACTTCTATTCATTCTGTACCACTGTGCATGCTCAAGTGTACACTAGTGTCATCCTCATGATCTCATACACAAACATACATAATATTATCAAAACATTCTAATTCTAAATAATCTTGAATATGTATAGTCATGATCATTAGTATTCAGGGTTTCAAGGAAGTCTTCTTTTACTCATGCATATTCTTGTTTGATCTAGTTAGTTAAATCATCAACCAAGATAAGAGACATAATATGCATAAACCCTTGATTACTAACCAATCATACCAAGTATACTTACATAAGGGATCCTAACACAAGGTAAGATTCTAACATGACATAGGAGAACATACTTGGATTAGTATACCTGCTTAGTTATGTACAACATACCTAAACAATCTCTTCAATGATTTAGAGATCCTGAGCTAGAACCTGCATGTCTCATAGGTTAAACATAATATAACAAAGTCATACATACCTCGTGATTCTTTGTCTTCATGTTGTCATGGTCATGGAACTTGATTTGTTTTTTGTGATGTACATGTCTCTTGTTAGCAGACAACATCAACCTCACACAACACCATAATGCATAAGTACAATCATATAGCCCTAATCAATGAATGTCTTCGATCATTCACATGCATTCATATTGTTACTAGGGTGATAAGACAATTAATAAAATTAATCAAGATTGTACTAATAAATAACATGAAGACAAACACATTATGAACTTAATCAAGAATCAGATTTCAAGGCATACCTGAACCTCCTTAAGTCATACCTGTCGAGACTTTTTTGTAGTCTTCTTATGTAAGGCCTTAGCCTCAATTCCCCCTAAAACTTGATCTGGAGCTTGATTAGGGTTTGCTGGAGAAACCCTAAAAATTCAATCTTTGACTTTCACACTTCTGAATGGATGGAAGAATGTGTCTTGCTGAGCTGATCAAACTAGCATTCTTCAATTTTGAAATCTCCAAAATTTGACCCCTCAAAATTGCCTTCGAAACTTCTGGATCTTCTAGACAGGAACCTGAACTAGGGTTTGATGAAGCCCAAAAGTTTGATCTCGGTCTCTAAATTTTGATTTTCCTGAGTAGCATTCAGCCGTGGACTCCGATTCCAAAAATTCTAACTTTCTCCGAAACCCTAAATTCCGGAAGCCATGAATAAAGGTGCTCTGAAAATAATTCTGTTTTGACAGAAATATGTACCTGATTGTTTCTACTATAACTCTGAAATTTTCATTCCACAGGGTCTGAAAACGTTTTCTACAGTATCCTGACCTGTCATCTTTCCATACTGACAGGTCTGACCTCAATTGGATTTTCTGAGAGAGAGTTATGCCAAGTGTCGCAACGTGACCTGTTTATGGGATAATACAGGAGAGCGAACTTGTACGGCATGCCACGTGTCACTGTTTGAACTTCGGCCTCTAAAAACGTTTTATGAGATATCTCACTCTATTATCTTTCCATCCTGATAGGTCTGACCTCAATTGGACTCTCTGAGAGAGAGTTATGCCAAGTGTCGTAACGTGACTTGTTTATGGGATAAAACAGGAGGGCGAACTTGTACAGCGTGCCACGTGTCACTGGTTCAGCTTCAGCCTCTGAAAAATTTTCTTGAGATAGTACAATCTGTGTACTACCTGTTAAATTTTACGAAATTTCATTTGGAGCTTCCTATCCCAAGTTATGACCTTTTTTCCTAGGTCACCTGATTTTGACTGAGATCTGGAAGAGGCAGAAACCCTAACTTGTACTGATCATAACTTACAAAGTACAATGAATCTGAGGCTGCCCCTTTGACACAAGATACCTGGAGATGTTATCTACGACTTGTAAAGGTTTCAGATCCTGAACCTTTTCCAAAATGGATTTATATCGAAAGTTCCACGATGACTGGTTTTTGCTATATAAAACCCTAACCTTCAAATTGTCGTAAGTGCCATACCTTGCCTTCCTTCAGTTTAGCTCTAATACCATGTTAAAATTTAATATGCTAAGACAGAAAATAGCAGCATTACATTCCATTTCACAATAATAGCATATACAGGATCACTGAAGAAACAACAAGCATAGCATAAACACAAGAGACACAGATTTATCCTGGGAAACCCTCATGGGGTAGAAAACCCAGTAAAGCTTCCTCAATATAGATGACCAGCAATATACAAAGATGCAAACCAAAGACATGATCTCCTCCTCCACCATAGCAGACCTCTCCTCCACAAGTGCGCCTCTCTCAAGTATGTGAGTGTGTCAAATGAGGAACACACCTCCTCCATTTATACACTACACTGACATATATTTTACACAGGTACATGTAGGCTCGTATTTAACCATTAGGTTAAATACCCTATTATAACTGATTGGGCCGACCCCCACATGGTGGGTCTAATAACCCTAGTTACCACAACTTCTCGGAGGAATAAACATCTCCGAATTCATAGTATAATCACATCGGAGGTATGGAACATCTCCGGAATAAATAATATACAAATATAATATTCTTAGAAGTTACAATATCTCAACACTCCTTCAAACTATCATAGGTGAGATTATGCCCAAAAGAACCATCAAATATCAATGATTGCTTGGAATCCAAATCAGATCCAAGACTTAAATCATGGTTTCTTAAGATCTCCTTTGAACCATTTGAGGTGAGATCTAAACCAGTAAATGCATGAGAAACTATCCTAAGCGAATGGCAATGGCCATCATCTTCAATAACCTTATGAAAGCATGAAATACCTCCAATGGCTGATTTGACCTCCGAAACATTCATGAGATCATGATGCAAACCAACAGACTCTGGTGCAATAGAGGGTTTAGGAACCTCTGCAATTTCTAGAGTGTGAGATGGCACAGAATTTGAAATAGAATAAATTTGGAGCATGAGTGTAGAATCTGCAAGTTCTTCTTCTTTGTGGACAACTTCAATATGAAATATGTTTGATACTGATTCATGATCAATGAGATAATTAAGGAGGGTGAATGCAACAGTGGGCTTGCTCTCGAAAGGATTTGGACCAATCCCTTCATTCTGTCTGCCAAATCTTTCATCATGGTGTGCCCATAGCTCTTTTGGAGATTCAAAATCAAGGAAGTGGTGTACCATGCATTGAGACATAGCAAACATCATGGCTGCACATGCTCTGTCACCTTCATTTAACCAGTCACTCTCTTCTTCAGAGGATTCGAACTCTCTTTCAAAAAAATAATCAAAGAGACCATTTCTCTTCAAATGTGCTATTATCTGTGGTTTCCATTCATCATAGTTGAATGGAGAAAGAGGAGTAATTCCCGCATAATACATGGAAGCTGTTTTGAAAGACCTACAAAAACAATAGAAAAGTCTGCAACTACTGTTGCTGCAAAAGATGCAGAAACTACTGCACTCGAAATCTTGATAATAACCTGCAAAAAACTCTCAGGAATCGAGATAGACAATACTCTCAACATGCTCTGATACCATGTGAAAATCCTCACCGTAGATCTAAGAACTGATGTATATCTCACAATGAAAGAATTTAGGAATAAGATTAAGAGTGGTCAATGCAGTAAAATGAGCAACAGAATAATAATACAGTAGAACGCAGATAGAAGCAAAATAATTTCATACACACTAATTCATTAATCACAAATGGACAAATAAATAATACAATGCATGAGGATTCGAATGCCAAGGTGGCAATTCGAATTAGCCTTCATGGAGTGATCAAAATATCACTGGAGTGTCATCAAAGCACAACTAGAAGTCTATCTCATCATTGGTGTAGTCATCAATGCACAAGTAACTATCAACCATCCGTCAAACTGAGTCTAACTGAGTGTGGTAGGCGTGACTGAGTGTAACTAGCACATGGAGGCACTAACTGAATGAAGGAGGCTCAATAGAGGGTGAATGAGGAGATAATTGGAATCATAATGGGCAGTCTAGTCTCATCGGAGGTCCATCGGAGTGATACAGTCAGTTGAGAGTCAGTCTATCCTTAAATCAAGGAGAGAACTAAAGATAACTCAACTAACTGAAGTGAAACTAAGTTGTAGGTGAGAGAGGATGAGTGGCTTCCTTAAATCAAATAAGAAGGGCACACTAAGCTCTAGGAGGGATAAAACTGATCCGTGAGAAGCTCTCGGGGCTAGCTAGCTGAGGGCTAGGTGTTGGGACTGATGATTGGGATGCATGCAATTGCTTGCATGCATGCAGAAATGCATGCAAGACTGAAAATGCAAATAATGAAGATTCTGGTAGGACTAGGATGGAGTATAAGAATATCATAACACCTCCCCTTAATCCATCCTGGGCCCTGGTAATTGAGACCAAAGGTCACCCAATACAATGAATAATAAAAGTCAATAAACCGAGGAAATGGGGAAAACCTCATGGGAAAAAATACCCCCCCTCAAAATAGACTGTAAGGCACACATAAAAATAAATGCTCCAAACTCAAGCAGGTGTGATGCTTGGTCATATGTCTGGAGGTATCTTCTTCTTGGGAAGAAGTGGATCATGTTCAGAAAGCATGTGCTTGTACTTGCTCTTCAGATCCAATGTGATGAGAACAAATCCAAAGGTATGAGTATGATCCTTGAACCTGTGATTGGAATCAGTCGAGGTAGGATCAAATCTTTGAATGTGCAGATAGTCTTTTGTCTTCTCCTTCGAACCATCATAGGTGAGATTATGCCCAAAAGAACCATCAAATATCAATCATTGCTTGGAATCCAAATTAGATCCAAGACTTGAATCATGGTTGCTTAAGATCTCCTTTGAACCATTTGAGGTGAGATCTAAACCAGTAAATGCATTGGAAATTATCCCAAGCGAATGGCAATTGCCATCATCTTCAATAACCTTCTGAAAGCATGAAATAATGATCATATAGTAGAACATAAGAGGTGAGTGATCAAGGAGAGCGAATGCATTACCTCTAATGGCTGATTTGACCTCCGAAACATTCATGAGATCATTACGCAAACCAACAGACTCTGGTGCAAGAGAGGATTTAGGAACCTTTACAATTTCTAGAGTGTGAGATGGCACAAAATTTGAAATAGAAGAAATTTGGAGCATTAGTGTAGAATCTGCAAGTTCTTCTTCTTTGTGGACAACTTCAATATGAGATATGTTTGATACTGATTCATGATCAATGAGAACATCAAGGAGGGAAAATGTAACATTGGGCTTTCTCTCGAAAGGGTTTGGACCAATCCCTTCATTCTGTTTGCCAAATATTTCATCCAGGTGGGCCCATAGCTCTTTTGGAGATTCAACATCAAGGAAGTGGTGTACCATGCATCGAGACATAGCAAACATCATGGTTGCAGAGCCTCTGTCACCTTCATTTAACCAGTCATTATCTTCTTCAGAGGATTTGAACTCTCTTTCAAAATAATAATCAAAGAGACCATTTCTCTTCAAATGTGCTATTATCTGTGGTTTCCATTCATCACAGTTGAATGGAGAAAGAGGAGTAATTCCTGCATAATACATGGAAGCTGTTTCAGAAGACCTGAAAAAACAATAGAAAAGTCTGCAACTGCTACTGCTGCAAAAGATTAAGAAACTGTTGCAACTACTGCACTCGAAATCTTGATAATAACCTGCAAAAAACTCTCAGGAATGGATATAGACAACACTCTCAACATGCTCTGATACCATGTGAAAATCCTCACTGCAGATGTAAGAGCTGGTGTATACCTCACAATGAAAGAATTTAGGAATAAGATTAAGAATGGTCAATGCAATAAAATGAGCAATAGAATAATAATACAGTAGAACTCGGGTAGAAGCGAAATAACTTCACACACTAATACATTAGTCACAAATGGACAAATAAATAATACAATGCATGAGGATTCAAATGCCAAGGTGGCAATTCGAATTAGCCTTCATGGAGTGATCAAAATATCACTGGAGTGTCACCAAATCACACCTAGAAGTCTATCTCATCAACGGTGGAGTCATCAATGCACAAGTAAGTATCAACCATCCGTCAAACTGAGTCTAACTGAGTGTGGTAGGTGTGACTGAATGTAACTGGCACATGGAGGCACTAACTGAATGAGTGGAGGCTCAATGGAGGGCGCATGAGGAGCTAACTTGAGTCAGAATGGTCAGTCTAATCTCATCGGAGGTCCATCGGAGTGATACAGTCAGTTGAGAGTCAGTCTATCCTTAAATCAAGGAGAGAACTAAAGATAACTCAACTAAGTGAAGTGCAACTGAGTCGTAGGTGAGAGAGGACGAGTGGCTTCCTTAAATCAAGGAAGAAGGGCGCACTAAGCACTACAAGGGATAAAACTGTTCCGTGAGAAGCTCCTGGGGCTAGCTAGCTGAGGGACAGCTGCTGGGACTAATGACTAGGATACATGCAATTGCATGCATGCATGCAGAAATGCATGCAAGACTGAAAATGCAAATAATGAAGATGCTGGTAGGACTAGGATGGAGTATAGGAATATCCTAACACCACCCCTTAATCCATCCTGGGCCCTGGTAACTGAGACCAAAGGTCACCCAATACAATGAATAATAATAGTCAATAAACCGAGGAAATGGGGAAAACCTCATGGGAAAAATACCCCCCCTCAAAATAGACTGTAAGGCACATACAAAAACAAATGCTACAAACTCAAGTAGGTGCGATGCTTGGTCATATGTCTGGAGGTATCTTCTTCTTGGGAAGAAGTGGATCATGCTCAGAAAGCATGTGCTTGTACTTGCTCTTCAGATCCAATGTGATGAGAACAAATCCAAAGGTACGAGGATGATCCTTGAACCTATGATTCGAATCAGTTGAGGTAAGATCAAATCTATGAATGTGCAGATAGTCTTTTGTCTTCTCCTTCGAACCAGCATAGGTGAGATTATGCCCAAAAGAACCATCAAATATCAATGATTGCTTGGAATCCAAATCAGATCCAAGACTTGAATCATGGTTGCTTAAGATCTCCTTTGAACCATTTGAGGTGAGATCTAAACCAGTAAATGCATGAGAAATTACCCGAAGCGAATGGCAATGGCCATCATCTTCAATAACCTTCTGAAAGCATGAAATAATGATCATATAGTAGAACATAAGAGGTGAGTGATCAAGGAGACCAAATGCATTACCTTTAATGGTTGATTTGACCTCCGAAACATTCATGAGATCATGATGCAAAACAACAGACACTGGTGCAAGAGAGGATTTAGGAACCTCTACAATTTCTAGAGTGTGAGCTGGCACAGAATTTGAAATAGAAGAAATTTGGAGCATGAGTGTAGAATCTACAAGCTTTTCTTCTTTGTGGACAACTTCAATATGAGATATGTTTGATATTGATTCATGATCACTGAGATCATCAAGGAGGGCGAATGCAACAGTGGGCTTGCTCTCGAAAGGTTTTAAACCAATCCCTCCATTCTGTCTGCCAAATCTTTCATCCAGGTGGGCCCATAGCTCTTTTGGAGATTCAACATCAAGGAAGTAGTGTACCATGCATTGAGACATAGCAAACATCATGGCTGGACAAGATCTGTCACCTTCATTTAACCAGTCATTCTCTTCTTCAGAGGATTCGAACTCTCTTTCAAAACAATAATCAAAGAGACCATTTCTCTTCAAATGTGCTATTATTTGTGGTTTCCATTCATCATAGTTGAATGGAGAAAGAGGAGTAATTACTACATAATACATGGAAGCTGTTTCGGAAGACCTGCAAAAACAAAAGAAAAGTCTACAACTGCTACTGCTACAAAAGATGCAGAAACTGTTGCACTCGAAATCTTGATAATAACCTGCAAAAAACTCTCAGGAATGGAGATAGACAATACTCTCAACATGCTCTGATACCATGTGAAAATCCTCACCACAGATCTAAGAGCTGATGTATACCTCACAATGAAATAATTTAGGAATAAGATTAAGAGTGGTCAATGAAGTAAAATGAGCAACATAATAATAATAAAGTAGAACTCGGATAGAAGCAAAATAACTTCACACACACTAATTCATTAATCACAAATGGACAAATAAATAATACAATGCATGAGGATTCGAATGCCAAGGTGTCAATTCGAATTAGCCTTCATGGAGTGATCAAAATATCACTGGAGTGTCATCAAAGCACAACTAGAATTCTATCTCATCATCGATGGAGTCATCAATGCACAAGTAACTGTCAACCATCCGTCAAACTGAGTCTAACTAAGTGTGGTAGGTGTGACTGAGTGTAACTGACACATGGAAGCACTAACTGAATGAAGGAGGCTCAATGGAAGGTCCATCGGAGTGATAGAGTCAGTTGAGAGTCAGTCTATCCTTAGATCAAGGAGAGAACTAAAGATAACTCAACTAACTGAAGTGCAACTAAGTGGTAGGTGAGAGAGGACGAGTTGCTTCCTTAAATCAAGGATGAAGGGCGCACTAAGCTCTAGGAGGGATAAAACTATTATGTGAGAAGCTCCCGGGGCTAGCTAGCTGAGGGCTAGGTGATGGGACTGAGGACTAGGATGCATGCAGAATGCATGCTGCACGAAGAAATGCATGCAAGAATAAAAATGCAAATAATGAAGATGTTGGTAGGACTAGGATGGAGTATATGAATATCCTAACACCCCCCCTTAATCCAATCGAGGCCCTGGTAACTGAGACCAAAGGTCACCCAATACAATGAATAATAACAATCAATAAACCGAGGAAATGGGGAAAACCTCATGGGAAAAAATACCCCCCCTAAAAATAGACTGTAAGGCACACACAAAAATAAATGCTCCAAACTCAAGCAGTTGTGATGCTTGGTCATATGTCTGGAGGTATCTTCTTCTTGGGAAGAAGTGGATCATGCTCAGAAAGCATGTGCTTTTACTTGCTCTTCAGATCGAATGTGATGATAACAAATCCAAAGGTATGAGGATGATCATTGAACCTGTGATTCAAATCAGTTGAGGTAGGATCAAATCTATGAATGTGCAGATAGTCTTTTGTCTTCTCCTTCGAACATTTCATAGGTGAGATTATGCCCAAAAGAACCATCAAATATCAATGATTGCTTGGAATCCAAATCAAATCCAAGACTTGAATCATGGTTGCTTAAGATCTCCTTTGAACCATTTGAGGTGATATCTAAACCAGTAAATGCATGAGAAATTATCCCAAGCGAATGGCAATGGCCATCATCTTCAATAACCTTTTGAAAGCATGAAATAATGATCATATAGTAGAACATAAGAGGTGAGTGATCAAGGAGAGCGAATGCATTACGTCCAATGGCTGATTTGACCTTCGAAACATTCATGAGATCATGATGCAAACCAACAGACTCTGGTGCAAGAGAGGATTTAGGAACCTCTGCAATTTCTAGAGTGCGAGCTGGCACAAAATTTGAAATAGATGAAATTGGGAGCATGAGTGTAGAATCTACAACTTCTTCTTCTTTGTGGACAACTTCAATATGAGATGTGTTTGATACTGATTCATGATCCATGAGATCAATGAGGAGGGCGAATGCAAGAGTGGGCTTGCTCTCGAAAAGGTTTGTTCCAATCCCTTCATTATGTCTGCCAAATCTTTCATCCAGGTGGTCCCATAGCTCTTTTGGAGATTCAACATCAAGGAAGTGGTGTACCATGCTTCGAGACATAGAAAACATCATGGCTGCACAGGTTTTGTCACCTTCATTTAACCAGTCATTCTCTTCTCTAGAGTATTCGAACTCTCTTTCAAAACAATAATCAAAGAGACCATTCCTCTTCAAATGTGCTATTATCTGTGGTTTCCATTCATCATAGTTGAATGGAGTAAGAGGAGTAATTCCTGCATAATACATGGAAGTTGTTTCAGAAGACCTGCAAAAACAATAGAAAAGTCTGCAACTGCTACTGCTACACTCGAAATCTGGATAATAACCTGCAAAAAACTCTCAGGAATGGAGATAGACAGTACTCTCAACATGCTCTGATACCATGTGAAAATCCTCACCGCAGATCTAAGAGCTGATGTATACCTCACAATGAAAGAATTTAGGAATAAGATTAAGAGTGGTCAATGCAGTAAAATGAGCAACAAAAGAATAATAGAGTGGCGGATAGAAGCAAAATAACTTCACACACACTAATTCATTAATCACAAATGGACAAATAAATAATACAATGCATGAGGATTTGAATGCCAAGGTGGAAATTCGAATTAGCCTTCATGGAGTGATCAAAAGATCACTGGAGTGTCATCAAAGCACAACTAGAAGTCTATCTCATCATCGATGGAGTCATCTATGCAGAAGTAACTGTCAACCATCCGTCAAACTGAGTCTAACTGAGTGTGGTAGGTGCGACTGAGTGTAACTGGCACATGGAAGCACTAACTGAATGAAGGAGGCTCAGTGGAGGGTGCATGAGGAGCTAACTGGAGTCAGAATGGGCAGTCTAGTCTCATTGGAGGTCCATCGGAGTGATAGAGTCAGTTGAGAGTCAGTCTATCCTTAAATCAAGGAGAGAACTAACGATAACTCAACTAACTGAAGTGCAACTGAGTGGTAGGTGAGAGAGGGCGAGTGGATTCCTTAAATCAAGGAAGAAGGGCGCACTAAGCTCTAGGAGGGATAAAACTATTCCATGAGAAGTTCCCGGGGCTAGCTAGTTGAGGGCTAGGTGATGGGACTGATGACTGGGATGCATGCATGCATGCAGAATGCATGTTGCATGCAGAAATGCATGCAAGAATGAAAATGAAAATAATGAAGATGTTGGTAGGACTAGGATGGAGTATAGGAATATCCTAACACCCCTCCTTAATCCATCCTGGGCCCTGGTAACTGAGACCAAAGGTCACCCAATACAATGAATAATAACAGTCAATAAACCGAGAAAATGGGGAAAACCTCATGAGAAAAAATACCCCCCTCAAAATAGACTGTAAGGCACACACAAAAATAAATGCACCAAACTCAAGCAGGTGTGATGCTTGGTCATATGTCTAGAGGTATCTTCTTCTTGGGAAGAAGTGGATCATGCTCAGAAAGCATGTGCTTGTACTTTCTCTTCAAATCAAATGTGATGAGAACAAATCCAAAGGTATGAGGATGATCCTTGAACCTATGATTCGAATCAGTTGCGGTAGGATCAAATCTATATATGTGCAGATAGTCTTTTATCTTCTCCTTCGAACCATCATAAGTGAGATTATGCCCAAAAGAACCATCAAATATCAATGATTACTTGGAATCCAAATCAAATCCAAGACTTAAATCATGGTTGCTTAAGATCTCGTTTGAACCATTTGAGGTGATATCTAAACCAGTAAATGCATGAGAAATTATCCCAAGCGAATGGCAATGGCCATCATCTTCAATAACCTTCTGAAAGCATGAAATAATGATCATATAGTAGAACATAAGAGGTGAGTGATCAAGGAGAGCGAATGCATTACCTCCAATGGCTGATTTGACCTCCGAAACATTCATGAGATCATGATGCAAACCAACAGACTCTGGTGCAAGAGAGGATTTAGGAACCTCTGCAATTTCTAGAGTGTGAGTAGGCATAGAATTTGAAATAGACGAAATTTGAAGAATGAGTGTAGAATCTACAAGTTCTTCTTCTTTGTGGACAACTTCAATATGAGATATGTTTGATACTGATTCATGATCAATGAGATCACCAAGGAGGGCGAATGAAACAGTGGGCTTACTCTCGAAAGGGTTTGGACCAATCCCTTCATTCTGTCTACCAAATCTTTCATCCAGGAGGGCCCATAGCTCTTTTGGAGATTCAACATCAAGGAAGTAGTGTACCATGCATCGAGACATAGAAAACATCATGGTTGCACAGGCTCTGTCACCTTCATTTAACCAGTCATTCTCTTCTTCAGAGGATTCGAACTCTCTTTCAAAACAATAATCAAAGAGACCATTTCTCTTCAAATGTGCTATTATCTGTGGTTTCCATTCATCATAGTTGAATGGAGAAAGAGTAGTAATTATTTCATAATACATGGAAGTTGTTTCAAAAGACTTGCAAAAACAATAGAAAAGTCTGCGACTGCTATTGCTGCAAAAGATGTAGAAACTGTTGCAAATGTTGCACTTGAAATATTGATAATAACCTGCAAAAAACTCTCAAGAATGGAGTTAGAAAATACTTTCAACGTGCTCTGAGACCATGTGAAAATCTTCACCACGGATCTAAGAGCTGATGTATACCTCACAATGAAATAATTTAGGAATAAGATTAAGAGTGGTCAATGCAGTAAAATGAGAAACAGAATAATAATACAGTAGATATCGGTAGAAGTAAAATAACTTCACACACACTGATTCATTAATCACAAATGGACAAATAAATAATACAATGCATGAGGATTCGAATGCCAAGGTGGCAATTCAAATTAGCCTTCATGGAGTGATCAAAATATCACTGGAGTGTCATCAAGCACAACTAGAAGTCTATCTCATCATCGATGGAGTCATCAATGCTGAAGTAATTGTCAACCATCCGTCAAACTGAGTCTAACTGAGTGTGGTAGGTGTGACTGAGTGTAACTGGCACATGGAGGCACTAACTGAATGAAGGAGGCTCAGTGGAGGGCGCATGAGGAGCTAACTGGAGTCAGAATGGGTAGTCTAGTCTCATCGGAGGTCCATCGGAGTGATACAATCAATTGAGAGTCAGTCTATCCTTAAATCAAGGAGAGAACTAAAGATAACTCAACTAACTGAAGTGCAACTGAGTGGTGGGTGAGAGAGGATGAGTGGCTTCCTTAAATCAAGGAAGAAGGGCGCACTAAGCTCTAAGAGGGATAAAAATAATCTATGAGAAGCTCCTGGGGCTAGCTAGCTGAGGGATAGGTGCTGGGACTGATGACTGGGATGCATGCATGCAGAAATGCATGCAAGACTGAAAATGCAAATAATGAAGATGTTGGTAGGACTAGGATGGAGTATAGTAATATCCTAACATCACCTTACAAAGATTGTTCGCTGCTTGATACTAGTGCAACATCTCATGTATGACATTTAGAAAAGATTGTTTTGTAGAACTGAATGACATTGCAAATGGCATAGTATATTTTGCAAATAAGTCAAGCCTCAAACCACAAGGAATTGGCTCAATCAGGCTAAAGTTGCCTAGATTCCCTGATTACATATTAAAAAATGTTCTCTATCTGCCTCAGTTGCAGAGAAGCTTGATGTCTTTGGTGCATATTCTACAGCAAGGCCACTCCATCCACATGTTTGATGGGATTGTGGAGATAAGAAAATCCTCTGACAACAAGGTCATCATGACTGGTTACGAAGATGGGCAGCTATTAAAGTTGAGAGGCTCTTCTGCAAGAGTTCAGAACTTTTCCTATATCTCTCAACATGAAGAAGGTAATATGTCATCCAGTTTATTATGGCATGCTAGATTTGGTCATCTTAATTACAACAGTCTTAGATTGTTAAGAAAGAATGGTGTATTTGGCTTTCCCACCATTCCTAAGCAAAGGAACAAGTGTGATGCATGCATACTAGGAAAACATAGTAAGCAGCCATTTCTAGAGTCAAAATTCAGAGCATGTAGAAAGTTAGAATTGGTGCATTCTGACTTATGTGTCCCCATGCCTATTCCTTCTGCAAATGGAAATAGGTACATTATGAAATTTGTTGATGATTATAGTAGAATGTGTTGGGTGTATTTGTTAAAGACAAAAAATAAAGCATTTCAAACTTTCAAGAAGTTTCATGCATTGATAGAAAAACAAGCACAAGTACGTATGGGTACATTCAAAATTGATAATGGTAAAGAATATAAATCTAAGGAATTTGAAGACTTTCTTTGAAAACATGGAATTAAACATCAAACTACAATCCCCAACAAAATGGTGTAGCAGAAAGGATGAACAGAACCCTAATGAATGCAACACGATCAATTATGTTTTTTAAGAATGTGAAGCTACTGTTTTGGGGTGATGCAGTCCTATGTGCAGCATATTTGAGAAATAGAATTCCTTCTCATGTTCTAGAAGATAAGACTCCACATGAAATGTGGTTTGGCCACCTTCCTTCGGTTAGGCATCTCATAATTTTTAGTTCTGTCTGTTATGCCTTAATACCAAAAGAACAAAGAAACAAGCTTAGTGCTAGAAGCAAAAGATATATTTTCTTGGGGTACTCGGAAACGTCCAAGGCATATCATCTTTATGATGAGCTAAACTAAAAGTTTGTTATTTCCAGAGATGCAATTTTTCTTGAAAATAATAAAAATGAAAAGTCTTATGAAAGACAGTTTGATTGTCTAGAGAGGTTTTCTCATATAAAGACATATTGTGAATGTGATAATGAAATTCCACATATTGAAGGGGGGGGATCCCTATCTTGGATCAATCCATGGAATTTCCATTTGAAGCAGCACCAACAACCCCCGATGAAGAGAATGATGAAGAAGAAGTTCCTGCCACTTCAACTGAACAAGAGACTCAACTGGATGTTGTAATTGAAAGGATTGGAAGATTGAACCTAGAAGAGAATAATGTACCACCAGCTAATCAACCTGGACCATCAACAAGGATTCTGAAATGGGACACAAAGACACTTGAAAGTGTCGATGCAGATGAAGTAGGAAAGACGGGAACAAGAAGCTCAACTAGACAAGAAGATGGAGGAAATGCAGAGAACTCAGGTGATGACATGGATGTCTCATTTGATTGTGAATTGAATTTTTATGCTAACATTGAACCAACTTACTTTCAAGAGGCTACTACTCATGATGAGTGGAAAGAATCCATGTAGAATGAGTATGATGCACTCATAAAGAATGGAACTTGGAAGCTGGTTGATCCTCCAGTCGAAACCAAACCAATTGGAAACAAGTGGGTGTACAAGAACAAATACAAATCAGATGGCTCACTTGACAAACATAAATCAAGGCTCGTGGAAAAAGGCTATGCACATAAAGAAAGAATTGACTATGAAGAAACATTCTCTCCTACATCAAAATGGGGCACCATCCGCACTATACTTTCCTTGGCTGCACAAAATGGTTGGAAAGTTCATCAGATGGATGTAAAGACTGCATTCTTGAATGAAGACTTGAAAGAAAATGTCTTCATGTCTCAACCTGAAGGTTTTTTTGTGAAGGGACAAGAACACAAGGTATGCAAACTTATCAAGTCCTTGCATGGCCTGAAACAAGAACCTCAAGCATGGTATGAAAAGCTAACCGAGCATCTTCTAAAGCTGAATTTCAAACACTACATTCTTGACGACGCAACACTATTTGTAAACAAATTTGGAAGATCCGTTGTGTTTCTTGTAGTATATTTGGATGATCTTTTGATGACGGGGAACAATGAAAGTTATATAGAATCCATAAAGAAAGACTTAAGGAAAGGCTTTGAAATGACCGATCTGGGACATATTCACTATTACTTAGGAAATGAAGTGACTCAACATCCTAAGTACATTTTCATTTCTCAGAAAAAAGTATATTGGAGAATTGTTAAACAAATTTGGGATGATAGACTGCAATCTGCTCTCAACTCCAATGAAACAAAGCTAAAGCTCACATCAAGTGAAGGAAAAGAATTCGAAGATGCAACCAAGTACCGAAAGCTTGTAGGAGGCCTTATCTACCTTACTACCACTAGACCAGATATTTCTTATGTTGTTAGCATTCTTCCACAGTTTATGCACAAACCTTGTGAAGGACATTGGTCTGCAAAAAAGAGAGTTCTAAGATACTTGAAAGGGACTCAAGACTTTGGACTCAAATATTCTAAGGTGGATGACTTCAGACTTATTGGGTACTTTGATTCAGACTTCAATGGTGACAAGGAAACAGGAGTATCCACTTCTGGATACACAATGAGTCTTGGATCAGCAACTATCTCATGGATATCACACAAACAATTAGTTCCAGTAGATTCGACAACAGAGGAAGAATATGTAGCAGCAGCAGAAGCAACCAAATAAATTATGTGGCTCGAGAAGATACTTGAATATTTGCAGGAGAAACAAGAAGACTCCACTCCACTTTTGATTGACAACACTTCTGCAAACAAGTTGGCCAAGAACCCTATATTCCATGATCAAACCAAACATGTCAACACAAAGTATCATCCAATTCGACATCATGTAGAGGCCAAGACATTTCATGTACGTCATTGTTCCAAAAATGATCAAAATGCAGATATTTTCACCAAAGCACTTGGACGAGAAAATTTTGAAAGATTTAGAACCATGCTCGGTCTTACAAACTCTCCTTCGGATTAAGGGGGGAATGTTGGAAGCTTAATCCTCGGATTATAGCTCCATGTGTACATATGTAAATAAAGGAATATGAATAGGTTAGGTAGGCCAAGAGTCTCTAACGTACCCTTGGGAAGCTGGAAACCAAAGGTCTCAAAATATGTATATATTCATATGCTTAGTGAATAGAAAATCAATCCCTGAGTTATTTGACCTGTAAGAATTGAAGATAGGTTGGATGGGGTTGTTAATTTTAGCCCGTGGAAGGCTAGAATTGTACTCATTTTGAAAAAAAATGAACTACGGGATATAGTTAATAGTACACAAGCACATCCAGTTATAGTTCCTACCAATGCTATAGATAAGGATGCTTTTGACAAGAATTATGTAAAAGCGAAAAGGATTATACTCGATGCTGTGAAGGATCATGTAATCCCACATGTGACAGGTAAAGATTATGCTTATGAGATGTGGAATGCTTTAACTAATTTGTATCACAGTTCGAAAAAAAACATAAAGATGGTATTGAGGGAAAATGTAGTGTCCCTTTTTATAAAATTGGAAAAATTGGGAAAAATTGCAATTTTTGGCCAATTTGACCCTTAGAATAGTGATTACTCAAATGCTTCCAAACGGATCCTAAGGCTATCTAATTGGGTATGAAGTTGTTTGAAAGGTATTAAGACATAAAAATGAAGCTAATGGGTGCTTGGACACTCTCAAAAGACTTCTGCAACATTCATTTAACTTCAGGAGAAATTGATGAATTTTACTAGTAATTTTGAGGTTCAAACCCCCGAGGGTAGAGGTCACTAATGGCTTCCCAAATGCAGTACGGCCCTCCCAAATTTTAGAATAGAGACATGGATTATTTATTGGAATTCAATGGGAACCCAAATGCATCATTAATCAGTTCCTAAATGTTGTTGAAACTCCCATAAATCAGAGATTTGTAGACATGTCTTCACAAAGGGGGAAATGATAGAAAAACTCCACAACTTGCTATGAATTTTGAGATTAATGTTCCAAGGACTTGTGTAATGTGTATGAAACTTATTAAGTACATTAATGGCTCTCCATACATCAATAAAATCATAGATATTGACTGAAACAAATCTAAACCAAACAACTTCAAGCTCTCACAACAAGATATAGGGGAAAATGGCACCATTCATACATAGTTTGGCATGTTTACATAGTTTCACTTGGAGTTTCAACCTGAGGTTATTCTGAGCATCAAATACATAGTGAATAAATCATAGTACAAATAAATGGGGCCCCTTGTACTCCCCCAAATATAGCAGCATCCCACCATGTGCGTCCTTCCTCCAAGAGCCAGAATATGAAGAGAAATGTGAGAGAGATGTGGGAGCAAGTTGAAGAAGAAAATATCACAAGCAGCCCTATAGCTTCAAACTATAACAAATGACTCCATTGTAGATACAAATGAAAGTTCTGAATGGCCTCTCCAATTTCCAATTAGGATGGGAATCTTTCACCCTCGAAATTGGTACTACGGCAAGTATAGTAAACACTCCACTAACATGGACAAGCTATACTCTCCAATTTGCAAAATGAGAAATGATCAAAAGCCACTCTTCTTATTTTTTCTTGTCTTTTATAAACTTTCCAAGTAATCCATGGTTCGAATTCCTTCCAAAATATTCATGCCAACTTGAGTTGGGAAGAGATTCCAATGAGTGCCACTTGTCCAACAATTCCTAGTCTCCATCTTCCACCAATTCAAATGGGGAAGCATCTTGGCTGCCATAACTCCGTTGTGCGCCCTCTTGGAGGCTATTTTTAGCCATGACATGTCATATAGGTTATATGTCAACAATCAAGTCTGATACTTTTCATATGTGTCATAGCATCTTCATCATTTTTTTCATAGAAGCTATGGAATCTAGCCTAAGTGTCTCAATATCTCTAAGATGTCTCTTCCTCTTCCATGGGAGTTACTCTTCCACTCAAATTCGACCCTCATTGAGTCATTCCAAGTATAATGACCTTCCAACTCCCCCAATAACATTAGACTACACATTGTATTTGAATGTGTGAGAGTAGGATGCCATGTGGCATGGAGAATCTTGCTTTGTGTGGGTCCCACACCACCAATGTGCCCTCATAACCAAGTGCCACCTTATTTTCCTATTGTAAATATTTATTTATCCCCTTTTAATAAATTTATGTCAAGCTAATGTCCATTTGGGTTTTAATAGCTCCCTTATTCGAAATCTATATGTTTCCACCCCAACCTAGGGAACTAGTAGATTGGTGGAATTTCCCTTCTAGTGATTTATTTGGATGGGGACATTACAGTCCTCCCCACCCAAGATTGTTTTCCCTCAAGCAATTCTAAATTGGGATGCTGCAAAATTTGTTCCTCTTCCCATGTGGCATCCTCACTTGGAAAATCTTTCCATTGTACCAAATATTCTCTTATCGTTATGCTCCTCAATTTCCTTTCTCTTGTCTTCAAAATTTTTTCTGCAATAAGTATGAGTTGTCATTCATCATCTAATGGAGGGAGTGTTTCTAAAATAGAAATTTGTTGACCAATATCCTTCTTAAGGCATGATACATAAAATACATTGTGGATTTTTCTACCTTCTGGAAGTTCTAACTCATAAGCTACCTCCCCAATTTTTCTAACTATCTTGTATAGACCATAATACCCTAGTTTAAGCTTTTTTTATCCTTTTCCATTTTGAGGAGGTTTGTTTATATGGTTGCAACCTCAAATAAACCAAATCGTTCACATGAAAGGTTCTTTCCTCCCTATGTTGATCCACATACTATTTTTGTTGATTTTGGGCAACCTGCAAATTGTCTTTTAGGAGCTTCAAAATCTCTTGACTTTCCTCAATCCAATCATTAGCTTTTGGGGCTCTACTATCACCAAAAATGTGCTCAACAAAGGTGAGTGCTTCATAACCATAAAGTGCTTTGAAATGAGACATGCCAATGGACATATGGAAAGTAGTATTGTAGCAAAACTCACCCAAGTGTAGCTATTTAACCCATGCTTTATGTTGCTCACCAACATAGTTCCTCAGGTACCCCTTCAACCATTGGTTCACTCTTTATGTTTGGCCATCAGTTGGAGGATGATAGCTTGTGCTTGGAATCAATTGAGTTCCCACCATATTAAATATTTCTTGCCAAAAAGCACTCATAAATCTGCTATCCCTGTCACTCACAATGTTCTTGGGAAGTCCATGCAAAATTCTCTAAAGAATAGATCAGCCACTTGTGCAGCAGTAAAAGATGATGTAATAGAAAAGAAATGAGCAAATTTGGTGAGTCTATCCACCACAACATAAATACAATCCTTACCCAAATCCTCAGGCAAACCTGTGATGAAATCCATTGAGATGTTTTCCCATTTTTGTTCTAGAATGGGCAATGATTGCAATAGACCAGCAGGATGTGTGTGTTCAACTTTGTTTTGCGGACATATCTTGAATCCATTCACATACTTTAGAACATATTCCTTCAGCCATTTCCAAGAGAACCTTTGCCTTAATTGCCTATATGTTTTGAAGAACCAGGATGGCCTGCTAAAGGAGAATCATGAGCTTCCTTCAAAATCTTGTGCTTTAGATTCGAACCATGAACCAAGTATATTCGGTCCTTATAGTAGATTAGGCCATTCAAAATCTTGTATCTATCATCTCATTTGACCCCATCTAACACATCACAAGCAAAACTATCTTTGGCATACTCAACTATTAGCATATCTTTCCAATATTTCAAAATATCCATAAGGAAAAATGAAGGTCTCCTAGACAGTGCATCTGCTACAATATTATTCTTCC
Source organism: Larix kaempferi (assembly GCA_027924585.1). Classification (NCBI taxonomy): domain Eukaryota; kingdom Viridiplantae; phylum Streptophyta; class Pinopsida; order Pinales; family Pinaceae; genus Larix; species Larix kaempferi. The sequence goes on along the minus strand of BSBM01000431.1, from coordinate 8,352,130 downwards.
CTTTTACATATTCAATGTCAAGATCAAAAGTTTGGACCTTACTTACCCATTTTTGTTTCCTTTCATTGAGATCCTTTTGTGTGAGAAAATGCTTTAAACTGTTATGATCAGTTTTGACCACAAACTTGTTCCCCACCAGATATTTTCTAAAATTGGCCAAGGCATGCATGATGGATAAAATTTCTTTGTCATATATGGAGTAGAGCTTATCATGTGGCTGCAATTTTATTCTCTCAAAAGCTATGGGGTGTTGATTTTTCTTTAGGACCGCCCTATTCATTCTCCTGATGCATCACATTCCAAAACAAATGGTTTAGAAAAATCTAGTAATGCAAGTACTAGACAATTACTCATTACCTCTTTCATTCTTTGGAAATCCTTTTCATCCTCTTCATCCCATTTGAAAGCATCATTCTTGGTCAAATTAGTAAGTGGAGCAGTTAATTTGGAGAACCCTTTCACAAACTTCCTATAGTAAGTGCATATTCCAATGAAGCCTCTTAATTCTGTGATGTTTTTGGGTGATGGCCCGTTCAAGAATAGCCTTTATTTTCTCCAAGTGCACCTTTCGTCCATCTTTCCCAATGATGTTCCCAATATACAAAACTTCTTTCAACCCAAATTCACATTTGAACAACTTAGCAAACAAATATTGTTAATGCAAGATTTTCAATACAACTTCTAAATAGTGCAAATGTTCCTCCCATATCTTACTATAAATAAAAATATAATCAAATAAAACCAAAGCAAACTTATGGAGATGCTTGCAAAATATTTTGTTCATGCATTATTGGAAGGTGGTTGGAGCATTGGTCAAACCAAAAGGAATGACAAGAAATTCGAATGGCCATAGTGACATCCGAAAGCAGTTTTCTGCACATCCTCCTCCTTCATTCGAATCTGATGGTAACCAGATCTAAGATCAATTTTGGAGAAGAAATTTGCTCCAAATAGCTCATCCATGAGATCATATATTCTAAGGATGGGATATCTATTCTTAATTGTCTTCTTGTTTAGAGCTCTAAAATCAATGCACATCCTCAAGGTCCCATCCTTTTTCTTCACCAAAACAACTGAAGAAGCATAAGGACTAGAGCTTGGTCTAATGAGTCCCAATTCCAAGATCTCTTGAATAGCCTTCTCAATCTCATCTATGAACCTTTTTGGGTGTCTATATGGTGGTATTTGTATAGGTGAAGTACCCACCTCCAAAACAATGGTGTGCTCAACTCCTCTGTCAGGTGGCCTTCCAGGAAAAAGGTCTCCAAAAACCTTTTCATATTTGTGTAGTAGTTGCCTTATCTCCCTTGGATGTTCTGCAACCTTTATGTTTGGCTTGGGGGAAGTGATGAAACATTCAACATCCCATTCAATATCCCCATGCCTCAATATGGACCTCATATTGTGTGGGAAGACACCACTTGATTCGGATAGGTGTGCATTCCTCTCACTACCCTTTGTTTTCCTTCCGAATCTTTGAATTTCATTTCAGGTATTTGGTAGTTCACTGTATGTTCCCCTATATAGTGCAACCATTTCACTCCTAAGACCACATTTGTATCAGCAACATCCACCACATAAAAACTATCAGAAAATGTGTAATTACCTATGGTGAGTTGTAGATTTGGAATCCATGTATTGCACTCCATAGTATTGTGACCTGGAATGATGACTGTGAACCCATCTAATGGTTCAGTAGGTAACTTTCTCCTCTCCACCATGGCTGCGTCAATGAATTTATGAGTTTCTCCTCCATCTACCAATATCAAAACTATTTTACCTTGTACCACTCCCTTGCATCGAATGGTGTGAAAATGAGGCACTCCTAAAAGCACTGCCATTCTCCCTTTTTCAGGTGATGGATGATCTTCTTCTATTGTGTCATATCCCTCTTCTTGGGCTGAAAGATCTTCTTCCTCCATGTCCCCTTCACCTTCATCATCATCAGAAAATACTTCAATGCATTGTGCTTTCCCCTTAGCACATGTATGCCTTGGTACCCATGGTTGGAAACATATGGAACATAGTCTCTTTCTTCTGAGTTCTTCCTTGCTTGGTCTCTCTTTCTTGTCCTTTTCAAATGCATCTTTTTACCATGGCTTATTGTCAAATCTGAACTTGGAAGGAAAGTTGGTCTTGGGGGGATACCTTGTCTTGGGTAGCACATTTTGCAGATCTCTTCCCAAGTTCATGGCATCTTTGAATGAAGTAGGTTTGTGGGATTTAACTAACCCTTCAAAGGTTCATCCAAACCTTCAGTAAACAGCAATACTAATCGAACCATAGATATATCAGCCACCTTAACTGATAGTTTTTGAAATTCCAACATGTACTCATTCAGTGTTCCAATTTGCTTCAACTGTGCTAGTTCCTTGAAAGGCATTTCGGGGTCTTTTTGCTCAAATCTTTCCAATACCCTATTAACAAATTCTTCATATGTTGTAACATGATCATGTCCCAAGGTTTTAATCCCATGGAACCACCAATCATTGGCTTCTCCTTCAAGATGCAAAATAGCCATGTTTAGAGCATCCTCTGCAACCATTAGATTCGGCTGAAAATATACATCTAACTTTTGTATCCAAGTATTTGCAGAACTTTAAGATGAGCCATCAAAGGTATGAAGGGGCGTTTTACCTATGGAATAATTCAATTCTTTGTTTTGGAAAGGATTTATATTTCCTCCCCTCATCTTGATCTTGTTTGAGATAGTAAAGAATTGATCAAATGGTAATGTCCTCCTACAATCTTCACTCAATTGCTGCCATTCTGCTAGAACTTCTTGCAGTCCAAATTGGGTGTGAAGGTCCTCTTTAGTCTCAAGAAACTTGGGTGTGATGGCTCTTATTGAGATCTGAAATTCCTTGGGTCGATTATGAGGCCCTGTCCTTGAGAAAATGCTTCCATCAACTGCCTTATTTTCCTCACTAGAGGAACTACGGTTGCCTCCTATGGGAAATTTGATACCAATTTGACTAGCCATCAATTCGAACCCTTGCATTATATGCCTTGTCATGTCTTCAAAAAATGGTTTCATGAATTTCCTAAACTCCTCTTTATCCTCCATATCAGAAGTTCCTTTCTCATCCATAGCCATAGTCTCAACAGAGTGCACCTCTTCTCCTTCTTCTTCCTCTTCACCAAAGGTACTTTCAGTTTCTGTCTCTAGGGGTGGGGGCTGAATTCTTGACCTCATAAATGGTCACCCAAACCAGGTGCAAGGACAATGATCTGATACCACTTGTAGTGTTCATTTTTATAAAATTGGGAAAATTTGCAATTTTTGGCCAATTCGACCCTTAAAATAGTGATGACTCAAATGCTTCCAAATGGATCCTAAGGCTCTCGAATTGGGTCTAAAGGTCTTTGAAAGGTATTAAGACATAAAAATGAAGCTGATGGGTTCTTGGACACTCTCAAAAGACTTCTACAACATTCATTTAACTTTAGGAGAAATTGGGGAATTTTACTGGTAATTCAACGTTCAAACCCCCAAGGGTAGAGGTCACTAATGGCTTCCCAAATGCAATACGACCCTCTCAAATTTCAGAACAGAGACATGGATTAGTTATAGGACTTCAATGGGAACCCAAATGCATTATTAATCAGTTCCTAAAGGCTGTTGCAACTCCCATAAATCAGAGATTTGTAGACATGTCTTCACGTAGGGGGGAATGATAGAAAAACTCCACAACTTGCTATGAATTTCGAGATTAATGTTCAAAGGACTTGTGCAATGTGTATGAAACTTCTTCAGTACATTAATGACTCTCCATACATCAATAAAATCACAGGTATTGACTGAAATAAATCGAAACCAAACAACTTCAAGCTCTCACAACAAGATATAGGGGGAAATGGCACCATTCATACATAGTTTGGCATTTTTACATAGTTTCACTTGGAGTTTCGACCTGAGGTTCTTCTAAGCATCAAATACAGAGTGAATACATCATATTAAAAATAAATGGGGCCCCTTGGACTTCCCCAAAGAGATCAGCATCTCACCATGTGCACCCTTCCTCCAAGAGCCAGAATATGAAGAGAAATGTGAGAGAGATGTGGGAGCAAGTTGAAGAAGAAAATATCACGAGCAGCCCTGTAGCTTCAACCTGCAACAAATGAATCCATTGTAGCTCCAAATGAAAGGTCTGAATGGCCTCTCCAATTTCCAATTAGGATGGGAATCTTTCACCCTAGAAATTGGTACTAAGGCAAGTAGAGTAAACACTCCACTAGCATGGACAATCTATGCTCTCCAATTTGCAAAATGAGAAATGATCAAAAGCCACTCTCCTTCTTTGTTCTTGTCTTTTATAAACTTTCCAAGTCCTCCATGGTTCGAATTCCTTCCAAAAGCTTCATGTTAGCTCGAGTTGGGAAGAGATTCCAATGAGTGCCACTTGTACAACAATTCCTAGTCTCCATCTTCCACCAATTCGAATGGGGAAGCATCTTGGCTGCCATAACTCCCTTGTGTTCCCTCTTGGAGGCTATTTTTAGCCCTGACATGTCATGTAGGTGAGATTTCAACAATCAAGTATGATCCTTGTCATAAGTGTCATAGCATCTTCAGCATTGTTGTCATAGAAGCTAGGGAATCTAGCCCAAGTGTCTCAATATCTCTAAGATGTCTCTTCCTCTTCCATGGGAGTTACTCTTCCACTCAAATTCGACCCTCATTGAGTCATGCCAAGTATAATGACCTTCGAACTCCCCCAAGAACATTAGACTCCACCTTGGATTCGAATGGGTGAGAGTAGGATGCCATGTGGCATGGAGAATCTTGCTTTGTGTGGGTCCCACACAACCAATGTGCCCTCATAATCAAGTGCCACCTTATTTTCCTATTGTAAATATTTATTTAGCCCCTTTTAATAAATTTATGTCAAGCTAATGTCTATTTGGGGTTTAATAGATCCCTTATTCCAAATCTAGATGTATCCACCCCAACCTAGGGAACTAGTAGATTGGTGGAATTTCCCTTCTAGTGATTTATTTGGATGGGGACATTACAGAAAAGTTGAAAGGCATTCAGATGAGCAAATAAAAAAACATGACATCCTACCTTACCAGAATAACACAGATGAGAGATGAACTTGGAGCAGTTGGGGAGGTTGTACAGGGCAGTGACTTAGTGAGAATAGGTTTAAATGGCGTGACAAAGCCATAGGCTATGTTTGTGGAGTATGTTGTAGCCCGAGGGCATATGCCTTCCTCGGATCATCTTTGGGACGACTTCATTCAGGAAGAGACCCAAAGAGGGTATGTACATGGAAGTTCATCTCAAAGTAGGGAGGATAAGGAGAATGTTGCCTTAGCAGCCAAAGGCAAGAATAAGAACTTCAAGAAGAGCCCTAAGGGTGGGGTCAAGCAACAGAGTGGCGAACAAAAGAAAGACATGAGCAAAGTTAAGTGCTTTGCTTGCCAGAAGTTTGAGCACTATGTTGGATAGTGTCCAAACAAGAAGAAGAAGCAGCAGCATACAACAACTACTGTAGAGATTGATGAGTACACAGCTCAATTTGAGAGAGATTTTTCTATGTATACTAGTCATTTAGAGAGAGCATCTATTACTAGTAATGATATACAGGATCAGAGGGAGTATTCTCTACTAGTTGGTCAGCCTTTGAGTGTATCCACTGTTGTATGCATCTGGTACATTGATAGTGGGGCTTCGAGCCATATGACAGGTGCACGTGATATGTTTACAGAGTTTGCTAAGACTAGCTTGGACTTGGAGGTGGTGTTGGGTGATGACACTAATGTCAAAGCAGTTGGGAGAGGGACTGTGATATTTCAGAGGGATTCCATGGATCCCATGACATTGAAGGATGTCTTGTATGTCCCTGGGATGAAGAAGAACTTAGTATCAGTTTCCACTATTGAGGCTAGAGTATTCAGAGTATATGCTTGGATGGGAAAGTACACATTTTTCCCAAAGGATCGAGTCATTTTGCATCGTTTGTGATTGGAGTGAGATGTGGAAAACTATACAAGCTCTTATTTCATCCTCATCATGCTTTGACAAATAGTACCAGCAACAGTACAGATCTATCTGAGCTTTGGCACAGGAGGATGGCTCGCTTGCATCATCTTGCTTTGAGGATGCTGAGAGATATGAATACAGGTTTACCAGAGTTCAGCACGGCACAGAGTGGTGTGTGCAGAGGGTGTGCTTTGCAAAAGTACACAAAGACTATTTTTCTGAGCAGTGATAACACGTCAGCATGTGTGTTAGACTTTAGTCATTCTGATTTGTGTAGTTCTATGTCATCTGCTTCATTAACAGGATTTGAGTACTATGTCACTTTTATTGATGACTACTCCAGGAAGACCTGGATCTACTTCCTGAAAAACAAGAAATCAAAGTTAGTCTTGAAAAGGTTCCAAGTGTTCAAAGCTCTTGTGCAGAACCAAACAAGGAGGAGGATTCGGGTGCTCAGGTCAGACAAATGGGGGTGAGTATACCTCTAGTGCATTTGATGAGTTTTGCAGACAAGAGGGCATCAGGAGGCAGTTGACTGTTCCATACACTCCACAACAAAATAGAGTTGCAGAAAGGAAGAACAGGGCTATAGTGGGAGCAACTAGAGCGATGCTCCATGATCAGAGTCTTCATTTCTTTCTATGGGATGAGGCATGTAGTACTATTGTGTACATACAAATAGGAGTCTGCATCGAGCCTTGGGGTGAAAAACTCCTGAGGAGATGTTCACTGGGAAGAAACCTGAGATAGGCCACTTTTGCATATTTGGATGCCTAACATATTCTCATGTCCCTTCAGAGAAGATGACAAAGTTTGAGCCTGCAGCAGAGGGAGGTATCTTTGTTGGTTATGACGAGACTTCGAAGGCTTTCTACATATACCTTTCGGCACAGAGGAAAGTTGTTGTGAGGAGGGAGGTGAGATTTGAGGAGGAGCGAGCCTTCAAAAAGTCTCAGTCGAAGCAGGATGAGCAGCAGGTTCCTACTTCACAGGTGAGTGGATCTCAAAGTCTAGCAGTTCAGGGTATTGGGTTAAACGTGTCAGAGTGACAAGTTCACGGGTTTCATGATCTTCGGATTCAAGGACTTAGTATACAGAGACTTCAGGTACAGGTACAGGTTCTCAAATTATAGGTTCAATAGTCATAGTTTCTGAGACCCTCGGTGCTACTTCTTCAGGGAGACAGGTGTCAAATGAGGATGTATAGGAGGAGGTGGCAGACCTATGACTACACCCATGATCACCAACTGAAAGAAGCTTCATGCTTCTAAGGGAGAGTTGGTAGATCCTACATTGTATCGTCAATTCAATGATTCTTTGATGTATTTGGCCAACACAGGACCAGATATTTGTTTTGCAGTGAAAACTCTGAGCCAGTTATGGTGGAGCCTCTGAGAGTTCATTGGGTTGCTGCAAAACATGTGTTGAGATACTTGCGTGGTACAGTTGATTTTGGTATGGATTATAGGAGAGAGGAGATGGAGTCAGATTCATTGTTTATACAGATTCTGATTGGGCAGGTACTGTGATGGAACGAAAGAGTACATCCAGGTGTTGTTTCAGTCTGGGCTCAACAGTAGTGTCTTGGTTCAGTCAAAAACAAAAGTTTGTTGCATTGAGTTCTGTGGAGGCAGAATACATGGCACCCAGTCAGGAGGCCATATGGATTCGCAAGTTGTTGGTTGGATTATTTGGTCTGGAGTTGAGGCCTACAATGATTCATTGTGATAATCAAAGCTGCATCAAGCTTTCGAAGAATCCAATGTTTCACGACAGGTCAAAGCACATTGAGATCATATATCACTTCATTCATGACTATATCCAAAGAGGTGCAGTGGAATTGGAGTACATTCCTACTGAGGAGTAGGTGGCAGACATTCTGACGAAGTCTTTGGGAAGAGGCAAGTTTGATCATTTCAGAGACAAGTTGGGAGTTGTGAAAAACACCTTCCTCGGTAAGAGGGGGTGTTAATTTTGTGTACCAAGGCAAGTGTTTTTCATCCTTGTGATACCTTGGGGTGGAAAACATTAAATGTGATCCCTAGTCACTTTATTAAAGTGAAAAACACTTAATATTTTTTTTAAGTCACTTTATAAAGTTTGCTCATGGTTCTATTTTTAATTGACTTTATGAGAAATAAAGTGGGTGCGTATTTAAAAGGCTCATTACGTTTTTAAATGATAAAAGTGCAATAAATATCAATTAATGAGTTAATAATGAGCAATTAATGAGAGCCCTAGATCTAGTTGAATGCATTCATTCTCACTTTTGCTTCCATGAGATTTGGAGAGGAGAGCAAGAGAAGAAAGAGGTCGATCTTGAGATAGAGGACAAACCCTTACACAGAAATCGAGGAGGCTAAGCAAGAGCACGATTTCCAATGAGGGCACAATTTTGTGGACAATTTGTAGAGCATTAAATGTAGGTCCTACAGGAACAAATTTGGCACAGTTTTCAAGGAGGAAATATGACCGTACAACAACAGAAAAATTCTCAGAAATTGAGGTGTAGTTCCATTGGAATATTTAAAACCCACATCTATGTTATTTAATACCTTAGCAGCATTAATTAATCATTTCATGATTAATTCCTATGTATTAGACTAGGTAGTTGGCGAAAACACCATTGTGTGGACCACAAGTCATCATTGTGTGGACCACAAGCTTCCTAAACTCAGTAGAGCGAAGCTGGATTAGATTCTGACTATTTTTAGACAACTCTGGATTAGAAAGGCACACTAGCTGCTTTTACTGCTTTTTACCACTTTTTGGTGAAGGTAAAAGCTAGTTGACTAGTACAAACTGTTTTTTGGCCAACTCATCCTCCATGATGTTTCTTCCTTCCAAATTCTAGATTTGACATGCTTTTCCATCACACATCACTATCTAATCACTAAATTAGAAATTCGTGGGCCTTTGGAGTGACTTGGAGAACACACTTGTCGCCTAGGGGGTTTTGCATTATTTTAGTAAGTCTGCTTTTGTGAGGATTCGAATGGCATCCTTATGCATTTGAATCTCTGATGTAATGTTATATATTGACAGCCATTTACTTGCCCAAGGTTGGCTGATGTATTGTTGTTCATGAGAGTAATTATGTTTGCATCATATGTGACTGTTTTTCAGTGTTCTTGATTTGTGTGAGAATTACTTTTGAGAGTTGTAATTTCTTGATCAAATCCTGGTGTGAACTAAATTTCAAAAGTTCAGGCTTAGAAATCGAGGTCGTACAACAACAAAATAGGCACAGATTTTGAGGTCGTACAGACTGTTGCAGGCACGAAAATTGAGGCGATCGTACAACAATTAATGTTGGTCATACTACTGTGTTTTGGGGGCACATTTTCCTAAGCAAACTACTGAAATTTAATGCTGGTACATGTTGGTCGTACTGCTCTCATTAACCTTCAGAATTCAGACTGAGTTTAGCACACTTTTCGAGATGAAAAGTTGAGATAAGTATTGTTGTTCTGATTTATAAATTGTCTCTAAAGAAATAAAATCTCTCATATTAGGTTTTCCCTTAGGGGTTTTATCCTAGACCAAGTTTGGTCAAAAATCTATGTGTCAAAATTCATGTGTGGTTGTCCTATATTTTCTGAGTTTTTAAAGTTGAAATATTTTCCATGTGTTTCAACAAAAAATAATTTTTTATGCATGTAGAGTTAATTTGCAGCTATGGGGTTTGGGCATTAAACTTCATATGAAAACTAAAACTTGAAACCGGGTTGGCGATAAGAAAATTTCACACAACATCCTCTAGCTAAGCTTCCTTCCATCAATAATCCTCTCTTGCAACCATGAGCTAACCAACTCTGGTCTTCTCATCTTTTGCAATTCTTTCAACCTTCCCTCATTGGTGCCTTCATCACTAATTTATTTCTGCAACTGCTCCGTCATCTCCCAAACCACGTGCATATGGTTCATCCACCATTGATTTGTAAAAGCTGACCTCCTCAAAACCCGTTCAACCCTTTCATTAGTCTCTAATTCCCCCCAACCATTATGTTAGATCCTTACATTCTACAACTCCATAGCACCATTCCAGCCACCTTCCCAGTGTAGGGGATTTACTCAACCATGTCAACAAGGTTGAATGGTAAAATCTATTCTTCCACGAAGAATATATTGATCCAAAGAGGGATTTCATGGAGCAGTCTACCTCAAGCACCCTTCTTGAACACGGCTTTTGCTTTGGAAAAAGACTAACAAGTTCCCATAGAGAATTCTACAATGTACCCTTCCACCATGTTGTCTACCCAAAAATTTATAACACGAGTGGTTTGGCGATCTACACATTGTAATGCAACAATATTAGACATAATCCATTGAATGGTTTTTTTCTACAAAAGCCTATACTCTAGGACTTCTTTCATTTGATTCAACCACTTGTACAAACAAACTCATAGGAAACTCAACCTAAAAACCTTTGAATTGATCATTCAAAGGGCCATCATACAACACAAACTCCTGATACAATTGAGGGTTCCATTCCCACAACTCGACTTCTTGAGCTAAAAGATATTCAGATCTCTTTGCCCAACAATTTTAAGTCACGCATTTATAAATCCTACCATTACCGTACTAATATCTTCCTTTCAAAAACAAGTCTCGACAAAGGAACCATTTGTTAGTGTTAAATGGAGACCAGGGTTCTCATGTATTACCAACAAAGGCCCCACTACAGTGTAGTGGCATTGGTATTTTCAATCTTCCCAAAGGAAGTTCTCCCCCGAAGCATAGCCAAGAGTTTAAGGATCAATGAAGATACAATAGGACTTCCACAACATCACCAACATTAACTTACTAACATACACTTAATATATATGTGTGTGAAATGTAATACTAAACATTACAACTGGAAAAGTAAACCATCACCATATACCAAAGCGTGCAATACTTTGGACTCATAAATAGATACAAGAAACAACATAACTTCATTTAGTACTTATACCAAACACATACTCAAAGTTTTAAAAGGGCCTCAAATACTTCTCCATTCATTCATTAAATAGTGCTTACAATAGGGTTCTGCAACATCATCGTGGACATATTCAAATCATGTTTGTAACACAGTTTCACCCAACATCCATTAACCAACCATCTAACCAGTGATCCTCACTATAGAACATACCTTCAATCACTAACACTTTTACCCTAGACCCAAAGAACTTTTATACAATGATAGTGGCTAAAGTTGACCATGTCAATTCAATTACAAAATGGATATGGATGATTGTCAATCCACTATCCATGTCAAATATTAATTATGCTTCTTAACTTGTGGCCATTTGTAGCCAACTTTTGCCATGTCCTTTATGCCCTTTTGCATTCCTTACACTAATCACTCTGCTCTATGGTGGTGCATTTTCATCCTTCACTGTTTCGCAACTTTCCAAAAACGAAGGGGCCAACAAGTCATGACCATTGCTAACCATATACTAAGGCCAAGAATTAAGGCTCATGGCATGCATCGAAAATAGTGGATATATAAGAAATCAAAAGCAAGACATTCTTTCATTAAAAATGCAAAGGCAAAGTGGTACCTTATCAAAAATGTTCATCACAAGAAAACCTCTTTAGTAGCAATTCTTTACGGCGATATCCAAATTTTCTTTCTAATGCCAAATACACAACAAAATAGAAAATTTTGGAATGAAGTGTATAAATACTAGAAGTTATGGAAAAATCGCCCCCTCCAATGTATAATCCTAAGCCAGCCTTGGCTCATATTTGTTGTCTATCAAGTTAATCACTGGGCCAATCTCTCAAATTAGTTTGTCTGCTAGTCTTGTCAAAATGATATGCGGACTAGTTTCTCTTATGTGAAAATTTTCTGTCCAGATGATTTAAGTGTCCTTCATTAATCGAAATATACAAATGGTTATTTTTCAGGTATTAAGGACTTCTTTGTTGGTATGGCAACAAACCAAGACTACCAAAACAAAATTGAAAAAACTACTCTTCACACGTTCACATGATTAAAGATCTTTAGGATCAACTTTCCATCCAAAAAATAAGATAGCTAGATGATTAAGATTGTTTTGATGCGATCAACTTTCTATCCAAAAAATAAGATAGCTAGAAGATTAAGATTGTTTTGATGAAATAAAAAATCAGGAAAAAAAGAACGAGTGCATTTGACTTATAAATAAATTACAGTATATGTCACAATTCAATGACAAAACTTCCAAGAAAAGCTCATAAACAATTTTCAAATAAGATAGTAACATTTTTCCTTTAAAAAGTTATATAGGGCATTTTTTTCTAATGAGATAAAACAGTAAAAATATGTTGCCAAATATGCAATAGTACCTTGATATAACACTACTAGAATATAAACAATACAAAGTTAGCAGATTGGGTGTGGCGAGAGTCTTCATACTTCAACCTCTTTGATAGTACAACAGATTTAATTAGAAGTCAGTTACAGCATGGCTACAATTTTTTGGTAAAAGCTCTAATTATGTGCACTATTGTAAATCTTCTTGCACTGGATTCTGAGATGTTGTTGATATGCCATGGCGTTTGAAGAATTCCCGAAATCCATAGGGACTTAGATCATAATTGAACTGCAAGCCACATTAAGAAAAAATCCTTTAGAAAAGTACCTTCCCATATGCATGGTTCTAGTTTCCATCATTCCAATCCCACTGGTTTTGTCACCGATTTTGGCTTTGAAACAATCCTAAGAATGATGGATGCAAAACTAATTTTCAGATGCTTTAATTATTAGCTCGTAGGTTGGATATCCTGATAAGAGATGAATCAATGACTATTAATAAATAGCTTAAAACTAAACTAAAAGCAAAATTATTTTTATTTTCAAAGCAAAGGTTGAATAAGGGAGTTTGAACACCCTTAATTTAACTGAACTAAGAAAAAATCGGCATGCTATTTATTTCAAATGCCTTACCCTTGTTGACTGAATGGACACATCAAGAAACATTAAAATATGCTATTTTATGTAGATAGACATCAACATCAAAAGAAGATTAAGCCCACGAAAATTTTAAGTTAGAATTAAAAGGATTCAACGAGTTCATCAAGTACAATGATGGAAAGAGAAAGCCATCTTTCTTTTGACAAATACAAAAAGACACAAATTACACATGCATCAAGTTCAACTACCATAAAGGAAGCAATGGTAAAATGCAACAACAAACCACAAGATACTGTCTTAACTCACGATGTTCTGAAAGATCTTATACCAATAAATTGAGCAACTCAATTCAGCTGCCAAATACTAGATCCCTATGCTAGCATACAGAAACAAATCTAATGACCAAGTATTTAATATTTTCCAAGACCAAAGTTGGCAGAGTAAGAGTAACTTAGTAAGCAGTGCAAAAACTCAGGAAACGTTCAGGAGTTGAATAAGGAAATTAAAAAGAAGAAAATACACTAAATTTCGGAATAGGTCATATCTTTAATTAATATGAAACTTTACGATATCCATATATTGCAAAATTTGAATAATAACTTGTTTCAAAGTAAATAGATGATACTGCAGACTACAAAACACCATGGATTCTGGACAATTGACTGGTTTGTCGGTTGTCGGTTGTCTGTTATGAAGTTGGACCAGAAAAACAAGCAAAAGGTACGTTTTTTTGTAAGCTTTTGTCTGTGTGTTTTATAGACAGACAACTGAGTCTGACTCAGGAGACCTTCAGGTCAAACTCGCCAAGTCAATCGGAACTGCATTTGACTTGCAAGTCTGGGTCATACTTGTGAGTCAAAATCAAACTCCGAGGAGCTGATTCAACTCAGTTTTCTCAAAGTCAAATCAAGGAGTTGACAAAGCTCAGATGAGACTGATAACACTAGCCAGATCTAAAGGAGATTACAAAACACACATTATTATCAATATTAACACCAACTTTGGCAACATGTCCGTTATTAATCCCAACTTTGACAAATATGGTATTTATAGTTCTAAAAATCATTTTTTTTCGGATGTAACCATCTCATTCTCTAAAAACAGATATCATGAAAATAGTCCCATTCAAATAGTACATCAAAGACTTGCATACAACTGCAAGCACTTCAGTCAATTAGAAAGGAATTCTAAGGCCACCTATAAACTCTGGTAGACAACTTCATCAAGAAAATTACAATAGTTAATTAAATATAAGGCTTTTGAGAGTAGAGCCCGCGGCCCCGCACACAGGTGACAGACGTGGAGCGGCAGAGCCCTAGACGCTTGCCTGAGCCCGCGTCGAAGTCTACAAGCCCGCGTCGTGTGCCCGTGACGCGTCGAAGACTGCAAGCCCTCGTCGTATGCCCGATGTTTCCCAGAGACTGGCGTCGTGTGCTCCTGCTGTGGACTCTGGGAGATGTGCTCCGCGTCGACGTTGCCCGAAAACAGATGGAGGAAGCAGGAAAAGACAGGGAAAGAAAGGAGCCTGAGAATGAATGGAAAAAAAGGAAGAAAAGGGCACGATTTTAATGCTTTCGAGCAGCCGACAAGTGGACAGCAATTCTAACTCGTCGATCCGCACTGATCCGAGCCGAGTTTGTACCGAGTCCCGAGCTTAAATTGCCCAGATCTGAGTTTGACTCGCGCCGTGCTGACTCGACTCGTTTGGCACCCGATCCGAGTCAAACTCGGAATACACGCGAGTTGACTCGCGATTCCTGATTCCACATTGCTCATATTACCTTGCCTTGTTTAGAATATCATCTTCCCCAGTGCATTACCTTCAAACAGTTCTTGTTGCATCTCTAATCATCTTCCCCAGTGCATTACCTTCAAACTCGGAATACACGCGAGTTGACTCGCGATCCCTGATTCCACATTGCTCATATTACCTTGACTTGTTTAGAATATCATCTTCCCCAGTGCATTACCTTCAAACAGTTCTTGTTGCATCTCTCAATCTCTTTTTCTGCCTAAAAAATATGAGCTAGAAGAACGCTTCTATATAGTATTTGTATGAAATTATTGTCATAATCATACCAAATTTCTTGGGTTAAAGCAATGCCCAAAAGCAACTGAATGAGTGGCATGTAAACCATGGAATCTTGAGGCAAATGCAAAGAAATATGAAAATCAGTGGATCTCAAGACCAATGGAAATAGGAAAATGTCATACCATAACAATTTTACCAATCAAGATATAAATCCACAAAGCATACTTGATATGGACGATAAAAGGAAAGATGAGTCTAACCATCTGAAACGGAGAGCGTAGATGACAAACATCAAGACAATAAGGCAAGCAAAGATGGTCAAGCACAATGGTGCAGACTCTCAACGAAAATGCCCAAGTATGCCAAATGAGGGCCAAATGAGTTGGACTACCGAGGCACCCTTAAAACCATGAAGTTTGATTGATGAATATTGAGCAAGGATCCAGGACATTTCATCAAGAGTCCTAATGAGCATTTACCTGACAGTAACTCCAATTGGAAGGAATCTTACGAAGAATAGAAAGAATAATGCACATTTACAAAAAAAGAATTACGAACAATAATGCACAGTCATGAGGAATCTGAACCAAAGTGAGTTGTCAAGACTCAAGTTCCCCTAAGAAGATCTCCCCCACACAAAATAAGTTTCATTTGTGAACGAGGGTGAAACACATCAAGCAGTCAGGCGATGCAATGAGTCATGATGGGGTTTATGCAGGTTCTATGGGATTGGTAGTATTAAGCTTATTAAATGAATGAACTGCATGTAATTGCTTTCTTTTTTTTTACCAAAAGATAACCAGAGTCAGCTTTAGCTTGTGTAATTGATCAATCCTAGTCAGGTGTACAAAGTCTTGTCAACGGTAGGATGTCTGTTGGCTGATCCTAATTACAGGATAATTGTTAGGAGGATTATGGTTGGCCGTGGGTGATTCCATCGTGAAAAAGAACAAGGAAGACTGGTGATGACTATATGAAATGGCCAATTGTTTGGGCGCTGATGGTCAAACATCCTCGTACAAATCACGATCATCAACTAGCTTTGCCATATGTACATGTATGTCTTATTCATGTATTGACATCTTATTATGTTCCCTTTCGAGTTTTGAGGCGATCACCTTCTATACATGCTGCCAGAAGAAGAAAAGCTACTTCAATTATTGTTTCTTATCTAATTGTGCAGTCATGTGGTTCTGTAGAGTTTTACATGCTTGTAATTTCCTTCCATCTATCCCTTCTGTGCTTTCAATGAAATTCTAGATTGAATAACTAAGTGTGCATTTGAAACTACAATATCTAGTGTCATTTCTTGTCTAGAGGATATGCAGGGCTTCCCATTCATGATTGGCAACAGCAATACAGAAAAGAATATCGAAGGAGTGTCAATGAAGATGTTTCTCTTGACTGTAGTGTAGGGTGTGAAGCTGGTATAAGTCACGACTCATTAGCGATGACTGTCAAGTGCTATGTTGATCTAGGATAATGCTATGTAAATTTTAAATGATGAATTATCTTAATGTGGTCCACACTGATACTTTGATTGCCACAAACTCACTTATGGCCAAACTACTCATGTTAAATTGTCAATAATTTATGACCAGCTCTCAAGGTCAAAGGGGGCTTCCCTAGGGTTAATTAGGTGGTGTTCTATTAAAGAGAGGGATTGATTACAACTTAGTTTGATGTGTGAGTGTAAACCAAAGTTAAAATGCCAAGTAAATCAAACACTTGAATGGAAATACTCAAAGGATCATAATATGTCAACTTGAACAATGGATCAACTTGAACAGTAGAAGCCCATGAACATTAAAGATCATCAATTCTAGAAATGTAAAGATATTGCAAAAAAGGTAAACTCACAATGAATTGGCAATTATGTGGTAAGGAGTGGGTTTATTTGCTATAGAATAGAAAGTATCCAAAACTGAAAATACATGAAGCAAGTAAAATGAAGTTGCACAAGCAATTTCCAGAATTTAATGAATCTCTTAGCCAATGTAGATGTGTTTACTGAAACAATTGCTTATTAAGGATGAATGCTGTTATACAAATAAGCAAAATAACTCGGAAATTTTCAGAATTCATTGTGAAGTAAAGAGCAGAAAAATAAATCTGGAAATCTGGAAATTAAAACATGCTAGTTGCCCACAGAAAATTCCAGAAAATTAAGTAATATATGCAAATGTGAATCTCCCGAATTATTTAGAACTAATTATGAGCACATTAACCACTAATCAGACTAAAAGCATAAGTAAATAGCCCATATTTTTATATGTGATTATTTTAGCATGAAACCCTAATTTAAAACCTGAATTTATGAAATACCTAGGGCTGAATTATTTATGTTTGTTTGCTGTTAGAAAACATGGATAAAATAGAAAAAAAACAAGAGAAATCAAGCCTAAAAATGAAGATTAACTGTTATGGTCAAAGGGGGGCATATATGGGGTTAAATGTATATGAGATGACCCAAGATAGATATTAGAGGTGAGTTACACAATAAGTCCTTAAAGAATAGAAGAACCTCCTCCAAATACCCCAAGACATTCATACATATAATTGACATGTTCCTCAACAATGACTACATTATCTATATATAATTACCTATTCACTCATTGCACATGAGGCCCCTTCATTAGGTCGACCAATATTACATATACATTTACTTGATTAAATATATATTTAACCCCATATATACCCCCCCTTGGGCCATAACATTAAGCATGAGAAAATACCTTGGTTGATGGAATTTGAAACTTGAAAATTATGGCAACCTTAAAGAAACCTAGATTTCCCTTTAAAAAAATAAAAATAAAAGGTTTTGAAGTTTTGATGGTTATGAGATGAAGTGGTAGACTAGTGGTTTTGACCCTCGGGCAAATGGAGTCTTAGAAATAGTTCTCCTTGGGCCTTGTTTGAGATTACTTAAAGCTGCAACACCTATAAAACATGACAATTCCCCTCCAAGCCTTTGGGATTTCATGCAAATCCTTCCAACGAATGGTTACCCTACAAGCATACACCTTCAATAACTAGATCTTAGCATACAGCTTAGCATATGCATACTTGGACTTGCAAGACTCTTAAAGATGACAATCACAAACAAGCTACAAGACTAAAGCATATAATAAGTAAAGAGATTTTCCCCACTTAATTTCAATGGAGCAATTTTACCCTTCTATGGACTAGATCGAGAAATTTGACAATGGAAAAACATACATGTCACCTCAAGAATAGCTAACCAAGAATGCCTCACATGTGAGAAATATCCCCAAAGAAAACCAAGAGCCTTTGATGCAAGATATAGCTTTATTCTCCAATCAACAAAACAAGATACAAATGAGAGGGGAGCCTCTTACATAAGCTATACGCTCAACAACCCTCCAAATCCTATAGACATGGTAAAAAAATCATAAACAATGAGGTAGTTAGAGTAACAACTCAGAATTCCTAACCAAAATCCCATGACAAGGGGGGCACACCTCATAGTCAAATACATGAAAATGACACAAAATAGCCCAAGAAGGGGAAGCGCTCCACACACATGGTCCAAATGATAACTAAACACAATAATATGCTCCAAGTTCGAACAACCTAGAGCGCTTAACTAAACAAGCCACACATGTGGTCAAAATGTGATCTCCAAGGTGACGTCTAGCTCCAATGATCCAAAGGCAAGTGGAAAATGCCTCCAAAAGAGGAGTGCTCTCCGAGAATGAGGCATCAAATGGTAGCAAGGGTCCATACTAGATTCAAACACCAAAATGCTCCAACCAAAATGCAAGGAAACTCCTCTAAATGCTCACACATGTGGTATGACCCTCCAAAAATATACTCTAAGGTCCTCAAGAAGGGTTTAGATCATGTGTCAATGGTCCAAAGTGATGAAAATCGATCCAAATGTGAGAGGGAATGATCCAAATGTGTGCCAAGTCCTCCCACATGCCAAGGAAAGAGGATCTCCATCATCTAGGAAGGGGGCGGCCCTATCCTAAAGACCCTAAGTGCTAAGGTAAACCTCCAAATGAGTATATCATATGTGTATATGTATTATTTTCATGTTTGAGAACATTGCCTAAGTTAAATGATGGATTAATCTTTAGCACTAGAGTGATTTATCTTACACACATGCTATGACACTTGATGTGGTATGTTTGATTACTATTAAGAACTCTACTATGGAACACTACACTTGTTGAGAGTTCACATGATTAATCCTAGCATTTTGATGGAGACGTTCCCCTTCAACATGATGGAGACACATTCCATTGGCACGTGGGAGTTTCTAGACCCCAGTTGCACTACATTTGGACCATTATTTCATCACTTTGAGAGATGTTGGAGCTGATTTGGGTGGGTCGTCCCACACGTGGGAGCCTTTGGAGGCTATTTCCATGCATTTGAGGAGGGCACTCTAGGGTTTTGACCTTGGGGCAGCCCCTCCTACCACTTGGGACCATTTTTTATGCTAGCTCTCACCCATTTAAGGAGGACATTGCTTGCTTGGACCGCTTGAGGCTTGACGTCACCTTCTAGTGACTATTTCAACCACAAGTGTGACCATTTGAGGATAGTGCCCTAGCTTTGGGGGCTTGTTTGTTGCATTTGGTTATGGTTTGGACCATTTCTCATGGAGTGCCCTCCCTCTTTGGGCTTATTTTGTACCATTTCATTCATTTTGACCATGACTAGGTAGTGTGCCCCCTCTCTTTAGGAGTTGGTTGGCATATTTTATTATTTTTACACCGATAGGTGTTTATATCTTAGAATTTGGGGTGGACTACCATCTATGCTTTTCTTAGATTGAAGGAGGATGGGACAAGTGTACTGTCCAGATTGATTTTATGGGTGTCGTTCAAAATTCGAAATAAACAATTATAGAAAAAAATAAATAAATAAATAATTGGTAGTTGATGCATGAATAACTCGTAGCCCATGTATGGATAGCACTCAGTGACAAACAACCCATTTAACTAAGCATAAACAACACGTGATTACAACTAAGCATGGAGAACAAGTAACATATAACTTGTTCATGGCACTTAACTTGTGATCTACTGATGTTCACCAGCCACAAGTTAAGTGGTTGTGCTAATTTACTCTATTTTGCAGAGTCCCGGGATAGATCTAGGGTTTTGGTACATGTATAATTATTTTATTGAGAAGGAAATTAGATCTCTCTCCTATATAACAGAACTCTTCCTCATCTGTAATTTTGTGTTGTTGTTGGAGAATAATACTATCACTTTACAAATTGTTACCTCACAAATTAGCACCCTTCGGATTAGGTCACTAGAGACTATGTTAATATCGACAACTTTTCAAGAGATGCACCCACTGTCACCTCATTGCACTCTCTTCTTTGAGAGAAGTAGGTCAAAACTGAAACCCTAATTTCTGCTCCAGCTGTAGAGATAGGTGAAACTTTGAAAATTCTTGGAATTGACTTTTGTCTTCACCAAAAGAAGTGCCTTCCCAAAAACGAAATTCCTAAGGCTCTTTTTCTCCAAAATGTTGGGTGAAGACTTCAGAAGATGAAACCCTAGTTCTGGCAGGGTTCCGACAATGTTTCGGCAATGGCTTCTTCTAGAACTACTCTGATACCATGTTAGTTTTCATACATTCATAGCATAATAATTCAAATGCATAAACAAGATCACTAGAAGAAAGACAAAGCACAAAACAATAACACAGAGTTTATCCTGGGAAACCCAATTGGGAGAAAAACCCAACAATCTTCGTATAGAGATGATAATCCCGAGATCAGAGTATAAAGATAAAAGAGAAAAGGTGGAAATGCTTTCCACAAGTAGAAACCCCAAAATAACTTCCTTCTCCAGCAAGTGCGAACTTCTCTCTCTCTAGGTGATGCGAACTTCACTTGATTGAGTGAGTGAATAATGAGATGCACTTTACCTCTATTTATACAAGTGCAAACATGAAAAATCGCTAACTGGGCCAACTTCACTTGGAGGTAATTAATAATTTTAATTTTAATATTTTCTTTTGCTTCTTTTCACCCCAAGGTTTACATTGATTCTTTCATGTGTTTACATAAGTAATTACATTAAGTTTATCTCCCTTAGGAGTTACAATCAAGTACTATGAAAGTACAATAATAATATCTTCCGAAGTTGCACAAAATCCAACACTCGCTTGTACAAGGCCTTAATCCATGCACATTATTTATGCTTGACAATATCATGCATCAAAAGGTTCAAAGTGTGCAACAAACAACCAGACCAAAAGATGTGAGGATACTTTCGCTCAATGATTTTTCCTGTTGCCTTACAATTTGTTGCATTATCAGTGATTACTTGAATCACTTTTTCCAAACCAACCTCATCAATGGTTTTTAGTAGGATCTCTACTATGTTTTGAGTAGATGAAGTGATTGATGAGGAGTCATGCGCTGCAAGAAACACTGCACCACTAACTGAAACACCAAGGAAATTTATCAAATGTTGGTTTCTAACATTAGTCCAATCGTGAGATACAATGGATACCCCAGTATTTGCCCACCCATTTGTAAACCATGTAAGACCTCTTTTGTTTTTTTCTCTTTCCTTATCTAGTAACATAGTTCTATATTTTTCATACGTGGGGCCTTTGTACCCAATGGGGGCTTTGTTGATGGCTTTAAACATATCGTGCCAATAAGGGGATCGCAGAACATTGAATGGCACACCGCATGCATAGAGAAACCACACCACTTTTGCATCTATATCATCCCTACCACCAATATCAAGGAAATTTGATATTGTTCTCCTACCACCACCAGAGGTTGCACTAGTACATGTGTTGCTACCAAATCTAGATGATGTGGATTCGGAATGAACCTTTTGTTTTTTGACATGGATTCTTTGTACAACTTCCTCTATCTTGATGTATCTTCTTCTCTCTTCTCTTGATACATTAGGGCAAATTGCAATCCCAATGGCACCTTTATTATCATCACTATCCATTACCCCAAAAAGATCCTCCTCAAACGGGTATATGAACTGGTATAAGGTTTTCCTTGATGACAATCATGCAAGCATAAAAATTTAGTGATTCCACCACCTTTCCCTCCCTCAAGTTTTGTCACAAATTGCCACAAGGGTGTTGATGAAGTTTTGCTAGTTTCATTGCCACCTTCAAGATCCTCATCCTCCTCCCTTTCAAAACCTTCCTCATCTTCATATGTTGGGTCCTCATCTTCCCTATCATTCCTATTTCCCACCAACACCATGAGAACCAAAAATAGAAGTAGAAACCTAAAGAACAACATTTTTCTCAAGTCTTAATTGACAACCTGAAATAGAATGAAGAAGAAGAAAGAATGGGAATGGGATAGGAGAAGAGGAAAGATCCACCAACAAACAACACAAATATATACAAAAAATGCACATTGGGCTTTACCTCTTTAGCTCTCCAAGTATTTGTAGAAGTAGATGGCAGTCTTTGTTGTCTCCTCCAAGCTCCCACAAATCTCCTTCAAGCTACCAAAAAACTCCTCCAAGCTCAAGCCTCAAGCACACAAGTTCTCCATGTCATGTCCCTTTCCGGATGACAACCATGGGGACGACTAATTAGCCTATTTAGTTCCCGTAGGCTATAGTCCATATTATAAGGGAATTAATTAATTATTAATTTGTCACCTAGGCTTAAATGTGTTTTATAAAGTGACAATTAATAATTAATTCCTAAGCGACTTTATAAAATTCACTTGAGTCATAAAGTGATGCAAAAGTGTAAAAAGGGGTTCAAAGTGAAATTAAAAGACAAAAGGGGTCATTTTCTCCATAAAGTCACCTTTTAAATATTTTAATGAGAGAATTGGTCAAGGGAAGTTGAAGAGTCGCAAAGGGGTCAATGAGAAAATATAAAAAGGACATGAGAATTCATTTTCTCCATGCTTGTCTATTGCATTTTTGAAAACTAGAGCTCTTGAGCTTCAAGCTTCTCTTGGACGAAACCCTAGGAGGAATCATCTCAGGTTTCTCACTTGCACTTCATTGCCATTATTTGCTTGTCAAGTATTTATCTCAGTTTGGATTGTTGTGAAGTTTTCTGAGTTTAGGAGGCAGGGCGTATCAGTAGAAGGGAACTCAGTTTGGAATAGAGGGCGAATTGGGCAGCTTCAAACCAACAACAGAACGGCGCAGCTGTTATTAACTTCTCTATCTGTTATCTCTGAGTGTTGGAGCATGAACACACATCCACAGTGAAGAGGAAGGACGCAATGCTCTTATATCTGTTAGTTCCTCTTGGGAAAAAAATTTCCCAACTATTCAAAGGGGGCGCATTGTTCACAGGAGAAATACTTGTTATGTTTTCCATCATATCTGAGATAAGAAAAAAGGAGAGGGCGCACTGTCTGTCACTGGGTAATTCGTGGGAGCTAGTTATTGTTTGCAGCAGCCTCAGACGATTGTGGAATCGATTTGTCTTTCCCTGGGAAGCACATATCAATTGTTGACTGTCCCAAACTCCAAAGTTGTGGTATGAAAGAGGCAGCACAGTGAATATTCAGAGAGCAACCTCCAGTTATTCCATAGCTGAGTGTGGCACCACTTCAAGCATTTTCCTTACTACTCTAAGTTACAGTTAAATAAGCACAAAGACTCTTGTCTGCATCCACAAGCAGTGTGATTGTCACTGCTCTCATTTCCAGATCTGAAAGAAAATATGACATCGCTCATTCTATGTCTGCAAATGAAGTGATATTCAGATTTTGGGTATTTTCTTGAACACCTGTGTGCACATAGCTGTTGTGAGCAGCATTATGTCAGCATTCTTACTCAGTACTAAGTGATTGGGCATGGTTCAGTGGAGAGAGGAATTCCTGTAGCAGCTCATTCATTCTATTCCAATTTTATAGTTAAGATCCTCCAACTCATTTCCAGGCATGTGTTCCCATACTTCAATAAATTACAAATGTGAATGTTATTTTTAAGTGGTGTGGTAAATCTTTAGTTCTGTTATGTAGCAATTTCATGCTTGATATAAACACACAATTACACATCAAAGGACAGCACTAAATTCACTTCCCAACACTCAAACCATGTGCAAAAGGGGTCTGAAATAATCAACAGTAAGCTACAGCCAAAGTGTTTGACGAAACATCTAAACCAAGGCAACATCATTGGGTCTGATTTAAACCAAAAGTACTTACAGCAGTGATCTCTTAAAGCAGCCACTTGGATCTAGAAAGCTTCAGTACCTTGTTTGTAAAGTGCAGTAGAGTTTAGTCAACCAATCCCACAGAGATTGAATTCAGATCTGTTTTCCCTAAGTAGTACACTTCATAGCAGTGACCTAGGTGGTCATGACTCTCACCAAATACTCAACTCCCCGGGTGGAACAAAGTGGGAAAAGTTTAGTCATTATTGGCAAGGTCTCTTACACTCCACTCCAAGCTCAAGCACGCAAAGATGAATGGAATGAGAGAAATGGTTGGAGAGAGGAGTTTTTATTTCTCCCTCACCTTCTCTAAACCCTAAAATCCCTTAGGGGCCCACCCAACAACAAATTAGAAAAAATAAAATAAAAAAAGCAAAAAAAAATGTGATTTTTGTGGTAACTTTTGGGCATCAACGGGGGCATGCGGGGAGAGCGGTTGGAGTGAGGCTGGAGAGTGGTCCCTCCTCTGGAGCTTCTTCCACAGCACTGCGCTCCCAAAGTGGCAGGCGGCACGATCCAGTCTGGAGCGTGGTTCAAGAGCGGGAGCAAACCCTCCTAGGGCACTCCCGGTAACACTAGTCATGCAAAAAAGGGACAATGAATGAATGAATGAATGATTTTAATAACGTCCAGGAGGTTGAGCAGCCTAAGGGACCAAAAGAATCACAGCTCTAACTCCTCTCCATACTCTTTTCCAAGTCGGATCTTCTGCTGTAAATCTTGACTAGAAGACTTGCAATCTGGTTGATCTTATCTTCTTCCAAAAGATGGTGCATGTTGTCGGCCTTTAGGCTGTCTTCATATTGAATGCGGATATCCTCGTAGGCTGCACATTCCATAACAAAGTGCCACTCTGTCTCCACCACACCCTTATTGCAGAATATGCAAGTTCTCTCCTCCCACACTTCCTTAGGTACCGTCCACCTACCCGTCTCACATATAAGGTGATGTGAACCCATCCTCAGCTGAGCAACTAACAGCTTTGCTTTTCCTTTGATAGCTACCCCTAAATATGTTTTCTCACCATGATCACAATTTGGGTTAAACTCTTTGATGTAGTAGTCTTTTTTACACCCATTGTGATTGGTCCACATGGCAATCCTGAATGTTTTGATCACGAAAATTGTTATTTCTATCTTGGTGTTAGAAATTTCATGTAGCTTGATATTCCACTTACTTATCCATTTTTTGTTTTGCTTCATCCAAGTTTTCTTTCTACGGCCTAACTCCTCCACAGTTACCTTGGGCCAGTTTTGATTATCCATGTTTTCAACCCTCTTTAAATAGCTTATTAGCTTGGTTATTGCCGTTGCCTCCAGTGGGAAAGCACCTGCTCAGCTAAAAGTATTTCGTACGGTACTGCGGCTTTAACTTTGAGATTGCTAGTAATTAGTTGCTTCCGAATTCTTTCCAGTTGTCTCCATCTGCAAGTTGACATGCTGCTTAGCCATACTTCACAGCCATAAAGAACAATCGGTGTAACCAGCAAACCAAAGAGGGTCTTTTTGGTTTTCCAATCCCAAAGTTCTGTTTTTCTACACCTGTTTTGAAGTGAGAATAAGGCCTTCCATCCTCCCTGCACCCTTTTTGCCCTACAAGTCTCCCAACTGAGCTTATAGTGGAAGTCAATCCCAAGCAATGTTATCGGAACCGGACCGGAACCGGCAAAACCGGCCGGTCAGACCGGTTCACAGGCTTGGCTGATCCGGTCCGGGCAAAAAAATTTGAAAACCGGAAAATTTTTCAGACCGGCCGGTCCGTACCCTGCCGTACGGCCACGGCCTGGGGACCCACGGACTTCAAATTTAAAAAAAAAAAAAAAAAAAAACCCTAACCTAAGCATCTAACCTAACCCTAAGCCTATCCTAACACTATTTAAAGACCCCCCCACCCCCTACATCACTCACACTATTCATTGGTCATCTTTTGGCATTCTTGAGAGGACGATTTGGCATTCTTGAGAGGACAGTTTTACATTGTTTCTCAGCTGCGTTTTTTCATTGGTTTGCAGCTACAGTTGGGGCAGATTAAAGTGTGTTTTGCAGGGAGGTTTTGGAGGAGCTTGCCTTCATTATTTTTTGCAGCTGATTAAGAGCTACTACGTGGACTGTTTTGGAGGTTTTGAAGGCATTTTGTGCAGAATTTGTGGACTGTTATAGCGGAGCAGTTTCTTCTTTTTCTCTTGGCAGCGACAAATTTCTCAAGCTTTCCTTCATTTCTTCTTATTTCTCAAAGGTATGTCAAGTCTCAAGACTTTTCTCTTTAAAAAAAATTTTCCTTAGTTAATTAGTTATTAATAAATTAAAAATTGTATTTCCAGCTCTTGTTTGCAACTTTGCCATGGCTCCAAAAGAGAGGAAGGATGCGGCATGGGTTCATTGCCAATTGGATGAGGGTGGGAAAAAAGTATGCAATTATTGTGGGAAGAAAATAGGTGGGGGGGGTATCCATAGGTTAAAACAACACTTAGCTGGTGCTAGAGGAAATGTTGAACCTTGTAGGAAAGTCTCTGATGATCTTAGAGCAGAGATGCTAAGTAGTATTGAAGCCTACCAAGAAGAAAAAGCCAAGTCAAAAAAAATTCAAGAAGACATAGGGAGAAGTTTAATGCCATTTGAGGATGAGATTGACTATGATCCTGAGGGTGGTGATCCTGAAACCCCTCAAGGTCATTTGACTAGTTTTGAAGAATCCTCCAGTTTTCCTGTTAGGGGGAGAGGTGGACGTAGAGCATCCAATTTGAACCTGAAGAGGCCACGTAATATTACTACCCCGACCAGCAATAGAGGGCTTGACTCTTTCTTTGTGCCCCGCACTACCCCTGGTGCTCAGCCCACCATTGATGCTAAATGGAAGAAGATGGAGGAGGCTGCTTGGGAATGCATAGCCAAATGGTGGTATGATGCACATACCCTTCAATGCAACTAATTCTTCTTATTATCAACCTATGATAGATGCTATAGCTTCATGTGGTCCAGGCTTCAAAGGCCCTAGTTTTCATGATATCAGAGGACCCCTTTTAAAAAATGAAGTTCAAAGAATAGATGAATATCTGATGGAGTTCAAGCAGTCCTGGAGTAGAACAGGGTGCACAATAATGTCTGATGGATGGAGTGATGGAAAATCCCGCACTATTATCAATTTCCTGATTGCTTGCCCAAAAGGAACCATGTTTCTTAAATTTGTGGATGCCTCTGATCAGGTGAAGGATGCACAATTATTATTTCATCTTTTGGATGGAGTAGTTATGGAGGTGGGGCCAGAGAATGTTGTAGAGATCATCACTGACAATGCCTCAAACTATGTTGCAGCGGGAAGGATGTTAGAGGAAAAACACCCCACCATTTGGTGGACACCATGTGCAGCCCATTGTTTGGACCTCATGCTGGAGGATATTGGCAAAATTGAGTGGGTGAAGAAGTGTGTGGAGCAGGCAAAATCAATAACCAAGTAGATCTACAACCACTCATGGGTTTTGAGTCTTATGAGGAAGAACACTGGGGGTAAAGAGCTTGTTAGATCAGCCATTACACGATTTGCAACAAACTTTCTTTCGTTGCAATCCCTTGTTGATCAAAAAGCCAATTTGTGGAAGATGTTTTCTTGCGATGAGTGGAATGAATGCCAATGGAGTAAAAAGGCTGAAGGGAAAGATATAGCTAACAAAGTGTTTGAAAAAACATTTTGGAAAAAGGCAGAAGAGATAGTTTTATTCAGTGAGCCTCTTGTGAGAGTGTTGCGAATGGTAGATGGTGATAAACCCACTATGGGTTTTATTTATAAGGCCATGGATCAGGCCAAAGAAGCAATAAAGAAGCATATGGTGATAAAAGGCAGAAGTATTTTCCTATTTGGAACATCATTGATGACAGATGGAACAGACAACTCCATCGTCCTTTGCATGCAGCTGGCTATTACTTAAACCCAAGGTAAGAAATCTCTAAATTCCTATTCAAATTTCAAAGTTATAAGTTTTCTTTTAATTTCAAACATTAACTTTGAATATTTTTTGTCTTTGACTCTTTTGAACTTTGAACTTTTGAAGGTACCACTATACAAAAGACTTTGAAGCCAATGATGATGGGGAGGTAAAAGACGGATTGTATAGATGCATTGAGCGCATGGTTCCTGATGCCAGGATACAAGATGAGATACACAGTAAGCTACTGCAATTCAATGAGAGTATGGGTAGCTTTGGCATGAGCATGGCCATACGAGGCAGATCCAAGGATCCACCGGGTAAGAATTTTCAAAGTTTTCAAATTATATTATCCATTGTAAAGAATGAGTTAAATTTCCAAAGCCATTTGCTGAAACTTGTTTGCATTCAACTCTTATTGCAGCCTATTGGTGGGGTCAGTTTGGTGGGAGCTGCAGTGATTTGAAAAATTTTGCAGTTCGAATATTGAGCCAGCCATGCAGTGCTTCTGGATGTGAACGCAATTGGAGTGTATTTGAGCGTATACACACCAAAAAACGAAACCGTTTGGAACACAAACGGTTGAATGACATGGTCTATGTCCAGTACAATCTTAGACTGAGGCGTAACCAGTTGTTGAACAAGACACCAGGCTCAGGCAACATGACCTTGGATGACTTTGATCCATCATCAGAATGGGTTGTGGAGACTCAAGCACCAGTTTTTGATAATGAAGACCTTTCTTGGTTGGATTTGGACCCACCTCTAGAGGTTCCACCTTCAGGGACAGGGGAATCAAGTGGGGCTCAGAATCCCACTCCTGAAGAGGATGAGGATGACAATGAGGAGGATGATGAGGAGGAGTCCGAGTAGTAGACTACTAGGTAGTAGACACTAGTAAGGTAGTGGCATATGATCAGTTTATACTTTATTGTTATTCATTAGTACTATGGTTTATTTTTGGATTGTAGTGGCCATTTAGAGCCTCTTTGTTGATGTACTTTGGTTCAGAACCTCAGAGATGTATTGCACTAGGTGTTATTTTGGTTATTTGCACCCATATTTGCTATATATATGAGAAACTTTGCATATTTGTGTATTAATGGTTTGGATTCATATGTATGCACATGAATATATATGTTTTTTTTACAAAATATGAATATTTTATGTATTTTTTAGTCGGCCGGTTTTTTACCCGGTTTTTTGCCGGTTCCGGTCCAGTTTCCGGTCCGGTTCACATTTTGGGCTTCGCCGGTTCGATGACCGGTCCGGTTCCGATAACATTGATCCCAAGATATTTGTATTCCTTCACTATCTCCAATGGGATGCCTTTGAAGAGGAAGGTGGTTAGTTTGTCTTTTCTACTTAAGGAGAAGATCATGATTTTGGTCTTGGAAATGTTCACTTGCATCCCGACCTCCTGACAAAAGTGTTCTAAGGCCCTTAAGTGCTCTCTTAAACCATGTGTTGTTTGCGAAATTAGAATAAGGTCATCCACATACAAAAGTAGCTTCACCACATAACCTGCTAGGTGGACACCCTCTCCATCTGTTTTGCTCAACCAAGCTTCTAACTTATCAATATATAAACCAAACAGCGTGGGGGATAAAGGACAGCCCTGCTTAACACCAATATCACTGCCGAAACATTCAGACATTCCCTCGCTTGTTCTAATTTTAGCTCGAACCTTTTCATAAAGCCTATGGACTGCCACTCTATATTCATCTAGGATACCCAACTCTTCCATTTTGTTCCAAAGTTTGTCTCTAGGCACTGTATCGAAGGCTTTCTTGAAGTCCACAAACAACAATATGTTGTTCCACCTTGTTTGTCCCATATTTTCTCTATCAAATGTATAAGGGTGATACAATGGTCAATAGTAGAGTGCTTAGGCCTAAAACCCACTTTCCCTTTTGCTCTTTTTCTCTCATCTTCTGCCCATCTGTTGATTCTCCTCTCTATCATGCTCCCAAAAAGCTTGCCCATGAGGGGGTTGACCATAATAGTGCGGTAATTAGAAGGGTTATTGGTATCTCCACTCTTAAAGAGAGGAATAACCACGCTGGTGGTCCATTCTTCCGAAAAGCCATCCCGGATGACCCCATTGAAAATTTCCTTTATGTGAGGGGCAAGGAGCTCAACTCCCCATTTTAAAAATTCATCTTAAAGCCCATCTATGTCCTCCGCCTTGCCACTTGCTAGTTTCTTTATTCCCTGCTTGATATCATCCACTGTGAATAGCTCCATTGATGTTTCCACTATGTGCCGAAAAGCCATCCCGGACGACCCCATTGAAAATTTCCTTTATGTGAGGGGCAAGGAGCTCAACTCCCCATTTTAAAAATTCAGCTTAGAGCCCATCTATGTCCTACGCCTTGCCACTTGCTAGTTTCTTTATTCCCTGCTTGATATCATCCACTGTGAATAGCTCCATTGATGTTTCCACTATGGGAGGAGTATCCTTCTTTTGTAACCGCTCATAAAGAAGCCTCGCATATCCTAACCATTGGACATCTGTGATACTATTTTCGGTCTGCTCTTTCCTTTGTTGCAATTCTCTCCAAAAACCTTTGGGATTGTGTTTTCCAAGAGATATTAACTCCTTTCTTCTTGTATTTACATAATCCTCTCTTTTTGAATGTACTAACTTCTCATATTTCCTCTTGTTTTCCTTGTTGAATTTTCCCTCTTTCAAAGACCTCTTGGCTGCCTTGCAATCTTCATCATACCATGGGTTTGCCGGAAAAGTACTTGTAGCTCTCTTCCTAGGACGAGACCGCTTGCATGCACTTAAGGCCTTGTGGATTATTGGGATCGGCAGACTAGTATGCACATGACTATGACCGTTTTCCTTATTGATTGTCATATTTGTCCTTTTATATTTCATTTCTCGAAACTATTGCTTAAGGGCAGCACTAAATCTGTCCCTGTTTTCCTGATTCAGGAGGATTTTGCCCTTGCCAAGATTTTTCTTTTGCGTGCCAAAATTTTGATTATTGTGGGGACTAGTGGAGGCAAAGTCCAACTTAACAAATAGGGGGGCATGGTCAAATTTCATTTCAATAAGGCGGTCACCTATATCAAACTTCAGCACTCTGGGAATAAAACTTTGAGAGCAAATTACATAATGTACCACACTTTGACCATTGTAGGTTTTGAATGTATTATCCCCTAAAGTTGGCCACCTTCTCATTCCATTGCAAATAACCATGTCAGACAAGCTACACAATCCCAATAATTCTGCCCCAAAGTGTGTCACTTCCCCATCACCATCTTGTGAAACTCTTTCCCATGATTGGTCTCCACTTTCCTCCAACCATAAGGGATTATTTTCCCCTCTTTCATCATTGATGAGATGGAGAGATTGGTTGTTAGTTGTCCTTGCGTTTGCTATATCCGTGTCCGGATGTACTCAATGATTATTCAAGCGAATAATCTTCCAATGGAAAATAACTCCATTTGATAATAATATATAATTGATGATGGATGGTTTAATAATTTACAATGAGGCTCGCTTTTATAAGCTTGAGCGTGTATAGTGAAGGGTTACACCCTTTCACTTAATAATTAATAACTTTAATTAACATACATATAATATTCATAGCATTGCCACTCTCTTAGAAAGGCTTTGTCCTCAAAGCCTTATAATTTTGTCTCATTGTTCTTTGCGATGTCATGGCTGATGAAACATGTCGATACGAACTGCTAAATGTAGAGCATAACTTCCGATACGTCGACGGATGAATCCATCCTAAATTGATTTGTTGTGGACTGATGGGATTCCCTACTGATGTGTCGTCAGGAGATTTGATCACATTAGTACCATTATCTTTCGACATTTCCCACTTTTTCAAATATCGGTTTTTATGGTTGGGGTGTCGATAAGGAACTTTCACGATGTCATTTTTGTTTACGAATGTCGCCTTTAGAGCATTGATCTGAGTTGGAAGTTGTATTTTCGTCTCTTGAGGTTTTAAGTTTTTGTTCTGTATCTTTTCCAACTTGTTTTCTAACTGCCTATTATCATTTTGAAACTTCTTAATCAATTCAACTTGTGATTTTTTTTCATCTTCAGATGTCTTAAGTTGTTCCTTAAGATCTTCATTATGACTTCTGATACAACTATTTTCTTCCTGTTTGTCTAGAAGTTTCCCTTCAATGTCGTCCATAGATTGTTCAATCTTTCGGCTATTTTTCAACTTCTTAATTTTTGTGACTAGTATCTTGTTATGATTTCTTAGTCTAAAAATTTCTTCAGCATTGTTAGATAATGTTTTATTACTCTTCGCGATCTTTGACTTATGTGTCTTTTTAGAGTCGTCATTTTGTTGTTGAAGAACTTTTATCTGTTGTCGACACTGGTCGACCTCTGATTCTTGACTTTCTAATTTATGTCGTAACTGCATTAGTTCTTCATCTTTGTCGCTAACGATTTTGTTCAAGCGTATTATTTATGCTTCGTAATTATTTATTTCCTTCTTTATATCTTGATTTTTCAATCTCTGATTGAAATCACTTTCATCTTTTAATTCCTTGATTTGCGCACATAATTTTTCTATGTGATTTTTCTGGTTGGACATTATTTGTTCATTGAACCGTTCTTCTATCTTATGTAGTTCAATCTTTACTTCTGATTGTCTATTAATGTCTCGTAATTCTTCATTGTCTTTTTGATAGCGTTTTAACTTGGCTTCTAATTTTTCTCGCAAATCGGCTGCCATGGTTTCTGATTTCTTTGACGATGGGATGATCTTCTTTGATTCTTCAGTGATAGATCGTCTTGACTTCGACAATAGATAGTCTCAAATTCTTTTGATTCCTTTGACTTTGACTTTGACTTTTCTTTTTTTTTTTCTTTTTCTTCTTTTTCTTTTTTTCTTTTTTTTTTTTTCAAAAATAATAATTGATTAATAATTATTATTATTTAAACTATATATAATTTTTATATAGTTTTTTTTTCAGCTAAATATAATAATTATTATTATTTCAATATAATAATATTATTTGGATCGAATGAGATTAGGGATTTTTTTAAATGTACAATAATTATTATTATTTTATAATAATAATAATATTATAAATTTCTTTTTTTAAATATATAAAATTAGGGTTTTTGACAACGTGAAGGCGGGGGAAGTATGGACGTGAGGTTCCTGGAAAGGCAGCAGCGTGGAGAACGATGTAAGAAGTGGAAGTTGGGTAATGGCGTGGTGGGGGGGGGTAGCACGAGAGGCGGTGGAATGGTGGTGGGGGGGGCAAGTAGCTCGAGAGGCGGGCGCGAAGGGAGATGGCAGAAGGGAGGCCCCGTGGAAGGGTGTGGGTGCAGGGCTAGCACAGGAGGGAGGCCGCGTGAAGGGAAGGGAGCAATGGATGGCGCAGGGTAGGAACGAGCGGACGCGTGGATGGAGTGTGTGTGGACTGGCAGGGAGAGCGTGGGGGAATGGAGGATAAGGGAGTGGCGTGAAGGTGGAGTGTTGAGATGCGCGGCAGAGGGAATAGCGCGCAGTTGGGGAAGGAGTGCAGGTTGAACATTGGTGTGAGCGTGGAGGGCGAAGGGGTGAGATGGGAGCTGTGGAGAGTGCGAGGGTGTGGGAGACGAGTGCGCAGGGGAGGTGTATGAGGACGACGGGGAAGAGATCAAATGTGGAGAGAGTTGGAAGATGGAAGTGAGTGAGGAAGAGTTTCAAAAAATCTGGTTTTGGCCAAAGGCCACTTTATGGTCAAAGACCAAACTTTAGGGAAACCCTGGTTAATGGCTAAAAGCCCAAAGACAGCCAAAGGCCGGAATCTAGCACGAAGCTCTGATACCAATGCTATATCCGTGTCCGGATGTACTCAATGATTATTCAAGCGAATAATCTTCCAATGGAAAATAACTCCATTTGATAATAATATATAATTGATGATGGATGGTTTAATAATTTACAATGAGGCTCACTTTTATAAGCTTGAGCGTGTATAGTGAAGGGTTACACCCTTTCACTTAATAATTAATAACTTTAATTAACATACATATAATATTCATAGCAGCGTTAAAATCCCCTATTAACATTATTTCTCCCTGGGAACTAAAGAGAGAGATATCTCTTTTCAAATAGGCATACAGGTCTTCACTGTCTAAATTGCCTCTTTTATAAATCTTTGAGTTTTTGGGGGTGAAATAACAAGCAGCCAACCTGAAAGTAACCTCTTTCTCGTTTATTTGCAACCAAATGTACTGTTTGTTTGGGTCCTCTTTCTCCACTTTTACAATTCCACCCCATTTTTCATTTATTAGCACTGTGACTCCCCCATGTCCTTTGCTCATCCCGGTTCCTTTGTTCCAAACTGAAACCTTTTTGTAACCCTCAAAATCTGGAACCTTGCATCCATCGTGTTCATGCGTTTATGTAAGAATTATAATATCTTTCCCTCCTACTATGGGCCCCAACCCCAGACCTCTTCTCCACGAGTAACCTCTGCAATTCCAACTTACCACCTGTAAACAGTCCCGTGGGGCCCCGATTTCCTATTTCTTATTTGAGAAACAATCACCAATTTGCGCTTTCCTGTTGACCAGCCATGACAATTTTCCCTCACTTCTTGCTGATTTCACCTTTTCCCACTCCTTTCTTTGTTGTTCTTGTTGAGCAAAAGTCAAGTCCTCATGCGTGTGCCTCTAAGCAATCCTCTATTTCCGAGGATCATGTTCTTATCCTCTATGTTCCTTAAGCTGACTCTCACATGTCTATCTTTTCCTCCTTCTATCTTCCTTCCAATCCTGCTTGCTTGATGAACACTCCCCGTCCATTTTAGTTTACCTTTGAGGAAGTCTCTTGCTAGAGTGTCTGTCCTCTCGTTTTCCCCAAAGTCCCTCAGCCCTTTATGATGAGATTTGTAGCCTTGCTTTGCTTATCATGTTCTTCCTTTATCTGTATTCTGATTTGTTTCTCAATGATTTCTCTTTGTTTATTTGATGACCCACTTACAACCTGTGACCATGATTTCGCCTCTTCTATCCGATCTTTTAGCTGATTTTCTTTGGCTTCCAAGTCGGCTAACGCTACCTAGATCCCAAGGCACAGCAGAAAACGATGATCTATTTGGCAATGGAACTTGTGTTAGGGGAGCTATGGTGACACAGATTTGC
This sequence comes from Larix kaempferi, assembly GCA_027924585.1. Lineage (NCBI taxonomy): Eukaryota > Viridiplantae > Streptophyta > Pinopsida > Pinales > Pinaceae > Larix > Larix kaempferi. Next base: position 8,317,013 of record BSBM01000431.1, on the reverse strand, counting down.
TCACTAACACAGTACATTACTTGATCTACAAGTACAGTTGAAAGATAGTAATAGCTAACTAAGTGCAGAAATAACGCAGATAATAACCCTTAGAACATTAACAGATTATGCTGTAAAGCAAATATTTAGTAGATTAACCAGAAAGCAAAGCTAACAATCATTCAAGAACATTGAAAAAAAGATACTGCACCAAAAGGAATTTATATTATCTTATTAAGATAGTATAAATGCTTAAGTACATAGAAATGATGTCTATATACTTGCCTCTCACCCTACTCATAAAAGTAGGGTCCTATATATATGCAATGCCAGTCCTCAAAGCAAATATATTTACAAAGTCCAATAAGTGATTTGGCTAGCAAGAGTCATAACTGAGGTCCCATAGTCAGAGAAAAACCTATTATAAAGCTATCCAATGACATATCTGCACTATCAACAATATCCATCCAACATCTATGCAAAACACTATGATTAAAAGAAAGAAACAACATGTCCACTAGATTCTCCTTTGTCATGGAACTGACTCCATTTCCAACCTGAAGCTGGTTCCATAAACACTCAATTATACAAACAATGATAGCTTATTGGAAAAAATGTTTTACTCTTTGCGTTGGTGAATTGGGTAATTTAACAATCTATAACTACCTCATCTTAGAGTGCCTAAATTACTTAACTCACCGGAAGAACTTTAACAGAATATCTTGTGACTGGAACATCGAAGACCTTGCCTTGTCGTTCAGCCTGGAAGAAACCAGAATAATTAAATTAACCAAAAATATGCCAAAAAAAGAGGCCAAGTGACATGGACAAGCAAAGACACATTGATAGAAGTCAAAGAAATAACCCAGGGGAATAATTTTAAAACCAAGTTCCTTAAGCCACTAAAAAAGGCATAAATCTACCATCCAACATGGAATATTACAAAAACTCAATCAAAAAAATGGTCTTTAATTTCATTAGTTAATATACCACCTAAAGCTGACATACTGCACTCAAGAGGGGGCATAGTCTTTCCATTACTAGAGGCAGGGTACATAATTAAAAAGTACAAAATGTTCTTGACATCAAATAATCACCAGCTAGTACAAAGCATACACAATAAGCAGAACAGAAATAGCATTAAAATAACGCAATCAAAAGAGAACACACAGGAATAACAAATAACTTGTAATGTGAAAATAGATTTGAGTGACTACATTAACACCCTTGAGTTTTTCCAGAAGGCATCCCCCTATAGGTGCCCACAGGCTTCCATATCAAAAACCCAGGCTGATTACATACTAAGACATGTGTGAACATATGCAGTTTCACGAACCTTAGAATGATTGGAACACTTTGTATTTCATTCATAATATGCATGCATCACCTATATAACATGACGTCTCATCCAACATTAATTTTTCATACACCTTTAACAATAGTTAAAATATGGACTCATAACAAAACCAAAGAAAAACATAATTGCACCAAGAGAAGCAAGGTGCATTCTACAGCCCAGTATGAGGGATAAGTGTAATGTCTGTGCCTAATGCTGACATAAAATGTGGCATAAGTCGGCCCAATATAATATTTAAAAAAAACAACCCAGTATGGATGAGATATGTCACATCGATGCTTAAAAAACAAAATAAAAATAAAAATCTGTAATGTAAAAAAAATAGAAAAGAATACCAAGGATTAATTAAGAAATATATCTACACCAGAGAAGATTCATATAAACTCGGAAATTTGCATCCGTTTCTTTTTTATCCCTCTCAATGCTTAAAAGATCTGGAGTTTAGATGGATCTATGCTGGTACATAGAAACTAACCTAATCATGTCTCATTAATTGATCACCATTGGATGTGGATAGCAAAAACACTAATCGATCCTGAAATTTGTTAACAGGTTCACATCAATTGCCCCCCATTGTACATGATTCAAACTCAAATTACACATAATAGGATACCATTCATAGGATCTCCCCTTGTATTTACTTTTTGTTGGAAATTTTCATATTTTGTTACTAAACTTAAAAGTACAGCATCAATTATACATCATGGAGCCGAAGCATGACAACACAGGTTACCCCTCCTTACACATGCAACTAGAGCTAGCATGTTAGCTTTATCTCCAATATAAAGAGAATCTTTCAGCCTTTATTTGCTTAGATGTCCATTTTAACGTAAAATTTACTAAAATATCAGAAAACAGATAAAGAGAGATCAACTTTACTTCTAGACTAGAAGACCAAAACAGGACTACTTATGGCACACTGTCCTTTAGCATCTCATAAAAACCAGAATCTAACAGACTGTTTAAATACTGGGACTAGAGACTGAATACAATAAGGTGGCTATAAGCATATGCAAAATCAGCCACTAGATCTTCAGGAGACCTACAAGCGATCACCCATGATTAGAGCTGACAAGGAATGAGCAACATCTCCAGTGGCACCGGTGACTTTGGCATGAGATCTTGCATTCAACACTTTATAGTTAGTTGTGTGGCCAAGACATTGTCTTAAGCATATTCACATGTTTATTAATTGCATCCTTGTATGCCAAGCTCCAACAAACACCTTTTTAATACCAATCTACGAGCGCACTTAACAGCCCAAGATGAAAAGGTCATTAACAGAGGTTTAAAGATAGCACAACCTTGAAATTAAGAGAATGGAAACATCCATAGGCCACATGGCCCTCAGTTTCAGCCTACACATTGGGGAATAACAGGTCCCTTTGTAGGCTCACTTCAATCCCATCAATGTACTTGTTAATCGAGAATCAGGACTATTTCAATGTTTGTGGAGTACCTTATGGTAATGTTAACCCCAGAAAACCCTGTTGTCACATCCATAGTAGCTGGGCTACCATGATTGTAGATCAGTTTCCAGTACATTTTTGAGCCAGTCCTTTACACATGAGATGGAGATCAGCTGATGATGAGCAGTATGTTGATGATCACTCTTGCACATTTAGTGGATCCAGTGCTTATACATTTACAGTCTCATGCCAGGATTGAGCCCCATGACCCCAGGTCGGTGACTGAGTTAGCCATTCTTCTATCATCCAAAGCAGGTTGATTGTTAGTGCCCATGGTATATTCAGATGCAGTGCTTCAGTGTGATTCAGGGAGTTCAGATTAGGGACTCAGGTATATGATTGGTGCATTTGCGTTGCAGATGCGTTCTTTCCGTTATCTAGGTAGTTTATGATTGGGTATATGATGATTGTTTACTAGCTATATCTTATATGATGACTTCTTGTTGTTTAGAGTAGAAGTAGTCAGTTATTATGAGTAGGAGGTTCCTGTGTATACTCGTTGATCATACCCTTACTTTACGAAGTACAGACTAGTTCATTCCCTTATTTTAGGGCCTTTACTATCCTTAGCATCATCAGTCATTTCCCCATCCATCCGTTATCTTCCAGTTTTGATTTTATCCCAGATTCCCGACTTTCACCTTAGCTAGTGATCTCGAGGACTTCCCCCACCTAGACCTCTGTGTTGGATAGATTCCTTGTTTGCATTGTGTCTCAACTCTGGAGTGTGTGATTCTAGTCATAGTGATTGTTCTCCTTCAGTCCTCGAAACCAAGTATTCCTATCAATAATGTTGCTAAACACTAGAGCATCAGAACTTAACTGATATATCTAAAAGGATGTTAAGTCAGCAAAAACAGTGTTGTTAAAAACTACTACATGTGTGTCTATATTAGCTAGTCAGTGGCCAAAGGACGAGCACTCATCCTTGTTTGATGTAAGGTCGCTTGTCCCCACTGTTAATTTTAAGGCATTCGTAGCATAATAATTCAAATGCATAACCAAGATCACTAGAAGAAAGACAAAGCACAAAACAATAACAACAGATTTTATCTTGGGAAACCCAAATGGGAGAAAACCCAACAACCTTCATATAGAGATGATAATTCTGAGATCAAAGTACAATCATAAAAGAGAAAAGATGGAAAATGTCTTCCAAAAGTAGCAACCCCAAAACAGCCTTCTTCTGCTCCAGCAGATGTGAACTTCTCTCTCCCAAGTAATGCGAACTTGAGTGAATAATTAGGTGAGCTCACCTCTTATTTAAACAAGTGCAAACATGAAAAATTCCCTAACTGGGCCGACTTCTCTTGGGGAGCAATAAATAATTTTATTTTTAATTTTCTTTTGCTTGCTTTTCATCCCAAGGTTTACATTGATTCTTTCAAGGGTTTCACATGATTAAATACATCAAGTTCATCTCCCTTAGGAGGTACAATCAAGTACAATAAAATACAATAAATAATATCTTCTGAAGTTGCACAAAATCCAACACTCCCTCTCAACGAGAAGGTATTCTTCGATCTTCATCAGCATCACGATCATCTGGGTTTCATATGTACATCTATACTGTCTCCATCATCTCTGTACATACTGAAAGTTGTCCACATAGTCTCAGTCCATAGAGAAGTGTCATCGTGCATTAACTTCACCAGTCCTTCGGTGAGTCCAAGAGAATCACTCAATCCTGGATATCTGAGATATCAGCTATGTCATCTCTGTTATACCATTTGCTACATGTCTGTCTCACATGCTATTGGGATTTCTCACATACCTAGCTGAGATCCCAGACGAGCAAATGGGCACGACCATCTACTACCTGTTCATCTCATCTGTCGATGGGATCCTCCCATACCAGGCTAAGAAGCTGAACGAGTAGAGGTACCAATGCAATCACATGGCCAACTACTGACTGTCCGACTCATCTTCCAATGGGATTTCTCCCATACCTGGCTGAGTACCTGGACTGTAAAGGCACCAGTGTGAACCCGACCATCCACTACCTATCTGACTCATCTGCCGATGGGATTTCTCCCATACCTAGCTGAGCACCAGGACAAGTGGAGGCACCAGGGTGAACCCGACCAACTACTGCCTGTCCGACTCATCTACCGATGGGATTTTTCCCATATCTGGCTGAGTAACTGGACGAGCAAAGGCACCAAGGTGAAAGCAGGGCAAGCATCTCGATGTCATCTTTCCCTCTCAAGGAGGGGCACGTTCTCTTCAACTCCAAGTCTTCCGCAAAAGTATTCGAACGTCACCTTGGGAAGAGCCTTAGTGAGAACATCTGCAGTCTGGTCATCTGTCGGCACATAATGTAACTCAACCGCACCTTTCTGCACCATATCATGTATGAAGTGATACCGAATCTCTATATGCTTCGACCTGTCGTGAAATACAGGATTCACTGACATCTACACATAGCTCTGGTTATCACAGTGAATCACGGTTGGCTCTGGAATCTGGCCAAACAATTCTGCAAGGAGTTTACGAAGCCAAACTGCTTCTCGAGCTGCTGTGCTAGCAGCCATGTACTCGGCCTCTGCAATACTAAGTGCTACCAAGTTCTACATCCTGCTGCACCAGGAAATAACTGCAGAACTCAAACTGAAGCAACATCCAGAAGTACTCTTCCTATCTGCAACACATCTGGCCCAATCTGAGCCTGTAAACCCCTGCAATCTTAGGTCACAATCTGAAGCATATTTCAAACCATATCCCACAGTGCCATGCAAGTATCTAAGCACATGTTTTGCAGCAATCCAGTGAATCTGCCTCGGTTCGCACGTGAACTGACTAAGAGCATTCACAGCAATACATATATCTGGTCTGGTGTTTGTCAGATACATCAAGGGCTGGTGTTTGTCAGATACATCAAGGACCCAATCAGCTGGCGATACATAGTAGCATCGATCAAATCTGAATCTGAAGCAGAATCTCTCAGCTTCTTTCAATTTGCATCCATTGGAGTGGCCACGGACTTGCAATCCAACACTCCGAATCTCTTCAATATGTCTATGGTGTACTTTCCTTGTCCTAGGAAAATCTCTTTCTGCATCTGCCATACTTCTAATCCCAGAAAGTAGTGCATTAATCCAAGATCCTTCATTTCAAACTCAGAGGCGAGATTCTTCTTACACCATACAATAAGTTTCTCATTTCCTGTGACAAATAAGTCATCAACATATAGTACCAAGATCAATGGCTCATCATCTGTAACCTTGTAGTAAAGGTTGGGGTCTGCATCACTCTTGGTAAATCCCAAGCTCACCAGGAATCTGTTTATCCATCCATACCAAGCACGGGGTGCTTGCTTGAGTCCATACAGTGCCTTTTTCAATCTGCATACATGAGACTCCTTTCCTTGGACAATAAACCCATATGGATGCTCGATGTAAACTTCTTCCTCAATAACACCATTGAGAAAGGTTGTCTTCACATCCATCTGATGCAACTTCCATCCCATAACTGAAGCAATAGCAATGATCGATCTAATGAAAGTATATCGAGCCACAGGAGCAAATGTCTCATCATAGTCGACTCCCTCTTTCTGAGAGAATCCTCTAGCAACAAATATGGCCTTGTATTTTTCAACAATTCCATCTGCTCCTGCTTGATCTTGTATAGCCATTTAGAAGTCACTATTGACTTCTCCTCAGGTCTCAACACAACCTCCCACACATCATTATTCATGATGGATTGATATTCTTCCATCATGGCATCCTTCCAAACTTGATGTTTGGATGCTTCTTCGTAAGTGGTTGATCCTGAATCAATAAAGTTGCTCATCAGTGCCACATAACTAGAGAACCTCTGAGGTCTTTTGCTTTCTCTGGAAGCATCATGTGGAGCTCCATGCCCCTCTGCATCCTGCAGTGTCTGTTGTGCCCATCTAGGTCTTTTCTGACCTGCAACATCTCTGGGGATATCAACTGGATCAATGGGATCGATAGGTTCATCCTTTTCTGCTAACTCCCTCTGAAATGGAGGGGGAGATGATCTCATCTCTTTTGGTTCTAGCATTTCTTCATCATCGATCTCCATGTTCGATCCTCTGCCTTTCCTGACAACCATCTCTTCTTCAAAGGTCACATCCCTACTGACTTCAATCTATCTAGATCCTGGGATGTAGATTCTATAAGCCTTTGAAGACTCACTATATCCCACAAAGGTTCCCTTTGCCTGAAGGTTCTAGGTTGGATCTTTTCTCCTTGGGCACATGTATATATACTGGACAGCCAAATATCCGAAGATGGCTCACTTATGGTTTCACTCCTGTGAAAGCTTCTTCCGAAGTCACATTCTTCAATATCTTGTGTGGACATCTATTTTGTACATATACAGTTGTTCTAGATGCTTCTTCCCACAAGTACATTTGAAGACTCTGGTCATGTATCATAGCTTTGGCTGCCTCCACAATTGTTCTATTCTTTCTTTCCGCAACCCCATTTTGTTGAGGGTTGTAGGGCACTGTGAGCTCCCTCTTAATTCGTGCTTCCTTGCAAAAATCATTAAATTCTGTAGAGGTGTATTCTCCACCATTATCGGATCTCAAAATCTTGATCCTCTTCCCAAACAGATTTTCAACCTGTGCTTTAAATTCTTTGAACTTGCTGAGTACTTCTTCAGATTCCTTAGACTTGAGAAAGTATATCCAAGTCTTCCGTGAATAATCATCAAAGAATGTTATATAGTAATGATATCCACCCAATGAAGCAATTGTCATGGGTCTGCACAAGTCAGTACTAGATCCAAAATCCCTTTGGATCTACTCTCACTATCTGGAAAAGATCTCTTGGCATTCTTGCAAAGTGCACATCCTCTACATGTCCCATCATGGTCTACATTGAGCCTTGGTAAACCTGTCACTATATTCTTCAATGCTGGGAGAGCTCAATCGTTCAGATGAGCTAGTCTTCTGTGCCATAATTCGCCCATACTTGCAGCATTGTGTACTAGGGCTTGGACTGGTGGAGTGTTCAATCGATACAAGCTCTCTTCTCTTATACCAATAACTTTGGTTGTGTTCATGCTTGAGTTCTTGTGCCAAGCAAGGACTTTCCCTTCTGAGAAAGCTACTTTATATCCCTTGTCATCCAAGGCTGAGATGAAGACAAGGTTTCTTTTCATTCCAGGTACATAGAGCACATCACTCAGGTGCAATGTATCATTTGATTCTAGTTGAAGGGAGGTGGCTCCTAATCCCTTCACAGTGTAGTTAGCATCATCTCCAAGTATAACACGGAGATGTGAATCTTTCTCAACTAATTCTGAAAGATTTTCTTTATAACCTGTCATGTGTCTAGAAGCACCACTATCTATGAGCCAAGTATCACTAGTGATGGGAATAGTACCTGATAAAGCTGATATGAATAGAAATTCTAAATGAGCTTCATTCTTGTGATGATGATCTTCTTCTACATCAGCAGTGGATGATCTTCTTCTATCTTCAAACTTCATCCCAATCATCTTGATTGCAGATCTGGTTCAGAAACCCTAGCAAGAGCTAGGTCAAAAATGAAAGTTGGAATTTTGAAAAACTGATTCCACAAGTAGATGCACCTTGCCAAGGTGAGTTGATTTGAGGTTGGGCTAAACCAAATCTATGGAGAGAAGTAGGTCAAAACTGAAACCCTAATGTATGTTGCAGCTGCAGAATTAGGTCAAAAACTAAAAATTCTCGAAATTGAATTTTGTCTTCACCAAAAGATGCGCCTCCCTAAAAGCGAAATTCCCAAGGCTCTTTTTCTCCAAAATGTTGGGTGAATATTTCAAAAAATGAAACCCTAGTTCTGGCAATGGCTTCTTCTAGAACTGCTCTGATACCATGTTAATTTTAAGGCATTCATAGCATAATAATTCAAATGCATAACCAAGATCACTAGAAGAAAGACAAAGCACAAAACAATAACAACAGAGTTTATCCTGGGAAACCCAAACGGGAGAAAACCCAACAACCTTCGTATAGAGATGATAATCTCGAGATCAGAGTACAATCATAAAAGAGAAAAGATGGAAAATGTCTTCCAAAAGTAGAAACCCAATAACAGTCTTCTTCTCCTCCAGCAAATGCGAACCTCTCTCTCCCAAGTAATGCGAACTTGAGTTGAGTGGATGAGTGAATAATGAGGTGAGCTCACCTCTTATTTATACAAGTGCAAACATGAAAAATTCCTTAACTGGGTCAGCTTCTCTTGGGGAGCAATAAATAATTTTCTTTTTAATTTTCTTTTGGTTGCTTTTCATCCCAAGGTTAACATTGATTATTTCAAGGGTTTTACATGATTAAATACATCAAATTCATCTCCCTTAGGAGGTACAATCAAGTACAATAAAATACAATAAATAATATCTTCCGAAGTTGCAGAAAATCCAACACCCACAGGTCAACAGGGTGGTCACTCCATCGCACCTATGGACGGTGGCGGACAATGGAGGTCATACCAAGTCATATCTGAAGCCCAGAAGGCTTTCAAGGCACCTGCCTTTGGAGGCTGGCTAGTGAAAATCTATAAAGTGAATTAAGTGTTAAATTTCAAGTGCAAAAGCTAACAAATAAATTGCTAAAAGGTTGCTTGTCTAGAGTCTATTGGAAGTATTCTCATCACTCTACCCATTTGTGAAACACTGCCATCCCCCGTGTTATTTTCTATTCAGCATATGTATAGGTGGTTCCCCTGCTTCCTTCATCCGAGAGATTGCAGCAAGGTTGCGAGGAAGCGCCCTCCCCACCCTCGCCCCTGCTCTGGAAGCTCGCTCCTGGGCAGATCGCTGCGGAATCCAACCTGAATCACGCTTCCACTTTCGGTCCCTGAGAAGATAAGAGAAGAGGAGAGAAGAGGAGAGGAGAAGAGGAGAAGGCTGCCATCCTTGAAGATTGAAAAAGGTTGAACTTGTCCCTACCATTGGAGAGCCAAAGAGGTAGGGTCTAAAGCCTTTCTTGTTGATTTCCTTTGTGTTTGAACTTTGATCTATGTATTTAATCATGAATGCTTGGAATCTAGTCACTAGAATGTACATTGTAGATGTTCCTCTCCTACTCTTTCCCATGCTTCCTCCCTCATTCTATTGCAGGCAACAGGTTAAATCTCTAGTTCCATCAAACATGATGATGGGTATGTGGTTTATTTTCTTGGTTCCATTTGTTATTTTGATGATGGTGATTGGAAACCGGAGGAGGAATGACGGAGAGGATGAAGAAGTGGGGAGTGGCACATACCGTGGAGAGGAGGAGGATGAAAACCGAAAGAAAACCAAAGAGGACGCCACACCCTTATGGAAATATGTCACAAAGAAGGGAGGAGGTAGAGGGGGTGGAACCACCAAATTTGGTTGCCCCCATTGTAAAAAGACATACACAGGTTCATATACCCGTGTGAGAAGACATCTATGTGGGCACATGCCATGTGATGAAAAAAAACTATAGGAATTTGCGTTTGCCCACATGTGACAACACAAAGAGCCATCTATAAGAAGGAAGAACTTGAAGCACAAAACAAATCAAGACGATCAATGGATGACCTGGACCACTCATTCTCACCGAGAACTAGAGGCCCATCGACATCCACCCAAGGCAGTGGATTCTCTCCCATGCAGTCACGTGGCAAGACAATATCAAATTTCCTTGACCAAGGTGGTAGGGATGACGTGGATTCAAAAGTTCTTTGATTTCTCTATGCATGTGGCATACCATTCAATGTTCTTCGCTCACCCTATTGGCATGAAATGGTAGAGGCCATCCGCACTGCCCCAACAGGATACAAGAGCCCCAGGTATGACAAAGCTAGAACTATGGGGTTTGACAAGGAAAAAGCCAATATCCAAAATGCTTTGGGGAAATTCACAAATGCTTGGAATGAATGGGGTATCAATTGTATTAGATGGTTGGACAAATGTAAAAGGAAAGCTATTGATAAATGTGCTTGGTGTGTCTAATGCTAGTGCAGTCTTCCTTTCGGCCCATGACTACTTAGATAAATTCAAGACCGCCGTGAACATTGCAGAACTCCTACTCAAAAACATTGAAGCTATTGGTCCATACAATGTCATCCAAGTCATTACCGATAATGCTGCTAATTGTAAGGCAACAGGAGCAATCATTGAAGATAAATACCCCAACATATTTTGGTCCGGGTGTTTGGTTCACACATTGAACCTTCTGATGCATGACATTATTAAGTTGAAGGAAAATGATTACAAATGGATTGGTGAACTGTACAAAAAGGGTAAGCACATGATAAGGTTTATTACCAACCATAGCAAAGCCCATGGCATTTTCCGCACTCACTCAAAGTTAGAGCTATTGAAGATAGCAAAGACTAGATTTGCTAGCTATTACCTCACCTTCATGCGCCTTTTGAAGGTAAGAGAGGCATTGGCTAGCATGGTATCAAGTGAATCATGGCAAGTATTGAAAGATAGGGCTACATCCACATCTGACAGGCTTGATTTTCAGGAGGTGGAGGACACCGTTCTTGATGGTCAATTTTGTGGCAAGTATTGAAAGATAGGGCTACATCCACATCTGATAGGCTTGATTTTCAGGAGGTGGAGGACACCGTTCTTGATGGTCAATTTTGGGCAAGTGTCAAGTTTGTTTTGCAGTTCACAAAGCCCATTTATTACATGATTCAGTTTGCAAATACAGATAAGTCGGTGATTGGGGAGGTGCATGAGCAGATGGATAGCATGTTGGGCCAAATTAAAGATATTGTTGAATCGAAAGATCCTATCTTGTATGACCATATTCACAAACATGTGGTCAAAAGGTGGGAACATCTCAACATTCCACAGCATGCCTTAAGCATATGTATTAACACCAAAATATTATTCTCCATCTTGGTTGGCCAAACCAGCACCTGGGGGTGGGGTTAGGAGAAATCCCCACACAGATCCAGAGGTACAAGCTGGGTACATGGTTGCTATAGACAAGTTGGTCCTCGATGAAGAAGAATGTGCCTTACTGCGTAGTGAATTAAGCAAATACTAATGAATATGGTTGTCTATGGTTGTCATTGATGACAACATTAATGACAAAGGTGAAGTGTATGATGGTGACATGTATTACACAATGATGTGGATGACTTGAAGAACACATGGCATAAGAACATGGCAAAGGTTGATTTGGTGGACAAGGTGATGGGCATTGGAGTCATTGGCACACCTAATGAGCCAAATGACCCATTTTGTGGTCATTTGGAGTTGGTCCAAATACCCTAGACAAGGATGATGTGAATGGCAAAGAAACAATGATAAGGGTCAAACACTTGAAGAGCAAGCAACCACTGGATGGCTTGAAGGGTGATGACAACATGGTGACTTAGCATGAAGTTGATTGCTTGAACTTGATGGACAAAGGACAATGAAGATCAAGCCCAACAAATGAAGGACAAATGGAAAAAATAGAGAAGACATATGCCAAGCAAGCGTGAGCTTGCGGGCATGTCTCTTGAGGTCATATGGGCATGTCAAAGAAGGAAAACCAGAAGTGTATTGCGGGCATCCTCATGAGAGGTTACGGGCATCTTCAAACACCACCTGCGAGCACATTTGAAGGCAAACATGAAGTGGTCAAGGGCATGTTGTAAACCCTCACTGCGGGCTCATCTCTTGAAGGGTTGAACCCCCCAGCGGGCATCTTGAAGATGCATATGCGGGCATGTGTGTGGAAGTTGCGGGCATCCTGGAGGTATGCCAAAAACCCCATGCGGACAGCTGAAGCGAAGTTGGTCATGTGGATGTAAAGACCACGTGATGTGGGAAGAAGATCAAAGATATACTTTGATAAACAAATGACAAGTCTGCTTAATGAAATCAAATTTTAGTTGATGAAGAAGTCGGCCTCCAAACTTGATGATAAATTTGTGGAAAAAAAAATGCATATCTTTTTAAGGAATAAAAGTATTATTTGTTTTGAAGTTGGACAAGTCGGCCTCCCTCAAATCATGAACAAAACAAGGTATAAAAATGAGATCAAATTCGTTGTTTCGATGTGTGCTTGTGGAAGAAATTCGCACGGTTCAGGGAGTGATCTCGGGGGACAGTGATGGACAGTCCAGTGGTGTGAACAGGAGCAGGATGAGGACAGTGTGATGACAGCAGCAGGAGCAGAAATAAAATCTTTCTATTTTATCTTTATTTATGGGTTTGTCTGAGACAGTAACTTAATGAGTTAGCTTGATTTCTGGGCAGCTACTTGATATGGACAGAATGTTGATAAAATATCAGTGATGGACAAAATGTTCTTTATCTTTTGATTGGGGCTACAAGATGATGACATGCTGAAAATGATCTCTAGGACAGAATGTTGATGAACAGTATGAAGATATGCCGAGACAGGGTTTGATAATGGATTGAATGGAGGCAATTGATGAAGACATAGACAGCCTATGCATGGACAGTTTGTGAAGAAGTAATGATATGAACAGAATGTATTTGCTGGTGGACAAAATGAGAATATGATCACTAGAACAGGTTGATGCTAGCAACAGATATACTATTTGACTGATTATGGATTTGCTGATGATGGGCAGAATGTGAAGTTTAGGTTGATATGATGATGTATAAATTCGTATGATAATGTATGCTTACTTACAAGCAAGGTCTTGTAATGAAATATACTTGAAAATACAAGCAGGGTCTTGTATCTCTTTCTTAGTAGGATCTAAGAGAAACTAGGCAGGGTCCTAGATAAAGAGTTGGTGCTCTTTTATTTCGGTTGGTGTTGAATTGCCTCATGGTTGTTGCCATTGAACCAAATACAAAAGATAATAAAACTCTATCCTATGTCTCTTGTGCAATGTGTTGATGATGATGTGTTTTTGTTGATGAATGACCTGTGCTTAGTTGATATATAATTCATTGATAAATATGATGCTGAAGTGAATGTGAAATCATTATACAAGATTGGTAGAAAAAGTTGAAATTTGAATTTAGCCTTAGCTCACTGATTCACCCCCCCCCTCTCAATGAGCATTGTGTCTAACAAATACCTCAGTTGGTCTGTTTGGTACTTTGCATGCTAGAAAAGATCGAGATAGGGCGCCTCCTATTGAATGGTGGAACATGTATGGCTCATCATGCCCATGCTTGCATAAATTGGCAACCAAAGTGCTTTCACAGGTGGTTAACAGTTCCTCTGCAGAAAGGTGTTGGAGCACCTATAGCTTCATCCACTCAGTGAAAAGAAACTGATTAAATGAAAATCGGGCAGAAAGCTTGGTTTATGTACATTACAACTTGAGGTTGTTGACTCATTATTGTGAGCGGGCCAAAACTGATAGATCATATGTCACTTGGGACAACAATGTGGAGGAGCATAACTTGGAGGATGGAGCCTTAGCCAGTGTTTTAATAACTGGTCTGGTTCAAACCGGAACCGGCCGGTTTGACTGGCCAAAGGAAATGGAACAATGAACCGGCAGTCAACTCGGACCGAGGGTCTAGTTTGGTAATGAACCGGCCCGGTTCATTACCAAACTGGCCCTAACTGGCCGGTTCCGTAATAACCCGGTTGGCCCGGTAAAAGAATTGGGTTTTTTAAATTTTAATTGGTTTTTTAATAAAAAAACAAAAAACCTAAACCTAATTCGCCCTCAAAACAACAATAAATAAGTCTTAATGGTTTCAAATATACATATTATGTGTCTAATGATTTCAAATATACATATTATGTGTCTAATGGTTTGAAATATAGCTTGGAATGTTAAATATAATTTTTATGATTAAAATTGTAATTTTTTTTGTATTTTTTAATAGTCCGGTTCATTGAAATCAAACCGCTCCGATTCATTACCGGTTCCGGTTCCGGTCCGAGTTGACCCCTGACCGGTTTGATTCCCGGTTTCGGTTTTTAAAACATTGGCCTTAGCTTTAGAGCACTTGGAGGAAGAGCTTTTGGGCAATGAGGATGACCATGCAGCAGCAGCAGCAACGATGCTACCGCCATCTTCTACCTTTTTTCCAGATGCACCATCTTTTCCTAGAGGTTCAACTTCATGACCCTCATCTACATCAGTAAGGGGGGGTCGTGCAAGACCAAGTCTTGGACGTGGCTCAACATTGGTGGCTACTGGGGATGATAGTCCCACTCCCATTATTCATAGACCTGTTATCACATTTATAGTAGCTAGGGCTACCATATCTTCAGATTAGATTCCAATATTTTTCTCAGCCAATCCTTTACATTGAGATATTTGAGAACAACAGTTAATGAGCATTCATTCCAAGATCACTCGTACTTTCATGCAACTCCAGAGCAAACAGTACAGCCTTATGCCATGACTAAGCCTCATGATCTCAGATTTGATGATCGATGTAGCCATTTTTTGCCATGTAGAGCAGTATGATAGTCCCCAAATGTGTACAGCAGCAATGTTCCGGTGACAGTGGATGGTTCAGATGGTGTGTACAAGTATATGACCCAGCAAGTATATGGATGTGCATTGGTTATGATTGCATTACTCTTTTGCTCATTTTGGTAGCCTGACTTGGTATCTAGTGGTTATGATCCAGCAGTATATATATATATATATATATATATATATATATATATATGTGTGTGTGTGTGTTATAGGGACATGGTTGTTTCAATGAATATCTAAATGGTCTAATTTACTCAGAATATGAAGTTCTTGTTTATACTCATTGGTTGTACCCTCCTTAGGAGAATGGACGTGATCATTCCCACCATTTATGGCTTGCTAGTTTTGGCACCACCTTTCACTTTCCCCATCCATCCGTTCTTTTCCATCCTTGGTTTTACCTTGACTTTCACTTTAGCCTGTGATATGGAGGACCTCCACACTTTTGCCTCTTTGTTGGATAGCATCCCTGTTAGTTTGTGTCTCGGCTCTGAGTTGGCAACAAAACTTACCGAAGCCTTGATCCTTTTGGGCTAAGAGAACCCATTGGTGTTGGTTCCTGAGCTTAGGTGAGTTGGATTTGATACCTTGATCTCTCTAGTCGATTGCCCCAATGTTTGGCCTTGATTGTAGATAATCCCCCTAGTTGCTTGAGTTGTGTTGGCTAAACCTAAAGCAAATAGTACTACCATCATTACATGCATGTGGAAACTTTATCTTATCTTTTGTGCAAGCCCATGGAAATAAACTAAAAACTGTGCTTCTCAACACAATGAAAAAGGGCTATGAAAATGAATGAAATGTAAATACCCTGGATAAAAAGTTGCAATTAGTTGTGCTTATAAGCACACAAGAAATCCAAAGGGTCATAAGACCTAAGAAAGCAGTGGTTAAATGTATGCTAAATCCAAAGACTGTCGGCCATGATATTTATGTAATGATTAAATTCCTCACAAAGCCTACGGGTTGGGATGTGAGATGGAGTAAGGGACAACTAATTCTAAGTGTCCCCTAGAACCTCAAGTTACGGTTAGTTGTGCACCTAGTTACGGCGGTTCTAGTAAAGATCCTCACGGAGCTGGATTCAGCTTGGATGTGAGCAGTTGACATTTGCCAAGGTTGAACAAGCACCTCTCAAAACAACTTATTCCATTTGTGAGACACTGCCATTCCTTGTGTGTTTATTATCCAACATAAGCTTAAGTGTGTATTCCCTTTTCCCTTATCCAAAGTATCACAGTGTTGAGTCAGTATAGTCACCCCTTTATCCTGCCTTGCATTTTTCACTCTCACCCAATTCTAACAAAATTATCACAGCCATGAAGTGAGTATATTCTTGAGGTTCTATTTTGAGTAGTTGATTATTTTAACTTATATTTGATGTTATTATTGCTTAAACCACTAGTAATATGCTACTTTATACTTTGAGTCTTTCTATTAGAATGATTAAAAAGAGCATAATTTAACCATTTGCACTTGCAGCATCAGGCAGTTTAAGCCTGGGTCATATTTTGGTCAGTTTTGACCTGGTCAAACCCAGTTTGACCAAGTCAACTAGAGGATCTGAGTTGAGTTGGACCAGTGATGTTTGATGTTGATGATTTATGGTCCTTATATACCCATTTGATGGTTCCATGTAGCAGACACAGGTTTCAGATGATGGTTTGATGGTTTCTATGGTTATTATTATTATTTACAAACCATTATTTGTATTTGTCTGGGCATGGTCATGATTACAGATGATTATACGAATAGCCACAGGGTGTATGGGTACTCATCTCCAGTACATTTGGATCTTCTGAGTCCATTGGGATACTTAGTTGTCTGTTACAGGCACTTCCGGACGAGATTGTAGTCAGATTATCACTTTATTACAGATTTGCCATTTAAAATGGCCTGGCAGCACAATTTGATTTGTTATTTGGTTCACCTAGGGCGCTACAGAGGGAGCATGGCGTCCAACCACTTGTTATTACCATATTACCATGCCCCCAGACATTTTGGTGCAGTCATTTTTGGCCCCAGGGTACCAGGCAGTGAGCTACAAGCATTTTATTCTTTCACGGGTGACTTTTCTAAGGATAAAAATGGTTACTAAGGAATTCGATTTGGGCTATTGAGGCAAGGAAATGGCATGAGGTTGGTTCAGATGATTTGTGTGATGCATCCCACACATTCCAGAGCAGGTTACAGCATTCAGTGGGGCCCACACACACTCCGGGCTTTTATATTGTGTCATTGAGGGGGCACGATTTGGCCATGTGGCCACAATATTGTATCATGATGATTTATTATATGTTATTGTGCCATGGGGACATGCTAGAGAAGGATGAGTACACCTCCCAACCCCACCATGAAATTATGTCATGTTGTCTAGTCACTTTCATGTGGTGCGTCCCCCTTGGGCGACTTAGCTAGTGCACCCCCTCTATTTTTAAGTTGATCCATGTATGTATTATTTGGGCTCATCATAGCCATTGATTATCACTTATGTATCTTTTGATCGCAACCACTCATTAAAAAGATGGATAGGGTTTTGGTCTCTCTCATTCCTATTTAAAAGAGAGACCCCCCTCATTGTAGAGGGACTTTTGGCTCTGGATCTTTGGCAATAAAGAATTATTTTGGGAAAAATCTTGTGCCTTTGTCATAGATTATTCTCGTGCTTGATTGTAGCTTTGATATCCTGTCACATCTTTGTTGATTGATGAGTTTTCCATGCTAGACGTTTTTGCTTGATGTGTGCTCTACAAGAGGGCGACTTCACTGAAGGATTCTATGGGGCTTCTTCGGATCTCTTCGTTGGATGAGTAAAATAATCAGGGAGTAGTTCTTATTTATCTTTGATCAATATTTATGCTTTTTTATTCTTCTTGCATCATTTACTTTCCTTTTATGTAAATCAATTCTCATTGAGATTGTCATCTGCAGGAAGGGGGGCGCACTTGCTGTTGGAGGAAAATCGATTTCACTTTGGGAGCTGTCAAATCAACTTGGAATTGCTTCGAGGGAGTTGGAACATCATTGCACTTGGCATCTGCAAGTCACAGGAGGTAAGTACCATTGATTTTCTTGAGCTATTCATCTATTCCATTTGTCTGCAGTTACTTGTTCATTAAAACCCTTACTTCAAATTATTCGGAAAATTCTTTGGGTTGGATTACTTGGTTTACTAGCAAACCATTTCTGGGTTTTTATCTTAAGGCCAAAACTCAAGTGGGTTCTCAAGGGTGTCATGCTCTAAGAAATCCATCTGCCCCTTTTCCCTAGGCACTGATCTTTAACCATTGCGCCCTCCTTGGTTAGTCTATCTGTCGAGTTGTTAAACCCTTTCCTGTTGAGCTTGTGTACCTTGATACTGTCAAATCTCTTTGCAAACTGTGCTAGAAAGCCTTTAACTTTTCAGATCTACTCCTTGGGACCATTTTCCCCGATTTAAGGATCACATTTCCCAAGGCAATCATATTTGATCATTTGTCCTAGCACTTGAATCCTGGTATCATACTTAATTCTCAATTCATTGTGTCTAAACATCCAAAGTCTAACCTTATCTTTCATAAGCCTCCACAGTGACCTTGTTTCCTTAAAATCTAGGGTTCTTCACCCTTCACCTTACGTACCCTATCTACATAGCTTGATCTGGTGTTTGGGTTAGATCTCTCCTGTCAGGAGTAGATCAGGGTCTCCCCCTTTACTATCTATGGCTTGGATAGTATAAAGTGAAGAGTGCCTCGATTGGCATGACAACCAATCCATCTTGGGGATCGAGGCCCTCTTGTGTCACCTCTTTGGTTGCCCGTCCCCTTTGTCGTCCTGTATAGGATCATCTATTGGGGCATCTACGAGTTGTGTGATAACAAGACCACGGGAAAAGAAATTAGAAATTTCCCGTGGCAAGTGGAAACATCCATAAAATCTAATTTTCTTGTCTTTTCTTGTTTACAATACTTTCAAGTTTCAAGTTTCTGCACTATCGACTATTTTATATTTATTATGGTATATTTTGTGAACATTACATGGCAATTCAAGTTTGAAGTTTGAAGTTGAACATACCTTTGAACTTCACTATTTGCAACTTTGCATTATTGAGTCATTGACTGCATAAAAGCATATTATGATAAGTTATAACTCTTTGGTAATGAATATGATGCTTTGTGAATTGTCTCAAATTCAACTTTCATTTCATGGTTGATGTTTTCTATTATAGAGTCTAGACTCTAGACTATAGTTTGGTTACAAGTACAACTTTAGTGATCACAAAATGTTATATATTGAAAATTTGAAGCTGTAAGGTTGATGTTATAGATACTGGACCTATGGTTGACGAATTCACTACTATATGATTGATGATTGATGAATGATGTTATATGGTATTATGGTTTATTTCATGTTTTAATGCTTTCCATAACTAATTCAACATTCTACAAGCATTTGTTAACATATATGCATCAAACTATATAAAAAATATACATTATATAAAAAACGCTCCCGAAATGCTCCCAAACCGGAATCTTTTGAAAATTTCGCTTTGCGCTCCCGCTCCCACTCCCAAATAACCTTGGTTTAAAACACTAAAACACACAAAGCACTTCAAAGTAGTTTGCTTATTTCGTTTCGTCATTTATTTTTGCAATCTTTAAAATAAACCCCCTTGTTTTCTCGAAATACTGCACCAGTCGAAAGGGATTTCCCGAGTAAGTGGTGTGTGGAAAAGAGACTCTTGGGTTTAGTTAGCTAATTAACTCATTCTAAAAATTTTAAAATTAACCAAGGCTCCTTCCCTGTATGCTCTATACCAATGCGGCTTATTCCAACCAGTTGGCCAATCTATAAATGGTAGAGTGACTAGATTAATAGGACAATCCGAACAACTTATCTTTGAGAACTCAGAGGGTTGCAAAGGGTGACTACCACGGAGTCAAGGGGCTACGTTAAGAAGGTTATGCTCACCCCGTTGGACACTTGGTAAAGCTGCTTTAAGCGCTCAGTTGAAGGAGTTGAGTTTATTCGGGCCAAACCAAGAATAAACCCACTAACAACCAAAAAACCTTAAAATAAAATTTACCAAGAACAATCTGCATCACATTATACCTTTTTCAACATTTAGTTTACAATTGGCACTGGTCTCATTGCAGATACTTTTGATATTAATGCTTAAAATGGTGAAAATTAATGATGAATGTTGATTAATCTAAATTGTATTGTTCTTGTGTTCTAACTCCTATATTTTAGCTTTTTCCTTTGTAGAGTAAAAGCCTTAGATTATTTTTATAGGGACCACCCCCTTGGCTTCGCTAGGAGTAGCCTAGACGAAGGAGTCGAGTATTTAGGTGACAGCACTTGACTCTGACTTGCCCCCAATGACACACCGACCGGCTTGAAGATTTCTGTCACGCTCCCCCCAGGTGTGTATTAGGCGGTAACAGAGAATCGAGATGACTTTTTAAACCACTCTTCGACAACTTTTGTTTTACGTCTGACCTTATCCAAAGTTGTGATATTGTGCATTTCTAACTCATTCTTTATTTATGGTTTTAACCCATGCATAAGTCTAAAGTCTTTGATCTTCTGTTAATTCAGGTACTCGTGTTGCCAAGGCTTCCCATTCTTGTGTGTACTCCAGTCTCCTCCACATCGCCTTTTTGTTGTATTCTAGTGATTTTGCAAAAAAAAACTTCTTTGTTACACCTTGAAATCTCTTAAAGAAGTCATTTTTTAATGTGTCCCAGCTATAGGAGCACACCTTAGTGGTCTATTTCCACAGCATGTACCAGTTATATGCTTTACCTTCAAGCTGCATCGAGACATTTTTTACATTTTCGTCATTGAATTGAATATTATGTGTGCAAAAAAATTCTTCTGCCTTATTAATCCAGGCTACACATTGTTTTTCATCTCCCTCAAATTTCAGCAACTCTAGTTTTAATCTCATTGGGTATCCAAACATGGGTTGAACTAAAAAAGGAAATGATTGGCTGATGTTAAAAATTGTTAAGTTATTGGGACCCACACTGGTTTCTGGAACTGCTCCCTGGGAAGAACTCGGTTGAGAGTAGTGGTGCTTGTTGAACTGGGGTTGACAGAGGATTTTATGTCATTGATGACTGGTTTGGATTTGGAGGATTGGAGTTGGCAGAGGATTTTCTGTCATTGATGAACTTCGCTAGTTTCTCAATCCCAGCATCTATTTTTGTGTTGATTTGCATTGTTAAATCTATTGTCAGCTTATCCCGTCTTTGTGGCATCTTCCTTGTTACATCTGTAATGATACTGTGCCTAAGACTCTGCGTTAACTCTTCTTTTAGCTCGGTATTTTATTTTTAATCTCTTCTAGTAGATCTGCTTGGATTTTATCTAATCTCACGTTTATGTTCTCAAGTTTCTCGAAATCCCGTTGATGCCAGATGGTCTTTTTCTAGTTTCTCAATCCGGGAATTTATCCCAGACATTTTTCTCATTACGGGAGGGGTGAACTTTGAATCAATTTTCACTGAGTTTCAGCTACTGGCAGAAACTTAACCGGGTTTAATAATAAAAAAAACTTTACCAGGTTTAGTAAAAAAATATTTACCAGGTTGGTAAAAAAAATTTACCGGGTTGGTAAATTCTTTTAACCAGGTTGGTAAATTTTACCAGGCTCTGATACCAATGTCATGAGTACACAGTTGCAAATAAAGTAATAATCCAGAATATATATATATATATATATAGAGAGAGAGAGAGAGAGAGAGAGAGAGAGAGAGAGAGAATCTTTACAAGAATGATATTCGGTATAAATATATCCCTTGTGCCTTTCAATTGAAGGGTTGTGTCATTACATGCCCAATTTCTTAGTTTATGTTAATATAAATTTAATATTTCTTATTATTTAATTATTTTGTCTTTTTATTATTATTTGTCTTTTACTTTATTATTATATTATGATTTAATATTAATTCCTATCTTTTAATATCTATAACAGTTTCATAGCCATTCAATGGAGAACTGGATGACTCCCAAGAGACAACTTGCTTACCTTTTTTATTCTCTTGTTCCATTTCTTAAGTCTCATTATCTGCCAACTCTTTTAAATAAATCCAATCAAATTGTGAAGAATGATGCCAGATCTGAATATATAAGTCTGAAATATCTATTGTTAATAGTTATCTAGTACTTATTAATTCATTAAGAATAAAGACATAACAAGGCCTTTGATCAACTAGGAATTCTAATAGAACGTGTTTATTGACATAATTAAACCCAATTTTGAATATTCATCTCTAAGGTCTTGCAAATCAGAACACGCCCTTCAAAGACAGGGATAAAGAATTTGGGTAAAACAAGATATCTAGCAAGTCGATGTTAACCCTAATTAGCATACCTGCATTGGGCTGTGAAATATCTCAATAAACGGATAGTCCTTCCTTTGACGAGCTATACAAAAGCCTGGATACTTAGGGCATTCAACCTGTTTTATCACAAGCAAATGACAACACCTCGTAAATATGGTTGATATCAATAAATAGCATCTTAGATAATTAATTTCTAGAGCAACTATTATAAGCTAATGACAGCAGCAGAGATTACAATATGACATGTATTTCATGGAATAAAATAAATACTAAAATAGCAAGGATAAAAGCAGCAGTTTACAGAATGCTAGGAATCTTTCAAATCCCACATTTTCTCACATAACAGTCCTAAATATACCAATCAGAGTAAGCAATTGTGACACTGTGCTTTTAGATAAGCTACACATGAACAACTCTTGCAGGCTTGCGTTGATGATAAGTCTTCAAAGCATATGCTTGTCTTGCAAAATAATGAGGCACGTCATGCTTAAAAATATGCACCTAAAATGATATGCAATCTTCATATGGAAAATTCCTTCGATTATACAATGAAAATTTTAAAGGACAAGAAAAATTCAATAAACAAGAGCATGGTCATGGTCGCAGTAGAAGCCAAGGAAGAAAGTGCAACAATCAAAATCAACAATATTTTAGGAGATCTCCAAATGCTCCTAACAACAAATCAAGGTGCACATATGACTCCAATGAAGTACAAAAGATGTCTTTGCATTCGACATGTTGATTTTTGTAGCATGGGACGGGTACTTCTACATAGGCCAAGTGTATGGCATGCAGGAGTCGCCTAAGAGATCTCTCAGACTCTGGAGTTTCACTTTAATAAAGTGAACTATTACAGTGGATCTACTTTTGTTATTACTTTATGTAAAGTAGAGGGCCCATGGTATTTCATAGTCCATGGTATTGGCCCTAAGTATTTGCATATTGTAATGTTATAAAAGTCAGCCTGGGTGAGAGGATGAGACACAATAGAGACAACAGTCACACAGAGGGTTGGAGGACTTTCAGCTAAGTGTGTCAGGCAGAGTTTGAGGAACGAAGCAAGGGGCAATTGAGGACTAGTAACTAGCAAGATCGAAGGACTGATCTTGAGGTTTGATAGCTAACTTATATAATTGTATTTTCCTCGGTGGGCCATTATCCCATGAAGGGAACCCGAGCATTTTATATTATTAATAAAATCAATCTGTTGGCTGGTTTTTCCCCAGTTGGGGTTTTCCAGGGTAAATCTCAATGTGTCAAATGTATGTGATGATTTCCTGAGTTATTTCCGCTACATTATTTTGTTGAAAGCTAGCGTGTTTTCAGTTGATGATTTAAGTAAATATTCGGGACTAAAGTCGGGTATGGATCTGTAAAATCCAACAGGACATGTGGCAGAAGAGTGTAGAACAAGGAATGAAAATGTGCCCCAGCATAAAAATATTAAAAATAAAAACTCCAAACAACATTCTAATTCAAATGCTTCAACTTCAACTCAGTATTCAGATAACAAAGATTATGGTTATGAATGTGTTCACACTTGACAGCCAATCAACAATTACATTTTGCAGACTCAGTTGCCACCAACAAGAATATGAAAAAGAATTATGAAGATTGGATACTAGAAACAGGGGCTACACAACATATGTGCTATAGAAAATATTATTTTTGGACATATCAGGATATGGAACTTAATCTGATTTATTTGGCAGATGACACAACCCGTACTCCTCAAGGAAAAGGCTCGGTCCATTTCTCTTCCAAGAATTGGAAAAGTATTACTTTCCAATGTCTGGTATGTTCCAACCTTTAGAAAAGAACTTGTTATCCCTGGTCCTAATTAGACAAGGAGGTTATCAAATCATTATGGAAGATGGCTTGATCAAAAACAATTCAGTAAAGAACAACTTCGAGACAGTGATGAAGGGTTGTGAAGATGGAAAACTTTTGAGGATACAAGGCACAATCATTCCTCACAACCAGGATCTTCCAGCATCAATGGGCTTATCCCTTGGCTCCTTAAGATTATGGCATTACAGATTTGGCCATTTGAACTTTGAAAGCTTGAGTAAACTTATAATAGAGGAGATAGTTAAAGGGTTGCCTACTTTCAAAAGAGAAACTGCTAAGTGTGAAGCATGTACAATTGGAAAACAACAGAAATATCCCTTTCACCCATGTACATGGCGAGCAAACAAATCTTCTTTTGGTGGATGCAAATACTTGATTCTTTTCATTGATCACTTTACAAGAATGACTTGGGTATACTTTTTGAAGGATAAATCAAAGGCCTTTGAAAATTTCATACATTTTCAACACTTGGTTGAAAATTCTATCAAAGAAATAATCACCACATTGGGAACAAATAATGGGGGAGATTTCACTTCAAATGAATTTAATGATTATTGCAAGAAAAATGGAATCAAAAAGCAATTGACAAATTCGTATACTCCACAGCAGACTGGGATCACAGAAAGAATGAATAGAACTCTAACAGGATGTAGCGATCCAGATTTATGTAATTATTCCATCTAGGAAATCAACACATCAGGAATTGTATGCACACAAAATATTGGTTAAACACAATGATCACTCACCACCTTCAACATAGAGAAACCCCAACGTATACACAAATTGTCAATCCAACATAGGGCAGAGTCAATAGAATGAATAACTCCAAGAAATCCCCAATTGCAAATTCAAAGAGAAATGCAACAATAAAATGAAAACTTAACACATATGTAGTAATAACCACCACCATCCACACTTGTGAGGTAGCATGGCGACCACCCTCAATACACATAGCCATGCACCAAAAAAAAATTGTCAACTATTGACTTTGCACAATGACATTACCTTGTGGTTATACCAAAACAATCCCCTCTATAAATGATGATCCTCTACTCATGCAAAAGACACGACCCTTTTAAAAGCAAAAAAAACAAAAAATAAAAACACCGCCAATGTCCATAAACAATCTTTCACCCCTAATTTGCAAGCAATATTGATAAAGATATAATGATTACAAAAATAACACTTGTCTTTATGAAGATTGATCCTATTTAATAAACCCGTGATTCTTGTCCCCAGATATTGTTCCATCATTACTCAAGTGTCTGCATTCCATGCCAGCCCACTAGTCATAGACATAGACAAAAAGTATATATACCCTCACTTGTAGAAAACAATGCATTCGGGTTTTCCACTCAATAATATATGGAAAAAAATATACATATAAATTCAACGGAACTAAATAAAAATAAAAATAAAGATAAAATAAAATAAAAATGTCACTTCAGAAACTTTGTCGGCTTCCTTCAAGGATAGCAACCTTAAAGAAGGCTATCCATTCGAAAAGTCTTAACTACATGTGATCAATGTACCATCCCATCAATGTAATCCCATCACTATGAGGATCCTCTCCAACAATAAATAGAGAGAATTTATAGGTTCTATGCCAAATACATCTTATGATACTTGAGTAAAAATTCAAAAGAAACTACAGGGTTGGCAGGCGTAGGTGGAATTATCTTTGACTCCAAGGGGAACAAGCAACAAGAATACGCCTGGGGCATTGGGAGAACAACGAATAATGGTGCGGAATGGCTCACTTTAATTAAGGGTTTGGAGCTGGCCAAAGACATGGGAATTGAGGAAATGATCGCCATAGGAGACTCCCTAATTATCACTAGGGAAGCAAGAAATATTTCTAGAAACCGAAAGAACCCCTCCTCCAAGATGCATCACCTTCTAAACTGCCTAGCCAAGGAAGTTAAATCAATTAACTTCCTTCATGTTCTAAGAGGCCATAATCGCCAAGTAGATAGTATGGCTAATAAAGCTATTGGTTTGAGATGTGGTGTCCTAGAGAGGGATAATGTTACTCTTGAAAACATTTGGTTCCCTTAACTCTGCTTTCCCTCCCACTAGAATCGGTGGCCAAACCTTGGTCTTGACCCCCCTTGGATCGTGCTTAATGGCAATCAAATCGCTTTATTGCACCACTTCTTTTACTACACCCCCATGGACCATTCGACAACCTACCATTCCCTCCAAGCATGTCCTCCGGATCTACCTTGGATCTCCACATGCTTCACTCGTAAATGCCAAAGGACTGTCCTACGCCTTAGCCACATGGCTCGCATGCGTAAACTGGAGGAGATCTGTCAGTTTCGAGGAAAGTTTTTAATCACCAAAGGGATTGCTTATGCCCTCATTCGAGCCTCTGCCCTGTGTCCGCCTTTAGTTTGTAAGAGTTCTGTTTTCGTTTTCAATTTCGCACATTTTGCTTGGTGCTGGAGACATTGCATGGACATGGAGCATTTTATTTCTGGCCCTCCAACCCTGAGTGTCCCTGAGGTTCTGACGAATTGTCTTCGCTGCAAAAAACCACTCAGAAGTGTTTTTGGTGCCCATAGTTGGGTACACTCAATTTCTGATGGAGCACATGACATTGTGCAAGACGATGTGCAGGTTAGCCCTCCAGTTCATGGTCTTTGTCATTTGAACTGGTAAGGAAGGAGGAGCGCCTGGGTAACACCCTTGAAAAGAAAATTCATGCCAACCCTGGCGGTGGACAAGGACTTGAAAGAAACTATGACCTCAAGGAAGTCATGAGTCATATAAATGACTTGGAAAACCAAATCAGGTTGACGAGAAACGAGAACCTTGAAATGAAGCGAGCCCTAACCCGTCCGTTTTCCCTTGCCCAAGCAACTCATTCTGAGGTCAAGCATCACAACAATAAGATTGCGGATCGGGTTTGTAAACTTGAAGAAGTAATGGGCGCAATTCACCCTCATGCGAGCACAATGGAAGCTCAAAAGGAAGTTGCGAGCATAAAGGGGGTAGCTCAGATGGAGGCTGCAGGCATAAGGGAAGTTCAGATGGAGGCTGCGGGCATAAATGAAGTCGTTTAGATGGAGGTTGCGGGCATAAAGGAAGCTGTGAGCATAAAGGAATTCGTTCAGATGGAGGCTGCGAGCATAAAGGATGTTAGCTGGAGGCTGCGGGCATAAAAGAAGTTCAGATGGAGGCTACAATCAGTAAAATTCTGGAAGTTGGCAGGAAGCTAGATATGCTAAAAAATGAACTGGTCAACTCGAGGCTAGAAGTAGGAGCACACTCAGCGAAGGATAGGAGCGCAGTGAATGAAGAAAACAACTTCCTGGAAGCATGCCTCCGGCACTAGACTCCTGGTTTCGGGTTACACTCTGTTTCTGCATAATTTATGAATTCTATTTTGTGGTCTCTTAGTTATACGTATTACTTGGATATTTGGCCAAAGGCATTAGCCTCCCGAAAGTATAGAATAGGTTTTGTCAGTCTGCTTTCTCTTGTTAGAAGTCTCATTCTGGACAGATAGTAAGCTCCCTACTATGTTTTGTTTATGTAATGTTTTGCTTCTGCATATTTTTGCTCGAACAGTATGTAAGAAGATAGAGCTTCCACAGATTAGGCATTTTTCATGATAGCTACAAGTTAAAGAAAGATGAACAAGGTGTAATGGATGTTGTCCTGTTGTGGGAGCAATCCTATCTATATTCTCTATACTCTTCTTTTTATATATAATCAAAATCTCTTCAACCGTTTCTATTAAAAAAAAAAAATTCAAAAGAAACTAGCACCTGGTTTTCTCTATTTACTGTTTACACTCTTCATCCAGAAATTATAAATAATAAATTAATTGGCAAAGGATGACAAATCGTCAAGACAAAGGATTTTACAATGGTCGTTACCGTTATCATAAAAACCTAAGTCACCTGACATAGGGACACGGGACACGTAGGACACAAAAATACGAGAGTCCGACACGGACATGGTGACCCCCGAAATCAGGACACGTAGGATACGTTTTATATACATATATATTTTTTTTTAAATGTATTAAAATTTAAAAATATAGACATATAGATCCAAAAATATTTAGAAACTAGAACATTTACAAATATTCAATAGAAATTAGAATAAAAACACATTAATGATTACACATTTGTCATTCACAAATCACGATTCACAACACATTTGTCATTCACAAATCACAATGAGACGCAGATGCATGTCGGAACCATATTTCTCATTAAGTCATCAAAATCAAAATGTATACATATATGTCGGAATGCCACTGGGCACTGGCAAATGCCAAATAGACTAATGGTAAATACAAAAAGGGGTGGATCAAGATGGGAGAATCCCATATGTCAGTAGTCCTCCTCCATGACTGAATCAACATACTCATCACTGCCACTGCCACTGCCCTGATCCTCATCCTCCTCCCCCTCCTCCTCCTCTCTGCCCATCTGACGATCTGCATCTGCTGCTGTGGAGGATGACCCCTCTATACGATCACTATCATCAAAAGTGACCGGCTCTAGCACTGGATCATTAAGATCCATGTTGGCTAATGCCACCTCAGTACTGCTGTCCAAACCCATATCATCAGGAAAGACATCCCACATCTTTGTCTTTCCCTTCACCCACTCCTCCCTCTTCCTGTAAATAAGACGAAGGTTGGAGTGCACATACACCATCGACTCTGCCCTGGACTGCTCAAGCCTGCTCTTCTTCACACTGTACAAGTTCCCATATGTGCTCCAATTCCTCTCACAACAAGAGGATGATGTAACTTGAGAGATGATCCTCAAGGCTAACTTCTGTAGAATAAGGGATGCTACCCCATGAGTTGCCCACCAAGCATAGGGTTTCTTACCCCCCCATCTCTAAGCACATCATAGCCTCCAAATCTCCCAGTGCCACTGGAAAAATCAACAAAGCTGTCCTCTGCCTCCTCAAGCATGTCGCTATCCTGAAATAGCCGTCTAAGTGCTATCTTCCTCCCATTTGCAATCTCTACATCCATGTGAGGAGGGAGTCTCTATGAGGCCCCCGATCCACCAGTGAGCCACTCCTGAGTGTAGAACTTGGGGTTCAAGGAGTGGGCCAAGCAATGCAAAGGTGTGCAATTCTTATCCCACCTGGAGATAAGAATATCCCGAATAATGGTCCATAAGCTCTCTGCCGATGTCCCATACTCGGGACACTCATTCTCCATGACAATGGACCTCGTGGACTCAATCATGGAATCCCACCCCTCATAAACCTCTGCTAGGATGGGTTGGTCCGTGTCTGCAAACCGCAACAAAGAAATGATTGGCTCCATGATCTTAATGCTAAGATCTACCGTGTCCCACCAACCATCATTTAACACCGTGTCCTTCACCTTTTGTGAAGCAGCCTGATCCGTCTTTCTCCAAAAAGCCCAAAACTCTGAAATCACCATGGACCCAAGAGCGGTTTTGACCTCCCTCAACCTCTTGAGCATGATGAATGAGGAAGCAAACCGAGTATCTGCAACCTTCAGCAATGAAAGCTGTGTGTATTGTTTGTAGATGGTGAGGGCATTTGTGTGTTTTTGTACAAACTTATGGATATGGCGTGCATCCTCAATAAGGTTTCTAATCCATGTCACATCCGAAGCAATGGCTTTCAATGCTAAATTCAAGGAATGGACAATGCAAGGTGTCCAAAAAACCTGTAAGAGCAATAAAAGCATGTATCAATGACTCTACAACACTAACATTGCAATGACCAAATTCAAACAATGAGCAAATTAGAAATGAAAGGTGTCCAAAATGAACATACCTGTGGATATTTAGCTTCCACAATCATGCCAGCAGCCTTGCAAACAGGTGCATTGTCCGTGATGATTTGTACACACGAATCAACACCTACTTCTTCAATGGTTTTGATGAATAAATCGCCCATAAATTGTGCATCCTTGTATTTCCCAAGAGCATCCACCGCTTTCAAAAACAACGGTCCATTTTGGAAAGATACCATGAAATTGATGAGTGGATGGCGTGCGGGATCCGTCCATCCATCATAAACAACACTCACACCGCATGAGGGCCATGTTGTTCTAATTGGCTCAAGGATTTTATCTACCTCCTTCTTTGCTTTAACCAACAATGTGGTTCTAAGCTTCTCTGAACTAGGAGGCACATAACCACTTGGAGCTCGATCCAAGATAGTTTTAACCATCTCAAAATACAATGGTGACCGTGCAACATTGAATGAGATGAAGTTGAGGTAGAAGAAAAATGCAATGGTAAGGTCTACCTCTTCTAGCGCCTCTTGTTGGAAAATCCTATCCATTGGACCACCGGTAGATTGCCTCTTTCTTGTTTGATGAGTATCCCCACGCCCATGACTGCTAGAGCTAGGTGGAAATGGAGGCTTGGTGCTAGAGGGCTTTCTCAAAAATGGAAGAGGATCATCCTCTTTTTTCTTGCTTGCTGCTGCCACCTTCCCTAACCCAACATGGTCCTCTTTTTCCATATTCCTCCTTTGGTTAACACTCACCGCTTTGCATGAAGAAATCCCACAAGAAGGAAGGGCCAACAAATGGCCCTTAACCCGGAAATATGTGCTCATGAACTCATGCTTGCAAAAATTGCATCTCCAAGACACATTACCTCCCCCACCAAGCTTTGCCCCGGGCCCATCTTTTCTTGTCACATACTTCCACAAAGGGTATTTTTTTTCTTGGGCTTCTTGTCTTGCTAAAACAGGGTTAAATGGAGCATGAGCTTGAGCTCCACTAGCAGTCGATGGAGCACTTGACGGAGGAGGAGAACCGCTTGTGCTTGATGGAATAGGAGGGGAGGCACTAGATGGTGCATTTCTCCCTCTCCTTTGCCCCCTACCTCCTGCCCTAGCTGGTTGAGACATTCCTTTTGTTGTGTGATGGTTGAGCTTGCAATCCTCTCCACAAATCCACCGGAATGCACTTGGAATTGCTTGGATAGCCTTCAAATCGCCTTCAAATCTCCTTCACCTGCACATACAATCACTCTCAGCCAACTCCTTCCTTGCAAATGACAAAAAGAAACTCAAATTTTGGTTTTAAAACATACCCGGCCGCACTTTTCCGGTTTTTAGTGCACTTTACGTGTCCTGTTTTAGGGACGTGTGTCCGACAGTCGGGACACGTTAACAATTTGTGTCCGATTCGCTTCAACCGCGTGTCCGAAAACAGGATTCGATGAAAGTTCGAATCGGACACCACCTCAGGTTGAATCGTGTCCGATTCGATAGGGACACGACACGCCGAGGGTTTTGAACAAATCCTGTTTCTTATATAAAAACTAATTAATATCTCTCTCTCTCTATCTATATATAATGTTTAATTTATTATAAACAATATTATTAAATTTATTTTCATAAAAATGCAAATAGGTTTAAAAAACTAAAAACATGTATTCTTCTTTCTTCTAACATAAGAGATAGGTCATAGGTTAAAAAACCACTAACGAATAATAACACTTAGTTATGATTTACAAGAGTAAGCACATATATATTTATTTTATATATCTATATATATATATATATATATGTGCTTACTCTTGTAAATCATAACTAAGTGTTATTATTCGTTAGTGGTTTGTTAACCTATACTTTAATGATGACATTTACAAATTAGAAAATAAGGTTTAAAATATGCATATATTTAGATTCATATTTTGATGTATATTTTATTACTTTACTATTAAAGAATAAAGTTTTAAAATATATATATATATATATATATATATATATATATTATTACTTTATTATTAAAGAATAAAGTTTTAATATATATATATATATATATATGGATATATTTTTTACTTTATCATTAGAGAATAAGGTTTTAAATATTTTAGATTCATGTTTGTATTACTTTACTATTAAGGAAAATATATTTGACTCCATTGACTAGTTAATATGCACGATTTGGCTCAAATCTAATTTATAGTTGATCAATAATTTTTCAATTTATATTCATATCACTAGTTATAAAATTTGATATAATTAAAGTCCCTATATTTAACATAATAGATATCACTAGCCTTTGAAAAATGTAAAGATAACGATTATGATCACATTTTTTTACAAGAGGAGAATAATAATGTGAAAAGAAAGGGAAGTATTATCTAGAAGGACCAATACATAAACTTGAGCAAAGACATTTTGATACTTTACCACCTCAAAAGAGAACTAGGAAGTATTATCTAGAAGGACCAATAGATAAACTTGAGCAAAGACATTTTGATACTTTACCACCTCAAAAGAGAACTAGGGTAAACTATTCATGAAGATATCGAATGAGTAAGAAGACAAATGAGTTATATCTCCATAATTAAGTTCTATATGTGTGAGGGTTGTTCATCTTATTTGAATCATGCATAACTGATAGATTATATATTAAATAAAATTTGACATGTCTTTAGGGTCGAAGATGACTTCATTTCTTCATTTTATTGCTTGACCTAGTTGGCACGAACTAGTAACGTGGATGGATTGAGATTGGCTAGCATCCATCCATTTGAAACTAAAGGAAGAAATTGTAATTGTAACATGTGATTCTCTGATATTGGTAGTTCATGACAAGATATTAATTTGATGGGATGCTATTTCATGTTGTTATTTAGTAAGATATTTGTTTTGTTTCATTATGATATATATCATGCAGTTTTGAGGTGTTGTCCACTGTTTATATGGTTATGATATCATGTTATGTTTTACGTTCAGAATGAAATTTTGTTTTATAATAATGATAAAATTCATGGACTTTAATGAAGAAAATTATGATGGGTTTTAATGGAATACCAACATCATGCTTAATTATTGCATCATGAGTGTTATTATATAAGGATGTCACACAGAATATTCAGTGGAATATGTGATGATTTAGAAGAAACATTATGACATATTGTTAAGTTGGGAAGATGATGACTAATCATGGTTCACGGTGGTGAGTGGAAGTGTGTTCCAGGTAATCTACTCAAAAGGCCATGAGAGGCCTATCTTCTATGATTTCTGAAAAAATTTGGATTCCCAACCCGGTTTCAAGTTTTGGTTTTTCACATGAAATTTAATGCCCAAACCCCATAGCTGTAAAATCACTTTACATGCATGAAAATTTAATTTTTCTTGATACACATAGAAAATTTTCAACTTTAAACAACTCAGAAAATTATAGGACAGCCACACATAAATTTTTGACACAGTGATTTTTGACCAACTTGGTCCAGGATAAAACCCCGAAGGGAAAACCTGTTCAGAGAGAGAATTTTATTATTCTAGGAAAAAATACAAATTCAGAACAGCAGTACTTACTACTTATCTCCTTATTTTTTCTCGAAATACG
This sequence comes from Larix kaempferi, assembly GCA_027924585.1. Lineage (NCBI taxonomy): Eukaryota > Viridiplantae > Streptophyta > Pinopsida > Pinales > Pinaceae > Larix > Larix kaempferi. The sequence goes on along the minus strand of BSBM01000431.1, from coordinate 8,283,321 downwards.
TGCCAGAATCACTCTGAAAAACTGCTGTACAATTTCCTTAATTTTTCTGCCTGTATGGCCTCACACATGTGGCTGTACGGACTGTACTTTTCCAGCAGTACAGTCTGTATTTTTCCTGGAAAAATGTGCTAGCTCTCTGCCTTGAAATCTGCGCCCTCTTTGCTCGATTTCAGTGCCTGTACGAACTGTTGTAGGGACAGCAACTAATGCCTGTCAGTCTGCCTTGGGATTTGTGCCCAGTCTGCACCTGTACAGCCTTCACATGTACCAGTAATTACTCAGCAGTACGGCCTCATTAATTACACCAGCAAACTCAGAAATTTGTCTCGATTTCTGTGCCCAACAATGATGACTGTACAGCCTGCATTAATTACATTGATTGCTTGTCTAGAAAATCGTGCCCTCCATTGAAAATCATGCTCTTCTCAGCTCCTTGATTTCTGTGCAAAGGTTTTATTCTCTTTTGTCCTCTTGACTCCTCTTCTTTTCTCTCTTGTTCTCCAAATCTCATGGGTAACAATGAATTAGGTTTGAATGTCTTTCCCTAGTTTTATTTGATGTAACCAACTCCTTTCATCCAATGGCTAGGATTAAAAGTTAACTTGATGAGATCTAGGGTGCTCATTAATTGCTTACATTTTTCTCATTAAATGAATTTAACTCGCATCATTTAAATAATTAATGAGCACTTTAAATATTTCACCCACATTTTAATTTCTCATAAAGTCAATTTAATTTTATAACCTCAAACCTCCTTTCTAAAGTGACTTTATAAAAATAAAGGACATCACACTTAATAAAGTACTAGGGACCTCATTTAATGTTGTCCACCTCTAGGCATCACATGGGTGAACAACACTTGTTGTGGTACATTTTCAACAATTTAATGGGGGGCCCATAACCATGAATGAGAATGATGATACTATATACTTTTATGGACTAGGGGACAACCCAACAAATAATCCTATGCCAGCTACGGTTCTGATGCCTGGTCGACCAAAATCCAGTGCAGCCGATGAAGCGACCAGAGGAGACCAAGATCCGATGCAGCCAATGAGGTCTAATTCCAGAAGTTCATGGCTTGAGTTACACTACCCATGGAGGGAAGTATATGGAGAAGGACATCCAATGCCTAGGGTTGGTTTCCTTGGAGGGATATGGAGGAAGTCGGGGCCAACCTTTCGTGATGCCTGGTTGACCAAAATCCGATGCAGCCGATGAGGTTACCAAATGTGACCAAAATCTGGTGTGGCCGATGAGGTCAAAATAGATACCGAAAGTAGACCAAAATCCTGTGCGGCCGATGAGGTCCATAGATTGGTTTAGCAATTATGCTAACCGAGAAGCTTTTGATGCTTGTTGTACTGTCCACGGACAAGCTACGGTAGAGGACCCATGTCATGGCAAGCGGGACCACCTGGAGTGTTGGCGTGGAGGGTTATGGAGGTTGCTCGGGTGGTATGATTCTAAGGGAGAGGGTGAGTAAGCAATGAGGGAGTTTTGGGAGGGGATGTGTTGTCTTTCTGTCTCATTGAGTTGATTTTGATTTATTATCTATTTATTCTTACCGTTTATGCCATGTTTACGAAGTGTATGATGAAGTTAATGCAGAATTTGTATGAATGGTTGTATATCAGACCCTAGGTAATTAAACAAGAGCATGTTGTAATAAGGGCATTGAATGTATTAGTGAAGGAGGAAATTCTTGTGTGCTGGCCACACGTAAGAGTTTTCATCTTCACAATAGTATTAAATATATATATACCATATATTGGATAAGACTTGTATTATGATAGTGATACTATTCTATGTTGTGAACTTATTAAACAAGAGCATGTTGTAATAAGGGCATTGAATGTATTAGTGAAGGAGGAAATTCTTGCATGCTGGCCACACGTAAGAGTTTTCATCTTCACAATAGTATTAAATATATATATACCATATATTGGATAAGACTTGTATTATGATAGTGATACTATTCTGTGTTGTGAACTTATTAAACAAGAGCATGTTGTAATAAGGGCATTGAATGTATTAGTGAAGGAGGAAATTCTTGCGTGCTGGCCACATGTAAGAGTTTTCATCTTCACAATAGTATTAAATATATATATACCATATATTGGATAAGACTTGTATTATGATAGTGATACTATTCTGTGTTGTGAACTTATTACTGTGGGGAGTATAACTTCAGGGGCGAAGTTTCCCGAAGGGGTGGAGTATGTAACACCAAAAAAGAAATAGATATTAAAATTCTTAATCCCACATTAGCTACTAATGAAGTATTAATAATGTAGAAATTACTTAAATAGAGAAATAAGAAAGAGAGAAATAATAATAAAGTTAACTAACAAATCAAACTTGACTAAGTAAAACATGATTAGAAAAAAAGGTAGGGTACATGAAGGCCATGTGGCTCTCATGCAAAAATATCTCTAATTAAATTAATTATTGTAATTTCTTGCATAAATCTTGGAAAGGGGGACTGGTTTAGGGGCACATGGTTGTGTTTTGAGGTTGTTGGTCTGATATTGGGTCTGTGAGATTGTTGTCTGGTATGTTAGTGATTGGATTACAATGGGTGATTATCTTTTGGGTGTGGTCTAACTGCGTTGTGGTATGAGTCTCGTGTATGGAGGATTGAGGGCTGAAAGGTGAGGTATCAAAGGGGTTGGCATAGTATTATCTGTTGGGGGCTCGAGATCCTCAGCTTCTTTTAGTTGAGGGTTGGTTGGGTGGAGAGTTGCCCCCCCAAACTTGTTGCGGAGGAGAGTGTTGGCTGCTAGAGATTAGAGGGACAGCTGCAACCTGTTAAATTTTTGTTAAGGTTAGGGTTTGATCCAGAATAATAAAAATCAATGTACTTTAATGCAAAATTATGTTTAACAAACTAATACTGAAACAAAATAGTACAGCAATAAATAGTACTAAAACATAATTTTCATCTCTTTCAACTTTTCATCTTTAACACTACCAATTGGTCACCGTGTTAAAGTAATCTTCAGTAACATGTAATCACTAACAGTAGTATAACTAACACAGTGTTTAGTACCACAAATAAAAAAGACAAGTTTAGGATACTTACCTGGAGTGCGGTACCCTTCTTGTTTTATACTCAGAAATATTACTTTTAGAATGAGTTGAGCCTCTCAGAGGCTACTCAACACTAGGAACCAACTGACCCTAACTTAGAGGGTAAGTACAAACAAGAGAGAGAGAGAGATGATAGGTTGAAGGAAACAACAATGGTAGTCAAAATATAACCGAGGTCAACAAGGTTGCAATAGAAATGGTCTCAAAATCTCTCAGCACAAGAGATCAGAAAACAACACACTAGATCTAACCACAGGTGATCAAGTAAACAAGACTGTCCACAAATACAACTCAGAGTAACAATCTGAACCAAAGATAAAACTTAGCATTCATATATGGACATAAACAAGGTTCAGCTTAATAAACAAAGTCTGATCACTTTAGATCTGTCCACCAACACTCATGTCTTACACAGACTTGCACACAGCAGAGTAGGACAAATTCCAGGGCCTTACGGACTAGAAGACTGGATCATACTTGTAGGATTCATGGCCTTCACAAATAATTAACCAGCATGTAGAACATAGATCAGACAAGGTTTACAGTTTGGTTTTATGGTCACGGCCTCCTCAACAAATAAGGAAAAACACAGATCGGACTTCAATGGCAGCTTAATGAGCAGATCACAACCTTACTCAAACATGCAAAAGGAAGATCAGACCATTCTCAAGCAGATCGGACTCATTCATAGGTATGTCAGACTCTTCATCAATAAGATTTTACCCCAAGCAGACCATACACATCAAATCGGGTCACAAGCTAACCACAAAAAGCAAATCAAGGCTCAATCAAAACTCTAGTAGGCAAACCGAACCTCTTAATAACTAGATCTGAGCAAGGCGAAATGGAACAAGGTTCAACTGAGCTCACGGCCCTCCTCTAATAGCTCACGGCTAGGGTAGCAGCATCAGCATAAAGCCTGCATGTTAACCCTAACATCAGTTTACATGCAGGATATTTAGCAAGTGAGCGGCTTCACCAAACAGCAGAACAAGCTTCAAGAAGACTTGACGTCAAGCAGGCAGAGTTGAAAATGAGGTTGTTGGATGATAATAAAATGAGGAACCAAGATGTCTATAAATAGGATAATAAACCTTCTAGAAAGATTATTAAATAATCTTTTAAATAGGTCAGGGTTCTGTTACCAACTATTTTGTACCATAGTTGGACTTCTTGTGAGCCGCCAGTTTTATGAACATGTTTAGTGTTCATCTTTAGTGTTCAGAAGTTCAGAAGACTTTTCAGGGCCAATTTTGGCCCCTTTGTAATAATTGCATATCCAAACCCCCATGGGAAAATTGTAATAAGTTGGTCTAAGCATGATACTTTTGTAAAAGACCTGGCCTACCTTAAGGTTTTCCATCAAGGGGATACTCTAGAGTATTTTTTCCTTAGGAATTATGCGTTGCGCTTCAGTGGCATATAATTCCCGAGTTTTTCACTCATACCTCCAAAGCTGGAGTATTTACCATGGTGGTCGAACCTAGGGAGGTTATTAAAGTCTATGTGTCTATGTATTTTTTACATGCTATCCATCTAAATTGAGTCGTATGGACATGCACTACGTCTCCTAGGAGTTTGGTTTCATTCCGATAAAAATATTTTTTTCCATAAAATTAAACCATTTTTAATGGTTTAATTGGAAATTTTCAAAATGTAATAAAAGCCTGGTCTGGAGGCGAAATTTGGTGTGGGGATTCTCATTTTCACGCTCATAGCATCCTCTTTAACCTTGGACCCACTTTTCCTGGGTTTCGGGCGACTAGGTGGTCATTTGTGGCATTTTTTCCTAAAGGAGCTACAAAATGGCATTTAAATGCTAAAATGCCACAAAATGCACTAAATCAAAAAAATCAAAAATGTGATTTAGAAACTTTGGAAAAGGGTGGCATATGTTTCAAAGTGGAGGGCGAATACATCCTTATGCTAAGGCGACATTTTTTATTGCATTAAAAGTCAAAATGAAATATTTTAATTAAAGAGAGCGCCCCCCTCCTCACGTGGGTGCCCCTCTCCATGCACAAGTTCACGATTTGAGTGGGCGAAGGTTCCAAGGTATTGGGCATTGGTTACAAAGGAGAGGGGCACCCCTCTTGTGAGGTGGCAGACACCTCATCCCTCACACCAACCAAGAGGGAGTTAAACTTCCAATCAACGCAAGTCACTCCTTTGATTAAGGAATCGCACTCCAAGCATTCGCCCTCCATCTCTTACGTCCTCTCCTTCCTCTTGTAACTCTATAAAAGCAAGGTTCATGCCCATTATTTGTTGATTTTTAGTGCAGCTGCAAGACCCATTCTCAGAGAGAATGGTACCCTAGTCATTTGACTAGGGTTCCTGGTCAAGTTAACCAGGCAGAGTATGAGTAAGACCCTAGAAGGTACCCTAGGGCCCCCAGCTGTCTCCTGGGGTTCTTGGTCTAGGACCAAGCAGATTGATGCCATGGCAAAGTCCCTAGCATGTGGCTAGGGCCCCTATTTGTCTCTAGGGTATTCTGGTCTAGAACCAGACGGTTTCTTGGTCATGATGACCAAGCAGATCCTGCAGGTTGAGACAAAAACTTCCTAGGTCCTGAAGATGGTTGATCAACATTCAACCTAGGACTGAATGCTCAGCTTGAGGCTGAGGACCATTCTCTGGGAGAATGGAGATCCTGGTCATGGACCAGATGGTTGATCAACATGTCCCAGTCTAGGACTGAGGTTTAGCCTTGAGCTGAAATCCATTCATTGAGAATGGAAGATATTGTTGTCCCCTCTCCTAATCGGTTATTGCTAGGTTGCTTCTCAAGGGACTGGCCACCCCTTGACGATGTCCCTAGTATCTAACCCTTAGGAGCAGCGTTAAGGACAAAAGGATTGCACCATCCGTTTGGATCTTCTCCCTTATACAGTGATGACAAAAATATATAAACTATGTATCTTAAGAGAGAGAAAAGTTTTTGATTGCTTGTCCGCTCTGATCTTGTGGTTGTTGACCCATGGTCCTATGGTCCTAGCACTCTCACTTGTGTGCACATTTGACCCTGATGACTCCTACTTTATGGAGTGTATTTATCTATTTGATTTATTAAAGATCTTTGGATATAGGACCTTGTCCCACTTATATTTTTGGACTATTTACTTTACATTGGACCTTTGGTTTTTCACTATATGATAAATTCTTTAATTATTTATTTTAGTCTTATTAATAAAATCTTTATGATTTTATTAATAAAGACTTTGTGATTTTATTAATATAGTTTTATTATTATTATTGGACCATTTAAATTCTTATCCTATTAATTCATTGGACCTTTGGTACTTTATCCCTTGACCTTTCTTTTCTTATTATTTTATTTAATTTTATTTTATTCCTATCTCAACGTAAGGTTGTTAACCTTCATTCTATATAAACCTTACAAATCTTATGTTCATTAAAAACACATGTGAGCTTACACTTCACTTATCGTTTTGTTTCTCTCAGTAATACTTTCGGGTCTGCTCCTAATTGGGTTTTTACGACTGTCTCTCTCTTCTCGGCTTCACTCTCACGGGTTTCTCTCTCGGTTTTATCTTCACGCTGATTTATCCTCACGCTGCTACCTGTCACGGGTTTATCCTCACGCTGATTTATCTTCACGCTGCTACCTGTCACGGGTTTATCCTCACGCTGATTCATCCTCACGGATCTGGCATTTGTTATTTCAGTTTGCCTTCACGGTTTCATCCTCACGGATCTGGCATTTGTTATTTCGGTTTGCCTTCACGGTTTCATCCTCACGGATCTGGCATTTGTTATTTCGGTTTCCTTCACGGTTTCATCCTCACGGATCTGGCATTTGTTATTTCGGTTTGCCTTCACGGTTTCATCCTCACAGATCTGGCATTTGTTATTTCGGTTTGCCCTCACGGTTTCATCCTCACGGATCTACCTTCACGATTTTACCCTCACGGGTTTCCTTCTCAGTTTTGCCCTCGCGGGTTTCCTTCACGGCCTCGGGTTTTCTTCACAGATTTCTCTCACGGGTTTATCCTTACGGATCTCTCCTCACAGCTTCATCTTCACGGGCTTCTCTCACAAGCTTTTCTATTTCTGTTGTAGCATTTGACTCTAAGCTGTAGCTTGTGACTGTCTCACAGCTTCTCTATTTTGTTGTGGCATTTGATTCTGACTGTAGTTGTCTCACAACTTCTCTATTTTTACTGTGGCATGTGATTGTCTCTATTTTTGCTGTAGCATTTGATTGACTCACAGTTTCTCTATTTTTGTTGTAGCATTCAGCAGTCATCACTTTAATTGAACTCTGAGTGTGTGCTTGCTTACGTGCTTGACCTTTGTAGTCTGCAGCACTTGTGCGTCTTTCTTATTACTGTCATTTTTGAAGAACTTGAGGTCTGTTTTATTCTACCTGAACCTTCTCTCTCTTAAGGTACGCATATAGTTTATCTAGGTTGACTTGTCCTTTCTGTGACAAGATCAAAACTATCTGAGTATAAGTTGAATCCAAATGGTTGTTTTAATTCTTTAATGCAGTTCATGTTTATTTTACTATAGTTCATTTATTTTATTTTTCTGAACTTAGTATTTGATGATTCTCGAGGACCAACATTAATGCAGTGACTAAATGGAGCATTAAGTTGAAAGAGATGAAAATCATGTTTTAAATCAGTTTGAATTTAAATTTTACAGTACAATTGTTTACATGTTCTTGCATCAAGGTTGTTATATGTGAAAAAATGTATATAACCTGAAATTTCAACATTATTCGCCAGGAAGAGTGAAACCTCTGCTCATGTATGTAATCATTTTGTTGTTGCTTATTGAATAAAAGTCAAGACTTTGGAGGGCCATGTGGTGCAAATCTTGTTCATGAGGAATTGTCGATGCTTCATTGAGGTGATATTAGCTTAATTGTATTTCTTCTTATGCAATTTGTTGATCATTTATCTAGCTTAGAAGGTTGTATCTAGTCCATAGAGTGAGCATTTATAGTCTTAATTTGTTCACTTATGCTTGGTCAGATGAGATTTAAAAAGTAGCAAACTGTAGTCAGCAATACTAATGCTCTTTTTTGTTTCATTTAACTAACCATACTAGATTTGATCACATTTTGTTTTGAAGTTGTGTAGTTTTGTAGATCTCCTAAAGGTGAAGGAGGATTTTGAGCTTAGTTGCTTCTTCTTCCTCTTCACTACTCTTTGGATCTAATGCTATTTGCCTTTCAAGATTCTCCATTGATTGCACGAAATTCAAGCTTGGATTGAGAGCTTTCTTTTCCATCTTCTAAAACTCTAAACTCTTCTTTTCTTGGTCACTATTTTCTTGCAAGTAAATTAGAGCTAAAGTTTTCCATCATTTGTTATTTACTTGTTCAAATTAGATGTAAAAGTGCTTTAGATTCACATTTTTATAGTTAGATCTAAGTGTTGCTTTCCTTAAGTACTTGAAGTATTAATTTTTCTTACCATTTGCAAGTACTAAGTTGTATAATTTTTGTGATTATATTAACAAATGCTAACATTATAGCAAGTTTGTTGTTCGTTGATTTTTGTCCTTTTGTCATAGAAAATCGAAGGAGCAAAGCGATTTGGGAGCTTGAACCATCAAAGAAGACCATTTTTAATCCCTTGTACTTATTTAAGCTTCTTTTAATCTAATAAAGTCTCTTGAATCTCGCTTTTGGGGATCAAGAGCGCTCTCTATCGGAGAGTTCAAACTTGTAATAATTTAATAAAAAGCAAGTAGGATTACGACTCCCACACCCTTCTTTCCCCATTTGGGGGAAGTCTATCTTTTTACTTTGCTTTTTACCTACATTCAAACTAAAGTAGCATGTTAGGATAGTTTCTTTTTCTTAAAATGTTTTGCAAATAGATCTAAAAATTCGTTTCTACTTAGAGTTTAATTTTTTACAATCTCCTCTTTAAAAGGTTGATTTATGCTTTTTGTTTAGATTCGATTTTTTCATACTAAAAAGAACTACTTACCCCCTTGCTCTCCTGAGGACGGTCTTCAGACCTAAAAGAGACTCTTGGGTAGGTAATTAGAGAACTTGTTTTCAGCATTTTATTTTCAACAAACAAAATAGTGTTCAAAATCTCTTGAATCACGCTCTTGAAGTGGATGAAGAGTGCTCTATGTCAGAGAGTCAATCCTAAAATTTATTAACTCAATAAATCTCTTGAATCTCGTTCTAATTTGGATCAAGAATGCTCTCTGTCGAAGAGTCAATCTTAACAAACAATTTTGCAAACACCGCGTATGCTCTATCCATCGCAGGATGGTCTAAGCTTTGGGATATCAAAAGCGGTTGTTTTGTATTTCTCAATTTTTAACATTTTAATTAAATACTCACTAATAAAAAAAATCAAGTCCTGAGAAAACCAACGAAAATCTGACGTTGACTTGTTGTGATCGAAAGTGGAGAAATTCTGATTAAGGAAACGGGAACCACTAGGAGGTGACCTCAGAGCACAGTTAGACTACATCCTTGTTGGTGTAGTGTTGAACACCGCTCTAGAGACTCCATTCCATCCCACACGTCCTTGTACGGAGCCACCTAGACCATATTCCAGACATATTTCCCGTACCGCAAAGTATATCGGAAATCCCCCTTCCCACAATAATTCAACTCCATCTTCAAAATCACATAATTAAAATAAACCAAGAGGCATTCGCACAACAATCTTTCAACACGCCAACAGACAGTGACTCCATTAGCACTGGTCTTTCAACAACAACAATTGTTCAATCTCTTTATTTGCTTATTATCCATCTTGAAATTGTTGTCATTTATTTTATCATATCATGATGTGAATGTCATTGTTGTCACTTATTTTATATGTTGTAGATGTGTATTGATTAAACTGGCGAACAACTTGGTTTAAATCTTTTCATTTAAAAACTCATAAAAATAACTCTTTCCAATCACTTAAACACAAACTTTAAAAAGCCTTAGAAAACTCTCTTTTAGGGTCTACCCCCCTTGGCTTCGTTAGGAGTTTTCCTAAACAGAGGAGTCGGGATCAGGTAACAACACCTGACTCTTTGCTTGCCCCCAAGGCCACACCGAGCAGCTTCAAAATATTTCTGCTGCGCTCCCCCCTCCAGGTGTGCATCTCGACGGCAACAGGTTCCACATAATTAGGAGGGTACAAGGTTGCGGGGAAGCGCCCTTCCCACCCTCACCTCCGCTCCCGAAGCTCGCTCCTGGCCAGATCGCTGCGGAATCCAACCTGAATCCCGATTCCACTTTCGCTCTCGTTCCAGAGCATTTTGTAAAGCTCACTTCCAGGTAAAAAAAAGCACTCCCTGACTCTGTCCGAGAGCGATGAGGGAGCAATCAGGAGCTATAGCTCCCTTATCGCTCCCGGGCACTTTTAAAAACAATTTCACCTCCTTAATTTCCACTCCGACTTCGCTCCTCGACGCTCCCAAGATAACTCCCATTGTAGCTTGACACCCGCGGAAAAGGTAAAGTCGAGGAAGAGGGATGGCGTCCACGGGTGGGCTTTTGGAGGGAAGCAGTAAGGCTTTGGGGGATAATTCCCTCTTCTCCATCTTCATTCTCACTTTCCTTTGCTTGAGAAGAGAAGAGAAGAGAAGAGGAGAGGAGAAGAGGAGAAAGCTACCATCCTTGGAGATTGAAGAAGGTTGAACTTGTCACTACCATTGGAGAGCCAAAGAGGTGGGGTCTAAAACCTTTCTTGTTGATTTCCTTTGTGTTTGAACTTTGATCTATGTATTTAATCATGAATGCTTGGAATCTAGTCACTAGAATGTACATTGCTTTATGTTCCTTTCCTACTCTTTCCCATGCTTCCTCCCTCATTCTATTGCAGGCAATAGGTTAAATCTCTAATTCCATCAAACATGATGATGGGTATGTGGTTTATTTTCTTGGTTCCATTTGTTATTTTTGATGATGGTGATTGGAAACCGGAGGAGGAATGAGGTAGAGGATGAAGAAGTTGGGAGTGGCACATACCGTGGAGAGGAGAAGGAGGAGGAAAACCGAAAGAAAACCAAAGAGGACCCCACACCCTTATTATGGAAATATGTCACAAAGTAGGGAGGATGTAGAGGGGGTGGAACCACCAAATTTGGTTGCCCCCATTGTAAAAAGACATACACAGGTTCATATATCCGTGTGAGAAGAATCTATGTGGGCACATGCCATGTGATGAAACAAAACTATAGGAGTTTGTGTTTGCCCACATGTGACATCAACACAAATAGCCATCTATAAGAAGGAAGAACTTGAAGCACAAAACAAATCAAAACGATCAATGGATGACCAGGACCACTCATTCTTACCGAGAACCAGTGTTTTAAAACTCGGCCGAGTCCGAGTCCGAGTCGGCCGAGTTGGCCGAGTTGACCTCGAGCCGAGTTGACTCGGCCTTTAAATCGGCTCGGGTGACCGGTTCGGTACCGAACCGGTCGAGTTGATCCGAGTTGATCCGAGTTGACCCGAGTTGACCCGAGTTGATCCGAGTTGATCCGAGTTGATCCGAGTTGATGCGTGGAGTAAAAAAACACTAATTTTTTTATTTTTTTAAGTAATTCCTGAACTTCTAAACTTCAAATATGTCATGCATGTCAGTTAGGACTATGCCCATTCTTGTCTCTTAAACATCTGACGATTTCTGCTAATGGTCATTTAGGACTAGGGTAATTCTTGTATTATAAGCAATTTACAGATCTTGTTATTGTGTTATTCTTTATAAATTGGAGTTAAGCAGTGTTGAGGCCCATTTGTTTCCATTTTGTTGATATTTCTTGTAACTGTGAGATACTAGAAGGAAATTGTGCATGGTTGGAACATGGAATGATAAGTATGGAATCTGGATTTTCAACTCATGATATTTGTCTACTTTAATCAACGAATTTTGTATATGCCTCTGAGGTTTTGGTTATATATGAATTAGCAATTTAGCATATGGTAAAATAATAACTATATTGAATATGGAAAGAATCAAATAAAATAAATTAGTGAATTATGTCACTCTACAGGCCATTTAGGCCTTCTTTGATTATGTATTTTCATTTTGTTCCAATCTTCCAGATATGCATTGCACAATACACTTCGTTCCATTTTGATATGTTCACCCTTATTTGGTATATGGTATATACATGAGCAGACTTTGCATATTTTGTCTCTAATGCTTTGGAATCATGGATTAGAATCTTTAAAATATTTTTTTTCTTTAAAATTTAAATACGGTGTTTTTTAGTGAACCGAGTCATTAAATTCAAATCGGCCGAGTCATTACCGATTCATTGCCGAGTCCGAGTCCGAGTCGACCCTCGGCCGATTCCGAGTCCGAGTCCGAGTTTTAAAACATTGCCGAGAACTGGAGGCCCATCGGCATCCACCCAAGACAGTGGATTCTCTCCCATGCAGTCACGTGGCAAGACAATATCAGATTTCCTTGACCAAGGTGGTAGGGATGACGTGGATTCAAAAGTGTTTCGGTTTCTCTATGCATGTGGCATACCATTCAATGTTCTTCGCTCACCCTATTGGCATGAAATGGTAGAGGCCATCCGCACTGCCCCAATAGGATACAAGAGCCCCGGCCGGGTATGACAAAGCTAGAACTGTGGGGCTTGACAAGGAAAAAGCCAATATCCAAAATGCTTTGGGGCAATTCACAAATTCTTGGAATGAATATGGGGTATCAATTGTATCAAATGTTTGGACAAATGTAAAAGGCAAGCCATTGATAAATGTGCTTGGTGTGTCTGCTATTGGTGCAGTCTTCCTTTCGGCCCATTACTACTCAGATAAATTCAAGACCGGCATGAACATTGCAGAACTCCTACTCAAAAACATTGAAGCTATTGGTCCATACAATGTCATCCAAGTCATTACCAATAATGCTGCTAATTGTAAGGCAGCAGGAGCAATCATTGAAGATAAATACCCCAACATATTTTAGTCCGGGTGTTTGGTTCACACATTGAACCTTCTGATGCATGACATTATTAAGTTGAAGGAAAATGATTACAAATGGATTGGTGAACTGTACAAAAAGGGAAAGCACATGATAAGATTTATTACCAACCATAGCAATGCCCATGGCATTTTCCGCACTCACTCAAAGTTAGAGCTATTGAAGATAGCAAAGACTAGATTTGCTAGCTATTACCTCACCTTCAGGCGCCTTTTGAAGGTAAGAGAGGCATTGGCTAGCATGGTATCAAGTGAATCATGGCAAGTTTTGAAAGACAGGGCTACATCCACATCTAACAGGCTTGATTTTCAGGAGGTGGAGGACACCGTTCTTGATGGTCAATTTTGGGCAAGTATCAAGTTTGTTTTGCAGTTCACAAAGCCCATTTATTACATGATTCGGTTTGCAGATACAGATAAGCCGGTGATTGGGGAGGTTCATGGAGATTCAGCCACCAGCTTTTCCAGAGGACTTTCAGCTAGATGGACTTGCAGCCACCTACTCCACCAGAAGTGGATGAGTCAGGCATAAAACTTCAGAGTCAGCCCCTCAAGAGAGGAGTACAGCAGATATATAGGTTGATCCAAAGGACATTCCTAAGGATTCAACCTATGATACTGATCTTTGTGAGCCATGACTCAGGACTTAGTATTTACTTATGAGATTATAGTTCGATGTTTTTTGGACTCCAAAGGCCACTTAGAGCCCAATGTCTCAATTACTTTTTTCATAACTTCAACTTTATGTGTCTCAGAACTTATAGTTTATGTATCTCAATGTGATTTGCCCATTTGCACTTGTTATCACATTTTATGTCGGGAGCAGCTTCCACACTGCAGACTGTGCGGCTGAGGACCGCATAGTACTTTTTTTCCAAATCAAGAGATCAGTTGCCTTCAGAGGAGGCATTTTTGTTCAGATTCCCCCTAGCAGATACATCAGAGGGGACTGGCAGTTGGACTTACCATCTACCACAGGGTTACCTTTCCTTGCCAGGCTTTGACATAAGCCCATTTGAGATAGTGCCTAGTCATATTCTGATAGAGATTGTCACAGTATAGTGCTAGTTTATTGTATGCCCGGATTCAATAGAGATCCAGCTCAGATACAGGTTCAGTGGCAGCAGGTATATGGTGCAGCAGGTATTGCATATATTGATTATTGCTCATGTTGTAGATTGGCCTCTTTTACACTTGCTAGTACACTAACTTTGCATGAGATGATATATTTGGTGATCTGCTTATGATATGATATGTTTGGGCCTATTGGTGATGTCAGTCCACCCCCCTAGTTAGACTTATGTATATGCACGCTGAGTCATGTCCTATATACTTGGCTTAGACTTGATCACCCCTCGGTAGCTGACTTTAGCACCATCTTCACTTCCTCCACTCATCCGACTCATCCATGACACTTCTTCCCCGACTTGGATTCTGATTTGTGATCACGAGGACCCCCTTACCCCACTGATCTCTGAGTTTGCCATGACTCCCTGTTTATTGTGCCTCGGCTCTTTAGTGTGTGAGATACATGGTTAGACCTGGGATTTGCTCCTGTCGGTTGCCCCCGATGTTGCAATGCAGTTAGGATTGTGTAGCCTCACCGGGTGCTCCCCACTTGTCGTCGAAGCTTGTATTACCCACCCCCATTACCTTTGCAGTATGAGCGCCAGAGATATGTATGTAGCCCAAGAGGGCCATGAAGAAATGAAGAAATGAAATGTAAATCAGGTTAAAAGGCCTTTATGTTATAAATGTAAAATCTAGCCAAAAAAGGGCTAAGTATGAAATTCATTGTAAAATCCATGCAATGTGTTTATGAACACACATGAATTCTGGTCAGCTATACATGTCAGCATTTGTAGTGGTTGTTCCTCACCTAGTCCTGCGGGACAAGGAGGTGAGAAGGAGCAAGGGACAAGCTCAAGATTGCCCCCTAGAGTCTCAAGTTACGGTTTGCCGGACACCCAGTTTGGCGGCTCTAGAAAATAACCTCACGGAGTCTTCGGATATGGATGTGAGTTGTGGGATACTTGTTAGATGACTAGTGGTGGTTTCCCTGCACTATAACCATTTGTGAGGCACCACCCTTCCCCGTGTTTTGTCATGGCATACTTACCTTAGTGGACCCTGCTTTCCCGAGTTGTCTTAGTGGTCACATGATCCTTATCCTTGTCTTCCCATATCTTTTACCATGTTGTCCACATCACCTAGAGTCAGCAAGGTGGTCAATTCTATGGAGGTGTATAGCATCCTAGTCTTTTGGAGGTGGTGGGCCCACTTCACCAAGGCCTTGTACTATTTCGGGATTTAATGTATTTTTGATCACCATGATATCATTTATTGCTTAGTAATGTACTAACTTGTTTAATTGAGCCTTATCACTTCATGCTTGCATACAGGTTTCAGCTAGCACTATAGTTGACCAGATTTGACTTAGTCAAACTAAGTTGACTAGACCAAAAATGGGCCCAAAAAAATGTTGCGATCGGAATTTCGATTTCGATCATTTATTATCTACAGGGGTTCCATATAAGCATGCAACTGACGGAATTGCAAAACATTGAGCCATTTGAGAGATTTTTAATTGTTATTGGTCAACTTTGACCTATTTTAATTAAAAATCATGGATTTGGGGCAAATATTGCCAAAGTGATGGATCGGGATCGTTCGAGTGGTCATCCCTACTACTTTTGGGGTCCACGATCACATTGCAGCAGTCGGTTCGGCAATCCGGGCAATAAAAGTGGGTCAAAAGCCCAATTTTCATCTTCAGCCATATAAACCAGCATAAAATACTTGGAAATCAGAATTTTGACTAAGGCAACTATAGTGAAATGGCAAAATCAATGGCTGACATGGGTAAAGGTAAATCATAAGGTAATTTTGGTATGTTTTGACATTGCATTTCATGTTTGTGGGGCCCTCACTTGCCCAGCTCACCATGGAGGACGAGTTTGCCCATAGGGGGGCGTTTTTCTCCACTAGGGGAATTCGACTTGGTGTATGTTTCATTGTATTGTGCCTTGATGTATTATGTTGGGGGGGTAAAACATACTATAGACACCCCCGAACACCATTTCATGTATTGTATGGACCCCACATGGTCCCCCTCTCCTCCATAGTGCGCTCTCCTTGGGGCAATTCGCACCCCCCTCTTGAGTGATCTCCACCATTCGATTTTGTGGATGGGGAGATAATCTCAACCCTCCATTTTGGGGGGAAACCTAGCTAGAGACTGAGCCA
The DNA here is from genome assembly GCA_027924585.1 of Larix kaempferi. Classification (NCBI taxonomy): domain Eukaryota; kingdom Viridiplantae; phylum Streptophyta; class Pinopsida; order Pinales; family Pinaceae; genus Larix; species Larix kaempferi. The sequence continues at coordinate 8,267,042 of BSBM01000431.1, read as the reverse complement.
TCTCTATAAGAGAATGGACTCACCTCCATTGTACTTCTTCTTGACATTTTTCAGACTTGCCATAGAGCTCTAGAGAGACATCTTCTTCACCTTCTTGTGCATTATGTGTTGTGGAGTGTTTTGATGTGGATTATTGGCAAGTTGTTGGAGTATTGTTGAGTTGTAGTGAGCTATTTCCATCTTCTTCTTGTCCAAGCTAACATTGCAGGTGAAATCGACCACCAGAGAGAGGCGCAGCCATTGAGCTAGCAGCTCCACGTTGGGATTTCTCTTTGGATTTCTGCAACAGGGAAGTAAACTTATGTTATTATCTTGCTTTCCTCCATTATTTGTCGTTATTTACTTGTTTTTCCTTGTTATTTCCCTCAGCTACTGACTTAGATATCTCTTTGGAAGGTACAGGGGCACACTTAGACTATTGGCTACTCCAAAATGCTAAAGGGAAAGGCACCATTGCTCAACACTTGGCATTCAGCACACGTTTCTGCATCAAACTCTTCATCTTCTTTGTTTCAGGTAGGTGTTCATTGCTGCTCTCTCTCTTGTTCTTGTTTTCTTATAAATGTTAAGCTGCAAACATATAATAAAAACCCTAAAAATTAATATCTTCATTTCCAACAGTTAGAATCTTTTTTTTATTTAAAACCCAGTAATGATATATGCTTAATCTTACATATCTCAAATTTCATTGCAATCCGACTCCATATGCCCATAGAACTAGGCACTAGTCCTTCACCAATTTCGCCCTACCTGGGCAAATCTGTCAATCTGTTTTTTGGGTCAGTTTTGGGGTTATGGGTACTCTCTAATCTGGTCCGTAATATCATTTTACCTTAGAGTACCAAGTACCAGCAGCTGAAAGTGCCTAAAAACGTCTTTTTTTTACTGCCCTAGGTCCATTTTACCACTGTTTGAGCCATTCCCCTAGGGCTGTTCAATTTACTGCTTGCTGGTCTGTTTTTTGTGTTTTAAATCAGCCATCTAATCAAGTCCTAATCACTGGAATATGTGTCTAAATCACTCATCTACCGCTGCCATGTATTGATAAATCATTATGGGCTTCATTTCCCCATAGGCAGGGTCTCTAACCACTATTCTAGCATTTTCTATTTGCAGAAATAATTTCCAGCCTTCTAGTTCTTCATTTCATTCATCTTTTATATGTGTAATCAGATTTGAGTTGTTTTACTTAGTATATCTTCTCACCGAGGGTCTTGATTCCACTAAGGCTGGAAGAAATATCACCCTCAGTCCTCCATTTTTGTCTATTGCTTTGATCATCTTTTCTAGGTTTGGGTGTCTGATTGTTGAGTCTCAACCTTCACTGGTTGAGAGGGTCTCCCCCTTGACTAGGCCAAGTGCCTTGTCTAAAGTGACTGCAGCCTCGTCCGGTGTGACTTCTGTCCCTTGGACAGAGAACTTGGTTGTTGTTGGTTACGCTGGCCTAGCTATGCTCCTCTACCGTCCATATTGGGATACATGCACTAAGCAACTAGAGTTTGTGTGATAACAGCACCCTTGCAATATAAATCAGAAAACTTGTATATTTGGTGCCTAATTGTTTGTCTTCATATTGATGTGCATGAATATTCTTTTCAAATAATTAAATTTGAGTATTTTATGTATTTTTTCTGAGTTCACTATAAGTCGAAGACCAAGTTTGGAGTCGACTCTGAGTCAAAGGCTTCGCCAAGTCCTTGCATCTGAGTCTGACTACTTTGCTATCCATGTCTTCACATGTTTGTATTTTCCATTAGCTTGAGGTGCTGTAGCCACTTGAGATGTTGTACATGATCTGCTTTGCAGTTCACTGATGAGTTTTTTATCACTTGGGAAAATTAATCTAACTTCTTTTTTCCATCTTTCTAGATGCAAATTATAAGAATCATTTTGCAATATCAGAAAATTGGATGCTGCTGGTAATTTGGTTGACTAAGACAGGGTATTTGCACAAAGGTCTAAAACCTTAAGCAACCTCTCACACAATCAAATCACAGATCAAAACAATGATGTTTTTACGTGGTTAAAACCCTCAAAGAGGGAAACAGTCCACGGCCTCAGTCAAATAGCTACTTGAGGCAACATATTAATGCAAAAGGAAAAAAGAATTTACATATGAGTTCTCACAGTCGATCATCGAGTAAATGACCCTCCATGATCTTTAAATACAGATTATGGACCAATCGGTATTAACTGTTAAGCCAAAGCAACCTCTCACACAATCAAATCACAGATCAAAACAATGATGTTTTTACGTGGTTAAAACCCTCAAAGAGGGAAACAGTCCACGGCCTCAGTCAAATAGCTACTTGAGGCAACATATTAATGCAAAAGGAAAAAAGAATTTACATATGAGTTCTCACAGTCGATCATTGAGTAAATGACCCTCCATGATCTTTAAATACAGATTATGGACCAATCGGTATTAACTGTTAAGCCATGGATCAATAGCTACTTGATAACAGCACCCTTGCAATATAAATCAGAAAACTTGTATATTTGGTGCCTAATTGTTTGTCTTCATATTGATGTGCATGAATATTCTTTTCAAATAAATAAATTTGAGTATTTTATGTATTTTTTCTGAGTTCACTATAAGTCGAAGACCAAGTTTGGAGTCGACTCTGAGTCAAAGGCTTCGCCAAGTCCTTGCATCTGAGTCTGACTACTTTGCTATCCATGTCTTCACATGTTTGTATTTTCCATTAGCTTGAGGTGCTGTAGCCACTTGAGATGTTGTACATGATCTGCTTTGCAGTTCACTGATGAGTTTTTTATCACTTGGGAAAATTAATCTAACTTCTTTTTTCCATCTTTCTAGATGCAAATTATAAGAATCATTTTGCAATATCAGAAAATTGGATGCTGCTGGTAATTTGGTTGACTAAAACAGGGTATTTGCACAAAGGTCTAAAACCTTAAGCAACCTCTCACACAATCAAATCACAGATCAAAACAATGATGTTTTTATGTGGTTAAAACCCTCAAAGAGGGAAACAGTCCACGGCCTCAGTCAAATAGCTACTTGAGGCAACATATTAATGCAAAAGGAAAAAAGAATTTACATATGAGTTCTCACAGTCGATCATCGAGTAAATGACCCTCCATGATCTTTAAATACAGATTATGGACCAATCGGTATTAACTGTTAAGCCAAAGCAACCTCTCACACAATCAAATCACAGATCAAAACAATGATGTTTTTACGTGGTTAAAACCCTCAAAGAGGGAAACAGTCCACGGCCTCAGTCAAATAGCTACTTGAGGCAACATATTAATGCAAAAGGAAAAAAGAATTTACATATGAGTTCTCACAGTCGATCATCGAGTAAATGACCCTCCATGATCTTTAAATACAGATTATGGACCAATCGGTATTAACTGTTAAGCCATGGATCAATAGCTACTTGATAACAGCACCCTTGCAATATAAATCAGAAAACTTGTATATTTGGTGCCTAATTGTTTGTCTTCATATTGATGTGCATGAATATTCTTTTCAAATAATTAAATTTGAGTATTTTATGTATTTTTTCTGAGTTCACTATAAGTCGAAGACCAAGTTTGGAGTCGACTCTGAGTCAAAGGCTTCGCCAAGTCCTTGCATCTGAGTCTGACTACTTTGCTATCCATGTCTTCACATGTTTGTATTTTCCATTAGCTTGAGGTGCTGTAGCCACTTGAGATGTTGTACATGATCTGCTTTGCAGTTCACTGATGAGTTTTTTATCACTTGGGAAAATTAATCTAACTTCTTTTTTCCATCTTTCTAGATGCAAATTATAAGAATCATTTTGCAATATCAGAAAATTGGATGCTGCTGGTAATTTGGTTGACTAAAACAGGGTATTTGCACAAAGGTCTAAAACCTTAAGCAACCTCTCACACAATCAAATCACAGATCAAAACAATGATGTTTTTACGTGGTTAAAACCCTCAAAGAGGGAAACAGTCCACGGCCTCAGTCAAATAGCTACTTGAGGCAACATATTAATGCAAAAGGAAAAAAGAATTTACATATGAGTTCTCACAGTCGATCATCGAGTAAATGACCCTCCATGATCTTTAAATACAGATTATGGACCAATCGGTATTAACTGTTAAGCCATGGATCAATAGCTGTTAAACATCGAGGTGAAAATGAACCATTAGATCACTAAAATGTCTAGAACATATCGTGGCCCTCGGATTACATAAGTACAAATGTTTACTAATGCATACTAAAGAAACACACTTTACATTAGAACAAGTTGATCTTAACTAACTATGAAGTGTCTAAATATCCTAACATAATTAAATATTGACAACTTCTCTTTTAATGAAACATAATACGTTTGTAAAGGTCAGAAAATGTGTTAGAATATAATCTTATTTCAGTTCATGGTATACTTGTGATTTGTGTCGATGGACGAAAAACTCATGTTAAAAGTTCTTACCTTAAGAGTTGTGATTTTCTGACATGCAGTCAGTTAGAAAGTTTAATATGTCATAATATTTTACTAATTAAGCAGAACCCTGTAGTAACTTATGATGATTCCATGCTTATTGACATGTGAATGATCAATATGCATCCATGTTGCTAAACTAAATATGGAAGTCAAAGTAATGAATGCATACACGCATAAATCTTATGTGTGGATAGAATTCAGCTGCAGATGACTCCAGAATTCTATCAAGGTGACGTGTGTAAGGACATCTGCAATGAATTTTTGCAATGGAGTATATAAGATATTCATACAAAGGCATAAAAGGCTTTCTTTCTCAACTATTAGCCATTTACAAGTAAGTGATTTAAATGACAACATCATTCACAGAACATGGCAATCTACCTTAATGTGAAGGCCACAACAACAGGATAACCTTCATGAAGAAGTTGCACAAACTGACGCTCCGACTGGAATTCAATAACTCGTGAGGGTCCAATATCCCTTGGATAACCTGTGTAGTATCTGAAATTGCACAGATGATCCAGGTAATGTAAAATATTACTGTTTGAGAAGACTTGGGAAATATAAAGAAAGCTAGTCTAGAAAACAAGAGCAATATAAACCAACAAAATTAAACAAAATCATCTAGAAAAGTTATAGAGCAGCCACAACTAAATTATAAACAAAAACACATACCACGTGTCTATACAAAGCCTGGTTATCTAAAAAATTCCCAAGTATATCTTATAACATAATTGATAATTACCAAAGAATCATACCATATACAGTTACTCTTAATAATTTTAAATAACTTATGTCCATTGCCATCCTAACATCTAACAATGTGCTGAGGGAAATTCTCAATTTAATTGCTGTTAGTTGTCTAAATTTAATGGTACATCTTCTTACACCATAAAATACGGTTACAATTTGACAGCAGTTAATTGTCTAAATCTCACAACATAAAATACAGGGCAAGCCTATATGTCGTGCTGTATTCTAGTGACTGGTTGGAGTGCCTGTCATAACATGATCCACGTTCAAATCCTGGCTTTAGGGTCTGGTAAAACTTTAAAAGTGAAAAAGACAGTAAGTCAATATGTGTGAAGTAAAGAACTGTCAAGCAGCTTTGTTAGCAGGCACCAGGCTCAAATGTTTCTGTTTAAAATAATATTACAGGGTAAGACTACTTATCGAGGACCATTCTTTTTCGGATTCTTAGAAGAGTATAATTGATGTTGTGCTTTTTAGCTTGAGCATAAAACATTAACAGAAACAATTTATTTCATTAATGTCAACTGGACATACAAATGGAATTCAATTTGTCAACAAGCCAAGCAGCCTATATAGTATAGACTATGTGTATCCCCTTCAACATTCGAAAGTCTGGTGAAAGCAACCACCTTTCACCACTCAAACTAACCTTGGGACAAATCAATTTTGTTTTGAAGACTCAATCAAATTACCAAGCTTAAAAACTCCCCATCATTTCAACTCAAGTATTTAACAAATAAGGCTTCCAAATTAAGCTGAACAAGTTTAGTTCAAATCAGGTTTTCTGGACTTACCCTCCTTAGCTGAACCTCTCATGTGATACAATCTACATGCAATATATGACAATGTTTCAAAATTCGAACCGGCACAATGTTATAGGACATACTCTTTCTAAAAAGCATTTCACTATCATGGACATCTACAAATCAAAGATGGCAAACCTAAAGAGGCTTTGAGCTGAAGATCAGGCAGATTTCAAATAAGACAAGTACATATTGGATGCAATCCTTGCTTGTAGGCCTTTAGCCTTTTATAAAGATCTAATTTATCATCTGCAGAGATTTCTTATCCTTTGGACTTCACAAAATCTTTGACAGAACTCCTCTTCATCTACTCACCAAGAAACTGCATACAGCTAGAATACAGAAGATTGCCATCAAAACAGTCACAACAATATCAAAGAGAGCGGCAACCGCATTTATAGATTGTAGGAATAACATCAAAATATGTGTAGAATTATTGTAGTCAAGCAAGACCATAGTCATAGGGATCTATGGGTAAACTCGTGATTTGCAATCATCCTGAGTCTACCTGGCTCTCTACCCTTGACAAGTAGATTTAATCCAAACCCAACAAGTCCATTCTGGAGCCAAGATGACTCTCCCAAAACCCTATAATCCCATTGATTTTAGTAAAATTTGTTAAAAACCTGCCTAAATTACCCTAAACCCACCAAGTTTTAGTCAGAACAACCAAGTTTTAGCAGGAGCCAACAAGTTGTTAGCTTTTGGGTAACCCCGAAAGTGTTTACACCATGTTTAGAGTTGTTTGATCAGATTTGGGGTACATGGTGTATGTTCAGCCCACAAATGGTTCGAGAAGGATCAGCGCATGGGAGACGGTTGATGATGGATTTGCATGGTGGAGATGTTAACCCCCAGATTTGCTCCATAGGAATCTGGATGGGTTAAGGACCAGCATATTCCATTAGGCTGGTACTTAGGCAGTATTTCCTAGAGACAGCTTCATTTTGAGCCAAAGTTGGTTCCCATTGGCTTCAGGTATTTGCTTGGTACAGAGATGTAATCCCAGTACAGAAACAGATATTTCACAGGTTTAATTAGTTTTGAGAAGATTCCTATTTTTAGGAGGTTTTCTTATTTTTTAGGAAATAGGGTTCGGAGGTCCGTATGACAGAGATGATCACATTTTTGGCAGCTTTGCAAGCTCAAGATTCTAATGAGACCCTTTCGAGCAACATGTGAGATACTTCATTTTTTACAATTAGGGTTTCGACTGGCATGGCTTTGCATGTCAATATCAAGCACATGCACGGACATGCATGTCACTTTCAGGTGCATGCACAAACATGCATAGCTTTGAATGTCAGTTTCAGTTGCATGCATGGCTTTGCATGTCTCGGATAATGAAGTGGCAGTTAACTACAATGCATGCACTTGAGGCACATGCATGGATTGCTTCAGTTAAAAAGGAAGCATGCATGGATCACACAAGTTATCTGAGGCACATGCATGGTTTACTTGAGTGAGTTGGCATTTACGTGAGTTGAACAAGGGCTTGACTCAGTTAACTCATGTGTGTCCTTAGCGGACTAGAGTGAGGAGCCACCTCAACTCAATATGCATGAGATTCTTTCACGTCATCAGAGTTCGACTCAAGAGTATCTTCACCTAAGATACTTCATCCTCAATTTGACTAAAGCCAAGTGCACCACCTCTCTCTCTTTGCATGGCAAGGGTGCCACCTCTCTCTCTTTGCATGGCAAGGGCGCCACCTCTCTCTCATGCATGACAAGTGCATCCTCTTTCTTGACCTAATGCGCTCTCTCTCTTGACCTAAAGGGCATTGTTTCATTCTTTAAAAGGAGAAGGCACATAAGCATTTATGGGCGGATCTTCTTCAGCAGGAGCTCATCCTCTTCCACAATTTCTTCTCTTCCTTCTAGCTTCTATACTCTTGTGCAGGGAACATCATTGTATCGGTTTTGTACTTGTCTCTTTGTCACAATCAGTCTTTTGGTAATACAAAATAAAGTTTTGTTAGGCTTATGTTGAGCTCTCGAAGCTTGTTGGTATTTTGATGGTTTATTGTGCAAATGTATGGAAGTTTAGCCTTTTACTTGGGCAAATCAGCCACTTAGAAGCGCTTTCTATCCTTATTTCTTCGCTTTCGTTTGAACTAATACTAAACATGATCTTGCCTCATTGATACAAATTGTTTTCCACAATCCTTTGGCTGCTAAATAGCAAGCCAAAGCACACCTTTTCCTCACTATTCTACTGTGTTTTATTGCAGATTTCAGGTCTCATAACAGCCCTGAAAAACTTAGGGACACCCCCTAAGGTTGGCAAGCACCAACCCAAACGGAGAGGGGTTTTTGCCAGTGATATTGCGGCCATTTTCTCCTACAAATTACACGATCCTACCTGCTAACTTTCAGACTTATTTTCAATCATTTGGTGCAGCAAATCATGCTAACAAATTGGTGTCGTTGTCGGGGATCATTGTCAGTTCTCGGTTTTCACAACAACGTTAGTGAGATTTGCTTTATAATTTATTTTATCTCACCTAGCAACTCCACTTTTGTAGGGCCTTATTAGGTTGGTCAATCAGAAGATCCCTATGATTTGACCATGTACAAGGCATAGTTCTTAGTCTTAAAAAACCTGAAATTCTATTCCGAAACACGAGGGTAGACCACTCAATTCTCCCCTGGCGACTCCATTGAGGGTGAAGTCTCTGAAAGGAGAGGTTTTTATCATTGGATTCCTCTTAGCAAGTCATTCCTCATCAACTCCAACACACCATCTTGGGAGTGACCCAGGAGTTGGAGCACCATGATGGTCGATAGCCTCATTGGCGGCCATCTTGCACTTGACAGGGCTGATCATTATCGGGTCCTGATTGGGTGATCCTCCTCGGTGTTCGACTTCAGAACATCTTTCACATTGATAAGTTGTGCTCATGACTTGGAACCTATTCACCTTATTGATGGGTGTCCTCATGCCTAGTAGGTGTTTACATTATTGACATCTAACCAATTGGTTTCCCCTTACATGTCGACCTCAGTTCATTTTCCAGCAAGGGGGATCGTAGTTTTGTTGGTTGCAGGTTGCGGTTGCAGATGGAAATTGTTATACGACTTTGTTCTTTTCTCTTCTTGATCGTCACACATTTTTTACTCCATAGCCCATGGCACAGGCATCATTGATCTATAGGCCAGAGATAGAGAGATTCATGGTATTCTCGACATCCCACGGGGGGGTCCCATCCCCTTGAGCCGCCATTGTTAACCCCCAGATTTGCTCCTTAGGATTCTAGATGGGTTAAGGACCATCATATTCCATTAGGCTTCCATTAGGCTGGTACTTAGGCAGTATTTCCCAAAGACGGCTTCATTTTGAGCCAAAGTTGGTTCCCATTGGGTTCAGGTATTTGATTGGTACAGTGATGTATTCCTGGTACAGAGACAGATATTTCACAGGTTTCATCAGTTTTGAGAAGATTTCTATTTTCTAGGAAACAAGGTTCAAAGGTCTGCATGACAAAGATGATTATAGTTTTGGCATCCTTGTGAGCTCAGGATTCCAATGAGAACCTTTAGAGCTACATGCAAAATACTTCATTTTTTACAATTACAGTTTCGACTTGCATGACTTTGCATGTCCATATCAGTCACATGCACAGACATGCATGTCACTTTCAGGTGAATGCATGAACATGCATAGCTTTGAATGTCAATTTCAGTTGCATGCGTGAACATGCATGGCTTTGCATGTCTGAAATGATGAAGTGGTAGTTAACTACAGTGCATGCATGGATCACTTGAGTCTCCAAGAGAGCATGCATGGATTGCTTCAGTGAAAAAAGGACACATGCATGGATCACATGAGTTATTTGGGCACATGCATGGTTTACTTGAGTGAGTTGGCATCTATGTGAGTTGAACAAGGGTTTGACTCAGTTAACTCATGCGCCTCCTTAGTGGACTAGAGTGAGGAGTCACGTCACCTCAATATGCATGAGATTCTTTCACTTCATTAGAGTTCGACTCAAGAGTATCTTCACCTAACTCCACATTGGATACTTCACCCTCAATTTGACTAAAGCCAAGTGCGCCACCTCTCTCTCTTTGCATGGCAAGGGAGCCACCTCTCTCTCATGCATGAGTCATGACAAGTGCACCCTTTTTCTTGACCTAATGTGCTCTCTCTTGACATAAAGGGCATTGTTTTATTCTTTAAAAGGAGAAGGCAAATAAGCATTTACGGGTGGAGATTCTTCAGCAGGAGCTCATTCTCTTCCACGATTTCTTCTCTTCCTTCTAGCTTCTATACTCTTGTGCAGGGAACATCATTGTACCGGTTTTGTTCTTGTCTCTTGGCACAATTAGCCTTTTGGTAATACAAAAGAAAGTTTCGTTAGGCTTATGTTGAGCTCTCGAAGCTTGTCGATATTTTGATGGTTTATTATGCAAATGTATGGAATTTTTAGCCTTTTACTTGGGCAAATCAGCCACTTAGAAGTGCTTTCTATCCTTATTTCTTAGCTTTCATTTGAGCTAATACTAAATAGGATATTGCTTCACTGATAATAATTGTTTTCCACAATCCTTTGGCTTCTAAATAGAAAGCCAAAGCACACTTTTTCCCCGTTGTTCTGTTGTGTTTTATTGCAGATTTCAGGTCTCAGAACAGCCCCAAAAAACTTAGGGACGCCCCCCGAGGTTGGCAAGCACCAACCCAAACGGAGAGGGGTTTTTGCCAATGACATTGCGGGCATTTTCTCCTACAAATTACACGATCTTACCTATTGATTTTCAGACTTATTTTCAATCATTTGGTGCAGCAAATCGTGCTAAAATGAGACAGCTTGCTTAATGGTTGCCTGAACTCGGGTGGGTGCTAGCTTGGCATACTTCCCTAGGGCACTAGAGTTCTCTTGCTTGCTTGGTGAACAGTGAATACACTTCCTTGTGGACACATGGAGAGATCCACTTGCTTGAAGAACACCCTACTTGGGAGGAGGAGTGTTGTGCATCTTGGAGGAGGGCATCAAGTCCTAGATGGCATGACGTAGGAGGCTTGGAGTTGGCTTGGAGACACCTGGGCTTTGACAGTGTTCTTGAAAGGGCAGCTGACCCGATGGAGCACATGGCTTAGGAGGAGTGATGGAGTTTGTGTGGGCTCATGATGAAGGGGTGTGGACACACTATGTGTAGCTACATTATCTTGGAGGCCTTATTGTGTATAACATCACCTTGGAGTGAAGCACTTCACTTGTGTAGGCCTACATGAGTTTATTGTAGGTGTCTTATAAGGGCTTATGCCCACATTGTATTGTTGGCCTCCCTTACCTCCCATATATATAAAGGAAGGAGAGAATCCTTCTCATCCATATTATTGTTGTACTCTTTTTTTGTATTTAGCTTCTTGGAGGAAGTCGTTAGGGTTCATGAGGAAACCCTAAGAGGAGTTATGAAGTTTAGAGAGGAAATCTTGGCTTTGAGCCTAATTCTTGTGAGATACTAATCTTTACTCCTGTGAAGAAGATATGATGATCTCTCATTCTTATATATTCATTTGTACTTGATCTCTCTCTCTGAGTCACTAGGGTTTCATGATCTTCTTGGAGCATTTTGTAGTCTAGGGTTAGGGTTTCATCCCTTCAAGGTTTAAAATTAGGGTTTTGTGATAAAACCCTAGGGTATATCTGGTAAAGAAGAAGAAGAGAAGAGGAAACCTTTCCTTGTACAACTTGCTGGAGTGAATCTTGCATGTTGGAGCTCCTTAGTTGATCCAAGGTTTTTCTTGTTTTTCCCTAGCTAAGGTTTTGGATAACTAGTGGTTTGTACTAGATTTAAGAAAAGGCTATGGTATGTACATGAACTTCACCTTAAGCATATTTGATATTACTGAAGTTTTCAGCTGTCCAACACGTGTGCAAGTTCCAGTTTTGATTTTGAGGCATCTATTATCTTCATATAATGTTATTTACAGCTACATATGTCTTGTTGATTTGACATAAGTAAAAAGACAATTGTATTGAGTGATTTGACATTGTGATTGGAGACTTTAAGGGCTGTTTTGCTGGTGTTATATCTATTGTTTAGCTGCTGTTATATCTGTTGTAAAAGTGAATTTTCAGCTCTGGTTTATGCATGATAAGTTGCCCTAGAGAGCCGAAACTTATCTAGACAGTTTGATATCTTTTCCATTGCCTAAGAGAGTGGTCCTTTAGGAAGTGAAATAGTGTTCTCTTTCCACTGTTGTTTTATTCTATATTTCATTACAGCCCTGAGGCCAAAAATTCATAGGGTAAAAATCCGGGAAACCCCTAGGTTTAGAGGTGAACTTTTCTGTTTTGCATTAAATCTCCAATGAAAATTTCTACAGAAGGCTCAGCAAGAACAGCTAACTCAACATAAAATCATCAAATTATATGGTTTCAGATTTGAGTCTTTGAGTCTTGAATCTTGGCATTGGATATTTTATTGGTTAAGAACCTTTGTTCATTTTTGTTGATAATACATAATTTCACACCATGGTCCATGGCAATTTTGAATCTTGATGGATGAATGATGATTGAAATTTGATCATGACAATAATGTTAGATTTCATACATTCATAGCATAATAATTCAATTGCATAAACAGGATCACTAGAAGAAAGACAAAGCACAAAACAATAACAATAGTGTTTATCCTGGGAAACCCAAACGGGAGAAAAACCCAGCAACCTTCGTATAGAGATGATAATTCCGAGATCAGAGTACAATCATAAAAGAGAAAAGATGGAAATGCTTTCCAAAAGTAGAAACCCCAAAATAGTCTTCTTCTCCAGCAGATGCAAACTTCTCTCTCTCAAGTGATGCGAACTTGAGTGAATGAGTGAGTGTGTAAATGAGGTGAACTTTACCTCTATTTATACAAGTGTCAAAACTGACTTTTACCCTAGCTGAGCCGACTTCACTTGGGGGGCAATTAATAATTCAATTTTAATCTTTTCTTTTTCTTCTTTTCACCCCAAGGTTTACATTGATTCTTTCAAGCGTCTACATAGTTTATTACATCAAGTTCATCTCCCTTAGGAGGTACAATCAAGTACAATAGAAATACAATAAATAATATCTTCCGAAGTTGCACAAAATCCAACAAATAAGAGATACTCGGTTATGTTTGGATATGTTATTTTTGCATTGTATTTAGTCTATTTGCATTGTATCCAATGCAATCTCTCATGTATGAGTATAATCTAAAGAGGTTCCTGAAAATCTATATTTTTTGTATTTTTCATAGCGTCAAGTCATTGTCAGGTTCACTCTCGAGTTTTTGCAGAATCCTTAGTCAAGTTTGACTCTTCAGCCAAAATGAGTCTCGTGCAAAATCAAGTCTGGTGACTTTGAGGAAGATTAACCATTATCTTGAATCTTCTGTATAGTCTGGACTATATATAGAAAAGCTTCGGTAGCATATGTTTATGTTTATGTCTATCTTTTGAACATCATTTGAGACCTAACTTGCTCTATAGGTCCCCAAGTATTTATGTAGGAAGGTGTGGCTAGCTAGGAATACTGCCATTTTTCAAGAGCAGTGTGACCCCCAGAAGAGTAGCCATTAAAGCTCGTGGACTGCTAAAGGACTACCTACTAAACAAGAGTGCCTCAAATAGAACATGCAGCAGCTAGATCAAAATGAAAAGGACTGGCTAAAGTATATGCTGGATTCACTCCCTCCCCAAAAGAAAGCCACAAATTCTCAAACAAACAAGAAATGGAAATTGAATCTCTCCAACGAAGAATTTCAGAACTGGCAAATTATGCAAAACACAAGCACTCTGTCCTTTGATGGAACCTCGAAGGGCAATCCAAGGGTGGCAGGAGCAGGGGTAGTCATTTTGGATCCCGACAGACAAGAAAAATTGTATTACGAGTGGAGCCTAGGGAAAACCACCAACAATCAAGCGGAAGCTGCAGCTCTACTTCAAGGCCTCCAACAAGCCCGACTTCTAAGAGTAGATCATCTCACAGTGATTGGAGACTCAGAAATTATAATCAAGCTTGTTCATAGTGCTACCCCACCCAAGTACATCGCTCTCACCAAATGGATAGATAGGATCAAAAGAGAGATTAAAAAATTCAACTTTACCAGCTTCTTCCATGTTCCTTGACATCAAAACCAAAAGGCGAATGAAAGGGAAAATAATGCCACTCGGAGAAATGCAGGGTCTTTAGTAAAAAATGGCGCCATCTCTCTATATTTTATTCCATGATCCTTCTTTGCACAAAACTGACAGCTATCCTCAATCAATCCTCCTCAAATAAGCAAGTTCAGATAGGACAAGAGGCAGAGATTATAATCGATTACACAAGTGCGAGCCCTGAAGTTTTAACTACTATTTTGAATATAATAATGCTCCTTCAGAACAGTCGATCTGTCATTGGGAATCAATCTCACTTAGACACTGGGAAAGAGGTGACTGCCAGGAACAAGGGAAGTTTCATCGTCAAAGAGCTTATTAAGCACAGTGTAAATCAAATTTGCAAGGCAAATTCCCTCCTCAACTTGCAGGCAATACTTCATCGGCTCTCAATTTTCACTCCATATTTTGATATATGGTCAAATTTCGGGCTTCCACATAATTGTAGACATTGGTACTGAATGGTAAATGAGTATAAGCTTTCATTAGAGGTAAGAAATCCCAACTCCATTTCAATTGAAGTGTACCTGTATTGCGTTGGATTCATTTATCTCCCTAGCTGTGTTGGGAGGTGCGAGGACAGGATATTGGAAAAGAGAACCAACAAAAAGAAAGGATTCCAAATCATTGACAGAAGGGCAGAAACACTGAGGCGAAAGCAGGCACAAAGATGGAAATCCAGTTCTGAATTTGTGGCTAAATTCTACTTAGGAGAAGGAGAGTTCTGCGTTGAATCTCAGCTTGATAAAATTTGCAGCAGGTGTCACATCGATATAGTGGATCTACAGGGTTATTGGGACGTCATCAACAACTACAACATGGAGTATCCAAATTGTATCAAAAACATGCATGATATAGCAGAACTGAGGAAGAAATTGAGGAGGCATGAAGACCAGCTAAAGAACAACATAATTATCCAGTCACCTCTTCTCAGATTCAGATTCTCAAGGAATCGTGGAAATAATCAAAATCTCCCAATACTCAGAAGGTGGTCGGCACCCAAACTAGCAGGTATCACATATGTTTTGCAAAAGCTTTCTGATTTTAGGAATCTTTTATCGAATATATAACAGTAGAATTCTCTGTTACAGCAAGACAATAGAGGACTGTAATTTCCTTCTAGATGTTCTCAAAACTTTTTGGATAAATCAGCAGAAGATTTCGACATGTAAAACCTTTCAGACTCTGCTTGGCAGATGATTTTGTTAATTCAATCTAACCGTTTTTATGAAAAATTAAATAAATAAACTTGGTCTATAGGACCTTTTCTCCCAGAAGTAAAAACAATTATCAGGTTTTTAAGAGTTCTTCAGCTTGCAAAGCACAGGAAATTTACAGAATGTATTTCTCCTAGATGTGTTGGTTGTTGTTCCTTCTTTAATACATGATGTTGTCGACCTTAGATGCCTTGGTCTTGTCTCTCTATCAAGCATCTCCATAAATGTCTCTAGCGTTTTGTTGTATTTCCTACTTTTACCCAGCCAAAGAGATAAATAACATTACAGGTGCTTTTGTGGTTACGGCGATCGATTTATCTGAACAGTCAAAATTTCTAACGAAACCAAGCTAATGTCCGATGATAGAACAAAAAGAGAAATGTAGGCCAATGGGGCCATGGTTTGAGGTCAACAAAGTATTAATCTGTCGAACAAAGTTCCATTTTTTGAAAGAGATAAATAACATTACAGGTGTTTTTGTGGTTACGGTGATCGATTTATCTGAACAGTCAAAAATTCTAACGAAACCAAGCTAATGTCCGATGATAGAACAAAAAGAGAAATGTAGGCCAATGGGGCCATGGTTTGGAACAATGTTCCATCCTTTGTGTGGTCTGCCCACCCAAACGGCATATCTCACCGACAGGAGGGAGGTGCTCTAGAACACTGGTTGGGGTATGGGACCAATCAACAATTCGTGTAATTCTGCATTGAATCTAGATGGTGCATTGAAAGCAATGAATATGGACATTCGCACTGGTGAGGGTGGTGATCAATCAACACTTCAATGTAACCATACATTCAATCTAGACAGTGCATCGTGTGCAATGAATATGGACATTAGCACCGACCCATTTAAACGCTGATATGCAGTGATGTTGTGAAATTCGAAGATGCATATCTTGAGTTCACACAAATGAAGGGCATATAAATATTGGAATTCGACAGATGCAACCTCAAGCTTCCCAACTTTTAGGTGCATATCAGACCTGGGTTTGAATGTCTCTGTGCTACATACCTCTTGGACCAACTAGACCAAATGAAGCCTCTGGTGTGCGGTGCAGCTTTCAACCTCGGGCCATGTTTTCTCAAACTTACTTTCAAAAGGGAAAAGAGATAAAAATAAATAATAAATAAAAACACAAGAGAAAACTGAGAGAACCAGAACCACCTGGAAGTAGAACGAAGATGACTAACGAGCTTGCTGAAAAGTGGTGATTCCTCCATCTTGCCCAGCAATGCACACAAGCAACAACTTACCAATCAAACAACAATCATGTAGGGGTTACTGCAATTGCATGAATAAAATCACAGTCATGTCTGTAACAAGATTAGAGTGGTTAATGGTCTCATGTAAAGCCACAAATGCAGTGCCTATATACGTAGGGGAACCATAACAATTGCATTAGGTAGTCCCGACCATTTATGAATTTGGGTAAGTGGGGCGCATCGCCCATCCGTAAAGCCTGTTCGTTTAGCAATATTGCGAATGTCACTTGTTTCCCTCACACATTATTAATTTATATTATAAAGGTTTCCAATTAAGTAGAAGTAGGTAGTATAAAAAGTACGGTTTTTCTTTTTGTTTTTTTTCTTTTAAAATTTGATTATATGATTTTTGGTTAATTTTAAATTTTTTTTTGTTAAATTGTAGATATCTTTTTTATAAACATACCATTGGTATTTATAAGGTGAATCAAATAGTACAAAAAGATTTGCATTAAAAACTCAATAAAAAAGAAAAGTATATACACAGTGTTTTATACCTTCTTCTTGAGAGCCTACTAAAACAACTATAATATTAGAGTAGGAATTCAGAACTAACAACTTGGCATCTTTAATCATCAGAATTTCTTTGGCTAGGAGTTGCATACGAACCTCGTCGCGCCATAACTAAGAAAACGTATCCAAATAACTAGCCTCATTATTAAAGAGACGCTTGCATCAAAACTTCCAAAAGTATATAAAGTCGTAACTCTCAAACAACGCCAAATACCAGACAAAGAATCCTGAATCACAGATCTGGAGTCACCTAGCAAAACCGTACACCAATGAAGATAACCTTATAGAATATATGTTAGGTGGGTTTGAACCGGATTCCAACAAGAATGAGCAAAAGAACATTCCCATAAAATATGCTTCATTGTCTCATACCTCGAGCAATGAGGGAAAAGGCTATCTAAAAGACCACTTTTGGCTACCCGGGCCTTAGAAGGGAGACCTTGATATATCATCAACCAAGCAAATACTCGAATCTTGTAAGAAGCTCTAATCGACCAGACACCATGCAATCATCAAATCCATCGACTCTCAGCATCAGTAGAGACCCATCGGGCATTAAGGATAGGGGCAAGCTCATGCCACTGATGCAGGATGGAGTAGAGTTTACAGGAATCATAGTGTGACAAAGGACGCTCGAAACTCCACTCCCAGTCTCTCCAAAAGGGACCTTCCATATCAACAATATTCATCTTAAACATATCCTCCTGAGGAATAAACGCAATGATTTCCACAAAGGAGGGACAATCAACAGAGGACAAAGCAAATTCTCAAGCCATGGTTCGTCAATCTTTCATTGATCATGCACTGAAGTCCCAAAGTTCCCTCCAGAAGAAAATGTGTTTTATGCTAAAACTTCTTGCCTGAAAACAAGGCAAGTCAGAGATACAAGTACCTTCCCGCTTCCAACTTCAAATAGGCCTTTTGGCCAAATCCCAACCCGCTCTATTGCCAAACATCTACCAACGAACCAGATCTACCACAAGGATTTGTTTTTTTATCATTATTGAAATTGGAATATACAATTTTTGGTTAAATTGTAATTTTTCATTACTAAAATTGCATTTTTTATTATTGTATAAATAGATTTAGCTCCCTTCAATATCCATATTGCGCCTAAATTGTGCAATCTCAACGACTTATATTTGCAATTCCAACGATTTTTTTCAAATTTTTAATAGATTTCAGACAAAATGGTGGAAAAAATATAATCAAAAGGTGTTAGGTTCAATTTTGTTTCTCAAGAAGTGTTAAGTTCAATTATATTCGCTTATAAATATGTTTTAATGTTGATTGCTTTAGTGTTGATTTATACTCTATATTTTGAGAAAGGAGCGGTATCATAATATTCTTCAAAAGAGTGGGATTCCACCATCTTAAGTAAAAAATATACATCTTATGTAATAAATTAATACAATTTTATAAAAAAATATAAACAACATATAAAACATAATTTGGTGTTATGTTTTTTTAACAAATTGAAAGAGATGTTAGATATAGATTGTTTATGATAAATTGAATTTGTAGTTTAAATCTAGCTTACGACATGTTATGCTAGACAAGGAAGATACCTTGATTTTTTGTGGAACCACCCTCCACATAATAAATTCCAAAAACAAATGCAAACATATCATATTTCTAATCACAATATGTTATAAAGGACAAATAAGCTCAAAACAAAAAGACACATCGACAGAAAAAAAAACATTGCACCTATCTAGAATATGTAACTTCAATTCATATTGATAAAATGTCAAGCTACATGTTAAAAATATAAGACCTTCAAATTTAACCAAATTAACAACTAACCCATTTGGTCCATAAACCTTACACCTTGTTCTCACCAAAGCCTAAGCACATAATTAGATTTGAATATTTAAGTACTATAAATATTGGGTTACACTTATAACTTTAACATAAGAAATTGTTTTTGACGAGTGATTATATTTGTTTGTTCAGCATTCTTCTCTCTTTGTAGCATTTTGAAATAGATTTTATGATGATTAAATCTTCTCTCTTCTTTTAAAAAATAAATTCATTTATTTTTTATTTAGAAATAATGAATAAAATTTTATATGTAAAATTGTTGGTTGTTTTTTAAGATTTTTTATTGCAGATGTTTATATGATTAATTAAGACTAGGCCCTTAAGCGCTTTTGGTTTGTTTTTAGTAAGGAATGTTTAATTGTTTACATGGAAATAGTAGATTATTAAATCCACGACATATAGTTTTCGTGGGGGACATTAGTTTAGGGGTGATTGTCAAATTTTCATAGTAGACTATAGTTTAAATATAGGAAAGGAAATTTTATTTAGAAAAACAATTTTTAAAATAACAATTTTGTTGATGTGTGATTGGTTGTTTGAAGCAGACGCCTTGTTATGTGTTGCTCACCACGCCATGGTCTCTTTAAAGAAGTCGTTTAAAAGTACGACGATTTCGTCGGTCCGACCAAAACTTGGTCGGAATCCGGCGATATGAAATCTAAAAATCTAGCGATTTGTGTTGATTAAATTGTTTTTTTGAACATCTAGATGAATTCAGCACCCTGAAAAACCCCCAGGGCATCCAAATTATGCAGTATTAATACTATTATTTGAGATTCTAAAAATTCTATCCTGGATTCCGGCAAATTCGTGTCTAAAAAAAAACGATTTTCTCCGGGTGAAATCGTAGCAACTTTAGACAACTTGCCTCTTTAAATGCTTTGGTTGGTCTGAATTTAGGTCTGGTAGGTACCTATAGTGTTTGCAGATGGTATTAATGGAGGCGAACATCGTCATTCTTTGTCATGGTTATTGCTCGTCACTCAAACTCCAGCATTGACTAGTTGAGTCGCTTACTTAGTATGCCACTTTGAATTATCTCTTGCATGACGTCAAAGCTCCATCCCCCGAGGTCAACCGATACACGCATAAATAATTGCCTGCTTTACTTCCCATCAGGCTTAGAATTTCATATCCCCTCTGCCTGTCAAATAAATATCTGTTGACGTTCTTGTGTTTTTCATATTTGATGACGTTCTTGTGTTTTTCATGCCTTTCATTTTACATTTTATATAAATTTGTGAGTGTCAATTTTTATGTTGTTATGTGCCAATTTTACCATTACAATTTTTCATTTTTTCTAAATTTTAACCATACAATTTTCTACTATAGAAAAATAACTGAAAATAATACATCCAAAAACTATTCATAACAGTAAGCATTCGCGCTTCCATAACTATAATTTATAAATTGTCAAACAAAGTATTGTAAAATAAAAGTGAAATTTTACATAATACATATTAAAATATATTTTCGGACCAAATGATACCTCCTAAACATGAACTAGACAACACCCTCCAAATTTGGTTTTAAGGAATTATAACTGGACTAAGATTTTACATAAGAAACATCTCAAATACAACACCAAAATTGAATATATTTCCAACTCTGACATTCCAATGGGTGCTAGTAAGCTACAATAGTATGGAACACCAAAAAACTAGCAAAAGACCCTTCCTATGACATGTTGAAAATTTGAAATGAGTAACTGTAACACCAATAAACAACAATCAGATTTATGTCTATAACCAACAAAAAACACTCCTACAACATGTTGAAATGAGAAAGAGTAACAAAAGTAAACAACAATCAGATTTATATCTATAAAATTAAAAGAAAAATCAAATAGGTTATATTTTCTCACAGTAAATACATGTTAAAAATAGTGAAAATAAAATAAAATTTGATAGAACCACTAGAATGGTAAATGTATTTATCTAATTCCTACAATTTAAAAAACAAAAGACTTACTTGTCCATTTTCCAAAGCCACATGTTGCAGCTTACCTAACCAATGACAAATGATTCCACATGAAGATCAAAATTTCCAAAATTTTACCTTCCTACAATAAAATATTTAGATTAGATATAACCTATCCTTGTTTACTACTATGTAAAAAATATCTTTGTCTTAAAAAGCAAAGACTTACTCATCCATTTTCCAAGGAGATGGTCACCATTGTTGCAGCGTCCTTAACCAATGACAAAAGATTCTATGTGAAGATCCAAATTTTCAAATTTTTAACTTCATATGACAATATATTGCAGATATACTTCATACTTCAGTGGAAATCAAACCTTCTAAAGCAATTACAAAAAAATCATCAATAAGCATATCTTTATCTTGATACATAGATCCCAAAAACATTTCTTTAGGTTTGTTTGAAAATATAAACTTAAAGATCAAAGTTCCCAAAGTAAAAAACCCAACATACTCAAAAGCATATTGGTTGAATCTTTCACTCAACATAACCTAGAATATTCCATAGACATTAAGAATTACTTTGCAAGAGAATCAAGAGGATTAACATGCCAAATCTCAAAGCTCAAGAACTCTTCTTGACTTTGTATCTCTCCATATTTGATATACTTCAGCCCAATGAACACTAGATAATTCAGGTCCATTCAAGGATATTCTCATTAAAGCATCTAGTGTATCCAACCCCAGTCTTGATTTTCTAATATCCTTGATGATGTTTTGTTTAGAAAACCCCCTTTCACAATCCACTGTACTTACAGGAATAGTGAGTATAGCTTGCCATAATTTCATCATACAAGGATAAGTTTTGTGCCATTGTTCTGTGTTACGAAAGACCTTCCATGCTTCTTTCATAGAAAATCCCTCACAAGCCAAATTTAATGAATCAAGAAAAGGGTGCAGCTCTCTTTTACAAGATTTAACATCAAATAAAGGGACAAATTCAACATCATTTGATATGGTATGCTGTAAATGTTGAAAAAAATTTGAAAGCCAACGCTCTAAATTTTCTCACGACTACGATGCTCTTCTGGATAATAACAAGGGCTAAATAACTTTGCTGCATTAAAAATATGAAGGTCTGGAAATCTTTCATTCAAAGAGTCTATGAGAGACTCTATATAACCTTCTGCGAGTTGTTGGCAACTCTCTTGTGTGCCTTCAATACAAGGTTTCATAGTATGTTTCCTTACATCAATAGAGTCAATCTCCATGGTTGGGATATAGATGTATTGTAACTTATGTTTATCTATGACTATCCCTTCATCTTTAATTTCAATATATTCATTTTGAGAATCACTCAAAAAATTTGAAAGGTAAGTTGTACCTTCTCCAAATGTCTCTTTTCTCAAGAACCATCTAGACAATGTCCTTATAGTTACTTCAAGAGCCAGCCCAATAGTTGTAATGTCTACATTTTCTTCTTGAAAAGTCTTATTCAACTTGTTCTCACTGAACACATTAGCAAGCATATGTAAACAAAACTGGATGGAATAAATTCGTGTCTTATCATACCATGATGAAGTTTTCCTTTCATTTTTCCACAAAGTTAAAATGGTTGGCATAAGCTTCACAAGCCTTATAATAACTTATCCCCTTGATAACCATCTCACTCAGTGTATTTGTAAAACATTAAGAACATCAATTTGCATGATTGAGTTCATTACTTCTTTTTGGTGAGTTTTGAACCCATGAATACATCTTATTTGCAATTTTTTCAACATATAATAATTCAAGGACTTTCTTAGAAGCATCTACTGCTGCTAAAGACTCGCGATGAGCTACGCAATGAACTGTAATAAGGTTTGGAGTGTTTTTTTTTCAGAAATGAGACCAAGCCATTTTCTTGTCCAATCATTGTTGAAGCCCCATTTGTAGAAACAACTATCAAATCTTTATATTGAAGGCCTCTAACACTGATTAATTGATTGAGACTATCATATATTGTTTTTCCTTTCCCACCCATCACATCTTTGAGCTTCATAAACTGTGAGATAGGTGGCCCAAGACTCTTTGAATCTAAATAAGTTGCATAAACAACAAGGTGTTGCTCTAAGCTTCGATCAATGCTTTCATCAACCATTAATGAGAAGAAAGAACTTTGTAACATATTATTTATCTGAATATGTTCAAGATATTTTGATATACAATATATAAAATCATTTGCAGACTTACGATTTGTGTATGAAGAGTACTCTTGAGACTTTGGCATATATGGTATTTTTGCATCCATTAGAAATTTGCAGAGTTTTTCATACTTGGATAAAGATAAATCTTCTTGACAGACAAAATATGATATTTTCATTGTAGCAATCACGCTTTCCTTGTTGGCATCTTCCATCTGTCTAATATGACATGGAATTGGCTTTATCTTTCTCTCTAATTGATTAATCCATCTTGACTTAGCATCTTTATGTACCAATGATTTTTCATGAGTAACAAGAGCATCATGTTGTAATGTGGTACAACCATTCCCTAAACCCCATGATCCACTCATCCTATACTTCTCACAATAACTACATTTTATGGCTATTTTATCATCAAGCCTCACATAATTCAACCAAGAAAACTTATCTAACCATTATGTACGGAATTTTCTTTTTGTTTGCACTTTGACTTTTGAATGATTAGTAGCCATTTCTTCAACTTCATTTGCTTCTTCATCTAGGTCATCATCAGAAGAACTTCCAAAAAATTCATGCAATTGATGTTCCACTTGAGCATTATGGGTTTCTTCATGTGTTTCTGAATTGTTTTGAGTCTTAGAAGTTTGTGCTTTTGTCCATCCATACATGTCTCCAATTGTAACTTGTATCTTTCTCTTCTGAGACATTTTGTAAATTTATAACCACCAATATAAAATAAATAGGTGAAACCCAAGAATTAATCAAGCATGCCCCATAGAAGGAGAAGTGTTAATAGGGCAGTTGATCAGCTTTGGGATGAATTTTCTTCAGAACAGGAGCGATTATCTGGTAAGTTTGAAATCCTGAAACCATTGAATTCATTAAAATGCTTTCAGTTGATGAGGAAGATTCAATTTGATAGTCCGTTGGCTAGTCTGAGCTTAGCTAGTCCCGGGAATTCCCTGCGGAGATGTAAGTCGTTCATCCGTAATCGGGCAGGGCAGAGGGAGCCCTCTAGGGTACAGAAGGAGACTAGGGTCTCTGGGGACTCCACCCATAATTATGCACTCATATCTTTAAGTAAGCATGGGCAGGGTTCGTTCAGTCCTTGGTCAGGGACCGCCTCTCCGCGGATGGGCGTAGGGGCTAGAAAGGACCTTAGGTTGGATTTCGGTTGTATTTCCTCCATTTTACCTGGTAACATGGCTCTTAGAGATATGCCTTCTCCGAAGGTACTTACATGAAGATTCTATCCTTTAACTGTCGAGGGTTAGCCAGCAACCCAAAAATGCCGGCACTAGGTAGGGTGATTGAGTTGAATGGTCTGGATGTGGTAGTGTTACAGGAAACCATGTGTGGGAGGGTTGGGGTGGTGGACAGGTTGAAGAAATTCCTTCGGGATTGGATTTCGTCTGGTTGGATAGTGCGGGTTTGTCTGGAGGTTTGGTAACGGGTTGGAAGAGTTCAATATCTTTGTTAAACTGTTTTGGTTTTCAGTCGGGTCTGGGAACTACATTTCGGAGCCGGGCACTTGGTGTGGATTTCAATTTACTCAACTTATATGGTCCTTATAATCAGAAAATTCCTTTTTGGAATGAGTTCTTTAGAAAATCTTTTTTGACGGAATACCCTTTTATCGTCACAGGTGACCTTAATTTTACGTTACAAAGCAGGGAGGTGTGGGGACAAGGTGCTCGAGTGGATCCTGCTCAGAATTGTTTTCAGAAGCATCTTAAAGATGGGGATATTATGGATCTGGAACCGCTGATTTTGAAACCGACTTGGTATAATAGAAGGACTGGGGAAGCTGCAATGGCGAAGAGATTGGATCGCTTTTTATTTACAGGCGACATGATCCGGAGGGTTGAAAGGGCAAAGTCTTGGAGGGTTTGTGGTGGTTGCTCAGACCATATGCCGATAATGTGTAGTATGGAGAATGGAGGGGAAAAGTCAGGATGCCCTTTAAGTTCAATCCTTATTGGCTTAAAAATGTTGATTTTCATAATTTGGTTCGGGTGAATTGGCTCCACTTTGATTTTAACTCTTCTGTTTCTTGTGAGGAACAGTTTGTTTCTAATTTGAAACAGCTGAAAGACATTACAGTTATATGGGTGAAGGAGATGAGAGATTCCTTGGATAAAAGGCTCAAGGAGGCTGAAAAAAGTGTCAAGGACTTTAACGAGAGCCATGGAGGGCCTTTGGGGGAGGAGTTGGTACTGGTTTTGACACAGCTGGAAGAACGTAGGAATCTGCTACTGTTGGAAAGAGAAGTTGATATTAGGATGAAGAGCAGGACAGTATGGCTGACTTTGGGGGATGATAATTCGGGTTTCTTTCATAAGATAATAAACCATAGGAAAAGGATTAACTCTATCTAGGAGTTAAAGGATAGCAGCGGCGAGAAGATCGAGGGTTTTGACCAGTTGGATAGAGGAGGTGTGGATTTCTTCTCTAATTTTTATAGAGAGCTTGAAGGCTTTAACTGACCAGAAATGATTACTACAGTTACTAAGTTTGACAGGTGGGTTACGGAGGAAGATTTAGATGTTATTAATGCGTCGGTCTCTATGGAAGAGTTGCTGGCTTCTCTTTCCAAGCTTAAGAAAGACCGCAGCCCGAGGCCTGGCGGATGGACGTCTGAGTTTTATATGGCTTTTTTTTAAATGCTAAAAGATTACCTTCCGAGGGTGGTTGAGAAGAATAGGGTGACTGGCAAGTTATTACCTTGTATCAATGCTACTTTTATAGCTCTTATTCCTAAGGTGGATGAACCTAAGACGTTTGGGGATTTTCGCCCCATCTCATTATGCAATACTTTATATAAGGTGATTTCAAAATTAATAGTTGAACGGATCAAGCCAATACTGGCTAGGCACATAACACCGGAACAATTTGGTTTTCTACCTGAACGTTGCATACATGAAGCAATTGGGAGTGCCCAAGAATGCATTCATACGATTAAAACTCAGAACTTACCGGCTAAGGTTTTGAAATTCGATCTCTCTAAGGCATACAATCGCACTAGCTGGCTTTATACCAGTGTAGATCCATCTTAAACCCGTATCTTTCAAGCACCGAGAGGGATCCAATTTCTTGAGGTGCATTTCTTTTTTTAAATTTAAAATCAAGAAATTTAATCTCTCTTGATTGATAGATCCGAGTTTAAGTTTTAATTTTTTATTTTATAAACGAACATCTATTTTTTAATTAATTTTAATAATATTTTATTTTATGAGTAGACATGGATTTTTTTAAAATACTTTCCATAATTTTATTTTATTTTACATTTTAATTAATGGCCGATAATACATTTTACTTTTTTACTTTTCATTAAATACTTTCCATTACATTTTAATTAATGGCTTAATTCAAACGAAAATATATGTCCATGTATTATATAGCCTAGGATTTAATTCAAACGAAAATACACGTCCTTTTATTAATCGCCGACATAATATTAGTTTTTTTGTATTATTATGTTAAAGACAAACTTTATTTATTATGGCCGACTATAAGGACAAACATGGGCAAACGTTACACGATCTCCCCCATACTAGGCTGTAGAGCACCTCGTTTCACTCGGTGCAATTAGACTGGTTCTTATTCAAACAGGGTTTGGTTTACCCTTTGTCAATTGGGTATGGTCATGTATGACTTCGATCAGATTTGTTGTTTTAATCAACGGGGCAGCCTCAGGTTTTTTTACTCCTGCTCGAGGGCTTCGACAGGGTTGCCCATTATCTCCATACTTGTTTTTATTGGTTATGGACAGACTGAGTCGACTTATTTTAGAGCCTGCGGGTAATGATCTATTCACAGGTTTAAGGTTTGGTGATATTCAGTTTACCCATATATTTTTCGTGGATGATGCCCTGCTGTTCCTCGGAAATTCTGTTGCTGAGGTTCAAGTCATAAAATATCTCTTCTGGTTGTTCAGTGTGGCTACGGGTATGCAAGTTAATTTGGATAAGTCGGCATGCTATTTTCATAATTTAGAAGATGCCGATATGTCTGTCTTTTTGGAAATTATGCCGATGGAGTCTCACCTTTTATCTGAGGGTTTCAAATATTTGGGGTTTCATCTGAAACCGAATTGCTATGGTATTGTGGACTGGAAATGGCTTATTGAGAAGGTGGAGCGACGAATTCATTTCGGGTGCAACCGGTTCTTGTCTAAGGGAGGTAAAGCGATGCTTATAACTAGTATATTAAGTGAAATTCATGTCATTCTCTTAGGAAATTAATTTTCAGATTTCTCTGGCTGGGTAAAAATGACAGAGGTCTTCATTGGATTTCCTGGGATTCAATATCAAAATCGAAGGAGGCGAGTGGTTGGGGATTTAAGGAATTAACCTAGTTTGGACAAGCTTTGGCCTCTAAATCGGTATGGCAATTTATTTCTAAGCAAGGCAAGTGGCAATCTTTATTGCGCTTCAAATATTTGGGAAATGTTTCTGTGTTAGATTGGATTCGTAAACCTGGCAAGAGTAGTTGGGGTGGGTCATTAATCTGGAAGGTTATTGTGGCAACTTTCCCTATCATAGGCGAGAGGCTGGTATGCGATGTGGGAGACGATCAGGAGGCAAGAATTGGCAAAGATTTGTATCCGGGAGTTAAAAGATACCCTTTTTTTCCTTTGGACCTCTCATCTTTTCTGGCAGAGAATGGATTCACGGTGCTAGTTGATGTTGCAACAGTTGGGAATGGTCTGGCTCAGCATTGGATGACAGCAGAGGATTTCGAGTTGCCAGCAAGATGGACAGAGATTTGGAATACCTGGACGACGGAGCTTAAAAGAGGTTTTGTTAGGTTGGGACATGCTCCGGACGAGCTTCAGTGGCAGGGAAGTGTGGTTGGTGGTATGTTTTCTGTAAAAGATGCTTACAGAACAATCTGGATTAACAGGAATTTCGAATCGCCTTGGTGGGGTACCAAACTATGGAAGTCTCGGGCTCCATATAAATGCAAAATATTGGTTTGGTTGATTCTGAAGGGCAAGGTATTAACCTGGGACAAGTTAAAAAGGAGGAATATGGCAGGCCCGAGTCGATGTAGCTTATGTCGGCAGGATGACGAAGACGTTGAACATCTTTTTTTTAAGTGCCCTTTTACTCTACAGATCTGGAAAGGCGTGGAGTTAAATCTTCAGTTGAGTTTCTTAGGGGAAGGTGAGTCCTATTACTGTTTTCTGAAATCTTGGTATGACGAACCTAAGCTGAAATTGCTGAGATGCCTACCATTTTTGGTGGCCTGGAATGTTTGGGTTGCTAGGAACCAGGCGGTTTTTGAAGATCATAACATTCCTAGCTTCCTGGTTCTCACTCAGGTTCTCTCTACCTATAAACTTTTTCTGGGACCAGTGGGAAATAAGAAGGTAAGAAAACTTAAATATCTCACTCATAAAG
Source organism: Larix kaempferi (assembly GCA_027924585.1). Classification (NCBI taxonomy): domain Eukaryota; kingdom Viridiplantae; phylum Streptophyta; class Pinopsida; order Pinales; family Pinaceae; genus Larix; species Larix kaempferi. The sequence goes on along the minus strand of BSBM01000431.1, from coordinate 8,238,571 downwards.
AGGGTGACACAGTGGGTTTTTTTGATGGTGCTTGTGCTGATAATAGATGTGGGTTGGGAGGTTTGTTGAAGTTCGAAGGGATGGAGATTAGCTTCCAAGCCAATGGAGGGGAAGGAACTAACAACTGAGCTGAAGGGCTAGCTTTGAGATATCTATTGCAACAAGCAAAAGAGCTCTCTGTCAATTCTATAAGGATCTATGGTGACTCCGAATTATGGATTAAAAGAATGAAAAAGGAAGTTACTTTGAACAATCATGTGCTGCAGAATTTGGGCATCTGTCTGGACACACTGGTGGCGCAATTCAGAATGGTGGAGTTTGTTCATATATATAGAGAACAAAATGAGGTGGTTGACGGTCTATCTAAAGAAGGATTACTTGAAGAAGATGGCAAATGCAAAATTTTATCAAAAAGAGATGATACTCAGGAGATAAGCTGGAAAAATCTGGACTTTTATATGTAGCACTATTTTAAAATTTTCTAGAAGTTTTGAAGTTTGAAATTTTGTAATGAAGTTTTTACAGTTTTTCTATCATGCTTTATGCACCTGTGGAATGTATTCGATGCTCATTTAATGATCAATGAATATGCTTTTTTCTTTGGAAAAAAAAATATAAAACATACTTATTTATTAAAAAATTTATTTCTTATAGATACAAAAACTATAACCATGACTAATTACAATTTAAGACTACCAATTTCTATTATAAAATTAAAATTGATTAATTGTGGAGGCTGAAATTTTCAAAAAAAAACCCTAAAACATATGCTTCAGAAAAAAAAATATGTATTCAATACACTATTTTCTATATTGTTTAAAGTCCAAATTTCAGATTTCACATAAAATTTTAGATTTCAATATTTCAGATTTCATAAAACATATGCTTCACAAAAAATGTTTGTATTCAATAACTATTTTTCTATATTGTTTAATAGTCTAAATTTCAGATTTCATACAAAATTTTAGATTTCAAAATTTCAGATTTCATAAAACATATGCTTTAAAAAATGTTTGTATTTAATAACTATCAAATTTCAGATTTCACACAATAGATTTCAAGATTTGAGATTTTAGGAAAGATTTTAGAGCTCTTACCTGAATAGTTGAGAGTAGGTTATTGTAGTGAATAGACACCTTAGCTTCTACGAGAGTATTTGGAAAAATAAATTCCAAATTTCCACTCTTATCCATTATGTAGTGGTTGAAGGAACCCTGCTATAACAAAATCATAAAAAATATTATAAATGACATTTACAAGAAACTCTTAGTATGTGCAATATGATGGCCATAATAATGGCTGCAATGGAGTAGAAAGAATGCTTGAATATGCTCTATTGAAAGACCAGAAATATCAAACTATTTTTTCTTCAAAGCATATTATAAATAATATGAGGCTCATGAATTGTTTTTTCTTCAAAGCTTCCTATTAACATTGAAAGACCAGAAATATCAAACTATGTTTTCTTCAAAGCATATTATAAATAATATGAGGCTCATGAAATGTTTTTTCTTCAAAGCTTCCTATTAACATTTGGGGTTCCATTTCCCAACATTGAAGGTGGCGGTTTTGAAAGGGAATGCTCTTAATGGGCCTCGACCCTTTTGTAGGTATCACTTCAAATATTTATATGTTAACATGGCCCATTACATTGAGAAGGAGGTTTTGGAGTATGGTCTCTTCATTGTGCTCGCGCACTCCATTTTTAGAGTGTTTTTAGGAAAAAAGTGGAGACATATGAATCATTAAGAATTGACAAGAGAGTGGTTAAGAAGACTCATCAGTATATTGAGTTCAGTTCACTACTAATTTTATGTTATTTTACTCAACTGTAAATGTTTTTATTTTTCAACCTCTTGCATTATGTTTAAAAAAAAATTAAATACTTAAGTTCATTTTATATCTTACCATTGGTTGTACAATTCTAAAGATTGCGAAAGCCTTTTGGAATTTGCACCAACTTTGTTTGGATTTACAGAGTTATACTAAGTTTTTAAAGCTTTCATGTTTGAATGTTAGCTAAGTATTTAATACTTCAGCATTTGAATATTAATTGAACATTTTCCATGGCAGTGAACTTTAATTACAATGTGCTAAATTTCTTTGCCACGGATTCTTCAACCTGTACCAACTGTCTTTTCCACTTCCTCATCCTCACAGCTCAGCGTTCACCACTTTCATAGATACCATCATGATTCACGCATGTTGTACTGCGTTCTATAAGTGGGGCTCTTCACCCACTCCTCAGTCTACTTTGCTTCTTGTGGTGTTGTATATGATGATACTACCTCACTCACTTTTGTTAGACCATGACATGTGATGATTACAACGGTATAAGAATTTAGATATATAGAAAGACATTCTATAGCTGAGATATATTTTGTCCTTCAATTCATGTAGAATGTTCCAACCTTGGGGCATCATGAAGAGAATTTCAAGCTTTATTGAAGGAAGATTGTGATATGGTAGTCGTGTTAGTGTAGAATGTAGGCAAGATAATATGGAGAGCGTTGTTTGCGATAAGTATGGGAGACCATTTGAAGGCATGATATAATACCAGTGGTAAATACTTCAGAGCACAGACTACCAGACTTCAGACTACCACCTTTGCATATTTATCATACATTTCGGAAATGCTAGGGTTATTTTGTTTTGGGAATTGAGGTCTTTAACTTTCAACTTTAAGTATATTGCATTTTCACATTTTCAAATGAATAAATATTGGTGCTACCAATTCATAGATCCCACCATTAATAATTAAGAATAGGGACGAGGAGACAAGCTGCTGATTATAGAATGTCAATCCAACATCTCATGCATTTAAGTATCCTTCCTCTTCTTCGCAATGTTTTAATCAGTCCGACCATGGTGGATTTGAAAGGGAAAACCTAATAAAATTCCTGCTCACTGAGGTAGCCCAGATTGATAACTTCAGCACCGTAGTCACAAAATGCACTAACCCAAACGTTCTCGCTGAGCTATATTAACTTGTATCCAAGCCTTAATCCAAGAAGTGGATGCAATCTTACAGTGTTCAATTTCAAAAATTACTATGACTTGGAAGTTTGAACTAAGGCATTTCTGATTTTCATACAAAAACTTGACATGGCATTAAGAAAGAGGAGCAAACGGATGGTTGTGGTTGAGCAGGGCCTCTATTTTCAGATTTCAGATTTGATGTGTTTTTGGCAAAGCATTGCACATGTTTTCTTAGTTTGCAATCATTTGACTGATGCATTTGGCACTCCTGATTCCTACGTTCGCAAGTAGATTTCGGTTGCTTGTATTCCTTTTAAATTTCAACCTACCCAAAGTTTAGTAAAAAAAAACAGTATAACTCAAATTTCTTAACAAACTCTGATATTCATGAGTGAAATTGACGTGAAGTCCACGGAAATCCTATGATGAAGTGTTCAAATGTCACAAGGTAAAACTTAAAATCTACCGATTAACTACAGCCATGCTCAGAAATGAAAAAAAAAATGCCTTGAGCAATGATACTCTGTTAATGCCTAGGCCTTCCTTGAATGCTCTGACAAATACCACGCTACACTATTTAATCTCGAGGTGGGGAAAGCGATGTTCATAAATGGTGCTAACTGCTACGAGAGATAATATAATTAAGAGGGTTATTAAATTTTCAATTAACAGACATAAATAATTTGAAAGTTATGTTTGGGTGTTTACTTCAAAGATTGTATTGTGTTGGGAAATATTCATTACAGTACTCTCCAGCAAAGTGAGGCCCCATATGTCTAAGTAGGGTTTTAGGGATTCTTACCTTTCTACAGACATATCCCATAACAGAATCTGTTCATTTCTAATCTTGGAAAGAATATTGTAATATATGTTGTATTCTCTGTATTAGCCTCCACGCAGTTTTATTCCATAGTAGTTTTGGTTACTATTTTGCGGATGATAGTTGGAACTTGGGTGACAAAGAGAGAGAGCAAGATTGTGGAAATTCATGGACATTTCATGTACAATAAAGGCGCGAGATCTCTCTTTGTCACCCAAAATGTGTTCATGATATCTCTTTGCCGATTCCAGTATAGACTGATGATGAGCTTTCAATGAAGTGAGGAGCGGAGCATTTACTGGCGTTGCATATTCACTGAATTAAAATTGCAGAAAAGACCATGTTTCATAATTATAGAGGCAGAAGTGTGTTTCATTGAATTAAAGTTGCAGAAAAGACCCAGGTTATAATATGTAATAAGAACTTCTGTTGTCGAATAAAAACCCTCATTGTTCACTAAACACCCGCGGCCCATTAACAATCATGTTTTCTTCTTCTATTTTATTTTTTCAAATAGGAAAGTGGCATTTGCATAAGTTCTAGAAAGAATAGAAAAAAACCATGAACATACGGCAGCCAATATAATAACTAAACAGGATTCTAATAGGTTAACTTTCAACTTACCCGTGGAAATCATGATTTGTAATAGTGGGTCGATGGTGGTTTGATCGTTTGATTTTGAAAATCCTTTCACTCGTGTAAGTCCTGGCTGCCCGTAGTTGGAGCATGTGGCTGTGAGAAATAGGCAGTCCAGTTGAGTTGCGGAGGAAAGGCTGGAGGATCGAGGAAGGGAATTTGGAAAATGGGAGTTGGGACTTACTAGCTAGGGAGACTTGTTCTTGGTAGATTAGGCAGCCATGAGAGTCACGGGAATCATTGCAAGCCAAGCGCCCAAAATCGTGTGTCTTTGCTAAATCATTTTGCACTGGGATAGCAGGGACTAAGGATTTAGAGGGTTCATGTGCCCCTACCTAAATATGGTTATTTTATGAGGAGGAGGGCCTGGTAATCTCTTAATTGGTACAGCAGGCTGGGTAATATTGGGGTGAGGCCGATACCTTTCTTGGTTAGTTCAATCCTTTCCTTTGTTTGTTTAACCTGGCTAGCATAGAGGAATATAACTAGCCCACGAACCAGACAAGGTTGAGATGCTTATCAGCCCAACGCTTAGAAGGTTTACGAGCAAACAAGAAACAACAGACACCTATCTCAAGCTCATATTAGCATGAAATAAATATGAAAACACCTATATATAAACTAGCTCACTCAAGAAGATACAGATCTACCACTGAACAAAAAGTAAACTAAATACACAGGTCAATGGAGGGGAAATACCATAGATTTATATTCATTAATAATAATAATAAATCAGATAGTATTACCTTGAGTCCTGATTGATGCCTCCTCTAGCTGTGAGCTCCGACTCTCCGAGTCCTTCCTTAGTCTTCACACTAGCAAATGTACCAATCACTAGAATCTAAATACACTCTGCAGAAAGGTATCTCTGGCTGAAATCTGGTAGCATAAGTTTGCAATCAAGGGACTCTACGAATCGACCGATTGCCTCACCTCCAGCTAAAGCTAAAAATGAACAAGAGAAGCCATTCAGACTCCAGATTCCTGCTTTCAAGTTTCAAATTTCAGCCTTCAGCCATCAATTAATTCACATCACGGTTTACAATGCTCATTAATGTTCATACCAGCTAATTTCACCATTCATCCGATTCCCTACAACTCTACGATGTAACTCTACACGCTGCACGCAGGCTGTAGCATCGTTTCTAGCTATAGAATTTAATTAGATGCATCATGCATGCAACTTGATGCAAGACTCAAGGCTCAAGTGTGTGAAGGTGGCGCGGCGCGGCAGGCTATGCTGCGGCCAGTTGCAACATCGTTTTGATGTATAGCATTTAATTAGGCGTGGGTGAAGGTGGCACCGTCGCCCGGCTCGCCCCTTAAAATATAATGCAGCACCTGCCACCGCCGCCCAAGCTTTGGTTGTTGGCCCGGTCCCATCCAAGTTTCCAAATTCCAACTTCATATATATAATAGGAATATGGATTATATTAAGACTGTATAGGCAGGCATTAAAACTTATGACGGTTAAGCAATGCCCTTGAACGACAATTTGACGGGATGAAGTTTTACAGAAAAAAAACGTTCTGTAGCCCGTCAATTTCCAGGCCTGCTTCCCATGGTTTGTGTTGGACATTTGTTCTGCCAATTAATTTTTCCATTTCCTTTTCCGTATTCATTCTCAAGGGTTTGGTAAGTTGAAGGCTCTGGCTCGAGCTCAAATTCATTGTTCTCTTTTAGGATTTTAGCCATGAAGAAGTTATGGAACCTAGACGCACTTCGATTGTTCTTCACTTTACCAATTGCCTCGTAACTCTTCTCATATACATTGTTCCAATCGTTGTGTAATTTTGTTGGTTCCAAGTCTGTTACATATAGTGGTTTAAGGCAACCCGTATGCCCAGAATTTGCGACATCCATGGCAACCCAGCTTGGACTGGATGCATTTTTAAATTAGAGCTCTCTCTGAGTTTATGTTTAAATTTCCCTCCATTCACTCCATCGCCAGTGGTAGGGTGTAGTCGGTAGATAGCGGAGCTTCACATTGGGCTCCCTCTCTGTGCAACGTGGAGTGAAGTAATGGGGGGCTCTGGATGGTTTGCATTTCTGGTTTTAAGCATGATATTAGATGTGGGTGTGGTGGAATCCAGCGTCACATACGACCATAAGGCCCTCATGATGAATGGGGAATGGAGAAATCTCATTTCTAGATCTATTCACTATCCAAGGAGTACCGCTGAGGTATCGACATATGTAGTCTTTTATCTCCAGCTCTGTATTTCTATGTCGATGCACATTTGTTTTCTCAAATTCTGACATTCACAAATGTTATCCATGATCTCTTAGACTAATGGCCTAGATCACTAATCTGTTGTGGTACCAATGCATAGCAATAATATGAGTGAATCTAAAAGAATGTGGATTGGTTCCTTAGCTGAGCATAAATGTATCTAGTTACTGTCCCTTTGTCTTCCATGAAAATCCTCTGTTGTCGTGGAAACCCGTTTTGGATTCGCTTGGTATGCCAAGCTATATTGATTGAACTCTTGGGCTTGTGTTTGTGCTTAATTGACGACAGAAATAGTTGTTTTCAATTGTAGTCTGAGTACTAACTATGTCAGTTTATCAGGTGTTGCAGATGTGGCCAGATCTCATCAGGAAGGCTAAAGATGGAGGGATGGACGTGATACAGACTTATGTGTTCTGGAACATGCATGAGCCATCCTCTGGCAATGCAAGGCCTCTTTTTGACCCTGATGGGCATTCTTGAAATGTTAAGGTAGTATCTAGTGACCCACTTTCCATGGATTGTTATGGGAAGCCGGTTTCAATAATAATGTGCTGGCAAGCTATTGAGATATTTCCTCAACTTACCAGTGAAATGGTAATCACATTGAGCCATCTCCTTGCAATGTAAGGCCTCTCATGACCGGTCTCTTGTGATCCAATTGGGCATTCTTGATATGTTAAGGTAGTATTTAGTGACCCAGTTGGGTAGATTTCAGCAACAATGTGCTGGCAGGCAATTACCGAGATATAATCTCATCATTCCATTGAAACAGTAATGACATTGAGCCATTGCATTGCAATGTAAGACCTCTCATGAAGATATAGCTATGAAAACAAGAACCTAGGATGAAAGAAACTATGCAGATTAACAGAGGACTGGGGTGATAGTTACCTAGAACAACATAGAACCATATCAAAACCCATTTAGCTCTGGAACTTCTGTGTAAAGTGGAAGATGGGAGTTTCACACTTTTGTAAAGTTTCACTTGGACTCAATGTGTTTAATCAATATGTGTGAAGTTTTCTTTGTGTAAATAAACCAACTTTAGGATTTTAAACATTTCGTGAGAGTCCTGAAACTGTATTTATTAATCAGGACTTTCTTGGTATTTTTTTTTTACTTCAATTTTCATTGTTACTTATGCTTTTGCAAACTTGCTTTCCCACTGTCTACTTCTTTACAATCTCCACTTTTTTTGCAAATTTTTGAACTGTAATGCCCACGTTTGCCCAAGTCCTGAAAGCACAGTGAAGCTCTTCATGAAATTCGAATTCTCCAAACAAACAACTCAAATAGGGATTAAATTCAGGAAACCAAACTCCAATAAAGATTACATTTAAGAAACCAGAAAAAACTCTTAGATGCTCTCGAGTCTCAGTGATCACAATGCAACTAGTGGTAAATGGAGAGAAACAATTGGTTGTTAGAACTTCAAAAATATTACAAAGCAGCTACTCTTAAATTCTCTTAATAACCTTGTAGCAGACTAATTGGACTCCACGTGTATTTAGCTTGTATGAACTGCTTAGTAAGGGATCTTCAAAGGAAGTAAACTAGGTACCCAATGAATAAGAATATGATTTCATTTTAAGTTTACATTTTGCAGTGAGAATACTCTATGGGATGGAAAATAAACTTGGAAAAGTAATTAGGAATGTGGACCAAAGATACCTTAGCCTTGTTTTATAGGGTTTTGTATCGTTGTAAATGAAATCAGATGCATCTTGCATATTTTATATTTACTTTGTTAGCAATATAAAAGGTTTAATAATGTTTATAAATTTGAATTTGGATATTTTTCCATAAACAACTATCCAATCACCTTTTTGTACTAATATAAATTCATCCTTGGTTCTATGCAATTTGACCAAAAGCTAATCAAGTTGCTAAACATTGCCCATACTTTGACCCTTGTATAGGTCTTATTTCCAAATCAATTTCCTTTGCATAGTTAAAGGAATTATCAAAATTTTCCTTGAAAAGATGCATCTCCATTACACTCCTTTAGTGATAGTGAGGAATTATATTGGATTATTGACATCTTGAAGTCATGAAAAATAAAGAGCCAAACAAAAGCTTTCGATTTAAAGGCACGGATAATATATCATTCCAAGAACAACAACGAAGACTAAGCCAAGCAAAGGAACAAATAGTATCAATGACAAATTTCTGATATGAGTTGATATTCACTAAAAATGAATTTATGTATGTGTCTACTTCATGAGCATGATTACTGGATGACAATAATACAACGGAAATATAAATATTTTGAATGTCAAACGCAATGTACTCAATTTTATTATTATTAGTTCAAAAGGACAATTTCTTTGACTGAATCCCTAACAATGTTTTGGCTCCCAGTGGTTGACCTATTCATAAAATTAATTTTTACAACATACGAAAAATTGGCATTAGGATTGAAAAGTGAGCCTTTTCAAATCCTGTGTATTTTCATCACTAGTAGTGTGCAATTCAAGATAGGGGTCACTCAACAAACGACGATGTTCCCAACTTAAGGAACTATGATTGTGAGCATATAAATCCTATAACATAGATTGATATGCCAATAACTGCATCTCCTATGTTTCTAACCTTTGCTATCCCACTGAGTTCATAGGATTGTTCCTCCGAGCTTTAGAATAACCAAGCTTTGCACTCCCAATAGACATTTCAACAGAATTTTTGAAGTTTTTCAAGATTCCATTATGAACCTAATCCATGGTTTTTGCTAGATCGTTATGCTTAAATGTTTTGACATTGTTGCATATTTCATTTTAATACCAAGTGTTTAATCTCTTATGTCATCATGAACATATGGTACTTTGACATCTTTCAAATGAGGAACAAGCAAATTCCTTCTATGAGATAGGGCTTCAACATTCTTTAATACATTTCCATCATTAGAAATCTTGGATCTTATTGAATCTTTGACAACAAGCTTAGGATTGAGAAACTTTGAGCATTCTTGAGCTTTCAATGTTGCCCTCTTTTCTATCGAGTCACAATGTTTTCTCTTCTAATTTACTTCATCTTCTTCAGGTTGCTTTTGAGATAGCACGTTAATTTCTATAACCCTAGGTGATGATGCTATAGAATTCTATCCACTATTTGACTACTAAAGAAAAGGGAAAAAATACATAATCAATTCCATTATGGGAAGATTCAAGGTCTGCCCAAGTTCACTATGAAATATAATCATACAAGTTATGAGGCAGAATTAGCAAAACTAAAAAAATATTTTAGTGGGTTAAAATTTTGCAATCGAGCTATCAATCTCCCCTACACTTCACAACGTGTTGTAATTCACTTCAATTGAAGTGTATTAGATTAGCATTAGCAGCATGGAAGTTGATACTTATTTAATAGGAAATTTAGGGATTACAACGTATTATCAATATCCATGGCATATGCCTGCTAATGAAAGTTCCTATTCAATTTACATACCAGAAGAGACTGTTAGACAAAGCGAGGTAAATGTAGTAGAGACTCTGTAGAAAATACCAGAGGAACAAAGGAAGCAAATGAGGAAAATCATAATCCATGAAATTATGTATGGCCTGGTCTATGGTGACCCAGATTCAAGTTTTGAGGAATTCCAGGATGCTTTTATGTTTTCCTTGAATAATATTAAAAAAACCCTTATCTCAAATAATTTTGAGGTAAATACAGTATGAAGTATGAACTCTACAAACAACTAAACTCATGCAAGGATTCTTTTGGACTGGTAATGCATGAACAATCAAACATTTATAGTATTTGCATGTGCAAATTGCTAAATATACAGCATCAAGAGACATTCTCCAAACCAATCTTGTGTATTCAAGATTGATCCTCCCGTATAGAGGTGAGCAATTTGATTTCCTTCCGTGTAAAGGTTATTCCTCCTGTATAGAGGTAATTGATCAAAGTAATGATGTTGTAAAGTCTTGTTGAACAAGGCTCTGAACTTGTGTGTATCAAGTCATGATTAATCATGTGAACCTTCCGTATAAAGGTATCCATGAGATGAACCTCCCGTATAGAGGTGAACCTTCCATATAAAGGTATCCATGAGATGGACCTCCTATATAGAGGTGGATCTTCCATATAAAGGTCATGCTTTACTTGTTAAAAAAATTTTAATGTTGTGTGATATATTATTAACCATGATCACCAGATTGTTATTAAGTCTTCTTTAGAGATTGCTCACCTCTAAAGTGAATTACTTTAGCATATGATCATTTGGTCCGGAATAATATAATATGATCATAGCATCCGATAATTCTTCTTAGTATAATGTAATGTGATGGATAATTCAAATTAGCACATATTGACCATGCAGTAAGAGATAAAGAAATAAAAAATAAAGCATAGAGATCAAGAGAATTCAAAATAGCCCATGCAGACACTTCAGCTAATTAAAGAGAACTTGAATTATTAAAGCTTCAGTTAAGTATCAATGCTTTAGTTAAAGCTTCAATTAAAGATATGTCTCAGTTAACTAAAGAACTCACAGTGGTCACTTCAAGTAAATCAATCAGCGTGATTTTAGTTAACTAAGTGTTAAATAAAAGGGACTAGTTAACTAAAGTATTTACACTTTAGTTAAACTAAAAGACAACACTTCAGTTAAAGAGAAGATTTAGTTAACTAAGTGTTATTACACGACGACACTTATGTTAAACTAAAAGATGACACGTCAGTTGTGACACTTGCATGTCGACACTTAAGTTAGCCACCTAACTAAGTGGGAAAGCTTTCAGTTAAGAGACAAGTTCATCCTAAAGTGACAGCTCAGTGAGATGTAGCACTGCATGAGAAGTGGGGCGCACCACTCTATGCAAGATTAATACATCCAGTTTGAGGGCGAGTTCATCCTGAAGTTAGAAGTTAAAATTAAAAGATAAGAATGTATAAATATGTTATACATGATTGTTGAATCCAGTGTGAAGTGAATTATCCTCTCCATTGAAGGCAAGGCGCTTCTCTTTGTGAAGGGTATTGTTCGTGCTTATTATTGTTGTGTTGGGCACACATTCGTTTGATCTCTCTTCTCTATTGCTTATGTATCTTCACCAAGAAGTTTGGTGATCTCTTATCTTCTGAAAGCAATATGCTCTGTTGTAAAAGAAATCATTCTCTGCTATCCATTATATTATCCTAAGAAGAATTGTTGGGGTTTTTGTTCTCATAATTTTGAGGATTTTCCCCAGGGTATATCTTGTGTTATGGTTATATGAATTTCATGGATTGAATTGTCTCATTGCTTCAAGTCTCTGCATCTAAAATAATTAAAGATCAAATCTCAACCAAATTTCAACATGGTATCAAAGCTCAGGGCATGGAGGAGCTCAGTTTTGCATGCCATCTAGAGCCTACGTAGATCCTGAGAAGTTGGGCACAAGATTTAAATACCATGGCATCAGTCTCTGTACGACCGGAAGACTGTCTTAAGGGCACCTCAAAATTCAACACTTGGAAGGATAGGATTCTCAACATCCTAGAGGAACATGACTTGGATGGCTATGTATCCACTGTGGTGGAGGATCCTACATCTAATGCAGGGCACATCAACTTCAAGAAGAATCAAGATAAGGCTAAATGGATCATCTATGATTCAGCAAAAGATAAATTGATGCACGTGATCACACCGTTGAATACCACGAAAGAACGTTATGATACATTGACCAATCTATATGAGAAGAAGGCCTCGAGTCAAAAGAGGGCATTGAAGAATAAGTTTCGAAACTTAAAGATGGAGATGGATGAGACAGTGGCCTCCTTCTCCAAGATCTCTCAGATAAGAGATAAGTGATCCGGATTTATGTGAGAATGAAATGAAAGAGCATATATATATTCACATACACAGATATATGGCAAGAAACACAGCGATACAACAATCTCAGATTCTATTAAATGAATGAAATAGAACAAACTATAAAATAAAAGCAGCTAGAATGGTGGTAACTTATCTCTGAGAAGAGATGTAGCTGCTACGCTCATTCGTGACAAGAAAAATACAAGAAGAGGCTGAAAGATCCTATTTATCATAAGAATAAAAACCCTAAACATCCAAAAACCTAACCCTAGAAGATGAACCGTCATAAAGTTTGCAGCCCCAAGGTGGTTAGTTGACCAATCAACTTCTCGGGGTCATAAATTTTGCATACGATCTTTGTTTGGGACGTTGGATAGCCCGTTGGAAAGGTCTATCCGAGCTATACAACTTTCAATTTGGAGAAAATGTATGTTGTCGGAAACCATTTGCCCCCCGGAATCTCCAAAAAACGTCGTTTAGGGCCTCAAAACGGCCCCGGAAGTTCAGGACCCGAAAAACTATAGAAAAATTACAAGAAAACTGCCAGAATGAAAAACTATTTTGAGCTAGTGGAATAGGTGGGTGGCCACCTATATCCATCTAGATTAGTACTCCCCCCTTAAGAAGCAATGGTATCCATTGCGTTGAGTTCCCCCATCAAGTGGGGAAACTTCCGTTGAACTTGACTCTTGGTGAAGTAGTTGCCCTGCTTTGACAACCTGATATAGCTGGATCTTCTACTGGCGGGTTCCCCTAACCTGTGTCTCCATGATCGATCAATGGTTGCTTGTTCCATGTAGTCGGGATTAAGCTCTGTAGGTGTCAATTGCTCTGCCACCTCCGAGGTGTCCAACAATGGTGGAAAATATGGGTGAAGGAGCTCCACATTGAATATTGGGTGCAAGCTAAGGAATGGAGGAATGCTTAGCTTGAAGGCATTGTCACCAACTACCTTGGTGATGGTGTACGATCCATATCGAAGTGGACAAAGCTTGCGAAGGGGTCCTATGAGCCTCTCTTTCTACAAATGCAACCAAACCTTATCACCCACCTGGAACTTGTGTGGAACCTGATGTTGGTCATGTCGCTGCTTGTACTTAGTTTTGGCCTTTTCCAAAATTTCATGGACCTGTTGGCGGATATGATGGATTCGTTTAAAAAATCTATTGGCCTTATCAACCTCAGTCTGAGCATGGGAATATTCCTCACGTGTGGATGCAATGGGAAGAGCTACATCAATTGGTGCGAGTGGTTGGAACCCCAGACACACTTGAAAAGGGATGTGGCTAGTAGAGATACGAAAGGCTCTGTTATAGCTATGCTGAACACGAGGAAGGCTCTCATCCCATGTGCGGGGATGTTTAGAATTTTACATTCTCAGAATATGCACAATCATCCTATTGATTACCTCTGTTTTTCCATTGGTCTGGTGGTGGAAGGCAATTGATTTGGTAAGCCTGATATCCATCAATGACAATAGGTTGGACCAGAAAGTGCTTAGGAACCTGTTGTGCCGATCTGAAATGATAGTCTTTGGCAGCCTGTAATGTCCCCATTCAAATAATTGCATAGCAAGACAATCCCATCAATCCTACTAGTTCCCTAGGTTGGATGGATATATTTGGAATTGTAATAAGGGAGCTAATAAATGATGTTTAGACATTAGAATAGTTCAAGTATTTAATAAATAGGTTGAATAAAGAAATTCAAGAGAAATTCTAGGTGGCAATTGGTTTTGAAGACATATGGAGGATGTGGGACCCACACTAGCTTGATTTTCCAATGCCACGTGACATCTCTCTCTTGCTATTTCGAATCCATGAGAAGGAAAACATTCTTGGATGAGTTGTTAGCCTCATACACATGGCATTTAGCATCATAGGTCGAATTTGGATGGAATGGTAACCTCCATGGAAGAGGAAGAGTCAAACTAGAAGTTTGTGGACACTTGGGCTAGATTCCCTAACTCCTATGACAATAATGATGAACAAGCTATGACACCTATGACAAATTTCAGACCTGATTGCTGAAATATGACCAATATGACATGTCAGGCCCAAAAATAGGCTCCAAGGTGGTGCTTATGGGAGTTGAAGAATCCAAAGAGACTCCTACTCGAATTGGGAGAAGGTGGAAGGTTGGGAACTTTGGAGACAAGTGGCATAATGTGGAATCTTTCCTAATTGGAAATCTCTAGAATATAATAGGAGTAATTTGAACCATAGGAGGCTAAGGTTGGTTATAAAATACATGAATCAAGCATGATAAGGGATTTTGATCATTTTGAGAATTTGCATTTGTGAAGAGAGAGAGCTAGTGGAATACTAGTCTTCTTACCTTAGCCAATTTCGAGGGTGAAAGATTCCCATCCAAGTTGGTGTGTGGAAAGGACATTCAGACCTTTCATGGAGATTTAATGGAGTCTTTATTTACAGGTGTAAGCTACAGGGCAGCTTATGGTTTCTTCTAGTGCAGCTCACTCCTTCAACCATTTCCAGTTTTCATTGCATATTCTTGCTCCTTGAGGGATTGCGCTTTTGGTGAGCTATTGTACTCTTTGGGGGAGATTATATTGCCCCATTTATTTAGTATTGAGATGAATATACTCTATTCTTCATGTTCAGAACTTTACCAGGTCGATATTCCAAGTGATTGTATGTAAAATTGATTATTAATGAGCAAACAGTGACCATTTCCCCACGATATTGATGTATACCAATGCAATGTTGATGAATTCGAATGGAGGAGTGTTTCTATGATGTATTTATGTTTAATGGACTTTCATTAATGAGTAGCACAAGTTTTATGTTCAGTACTTAAGCATTTGAAGCTATCTTGCTCAGTTTTATTGCATTTGGAGAAGATTTAATGCCATTTCCCCCAAGGTCGAACTAGTGATTTTATAGCTGTTTTAGAGAGGGTTATAGCAGACTTAATAAATTGAATAATGATGCACATGAGACCTTAATATTGTCTCTTAGAAATCCTCTATCTCTGTTCAGAAATTCGAGTTGGTTTGAAAACATTTGGAGAGCCATATTCAACATTTACCCTGGGGGAATTTGAACCCCAAATTGCTAGTGAAAACTCTTATCTTGTCCAGAAGTTTAAAGAAGTTTGCAGAAGTGTTTTGATGGTCCTAAATCATCCCTGAACATCATAATCAAGTACTAATATCATTCATACACTTCCCTTGAAGATTTGGATGCATTTGGAGCAATTTGGAGACCTAGACATCAAAACTAGTCAAAGGTTGAATTAGGGAAAAAAGTGAAATTTTTGTCATTTTAATAAATTTCTTAAAAATGGACATTACACAGCCCGAAATGAACCCAAACACGCTCTAAGAAGAGCTTAGCAGTGGCTTCAGCAGAGACGTTCTTCTTGCAAGCTATTAAATGGCCATCTTAGAGAAACGATCCACGGCCACAAACACACAGTCATTTCCATGCTTGGTTGAAGGTAGTCTAGACATGTAATCCACGGAGATGGATTCCCATGGCCCATTAAGAGTGGGCAGAGGGGTGTACAACCCATGATTTTTTATTCCAGGTTTTGCGATGGCACAAGCAGTGCAAGATCTTATGTATCGGGCGACGTCTTGTCGGAGCTTAGGCCAATAAAAATACTCTTGCAATATGGCCACTATCTTTTCAGTTCCAAAGTGCCCTGCCACCCAACTATAATGAGATTCCTAAATCATCTTCGCATGCTCGCTTGAAGGAATGAAAATATGGCCCATGTGTCACAGCAAGCCTTCCTGAAGATGAAAGTCTAGTACGGATGTGCCTGCACATAGGGATCGATACATGGGAGAAAAATCAGGATCACTGCTATATAGTTGAGGCCACCGTGAGGTCTCATGGCCACAAGAGTGGAGCATTGTGGTAAGTGCGGCTACTGGAGGCCGACTGAGGCACTCAGAGACTCGGTTGGTGCTGCCCTTCTTCTATATAATATTCAGGTGGAATTGTTGCAAGTAAGTGGACCGCTTCTGGTGGTGGTCATTTTGTAACTTCCCTTGGGTTTGCATGAACTGAAGGGGCTTGTGATTAGTGTGGACGACTGTTTATTTTCCAAGGATGTAATTCTTCCATTGGAGGCCATCTTGGACAATGGAATACATTTCCTTGTCGTAGGTGGGGTACTTGTGAACTGTATCTGAAAGTGTCTCACTATGATATGCCACTGGATGGCCATGCTGAGTGAGGACTGCACCAATAACATAGTCTAAAGCATATGTTTCGATCTCAAAAGATTCGGTAAGGCAAGGACAGGTGTCGAACATAAGCGTTTCTTTAGCTCCTCAAATGCTTTTTGTTGTGGATTGGACCAGCTGAACTTGGCCTTAGATCCCCCTTTGGTCACCTGACCAAGGGACCAAGCAATATTAGAGAATCCCAACACAAATATGCAATAGAAGTTGGAAAGGCCTAGGAAGTTGCGAAGCTCTGTGAGAGTTGTCGGGGTTGGCCAATCATGGATGACTTGAATCTTTGTTGGACCCACATGAACACCATGTTCATCCACGATGTATCCCAGATATTGAACCCTCTTCATGCCAAATGAGCACTTCTCTAAATTAGCATATAGCTTGTGCTGGCGCAAGGTGTTGAGGACTTAGTGGATATGCTGCAAATGCTCTGCCCATGTTCTGTTGTAAATGAGAATATCATCCAGATATACGACCGCAAAAGAGTTAGTGAATGGCAGTAGGATATCGTCCATAATCCTCATGAAAGTTGTTGGAGCATTAAACAAACCGAAAGGCATGACCAACCACTCAAAAAGTCCTTCCCGAGATTTGAAGGCAGTCTTCCAAACATCAGTCTACTCAATTGGCACTTGATGATATCTAGACTTCAAATCAATCTTGTTGAAATATTTGGTACCCATGAGCTGGTCAAGAAGGTCTTCGATACGGGGAATGGGATACCAATTCCAGACTGTGATCTTGTTTAGAGCTCGGTAATCAATACAAAGTCTCCATGTCTGATCTTTCTTCTGTACCAACACAATTGGGCTCCCACAAGGCGAGGAGCTAGGTCGAATGTGCCCCTTTTGGATCAATTCTTGAATCCGGTGTTTGATTTCTTCATTTTCCATGAGGGAACGCCTGTATACTGGCCCGTTAGGTACAAGCGCACCAGGTATCAAATCAATGGAATGCTTGACCTAGCAATGTATTGGCACCCCAGTGGGTGTGGTGAATATGTCTTTGTATGATTCCACGATCTTGTCCACCTGTTTCTGTTGCGTAGAGGGGTTTTGCATGGAGGTGGTGGATGTTGTTGTAATATTTCGTTCACCTTCAAAACGAACCATGAAGAGGACGAATTTCCCTGTCTGGGAGATTACCTTCCTACACTGCTTAGCTGTGATGAGGGACACTGCAGTGGTGGGAATTGTCTCTGGTATCCTGAAGAGCTTCTTTCGCAAAGTAATAATGACACTACGAGGTCTAGACTCATACACAACATGACGTTTCCACATATATGGTTGTCCAAAAAGAACATCATAAAATTCAAGCGGGGCAACATCACACATTACCTCATCTTTGAAGGGATTGATCCCGTAGGAAAGGCGACATTGTTGAATAACGTGGGTGTCTTGTCCCTGGCTCAGCCAACCGATATTGTATGGTTGGGGATGTGGAAGCGTCGGAAGCTTCAATCTTTTGACGACCTCGGTTGAGATGAGGTTTTTCTGTCTACCACTATCAACAATGAAGTGTAGCGGAGTTCCTTACACCCATAATTGTGAATGGAAGAGGCGCTTCCCTTCCTATGGATCTTCTGACTCTTCTGGTTGAATCTTTGTAGTTGTGATGGTGGCACTAGGTTCCGTGTCAATGATCCGCTTTTCCTTTTCTGTCTCTCCATCAGGTTTGAGTTAGAGTCTAGATCTGTGGATTTTGTCTCGACCAACAAGGATTGTTTTGAGCGGCACTCATCAGTGTTGTGCCAAGGGCTCTTGTGGAATTCACACCACTTTCTAGTGTCCTTCTTTGATTTCCCATTACCCTTCTTTGCATGCGTCTTGGGCTGGTTGTCGGGGCTTTGGACGTCCTTGCTCTATCCTTTTCCTTGTGAGTTGGGGCCACCTTTTCCAGGATTCTGCTGCTAATTTGCATACCCAAAATCACCGTTATTCTTTTGCTTAAACTTTTGCTCGATCTTGACGATGTATCTATAAGCTGATCCTAGTGAGGATATGTCCAGGAAATCCATCTCTGTCTGAATGTACCTGTGCATCCCACTGCGGTAATTTAGGACCAAGTGTTGTTCGGAGTCTCGAATACCCAAATTGGAGCGTAGGGTATGGAACATGTTGGTAAAATCTGGGACTGTTTGGTCCCTCTCCCGGCGCAAGGTCGTCCATTTGGTGTACTGGTCATCCTAGTTTTCGACAGGGTAGAATTCTTCCTTGACCCTTGTATAGGTTTTATTTCCAAATACATTTGGAATTGTAATAAGGGAGATAATAAATGATGTTTAGACATTAGAATAGTTCAAGTATTTAATAAATAGGTTGAATAAAGAAATTCAAGAGAAATTCTAGGTGGCAATTGGTTTTGAAGACATATGGAGGATGTGGGACCCACACTAGCTTGATTTTCCAATGCCACGTGACATCTCTCTCTTGCCATTTTGAATCCATGAGAAGGAAAACATTCTTGGATGAGTTGTTAGGCTCATACATATGGCATTTAGCATCATAGGTCGAATTTGGCTGGAATGGTAACCTCCATGGAAGAGGAAGAGTCAAACTAGAAGTTTGTGGACACTTGGGCTAGATTCCCTAACTCCTATGACACCAATGATGAACAAACTATGACACCTATGAAAAATTTCAAACCTGATTGCTGAAATATGACCAATATGACATGTCAGGCCCAAAAATAGGCTCCAAGGTGGCGCTTATGGGAGTTGAAGAAGCCAAAGAGACTCCTACTCAAATTGGGAGAAGGTGGAAGGTTGGGAACTTTGGAGACAAGTGGCATAATGTGGAATCTTTCCTAATTGAAAATCTCTAGAATCTAATGGGAGGAATTTGAACCATAGGAGGCTAAGGTTGGTTATAAAATACATGAATCAAGCATGATAAGTGCTTTTTTGAGAATTTGCATTTGTGAAGAGAGAGAGCTAGTGGAATACTAGTCTTTTTACCTTAGCCAATTTCGAGGGTGAAAGATTCCCATCCAAGTTGGTGTGTGGAAAGGCCATTCATACCTTTCATGGAGATTTAATGGAGTCTTTATTTATAGGTGTAAGCTACAGGGCAGCTTATGGTTTCTTCTAGTGCAGCTCACTCCTTCAACCATTTCCAGTTTTCATTGCATATTCTTGCTCCTTAAGGGATTGCGCTTTTGGTGAGCTATCGTACTCTTTCGGGGAGATTATATTGCCCCATTTATTTAGTATTGAGATGAATATACTTTTTTCTTCATGTTCAGAACTTCACCAGGTCAAGATTCCAAGTGATTGTACGTAAAATTGATTGTTAATGAGCAAACAGTGACCATTTCCCCACTATATTGATGTATACCAATGCAATGTTGATGAATTCGAATGGAGGAGTGTTTCTCCGATGTATTTATGTTTAATGGAATTTCATTAATGAGTAGCACAATTTTTATGTTCATTACTTAAGCATTTGAAGCTATCTTGCTCAGTTTTATTGCATTTGGAGAAGATTTAATGCCATTTCCCCCAAGGTCGAACTAGTGATTTTATAGCTGTTTGGGAGAGGGTTATAACAGACTTAATAAATTGAATAATGATGCACATGAGACCTTAATAGTGTCCCTTAGACATCCTCTATATCTTTTCAGAAATTCGAGTTGGTTTGAAAGCATTTGGAGAGCCATATTCAGCATTTACCCTGGGGGAATTTGAACCCCAAATTGCTTGTGAAAACTCTTATCTTGTCCAGAAGTTTAAAGAAGTTTTCAGAAGTGTTTTGATGGTCCTAAATCATCCTTGAACATCATAATCAAGTACTAATATCAGTCATACACTTCCCCTGAATATTTGGATGCATTTGGAGCAATTTGGAGACCTAGACATCAAAACTAGTCAAAGGTCGAATTAGGGAAAAAAGTGAAAATTTTGTCATTTTAATAAATTTATTAAAAATGGACATTACACAGCCCAGAATGAACCCAAACACGCTCTAAGAAGAGCTTAGCAGTGGCTTCAACAGAGACGTTCTTCTTGCAAGCTATTGAATGGCCATCTTAAAGAAACGATCCACGACCACAAACACATAGTCATTTCCATGCTTGGTTGAAGGTAGTCTAGACATGTAATCCATGGAGATGGATTCCCATGGCCCATTAAGAGTGGGAAGAGGGGTGTACAACCCATGATTTTTTATGCCAGGTTTTGCGATGGCTCAAGTAGTGCAAGATCTTATGTATCGGGCGACGTCTTGTCGGAGCTTAGGCCAATAAAAATACTTTTGCAATATGGCCACTATCTTTTCGATGCCAAAGTGCCCTGCCACCCAACTGTAATGAGATTCCCAAATCATCTTCGCATGCTCGCTTGAGGGAATGAAAATATGGCCCATGTGTCACAGCAAGCCTTCCCGAAGATGAAAGTCTACTACGGATGTGCCTGCACATAGGGATCGATATATGGGAGAAAAATCAGGATCACTACTATATAGTTGAGGCCACCCTGAGGTCTCATGGCCACAAGAGTGGAGCACTGTGGTAAGTGCGGCTACTGGAGGCCGACTGAGGCAATCAGAGACTCGGTTGGTGTTTCCCTTCTTATATATAATATTCAGGTGGAATTGCTGCAAGTAAGTGGACCGCTTCTGGTGGCGGTCATTTTGTAACTTCCCTTGGGTTTGCATGAACTGAAGGGGCTTGTGACCAGTGTGGATGATTGTCTCTTTTCCAAGGATGTAATTCTTCCATTGGCGGCAGTCTTGGACAATGGAATACATTTCCTTGTCGTAGGTGGGGTACTTGCGAACTATATCTGAAAGTTTCTCACTGTGATATGCCACTGGATGGCCATGCTAAGTGAGGACTGCACCAATAACATAGTCTGAAGCATCTGTTTCAATCTCAAAAGATCCGGTAAGGCAAGGATAGGTGTCAAACATAAGCGTTTCTTTAGCTCCTCAAATGATTGTTGTTGTGGCTTGGACCAGCTGAACTTGGCCTTAGATCCCCCATTGGTCACTTGACCAAGGGACCAAGCAATATTAGAGAATCCCAACACAAATCTACAATAGAAGTTGGCAAGGCCTAGGAAGCTGCAAAGCTCTGTGAGAGTTGTCGAGGTTGGCCAATCATGGATGACTTGAATCTTTGTTGGACCCAAATGAACACCATGTTCATCCACGATGTATCCTAGATATTGAACCCTCTTTGTGCCAAATGAGCACTTCTCTAAATTAGCATATAGCTTGTGCCGGCGCAAGGTGTTGAGGACTTCGTGGATATGCTAGATGCTCTTCCCATGTTCTGTTGTAGATAAGAATATCATCCAGATATACGACCACAAAAGAGTTAGTGAATGGCAGTAGGATATCGTCCATAATCCTCATGAAATTTGTTGGAGCATTAAACAAACCGAAAGGCATGACCAACCACTCAAAAAGTCCTTCCTGAGATTTAAGGCAGTCTTCCAAACATCAGTCTGCTCAATTGGCACTTGATGATATCCAGACTTCAAATCAATCTTGTTGAAATATTTGGCACCCTTGAGCTGATCAAGAAGGTCTTCAATACGGGGAATGGGATACCAATTCGAGACTGTGATCTTGTTTAGAGCTCGGTAATCAATACAAAGTCTCCATGTCTCATCTTTCTTCTGTACCAACACAATTGGGCTCCCACAAGGCGAGGAGCTAGGTCAAATGTGCCCCTTTTGGATCAATTCTTGAATCCGGCATTTGATTTCTTCATTTTCCAAGAGGGAATGCCTGTATACTGGCCCGTTATGTACAAGCGCACCAGGTATCAAATCAATGGAATGCTTGACCTAGCAATGTATTGGCACCCTGGTGGGTGTGGTGAATATGTCTTTGTATGATTCCACGATCTTGTCCACCTGTTTCTGTTGCGTAGAGGGGTTTTACATGGAGGTGGTGGATGTTGTTGCAATATCTTGTTCACCTTCAAAACGAACCATGAAGAGGACGAATTTCCCTATCTGGGAGATTACCTTCCTGCACTACTTAGCTGTGATGAGGGACACTGTAGTGGTGGGAATTGTCTCTGGTATCCTATAGAGCTTCTTTCGCAAAGTAATAATGACACTACGAGGTCTAGACTCATACACAACATGACATTTCCACATATATGGTTGTCCTAAAAGAACATCACAAACTTCAAGCGGGGCAACATCACACATTACCTCATCCTTAAAGGGATTGATCCCGTAGGAAAGGCGGCATTGTTGACTAACGTGGGTGTCTCATCCCTGGCTCAGCCAACCGATGTTGTTTGGTTGGGGATGTGGAAGCGTCGGAAGCTTCAATATTTTGACAACCTCGGTCGAGATGAGGTTTTTTTGGCTACCACTATCAACAATGAAGTGTAGCGGAGTTCCTTGCACCCACAATTGTGAATGGAAGAGGCGCTCCCCTTCCTATGGATCTTCTGACTCTTTTGGTTGAATCTTTGTAGTTGTGATGGTGGCACTAGGTTCCGCGTCAATGATCTGCTTTCCCTTTTTTGTCTCTCCATCAGGTTCTGAGTTAGAGTCTGGATCTGGGGATTTTGTCTCGGCCAACAAGGATTGTTTTGAGCGGCACTCATCAGTGTTGTGCCAGGGGCTCTTGTGGAATTCACACCACTTTCCAGTGTCCTTCTTTGATTTCCCATTACCCTTCTTTGCATGCATCTTGGGCTGGTTGTCGGGGCTTTGGCCGTCCTTGCTCTATCCTTTTCCTTGTGAGTTGGGGCCACCTTTTCCAGGCTTCTGCTGCTGATTTGCATACCCAAAATCACCATTATTCTTTTGCTTAAACTTCTACTCGATCTTAACGACGTATCTATAAGCTGCTCCTAGTGAGGATATGCCCAGGAAATCCATCTCTGTCTGAATGTACCTGTGCAGCGGTAATTTAGGACCAAGTGTCGTTCGAAGTCTCGAATACCCAGCTTGGAGCGCAGGGTATGGAAGATGTTGGTAAAATCTGGGACTGTTTGGTCCCTCTCCCGGCGCAAGGTCATCCATTTGGTGTACTAGTCATCCTAGTTTCCGACAGGGTAGAATTCTTCCTTGATGGCATCGACAAAAGCTTCCCAAGTGGGGTCAATCCTGAATAGTTTAGACTCGTCTCTTGCATGCCTCTCGCAATACCCGTCCCACCAGTCTTTAATATGGGGAAGGGACTTAGGGAGCGCGAATGTGATCTTTTCGTTGTCGAAATTTTTTTGAACAGAGAAGTAACCCTATAATAGATTCAACCATTTCTCTAAAGCGTCTGCATCTATCTTTCCTTCAAATAGGGGAATGTCAAAGTTAACTTGTACCTTGAAGGGAGTCGCACCCCCGAAATGGATTCTCGTTGAAGGTGCATCTGCCGCCGTTTGCATCCTGCGAAGGATCTGTGCGAAATTATCCATCATCTCGCTCCTCTGTCATGTGAGGGCTTCCTTGAGCAATATCTTAATAGGATCTCCTACTCCGTCATCTCTCTTTTCTTCTCCCGCCATGGGAGCCAGCTTGGGTCGACGAGGAGGGTTTTCCCCAAGCTCAACTAGTTTGAGAACCAACTCTCGATATTCAGATTTGGTCGGGGACATGCACTGAGAAATCACAAGAGTAGAAGGCTCTGATACCACTAATCCGGATTTATGTGAGAAAGAAAGAAAGAGCATATATATATTCACATACACATATATATATATGGCAAGAAACACAACGATACAACAAACTCAGATTCTATTAAATGAATGAAATAGAACAAACTGTAAAATAAAAGCAGCTAGAATGGTGGTAGCTATATCTCTGAGAAGAGATGTGTCGGTTATGCTCATTCATGACAAGATGAATACAAGAAAAGGATGAAAGAGCCCATTTATCATAAGCATGAGGGTAAGAACCCTAAACATCCAAAAACCTAACCCTAGAAAATGAACTGTCATAAAGTTTGCGGCTCCATGGTGGTTAGTTGAACAATCAACTTCCCGGGGTCATAACTTTTTCATACGATCTCCGTTTGGGGCGCTGGATAGCCCGTTGGAAAGGTCTATCCAAGCCATACAAATTTTGATTGGGAGAAATTGGATGTTGTTGGCATCCATTCCCCCCCCCCCCCCAGAATCTCCAAAAAACGTCATTTAGGGCCTCAAAACGGCCCTAGAAATTCGGGACCTGAAAAACTATAGAAAAATTACAAGAAAACTGGCAGAATGATCAACTGTTTTGAGCCAGTGGAATAGGTGGGTGGCCACCTATATCCATCTGGATCAATAAGCTTGCTAGTATTGTAGTAGTGGTGGATGAAGATGATCTTCTCCAAACCGCTATTGATGGTCTCCCATTCTCATGGGAGATATTCTTGGACGTGGTAAATGGTTGAGAGGTACAACCTAACTTTGAAAGGTTGTGGCATGACTGCCTCCAAGAGGAGGGGAGAATCCAGAGCAAGTCAGTGTGCATCAAAGAAGAGAATCTTGCCCTCATGGCAAGAAAGAAGAAAGGAAAGAAACCCTTCTTCCAAAAGAAGTTCTCTCATTCAAAGAAGGAGTTCAACAAATGCTTTGATAAATCAAAAGCTAGATACTTTAATTGCAACAAGAAAGGCCATTTCTCAAGAGATTGTAGAGCAAAGCATAAAGGAAAGTTTCATGCTTCTACCGCCATAAAAGATGAAATCACTCAAAAGAATGCATCCAAAGAAAAGGAGACAAGAAGGGAGTATTATCTTGTCTCATCCCTTTCAGGATTTGTCATCGCAAATGCAGACACATGGATGATTGACAATGGTGCATCCAATCATATGACTGGTTACAATAGTACCATCACCGATCTAAAAGAGAAAGAATTCACATGCATGGTAGAGTTGGGGGACAACTCAACTTATTCGATCCAAGGAGTTGGATCCATCTCATTCGACCTGAGCACCCGTGATATTCTACATGTGGAGGACATTCTATATGTTCCAGGATTGAACAAAAACCTCCTCTCAGTTTTGGTTCTTGAAGACAAAAGCTTCTGAGTTATCTTCATGGATAACAAAGCACTTTTATGGCCGAAGAACAAAATCCTAGAATTCGTTGTTGTGATTGGAGTTTGAGAGGGAGGACTCTACAAGGTACCCGAGAAGTACATTCAAGCTATGATTCACTACACTATCAGTCCATGCGAGCTATGGAACCGAAGGCTTGGACACCTACACTACAAAGCGCTACCAGGAATTCAAAATATGGTAAAAGGTATGCCCATATTTGACTTTGAGCATTAGTGTATGTCGGGGTTGTGCACTTGGGAAGAATGTTAAGAAAATATTTTCTAGCAGTTCTACTAGATCTAAAGGGATTTTAGATTTAATACATTTTGATGTATGTGGTCCCATGTCATCCCTCTCCTTGAGCGGATTTTTATATTATGTATTGTTCATAGATGATTTTTCTAGGAATTCATGGATTTATTTCATGAAGGCTAAAAGTGAAACTCTTAGCAAATTTAAAGAGTTTAAAGCCCTAATTGAAAATCAGAAAGAAAATCACATCCGTGCATTAAGGTATGATAATGGAGGTGTTGATGCCCAGAAATTCTCAGCATCGATAGTAGGGATTCTCCCTAGTAAATTATCCCAATTAGATGACTCACCGTTTGGTGTGGGGAATCCGTTTGGTTTATGGTCCGGCTACCGTGAGTGTGTTTGTTTAAATTATTTACCGATTGCGGCCCGGTCCACCGTTTATGTAATTTTAATTTAAGATATGAAATGCAAGTGCCTTACTTAATGCATTTAATCTAGAACTGACAGGAATGAGCCTCATCAAGTGATGCGTAGGTTCTTACCTCCCGTTGTACCACTCTTACCTGATCAATTCACTTATTTCTAACCTAAACTAACTATCCTATCCCTGCAGGGGGCAAGTTTAATGTAAGAGTAATAAGATGAAATGTTCAGATACACCTGACAGATAGCCATTAAGGTAAATATTCACATTTACAAGACAAATTATCAAAGATATCCCTGATATTAAATTTGCACAAACTATTACTATGTTACACATAAACATTTGCATGAAATAAAGAAACCATTCATCATCATTGAAATTGTTCGACAGAATTAGAAAGATCTCACAACATGATATAAGCAGACATACAAATTAATAATCCCGTTCCAGGAATCACACATTCCAGGCAAACACCAGTGCAATATTTTCCCCATCAAACAAGTCTTTTCTCATTAGCAAAGAAATAATTCTTTTACAAAATGCCTCCAGCATCTAATTCACCAGCAAAAAGTCATTTCTCAAGTATTCTCACCCTATATTTATATTACAAAATTTTGTCTCCATATGGTTGTTCGTTTCACCTACCCTAAACCTTGGACTTCCAAAATTTGTCCTCTAGTGTTTGCACAATAAATTAAAATTTACAATTAACTCCCTGACGGGCCCCCCAAACTAGTGATGTAATTGCTCCAGATGTCGACCTCTTAAAAAATAATGTTACATTGTACAGGCTCTAAAACTTTCAAAGATACTTCGTGAGTTGATAACTACTTCTCTACACTTGCCACTCCTTCTGCTACGGCCTTGTAGCTGTCCTCAAGGAAATATGCATTTATGGATGCTTGTCCAATATAATGATGAAGATCATCTTCTGTAAGCACATCCAATCTTCTGATATATTATGTATCCTCCTTTAATCCATTCCGCAGCTCCGCTAAGAGTCGATCCTTCGTGGGCAGCTCATTCATATATGGGACCATAATGAGATGACACTTTTCATGGACCTGATGAATCCTCGTGTAGAACTCTATACATTTCTCAGTAGTTTAGGGATTTCAACATTTATCCTCCTGGCAACTCTTCTGCAAAACTCAAGGAGTTGCATGTCTAGATTAAGATCTACAATTGTCTTCTGGGGCAAGTGGTCAGGAAACTATGTCCTCCCTTCTCTCCTCGTGATATGCCTCTTAATCTTATTTATAGTGTTAAACAACCTTTGTCTGATCACCATTGATTCTGTAGCAATCACGTTCATCCTCGCTATTATTTGTTTCATTTTGTAGATTTCTTCAGTTATCAATTCTTGTAAGTGACAGATCCTGGATTTTGCACACCTATTCATAGAAAGGAGTCATGTCTTGTTTTTTATTGTTCGCCAACTCCACCTGTTCTGTAAGAGACTCCTTCTCTTTGACCAGCTCCTCTATATGCACTTTCAAATCTTCAACCTGTTGATTTGTTGTTGACTCTCTTGTTTCTAGTTCACAGATACGAGCGTCAAAGTCGCTTTTCTCTCCTTCCATGATCATTAATTGCACAGTCAATGCCTCCTTCTCAGTATCCAGATTCTGATAGTCAGTCAGTAATTTGTTCTTTTCAGCTATCATGGCCTCATGTTTCCTTTTCAATTCTATTCCCTCTCCTCACGCCTTTACCAAGTTAACTTTTAAATTCAACATTTTCTCCTTATTGCGCTCAATGTCGTTTAACAGCTTGCCGACGTTATTTGCACTTTCCTATGCAGCTTTTATGCTTACGGATGCGGTGAACTTAGGGTCCTTGTGAGTACCATCCATAATAGTGTTTTCTTGGGTGGTGCCTATATTAGCTTGCGCGCCCATCTTTAACCTCTTCTTTGGCCTCCTTGTAATGGTTTTCCTATTTGAATAAAAAATTATCGTGTCCAATCTGGCCACTATGTGTTGTTTATACGGGGTGAAAGGTTTGAGCTCGAGCTCTACAAATGATAGGTGACCTCCAACAAGTGTGACACCTGGCCTCCCTGGTGAGTCTACATCCATGTCCTGTATACCTGGACTACCACCTTGATCTTCCTTGCTTTCCACAGCTTCCTTGGACTTATCCTCTCTTTCTTTCCTCTTAGTTGCTTCTCTTTCTTCTGCTTGTCTTTTATCCTCCTCTTCTTTTCTTTGTCGTTCATTTTCTTCTCTTTGCAACCTCTTGGTCTCTTCTCTTTGTTTTCTTTCTATTTCTTCCCTCTGTTATCGCTCTGCTTCTTCTATTTGTATCCTTTTTGCTTCTGCCTTCAGCTTCCGTTTTGCTTTCGCTATTTGTATCCTTATGGCTTCTTCTCCTTGTTTCTGTAAATATGCCTCCTTCGTATTACTGGCAGTTTGTCTAGGGCTGACGCAACTTCTCCAAACGAAGCGTTTGTTTAATTCCATCATGTTACTATCCCTTCGATACACTTCCTCATCCTTCAAGAAGTGATCCGTGTACTCAAAAGTAATCTTACATGTAGTACAGTACAATGATTAGCAACATTTTGTTGGCTATCAGTTCTTACAAAAAATTTCTCTCCAAAATGGAAAGTTTCTAAATATTTTATGAAGGCTTCAGTACCTTTTACCTTAGGAAATTTATAGGCCCTGATGGTGAATGGTAGCGGTGGGTAGGAGGCCTTCTTGTGCTCATTCAGATAACTTCCAATCCCATTAACAAAGACCTTCCTCACGGCTTCCTTGTGCACCACAAAATATGTTACATATTTAGACATTAGAGATGGGGCTTTGGAACCCCCATACATTCTGATATAGGTTCCTTTGGATGAAAAGTAATAATCCCCACATTCTTGTATGATAGCCATAGAATTTTCAAATAAGCAGTTTGGCTCCTCATTGAAAATCAACCAATATAGAGGAATGATCATTTCCTCACAGATGAGCTTGTAATAGCTTGCGTATCTATGGGTCCATGTAATATGATAAGCCACATAGATGGGAAAGTTAGCTCGATTCCAGATACATCCCAATTTAAGGAATGGGTGTCTGATCTGTATGCAATCTATGAGATACGAGGACATGAAGAACTCTGCTTCTCTCTGTGTAAGTCCTCCTTGGGCTGCAACTATGGTTGATGTCATGCTTTTTGAGATGATTTCAGCCCAGTTGAAAAAGGTACCATGTGTGGCAATGTGATACATCAGGGGTATCCAACTGAGTTTATATATGTTTCCATTCGCCTGGCCAAACAACCGTCTTAACATCAAGGCTATGATCTTGTATGGAGATCTTAAACTCTAGCTGTCATACTCTCCACTTAACTTCTGAATCAACTCCCTTCGAGGGATCATCATCTTTTTTGCATATTCAAAGTCATCTATGTTTACCCTTCTGATCCAATCATAAGTCATCATGACTTTAGGAGACATCAATTTATACACTACAACTATGGGGTTTGAAAGACACAAACCCTTCTCCTTTTACGTTTGAGATGATCCTCGTGCTAACATCCACCTAAGGTAGGATCCATCTGATAACCTCATAGCAAGGAAACAGCTCTGGGCTTGTGGCCGCTTTATGGAGCCCGAATTTCTTGATATTCAAGTATACCATCAGTTCCTCGATGGATGCCCAGGTACATTTCCATCCTTGATAACCTGGTACAGTTCTCCCCACTTGTATTCTGGGACAACTCCTGTCACTGCTCTGGTGTCGTCGAACATGGTTTCTATTGGGGTATCAACAATTACTTCTACGTCAGGTTCTTATTCGGTTTCCTTAAGCTTTTGTTTGGCACCCTTTCTTTGCATGTCCAAATCCTAATGAGACATTGGAATCAATATGTAAGCAAATCTCAAAAAGAAATCTGTCAAACAACTCTCATCCATATTATTAATAATGAGTAGAGTTAAGAAATTAATTACTTCCATGCTGTCAGGTATACGTTGTTAATGTTTGCTTTGCTTCAATAGTAAACTGGTGTGTGACAATCAAAATGCAACTAAAAATATATGTAAAATCATTTCAAAAGATGTTCTTTCAAATATTTTCATCAATTTTAGTCAACCGCACTATTCATGTTCCTCATATGAGTGGTGGGGAGTTAATGATTCGGCCTGAATGCCTTCGGGGTTACTCAAAAAATGTTTCAAGCCTTAATCTCGCTTGGGAAGTGTGCACATAAACTCACGATGGATTCTGCCAAAGTTTGTGGGGTTAGTAAATAAAAAATCAACTTGCTAAGGATAACCACCACAGGAAAATTTTTCCATCGACAAGCGTCTACGCGGGAAGTACTGTGTGAGGTTTGGATAAAATAAACGGCTTCGGCTGTGCATAACCATAAATTGGTTGAGGCCGGCTTCTTTTCGTGGTCGTAAGGATAAAAGCTATGGGAAGCCTGAGAATAACTTGCACAGCCAACGCATTTGATTTTCCCGGAGAACGCCCAGTCTTGTGCGTTAAAAAGGAAAACGTTCGCTTGGAAGTCTACTTTGGTCTTTTGAGTTGGTTTTCAGGGTTGGTTTCATGGCGACAGGAAGGCCACTGTGCTAAGCCAGAAAACGCAAGAAAATTCCGCTATTCGCGGCGTAACAGCCCTATGTGGTTATTCCAATGGGAGACACTAAAAGGGCTTCCGAGACAAGGGCCATCGACTGGTAGATATGGCCCAGGGTAAAAATTTTGACGGGATGACCCTGGCAGCGTGTGGTTGAGACCATTGTTTAATAAAAACAAACTGGGTACGGGAATCCAACCACGCCCAATCAGCAAATACCAAGGGTTTATATAAAACAAACGTACAACCAATGGTAAATAAAATCATGCAAGGGGAAAAATTCCAAATGATAGTATTATTAAAAAATGAACAGAAGGAAAACGTGGCCTACCTGTCAGTTGCAGAGTGGTCGTGAAGACAAGCTCAACGGCGTTGGGTGCTTGGCGAAGACAAATTCGTGAACGACATTTTTGCAAATGTTTAACAAATATGAACTTTTACCTATATATAACATTGATAACCCTCGCAATAAATGCGAACGAGAGAAGGTTGGTGGGCTCATTAATGAACGGATTCTGTATCGGCATGGAAATCCTTTTCCCCCGCATCGTTGTCATAAAATTTCGCCACTGACCATTTCGGCGTGACTCACTCATCTCCAGAGAAACGCGACAACGTCATTTACCATTGTATGCCGACGTTGGTGTCATTTGGCAACTTCTCGCCGGACCAAATCGATGTTTCTCCCAATTTTATCGTGTCCCTTTCGATGTATCTTCGTGCTTTGCGCCAAAGGCATCAGCGTTACTTCGTGAGTTTGCCAACCATTTCTTTTCACCATGCCGTCGGAGAGTCTTATTCATCTTCAGCGAAATGCGTCGGAGGAACTTACCATCTTGCACCGACGTGCTCTTTTATATTTTCCGTCGATATGTTTCGACGACCTTCTTACTTTCACGCCGAAATGCATCGGCGTAACTCATAAAGTTGCTCTGACGGGCACCTCCGACTGTTTCGGCGTAACTCGACGAGTTGCTCCGACGGGCGCTAGTTCGAACAAAAAATCTAAGTATGAATCTTCTAAATGCTCCGACTATTTCGGTGTAACTCATCCAGATGATCCGACCGTTTCGGCGTAACTCATCCAATTGCTCTGAAATAGGAATTTCATCAAAGAAAACCAATTTTTATTTCGACCGTTTCAACGAAAATGTTCCAGTTGATTCGACCGTTTCAGCGTGACTCATCAAGTTGCACCAACCGTTTCGGTGAGAAAATTTGAGTCATACTTAGCCAAAAACTTGCTTTTTCAGTTGAAATTCAGGAAAATTTCTAAGTGGCAAAGGTGAACTTCTCTAGAATGGGTTAAACTCTAAGTCTACTCAAAAAATAAAAGGAGGAGCCCTACAAATTTAAGAAAATTTTGGGGATTAGGTTGCAACAACAACAATTGGCGACTAGTTGGTGAACACAAATCTCTAAACAATATCTTTTGAGAATCAACAATGTTTACATGTTATTGATCCTAAATGTAAAACAATGTCTCAATCAATTTTCCAATATTTTTAAAAGGTCACATTTTATACAGGGAGATAGCCTCTTTTGCATCATATTGGTCATTGATTTCGAGAAAACGGTAACCTGAACCATATTTCTTGACGACTCTCTTGAGGCCAAAATATGGATTTATAATGAGAAATGAGGCTATCAAAATCAAACAAATGTATTTGTTTGTTCCTCATTCACATGTTGTAAGCATTTCTTTAGATGCTTTCATTCTTGAGGAATTTTTTTGTCGTCGGAGTCTTCTTTGATAGCTTTCTTCAATCTTCAGAATTTGACGTGGGTTCTTCCATCCATAATGTCCTTTTGTGTGAGTGATAAATTTATTTGTTTTTCAAGCTCACAGACGGAGAAGAACCTTTCTAGGCTTGTCATTTAGGCAACCTTCTTGATTGGATTTTCAAAACCATTTCTTTGATGGAGATGAATTTTCAAAAATTTGACTCTTCGATATAAGCCTCTTGGATTTCGAGTTTGTAGCATGGGATCATTTTAATTTCCATACATCTGTAAGACCTACTTCCTTTCCGTGGGTCCATTGTAGTAGGTTGCATGAGATGGTTATTAATGTGAGAGTGAATGGAGCCCCAAGATAGTAATTTAGAACTCATGAGTCTTAGTTATTTTATAGTGTTTACAATGACTCAATCATAAACATGAAGCAGGTTTCCCTTTCTAAAACTGCGCAACAATTAAAAATTTCAAATGACAATGTTATACATAGAATTCTTTCTCTATAAGCATATTCTGATCCTTCATTGATTGACGAAATCTTGTGAGATTATTCAGAGTCCTATATTTCTGTGTGTCAAACATTGAGCTGGGGTTTATTTCAAAACAAAACAAAAATAAAAGCAAATCAATCAATAAGCCAAACAAAAAGAAGTTGATCAATGAAAAAGCAAAAAAAACTAAAACTAATCAATTCATAAAATAATAAAAAATAAAAAGCTATGGAAAGGCAAAGTTTATTTATGTACAACATGTGTTCTTAAGCCTAAGTGAAGTATTGTTTAAGAACTAGGCCATTGACAGGGATATTTTCCTCCTCCCCTTGTAAATCTTGAAGTTTGTATGTCGCTGGGCCAAGCTTTTCAGCAATCTAATAGGGGCCAATCCATAAATGTTGAAATTTTGAATGTTTTCCCTTTTCATCATGTGGGTGATCCCATTTCAGAACCAAGTCTCTTACCTCAAAATTTCCCTTACCTAGCGTTCGTTTATCAAACCATCTCTTGACAATATCCCGGTGGTGATTGAATCTATCCTTGGCCTTTTGCCGTGATTCTTTGAGCTTCAACAGAGTATTGATTCGTGACTATAAGATTGCACTACTGGATCCTCTAGAGGCCTGGGATAATTGCAGGGATGGGAGTAGTATGTTCGGTGGGAGTATAGCTTCTTTCCCATATACTAATTTATAATGAGAAACTCCTAAAGAATGTTTCGAAGTGACTCTATCTACCCATAAATCATTTGGGAGAGCTACATGCCAATTTCTATGACTCCCAATAACAGTTTTCTTTAAAATTCGAATAAGATTTTTATTTGTAGATTCTACTAATCCATTTCCCTGAGGATAATAATTTTCCAAGTAATGTAGTTTTATTCCTCTTTCACAAGCAAATGTAGTTAATTTAACATATGATAAGTAAGTTGCATTATCAAAAACTAATGAAATTGGAACCCCAAACCTGGTTATGATGTTCTCCTGCAGGAATCTGATGACTACTTCCTCGTTCACTTCACGCAAAGGAGTTGCTTCTGTCCACCATTTCAAATAATCGGTAGCTGTGAGGATAAACTGATGTTGTAGCGAAGAATTTGGATATATATCTCCAATAATGTCTATGCCCCATTGCTCAAATGGCTCTCAGATAATAATTGGTTGCAATGGCCTTGCTACTTTCGGTAATCTGCCAGCACTCCTCTGACACACATCACACTTCCTTGCATACGCATGAGCATAGTTGAAAAGAGTAGGCCAATAGTATCTAGCTCTCAGTATTTTGTGAGCAGTGGTATCTCCAGAGTAATATCCCCCTGCAAGGCCATCGTGTAACTCCTTGACCACTTTTTCTGTATCCTCTCTTTCAAGGCATCTAAGAAAAAATTCATCATAATTTTTTCTAAAGAGTACCCCATCAATTATCTGGTATGATGTTGATCTCAATCAGAGTGCCCTTCTATGCTTAGAACTCCAATGTTCTGGCAGGTATCCTTGTTGGAGATAGTGCACCAAATCTTTGTACTAGGATTCTGGAGTAGTAAAAATGGAACACACCTCAGTTGAATTCAATTCAACTTTGTTTTCCCAATCACGATCCTCTTCAGTCAGGTTTTCAGTGAGAAACTTACACAATCCTTGACCTTTAATGATAGTGGCTGGTTTGAACTCTATATCATACTCTTGTAGTGTAGTTACCCAATTTCCTCTCCTTTCTCCCAACTCCTTCTGCACAAATAAGGATCTGACAGCTAGGTGAGGTATTATGACTTTCATTCTATTTTTCAAAATATAAGGTCTGAACTGCTTTACTGCCTTACACATTGCATATGCGTGTTTATCCACAGCTGGGTAATTCAATTCAGCTCCTTGTAAACCAGTTCTCATGAAAGAGATTGTATACTCATCTCCTAGTTCTCCTTTTTGTGTGAACACTGCTGTAAGAGAATTGTCTGAAGCAAAAGTGTATATGATAAAATCCTTTTCAAAGTCTGGGCTTCTCAAAGAAGGTGCATGAGCTATAGCAGTCTTTGTATCCTTGAATGCAACTTTCTTAGCATCAATCCATTTAAATTGCACACTTTGCTTCACCATTTGTTGCGAAGGTTTCACAATTTGTGCGAAATCAGGTACAAACCTTCGAACAAAATTAATCATGCCCATAAATGATTGCATAGTCTTTTTATTATGGGGCATGGGAATCTGAGTTATAGCCTGAACTCTTTCTGGATCTATCGAGATTCCCTTCTTTGAGATGATGTGTCCTAGAAATTTTCTTTCTAGTACAACAAAAATACTTTTCTTTGGATTTAGATATATACCATACTTTCTACAATGGTCAAAAATCTGCTTCAAATGGAAAACATGGTCTTCTCGTTTTTTAGAAAAAACTGTTACATCATCTAAATATATGACAACACAGTGGCCGACTAAACCTCAGAATGCAATATCCATGTCCCTCTGGAATGTGGCTCCAACATTCATTAGGAAAAAAGGCATTCTCCTATATGCGAATGTTCCCCACTTCGTGCGAAATGTAGTCTTGAGTTGATCTTGCTCGGCCACTAGTACTTGATTGTATCCAGAAAATCCATCTAACAATGAGAACAATTTTGAGCCTGATACCATCTGCAAAATTTGCTCCATTGGTGGCAACAGATACTTGTCTTTTTTCGACGCTCTATTCAAGTTTCGAAGGTCGACACATAATCATATCTCTCCTGATTTCTTCCTCACGAGGACCAGATAAGCCACCCATTCAGAGTGTCGAAATTTGAAAATAATCTTAGCATCCAACAATTTATTTAACTCATTTTGTATCAACGGTTCAAGTGTAGGATGCATCTTCCGTAGTTGGTGCTGAAATGGATTTACACCTAGCTTAATAGGTATCACATGCTGTATGATGCGTGTGTCATACATCTTCAAATATTCATAAGTCCATGTGAACGCATCTTTATATTGGTGAAAAAGTTTGACAAAATTGCATCTTTCGCCCAGTGAACAACATTTCCCCAGATTGACATATTTGGGCTCAGCTTCTGTTCCTAAATTTATCAACTCATATTGCATCGAGGAATTGTTTGTCTTGACATTTGGTAGTTTTCTGAATTTATTCTGCAAGTCAAACAATCCTTCAAGAGTTCTTCCTCCCTTTGGCATAAAATTTCCCTTACTTATATCGTTGCTCTGCAAATCCAACCGATGTTCTTCCTTGTCAATTATGGATTCTTTGAAAGCGTCTTCGTTTGTCAAGAAAATGATAACCTGTTCATCATCGTCGAACACCCTCAGATTCATAACGTTATCAGGTATTGATGGCCTGAAAATTAATTCAATAGAGCATATATTATTTGTCGGTACTAATCTAGAAGCAGAAGTAGCTAATAAATCAGCTGCAGCATTCTGTAATCTAGGAATGGCATTTATATTAAAAGCATCAAATTGTGAAATCAAATTCGAGACTTCAGATTGATATCCTTTTAAGTGTGGGGACAGACAATGAATTGTGTTTCTTATCTATCTGACAACTATTTCTGAGTCACCAAAGACTTTTAAATTCTTTACATTTAAATCAATGGCTCTTTTTAGACCTTGGACTACAGCTTCATATTCAGTCGTGTTATTTGTACATTCAAACTCTAGCCTACAAGAGAGAATTTTTTGTTTCCTTCAAGATCAACAAGAACACAGCCGACTCCTGATTCCTCTTGTATTTTGGAACCATCAAAATATAAAATCCAAAAATTATTTTCTGATTCTACTAAGTTAGTACTATCTTCTAAGTTAGTAACTAATTCTACTATATTACAATCAAAATCATCAGTCTGTGCGAATTGAAGTAGATCGAACTGTTTGTCTGAATCATGACTAGCATCTTCCGTTTGATGATTTCCTAGCTCAATTTCTAAGAAATAATTCCCCTAAAATGAAGATGAGATGTTTATCGGTTCATTCTTTTCTTCTAACTTAGTTACATTTTGTTTCATGTGAGGCTCTCTCAGTACTTTAGTTTGATTCTGTCTATTTTGGTATGGCAGCCACAAATGGGACCAATCCGTTGCAAAATAACCGTTTAATTTCGTAGACCGGTTCCTACTCAATATCAAACCATAAGCTTCAGGTATGTCCACTACCATGATATCTAAAAACTGACACACCCTCGGATCTGCAGATAATATGATGAGTACATTTTTCATTTCCCCTATAAATAAAACAACTGATCTATCTAGTTGTGTGATCTGAGAAGGGGATGTTGTAGGTTGACCATTGATTTTCCTACAACTGGATAGTGCCATAACATTGGAAGAATCTCTTGAATCTACCAAGAAATTATGGACATTATGATTAAAGATCTCAAAAGTTAAAAGGAAAGGCAGCATCTAAGATTTTGATTTTCCACCAATGCTTGCTTCGTTAATCTCAGTATCCGACTCAACTACTTCTATCGTAATGCTTGGTTGTGGGTCAAATGCTTCTAACAATTTATTCCTTTGTTGTGGGAGATTACATAATTCAAACAAGGATATGTTTGCTTTGGTTTTCTTAATGTCTTCCACAATTTCATATCCCATACTATGATCTCCAACATTCTTTTCACCATTGTCAAGTTTATTCACTATGGTTTTCGCTTGCTTATTAATCAATGGGTTTGTTTCTTTTACAATTCCCGGATTTACTTTAGGCTGTGGCTGATTCATGCCATTTCTCTTTTTTATATTCTCCCTTGTTGTCCTTATTTTAGGCAATATTAGGCTTTGGTCTTCAACTGGCCCTTTGCTTCTAGTAGCATAATTCACAGATGACACTTGAATTTCCTCCACCTCTTCTTCTTCATTCAATCCCAAAGTAGGTGCCCAGTCCCATAATACCATTGTGGTTTCCTCATTCTGATTTTCTTGTTCGTGGGCTTGATCTTCTTCTTGGTCTTCTTGGTCTAATAACCATGCATCTAATAATTGGTTCATCACCAAAGTCATTGAGTTAATCCATTGTGGGAAACTCTTTTCAGAGTGATGTTCTTGATGGAGGGTGCAGAAATTATCCATGCCAACTTCATTCAAATTCAAAACATTAGAGTTGTTCAATGGTGGTTGGAGTTGTGCATTTTCTTCTCTTTTATTATAGAAAGGCTTGAATGGTTTTCTTGATGAACCAACCCCTTTTTCCTTCTACAAATCCACTATCTTGTTAGATAACTTTGTTTGACGGACAATCCACTCGAGCAGACGTGAGCCGGATCTCCCTAGTTCAATGTGAGTCTAGAACAAATAGAACAGACTACAAATGGATTTCCTAGATCTACTTAAGGATCAAGTGCGAGATGTCTTACCTTTTATTTCGCAATCCTTTTCTCTAGAATGTTGCTCCATGTCCAGCGGTCATCAGATCTCAGCTGCAAGACCTGTTAAGACATAAAGAACAACACAACATGAGTAAAGAGCATCTATACAATAAGAGATATAAGTAAACAGTTAAGCAGGTAAACTACTCAATATCATCACACATTAACAATATTGGTGGAAAGCATTAGTATTACTGTAAATAAGGAAATACATAGTAGAGACATAGAACTACAACCAAAGCTTAACGCTGCAGCCCTTCTCCAGCCAAGCCATTTTCCATATCCTCTCAAGGAAGTATGAGTCTCCCAATAGATGAGTAGAGATCTCTCAAGGATGATTTCACCATCATGTAGACACTATAGACTTCCTCCCTTTGGAGAGGGGTAGAGCTTCACTTATATAGGACTAAGTGGATAGGGTATGGATAGGGTAGGTTGAGATATGGTAGGAGAGAGATAGGGGATCCTTCCAAGAGGTTAGGAACTGAAGGCCATCTCCCCCAACAGGTCAGGGATAGGGATCCAAGTCAGCAACCTTCGAGAATGAGCTCGAAGAAGCTATTTTTTCCATTTAACTGACTTTGTCGCACCCTGTAATGGAGCAAGGTGCGACGTCGCAGGTTGCATGAGTGCAGCCTGCGACGACCTCTCAAAACCTAGCAGAAGCACAATGATTTCTATTCCAGGTAAATGACTTAGCCAATGGGACTTCAGGGATGTATACACTGAATCTAATGGTGGTAAGATTTTAAGTGTAACAAATTTCTATCCTGTTTTTACCACATTTTCTAATTTGTTGGGGGGCTCTTCTTAGGGTCTGGATAGTATGAGAGGATTTTTACTGGCTGTTGGTTTTACTTCCAGTTCCAATGTATGTTTCATGATGCTATCCAGTTCAACCTCTACCTTCTTGGCTTCTTCATAGTTTTCTATCAAAGTGGCCTTAACTGCCCTCTTGACAAACATGGTTATAGGTGGATAAAGTGTTGTCGTGTAATATTCTACCAAGGATTCTTCAGTAGTTTTTGTTGTAGCACTGAAATTATTTAATAAGGTAGTGAATCTCTGGTTGAACTCCCGAACCTTTTCTTTTTTTTCCATTTGCATAGATAGCAGTTCTTTCATAAGCATGGCAACAGTCTTTTGGTTGCCAAATTTGTTTATAAAAAAAATTTCAAAACCATCCCAGTCTGCTATTTGCTTACAAACTGAAATACCATGAAGATGCTCTAGGCTCAAAATTTTAAGGGAAAATTCTGCAGACTACATCTTCATGTTCAACATTTAATAGATTCAGATCCAAATAAAAAATTTCCAAGTGATCTTCCGCATAAATACCTTTTCCGAGATCAAATTTTGGTAACACTCTTTCTGTGTGCTTAGGTAAATCATGTGAAGGTGCATCCAGGTTGAGTGGTCCTCTGGTTCTCCACGTAGGTGATTGGTTAACATTGTGAGCCATAACTCGCGGTGGAGAATGCAATGGTGAGCGATGTGGGGTATGAGGTAATGCTTGCACCGGAGGGGATTCGGGTCCCAACTGATCAAGGGGATCTAGGATTTCTTGAAATGATAAATCCAACAACTCCTCCAAATTTTCTGCAAGCACCGAATCTGTGGTGTGTGTGATTTATTTCCTGTGAGCTTGCCTTCTAGGTAAGGCAGGAATTATGGTCAATCCTCCAAGATTTCTCACGTAAGATCTTGTATGTCTTTGAAAGTGGTTTATTAGCTCGAATGGGACAGCATATAAGCGCTCTGTATTTTTAGTTTCAGAATCTAACTTTTCTCGATGTTCAGTTTTAGGAATCACTTCTTCTGATATGGTTATGTTTAATGGGGACCAAGAAAAATTCCCAATTGAAAACGGGTTTCCTCTGCTAGCCATGCAATGGCGACCCTCCTTCTAGAGCCAAAATTGTTGATGCCCAAAAATTCTCAACATCGACAGTAGGGATTCTCCCCAGTAAATGATCCCAATTAGATCACTCACCATTTGGTGTGGGGAATCCATCTGGTTTACGGCCCGTGTTGACACAAACCCAGTCGACAGGGGTTCCTCACTCTGTCAACACCCAAACCATTGTGATCTCCCTTAGCACAGGCCCAGACAGGTTTTACCATGTCCAACAACACCTGCAGAGCAGATGAAGTCTCACCCGAGATGTTCGAGGGAGAGCTGATGGAACCACGTTTTCGTTGAACGAAGGAGGACCCTTGTGCATCAACTTATCAACTTATCACAACATTATTTAACAGAGCTAACATTTCATCTTATGCATCAACAGAATCACATCATCATTCAACAGCAAAACCATAATGCGCAAATAGATCTAACAGTATAACATCATTTTGAACAGAGAAAAATCCTATCATTCATAGTTCATATCACGTATCACATTCATAATAGAAAATAGGAAAAGACACAATGATTCTACTCAAACTCAGTCATGTCATATTAACCTTCACAACAAAACACATATACATCAACACAGTTCCTCTGTCGCATACCCAGATTCAAACAGACCAAAACATGCACAATTCTCTCTTATCATCGGTGTCTATTCGTTTCTTAACACTTGCAATGCTACATCTATTTATAGGCTTGCGCCTTTACATTCATGGTCCACTTAGACAACTGTCTAACTACTTCTTAAGAAAATCTACAAAAGAGTGACCCTAACCCACACAATGTGGTCCAAAATGACCCAAAAATACATAAAATGATATAACTTCCGACTTGTGCGTTGTTTTCCCCCTTGCGCGACATCTTTGACCTTGAGCAGCATCCACGATGCTGCGTAACTGACTCATCCAAACCCGCCTTCCAACAGGGCCCCAACACAATCTTGTGGCTCGCCCTCGAGCCACGTCAGTTGGACATGGTGTACTCGTTGATCTTCAGCATGAAATATTCATACTGCTGACTGATCTCCCTGGCTAGCTCCTTGGCCGTCACAACGATCTCCTGACACTCTGTCAAGTCCTACGCTAATGGGTGCTCAATCATCTTATCAGAAATGGCCTTCTTATTGTCTTGCAAGGTCTTCAGCGCAGAAAATGCCTTAACAGAAAGCTGCGCTCCAACATCTTGGAACTCATCTAACTGCGTACTACGCTTTCACTGTCGCTCTTATGCCCTTGCGACCCGCTGTTGTA
Organism: Larix kaempferi; assembly: GCA_027924585.1. NCBI lineage: Eukaryota > Viridiplantae > Streptophyta > Pinopsida > Pinales > Pinaceae > Larix > Larix kaempferi. The sequence continues at coordinate 8,196,907 of BSBM01000431.1, read as the reverse complement.
ACTCCTTCAGCTCCATAGACTTGGTGACCTGAACCGCCAGTGGCAACACTCTCAACGATTCCTTCATTGTTGCTAGTTTCCCTTCTGCCTCCTGTGCTAGCTTGGTCAGTTGCTCCAACTGCTCATCCTGGACTATGCTGCCCCAAAATTGCACAGTCGCTTCAGTGACTTTTGTCGCTGCCTGCTCCAACTCTCCTAGCTGGGTCACCAACTCCTCCATGGCTCTTTTCCTTTCTGCCACATTTTGGTGGTGTGCTTGGTTGTACTAAATCCCCCAAGTCGGCATTGTCTCGCTGCAATTGGTCAATGACGGCCCCAAGTCGTTGTGCTCTTTCGACTGCATCCAACGCTGCGGTGGGCTCCAATACATACTAACGGGCCTCATAAATTGCCTCTTCCATCCGCACTCTATTGTCCCAAAGGTTGGATTTCTCCACCGTCAAATGGTCCTGATCCTTCTTCAGCTCCTTGATTGCTCTAGCCTTCTCGGAAATCAGCTACTCTACCTTGTTCTCCAATTCTTCGACCACCTCCCACGCCACTACCACCTTCTCCTTTAATTCATCTACTTCTTTCCGGGCCACTGCCTCATTCTCCTGCGATCGCAAGAACCGATCGCTGATATCCTGTTCCCTATCTGTCAGTTCCCGGTTGGCGGCCATCTGCATATGCACCAACGTCTCTGAGGATAGCACGTTGATGTTGATGGACAAACCTTGTAACTGCTGCAGGGAAGTATTAAGCGCCTCATTGTTGGTCTCAATCGTAGTCCATGGAATTTGCACATTCTGAACCCGCGTCCCAGTGCTGATTGAGCCAAAGTCCTACATAGTCGCTACATCCGGTGCCTTCTTCAAAACAACATCAAATAAGGAATCAAGTCGAGTTTTTACCTCGTTTAGACCTTCTGTCGCCTACGTCTTCATTGCTTGAGCTGTCGCATTCGTTGCATTTGTTAAGGCTACAATAAGCTGGTTCAAGTGCACTTCCATCGCTGGGGTTGCACCGCTTGTCATGCCCCGTTCATAACACATCTTCGATCTGCCCTCCTCAACCTCGCGCTCTACGTCCTCATCAGTGGGTGTCTACGACGACTCTTGATCTTAATGATGGTTACTCTGCTGGTCCATCTCTGGCGCATCCGCTAGTGGCCCTGTCGATTCTTCTTCCAAACTATCCGGTTCTCTCCATTCTACAGGCCAATCATTGACAATCGCATCCATCTCTTTATCAGATAATTTGTATGGTGTCGACAACCATTGTTTCCCTAGGTCGCGCCGCGCTTGCACATGAATGGTGTGTAGGCCAATCGCAAACTGAGCAATCCGTTTATATTTCGCTACGGTGGCCTTAGACAATCAGGGAACACGCACAGCTCCTGCCTGCAGTGCCTCCCAGTAGCACCAGAACTGCGCTGCGCAGTCCCTAAGCCTCTCAGGTTCCTGCACCCACCAAAGGTTCTGGTAGCGTGCTCCCTTACAAATCGTTATCGCGTCTACGTCCATCCCTTTATAGTCATCGGGCTCCATCCAAGCTACGAGTGCGATTAAGATCAACAACCAGATGTATGCAAATGACCGCTTTCCCGCCTGGATTGCCAGCACATCCTCCGTCAACTGGTTCAACAAAAAGAGTGACCAGTTCATTTTTACCCCTTGCGCACACATCTCAGCACATGCAATGACCCCTGAGTTGCCTTGGTTGGGTCAGTTATTCCTAACTATTTTAGTAGCCAAGATTCGTGCCCCGATGCAAACCACCAGATCATTGATGTTGTCGAGGCAGTATGCCCATCCATCGCAATGCAAACCATAGCGCGTCCTCAACCTCGTCGCGAGCTTCTTATCATTGTTTTTCCCCTGAAAATACTACGAGGGGTCTGGCCCATCCTTAGGAAACCCCGTGATCTCTGAAATAAGGTCGACCGTGACTGTGACCGGTCTGTCCAACCCTAAAATATCGCCATGAAAACAGGCCAAAAGCTGCTTAACGCAGGCATTTGCCTCAGTCAACCACCCAAAGTGTGGCATGTTGATCAATCCCAACAGTCCTGCTTTGTCCAATCTACGCACCCAATCGTGTGGAATGCGTGGTGTTGGACCACCTCCAACTGCTACTCTCAGCACAAAAGGTTCCACCATAATGTCCCTCAGCGCTAACAGATTATGGTCATCATACTTCATCTGCATCAGCGCAAGCACAATGTTTGCGGTGCATAACATTCCTTGTGGGATTGTCGGCATCCTGACTTGGTATCTTTGGTTCTTGGTAAGCTTCTGAGGCTGCGCACCGGGTCAACAGGGAGGTACATACCCAAGGATATCCGCGGTGGATACCCCTGCTCGGGCCGCTGATTCTACAACTCCTAAGCTCAATGGGCTCTCTTGTCCAGGTACCTCCTTCAGCAATTGTGCAAATGATCTAGTCTGCCTCTTTTGTGGCGGTGGGGAGCTAGGCCGTTGCCCCCCCCTCTTCTTCTGCACCACTGATGATGACCCGACTGGCATACTAACAACTTCCTCCTTAATGGTGACAGGGACGAATGGTGATTCCACTTCACTTTAAATATCAACCGTGTCTGGTTCACTTTGCATGCCGCACCGGTGCCCCGCAACGCCCAATTGTTGCTCTACCTCACCCTACTTGGAAACTCGTGCAACACAATTAAACTCCGCTCTACAACTCTACTCATCCTTGCACAATTCAACTCAATACTACTCCACTCAATTCACACCTTGCAAAATGATGGCTTCCGACCGGCCTCGGCCCATTCTTATAGCGCCAAATTGATCCCGTCATCATGATGACCAAATCACGGCGATCATCATGACCAAATCATGCATTAACTGCCCAAATCCTTCGTCGATCCTGTCGATCTAACGGTTGGATCCGCCATTACTACATGTCACTTCACCGAGCATCGTTGGTTAACTACATTTAACTATCGCCATTTATTGCTAATTTAACTGTGTCGTGACCCTGCGACTATCGCGGCATGTCTCCCTAACTGCGATACAACTGCTCCTACTTGCGCATCCTGTCCCTGCTGGTGCACCATCCTTCTACCGAGAATCCTATCATTTTTTTTTGCTTGCTTGTGCAGTGACTTAAGCATCGCGCGGCTCCGGGCCCGTCCTGTAGGGCTTCATCCTGCTACCATTTAGTAGCTTGGGTAGCATCGTTCCATCTAACTGCTGCAGCTGTACCACGCCTCGTGAAGTAATGAAACTAATGCGATATGGACCTAGCCAGTGCATCTGTAACTTGCCTGGATGCTTCATGAACTTGGTCATACAACAACACGAAGTAACCTTTCTGAAATTGTTTGTTTTTAATCTGGCGATCATGCCAAGCTTTTTGTCGATCCTTCTTGACGCATTGGTGAAAAGTTGTGACTAAATGGTCCTCCTCAAGCCGCACCAACTGCGCCAGGCATTCTTCCAATGCTGCTTCATCGTCCATGCATGTCACAGCCGCTATGCGCAATCTCAGAACAATGTACTGCATAGGCATTACTTCCTCTTTCCCATACACCAATTTGAACGGTATCTGTCCTGTCAATCTTTTACAAGTGGTGCGATATGCCCACAAGACTGCTATAAATCTTCAAATCCCAGTCATCACGGTTCCCATTACACACCTTGGTAAGCGCATGCTCCAACACTTTGTTGAATGCCTCCACCGTTCCATTTTCTTGCGGATGGTACGGGGTACTCTTCTTATGCAGTATCTGAAGCTCTTCGGTTAATGCGTTAACTATGCGATTTATGAAGTTACTCCCCTGGTCACTCATCAATTTCCTGGGGCATCCAAACCGAGTAACAATATTGTCAAACAAGAATCGCACTGCTGTCGCAGTGGTGCAATCTAAAACTGGTGTAGTCTCCGCCCACCTTGTCAAATAATCTGTCACTGTGATTATGTATTGTGCACCAATTCGCTTCCTGGTTGGGTTGATTGGGTCCACGAAGTCCACATCCCATTTATCAAATGGGCGCAATGTCACTTGAGGTATTAGCGGCATCTCATCCCTCCTTGAGGGTTTCCCATCTCATTGACAGATGTCTCACGTTCATGCATAATCCGTCGCATCGTTATGCAGAGTGGGCCACCAAGGCCCTGCGCGAAGCACCTTCCTAGCAGTAGCGCGACCTCCATAGTGTCCACCAGCTACTCCCGCATGTGCCTCTGCAAATATTTTCCCTTGTTCATGAGGTAGGACACATCGCCGCAAGAGCTCATCTGGTCCTAGTTTATAAAGCTTGTAGGCAATCAACTGGAATTCCGCAGCCTTAACCACCAACTACTTCTACTAACTGGTGGTAAACTCCTCTGGTGCAGTTCCTGTAGCCAAAAACTGAATTATTTCTTCATAGTAGTCGTCAGCCACCTCAACTCTGAATAGTTGCGCATCTGGAAACCCATCTTCAATATTTGTTAGATCCTCACCTGTCTTAATTCGCAATAAATGATCTGGCCCTGCATTTAAGTGACTTGGCTTCACAATTACCTCAAAATCAAACTCCTAAAAGAGAAGTAGCCAACGGTTTATCTCCCCCCCAACACAGGCTTATTGACCAGATATTTCAAAGCAGAATGGTTTGTGAACTTTTTGAAATGACCCCCCAACAGGTAATGCCTAAACTTCTGTAGCGCATATACCATTGCCAATCCTTCCCTCTCGATAGTCGTATAATTTCTCTCCGCAGATGACAATTTCCGACTCGCGAAAGCAATCGGGTGGTCAAGATCTCCTTCTCCTTGTTGTGCGAGCACGACACCTAGTGCAATCGACGATGTATCCACATGGACATGGAACTCCTTGCCCCAATCAGGAAATACTAGTATCGGCACAGAAGCCATCTTAGCCTTCAATGTCTCAAAACTTACTTGGCATTCCGGACTCCGTAATAATACTGCATCCTTCTTCAACAATCTTTCCATAGGAGTCGTGGTCGCAACATACCCACGGATAAACTTGCGGTAGTACCCTGTGTGCCCCAACGTCGCTCTCAAGTGCTTTACATTTGTCGGTGGTGTCAAACTCAAAATCAACGCAATCTTTGCGGGGTCAACCAACAATCCTTACTTGCAAACAATGTGACCTGACAACATCCCAAACGGTGCACAAAAAATACACTTCTTCAAGTTCACCGAGATCTGATTCTGTCTACATCGCTCCAACATCAGTTGTAGGTTTTCCAGATGGGCGCTGATCAATCCATAAACTATCCAGTCATCCATATAGACTTGCAAAAACTTCTGAATGCAGTGACAACCACACAGGAGAATACTGCAGGTGCGTTCTTTAGCCCAAATGTCATCACAGTATACTGGAAACGGCCCCATTCAGTCACAAACATTGTCTTGTGGCGATCTTCTTTTGTGATCCTGATCTGGTGATAACCAGAAAAGCCAATCTGTGAAGGAATACATTTCTTGACCGCCCACTCCTTCTAGTACCTCATCAGTGAATGGCAATGGAAATGGATCATGCAAACATGCATCGTTCAACTTCCTCAGGTCGACGCAAATCCGAACCTCACCCATTTTCTTATCCTTAACCACCATGGGACTAATCCATTCTGATTCTTCAACCGGCTCAATGATTCCAACGTCCAACATTCTGTCAAGTTCAATTTTGACCCTTTCCTTATGTCGCGGATTCAGTCGATACGGTCATTGCCTGATTGGTTTCGCATCTGGCTTCAAGGGAATCTTCATCTCTCCTAAATCCCCCAATATTCGCTTCATCTCGAAGAACTTCGTAGGGAACAAATCTTGGAACTCATGCAACAGGTTCATGACCTTTGCCATCATTTCGTCATCCAAGTAGTCCCCAACATTGGTGAACTTTGGGTTCTCCTCTGTCCCAATGTTGATCTTCCTAAGCTTCAATGGCTGAGTTATTGGATCTGTCGGTATGTCAGGTGCTACGACGTCTCGACTCCCTTCTGTTTCCAGAATATTGATATTCCGCGAGTCATCACCATCCTCAGGCCCTCTAGTAATATTATATCATTCCATCATTGACTGCATCTGACAATGAGTATACAGATCCACAGGGTATGCAACTGGAACCACCTTTAAAACAACATCGTGGATGAGCTGCAATGCATTATGAACATCTGGATTGGCATCTGTGAAACTGAAGATATGAGTGAAGCAAACCGTCAACTCTAGCCAAGTGGTAATCTCCTTGTGCAACTTAGCTGAGGCATACCAAGATCGCGGCATTTCATCCAAAGTATGGACAAAGGCATGGACCCATTCATCCTTTGGTCATGAGGGCCATAAAGTCTGACATTCAATCAGATGACCGCTAGGGTCATTCCTCCCATCATACTTTCCAGTGTGGTATATTTCTGCATCACCAAAGTGAACCGTCATCAATTTTCGACACTACGACCACCCGATAATCGACTTCTTATGGGTCGCCCACCAATGTGATGGACCAGCCTTCAGTGCCTCCTCCAATTCCAACAACCATTGTGGTTCTAACACCTTCTCTTCAAATGCCACTAGAAATTCAGACAACCCGGGCAGGCCTTCATATAATGGTAATTCAACAGTCTTAGTCGTGACACAACACAACGACCATGTGAGCAAACCACAATTTTGGAACGACACCTCATGCATGCGATTCTTCCAATTCTCTAAATCATCATCATAGTCGGAAGACGCAGAGCTAAAGCTACGCCAACGGAGTTCACCGTCGACAGTCTGATGGATGTAGTCTTCTGAAATATGATATGTGTAATCCCATCCGCTTACAACTTCATCCCTTACTGGTTCAACATACCTTCGCACTGCAGTTGGATCCAACGGAGCTATGACTCTAAGGTCTTGATTTTCAAAGGTCATCACCCTCTTCTTGAAATTAATTACTGCCATACTGTCATTTTCCCATCCAATCCCCAACAACGCGGGATAGGAGACTTCGCCATCAACAACTTCGATAACATCGAAATCAGCATAGGTTTTCATCCCCTCAATTTCTACGACAAGGCTCGAAACTCTCCCAATTGGTGTTACTTTGGCCTGATTAGACAAGCGCAGCTGCACGGGAGACCAGCTTAGCGTTGGGATCCCCATCTTTTTCCATGTCTGCTTTGTTAGAATATTGACGTCTGAGCCTAGATCCAGAATGACTGAATCTACCTCATAGTCCCCAATATGAATATTCATGCGCATATCTTTTCTTGTCTTCTTCCTCTGTAGAGAGTTCACTGCGGACTCTTTCCATCCCTTGGCCGGTCGATACAACAGACTCTCAATCTCAGCAAGGGCATCAGGATCTCTTGCCATTGATAAGCAACTTTCAAAGAAGTTCTGCAAAGTACCATACTGTCGCGATGGTCTTGCTTCCGAAGTTGAATCAAAAGCAGCAGGCATGTCATAAGTAATTGACTTACCAAGATTTCTTCCGATCGCATCACATGCTCTAAAGAATGTGTCTCGCTCAGCATCAATATAAAATTGTACCTTCTTCTTTCCAGCCAGCCGGATTAGTGGATGCGGACCATCTTCTCCTGTTGTCGCACCTTCGTGAGTGATAACACCAACATCAACATCTTACGTCCTCGGTTCAGCTAAAATCGTCGCGACAGTTGATCACTGATTCTGGTTCGACGATGGTTGCACAGGTTGGTTCATATTCTGATTTGTGTTCTGATTCTGATTTGGACGTTGATTCGGGTTCGACAACTGATTCTGATTTGGCAATTGGTTCTGATTTGAAACTAGTTCAGCAACTGGTTCGGTAACTAGTTCTGATTCTGCAACTAATTCTGGTTCTGCAACTGCAGAACATTTCATGCCTGCCACCTCGCAATCAACTATGGACAGTTCTCAACAGTGTGATCAACAACGATACAATATGTACATCGTGCTTGCAATTGCGGGAAATCTCTCTGATAGTGTCCCAATAGTCCGCAATTATAACATTGCACTGGTCTGCGACCTCGTCCTCCTCAAAATCCTCCGCAAAATCTACCTTGTTGTTGATACTGCGGTTGATTAAATTACTGCTGCAGGGGATTCGGTTGCAGCTGAACACATTTCCCTGGATGAACATACTATGCTGGCTAAACATACTGTGGTTGTTGCGGAACCATCTGCATCTGATTATACTGCAGTTGTGGCACAAACTGCTGTTGTGCTTGAGGCTGCGGTACATATTGTATCTGTGATTGAGGTGGCGGTTGGGCCACCTGTGGCTGCAGCTACGGTTGGTGTACTGCACGATGGTCGTCTCCCTTTACGTAGTATGATTCATACATTCTTTCCTGGAGTAAGCCATATGCGCGGCAATCCTTAACTTAATGCCCAACAGACTTGCAGAAGGTACAATATAAATTCATCAGCATCGTGACAATCTTCTGCATGTATGCACACTCTTCATGTCGATGCCCATAAACTTGACAAATGCGACACCATGGCATACCTCATCCATTCAGTGGGTTTGACGCTCCTGATAACAGGTAGTTTTGGAAATCCGGTCAGTTATCCTTGGTATGTCCCTCTGCATGACATCGAGTACACCAAACTTCTTCGTGGTGCTCTTTACCCTTCTTGAGATCTTGCAATTAAATGGTCAGATTCGCCAGTTGCGTCTGAATCTGAGACATGCCGACTACACTCTCTGCAACAGGGGAAGCTTCTAACTTCATTGCAATCTCCAGAGCCTCGCTCTGTGTCATAATTTTCTGCTGCAACAATGGGAGTCTGATATGAGGTAGCAACGTCCCGATGAACCATTCCTTGTGTTGAATGTCGCTCATTTCAAAACTGACCCTTCCCATTAGTGTTTTAAGCCTTCGGGTCAAAATCCCAAACAGTTTCATTTGGATATTGTTTGATCTCCTTCAATTCCATAATGTCTTGCGCTCCAAACTTTGGTTTCCTGAACTCTTCAAGTAATCCTTTTCTAACTTCATCCAATGTCTGCTCTGGACTCCCCATAGGAACTTGTACAAATTTCATGCACCAATCCGGTGCATGACCCCGAAGAGTCGTCGCTAATTGACCTTTCTTGGCATCATCATCCTTAATTTGTTTAACAGTCCACACAGCTTCACATAAGAACCAGTATTGCCTTGGGTCCTCAATTTCGTTTCCATGAAATAGAGGTAACTTTGCATCCTCTCCTGACATCTTGGACCTTCTTCCTACAGTCGATGATCCGCTACTTTGTGAGTGTTGTTGACATACCGAACACAGCGGTGTCAAAGTCGTATTCTTTCCTGGTTGTGATATAGTGAGCGGAGGTGTGGGTACGTTACTGCTGGGGGTTGGTCCTGCCTCTACCCTGGGCGTAGCCTGGTTGTCCTTATCAGCACTATGGGTTCGCTTCGTCCTGTGTGGTCTTCCTTCGTGGTTTTGCGTCTCGATCGCAGCAGGACCTTCTCCTGCCCTTTGCCTCTTATCTTATCGAAACCTTGCTCCTCCCCTTGTAAGACCACTCTCTTCCTTGGCTTCCTTCACAGTCTCGTCATAACTTGCACCCATCTACCCCGTATCATTCCATTCGCCTCACCCCTACCTTCGTGGTATCCACAGCCTCCGCCCACCAGGGTTCTTCTACTTGAGGTTCATCTTCAGTATGCCCTTTTCACAGATGAGCTGTTACACCAAAATTTCGTCACCCTTGTGCAAGTGTCGCAAGTGTCGCAAATGTTGCAAGTGTCGCCATCCTGAATTAGTGTCATCACCATTACCGTTGCAAGTATTGTCCTTATGACCAAGTGTCGTCATCATGACCATTGTGATAAAGTCGTCATCTTGACCATTATGTAAACTCTGTGCTCTAACCCCTAAACTCATTCTGGTCTAAAACACATCCAATTGAGAGAGTTTTCCTGCCTAGTTGACCTCTTTGAGTAGGCTGTCGCACTTCTCCTTCATCTAGGGTGTGACGTCACATTTTCTGGTCAGCTAGAGTGAGACACTGTCGCACTTTGTCTTCCTACAAAGTGTGACGACCCCTCTTTGTCGCTCTGTGTCCTCTACCGGGGTGCAACGAGGTTGGTTAAAGGCTATTTTGGGGAGTCTCGAGCTCTTTCTAGAAGTTTGTTGAGGTGGAGACCTATCCCTAGACTCTAGGTGAGGTGGCATTTCGGTTCCTAACCTAATGGGAGGATCCCTTAACCATCTCCCCCTAATCCTCAACCTACCCTATCTCTTTAGCCCTATATAAACACCCACTCTCTCCATGGGAGAGGGGGAAGGTCTATGGTATCCTTATCCTGATAGAATACATATTGGTGATTGGGAAGCTTGTACCATCTTGGGGGCTTGGTTTGGACATGTTGGATGGAGGATGCAACGTTGAGGCTTTGGTTGTACCTTCATCCTTTCTATGTAATTCCCACTTTTATACAGTTAATATAATCTATTTCCATAAATTGTTGTCTCGTTGATGATGTGTAGAGTTTTCTTCCTTAACTGTTAACTTAGATCAATCATATGAAATGTATGCTTTCATTGTTTGTTAGTATCTATATGTTCAACAGGGTCTTGCAGCTTGAGATCTGATGACGCTGGAGCATTGGATCAACAAAGAGCAAAGGGATCTGCAAATCTGCGGTAAGCTATCTATCTACTAGTTTGCACTTCTATTGATCTAGGAAAGTATATCTATATTCTGTCTATTTGTTCTAGACTTACGTTAAGCTAGGGAAATCACGCCTTAGATCCGTCTTTGTTAGATTGTCCGTTAACAAATTTGGTGACTCTACTGGGTAATAGAACAATAGAATTGATTTCATGTATGTTTGATTTCATCTCTTTTGTTTGACCCATTTCTATCCTTTTTAAGCCTTCCTCCCATCAGATCTCTTTCATTAAAGAGTTTCGTATGTGTCCTTCACTCTCCTTTGGGTCATCATTAAGCCTCCTACCCCTTTACCTTGAGGGATCTCACACCTTTACTACTCAAAATTCGACTGTCGCACCTGGTTTGAGTCTTCCCTGCACCACTGTTTGACCATCTCACTTTGCCTGAAGCCAAACTACGACAACGTCACACTTTGCCTGTGTACAACCTGCGACGAACCCCCTCTGTCGCACCTTGCCTGTGTATAGGGTGCGACGATCTCTTAAAACATAAAGATTAGCAGGGTTTTTCCTTTTTGAGTTTTTGGTCTGATTGCTTGAGGCCTATAGGCTGTGTATTGTGGTCACACACCCCCTAGATCCAACATTGCTTGAGTTTGGATGTGTTTTGGTTGATTTTGGGTGCTTGATCAGTCAAGTTTTTACTTGGTTGTAAGGAGCAATTTCAATCCCCCGCCTATTGGGTTGATCTTCCAATCCCTGATCACATTACCATATCTTTTCAGATATGTTCAGATCATTAGATCTGATCTCCAAACCCTTCCTCTACTCGATCATTGAGTTTTGATTGCATTTGGTAGATTTTGAGTCGTTCTTGAGTGCCTTTGAGTTGTGTTGGGTGCTTGTCGTTTTTCTTTGGGAATTTGTGAATGATTAAAGAGTGCTGTAGATATTCTCTCACTTTCTGTATATAGATATGAAGAGCATTTAGTTATAAAATTCCATTTTTGATACATGCATTTGAAAATTGAAAGTGCTTCATTATTTTGTCTTATCCATTGGTAAGATTAGTTGCATCTTTCATTTTCTTTGCGCTTTTTAGCTAATTATTGCAGAAAGGTAGATTTATTGCACTTTAGGAAGGAATTCTTCTTTTCGCTACTACTTAAGTACTTTTGGTTTGAAAGAAAAGAAAAATGTCTCCTTACCTTAAGTAGTTTTCATTAAGAGGGAAAGAAAAATGTGCATTATCATGTAGTTGAGGATTTCATTATGTTTACATTTATGTAATCACCTCATGCATCCACCTAATCGTACAAGATAAAATTAACGTTAGCTTAGGTTAAAATCATTTAGTAACTGTGTGTAAGTTAGAGACGTGTTCCGACATCGTTAAACGTGGTAGTTGTTGTTATTTGCCAGCACTGTATCTCGGGGGTATTGTAGTCTTCCATGTACTTATCGGTATATCGAGCTCCTTCACGTACCCACCAAGTACCATAATCCGTACTTGGCGTATATCGAAGGGTGTATCACGTATTCGGTAGTATATTGGAAGGTATCTTGCCAACGGTTGTGCATTAGACAGCACCACTACGGATTTGAGCTCCCACGTACCTTGCGTATATCAGGACACCCTTAGGATTCCTTAAACCAACTGAGTTAACCATTTGGTCGTCTTACAAAAGCAATACACCGAGAACAACACTCGGGGAGATTAGAACACATGTACTATCCAAGTAATCGGGTATGCAGGCAAGGGTATGGTCCCAATCCTCCTTGTCACGTCATATTGTTGGACCCTGCAGTATATAGCGGTTTGCGATGCCTTGATAATCCTGTGAGGATTCTGACTTTTCATCCACTCCTATTCACATAGTTTGCTTGTCGCTTTTCGACTTGAGTAGTGTTTGACTTGTGTGGTACTTTAGAGTCTCTTGGGGAGTTCAGATGTGGAATATTCTTTCGGGACTACCAACCAAGGCACCCCTTTCCAGGGTGTGCCATTTGTGATTCCCCCTTGTGGAACTGTTGGTCCTCCCTTTATGCTTACATTGAGTTTTCCTGGATTGAGGATAGGATTACCAGTATGGTTATTCTCCAATCCAGTTACACCAAGTGCACCAATTGTGTCGGACATAGGTCCTTCATCACATGAGCATCAATCTCATGGTGACCCTTCTCCTTCTTCGATGAAAGTTGAATCGGCTTCCATCTCTTCCTCTTCTCCTACTGAAAACTCTGATGTTAGTAAGAAGGTGGGTGAGAAGAAGAAGAAAGGGAAGGCTAAGAAGAAGAACACTAAATAGAAGGTCACAAACCCAACCACTGATCATCATGCTGGGGCACCGATACACCTGTTCTAAATTCGCGTAAACCGAAATTCCTTGCAAACTTTGTAAAGGGTCCCATTTCCTTAAGAGCTACCCTGGTATCTCCAAGGTCTTAGAAATATGGTCGCATTCTGAACAACCCTTGTCATCAGTCTCTGGACATCATACTGATGATACCCCATCAACCAGTGACGTTGTCATTAAGTTTCGGAAGGGTAGAGCTGCAGACCCTTGCTGGTTATGCAAGGGCATGCATCGTACTTACCTTTGTCCTTATATGGCTGAAGCTTCACAATTGTTGGAAGACATGGACACATCCCATAAACGCCTTCCAACGAAGTATTGCAGGTTGTCCCCTGATCCTTCACTGGTTGATAGGGCGGTCAATCCGACCCCAACCTCGATTGACCCCACTCTTCCATCAGAGAGTGAAAACGAAGCGGTCGATTCAACAACATCATCGATCGACCACATTCCTCCCTTGAAGGATGATACCCAAGCGGTTAATCAAGTCTCATTCTTGGTTGACCCCACTCCTCTAGTTGAGGGTGAAATAGAAACTGCTGATGTTTTTTTGGTTAGTTCAGAATGTCCTAGGCAAGGGAAGACCTTGTCCATTCCTACAGGCCCCCCCCCAAGTACTGAGGTCATTTCCTTTGATTGGAATGGTCTAACAGAATCTCGTCTTCCTTTGAGTATTCCTTTTCAAATATCTGTAGGATTTTCAAATAAAGAAATTTTTCGTATGATAATTGATAAGGGAGCTTCTGTTAGTATTTTATCCTCAACTGCTTGGAAAGCTATAGGTTATCCTCGGCTTGTGCCAGTCACTGACTAGATACTAGCTTTCAATAGAAAGCCTACCGAACCTTTAGGGATTTTTCCACAGTTACCTATCACGTTGAGAGGTAAAACTATTTATATTGATGTCATGGTTGTCCAAGGTCCTTTAGATTTCAATCTGCTCCTTGGACGTGATTATGTCTATGCTATGAAAGCTGTAGTGTCCACACACTTTCGAGTGATGTATTTTCCTCATCATGGGAATATTGTGACCATTGATCAGCTTTCCTTCATGACACCCACTCATCATATGACTCCTAGTCATCAGAATTCCCTGAATGTTCCGCATGTTTTAGTGGTTTCTTCCCCCTGGGGATGGGGGGTACGAACATGGTTTATGTTATGTTTCAAGCTCATTAAAAAATGAAACCAACCACCCTAGCATAGTTTCCCTTTGGTTTCAAGCTTGCATAAAAATGAAACCAATCCATTAGAGCACAGTTTTATTCTATTTCAAGCTCGTTAAAAAATGAGATAGACCCCTCTAAGCATAGTTTACCTTTGGTTTCAAGCTTGCATAAAACTAAAACCATCCACTTGCGCATAGTTTTATTCCATTTCAAGCTCGTTAAAAAATAAGATGGGCCCCCCTCAAGCATAGTTATTGTCTATTTCAAGCTTGTGTAAAAATGAAATAGATCTCCCTCCCATCAGTTCGAGTCTCTCGCTAGAGTTAGAACATGAACCTTCATTTCATCTGATTCTCGTTTTCCCCCCTTGGTGAACATTTTCATATTAGTAGCCAGGTTGGTAGTTGGGTTAGCAAGCAACATTTTCAGACGAAATGAAGCGTGGGGGGCATGCCACATTTCGTACCGTCGGCAATCATGTTAAGGGAACACCACCATGATAAGCCGCTAGCAATCATGCTGGGGGCATTTACCAACCTCTGGGCATCATGTTGGGAAGGAACCCATCAATCGGCCTTAACCTATGAGCATAGTTCCCTTTCTATGTCAAGCTTGTTAAAAAATGAAACATATCATTTCCCTTTGAGTCGAGTCTCCTCGTTGTTAGGAACCCATGTCTATACTTTGTTAGTATATTGTTGTTGGACGCATATGCTTTGTAAGTCGTCCCGTAGTATTTGTTGATCCATAGTTTATATTAGCCCATAGTATTGACCCATAGTATTGGACGCATATGCTTTGTAAGTCGTCCCATAGTATTATATGTCCCATGGTTTTGACTCATAGTATTGGCGCCTAGACTTAGCCCATGGTTTGTATTGACACATAGTATTGACCCATGGTATTGGTGCCTAGACTTAGTATATAAGTGTGTGTTGAGGCCTATGAAGGCACCGTGAAGTTAATTGTATTGAGCTTGCTCAAAGGAGGTTTCCCCTTCGAAGTGGCCCGTGATCAATATAAAAGTGATTATGAGTTCTATTATTTCCGATATCTTGTGTATTTGCATTAATTAATTATTGCAGGTTCTTCACATCTGGTATCAGAGCACTTTCTTGGGCTCGTTGGGTAGAATTTCTGCCAAAATTTTTTTTCGCATCTGTTGCAGCTTCGGATTTGGGAATAATCCCTATCCGCTTAACTGTGGGAAGTACTTGGGCATAAGCCCTAAAACTCATTGTGAGGAGTACCACAGGAACCCCAAAGTAGCTGGCCCATTGAGAGGACCTGCCAGCGAAAAGGGCAACGACCCCTACCTGATTGACTAGTTCCCACCCGTGAGGTAAACCAAGAGCTGTCGTTTGTGGCAAAGCGGTTATCAGTTTTACCTGAGCCGTGGAGTGAGGGGTACTGCCCCAATATGCAAGCCGTCAGACAGCATTGGTGACCGAGTGAAACACCTGAACTGTTAGGAAGCCTTACATACCTGGGGTCCATATCTATTTTCAGTTGAACTGTTGCCGATCACTTCCGCTCCAGATCCAGCCGTTTCAGATCTATTCTGAAAGTCATTCCAGATCCAGTCGCCATTTCAGATCCAGTCGTTTTCGATCCCTTCCGCGCCGTTGCAGATCCATCTGTTGCGGATTCCTTCCACGCCGCTGTTGCCAATCCATTTCTGCAAAAAAAAAAAAAAAAGGTATAAAATTCTGTTTTTCGGCCACATCTCCCTTATTTCAACTCTGTTTTCCCTGAAACTTCACTGACATCCCTGCAATCCCATTCTACATATTTCATTCCTGAAGACCCTATCCCAAATTCCACTTCCCAAGACCAGAAATCCCACATTTGTCTATTTTTCGGGTTTGCCATAACTTCTTCAATTTTCACCCGATTGCCTTCAAATTTTACCATAGAGTTCCCACTTCTGAAATCCCCATTTTTTGCTTCCCTATCCCTCAGAAAGTGTTGAAAACCTAGTCAAACCCCAATTACCCCTCCGAGTTTTTCCCAAATCCAAATTTTCCCTTACTAAATAAGCTTGTGTTTGTGTTTTTCTATCCATTCCCCCCCCCCAAAAAAAAATAAAAATTACTGGTTATGGTTGTCACTCGCACAGGAGCAAACACCATGGAGGAAGCACTTGCAGCCATCCAAACCAAACTCCAAGATCTGGATGAAAAATTTCTCAGCCTCCATCTTCAGCATTCAGCCATGAACAATAATCGACAGCCAGAATCTTTTGTAGCCACCGGGTTCTCTTCTTCCAACAATTTTCGTGGGCCGAAGATTGATTTTCCTCGCTTCAATGGTACTGATCCGACTGAATGGATATATCGAACAGAACAATATTTCAGTCTGCATAATACTTTTGATGTTTAGAAAGTTCCACTTGCATCCTTTCATTTGGAACAGGAAGCCCTTCAATGGTACCGTTGGTACATCAAAGCTCATCCCGAGCCAAACTGGACAGATTTTTGCCAACTCCTTTTGTCACGATTTGGCCCTAGTTCTTTTGACGACTTCACAGGAGCACTCACTAAACTTCACCAAACTGGCACAGTGAAAGAGTATCAGACGAAATTTGAGAAACTAGCCAATCACACAGAAGGATTGTCCGATGAATTCTACAGGAGTTGTTTTATCAGTGGTCTCAAGGATGAAATCCGCTCAGAGGTCAAAATGTTTTGTCCCAACACAATGATGGAAGTCCTAGGGTTGGTTAAGTTGGCTGAGGACAAGATCGCAGCTCAACAACGCTCCAAACCCCCCTTTGTTCCCTTCAGAAATATGGGTTCCCAACGACCTCCCATCACGCCTACTCCTCAACCAACTCCTATCACGCAATTGTCTAAAACAGAGATGCAGGCACGCCGAGAAAAAGGGCTTTGTTATAATTGTGATGAGAAATTCACTCGGGGACATAGATGTGTTCAACAAAAGCTCTATCTCTTGGATGTGCATTCTCCGCCTGCCTCAAAACTTGATGAAGAAGCTCCAGATACAGTAGATGATCAGGTCGACATTCATCACCCACCTGTTGAAACCCCATCTCAGGACGACCCACCCGAGATCTCTCTCCATGCTGTAACTGGCGTCACCACCCCACAAACAATGCAAGTTAGGGGATACTTCAAGAAGCTCCCTCTTACCATACTCATTGATTCTGGTAGCACTCATAACTTCGTTGATCCTCGGATTGCCAGACAGGCTGATTATTTTGTCCATCCTTGCTCCAACTATGAAGTCATGGTTTCCAATGGGGGCACCTTACTTTGCAAGGGGAAGTGTCACAATGTGCGTATCTCTATGGAAGATTATACCCTGCGCTCTCACATGTTTGCCTTGTCCTTAGGCGGATGTGATGTGGTTTTGGGCGTTCAATGGTTACGCACACTTAGCCCCATCTTATGGGATTTTGCTGAACTTTGGATGCAGTTTTCAGTCAATGGAACACAACACAAATTTATGGGCTTACAACCAGGGTCTCTCTGCATCATCAGTTCACATCGCCTGGAAAAAATACTTGAGAAGAATTCACATGGTGTCATCGCTCAGCTCCATTCCATTCAGATGCACCTATCAATAGTCTCCACTACTTCCTTGGATAGATATGCAGGTGTCTTTGCTGAACTAATGAGCTTGTTGCCTTCAAGAGACCTTTCCGGTAAGAATTTAGCCGCATCTACCTCTCAACAGGAAATGATGACTATTTTGCATACAGTCCAGAAGTGGCAGCCATCCCTATTGAGGAATTATTTCTGCATCAAGACTGATCTCCAGAGTCTGGAAACTTTCCTGGAACAACGGGTCTCCTCCCCAACACACCTGAAATGGGTTATCCAACTCATGGGTTATGACTATGCGACCACTTACCAGAAGGGTAAGGACAATATGGTGGAAGATGCTCCTCCTCGCACATTTGATGACCCAGTTTCTCTTACAGCTATTTCTCTACTTGTTCCAAATTGGTTGCAATCTGTTCAATGGGGCTATCTCTTCTATGAACTCCATGCTTCTTCATCAGTAGGGAACTCTGGGTTCCTCAAAACATATGACCAGGAACAATGTAACTTCTTTTGGCAGGGACTCAAAAGGACAATTCAACGGATGGTGGTTGACTGTGATACTTTCTAGGTCAACAAGGGTGAAACGACCCTCCTTTCAGGACTGCTCGAACCCTTACCCATCCCTCCACAGATTTGGACAACTATTTCTATGGATTTCCTAGAAGCGCTCCAGTGGTATACTACCACATCTCAAAGGACACCATATGAAGTAGTCTTTGTACATGCACCACCAGTTCTTCTTCCATACACCTTCAGCAGCTCCCCAGTTTAGGCAATTGACTCAATTCTTCGAAACCGTGATCAGCTTCTTCTCATTCTGCAGGACAATTTTCGCATGGCAAGAATTCAATTGAAACAACAAGCCGATCAGCACCATTCTGAGCGCACTTTTCACATCGCTGATATGGTTCTTCTTCGTCTACAGCCTTCCATGGAATCCTCCCTGATACTCCAAAGGCGCCAGTGGCTCGGAATGCAACCCGAGGATGCTACAGGGGACCCACTCCTTCAAATTCTGCATCAATTTCCACATCTAAAGCTTTGAGGACAAAGCTTTTTCTAAGGGAGAGGGGATGTTAGGAACCCATGTCTTTACTTTGTTAGTATATTGTTGTTGGACGCATATGCTTTGTAAGTCGTCCCGTAGTATTTGTTGATCCATAGTTTATATTAGCCCATAGTATTGACCCATAGTATTGGACGCATATGCTTTGTAAGTCGTCCCATAGTATTATATGTCCCATGGTTTTGACTCATAGTATTGGCGCCTAGACTTAGCCCATGGTTTGTATTGACACATAGTATTGACCCATGGTATTGGTGCCTAGACTTAGTATATAAGTGTGTGTTGAGGCCTATGAAGGCACCGTGAAGTTAATTGTATTGAGCTTGCTCAAAGGAGGTTGCCCCCTCGAAGTGGCCCATGATCAATATAAAAGTGATTCTGAGTTCTATTATTTCTGATATCTTGTGTATTTGCATTAATTAATTATTGCATTAAAAAATGAAATAGGTTCCCGTGAGCAGAGTTCTAATCTTGTGTCAAGCTCGTTAAAAAATGAAACATATCCTTTCCCTTTGAGTTGAGTCTCCTCGTAGACTTAGTACCTGAACCTTCTTTTCACCCGCCTATGCCTTAGACGGATGAAATGAAGCTTAGGGGCATGTCTTCAACCTCTAGAAGTTACGTTGAAGTCAACTCGATCGCCTCTCCACACTACGTTGGAGCTAAGCCACTTACTTCTAGCAATCATGTTGGGGGCATATACCAACCTTAGGATTTCATGACGGGAAGAAGTTCACCATTGGGAACATTTTCAAGCATACTTTTCATTTTAGGTTTTGAGCTCATTAAACCATGAAGATTATCCCAAGCATAGTTCATTTTCTGTGACGAGCTCATTAAAAAATGAAGCAGACATCATGAACATTCTTCCAACCTATCTTCGAGCTCGTTAAAAACAGTAAGATGGCATTTGAGCTTACTTTTCACTTTTTTCGTGCTCTGGTTAAAACATGAAAAGTGGTTCGAGCTTAGTTTTACTTTTTCGTGCTCTGGTTCAAACATGAAAAAGATTTCGAGTGCTTTTGATACCATTATCGTGCTCGTTAAAAATTTGAGTAAAAATGTTTGTCTAATGAGTATAGGTTTATCACTTTAACCGTCCTTGCTAGACTATTTACGGAAAAGGAACTGTGCCGAGTTTACTTTTCCTTTTTCGTACTCGGTTATCAACCATGACAAAGTTCTTCATGGAGTCCTTTTTAACCTCTTTTCAAACTCCCTAAATAGGAAAAGATTGCCAAGCAAACTTGATGCTTTCACGCTTGTAAAAGCATTTGAATGATCGTCTTTTTGGTGATAGTTTACCCCTTTTTCGGACTAGGAAGCACTATTTCTGATAAATGAATACTCCCACTAACCATGGCTGGAAGAGTCCTCTCCCGTGTTGTTTTACCCTTTTTTCGGGCAATGAGGCTAACTTTACGAAAAAGGACCGTTGGAGTCTCCTTTAGTTCTTTTCAGACTCTCTAAACATGAAATGACGCCAAGTTTTCCTTCTTTGGACTCGTTAAATTTTAAACATTGAAGGGCCCATTATGGGATAAACCCCTCCTTTCCTAGGTTCGTAAAACGTTTGGGATTGGATTCATCTATGAGATGAGCTATACCGAGCATCTGGTTACCCACATCAAGCTCGTCAAAAACACATGAGGCACTCATCAATCATGATGGGGAAAAAGGGAAGACACTCTTGAACATGGCACTCGTTTGCATTTGCATTCAGTACTTGGTTAATCTGTTTCTCCTCGAGTCTTGTCAATTCCATGAGTCACGTCGCTCCTTTGGGTCAGCCAAAGAAATATTCCACCATCAGTCGCATTGGGAGTAAGTATCATTCTCGTCATGTCAATACTGCCAAGTCATGCCATGCCCATGTTCAAGAGATGTTTCATTACTCATCATCTACAGTCAGTATACCTTCGATCATGTTGGTCTACCTTGAGTTAGTCTTGCACATTACTCTACCGTCTGATCCACACCAAACATTTGTTATCAAGTTTCATGTCGATGATGGGGGATTCATCATGGCCCTCCTTCGATGGGTTCATCCTCGTCGACTTCAAATCATCATCCGAGGATTGAACTTAGAAACCAACCAAGTACCTTGGGCCTGCATGCCTTAATGGCAGGTTACCTCGCTTTCAACATGAGTTCACCTCATTGATTCTTGATTGAAAGATTCCATTAGGCATTCGACTTCAACTCATTGATTTATGCTTGATGGTATATACTGTGATACCTTGGGGATCATTGACATTAATGGTGATTCCCCTCGCACTTGTTAACGGTATACATTAATGACCGGTAATCAAGTGGTTTCTACCATGTTCGACTCCAAAACATTGTAATCACATGGATAGATTCGTATCATTGCGAGTTCAGCTTGAAGACCCTGGGGAAGTTCTTGCCTACCCAGGTTGCGATGGAGATTGTTTGGGACACACATATCCACTTTGTATTTGTCGTGGCTGTGTTGTCAGTTCGAAGTTACATGGATCCACTTTTGTATTGGTCATGGCTGTCTTATCATCTCATCGTGGATCTACAATTGTGTCTAGTAGCCATGATTGTGTCTAGTCGGTCATTACTATCATGGATCTGCATTGTATTGGTCGACAGGCATGATTTGTGTTGTATGAGACTTGTGTATCTCAGGTCATTTCCAGAAACTCCTTCCAACCAGCAAGTCCTTGCCATTTTTCTTATTACAAATCATTTCACCTGTCTCATTCCATCAGCTTCATGCTTTGGGGGGCATTCTGTTACACCAAAATGTCGTCACCCTTGTGCAACTGTCGCAAGTGTCGCAAATGTTGCAAGTGTTGTCATCCTGACTTAGTGTCGTCACCATGACCATTGCAAGTATCGTCCTTATGACCAAGTTTCGTCATCATGATCGTTGTGATAAAGTCGTCATCTTGACCATTATGTAAACTCTGTGCTCTAACCCTAAACTCATTCTGGGCTAAAACACATCCAATTGAGAGATTTTTCCTACCTAGTTGACCTCTTTGAGTGGGTTGTCTCACTTCTCCTTCATCTAGGTTGCGACGCCACAGTTTCTGGTAAGCTAGGGTGAGACACTATCACACTTTGTCTTCCTACAGAGTGTGACGACCCCTCTTTGTCGCTCGGTGTCCTCTACCAGGGTGCGACGAGGTTGGTTAAAGGCTATTTTGGGAAGTCTCGAGCTCTTTCTAGAAGTTTGTTGAGGTGGAGACCTATCCCTAGACTCTAGGTGAGGTGGCATTTCGGTTTGTAACCTAATGGGAGGATCCCTTAACCATCTCCCACTAATCCTCAAACTACCCTATCTCTTTAGCCCTATATAAACACCCACTCTCTCCATGGGAGAGGGGGGAGGTCTATGGTATCCTTATGCTGATAGAATCCATATTGGTGATTGGGAATCTTGTACCATCTTGGAGGCTTGGCTTGGACATGTTGGATGGAGGATGCAACGTTGAGGCTTTGGTTGTACCTTCATCCTTTCTATGTAATTCCCACTTTTATAGAGTTCATATAATCTCTTTCCATAAATTGTTGTCTCATTGATGATGTTTAGAGTTTTCTTTCACTGTTTGTTAGTATCTATATGTTCAAAAGGGTCTTGCAGCTTGAGATCTAACGACGCTGGAGCATTGGATCAACAAAGAGCAAAGGGATTTGCAAATCTGCGGTAAGCTTTATATCTACTAGTTTGCACTTCTATTGATCTAGGAAAGTAGATCTATATTCTGTTCTATTTGTTCTAGACTTACGTTAAGCTAGGGAGATCACGCCTTAGATCCGTCTTTGGTAGGTTTTCCGTTAACATGAGCATCTTAATGGACAATTTCAATGACAACAGGAACCTACCTCTCGATCCGTTGAAAAATTCCCTTTCAGCTTCGCTATAAGATTTCGTTGTGTCAACCGCAAACTCGGTGATATAGCCTTCCAATATGCTGTCAAGCCAGACTTCAACAGCCCGCGATGCCCTGTTGTCTACCTCCTGTAACTCCTGGATAAATTCTGGGGTCCAGGACGTTGGCTCACCGCCTTGGAAATTTATCTTGCGAAAGGTCAATTGCGTCAACCACTCATAAAGGATGATCACGAATTCACAGAAAAATACTCATGTGGACCGTCGTGTATGTACCTTGCCAGCCACCAGTCCGTCGTCAGTCCAGGGTTCTGATTTTCTTTTTCAGCAAACTCTCGCAACTTTTGGTCAAACAAATCCTGAATTTCCAGTTTTGTCGGATGCCACAACATGTCCTCCCTCCACTTCGTGCTATGGTCCCGACAACAGAACCATTTGTTGACACAAACTCAGGTGACAGGGGTTCCTCATTCTGTCGACATCCAAACCACCACGATCTCCCTGAGCACCGGCCCAGACAGGTTTTACCCTGCCCGACAACACTTGCAAAGCATATGAAGTCTCACCCGAGATATTCGAGGGCCACTTGACGGAACCACGTTTCCGTCGAATGAAGGAGGACCCTTGTGCATCTACTTATCAACTTAGCGCAACATTATTTAACAGATCTAACATTTCATCTTATGCATTAAACAGAATCGCATCATCATTCAACATATCTCATTATCAATAAAACGATTAATACGCACTTGATCTAACATTATAACATCATTCGGAACAAGGAAACATTGCATCATTCACCTATTCATATCGTAGACACATATCATATTCATAGCAGAAAAACATGAAAGACACAATGATTCTGCTCAAAACTCTGTCATGTCATATTAGTCTTCGTAACAAAACACAGATACAATAATACAGTTCTTCTATCGCATACCCAGATTAACGGACCAAAACAAGCACATTTCTCTCTTATCATCGGTGTTTATTCGTTTCTTAACACTTGCAATGCTACATCTATTTATAGGCTGGCGCCTTTACATTCATGGTCCACTTAGACAACCGCCTAACTACTTCTTAACAAAATCTACAAAAGAGTGACCCTAACCCGCACAATGCGGTCCAAAATGACCCAAAAATACATAAAATGATAAAACTTCCGACTTGTGCGATGTTTTCCCCCTTGCACGGCATCTTTGACCTTGCGCAGCCTTCCGACTTGTGCGATGTTTTCCCCCTTGCACGGCATCTTTGACCTTGCGCAGCATCCGCGATGCTGTGCAGCTGACTCATTGTTGACAAACGCGACCCCAGTCGAAAGGGGTTCCACTTCACTGTCGAGACATGCCGCAGTCTCCCTGGGAACCGGCCTGGGCAGGTTTTATCCCGCCCAGCAACACCTGTGGAGCAGATGAGGTCTCACCCGAGGCGTCCAAGAAGAGCAGATGGAACCATGTTTCCGCCAAGGAAGGAGGAGGGTTGCGGCTATATGAACTAACTCTATTGCAGCATTAAACATGGATCTCAAACATTTGACATGTATTCATAACGCATTATTCAATTGCATCATTCATTATCACAGCAGTAGTAACAGTAAAGCATCATTGCATCAAGGAAACATAGCATTATTCATGAAGTGCGACATTGCATTACCATAAAGAAACAGGAAGAATCCAGGAATTGCACCAAAACAGTTTCATCATATCATATTATCACTGCAAAACCTTAGATACAATATCTCCTCAAAGATCAGGTCTCGAAAATATCTCACAGATGCGCAGAAACAACCCGAACATGCGCTTTTCTTCACCAAGATTCCACTCTCCCACAATACCTACGACTCCTATCTATATACAGGCTTCCGCCATTACAATGCTTGTCCACTTACTAACAACTTCCTAACCAACCTTTGGACAAGTGACCCAATATTTAACTAACTTGTTACAAAACCGACCAAAAACCCGCATTCTGCGGTATAACTGACTCAACATTACATAATACGTGATCCAAATGACCCAAAACCCGCATTCCGCGGTACAATTGACCCAAAATACATAGCTAATCTTCTGCTCATTGCCATTCGCGTCACCTTCTCGCCTTTCACGCCATCTTTTGCCTTGTTGCAACATCAGAGATGCTACGATAGCACTCTACCAAACCGCCTGCCAACACTCATCCAAACCCACTGCCAACAGTCCAGCTACCGTGAGTGTGTTTGTTTAAATTCTTTACCGTTTGTGGCTTGATCCACCATTTATGTAATTTTAATTTAAGATATGAAATGCAAGTGCCCTACTTAATGCATTTAATCTAGAATTGACAAGCATAAGCCTCAGCAAGTGATGCATACGTTCTTACCTCCCATCTTATCACTCCTACCTGATCAATTCACTTATTTCTAATATAAATTAATTATCCTATCCCTGTAAGGAGCAATGTTAACGTAAGAGTAATAAGCTGAAATGTTCATATACACCTAACAGATAGCCATTAAGGCACATTTACAACAGAAATTATCAAAGATAGCTCTGATATTGAATTTGCACAATCTGTTACACATAAACGTTTGCATGAAATAAAGAAACCATTCATCATCATTGAAATAGTTCGACAGAATTCAAAACATCTCACAGCATGATATAAGCAGAAATATAAATAATTTTGTTCCAGCAATCACATGTTCCTTTCTCAAGTATTCTCACCCTATATTTATATTACAAAAGTTTGTCTCCATATGGCTGTTCGTTTCACCTACCCTAAACCTTGGACTTCCAAAACTTGTCCTCTAGTGTTTGCACAATAAAAATTACAATAAATTACAATTTACAATTAACTCTCTGACCGGCCCCCCAAACTAGTGATGTAATTGCTCCAGATGTCGACCTCTTCAAAAATAATGTTACATTGTACAGTCTCTAAAACTTTCAAAGATACTTCGTGAGTTGATAACTCCTTCTCTACACTTTCCACTCCTTCTGCTATGGCCTTGTAGCTGTCCTCAAGGAAATATGCATTTATGGATGCTTGTCCAATATAATGATGAAGATCCTCTTCTGTAAGCACGTCCAATCTTCTGATATATTTTGTATCCTCCTTTAATCCATTCCACAACTCCGCTAAGCATTGATCCTTCGTGGGAAACTCATTCATATCTGGGACCATGACGAGATGACACTTTTCATGGAGCTGATGAATTCTCTTGTAGAACTCTGTACATTTCTCAGTATTTTTAGGGATTTCAACATTTATCCTCCTGCCATCTCTTCTGCAAAACTCAAGGAGTTGGATGTCTAGATTAAGGTCTGCAATTGTCTTCTGGGTCAAGTGGTCAGGAAACTCTGTCTTCCTTTCTCTCCACGTGATTTGCCTCTTAATATTATTTATAGTGTTAAAAAACCTTTGTCTGATCATCATTGATTCTGCAGCAATCACGTTCATCCTCGCTATTATTTGTTTCATTTTGTAGATTTCTTCAGTTATCAATTCTTGTAAGTGACAGATCTTCTCCTGGATTTTGCACGCATGTTCATAGAAAGGATTCATGTCTTGTTTCTTATTGTTCGCCAGCTCCACTTGTTCTATAAGAGACTCCTTCTCTTTTACCAGCTCCTCTATCTACACTTTCAAATCTTCAACCTACTGATTTGTTGTTGACTCTCTTGTTTCTAGTTCACTAATACGCGCATCAAAGTTGCTTTTCTCGCCTTCCATGATCAGTTAGTAATATGTCCTTTTCGGCTATCATGGCCTCATGTTTCCTTTTCAGTTCTATTCCCTCTCCTCGCACCTTTACCAATTTAACTTTTAACTTCAACATTTTCTCCTTATTGCGCTCAATGTCGTTTAACAGCTTGTCGACTTTTTTTGTACTTGCCTGTGCAGCTGTTATGCTTACGGACGCTGTGAAATTAGGATCCTTGTGATTACCCTCCATAAGAGTGTTTTCTTGGATGGTGACTATATCATCCTGCGCACCCATCTTTAACCTCATGGTTTTCCTATTTGAATAAAAAATTATCGTGCCCAATCTGGCCACTGTGTGTTGTGTAGACAGGGTGAAAGGTCTGAGCCTGAAATCTACAAATGGAAGGTGACCTCCGGTAAGTGTGACACCTAAACTCCCCGGTGAGTCTACATCCATGTCCTGTATACTTGGGCTTCCACCTTGAGCTTCCTTGCTTTCCACGGCTTCCTTAGACTTATCCTCTCTTGCTTTCCTCTCAGCTACTTCTATTTCTTCCACTTGTCTTTTATCCTCCTCTTCTTTTCTCAGTCGTTCATTTTCTTCTCTTGCAACCTCTCGGTCTCTTCTCTTTGTTTTCTTTCTATTTATTCCCTCTTTTTCCGCTCTACTTCTTCTATTTGTAGCCTTTCTGCTTCTGCCTTCAACTTCCGTTCGGCTTCCGCTATTTGTAGCCTTATGGCTTCTTCTCCTTGTTTCTGTAGATCTGCCTCCTTTGTAGTACTGGCAGTTTGTCTAGGGCCGGCGCCACTTCTACGAATGAAGCGTTTGTTTAATTCTGTCATGTTACTCGTCCTTCGATACACTTCCTCATCCTTCAAGAAGTGATCCGTGTACTCAAAAGTAATCTTACATGTTGTACAATGATTAGCAACCTTTTGCTGGCTATCATTTCTTACAAAAAATTTCTCTCCAAAATGGAAAGCTTCTAAATCTTTTACGAAGGCTTCAACAACTTTTACCTTAGGAAATTTATAGGCCCCGATGGTGAACGGTAACGGTGGGTAGGAGGCCTTCTTGTGCTCATTCAGATAACTTCCAATCCCATTAACAAATACCTGCCTCATGGCTTCCTTGTGCACCACAAATTTTCTTACATATTTAGGCATTAGAGATGGGGTTGTGGAACCCCCATACATTTTGATATAGGTGCCTTCGGATGAAAAATAATAATCCCCATATTCCTGTATGATAGCCATAGCATTTTTAGATAAGCAGTTTGGCACCTCATTGAAAATCAACCAATATAGAGGAATGATCATTTCCTCACAAATGAGCTTGTAATAGCTTGTGTATCTATGGGTCCATTTGATCTGATAAGCCACATAGATGGGAGACTCAACTCGATTCCAGATACATCCCAATTTAGGGAATGGGTGTCTGATTAGTATGCAATCTATCAGATACGAGGACCTGAAGAAATCTACTTTTCTCTGTGTCAGTCCGCCTTGGGCTGCAGCTATGGTTGATGCCAAGCTTTCTGAGATGATATCATCCTAGTTGAAAATGGTACCATCTATGGCAATGTGATACATCAGGTGTATCCAACTGAGTTTATATATGTTTCCATTCGCCCAGCCAAACAACCGGGTTAGCATCAAGAATATGTTCCTTTATGGAGTTCTTAAGCTCTGGCTGTCATACTCTCCACTTGAATTCTGTCTCAACTTCCTTCCAAGGATCATCATCTTTTTTGCATATTCAAAGTGATCTATGTTTACCCCTCTGATCTAGTCATCAATCATCATGACTTTAGGAGACAACAGTTTATACGTTGCAGCTATGTGGGTGGGTTGAAAAGACGTAAGCCCTTCTCCTTTTATGTTTTAGATGATCCTCATGCTAACATCCACGTAAGGCAGGATCCATCTGATAACCTCAGAGCAAGGAAACAGATATGGGTGTGTGGTCGCTTTAAGGACGTCGGATTTCTTGATATTCTAGTATACCATCAGTTCCTCCATGGATTCCTCAGGTATATTTCCATCCCTAATAACCTGGTACAGTTCTCCCCAGTTGTATTCTGGGGCAACTCCTATCATTGCTATGGTGTCGTTGAACATGGTTTCTATTGGGGTATCAACAATTAATTCTACGTCAGGTTCTGATTCAGTTTCCTTAAGCTTTCGTTTGGCACCCTTTCTTTGCATGTAGAAATCCAAATGAGACATTGGAATCAATATGTAAGCAAATCTCAAAAAGAAATCTGTCAAACATCTCTCATTCATATTATTAACAATGAGCAGAGTTAAGAAATTAATTACTTCCATGCTGTCAAGTATATGTTGTTAATGTTTGCTTTGCTTCAACAGTAAATTGGTGTGTGACAATCAAAATGCAACTGAAAATATATGTAAAATCATTTCAAAAGATGTTCTTTCAAACATTTTCATCAATTTTAGTCAACCACAATATTCATGTTCCACAAATGAGTGGTGGGGAGTTAATGATTCGGTGTGAATGCCTTCGGGGATACTCAAATAATATTTCAAGCCTTAATCCCGCTTCGAAAGTGCGCACATAAACTCATGATGGATTCTGCCAAATTTTGTGGGGTTAGTAAATCAAAAATCAACTTGCTAAGGATAACCACCACGACCAAATTTTACCATCGACAAGCATCTATGCGGGAAGTACTGCGTGAGGTTTGGATAAAATAAACGGCTTTGGCTGTGCATATACAAAAATTGGTTGAGGCCGGCTTCTTTTCGTGGTTGTAAGGATAAAAGCTATGGGTAGCCCTAGAAGAACTTGCATAGCCAACGCATTTTATTTGCCCGGAGAAAACCCGGTCTTGTCCGTTAAAAAGGAAAACGTTCACTTGGAAGGCTACTTTGGTATTTTGAGTTGGTTTCATGGCAGCAGGAAGGCCATTGTGCTAAGCCGTCAAAGGCAAGAAAAATTCCGCTATTCGCGGCGTAACAACCCTATGTGGTTATTCCAACGGGAGACACTAAGAGGGCTTCCGAGAGAAGGGCCATCGACTGGTAGATATGGCCCAGGGTAAAAATTTTGACGGGATGACCCTGGCAGCGTGTGGTTGAGACCATTGTTTAATAAAAACAAACTGGGTATGGGAATCCAACCACGCCCAATCGGCAAATACCAAGGTTTTATATAAAACAAATGTACAACCGATGGTAAATAAAATCATGCAAGTGGAAAAATGCCAAATGATAGTATTATTAAAAAATGAACAAAAGGAAAACATTGCCTACCTGTCAGTTTCAGAGTGGTCGTGAAGACAAGCTCAACGGCGTTGAGTGCTTAGCGAAGACAAATTCGCCAACGATGTTTTTGCAAATGTTTAACAAATATGAACTTTTCCCTATATACAACATTGAAAACTCTAGCAATAAATGCGAACAGGAGAAGGTTGGTGGGATAATTGATGAACGGATTCCATTTCGGCATGGAAATCCTTTTCCCTCGCATCGTTGTCGTAAAATTTCACCGCCAACCGTTTCGGCGTGACTCGCTCGTCTGCAACGAAATGAGTCGGAGTCATTTACCATTCTATGCCAATGTAGGTGTCATTTGGTGACTTCTCGCCGGAGCAGATCGATGTTTCTCCTAATTTTACCACGTCCCTTTCAGTGTATCTTCGTGTTTTGCGTTGAAGGCGTCAGAGTTACTTTGTTAGTTCTCCGACCATTTCTTTTCAACACATCGTCGGAGAGTCTTATTCATCTTCAACGAAATGCGTCGGAGGAACTTACCATGTTGCGTCGATGAGCTCTTTTTTGCTTTATGTCGATATGTTTCGGTAGCCTTCTTACTTTCACACCGAAACACGTCAGCGTAACTCATCAAGTTGCTCCAATGGGTGCCTCCGACTATTTCGGTGTAGCTCAATGAGTTGCTCCGATGGGCGCCAATTCGAAGAAAAAATCTAAGTATGAATCTTCCAAACGCTCCCACTGTTTTGGTGTAACTCATCTAGTTGATCTGACCGTTTCGGTGTAACTCATCCAGTTGCTCCGAAATAGGAATTTCATCAAAGAAAACCAATTTTTCTTTCGACCGTTTCAGTGAAACTATTCCAGTTGATCCGACCGTTTCGATGTGACTCATCGAGTTGCGCCGATCGTTTCGCTGAGAAAAGTCGAGTCATACTTAGTCAAAAACTTGTTTTTTCAGTTGAAATTAAGGAAAATTTATAAGTGGCAAAGGTGAACTTCTCTGGAGTAGGTTAAACTCTAAGTCTACTCAAAAAATAAAAGGAGGGGCCCTACAAATTTAAGAAAATTTTTAGGATTAGGTTGCTTTCACCTACCCAAATTTGAAGACTATTTATTTTTATTTGAAAAATACATTATGTTAATTTTTATTACAAAGTTTTGTAATTATGACCAAATTTGGTCAAGGATGATTGTAATGACTTGTTATTATTATTTAATAAATTAAACAGGAGACAAACACCCAAGGGAACTATTAAATGAGTGTTCACTGACCCACTATGAGGAATGGAAGTTGTTAGAAGGCATGGGACATATGGCAACATTTGCACTCCACCACTAGCTGTTGGTTATGGGACAACTACCCCTAAATTTGTGGCATTATCCCCCAGGTGGGTGGAAGAGAGCTGTTAGCTCATTAATGACCAGGTTAACCACTAAAAGGCCTAGGTAGCCTAGATAAGGCAAATCGAATTAAGCAGACAGCTCCACAATATTTTCTACATAAATATTTCCTCAAGTGCATCGGGTGATCACTGAGAGATTCGAATAGGGAGGCTAAGTGGAAGTGCATTGTAAAGTTGTTCAAATATTACGAGAGGAGAACCAGAGGTGTTGGTGCTGGTCTCTTGGACTGTTGAATCTATAATATTGGATGAACTAATTTGTTACTGCAAGAGGATTGACCTAAAGCTTCTATAGATTCTTCTTCCTGGTGGTTCAATGAACAGGCTCGGGGGTCCTAAGGTAAGTAATTTGGTTGTCTTCAGGAGTAGGTTTAGTGGAACAGGCTCCTTGGGTGGTTTGTTTCTCCTACAAATTATTAGGTTCTATTTTTCTGTTGTTATTTTCAGTCAAATAAATTATGCATTTATCAGTAAGAAATTGTTTTATTTTCTGACGTAAGTATGATTTCTGAATGAAAATGATTTATGAAATGATTGATTCGATAACCATCTCTATATTTTTCCCCATGTTGTTTTTGCATCGTACTCTAGTACAGAGAAGTGAATTAAGAAAGATGAATGATAGGCAGATTGCCAATTGATTGGATAGAATAACTCTGTAATGATTCCTCTTAATAGTGATTTATTAATTCTTCATGTTCAAAACTAATAAATAGAATAGTTTACCACAAAAATCAGACTTATAATAGATTCCCTTACTTAGTAAAAAAAAAAAAATAATCCATCTCTGCATCAGTCTAGGTCTACCAATCTTTACTAAATGTTCTTTCTAATTTGCAATCTAAGTAGTTCAACATAAAAATGTTATGTTTCCATTTACTTCCTGCATTATTGTTTTTAGAAATTTAACAGCTGCAAAATATTCTTATACAAAATCAATATAAGCATTTTTATTTCTTATTCCATTCCTTTCGTCAAAAAATTTCCATGGGTTAAACTTAGTCTTATTTCCAGTACTTTAATAGTCTGCTATATTTCAACTTTCTGCAGAATAAATAAATTCTAGATTTTATTTCTAACATCTTACAATTCTGTTACTACTAAACTTTCATCTTTATGAAGTCGAAAACATGTATATTATTCTTTTAAAAACCCTAAGACTATTCTATAGTCAATTTAAAAACTACACATTTAAAACATAAACATCAATCTCTTGTATTAAGTTTTCCAAAACTAAAATACTTTTTGGATGTCCAAACTAATATACTTATATTAACTATATTACAAGACGTCTGCTGAGTGAGAGTTTTATTATTATCTTAAACCATTTTTTTTATGCCTCAAACACCAGAAAACGAATATCATCACCAATCTAACTCTAACTCAAACATTCAAGGTTTCGTTTCAAGAAAACCAACTAACATTCGACACTTGGCCTTTCATTAAAATGACAGTACTCTTACTAGTCAAACTTTTCTACTATCGAAACCTACAAGGTAGAGATTTTATTTCAAAACGTAAGATCGAAAACTTTAGCCATTTAAAAACGTACAGTCTCTAATTTCTACCATAAACTCAACACAATATTTTGTTTTCATTCAAAACATACATGGCACGAAATATCTACTTTTCACAGTTATGAGTCAACCAAAGACATAAAACTTGTTACCAAAACAGTTACTATTTATTCTACATCGACAAATTGGATTCCAAACATTACACAGTAAATATTTGCAGTTTTAAAAACTGTATGTTCCATTCAAAAGAACGAGGGTTTATCCCTTATCAATTACATCGTAAACAAGGTACTTCCAACCGAAGTTTGCAATAGACGCAGTAGTAACTAAGCTAGCTAATAATATTAGCTGCTGGGCTTTCCACTATGGTTCCCAAGAGTTACAAACACTGGACAAAAGTCGTGCCAAAAACCAAATATCAACACCTTGCCAAACATATAGCGTTGGCCACAACTAAACCAGGAGAACCAACGAGGTAAGGAACTACCGAGGCTTACCGGTGGACATGCAATTCTCTCCCATCAAGCCTCATGTAAATGATTCCTTCAACGAGAGAAAACCTGTAAATGGTTAAATGAGAACTTAGAAATGGTTTTTAAAATGCTTTGAAATAACAGTGATTTGTAGAGGAAGGACTTTACCTGCGTTTTTCGTGAGACACTCCTGCAAATATAACCGACGAAGCTATCCATCCAACATATGGGAGAGAGGGTTCCAGATCCAAGGTCGATATTTTACCACTGCATGAAATTCGAAAGCCAGTTCAATACTTCAACAAAAACCCTGGACAAACACTCTTCAAACTACCAAAGAAAAACCATCTAAGTATTTAATCCTTTAAACTCTTAGTTACTGCAACTTCCATCGAAGGTTCGGCTCCTTAACATGACAAACATTCACAGGTTAAATGCTCACGGGTCACGGGTTCAAGCTTGGGAAGCTCTTAACCACCAAACCCTAGAACCTCTCGGCCTTTCGGCCTCACCCAAAGCTTTACCATAACAAAATTAAGACAAAAGACTTTTCCTCGACGTTAAAGGAGAGTGTAGTTAGGGTTCCATTGCAATCTCAAGAATCCACAGATCAACGGTGGAGGTTGCTGCCAACCAGGCTCGTTGGATTTTGGGCAATCTCTGCTTTAAAAACCCTATTTATTATTCCAACCACAACGTTGCCAACTCGGTAGATCGGGATCAAGCCTCTTACAGCTCAATAGTTCAAGTTTAAAGTGTGAAAACTTTCACATGCTTTTCATCCACGTATTACTACATTCAATGCTTTAGTTAGATGACTTAAATGTCAAGCCGACCTTTGAAACGATGCATTCATATTCGTACTCCAAACTTTAAGACCCCATCATTTCACCTGCCAACGATCAGACTTAAGGTTACGACGATCACTTTACACCTTTTCGAAGTTTGATAATGCAAAGGTTGGGTTTGTATATATTATATATATATTTCATAAGCCGAGACATGTTGTATCCTATAGTTAGAGTCCCATTATATGTATCGTATTATTATGTTCACATAGCATATCCCATTTGATTTTAAAGGCCAATCTTTATAATTCGTGCAAGTCCTATAGTGGAACCTTCGTAAATATAAAGGTAGGACTTTAGGGAAAGTTATTTCAATAGTATGTTTTTTCATACATTTAGAAACTCATAAATAATATAATTGTAATTAAAAGAGTTTTTCAAATCATTCATGTTTTCCAAACACACTATTTGATTCATGGTTTCGATAAAGCTCTATACAAAGACGAAATATTTACATAGTAATAATATTTCTCATGATAATAATAGTGTCATAATAGCATTTAGAAAACGTAACCTAGTACATATTCTGGAAATTCATAAGCATAGGCAATTCATCTTAACGAATTCAATAATAAGTGTAGTTTAAATATTAATTATCGTAACTCCTGCAAATTGTATTATTGATCGAAACAATACATCTAAGATAGACATAGATCCATACCTGAAGCAAGGAAGAACTTAGGAATTCTACC
The DNA here is from genome assembly GCA_027924585.1 of Larix kaempferi. Lineage (NCBI taxonomy): Eukaryota > Viridiplantae > Streptophyta > Pinopsida > Pinales > Pinaceae > Larix > Larix kaempferi. The sequence continues at coordinate 8,162,464 of BSBM01000431.1, read as the reverse complement.
AAATATTGATGGCTATTTGTAAAACATAAATACTCTTAACACTTGATTTGTCGCTTTACTCTTACCTGCGAATCTGCGCAAGAAGAATAGGTTCACAAGATTTAGCTGACATAGCTAAGTAAGCCTTAGGGTACCTCGTAGAACCCCTTTCATCATCATCATAAAACAACTGTCAATACCTTGTCAATAAAACTCTATCGCAAAATATTTCGAGTTACAGTTATTACAAACAAAACTAGTGTCATAATCAATTTAAAGAAAGTTTGATGTGTCGATGTCATTAGTTAAGAGACTCAGTGATTAATTTATTTCAACATTTAGGACTTCATTATTAATGCTACTTTATTTAAACATTTATTATTTCCGCATTTATAGTTTTAAATATTTAATACTGTTTAAAAAAAAAAAATGAAATTATTGGGATGTTATAGTTGCAGCAGCAACAGGAGGTGAATTTGACTCACTTGCATTTAATGAGCTATGTAGTGATGCAGGAATATATAGACAGTTAACAGTACCATACAACCCTCATCAAAATGAGGTTGCTGAAAGAAAGAATAGAACCATATGTGAGGCTGCAAAAGCCGTCATGCATGATCAAGATATGTCCACCTCATTCTGGGCAGAATCCACCCGTACAGCTGTGTACATCCATAATAGAAGTCCACATGCCATTCTAGATGAAAAGATACCAGAATAAGTGTTTACCAGTGAGAAGCCAGACATGTCACACTTGAGGATCTTCGGGAGCCCATTACCGAAAGAAAAGAGAAGAAAGATGGAGACTTCTAGAAAGAAAGGCACCTTTGTGGGTTATAGCGAGTCATCCAAAGCATACCGAATATATGTATCTGGTGAGAGACACATTTAAGTCAGCCAAAATGTTACCTTCCATGAGGAAGTTGCTTTCAAAAGATCGAAAGAGATTCAATTGGATTCAGAGATGGAGGATCCCGAGCCTGATTCTCCCCCTTCAGAGTTAAAGAGGGAGAAACTAGAAGATGCCTCAGATTTGCTAGCTTCTGAAGAAACAATAGAACTGGTTGAGAGGTCACCTTATGAACCTCCCGCTAAAAGAAGATCTGCTTGGTGCCAAGACATATTACAAAATGCAGAGAAACATGGAGCACCAGCAGGATCATCCACAGAGCGCAAGCAACCTGACAGATATTCAGGGTATGTTGCACTTATGAGTCACATCAGTGATGTTGATGTATTTGTAACTTCGGAAGATATTCACTTGTATATTGTATTTGTACTTTATTGTATCCCCAACGGAGATGTATTATTCCTCCGACTGGAAGTCTCGTCAGTTGTACTTGCAAGTGTCGCAAGTTATATTGTAAGTGTCGTAACTTATACTTGATGGGTTATTAGACCACCTTGATGGGGTCGGCCCTATATGAGTCATGTGGGTTAAAGGGTTATTAGACCACCCTAGTGGGGGTCGGCCCAGTCAACATTGTGTTAAGTTGTTAAGTTAGGGCCGACCTAGTTAGAGTTAAAAGACAAGTGAAGTAGTGTATAAATAGAGAGTGTGTCTCTCTCATTTTATACATTCTCTCATTCACTCACTTCGCATTAGTGAGAGAGAGGAGGAGTGCGTACAAGTGGAGGAGGAGTATGCTGCTGAATATATCTATCTCTTGGGTTTGATCATTGTGATCCTTGTATTGGTGCTTATTCTATCTCATAAGTATTTAAATTGTCATTTCTTGTATATATGATTTTGTTCAGTCATGTACATACTTATGTTCCTAGATTTAGAATGTATATTATGCATTTTAGAAAAGGTTGCATTAATTAACAAGCTACTACTAATATAGTAATGGGTAAGTGGCCTATGGTATTGTACAACATTCCATTGCTACTTATCTAGAATGAAACCTCTTTGCTGACATGTTAGGAGTTGTGCACACTCTTAACAATGTTCTTGTAGAGATGGAAGGCATCTTGAAAGTTACGGGATATGGATAAATGTTGTATTGAAGCATTGGCTAAAATAATTGCATGATTGTATGACATATGTCTTTATGAGTAAGAATTTGTTATGAAATATATAAGATGTTTCTAATCATGCAATTGAAGTTTTCTTGTAGGAAAGACCATGTACCATCACCTACAAAAGAAGGACTACAACATTTGTTTCAACAACGAAGTTCAAAGAAAACTATCTATTGAAGATATTAAAGAATCTGAAGTTCCCAGGATCTGGGATGCAGTAATGGAAGAAAGCCATGATCGAGGAATACCAGTTGATCATAAAGAATGATGTATGGGATGTGGTCCCGAGACCAGAAGGGAAGTCTATTGTGACTTCTATGTGGATCTATAAGATCAAGCATGCTGCAGATGGTAGCATAGACAAATACAAGGCGAGATTTGTGGCTTCTCCCAGAAAGAGGGAATAGATTATGAAGAGACTTTTGCTCTTGTAGCTAGGTACACTTCCATCAGAACAGTACTTGCTCTAGCTGCAGTGATGAAGTGGAAGATACACCAGATGGATGTCAAGACAGATTTCTTGAAAGGTGTAGTCGAAGAGGAAGTGTATGTGGAGCCGCCACTTGGTTTTGAGACACATGACAGGGAGTCATACGTGTGCAGGTTGAAGAAAGCCTTGTATGGCTTGAAGCAAGCTCCTAAGACTTGGTATGGTAGGATAGACAACTTTCTAACCAGTTTGGGCTTTACCAAGAGTAAGGCGGATTCCAACCTTTACTACAAGGTTGAGGAAGGCAATCCTATGATACTACTACTGTATGTGGATGACCTGTTTGTTACAGGTGAGGATGGGTTGATTGCCGACACAAAGAGGAAGCTTGCTGCCGATTTCGAGATGAAGGACTTGGGGATGATGCATTACTTTCTAGGTATGGAGGTTGGGCAGAGTGCAGATGGAATATTCCTTGGACAAGGGAAGTATGCAGTAGAGATCCTGAAGCAGTTAAGGATGATGGACTGCAAGGCCATGGCCACACCTATGGCATCGAACCTGAAGCTTTTGTGTGATGCTTCATCTGAGTCGGTTGATGTCACGGTGCATCGTTAGATGATTGGGTCCTTGATGTACCTGACAAACACAAGACCAGATATTTGTTTTGCGGTGAACACTTTGAGCCAGTTCCTGACGGATCCTAGAGATGTTCACCTGATTGTTGTAAAGCATATTCTGAGGTACTTGACGGGTACAGTTGACTATGGGCTCAAGTATGATGCAAATCAAAGGTTTAACCTGGAGGGTTATGTTGATTCAGATTGGGCAAGCAGTGCTGCAAAAAGGAAGAGCACTTCGGGGTGCTGCTTCAGTATGGGATCAGGTGTGATCTCCTGGTTTAGCAGGAAGCAGTCCTGCATAGCACTGAGTACAGCCGAAGTAGAGTATATCACAGCTTGTTCGACCAGTTGTGTGGCAGTATAGCTTAGGAAGCTACTGGATGAGTTATTTGATCTCCCGTTGGATGCTACCTGTATCTTCTATGATAACCAGAGTTGTGTGAAGTTGTCTGAGAACCCGGTGTTCCATCACAGGTCAAAGCACATTGAGATCAAATATCACTATATCAGGGATATGGTGCAGAGAGGAGTAGTGGAGCTCCGGTATGTTGCGACGGATGAGCAAATTGCAGATGTGTTGACTAAACCACTAGCCAAAGTGAAGTTTGAATACTTCATAGAGAGGCTTGGTGTTCTTCAGATAGAAGATACTTTGAGGAAGAAGTAATGGACACATTTGCAGGAGCCATTCCAAGCATGGCGATAGGAGGGTCCTTCCCATGGCTGTGAATGTAAGCGTTGTATGATGAGCATCAGGATGATACTCTGGATGATGTTCTGCAGGATGATCATATGCATCAGGTGGATGCTTTACATGATCACGTGGATCATGTGTGATGATATGCATCAGGTGGATGTTTTACATGATCAGTTGGATCATGAGTGATGATATGCATCAAGACGATGCTATCATGATCAGCAGGATAATATGTGATGAGTATCAGGACGATGCTCCAGATGATATGCATCAGGACGATGTTATGATGATCAAGATGATCATATGTGATGAGTATCAAGATGATACTCCAGATGATATGCATTAGGACGATCCTGTGACGATGATCAGGATGATCATGTGATGATGATGTGCATCAAGGTGATGTACTATATGATGATGATCAGTATGATCATGAGTATCAGGTTGATACTCCGTGGCCGTGGACAGGTTGTGCATGTAGCATAGAAAAGATCCTGGGAGATCCTATAGTCTGAGCTAGGATGCTCTTTCGAGGTTTTGCTACTAGAGGCATGTAATCAACCCTGGAGATCCTATAGTCTGTGTTAGGATGCTCTTTAGAGTTCTTGCAAGTTGCAAGACACTCTTTAAAGTTTTTTCCTAACCACATGTAATCAGCCTTGGAGATCCTATAGTCTATGCTAGGATTCTCTTTAGAGTTCTTGCAGGATGCAGGACACTCTTTTAAGGTTTTGTGGTGGGGGTCACATGTAATCAGCCCTGGAGATTTGATAGGTTGAGCATTAAGCTCGTAATCAGTCATAGGATGCTCTTTAGAGTTCTTGTAGGTTGCAAGACACTCTTTTAAGGTTTTGTGACAATCAACATGTAAAAGATCCTGGGAGATCCTATAGTCTGAGCTAGGATGCTCTTTCGAGGTTTTGTTGACGCACGTAATAAGTCCTGAGGATTCCATAGTGTGGCCAAAGATAATGAAGACCTGCAAGAGGCTAGGCCTACAACCAGCATGAAAAAGGGTTGGCTCTATAGAACTTCCTATGACGAGAAGAATTGAGAGATAGCACCAGTGTTCGAGATGACGATTACAGCAGCAGTGACGATGATGCTCCGTGATCCAGTGACGATGATCCAGCTCCAGAATTGAAGACTTGTGTCTATATGTAGTGATGATTAGTGTCAAGAGAATACCTTCCTAGTTAAGAGGGAGTGTTGATGTATTTGTAACTTCGAAAGATATTCACTTGTATATTGTATTTGTACTTTATTGTATCCCCAACGGAGATGCATTATTCCTCTGATTAGAAGTGTCGTAAGTTGTACTTGCAAGTGTCACAAGTTATATTATAAGTGTTGTAACTTATACTTGATGGGTTATTAGACCACCTCTATGGGGTCGGCCTTGTATGAGTCATGTGGGTTAAAGGGTTATTAGACCACCCTAGTGGGGGTTGACCCAGTCAACATTATGTTAAGTAGTTAAGTTGGGGCCGACCTAGTTAGAGTTAAAAGACAAGTGAAGTAGAGTATAAATAGAGAGTGTGTCTCTCTCATTTGATACATTCTCTCATTCACTCACTTCGCATTAGTGAGAGAGGGGATGAGTGCGTACAAGTGGAGGAGGAGTATGTTGCTGAAGATATCTATCTCTTGGGTTTGATCATTGTGATCCTTGTATTGGTGCTTATTCTATCTCTGAGGAAGTTGCGGGGTTTTTCACCTTCTTGGTTTTCCCCGGTGAAATGTTTTGTGTCTCTTGTCTCTTATGCTTGATATGCTGTACATGTTGTTCTTTCAGTTAAGATCCTAGATCTATTGAATTAAATGATGAAAAACTAACAAGTGATTCAAAACCATCCTCATATGAAGAAGTTGCAAAGCAACAAGTTTGGAAAGATGCAATGACAGAAGAGTACAACTCTATAATGAAGAATGATGTTTGGGAGGTTGTTCCCAAACCTGATGGGAAGTCCAATGTGACTTCTAGATGGATTTACAAGATAAAGCATGTTGCGGATGGTAGCATTGAGAAGTATAAAGACAGATTCATTGCCAGAGGTTTCTCTCAGAAAGAAGGCACCGATTATGATGAGACCTTTGCCCCCGTGGCAAGGTACACCACAATCCGAGCAATGATTGCACTTGCATTTGTTTTAGGATGGAAAATTCACCAGATGGATGTGAAGACAACCTTTAACAATGGTGAGGTTGATGAAGAGTTTTATATTCAGTATCTTGAAGGATTTGTGGTGCATGGGAAGGAGTCCCATGTTTGAAAGCTAAAGAAATATCTAAGTGGGATTAAGCAAGCCCCCAGGGCGTGGTACTCCAGAATTGATAGCTATCTTCAGAAACTGGGTTTTTGTAAGAGTGAAGCTGATCCAAATTTGTAATTCAAAGTAGTGAAGAGCCAACCGTTGATATTGGTTTTGTATGTTGATGATTTGTTTCTCACTAGAGAGGAACATATGATTGCTTGGTGCAAGAGGGAGCTCACCTCAGATTTCGAGATGAAAGACTAGGTCTAATGCACTGCTTTCTTGGCCTTGAGATCTAGCAAAGAAAAGATGAAATTTTTCTATCTCAAGGGAAGTACAGTGTGGATATATTGCACAGGTTTGGAATGATTGATTGCAAATCTATGACTATACCGATGGTTTCCAATTTGAGGAAACTTCATGAATCAGGATCTGGATCAGATCCAGTAGATCACACTTTGTATAGACAACTTATAGGCTCGCCAATGTACTTGATACATTCGAGGCCTAATATATGTTATGATGTGAGCATTCTGAGTCAATTTATGTATGATCCGAAGCAGATACACTAGACAACTGCTAAGCATGTGCTTAGGTACCTTCGAGGTACAATTTCATATGGACTTAGAAATGCCTCCAATGGAGGAGTCATCTTACTTGGTTATATAGACTCAGACTGGGGAGGAAGCAATGTGGACTGTAAGAGCACATATGGATACTATTATAGACTTGGATCAGCTATGATATCTTGGTCCAGCAGGAATCATGGCTCCATAGCCCAGAGCACTACCGAAGCAGAATACATAGTTGCTAGTGTTTCTTGCCGAGAAGCAATGTGGCTCAGAAAGGAACTTGCAGGGTTTTTCTGTGAAGAGCTTGAGCCTACAGTTATTAGGTGTGACAATCAGAGTTGCATCAAGATTTTTTAAAACACAGTGTTTCATGACAAGTTGTAGCAGATTGAAATGATGTATCACTTCATCTGAGACATGGTCCAGAAAGGTATAGTGAAACTTCAGTACATTGTTATTGATGAGCAGATTGCATATGTGTTAACAAAGCCTCTGTCAATGACAAAGTTCAGGTACTTCCGAGACAAGCTTGGTATGGTAGAGAATGCCTCCCTTGCTGAGAGGGAGTATTAAATATACAACATCATGAGACATTCTCGAAACCAATATTGTGTATTTAAGATTGATCCTCCCGTATAGAGGTGAGCACTTTGATTGCCTTTTGCGTAAAGGTTATTCCTCCCATATATAGGTAATTGATCAAAGTAATTATGTTGTAAAGTCTTGTTGGAGAAGGCTATGAACTTGTGTGTATCAAGTCATGATTAATCATGTGAACCTTATGTATAAAGGTATCCATGAGATGGACCTCCCATATAGAGGTGAACCTTCTGTATAAAGGTATCCATGAGATGGACCTCCCGTATAGAGGTGGACCTTCTGTATAAAGGTCATGCTTTACTTGTTAAAAGCATTTAATTTTGTGTGATATATTATTAACCATGATCACCAGATTGCTTTTAAGTCTCCTTTAGAGATTGATCACCTCTAAAGTGAATTACTTTAGCAAATGATCATTTGGTCTGGAATAATATAATATGATCACAACATCCGATAATTCTTCTTAGTATAATGTAATGTGATGGATAATTAAAGTTAGCACATATTGACCATGCAGTAAGAGATAAAGAAATAAAATATAAAGCATAGAGATCAAGAGAATTCGAAATTGCCCATGTAGACACTTCAGCTAATTAAAGAGAACTTGAATTATTAAAGCTTCAGTTAAGTATCAATGCTTTAGTTAAAGCATCAGTTAAAGATATGCTTAGTTAACTAAAGAACTCACAGTGGTCACTTCAAGTAAATCAATCAGCATGATTTTAGTTAACCAAGTGTTAAATAAAAGGGACTAGTTAACTAAAGTATTTACACTTTAATTAAACTAAGAGACGACACTTCAATTAAAGAGAAGATCTAGTTAACTAAGTGTTATTGCATGACGACACTTATGTTAAACTAACAGATGACATGTGAGTTGTGACACTTGCATGTCAACACTTAAGTCAACCACCTAACTAAGTGTGCAAGCTTTCAGTTAAGAGGCGATTTCGTCCTAAAGTGACATCTCAGTGAGATGTAGCATTGCATGAGAAGTGGGGCACACCACTCCATGCAAGATTAATAAATCCAGTTTGAGGGCGAGTTCATCTTGAAGTTAGAAGTTAAAAATAGAAGAGAAGAATGTATAAATATGTTATATAGGATAGTTGAATCTAGTGTGAAGTGAATTCTCTTCTCCGTTGAAGGCAAGGAGCTTCTATTTTTGCAAGATATTGTTCGTGCTTATTATTGTTGTATTGGGCACACATCTGATTGATCTCTCTTCTCTATTGCTTATGTATCTTCACCAAGAATTTTGGTGAACTCTTATCTTTCGAAAGCAATCTGTTATGTTGTAAAAGAAAGCATTCTCTGCTATCCATTATATTATACCGAGAAGAATTGTTCGGGTTTTTGTTCTCATAATTTTGAGGATTTTCGCCAGGGTATATCTTGTGTTATAGTTGTATGAATTTCATAGATTGAATTGTCTCATTGCTTCAAGTATTTGCATCTAAAAGAATGAAAAAAACCCTTATCTCAAATAATTCTAAGGTAAATATAGTATGAAGTATGAACTCTACAAACAACCAAACTCATGCAAGGAGTATTTTGGACTGGTAATGCATGAACAATCAAACATTCATAGTATTTGCATGTGCAAATATAATCATTGAAATGGGTTAGGCAATTGTTATAGGCATTGTCTCCAGACCGCCACCAACAATTTTGTTATTCGTCGCTGGTGGTTATAACAATTTAGATTTTAGTTTTTGTCTACAAAAACTAGAGTTTTAAATATACCGAACATCCAGATTACGCAGTTGCATATGCATATGTTTCTCTCACTTAAAATTATTGATTAAGAGAATTCAATTATATATATATGATCATCATTTTTATTAAAAAATCATATTCTAATTTTTTTATTAAATTAATTAAGAGAATTCAATTTTATCATGTCCTCGGTCGGGGACATTCTTTTAGGGGTGATTGTCAAATTTTCACAGCAAACTATAGTTTGAACATAGGAAGGGAATTTTTATTTAGAAAAACAATTTTTAAAATATCAATTTTTTGGTATGTGATTGGTTGTTTGAGCCTCACATCTGCCTCATTATGTGTTGACCACCACACAGCGGCGGACGGATGTCATCTGCAAGCCTTCTGAGATATCGAAGCATCTTCATGCTGGAATACCCACTCACAAGATTATAGGAATAATAACTATCCACCCTTTCATTTCCATTCACATTGTTTTCCATTTTTCAGTTTTCTTTTTATTTTGTTTGATTTAATGTTGGATTTTACTTTCTTTTTTTTAAGGTTTTTGGATGTTATTCAACTTTAAAATAATTTATTTGTTTTGCAGGTTTTCAAGAATAGAGATTTGGAAACCAATAGAATATTATTGACATGTCGAGAAGCGATTATGTAGTTTGACTTGGGCTTCAATTCCTATGCCTCTTAACAAGTCCGAATAATGATAATAATATGTTGAATATATTTCGAAAATTCGGCCATCCTTTCCATCGCAGTGTCGTATTGGAACCACAACACCTCATCTCTTGTCACACCACCGAACACTGACGACCTCTTTTTTTTCGATAGGCAATATACTAGTTTTCTTCATAAGTGTGTCGAATAAAGGAGAGTTCGGGTGGATATTTAAGCCTTGAATCGTCGATCTAGATGCACTTAATTTTCAACGTTTGTTCTGCCGAATAAAGGGGAGTTTGGGTGGAGATTAAGCCTTAAATCGTCAACCTAAATGCACATTGATTTTATATTTATCTTATCAACAACTACAAATCACCACACCACCAGCCAACACAGGTGCAATGTCAAGGACATTGCCACCTCGTGGCTCTTGGTTTGATGATAATTTGTGAATGGGATTTTTTATTTAGGTTAATTAACATTGTTTTTTTTCTTCTAATTTATTTTGAACACATGTCTATTTGCAATGGCTTAACTCCTAGTTTGTAAATTGGATTAAAAAAAATTATAAAGATAACCAAGTTGCAAAATGCAAGAAGCCTTTGAACCCTAACCATGGAGTACATCTTTTGAACCCACATAAGTAATTCCTTTGTTGTTACTCACTTCATTGTTAATAATAATGAGTAAGTTTTAGTCTTTCTTCCCCAAAAAACATGAAAATGTTTTAGAAGAATGTATTAATTAGTTGCTTGAGTGGGTTTAACGGTTAAGAACATGTGTTTCTTCCTAGGAGGTTACAGGTTGAAATACAGAAGGAAGGTATGGTATGTACACCTCCATATACTTTAGCAATCAAATTGTTGCGCTAAGAGGGTCCCTTGTCCCACAAACAAGGGGCCTCATACACCAATTTGGTGTTTGGTTTTGCCATGACCTTAAATATAAATTAGTATTATTATTATTATTATAAACAAAAAATTTCATAACAAAATGCATTATAATTTTTTTCTTGACTAAGTAAACCAATTTTCCCCAAATGCGGGTGTATTTATCCCTTGAGGAAAGCACATGGCAAGGGAACATGGAGACCATAGGGGGACGCGTGTTGGGAGGAAGGGACATCATGCAACAAGGAAGACATTATAACCAAATCAAACAGTGGATTTGGAAGCAGGCGAAGAACTGGGATCAAAGTATGAGAGTAGAGATAAAAATTAATGAAGACAACCAATTCAAGAAAGAGTAAGTGTATTAGGCACAAGGTATTTTCATATTTTATGGAAGTGATAGGTCCTTGGGTATAGGAAATTATAATGTGCAGTGTAAATGCTGCAAGCAAAAAACTAAATCCAATGACAATGCGGTCATTCAGACTCCCTGGTGATTTAAAGTGGGAGACTGGGAATACATGTTGATACATGATGTTGGTCCTCTGTGGAAGGTGGTAAATTTGGATATCGTGGGCATCCTGGGCACCGATTGGTCTAAGATGATGGAAACGAACGAGGATGGGAAATGCAATATGGGCACTAGGCAGAAGCAGGCCAACCGAGAGCAACTCGATGCAACCAAGCTACGAGACGGTATAAGAAAACTATCCCTCAGGTTATTCACGATGAGATTGAGAAGGTTGAGAGGGAGTTGTGGGCCAACCTAGAGGTTGTTAATCCAATGGAGGAATTCTTAGCATTGGAAGATTGGATTCAGAACACGGAACGACCCAGGAGAAATTGTCGTTGTATGATCTTGTCGCCTCGATGTTTTGGGTGTGAAAGGTATTTTGGGGCAGGTTATGATGGAGCGGGTGGCAAAAACCCATGGCGATGAAGTGCCAACTAATTTATGGAAGGAACGTTGGGCGGATTTTTGACTGATGCAAAAATATTAACGTAGTTGCACATCGCCTGGGCATTCCTTTTATTCCAAGACTAGTCGCAGAGGGTGGTTCAACTTTAAGAGGGCAACCTTTGGGTGTAGGCGGACTATCTACAGACAAGCAGGTTCCATGAATGATGTCTTTGGTATTAGATAGTGTTTTATTTTGGTCTGTTATATCTATTAGTCGCTAGGATAGTATGGTGGGTCTCATGGTTCAATTGTCAGTAAAAAGTCATTATTTCATGTCTGTTAGTGTTAGTAAGACTAGTAAAATCCATGTTTTCCCCGTCGGGGAGGGGTATTTTTTATGTTTGAAACAGTGTGGAATGTTGTTATGGGTGTCTAAGGATCTAAATGGGTGGTTGGAACTATGTTTTGACAAAAGCCCGATGTAATTCTCCGATTGCTATATAATATATAGTCTTCTTACTTACAAAAAAAAAAACTAAGTCAACAAATTTATATTCTCCTCCCAAAATACAAAAGGATACAAAGATCAATGGTTTTTTTAAGTTTAACCCAAGGATCACAGATAAACTATCTTTCTAGAAAACAAAATGCAAAATGTTAAACTACAATATCAATATTTAAAATAAGCTATATTTCCAAAAGACAAAATGGTAGACTACCATATTGACACTTAATGGGCCCATTAATAAAGAAAATACAACCAATATCCATTAATAAAGTTGGACTATGTGATATATGCACATAAATACTATGAAACAAAGTTTGTTGCTATGGAATGAGTATTATTGCAAATAGAAGGATGCACAAAAGATATCAAAGTTGTAATTCTACCAATCAGAATCCAAATTTGCCAATAATGTTGTGTGTTATCTCCCCAATAAAATTTGTCAAATCTATTTTATGTAGTGATAGGAAGTCTTTAAATTCTTCATTTTTATAAACATTTGAGGTATGTAATAACGTTTGCAACAACATTGGATATCATTTTTTCTTCAAAAGAAAATTCAGGTTTCGGTAGCTTAGGCGAACCTGGCGATGGTTCATTAGCTACCGAAAACCCAGCTTTCGGCAGCTTACAGAATGGAAGACAAAACTCTTCAGCTACCGAAAGGAAAGGCACGTGTTAGGTATCGTGGAACGGTTTCGGTGGCTCAGGCGGACAAGGCAATTGTTCATTAGCCACCGAAAGCAGAGCTTTCGGTAGCTTACAGATTCGGACTTTGGCTTTCCTAGCCACCGAAAGCTAAAAAACTGGACAGAATGTTACCATTTTTGCACAGATTTGATTTTTACTGATCCAAACACCTCAAGGGTGGTTTATAATGTTATATAATAATTAAAGGCATCATGATCAAGGTTCTGTTCCAGATTTAAAGGTGCCAGCAAGGTGGAGAAGATGAAGCTTCTTGTCTATTTTTGGAAAAAGAATGATCTGTCCTCTAGGTGGCAGTTTCGACCTGATCCATCAGCCTTTGGAGGTTTGCTACAGCTGTCGAAAACATGAAAACTATCAAGTTGGAGGCGAGGATATTTACTGAAAAAATTGGCGTTTTTACTGTGAAAGGTCATCATTTTCAAATGATGATTCTGAGCGACTGGAGAATCATTTTTCAAAACGCTCAGAGGTTTTTGTTCCTGAAATGTCAGAGAACAATAACCTCTCTCCTTTTCCCTACAGGTGTTTCATATTGAGAGAATCGAATCCATCTCTGAGCCCTAATTTTCAGATCTCAGGATTTTCCTGTTTGACATATGTTTTTGAAATGCAGATCTCGGGAAAATGAAAACGAATTTCAATGATATGAGAGAGGTTTTTTCTCAAAACAAATCAATATACAATAAACTCTTTCGGTTTATACACAGGTGTCACAGATTTGGAGAACTGAACCCATCTCTGAGCCCCATTTTTCAGCAATTTGGCCAAATTAATGGCATTTTTACTATGCAGAGTCATCATTTTAAAATGATGATTCTGAGTGACTGGAGAATTATTTTGCAAAATGCTCGGAGATTTTTGTGCCTAACACGTCAGAGAACAATAACCTCTCTTAGTTTTCCTACAGGTGTCACATATGAGGAGAATCGAATCCATCTCTGAGCCCCATTTTTCAGCAGTTTTGCCAAATTAAAGAGGATTTGTCCTAGTTTATTGAAAACAGTTTTGATTTTCTATTTTTAGCAGATTCAATCCAGTTCTTCAGGATCTTGAACGTTTTTGTAAAGGATATAAAGCTCGTGACTCATGTAGAACAAGGGTTGGATTTTGAGTTCTACTATGCTGCTACTGTAAACAGAGACCTTTTCTTAATATATTAAACTTCCAACTTCTTTCATTGATGTGATCAGATTTCTTCTCTCTTATCTATTTATGCTTATGAGTTGAATGAAATTTTCTGTCTGTGCTTATATAATCCATAAGTGACTGTCATCTCACTATCTGATTATTTGGAAAAGGATCATAAGTTGTTTTACTAGTTTCTAGACCCATCATACTTATTGTTTTATATATGTATGATCTGGTTTAGGTGATTAGTTTCTGTTCTACTTGATACACAACCTGTCTGATTGCATCTCTCAAAGGCCTGGTAGCGTTTGATATCCATAGACAGCCTTGAATACACAGTCCAGTTAGTTAGATATTCATCTTGATCCAACCCCACACTCATTATTGAGTGAACCATTACAAGAATAGTTAAATTACCAGGCTCATTCCCTTCATAGTCAGGGAAAGACTCCTGGAGTGATAACATTGTGAAACTAAAGGGGGGTGATATTGTTCAATTGAAATAAGTATGTGGGTTGTTTGTATTGTAGTTTGATCACAAGGGGCTATCTGAAAGGCTCAATAGTTTGGAGCTAGAGTGTCCCACTCTATAGGATCTTCTTAGTTGCAATATTTTGAGAGGGCTGGTCCATGTTATCCTCATGATGTTGTCCTAATGTTATCCCCATGATGTTGTCATGTTAAACTGCTGAATTTTAGAAGTAGTGATAAAGGGCATCATTTTAGTCCATCCAAATTGCTCTTCATGATGATTTGTCAGTGTAAAATTGTATATGAAATATTGTCACAAATTGGAACCCTTTATCTTCAAAAGGTTGAGCCATTCCCCATGGTTAAATTTGGGTGTATGGAGATGAGATCTAAATAATAGGATTGGGTTCTTAGGCACCCGATTGTTGGAATTAATACTCTACATTGAAATCCATTACAACTTGATGTTGTTGAAATTGCAATGAATTCGTTGTTTTCGGTCAATAAGAGGATGAAGTAAGATTGGAAAAACATAAAGAAGTTGGTATTGGCCATTTTATGGTTAAAGGCCAGTGGGTACTCTTTGACAATGGATAAGTTATTAAACTATCTTAACAATGTGTCTTTTTTTCCACCATGCAATTTAACAACAAATCATAACATCTTAATTGTACAAATAAAGATACCCATAATGACCCATTTTACAATAATGATAGCCTGGAATAAAGTTTGTAAACCATAAGAGGGTTTGGGATTATTAAAGTTGAATAAAAGAAACCCCTACCACATGTCAATACTAACTTCCCATTATTACTCTCATAGGTTGTGATGCTCAATAATGTGTTACGGAGAAAAATTCCTATGGTTTAGGGTGGACCACAACAAACAGATTGACCCAAGAAATTGACTCAATTCTCAAGTATGCTAAATAAATGTGAAATGCCAACAACAAAAAAGAAAACTCTTACCTCAACCGGATGTTCGTAGAAGACCAACATTGAGCTTGAAATACAATGCTCCTTACCAACAACTTGTCCTCAACGACAAATCTATACGATCATATGGAATATAGATCTAAATTGTTAGCATAAAAACTAGCATAATACATTAACTTATTTAACAATACCCAAGGAAAATAACATAAACATTTGCAACATGTAGTGGACGAGAAAAGAGTATTTCTATTAATGAAACACGCAAAAGTACATAGTGAAAACCTTATGTAGGAAACTCGTCAGAACCGAGAACTAAGTTCCTCCACCTTGGCCTCCACCACTTCAATCCTCCATGCAAAGGCAAGCTCACAAGTTCAAGGAGTAACTGGGTTCCTCCTTCACAAGATATGGAAGAGCTTGGGAAATGAACGACAAAGAGTTCAAATAACAAGGACAAAGGGATGTAGACTCAAGGAAATGGCATTGGAGCAAAATTTCTCCAGAGTTTCCTTACTCTCTAGTTTCTCCTCCTCTCATTCTCCACAATGGCTCGATATATAACCCTCAAAGGAGGTGGAGGGTCGAATCAGAGCGTTTTCCAACATATGGAAGGCCAAGGATCAATATGGTCGTTACTTGGGAAGGAAAACTCTAAATATTTTTAATTTTGAGCATGAAACCCGATTTACGCGGGTTGTAGTGGAGCAACATGCATATACGTAGGATGCAGTGTTGTTGGGGAGCGTACATCAACAAAAATGTGCTTTTTAGGGGTTTCTCGAAGCAAGAGGGATGATATGAGTCTACAGAGGGACATGGAAAGGCCATTAAGGCATGTTGCATAAGGTGTGGCAAATCATACTATAACAGATGCCCCCTCATGTATGAGGTCAGAGGGAAGATCACAATGGCCAAAATACATTACAACTCTCATAAATGGAGTCGTGGATACCTAGCCGGAAGAACTAGCCATTCATCAGAATATTACAGTGATGACTTTGTATACATATCGGTAACTTGAAGTGCATAGCACTTTTATACAATGGCCATGAGTAGGTAGTACCTCATAGATATATTTCATAAGGGGTCAGATCCATGACCCATATACAGTGAGCTCCAGTATCCAACTATACTGAAGACATCTAGTACAACCTGGGGTACAAACTGTTATGCCATGAGAACTTGGGTCCCATAGATACTGTCACGATCACAGATAGTAGCATATAAAATGATGCCACTGTAGCCTCAGGTCTTCTACACAAACAGTCGATGGTGCATGTCCCATCATGTGAATAAAGGTATTGGAGTCGAACATGATAAAACATCGTATGATTACCGATCATTAAGGTATACCGTTAATAGACGCGAGACTAACCACCGATGATGAAAATGGGTGTCAAGGCACCGAGTACATTCAACAAGTGTGAATAAGGGTATTGAAGTTGAACACTTGTAGAATCCATCGATCAGTGGACATTGATGAATTCCCAACTGTTGATGATGAGAGGACATGCCACTGATGACTGCAAGTATCAAGATACTCATATGACTCTAGATCCCAATTCCAGAATAGATGATATGAAGTCAATGGAATAAGATCCGGTGGAAGGATGGCATTAATGAATCCCCCATCAACCAACATGAGGTACACAACTAAGCTGAAGGATTTGGAAGAACTCAGACGACCAGGCTGAACATGAACCAAGAACCAATTGCGTCTCTCGCATGTACCGGATACAAGTAGTGCACAGAAGAGACTCTCTAAATAATAGCCAATGATGAAGACTATTGACAGAAGCGAGGAAAACACCAATGGGGTCTAATGGAATCTAAGGAACAACATGAATCCCAATGTGTTAATAGATGTCTTGCCATCGAACACAAGGGAAACAACTTAGTTAGAGACCAATGATGAGGTGTCATCTAATGAATTGAAGGTCACCTACCAATGATGAAAGTAGGCTCAGTGTGCTAGGTAGTACAAAAAGTGTCATGTGATTGGAATGTACTGATACATGGATGACCAACATGCAAAGTCAAGAGATTTGAGGAATCGACGACTTAGGTTTATAAAATTCCTTTGAACAAGAGCATGAGATAGATGGAGACTCAGGCATCATAGACTTAAGACTGAATACTGACACAATTCTGTGACACAGGAGGCATCAATAGAATATCCATAGGGACTGGAAGCTTAACCAGTCAGAGGAGTAATCTCTGAGTAACGAGTTCAACTTCCTAAAGCCACACTAAACCCAAACCATTGATGAATGGACTCAAGATTTGTGCTCTATTCAAAGGCGAAATGACAACTGCTAATAGAAGGTGATGACATTTCTCGTCCGACTTTTTTTATGTTTTCTTTTTCTTTTTCTTTTTGGGTCTTTTTCATATTATTAAAGCCTTTAAAAGAATAAAAGTGTGCTTATAATACAAGTATGAGGGATCGAGTGTCGCAGGCAAGCAAATTAGTTCCATGCAGTGGAACATACCTATGCTCAATGCAAGGAAACACGTACAGGATAGGGACACTCAGGGGGATGTTCCCTCAGGGTCAGAGGGTAATCAAGCTGCAACAAACATCTGATAAGCTCTGCTTGGCTAGTACCGAGATTTGCTTAGGAAATGTGGCTTATAATGACGAAGTGGGAGCCAACACTAGGCTCATAAAGGCAAGTAGGTCTATGATATACATTTACAACTTGACATAATTGGGAGTCTCTATGGGTGATAGCCAAAATACAAGATAAGAATAGTTGTGAGGCTTCAACGCAAAGTCATGGCGGGACTACAAGTGACTCCCAAACCTAAGGAGGAACTGCAACATGGGCACCAAATGGAAAAAGAGGTTCTAAATAGGGTACCCATGGTCAAGAAGGCCCTACCACTGAAATAACGACACTTCTAGAAGCAATTAGAAGGTTATATGTCGATAAAAAGCAAGATCACACCTAAGGATTATGAATCATAGTCATAGGTCAATGAAATAATGCATGCATAGAGAAGTCGTAACCTGTATCATGGGGACGAAATATACCTGTCAAAGGTGCAAATCATGTTTAAAAAGGATGAAATCCATGACCCTCGGAAGAAACTATTCCAAAAAGTACCTTACACCATGGAATTAGTCCATTGGACTCATAAAATAATAAAAGAAAGGGTCAAAACTATAGAAAGTGGGTAAACAATTTCTACAAATAGTAAAAATTTGAACTTTTACCATACCATTTGAGTATTTTCCCAAAATAGTGCATTTGGAGCCATTTTGCCCTCTTTCTTCAATTAGTGATTACGGAAGCTATGGGTGACGAAATCACGAGCCGTCTGGACCAAGTATGTGCCCTCATCAAGCTCTTCAATTCTATTGGTTCAATTTTTTAATTTTGGTGGTAAATTTTTGAGTTTTTAAGCATGAAAATTGGAAATATCGGTGTACAAGGGTAACGGATCATCGGGTTGCGTATGAGGGTGGGTCCACACGGGAAAAGCAAAGCCTGCCCGTGTACATGTGTGACTGTGATAATTGTTTGTCATGTACAACATTGTGAGGGTTGTTTTTAAGCAAACTAAGCCAAATATCTCCCTTCTTTTTGCAGGATGGTGATAGAGTGGGGGAATAGGGAGCATGATGCCATTGATCATCAAGTGCAAGGTGATTTGGCGGCTCAACAAGCATTGCAAAGATGTGGCCTTTACAAGTTTTGGAACATTAGAAGTCTAAGGGAACAACCAAGGCTACTTCAGATGCTCATAGACTATTTGGATCTAGACATTGAATCCTTCAACTTGGATGGGAAACCTCTAAAGATTGAGGTTGAAGACATATACTTCATCACATGATTATCCTGATGAGGGGAGGTAGTGAATCTTCGGGCTTGTGGCATAGGAGGGGGCATGACCATAGAGGACTACATTGCTACATACTGCCATCCCGACACTCAAAATGTGGGAAGTCAGGTCCCCATTGTAGCCATCAAGAGTCTCAACATGAAGATCATTATACTAGTGCTTAGTAGGATATTGGGTTCGGATACACTACACCAGGATTTGAGACCCATGATGTTCTATGCGGTGGAGTGTCTAAGACCTACTGTGCACGACTGGTGTACATCACTGTTGGTGACTATGAAGTGCCAACTTACTAAAATAAAGCTTGGAAGGGCCAAACAATTCGGGTTTGCGAGCATACTATGTAGTTTCTTCTTTGAGAGGGTTCCCGGCCTTAGCCCGAGGGTGGAGGTCCCTCCTCATAGTCTACGGGATCTAGCCTAGGCCCGATGGACTAATATCATGACGCGGTTGGGAGGTGGCAGAGTGCCCTCTCCATACATTGATCACTTCTTCCACTGGTGGCGGCGATAGGTGATCGCCATAGATGACTATCCCTATGAGGGGATCGACTTCCATGGTTACAGAGACACACCGTTATCGCCAGGGCCGTTACCGCCAAGGTCCGCATTTAGTGAGATTGGTAAGCACTATTTAATTTTTCATTATTTAGTTTTTTTGAATTTTTTACTTTAATGAAAGCAAAAATGTCTTTGGTGTGGTGTCAAGTATTAACACTAAAATGTTTTTCGCAGATATAGGTCCACGACGACTGCAAGAATATCCACGGCACCAACGCAAAGGCCGCGGAGAGGAGTTAGATAGAAGGGATGTTTAGAGTACCTTATAGAATGTGCAGGGTAACCTATCATGTTTGACTCGTAGAGTACCGATGGTGCAGATAGAGGACCTCCCAGAGGACATGCAGCGTGATGTAGAAGGAGTACCTCGTCCATGGGTGCGACTTTTCCGGCGTTTAGCCAATGCCGTAGTATGCTATCATGACACACATCCTGCACTGGAGGCTTAGATGCCGTGGTTATTCTATGTACCGACCATGTATATTTTTAGAGCGATGAGCTCATTTTTTGTACTATGACATCACATTTTGGGATTATTTATGATAATGAAAAACTTATGGTTCTCGTCTCCACTATTAATTGTGTATAAATGTGTGAATGAATGAATGTATGGTTGCTACCTTTGATTAATTATGAGACAGATGCCAATCTAGAATATAGCTTGCATATGCACCAATGACTTGATTAGAACATCTTGGTATGTGAATGTATGTGATAAAATTAAAATGTTTTTCCAACAATATTACCCGTAGAAATCTTCTTAATAGCATAGGATCTCTAACATGATACTGACCATTCAATTGTGACACGACCAACTGTGAATCCAGACGGACTTCTAAATACTAAATACCATTAGAAATGGCATCGCGTAGTAACTCAATGATGGCATTGTACTCGGCCACATTGTTCGATAATGGCCAGAGACATACACCTCCTAAAGACACAAGCTACCCCTTGGGTGAATAAATGACCCATGCAGCAAAAGATAAGTTTTGCGTATGACAACTGGCACCATCCACGAATCCTAGGAATGTCGAAGACTCTATTGACATCTTCCAACCAAGAGGAAGCGTATAAGAAAACTCGATATACCAAAAGAAAAGCTAAACTATGTACAAAACTATACAATAATGTACAGGGTATGAGGCCAAGTTGGAGACTCAAGCATAGTACTGCTTAAGGTAGATCCCATTTATAGGCTCCTTCAGGTCATTCCCTTCGTAGTCTTCCAAATCATAAGCTCCTTTCTCTAGAACACGTCTCACGATGTAAGGACCATGCCACATTGGGTTGAACTTGCCTTCCCCCAGCGGTTCCTTATATTGATCATACAAGAGGACCAAGTCACCCTCATCATACTACCAGGGATGGACAGACCTATCATACTGAGCCTTAACACGATGGTTATTA
Organism: Larix kaempferi; assembly: GCA_027924585.1. Lineage (NCBI taxonomy): Eukaryota > Viridiplantae > Streptophyta > Pinopsida > Pinales > Pinaceae > Larix > Larix kaempferi. Next base: position 8,141,541 of record BSBM01000431.1, on the reverse strand, counting down.
GCTTCAATGGCCACATCAGCATCTCAATGTTGCTCATCGAGCTGCTCAAGGTGGATAAAATGTTGTTCTAAATCCATTGTGTCAGGCAGGAACTCAATGGCTAGCTTCAACGAAGGGATTTCGCATTCAACTGGAAGGATGGACTCCACACCATGAACCAATTGAAAAGGTGAGAAACTGATGGAAGTCTTAACCGTAGTTCGCTACGCCCACAAAGCAGGATATAACATAATATGCTAGTTAGACTTGCTTTGTCTGACGATTTTCTGTAGAATGGCCTTAAGAGATTTATTGACTTCCTACACCTAGCCATTTGCTTGGGATCAGTAAGACGATGAGTGATCTTGTTTAAACCCAAGCTTTAATGTTAATTATGTCGTCATTTTATTTTAGAAGTGACTTCCATGGTCAGTGACAATCTCCTTTGGTATCCCAAACTGAGCGATACTCTGATTGAACAAGAAGTGAGTTGCAGTCGCACCATCGGATTTGACAGTCGACATGGCCTTAGTCCACTTAGTAAAATAATCAATGGCCACGATGATGGTTATGCCCCCCAACCGAGGCTAGGTTGCAACCCATGAAATCCACCCCCCACTTGGTGAAGGGATTGATGGTGTGTTACACCTAAAATCTACCCATCATTAGATTCAGTGTATACATCCCTGAAGTCACCTGGACTAAGTACTTTCATTTGGGAGGATTTGCACTCAATTCTGCAAACTTTTGAGAGGTCGTCGCAGGTTGCACATTACCAACATGCGACGTCGCAGCTTGCTACACTACATGGTGCAATGAGGTCTGTTAATGGGCAAAAATAGCCTATTCAAGATCCTTCTCGAAACTTACCCATTTAGAGGCTTATCCCTGACCTCCAGGAGAGCTGATACTCGACCCCTAACTCTTTGGGAGGATCCCCTATCTTTGTCCTACCATCTCTCAACCTATCCTATCCATACCCTATCCACTTAGTCCTATATAAGTGAGGCTCACTCCCATCCCAAAGGGAGGGAGACTATGTTATCTACATGCTGGTGAAATCTCTCTTAAGACACCTCCATTCACCTATTGGAGAGCTCATACTTCCTTGGAAGGACATGGCAATTGGCTTGGTCGGAGAAGGGCTACTGCATTAAGTCTTTGGTTGTAGTTCTATATCTCTATCATGTACTCCTCTATTTGCAGTAATACAAATGCTTTCCACCAGTATTGTTCTTATGTGCCATGATATTGTGTAGTTTACCTGCATAGCTGTTTACTTAGATCGCTTATTGTATAGATGTCTTTTACTCGTTTCTCTTGTTTCTTTGTCTTAACAGGTCTTGCAGCTTGGATCTGACGACCGTGGGACATGGATCAACAATCGAGAGAAAGGATTGCGTAGTAAAAAGGTAAGACATCTAGTACTTGGTCCTTAAGTAGATCTAGGAGATGTGTTTGTAGTCTGTTCTATTTGTTCTAGACTCACATTGAGCTAGGGAGATCCGGCTCGCGTCCGCTCGAGTGGATTGTCCGGTAACAAATCTGGCGACCAACCGAACAATCCACCTGTGAACCAACCGGTGGAAGGACAACAGTCCAACACACCTGTCACTACCACAATTACTTTACCAGTTCCTCCCCCACCTCAGAATTCAAGGGGAGGGTATTCCATTCCCATGGATTATCTTATTGGTAATGTTATTACCACAATAGCTAGTCAACAACCTACATTGGTTCAACCTTTGAATAGAGGTCAACCTGTTGTGGCTGGGGGTCAACCCCCGTTTCCTAACCAGAACGTAGGCGGTGGAATGCCCAACAGGCCTTCCGTTGGACCTTCCCAACCCGCTAGACCGTCCACCACGGGATTATCTCATGTTGGAGGGTCGTCAAATGTAACTCAACCCTCATGGATTCAAGTGTATCTAGGTTCCGTTAACCTTGTGCCAGGCCAACCTAATCCCGGAAATGCACTATACGGGATACCTTATCCCGGGAACCCATACACTCTATGGGGGCAACAACCTGTGTTGCAACATGAACCCCAACCAACTATCCCTCAAGTACCACCACCCCCAATCGATCCTCCCCCACCTCCTGCTGGAGGTGGCGGGCCCCCACCTAACATTGGTGGAGGCCCACCTCATTTTACCTACAACATCCCTCACCCCTCCGGAGGTGGCGGGAATGGTCCACCACCCCCTCCAGGCGGAGGCGGCGGGGGACCACCCTATCATGGTGGAGGAGGACATTTCCCGTTGGGTGGCGGCGGTGGTCCACCACCCCCTCTAGGCGAAGGTGGTGGAGGACCTAATTACTATGGTGGTGGCGGTGGTCGTGGAAACCCTCATCCTTTCGGCAACAGAGGTGGTGGGTGCCCCCATCCATCTGGCGGTGGAAGTGGTCCACCGCCCCCTCCAGGTAGAGGCAATGGAAGTGGTCCACCGCCCCCTCCAGCAGGAGGTGGTGGTGCCTTATTACGGTTATGGACCCCCACCTCCTCCTGGTGGTGGCAGCGGACCTCCACCCCCTCCCGGAGGTGGAGGTGGACCCCCACCTTATTGGAATGGACCACCTTATGGTGGCGGACCTCCTTATGGTCTAGGAGGCACACCCCCCTACGGTCAGTTTCATCCTGGTACACCTTACGGTCAGTTTAGTCCTTACACACCTTATCCGTATTATCAATAGGCGTATCTTAATCCACAGCTGCCCTTTCTGGATACTTTGGACCTGCCTAACCTCTCTCGTTTAACCAATGATCCTATTTACCACGGATCTAACTGGCCATCGATTCCGATGAAACTTCCGTCTGATATCCCCAAGTTTTACGGCAAGCCGGGTGAAGACCCTAAAAACCATGTGATGACATACCACTTATGGTGCTCATCTAATTCCTTAATGGACAATTCAATTCATCTTAGGTTGTTTCAAAGGACTCTCACCGGTTCGGCTACCAAGTGGTACATTGAGTTGCCACCGCACTCTTTTCCTGACTTCATCTCTCTTGCTATGAACTTTTTGACGCACTTCCAGCTGCCTATACGGTATGAGACTGGTACTGAGCTTTTAACCTCGCTCCGTCAGAATACCGCCACTAACATTTTGGATCATATCCACGAGTGGCGAAGGAGACGACGTCTCATTAAAGCTCCAATTCCAGATCAACTCCTAGCAGACTTGTTTACAAAATCGCTTATTCCCACCATACCAAAAGATGTCGTCATGAGAGGTATTGTCACCAAAGAACAAGCCATTGCGAGTGCCCATTTGCTAGACCTGGTCTACACTCAATCTGGCACTATGTTAATTATTCTACCTGATGCACCCCATGATGTTAATGACCCCATGAAACCACATAAGGGACCCCAAACTGATGGAAGCATTGGTTCCCTTACCACCCAGCCTGCTGCTAGCACTGTTGGATCATCCAACGCGGCTTCGGCTCGCCACTGCACCACCAAGTCCACCACTCCTGCTGTAACCAAAGAGGTGAATTATGTTCAATCAGCTTCATCTCAGAAGTTTAATGGCAAGAAGAAGAACAAGGGGAAACCCAAAAAGTCTTCTGCCCAGCAGGAACCGAAGAGCACTCCTGACGATACCAAGCAGAAAAGGAAACTGAAGTATCCTTGTTTACTGTGCGGAGATGACCATTTCTCCGAAGAGTGTCCCCAGAAAGATGAAGTGCAAAAGTTTCTTAGGGGCAAACCAACTCCCGCAGTCCTCAATGATCCGTTTCCTACTCAAAACCAGCAGATGATTGCTCAAACCCCCCCAGCCCAGGGGGAACCATCTAATACCGTGCATGTTCTCATGTTGCGTAACGAGGCGATCAATTTGACTACTCGCCCATGATCTTACGAACTGGTCCCTTCGAAGGAATCCACCGGAAGTAATGTTGAAAAGGCTTCCGACTCCTTAACCGATGTTAGTATACCATCGACTTCTCTCACCATTGAGAAGCCCTCCTTAGACTCAATATTGCGACCGCCCAAGAGTACGATTCAAAAAGCTGTTTTCAATCCTAATGCTCAAGCGGCACAGAATTACAATACCGTAGAGGACTTGGCACAAGCTCCTTGCGCCATGTCTACCTTGCAAGTTTTGCAGAATTGTCCCAATCAACGCAAAAATATCGTTGCAGCTATTGGTGCAGTTGATCTGAATTTCTCAAACGCCATCATGTTCCGACTTGACAACTTTAAGTTGAGGATCTCACACCAGCTCGCATTCCAAGTTTCTGCGAACATTGTTGGGAAGATTGTCCATCGTACCCTTTTAGACGAAGGAAGCTCCACTTCTGTCATGTCCATCACCTGTTGGAGAGCCATTGGCTCCCCCGAATTGAATTGTTCTCCTACCACATTGAAAGCATTCGACGGCCGTGGCTTTCAACCTCATGGGCTCTTACAAGCTCTTGCAGTTGAGTTGGGCGGAAAGACCGTAACCATTAACGTGGAAGTGGTCTCGGCCCCGTTAGATTATAATCTCTTGCTTAGTCGCAATTGGTTTTACACCATGCAAGCGGTAGCCTCTTAAGTCTTCCGCATAGTACAATTCCCCCACCAAGGACGAATTGTTACTATCGACTAGTTAGATTTTTGTACACTGGATGCCACTACTCATCCTAGTGACCATATTACTTCCATTGGACAGATGTCAAAATAGTATGAGAGTGTAGGGGTTGGCCTTTTGAAAGATTCATCTCTCATGGGCATTTTTCCAGCCGCGGACCCCCCTAATCATGTTGCTACGGTGAACATGATCTCCACAAACATTTTATCTCACTCTAACGATGCTTGGCTTGTACCGGATGAAGCCACAACACACCTGCTTGGAGATATGATGCCTCTTTCACCCGCTGAACGTATTTATGAGGCTATCCAATCAGCGTCGAAGGACCATTTAACCATGGCCTCCCCATCCCATTCTCTATGAAGGACATCATCTCTACCTGATCTCTTACTTCGGACTTTTCATTCAAACGAGACCATCATGGAAGTAATGAATGTTGACGACAGTCCGTGGGATGATCTCCATCATAGGTCATCTTTTCTTCCTCCTTTGGAATACATAGAGAACAACATCCATACCCTCTTTTCACCAGATATCTACCCATCCCCTCAGTCCCCCATCCTTACATGTCTTACGGACACGAAGGGAAACTTGGCCAACATTGAGCCAACCACCTCGTAGACATCTCGGTGAAACCTGGTATAGTGGAACACATTCGCATCGGCCATAAGTGTTCCCCTGAAGAAATCGCTATTAACACGGCCTTGTTCAAGCAATTTTGAGACGTATTTGATTGGTCCAATGAGGAGATGCCTGGGATAGACCCCGCAATTGTTTCTCACGAAATAAAAACCTATCCTGACATCAAACCTGTACGTCAAAAGTTGCGACCGGTACACCCCCGGAAGACTGTGGCAATAAAGGCAGAAATTGAAAAGCTCTTCAAGGCTGGTTTCATTTATCCTGTCCCATTGACGGATTGGGTCTCAAACGTCGTTCCTGTGAACAAAAAGCAGGGCACCATTCGCGTCTGTGTTGATTATCGGGACCTTAATCGGGCTTGTCCAAAAGACAACTACCCAACCCCCTTCATCGACCAGATCATCGACAATTGTGCCGGAAGCGTCATCTTCTCATTCATGGATGGCTTTTCTGGTTACAACCAAATTGAGATCAACCCAGCCGACCAACATAAGACGGCTTTCATCTGCCCGTCGGGAACGTTTGCATACCGCAAACTCCCATTTGGCCTTAAAAATGTTGGCGCCACGTTTCAGTGGGCTATGTCGTATGCCTTCCATGATATTAAGGACTTTGTGGAACCTTACTTGGACGATCTCCCTGCTCATTCAAAGCAGCACGAGTTCCACATTGATCATCTGACGACCATTTTCCTCAGATGCAGACGGTACAATATCCGTCTGAATCCTCATAAGTGTATCTTTTGCGTTGAATCTGGACGCTTCTTAGGATTTATCGTTTCGAAGGATGGGATCCGCATTGATCCCTTAAAGGTGGAGGCCATCATCAACCTACCATGCCCGACCGATGTGACGAAACTTCAAAGTCTCCAAGGGAAGGCGACTTATTTACGACGTTTTGTTTGTAATTTCGCGGAGAAGACTCAGGGCTATATGAGACTACTCAAGAAGGAGGTCCCGTTCATTTGGGACGATCAAGCTCAAAAATCCTTCGACGGTATCAAACATGCCATCACGCATGCCCCCATACTCCAACCGCCTAATTATTATCGAGATTACATCTTATATCTCGCCGCTTCTGCTATCACTATCACCATGGTTTTGGTACAGGAGGATCAAAATGCTCGGGAACATGTGATATACTATGCAAGTAAGGGTCTAGCTGATGCTGAAACTAGACACTCACATGTCGAAAAACTCTCTTTCACGGCAGTCATTGCTGTCCAGAAGTTCCAGCACTACGTCTTGCTTCGCGCCACCACCTTCATTGCCGACTCGAACCCCATGTACCACGTACTGACACGTCAGGTGCTTGGGGGCAAGTATTCACGCTGGATTGTGATACTGCAAGAATTTGATCTTCTTTTCGAGAAAGCCAAGTCTAAGAACTCTTTGGTGTTTGCCGAGCTCATTTGCGACCTTGCCCGTTTTGATGCAGAAGTTGAGCACAATGACTCCTTTCCAGATGAATCATTGTTTCTCATCCATACGGTTGTCCCGTGGTATGGATATATCTCATTTTATCTTCACACCCAACGTTTCTGCCCTCAACTCTCTTGTGACGACCGTCGTAAGATACGTCACCATGCAAAGTATTATTTCATCATTAATGATACTTTGTATCGCCATGGCATTGGTTCAATTCTTCGACGTTGTCTCACTCATGATGTGGCTGAATACGTTCTGAATGACTGTCATGCTGGGGCATGTGGCGGTCACCTCTCTGGGATGGCCACAGCCCAGAAGATTTTGCACGCAGGATATTTATGGCCTACTATCTTCAAAGATTGTATTGAGGCCGCAAAAGAATGTCCTCCTTGCCAACACTTCCATATGAAGAAGCGCACTCATCCCGCCCCGTTACATCTGGTTATTGTCGTTGGCCCATTCGCAAAATGGGGCATTGATTTTATGCATTGTAAGCCTACCTCGGCCAGGGGGCATAGTTACATCATCGTAGCTGTGGATTACTTCACAAAGTGAGCTGAAGCTATGCCTACATACCAGAATGATGGAAAAACTGCCACACTCTTCATGTTCAATCATGTAATAGCACAGTTCGGAGTTCCTCAGGCAATTGTGACCGATCATGGTTCTCATTTTCAAAACCATATGGTTGATGAATTGAGCGACAGGTTGGGTGTTCGCCATGAAAATTCAACACCCTACTACCCGCAATCCATTGGACTGGTCGAGGCCATTAACAAGGTCTTGAAAACTATGGTCCAAAGGATCGTAGGGACACATAAGTCCAATTGGCACAACATGCTCTTTTCAGCGTTATGGGACTACCAAAATTCCGTCAAAACCGCCACAGGCTTCACTTCTTTCCAATTGGTATATGGATTGGAGGCTGTTCTGCTGATAGAGTGCGAAATTCCATCTCTACAACTTGCTGTCGAACTTCTTCCTAACACTACTGCTGAGGAAGAACATCTCTTGCACCTAGCAAAACTTGACGAGTCTCGCCGAGATGCAACTCTTGCTAATGAAGCGCACAAGAAACGCATCAAGGCCCAATACGATAAGTCAATTGAACCTCATATCTTTAATGAGGGTGACCTGGTCCTCACTTACGACCAGAAGCACGACAAACTAGGAGCATGGAAGTTCGAGTCCATGTGGCATGGACCCTACATAGTCAAACGTGTGTTGGAAAAAGGTGCTTACGAGCTGGAAGATTATGATGGAATCTCTTTGGGTGAACCCCATAATGGGTTTTACCTGAATAGATACTATGCTTCATCCCTCATGCATGGACTTACTTGTATATACTGTACATGGCGTGTTTTTGTGTTTTTGTGTGGTGTGATGCATTTCTTTCTGAGTGTCTTTTGATCTTGTTTCCACTTCTTATACCATGTTCTATCTGCGTGTGCAGATGGCAACGTGCTATGGATTCAAGGATGGCGCCCGCCAGCATACCCGTAACCTTGCTTCGACAGCCTGGGTACTGTATTCCCCAACAGGTGAGCTCATTAGCTCAAGAGGAAGTTGCCCAGGGTTTCCGACCAACAATGCCACAAAATATCAGGCAGTAATCGGAACCCTAGCTAATGCCATTTCCTTGGGTATGAACCACATTGTCATCCATATGGATGCTCAATTAGTGGTTTCCCATCTGAACCGGGTGTACGCCATCCGTGATCCCACCTTACTCTGTCTCTTCAAACGAGTACGTCACCTAGAAATGTCATTTGAATCCGTTCAATACCTGCACATTCCACACACACACATCATTGACCAACTTCATTTTGGATTAGTACATCGCACACACATAATACTCATAATATGTAAAAGCATTCACAACATGTAAATATAATGTATAAAAGCAAACATGTAAACAAGATCACATCACTAATCATTTTAAAAACACATAATGTATAAATCGCTGGTAATGTCTGTATATATATGTCGCTCAAAAAGTAGTGTTGGTACAAAATCTGAAGCATCATAGCTTTTAGTAGTACAAAATCTGAGGCCTCTAATCTCTCAGTACAAGTATGAAGTGTCATCAGGCTTGGCTCATGACCCGTACACCACCCCTAGCTCGAACGGCACGCTGTCGCTGGGTGAGGAAACAGTCTACGGTCCGAGCCACCTTGCAGAGTAAGGCATTGAAGCACATAGACGCTCCAACCTCATATCTCTGCATGGGCCTCGGTAAGTCATCGATAGCTGGCTCCGGTACCTCCACCGTCAGCTGGGATAGGTTCCTGTACACCTCCTCCATCTCCTCGATGGCAGCATGAGCACCTGCAGGAACGACTGCCTCCCCGCCTCTGTCTCTCCTCGCCAGAAGAGAGAGACCCACTGGCCGTACGGGGCCCACATCTGCACACACATATTACATACTTGTTAGCACTACATCAAAAAAATGATATAATATATAAAACTGAAAATACAAGGGTTTTGTTCTCACATAGGTCACCCCATGCTGCACCCTCTGGCAGCACCAAGTCGGGATCCTCTCGGAAGTCCATACCGTTATATGGAAAGTCCTTGACCATAAGTAACTAGCCCTCTAGCTAGCTGAAAAACCTGGGACCAAAGCTAATGATGGGCCCACCACCATGACGGGTCATGACCTCAGCCCATCTGAGCATATGGGGATCCCTGGGCTCCCTGTCATCAAGTAATAACTGCGGATGTAGAAGAGGAATCCGCTCCAAGAGGAATGATGCTATGATCGATCCATACCCGAACTGCTTGAGCTCCCCTCACCGACACTTGGTTAGCTGAGCTCGGATGTTTGCGAGGAGACCCTCGCACCAGTTGAAAACCATGGGGGACATACAGTCCTCCGCATACAACATCTGGGCCTGAGTAGCCATCTGTGGGGCTTGGCTACCTGCCACCCTAGTAATGGTAAGTAATATGGTCCGTAGTGGACGGCTCACCACATCTCTGATGAGAATCTTCCCGCTGGAAGGACGAGAAGTAGCAACACAGTGCTGTGACACTATGTCCTCAACTATACGGTCATTAGCCCGTGTCACAGTGAGTTGTACAACGTCCCCTCTTCGGGACAAACCGATCAGAAAGTAGATATCCTCAATGTCAATCGTGACGATATGCTCACCTATCACAAAGTATTGTTGGGACGCATCCCAACTCTGGAGCATGTGTGTCAGTAGCGGGATCTGGGCTCTCATCCCCTGTATCTCAAACAATTTGAGCAACCCGCAGTTTCTTAAAGCATCCACGCATTGTGGATCATTTGCAGCTTGTTCATCCTCAAGTTCGTGTTCTCTCTCTCGCCACTCCAATACCATTTTTGCTTGTTGATAACCTGCCAAAAGGGACATTTAAACCCTGTTAGGTTCTTCCTCAACTTTCACAAACTCATTTTTTGGATTATTTTTTATGTTTGGGTTTTGGGTTTCCGTCGTCGCACCGTGCCTTTAGGTAAAGGGCAACGTCGTCACATCTCTCGTTTTCGAGACTTACGACTACTAGGCCTCGTCACAGGTCCCGAAAGGGAAACCTGCGACGAGTCGAGGGCGCATCAAGCCCTCCATAACACCATCAAAAACCCAAAAAATGAATGTAAAAACAAAGAGTAAACCATTGGAAAGTTGCAGGATGAGATTTAGGCCTACCTGGTCCGGACGATTGGTGAAATGGCGGATCGTAGCTCCCGAAATCGACAAAGGAATTTTTTGCTCCAAATTGGTACTTCTCCACCCAAATTGGCAATTTAAACAATGAAATCTATTTTTGGCCCATATTTCTATTTATAAATAGAATGGAATATTTCTTTCAAATATTTTGATGCTTTTGGGCCATTTACAATAGTTTTGATCGTTTGTCATTATATTTGGGACTATTTGACACTTTTCCTAGTGTACAGGAGTCGTAAAGTGGTCTTTTGTGTCGTTTCTCGCATCACCAACGGTAACTACAGGTATGAACACCCCTTTGAATGTTTTGTTATTATTGTTTTAGTTAGTCATAATTATTGCATGAGGATGAGTTTACTCTTCGTTTGTTCTCGTACTCACATAACTATGAGAACAAGTGCCGAGTTATGATTTATCACTTTTCCGGGCTCGTTAAACTTCCACGGAAAAGGACACCCCCCAGAGTCTACCATTAAGCTCTTTTCAGGCTCTCAAAAAATGAAAAGATTGCCAAGTGAACTTGTCGCGTTCACGCTTGTTAAAGTATTTCAATGGTCATCTTCCTGGTGATAGTTTACCCCTTTTTCGGACCAGGAGGAACTAATTACGAAAAAGGAATACTCCAGCCAATCATGACTGGAAGAATCCTCTCTCGCGTTGTTTTACCCTTTTTCGGGCGATGAGGCTAACTTTATGAAAAAGGATCATTGGAGTCTTCTTTAATTCTTTTCAGACTCTCTAAACATGAAATGATGACCGAGTTTACCTTCTATGGACTCGTTAAATTTTCACATTAAAGGGCCCGTCATGGGACGAACCCCTCCTATCCTAGGTTCGAAAAATATTTGGGATTGGACTCATCTATGAGATGAGCTTTACCGAGCATCTGGTTACCCTCATCAAGCTCGTAAAAAACACATGAGGCACTCATCATTCATGATGGGGAAAAAGGAAAGTGTTTGTGTTACATACCTTAGTGGCAGTATATAGTTGTTCTTGAACATGGCACTCATCTGCATTTGCATACAGTACTTGGGTCATCTATTTTTCCATGAGTCCCGGCTTACTTTCTGAGTCTTGTTACTCCTCTGAGTCATTCTGAGAAAGCTTCCATCATCAGTTGCTCTCATCATGAGTTTACATCATTGACTCTTGATTGAAATATTTCATCTTGCGTTCGACTTCAAATCATTTATTCACGCCTGATGATATGTACTATAATACCTTGGGAATCATTGACATCAATGGTGATCTCCCTCGCACTTGTTAACGGTTTACATCAATGACCAGTAATCAAGTGGTTTCTACCATGTTCGAAGTCAAGACATTTGTAATCACATGGATAGATTCGTATCGTTGCGGGTTCAGTTTGAAGACCCTGGGGACTCATGTTTTATCCAGGTTGCGATGGATTTGTGCTGAGTCATATTACACAGATCCACTTTTGTATTGGTCGCGGCTGTGTTATCATCTCATCATGGATCTACGCTTGTGTCCAGTAGCCATGATTGTGTTCAGTCGATCATTACTACCATGGATCTGCAATGTATTGGTCGGCAGCCATGTTGTACTTCATATGAGATTGTCTATTCAGAGTCAGTTGTACTGCATCATTGTCCTTCATTCGTCAAGCCTATTGCCATTATTTCTTTCAAAGCACTTCACCTGTACATCCTTAACAGCTTCATGCTTTGGGTGGCATTCTGTTACACCTAAAATCTACCCATCATTAGATTCAGTGTATACATCCCTGAAGTCACCTGGACTAAGTACTTTCATTTGGGAGGATTTGCACTCAATACTGCAAACTTTTGAGAGGTCGTCGCAAGTTGCACATTAGCAACATGCAACGTCGCAGCTTGCTACACTGCAGGGTGCGACGAGGTCTGTTAATGGGCAAAAATAGCCTATTCGAGATCCTTCTCGAAACTTACCCATTTAGAGGCTTATCCCTTACCTCTGGGAGAGCTGATACTTGACCCCTAACTCTTTGGGAGGATCCCCTATCTCTCTCCTACCATCTCTCAACTTATCCTATCCATACCCTATCCACTTAGTCCTATATAAGTGAGGCTCACTCCCATCCCAAAGGGAGGAAGACTATGGTATCTACATGCTAGTGAAATCTCTCTTAAGACACCTCCATTCACCTATTGGAGAGCTCATACTTCCTTGGAAGGACATGGCAATTGGCTTGGTCAGAGAAGGGATACTGCGTTAAGTCTTTGGTTGTAGTTCTATATCTCTATCATGTACTCCTCTATTTGCAGTAATACCTGAGTATACCTAATTTTTCCAAGCGCTAATTTTTCCACGTGAGTATACCTGAGTTCAACGTCTATTATATTTTGACTAAGATAATAGATAATGTGTTGTTGGAGCTCATCATCCTCCTAAACCAGGACCATGCCAACCATCTCCTCGAACGCAACAATATACAGTAAGAAGTCTCTACTATAGTTGGGAGGACGCATCAAAGGCACCGATACCAACGCTTTCTTAACAGCATCGAAGGACTGCTCGGCTCGCTCATCCCAGATAAAAGGAACGTCTTTCTTCAAGAGGCGCATGAAACCCTTAGTAAGGTTGGCAAAGTTCACTACAAAGTGACATAGAAAATTAGCTTTCCCCTGTAAACTCTGAAGTGTAGTAATTGTGCGCGGGGGAGGCAACCGAAGTATTTCCTCAACCTTTAAGGGGTCGACTCTAATCCCATCCTTTGAAACGATGAATCCTAAAAGGAGACCAGTTCTCACACACAAGATGCACTTATGCGGGTTTAACCAGATCTTATAACGACAACATCTTTCAAATACAAGGGGAAGGTGATCCGGATGATCCACCCTCTTACGGGAGTGAGCAGCAAGATTGTTTAGATAAGCCCCCATGATATGTTTAAGGTCGCGAAACCCAAAGGTCTTTACTCGCTAAAACATTGCTCCAACATTTTTAAGGCCGAAGGGCATTTTTCGGTATGTGAAAGTACCCCAAAGATAAATAAATGCAGTCTTGTGTTGATCCTTTGGTTTAATATGGATCTGATTATATCTTGAAATACCATCCATGCAAGAATAAATCTCGCTTCCCGCACACTCATCCAAAATCTGATCAATAAACAGCGTGGGAAAGTTATCCTTATGACATGCTTTATTTAGATCTCTAAAGTCGGTGCACACACAGATGGTTCCTTGTTTCTTGTTTACGGGAATAGGATTGGATACCCATTTGGTTAAGGGAACCAGATAGATGAAGATAGCTTTAAGGAGCTTCTCTACCTCTACTTTGATAGCGGGTTCCTTCCTAGGATTCACCGCTGACAAGTGTTGCCGAACAGGTTTAGCATGAGGGTAAGTTTTAGTTTCATGTTCGACAATACTAGGGTCTATACCTGGAATCTCTTCATAAGACTAGGAAAAAAAATCCAATAACTCTTGAAATAAATCGGTGTCGATTCAAACTTCTTGAGGGGCGCATTCTGCGTCGATATACAGATTCTCCACTTTTCCAGGAGTTCAAGAAATGTCGATCAGAATGTTGGGAGCAATGTTAGCCATGTTCCCTTCCGTGTATATCCCATGCGTATCCAAAGGGACCACAGGGTGACCGAATTTCTTGCTTAGAGTCAACTGAAACTCGTCTTTCTCAATCCTTTCAATTGCAGGAAGGAAATAGGATCGATGATGAAGGTCTTCCCAAGGCTTGTCGAGACCATTCATGCCCTCGATAATGGCTTCATCTGAAGGTAAATTATCATCAAGGCAATCATGCGAACAAGATGAGTTGACCGCCCAAGCCGATGGTAAAGCAGGATCCTTCTCCTTCGTCCACAAAGACGAAAGATCAGGGTCTGCAGTGACTTGTTGTACAACTTGATAAGAAACCTCAGTTGCAAACAGTGGCATAGCCATTTCGATGTGTGTATGTCCTTCACACGATCCAATCATGGAAGGGAGAGTCCATGGATTGTTAAAATATGAAGTGCAAAATGACACTGAACTCAATGACGAGGGAGCATCATCGGAAATGGAATCAATAAACATAATTAGCGCCAAAACATTAAAGATTCCCATGAGAGAGGAATACGTCCCGACACCAATATTCTCAATTTCCTGCTGAAAAATTTATATCTTAGGTACTGTAGATCTCGGTGATGCAGTGGAATTGGAACTAGTAAAAGATAACTGGTCAATAGTTACGATATTACCTTCATGAGGAAAGCAAATCACTTCAAATATGGATGAAATGACCGCTTTCATAGCATAGATCCAATTCTGACCCAATAAAATATTGTAGTGAAGGGGTGCATCAACCACCTCGACCTCTATCGGCACAGACTTCCCACCCAACTAGACCTGGAGAGAGGGAACGATACCATGCGGTCTAACGACCGTCCATCAAATGCGGTCAACATGGTCATAGAATTCGATAAAGGAGGCGAGCCAAGGGACTCCCAACAAGATAACGACATCACCGACAAAGAAGCACCTTCGTCAATGATAGTGCGCTTAACAGTCGTAGCAAAACACTCCACATGGACTTGAAAATCCACAGGGTAAGCTAAGCGAGGCTACACGTCAGCAATATCAAACTTAATGACACTGGGGCCACTAAAATCAAGAGCTCCCAAGGCAGATAACAAGGCATTCCTCTGTGAAGGACACATCTAGAGTACCTTAAGGGCCGACATAGCACATGGTGTTTGACCCATATCCTCTACAATAGAATAGTTATGGGCAGCTTGAGCATTAGGATTGTGAGTCGAGTGCTTAAGGAATCCTTTTGGAATGCGTGGCACGGGATCGGTCTTATCAATCTGCAAGGGGATTTCAGAGGAGGAGGCTCTTTCCCCATAGAGGGTTGCAGAGGGTTATAATCGCGAGAGCGAGTAGAAACATTGACCTCCGACTATACCATGTTAACACATCCATGACCACCATTGTGGGCCAAATGGTTTGAAGTTCCAACAGACCCATTTCCGTTGGTAGAAGCACTCAAAGTCATGTTTTGGTTATGAGGAAGTATATTAGTCAACACAAATGGTCTTTGTGCAAGGAGCTTTGAGGATTCATCCATCATGGGGCACAAGTGAGTGAGGTGATCTTGCGAGCAAATATTACAAGGAAATTTCACCTTACGTTTTTGCTTCTTGTCCCCACCAAAATTGTTGTCATTCTTCTCATTATTTGCATTTCCCTTATTATTATTGTTGTTCCAACCCTTATGGTTGTTATTCCCCTTTTTTATTTCCTCTGCGTTGTTGGTTACCCTTTGGATTTTTTGACTGCATGGACTGTACATCCGACGACTGGGTGGGAGAGGATGAAGTCGTAGCTTATCCTACTGCAAACTGGTTAATAGACAAATTTTGCATATGGTTTGTCACCTAGTCTGCAGCCTTAGCTCTTGTGAAACATATTATGCCATCGGCATGAGGTCCTAGATTTGGTTTAGACTCGTGGCTAGATCACGGTGCATCTGGTATAATCTCATAGAGAAGTCGAGACTAAGCATATATCAATTTTAATTCATGAGCTTTAAATATGGCATGTTCCTCAGTCGTAACTCCGGATGTTGAAACATCCTTCGCAATATAAGGTAAAAGTGACTTAAGGAACCATTCCAAGAGAAACTCTGGCGGAATATTGGCTTTAATCATCCTCTTTTGTCGACGCCAATCCTGAATGTGATCAGAAATATGGGTGGCTTTGTCTTGATGGAACATCGATAGGATTTCCATGCCTGCGTCTTAAATTGGTTAAGAAAAACCAAGTACAAATCGTTAAAAGTCTAGTACATGCGCCCAAGCAAGTTGATGTACCATTTCATGGTTGGCCCTATAAGGGTGCATTGAAATAGTCTCAAACGAATGGAGTTGTGATTCAATGAATTTGACGAGCACCAAAGGTGAAAAGTAGTAACATGATCACAAGGATCCTCACCCTTCTTACCTTCAAACTTTGGAATGTCCGAAGGAAGCTTAGTGGGGAGCAAAGGCCATGACAGGTCGTGACACACCGGATCATTCATAAGTCTAGATAAATCTGGTAAGTTCAAAGTGGCTAAGAATGGGAGTCGTGGTTGTAAAGCTTGAGGCCATGCTCCCGAGAAAGACTAACCTTGTGGATACATGCCTGTATGCATAGGAATTGATACATGGGCCACAACGGATTCTGGTAAAGACCTTGACCTTGACCAGTAGGATAGTATCCTCCTCCAAATTGATTCATATAAGGATGAACTGATATTTGCATAGAAGGAACACCCTAGGAAGGAAAAGAAATGTTCTTAAAATTGCCCATAGGATTTTACAAGTTGCCCCCTAACGAGTGGGGAGGCATATATCCCCCCGAAGGAGGAACTCCAGCTGAAGGGTGTCCTACATTAAATGATACATTCCCACCCAAGGGGACGAACGAACCAGGAGGAGGATGCACTATGAGAAAGGCATTCGTAGGGACTGGTGTAGTAGAGGATAAGCAGACAGATGAAATATATGAAGTGGAACCACTGCCTACATGCCCACTTCCACCCACAAAAGGATTGAAACTGGTATTAGGGGCTGATGAATGGGGAGGCCATACCTCGACAAAAGGAGAAGAGGGAGGGATATGACCACTCATGAACTGATATGCAGTGAAGGGGGTTGAGATACCCCCAATACCAACACTAGAGGTTCTACTAGACACTGGTATGGAATATGGGATATTGGTTGAAGGATGAGGCATGCCAAATGTAAAAGGATTAGTGGTTTCAGGAACCAGTGAAGCATCATCGCTCGATAATGCTACGGAAAAAAAGTGGATACATGATCAGGATACCAAGCATTCTCAAAAGTATTCGTGCTGATGGGCTAAGACGAACCAGTCATGTGAGAACCAGTAAACATGGGAGTCCCAGGGACCAAGGAATAGAAGAAAAAAGAGTCCCATTGACTCCTCCACAGCTTGTCGAAAATGGTGTCAAAGGGATCCCCAAAGTATCGGACACAGAGCTCATAGTGAGAATTCTCTAAGGCTCGCGGTGTGATAAATAAGGACCACCAATGATCTCTCTACGCCTCTTGTGGCGAGGATGCAGAGGATCACTAGGTGGTAAACTCACTAAACGACAAGAGCGACGGATAGTCAGAACTCAATCCACGATGACTCCAAAGAGTCACAAAAACCAAAATTGATCCCTGCGGCTAACTAACTGATAACGAGCACACTCCTAAAGAAGTTAGGACAAGATGCACACACATAGACAGAGTGGCTAAAGGGCCTCCTGACACTATAGAAGGTATGCCTCGCTTAGGAGGGACCTGAGACTCCACTACTACAGCTGGAGGTATAAACAAAACTAGTTATAAGGCCCCTCAACTTCAATGCACAATGCAATGTACTGTCTGACCCATATCTGGCCCAGGACACTCACAGAATAACCCCTGCAAGTACCCTCTATGGTACCTAGGATTGGAAACTATGGTCACCACGTATAACCAAATGCTCAGGCGAACAGTCGCAGGTCGGATCCACCGTATGGGCAGGGTAGCAAAGGATGAAGCTCAAGAAGCACCTAGGTGCCTCAAGAACCCCCAGATACGAATAAATCCAGGATATATCTCCAATGCTAGGAAGGTCGCGGAGGGCTATCTCCTCAATCGAGTTTCATGTCACCTCGTGCTTAACTCGTGTGTCAGGCGAGCCTCCTGAGAACACCAATTATACAATGGGTTTCACCACTCCCTAGAAAGACACCTAATGTTTAGTTTCATAGCCTTGGAGAAGTTTACTCACACAATCCTATTTCAAGACTCTAAAACCTATACTTCTTGGTGCACCCTATAAAATAAAAATGTTTCTAAACAATTTTAAATTAAGCGTCAATTTTAGTTGGTTGTGCTTACTCAAGGGGATATGGTTGTGCGACTAATGATGTTGTGACTCAAAAAAAATAAAGAAGCATACATAAAAACATTGCTAAGTGATAGACTTGTATTTCAAAATAAATTTGTATGCCACTAAATGAAATGGAACTATGATCTCTTTCAATTTCAAATGGCAATGCAATCTTTCCTAAAATGCCAAGACTAATGCAACTCCAAATAGAAATGCAAGTGCTTAATTCAAATGCAAAATGCAAGTATTTTTCTATTTTTAAAATTTATGAATGAAAATGCAATATTGAACCATGAACTTCTCAGATTATGCAGCAAGTACAATGAGACTAACCAAGAAAGACACCAAGAAGCATGGCTCAAGCAAGCCAAAAAACTATAAATGAGAAAAAATGACAAAAACTAATTTAATTAAAAACAAATAAAAAGAGAGCTTCCAGTCACTATAAAGGCACCAAATAGACTGCACAGAGTCCCAAGAAGACTCAACAACATTCATAATTCAACCAACAAACACCTAAATAAAGACATGGGCTTAAAAGTGAGGTGTACGCGACTATGTGACCAACAACAACATATGTATGCAAGCAGAACACAGGCGGAACGCATATGTACGAAGTCAGGGCTAAGTCAACCCACGTGGGTGGAGAAAATACTCAACAAAATTAAGAATGAATCCAAATTCCTCAAGATAAAAACAATGTATAGGTTGCCAAGCTACCAATGACACAAAAAATCAGAAAAAAAAAAAATGGAGAGCAATAAGAAGGAGAAATCGCCCAAAGAGACCCCAAACGGAGGCTCCCCAGTGGATTCGCTAATTTTGTTATGGAGAAAAACTTCCTATGGATTGGGGTGGAACACAATAGACAAATTGACCCAAGAAATAGACTCCATTCTCAAGTATGCTAGATAAATGTGAAATTCCAACAACAAAAGAGAAAACTCTTACCTCAACCAGATGTTTGAAGAAGACCACTGTTGAGCTCGAAATACAGTGCTCCTTACCTACAACTTGTCCTCAAAAACAAATATATATATATGCGCATATGGAATATAGATATAAATTGTTAGCATAAAAACTAGCATAATTCATTAACATATTTAACAAATATACCTAAGGAAAATAGCATAAACATTTGTAACATGTAGTGGACAAGAAAAGAGTATTTCTATTAATGAAACACGCATAAGTACATAGTGACAACCTTCTGTAGGAAACTCGTCGGAACCGAGAACTAAGTTCCTCCACCTAGGCCTCCACCACTTGAATCCTCCATGCAAAGGTAAGCTCACAAATTCAAGGAGTATTTGGGTTCTTCCTTCACAATATCTGGAAGATCTTGGGAAATGAACATCAAATAGTTCAAATAACAAGGACAGAGGGATGTAGACTCAAGGAAATGGTAATGGGGCAAAATTTCTCCAGAGTTTCCTTACTCTCTAGTTTCTCCTCTTCTCATTCTCCACAATAGCTCAATATATAATCCTCAAAGGAGGTGGAGGGTCGAATAGGAGCATTTTCCAGCATATGGAAGGCCAAGGATCAATATGGTCATTACTTGGGAAGGAAAACTCCAAATATTTGTAATTTTGAACATGAAACCCGATGTACGTGGGTTGCAATGGAGCAACATGCGTATACCTAGGCTGTAGTGTTGTTAGGGTGCGTACAATAACAAAAATGTGCTTTTGAAGGGTTTCTCTGAGCAAGAGGGATGATGTGAGTCTATAGAGGGACATGGAAAGGCCATCAAGGCATGTTACACAAGGTGTGGCAAATCATGCTATAACATAATGTAGTGTATTGAGAGTTTTATCTACAATGTAGCATTTAGTAACCTCTTACACTTTCAAATGACATTAGCTCACCATTTAATCACAAAAGGTGTTAATGGAAAGTCAAAAGCCTAAATCCTTAGTCTTTCATATAGGAGTCATAGTGTTTCATGAATTAACATATTATATCACACAAAAACATTGGCTAATCGTTTTAATCATAAATCATGTAACTGGAAAATCAAAAGCATACTCTACAATTAAAATATTTTTATAATACAAGAACCATAATATTACTAGTTATAAAACAAATTTAAAGAGAATTGAAGATAGAAGAAGCTTGACGAGGAGTGATAGGGTTGCGTTTAGCTAAGGTTGTGGAAGTCAAGTGGAATTGAAGAGGAGTTAATGGATTACTCCAAGTATCCTTTTGAGGGGAGGGTCGTATTCTATAAGGGGGTGGTTTCCCTAGAGGATCCACAACTGTTAAGGGGTCGACGGGGTAATGAAGTTTTGGATCCAAACTCTGATATCAATGCCCCTTTCCAATCATACAATTGTTGGCTAATTTTTCATCACCTACTTCTAAGCCCGCAAAGGATTCACTACAAGAAAAAACGCCTATGGTGATGGGTGAAAAACGTCACCATAACCTCATTCGTGACGGTCAAAAGGGCCTTCGTCACCAAAACATGAACGCCACCAAAGGCAGTGTAGCCAAAAGGAAAAGGAGATATCAAGACGTGCTAAATCCATCACCAATAAGAATCAATCGTGACAGTTAGAGAACGTCGTTAATTCCAAAGGACAATAGTGACATAGCTTTAATGACCGTCGCCATAAACTCATTGGTGACGGTTAAAATGGCCTTCGTCGCCAAAAAATCGAACGTCGCCAGAGGCAGCGTAGCTAGAAGTGAAGGAGATATAGAGACATGCTAAGTCCATCACCAATAAGCATCAATTGTGATGGTTAGGGACCATCGCCAATTCCAAAGGAAAACAACGACATAAATTTAATGACAATCACCATAACCTCATTGGTGACGGTTAAAATGGCGTTCATCACTAAAAACCGAACATCACGAAGCCAGCGTAGCCAAAAGTAAAGGAGATATGGAGATGCGCAAGGCCCGTCACCAATAAAAATTATTAGCGATGGTTAGTGAATGTCGCCACACATTAGGACCATCACTAATAAATTGTTATTATTCATGGTCAGTGACTGTCGCCAATGGAAAAGAATAGTAGTGACATATGTTTAATGACTGTCATCATAACCTCATTGGTGATGCACGACAAAGGACCATTGCCATTTCGATTCAAATTTAAAAAAAAAAATGTTACAAACCTTCAAGGGTAGTCACAAAAGTTTCATAAATGGTGACGATTGGAAATAAAACAACCCTTCAATGCAAGCATCTGTACACACATCCAACCCTGAATTATTTTTCTAAATTAGCCATAAAATCGAGATACTACCAAATTATAATTCATGAAGAAGATATCCTCGAAACTGCTTTCTACACTCAGGAAGGCTTATATGAATTTCTAGTCATGCCTTTTGGTTTATCCAACGCTCTGACAACATTCCAAGTTGTGATGAATGACTCATTACGTCTGTACCTAAGGAAGTTCATGCTGGTCTTCTTTGATGATATCCTAGTGTACAACAAAAACTGGAACTCACACCTCAAGCACGTTGAGACAATGTTGAAGCTCTTGAAAGAAAATAAGTTTGACACTAACAAATCCAAATGCAGTTTCAGACAAAAAGAAATAGAGTTTTTGGGACATATTGTTTCGGCTAAAGGAATTAAGGTAGACCCCAAGAAAATTGTGGCAATTATTGAGTGGCCTACCCCTAAATCGATCACATCATTAAGGGGATTCCTTGGTCTGATAGGTTACTATAGAAGATTTGTTCGAAACTATGCACAAATTTTGGCGTCGTTAACATCACTATTAAAAAGGGATACCTTCATGTGGGATAAAAAAGCCAAAGATTGTTTTGAAAAGTTGAAAACCTTAATGACATCAACTCTAGTCTTGACAGCCACAGATTTCACAAAAACATTTATCCTTGAATGTGATGCTTCAGGGACAGGTGTAGGAGCCTTGCTCATGCAAGATAAACATCCCATCGCTTATGAGATTTGAAAGTTAAAACCAAATGAGCAAATAAAATCTACATATGACAAAGAGATGTTGGAAATAGTGCATGCCTTGGTAAAGTGGAAGCAGTACTTGTTGGGAGCTAAATTTATTGTCAAAACAAATCACAACATCTTGAAGTATTTCCTAACCGAAAAAATGTCTTGTTGAAGCAACAAAAATGGGTGAGCAAAATCCAGGTTTTTTATTTCGACATTCCATACAAAAAGGGTGAGGAAAATTTGGCTGCAGACCACTTATCAAGGAAGCATGAAAATGATGCCATATTATGTGCCATTTCCATAATCATTGCGGAATGGATCTCAGAGGTCCAAACCAAGTATGCCAAAAACCCAAAAACAAGAAAGATAATAGAAGAAGTTGAAAGCAACAGGGTAGTATATTCCAAATACTCATGGCAGAAAGACATACTATGGTACAAACAAAGGATGTATTTGCCCAGCTCTTCAAAATTCAAAACTCAAGTCTTAAAAGAGAACCATGATTCTCCAACATCTGGCCATGTGGGATTTTTCAAATCATACCACAACATATGTCAATCCTTCTTTTCGAAAGGGATGAAGAATGATATCCAAAAATATGTGGTTGAATGTGATACTTGTCAACGACAAAAGTTTGAAACAGTTGCTCCTCCCGGGCTTCTCCAAACCCTTCATATCCCATGTCAAAAATGGTTTGAAATATCCATGGATTTTATCACCGGTCTTCCTCCATTGGAAGGGAAGGATATCATATTCATAATTGTAGAATGATTAACAAAATATGCTCACTTCATTGGAATGTCATCAACGGCAAAAGATAGCCAAGTTGCGGATACTTATGTAAAAAATATATTTAAGCTCCATGGGTTCCCCACGGTTACTGTCAGTGATAGGGACCCCAAATTTACTAGCCATTTTTGGAAGGAATTGTTCCACCAAGTGGGGACTTCATTAACCATGAGTACCTCTTACCACCCCCAAACAGATGGACAAGCCGGAGTGGTCAATAAGTACCTTAAAGGATACAGGAATTTTGTGAACGATTGCTAATCACAATGGATAAATTAGCTACACCTTGCAGAATGGTGGTACAATAGTACATATCAAACCGCAACAAAAATGTCCCCTTTCGAGTCCCTATATGGGTATCCACCTCCTTTAGCGAAAGAGTATGTCATCAATAATTTCAAGGTTCGAAGTAGGTGATTGGGTGTTTGTTCGTCTACAGCCTTACAAACAAATGTCGTTCAAAAATTCCAAAAATCATAAACTTGCGCCCAAAACACTCATTTACACTTGTAAACACAATAGCAAACTAGCCCTTATCTTCTTCAATTACAATGTTAAACAACTTTACGTAATCATCCTTTTCTTATGTTAAATTAAGAAGACATATATAGTTGGAAATTACAAATAATGAAGAACATAGATGATTGAAAATCAGATTTGCAATTACAAAAGTTTGGATAGCTAAAAACTCCATTAATATGCATAAGATGAATTTCATGTACATACTACAAGCTTATCACAAGGCTCATACAATCCACTGGGTATCCAAAACCCTCGATAGAGAAAACCAAGAAAACCCTAACTAAACCAAGGAGATCCAACTAGAATGAATCACTCAAGCAAGTCCTCCAAGGCAAGACATGTGCTCTTCTTTTTTCATTTTTTTGAGTACAACCTAGGGTATTACAAAATGCTAATCTTCTATTTTCCAAAGGATGAAACCCTAACCATAGACTTCAAATACTCCGACAAGATCAAGAAATCCTAGTGACTCCACAGTAAAGAGAGAGAGAGAAAGAGAGAGAGAGAGAGAGAGAGGACTAGTGTGCTCCACTTTATCACATCTCCAACACAAGTGTGATAAATATAAATAAGTTGTAATTTTGTGTCGTGAAAGGACTCTCTTGTTCCTCTATATATATGAGAGGTAAGGGATGCTAATAACGCATATGTGGGTTAATGCTCTCGCATACAACCTATAACAACACATGTAGCCTCACACATGTGGAGCGTTATATTCCAAGGGTAATGTCAAGCTTCGAAGCGAGGTCATCCATAAGAAAGGGTCGAAATGCAATAGCGCTCCATGAGGCGTGTCCAATGCTCCTCCTACAAGTCTCCAAAGGCTCCATCAATCCTGGTAATCCATGTACTCCATTGGGTCCACTCCCCTTGCATGGAAATTGTTGATGATTGTAGCTTAGACAGGTACTTATGCATAGGCTAAGTGTCTAGCATGAAAGAGTCGTCCACATTACCTCTCTAGGTACTTGCTTGAGAGAGCAAGTGACTTTTGTATCTCTTTCCTAAGTCTAACTTAAGAAAAACACATTAATTAACTTAATGTTGGCTAATGACTAAAAGTGAACTTAAGATTAAGTGACATTCATTGATCTTAAGTGAGGCTTGAGATCTAATCTTAGCCATTGATCACTTTGGAGATTAAGGATTAGGGTTTTGGTCATTGAGATGTTATAAAACGAATCCTAAGGAGAGGAGAAGACACAACAACAACACAGAGCGAGTGAGATATCATTGATTGGTTGGAGAAGGAATTTCAACCAAGTGTGTAGGGGAAGGGTTAGAGGAAAGGAGCAAAGGGGCAGTAAGGGAGATAACAGCCAACCAACAAGATCGAAGGATTGATCTTGAGTTTTGTAAGGCTTGGTTATTTGTTGATTTGTATTTTCCTAAGGTGGGCCATATTTATCTGAGGACAAGAGCCTTGGATTTTATCTTAATAAAATCATTATTTATTGGTTCTCCCCATTGGGGTTTTCTAGGGTAAACAAGCATGTCAAATGTGTGAATGATTTCATGTTTTTCGCTGCATAATTAGTTAAGATCATTAGTGTATTTCCATTTATAATTCAACCAGTAAATTATTGAGAACGAAGATCCAGTCTGGTAATAAAAAATTAAGAGAAATTGTCAAAACCCAGCCGTCCTTGAGCCAATTCCAAGGCTCTGTATAGGAATCCATATTATTTTGTGCCGACTAGTGCATGATGCTCTCCTCTAAGATGAAAAATGCCACTCCTCTTAAGTAGGACATTCTCTAAATAAACAACCATCTCCATGTGCCCATCATGAAGAATGCCACCCAAGCTATCAAGAGAACTCTGATGCTCCAATGCTATAGGGAATAATGCCAAGCAAGCACCCAATTGAGGTCAAGCAACCACTGCGTAAACCATCTCCAATGTGCCAATCCATCTCATACCATCTCCCACATGAAAATCCATCATTGACCATCTCCCACATGCAAATCCATCATAGACCATCTAGGGGCTATGGAAAATATCATGAAGCACCCCCAAACATGGTCTAAACACTTTTGGAGGAACCTGAAAGCTAACATCCCATAGTACTTAGCCAAATTTTAATGATTTGGCCTTCTTTAACCAAGCTTGGTAGAAATAACATAACATATTCCATAGGTATGAATTACAAATCAAAGGATAAGGGACCAAACAAACAAAAGGTTTCAAGACACCAAACAAACAAAGAAGCGAAGTCATCAGGTTGGACATGTTTCCCTACCCAAAATACCAAACGAGGGTCTATGAAAAGTAAGCCACGACATAAAATAGGAGTATCAACGATATAATTTATAACATCACATAGGTAACAAGCACAAGCCAAAGGGAACCCACTTGAAGTGAGGTACGATGCTATCACATCAATCCAAGGACTCACACCCGAAAGTTAACTTCAAGATTGACAAAATTTTTACTCTAAGTATTACCTTATAAACCACTTTCGTCTTACAAAAATTACACATGTGGAATTATTATATGGAGAGACACGTTCTACATCCTATTACTAGGTAGATGTGTAATAATTCTATATATCAAAACTTAAATTTATCTTAACCTCAAAAACATGTAAGTGTACTAAATAAATGTGTAATAATTCCATATATCCCAACTTAAATTTATCTTAACCTCGAAAACATGTGAGCGTTGAGAGATATCAAATTCTTTACCATGTAAACTTCCAATTATTATTATTATTATTTTTTATTCAATGAAAACAACCGTACTTTTGTTATTTCCATGAAATCAAAAAGTACATATCATATCCTGAGTAAACCCGGATCTTTGTGATTCTTTCATCACAAATACATATCAGTTTCAAGATAAATCGCTTATCAAAAACTGTAGAAATATACATACATCCCAATTGTTTACAAAAAACACCAAAATTGGCCATCTAAATAGAAGCAATAATGACATTCAGTTCACTTCTGAAAAAAAAAGTACCCATAGAACCAGATAAAGATAATTGTTCATCAATCCACTCTTCCCAGTGGAGAACCCCGGGATCACTTTCTAATGCTTCCTTGGACAAGGCATCTGCAGTGTCGTTGTTTTCTCTATATGTATGTTCAATAGTAAGATCTATAAATCTATTCTTCATTTCCGAAATTCTTTGACACCAGTGATGGATGAAAACATTATCAAGCTGAGACTTCTTGTTGGCCCAGTTAACAATTACTAAGGAGTCATCGAAAACTTTTACTGAATCAATGCCACATAGAAGAGCTACTTTTAAGACTCCCCATAGTCCAAGAAGCTCGGCCTTAGTATTTGAACCAGATCCACAGGCAAGCCAGAATTTTAGAGTGTAGTTCTTCCCACAATTGATTGTAAAACCTGCCCCACATTTGTTATCTACTGAAGCACCATCAAAAAAAGCAATGACTTCCCAATAATCTTCCACAATCAAAGTTTTTCTTCTCTACACATTTTTAGTTTTTTTACATCACTAGCATATGAGTGATATAAATTCTAGAAAGTTATTGAAGTCTGCTTCAAAGAAGGTTCACTATTCTGAAAAATATCATAATTCCTAGAATTCCAAATACACCATGCCATCAAACCTGGAACATTTGTAAAACATCTATTTTTTTTAATCCAACCCTGGTATGCAGAATCGAAATGCATGGTAGTCCAGACATCGTCTAACTTAAGTGAAGCACAAATCGATATCCACAGTCCCAAAGAAAAATCACATTGCACGAATAAATGGACAATAGAGTCATCGTTTTGCCTGCACAGAAGAAATATGCTTGGACCATGTTTGCCCCTACGCATAAGATTATCCGAGGTAAGGATTCTTTTGTTAAATAGAAGCCATAGGAAACATTTAATTTTTTCAAGGATTTTCCACTTGCAGATCGCCTTATACCACCACTTCTTCTGCTCATTTACATGACTGTCAACAATAACCAAATATGTCGATCTGGCTGTAACTTGTCCATTTCCAGAGTTTTTTGCCCATGCCAACTTATCCTTTTCCACTGAAAGCCGAATCCATGCCAAATTTAGATTTTGTAGATATAAGTTCCATTCAACTTGCCAACGACCAGCTAAACCAAGGTCCGAAGCCATGAGCCAATAAGAGCGATCAGGGACTAGTTTGCTATATCTTTCAAATTGATTCAACGTGAATATACCATAGCTTGTAAAATGATTTCGCAGATCACTAGACAAAATACAGTCCTCATTGACTCCCTGAATAGGGTCAATGCCAACAAATATATTGCAGTCGTTCCCCACCTGCCAGGCCAAATGTGAGCTGATCCAGGGAAAGATTTTTAAGAAACCCTTCCAGATGAAGTAGACGTTGCGGGCATTCACACCGGGGCACCATAACCAATTCCAGAGATCCTTTTTTTTATATATTTTGCATGTAATATTTTGGACCATAGATTGTCACCCATTAAGCCACGCCACAGACTTTTTAAAGAAAGAGCATTGTTGAACCAAAAGATGTTTTCAATATTCCAACCACCATAAGCCTTTGGTAGAGATAAAGATTTCCATCTTGCCAAATGATAGTGCCCACCATTGCTCTTACCAGACCAGAGGAAAGAGAACATCAAGCCATTCAATTTATGCAAAACTGTACAAGGAATTTGTGCCAACTGCACCCAGTAAACTGGAAGTCTGCTCATAACTACTTTGAGCAGAACGAGGCGCCACCCAATGATAGATATTTTAGAACCGAACTGTTTAACTTCTTCTCAAACTTGCCAATTAGCCATCTCCAATCCGGAAATTCCATAACAATTTGGTTTTATAATAAACCCCAAATATTTAATACTGTCGTCTATGCCAGCAGCAGAGTAAGGGAGAAAGTTCAGTACCTCATTCAAGACCGGGTTGTCCATCATATCACTGGTGAACATAGACTTGTTCTGACTAATTTGCATCCCTGTTGCAGTACATAAAAGGGACAGAATATCGGATATGACCTTCCACTCGTCCATAGAATCCGATCCAAAGATGATGACATCGTCAACAAATAATAAGTGTGTAATAGTCAAATCCTTTGCAAATTTCACCCATTTGACAATTTTGTTTTCCTTGCATCCTCCATTAAAAGGCTAAGCCCTTCAATCACCAGTAAGAATAATAATGGAGATAGAGGGCATCCTTGGCGTAACCCTCTGTAGCTTTTGAAGAATGGAGTAGGCTTCCCATTGATGAGGACAAAGTAATTTGTTGTCATAACATAGGCCATGATCCAATTAATCACCAACCTCAGCAATCCAATCTGCAAAAGAACCAACTTAAGAAAATCCCAGTTATCCAAATTAAGGAGTTTTGCTTTTTTGTTTTAACTGAGTGCATGACCTCCTATGTAATGCCCACTGCATCCAAAATTTGCCTATCCTCTAAAAACCCAAACTGCTCTGTAGACATCCACTTGTAGAGGAATGGTTTAATCATGTTTGCAATAATCTTCGAAATTATCTTGTATACCAGGTTACATAGAGCTATAGGGCGGAAGTCCTCAAAACTTTCAGATTTATTTCTCTTTGGGATAAGTGTCAGAAATGTTGAGTTTAGGCTCCTTGGCATCCATCCTTCCACTCTTGTGAATTCCACCATTTTCAATAACTCATGTCCTATGATGTCAAAAAAGTTGAGAAACAGGTCGACTGACCAACCGTCCGGACCTGGACTCTTCTCTTTTTTGAAAGCTTTTAAAACATTTGAGATTTCCTCTAATGTTACAGGTCTACCGACCTACAAACCTTCTTCCACCGTAAAGGAGGAGGGATAAAATTTCAGAACTTTCAACTGTGCTTCAATGTTGGATGACTTTGGGTCATTAAAATGTTGCTTGAAATGATTATGAGCAATTTCTTCAATATCCTTTTGTTCAGTTAAGACATTACCAAAATTGTCCTTAATAGACCAAATTGTGTTCACATTCCTCCTATGAGAGGCATATTTGTGAAAAAAATGAGTGTTGTTGTCACCCAACTCCACCCAAATGGCATGACTTTTGAGTCGCCATGTGTTTTCCTCCACCTTCAGAATGTCATTAAGTCTATTATGCAACACCTGTAATTGCATTCTGTCTTCATCCGAAAAGATGCCATTCAAATTGAGTATGTGCAACTGCTTAATTTGCAGTTTAACTAGATTAAGTTCAGTTTGATCTTTAGATTTTTTTAACTTCTCCCACTCTTTTGTTTTTTCCTTTAATTCCTTGAGCTTAAAAATCAATGATTCCACCGGGTTAAGATTAGCAGGGAACGAAACCTATGACCAGTATCCTTTGACCAGATGTAATGTACCCACCCGTGGACCCAATTCTGAGAAGGGAACATGATGCCATTCTCTGAGCTTTTCATAAAACTCAGCCCACTCATTAGAATCATATGAATAAAACACCGGTGTGCAAATACAAATTAAGAAATATGCACAATGGAATTGAAACTCATCCACACACATATCATATGCATACATCATATCAAAACAATCATCAAATTAATGCATTGCAGAAGTAATTAGATAGACAAAAAAAACACTTATCTTCATTGTGTAATTTGTCCCAAACAACTAGCTATGTTGCTGCAACATTCCACCCAACCGTAGGTCTCTGCCCAGCCTGTATTATTTCAGCACTCAGAGACCACCCCCGAGCTGGGCATGATTTCTACAAGGAAAATGGGACATTCAAGCTCATGCACAATCAATTAATCAGTTCATCCAAGCCAAGCTAGTCCATAGCTGGGTTTATCAGGCTAATCAGAACCCTGGATGCTTGCACTCAAGCTCAAGCCAAAACAATGGATTTACCAACAGGATGGCCATAGGTTTTCCCCAAATCGTTTCCAACCAAAAAAGGATTGTGGGATGGGAAAAATAATCACAGGGAGGAAAACGAATTCTCCTCCAGCTATCTAAGCATTCAACAGCCCAAACGGTCTCAATGGAGCCCCAACTCGATTTCCCTTCTTCCCCACTGGTATACAACACAAAAACGCCCTTCCCAACTAGGAGAATGAAGGAGAACACAACAAAATCATGGAGGAAAACGCCCAGGTAGCTCCAAACTCATGAGGGAGGAAAAACTAGCCCATGGATAATGGCTTGGGGAGCAATTCATGGCTCTTTTCTTGCCCAAGAAGCAAAAGGCGATTTCCCATGCAGGGTGGCTCGCCCATACCCGAATTTGGACAACCATACCTCTTATTCCCCAAGGCATTAACTACCTCAACCAACTCTTGTGAGAAATCAATGATTGGGTACAAAAGTCAACATGGGTATTTGAGGGTTTGATGGGTTCTCTCATGGACACATGGCTTGACTTGATTGGATCCAAGGGTTTTAATGTTTTCCCTCCCAATTCCTTGTAAAATCATGCCCCCATCTCTTGTTGCATTACATAGCTAGTTGTGGATAATTGATTAAAATGCATATTTACATGATATTCACAATTCCACCATTCCTGGCTAGCACGCAAACCATATGCACCAATAAATCGATGGCGGGACCTTGGCCTTGAGCTCCTCACCATGATTTTACAACAATATCACATCATTTACATTCAAATGTAATGGGGTCAAGATGGGGGACATTACACCAGATTACAATAATCAGAGCCACTCAACCACGTGCTATTGAACTTAAAAGGCCTCCTTACCTTGTTCTGTAATTCTTCAAATTGTAAAACACTAGCTTGATGATTCGATATATTAGAATGTTCCACCCAAGTTTTGTATGTGCACAGCTTATTTACCATTGATTCCGCAACAAGAAACCGTTCTAGTCTTTTGCTAATACAACCATTGCCTTTACGCTTATTACTCCATGTAGAGCACATTTTCCTTGGTAAAATGTCCACCAATTGTGCCCTCTGAAAAATACCTTTGAAAAATTCTGCCAATTCATCAACCAACACTGTGGGACCCCAAACTTCTGTTGCAGACAAGGTGAGATTGAGGTCACCTGCCACAATCAAATTCAGAGTATTTCGTAATCTAGAGAGTTCCAAAGATTTCCAGTATTGCTCTGTGTCTCTGTAAGGACCATACATATTCAAAATGGCAAGATTTGTACCAGAAGACAAAAAACGTCCTTTCATAAGGATTCCCCCATAGTTTTAAAGGTACAAAAAGATGTGGTTATAGGGTTCCATTCTGAAGTTAAACCTCCCCAGCCTCCATAAGAGTCCATAGCACTAAAATACCAACCCAACCAATGTTTTGAGAAGAACTCAATAGCTTGTGAAGCCGAGCACATTGTCTCCTGTATTAAAAAACAATCCAAGCTAGTAGATTTAAGAAAATTAATGAGAGCCCTAGCCTTAGTAGCTCCACCAATCCCATGAATGTTAAAGGAGAGAATATACATTAAGTCAACCTCTGAGGGGACATGGATGCTCTAATGGTCCCCGAGGTAGAAAGATCAACCAGATTACTGACAGAGTCCACATTATCAAGTCGTTTAGATAATGGAATGAAAGTATCCCCACAATATTTCTCTTTATCTTTTTTCCTCCTACAAATGGTCACATTCTTACATCTAATAGATGGAATTACCACATCATCAGTAGGTTTAGGGTTTACAGCATATATTTCAAGTGGATAATTGTCGATGCCTGACATTGATAATAATGCTGAAGAAAATGTATTAGGGCAAGATTTATCTTCAAGAGTATTCAGGGATTTCAATTCCCCAATACGACTTAAAGTTTCAGGTTCCCTAGGAGGGTCTGTACATAAATCTAGAGGCTCATCAATCACCAGGAGTCCCGGTTCAACAGTGGAGGGACAAATAGGGGGGGGTTTCTCAGAACAATCATCCACGGAATTCAAATCATTTATAAGACTTCTAGCTAATGGTTTAGTCTTGGCAAGACGCAAATCAAGGGCTTTCTCCATGGAGAGGTAGAAATCTAATTATGTTTTTGAAACACCCTCATAAATGACAGAGGGTTCATCTAATAACGTACCTGGCTTGTAAGCATAATCATTAGCCGGATTGGAAGGGTGCAAATAGGACTCAGACTCTTCTCAAGCATGTGAGGTCTCCTTGAGAGCAAGCTGGGGACATCTAGCCTTGACATGACCCATACCTCGGCAGTAAAAACACCTGAGATGAATGCTTTTGTAGTCCAGTTTCTGCTTAAATACCTAATCTCTCCAGACAATATCCACTGATGCAGGAAGCCCCTTAAAAACATTAAATTCCACGAACATAGAAGCCATCTTCTTATTAATGCCAAAACTAAGATTTTTTTCCAATCTTAAAAAGCGACCCAATAAATTACCCAATCCTTCAAACACATTCGAAGTCCACAGTTCAAAAGGAAACCCGGGTAGGAGAACCCAAAGGTGTCGAAACTGCATTTGTTCTGTGTTTGGATTAAAGTTAACATGCCACCTTTTTAAGTTCAATGAACCGTCTTTAATTAGCCATGTTTGTTCCAAAATCGAACCAATGAGTCCCTCATCTGGAAAAATAAAGGCGACCCATCCGCAAGGTAATAAGCTGGTCCTAGGGGGCAAGCCGAACAGAGGTGTCCAGTGTGAGTTAACCCATTCAACCAATTCAACCTGTGAAACTTTGGTCCCTTCTATCCGACCCACCACCCCTCTTCGAGACAAGAGCTCCACCCTGTCCAAATTCACTCTATCATCAAGTGTATAAATCGCAGCTTCTTCCAAAGCTTTATATGCTTTCAATCTTCGTCTATTTCTTGCAGCTAAACCAGAAAGCTTCCGAGACGATACATTATGGGAAGCCCTCTCCCCATGTAAAGAATCAAAGCATATACCATTTGATTCGCAAACCCTAACACTCGACGGTGATAAGGCTTCAACCCTAGCCACGTGTGGCTTCAAAAATCCATCAGGGGCCATCACATCCGGACATATGTGAAGTAAATAAAAAAGTGGTATCCAACTAGTAACCACCGAACAACAAGAGACCGCCAAAGTAGAGGAGCAGCCACGAAAACAACCCCGAAACCGGTAAAATAACAGGACAAGTTCCTGTGCAGTTAGGGTTAAAAACAAAGAAGAAAAAACTACACACAACACCTCAGAATCCAGCCAAAAAAGAAAGAACTGTCAGAACAAACCCCAAGTCCGACAAAATATTGAGAAAGAGATTCACCGAGGTTGAGCAGGCAAATCTGAAGCATATAAAAAATTCCCACTTTTTGATGCCTTGATTGGTACTAGGGTTAACCAATGCGACTAGCCAGACTCCAAAGTGCTTCAAAATGCCAACCTACACCGGCCTAAATCCACCCAAACTAACAGACCAACGAAGATGCTGCTCAAAACCCCACTGCTGCCGCGCCATGGCCGAGATCCCTCCTTCTCATTAGTTCACACCTCAAAACCACACATCGAACTTCCAATTCTTTTACAATATAGTATGGCATTTTATCACTTTAAACATTTAATATATTCAAAATAAAACGAATATAAGATATTTCAACACACAAAAATTTAAAAGCTCCCCATATAAAAGGCTTTTAATTGTGTAAATTAATTTTCATAAACAAGAAAGCAAAAAGCAATAAGAGCGGAGCTCTCATCTCAGAGACGTCTCCGGAAGTACAGTACAGGAGGGTGTGTTTGATTCTGTACTGAGACCATTACTGCAGAAGTTGGAGGTTATTCTGCGAGGATTTTTTCTGCCTTCTATTCTCCAGGGTCGCTTTACAGTATTAGCCGGGGAGGACAGACCTGGAATCGAAGCCAAAGTTCACAGATATATTTATTTGTCGGACGGTACTTTGGTACGTCATCTTCATTTTGTAATTCATTTTTTCGTTGAGGGTTTATCATATTCGTGTGTTCCTATACGTAATAACGAATATAGTACCGTGATTTAAAATATCTGAATGCCAAACAACCCCAATGCTTTGGAAAGCGGATGGAAATTGAACTAGAACAACCATATTGACGTCCATAGTTTTTGGGGAAATAAGGGAGTGGCATCAACTCCGAGATAAGCCTTCAACAATGGCTTAATCCCCCAATGCTTCCCTTCTGTCTTTAAAAGGGTCGATGTCGTCTAGATTTGAAACCATGTCTCCTCTGATCCAAATTTAACAGCCTATCTTATTCATTTCTCATATCTAAATTTAACAACTTGATAATTTCAATTGCCCTATCCATTTTTTTTTCCGATTTAGGACTGGCAAGGCTCAGGGTTTCAATGTAACTCCTTGCTCATTAGGCACCGACATTCTTACCATGGCTTTGGAGGTCCACTTGATGCTTACCCATTTTTGATAGTCGTCCTTCACTCAGTCATTATTTTGTTGATAGTGGTCTGGATATCCCAGGGCACTCTCCAAGTCATCTCCCCGCTTAGGGGGTGAATGGTAAAGTCTCATTAGTTAGCCTCTCTGTGCCTTTTAGGGAAGGCAGGCACTGGTTGACCTTTTTGTCCATGCACCTTCTATGATTACAGTTTCTCTTATCTCGTGTGTGTGTCATAGTAATAAATGTTGAATTTCAGTATCATTTGCTTCTACTTATCTGGTGTTAAATGTGCCAACTTTTGTATTTTTTGGATCGTTATAGGGGATGTTTGTTCAACAAATAAACTTGGTCGCGTGCAAGTGCTCTGAATTAATATTCCCTGCAGATATTGTTTTTCTTCTTTTTTCAAGATAATTGAAATTTATTAAATCTCAGGCATTAGCAATTGAGTTGACTAGATTTGGTGAATTTGATTACCACGAGACTAATTCAAATGCAAACTTATATATATACTGTTAGACAGCCCAGGGGGTTAGTTCAATCAGTTGTCGCCAATGTTGTCGGGCATTTGTGTAGTTTTGTGCTAGTAGGTGCTCAAGTTTGAATCCCCTTGGGTGAGGTGCACTAGTCTATGCTAATGGGTCTACTAGTGATGCCATCCACAACTGTGGGGAAGCATCCCTTAGGTTTACCCGCAAGGTTTTCCTTGGCAAAAAATATGAAAGGCTAGATAATAAACAAAGTATTGTAATACATAAAGTAAATAACTTTTTAAGAGTTACCAAGTGAAACGATTCATTCTTCACTTAGTATTGCCTAAGAACGGACTTAAGAAGTTTTTAAGTACTTTAAACCCTAATTTGATTTAGTTGATATAGAAAGCATATCATTATTTTTTAGTGGGACCCTCGCATTTCTTGTGCCCATTTAATCGCAAGGAAGATAGTAAAAGAAGTCCTATTGTAATGATGGCACAATATCAGAACGAAATGGCAAAATGCTGGGAAGAAACCCTCCCTCAAAAATATCAAATTAAACGCTAAAACAACTTACTCATTATAGAAATTGAAAGTATAAATTTTGAAGTAGCAAGATACCAATGATATCATGAGAAATCTCAACAAAACATCAAGATCTCAAGAAATTTGACAAAACCTTTTCAAATAAATATGAGGACATTGTGTGTTAAAGGAAGCAATTCTAAACCTTGCTCAACTAAAAAATTGAAGAGAAAGGACATAACTATTCCAAGGTTCAATAAAGAAACGTTAACCAATCTAGTTGAAGCAACAATGTCTTTCAAAAGTCAAGGCACAAACTATGGATTGAGAAACTCTTATAGATTTAGTCAAAGTAGAAAAACATAATGTTCCTACGGTTTAGAATGGTGTAAGCTTCAATTTTTGTCACAATTGACCCTATATTGTATTATTTATTATATTTAGGTTTGGTTAAGGTTGGCCTAGTCATCATAGGCCCAAAAGTCTCTTGGGGAAAGTGCCCTATTGCTTCAGTTGTGTATATATACACATTTGTAATATTGTTCTAGTGGATTCTTTTCCATTATTAATAAAGTGTTATGCCTAAGGGCACCATCAAAGTGTTGTAATCCATTGTGCTTGATTCGTTTCTCTTTCTAGTGCATTTATGCTAGGGTGTATTTTCTCTCTCTAGCATTATTTTGCCCTAGTGTTGGTTTATTCTCTTTATTGTATAATTAGGGTTTCACTGGTTGGTTCCTTTCCATCCTCTCTATCCTCTTATGAATCTCAACAATTATTGAGTAAATTTTATGCATTTGTTGATGCGAGGAAGTATCCCATCATCATCATCATAGGTTCACTTGACGAAAGGGCCAAACTAGAACTTCCTCCTTTGAAAATGGTGAACCCTTCGGACTACGGTCTGCTTTGTTGTTCTTGATACTTCAACGGTTGTGGTTTGAATCACTATTTTTCTTTTCTTTTATAATGAAATAAATGAACTTGAAGTGCATCTACTATGCTATGAAATATGCAAATGGAAATGCAACCTAAACTAATCTTGTGGGAGTGTGAACAAGAAGCAATTTGACATGAAGCAAAGTGGCATAGTGCAGAGAGTAGGGAGAATGGTCCACCAACCATAATTGGCACCAAACCTTAATGGGCATGCTCAAAGAATCGAGGATAGCCTATGATTACCAAGAGAACACCAAATTGTTAGCAAAGCATGTAATAAGGAAGCATAAACACAATGGAGTGAGTTAAAACTTATTAAGTTGACAAACTCTTCCTGTGAGTCCATTTTTTTAGGTGAGGTAAAATTCTACCCTAATCCACTCATCTTTTTTTGAATTTAGGATGATTTGTTTTTTCTTAAAATGGGTTAACACCACTAAGGGCAAAGTTCCATGGTCAAAGTTCCCATCAATTAGGGGGAACTATAACTTCCGACAAAATTCCTATCGGATTTGAAAAAAAATTTCAACTAAAAAAGGGTTGAGCTTGTCCACTTATTCATTTACTCCTAAACATGATGAGCATGAGAAAGCCCATATGCCACAACCCAAGCACCAAGAGTGTTAGTAGAGAAGAGAATAGTCCACAACCGAGCCTAGACCTCAAGAGTGATTGCTAAGCATAACCTCTTTTCACATGCATGAAGATGGCTTCAAGTATAGAGAAAAGGCCCGTTTCACATCAAATTATGTTA
Source organism: Larix kaempferi (assembly GCA_027924585.1). Taxonomy (NCBI): domain Eukaryota; kingdom Viridiplantae; phylum Streptophyta; class Pinopsida; order Pinales; family Pinaceae; genus Larix; species Larix kaempferi. The sequence continues at coordinate 8,104,172 of BSBM01000431.1, read as the reverse complement.
AGGAAAGACATGTAAATGACATGTTCATCTCTATCACTTGCATAATAGCCTAAGCTTGCTTTGAGGACTGAGGATACCCTATGAATCCCGAGAGTTGCATCCAACAAACTAGCACAATGGTAAGTGTCACCACACAAACTAGCATTTTGAGTTTGAAGCCCTAAATCAATGATAGCTTATGGATAACTTAGGTTCAAGAGGGAGGCCAATGTCACCACACCTAACCCTCTTTTGCTGTTTAGGCTAGCTCTTCTCTAGCTCAAGGGAGGAGTCCCTAGGATAGGTTTACTAGAGTTTAACAATGGAGCAAAAGGTGAAATTCAAGAGTAACTCTAGCAAAATGAAGTGTTTTTGTTTCTATAAAAGATAGAATGATGAAGGGATTAGAGATCAGTGTCTTATCCAATGGGAACATGGGGTTAGCCAAGGATTGCATGAGGGTTTCTTTAGAAAGATTAGAAGAGAGAGGGTTGTAGTGCAGAAAGCTAATTGCTCTCTAATGGTCGGGCTGATTTCATAGATCAAACAAAGAGAAACTTTTAGAGTAAAAGGTTTCAAATGGACTTAAGGAGGAATGCTATCATCGAAGGCATCAAAAAACACAATGATCTAGAGTAGAAAAGATGCACCTAAACTACGCTTCCAATTGATGACAACCACATAAAAGATAGATAGCCTATTCTTTCATTACCTCAATGCCATTGACAATTTGAATAACCATCAATCAACCAAGCATAAGCAATAAGAAAAACCTTTGATACAGTGCTATAGCATTAACCATCCATAAAACCAAGAGATATTTCAATAAGTATAGTGGAATTTCTTCCCAAATCCAAACATGAATACAAATGAGGAAGAGGCTCCTTATATAGAGATGAGCTCAACTTCCTTTACAATAAAAAAGTAATAGATCTACCAAAACACTATATCAATCCTAGGGACGAGTAAACAAATAAAAAATACTCCACGAAACCCTAACAAACTCTAATAAGATCCATGAAAGATGGTGGTCAAAGTTGCAAGTACAATATCCAAGAGGGATAAGGCCCAAGAAGGAGGGTTCCTCCACCAAATGAGGGATCAAAAAGCAAGAAAGGCCCATGCCTTAGCCTCCAAAGGCTAGCTCTAGGCTACAAGTGTATGAAGAATGATTAAGAGTCCACAAAACTAGCCTCCCAAGGCTAGAGCTCCAATAAGCATGCATAAACCTAGATCTAGGGTTTGACCACCTAGATCACCTCCAAAACCTAACAACCTCCATCATGAATGTAATAGAATATCTCCATAGTGGACCATATCATCATAATGTGCAATAGAATACCTTTGAAGTAGAGCGCTCCCATAAACAACGCATAGAAAAATGTGCAACCTAACCTCTAAGCAAAGCGCTCCATGAAAAAAGGCTAGAAATGGGTCAATAATGCACAAAGAAGCTGACACTCCTCAATCAAGGCATGAACAAGTGTCCAACTAACCCTCAATAAGTGGACGCTATCTTCTTTTGACAATGTCAGGTAGTTTTTCGTTTGGGCAATTTGATGGATCCACTAGCAGACTTCTTGCAACTTGAATATTTCTCAACACACTTGTTATCTCTGTGCCATAGTTTTCATACCCCATATGGGTGCACAATTCGACAACCGCAACAAAAGATCATGTCTCTGCATGGAAATGAATCCTCCTCGGTGGTGGTCTTATGTAGGTGGGAAATCTTGACATTCAAATTCTTTTGGCTGTCTCCTTGTTTGGTTGACCACCAGAGGTAGCCTGCGGCAACCGAGCTTTGTAGTATAGGTGGTAGAGCCAGAGGGAAGACTATGATGGTTTAGATGCAGTTTCCAGTAACAATACCATGACTTTGAACAAATTAGCTGGATCCAATGGCATAGCCTTCTTTTCCTTAACCATGATTTTGCAAAAAATAAATGGGAGCAAGTTTTTCATGAGAGAAGTACAAAATGTGGTTAAGATAGATTATGTACCTAAACTAGCTAATTCTACCTATTCTATACTTCGTTGCATGACCTAGACAATTGACTTCAACGAGTGCTTGGTTTTGCAACAATTAGCTCTCATTTTGATCAATTATGAATTAGGAGATGTTTCCATTAGTATAGTTGAAAAGGAAAAATTCTTCCTAAATTAACTTAACTAGCTTTCTTAGTTTAGTCGATGGATTATACATATAAGCATACTTCTCATTTGAAAGTCTTGAAAAAATTGTTTTAGTCATGTATGTTATGCAAATATTTAGTACATCGTGAAAAAAGTAAAAGTATGAAATTTGCTTCCTGTTTCTTATCCATAAGCAGCATATGCAAGCATGCATGATAAAATGAGTAGACGCAATGCATTTTTTCTTTCTCGTTCTTGCATTTAACCACTTGCCTCATTAGTGGTTTTCCAATTAGCCTTTTTTGTGCAAGTATGTTAAAATTTGTTGGTCTTAGATAGATGCTCATCACCTTGCATTGTAAGCATGTGCAAGATGGAGTCTTCTTAAATCACAAGGTATGATATTTGCATAATTTTGAGCCTTTTTACCAAACATGCATTGGGTTGAATGCTATGAGGAAGAAAAAGTGTGCAAACTAATGCTCATCATGCTTTAGACTACTTTTAATTTATAACCTTGCAATTTACATGAAAGATTTATCATTTAGCATGTGATGTGATGGAACTTGCAAAGATTTCTTGCTTAAAGGCATTTAAATTAAATTACAAAGGTGGAATGGATAAGTATTGTAGCACACAAGCTTAAACAAACTTCTTAAATCCGGATTTAAAAGCCATGGAATAAGGAATCATGTTTCAATTGGTCATCTTCTGGTGGCATTTCAAACAAGGCTCCAAGTTTAGCTAATTTACCAATTTGCTCTTTCTCAACATGCCCAAGGTTGCAATCTTAAAATCAAACATGAGAGAAATCTTACCAATATAACTTAAATGCATCTCATAATTTTTTATGCAAATATCCAATGACTAAATTCAGCCTCCAAACATTCCCGTGCATATTGATTTCTATCCTAGCATTTTATTGACATGCCAATTGCCATGTGGGAGATGGCAGCCCTTGCCCATTATAAATTTGAATGCATGTGCATCTAGCTCGTTGAAATAAATAGCAAACATCACTACATTAAAGTTTACAAGAAAAACAATATGGCTCTTGTTCTGGTCATTGCCATTTTTAACCTCAAAACTCCTTTTGCAAATTAGTTCAGGGATTCTTATGTTGAATAAATAAAAGATAAACTTCATTTGAATTCCCTCCTCGAGCACATGGTTTGCAAGATGGAGTTTTTCTTTTCTTTGGTTTTCATTAAATTAAACATGCATTTACTTTACCTTTGATGCTTTAAGCGAGCAACCTTTAAACTCACAATCTCCCTTTTCAAACACGAGGAAGAAGGTGGGAAATCACACATCAACCAAGCAACAAAGGGGCTGAAAATTTCAAAATTACACTCTGATGCAAGCAAAGGAGGGGTGTAACTTACTTTTCATTCAATTAGATGAGGGCTGGAATTGCATGTGAAAGCATAGCATTTTTGAACTCTAAAAGAGGGATGAAATTTAGTCTCAAGAAAGCTTGGAAATGCACACCCAAGCTTTTAAAAAGGGCTCAAGTTTAGTTTCAAACAAGCTGGGATATGCTCTCTGGTGCTTAAAAAAAGGGTTGGACTCTAGTTTCATGCAAGTTGGGAAATTCACTCTCAAGCTTGCAAAGAGAGTTAAATTTTGGGTGTCTAATCACTCATAGGGAGAGCTGAAAAATTACATCTTGAAAGAATCAGTGATAGCTGAAAATTACATCTAAAAGCCAACAATGGAGAACTGGAGATTACATCTTAAATATTAAATTACACTTTCTAAGTTGTAGAAGAGGGTTTTTAAGCAAGAAATTGCAAGCTCAAGCATGTAACCTCGATTGATTCCTTTACGAAATCTTCTAAAAAATGCAAAGTTCAGCAAAGCATTAAATGGCAAAAGCATGAAACCAAGAAATATCAAGAAAGTTTACTCGCCATGGATCCTCCCCCCGCACCCAACGAGATCTCAAGCAATGCAGAGGAATACAAATTTAACCAACAAATAACTGATTGTCGAACTGAAAATAAAAAATGTATGGATGTATTTAGAACTCCAGTGGGTTGAATGCTCAGTGCATTTCTTCAAGAGGTTCAATGTACCATCACAAAGTGAAAGAGCCTTTTCTATTGCTGCACTGTGTGAGGCCGTACACCCTTCTCTATTGCATAACATTTCTTGCCTTAACTCCAAAAAGCTTTATTTAAGATTGCAACCTGCACAATAGTGGCAGCCATGAGATAACACAACAATAAGAGGCCATTCAGGCATCAAAGGATGCAGAGAGAAAGAATGAAGATTTGATTGACATTGCTGGTTCCTTAGGAAAATGAATTGGTTGATATCCCAAGTCATGGGAGGCCAAGAGTTAAAGAAAAGCTTGTGAAAGTTTGCGGAACCCTAAATCACTGGAGAAGGAAGCTTGGGGGCAGATCACAGGGTTTAAAGGTAAGACAAGGTCTCTAGCTGAGCGATCCACTGTTTCTCTACATTGCTGGCCTCGGGGCTAAACAAGCTCTATAGATTTACGATCTCCCTTATTTCTTCCTCATGGCTGGCCTAGGCAACTTGTGCACTCCATCGCTTGTTCAACTTCCTTGTCTTCCTGGTCAAGTGACCAATGATGCTTGTGGGCTGCCTTTTGCATGGTTGATTTGCCCGAAATATTTATACGTGTTTATATTTTCTTTTACTAATATTTTGCCCAGCTAGCAATTTTGAGCCCCATTGCTCACTTAACATGCTTTCCAAGTCTTCGAGGTGAGTGATGGGAGCTTGGGAGGGCTTCTTGCATGATTACTTACACGAAATAGGATAGCCAACCTTCGAGCCTTTACTATTTTCATCTAAACTCACCCACTTAGCCTCTCTATGCTTGATCACTTGCCTCTTATGCTTGTCAAGGCATTGAGGTGAGCAATGTAAGCTTAGGGAAGAGGAAAATAGTGCTAAGAGTGAAACAAGTTGGCATATCACGCCACAATTGAATCTGATCATTGTCGTAATGAAACTAATACTCGGATGATCCTAAGAAATGAGAGCAAAATGAAAACCAAGCGATTTAGGGCTTTACTAGGCCATCAACATCCTTGTGAGGCTTGGCGAGCTCTAGTAAGCCTGATGGGTTGTGAAACTTGACATATGACAACCTCTTATCAACATCACAACCTTATCCTAGCTTCAAGGTGGCATCCAAAAATTGCTCAAAACAGTTTTGGGATTGAGTAGAAAATTTAATTAAAGGGACCCCTCACAAAACCCTTGGGTTTTTGTTGAAATGGAGGCATAACTCTTTGCCAACTCATTGTATCAAGAAGCCATAACTTGCAGTGTGCAGAAGACATAGAAAGCTTTCCAAGGATTAGCTGGCTGGGCTGCTGGACACCTCATTTTGACATCGAGAGCATATATTTTATAATCAGTTAAGTTCAGTAAGCCTTATTGAAGTTAACTTTCTCATTTGTGAGTGTTGGAACCCAATTTTGTCAATTGCATTGGATTCACAGACAATGTGTAAAAAGTCGGCATCGGCAAAAAATCGGTAAGGGTCTCGAATTCAACTTCTTGGCAACATCGGTGAAAAAATCGACAAAAATCGGCAAACCGCGACAAACATTAAAAAATACAAAATATATTCATTTTTTTCAGAATTTTAAACATATAAAGCAACAACAACATCAGATAAACACATTGGCACATAAATATGGAGAAAGCGCTGATATATAGATGTAGTGGATGCAAATAACTCGGAGCGGTTTGATTTCAATGACTCGCACTACTAAAAAATACATAAAATTTTACAATTTTAATGAAAAAGTATATATTAAAGTTTCCAACACATTGGCACATAAATATGGAGAAAGCGCTGATATATAGATGTAGTGGATGCAAATAACTCAGAGCGGTTTGATTTCAATGACTTGGACTACTAAAAAATACATAAAATTTTACAATTTTAATGTAAAAATATATATATTAAAGTTTCCAAGCTATGATTCCAAACCATTAGAGACAAAATATGCAAAGTTTACTCATGTATATACCATCTAAGGGTGAATATATCAAAATGGCACCAAGTGCAATACATATCTAAATCAAAATTGAAAAAGCATAATCATCAGAGTCATTGTTTATGTTGGGATCCTATTCATCAATAGCATCATGTTCCCCCACCTCTAGGCTATAGGCCTTGCCTCTACCTCTAATCTCGAAGTTGATCCTTCAAGGACATTAGTTAACACCTTACAATTTTGATGAAACTTCTTAATCCAAGCGTTAAAATAAGGTAGAAAGAGCTTCCCATGCTTAATAAGTGATTTTGCTTGACTGGAGGGTACATTTTTTATTAAGGTAATGACAAAGGAATTCAATCAACTTCAACAATCAGGCATTGACACCACCAACATCAAGGTACATAGAGAGTTTGATGTGCTTGATTAAATTCCAATCCCTTATCCACATACATGATAGAATCCAGTGGAAACGTTGTAATCCTGAAATCCTGAAAACCATTTGGTCTATTGAATTCTGAATGGGATCTAAAATTCTACTTTTTGCATATGAAGTCCGATAAGGTTGGAACCACTCTCTAACCCAATCACCAGATCAAGTTATTCAGATAGGGTATGTAAGGTGACAGGTATGGAACCTTAGATTTAAGGAAACAAGACCACTGTGGAGGCTTAGGAAAGATATGAGTTGATGAAGATTAATTATACACAGTGACTTGACGATTAGATATGATTCTAGGATTTAGGTGCTAGTTTAAAATGACAAATTCAGCTGCCTTGGGAAATGTGACCCTTAAAACAGGGAAAGTGACCCAAAGAGAGGATTTGTGGATTAGGGCTTTCTAGCACAACTTGCAAGATAGATCTGACAGTGTTAAAGCAAACAAGCTCGAGAACAGAGATCAAATGACAGGCAAACACGACAGCAAGGGAAGTGCACAGGGGGTTTCGGAGACCAGTGCCTTGGGATTTGGGCCACAGGAGTCCTCCAAGTGTGATGTCTTGGAGAACCCACCTAGATAATTGCAAGAGCCTAAAAACCCAGAAATGGTTATGCTGTTAACCAAGTCGTTTGAGCTATGGAATTTTCCGAAGGATTTTAATGAGGGTTTGAAGAAGAAATGACAGATGGGTAGGATAGAAGAATAAAAATCTTACCTTGCAAGTGTACCTGAATGATGGAAATGTTTGCTATGTTGTCTAGGACTATTTCTGTAGAGATCAAATGAAAGTTTGAGTCGTTTCCTTGCCTTCACGATATGCTCAGCTCCACAAGTGCGCCCTCCTCTTCCTGATGAACCAAGGACAATAAGATCAATCAGTGCAAGCCAAGAATGGAAGAAATACAAGTGATGAACATGGAAACAAAGAGTAAGAGGTATTAAGACAATGATACTTCCTGTAACCGACGAAGAGAAGAGAAAGTAGCAGGGTGAGTCTCCCCAGCCAATGCGCCCTCCTCACCAAATCGACTTCTTCACCTGTAGATAAAAAATGTGGAGAAAAGATATGCAAGAAAGATCCCCAATACTCTCAGTGCAAAGGAAAAACAGTTTCAATCGACATCGATAGCATCCACAACCACAAGACAAGTATCTGCAAAATATATTTTATTCCAGAAACCAAGAGCCAAAAGTCCCTTTACAATGAGAAGCTCTCTCCTTTAAATAGGAAGAAGAGATACCAAAACCCTAACCACCTTTTGAATGGATGGCTAAGATTAAAAGATACATAAGTTCTAATCTAGGGTTGAGATGAGCTCAACGATAAAGTACATGGATCAACTAAAAAATATAACATATACATGGACAAAGTCGCCCTAGGGGGGCATCCCACTCAAAGTGACTAGAAAAACACAACAACCCGCTCATGGTGGGTCTAGGGGGTGATATCTTACCTCCCTAGTGTGTCCCCATGGATCATATAACCAACTCAAGCACCAAATCGTGCTCCTCTGGGAAAGTCGTGAGCCTCCAAAGGCTCCATAAAACCTCAAAATGTGCCGGAGAAATGTGAGAGGGCCCCACTCACTGATGCAACTGCTCTGGAGGGTGTGGGAGACATCATACACATCATCAAAACAATTCCCATGCCATTTCCTTGCCTCAGTAGCTCAAATCGATTTCCTAAGTAGCCATTTTCACCATTTTTATGCCTCTGTAAATCCTCTGTAAAGTATAAAAATGCCTGTAACTCTTTTCCTGCTAGCTTGGGGCCAAATTTGACTGCATCATGATGTCCGGGAGTATGGCATAATAGTAAAAACAAGTGGATGGACCCCATACTCCCTTTGTAGCGCCCTAGGTGAACCAAATAGATCATCAAATTGCTCTGATAGGTCATTTTTAATGGCAAATATGCACCAGAATGATAAACTGAGGAAAATACCAATTGTAACTGCCCGGAACTGAAAACCAACTGTCTCAATGGACTTAGAGAGCCCAAATCTACCGAAGGTGTGTACTCATACACTATGTGGATCTCTGCATGATCATATAATATCTCAAATATGCCCGAATAAATAAAACTTATAATAATCTGTAAATGATCAAATATAATAAAATGCCAGATCATCATCATAAACCTGTACCCAATGCATGGAACCACCTGGTGACGTGTAATAGACCATATATCATCCATCTGCATCATCCAAGGTCTATCCACCTCATGTCCTGTAGTTGACCTTGGCCAAACTAGGTTTGACCAAGTCAACATGACCCAGGTTAACATCAAACTGCTGCAAGTGTTAAAAGGTTAAGACATACTTTACAAATCATTCAAGTAGCAATATAACATATAGTAATCATTTCTTTGGCGATCTACAACCAAATATTCAATGTTTTATATTATTATTATGGCTCAGACTAGAACCTCAAAACTATACTCACTTCATAGCTGCGATCAATTTGCTAGTGATGGGTGAAGGCTGGAAACTTCAAGGCTAGGCTAAGGGATGACTGTACTAACTTGACACTGTGACACTTTGGATATGGAAAAGGGAATACACACTAAGGCATATGCTGGACAAGCAAATAACACAGGGGAAGGCAGTGTCTCACAAATGGATAAGCAGTCTGGGAAGTGTTTATTCGACCTTGATAGATGTGTACAACTCACATCCAAGCTGATACAACTCCGTGAGGATCTTTTCTAGAGCCGCCATGACTAGGTGCCTGACAAACCATAACTTGAGACTCTAGGGGACACTTAGAATTAGCTGTTCTTTACTCCTTCTCACATGATAACCCGCAAGTTAGTGAGGAATAAATCATTACAAGTGAGGCTAGCAGTCATTAGATATAGCGTTTGTTAAACCATTGCTTTTTAGGCCTTTCATTCATTTCCATAGCCTTGATCTGTGTGTGTTAAAAAACACATTCTTGGATTTACATTTATTAGGCTTTTTGATCTGTGTGTTGAGAAACACATTCTTGGATTTTCATTAATTTCACAAGCTTTTCATTCACGTGTGTTGAGAAACACATTCTAGAATGGGCTTTCATTTAAGATATACATTTCATTTCCAGACACATTGTAATGATGGTAGTACTATCTGTTTTAGGTTTTAGCCAACAACAACCCAAATAAGTAATGCGGAAGTTCCACCACTAAGGATGAAATCCAACTTACCAGAAGGCAAGTTCTGTCACCACCAACTTAGAGCCGAGACACAAGATAAACATGGAAGCTCATCCAACAAAGTGGCCAAAGTGGGGGAAGGTCCTCCATATCACAGGTCAAGTAGTAAGTCAGGGATAATGGATGGATGGAGAAAGTGAATAATGAAGCCAACACTAGCAAGCCATAGGATGGTATCACCTCCATTCTCCTAAGGAGGGTAAAACCAATTAGTATAATCCGGAATTTCTAAGTCTGAGCAGGGGCATAGATAGATACATAATACAACCAGGTCCACATATCTATATGATCGCTGTAGAAATTCTGCCTTCAACTGCCTGCTGGTTTAATGCCAAGTTTTGGTGGTTTTCATTCCCAGTCGGTTATGCATAGACTGGGAACTACTTAATGCAACATTCTTTAACAGTAAACACACAATTTAAAGGCAATTTACAGGCTGCAAATTAATTCAACAACATTCACACACATGAAAAATGACTCAGTAATTTTTGGCCAAATCGAGCCCTGGAAAAACCCCCACGGGGAAAACCAGTTGAGTGAGAGAGAGATTTATTATTCCTTCAGCAAGATAATGCAACAGCAGTACAAAAAACAAATACAACTTATCTCCATTGAATACACCCCAGTCTGCCTCAATTTCAGTGCCCAACTGCTACCTGGAAATGAGTGCAGAACTTTCTTGGTTTCTGTGCAAAGTATGGTGCTGTATCCTCTTCGTTTTCTGTGCTGTTATCTCTTTAGAAAACTGTGCAAAAAGTCTAGAAGACCGTGCCCTGAACTTTCCCAACATACTGAGCAGAGCCTGTCTCGGGTTCAGTGCCCAGATTCTCCTCAACTGTGTGCTGGAAAAATCAGACTACTGTACGGTGAATCTGCTTGGAATTTGAACTGGGTTAGTATCTCGATATGAGTGCCTCGAGTTTCAGTGAAGCTGCCTCAAATCTGAACCTTGCTCTTCCTCTAACTGCGCCCTGAGATAATGGCTGCTGCCAACAGCATTACCTCGATTTCCTTGCTGATGATAACTTGTGCTGTGGAGTAATCTCTACTGATAATAAATGCCTGGAAGCTGACCTCGATATCTGAGCCAAAACTGGAGACCAAGTCTGGAAACTCGTGCCTGGAAATTTGCATTCACGCTGGTGTCCTTCAGCTCTGTCTCGACTTCCTCCTTCTCGTGCTCTCTCCTCATTCACATCACAACAATGAATTAGGTATCCTGCCTCCCTCCCTTTTGTCCAATCCCTAAAAGGGAATCTCAATCAAAGGTGTAGATTAAATCAAATCAATGGCTGAGATTTGATGTGAGTAAAATCACATTAATTAAATCCCTTAATTAATTATTACTCACCCACTTTATAACTTTGGACAAAAGTGACTATAAAGTCTCATTAATGATTAATTAATGTGAGGGTCCCATCACCCTTTTCTTAGTGACTTAGGCTAACATCACTAGGGGAACTCGTCCAAGGTACAAAACTAACACTCCCTCTTACCGAGGAAGGTGTTCCGCACTACTCCCAACTTATCTTTGAAGAAGACAAACTTCCCCCTCCCCAAAGATTTCGTTAGGACATCTGCAACCTGCTGATCAGTGGATACATACTGAAGCTCAACTGCTCCTCTCTGAACGTAGTCCCGAATGAAGTGGTATCTGATCTCAATGTGCTTTGACCTATCATGAAAAACTGGATTCTCAGAGAGCTGAATGCAACTCTGATTGTCGCAGTAAATCATCGTAGGCCTCAGCTGCTGATCAAATAAATCTACCAATAACTTACGAAGCCACAGTGCTTCGCAAGTCGCCTGACTGGCTGCCATATACTCAGCCTCAGCAGAACTCAATGCAACGGACTTCTGTTTCCTGCTGAACCACGACACTGCTGCCGAGCACAAGCTGAAACAACAACCGGAAGTGCTCTTCCGGTCCCTCACACAACCTGCCCAGTCTGAATCTGTGAACCCAATCAAACTAACTCCACCTGAACCCCTGTAGTCCAGACCATAATCCACCGTCCCTGCAAGGTATCTCAAGATGTGCTTTGCAGCACTCCAGTGTACACTCCTAGGCTGCACCATGAACTGGCTAAGAGTGTTGACTGCAAAGCACAAGTCTGGCCTGGTGTTGACCAGATATATCAACGATCCGATGAGCCGACAATATAATGTGGGATCCACCAACTTACCATCTGAAGCATGAAGTTGCTTCAAGTTGGTGATCATAGGTGTAGACATGGGCCTGCAGTCGTCCATCCAAAAAGTCTTCAGAATCTCTGCAGCATACTTCCCTTGTCCTAGGAAAATATGTCCTGGCTCCTGCCATACCTCCATCCCCAAATAGTAATGCATCAGCCCAATATATGTCATCTCATACTCAACTGCAAGATCTCTCTTGCACAGAGCAATAAGACGCTCATCTCCAGTGATAAATAAATCATCAACATATAGCAGAAGAATGAGCGGATCTCCACCAACCACAATGTAGTATAGGTTGGGATCAGCCTCACTCTTCTGGAATCCCATCGAAATTAGATATGCATCTATCCTGGAGTACCAAGCTCTGGGAGCTTGCTTCAGACCGTACAAGGCTTTCCTAAGCCTGCAAACATGCGAATCTCTCCCATGTGTCTCAAATCCCTTTGGCTGCTCCAAATACACCTCCTCCTGCAGAAGACCATTGAGAAATGCGGTCTTCACATCCATCTGGTGGATCCTCCAACCCATCTCTGCTGCAATCGATATCACTGCCCTGATAGAGGAATACCGAGCCACTGGAGCAAAAGTCTCATCATAGTCGACTCCCTTAACCTGTGAGAACCCCCTAGCCACAAACCGAGCCTTGAACTTCTCTACACTGCCATCTGCTGCATGCTTGACCTTGTAGAGCCACTTGGAAGTCACAACTGACTTCCCCTCAGGCCTCGGTACAATCTCCCAAGCATCATTCTTCATGATGGAATGGTACTCTTCCATCATGGCATCTCTCCATACCTGATGCTGAGAAGCCTCCTCATATGTAGAAGGCGCAGAGTCACGAAGACTCGCTACAAGGGCCGTGCCATATCTGTCGGGCTCAAAAATCGTCCTGATCTGCTCCTGAGGTCTACCAAATGCCTCTGCTTCCTTCAAGGTGTCCCGAAGCCACTTGGGCTTCTTCTTCCTTGAAGGCTCCTCTGAACCTGGTGTATCCTCCTCTGAGGACGTGCCAAAAGCATGAGGTCTAACACCCCTAGGACCTGTAGCTGATGAACTAGTCCCAGAAGACCCTGCAATCTGTGAGCTAGAAACTGGTGATCCTGAACCTGTGCCAATCCCTGTACCTGTCCCTGTACCTGTAATCTGAACCACTGACCCAGTAGAACCTGTGCCTGTACCAAGTGATCCAGTCACCCCAGAAACCTGTGGACCTGTAACCTGTATCGAAGAAGCCTGTACCAACTGAGGTGTGGGAGCTGGTGTCTCCCCTGCTCTATCTCTCTCGACTTCCTGAAGGCCCTCTCCTCATCAAACTTTACTTCCCGCCTAACTACAACTCGCCTCTGGCCAGGAATGTAAAGCCGATATGCCTTCGAAGTCTCGTCGTAACCCACAAAGATGCCTCTCTCTGCGGTGGGCTCGAACTTCGTCCTCCTCTCTGAGGGGACGTGAGAGTAAGTCAGAGAGCCAAATATTCGAAAGTGGCTCACCTCAGGCTTCTTGCCTGAATACATCTCCTCTGGAGTCATCCTCCCCACGGCACGGTGGGGACTCCTGTTCTGCAGGTACACTGCAGTGTTGCAGGCCTCAGCTCACAGAAAGAACGGTAACCCCTCATCATGAAGCATGGCCCTCGTTGCTCCAAGGATCGACCTGTTCTTCCTCTCTGCTACTCCATTCTGCTCAGGAGTGTAGGGAACTGTCAACTGACGCTGTATGCCCTCCTGTCTGCAGAATGCACTGAACTCCTTGGAGGTATACTCACCCCCGTTGTCTGACCTCAACATCCTGATCTTCCTCCCCGTTTGCTTCTCCACAAGGGCTTTAAACCCTTGGAAGACACTCAATACAAGTGGGGACTTCTTGCTCCTCAAGAAGTAGATCCAGGTCTTCTTGGAGTAGTCATCAATGAAGCTGATATAGTACTCATGGCCACTCAAGGATACTGAGGACATAGGACCACATATGTCAGTATGAATCAGATCGAGCACACCTGCTGCTCTCGTGTCACTGCTAGGAAACACGGTCTTGGTGTACTTTCCCAAAGCACACCCTCTGCACACATCGCTCTGCTCAGTGTCAAAATCAGGTAAACCTGTGACCATGTTCCTCAACACTCCCAGAGCGGGGTGATGTAAATGGGCCATCCTCCTGTGCCATAACTCACACAGCTCACTGCTGCTGCTGCTGTGTGCTAGAGCATGCTGCGGCTGAAACAAGAGCTTGTACAGTCGTCCACATCTAACTCCAATATCCATGGGAGTAGATACACCTGTGGTCTTGGGAAACACCTGCACTCTCCCATCTGAGAAGCACACCCCAAGACCCCTGTCCTCAATCGTGGAAACTGAAACAAGGTTCTTTTTCAGCCCAGGGACGTACAACACATCCCTCAAAGTCATGGGACTCATGGACTCCCTCTCAAATATAACTGTGCCCTGACCCACTGCTCTAACAATGGTGTTGTCACCAAGCACAACCTCCACCTCTCTCTCTGTCCGTGATAACTCGGAGAAGAACTCCCGAGTACCTGTCATGTGCCTCGAAGCTCCGCTGTCAATATACCACGTACCAGTGGTGGAAGGACCTGTCTGATGCCCTGTCAACAATGAGTGCTCAATCTCCATATCCATGTCAATGCTGGTGGCTAAGGAGACTCTCTCTCTCTCACTCTGTCCAGCATATAGGGAAAACTCCCTATGAAACCTGTCACCAAACTCATCAATCTCTGTTGAGGCTGCTGTCTGCTGACTTGGTCCCTTCTTTCTCTTCTTGTTTGGACACTGAGATGCATAGTGCCCAAACGCCTGACAACAGTAGCACTTGATTTTACTCAAGTCCTTCTTCTGCCCACCCTGTGGATGATGCTGTTGCTGCTGCTGCTGTCCCTTGGCCCCATGCTTCTTGGGACCCTTCTTCTTCTTCCCTTTGGCTGTGAGAGCCACGTTCTCCTCATCTGCTACACCACCTGATGTACTGCCCTGTACGAGACCCCTCCTGGTCTCCTCCTGCACAAAGTCATCCCACAACCTCTCCCATGATGGAAGGTTCTCCCTGCCCATAATGGCCTGCACAAATGCACTCCAGGGCCTTGAAGCCCCATTCACTGCTGTGCGTACTAGCTCTGTAGGGGATACTACTTCACCAACCGCTGCTAGTTCATCCCGAACTGCAGAGATCCTGGTGAGATAAGCTGTGACTCCCTCTCCTCCGGTCATCCTGATACTCTTGAGCTTCTCCTTGAGAACCATCTTCCTGTTCTCGTTGGAGCTCTCATACAAGCTGATCAAGGCACTCCACATCTCGTGTGCCTTGGTCTTCCCGGAAATGTGAGGGATGATGTGGTCTTTTACTGCATCTAGTATGATTCTCCTAGCCTTACAGTCTTTCTTGTTGAAGGCTGAAAGAGCGGTCACATCTGAGCCATCTGGAATGGTAATGGGGTTTGTGGTGGTGTTCCTCACCACCTCCACCCATAACTCGTTCTCCTCCAAAAGCAACAGAATTATGGCCTTCCAAGGCACAAAATTCTCCGTCCCACTCAACCTGCCCTCAATCCTCAAACCTGTAGCCATCTGAAAATCAGACCAAAGGAACGCTGCCCACTAACAGAAGGTAAGATCACTGAACTTTCTGAGATCTGCAAGTTTTATGTGTGTCTGCAAATCAATTTGTTTTCTGCCCCCTGCTCTCTGATACCATGTAGAAATTCTGCCTTCAACTGCCTGCTGGTTTAATGCCAAGTTTTGGTGGTTTTCATTCCCAGTCGGTTATGCATAGACTGGGAACTACTTAATGCAAAATTCTTTAACAGTAAACACACAATTTAAAGGCAATTTACAGGCTGCAAATTAATTCAACAACATTCACACACATGAAAAATGACTCAGTAATTTTTGGCCAAATCAAGCCCTAGAAAAACCCCCACGGGGAAAACCAGTTGAGTGAGAGAGAGATTTATTATTCCTTCAGCAAGATAATGCAACAGCAGTACAAAAAACAAATACAACTTATCTCCATTGAATACACCCCAGTCTGCCTCGATTTCAGTGCCCAACTGCTGCCTGGAAATGAGTGCAGAACTTTCTTGGTTTCTGTGCAAAGTATGGTGCTGTATCCTATTCGTTTTCTGTGTTGTTATCTCTTTAGAAAACTGTGCAGAAAGTCTAGAAGACCGTGCCCTGAACTTTCCCAACAGACTGAGCAGAGCCTGTCTCGGGTTCAGTGCCCAGATTCTCCTCAACTGTGTGCTGGAAAAATCAGACTACTGTACGGTGAATCTGCTTGGAATTTGAACTGGGTTAGTATCTCGATATGAGTGCCTCGAGTTTCAGTGAAGCTGCCTCAAATCTGAACCTTGCTCTTCCTCTAACTGCGCCCTGAGATAATGGCTGCTGCCAACAACATTACCTCGATTTCCTTGCTGATGATAACTTGTGCTGTGGAGTAATCTCTGCTGATAATAAATGCCTGGAAGCTGACCTCGATATCTGAGCCAAAACTGGAGACCAAGTCTGGAAACTCGTGCCTGGAAATTTGCATTCACGCTGGTGTCCTTCAGCTCTGTCTCGACTTCCTCCTTCTCGTGCTCTCTCCTCATTCACATCACAACAATGAATTAGGTATCCTGCCTCCCTCCCTTTTGTCCAATCCCTAAAAGGGAATCTCAATCAAAGGTGTAGATTAAACCAAATCAATGGCTGAGATTTGATGTGAGTAAAATCACATTAATTAAATCCCTTAATTAATTATTACTCACCCACTTTATAACTTTGGACAAAAGTGACTATAAAGTCTCATTAATGATTAATTAATGTGAGGGTCCCATCACCCCTTTCTTAGTGACTTAGGCTAACATCACTAGGGGAACTCGTCCAAGGTACAAAACTAACAATCGCCAGATCATGACACTAAGTGCTAAAACATGCCACAAGAATGAGTATAAAAGCAATAATAACCATAACACATGATAATACCTGCTGGGTCATATACCTGTGCATAAACAATCTGAACCATCATCTGTCCACTGAGAACCTGCTGGTGCAACTCTAGGCAATACATACTGCTTTGTAAATGGCTAAATGGCTACGTCGGTCATTAAACCTGAGTTTCCCGAGACTCAGTCATGGCATAGGAATATACTGTTGTCCATAATCATAATAGTGATCCAATATAGATGCTCATCTCAAGCATCTCAATGTAAAGGACCGGCTGAAAAATGTACTGGAATCTAATAATAAAGATATGGTAGCCCAGCTACTACAGCTACTATATATGTGATAACAGGTACCATAGAACTTTTTGCTTTGACTGCAATAATGATGGAAAACAATCATTTTGCAATCTTGAAGCCTTGAAGTTGGCCAAGAAATTTCCTATGTAAGGCATTACCATGCCCAAAATACTGCCCAATGTAGTTAAACATGCTCATCTTTAGTCAATGGGGGTTTGATGTTAGTTTTTGTAGCTCGAACATGTACTTTTGCATAGGCCAGGTGTAAGGCATGCAAAAGTCGTCTAGACCTCTCTAGGAGCTTGCCTGAGAAGGCAAGTGACTTTTATGTTATAATGGCTAAAAGGTGACTTAAGTTGTGTCAACGAGAGATTAAGTCATAGCCGTAGATCTCAAGTGATCTAAAATCACTTAGGAGATCTAGAGGGCAGATGGTATTTGGTAGCCCATCTTATTTTAGTCATTGTAATGATATAAAAGGAAGCCTAAGGAGAGGAGGACACACAACATACACACAATATGAGTCAGTGAGATCTCATTGAGTGGGTGGAGGACTTCCATCCAAGTGTGGTAGGGGCCAAGGAAAGGAGCAAGGGGCAATCGAGGGTTAACAACCAACAAGATCAAAGGAATGGTCTTGAGGTGGGAAGGCTAGCATTCTGTCATTGTATTATTCCTTAGTGGGTCATTATCCTAGGACGGGAGCCCATGATTTTTATAGTTAATAGAAATCATCTGTTTGCTGGTTTTTCCCCAGTTGGAGTTTTCCAGGGTAAATCTATGTGTCAAATGTGTATGATTTACTAAGTATTTCCACTGCGTGAATTTGTTTAGATTTAGTGTGTGTTTTGTTATTAATTTTAAGTAAATTATTAGGGATAGTTAACCAGAGGTTTATGAAGATAATAAAAAAGAGAGGATCGTATGGTTGCTGTACAACCACCGTATGGATGTACGGCTGTAGGCCAGCTGCACGTGACAATCGAGTAAACAATCGTCGGGTGTTGGAGATCGGGCTGGTAGACTTGAGCTTAAACAAGAGCAGGCAGGGATGTTGGGCGGAACGCCTGTGCAAGGATGTAGAGGGTGTGATCAGACTTGCTTGCGAGGTGAGCATGAGTGTATCTACAGGTAAAGAATTGGAGCTATCGGGCGACGATGGAAAGAGGCCGTCAGCAGAGTGTTGGTGGGTGCCTACAGACCGTGTGTGAGGATTAACATCAAGGTGCTGGGACGTGCGGATCAAGCGATGGAGTGTTGGAGCAGACTGCCACGCAAGAGCTATGACGACAGATTGGGTCGCCAGAGCAGTTGAGCACGCAGAGCTGGGATTGAGACGCCAATGCCGAGAGTTGAGCAAGCTCAAGCTGTAGTGCACATGCAACAACTGGGCACAGGGAGCTGGGGCGTGATGTGTGGTGCTGCAGATGGAGGCACAAATCTGCGTGCAGGTAGAAGTCGTCGGGGGGGCAGGGCCACGCGAGTAGACAGTCGCCGACGGAGAAGGTTGTGACCAATAGCAGGTGACAACACAGAACACAGTGGCGGGAAGAGGTAGCAAATCGAGCATTTGGACGTTGACCTAGGTGGCGGCTGGAAGGTTCGTGGATCTGCAGGGAGATGGATGGCGAAGAAGAAGTGATGACTACAGTTGCCAAGCCGCTAGGAACAACTGCTAAGCCGCCAAGAGGCCTCCAACATATCACCCGGGCAAGGTAGCCGCCAAACAACCCAGGGCAGCAGGACATATGTGGGAAGGCCACCGAGTGACCACGTATAGGCCTACGAAGGCTACAGGCAACTGTAGAGAAATCATGGTAGCTTTTGGAAACCTAGAACAAACTTTGGGCAACGCCCAAAAGAGCTTGGGCAATCCAGTAAGTGGTTGGGAAACAAGTAGAAAAGGTTGAGCAGGCCCATAAAGGATCCAGGAAGTTGCAGAGAGGTCAGGGCATCCTAGAACAGACCTCGGGCAGCAAGACAAAAGGGCCTGAGCAGCTTCGAAAAGAGTCTAGGCAACAACAAAAAGTTGCAGGAAGCCTTGGGCAGCAGCAGGCTACAGATCCAGGCAACGGGCAACAGGTTTGAGCAGAGCCGCAGGTAGCATAAAACAATATGTGATGGGTGGCTTGCTGAGCCATGGCAGAAGGTCGAGCAACCAACAAGATGATCTTGGATATGTGAAGGAGGACTTTCAACTAGAGATCTAGGTCACAAGAGAGCAGATAGGAGCAAATAAGGAATTTTGCTCATGTACCTGAGTCATCCACTTAGGAGCAAAACAAGACATTTGCTCAAGTGCCTGAGTGACGAAGGATAGTGACTCAAGGGGATCTTGGATGGGTGAACAAGGACTTTAAGCCAGAAGCTTAGGGGTGGAAGACTCCTTGCATAAGGAGATTAGTCCAAAGGAGAAGAGAAGTTGATAGGGCAACAATAGATATATTTGGTAACAAGGATGGATTTGGGCAGATTTGACCTGCAGGAGTTGGCATTGTTTCTTTTCTCAGTGGACAGTGCTGCATCTAGCCATATGACGGGGATGAGGGACGTGTTTCTTAGTGTTTTAGAGATAGACTCAAACTGCCATGTCACTTGTGGGGTCAACAACATACATTTAGTAAAGGGGGTTGGAACAGTGCTATTCCAGCTAGAGTCAGGAGGATCTCTAAAGGTGGCAGGAGTGACGTATGTTCCAGAGCTAAAGACGAACTTGCTTTAAGTATCAGTTTTGGAAGATAAGCGTTACAGGGTTGTGTTCAAGGATGGACAGGTCTCATACGGTTAGAGGGAGCTACTAGGATGCATCAGTGATGTCAGTGATTGAGGTCTCGAGGGTGTGATATTCAAAAGAAAAATCAAGTTACCTACACGTAACGACAACTTACCCATCGCGACTCTCCGTACGATTATGTTGGTTTACCAAGGGAAGACTAATTTCTTTTTGAGTTATAACATAGTTGTTATAAGGGATAGTAAGTAGTAAACAAGGCATATTAAAAAGTATAAAGAAAGTAAGAGATAACTCAAATCCAAGTTCAACTTAGTTATGGGTTCACATGGAAGGTGAAGCGTTGCCACTAGAAACCAAGCGCTACATTGGTATCAGAGTGAGTGAGTGTATACATTATATTATATAGCAAATTTTTAATATTTAAGCAAAAAAAAAAGTGCTATCAATGGAAATCATATCATAAAGGGGTATTCCAATTAAAAAGCCAAAGTTATAAGTGGTATTTAAAAGCTATTTATTATTAAAAAAAAGACATTTGTTTTTCCTTGTCACACGTGACTCCATGTGACTTGAAATCCGCCCTTTCATAACTCTATAAGGTAAGTTTATGCAAGTAATAATTAATCATAAATTATACGAAGGAGTTACTTGGAAGGTTTCTTTATTTGGGACGTTACACTGTTAAGAAAGTTCTATATACACGGTTAAAAGGGTGAAAGATTAAAAATGTTTTGTGTGGGAGAAAGTATTCAAAAGTTTTTATATATATATCTATTATTGGATTTATTGAAAGAGTATTAAAAATATATATATTCTAATAAGAGTCGAGCAAAAGGGTTATGAGGAATCTCTTTTAAAGTGAAGTTCAAAGTGTAGGTTATAACACTAAAACTTAAGTGCTGTTGCAAAGTTAAAAGGGAAGGAAAGACCTAAGTTGATGAAAAGAAGAATATCAACGTTTTTTTAAAAGGTTTATAAAAAAATATATTAAAATTAATCCTTAAGTTTTTATTCAAGGGAATAGAAGAGTATAAAAAGGGTTTTATAAAGAAGATAAGCCCTATTTAGTATCAATTTTGTGGACCCATCCTACATTTTGTGCTTACAAATTACAGGGAAAAAGATACATAGTTATTAAAAAATGTAATCTATACGACTTGTGATAGTAGAGAAACTAAATTTTTATCTAGAAAAGAAGAATAAGGATTTGCTCACTCAAATCATGGAATTAAAAAATGAGATTTATCGCAATTAGAGATTACTAAGAGAAAATGAAGATTTCAAGATAAGATAAGATAAGATAATTATATTAATGTCCAACTAATGACCACAAGTAGGTCAAAGGGACTGCTGGTTACAATGATGTCCGTACAAAGCGGGAGAACCAAATGGTCTCCTATAAAAAGATACAATGCATGAAGAAAGAAAGAAAAGAATGAACAAAGTGAACTGGACTGAAGTATGAGAGAGATTCGATTGCAGACACGAATCCAGAAACCCGCAATGGGGCGGACATGCCCTAGCGGAAAAGATCCAGGAGCGAATAGGTCTGAGGATCCGGCCCATATCTCCTAACATCCGAGGCCGAATGAAGAGGATTGAAGAAAACTCAACAAAGTCTGTTGTCCCGATGAAGGGCTAGTAGAGAGTGTGGACTGCCCACATACTCGTTCCCTGGAGGGGTTCGTACGTCGCTGAGGTTTGGAGGACCTAGCTCATCTCTTAGGACGGGGTCTGAGATGAATCTGCTGCTGAGATCTCGTGGGTCAGGGTGAGGTCCCACAGATCCTCACTAATCTAGAGTCTGGATACGTATTGATATCGGTCGGTCTCTTGGTGCCCCTATCTGAAAGTAATACCTTGAAAAATGCGGTGATCCTCTGCGTGGGGTCTGGTCTGATGGGAGGCTGAAGAATATGCGCTCAGAACTTGAGAGCCTCCTACATATAGAGGGCCAAACATCTCTGATTGGGGTACCTGAAAAACTCGGCTAGAGTCTGAGAATCTCTAAACAAACAATGGAACAGTCCTCTGATCTCGTAGTAAATGGGGCATCTAAAAATGAAGTGCGCCTCGGTCTCCACTTCCTATAGATGGCATACTTGACAGATTCTATCTGGTCTATCAATCTGGTGGTCCGTCTCCACCTGAAGTCTATGAGAACCGACTTTGAACTGGCCCAGAGGGATGCGAAGAGCATGCATCCAGTGATGAAACGTATACTGGGGTCAGACAATGAGCCCGTCTCTCAGCTCCAGGAAGTGCTCTCCGTAAAAGGCCATCTTTGGGCGTAACCCTCTCGAAGGATTGAACTAGGTGACTTGGACGAATTGCCTGTAGATGTCTTCTCGTATAATCTTGTTCAGTTCCTGTCTAGTAGGTAAAAGGTGACCAGGAGCATCCAATGAATATCAGAAAGGGGGGAGACGATCCACCTGAATATCCACTGCCTCTAGGAGATCTGAAACCCATGTAAACCAACATCGGGCACGACCCAAATGAGTAGAATGGGTAATAGCCTCGGAAGAGCAGTATGCTAGGTAAGGGTATCAGTCTCTGCCCTTCATCGAGTCTGCAAAGCCTTGGACACGATGCAAGAATGAGACCAAACTGAAAATCGTCTCAAGCCTGAAGGGATGAGCTCCGAACTCGGCAAGGATGATGTGCTGAGGTACTGTCTGCTTACATCTAATAATGCGACTTGGACGAACTGCCTGTAGATGTCTTCCCGTATAATCTTGTTCAGTTCCTGTCTAGTAGGTAAAAGGTGACCAGGAGCATCCAATGAATATCAGAAAGGGGGGAGACGATCCACCTGAATATCCACTGCCTCTAGGAGATTTGAAACCCATGTAAACCAACATCGGGCATGACCCAAATGAGTAGAACGGGCAACGGCCTTGGAAGAGCAGTATGCTAGGTAAGGGTACCGGTCTCTGCCCTTCATTGAGTCTGCAAAGCCTTGGACATGATGCAAGAATGAGACCAAACTGAAAATTGTCTTGAGCCTGAAGGGATGAGCTCCGAACTCGGCAAGGATGATGTGTCGAGGTACTGTCTGCTTACATCTAATAATGCGACGAAGAAGAAGAGTCTGGACTCTCTCAACTGAGGCCTAGTCTGACTCAAGTAGAGACGACCCCCATATCTCTGAGCCATATAAAACAGTGGGACGGATCAAGGTGTCCATGAGGCTCATCTTGGACGAGATGTCCTGGAAGTGATGTCGAAAGAACTTTCTCTCGAGAAGGGCTAAGGATCCATAACCTTTGTTGATCCGAGGCTGAAGAGTAGGTCGTAAACTGAAGCGAGGGCTTGAGAATTGCACCCCCAAGTAAGTATAGGTGCTGGTGATCTCAATCTCCTCTCCTCTGAATATGAAGTGAAGGTCCGAAGTTTTCTTCACCCCATTGAAGATCATAACCTTGGTTTTACCCAGGTTGACCGTCAACTATCGAAGATCGCAAAACAGAGCTAAGGCATCCAGCTGCCTCTGTAATCCTTCTGGGGATGAGGAGAGGAGGACCATATCGTCAGTAAAGAGTAGAATAGATATCAAAACCTGGTGAAGAAGACATCCATTCGTGTCCTGGATATGCTCGTGTAGAAATGCCTCCAACTCATCAATGTAAATCCCAAACAGGGTGAGAGATAGTGGACATCCTTGTCTGAACCCCAATAGTGTTGGATTTTGTGCAACTTCGGAAAATACTATTATTGTATTTGATTGTACCTCCTAAGGGAGATGAACTTGATGTAATTAATTATGTAAACCCTTGAAAGAATCAATGTAAACCTTGGGATGAAAAGCAAGCAAAAGAAAAATTAAAATTAATTTATTTATTGCTCCCCAAGAGAAGTCGGCCCAGTTAGGGAAAAGTCCAGTTTGGCACTTGTATAAATAAGAGGTAAAGTTCACCTCATTATTCACTCATCCACTTCACACAAGTTCGCATCACTTGGAGAGAGAGGTTCGCATTTGTAGAAGGAGAAGACTATTTATGGGGTTTCTACTTGGAAAGCATTTCCATCTTTTCTCTTTCATCATTCTACTCTGTTCTCGAAATTATTATCTCTATATGAAGGTTGCTGGGTTTTCTCTCGTTTGGGTTTCCCAGGATAAACTCTTGTGTTATTGTTTTGTGCTTTGTCTTTCTTCTAGTGATCCTATTTATGCATTTGAATTATTATGCTATGAATGTATGAAAAACTAAAAAATAGTACTTCGAATGAAATCATACATCCCATAGGTTGTGCGAAGATGACCGAGAACGGACTCATATAGGCGCATAATAGCTGTCAATAGGGTCGCAGAGATGCCAATATCTCTGAGTCTCTGGAGTAGGGCTTCCCTAGGGACAGAGTCAAAAGCTTTGCGAAAATCTACAAAGCAACAGTAGACTTTCGAAGAGCAGTGTTGTGCCTCCTCAATCACGGCGTAGAGAGTGAAGATGTGGTCAATGGTCTGGTGAGTCAGTCGGAAACCTGCCTTCCCCCTAGCCCTGAGGTGTCTTTGCTCAAGGTCACTGGAGAGCTTCCTATGGAGAACGATAGCATACAACTTTGAGAACGTGTGGCCCATCATGATCGTTTTGTAGTTATTGGGATCTGAGTTGGAACCTGATTTATGAATCGGATGGATGATGTGATGTGACCATGCCGGTGGGAAACCTTCACGGACTACATGGTTAAAAAGATCATCCAGGTATCCTACCAAAGCACGAAAACCGTGCTTAAAGAACTTTGCTTGGTATCCTTCCTCATCTGCTGCTTTGCTGCTGTTCATCACCCAAATGGCCTCTCTAATATCCTTGGTTGAGAATAAGTAACAGGAGGGGGGTGGAGAGGTAACCTGAATTTGGGCTTGTCCGGGAATATCATAAAGATTGGAAGTGTGGGAAAACATGGATATAAGATCGAGGTCAGATGGAAGAGGGGAGCGTCGAGGAAGGATGGTACACCAAAATTGTTTAGGGGAATAAGTAGAGCAGACAGTTCCCGTCTTTTCTGAGAGACAGAGTCATTTCTTGTGACGGAGGTGGCGGCGATAAGAAGCTTTGAGGTCAAAGTAGGAGGGCTGAGAGTGGGAAGCAGATCGAAGCTCTTGATGTAGAGTTTTGCATTCATCATCATACCATTTGTTCATGGGACATGATCCAACTTTTGGGGAGATGGAAGTAGGATGAGTGGAGTGGGGGAAGGATTTGAGTGCTAAATCCCAAATGGCTGATGAAAGACAGGTGTATTTAGTGGAAGCAGAGTCAAGCGAGGAGAACTGAGTCTCTGACGGGAGTATCTGGCTTAGGGTTGAGGAGAAGATGTCCCGGTCTCCCTCGTCAAATCAAAAGATGGTTCGGGGTGGGCCCCGAGGGAGGGTATGTGGTGGGAGGGGAGGGTCAAATCGGAGAGAGAAGGAAAGAAGTGCATGGTCAACAAGGAGGGTGGGGGAGACTGAGAGGTGACAAACAAAAGGGAGCAAGTTCTGGCTGGTGAGGACATAATCAACTACGCTCGCACCCCCTCCATGTGGTCGGTAGGTGAAGAAGCGAGAGTCTGCAAAACAGGGAAGACCATTTAGAATCAGCAGCTCCTGAGATTTCCCCAACTGCAATAGATGCTTACCATAAACTGTAGTGGGGCCCAAAGCATCCTTTGACATCCGGTGAAGCTTAACAAAGCTGACAAAGTTTACTAAAAGGGACAAAGAGATATCTCGTTTAAACGATCATAATAAAAAATTACTGGCACAAATGAAGAAGTCAAAAGATAAAATGCAATGCAATCATAAACTAGAACAAGAGAATCAAGAGATCCAGAATAATTTATTAGATAATGATCAAGAAGCTTCTAGCTTCAGAAATCTCAATCAGGGGGTTCGATTGAACAAATAAAAAAACTCAAAAGATGAGAAGCTAGAAAAATCTTCAGAAATGGAATTCCAAATTGTGGAAAGAGGAACAAATACACACTCAATTGAATTATTATCAACCAATAAATTGCCAGAAGAACAAAAAGTTGATGTTTCTACAAACACTCCACAAGTGACTCGAATACCTTATCGTCATCCAAATCACAAGAGTCTTTAGTAACGAATTTTGTTCGTCACAAATGTGGTGGGATTGGAGATATATCTAGGTGGAGGTTCTTCCAAAAGTACCTTCCTCACTAAGAGGAGTGTTAGTTTTTGTGGCTCGGACAGGTACTTCTGCATAGGCCAAGTGTCAGGCATGCATAAGTTGTCTAGATGACCTCTCTAGGAGCCTGCCTGAGAAGGCAAGTGACTTTTATGTTATAATGGCTAAAAGGTGACTTAAGTTGTGTCAGTGAGAGATTAAGTCGTAGCCGTAGATCTCAAGTGATCTAAAATCACTTAGGAGATCTAGAGGGCCCATGGTATTTGGTAGCTCATGGTATTTTAGTCATTGTAATGATATAAAAGGAAGCCTAAGGAGAGGAGAACACACAACAGACACATAGAATGAGTGAGTGAGATCTCATTGAGTGGGTGGAGAAGGACTTCCATCCAAGTGTGGAGGGCAAGGGCCAAGGAAAGGAGCAAGAGGTAGCCAAGGGTTAGAAACAAGATCAAGGACTGATCTTGAGGTGTGAAGGCTAGCATTCTGTCATTGTATTATTTCTCAGTGGGCCATTATCCCAGGATGGGAGCCCATGATTTTTATAGTGAATAAAAGTCATGTTTGCTGTTTTTTCCCCAGTTGGGGTTTTCTAGGGTAAATCTATGTGTCAAATGTGTGATTTCTTGAGTATTTATGCTGCGTAAATTTGTTTAGATTCAGTGTGTTTTCTATTAATAATTTTAAGTAAATTATTAGGGACAATTAATCGGATCTGGATATGAAAAGTTAACATCTGGTTGGTTGTTAAAGCAGGGATGTTGTTATTCCCCTCACTATGGTTCCAATCCTCGTAGAGACAAGTTTGCCCCTTATGGGTCAGCACCCTTGTGTAATTAGGCTGTTTATTGTGGTTGGGTCCAGGGACAAGTCCGAGTGACTTTGGCAGAATAGGCACCTCCCAGTCATTGTTGCATAGTTGAATGTTAGTCGACGTAGCTTGTGAGAAGTATCTGCTTCATTATAATATCTCATCTTGCAAATTGTAACCATAAAGTGAAAAATGATCCAGTGCATTGATTTTAGCAATGATATATTGGACAACAGTTTTATGCATTGATTTCCAAAATGATACATTGCAAAATGATTAGTTGCATTAATTTCAACAACAATATAGTGCAAACAATTTCAATTGAATGATTTTAACAATGATACAGTGTAAAACAATTTACAACATTGATTTTTGTGATGATACAACATTGATTTTTGCATTCATTTAAGCAAAAATCCAGTGATGATAGATCAATATTAGTATGCTAAAGGTGTGGGTCAATTACATTATAGTGTTACCCTCAGGAGAGGGCACAGAGGCAGTTTGACAGTAGCATGGTCATAACCTCCACATTAATGCCGACCCGTGAGATCCTTCCCCATCCCACGGGTTCTCAACGGCATGATAGGACCAGATCCCTTACGTTGAGGCAGATGAGACACTGCAGGCCTTAGTGATAAGCTACCTTCTCTTGACAATAGCACAATAAGAAGCCCAGGTCTTCCACCAGCTCTTCGTCTAGACTCTAGACAACTTACTATCTTGAGTTTCTTTCATTCGGCATCGGATGTTAGGGGAGATGGGTCTATTCCACTATAGACATACCTCATTATTGCTACATCTTCTTGCTCCTGGATCTTTTACTCTTGTGCATCTCCACCCTTGTGCGGTCTCCTGTGCATAGGGTCGAGGGTTTCTCATGTTTTCCATGACCTAGCATAGATTTCATGCTCTGTTCTACTTTACTTTCCTTTCCTTTCTTTTCTTTTCCTGTCTTTTGCCTTTTATAGGAGACCGTTTGGTACTCTGGCTTTGTAATGACATCATTGTACTGAGCAGTTCCATTGATCTACTTTTGTGGACAGTAATTGGACACTATTAAAATTATTTTATCTTCTCTTATCTATTTCATATAAAAACATAATAAAAACAAACAGCATGAAATAAAATGCAAATAGAGATATGAGAAACATAATGCTCCAAAATGTGAGAAAATTAAATGGAAATTGTGCTGCTCTTAATTGATGGAGGAACAAAATGGATTTTAAAATTGTATAATATTTATAAAGAAATATTTAATGAATATGGAAACAATTTTGTATTCCTCATCAAGTTGAAGTAATTATCAATAGAAGATACTAACAATGGTGGGGGTGGAGACTAACCTTGAGGAATCTCCAAGCTTGCTAAAGACAACTTTGAGGCTTGAAAGTTTTGAAGGAGAGGTTGAACGACTCCTAGTCAAGGAATTTTTCTTTGAATGCTAAATTGATGACTGTTTGCTTACACTTAATGAACCATCACCTGGTGATGAAAATTTCTATTATTGTTTTATAGCCACAGCTCTTTGTGATAGGAAAAAATTGTTATTTTTTATTATCGAAGTATTCAATGATTTCTTCTTTAAGCCATGGCTTGTGGAAAATTGCTCTGATTTTTTCAAAGTTGAATGCTTCTTTTGATTACATATCTGGTTTCAATTGGACTGAGGATATATTGGGTCAATTGATGTTCAGGGAGCATAATGTCTTAGTGATATCTTCTAAATAGAATTGATTGCTTTCTCAAGCTTTGTATCTTTTGTATGTTTTGATGACATGCAAAATTTTGGTACTTAATGCACATTCAATAGGCCTTTTATGTATGCTTCTTAGTGATAGATTTTCAACAAGCGCATTATTGTTCACTATACATGGTTTACACTGTATGATATGATCTGAATGAAGCAGAATATTCTTGGGATGATTATATTATATAAAGCCATGATATTATGAACAATCAAGTTAGGAGGCAACTTGGTCATTGGATCTGAAGGTGTTTTGATGCAATATCAGCTTAATTGAACTGTGGCCTCCATATTGATTAGGGTACCTTTGTCATCATAAGGCAGATTGGTTATTATCGTTTTTTTTTTGTGAAATATCTTATTTACAGAAAAATATTTGCAAACAGCCAAAAAGAAGTGGAAGGGTATATACAATGGACTTTATATCCTCTTCTGAAGAGCTACTAGTGCTGAAAATTTGAAATAGAATCTGAATAGGCTACAGAGTTGAAAACTTGAGCATCTTTGATCAACAGAATTCCCTTGGTCAAGAACTGGTGACGTACCTCATCATGCCACATATCACAAAATGTGGATAGAGAACTAACGCCATTTTAAAAAACAAACTAACACCAGATCTTTCAGGGGGTGAACAGGCCAGAAACTCTCAAGCATTGCCAAATCCCAGTGGAGGATGAGTAGACCAGATAGCTGCAGTAACCAAAAACACCACACACCGATTAATCCATCTTTGAAGGAGAACAGAGCAATGGTTCTGAATGAACACACAACAGCTCCCAGCAAACTGACACTCCAAAAAATATGTTTCACCATCTTGGAGCAGTGACAAACAGAGGAAAGCCCATCATAAAGCCCACTCTTTGTCAATCTGTGGCTTTAGAGGGGATCCCCCTGGCAGATAACAAGTGAAGCAAATACTCAGCTTATAAGATAGCCAAATGGACCAAACACTGTGAAGTATGTGCACCCACCTATCCTCTGGATCAACAGACACCCTTCTTGCATTGAGAACCAGGGCTAGAGGATGTTTCTGATCCAACAATGAGTAGAGCCGACAAGTCATACTGCTATTTTCTTGTATGTGACTAATATGTCTGTCATTTGTAATTGAGCAATAATGGCTTAGAAATAGGTTGACTCAGCACTAAAGATTTAAGTGAAGCTGAAGGGTCTTTGTACATGTAACATATTTGATTGATTGATTGTTGTCAGATTCAGCATGTGCAGTTAGACATTGCATAAGGTTATGAGAATTTATATTGCTTCGGAATCTGGATACACCATTGTTTCTTCAAAGGAGCAATGCAACTCTCTGTAGAAACTGCTTCTGAATTAACAAAGACAGTCTTCTGGTCTAGGGGTTCTCAAAAGTTCTAACTGTGCACTGTACATAATCTATGTTATCATACTTTTACCTCTTTCATCTCTTTGTATTTCCTTCATTTACAATTACTTTCTGTTTGTAATCTTTTTGTTTTAAGAAATTAGTGTTTTATAGAGAGGTTTGTGTGTTTCATTATCTAAATTCTTTGTATCTCTTTGACAGCTTCATCCAAAATAGATATGCTAGTCTAATAAATAATTACATGACGATCATCTAAATGCAGAAAGTGTCATTGGGATCTCTGAATTGTCAGCTTCTTAGTCAGAACCGGATAGATCAAGCACAATGGGTATCATAGAGAAGATAAAGGAGATAGAATTTGAGATGGCACGGACACAAAAGAATAAAGCTACAGGTTTGGTTCATGCTTTCTCTCTAATTCACTGTTTACTAATATTGAATCTCTCTATATCCTTCATAAATTCTCAAGGTTATGCAGTTCTTGATGTTTTGGTTGCATAAATGCTTATGAATTATTGTAACTTGCCATGGTCTGGTAGCCCTAGTCACTATGATATATTTTGTCCTGTTGCCAATTTTTTTGTTTGCTGATGATTGAACAACTACCATGCATCAGTAATTTATTTACTTTATCACGTTATAAGTGGATTGTGGGTAAAATCACGAGGTATTGTTATAAAGATATTGTGAGAAAATTCTCATTAGGAAGTTCCAATTAATTGGGTGAACAACTGTTTTGTTATGTATGAATAGACCCCCATTTTGAATTTAAGTATCATCACAAGTGGATGCAACATCATTGTATCTTTGTGATAAGACTTCCATCTTTGTTGATGATGTGTACACATGTAAACAGATTGTGAATTGAACAACTGTAATGACATTCTCAATGTTATTGTAAATGTTGCTGTGACTGTTCTTTTTGACATATTTAATCATTGCATGGATTTTGATTATCTATGGTGCTAAAAAACGGTCGAAATAGTTAAATAGGAGGATCATAATGATTAAAGCCCTTGGATTGTTTTCCAAATAAGGAAAAGCTTCATTAGCTACTATGATGATTGGCTATGCAATGGATAAAGTGGAACTTGCCAATGCAGCCTTGATCATAGAAGCATTGACCCTGCCTTGAAAAACCCCATATTTGTTTCATTGAACACAATTTGAATGTCGAGATAAAACAGACAATAAATCCCAAGATTTATGAGTCATGTGGACACACAATCTTTCTCTCTAGTTTGTTTCATTCTCATTACTTTATAACTTCAACCTTGGGTAAAATATATGTGTTAGAGCGTAATCCTCAGTGTGAGGAATATTAACGTGCAAGGGAGTCCAAGAGTCACCCGGGAGTCCAAGAGACTACTTGGGAAGCTGAACCCAATGGTCATCTCATTTTATACATTGTACAATTGTTAATGAGAATTAAGTGAGCTTTCATGCCTATCTTTTGTCTTCATTGTGCTTAACTGCCTAATAACCCATTTGGGCACCTTATAGTGGTATCAAAGCTTCTATGAGCCTCAAGCCTGTGCTCTGAATTCTGCACTCCTGACCTGCTTCCTGCTCCTAGCAGTTTGCAATAGACATTTATTCTCTGTCCCTGCCATATTCTGCTACATTAATTAAATTAGCATTAGTACACCTGCTAACCCTAATTCTGCTCAATGCGTCCAGTTTTCTTGTGTTATCCATTCTGTCCTTCAGACCCACAGAGGTATTGATCTCTACCTTATTTGCACCATGACCTGAAAGTGTCCGTTGTCTGTGCATCTCAATTATTCCTTTTTTGTGCATTCCTGCCGTATTCTCTGCGAAGTAGTGTTAGTTTTTTTCATCATTTAATTCAATATGATCTAGGATCTTAACTGAGAGAACAACATGTACAGCATATCAAACACAAGAGACAAGAGACACAAAGCATTTCACTGGGGAAAACCAAGAAGGGGAAAAACCCCGCAACTTCCTCAGAGATAGAATGAGCACCAATACAAAGATCACAAAGATCAAACCCCAAAACAAGAGATAGTCTCCTAGCAGCTGCTCCTCCTCCACTTGTGCGCACTCCTCCTCTCTCTCACTAATGCGAAGTGAGTGAGTGAGTGAGTGAATGAGTGCAGTGAGAGAGACACACTCTCTATTTATACAATGACTTGACCTGCTTTTAACCCTAATTGGGCCGACTTCCTAAGGAGGCCTAATAACCCATTCACATGACTCATATAGGGCCGACCCCACCAAGGTGGTCTAATAACCCATCAAATACAAATGACAACACTTACAATGTAACTTGCGACACTTGCAAATACAAATGACGACACTTCCAATCGGAGGAATAATACATCTCCGTTGGGGATACAATAAAGTACAAATGTAATACATACAATATACAAGTGAATATCTTTTGAAGTTACAAATACATCAACAAGTAGGTAGGCATGCTAGTCTGCCATCTGAAAATATGGGTGCTACATTATTCTTCCTTTAGTTATTCAGAATAGCAAGACATGTGGTATTCAGTTTCCATTCAGTCAAATGTTCATGCTCCTGTTTGAAATCTCTGTGAGGTGCCATGGTGAAACCATTGATAGGACTACCTCTCGAACGGATTCTCCAGCTCAGAAACCCTTGGCTTTGTTGTGAGCGGATACACTTATTCTCTGGTGTGTGGTTGCAACTGATGCGCTTGCCTGTGCGTTATCTCTTCTTATCGTCGTCTCTCTTGACCCACAACCTGTTAGAGTTCTCAATCTTCTGCTCATTTCTGCAGTTGCCAGGCCTGTGGATTAATTCTTTTGCGTAGACATTACTCTCCATTCTACCCGCTATCCTCCCTGGCATATTCAGTGCCCTCCTGCCAATTCTATGCACTCTCTTCAGACCAGGTAGACTACTCACGCTTCTTCTTTATACTCACACTCCTCGGCATGCAATCTCCTTTCTAATATGTATTGCAACCTTCTGTGTGTAATGGAGATACCTTTTTCTTCTCCCGACAAAGATCCAAAACCCTATCCCATGGAGAATCATTTGTAAATATTTGATCCAGAGATCACTACTCCTTCTGGATTGCCCTGAGATCTCAAGTGGGATGAGTCTCGATATCAATACAACATTAACATGAACTCAAACAACTAGATCTGCATTTACCAACTTAACAATATAAATGCAATCATACATAAACATCAAATGTACCCTGGAACCCTTTCGGGAGAAACCAGCAAACTATGGGGCTATCTTCATTCTCGAGCCCAGAGCATATAGGAAAAGAGACTAGTACAATACAGGGTTACCTCAGTAATCTTTTCTGGCCAACTCAAGATTTGCATGCATCCAGCTGATGCATGCACGGAAGAGATAAGCCCTAAAAATGGAAAACTGGATCTGGATGTCCCTGTATTCGCCTCTGCCTGATCTATTTGTCTCTATGCTCAGATTTGGTCTGCTCGCTTTGAAGGCTGCCTGGTGACTGAAAACGTCCTTTTTCTGCATGCACAAGTTTGCCCTCCTTCCAGCAATGAAAGACTCGTACTGAATCATATCTCAGCAGATCTGAGTTCTGATCGTCACTGATCTTCCTCAATCTCTGATACGAAGATACTGTGCAAGTTACAGACACTCAACTGCTCTACCGGATGCGGTACGAGCTTCTCCCTCCTTGAAGAATGTGCCCTCCTTCACATGTGAAGTCGTCCTCCTCTCTCTTGATCTATCTCAGATCAATGATCACTCTGATAAAGACAGTCACCTCCTATCTTCCTTATAACATCTCACTATCAAGTTAGGTTTACCAAAAACCTAAAATGGCTGCATGCAAAACTCACTTTTGCATGCATGCATGCAAACCCTAGCATGCATTTCTCTCCAATCATTTTCCTGGTTAATATTTTAACATCATCGTGAAGAGGAGCAGAGTGAAGAGCTTGTGGTGAAGCTCGTTGCTACTAGCATTAAAGCCGTTGGGGAAGACTCAATGATTGAAGTGTGTGTCATGATTGGAGCTTTGTTGCTATCATTTTATTTTAATTGTTGCTGCAACCCATTTGTGCGTTGGAACCTACGTTCTGTCTGAGATATCGAGTAGTGTATTTGCTATGAATATTATATGTATGTTAATTAAAGTTAATAATTATTAAGTGAAAGGGTGTAACCCTTCACTATACACGCTCAAGCTTATAAAAGCGAGCCTCATTGTAAATTATTAAATCATCTTTATATCATCAATTATATATTATTATCAAATGGAGTTATTTTCCATTGGAGGATTATTCGCTTGAATAATCACTGAGTATATATCCGGACACGGATATAGCATTGGTATCAGAGCCATTTTCTCGGCATTTTGTGGATACTTGGTTTTTGGCCAATACTCGTCGGAGCTTCTTCGAACTAGGCCTTTGGCCTTTAAATTTAGATTTTCTGAGAAAAAAAAAAATTCGTGGTGGTGCACTCTATAGTTGCTCGTGGTCAAGTTCTGCTCGTAGTTCGAAGCGACGTCGGCTGCTCCAACACCCATTAATTCTCCCATTCCTCCGTACATCACTCGTTCAGGCTACTCCCTTCCGCACCCTCCTTCATCACCTGCCTCTCGCGTCTTCACCTGCCTCGCTGTCCTGCGTTGCCTCTCCCCATATCAACCCTCCACCGCCTCCATCCCCACGTTTCTCCCCGTCCACCACCACTTCCATCCCCCGGACGTGCTTCCCACCTCCGCGTCCTCCTGCCAGCTCCTGCACACACTCCTCCCGCCCACGCTCTCTGCACAACTCACCACACACCCTACACCACCCGCAGCTACCACATCTGCTGCTCGTCCACGCCCACCTGCTCCTCCTCTCGCCCACGCTCTGCGCACAACTCACCACCGCTTACACAACACCTCCAGCCCCTGCGCATTCTCTCATCCATTCTCCTCATTGCACCACATCTCTCACTCCACCACCAGCCGCCAGATCTCGTCTCCTCCTCCCTCCCACATAGTCTCTCTTCTCGCCATCCTCCTCTGTCGCACACCATCATTCCGCCTCCTCTCCACTTGTTGCGCACTCACATCCATCCTTTCCCTCGGCTCACCCAACGCCCTTTCCACCCAACGTCGTCTCCCCTTTCCGCATCATTTCTCCCTCCCACACCACCATGCTCACCTTCAACCTTCTCCATCGCAGCCTGTGCTGCCCCATCTCTCCACGCATTTACATAACCCATTGCACATTACACCCTGCCATCATTCTTCCTCCCATACGCTACCTCCGCTGCCATGTCCACCAAACCCTAAATTAAATCATTTCCAAAATACAAAAAGATATTATAATATTATTATTATAATATTTAATTTAAAAAAAAAAAAATAATAATAATATTACATTATTATTAAATTTAATTGTTATTGTTATAATATATATATTAATTATTACTATTATTAATAATAGTAATAACTTTTTGGAAAAAAAAAGAGGAGCAAAAGAATAAAAATCAAGAAAAAACAACATCAAAGAAGTCAAAGGAAGACTCGTTGGTCAAAAGAAGTCGAAGACCAAATCGAAAAAGTCCAAGCAAGACTCTTTATTATCAAAAAAGTTGAAGAACACTTATCATCAAAGAAATCAAGTCAAGAACAAATTAAGAAGAATTCAAAGCAATCATCAAGAAGTCTAGACGCGCTATCATCAGAAAAATCAAAATCAAAGAAGATCATTCCACCGTCGAAGAAGACAGACACCATGGAAGCCGATTTGCGAGAGAAATTAGAAGCCAAGTTAAAGCGTTATCAAAAAGACAATGAAGAATTACGAGACATTAATAGACAATCAGAAATAAAGATTGAACTACATAAGATACAAGAATGGTTCAATGAACAAATAATGTCCAACCAGGAAAATCACATAGAAAAATTATGTGCGCAAATCAAGGAATTAAAAGATGAAAGTGATTTCAATCAGAGATTGAAAAATCAAGATATAAAGAAGGAAATAAATAATTACGAAGCAGAAATAATACGCTTGAACAAAATCGTTAGCGACAAAGATGAAGAACTAATGCAGTTACGACATAAATTAGAAAGTCAAGAATCAGAGGTCGGCCAGTGTCGACAACAGATAAAAGTTCTTCAACAACAAAATGACGACTCTAAAAAGACGACTCTAAAAATACACATAAGTCAGAGATCGCGAAGAGTAATAAAGCATTATCTAACAATGCTGAAGAAATTTTTAGACTAAGAAATCATAACAAGATACTAGTCACAAAAATTAAGAAGTTAAAAAATAGCCGAAAGATAGAACAATCTATGGAGGACATTGAAGGGAAACTTCTAGACAAACAGGAAGAAAATAGTTGTATCAGAATTCATAATGAAGATCTTAAGGAACAACTTAAGACATCTGAAGATGACAGAAAATCGCAAGTCGAATTGATTAAGAAGTTTCAAAATGATAATAGGCAGTTAGAAAACAAGTTGGAAAAGATACAGAACAAAAACTTAAATCCTCAAGAGACGAAAATACAACTTCCAACTCAGATCAATGATCTAAAGGCGACATTCGTAAACGAAAATGACATCGTGAAAGTTCCTTATCGACACCCCAACCATAAAAACCGATATTTGAAAAAGTGGGAAATGTCGAAAAATAATGGTACTAATGTGATCAAATCTCCTGACGACATATCAGTAGGAAATCCCATCAGTCCACAACAAATCAATTTGGGATGGATTGATCTGTCGATGTATCGGAAGTTATGCTCTACACTTAGCAGTTCGTATCGACATGTTTCATCAGCCATGACATCGCAAAGAACAATGAGACAAAATTATAAGGCTTTGAGGACAAAGCCTTTCTAAGAGAGTGGCAATGCTATGAATATTATATGTATGTTAATTAAAGTTATTAATTATTAAGTGAAAGGGTGTAACCCTTCACTATACACGCTCAAGCTTATAAAAGCGAGCCTCATTGTAAATTATTAAATCATCTTTATATCATCAATTATATATTATTATCAAATGGAGTTATTTTCCATTGGAGGATTATTCGCTTGAATAATCACTGAGTATATATCCGGACACGGATATAGCAGTATTATTGTTGGGCCTCTCTACATTTGATGAAACAGCTCTCTATTTGTGAGCAGTGGAAGCTTTGTATTGACGTACTACGAACCAGTGATGACCAGCGTGGATGCTACAATGGTGATAGTGTTGCCGTGAACCAGTAGTGATGGAGGGCTCTCTCCCACATTGGAGTGAACCCTGATCCAGGTGTTTTTGGACTCTCCTTTTTGCTGAAAAAGACCATCTTTCTGGTGCTTTTTACTTGGCAGAAACCCTGATTTTTGTACTGCGTGAATAGACTATAGTAGTTCTGCATGTATAGACTCCTCCAAGTGTGAAGATGTGTTGTTAACGTGAAGCTAGAACATAGAGCTATCATGACTAACTTTGACTCTTTCTCTTAGGGACCGGGGAGACTGAAAGTCACAGTCCATTTGGAGCTGCTACGTATCAAATGCATTCTCTCTTATTATAGATACATGGAGGACTGTACTTTTGAAAGAATTTAATGAAACTGTGGAGTGTATTGACCTCCATGTCTTGCAAATGGAGAGATAATTGCTCCCTCATCATTGTGTGTTTCATTTCTGTCAACTTGATGGTGGGGATTGCATGATGTATAGTGTGAATTCTGCATTGAACCTTTAAGACTGCATTTCACTGACTGCATGGACCGTGACTGGTATCATTTCATTTTTAATATTGTTGCTGCGACCTGCCTGTGTGTGAATAGTTGGGGTTTTATGTTGAAGAAACGTGGAAGAAGTATGCAAAGGAGCGATCTTCATAATATCCAGGCTTAGTACTCACCAGTTGTATTTTCATAATGACAAGTGATACCTTGAGGACCTTCATGCACATTCAGTGCAGCTTCTACTCCATGACTGTACGATGGTGGTAATCCAGTCATATCTTCCAAAGCAAAGAGCGTGCTAATACATCGAGCACGAAACCAGGAGTGATATCGAAATGTGTAAAGAATTTTGGAGTGACTCCTTGCAATGGTCACGACTCCCATTGGCATTCTAATTGGTTGAGAGTACATCAGTGGTATCTGTTAATTTTTCATCAAGTTAAGGTTATATGCAGAAGAATAACAATTCAATATACTTTAATGCAAAAAATACATTTAATAAACAATTACAAACATTGAATATGAAATAGTGCAGTAGTAATCTCTAACATAACATAATTTTCATCTCTTTCAACTTCACACCTTTAGCACTATCAGATCGGTCACTGTGCTAACGTAATTTTAACACTACCAGTTAGATCACTGTGTTAAAGGAATCTTCAGAAACATGTAATAAAATAAACAAGTTGATCATATAATAGTAAAAGAGATATAGTTGAAGATACTTACCTGGGTGTGAAACCCTTGCTGTAGAAATACTCAGAAGAGTTACTTTCAGAAAAGACTGCCTCAGAGAGGCCAGTCTACTCTAGGAACTAGCTGACCCTACAAGAGGGTAGTACAAACCAGAGAGAGAGAAATGACTGGGGTTGAGAAGGTCAATGACAGTCAAGCACAATACAGAACTCGGCATAAATAAAGTCACAAAAAAAATATAAACTTCAACAAAGTCTCAGCACAAGAGAAGTAATTCTCAGCACACCACAACTGACCACAGGTGATCAAAGTCAAGAATAAACAACCAGATCTGTCAACAAACAAAAAAAAATTTAGCATAACCAATCTAAACCAAAGTAAGTCTTTAACAAATAGAACTGAGCATAAATAAGACTCAGCATCAACAAATTGAGAACTCAGATCAAGCTGTGCATACAAACTGAAACCCACTCAAATCAGTCAGCAGATTAAGGCCAAAGAGATTCACGGCCTCTACAAATAAGTATGCAGTAGTATAGGTCAAATCCTAAGGCCTCACGGTCTACTCAAATGTGCTACCAGCATACCCTAAAACCTCATGGCTTCCATTAAGAGACAACCAAAAAAACAGATCTAGGGTCACGACCTCCCCAAACAAGAAATTAGACCTCAATCCAGCATGCAACAGCAGATCAGAGCTCAAGCAGAACTCAAACAACCAGATCGAGCCTTAAAACAAATCACAGGGCAGCAGATCGGAGCTCAAGCAGAGCTTACACAGCAGATCGGACTCCAAACATCATCAACAAGTAAAAACGGATCTCAGACAGGGCTGCAACAGCAGACTGAAAAAGAGCAGATCAGATCTCTTATGGTTAGGGCAGCAACAACAAAGATCAGATCTGATCTGAGCAGATAAAATAAAATAAAATAAAATAAACTCCAACAGGTGTACGGCCAGCAGCAGACAAACCCTTGACGTCAACAAATCAGAGCTAAGATGTATATGATGAATGATTAATAAAAAGAGGAGAATATATATAGGATTTTGATCTTCTAGAGAGATCATTAATTTAATCGTTTAAATTAGGGTTCCAAAAGATAAAAAGATAAAAGAATAAAACATAAAAATAAAATATAAAAAGTAAAATTAAAAGATCAAAAAATAAAAAATAAAAAATAAAAAATAAAAAATAAAAATAAAAAATAAAAAATAGAATAAAAAATAAAAGATAAAAGATAAAAGGGTCCCATTTGAAAAGCAAATATAAGAAGGGTACTAGGGTCATTTAGGTGAGGGTACAATGACCAAAAATAACATAGGTGTGGGTACATGACCCATAATAAAATAAATGAGGGTACATGACCCATGACCGTTAGAACCAAGGGTAACCACAAGGTGGTCAAATAACCATAGCACCCATAGGACCAAAAAAAGGTCCCTGACCAACATGTGATTTTTCTTCCTAAACATTTAACAACATAAATAATTCCATCCATAATTCTAGCAAAAATTCTAGCAGCAGTTACAATCTCTGAACGGGACAGTTTGCAATTAGCTAAAAATGTAAGAGCAGAACTGCAGACCTCCCAGTTTCTCACTCACCCATTGGCTACATTTTTCTGTAGTCTGAGCTTGCTTATTTTAGCCCACATGCTAGGCAAATATGTCAGAAATAGCTGTATTTCAGGCCTGCCAAATGGGCACAGATTCTCTCGCAATTTCCTGTCACCAGAATGCTATCTCAAGGTTTTCGATTGCATAAATGGGGTTCCATACATGCAGCCGTCATCCATCACACCAGGCCTAGTCTTTGTGCCTGAGCGCTTGCCGCCAATCCCAGTCACGACTATTGTGCTTTGTTGCATTCTCCAATATCCAAAATTTAGAGTCCCTGCATTTTGTTTTGAGGTTGAACTTGACCTTCCATCCCTCATGTCTTTTCCTCAATCCATTGCAGTTATCCCTTGGCTGGCTTGATAATTGTTGTCCATTTTGAGGCATGGCTTGAAGGTACCTGACTACATCCTCAACGGTTATCCTTTTTTTGGCTTTCACTTCCTAAGTTATTTTTTTATGTGTGCCTTGTTTTCCTCCTATGATTGCTTCGTAATGCCATTGACTTGTATCTGTACTTATTCAGACCTGTGACTAGGGGATTTATTCCAGAAGTAAGGCATGATAGGCAAAATAAGAATGTTGAAATAATATTAATTGGCAAATGCAATACATTATGGCTAGGGGATTGTATTCATCAAGGATAGAAGTGCACGATGAAAAGGAAAACATGAATGTTTCAATGATATTGATTAGCTAATTTAATAGATTCCAAAAAGAACAGTAGTTATAATTAATTTACAAGGAATGAATAAGAATTTTAAAAATTATCTAGAAGATAAAAAGCCCTCTGCTAGGATAAATGGTTTAATGACCAAACAAAATATGAATGGATAAACTAAATGTTTTAATAAAATCTCTTTTTCTTACCTGTAGTTCATGATAATAGATTATAGCAAAGGTTGCCCTTTGTAGGTATGTGTGTATGTGATAAGTTAGCTGTAAATACATTTTGATGCTTTGTTGATTTGCAAAATAGCATTGACTAATCATTAACACTTAAAGAGTTATGCATTAATCATAAACGTGGTATGTGCTTTTTATTGAATTGGTATTCTTGCTTATAGAAGGTGTTTGTGCTATTTGAGAGCATAGTAATAAAAGTGAATGGTTATATTTCACCAAGTTTGTGTAATTGTCTGCAGAATACCATCTTGGGCAGCTTAAAGCTAAGATAGCAAAGTTGAGGACACAACTATTGGAGCCACCCAAGGTTTGAATATTGGTTTCATCGAAATGTTTACAATATTAGTTTTTCATGTTGTCAGTTTTTTGTTTGCTATATTTTGAGATGCAATCCCCATTGAAAGAATCCAACTCAAGTTGTAAGCCTTTTAAAATATGCCAAAGCTTGAGTTACATAGAAAGAGACATGTAATTAAACTAATGCTACAGTTACTTTTTGAATGGATTTTCCCAAATGTTTGATTTCTTATTCCAGGCATTTTTGTATCATGTTGGCCCTAATTTTTCACCTAATTATAATTTGTTTTATCATCTATTTTGTCTTATAGTGACTTGTACAGACGGTTGTTTATATTATAATGTGTTTGAACTTTGAAGCTGTAAGTACTTTATGCATTGTATAAAGGGTTCATAATGTTGAATCATTATAACATTAATTATAACTTGATTAAATGTGCCAGTGAATTTGCAAGAAAAGTTAATTCTCAAAGATAGCATATCCATTCACATTTAAGAGTCCTCAATTCTGAAATTTGAAAGATAGTGCAAAAAATAAACTTCACAATGATTAAACGATTTAAGTGGTGACTAAAGTGGGTTTATTAGCTGCAAATTAAAATGTATTCCAAAATTAAGTGAATTACAAGATGTGATTTGCCCAATAAATGATTAAAGCACAATGTTTTAAAACCAAGGTGAGACCTTGCTTGAAAATAATTCTGAAGTAAGGTGTCATCCAAAGGATCTCATTTTTTTAAATTCAAGTAATTTCCAGAATCCAGACTTATTGAAATGATGGGAATCAATTCTCCAAATGTGGATTAAGCCAATAAAACTCAAGATGCTTGAATTATAGCAAGTGCTCAATATGAAAAATTATAGACAACCACTTAAGCTAAAAAAGAGAATTGTGGAAGAGATACAAGGTTGATTAGCGATCTACTACTAATGTTCTAGTCTATGAATTAACATCCCAAGATTGTGCAAATGGCAGACATTGAAAGAAATGCAACTTTGCACAAATAATTTCCAGACTTTTATTACGAGTGAAGAATTGTTTGATTAGGGTGAATGTGCTTTGAGTCTTTGTTTAAACAAGAGATTGTTGGCCAATAACTTAACCAAGAAAGAACCACTTCATAAAAAACGAGCTCTTGCCTCAATGAAGTAGATCAATGCTGTTATGCAAGAAGGAAAGCTAACCATGAGATGTTTTACAACTTTTAAAGTGTGAAATCTAAAAAAACAATGTGCTAAATGCTCACTAAAATTCTAGATTTAGAAGATGATTTAGAGTTACTTGTTCCGGAGTTATTATGTGAGAAAAATAAGCAAAAATGACCATAAAAAATCTGCCAAACTTGCTGAAACTAAACAGATTTGAAATGGTAAATTATTAGCACAAAAACCACAAGAAAAAATGTGTTTAGCAAGCATTAAGGGGCAGATTTATTTCTGTTCTATTTGTTGTTAGAAATTAACTGCAAAATAGAATAAACTATGGAAATCAAGCCCTAGAAATGATGCAAAGAGAGTGAGAAATACCTTGGCTTGATGGTTTAGAAATCTAGAAAAGGTTGCAGCCTTAGAATATTAAGATTTCTAGCTTAAAGAAGGGTGAAAAATAAAAGATTTTTTTATATCATTGATGAGATTGAAAATGGACAAGTGTATTGAATCCTTGGGCTCATGGGCTCTTAGAAATAGTTCTCCTTGGGCTTAGTTTGGCATTACTTGGTGTTGAAACACCT
Source organism: Larix kaempferi (assembly GCA_027924585.1). Taxonomy (NCBI): domain Eukaryota; kingdom Viridiplantae; phylum Streptophyta; class Pinopsida; order Pinales; family Pinaceae; genus Larix; species Larix kaempferi. Next base: position 8,061,297 of record BSBM01000431.1, on the reverse strand, counting down.
GCCAAACACATGACAATTCCATCCCAAGCCTTTGGTGTTAGACATAAAATCCTTCCGAGGAAGGGTACCCTTTAGGGATATGCTCTCAGCAAATAGATCTAGCATATACTTTAGCCTATGCTCACTTAAACTTGTAAGACTCACGGAGATACTACCTACAAGCAAGCTAACAAAGCCATAACATATAACAAGAGATTTTCTTTTACTTTATCTCATTGGAGTAAATTTACTCATCTATGAACTAGATCTAATAGCTTGACAATGAAAAAATAAACATGTTACCTCAAGATTAAGCTTCACCAAAATGCCTCACAACATAAGAAAGATCTCCAATATACCAAGAGCCTTGAGACAAGAATTTGTATTCTCCAATCCACAACGATAACATACCAATGAGAGGAGAGCTTCTTATATAGAGTGTAGGCTCAACAAACTCTCCAATAAAATTACTATCCAAGCATAAAATCAACATAAAAGGAAACATCAGAGTGTCAATGAGGGTGAAAAATATCACAGTGCGCGAGAGAAATATCACAGTGTTGGTGCATCTGACATCATACCCACTAGGCACATCCAAGGCACAAGAACAATCTGTCCATGCTGGAAGAATCTCTGACCAATGATCTATGGGGAATCACAAATCTCATCTCTGGAACAATGTCTGTGACATGGTACAAACCAAAACTGATCAATATGTCACCCCCGTTGGTCAAGGGTTAATAGGTCCCAATTCAAATACCACCATCTATCTTGTCCTCTGGTACCATTATGTCTCACAGATGATCACAGCTTTCTACATAGTGAACAGCCATAATAGTATTTTAGGTTGACTGTGCCTACATATGGAGTTCTCTTTTATTAAATTTTGATGAACTTGCTAAGTGATCTATTGATGATATTTTCAGATCATGTTATTGTTATATTAGCACAACCAGGATTGTCACAGATTCACATGCTTGAGCACAATCACAATTGTCATGAAATAGAGAATAATAAAGCATAAATTTTGCATAATAGTGGGGATATCTTTCCAAGTGTCAACTCTTGTATACTTGAATACAGTTTCCTCTCATTGCTAATTCCATTTAATTTGCATTTGATCTCACACGAATACCTCACTTTAAGTATCATTATATTACATTGATAGTTGCCAGTTCCAAATCTGTCCAATATTAAATTAAATTAGGACATGATATAACAGTCAGATGAGATTTGGTTATAGTCCATTTTCTATTTAATCTTTATTATTAATTTAATAGAAGTTTGGTTTGCATTGATGGAAGGTGTTTCTCAACTTTTGATTTATTGTGAAACAGGGTTCTAGTGGTGCTGGTGATGGTTTTGAAGTCACAAAATATGGCCATGGTCGTGTTGCTCTGATAGGATTCCCAAGGTTTGTGGCACTGAGAAAATGCAAGAGTGAAACTGTAAATTTTCTGTGTTATTTCAGCTTGCTGGTTTATGTCACGTTTTTCAATGTTTTCATCCCCAACCGGTTTTGCATTGGCTGGAAAATACTTATAAGAATTACAGACAGTTAAACACGCTGTAAAAAGACTTTTAACAGGCAGAAAACTAATTTAACATGCACGCCATAAAATATTTCAGATTCAGATTTTTGGCTAATAGCCCTGGAAAAACCCCACGGGGAAAACCAGTCACAGAGAGAGAATTTGTATTTTTTCAGAATAATTTCAGTACAGTAATTTTACAGTCGAAATGTACTTATCTCAACCAGCAAAATACACTCAGTAAAAACTGCCTCGATTGCTGTGCCTTGCTGCCCCAGTTTCAGTGCAATAAATCACCTCGATTTCTGTGCCAAATGACCACCTCGATTTCTGTGCATAACAGCACCTCGATTTCTGTGCCAAAAGACCACCTCGGTTTCTGTGCTAGCTGCCTTGAAAACTGTGCAGAAATAAATGCCTCGTTTTTAGTGCCAGAAAGTACAGTCCATACCAGCTGTATGGACCTCGAAATCTGTGCAAGAAAAATGCTGAAAATCGTGCCCAGATTTCTGCCTTGAATCCTGTGCCCCTTGCCTCGGGATATGTGCGCAGAGTGTTCCTCGAAAACCATGTGGTAGGGACAGCAATAAATGCTGTGTACGGATTCTCGAAATCTGTGCCAAAGGTTCTGCCCACTGCCTCGGGAATCGTGCTGTACTGAAAACTTTCTCTCCTTGAAATGTGTGCTGTTCAGTAAATGCTCCTAGAGCTGCCTCGAAATTCGTGACCTCTCTCCTTTCTCTCTTCACTTCAATCTTCTCTCAAGAATGAATTGTTTTGCCTCCCTTTTCCTTTTTGAGTAAACCCTAAGTGAGTTTTTCATCCGACGGTGGAGATTAGATTAAATCCAACGGTTGAGATTTGATGAGAATAAAATGTCTAATTTAATTCTCATAAATTCATTTTCACTCACCCACTTAAATTTATCAAAAGTGACTTTAAGTTATAAAGTCACATTAAATGCTCATCTCAAGTCATTTAATGCAAGGGTCACTTTTTCCCCCTTTAAGTGACTTAGGCAAATGTCACTAGGGAAATACACATCCTAGGTACAAAAACTAACAAAATTTACCTCATAAGGAGCAAAGCAAGAAGATCCAACACCAAAGACAACACTAGGATAGCCTCCAAAGCCTCTTATTTATTCAATAACAATATTACAATAGCAAGCAGAGGTTCGACCTTCTGATGCGAATGAAGGAGCAAAAGATCTCATTATATAGCAAAATACATGCAAAGTAGGGCGCAAATCCCAAGGAGGGCGACTTCTGTAGAGAGGGAGTTTAACTCGAACTTGGTAGATCTTGATTGAAGGTTGACTGAAAGCCAAATGGATGGAGGTTGCGCCACCTCTGGATGAGGTAGGCGACCTCAGCCTCGTTGTTATCACCTCCAATACGACCTTGCCACATGTGAAAGTTGCCCATGCAGAGAGAGGGCACATTCCTTGAACTCTTGTCAACTAGATCTTGCTCGGCATGATTGGATTCGTCTAATTCAGAGCTCAGTTCATCACCAATTGACTATACAATAGCTTTAGTTCAACTCCAGACCAACTTCGGACCAATCCCAAGTCTCCGGACAAGTTGCTCTAGCCTCAAGCTGGATCAACCACGTCCTCCTCTGCTCAGGAAGTGCGCCCCCTCTCTGGGTGAAAGTCGCCCAATGGTCAAATCTCTAAGCAATCTCCTTTGCGATGCTAACTATGCCCACAATCACTGGCAGACAGGTGCCTCTAATCAAGTGTGGATTGATCCAACTCAGATCTCCTCACTCTCCCTCCTACAGATGCGCCTCTCTCTCTTATAAAGTCACCCACTCTGCATGCACAAGTCACCCCCTCTCAAACTTCTCTTTCTCTAATAAGTCTACTGAGTAACCTCTCCCGATGACCTCCTGCTTCCTTATAATAACTCACCGCCCGATTGGGGTTTTCAAAACCCTAAAGTGAGTGCATGCAAAAATCTCGCTTTTGCATGCTTTTTAATTAACAACTGTGCATGCAAAAACTTGTATGCATGAGGCAAATCACCCTGAAAGGTCCACATGCATCAACCGTTGGATTCATGCCATCTGGTAGAGTGCATCTCACCGTCTACCTCTTCCTGATGCCTATACTGCAAGTGTACCTCTATGCTAGGCATCTGAACATGGAGGACATCCCGAGATACCACTATCTCTAACAACATGTATAGACCTTTGCTTCAAATTACGGAAATCCTTTTAACCTGTGTGGACAAGGACAATCCTTCACTCTATCGTACACAAACTCATAATAAGTTGACAAAATATAGTTTGTTATGTGCTTTTTGCTTCTTTCACTGGTGCTGAAAATCTGAAGTTGTGTAACAGAGCTCAAGTAATGTAGCACGAGAACCGCTCCCTGCTCGTTCTCGAAGTTTTGATGTTCCAGGGAACTTGGGAACTTGTACGGAACTTTCGAAATCCAGTGGGAACCGTTCCGAATGGTTGGGAACTTATTGGGAACTTTTACCCTCTGAAATCGGGAACTTGGGGACTTTTTCTTGCGTGTTTCCTTCACCGGCAGCTTCCACACATTCATGATCGCCATGTGGGTTGTTAACAACAATCCTATTTCCTCACGACCATACATATACAAGGTTGACTCAAAATTTTTCGTGCTACCTTGTCAAGGTGGTGCACTGATCTTTGTCTACTGCCCATGCTAGAGTATTCACTTGTCCCTATGCTGAATTTGTAGTTATCGCTAATCAATAATAAATGTAAATCTATTTTGTATTTTATATATATTAAATAAAAGAAAGTAAATTTATATATTTTGCTATTTACTTTATGAATAAAAAAACTTACTTTAAAACTAAATTCATACATTACATTTAAATAAAAATTATTTTGATTTTGATTTTGTAATAATTTAAATTTGATTATTTATACAACTTTGCAAATACCCTAGCATAGAATGTCTTGTAAACATATAATATTCTAATACATTTTAATCAAAGTTGACACAACTGAAAACTTACTCTATACATATAGCCACAAATATAGGGACTATAACTTCTAAAAGCCCCACTTTAGAAAGAGTCTACCTTATATAATCAATGACGTGGATGGTAATTTTGATTTTATTTCCATTTCCATCAGCTAAAAGGTTCTAGTTACAGCCGTAATATAAGGGATAAGCCAAGTCATCTAGTTTGTGTTAATGTTTATTTTTTCTCTATGTTTCTTCTCTTCTCATGTTTTTTTAATTATTTTATTTTTATATTTTTTTAATATATATTATTGTTGTTCCCAACCTGCTGTTTCCTGCAAATTTGGGGGAAACTTCTAGACGTATCCGATACTTGTACCCACGTTCTAGAAACTTGTGCAACATAGATATATTTTGTTTTGGGTTTTTGGCTTTAGATTTGTTCATAAATGTTAAAAAGTTAATTTTATTAACTATAAGTTCTCGTGCTTGCAGTGTGGGTAAATCAACACTTCTTACATTACTCACTGGAACTCAATCAGAAGCAGCATCATATGAGTTCACAACACTTACTTGTATTCCTGGTGTCATACATTACAATGATGCTAAGATACAACTTCTTGATCTTCCTGGAATCATTGAAGGTGCTTCTGAAGGCAAGGGTCGTGGTCGACAGGTGATTATTTTATTTAAGTCTTGCCACTTTTGAAATTTATATCTCTCTTGTTATCACTACTATTTTTAGGTTTCTCTTTGGCAGATATATTTTGGTTTAAAGTGTCAGAATTTTCTTACACAATTGCAGATTCAAGTAACAATGAATTGGAAAAGAGAACAATTCTAACTGATTGATTCATATTCCATAGAGCGTTTTACATAGCCTCCATAAGAGTGGTTGTTTGTTTCACTTTCCCAATATCTAATTATTGATTATGACTTCATTAATATTAAGCTATGTCATACTTTATTACATCATAACTTAATTAAAACATTATATTCTTGCAACTTAAAACCTCCTAAGCACATGCTATGTATAGTATAACATATATTCTAATACCCTCCCCTAATGGCCACATTAAACATGATTGTTTGTCCCAAAACATAACCAACTTATATTGACTAAGGAAGTTGTAGAAAATGTCTGGAACCCACCTTTGAGTAGTACAGTTGATCCATGGTAGAGTTGTCTCACAACTCCACATCCCACTATCTTCACAATGCATATCCAAGAAACTTCCGCTGTACCAATACAGAACACACGACCTGTTATCCAAAGATCTTTGGCATGTTACTTGCCTTCACAAAAGTGATCTTGGTGTTTGTGGTCTTTTCCTATAGGCCATCGAAACCTAGGCCTTCTCCCTTGACCCTCAGTTCAGCTATGATGGGGCTTAGGATACCGTGCTCTTGCCTAGCCCTTGTCCATTGTAGCCCATCTAACTTAGTAGCTTGGAATGGGTGCCTATGGTATGCTTTTGAAAATCACCAAAATGTTCTCAGGAAGGGTCTAAACAAGCTGAACTTACAACATTGGTCCCGGTCATAGTGTTGGCTTCGACAATGGCAATGGAAGGTGGCCTTGCTTCTTGGTGCTCTTGAATTACTGCTTGTAGTTTTGCCATGCTTCTTATTTCCCTGCCTTCTCTCACTGCAGTTGAACAGCCATTTCAGTTAATCTCTCCCCCAGTTGCAAGAGCTCCAATCTTCTCTTGTCAAATTCTATCCTCGTGGTAGTGAAGGAGTCTTGGCTTTTGGCAAGCTCTTTTTCTAGTTCATCTTCTTTCTGCCTCCAATACCGACTTACCTCTTGGATCTACCTGTTGAAATCTCTTAGCCTTTCTAGCTTCTCTCTCTTCAAGGTTTTGCCTATGGTGAGTTTATGTTCTCGTCAAAGTTCTGGAAGCTGTGTTGTGGTCAAGGATTTAACTGCTCTTATATCCTATGATCCATAAATGAGGGACTTATATCCCACTCACATTGCTAGCATGAATCTCTGATGCATTCCTCCTCAGACTTTGCCATCGAGAACTTTGTTTTCACTGCAACTCCTTTCCACATTAATATCTAACTAAACTGAATCACTCAAGATATGTGAGGTTGAGACATTGTCATGGTTCTGGGTGTGTGTGTTCAGTTTGGATTGTAGTGCTTTGTCTCCAAGCCCATGCAATCACAAAAAGAGGTAACAGTATTCAATAACTAATGCCAATTGCTTGGTTCTTCCAACAATATTCATGCAATTTATGTAGTCTGAAAGTGTTCCCATGGTGCACAATACACCAACCAATTTGCTCTCCAATAATGTAATGGTAACTCTGCTCTATATCGCAAGACTGTGGATCAACAAGAATTAGATTACCGTTCATTTTGAAGTGTCAAATAGTTGAAAAGAAACATATGCCCAGCACTTTACAACTGAATACTCTTCAGCAATTATATGCATTCAAACACTCAACAAGAAGTTTGGTTATAGGAGAAAATCTTTTAGAAATACATATTTATTAAAATTATGCATATGATACAAATCAACTACTACAGCCTCTCCCAAATCAATCAAATTAAGCGAGGAAAATATGCGTCTCTGTCCATGGCAGAATCTAGTTGAAAATAAATATATGCTCAACACTTTACAACTGAATACTCTTCGGCAATTATATGCATTCAAGCAGCCAGCAAGAAGATTGATTACAAGAGAATATCTCCTACCAATACATATGCATCAAATTAGTGCATATGAGACAAAACAGATACTACAGTGTCACCCAAATCAATGGAATTAAGCAAGGAAAACATGTGTTTCTATCCATGGCAGAATCTAGCATTAGAAACCAAAGCATATAGTTTCCCTAGACAATTCTTCAGTTCTCAGCTTCAATGCCACTCGATTCACATGAATTGAAGGGTTTGGCAATTATTTAAAGCATAAATGAATGCCAATTAATGAAAAGAGATCATTCTATGTAATAACTAATAACCACTCCTTACCATATGAGAAAGGGCTGCGCACGTGCACGCACACACACACAGATATATATATATATATATATATATATATATATATAATGAGTTGCTTCTTAGGGAATGGAGTAAGACAACCTCACTACACCATCTCTTCCACTGCCCCGCTCATCATCGGAACAGTTGATGCCCAACCCTTTAAACCATGATATGTCCAAACCAAGGAGATTTATAAACTGCCAGATCATTGGGGAAGAGCAATTAAGATGTGAAGAGTAGATTTGGGCTTGAATTATCACCCAGATGAATGTCAAATTGTTAAGCTAGCTATCCAGCCAATCATATGCCCTCAAGATAGTGAGAACACACCCCCTCAAAAAGTTGTACAGTGATATGACCAAGAGATACCAAGCAACTTTTGAGAACGGCATGCATGACCCACATGGGTGTTCAAAGAGAAATGATGTTGTTGTGTATAACCCAGTTGTTAATTTTATCTCCGAGCTTAACTCTGATTAACTACTTTTAATAAAATTCCCAGATGCATACACAGAATTAAATCTCAAATCTGATTTTAGAAATAGTAACACATAAGCTCATTAACTTGTCAAACATGCACAGCGGAACTGGAAATAACACAGTACACAATGAATTTGGTTTAAAGACCCAGGAAAAACCCCAAAGGGGAAAACCTGTGAGAGAGAGTGTCATCTTTTATTATTATAGAAAAAAAACTCAGAAATTTCTTGTCTACAATAATAAATGCAGCAATAAAATTTATCTCTTACACAATCTTTCTTCTCGAAACTTGTGCCCACACGTGCCAAAACAGGTGTATGATCTACAGTACGGCCCAGCAATAAGTGACAGCATTAAACTCTGCCTTTCTTTTTGGGAATCGTTCTTAGCAGTCACTGCTCACTGTACACAAACTGTACAGTTAAAAACAGCAGATTTTCCCTTGATTCTTGTGCCCAGAATCCACCTCGATCTGTGTGCTTCTCTTCTCAGCCTGTACGATCTGTTTTAGCAACTGTACAGATTTATTGCTGCAACAGCTTGCCTTGGTTTCCATGCCTTGGAAACTCCTTGTAATCATACCCCTCAAGCTGCTCTAAAACTTTCTCTGTTTTATTTCACTTCTCTTCTCTCTCAAACTCAAGAAGTGCACCTCACCCTCTCAATGGTGCGCCCCTCTCTCTGAGTGCTCAATCTCTGAAGAAGTCTCCTCACATGGATCTCACATATGTCTCTGTTTTTACCCCCGACCTTCTTTTAATAGCTTTGGTGTCTTTTAGGGATCCAAATCCCTAATTTTATTTCTCATACAAAATTACACTTCTGCATTAAAAAATTACACTACTGCATTAAAAAATTACACTACTGCATTAAAAAATGCATGCATGCAAATCCCGCATGCAAGAGGTAAAAAGTCTCTGGAATCTTTGCTTGCTTCCAACATTGAAGCCATGTTGACTGGTAAAGTGTTTCTCATACAATACATCCATGCCTACTCAGTTAATGCCCCTTCATGCTAGGCATGATCACAATAAGGACATCCCGAGATACAAATCTCAGCACTCCCTCTTAGTGAGGGAGGTCCTTCTGACAAGTGCACCACCAGAATCCCTCTCTAGACACATTACACTCTCTGTTGTAGAAGCTCCCTCTGACTCTAAAGCTCGCTTTGTTACTGATCCTGAAGACTTGTGACTGGCTCTGGTGCTTCGAACCAGCTTATCCTATCTGAGCACTATCTAGCTGTATCATCTCGAACCAGCTTATCCTACTGCTAGTACTAGAATAAGCTTCCCGCTCTTCTCCCTAAACTGAGGATTGCCTACCCAGTACCACTTCCATCCTTGGAGCATCTTGCTCTCCATTTGTCTCAGATACTGATATATAATTTGATATCCACCCAGATCCTCTTGATGTAGGCTGTCCATGCTCGACATACTCCTTATCCACCCGATGACCCATCAACATTGGCTCAACTAGATCCACTCCCAATACATAGTTAAATATGTGTCCACTCTTGCAAGGTTGGAACTGAGAGTCCATTTTCTTTCAGCCCTGGTACATAGAGCACCTCTGATACCTCCAGAAGTTCCCCAAATTCTAACTGGAACCTAACACGTCCCACTCTTCTTACTGCATGCACTGTGCCCGCTGCACTTTGTATGAGACAATCTAGACTTGTCTCTCCACAATCAAGGAATACATCCTGCATTCCTGTCATGTGGCTAGAATACCCATTGTCAACTATCCACTTCCTATCAACCTCAGGTCCACTTTTGCCACAACTCGAAACAAATGAAACAAGAGAGAATTCTTCCTCGAACTTTGCAGAGAACTCTTCTACCTTAGAAGAAGCTACAACTTGTCCCTCGTTCTCCTTCTTGCCCTTCTTTTTATTAATACATTGGCCTGCATAATGGCCAAACTCGTTCTTTCTTAGATCCTTCTCACCCTTCGAAGTAGATCCACCTCCGAAGTTCTTCCTTTTGCTCTTGCCTCTGCTCACAAATGCAATGTTCTCCTCATCATCACTAGGCTTGTGGTCTGACTGTCTGGATCCCAATCTCAAGTCCTCTTGAGTGAAATTGTCCCACAATCTATCCCAGTTGGGAAGATTCTCTCTGGCGACGATGCAACGAACAAAGGTCTCCCATGGTTTGGAAAAGCCTTTCAAGGCTGACCATACCATCTTTGCATCTGCAATCTTCACACCCACTGCAACAAGTTCATCTCGAACTTGTGTAACTCTGGTGAGATATGCTGCAATTGGCTCATCTTTAAGCATCTTCATACCATGAAGTTTTTCCCGTAGCACCATTTTTCTGTTCTCATTGCCACTCTGGAAAAGCTTCGTCAATGCTGCCCACATCTCATAGGCATGCATCTTTCCGCTCACATGCAGAATCATATGATCCTTCACGGGATTTAGAAGGATTTGCTTGGCTTTCACCTTCCTCTTGTTGTACGCCTCCAAATCTGCTGGATCTGTAGGAAGTGTAATAGGATCTTTGACAATATACCATAACCCATGCTCTTCCAACAATAGCGCGATCCTCTCCTTCCATGCACTGATGTTGGTTGCCCCATCCAACCTATCTTCAAATCTCAGTCCGGTTGCAAAGACCCTGTAGATTTGATGAACAATGATTCAAACCCTCCTGAATGAAACTGATCTGTAGATCATTGTGCACTCTCTGCAATATCATTGTGTAAACCCTTGGTTTCTTTCAGAGACAAGGCTTCGATACCATGTTAATTTTATCTCCGAGCTTAAATCTGATTAACTACTTTCAATAGAATTCCCAGATGCATACACAGAATTACATCTCAAATCTGATTTTATAAATAGTAACACATAAGCTCATTAACATGTCAACCATGCACAACGGAAATTGAAACCAATAACACAGTACACAATGAATTTGGTCTAAAGACCCAGGAAAAATCCCAAAGGGGAAAACCTGTGAGAGAGTGTCTTCTTTTATTATTATAGAAAAAAAAACTCAGAAATTTCTTGTCTACAATAATAAATGCAGCAATAAACTTTATCTCTTCCACAATCTTTATTCTCGAAACTTGTGCCCACATGTGCCAAAACAGGTGTATAATATACTGTACGGTCCCAGCAATAAGTGACAGCATTAAACTGTCTTTCTTCTTGGGAATCGTGCTCAGCAGTCGCTGCTCACTGTATACAAACTGTACAGTTAAAAACAACAGATTTTCCCTGGATTCTTGTGCGCAGAATCTACCTCGATCTGCATGCTTCCCTTCTCATCCTGTACAATCTGTTTTAGCAGCTGTACAGATTTATTACTACGACAACTTGCCTTGGTTTCCGTGCCCTGGAAACTCCTTGTAATTGTACCCCTCAAGCTGCTCTAAAAATTTCTCAGTTTTATTTCACTTCTCTTCTCTCTCTCAAACTCAAGAAGTGCGCCTCACCCCGTCAATGGTGCGCCTCTCTCTCTCACTGCTCAATCTGAAGAAGTCTCCTCAGATGTATCTCACATATGTCTCTGCTTTTACCCCTAGCCTCCTTTTAATAGCTTTGGTGCCTTTTAGGGATCCAAATCCCTAATTTTTTTTCTCATGCAAAATTACACTACTGCATTAAAAAATGCATGCATGCAAATCCCGCATGCAAGATGTAAGAAGTCTCTGGAATCTCTGCATGCTTCCAACACTAAAGCCATGCTGACCGGTAAAGTGTTTCTCACACAATACATCCATGCCTACTCAGTTAATGTCTCTTCATGCTAGGCATGATCACATGAAGAACATCCCGAGATACAAATCTCAACACCAGTTTTATTATAAGTGAATCGGTTTTGCCAAAACTGACCAGTTTGACCGGTTTACAGGCCTAACCAGTCCAAATCGTGGCCCTAAACCGGAGATGGCTGGTTCCATAATGAACCGGCCAATTTTGTACCTAAAGGTCGGTTTCGTACGGAGCTGACCTTAAATGCCTTTTGTACAGAACTGAACGATTTTGTACAAGTCCATATGCTACCCGTGGGACGATGTTTTTTACCATAAAATTTTTAAAATAAATAAATAACGTAGAATAGCAACTGTAAAACAACTCTAGACGCTAATTTATCAATGGTAATATTAAATTTCTAAAGGAAAAGTAACATTTTATTTAAATTTCTAACATTACCATTAATTGTTTTAGGATGTTTAAGAGTGGTTCCAAGCTCAATGGGCTTCATATGCAGAAAGTAGAATTTTAGATCCCATTTAAAATTCAGCATACTTCATAGTTTTCAGGATTTCAGGATTGCAACGTTTCCACTAGATTCTATCATATATGAGGGTATGGGTTGTCATTTAATCAAGCTCATCAACCCCTCTATGTACTTTGATGTTGGTGGCCTTTTAACACTACCATTAATTGTTTCAGGATGTTTAAGAGTGGTTATAACCTCATCAAACTTCATATGCAAAAAGTAGAATTTAAGATCCCATTCAAAATTCAACAAACTTAATAGTTTTCAGAATTTCAAGATTACAATGTTTCCACTTTCCACTGGATTCTATCATGTATGAGGCTATTAGATTGGCATTTAGTCAAGTGCATAAACCCCTGTATGTACCTTTATGTTGGTGATGTTGGTTGTTGAACTCCTCTATCAAAACCTTAGTAAAAATGTACCCTTCACTAAAAAAAATGACTTATTAGGCATGGGAAGGTATTTCTACCTTATTTTAATATTAGGAAATTTCATCATTGGAGGGTGTTGGCTAATTTCCTTGGAGGATTGACTTCGAGGTTCGAGGTAGAGGCAAGGGCTAGAGCCTAGAGAAGGGGGGCAGAGGGTGCTATTGATGAACATGATCCCAATATATCCAATGATTTTGATGATAGTAGTTATTTGTTGTAGCATGATGTTGTTTGGACTCTTGAGGCCATTTAGAGACTCTTTGTTTAAGTATTTTGGGTTAGATATGGATTGCACTAGGTGCTATTTTAGTTATATGCACCCTTACTTGTTATATACATGAGAAAGCTTTGCATATTTGTGTTTAATGGTTTGGATTCACATTGATGTGCATGAATATAAATTTTTTAATCAAAATTTGAATATTTTATGTATTTTTTTGGTTGACCGATTTTTTTCCATTTTTTTAGTTCTTGTCTGGTTTCCAACAGTGTTACACAGGGATGCGTTCCCAAGGGTAGGAAACACACTTCCACATCCTCGCGCCTCCCAGAAACTTGGAAACACCCCTTCCCATGTCCCCGTTTGAAGAAAACTCAAGGAAACACAGAAGGGGAGGTTTCCTGGAAAAAGGGAAACATTTCCCTCCTAAAAATGGCGTGCCCACGTTTCCTTTGGTTGTTTTTGACCAAAAAAAAAAATAAAAAAAATAAAATGATAAAGGTGTTAGTTTTAGTAGCTCGAAGGTACTTATGTACCATGTTCCTAGGTGGAGGGGTCCGAGCACAAGTGGGTCTCATTAAATGACATAAAGTGACTTTATAATATGTTTTTGTAAAGTACCTTTATGATAGTGACTTTATAAAGTTAAAGTGCGTTGTACTTTATAAAGTTACAGTGTACTTTTATTTATTTTAGGGTTAAGTGACTATTCGAGAGACATTGTGATTTTTTATAGATCTAATTTAAGAGATTTATATTGAACTTGAGATTAATTCATAGCCCTTGATCTTGTGGGCCAAGATCAAATCTTGGCTGTAGAAGATGAAAAGTCAAGGCTGTTATCCTAGATGAATAATAAAAGAAGCTTTTAGTGTGACTCATTTGTCATGCATTCCAAGAGAGCATTTTTAGTGAGTGGAGAATACCTTGTGTGAGAGGCACGAGTTTCAAGAGAGAGAGAGACAGGGTTGTAGCTTGAAGGAGAAGAGGGAAAGAGACAGCGTGAAGAGGTGCACTTCCCAAGGAGAGGGTGGCATGCAAACCAAGGAGCATCTTCAGCAGTGTTAGCAGGGCCGTACAATGAGCATTTAGCAGAGCCGTACAACAGAGATTAGCTGGGCCGTACAATAGGAGTTAGTGCACACATATAGAGACAAATTGGATGCATTAAATGCTAGAGTAAATTCTGTACTGGGCCATACTGTACTTGCAGCCTACCCAACACGCAAATCGAGGACCGTACAGTGCTGTGTTTACTTTTGTATTGGGATGTACAACACTAAAAATAGTGACAGCCTGTTGGCACAGTTTTCGAGTAGTTTGGGATGACTGAGTGAGATAAGTACGGTGATATTTTATGCTGAAAATGACTGCTGTATATTCTGAGAATTTCTCCTTACTGAGCTAATAAAATTTTTCTCTTGTGGACTAGTTTTTCCCTTAGGGGGTTTCCCTAGGGTCTTGGACCAGTTTTCCGTGTTGAAACTTTCTATTTCTGTCTGCTGTAATGTGTTTATTTCCGTCGTTAAAGTGTACTTAATACTGTATATCAACTTATAGTTAGATGAAGAAGTATGCATGTGAAATGTGATTGTTTCCTTGCCTATAGAAGACTGATATCAGAGTTGTATTAAGTGTTGTGGACAGAGTTAAGTCTAATTTTTAACATGGTATCAGAGATAGGGCTCTGAGTTTGACAGTGGGCAGTTTTGGTGCAGCTGGGTATACAAGAGTATTGCTGGTTATTGTAGATTTTCTGCCTTCACTGCCTGCTGGTTTAATGCCAAGTTTAAGGTGGTTTTCACCTACAGCCTGTTTTGCATTGGCTGTAGGTTACTTAATGCACATTTAAATAAACAGTAAACACACAGCAAAGGGATTTAACAGGCTGCAAACTAATCTACCAACATGCACACATAATTTGACACAGTAGTTTTTGGCCAAATCGAGCCCTGGAAAAACCCCCACGGGGAAAACCAGTTGAGTGAGAGAGAGATATTATTTCTTCAGCAAAGTTTTCATCACAGCATTACAATGAAAAGACAAACTTATCTTCACCCATTAGCAGAAGCTTTCTGGAAAATATGCACCAAGCTGAACCTCATTTGGTGTGCCCACTGCCTAGAGATTCGAGCCAGGAATAACTCAAACAGAGCTGGGAACAATGCACATTCTGAACACTGTCCTATCCCTTGATTCCTGTGCAAAAGCTGAACTGAGATCCACCTTGAATCCTGTGCTGTTAGCTCTCTATTTCAGTGCTGTTATTCCTTCAAGAAAACTGTGCCAAGATTGTGAAACTTGTGCCCTGTACCTTCACCAAATATTCAGCAGAAGGTATCTCTGGAATGGTGCCCAGATTCTCCTGTCACAGTTCTGAAACCCGTGCCAGTGTCTTCACCACAGAATCAGCAGAATGTATCTTGGGACTGGTGCCCAGATCCTCCTCGAACTGTGTGCTGGGAATAGTACCTGCAGTACGGGTTTCCTGTACCTTCACCACGAGTTTACTGCTGTTGCTAACCTGCTATCAAATGAAACCTGCTGATAATATCTACCAAATATAAGCCTCAAACTCTGAGCCACTGCTGGAAACCATACCTGGAACTCGTGCCCTGAATAGAAAGGACAGGCTCGCTGGTATCCTGGGAACTCGTGCCCTGAAGAAGCTCGCACCCCTGGCAGCTCTCTCGACTTCTCTCACCTCTTCACTCATTCACAAATGATCACAACAATGAATAGGTATTCTGCCTCCCTCCCTTTTATCCATCCCTAAAAGGAATCTTTGAACCAATGGTGTAGATTAGATCTAATCAAAGGCTGAGATTGATTGTGAGTAAAAGTCACTTAATTAAATCACTTAATTAATTATTACTCACCCACTTTTAGACTTAGGACAAAAATGACTTTATGGTCTCATTAATTAATTAATTAATGTGAGGGTCCCACCACCCCTTTCTTAGTGACTTAGGCTAAATCACTAGGGGGAACACATCCATGGTATAAAAACTAACAGTTATTACATCTGTGTGTTGAGTTTTGGCACTGTTAGCAGAGTTTGCTTGGTCTTGTGATTGGAAAAAGAGAAGAAGAAGAAGGGCTCAAGTAGTGGAGCCTCATCAGAGAAAGACATGAGCAAGGTGAGATGCTTTGCTTGATAGAAGTATGGGCACTATGCAGGCTAGTGTCCCAACAAGAAGAAAAGCAAGAAGAAAGAAGAGGCAAAGGCTTGCCACTTCAGCTGAAGTGGAAGAAAACGCCAAGAAGTTTGAGAAGGAATTCTCATTGGTCTCAGTTCTTTCGAGAAGTAGTGTGGTAGAGAGTGCGGGCACTGAAGCATGGTATGTGGACAGTGGGGCATCACGCCACATGACAGGAACACAAGCTATGTTCCTGCAGTTCAAAGATAGTGACAGAGTTATACTTGTAGAGGATGGGTTTGACATCACCCATGCAATAGAAGGAGTTAGAAGGGTTATATTCCAGCTCGAGTTTGGGGGTTATCTAGAAGCTAAGTCACTTGTTTCGAGTTTGTGTTCGAATTCGGAGACCTTGAAATTCGACAAAAATCCGGCAAGGAAAAATTTGGCCATAAAATTCGACAAAACATTTGAGTGCCTATAAATTTTGGAAATTAAAAAATATTTTATTTTATATATAAATATTAAATATAATAATATATAGAGTTATTTAAATAGTATATAATTTATTTTATATATAAATATTAAATATAATAATACATATTGATTTCTTTAAATAGTATATAACATATTTAATATTTTATATATAAATATCAAATATAATAATATACATTGATTTATTTAAATAAAATTAAAATTTTAATAAAATTCATTATGTTGTGCCTGTCGAATAATCTACATGATCGAATAATCTCCGTGTGTGGGAGGGAAGCGAACTGATCATGGAAGACTACACGTTCCCCTCGACCACGATCTGCCGGAACCAACCAGAAAAGGGTAGAAACCCGAGTCACCGTGACCTGCCGAAACCGACCAGAAACATATCCACGACCTGTCGGAACCGACCAGAGAGAGGGCACGAAACCCGACTCACCAAACTTCAAGCTAGTCGCGGGCTCACACTCCGGAAAATTCATCGAGTAACAAAGTCATTGGCGGTGGAATTTAGGGTAGGGTTTACCCACATGAGAATCGACAATTTTTTTCGAATAGATTTGGGTTGTTGAAAAAATAGACGATTTTCAATTTTGAAGGTGAAAAATCGCCGAATCCGGTGACTTAGTCTAGAGGTGGATGGAGTGCTATTTGTACCTAAGCTGAGAAAGAACTTTGCTCTCATTCTCAGCTTTGGAGGATGACGGATATGCGGTCAACCAATGGACAAGTTATTTTATATCTGATGGTGAGAGCGTGGATGCAACACGAATGCTTGGCACTCGAGAAGGCATGACATACAGGTTGTGGGGACGACCTGTGGATGGTGAGTCAGGATGGACATCTGACTTAGTGGCAGTACCGAAGGCAGCTGATAGAGAGGATTCTTCCAGCTCAGTGAGGAGATCGAGTTGGTACAGGATGACTCTTGAGGATGAGTAGGAGAGTGAGGCAAACTCTCAGTTCATAGTGGTCTGGCATAGGACTTCAACGCATGATCTAGAGCAAATAGTTGAGAGACCTTCAATTTTAGAGGGAGCAGCTTCAACAGTTGGAGACAGATACAAGTGGAGGTTCCAGATGTACCTCCCTCGCTTAGAGGGAGTGTTAGTTTCGGTAGCTCAGAAGTACTTCTGTACCATGTGCCTAGGTGCAGGGGTCTGAGCACAAGGGGGTCTCATTAAATGACATAAAGTGACTTATAGTATGTTTTAGTAAAGTACTTTTATGATAGTGACTTTATAAAATTAATGTGAGTTGTACTTTATAAAGTTAAGGTGTACTTTTATTTATTTTAGGGTTAAGTGACTTTTCGAGAGACATTGTGATTTTATATGGTTATAACTTAAGAGATTTAAGTGAACTTGAGATTAAATCACAACCCTTGATCTTGTAGGCTAAGATCAAATCTAGGCCGTAGAAGACGAAAAGTGAAGGCAGTTAGTCTAAATGAATAATAAAAGAAGCTTTAGTGAGACTCATTTGGCATGCATTCCAAGAGAGCATTTTTGGAGAGTGGAGAATACCTTGTGTGAGACACATGAGTTTCAAGAGAGAGAGCTAGGGTTGTAGCTTGAAGGAGAAGAGGAGAAAGAGACAACTTGAGGAGGTGCACTTTCCAAGGAGAGGGTGGCACGCAAACCAAGGAGCATCTTCAGCAGTGTTAGCAGGGCCGTACATTGAGCATTTAGCAGAGCGGTACAACAGAGATTAGTTGGGCCATACAGCAGGAGTTAGTGCACACATATCGAGGCAAATTGGGTGCATTAAATGCTGGAGTAAATTCTGTACTGGGCCATGCTGTACTTGCAGCATACTCAGCATGCAAATCGAGGACCATACAGTGATGTGTTTACTGTTGTACTGGGCTGTACAGCAGCAGAAATAGTGACAGCCTGTTGGCACAGTTTTCGAGGAGGAGTTTGCGATGACTGAGTGAGATAAGTGCAGTGATATTTTATGCTGAAAATGACTGCTGTATAGTCTGAGAATTTCTGCTTCATGAGCTGATAAAATTTCTCTCTTGTGGACTAGTTTTCCCTTAGGGTTTTTTTCCAGGGACTTGGACCAATTTCCTGTGTTGAAACTTTCTATTTCTGTCTGCTGTCATGTGTTTATTTCCGCTGTTAAGGTGTACTTAATACTGTATATCAGCTTACTGTTAGATGAAGAAGTATGCATGTGAAATGTGATTGTTTCCTTGCCTGTAGAAGACTGATATCAGAGTTGTATCAAGTGTTGTGGACAGAGTTAAGTCTGACTTTTAACAAAGGGGCTACGCTGTCCACTATTTTCCGTCTCTCTAGCCTCAATTTCATTTCACTGTTGAATATGGTTGTATTTCCAATTTTGTTTTATTAGTTATAGCTTATGTATGGTTGTATTTCATCATATTATTTCACTTCATGTATGTTGTAAATTTATATTAATCTTTAGATTATAAAATTAAAGACTTTAATGACTTATGCTCTGTGTTACCGGATCCGTCACGGGTGACTCAGGGATCCGCGGATCTGCGGTTCCGATCCGGATGCGTGACAGAACCGTGCCTAAACCGGATCCTTTGAAAACGGAAATGGATCCAACCACAGGTAAACGGATCCTGCAATTTTTTTAGTGCTTTTCCTGTTCTTTCGGCGTTTCTCTGCTGCCACATTTTTCCCTACCCTGCTTTAGCCGTAGTTTTTCTGCAGCCGCCTTTTGGGTTACCCCACAGAGCAGCGATAAGGCGGAAAGAGACTGAAAACTATCGTGCTTGTAGCTTGGACTTTGGACCAGTGGTGGCATCAACCCAGCAGGCGACGACTGACGACAATCCAGTGTCGGGCCGGTAGCTTGATGTTTGGCTAAGTCAAAAGATTTGTCGGATATTTTTTTCTCTATGTTACCAAGTTTTTCTATGGGTTTTAAGTTTTTAAGTTTTTAACTTCGTGTAACAATAAAGTTAAGGTATAAACTATAAAGTTAATTTAAATTATTATAAAGTTAGCACATTTTAATTTGCATAATATATTTTAAGTAATAAAGTTAAAAACTATATAATAATAATGTTAAATCATAAATATTAAAATTTTTAATGTTATAATAAATTCATATATTTTTAAAAGATATTGTAAATTTAATAATATATATACATATAAACAATAGAATTATATATTATTATATAGTTATAATTTTATATATATTAAAATTAAAAAATATTATTATATTTTTGTGTACTTACTACTTGACGTATCCTGGCCGTATCCGGATCCTGGCTTTTCAAAAATCTGGCGGATCCGTATCCTGGTAACCTAGCTTATGCTCCAACTTTCAATTTTTATGTATTATAATAAAATTTTTGTAATATTTCTGGCGGGGTCCCCTAGGTTGAAGACCTGACATCCCCTTTGACGTTTCCTAAAATTCAAGACAAACTTCTATATAGGCTGCTCCTGTGTTTCTCCGCTCCCATGTACCCGCATCCTGGAAACTTGGTGAAACATTGCTTTCCAATTTTTGGGGTCCATCGGTTCATTGACAGGTCCAGTTTTGATAACATTGATTCATATTTCTTTTTCTAAGCCAATAGGTCTATCCTTTTTGCTGTTTGGAATCGGAGATTAATAAAGGTAAAATACAGAATTCTGAATTCTCTGCTTACTTTTTGAGACCCTGTCTGACCCGGCTTTTGAACACCCATAATTTTTTTAGAGTTTCTCTGCTTACTAGGTCTTTGACCACCATTGGTTTTTGGTCATTTAAACACCAGATAAATCAGTCTGCTGCAAATAATATATTTTTGGAAAAATATACTTAAAAAGGAAGAAATCATAATCCCCACCAAAGCAGTAGTCGGTGTAGATTCGTTGACTGGGAACAGAGACTCACTGTGGAAAATTACCCTAAACCTGTTAGCTGCCATTCAGCCAAAGACTGGTGCTTTTCAGTCTCAGATTTGCTGAGCAGGATATGTCACCTCTGTCTATCATTAGTATAGCAGTCTATGTATCAAGGAATTCAAAGCACACGAGCTTAAGGTTGACTGTTAGTGGAAGAGCCATGTCAATTATAGCAGCCGTGGGTATCAATTAACTGCTAGAACAACTGGCAAAAAGACTGCTGTCAGTCCTACAAATTCACTGTTCCCCTACATAGTTGCCTCCATACCACTCATCTTCAGCCTTCAGTCGAGTCGCTGTATCACACTACTATTGTACCAGTTTTCGTACAGATTGCCACCAATTACTGTACCTTTGATCCATCATACATTGCACCCGCCTTCATCATTGTTCATTTAAGTTTCAGGAAACAAATCAAAATAACAGAAGCATCATAACATGTTATTGAAAGTTACATGACTTTTCATACCAGTCGCTACTGTCAATAGCAGTTGAATAATCAAACAACAAAAGAATTAACCTGAATTTATCTAGTCGTGATAATGATGACCACATTTAATGTTTTTTTTTTATCTTCTACAAATTACTTTATTATATTGCAAAAGTATTATATTGAGTGACATATCCTAACCAAAAGACATGGCCTAATGAAGGGGTATGACCTATCAACCATTGTGACTAGTCAATTCCATAAGTACACTGTCAGATGGCATTGTAACACATCATTATATGATCTATGTTATTAATTATGCAATTATTAAATACTTGGAATTTATGGACTCTAACCTGTTGTCCTTTTTAACTTGGATAGTCAGTAAATGAAATTTATTTATAATTTTCCGTAAATGAACTTTGTTCATTTCACAGTTCAGCACCAACACTGAAAGTTCTGCGTCATAAATCCGTTATCTTATTGAAGTGAGGCGAGATTTTGGAATTGGGTAAAGTGCAGATTTCTTGGTGAAGATTGCCTTGATCATGGAAACTCTACAGAGATCTATTGGCAGTATATTTATTGAGGAGGTTCTTCCTGTCTTGAGTCCTCTCGAGTAAAAGGAGCTACACATTTGTGATCCCCATAGTGTATAAGTGCTAAAACTGCACCTCAATGTCTTAATAATATTTACAATGTAATGCGTAATACACTGGGTGTCTAAAGCTAAATGCTCCTCTGTCTCTGGTTCCGGATGACAAAGCCAACAAATTCACTCATCTTTGGGAATTTGATGATCTGTTTTTATCTAAATCCGATCAGAGTAGACTTAAAGCTGGCTGGAGGGGAACTGTAGTTAATGTGAGTGAAGACAAAACCTATCTCTATACCCCCAAAATAACAGTTTATTATCTTTCCAGTTCTTTCCTTCCTTTTGTTTATATGGTCCTTCTGTGATTAATTATGTTGATGGAGCAATGTACATGTGATATTTTTCCAAGGAAATTCTCACAGGGAAGCCCAATGGATGCTTTGCCATATTCGTTGATGGCATCCCTTGTAAACCTGTCAGCGCAGAGTAGTGCGCCTAACCTAGGGGGATTCAAACTGGGCACCTGCCGGCATGGAACAAGCCTTATGCCCAACAATGTTGGTGACAAGTGTTTAATTTACATGTGATATATGCTAGCATTGGAATATGTTTAAAATGTGACTGAAAGGAGGAGCAATCTGAATTGCAAGTATAGATTAAGTGTGTGCTTTCTGGTTGCAATCAACAATAAACTTTGTAGTTGTGTTTTCCAATAATAGGTTGGACTCACTCTAGTAATTTTTTGATTGGGTAATTTACAACTCAAAGGGGAACTTATGTTTTGATTTGCACTGTTATATATTTTTCCATTTATGTTTGAGCTTTGACAATCCTTTACTTGCAGGTGATTGCAGTCGCAAAGTCTTCAGATCTGGTGCTCATGGTTCTTGATGCATCTAAAGTAAGTTTTGTCTATGCTTTTAGTGATGGAAAATATGTTCCTATGAACACAGTAAACTGTGAGTGAGTATCTTGCTGATTGTTGTTGCTTCTTGAGCTGTATGCTAATACTCAGACAAGAGAAATGCATGATACCTAAAGTAGCATCTGTAAAGGAATGATGACATATATATGCCTCTATGTTTTATTATCATATAGGCATTTATATTTTATTTTAGGGTTGATAGAAGACTAAAAGAACACTACCTCCCATGCCAAAGTTTGAACAAATCTTACATTCTAAAACAGGGTTCAAAGTGTTGGCATTTAAAGTTACTAGCAAGTGAAATAGAGCTGATTCCTTGATTGATATTGATTTATTTTTTAGCGAAAGATTGGGCTTATGAATTGAGTTATCTCATTCAGTTTGAATGGACCACTGTGGCTAGTAGATAATGAAAGTAGGTACAGTTATGGTCATTTTGCAGTTTGTTGTTTCTTGGTTGTTGAGAAATTCTGCTTGCAGGATAGTTGACATTCCCCCGCAATTCTTGTTGTGAGGTAATCTTACATGCTATGAGTTAAATACTGGAATTTGTGACCTACTCTACTTCTATCCTAATAATTATTCCTAATGTAAATGGGTGCACATGTTTTCACATATAGAAAATGTAACTGGTGGTATGTAGATTGGGGAACACTTAGAATCTTCTAGTTGATTGTTTGAGAGGGACAATAAGCCTATAAATTTTAAGGGAGAAAGCAGGCATTTCAACAGTGGACACATTCACTAGAACAAAATTACACTATAACAACTCATAAACAAACTAACAAATGGGGAGGATGTGTCGCACTTGAAACCAACTCACACAGAGATTTGTGTTTGATACATGTATCTATAGAGGTTTACAAGTAAATATTATTTAACAAATGATATAAGTGAAAGCATCACTAGTCAATGTTTCCCATCTACCACATTAATTTACTACCTAGATAAGATAAGATAAGATAATGTTATTAATGTCCACGAATGACCACAAAAGTAGGTCAATGGGACTAAAAGGATACAATTAGTATAAGTACAATGTGGGAGTGCAAATGCAACTCCTAAAAAAGCCAGAACTATATCTATGACAAACTCAAATAAAATAAAAAGAAAAAATACAAGTAGTAAGACCACCTCCAAAACATGTATATAACTGTATCCAAGGCACGGTAATGAAGAGTGAACATGAAGCTGATGAAGTCAAGAACATCTGAGTCTGATAGTCTATGGCGATGGGTCGAACTAGGCACTGGATCGCTATCAGAGTCGTCTGGAACCCTCGAGTTGTTCAATTGTATGATCCTGGGGGGGATGTAGGAGCGAGGGATACTCCTAACATCCGAGGTCGAAAGAAAGAAACTCCGGATAGATCTCTGACTCTTCTGCTGGGGCTGAGGAGGGATACTACGTTTTTATTTTCAATAGATCAATTAACTTTGTTATTATATTGTAAAAATACCATGATATTGGGATCACCTAATAATGGAAACTACAACCTTAGTTGCCATCTCCATATCTTGTTTTGTTGTGAGTTTTACTAGTTATGCCCTATACACTGCCTTTGGGCAACCGTCTGAATAACTTAGGGATCCTTTTTGAGGATCACGAGGACTAATTGAAAGGATCATCTTCCCTTATTCAACAAGACATATAATATTCTTAAAGTAAACATCGATACTCCGACAAGCCCCCTCGATGTTTAACTTTTAATACATGTAGAGACAATCTGTGTTTTTCAAACATGTTCTTTGCCAATAGTTTGGTGAATATATGCTGAATGATCGTCTGAAGGTCAACATTTCAACTTGATCTGCTCCATCGAAACCTGTTCCATGATGTAGTGACGATCTATCTCAATGTGCTTGGTCCTCATGGAAAACTGGGTTCTCCACCATCTTCAAAACATTATAATTATTGCACCATAAAATTGTAGGACTTGTTTGTCTGTAATGATCCTCTAAAACTCTGCACTGCGAAACTTCTTCTCACACTGTCGTTGATGTCACACTGTACTCACCTTCTGTAGAAGAAAGTGCTATCGTGTGTCGTTTCTTGCTACACAATGAAACTGCACCTGACCACAAAACATATAATCTGTGGTAGATTTTGTAGCTTGGACAGGTGCTACAAAAACATCTAAAACTGAAACAATAGGAACTGGCAGGGCAAGAGGAATAGTTACCAAAGTTGGATATGTGTTTGAAAATATACTTACCACAGCGTTGGTGACTGGAAATATGAATAATAACTTGAGATTCACTCGTGACTACAGAGTTAACAGTGGAGACAGATGGAATTCAGGCATATGTATCTGTCTATTCCGAAATAAATGCTCAGGTTTGTTTATTATTGGGAACAGACCTTTGGAGGGTTCAAATCGTGAAGATTTCCTAAACATATCCAGATCGGACCTGATCCTGAAAACAATGGAGTCGCCAAGGGAGCTCAAAAATAATGAAACTGGGAAAGACTCACCAATGTTGTTCTTAAACACCGAGAAATAACATTTATCCCCGGCAATGGCACCAATTTGTTAGCACGATTTGCTGCACCAAATGAACGAAAATAAGTCTGAAATCAGTAGCTAAGATCGTGTAAATTTGTTAGCATGATTTGCTGCACCAAATGAATGGAAATAAGTCTGAAAATCAGCAGCTAAGATCGTGTAAGTAGTAGGAGAAAATGCCCAAAATGTCACCGGAAAAACTCCTCTCCATTTGGGCTGGTGGTTGCCATCCTCAGGGGGGCATCCCTAAGTCTTTCCATGTTGTCTCAACACCTGGAATCTGCAATAAAAGACAATGAACAGTGAGGAAAAAGTGTTTTGGCTTGCTATTAGGCAGCTAAAAAGATCATGTGAAACAATGTAAAATGATGGTGTGGGATCCCTTTCAATGTTCGATCAATAAAAAATGGAAAATAAAGATAGAAAGTGCTTCTAAATGGAAGATTGCCCAAGTAAAAGGATAAGAACTTCCATGCGTTTGCACAATAAATCATCAAAATACCAATAAGCTTCGAGAGCTCAATATAAGCATAACAAAACTTTATTCATTATCACCAAAAGGCTGATTGCACCAAAGAGACAAATACAAAACTAGTACAATGACATTCCCTGCACAAGAGTATGGAAGCTAGAAAGAAGAGAAGAAATCGCAGAAGAGAATGAGCTCCTGTTGAAAAATATCCAACCCCGAATGCTTATGCGTCTCCTCCTTTTAAAGGATGAAGAATGTTTTAGGTCAAGAGGGAGGGCGCATTAGGTCAGAGAGAGAGAAAGGCGCACTTGTCATGCAACGAGGAAGATTCTCCGAGTTAAACTCCGATGAAGTGAATGAAAACCATGCATAATGAGGTGAAGTGTGTTAGAATTTTGATACTTCCAGGATGGTTATGTTAGATCTTCAAACAATTTATATATATTATCACAATAACCATATGCAATGGGATCACTGAAAGATAGACAAGCACAACATACAAAAGAGACACAAAGATTTACCCTGGGAAAACCCTTTCACAGGAAAAACCAAGCAAAACTTCTTCAGTATAGATTTGTCACAAGTACAATGCCAATCTAGTACAACAAGAGCTAAAGGCTCTTACACAAAGATCCCGAGAATAAGATAAGATAGAAAACCCAAACATAAGCTTCCTCCAACTGCAACTAATCTCCCATGCGCACTTGTTCACTTGCTTGAGCGAAATTCTGTTGTTCCAAATGAGCAATTCGACCCCCTTATTTATACATATGTCTGGCTGACTTTTCCACGATAGGGCCAACTTCACTAGGGCAGCTCTGCCCATTGTTTGGGGCAGTTTACCCATTGACTTCTGTTGAGCCAACTTGTCTATTTTGACTTATTCGTTTAGGGTTTTTACATAATCAAATACAATATGAATATTTCTCGAAGGAAGTACTAGAATACAATAATAATATAATAAGAATATCTTTCGAAGTTACACAATCTTCAACACTCCCTCTTAACAAGGAAGGTATTCTTCTGGCACGGTCATCATCGTCATCATCATCATCATTATCACTGTTGTTGCAACTCTGTACTCTGACCATTGACTTGTGACGTCTCTTTCGAATCTATACATCATTAGAAGTTTTGAACGAGTAAGCCATTTGGTGGGTCCTTCCCAGCGGCGTACATTACGTCGCAACAACGACCACCTGCGTTACCTCACCACGTGTCCAGATCATCTCGTGAGTGTAGCCTAGGAGACTCAATTACGTCACACACAGTGATACCCGCTAACACATCATATCATGTGGAGAACAACCCAGGTCTGAAACCTGTGTCTTTGCACATTAGGGCAACACAAATTTGTGAGTGTAGCCTAGGAGACTCAATTACGTCACACACAGTGACTACCTGCTACCATGTCACCTCATGCGGAGAACATCCCATGTGTGAAACCTGCGTCTTCGCACATGTGTGTTGCCCAACATAGCACAACAGTCAGGAGACTCAATTACGTCACCAATGTGTCTACCTACTGCATCCTTGTGAGTGTAGCCTAGGAGACTCAATTACGTCACCGAAGTGACTACCCACTACCACATCACCTCAAGTGGAGACTCGCCTAGGAGCTCAATTACGTCACTACGTGACCACCTGCGTCTCACACGTGCTATGTTTTGCTCATCCCTCCCTCCTTTGAGGAACCTCGATCTGCACCACTCCAAGCTTGTCCCTGAAGTACTCAAACTTCACTCTCGACAGAGACTTGGTCAACACATCGACTATCTACTCCTGTGTCGCTACATATTGGAGGCTCACTGCTCCTCTCTGCACCATATCCCTGATATAGTGATACCTGATCTCGATGTGCTTCGAATTGTCATGAAACAGCGGGTTCTCAGACAACTTCACACAACTTTGGTTGTCACAGAAAATACGAGTCGCCTCTAACTTGAGATCGAACAATCCTACAAGTAACTTCCGAAGCCACACTACTTTGTAGCTTGCTGAACAAGCTGCCATATACTCTGCTTCGGCTGTACTGAGTGCCACACTCATCTGCTTCCTATTGAACCAAGAGATCATACCTGATCCCAAACTAAAGCAACACCATGATGTGCTCTTTCTATCTGTGACACTACTGGCCCAATCTGCATTAACATAACCCTGCAGGTTAATCTTTTGATTTGTCGCATATCTGAGCCCATAATCAATCGTACCCCTAAGGTACCTCAACACATGCTTTGCCGCAATTAGGTGAACACGTCTTGGCTCTACCATGTACTGACTCAATGTGTTCACCGCAAAACATATATTCGGCCTTGTGTTTGTTAAGTACATTAACGAACCAATCATCTACCTGTATACAGTGGTATCCACTATCTCTGAAGAAGTATCACACAACAACTTCAAATTCGATGCCATAGGTGTGGCCATGTCCTTGCAATCCAACATCCCGAATCTCTTTAGGATCTCTATTGCATATTTTCCTTTGTTAAGGAAAATCTCTTCTGGATTCTGCCACATCTCAAGACCTAAGAAGTAGTGCATCATACCCAGGTCTTACATCTCGAATTCTGCGACAAGTTTCTTCTTCGTTTCTCCAATGAGCTTCTCGTCACCTATCAGGAACAGGTCATCTACATACAATAATATCACTCGTTTCCCATCCTCAACCTTTAAATAAAGGTTGAAATCCGCTTTACTCTTGGTAAAGCCGAAGCTCGTCAGAAATCCATCAATCCTATCGTACCATGTCCTGGGTGCCTGTTTCAAACCGTACAAAGCCTTCTTCAACTTGGACACATTTGTCTGCCTCTCATGTGTCTCAAATCCTAGTGGCTGCTCCACATATACTTCCTCTTCTGCTACACCATTCAAGAAAGCTGTCTTCACGTTCAGCTGGCGTACCTTCCACTTCATCACTGCAGCTATCGCAAGTATAGCTCTAATCGAAGTGTATCTTGCTACAAGAGCACACATTTCGTCATAATCGACTCCCTCTTTCTAAGAGAAACCATGAACCTTGCCTTGTACTTCTGTAGTATGCTTGAATTTGTAAATCTTCTTCTTGAAGCTCACGGCTGAGCAGTCATCACTTGTTCTTCGGAACAAGTATCGTCATCCTTCTCTTGTAGGTCATAGCACACGATCTTTCCTACAAGTCAAATTTAGTCATATGATTAGTAACTTTCCATGTAATGACAACTTCTTATGCATGATGTACACAGTCAAGTAACCAATGCATCTTAGCCAATGCTTCAGCACAACACTCATCCATATCCCATATACACACAGTAACTATCTAGATGCCTTCCATCTCTACCAAAACATACTATTAAGAGCGTGCCCTGGTCTCAACATGTTAGCAAAGAGGTTTCATCCTAGACTAGCTCCTTCAAGGGCTCATGGGATGTTGTGCAACACTACAGGCTAGATCTACATGAGCCTATTGCTAGTCAATCTTAGTAATATGTAAATGCATAAAAGAAAATTGTATCACAGATTTACATGTAACTGTTATGAGCAGTATCCTTCACAAATACTCAAAAATTCAAATGACAGTAAATACTTATTTTTCATGTGTTTTGTAGGCTTCCTCTTAGTTTCTGCCTCCTTGCAAAAGTTACTGGAGTTTCTGGAAGCGTACTCTGCTCCATCATCTGATTCTGGAGACCTTGATCTTCTTCTTCATCTAGTCTGGAACTTTATGAAGTCTTCATCCTTGGTCCTCATGTACTGGATTCAAGATCTCCTTTTGCTTAGAAACAAACCATCATGTTTTTTTGGATCTTGGATAGACCAGTCACCATTTTGCTTACGATTGGCAAAGCCTTGTAGTGTATATATATGCAAGCCTTCTGTGCCATAGTTCACTTGGTTCCATAGTGTCATGAACCAATGCTTAATCTGGTTGGCCTTTTAATTTGTACAAGCCTCCCTCTTGCTCTCCAATTACTATTGTATCATCAAATGTTCATGACATTTTTTTTTTCATCACTAATGTAACATTTGAAGTTTGAGTAGTCCTTATGAGGTCTATGATTCTTTTGGAATCTTCTAGGCTTCTTACGAGAGTGATCTTCTTTCTTTCTCTTCTTTGCATGAGTTGCTAAGACTTGATTGTCATCTTCACCCATCTTCTCTTCTCTGGCTTTAATTTTTTCTTCCTCTTCTGTACAATTTCCCCATAGTCTACTGAATTTGGTGAGTTTCCTTTTGGAGCAAATCCCTTGAATGAATAATTCCCATGATCTTAGGAGACCATTCAAAGTAGACATCACCAATTCTTCTTCTTCAACATGGTCTCCAATAGCTTCTTTTTGGTCTTTGATTTGGGAGACCTTTGTGAAATAGGATTGGATACTTTTGAGTTTTGCATCTTCACGCCCTTGAGTTGAGTTCTCAAGGTCATCTTCCTATTAATGTTCTTTCCTTCGTATAGTCCCTTCAATGCATCAAACATCTCCTTGGGAGTCTTCAATGATGAGATATGGGGGATCAAGTGATCCTTGATGGAGTCAACAATGATCTTCTTGGCCTTAACTAAATTATTCTTGTGTTTAGCTTTGTCTTCATATCCCTCTGGATCTGCAACTTCTTCCTTGACATAGTTGTCCAACTCATTCTCTTCTAGAATGAGCATCACTCTATTCTTCTAGGCGCGGAAGTTATTTGCTCCTTCAAGCTTATCCTCAAGCTTATCCTCAAGCTTGGTATTGTTTGTCATCTTGATAAAATGAGAACCTCAAATGGAAATAAAGATAATAGGACTTAGCAATTGAGGTGCTCCATTAAAGTGCTTGCTTCAATGTCTTCTGAGATTTGACTTCTGATTGACCGAGGGTTTGTTAGAGAAACCCTAATTTTTCAACTTTGGAATCTTGAAAAATTGACTGGAGAGAGAGATGTGCCTCCTCAAGGTGAGTTGAGTAGACCCTTCCTCCAGCCAAATCTGTGGACAGAAATCTCAAAAATCTGATGCCCTAGTTTTCCCGAGCATTAGTGACAGGGTCAAAATTCAAAGTTCTCAAATCTGGAGACTTCCTCCACAGAAAAATGCGCCCTCCTAGGGCGAGTTGCTTTGACCTCCTTTTTAGGCCAATCTATGGTGAAAACCTTTCGAAACAAGAAACCCTAATTTTCATTTTTGACGATTTCTGTTGCACAAGGTCTTCTTTCAGGCTAGCTTTGCTACCATGTTAGAATTTTGATACTTCCAGGATGGTTATGTTAGATCTTCAAACAATTTATATATATTATTACAATAAGCATATGCAATAGGATCACTGAAAGATAGACAAACATAGCATACAAAAGAGACACAAAGATTTACCTTGGCAAAACCCTCTCATGGGAAAAACCCAACAAAACTTCTTCAGTATAGATTTGTCACAAATACAATGCCAATCTGGTACAACAAGAGCTAAAGGCTCTTCCACAAAGATCCTGAGAATAAGATAAGATAGAAAACCTGAACATAAGCTTCCTCCAACTGCAACTACTCTCCCATGCGCACTTGTTCACTTGCTTGAGCGAAATTGTGTTGTTCCTATTGCCGCCTGTTGTCCGCCGAGATGCACACTAGCAGCATAAATCTTTCGAAAGCTGTTCCCTCACTACAAGTGGAGAAGGTGTGGCCTTGGGGGCAAGCAATGAGCAGGTACTGTCACCTGAATCCCAGCTCCTCCGTTTAGACAAACTCCTAACGAAGCCAAGGGGGGTTGTCCCTAACAAAGAGTTTTTCTATGGCTTTGTGTTTTAAGTGTTTTTGTGTATAGTGATGCGGATGGGTGTTGTTTAGGAGTTTTTAAATGATTACAAATTTATAGTGATGAAAATAAAATAAGCACAAGATAATTGTAAGATCACAAGATTGAAAGATACAACCACTTGATAATTTAAATCAAGACAACCATATGATATTGAAAGATAAGACAGACAACAGATAATCAATTAAAAGGACCAGTGCCTTATGGAGTCAAAAAATGAAGTACTTGGGTTGCTTCATACAAGAGTTCAAAAAGTGGTAATGTTTGTGAGATCGTTTTGCAATTGTTCTTGGTTTATTTTATTGTAAATTTTATGTAATCTTGTTTTAGGTGTCTATGGAAATCTAACCGAAAATACTTTCAGTGGCTCCGTTCGAAGACATGACGAACCTGCCTGGCTCACAAGCTAGGTGTTCAAAGAATTTAACCAGCGAGTGTCCAGGTTGGGTTGCCTGGCGCCCACACTTGGAATTTGCCCACTACCTCAGTGTTTATCGAAACAACGCTGGTTCGTTGGTTATGGGGTGAAATTTTTTATTATGTTTGAATCTTGCAAGATTAATCAGTCCAATACCATTTCTGAGTATTCTTGCTTTTTAGGGCTGGTCAGAGCATACTCCGGCAAGGAAACAACGAATAAATTCAAATTTTATTATGGGAGTGTGAGTAGCGAATTTTAGTTAGAGCACAAGATGAACCTCTCCGACAGAGAGTTCTCTTGACTTGTCTTATGACAGAGGTTCAATAGACTTTAACTAATCTATATGCTAAAATGCAGTAAAAGTGCTATGCTTATGCTCTCCGACAGAGAGTGCTCTTGACTTGTGTTATGACAATTTCAAGAGTCTTTGGTTCCTTTTAGAAAATAAACAAATTAATGAACAAGGAAACACAATATGAAATCAATAAATTGAAAATCTAACAGTTAGTTTCTAAGTTGCATAAATGAACTAACTAGCAATTAGATAAATGAGATCTACTCTAAAAACTTGAAGAAAATCTAAGCTAAGAACTCAAAAGAAAGCACAAGACACTCTTCCCCAAATGGGGAAGAAACACAAACTATGGGAGGCTCTATCCCACTTAACCTTTTTTTATTAATGCTTTACAAGATGATGGGATTCAACCCGTGAAATAGAATGCAACTAAACAAGAAACTAGAAGTCTTATTATGACTTATACAAAGGAGAGTGATTTGAGTTTGGATCTTCTTCTTGGTATGATTCTTTGTTTTGGATATTGGTTTCAAATTCTTCCCCTTGTTTTGGATCTTCTTCTTCTCTTGTTTTTCTTGCACTTCTTCTTAAAGTGTAGTCTTCTCCTTAGTTCTTTTCTTCTTTGCAAGCACCTTCAACACAAACAATTCAACTCAAGGCACCCATTAGATATTAGTAAATCGAAGATCTATAAAATTGAAACTAAATGCACTTTCCAAACTAATCTATGTGCTCATTCCCCTTTTTATGTTTTGAATGCAAGTTTTAACCTTTTAATGAGATCTAGAATGAAAATAAACTACTAACTTTAAAAAAAAGAACTAGATCTAATAATAAAATGAAACTAAATGCAAATACTAACTATGAACCAAACTTCTAACAAGCAAAGAACAAGGACAAATGAATAAGGGAGGCAAAAGCAAAAAGTGAAGGAGGAAAATGGAATGGAAGGAAAGGGGAGTGAAAGAGGTAGGACGAGAGCAAGGTTAAGAGAAGAAAGTGAAGGGAAGAAAGACCTAAAACGAAAGCTAGAGGTAGAGAAGCAAAACGAAGGCAAGAAGGAAGGTGTTACGAAAAGGAGAGAAGGCCCAAAAGAGGGTGAGATGAGAGCTAGAAGAGAGAAAGCCAAGAAAACGAAAGGTAAGAGGTTTGGAGACTTTTGAAGGAGGAAAAGAGAAAGGAAATCAAGTCTAAAGGAGGGAGGCGAAAGAAGTTTTTTGAAATGGGACGAGAGCTAAAGAGAGGGCTTGAAGGAGGGGAAAAGGCTAGCAATGGATTCAAGCTTGTTGAAAACAAAGAAAAAAGCTTGAAAGGAGGTTTCAAGGTTTGGAGAATGAAGTGAATGGCTGATCCACAACCTTGAAGAAAGAGCTAGTAACCCAAGTAACCAATGAAAACTTTGAAAGTAACTTTGTTGATGAGATAACTGAGAAGGAGCTTCTTTTAGCCCTCTTAAGATCAAAGACTTGAGGTTTGTAGATCCTGCAAATACTAATGAGTTAGGTCAATCTTGAAGGTGAAGCATGGGCTTAATGCAATTGAGCTCTTGCCCTTCTCCACTTTAGCAACATCTAATCACAAAACAAACCTCAACCAACAAGTGAGAGTGAACAAAAAATGCTAGTATGCTCAGAAAACT
This sequence comes from Larix kaempferi, assembly GCA_027924585.1. NCBI lineage: Eukaryota > Viridiplantae > Streptophyta > Pinopsida > Pinales > Pinaceae > Larix > Larix kaempferi. The sequence goes on along the minus strand of BSBM01000431.1, from coordinate 8,027,903 downwards.
AAGTCTAAATCAACATTTCGTACAACCGAATACTCATGTCCATCTAGATCTTTAATAAACTTAACATAAACAACCAACTTGACCTAAACACTTTGCAAATTGAGAGATGAGTTAGAGAAGATGTCACCTCAACAAGAGATGAAATCATATCAAGAAGTGAGAGCTCATGGACCTCCAAAGTCGAAATCTTTATTCAATATGAAACAATAGGTATTACAATTTCTCCAGAGTAAGCTTACTTGCAATTGTCCATGCTAAAAGAGAGCCAAAGGCCTCTTATTTATACAAGTGATGAGAGTCCTGTTATCACATATATAGTAGCCGGGCTACCATACATTATTTTTCTGATTCCAGTACACTATACAGCTAGTTCCCTTGCATTGAGATGCCGAGATGAGCATCTATACTGGATCACTATCAGATTTTGGACAGTATATATTCCCCATGCCACGACTGAGTCTCAGGACATTCAGAGAGAGGACCGATGTAACTATTATACCATTTGTACATGAGTAGTCAGTAGTGCCCAGAGTTGTAGTAGCAGTTTTAGAGGACAGATGATGGTTCAGAGGATGAGCATTCAAGTATATGACTCAGCAGGTATATCATGGTGTTGTGGTTATGTTGCTTTTATATTCTTTCTTATGGCATGTCTTAGCATCTAGTGTCATGATCTGGCGATCATATAAATATGTGGACCTGGTTGATCTTATTATATATATTCTATTGTCCCTACTCAGACTTAGAAGTTCACTATTCATACTCATTGGTTTTACCCTCCTTAGGGAGAATAGAGGTGATCATTCAACCATACCTTGGCTTGCTAGTGTTGGCTCCATCATTCACTGTCTTCATCCATCCATTACCTACCTTTTAGTTTATCACCCTGACTTACTACTTGACTAGTGGCATGGAGGACTTTTCCCCACTGTAGCCTCTGTATTGGATGAGCTTCCCTGTTTATTGTGTTTCAGCTCTGAGTTGGGTGACAAAACTTACCTATGGTGAGTTGGATTTCCTCGTGAATTCCCCCCAGTCATTAAAGTTGTGTTGGCTAAATCTGAAACTTTTAGTGCTGCCATGAATACAAAGCATGGGAAATGAAATGTTATATCTTGTATGAAAAGCCCATTCATGCAATGTGTTTCTAAACACACATGAATGAAAGGCAAGCCAAATGAAAATGGCTATGAAAGAAAATGTTATATCTTGTGAAATGTAAATACCTAGGTAAACAAGCTGTCTATGACACACCTAGAAGTGCTCAGGTAAACAAGTGCCTTAAAAACACACCTGCAGCAAAAAGCCTAAAATAAATGTAAATCTATGCAATGTGTTTATAAACACACATAGATCAAAGGCTATGGAAACTTCAGGCCCAAAAGCAACAGAACTTAAATGCTATATCAAAATAATTGCTGGCCTCATTTGTATTATGGATTGTGCGCATCTGTTAAAGGTGAATAAACCCTCTTTGAACAACTTATCCATTTGTGAGACACCGCCATTCCCTGTGTTGTTGCTCATTCAGTATATGCTATGGTGTGTATTCCCTTTCCCATATCCGAAGTGTCACAATGTTGAATCAGTCAGTCATCCTTTGGCCTAACCCGTTTATTTTGGCCTTCACCTTTCACTAGCAAATTGATCACAACTATGAAGTGAGTATGCTCCTGAAAGTCTAGTCTGAGTCATAGTAATAATTGATGACACTATATATTTGGATTTAGATCGCCAGTAATGATTACTTTTGGTTATAATTGCTATTTGAATGAATTGTAGAGCATGCATTAACCTTTGACACTTTGCGGCAGCTTCTGATGATAGTCTGAGTTATATTTGGTCATGTTGACTTGGTCAAACCTAGTTTGACCAAGGTCAGCCACAGGACATGAGATGAGTAGACCTTATGATGATACAGATAGATGATATATGGTCTATGTACATGTACATGATGGTTCTATGCATCAGATGCTGGGTTATGATGATGATTTATGGTTTTTAGCATTATTTGATCATTTACAGATTATTATTATTTCACCTGTTCAGGCATATTGGATATATTATATGATCATGTAGAGATCCATATGGTGTATGAGTACACATCTTGGACAGATTTGGACCTTCTGAGTCCAATGAGACACTCTGTTTTCATTTCCGGGCAGTTACGGTGATGTTTGAGCCTCAGTAGGCTATCCTAGTGTAGTTTTGGTCTATCGGAGATCCTGCCAGAGCATAGATGGATTTCATTTGGTTCACCTAGGGCGCTGTGCATGGAGGGGGTGGTCCAGCCACTTGATTTTACCATATTACCCCCCTCCCGGACACACTGGTGCCCTCACCTTGATAGTGCAGGCACTCCATGAGGTAGTTTGGGCAGTTTCACGCTTCCCAAGGCAGTTCAGAATCGGTAGAAATGGCTACAGAGGAATTCGATTTGGGCTACTTAGGTAAAGTTTTGGCATGGGATGATCAGTGATGATGAGTGGGATGTCTTCCACACCTTCTCCAGTAGTTTCAGCTTCATTGGGACCCGCATCCATCACTTATGGCATTTTCTGATGATTTATGGGGCCTCCTAAGGCCCACGATTTGTCCATAGAGGCACGATTTGGTACTTTGATGACTAATTTATTATTATTGTGCTATGGGGATTGACCAAGGGTGTCTAAAATTACCCCTTCGACCCACCATGAGCTAGTTGTTATATTTTGTCATCATGATTTGGTGGGATCTCCTCTCCTAGGGCGATTTTGTCCACTTATGGTTATATTTTATTAGTGATCCATGTATTTTATTGCTGAGCTCATCTCAACCATTGATTAGACATTTTGATCTTTTAATCTTAGCCACTCATTCAAAAAGTGGTTAGGGTTTTGGTGCCTCTCCTTCCTATTTAAAGGAGAGAGCTTCTCATTGTAAAGGGGTCTTTGGCTCTTGGAATCTTGATATAGAAAAATTCTCTTGTGGAAATTCTTGTGGTCTCCTTTGCATCTGGTGTTCTTAGATGGTGATTGGAAAGTCTATTGCATCCTAGCATTTGGGTATTTGTGGTAAGATCTATATATTTTGGAAATCTTTGTCTTGTCTACAGGAGGGCGACTTCAACTAGGGCGATTTTGCAAGGCTTTTTCAAATCGATCTACTTGGCATTCGCTTGTATCAAGGGTTTATCATTAGTATCATTGTGATCTATGCTATCTTTCTGTTATTTCTCTTGTGGCATTAGTCTTATCTCTTGATTGCATCAAATCTGATATTGTTGACGTTTGTTGTGTAGGAGAGAGGGCGCATTGGCTTCCTTGGACTAAATCGATTTCATAGAGAACTACCTCAAAGCTTCTCAAATTGATCGGGTTTGCATAGATCATCATCATCAAGGCATCTACAAGGTTACCCAGGTAAGATCCATAGGTTTGTTCTTCTTTTCTTGGTTCCAATCCATTGGCACAATTACTTCATTGTTACAACCCCCAAATTGACAAACCCTCATTTTACATTTTCTCAGATCTACAAAGATCTAGTGGCTCCTTGGGTAAGATATTTAAAACCCACCTCTATAGTATCCACGGCATCCTGAATCTATAGTTTGGTGAGGATTGGCCTCCATTTGACCCTCTTCCCAAGGCAACTTAGCCTCTCCAAGTGAGGTCGCACTCCTTGGTTTGGGTGAGTTAACCTAGATCTAGTACGTGGGTAGTTGAGATTTCACTTGATCTGCAATCTACATATCCAATAACCTGCCCTTAGACTGTCACTTTAGTGATTTCTACCTTGTGGGCCCTATTCCATATTTTAAGGGATTAAAACCCCATTTTGGACCACTTGGTATCTTAAATCTCAAATCTAGTAAGATCCAGCCACTAGATTGCCTTGATTTTCTAGATTCACATTAGCACTTGCCTAAACTACTTGGATCTAAATTTTGGTGGCCATTGGACTTGTCTTGATCCCATTTATCACACTTTTAACCCTACTTGGGCAAGGTCGCACTTCTTGGGGAGATTGAGTTTGTCCACTTGTAGGACGTGGGTAGTTGAGATTTTGGTGGATTTGGAACAAGCATACTGTTATCACACCATAGTAGCAGGGCTACTATTCTTGTACAACAGATATCTGCACATTCCAGAGCTTACATTATTCCAGAGCATGGCTATATAGTTTGGATCACTCATGATCAGAGCAGTATTTTATTCGGATTTATGTATGACCTTGTGTCAAGGCTGAGCCTTGAGAGTTCAGATTTGATGACTGATGTGACCACTTATCCCATACAGTTTCAGTTCAGTGCTTAGAGATGTATTGCAGCAGTGTTTCAGATGATATTTGATGATTATTATTATGATGATGTTGTATGATCTATGGATATGTTCTCACTGACTGTAGATTATTATCTTGCGGATTTAGTCATGATCATAACATGTGCTTGGTATATCATTCCTGATGTGGCAAAATATTTAAAATGAACTGTAAATTATAAAATGGACAATTACTTGCACATTTAGGTCATTTAACAAAACTCACTGGTTTTTCACCTTACATAGATATGGTCTTTCCCGACACCAGTTGTCTGCTAGTGTAGGCTCCATATTCACTTGTCTCCATCCATACATGACCTTCCTATTTGACTTTAAACCCTGACTTGTCTCATTTGACTTTCTGATACCGAGGACTTCCCCATTTTTCTACCTCTGTGTCTGGATAGCATCCCTGTTTATTCAGTGTCTCGGCTCTGAGTTGGTGACAAAACTTGCCTTTGGTGAGTTGGATTGTAGGCCTAAATCATTCTGGTCGGTTGTCCCGATGTTTGACATTGGCTCGAACTCCCCCTAGTCACTTGAGATGTTGTTGGCTAAAACTGAAAGCTCATGTTCTACCTATGGAAACTTGAAAAATTCGCCCATGGAAACAAAAAGGGGCAAGAGCAATGAAAAGCTAAAAATACTCCTCGAAGAGTATAAGAAAGGTCCAAAAAGCAATGGTTCTTAAAAGTTATATCTAAACAATTGCTGACCTTATAAATATTTGAAAAAACATGCCCTGGATGCAAGCTGCAACTAGTTGTGCTTCTCAGCACATCTGAAATCCGAAGGGTTATGTAGGTCAAAAAGGCCATGGAATAAAATTGAATGATCCTAATGAACCTGGATCAACTTGATGTAGACATGATGCCTAAGTTGAATAAACACTTTCTAAACAACTTATCCATTTGTGAGGCACAACCATCCCCCGTGTTCTTTTGTCCGGCACAGAGTTTGTAGCTTCCCCCTTCTCCCAGTCCAAAGTGTTTTTGAGTTAAGTTAGACAAGTCAACCCCTTGGCCCAACCTTGCTCCTAGCCTTCATCCTTCACTAGCAGTTTGACCATGTCCAATGGGTGAGTTTGTCATTTGAACTATTGTGCAAGTAATTTTATATAACAACGGAATTATTTTAACTTGAATAAGGCCACTGAATGGAATTTATACTTTGAGCTTAACTGTGAGAGTGATTAGAGAAGCATTGTCTTAGTCTATTGATGTGATTTATCCTTGATTATATATTCTTGGGATCCGTGATGATGTGGACCATGTATGGATGATTATTGATGATGATTGATGGGCCCACATGTTTGATGATGATATCATATGATGGACATATGATGCAGACGATGTTTGATCCAGTTCAGCAGGTTTATTACTACTTCAGATCAGCAGATTATACATTGTCCATATATGGTGGACCCTACAGCTGGCCCATTAGGGCAACCCAGGGTGTATGAGTACACGTTCCTAGTGGATTTGGGTCTTCTGGATCCATTGAGACACTTATCTTTCAGTTCCGGGCACTTCTGACAGTGATTGATGCAGTTTTACACTTGTTGACCAGATTTGGGGCTGATTTCCCAGCCTGAGCAGCAGGGGCCCCGAGAGGCCAGTTCACCTAGGGCGCTGATGATGGAGGGGGTGGTCCAGCCACTTGTTTTTACCATTTACCCCCCCTTCTGGAGAGCCTGGTGGGCTCAGATGGACAGCGTTAGCACCCTAGGAGGCAGTTTTGGCACTTTCACAGTTCCCGAGGCAGTTAAAAAATGGGAAAAAGTGGTCACTGAAGAAATCGATTTGGGCAATTGAGGCAAGGTTTTGGCATTTGGTCTTCACAGAGGTCTTCCAGGGTGGCATCACTACCTTCCAGTCAGTTTTCACCATGTGGGTATGCCCAGATTGATCACAGGAGGACATTTACTGCTTGACTGTCATGGATTCTGAGGACAGTTTTGATCATTTATATTATATTGGACATATTTTATTATTTTATTGTGCCTTGGGGATGAGCTAGTAAGGATTAATACCTCCTAGCCCCACCATGAGCTTATATTGTCATGTCCTAGTCACCATGAGTTGGATTTTGGTGCTTATGTTTCTCTAGTGGATGACGTCACCCTCTTATTGTACCTTTTAGTGGGGGCGCTATCATTATGTGGGTGATCCATGTGATATATTGTTATGATTTATTGTTAGCCATTGATTAGATCTTGAGATCTTTTAATCTTAGCCACTCATGTAAAAAGTGGTTAGGATTGTACTCTCTCCCCATCCTATTTAAGGAGGGAGCCTCTCATTGTAAAATTCATCTAGAGATTTTTGGCTCTTGGCTCTTGGAATAAAATTTCTATCTTTTGGAGTACATGCTTGGATTGGAGTGGATGTTGGTTGTTTCGATTGTAAATGCTTTTGTCCATTGCACTGGAGGATCTATTGTAGCTATCTTGCATATTTGCCATATTTCATTTACAGGTTAAGAGGGCGATTTTGGACAAGGGCGAATTGGTGGGGAGGCTTGCCCTTCAATCTTGGAAGAAGTCGCTTTGGTGTAACAGGGAGTAGTTTTGCCTTTGTGTCAACTACTCTATGTTTCTCTCTCTCTCTTGCTTGTATCTACCTTCAATTTGTTAAACTGATTGATGCTTTGCTCCTTGGCTTGACAGGTTAGAAGGAATCACATGTGGCTTGGGAAAATCGATTTGGCAAGAGGGCTTCAACAATTCTCCATTTGATCTTTGGCAAAGTAATCCTCGTCTCAACTAGCATTCATCTCTTCATCCAAGTATGTTCCAAGAGGTATGATCTTCCACTTCCTTGAATCTTCCATAATTTCTAGATCATAAAAACCCTAATCAAATTAAAACCCTTGTTTTTTGGTATTTCTTAGATCTACTTAGATCTAGCCTTGCTTTTGAAAATATATTGAAAACCCACCTCTATAGCATCCACCCCTAGTTGGATCTACAGTTTGGTGGTGATTGGCTAAAAATTGACCCATTTTTCAAGGCAAAAAGCCCTCCTTGACCCAAATCGCACTTCCTAGAGAGAGGCTTGTTTGGTTAGATCTAACACATGGGTAGGTGAGATCCCACTTGATTTGCATTCTAGACACTTGATAACCTACCCCCAGATCCTTACTTTGGTGAAATCTACCTTGTGGACATCTCTCCATGTTTTAAGGGGTTAAAACCCCCTTTTGATTCTCTTGGCACCTTAAAACTCAGATCTACTAAGATCTAGCCCTTGGATTGACTTGATCTTTTGGACATACATAGATCGGGGTACTAACATCTTGGATCTACAGTTTGGTGGCCATTGGACTTGATTTGGTCCACCAAACCCACTTTTTGGCCTTCCTTGAGCAAGTCACACCCCCTTGAAAAATTGAGTTTGTCCACTTCCAGGAGGTGGGTGTTTGAGATTTTCGTGGATTCGGAATGCCCATACCTTGAAACCTAGGTCTAGACTGTCTTTTTGTCACGATCCGCCTTGGGGGTTGCATTCCTTGTTTCAAGGGATTGTGGTCCACTTAGGGTCATTACTTGAAAAACCTAGATCTAGTAAGATCCAACCATTGGATCTCATTTAACCCCCTTGACTTGGCTTCTAGGTGTCCCGATCTACTCTTTGACATACTTTTTGACCCCATTAGCCCACCAAACAAGGCACTAGTCCACCACTAAGCAAGTCGCACTCCTTGGAATTTGTGTCAAAACCCTAGATCTATTATGTGGGTGGTCCTAGAATCAACCTAGATTCATAGATCTAGCCTTTATCTAACCTATAGTACCAACTCACACCTAACTTCACCTTGTGGGCCCACCTAGAACCATTTCACACTTCCCAAGAAAACAAGACCCACTTGTGTAAACACATGGTACTGTACCTAGTCATCATATCTCATCATGTGGCCTAAACCATACATAGGTTGAAACACTAACGATCTCTCACACCACTTTCAACCATTCCTTAACTCTTAGGTCCACTTAGCTTTGCATTGGTTTCCACAACTCACCATTTATCCACCCTTAGAAACCTTTGTTTGGATCCAATCAACTGTGATTGGGTATAGGGTCTCCCCCTTGGTCTAGTTACACCTTGACCTAAAGCGAAGAGTGCCTCGGTTGACGTGACTCCCACCTTGCCTTGGGAACCGTGGCATCTCTTGGGTCACCTCTTTAGTTGCCTGTCTCCTCTACCGTCCCAAATGGGATACCTCTAGGGGCAACTACAAGTTGTGTGATAACACATACCTTGAAACCTATGTCTAGTAAGTCATTTTGTGAAATCTTGCCTTGGGGATAACATTCCTTGTTTTAAGGGATTGTGGTCCACTTAGCTCACATCATGAACTATTAGATCTAGATAGATCCATCCATCAAACCTTTAGTAGTCCACTTGTCTTATGTTATAGGGGTCATTATCTACAAGTTAACCTCTCTTTGACTCCATTTTGTTCCAATTCCCAAGGCACTGATCTTTCTCCAAGCACATTCGACTTTCCTAGATGGTTGAGTTAACTTGTGGTTCGATCCTTGTTTGGGTTGCTTGAATCCCTTGACATTGTCATATCTTACAATCAAGCTTGTCTCTAGTACTGGTTAGCCCCAATTCAACCCTTAAACTACCCTGTATTGGATACGGTTCCCAAGGCAGTGGATTTTCTCACAATTGACTAGTACTTAAATCCTGGATCTTATTTCAAATATTATAAGTCACTCTCACATCAATAATGAAACAAAGTCATACTCACTGAACCCCTTATTTATCTTGTGACTTCATCCTAAGGTCTAGGGTGCACCACACACCTTACAATACTTCACTTATACTTGAAATGATTTGGTGTTTTGGTTTGGTCTCTCCTGTCGGGAGTAGATCTGGGTCTCCCCCTTTGTTGTCTGGGCTAGATAGCATAAAGTGAAGGTTTCCTCGATTGGCGTGACAACCATCTATTGGAAGTCGAGGTGATTGTGCTTGCACCTTTTGAGTTGCCCTTTCCTACTGCCATCCATTAATGGATACATCCATAGGGGTAGCTACAAGTTAGGTGATAACAAGTCCAAAACCTAAGTCGAATGCATGAGGGAGGGAGCTCGAAAGGAGGAGTGATTTGCCAAAACGTGGAGTGACCAGCGTGATTGATTAGCTCGGAGCTTGAAGGATGGCGAGATTGGGGTTGGTAGGGGGTGAGGTGGAGCCTCTCTCCCTAGTATCCAACGCCCATCACTTTGGTTTAAACGCCCATGCAAAGGATGACCCACACGCATGGAGGAGCCCATATGGGAAGAGACTCACGCTTGAATGATGCTCACGTCATCTCCTTGGATTAATTCGTAATTCCAAACTTTAATATGACATGTGACTTTTACCTCTAAGGTGGTCGTACACCTCATGCAAACCATTCTCAACCTTTTCCATAGTTAATTTCATCAAATTTGACATATTTTGATTTTTGTCTTCATGTGCAATTTGTCCTTTTTTTGGCAATTAAAGTGCAGTTTGTAGCATTTTTAGCCAAAACTTCCCCAGCGGTGATGTAATCGCCCGAAATTTGAAGAATGAGGGTGCTAGGGTAAAAGACACTCTGAGCGTCAAAACGAGCCTCCCCACGCCAAATTCCACCTCCGAATGAGGTTTTTATCACAACCTAAAAAATTTCATTTAAACCATTAAAAAATGGTCTAAATTACGGAAAAAATTATTTTTTCTCGGGATCACACGAAACTCCTAGGGGACCTAGCGCATGTTCATACGACTCGATCGAGATGGCTAACATGTAAAAAATCCTAGACACAAGACTCTAATAACCACCTGAGTTTTTGACCACCATGGAAAACACTCCAGCTTTGGAGGTATGAGTGAAAAACTCAGGATTATATGCCACTGATGAGTAGCGCATAATTCCTAAGGAAAAAACACTCTAGAGTATCGCCAAAATGGCTAAACCTAAGGATAGCCGAGTCTTTTATAGAAGGACCCCATTTAGACCAACTTTTTACAAATTCCCCATGGGGGTATGAATATGCAGTTATTACAAATGGGGCAAAGTTGCCCTAAAAATGACTGCTGAACACTGATGATGAACATGAATCATGTTCTATAAATTGGCGGCTCATAAGAAATTCAGCTATTGTACAAAATAGCCGGTAACACCGCCTAATACACATTTGTGGGGAATTCGGCAGGAAACCTTCAAGCCGCTCGGTGTGTCCTTGGGGGCAAGTCACAGTCGAGTGTTGTCACCTGATTACTCGACTCCTCCATCTAGGCTTCTCCTAGCGAAGCCAAGGGGGGTGGTCCCTGTTGTCCGCCAAACTGCACACCAGCAGCGGAAATCTTTCGAAAGCTGTCTCTTCACTACAAGTGAGAGAGGTGTGGCCTTGGGGGCAAGCAATGAGCCAGGTACTGTCACCTGAATCCCAGCTCCTTCGTTTAGGCAAACTCCTAACGAAGCCAAGGGGGGTAGTCCCTATAAAAGAGTTTCATTAAGGCTCTAGTATTTATATTGTTTTTTGGTGTTGTGATGCGGATGGGTGTTGTTTAGGAGTTTTTGAAATGAGAGACACAAAAATATTTTAAATGAGACCAAGATAACGCAATCCACGTTGCAACAGAAGATAAGAGATACACTTGAACAAGAAAATAAATCACTCTTTACGCAAATTAAAACAAGTACTCCAATATTGATATAAAGTGTATGATCAAGGACTAGTGCCTTATGGAGTCAAATATAAAAGTGATTGTAAATGCTTGATACAAGTGTTTGAAATAAGAGTTTGTGAGAACATTTTGCAGCTTATCTTGGTAAATTTAAGATTTTAATGGTCTTGATTATTATGGCTAAGAACAAAGGTATCAAAATGAGTGGAACCTTATCCAAGAAAAACACTGGCAACCTTAGGTGATAGATCGGAAGCACCCAGATTACAAAGAGGGCAAGTGTGCTTGCGGCTTGACTGCCCTCGAGTCTGACAGTGGATTCCCGGCACCACCTCTTGTAGGAAGAACTCAGTGATTTTGTCTTGGTTGGGGTTGTGGGTAAAGTTTTAATTAATGTTATCACTTGTGAATTAACAAGTCTTCCACCTTTCTGAGTACTAGCCCAACCGTTTCCGGTTGGCAGAGCATACGGGTGTAGGACAGAAACCAAGATGAATTAATTAAAGGGGTGTATGAGTGGAAATTTTTTATTATTAGAGCACTTTGTTCAACTCTCTGACAGAGAGCGCTCTTGACTTGATCTTATGACCACAGTTCAAGAGACTTGCTAATTAACAAATGCCTAATACAGAGAAAGATGCAATACTAAAATGCCCTTCGATAGAGGGTGCTCTTGACTTGGATTTGGCCAAGTTCAAGAGACTTTGGTTCGTTTTAAGAAGCAAATAGTGGTTGTGTTGTAAAAACAATAAATCAACTTTAAATGATTAAACCATATAATAGATTGGAAAGATATGAAATAATGCTCAACAATACTATTTTGCCAAATAAAATGAAGCTTTGAATAAATCTAGTGTTCTACCACACAAAATCTAATCTAATAGGTGGGATCAATCTCCGAACAAGATCAACCACTAGAATCCACCAGTCCTGGAAATCTTCCAGCTAGCTGGATGTCCACAAGAAGCTGATGGGGGAACGAGAAGCTACCACAAGACCATGTGGCCTTTGGGATACAATCCCAAAGTTAGCTATTCTCTAGTCAAGGTTTGGAAGAGAAAATACAAGATGAAAAGTAAAGTACTAAACATAAAATGAACTCTAATCTACCCAAGAATCTCTTTCAGGTCAAAGACCGTACTCGGGAGAGCATGGGGGTAAGTAAAATCGGAAAATATAACAACAAATGACTTAATGAAATAGAAACTAGTCTAAGAGCATATAATGGATATAAACTAGGAAATCAAACCACTCAATGAAGACTACAAGACTTCCCCAAATGGGGGAAGTGAATGTGGGGGCTTAAAAACCCCACTTGCAACTTTTATTATGAGAGTACAATTGCCCTTGGGAATGAAACCCTTGTAGGGACTTTGAAATAAATAACTTGGAAACTATTTAAAATAAAATCCTAAGAACTATTACAAAGGATAATACTAATCTCTTTGTTTTGATTTGTCCCTTTGTTTCTTGATGGCTTCTTGTATTAGAAGTCTCCTTCTTTCACAAGAAAAGATCTATCACAAACAAATAACTCCAATACCCATTAGATGTTAGGAAATAAAACAAAACTTGAAATTTGAACTAGATCTAACACTTGGAAAATGAAACTAGATAATGACAAAGCATGAGATCTACAATAATGACTTTGCAACAATGTAAACTAACTATTAAAATTTAAACAAACTACCTACCAACTAACTAAGTATGAGATCTAATACTAACTACTTCTAACGCTTTTGTTGTTTTGTTTTTTGTGTGTTTTAGGGCTAATGTGAAATGGGACGAGAGGGAGGAGAAGAAGGAAGTTTGGAGAGGGGCGAGAGGGATGGAGGAGGGACAAAAAAGAGAGGGACAAGAGGAGCTAGGCTAGAAAAGAAGAGGAAAGAGGCACTAAATGGAGGTGAAACGAGAGCTAAAGAAGGGAATGGCGAATGGGATGAAGAGAAGGAGAGGGTAAGGTAAGACGAGAGGAAGAGAAGTAAGCCAAATGGGATGGACGAATGGAGAAGAGAGGATAAAAAAAATGGGATGAGGGCTAGGGTTTTGAAGGTTTTCTAGAGTAGACGAGAGCAAATAGAGGGAAAAAACGAATGGGAAGAAGGGAAAAAACTAGGGCAAGGAGGAATGGACTAGCAAAACAAGAGTAAATGGTTTTCAAGTGGAACACTTGAGGTTGAAACACTGTCTTGGAAATCCTCCAGTTAACCGGTGATACGCCGACAACAAGTGTTGAAGAGAGCACAAGGGAACAAATCCCAAGCTATTCCCCAAGGAGAGGGTAAGGTAAGACGAGAGGAAGAGAAGTAAGCCAAATGGGATGGACGAATGGAGAAGAGAGGATAAAAAAAATGGGACGAGGGCTAGGGTTTTGAAGGTTTTCTAGAGTAGACGAGAGCAAATAGAGGGCAAAAACGAATGGGAAGAAGGGAAAAAACTAGGGCAAGGAGGAATGGACTAGCAAAACAAGAGTAAATGGTTTTCAAGTGGAACACTTGAGGTTGAAACACTGTCTTGGAAATCCTCCAGTTAACCGGTGATACGCCGATAACAAGTGTTGAAGAGAGCACAAGGGAACAAATCCCAAGCTATTCCCCAAGGTTGAAGGAACTCCAACCTTATGGCAAACTAATCTATGGCTTGAAAAGACAAACAACCAACTTTGGATCAAGATCTAGAAATGGTTTCCACAAGATGGAGGTAGATCAAAGTAACTAGTAACCAATTTTAAGAAATATTTTTGATAAAATGGATGGATCTTCGAATCAAACACTTTATGCCAAAATCTTGATGTTGTGAGATCGACTTTAGGAGATCCTGCAATGCACGAATGTTAATGGAAAAATTTGTTCTTTGAAGAGATGGAGGAGACAACCTAGTTCCAACTCCTCTTCAAAACCTATGAGATCTGCAAAATGTATCACTTACAAACAAGTTTGATCAAATATAGTATGCAAAGTTGAAAGAGACAAGAAGAGTGTTAGTATAACCGACTACAATTCACTACTTCCAAATCACAAGCAACCCAACATCAATGGACAAATTGAACTCAAATGCCCATCCTATGGACTTTACAAAGTCTTCTAAGCTTTAAAATTTGATCAAAACAAGGAACATGTAAGCAAAAACATGAAGCAATATCACCTTGATTAATTTGAAGCAATTCCCATGAACAAGATCAACACACCATATGGACCTCCAAAGCCACTTTATTTCAATTAGCAAAAGCTATAACACATATACAATTTGGCAGAGTAAGTTTGCACAAAATTCTCCATGAGATAATAACCTCAAAGGGCCTCTCTTTATAGTAAAATCTAATGGCTAAAACCCTAGGTCGAATTGGCAAAGACAAGTAGTTCGAATCCCAATCAAAACAAGCTTGGAGGAATAAACAATGGATGAACTCGAGTTTGTGGTAGGTTGAATGGAAGAGGTGGCACAACTCGACTCTAGTGGTAGCTATGAGTGAATAGGTGGCAAGACTCGACTTTGTTGATTTCATAGGAAGTATCACCTACCAATAAACAAGTTACAACAAGGCTTGACGTGAGCTAATGAGGAATGACGTGAGGATTGGAGAAGGATGCGAGTTGGTTGGTAGAGAGACAAGTGGAGTGTGGTAGGTGCTAAATTCTATTTGCAAGGAGAGCCAAGCTTGGTGAGTCATGAGGGCGCCCATCCTAGTCTTAAATGCAAACCAACCAACCCATTTACCAACTGACAACACACTAAATCGACTTTTGCATGAGGAAGGGCGAATTGGCTCAAGTGGATAATCTTCTAGTGACTGGATAGTTGACTGGAATCACTTGGAGTTGATTGGAATCCTCATAAATGTCTATTGCCATGTCATTTAGCCTTTTATTTTAATCAAATTGATTAATTTTGGAGAGATTTGGATTATCTTCAAAATATTCAATTTTATTATTTTAATTAATAATTTCTCTGTAAATGACTTTTTAGAGAAAATATTAATTATGAGGCTGAATTGACATCCGAAAGTTGGGTTTAGCTGCTCCATGGGTCATGTGTGATTTTTGGCTTATGAAACGAGCCATCAAGCACTAAATTCGGACCCAGGATGACTGACATATTACAAACTCAAATTTCTCTATTTAAACTATAGAGAAATTTAATTAAAATTTAAAAATAATTAAAAAATTAAAAACCCCAATTCCGACGCGTCCAGTAAAATTTTTTCGAAATTTTTTCTGGGGGTCCTAGAGACTTAGGACATGACCAGAACCTATTCTAATAGTGTCTAGTAGGTTTATACATTATAGTTGGACCCTAATAACCCCCCATGGCAAAAATTTCCAAAATCGGGCATTCCAGCTTTGGAGGAAGCGGGAGAAAAACCAAGAGATTATATCTCGCCTGAAGCAAAGTATAATCTGATGATGAAAAAACTCCCTGGAATACCTTAGTTGTTTAATCCAGTCATGGGGAACCGAGCCACTCAGACCCTACTAGCACACTTTATTACAAACCCCCATGGGGCCATGGTCATGTCGACTCAAAAACAAAACTGGCTAGACCCAAATATATGAAACCCAGATACTCTGGAAGTGAACACTGATGTGTTCCAACATTGGCGGCTCAAAAAGGTTTCAACTATTGTACAAATCAGTTGATAACAGTCCCTATAAAAGAAACTATGGCTTTTAAACTATGAAAACAAGTAAAAGCTATTCTAGGAGTTATGAAATGGATAATCCTGAAACAAAGAAGCAATTGCAATTAAGTTTAGGTACAACAACACATAAGATTAAAGCCATTCACAACATGACTATGATAACCCATAATGACCAGTGCCGCGATTGTAGGTGTGATGCAGTTGTGTTGTGTCGTGAAAGTATTGCAAAGTCTTGTTTCCAGTTTTAAAATTATTAGTGAGTATTAAAGGAGTGGGTTTATTGGGTGTTTGGCCCAAAATAAACTTAACCTCTTGAACTGAGTGTTATAGCAGTTTAACCAAGTGTCCAACAAGGCGAGGCATAACCTGCTTACAGTAGCCTTCTGACTCTATTGTGTCAACCCACGCAACCTCCCGAGTTCTTAAAATTCAGCTTAATTGGATTTTCCTATTAAACTAGTGCTTACCTTCTTTTCTGGTTGACCAACTGATCAGACTAAGCTGCAGCGGCCAAGAGCATACTCGGATTTTAAGCGTTGGTTTATTTTATTAAATGAGATGGATTTTCTACTTGGTTAGATCTACCTCCAAGAATCTCTTTTCTGATTGAATTCCAGTCCTCGAGCAAGCTCTTTCCGTGGCATCGTACTTTGGGAAAGCAAGGACAAAATTACTCTGAAAGTAGGAAATTGTTAAAAAATGACAAAGGCTAAGTCCTGAGAAGTCTTGTGGCCCGCCCTTGAAACAGATCCAAGTTAAATTTTAATCCTATGTTTATTTTATTAGTTGAAAAAACTGAAATAAAAATTAAAATAAAAGTAAATATGAGGTCCTGAGTACACTTGTGATCCGTCGTTGAAACGGAACCAACAAGGTTAATTTTAGTTTGTTTGTTTTATCACAAACGAAAAATAAAATCTAAACTTAAAAAGCAAAACAAAAAAAAACGAGACGACATGGATCCCCCTTGGGGGGATGGGGTGTGGGCGCTGGGTGGCCCACTTGCTCTCGTTTAAAAAATATTTTACAATGCTTTTCATAAGTACTTGTAGTCCCTTGAAGATTTGGGAGTAACAAGTTTACAATAGTTTCAAAGAAAATGAACCGGATAAAGAGGAGGGTTCCCATAATGTTCCAGATGGCTCAAATCATCAAAATTTTGCCAACACGCCTCTCTACCTGTTCAATAAAAAGCTAAAAACAGCAAAGAAATATTAGTAGAAAAGTGGCCCAAAGCACTTTAAGAGTGACTTTGGGTTGCCATCTAAAACTTGCAAAACATTTCTAAGTTAAACTAGGAAAAAAACCATTCAAAATGAACCAAGAAAACATGCTAAAAAGCTTGTTTCTTGGGATCTTTGCTTTCCCCTTTAGGGCAGCCAATAAAAGACTTTTAAATTAGCCAAATATAACTTTTAAACCACAAGCAAACTAGCCTAACAAGCCTTTAGATTTTATGATAAAATGAACTTGTAAAGGAAAATTTCTTTCACTAGATCTAGATAATTTTTTTATGAACTGTGGACTCTAAGATCTAATGAGCAAAAATCAGATCTATTTTAAATGCTACAATAATTATAGATCTGAAAATAAAACCCCAAAGTAACCAAGGAAAGATTATGAGTTTGAAGTAGAGAGATAGAACTAGAGAATGGAAGGGAAGTTGGGCGAATGGAGTCTTCTTGGTAGTAGGATTGAGAGGGGCTAAGCTCCTTTTCGAAAGTACTTGAGAAGTAACAATGCTAACACGCTTGCTACAACCTCCAACTTAGATAACCTGTGGACACTCACCTCAACTTGCACAAGAGAATCAAAATATCGATTCTCAACGACATGAAAGACTTCTAAAATTTTTCTCATTCAAACAAGAATTTACAAACTTGAAAGCATCATATATAGCTATCAATAAAAAGTAAATTATAAAATGTTACTTCTTACCCTACTGGAATTCACATTCCCTTCAAAGGTCGATAAAATTGATTGGAATCAATCCATTCGGAGCTCAAATCACCTTCACTTAACTGTTTAATGACTTTATTTGAAGCTTAGTTCAACTCTGGACACTTTCCACTGATTTAGGAATTTGTCTTTTTATTTAATGTCTTTATTTGACATTTATTTTGTCTTTTTTGGGTTTTTCGAGCAAATATTATTTTTCTGAGATAAATAATTGCTCAAAACTTAGGAAAAGTGGGTTTATGGGTTAAATGGGTGCTATGGCTTAGAAAACGAGCACCCCATTGTCAAATTTCACCCACAAACCACTTAATTATGTTAGATCTTTAAATTGAAAGATAGACAAGCACATCAATACACAAAAGACACAAGAAATTTCCTCGGGGAAACCATAAAGGAGAAAACCCCGCAACTTCCTCAGAAATAGATTCATCACTAAGTACAATATCAAGCAAGATAGAAAACCCAAATATAAGATCTCTTCTACAGCTTCTCTCTTTATTTTCCAGGTAACTTGTCTTCTCTCTCACTTGGTGCGAACTTGCTTGGTGAGTGTGATGTCTAAATGAGGGAGGGTTCCTCCCTATTTATACTTTATGTGTGATTGACCTTTTTCCCAATGGGGCCGACTTGCTTAACTTGACTAGGCCGACCTCTCCTAGGGAGACTGAAAAATACATTTTACATTTATTCTTTTGGGGACTATTGCCCCGACTTACAATGGAGGTTTTACCTCAATTTTCTTGCATGACCAAATGCAATAATGACATCCCCGAACGGAGGAAAAACATCTCCGACGGAGGTACAATAAAATTACGATAATAATATAATAATAATATACAAAAGAATATCTTTTGAAGTTACATTTACAACATTATTCCCTCTTAACTAGGAAGGTATTCTCTTGACACAGTCATCATCACAGTTGGACACAATCTCTAGACAACGTCATCTATCCTGGATCATCATCATTGTTGCTGCAGCAATTATCATCTTGTTGATCATTGACTAGTGACATCTCTCGAATCTATCCGTCATGAGAAGCTCTACAGAGCCATCCCTTTTCCATGTTGGATGTAGGACTAGCTCCCATCTAGGACTTCATCATCTATGTGAGCAAGCCATTAAGTAGGTACAGCCTAGGACCACATATTACATTGCCTCAGCAATCACCTGCGTCTCCTACTATCATCTCATTGTATCCAGATCATCTCATCATCTCATGTGGAGAGAAGCCCAGGTGCATATTCCATGTCTATCAAACAACCTGCGTCTTCCACCCAATGGATACAACCTAGATGTATTACGTCTCTCTCAGTCAACTTACGTCTTCCACCCAGTGGATACAGCCCAGGAACATCTGCGTCTTCCACCCCGTGGATACAGCCCAGATGTATTACAACTCTCTCGGTCAACCTGTGTCTTCAAACATGTGGATACAGCGTAGGAGCATCCTAGATGCATTATGTCCTTTTGGACCACCTGCGTCTTCCACCATGTAAGATACAGCCTAGGCGCATCCTAGATGCTTTATGACCGGTGGACCACCAACGTCTTCAAACATGTGGATACAACCCAGGAGCATCCCAGATGCATTACCTCCTTTTGGACCACTTGCGTCTTCCACCATGTAAGATACAACCCTGGTGCACCTGCTTCTTTCGAACTTGTCACATCACTCCATCTTTCGAGGAACATCGATCTAGATAACACCAAGCTTCTCTCTGCACCATATCCCGAATATAGTGGTACTTGATCTCAATATGCTTCGACTTGTCATGGAACACCGGGTTCTCAAACAACTTTACACAACTCTAGTTGTCGCAAAATATACAATTCGCCTCCAACTCGAGATCAAACAAATCTGACACTAGTTTTCGAAGCCATACTGCCTCACAACTAGCCGTGTTGATTTTTCATCAAGTTAGGGTTATATGCAGAAGAATAACAATTCAATATACTTTAATGCAAAAAATACATTTAATAAACAGTTACAAATATTGAATATGAAATAGTGTAGTGGTAATCTCTAACATAAGATAATTTTCATCTCTTTCAACTTCACACCTTTAGCACTATCAGATCGGTTACTGTGTTAATGTAATTTTAACACTACCAGTTAGATTACTGTGTTAAAGTAATCTTCAGTAACATGTAATAAAATAAACAAGTTGATCATATAACAATAAAAGAGATATAGTTGAAGATACTTACCTGGGTGTGAAACCCTTTCTGTAGAAATACTCAAGAGAGTTTACTTTCATAAAAGTCCGTGCCTCAGAGAGGCCAGTCTACTGTAGGAACCAGCTAACCCTACAAGAGGGTATGTACAAACCAGAGAGAGAGAAATGACTGAGGTTGAGAAGGTCAATGACAGTCAAGCACAGTACAGAACTCAGCATAAATAAAGTCACAAAAAATATGAACTTCAACAAAATCTCAGCACAAGAGAAGTGACCACAAGTAACTCTTAACAAACAGACCTGTCAACAAACAAAGCTTAGCAAAAACAATCTAAACCAAGGTAAGTCTTTAACAAATGGATATGAGCAAAAAAGTAAGACTAGCATCAACAAAAAATGAGATCTCAGATCAAGCTGTGCATACAAGCTGAGACCCACTCACATCAACAAGCAAATCTAGGGCCAAAGAGACTCAAGTGAGCATGCAGTAGGGTAAGTCAAACCCTAAGGCCTCACGACCTACTCAAATGTGCTACCAGCATACCCTAGGACCTCACGGCCTCCATTGAGAGACAAACAAAAAACAGGTCTAGGGTCACGACCTCCCCAAACAATTGATCAGACCCCAAACTAGCATGCAACAACAGATCGAACTTCAAGCAGAACTCAAACAGCAGACCAGATCTCAGCAGAACAACCACACATGAGATTGGATCTCAGCAAGTTAGCCACAAGACAAAAAAGAGATCTCAGGAAGTCAACCTTTAAGGCAAATCGGATCTCAGCAGGTCAACCATAAAGCAAAATTGGATCTCAGCAGGTCAACCATAAAACAAATCAGATCTCAGCAAGGACTCCAATCAGCAGACTGAACTTGTCACAAGGAGTAGAAATAGACTTCTACAAGATCACGGCTAGGGCAGCAGTAAAGAACAGATTTGAAAAAGATAAACTCCAACAGGTGTACGGCCAGCAGCAGAGCTAAGAAGAATTCGTAAGGATGAATGGTGAGAGGAGAAAAGACTCCAATAAATAGCTTGTGATCTTCTAAATTAATCCTTTAAATTAGGGAGTTAACATTTAAACGTTAAAATAATAAATTAGGATTTTATTAAAATAGGGAGTGGAGAAGAAAATAAATAAAAGATAAAAAATAGATAAAAGAAAAAATAAAATAAAAAATAATAAAAAATGAAAATAAAAATAAAATAAGGAAATATAAAAAATGGTCATAAATCAAGAGTAGGGTATAATGTCCCAAAATAAATAACATAGGTGTGGGTACATGACCCATGACCCTTAGAACCAAGGGTATGCTTTAAATGTGGACAAACAACCATAGTACCCTATAAGACCAAAACATCAACAAGGTGGTATAAATAAAAAAAATAAAAAAATACCTCAAGGTGGGTAAATGACCCCATTAACCACAAGTCAAAGACAAGGTACCACAAGACCAATAACAACTCAACCAAGGTGGGGAAGGTACAACTAGTCATCTCTCTCTCAAATGTACAAACGTTCCATATAACTTGAAAGTTCATCATCACTGTATAAGGTAGGGTTCACACGGATGATGTGATCAGGTGGTCCTTTATATTGCTCGTAAGGTCAAATGTCAGTGGCTTCATCAAGGGGTGTCCAGTCCCTTGAGAATACCATCTAACTCAACCATCTCAAAGACCTAGGAGAAGAGGACATCACACATCATAATCTTGGTAATTGATCAAGTGCCTCCATTCTCAAGGAATGGCTCTCAACCCAAGGCTGAGCTTCAATCCCTGACTGAGTCATGTTGATCAACCTCTGGTCCATGACCAGGTCCTCAATTCTCCAGAGAATGGTCCTCAGCGTCAAGCTGAGTTTTCAGTCCCAGACTGAATGTTGATCAACCATCTGTAGGACCTACTTGGTTCTTGACCAAGAAATTGCCTGGTCCTAGACCATGATGTCTCTGTCTCAACCTGCAGGATCTGCTTGGTCCACATGACCAAGAAACTGTCTAGTCCCAGACCAGAATACCTTAGAGACAAATAGTGGCCCTAGCCACATGCTAGGGACTTTGCCATGGCATCAACCTGCTTGGTCCTTGACCAAGAACCCCAGGAGACAGCTGGGGGCCCTAGGGTACCTTCTAGGGTCTTACTCTTTACTTTGCCTGGTTAACTTGACCAGGAACCCTAGTTAACTGACTAGGGTACCATTCTCTCTGAGAATGGGTCTCATAGCTGCACTAAAAATTAACAAGCCGAACAGGCTGCAACATACTCTGCGTCGGCTCAGGGTGTTCACAGCAAAGCATATGTCTGGTCTCATGCTCATCAAGTACATCAACGAACCAATCATCTGCCTGTACATCGTGGCATCAACTGTCTCTAATGAAGCATCACACAGTAGCTGCCATTGGTGCCATCATTTCGAACCTCTTCAGAATCTCCACTGCATACTTTCCTTGACCAAGGAAAATTCCATCTATACTCTGCCACACCTCCATACCTAAGAAGTAGTGCATCATCAACAGGTCCTTCATCTCGAACTCTGTGACAAGCCTTCTCTTTGTTTCTGCAATGAGCTCATCATCTCGTGTTACGAACAAGTCATCTACATATAGAAGTAATATAACTGGTCTTCCGCCCTCAACCTTGAAGTAGAGGTTGGAATTTGCTTTACTCTTGGTAAAGCCTAAGCTCATTAGAAAACTGTCCATTCTGTCGTACCATGTCCTGGGTGGTTGCTTCAAACCATACAAGGCCTTCTTTAGTTTACACACGTGAGTCTGTATGTCATGTGTCTCGAATCCTAGTGGCTGCTCCACATACACTTCCTCTTCATGAGGGGAGACATCCGACATCACTCTGAGCAAATCCTTGAGATACTGGGGCAAACACCTTTGCCACGGATAGAGGCTATAAGTGATAATGTCTCTCCATATGTGCTGTAGGCACTCTCTCTGAAGCGGAGCTTTCCTCCTCCCTCTGTAATTGAGCACTATCCTCCCTCTGCATCTTGTACTCTCTGCATCGAGACATTCTGCACTAGAGTGATTGGTAGCCTTCTCTTCTGATGATCTTCTGTGTATCCATCTATGTCATCTTTCTAGGTCACTGGATACCTATATCTCGAACTCTGTTGCAAGTTGTTTATTGTACCCATCTATGAGCTTCTCATCTTCAACCTTGTAGCAAAGGTTGATGTCTCATCACTCTAGTTGATCCTCGATCTCATCATGCTATCCTATGGGTGCCTTTTGAGCCTATACAAATCCTTCTTCAATCTGTGCACATGTGGTTCTCTGTAGAGAGTCCCGAATCCTGGAGGTTGCTTGATATACACTTCGATTACACCATCTACCTAGTGTAATATCCACTATTGAGGAAGTGTGTCTGGTCACTAGAGCAACGTCTCGTAAGAGTCGACTCCTTCCTTCTGAGAGAACTCTAGTGCTTTGTACTTCTGTAGTATGCTTGATTTCATAAATCTTGTTGAATGTTATAGTTGAAACATTTCATAATCTTCAAAACAAATTCTTATGCATAAAGACATAGGTCATATAGTCATGCAACTATCTTAGCCAATGCTTCAACACAACATTCATTCATTTCCCATATTCATACAGTAACTTTCTAGATGCCTTCCATCTCTACCAAAAACATTATTCAGAGAGTGCACTGCTCCCATCATGTTAGCAAAGAGGTTTCATTCTAGATGAGCAACAATGGAATGTTGTGCGGTTCCATAGGCCACTTACCCATCACATGCATATTAGTAGTATTTTGTTCATCAATGTAAACTCTCTAACATGCATAATACACATCCTAAATCTAGGAACAAAAGTATGTACACAACTGAACAATATCATTTAAGTAATTAGATATACAAGAAATGACAATTCAATAACTTATCTTTATTTGGTTGTTGGGTGGATTCCCTCTTGATCTTTGCTTCCTTGCAGCAACCACTGGAGTCTCTGACAGCGTGTTCTACTTCATCGTCTGATTTTGAGGACCTGTGCCTTTCTTGCTTATGATAAAAAATGTTGAGCAAGGATTCTACACCGTAGATGACCTGTTCTTTGTACTGGAATAGACTTTGTGTGTCCCTTCTTCTGCATCTTAACCAATGCTGAAATGGATGAGAGGTTTTTCCATAGAACATCGATTTTTATTTGATTTCGTGAGTCCAACTTTGTAGGAGCTTCTCCTACTTTCATGTAATAGTGAAAGCCATCTTCTAGCTTTACCTTATGAGGTGGAACCTTTCTAAATGAACCCTTGTAACTGGTTACCTTCATTTATTACAATACATATTCTTCATCACTTGAAGAATCTTCTTTTGTTCTTTTGCCTGCGGGTTCATCATCTTCTGCAGTATGTGCATGGTGCCTCTTCTTGTTGATTCTCCTGGAGGATCCTTGGTTTTTGGGACAATTTCTTGAATAATGTCTTTTCTCATCACATGTGAAACATCTGATACTAGAGAGATCTCTTCTAGGTCCATGATTCCTATTGGGCCTTCTGGATCTTTTGTGATGATGGTCCTCCCTCTTGTTATGATTTCTCTTTGTGTGAGCAGTTAGAGATTGGTAATCATTAGCTCCCATCTTTTCTTCTCATGCTACTAATCGAGCTTCTTCTTGGGTGCATTCTTCCCATAATCCGTTGAATGTGATTAGCTTCTTCCTGGCACATATTCCTTGAATGACTGAGTCCCATGATCTTGGGAGACCATTCAAGGTAGTCATTACAATCTCTCCTTCTTCAACTTTGTTTTCAATTACTTCAAGTTGTTGCTTGATCTGAGAAACTCTTGTGCAATAAGATTGAATGGTTTCTGATTGTTGAATCTTCACATTCTTGAGTTGGTTCCTCAGAGTCATCTTGCGTTTGATGTTCTTTCCTTCATATAGTGTGGTCAAGGCATCGAACATCTTCTTTGGAGTCTTCAAGGATGATACATGAGGTATGGCGTGATCTTTGATGTAGTTTGCAATGATCCTCTTGGCCTTGATCATGTTCTTCTTCTGGATTGCTTTTCCCTCTCCCCCCTCTGGTTCCGGAATCTCCTCATTGACATACTTGTCCAAGTCATTCTCTTCTAGGACAAGAGAGATTCTATACTTCCATGCTCGGAAGTTATCAACTCCTTCAAGCTTATCCTCAAGCTTGGTGTAATTTGTCATTTTGAAATTAGAACCTCAAATGGAAATAACAAATAATTAGATCTTACCAATTTGAGATGCCCAACCTGGTTCTGGAGCTGGCTGACCTAGGGTTTGATAGAGAAACCCTAATTTTTCAAACTTGGAATTTTGAACTTCTGCTAGGATAGAAAGATGCGCCTCCTCAAGGCAAGTTGTCCAGTGTACTCCTTTTCCTGGATTGGTGGATGGAAGCTCCAAAAGTTTGATGCCCTACTTTTTCTCCCGGCACTAGTGACTGGGTCAAAAATGAAAATTCTCCAAATTGAATTATGCTTCCACCAAAAGATGCGCCCTCCTAGGGCGAGTTAGCCTAGTCCCCTTTTCTTGATGATTTGTGGAGAGAAGACCTTGAAATAGGAAGCCCTAGTTTCCTACTGCTGCACAGTGCCTTCTTTCAGGATGGCTATGATACCATGCTAGTGTTTGCACTTTAATTCAATTATGTTAGTTCTTTAAACTGAAAGATAGACAAGCACAACAATACACAAAAGACACAAGAAATTTCCTTGGGGAAACCATAAAGGAGAAAACCCCTCAACTTCCTCAAAAATAGATTCGTCACTAAGTACAATATCAAGCAAGATAGAAAACCCAAATATAGGATGTCTTCTGCAACTTCTCTCTTTATTTTCCAGCGAACTTGTCTTCTCTCTCACTTGGTGCAAACTTGCTTGGTGAGTGTGATGTCTAAATGAGGGAGGGTTCCTCCCTGTTTATACTTTATGTGTGACTGACCTTTTTCCCAATGGGGCCGACTTGCTTAACTTGACCGGGCCGACCTCTCCTAGGGAGACTCAAAAATACATTTTACATTTATTCTTTTGGGGACTATTGCCTTGACTTACAATGGAGGTTTTACCTCAATATTCTTGCATGACCAAATATAGTAATGACATCCCCGAACGGAGGAAAAACATCTCCGACGGAGGTACAATAAAATTACAATAATAATATAATAATAATATACAAAAGAAGATCTTCCAAAGTTACATATACAACAACAGGTGGATGGGTAGAGTAACATCAAGTCATTAAACTAACTCAAATGGAGATTTTCCAGTTGAACTTTTCTTTGTGATCCCATCTGCCCATAATGCAAATCTGATCTTACTATCCCAAGCTTTCTTATTATCTCCAACAATCTTTTTAACAAGGGTCATTAAGTTTTTATTACTGGATTCGGCCAGACCATTTTCCTGGGGATAGTAATTGGATGAATGCGACAAGATGATGCCATACTTAAAACAGAAAGAGGACATCTCGGTTGAACTGAATGCCTGTGCATTATCTGTTGTGATTCTAGCGGGCACACCGAACCTAGTAATAATCTTATCTTCTAGAAATTCCATGATGACCTTATCGGTTGTCGCTTTCGTGGGGATTGCTTCCACCCACTTAGTGAAATAATCAGTGGCAGTTAGGATCCAAGTATAACCATTGCTAGAGTTATCCTTAAACTGACCAATGAAATCAAGATCCCACTGTTGAAAAGGGGCTTTGACAACTACAGGTTTTAAAGGCAAGGCTACCAACTTCTATTTCCATGTGAAAAGTTGACATTGTTGGCAACTTCTGACGTGTTTATGAACATTCGAGAAAAGAGTGGGCCAATACTACCCTGCTCTGAGGATCTTATGGGTAGTTGTCTTGGCCACATAATGTCCTCCATAAAATCCAAAATGAAATTCAGCCATGAGTTTTTTGGATTATGTCTCATCAATGCATCTAAGAATTAGACCATTTGGATTCTTCCATCCCAGCCCATCTTGAGTGACACAAAACTTTGTAGCTTTCAACCTCAAGGCCCTTCTTCTGTGGCCAATTAGATGATCTGGACAAGTGAGGTTGGTTAGGAAATAGATGATGTCTGCATACCAAGGAACATGTTCAAGACGTTGAAGCTCAGCTGATTTGACCTGTACTGACTCACTATTCTGGTATACCATCCCTAGTGCTTGCTCATTCCATTCAGCCATCATGCGGGCTAAACCCTGACCTTTAACTAACTTGGTAGGTTTGATTTCTAAGTCATATTCCTGGATCTTAGAGACCCATTTACCCCTTATACCAAGACAGTCTTGTTGTGGCAAAATATCCTTAACAACCGCATGACGTACATATCCTATAACTTTAGAGTATCAAATTTACATTCTGAAATGCTTAAGTGATTTGACTAAGCCATATGCTTGTTTTTCCATGATAGTGTACTTAAGTTCATAATTTTGTAATGCCCTACTCATAAAAGCTATAGGTTGTTCTTGACCATCCTTATTCTTTTGCAACAAAACTCCGGCTATGGTGTTTGGTGATGCAAATGAAAAGATCTAGAAGTATTTAGAATAGTTAGGACTAATCAACACTAGTGATCTACAAATAGCATCTTTTATTCCATTAAAGGCTTCCTTTCCTTCCTTATTCCATTCAAACTTAGCGTCCTTTTTAAGTATCTCTGCATGGGTTTTATCAATTCTGCTAAGTTAGGAATATAACGTATGATGAAGTTGATTTTCCCATTGAATGACTGCAATGCTTTCTTATTACAAGGCAAAGGAACTTTCTTTATAGCTTCTACCCTCTCTGGGTCAATCTTGACCCCATCTTTAGAGATGATGTGATCTAGTAACTTCCCTTCGTCAACCCCCAAAACAGATTTAGCAGGGTTTAAGGATATGCCAAATTTTCTACATCTTTTGAAAATTTGTCTAAGGTGGCCAATGTGATCAGTTCTTTGCTTAGAAAGAACTGTGAGGTCATCCTGATATATTTAAATTATTTTGCCGATTAGCTCGCTGGAAGCATAATCCATGGATCTTTGGAAGGTTGCACCGGCATTAAGCAGTCCAAAAGGCATCCTGAGATATTCAAAAGTACCCCAAGGAGTGGTGAGGGTTGTTTTATGTCTATCTTCTTTATTTACCAACCCCTGGTTGTATCCTGAAAAACCATCAAGCATTGACATCATTCTGGCACTAGTTACCCTTTGCAACAAAGTTTCCATATTTGGGAGAGGGTAGTTATCCTTTAAGCATGCCCAGTTCAAATTTCTAAAGTCAAAGCAAAGCCTTAGGTTTCCATTATTTTTTCTTACAACAATTAGATTTGAACACCATGAGGAATGTCTAGTTGGGGCTATGATTCCTGCTGCTAGCATCTTCTGAAGCTCTTTTAACACAATGGGGGCCACCTTGGGATTAATCTGTCGCAGCTTCTGGTGAAAAGGCTTGGCATCTTCTTTTAAAGGGATAATGTGCTGGAAAACATCTTCCCGATATGATTTGAGCTCATCATATGAAAAGGCAAAAACATCCCAATATTCTCGAACTAAGCTTATAAAGTCATTTCTTTCTTTTTCACTTGTTCCTTTACCAATTTTTATTAGCTTAGGTTCTGTTTCAGTTCCAATATTGATATCTATATGGTTTCCAGCTTTCAATACTTCTTTTTCGGGCTTATGCTTATCCTGCCTGTAAAAAATGTGCTCCCATTCTACTATACTCTTTGGGACAGCGTTCCTAGGCTGATCCTCTTTCTCAGTGTAGTCGTACTTTTCTTCCTTATAACTTATTTTGCAATCAGTGAACTCTTGGACATTATGTATAAACCTAGGGATTTGCTTGTCATCTTTGAATACTTGCCAATGATCTACATTATCTGGGATGGATGGCCTGAAATTGATCTCAAATTTTCCATGTCCTTTGATTAACTCTTCTGTTGGTTGGAGGGTTGAGGCTGCTACTGCTAGTTTATCGGCTTCTTTGTTCTCATCTCTAGGTACTGCTATGATGTTTATGGCATCAAACAGTTTCATGGTATCCCAACAAGCATTTCTATACTTTTTTAACCTTTCACTCTTGCATGCAAAGATGTTTTTAATTTGAGAAACAACTAAGTCAGAATCTCCTTTTATACTTATGATTTTTATGCCCATGTCCTTAGCTATTTCTAGGCCTTGCAAGAATGTTTCATACACATCAACATTGTTTGAAGCATCAAACTCAAGTCTGAAATATTAAACTCATGCTATCCATGCATGCACCCTAGATCATTCAAGTGACTCATGCTTGCGTTCCAATAGCTCTCGTGGTCTTTGCATGCGCATTGGATCACTCAAATGGCTCATGCATGCCATTAGCTCCAGCTGTCCATGCATGCGCCCTGTCTAACTGAAATAAATCCATGCATACGCTTCTAAAGCCTCAAGTGATCCATGCATGCACTGTAGTTAACTGCCACTTTCTCCTCAAAGCTATGCATGTGCTAGATACTGACATGCATAGTGATGCATGTCCGTGCATGTGCCATGCACGCCAAAACTCTAATTGAAAAATTGAAGTATCTTACATGTTGCCTGAAAATGTCTCATTGGAATCCTGAGCTCGCAAGGATGCGGAAAATCTGATCATCTCTGTCACATGGACCTCCGAACATTGTCTCCTAAAAAATAGGAATACTTCCTAAAAAATAGAAATCTTCTCAAAACTGATGAAACTTGTGAAATATCCGTCTCTGTACCAAGGAAACATCAATGTACCAATCATATAGTTGAACTTGAACTCAATGGGAACCAACTTTGGCTCTAACAAGTTGTCTCTGGAGATGCTTGTTTAAGTACCAGCCTAATGGAATGTGCTGACCCTTAACCCATCCAAATTACTATGGAGCATATCTAGGGGTTAACACCTAGCTGCTGAGAATCACAAAAGCTAGGATTCACTACCAACAGTAAAACAAAAAACTGCATGATATTGTTTTTAAGGCTTTGTGTTATTTCTCTTGGCCAAATACAACCGATCATCATAATTAATCAACATTAGCTTCACTGCTAAATTTATAGATGTGATGCTTTTTTACATAAGAATTGGGTTCCAAGTCTACATTCTTGCGTTGAGTAGGTAACCATAAAAATTGTATCTGATTCAAGATGAAGATGCACAGATATTTGAGTGAACTGAAAAGAAATATCATAAAAAGATCATTGAAGTAAAGTGGAAGTAGTTTATTCTGTTAAACTTTTGCTGAAGACTTACCCCATATATAAAGAAAATTCATTGACTTTTCAACTTTGCTTGCAGAGTGAGGGCCATCGACAGATTTTAACAAGGGAATTGGAATCAGTTGGCTTGCGCTTAAACAAGAGGCCTCCTCAGGTATTTCACTTGCCTTGACCAAAAGGTGATGTAGATTTTAGAATTCCTTTTAACCTGAAGTATTCGTTTTGATATATATTTCTGGTATGGTATATATCATTATTAGTCCTCAAGTAATCTTTTGATTTCTATAATAATCAGGGAAGTTGGTACTTACATAGAAAAACATCCTCAGTTCTTGTACTCTATATCCTGTAAATCAGCTGAGTTGCTATCTTTTTGTCTCTATGCAGTTGAGATCATATTTGTCGTTAACATCTTTGCTGTGTGTTTATGACATCCTGATTTCTCACTATTTTCCTTATCTATGTCATATCCACTTTTTGTTTATAGCCTTATCTACATAGTTGACAAGAGACTCATCTCAATACAGGTTCTGTTGTCAATAGCTTAATCTACTTAGTATGTGGTACATGCCTCTGACAAGAGCATGGACACACTGAATGTGATATGCTGCCTCTTGTTTGATTTACCAAAAAGAGAGATGCTATACTAGTACACAAAAGTCAGAAGTTGTTGTGGCAGTTAGTTGCCAAAGTTCATACCAGCATGCACACATACAAATATAAATGTAAAATGAAGCATTCGTTGTGTCCTGACATGTTTTCCTTATGGTCTCAAATTGTAGGGATAAGAATGGGGAGAGGTTGAGCTTGGAGAAATTTATTGTGGTACTTATTTGTTACAAGTTTGTAGTAGTGGATACATAAATATGTACACATACACATACAACTATTGTACAGGAATGCTTATCTTTGTATGTCTACATTAAAATTTATCTTTTTATAAGTCTTCAAATGTTATAGGACACTATTTCCATTCTTTTTGCTACAAAAACATAAGAAGCAATTCACATTATGATAACTTTTTATTAATATTTATTAGTATACGCCATTTTATTATTTGTTATTAGTACTTATTTTACTCTTGTTTTATCATGCTCAAGTCACTATTCACTATAACTAATTGAATACTTCAACATTTTCCAATCTCTTTTCAAAGGTTTCCAGTATGTTCAAAATGCATAGAATTAGCAAGAAGAAATCTGAATTACAACAATGAACAATCAATGTGAATGTAGAAGTGGTACGCAGTTAATGTAGACAAGGAAGTTGTTATAGTCTATAGCTTGATTTAACACTTGAGTAGGAAAGTCCCAACCCACGAGTGCTACAGAAGTAACTACAGAAGAAAGCACCACTGTCTCCTTAGTGCTAACTTCCTTCAATTTTGACCTGCTCTCAAAGGTCAGGGGGGGCTTCCCTAAGGTTAATTATAAATTTACTACTTGAAGAGAGCTAAGAGAGTTGATTGAAATCTGTTTAAGCTATGTGAGTGAATTGCAGATTTATTAACTCCGAAAGAAAATGTTTGAATGTGAATGCTATACGAGTGTTGAATAAAAACAAACACCTCGAAAGTGAAAGGAATGTGCTAGAAATTATTCAAAAAATTATCACAATATCATCCCATTTGTAGACTTAAATAAAATGAAATAAACCCATCCATGTTCAAGTTTTATTTGATTCTGGAAATAGATGGAAATGCAGAAATGTACTCTACAAATGTTAAATGCTCGTAAAAATCCCAACTGATGATCTAAAGTGGGTTCATTTGCTGGAAGTGAGAGTTATTTCAGAATTACGCAAAAAAATATAATTGAGCTATTGATTAGAAGACCAAAACACAATGTTCTTAGCCTGAAGTGAGGCCTTGAGAGATTTCTGAAGCAAAGTGTTAAAGGATAAATTATTAATGAGATGATTATAATTAAATCCTTTGAATTTAAAGTGATTTCCAGATTTATAGAAGTGATGAAATCACTTATCAAAATATGGAATAAGTGAAAAAAGTACAAGCTTGTAACAAGTGCTCAAAGGAAAATGTTGATAACCATTTACAAGTAACATTTTCTTTAGAAAGATTGTGAAAAATAGTCGCAAGGCAAATTTACTTTATTCAGCCAACTGTGCAATAAATTGTGGCTTCGAAAAATTTACAGGTGCAAAAGAATTCTGGAAAAGTTAGGATCTTAAACAAGGTAATTCTAGAATTGCATATGAGTGCAAAAGATCACTTAATGAGATTGCATTTCCCAACTTTTAACCATGAAACACATATTATCCCGTAAGTGAAATTAAAGAGTAACCATTCACAAAGAAATCTTGCTTAAAGATATCTGCTTAGAATAAAAGACAACAAGATTACTTTAAAAGTTTAAACAGATTTCTCTAAGTCAGATTTGCAGCAATAGGGACTGTGAAATCTGGAAATTTAAATCTGCTAAAATGCTTAATTAAAGAAATTCAGATCTGAAAAGTGATTCCAGATTTGTTTCTTGTGAGAAAGTAAGCATTTTTAACCATCAAAATTCTATAAAAGGTTATGAAACTAAAACAGATTTTAATGAGTTGTTCTTTAGCAAAAACCCCAAGTTAAAAGAGTGTGTTTTAGATGCCACTTAGGATCAAATTTACATTTGTTTCTAATGCTGTTAGAAAATCAAGTAACAGAAAATAAATCAGCTAAAATCAAGCCTAGAAATTGATAAAGAAAGAAAGGACTCTACCTTGGCTTGATGAGACAAAACTCTGGAAATGATGGCAGCCTTGAAGGGTTCAGATTTTTGTGGGAAGTAAAATGGAAAGAAGGGGCAAGTGCCTTAGATCCTTGGGCTTATGGGGTCAGAAAGATAGTTCTCCTTGGGCTGTTTTGAAGGTACTTGGGGCTGAAATTCTGAAAACTCATGCCAATTTCATCTCAAGGCTTTGGGGTTTAATGTAAAATTCTATCCAAGGAAGGGTTTCCCTTGGGCATACACCTTCAGCAAGAGATTTAGCATATACTCCAACATAAAATGGCATTAATGATTAACCTGCAAGACTCAAAGGATGCCACCTACAAGCAAGCTAAGAAATCTGCAACATATATAAAAATGAAGATATTTTCATTCATTCCTATTCAAATGATAAAAGTTTTGCCTATGCATGAACTATATCATTTAACTTGACAATTGAAAAAATAAATGTGTTACCTCAAACTTAAATTCATCACATATGCTTCACAACATGAGAAAGATCTCCAATACACTTTAGAAGCTTTGAGACGAAAGGAAGTTCTTATTTCTCCAATCAACAACAACAGGATAGAAATGAGAGGGAAGTCTCTTATATAGAGCTTTGGCTCAACAACCCTCTAATAAAATAACAATATTTTAGGATATAACTATCTAGGGAGAAGCAATATACTGTAGACATGGTAAAAAATGCATAAAATAAGAGGTTGTTGGACTAATCAACCTAAAATCCCTAACTGATTGGCCAAGAAGAGGGGGGCTCACCACTAGAACTAGGTCAAATACATCTTATAAATGTAAAATATGCTCAAAAAGGGTGAACACCCTCATGGATATAGTCAAACAGTGATAAAGAGAGGTTAGCCCTAGGGTTTGACCCCTTAGATCCCTCTAACAATTCAATGTTCTCAAAAGTGGTGTCAAATGACGTGGAAACCTCCAAAAAGGGGTTTCCCTTCAAGAAAATCACTCCAAAACCAAGAGCGCTCCACCAATACCATGTGCCATGCACTCCTAGGGTCCAACATGGGTTAAAACCCTAGAGCGCTCCATCAAAACATGTAACAAACTCCTCAAAAGGGCCACATGTGTGGGACATCCCATCAATAAATTGGTCAAAGGATGAGGAATGTGGAATAAACTCCTCCATAACTCATGCCAATGGTCCAATGGTGCAATGAATGTTCAAAATAAGTGCCAACTCATCCTGCATGCCAAGAAGAAGTCATCATCCATTACTCTAGGCGCCATGTGTACCTCCATATGTGTGTGAGCAAGGGGGGGTGCTCATCATAATATACCTAGGCATCATCAACATGTGTCATAACAAGTGTTATACCATGGAAATACTAGAGCGCTCATGTGCTAAGGGTTGAACCCACATTGAATTTAGGAAATGTGTCCAGATATGAAGAAAACGAAATAATTAACAATTGCACCCTTCTAATGACTCAATAATTTATTTAATTTTTATATATTAATTCATTAGTCTAACTATGGTGTGGCCTATTGCCGCCCAATTTGTACGTAAGTGGAGAAGATTCCAACCCACTAGCACAACCTAGGTGGCAACAAAGGTTGCTTGTCACTGTCACCTCAACTCACAACCTCCCACTTTAGGTTTCGTCTTTAAACCTAAGCCTAGGGGGGTATCTCAAGTTAATTGATTATTTATTTAATTCTAGATAAATCATAAAAGATATGACAATATTAAAAGTTAATCTAGACTACTCTAAGCACAATATAGAATGTAAATTTAGCTCATGTACCCAAAGAAAGCTTAAACATGTAAAATGATCATTCACAATAAATGTTCAAACTTAGCCAATGACTTTACATATGATGTTCAATAGCAAGTAGTAAACTCAATGGGCGATGCTTCACAAGATATCCAATATGAACAAGAAACAATATGAAAAAGACCAATAATTCAAGCCTCAAACAATCTAGGGATACCCCCTGAGGTTAGCAAAGCACTATTCTGAAGTGAGAGATTGTGTGAGGTGACGTTGGCACTTTCCTTGAACTGGGCACCTTTGGGTGCTTTCAGCAAAGGTTTTTCGAGTGATAACTAGATCCATACCTATTTTGCTGATACTCCCCCCTCCTTTGATACACCATATGCATATGATATCAGGATCCTTCTCAGATATGTCTTGGATGTTTCCCATGTCATATCCTCCTTCGCCCACCCTTCTGCCACCAAAGGAAACAACAAGATGAACACTGAAATATTAAATAAATCGACATTCATAAATTTTAACAACTAGACAACTGAACATATGTCCTAAAGTTTATCTGTGCCATGCAGCCACTCATCGACTAGAGATCCTCATGTGCTAGAATTTTTATGATGTACATGCATCTTGCCAATAGCCTCAGGTTTGAAGAAATCTATCAAAACATTTTCAGGTTCTTGCTGCACAGAAAGCATTGTGATGTGGCAATAGGATGGTATTAGGAAAGCTCTATTCTATTTGTTTGACCATTGTCTTGGCTGTCATTTTGCAACTGTATGAGTAATAATGTTCAAAACCACATGAAACTGCATAATGTCTCAACCATGAAAATTCATTTTTGTAGTTTATGTAGGCATATTTGCCAATTCTGCTTCTCCATGGTGACTTATGTAGAATTAGTATCACACTTTAAAACAGCCATATATGTATGTACGCATATGTGTGTCCAGCTGTACCTGATTCAATTTTTCTAGAAAACTGATGTATTTGTATATGTTCCTGTATCCATATCCATATCAGTATTCTTATCCCAATTACTTCGATCTATAGCTTACACTTGTTGATTAACACCCTCGAATTATAACAGGACTTGAATATTACTTGTTAAAGATTGTCATAGGCACAATTGAGTAAGACTCTGGTATGGTAAGTTCGAACTGTGCTTATCTATCAAATAGTGAACCAGTTAGTTATACTTCACTAGGATGCCAACCCAATCTGAAAAATGTTGCATGCGCTCAGGATCTAATGTAAGGCCCATGGAACCGAAAGGGAAAATAATAACTAGATAGCCTCATAGAGCAATTTAACCAGATCAATTCAGGTATATCCTCCATGCAGGCTACAACCCACACCTCAGACATACTTTGCAGTCAATGAGCATAGAGTACTGGTTCATGACACCCTAGTGGATGGACAGGTCATCTTCTTTGGTCACCATTTTGACTATTGTGCATTTTGTCTGAAAGGTTATTTTCGGAATGATTTATTTCAGCTATATATCTATTCTTCTCCTTTTGAAAATTTTCTTACAAGCATAATTGTTATGACTGTTAACTATTTCTATCTGGCAGATATATTTCAAGAGGAAAAAGACTGGTGGCATTTCCTTCAACAGCACAATGGCATTATCACATGTTGATGAAAAACTATGTTATCAAATATTACATGAATACAAGATCCACAATGCTGAGGTATATTCATCTGTCTCTTTATGTATGCCAATTTTAATAAAAATTTAGTA
This sequence comes from Larix kaempferi, assembly GCA_027924585.1. Classification (NCBI taxonomy): domain Eukaryota; kingdom Viridiplantae; phylum Streptophyta; class Pinopsida; order Pinales; family Pinaceae; genus Larix; species Larix kaempferi. The sequence goes on along the minus strand of BSBM01000431.1, from coordinate 7,991,757 downwards.
ACAGGAGAGGGCATGGAAACTGATCAGACATTCAGATAGGAGCAACATCAGAATACTAATGTTACTTTCTTATGGATGCTACTGTTTATGTGTGGTGATTTGGATCTTTATTTAATGTTTATAATCCCAACATAGGTAATGCTTTTGATGATATGTAGTTATTTGTTTGAGCATGAAGTTTTTTTGGATTCTACAGGCCATTTAGAGCATCTTTGTTTATGTATTTTGGGTCAGATATGGATTTCACTCGATGTTCTTTTAGTTCTATGCACCCTTGCTATATACATGAGAAACTTTGCATATTTGTGTATAATGGTTTGGATTCATATGGATGCACAAGAATATATATGTATGGTGAAAATGATTTGAATTTATTATATATATATATAGCAAGAGAACCGCTCTTGGCTTTTAGGAAACTCGTTCCCAAAGTTCCAACGTTCCAAGGAACTTGGGAACTAGTAGGGAACTTTCCAAGTCCAATGGGAACCGTTCCTGATGGCTGGGAACTTTTACCCTCTAAAATTGGGAACTTGGGGATTTTTTCTTGTGCATTTCCTTCACCAGGGGCTTCCACGCATTCATGATCACCACCAATTGAAACTGAAATTTCTAGGGAAGAGGAGAAGGAGATGCGAGGATGCACCTGGGCATTCTGTAGCCCGAGAGTGAGTGTATGGAACACTAAAGACAAAATAAATCGAAGTTACAATGTCTTACAACTTTTTTATGAGTAGTTCTTGAATTAAATATATACCTGACCCCCCACCATCGTCTATGAGATAATTTGATCTTTATCGCTTTCTACTTTATTCGTGCATGTCTTTGAAAACATGAGATCCTCTCCTTGGAGGTTTGTTAACGGCATTCTTATTTCCTCACGACCATACATATACATGGTTGACTCATAATTGTTTCTCTAGAAAACTAAGTTGCAGTAAAAGTCTATTTCGTGCTACCTTGCCGAGTTGGTGCACTGATCTCTGCATACTGCCTGTGCTAGAGTATTCACTCATTCCTAAGTCAAATTGCAGCTATCACTAATTAATAATAAAAGTCCGCACTTTAGAAAGATTCTACCTTATATGATGAATGGTGTGGATGGTAATCTTGATTTTATTGCCATTTCCATCTACTAAGAGGTTCTAATTACAACCGTAATCTAAGGGATAAGCTAAGTCATATGGTTTGTGTTAATGTTTCTTTTCTTCTCTATATTTCTTCTCTTCTCATGTTTTTTTAATTATTTTATTTTTATATTTTTTATATTTTTTTTAATATATATTATTTCCATTTCCAACCTGTCATTTCCTGCAAATTTGGGGGAAACTTCTAGATGCATCCATCGTCCGATACTTGTACCCACATTCACAGCGTTCCTGCATTCCGGAAACTTGTGCTATATATATATATATATATACCCTGGACATATCCAAGTCCCCTGTTTCAGAAAGTGGCATCCCGGTCCCTATCCCCATCCCCGTTAGCTATAAGGAAGCTCCCCCCCACCCTCTATTTGCCTCACACCACACACCATCTTCATTGAGCATTTGTGAGCATTTGGAGGTTTTGGAGCAGAATTGTAGGCTGAGCAGTTAGAGGTTTTAGAGATTGTTGGGCAGTCTTCTTGGACTGTTTGTAGTGGATTTGGCATCTGATTGAGGAGGCTACAACCCATCTTGAAGGAGTTGTTGTCCATCTCATTGTTACTTGTGGCCATTGAGCTGTTTAGCTGGTTGTTTCCACAACTTTCCACTGTTCCAGTCCAACAGTCAACTGTCTAGGTATGCTAACAGTCTGAAATCATTCAAATCTGCCCCTGTGATGAGTTTGATCTTTGATGATTGCTCATGTTGATCTTGTATGTTGGTGTAGTAGCTGCGTGAGGCATCCTCACACAAGTCGGCCCAAGAAATTAAAATAATAAAATGTATTTTATTGTGGTATAACACAAGTCAGCTCCAGTAAAGTAGACAAGTCAGCCCTAGTTAAAATTCACCCAGAAAACAGTATAAATATAAGGCACCTCACCTTATTTGTACACACAACTCAAGCAAGTTCGGCTCTGCTACAAGGAAGTTCGCTCTAACTGTTAGGAGACTATTTTCTAGGGTTATCTAGCATAGAAGAAGTTCACTCTTGTTTTTCTTAGGGTTTATGCTACTACTATCTGGATGTACATCGATCTCTATTGGAAGGTGTGAGCTCGGGGGAGACAATAGTTTAGCATTGTCTATGGTTGGGAGATGATAGATTATCACCGTGGTTAAATGAGCTCCATATTCACTTTTGTTTCTGTGCTTGGTCATTCTTTTAGTGATCCTGATTATTATATTGTTGTCTTTATAAATTCTAACATGGTATCAGAGCAGTGCTAAAAGAAGCCATTGCCGGAAACTAGGGTTCCATATTTTGGAGTGTTTTGAACCTCAGCATAGAGCAACTCGCCCTAAGAGCTCGCATCTTTCTGTGGAGGCCAAATTCAGTTTGGTGAAGTTTCATTTTTGACCTAATACTATCGGGATCAAGACCTAAGGTTTGCTGATACAAGCTTTTCTCGCCCTAGAGCATAGAGCAACTCGCCCTAAGAGCTCGCATAGAGCAAGAAAGGAGCATAGAGCAACTCGCCCTAAGAGCTCGCATCTTTCTGTGGAGGCCAAATTCAGTTTGGTGAAGTTTCATTTTTGACCTAATACTATTGGGATCAAGACCTAGGGTTTGCTGATACAAGCTTTTCTCTCCACATTTTTGGCTCGATCTTACTTTTCCTCAACTCGCCTTGCTAGGGCGCAACTATTTGTGGATTTCAGATCCATAAATTTTCATTTTTGACCTATTCTCTGCTAGAATTAGGAAACTAGGGTTCCCAGTTTTGAGTTGTTTCGTCCATAGATCCGAGAGAAAAGAAGGGTTATTCAAGTTGCCTTGATAAGGCGCATATCCCTGTGGAATCACTTTTGCAAAAGTCCCAACTTCAATTTGATCTAGCTCCTGCGAAGGTTTCTGGTCCAGCATGACAATCAAGATGATTGGAATGAAGATTGAAGATAGACTGGATGGGGCTTTCAACTTCAGCTCTTGGAAGTCTAGGGTTCTTCTTATCTTAGAAGAAATTGATTTCTTGAATTTCGTCAATGAGAAGGTTCTAGAACCAGAAGCGGAAGATGACAAGACTCAATGGAGAAAGAATGATGCCAAAGCAAGAAGAATCTTGGTAGATTCAATAAAAGATAATTTGGTTCCTCAGATCTCTCAGAAGAAGACAACCAAAAAGTTGTTCAAAACCTTGAAGAAGCTATTTGAACACAGTAGCATCAATCGTACTTTTGCATTGAGGAATCAACTATCAAATCTCAAGATGTCAAAGTCAAAATCAATTGCTTCTTACTTCATGAGGATCTCTGAATTAAGGGACAAACTAAGCACTAGTGGAGAATCTCTTGAAGATAGAGAACTCGTTATAACAACTCTTAATGGTCTCCCTCCCTCTTGGGAACCATTCATCCAAAGTCACTAGTGGACGAACCAAGTTTCCCAATTTGATCGATTATGGGCAGATTGCACCCAGGAAGAGACGAGAATTGTAGCAAGGAATAGACTACATGGCACTCAACACGAAGAGAATCAAGCCTTTATGTCTCATGCCAATAAAGGAAAAGAAAAAGGGAGAAAGTTTCATAACAAGAAGAACAAAGATAGGATTTCAAGCCCGACACCAGAGCAAAAGAAGAAGGATCTCTCTCATGTTCAATGCTTTAAAGGCCATAAGTATGGCCACTATGCCAGACAATGTCGAAGTTCAAACAAAAGAAAACATGAAGCTTCAACTGCAGATATTGATGAAGATACTCCACACAAGAATCCTAAGAATGATGATTCTGAAGAAAGTACAAAAGATCGTCGAAAGGAGTTCTTTTTCTACTTGAAGTAATTATTAGTAGCAATGAGGATCCAGCCTACTATGGACTCCCAGCAAGAAGATGAAGATCAGAGGACTCTCAAGGAGGCAGTGGGAGCCCACCCACCAAAACAATAAAAGATAAGTATTTGGATTTATTGCTCTTATAGATTAGATCTGTTTATGTTGAACACATTTTTTTTTTATACAGATCTATATTCCTAGAATTAGGAAGTTTGTTGAGTATGTGATATAATTCTTTTATTGATGAACAATAGGACATGTTATGTATATGATTGTTTAAATAGCCGATAGTGCTTCACAACAGTCCATGAGCCCGTGATGGAACTAGTCTAGGATGATATCTCCTTTCTTACATGCTTAGAGTAGTACACGCTCTTGATATTAAGTTCTATTGGAGATAGAAAGCATCCAAAGAGTTACCATATGTGCTTGAGATATATATGAGTGTTATGCCGTAGTATTAGCTAAGATACCTACATAACCGTGTGATCTAGTGTCATTGCATTGAAATATGAATAGATTAAATTTGATTATGCAATGTCGCCAACCATCTGACAGAATTTGACTTGTAGGGAAAGAACATATGCCATGTCCTACAAGAGAAGAATTATGAGACTTGTTTTGAAGGACAAGTTTTGGACATATAGATCTTGTTGATCGTGAGAGAGCAGACTGATTAGAGGCAAGAAGCTTCTAGGAGCATGACTCTCATCTCAGATAATAGACCAGGCAAGAAGGAACATTTGTGGGATACAATGAGTCCTTGAAGGCTTACAGGAGTTACATCCTACGATCGAGACAGATTGAAGTCAGCAGGGATGACTCCTTCGAAGAGGAGGTGGCTTTCAGAAAATCCAGAGGATATGATGTGAAGATTGATGATGAGGAGCTTGTAGCTCCAAAGGGGATGGTATCATCTCCCCCTCCCACAGTTTTGTTATCACACAACTTGTAGTTGTCCCTAAAGGTATCCCATCCAGGACGGTAGAGGAGACGGACAACTAAAGAGGTGACCCAAGAGATGCCATGGTTCCCAATGCAAGCTGGGAGTCACGACAACCGAGGCACTCTTCGCTTTAGATCTAGGCAAGACAAGATCAAGGGGGAGACCCTATAGCCAATCGACAGAAGATTAGCCAAAGCAATGGTTCCTAGGGGAATGTGAAAGTTGAGTTACAGATACCAATGCAAGCTTAGGTGGACCCAATGGTTATGATGTGGTTGAAGAGGCTTTAAGAAGTGACAAGTGTTTCAACCAATGAATGAATTAGGCCACCTAGATAGATCTAGTACCATGAAATACACAAGTGGGACCCACTTCCTTAAAATATGGAAATGACCCAAATGGGACCCACAAGGTGAAGTTAGGGATGAAATGGCACTAAGGGGTGTTTGAAGATGTGGATCTATGGATCTAAGTTGGGTTTAGACACACCCACATATGGGATCTAGGAAAAGACACAATCCCCAAGGAGTGCAAATTGACCCAAGGAGACTAGTGCCTTTAGATGGAGGGGCAAATGGGGTCCAAAGTATGCCAAATTGTAGATCGGGATAGTCAAGGCAATTATCAAAGCGGGTTTTAAGTGGCATGCCCCAAGGTAGGCTAGATCTCCATAGATCTAAGGTTGAAGATGCATCACTCAATGACCCAAGTGGGGCACAACCCTCAAAATGAGAAATGGGGCCCCCAAGGAAAAAATCAAAGAAGTGAAGCACTAGGGGTAGGTTATCAAGTGAGAGGAGTTCAAATCAAGTGGGATCTCACCTACCCATGTCTTGGAAATAGAAAAACTCACCCTCCCAAGGATTGCGACCTCACCTAAGGAAGGCTAAGTGCCTTGGAAAGTGTGTCAAATGGGACCCAATCACCACCAAACTATAGATCCGAATTGCCGTGGATACTATAGAGGTGGGTTTTCAATATCTTTCCAAAAGCCAAGCTAGATCTAAGTAGATCTAAGAAAAACAAAAATGAGGGTTTTGAATTTCAAGGGTTTGATGACCAATGAAGAAGAATGGATGGATCTAGGTACATACCTTGTAGAACTTACCTCAATTGCTTGTGGCCACTTTGCAGATTGATAGCATTCCCCTATGTGTATATTCAAGAGTGAGATCCAAGTGCTCCAAGTCAAACGTCCTCTTCCAATGAAGCCAAATCGTCCTCCTACAAGACAAGATCAAGTGAAACAAGCCAAGTAGGAAAATTACGAAAATGATGGAAAGATGTAATAGAAAGCATCAACTATGTCACGAAGATACAATAATGATACTCCCTGTCACCAAGATCAACCCAAGAGAGAATATGTGGATCCCTCCAACAATAACCCTCTTCAAATCGTCCTCCTCTCCACCAATTCGGCCTCCCTGCAAGAAAATAACGTGTAGCCCCAAGATCCACAATGATACATAGAAGAGATACTGTATATTCAAAGTGCAAAAGAATCCACAAGACAAGAGAAATATGCTCCACAAAGTAGTGTCCTATTCCAATATTCAAGAGCTCCAAAGGTGAGCTAAACAATAGAGGGTCTCCTCCTTATATAGGATAATAAAGACCAAAACCCTAGATCTCAAAACCACTTTACAATACATGAAGATGAGTGGTTGAGATTAAAAGATCTCATAATCTAATCAATGGCTAAGATTAGCCAATACAATATAACACATGAATCACTCAATACAAAGGTGACGTCATAGCTAGGAGATACAAAGTGAGGGTGACGTCATCCTCTAGACGGGGCAAAATTACATGGATCCACCTCATATGACTAGGACATGACTCATAAAGTTCATGGTGGGGCTAGGAGGAATCAATCCTTGCTAGCTCATCCCCATGGCACAATAATATAAAATAATATGTCCAAATAATACAAATGATCAAAATCTGTCCTCAAAATCTGTGAGAGACATGCAGTAAAAGGCCTCCTGTGGCCTTTGTGGACCCCACTGACTGATGAAAACTGGCTGGAAGATGGGGGGTTCACCCTGGAAGACCTATGTGAAGACCAAGTGCCAAAACCTTGCCTCAATTGCCCAAATCGAATTCCCCAGTGACCCTTTTATTCCATTTTTAACCTGCCTCGATAATTGTGAAGCTGCTGAAACTGCCACCTAGGGCACTTGCGCTGTCAAACTGAGCCCACTAGGCTCTCCAGAAGGGGAGGAAAATGGTAACATCAAGTTGCTGGACCACCCCCTTCTCATACAACGCCCTAGGTGAACTGGCCTCTCATGGCCCCTGGTGGACAGGCTGGGAAAACAACCCCAAATCTAGTCAACAGGTGGAAAACTACATCTATCACTGTCATAAGTGTCCGGAACTGAATGATAAGTGTCTCATTGGATCTAGAAGACCCAAATCTACTAGGAATGTGTACTCATACACCATGGGTTGACCTGAGGGGTCAACAATAAGGTCCACCATATCCGGACAGTGCATAATCTGATGATATGGAATAATAATAAAACCTCCTGAATTGCATCAATCACCATCTGAATCATATGTCCACCATATGGTATCATCATCAAGAATATGTGGGACCATCAATCATCATCAATAAGCAATACATGGCCCACATCATCACGGATCCCAAGAATGACCATAGTCAAACTAGGTTTGACTAGGTCAATATACAACCAAGGACAAATCATATCAATAGACTAAGACATGTTCCTCTAATCATACTCACAGCTTAACTTAAAGTATAAACATCATTCAGTGGCATTTATCATGTTTGCATATTCCATTGTTATTTATAATTACAATAGCTTAAATGACAGAATCACCCATTGGACATGGTCTAACTGCTAGCTAAGGATGAAGGCTAGGAACAAGGCTGGGCAAAGGGGTGACTTGTCTAAACTTAACTAAAAGACACTTTGGACTGGGAGAGGGGGAAGCTACACTCTATGTTGGACAAATAACACGGGGAAGGGCTGTGCCTCACAAATGGGTAAGTTGTTTAGAGAGTGCTTATTCAACTTAGGCATCATGTCTACATCAAGTTGATCCAAGTTCATTAGGATCATTCAATTTCATTTCATGGTCTTTTTGGCCTACATAACCCTTCGGATCTCAAGTGTGCTAAGAAGCACAACTAATTGTAGCTTGCATCTAGAGCATGTTTATATATACATAAGGTTAGTAATCATTTAGATATAGAGTTTAAGAACCATTGCTTTTTGGACCTTTCTTTTACTCTTCGAGGAGTATTTATAGCGTTTCATTGCTCTTGCCCTTTTTTCACGTGTGTTAAGAAACACATTATAGAGTTTATAGTTTCCATGGGCGAATTTAAATAAGTTTCCATAAGTAGTATATGAGCTTTCAGTTTTAGCCAACAACATCTCAAGTGACTAGGGGGAGTTCGTGCCAGTGCCAAACATCGGGACAACCGACCATAATGATTTAGGCCTACAATCCAACTCACCAAAGGCAAGTTCTGTCACCAACTCTGAGTCGAGACACTAAACAAACATGGATGCGATCCAACATAGAGGTAGTAAATGGGGAAGTCCTCAGTATCAAAGAGTCAAGAAAGATAAGTCAAGGGTAAAGCCAATATAGGGAGGTCATGAATGGATGGAGTCAAGTGAGAATGGTGCCTAAGCTAGCAAACAGGTAATGTCAAGAAAGACCATATCTATGCAAGGTAGTAAACCAGTGAGTTTTGTCAATAAACCTAAATGTGCAAGTAATATGTCCATTTTATAAGTTATAACATCATCAAGATTGTTCATTTTAATTTTACAAAGTTTGCCACATCATGAATCATATACCAAGTTAATGTTGTGAACATGACTAAAACAACAAGATAGTAATCCATATTCAATGATTAGAAATCCATAGGTCATATCACATCATAATAATAATCATCATAAACCGTCTGAAACACTGCTGCAATAACATCACTAGGGACTGAACTGAAACTGTATGGAATAAAGGGTCACATCAGTCATCACATCTGAACTCTCAAGGCTCAGCCTTGGCACAAGGTCTAACAAAAATATGATATACGATACTGCTTTGATCATGAGTGATCTCAAAATATAAGCTCATCATAGCCAAGCTTTGAATAATCCAAGCTCTGAAATGTGCAAATATCTGCTAAGCAAGAATAGTAGCCCTGCTACTATGGTGTGATAACAAGTTCAAAGGGAGCCAGTTGAGAAAGCTGAGCTAGTTGATCCAGTAGAACCAGTTAATGTTGCAGTGGACTAGAAAAGGTCTACATGGGCATAACAGACGAGGACCTAATACATCCAGCCATATGTGGACACATAATCTACATTTCTAGAGGATCTTAATGGATGTCAGCCCCTCTACTACAGATGATTGTTTCTTCGATGATTATGGAAAGCAGTAGGGTTTCCAGTTAGAGTCATAGCAGATGGATTAGAGCATTTTTAGTCTTGGAGGACGAGATTCACTAAGTTGATTTTTGAGGAGGTACACATCCATCTAGTTAGAGTTGTGCCTCAGGATTCAGAGCATATTGCTGATAATGATTCCCTGTTCATGATGCTGTATATTGGTGATCTATTTCCATTTACAGAGGAAGTTATCCCTTGAGATAAGGAGCTTGGATCATTACATCACTTATTGATGGTGTGGCAAAACCCTGATGAGATCTTCCTAAGTTAAGGAAGAACACAGTTGAGATCCTGAACAAATCTAGCATGACGACTGTGAGTACATGGCTACACTAATAGTGATACGGTTTTGATCCATACAGACAGTTGAAGGATCCTTGATGTACCTGATTGTCACCAGGATGATACTTACATTTTAGTAAGATACTGTGCTCATTTGTTCTGTAAGAGCTGGTGTTCAGATTGGCACCCGAAGTGATATCTCATATAGGCTGATGGACCTACCTGTGGATAGCTCTGTAGAGGGAACATGGCGCTCCAACACAGAGGGAGATGCGATAAGCATGATTGTAATATCGAACAAATATTAGCCATGTGACTTGGCTAAGGGTGAGTGGTCCGCTAGCAGTACCATATTTTTTCCTGAACACTCTGGGAAAGAATGGGAGATCTCCTAGACACCCTGTGATGGGGTGGGGAGACTAGTCTCTTGATACTCTCCCATGCAGGTGCATAAATTCAGTCATGTGATTTGTTGTTATTCCATTTATTTATATTTCATAACTAGAATAGGGTAGGACATAAATGTCTTCCTAATATACTCGATGCCTCTGTTAGCTGATATGTGTGCAGGTATGATTTAGGATGGGACCGTACACTCCGAGAAGGAGTGAGGAGATTGGTCCCATGATTGACTCCCTCGGTAAGAGGCAAGGTTGAATTTACTCCCTAACACTCTGTGATGGAGTGGGGAGATTGGTTCCATGATTATATCCCTTGCTAAGAGGGAAGGATGATTATACATATACCATGCATTCTCCTGATCATTCTGTGAGGAGTGAGGAGATCTCTTGGACATCTTGAGATGGGATGGAGAGGCCAATGCATTCTCCCGATCATTTCGAAAGAAGTGAGGAGATCTCTTGGACATCCTGAAAAGGATGGAGAGGCCAGCGCATGTGTCATGCATTCTCCCGATCACTCCGAGAGGGAGTGAGGAGATCTCTCGGAGATCCTGAAAAGGATGGAGAGGCTAGTGCACACTGGTACATATGTATGGATCTCTTGGACAACATGAGAGATGATGGGGAGATCTTGTGCATGTTCTCCGACGTACTGGGTTGAGCTGAGGCACGTTGATCTTGTGCATGTTCCTCGATGAATTGGGTTGAGCTGAGGCACATTGAGCACATGCATGTTCCCCGATGGACTGAGTTGAGCTGAGGCATGTTGAGTTGGTGCATGTTCCTCGACGAACTGGGTTGAGCTGACACACAAGTAACTACTCAATAGACAAGGCAGAGTTGTGGAACTAGTGCATGTTCTTTGATGGACTGGATTGAGTTGACGCACGAAGATTGATTTGTTGACACTTCTCAATGGACTGAGAAGACCTTCCTTATGATATAGAAATGTTCGAGATGATTGTGATGTATCAATGATATTCAGATATGTTCCAGTATGATGATGCCTCCCTGGCTAAGAGGGAGTGTTGGTGTATTAGCTGCGTGAGGCATCCTCAGACAAGTCGGTCCAAGAAATTAAAATAATAAAATGTATTTTATTGTGGTATAACACAAGTCGGCCCCAGTTAAAATTCACCCAGAAAACATTATAAATATAAGGCACCTCACCTCATATGTACACACAACTCAATCAAGTTCGCCTCTGCTACAAGGAAGTTCGCTCTTGCTATTAGGAGACTGTTTTCTAGGGTTATCTAGCATAGAAGAAGTTTACTCTTGTTTTTCTTAGGGTTTATGCTACCACTATTTGGATGTACATCGATCTCTATTGGATGGTGTGAGCTTGGGGGAGACAATAGTTTAGCATTGTCTATGGTTGGGAGGTGATAGATTATCACCATGGTTAAACGAGCTCCAGATTCACTTTTGTTTCTATGCTTGGTCATTCTTTTAGTGATCCTGATTATTATACTGCTGTCTTTATAAATTCTACCATTGTAGCCTTGTAGGCACAGCATGTTGATTTTTGGACTCTATAGGCCATTTACAGCCTCATTGATTATGTATTTTGATTCAGATATGTATTGCACTTGGTGCCATTTTGATATATTCACCCTTACATGGTATATACATGAGTAGACTTTGCATATTTTGTCTCTAATGGTTTGGAATCTTTAAAATACAATTTTCCCACTAAAATTTGAATGTTCTATGTATTTTTTTAAAAACCGAGTCATTAAATTCAAATCGATCCGAGTCATGGCCAAGTCCGATTGATCGTTGACTGAGTCTGAGTTTTAAAACATTGTTCTTAATCTAAAATGGTCACTTAGCACAATGCAACTATATAATTAGAGACTAAAGTTACTTCATTAAATTTGACCCCTAGTATTGGAGTGACAATACTCTAAATATATTCAACTGAGGTGTGCCTAAATCATCCACAAATGGGGTTGTCTGTGATTTCTCTTTCTAGCAGTATGATCTTCTAACGCATGCAATTAAAAGGAATTGAATAAATAAAATGATGTATGTGACGGATGATTGCAGGTATTGTTCAGGGAGGATGCCACTGTTGATGATCTTATCGACGTCATTGAAGGGAACCGAAAATATATCAAGTGTGTTTATGTTTATAATAAAATTGATGTTGTCGGTATTGATGACGTTGATAGGCTATCCCGGCAACCAAATTCTATTGTCATTAGTTGTAATTTGAAGGTATTCATCATCATTCTTCTCTGTCAAATTACAGCTATTCTTTAGTTTTTATATACCAGATATTTTTCCAATGCTGCTGGTCTTTTTGTTATCTTGCTGATTTATCCTGTGATTTTGTCACTCTATATGCAGCTCAATCTTGACCGGTTACTTGCGAGAATGTGGGATGAAATGGGTTTAGTAAGAGTCTACACCAAACCTCAAGGACAACAACCCGATTTTTCTGAACCTTTTGTCCTGTCAACAGTAAGTTCAAGTGTACTCAATTCTCTTCATCTATATTTTTTATATAGTGTCTGCAGATCTATGAATAAGCAATATTTGTGATCATCATGTAGATTTGATGTGTAATAGTGCTTTATTTTGATACCAGGACAGAGGTGGCTGCACAGTGGAAGATTTATGTAACCATATACACAAAACTTTGATGAAGGATGTTAAGTATGTACTAGCCTGGGGAACAAGTGCAAAGCACTATCCACAACGTTGTGGCATGTCACACACACTTAATGATGAGGATGTCGTCCAGATTGTAAAAAAGAAGGTAAGCAGGGCAAGACTGTATGAGGTTATTGCAGTAGTCAAATTACACGTTTATGTTCAACTGAGGGTTCAAATGTGCTTTTGTATAATATCTATTTTGGGTTAAATAGCGCTGAGTGTTTTAATATGAGTATCTGCATCTTTTCTAAATTTTTCAGTGTTTTTAGTACAAAGAAATGTGAAAATTTTAGGAAATTGGGCAATTAATGCAAAACTGAAATTTCACCTTCTTCCTAGAAGGTTTCTTGAATCTTAGCCCTAGAATTTTCAGCCTTTAGGACTGATGTAAATTAAAGTGTAAAACAGCAATGGGAAGATCACAATAATTCACTTCTAACAGCCCCAATATTGATGGTAATTCAAGGATATAGTCAAAACACAATGGCCAAATAGGGTATTATAGAGTGGTATAGTCAGATACAGTAAAAAATGATCATTCTAAGGGATGCTTCTTGGGTCCACAAGTCAGTCCAAGATAGTGCTCTGCATGGCACACATATTATACAGAAAAAACATGCTTGGCCAGGTGGGAACAAAGAATGCAAAAATACATATAGAACAATGTTGAAGGGGCTTCTGTCAAAAGTGCACATGGATTTTAGTTTACTTAATTACATTCTATTAGTTCTAATATCCTAAATTAGGTTTTAGAAATAGGTAAATATCTATATCAGGGTCATAGTTATTGACATCCCATCTCTGCATGTGGGTTTTGATCTTATGCATAGATGAATTGTGGTTGCTCTGCCTTCCATCGACCACAGTGTGGGACTCTACCTTTTGGGAATGGCATTTGCAAGAGTCCGTCTTCCATTAACAACATTTGCATGATTCTACCTTCCATAAATAGCATTTGCAGGAGTCCATCTTTTGACAGCATTGCCAAGGGTTATCCTTTGTTGTAGGCCTCTACCTTCTACAAATTCCTTGTGGACTAGCATTAATGATTTTGTGAGAGTTCTCCCTTTGTTGTGGACCTTAAGATTTTGTAAGCCTCCTTGTAGGCTTGCACCAACATCTTGACGTTAGCATTCGACATATTGTGTTCTATGTAGTTGGTCTCCAATATTTGACTTTACCAATATAACTTTGTGGGTGGAATAGATTTGTCAAAACTCAGCTTGCCAAACTGATGAGACAAGAGTCAAGTTTGAACTTTTGGCCAAACTCATTAACTTTCAGCCCAACTCATTACCTTTCGGTCAAACATGGCAAGGTTAGCTAAGGACAAACCATTTTATTTGTTGTTTTGGATGATGACTGAGGGTTTTCAACTGTCAAAGGATTTGGAGTAGATTTTGAGACAATTGTCTTTTGTTTTTCGAAGATTTTCCAAGTATTTGAAGAGAAAAAATATTTTGGGGAGTACAGAGGTTGCATTTTCAAACCAACATTGTTTGGGTAGCATTTTATGCCATGGTTCATCTTCTGTGGCGTTTGGACTTTGTACATTTGAATATCAAGTTATTTTCTAAATAGATTTTGGATCCTAAGCATTTAAACTAATTGAAATTGAAATCTTTATTGTTTAGTGTTTATGCTTTATGATAAAATTCAAAATTATTTAGTATTTATATGAGCTCATGTTTATTTTCTACAATCTAATTTTATAGATTTGTCATGAATTGTAAAGTCATTGACTGTTTCTTGTGAAAAGAGTATTTTATGTACTTTTTGATGTTGACTTATTGTTGATTTTTGCACCTAATTTTGTTGATTTTCCAAGTTGATTGTCCCATTTTCTGTTTGTCAAAATGTTGCGAAGTCCAAACCACGTGACTTTGGGTTTTGTAGTGGAATGAATAAAGTCATTTTCCAAATGCATGTTCAAATCTTCAAACTTTACAATGACACTTTAGGCTCCACATCGAGAAGTGACAACCAAGCTTGACCTTGTCAAGCACTTCGTTGACAAGTATTGTTTTATGGGGACACATCTCATTTTCACTGTTTCAGTTCTTTTAACAATCATAGGTCAATTGCACATATGTGCGAGGACATATGACTTCGTTAGTGTTTCCTAGATAAATATGTATAAACAGGCATTTGCAGCATGGTATCATCCAAGTATAATTTCATCTATTCCTCTAATATGGGAGTGAGTTTGTCTCTTTTTTAGTACATGTTATCACCTGAAAATTCCTTTCCTACAATCACAAAAAAGATTTAGGATAACTCTAGGATCTAAGCCAATATGACCTTGCTCAAATCCTCTTGCTCTGCATTGGTGCTTTTCCAACCACAGGAGGGCTTCTCCAAGTGGCTCATGGGGGTTAATATGACCTCAGATCAGCTAAGTAAAGTGTTGAAAATGGTGTCAACTTCACTTTTGGCTAGGAATGACCATATATTGTATCATTTATTATATTTAGGTTGGGTTAAGGTCAACCTAGTCAATGAAAGCTCATAACCCTTCTTGGCGAAAACTCCCTACCCCTTGAGTTATGTATATATACACCAGCTCTCATTTGTAATATTCATTCAAGTGGTTTGTTTTCATCATTAATAAAGTGTTATGGCGAAGGGAACCATCAAAGTGTTGTGGTCTCTTGTGCTTGGTTTATCTCTCTAGTGCACTTATGCATAGGTTATTTCTCTCTCTAGTGCACTTATCCTTGGGTTTATTTTCTCTTTCTAGGGTTACTTTTCCCAAATGCTGGTTTATTCTCTTTATAGTAGAATTAGGGTTTTTGTAGTTGGTTCCATTCAATCTCCTCTCACTATTTCCTAAGAATCTCAACATGGTATGAGATTAGGTGTGAGTCTGACTTACTCAATTCAGTAGTTGATCCAAAGATTTTTTTCTAAGGGTTACGTAACTAGGGTTCATTGCAGCAGTTGATCTGAAGATTTTTGGCTGATGTCATTGCTGAAGGCTACTTTGTGATTGTGAAACAAGGGATTTTGGATTAAAAAAATTCTAGGGTTTATTTTCAATGTCTAAACTCGTCAATGTAGCGCTTTGCATATTTTCTAGGAGAAGCAAGGGTTTGTGGATGCATATTGAGAAACTCCTTCGTCCTAATGTTCAACATATGAATCTATCAGTTTCACATTTTAGCATTATTGGATCAAGTACTTGGGCCTCTATTCTAGCATATTGTCTTCATGATCCTTCCACTCACAAGCGGATTGTTCAAGATGTTGTCTTTGATGAAGTTCCTATTCATAGTCCACCGGGATCTCTTCTACTGCTTCTATTAAATGGTTCACCATTAGATGATTCTCAACATGTTTCAATGGATTTTTCTTTTCCACATTAGGATGGTACTCCTATAGTGATTGGGAGAAATCAAATGAGTAGAAATTTTTTCGCACTAGGGAAATTAATGCTGTTGGATTTTTCGGCTACTCCGAAAGTGTTTTCACCATGTTTCGGGGTGCTTCATGTGATTTGGGGTATACGGTGTATGTTCAATGTGTCAATGTTGTTAAGTTTAGCCTAAATTCACAAGCAAGATCACTGAAAGAAACACAATCACAAGATAGACAAAGATTTACCCTGGGAAACCCTCATGGGGTAGAAAACCCAACAAAGCTTTCCTCAATATAGATGATCAACCAATACAAAGATGTAGTCCCCAAACAAGAGCTCGTTCTCCTCCTATGCAGATATCTCTCTCTCCTATGCGCAATACACAAGTGAGTGAATGAGTGAGTATAATGAGGAACACACCTCCTCTATTTATACTCATCTTCTAACTGACTTTTCACCCTAACTGGGCCGACCTCTCCTAAGAGAGTCTAATAACCCCTAAACAACTCAGGGCCGACCCCACAAGGGAGGTCTAATAACCCTAGTTACCACATTCTCTCGGAGGAATAAACATCTCCGGATACATGATAAAGTCCCGACGGAGGAATGAAACATCTCCGAAATAATACAAATATAATATTCTTAGAAGTTACAATATTTCAACCCCCCCCCTTAACGAGAAGGATATTATAACAACATCTGCAGGAGCAAGGAGTCATCAACTACATGATAGATGATACATCTATAAATCATTGGAAGCTTTCTTTAACATCATCAGTAACTCAACCAGTTACTGGAACATCTTCAAATCTTCAATACTGGAATATCAACATCTTCAGTACTGAGTCTTTATCTTTTGCAGCATTTGATCAGCTACAACAATATCATCATTTGGATCTCTCGATCAACAACATCATCATCTGGATCTCTCGATCAACAGCATCATCATCTAGATATCCCGATCAACAACATCATCATAGCAGCATACTCTACAATACACATGATCCAATTACGGGATGATCAATCCCTCTCACTTTAGGACATAGGTCCAAGGATGATACAATCCTGATCCACTTACGGGATGATCAATCCTTCTCAATTTAAGACACCTCACATGTCTATGGACGATGCAATCCAGATCTACTTACAGGATGATCAATCCTTCTCACTTTAAGACACCTTTCATGTCTATGGACGATGCAATCTAGATCTACTTACAGGATGATCAATCCTTATCAATTTAAGACATAAGTCTAAGGATGATGCAATCCTTATCACGTCTACTTAGACAAAAGCCTAAGTACCACATAATGACCTCATCGTCAGTATCATCGACCTCATCGTCGGTATCATTGACTTCATCGTCAATATCATTGACCCCATCATCAATATCATTGACCTCATCGTCAATACAAGTATCCACATCATCGATACAAGTATCCACATCATTGATACAGGTATCCACATCATCGACCTTACCGTCGATGCAAGCAATCTCATCATCAACGACCATATCACTCCCCCTTTTGAGGAGAGTCCTTCTGAACTACACCAAGCTTGTCTCGGAAATACTCAAACTTTACTCAAGACAGAGGTTTGGTCAATACATCAACAACTTGTTCGTTAGTGCTCACATACTCGAGCTTTATAGCTCCTTTCTGCACCATATCCCGTATATAGAAATATCGGATCTCTATTTGCTTTGACTTAATCATGGAACACTGGATTCTCTGTCATCTTGATACAACTCTAGTTGTCACACAGGATCATAGTGGGGTCCATCTCTAAGTCAAACAATCCTGATAACAACTTCCGAAGCCATATCGCTTCACAACTAGCGGAGCAAGCAGCTATATATTCCGCTTTAGCTGTGCTGAGAGCCACACTAGACTGCTTCCTGCTAAACCACGAGATCATGGCAGATCCCAGACAATAACATTCGCTCGATGTACTCTTCCTGTCTGATACACTTCCTGCCCAGTCAACATCTGTGTAGCCATACAATCTAAAGTCATGATCTCCAAGATAATATAGACCAAAATCTATTGTACTCTTCAGGTACCTCATCACATGCTTTGCAGCTATCAGGTTCCACTAGATACTGACTCAAGGTGTTCACAACAAAGCATATATCTGGCCTAGTGTTTGCCAGATACATCAATGACCCAATAATCTGTCTGTATAGAGTTACATCCACTAACTCTGATTAGTCATCTGCTAACAGCTTTAAGTTGGAATCCATGGGAGTGGCCATGGCTTTACATTCCAACATATCAAATCTTTTCAAGATTTCCACAACATACTTTCCCTAGTTGAGAAAGATTCCTTCTGATCCTTGCCATACTTCCAAAGCTAGGAAGTAATGCATCAATCCGAGATCTTTCATCTCAAACTCTGCAGAGAGCTTCTTCTTCCACTCGACAATTTGTTTCTCATTTCCAGTCAGAAATAGATCATCCACATATAGCAACAATATGACGGGTTCATCATCCATAACCATGAGATAAAGGTTAGGATCAACTTTACTCTTAATAAAGCCCAAGCTTGTCAAGAAACTGTCAATTCTTCCATACCAAGCTTTGGGAGCTTGCTTCAACCCATACAAAGCCTTCTTCAATTTGCATACGTGGGTTCTTCTATCTTCAACCTCAAATCCTTGTACACTTCTTCCTCAAACACACCATTCAGGAAGGTTGTCTTCACATCCATCTGGTGTAATTTCCACTTCATCATGGATGGAAGTGCCATGATGGTTCTAATGAAAGTGTACCTTGCAACTGGTGCAAATGTCTCGTCATAGTCAATTCCCTCTTTCTGAGAGAACCCTCTGGCTACAAACCTTGCCTTATATTTTTCAATACTACCATCCGCAGCATGCTTTATCTTGTATATCCATTTGGAAGATACCACACTCTTGTCCTTTGGTTTGGGAACTATATCCAAACATCATTCTTCATTATTGACTGGTACTCCTCTGTCATTGCCTCTACCCACTCTTTCTTATGAGATGCCTCTTCATAACTAGTGGGTTCTTGATCTACAAGATCACACATCAAAGCCATATAGCTGGAGAATGACTTTGGTTTCTTGCTCACTCTAGTGGAGCCTTCAAGAGCTCCATACTTCCCCCTCAGGGCATGCTCCCCCTGTCAACAACTTCTCTTCCTTTTTGCATCAATGGCAACGAGAACTTTCTTTAGCACTACTGCTCCCCCTATCACTGGGCACTGCTGCTGCTTATATGCTGGAACCAACTACTGTAGGATAATCAAGTACATAGCTCCTTTTACACTTCATAACACTGATCGATAGTCTTCAAAATGGTATTGGGTTTTTCCCAATATTTTCATCATTTCTGTTTTGATCATTGGTGCAATCTACTGACTTTATTTTCCATACTTTGGTAGGCTGATCACTGTTCATGACATTCGGTTGAACTTGCTTTCTTCTCCAAACTTTAACTTCTCCCTGCATCCTGCAATGTTTCGCAAAATGACCATAATGATAACAATTATAACATTGAACGGAAAACATACCTTGATTTATATCTGGAATTATTCTGTCATGAGTTCTACAATGGATGGCTTTGTGACCATAGTTGTTACACTTGTAGCAGTGACCACTGAACATCATGGGATCTCCCTGAGCAAAGGATCTTCTTTGTGATGCAAGTTCTCTGTTTCTATTCTTCCTTGAATCTTGCTGATCATGGGATCTACTGAAAATATCTGTATAACTATTAGCCTTTTCTTCTTTTTCCCTGGAACTTTCACTTTCTTCAATGTTCTTTTCAATCTTTGAATTTGTCTTCAACTGAGCAACTGTCTTGTTCAGATCTTCCTTTAGAGAGCGGATCTTCAATTCTTGCTTTTGACAAATTTCTATCTTTTCTTGGAGTTGTCTTGTTAGGTCTTCTTCAATTTTCTTGACTTCTTCTATCTGTTCTTTCAGATCAAAGACAATATTGTCTTCCATCTGTCCTTTTATTTCTTGATTTTCTTTTCTGAGTTCTGAGAGTTCCTTTTCAAAGTCAAAATTCGTCAGACATACCTTTTGTAATTCTATCTTCAAGGATTTGATTTCATCTTCTTGTTTTCTTCTTATTTTCTCTTCAATCTCATGACTGAAATGAATTCCCCTTTTGTCACTTGGATCTTCTTTCTGACTGGCGGATCTTTCCTTCTGCATTTTTTCAAGTAAGATACTGATCTCATTATCTTTGTCTTGAAGCTTGCGAGTCAATTCTTTCTCCTTATCTTCTAGCTGTCTTCTGAGCTTGTCGATTTCTTCTGATTGTCTTTTATTTTCAGCAGCAGACTTCTCAAGTTGATCTTTCAGAGAGTTGGATATGGATTCTTTGATTCTGGTAGCTTCTTCAACTTGGAGATTTAGATCAATTATAGTCTGTGTGGCCTTCTCACATTCTTCTTGATTCCTCTTCTCAGATTTGTCTAATTGCTCTTGCAATACCTTGTTCTGTTCACAAAGTTTCTCAACCTTTTGCAAAGCATTAGTAATATCATTGTTTAAACAGTCATTTCCATCATTTATCAAGAAACAATGAGATTCATCACATTTTGATGTATTACAATCTATGAATTTTGAATAGCACTTATTCTCTATACCCGATAGACATATTTCTTCAAAAACATTACAAACAGGGTGTTCAATAGACTTACCTTCATACTTACCTGGATCTTGTACTGACCTTTCTATGTAGTTGTCTTCTGCTTTTTGTTCTTCAAGTTGATCTAACTTCAGTGACAATTCTTCAATTGAGTTGCACTTTCCTATTTTCTTCTTTTGGAGATCTGTCAGGTCTGCAGTCATGAGTTTCATAACTTCTTCTTCATGTTCCTTAGAGGAGTAGAGATGTTCTATTTTGAGCCATAGTTCCTTAGCAGTGTTGCACTTTCCAATATTCTCTTTTATGGAATCTGATAAGCCTTCAAGAATGGATTCCATAGCCATTGAATTATTTTTCCTTGCTTCCTTCTGAGCTGTTGTTTTCACTTTCTTCGGATGATCATACCCAGTAAGCACTGACTGCCATACTCCACTGCCTTCTGCTTCAAGATAACCTTGCATTCTTCTTTTCCAGATCAAGTAATTTGTCCCACAAAACAATGGTGCTCCATTCACTGAGAACCCCATGGTGTGTCAAGGATCTACTTCAAGCTGGTAAGGCTTTCTGTGAAGGATGTTGGACACACCGAGCACACTGAGAGGGGGGGGGGTGAACAGTGTGTATAGCTTTTTATTACTTTTTCAACTTTAACAATCATAAACTGCTTCTTCAATACATCATTCATTAATGTATTACCACATTATCATTATATCATCATCACATAGGAAGCATAGTAAAACACAGTACACAAGATTTTTACGTGGAAACCCAAGTCCTGGGGGAAAAACCACGGAAGCCTTTATAATAATAATTTACCAGCAACAACTGGAAGGAGGTAACAACCCCCTTTGTTACAAAGACTTCAATTCTCCAGCTACAACTGGAAGGAGGCTACAACCCCCTGGTTTACAGGCTACAACCTGAAGGAAGCCTTAGCTCCCTATATTTCCTTGCCCCGTCCTGCCACCCTGATATGAAGATAGATACTGCTGAATCACAACCGCACTGATCCTGCGGACCTACTAACCAACACCTGTACCACACTGCACCACACTGCTCAACCACTGTCACTGCTCATCAACTGACCACTGCTCATTCACTACTCATCAACTATTCACTGCTCATTCACTGCTCATCAACTGTTCACTAACCACTGCACCACAACTGTGCCAATCAATCTGCTGTTCTCATCATCCGACTCAGTCAATCTGAGTCTAACCAACTGTATACCAGACTCAATCCACCTGATTCAAGCCAACTACTCATACAACTCAGCCAATCCGAGTTAAGGAATCTGCTCATGTAACCTACTCGTCTGAATCAATGTACTCGCTGCTCATTGCCACTGGTCATCATTTCATCATTGTCATCTATATATTGTTGCATACATCACTGAGCATATAGCATCGCATATAACTGAGCATCTAAATCACTGATCATTGTGTAAGCATCATCAAACAGGTCTTGCACATCATATCACTGTGTAATTACCACTAGCATCTGAACATTTCTCTGTGTGCTACTGGTTCACTGAGTATATCTGTGTAAATATCTCATTGTGCATCATCACTGGGTAAATATCACTGCATAGACTTTACAGTGTGTATCACTGTGTATAATATATATCATTACTGAGCATACATACCTTCACCGTGTATATTACTGTGTATACATATCTTCACAGTATACTTATCACAAATATCATCATCACTGTATGAATATCATCAAGTAATGTATCATCACTATATAAACACTAAACATTTTATATTCTCCTTACTGTATATCATCATATGTCAACAATGTATGTATGCATCATTGTGTACTGTAAATTTCATCACTGTCTAATCTTCTCTGCAAATATAGGCATATATATCATGACTGTCTTCACTGTGCATATCATCACTTACATCATTGCTGTAGCATGTATCATTTTGTAGTTATCATACCAAGACATCATATCACTATATCCTACTGTATAGTCACTGTCTAATTTTATATCATATAAGCCTTCAAGGTGCCTCTGCTATTTAAATCAACTTTACATCATCATATCAAAGGTATCATTATCTAATTCATCAAGTGTATCATCATAAGTAGCATAGTGTCACAATCATCATCATCATAGACAGTATTATCTAATCAGCTCATAAGCTGATATCAAACACCCCACTGTCACTTCACTGTGACATTACTGTCACCTGACTATCACTGTGACCTTACGATCACTGCCATTCACTTTCACTGTCCAGTCACACAATCATCAACTCGTCACTGCTGTCATCAATATGTTCTACTGCTCAATCATCAGGATATATCACTGTCATTACAAAGCTATTTATGTCATATCATGGCTGTCACTGTCAAGCTAATCAGAGCACTCCATTGTTCAAGCAATTCAGATGTTTGTTCACCCAGATAGGCTGCCTTTTGAGTTTGATCATGATACCATGAATTTGTCAAAGATTTAAAATATCAGACCTCTAATATAACCATCTTCACTCCTGTGGCTGATGTGAGTGCTGTAGATTAATTAATCCACTGTATCAGTAAAGTAGACACCGATTGAAAGCCCGAAATTCAGAGATTTAGGGTGCTAACTGTTATCTTTACTGCGGCTGCCTCAACAGGTTACACAAAAATCAGAGCATCAAAACTTCCACGAAATTGCCCAGTCCACTTAATTTTGCAAAAGAAAAGACTTCAGAAAAGTTTCTCCACCACTGTAGCTGCCTCAAATCATAAAATCTTCATCATACTGCTGTCCAGACAAACCCATAAATAAAAGATAAAAAGAAATGATCATATTCAGCTCCTCATATGTGTTGCTGCTCCAGAACTGTCCTCTTCATTTCTCCTTAGATCAGAGCTTCCTGAACCATGCAAATTCACCCCACGAATTCCAAAAATCAGAGCAAAAAGAAACCTTAAAAAAAATTCCTGTTCACTGTAGCTGCTACAGTACCCGAAATTCACCTTAGTGAACAGTCCGAATTTTTTTTTTTCTCTCAAGCAGTCCAAAATTCCTCTTTAAAAAAAAGGTTTAGGGTGTATTTATATAGGTCAACGTGGAATAATTTAAGCTGGCCGACATGCAATTCAAAATTACAAATAATTAAATTTTCTTTTGTTAGGTCGGCTCACCCAAAAAGGTGGGGTACACCAACTTCAAAAATTCATATCTCTTCAACCATAAGGAGTTAGAAGATGCTCCACATATCAATGGAAATGGCTTGACAAGGACTATCTCCCTATGATGGGTTTATTTGCAAATTCTTGGTCTAATACCCTTAAATTATTCAATGTGTCCAGGACGTCAAAGACCCCACACATGAGGGTGCCAAAGACCATACCACTAACTACATATGTGTGGGTTCAAGGACCAATCTTCCAGGTATAAGGGCACCATCATTAAGGATTATGGGCTTCTTCAAACTTATGGGCATATGACCAATTTGTGGGCTTTCATCATGATTTCCAAGGGCTTCTTTAATGGCACAAGGTCATCATAGGTGCATTAAAAGCATATGCAATGGTTTCATTACCAAATGGGTTCATAGCCATCAAAACCCCAAGATAAGGGTACTAAGGGCTTCATGACCTCATCAACTTTAAACGACAATAACTCATCAACCTTTATCAACAAGTAGGGGCTCAACACTATGCCCATCAAGTGGTCCAAGTGTCATGTGTGTGGGTTTAAGAACTTTTACATCCAAGTGCAATGGCCTTCTATATGCAAGGGAACCATTATTGCCATGCAAGTATAAGGGCTTCAATGGTCTTCATCATCAAAAGCCATCATCATGATAGGGCTATGTGTGTGGGGCTTCAAGACCCAAACCTCCAAAGCAAAAGAACCATGATCATTTGCATCAAATCATGATCACCAAGAGTAAAATGCCAAACCTCATTTTATGAATGTGCATAAGGGCATCTCAACTAAGTATATGACTATGAATGGGTGCATCATAACCAAGGAACCATATCTCAAGGATATGTCAACTAAGAAGAGGGCTCGACCATGCACTCATCGTAGCATAAACTTTAAGAGCAATCAACCATATACATCAAGCTATCATGTGCAACATGCCATCATGTAAGTGGGTTCCAAGGGCCAAGGTTATCATTATTGACAATATAAACCAAGTGCAAGAGTGTGAGGGTACAAGTCAACTATGTATGGGCTCCAAGGACTAAAACTACCACATTATCCAATCAAAAGACCATCCATCAAAATACAACCAGGAGCAAGGATACAACAGTGGACTCAATGGGACCAAGATTATAGCTTAGGGGCACTTAACCAAGTCAAGGGTAGCCAGGGCTTTTGCCATTGTCCGAAGGCCTCCAAGGGCTTCAAGCTTGGGCTTGGACAGAGTCAAAAGGTCTCCTCTTAACACAGACAACCACAAATCAAACACTAACCCTCAGGGGCTCCACAAGGGGCACCAAGAGTTAACTGTTGGCATCAATGACCAGACATATTTGGCATCAATGACAACCTAATCAACATAATGTCTCTTGCCCATGCTGGCTTTCTCTTTTTTGATATGTTTATGGTAGGGGTTTCTTGTGGCTCTATCATGTCATGGTCTTTAGGAGTGGGTGCAACTTCTGCAATTCTGGGAGGTGCATCTTCCTCATATACTTCTTCATACTGGCACTTCCTAGATCTCTTGAGAGCTGCCTCTTCATCAAATGTCACATCCCTACTAATTTCCATATGATGGAATCCTGGGATGTATATTCTGAATGCTTTGGATGCTTCACAATATCCAACAAATATTCCCTTCTTTCCAGAAGGATCCAGCTTCGTTCTCTTTTCTTTTGGTATGTGAATATATACTGGGCATCCAAATATCTTGAGATGGCTTACCTCATGCTTCTTCCCTGTGAACACTTCTTCTGGGGTCTTGAATTCAAGAGCACTATGAGATAGTCTATTCTGAACATCGACTGCTGTCCTGGCTGCTTCAGCCCATAGATACATAGGTAGGTCTTGATCATGTATCATTGTCTTTACTGCTTCCATAATGGTTCTATTCTTTCTTTCCGCAACACCATTCTGTTGAGGATTGTAGGGAGTGGTTAGTTCCCTCTTGATTCCAGCCTCTTTACAAAAGACTTCAAAATCCTTTGAAGTATATTCTCCACCATTATTTGTTCTGAGTGTCTTGATTTTCTTTTTTGAATAATTTTCTATCAAGACTTTGAATTCCTTGAATTTCCCAAAGACTTCATCTTTTCCCTTTAGGAAGTATATCCAAGTCTTTCTTGAATAGTCATCAATAAATGTAAGGTAGTATTCATACCCACTTAAGGATGTGGAGGGCATTGGTCCACATACATCTGAATGTATCAATTCCAAAGTGCTTTTAGTCTTTGTCTCACTCTTTGGAAATGGGTTCTTGATATTCTTACCGTTTTGCACATCCTTTGCAAGTGCCTTTATGTTCAATCTTCAAATCTGGCAATACTGTTACTACTTTGCTCACATAGGGTAATGCTTTGTAGTTGATGTGAGCAAGCCTTTTATGCCATAGCTCACTGGGGCTAGTGGTTTCATGAACAAGGGCAGCTTCTGGATGTCCCTTGAGTTTGTATAGACCTCCTTCCTCTTCACCAATAACAATTGCATCCTTATTTGTTTTTCCTTTGGACCACATGAGTACTTGTCCATCTATGATTGCAACCCTATAACCTTTCTTATCTAATGTTAAGATAGAAATTAAGTTCTTCAAACCTGGTACATATAAGACTTCCTTCATCTTCATGGGGGTTCCAGAATCAAGCTTAGAATCAAGCTTGTAGCTTGCTTCACCAATTCCCTTGATGGGATATTGATAGTGATCTCCTAAAGATACCTTTTGAGGAGAGGTCTTCTCTTCAAGTCTTGAAAGAGTTTTCTTTTGTCTTGTTATGTGCTTTGAAGCACCACTATTAATGAGCCATGTATCTTCTCCAGGTGTTACAGACCCAGAGAGTGCAGAGAATAGAACATATTCTTCTGCATCTTCTTCTTCTATTTTAGTTCTTTTCTTTTGAGGCCTTTCCTCTTCTTCTTCTTCACTATCATCTTCTGCTAAATGTGCTTGATGTCTTTTGTGAAGATTCTTCTTCTTCTTTGAAGGACAATTTCTAGCAAAGTGTCCTAGTTTGTGACAACTGTAACATTGAACTGAGGAGAGGTCTCTTTCTGAACTTACTCCTCCTTTCTTTTGAAATCTATGTGGAGGTTGAGACTCCTTATTGCCATTCTTCTTGGAGTTGAAATGACTCCTTCTTTTGGTGTGAGTGACCAAAGCTTGGTCATCTTCTTTGAGCAAGGCTTCTCTATTGGCTACCCTAGCCTCTTCTTGAATGCAATCCTCCCATACCACATCAAACTTCATACTTTCTTTTCTTGCACACATGGTTTCGATGAATGAATCCCAAGGTTTAGTGAGACCATTGAGAGCAGTCATGACTAGTTCATCTTCATCAAGGGTGTCTCCAATGGCTTCTAGTTGTTCTTTGAATTGGGAGACCCTTGTGAAGTAATCTTGAATAGATTCTCCTTTATTCATCTTGGTGCTCTTTAATTGAGATCTCAAGTTCATCTTCCTGTTGATGTTCCTCCCTTCACACATTCTGCCTAGGGCATCATACATTTCCTTTGGGGTCTTCTTGGATGCCACTTGGGGAATCAAGTGGTCCTTGATAGAGTCAGCAATGATTCTCTTTGCCCTAATCAAAGTCCTTCTTATACTTCTCTTTGGCTTCAACTTCCGCAGGTTTTGCAACCTCATCTTTGATATATTGGGCAAGATCATTCTCTTCAAGAATGAGACCATTCCTATATTTCCATGCCCGGAAATTCTCTATACCCTCGAGTTTGTCTTCAAGCTTAGTGCTTGGAGCCATCTTATCCAGGAGGTCACAAAACGTCAACTTACCAGGAGATGTGCTTGATTGAATTGAGATGACTGGTTTACTCTGCTTCTAAAAACTTCAACTTTTCACCCTTCAAATCTGACCAGCAACTTTCGGATATGCAACAGGTTTTCGGGTTTTCCGGTTCGCACTTTTTCTGGTTTACTGGTGCACAGGTTCACAGCTCTTCTGGTTCACTGGTGCACAGGTGCGCAATTTTTCTGGTTCACTGGTTTTATGGTTTTTCTGGTCCAAAAGTCAAACTAGGGTTTGACAAAGCCCGGGGTTCTACCCACTCAAAAAGATCGATCTAAGGCTTAGAATTTCGATTTTGAGGAGGAGCATCCAATCATGCTCTCAGAATCCAAAAATTCCAACTTTTGCAGAAACCCTAATTTTCACTGGAGGAGGAGAGAGAGGTATTTTTACCTTCTGAAGATGTCCTATTTAGGCTAGCTCTGATACCATGTTAAGTTTAGCCTAAATTCACAAGCAAGATCACTGAAAGAAACACAATCACAAGATAGACAAAGATTTACCGTAGGAAACCCTCATGGGGTAGAAAACCCAGCAAAGCTTTCCTCAATATAGATGATCAACCAATACAAAGATGTAGCCCCCAAACAAGAGCTCCTTCTCCTCCTATGCAGATATCTCTCTCTCTTATGCGCAATACACAAGTGAGTGAATGAGTGAGTATAATGAGGAACACACTTTCTCTATTTATACTCATCTTCTAACTGACTTTTCACCCTAACTAGGCCGACCTCTCCTAAGAGAGTCTAATAACCCCTAAACAACTAACTCAGGGCCGACCCCACAAGGGAGGTCTAATAACCCTAGTAACCACATTCTCTCGGAGGAATAAACATCTCCGGATACATGATAAAGTCCCGACGGAGGAATGAAACATCTCCGGAGTAATACAAATATAATATTCTTAGAAGTTACAATATTTCAACAAATGTAAACACCTTCCTTGTAAAGAGGGAGTGCTAGATTTTTGGGTTATTTCAAAAATGTTTACACCATGTTTGGTGGTGCTTCATGAGATTTGGGGTACATGGTGTATGTTTAGTCCCTAGATGGTCCGAGATGGATTACAACATGAGAGATGGTTCGTGATGGATATGCATAGTTGAAATACCTTGCTTAGTGGATGCTTGACATTGGGATGGTGTTTGATTGGTGTTCTTCCTTTGGGTCTGATGTCTTATTCTTGTATGGTTTTTTATTACCACATCCATATAGATTGAAACTAATGTTATCCTAATATGATTAGGTATTTCTTGTATCCCCTTATCCAGCTCATTGCTAATGCGCGATTAAGTTGTTTACTTCCCTCAACTCATCTCAACAATGAATGCATAGAATTCTTGGCTTTGTCTCGCATTATTAAGTTGGATAACATTTAAATGGAATCTGGATGTGAAAAATGAGATCAAGTAGCTGTCAGCCCTCAAGCTTGATAGTCTAACAATAGCTAAACATATTATGGTTGATTATAATGTCCATTATATGGCATGGAACACTGGATTGTGCCACTATCTATGCATAATCTCTACCTAGAATTATGCCCAAACAGAAGTCATTGGTCACTCAAGAAAGAATATTTTAGTTAGCCTGAGAAAAATTAAGCAGCTCGTAAAAGAATGTATTATGTTGCTGAAAAAATAGGTCAAAAACCCCAGTTGGAAGCATTTGTTGATTGAAAATGCTGTGTATAAAGATGCTACTGTATATATAACTGCTGTTATGTTTATTGTATCATCATCTCTCTTCAGTCTAGTATCATTTGTCTTTTGACAAATCCTATTTTACAAGAGTTGCTGTTTTGTGTACAGTAATTTTTTTTTTGGTGCATGTCCAACTAGAGAGAGTATGCAAAGGAGGGATCCACATTATTGAACAAAAAATTGTTGTTTCCATTCCCCGAGTACGGAAAATGTTCTGTTGTTAAACTGATTACCAGTAAAACTTAAAAAGTGATTTTGTAAGAATTTTTTACTGCAAAAGTAGCCTTAAAATATAGCAATCAGGGAAATTTCCAGCATTTTTATGTTTTATTGGCATGTAGAATACATAAATGAATGTTTTCTTTATACAAGTATGGCTTACTAGGCAGGTAGACAGGCATGCATTAAGTAACATACTTTCTATCTGCAATACAGGAAAAGGAAGAAGAAGGCAGAGGGCGTTTTAAGTCGCATACAACGGGTCCTGCTCGAATCGCTGACAGAGAGAAAAAAGCACCCTTGAAAACATAGAAAGGACAAATTGCACATTGATTCTGTACTCACTTCTCAAGTAGCCTATAGTATGACTAGAAAGATGCTGGCATGGCATTTGTCTTATTCATGATTAGGTAATTTATACAGGTCTGTTGTAAATGCCAACCAGCTCATTGCTAATGTTTTATTGTGTTGTTTATTCCCTTCAAATTATCTCTTTAGTGGTATCTCTCTTCCACTAATTAATATGTTTTCTGTCGTGATGAATCTCCAATGTTACTTATATGGCAGAAACCCGTAAGAAGGAATTGGACTGTTATGATTGGCTGAGCATGTTTGGACGATTTCCTAATGCTAGTTTTACATAAAATAAGGTTGCAAATTGCTTAGTTATTCTTTCTCTAATTCCTTCAGGCAATGAGATTCCATGAAGTTTGCATAGCCCTATTCAATGTTAATTTGCCCTATTGTTGCACTCAATAGAAAGCAAATACTTAGTGATTAGCTTCGACTCTTGAAGCTTTCGTCTTAAATCAAATATGAGAAGGGATGATTCTTATAATTCACTTGGGAGGTATGGGATAACGGAAATGAGACTAGCAACATTTTGGGATGTAACTGCAAATATGTCAAATAAGCTAGTCAAAGTTGATTTTTTTCTGAGTGTTCTCTCATGCTTTATGTACCTTCAAATGGCTTACGCTGGGTGTATTTCATAGTTGTGTTATTGTATTTCCAGAATTATGAAAATGATTGTGGCATTTTGGTACTTATTGTTCTGCTAGATTTCTTCTATGTTGCACCAAGTCTCGAGGACGAGGGAATGTGTTTCAGGGACTGCTGGAGGGTATCCCCAAATTTCTATGGGGAATGACATAATATATTGAAATTTTTTGAAATATAATTTTTTTAAAACATAAAACAATATTACAACTCAATAGGAGTCACAATTCATAGATAAAAGGTTCAATAGATCTTTTTTTAAAATGGATATTAAAATCCCATGAAAAAAATAGATACACAGCTCAAAAACCTCCCAAACATGGGAGTCAAAATTGTTGCTGTCATTATTCTTTATTACAAAAACATACTACTACATAGTCCTCTGACATTAACTACAAAGATAATATTTATCATTCTTCATTACAAAAACATACTACATAGTCCTCTGATACAAACTGTAAAGATAATAATTATCATGGTTAGAATGTTCAACCTCTGAATAAATATTTTGTTTTTGGAGAACTAGTGCTACATTGGGGCCGAGTGGGATAGGGGATGTCTAGAGGACAATTGATGGAAATTTGTACATCCCTACTATATGGGGGACATTCATTTCTAGGGGTCATGAGGTCCATATCAAGGATCAACACTTCCCTATCTCTACCAAAGTCCAGTTCATGGACCGTTAGTATTCCATAGCTTAGCTTCCCATTAAGTTTTATGTTATGGTCCAAGGTGCTCCTAGAGTCGAGAGAGAATGCTGGTATGGTTTTTTATTACCACATCTATATAGATTGAAACTAATGTTAACCACAATAAATCATCTGATAATGCCAATTATAATTTAATCCAATTAAACAACAATGGGGAGATATTCAATAAAAAACAAACAATAACAACCTTAATTATATACCCTTCAGTTTTTCAGGTCTAGGGGGCAAGGATGTCTCCCTCTCCAAAAAATTTCATAGATCCTAATAATATTAGAATTAGTATTAGTTGGTTATAGCTGAATTTCAATTGTGTTGTCATTGCAACGAGTGTAATTGGTACTCTCGGTGCTCTAAAACCCAGTATGGGGGGATGTTGTAACATAACGTAACATAATGTAATAGTATGAAACATTACAAAAAATAAGAAGTAATTAAAAAAATTAATGCCTGCTCATAAAATAAAAAATTAAAACCAAATGAAAAGTAATTAAAAAAGTCCATGTCAACTCATAAAATAAAAAATTTAAAACCAACATAGATCCATCTTAAACCCGAATATATCAAGCATCAAGAGGGATCAAATTTCTTGAGGTGTAATTCATAAAATGTGTTGATGAATTAGCCAATAGCCAGTATGCAAAGAAACTTTGAAAGATTGGTGTGGCCAAAGGCCCAGATCAACTTTAGCTCTGACACAAGATGAGATGAACAAAGTTAGTTCACACATAAATTATCTAGATGGAGTACATGTACATGAATGAATGAGATGAGATTACATCTGAGGGCTCGTTTTATAAAGTAATATATAATAATATATTGAGTACATGTATATGAATGAATGAGATGATAGATTACAACTGAGGGCTCGTTATATATATCTAGATGGAGTACCCTTTCATTAATAGTCATGTCTTTTCGATAAGACATTTATTTTCATTAATTATTATTATTATTATTTATTATTTATACTATATTATGTATATTTATGTTATTTACATTCATAACAGTCTACTAGATATCTATGGATGAATAATGGATCGACTAATGGTCCAGAGGCCATTACAAGGAAATTGGGTTACCTTTACCCCAAGTTTGGGACAAACAATCGTCCTCTTCTATTCAAATCCCATGGAAGCACCTCCCCTACCAGCATTAAAATTGATTGAAGCTCATAATTTGTTGGTTGATCAACACGATGAAGAAATACAACTTGAAGAAGTTCATCTGACCTAGTGCAAAGCTCAATAGTCAAAAGTAAGTACACTGTAGTCTAATATTTTCTCTCCAATAAATACTCAAAATCAAAATTCTTCCAAAATGGTTTATAACCACTTAGTTCACATACCACTGTATGAGGGTGATGAAGACTCCAAATGACATTGATTTAACTATGAGACCATATGGGATGCCAATGTTGTCACCAACAAAGCCAAGTAAATGGATCAATTTGTTTGTGCTCTTCGTAAGTGAGCACTCACTTGGTATATGAGTTTCACCAAGAATCAAACCAAAACAAAGAGCGAAATCAAGAAAAAAAATTATTTCATTCTTTAGAACGCAAGACATTAAGCATCTGGAAGCTAAGAAGCTCAAGGAGATTATGCAAATGCCAAGCGAGTCAGTGCAAGAATGCGACAAAAGATTCAAGGATCTGCTTAGTTAGATATCATATGAAATTGATGAACACCTTCTCATACTGTGGTTCATGGCACGATTGTTGTACAAAACAGAGCACCACGAAGACTACATGAATTTTCAACATATGAAGATGCTCTAAAGAAAGCTTAGCAGATCGAGTCCGACAATGACTATTTGATTACACCCATCGACAAAAAGTAGAAGAAAAACTTGAAATCATGCAAAGGTCTATTCACAACCTCACCTTGAGAAATGCAGTTGTATGGTGGAGGACCTGCATGGCATAAGGACACACTAAAGATAATTGTCGGTAATGAGACGACATATGACAAGATGCTTGACACGTTCACACTGAATATTATTCTGAAGAATGCCAAGGGTTTAAGTCGCACTCTAGTAAAGATTGCTCGTTTAATATGAATAATGTGAAGCCTAAAAGGTGTGTTATTTGTGAATATAGCACACAATACTACTAATTGTGCCTTAAACATGAAAAACAAATAGACTTGTCAGTCGGTCTATCAAGCCCAAGTCATCAACAAGAATCAACACAGTGATTGGAATAACAAAAATAACAACTACAATCGACGGGGAGGATATAACGATCAAGGAAGATACCACAGTCGAGGTAATCAACCTTGTGGTAGAGGTAGGAAGTCTAGATGTTATATATGTTTTAGTGAAGATCATTTGAGTCAAGACTCTCCTTAGAAGAACAAAATAGATCTCAAGTTCTATACTAAATGTGTAGTGGGTGATCACCTCTTAGAAGATTGCCCCATCATACTTGAGAAAATAATGAATAAGGAAAATGTTAATCTCGTGTCTAGTGTTCCTAAGCATGAAGTCTAAATACTAGAAGTTTGCATATTATAACCGGACAAGGCACTAAGATTGGGGGTGATGATTCTAATATCACTAAAATTTCAAACAAATGATTCACTATCCTAATCTTAAAAAGCATGAATTTATTTTTAGTGGTGTTTCAAAAATATTTGAAGATCTATCCATGGAAGAAGATACTAAAAAAAGTAGAAACAAAACACTTAATGAATTACTGCAATTACTTACAAAAGAAGATGTTGTTGCTTGCTTAATTGATTTAAAGTACATGGTTGGAAGCAATCAAGTAAATGAAAAAATACCTAAGAACTTATGTTGTCTAAATCAAGCAGATAAAATTGGCATTGACCCTTTATTCGACCTTGAAGTCGAATTTTTTTGTATTCAATAGGTTGTTCTTGACTTTGGTTTGCAAGTAAACATAATGCCAAGAAGCCCTTGGATAGAAATGGGTCGACCACAACTTTCAGAGGCCAAAATTTACCTTAAACTAGCAGACCAAGGCCTAATTGATCCTATAGGAGTATGGAGAAATGTAGACACAACAATTATGAGCATATCCACACAAGTTGACTTCCAAATAATTGATCCAAAAGAAGGATCCAAATCATTCCCAACACTAGTTGGTCGACTCTGGGGAAGGAAAATGAAAGTTTCGCTATCCCTAGAAAAAGATAGGATAAAACTAAAAGGAAAAAGACAAAAAGTTATCATACCTCTCGACCTGACTATGACAACGAGGTAGACGTAAGACGATTATATCAAGTAATGTACAGTAATGAATATCCAGTTGAGCTAGATAAATATGGAGAACTACAATTAGCTTCTCCTATGTTAGTCGGTGATAACTCAGATTCTAAGCTTTACGACTCATGGATTGAAAATTATGAGGCTAAATCCGTGAGTGTTGGACAATTGAAGCCATTCCTTGCCATTCTGTGCGTAAATTTTTCGCTATCACAACAATTCCTAAAGTATATGAAATAAAGCTTGAGAATACTCTACCCTTGTACCAACTAGAAATGAATTGACCAATCTACCTCCGCTCTGATATAAAGAACGAGAATCGACGTCAATACACATCAATGAAGTTTCCAAGAACATAGGAGAACAAGGATGACTACAAAGTCTAGTTGAAACACTCACAGGTCAAGTTGTTCACTGGTGAGATACTCATCAATCTCGACTACAAACATGGACGATCACCTCCACATACTTTGTCGAACGCTTTGGTGGGAATAAACTTACAAAATAGGTGCAACTTTAAAAGTTTATACAAGAACATGATCTCATTCACCACATTAACCATTGTGAAAAAGAACGGAATAGATTGGGATATCGCAATGAACGAGTACGGTTGTACATGTTTCCAAACACTTTAGATGACCTACCCAACAAATGTTACAAAATCGAAGAAGCTCGTGGTGATACATTTAACTGGAAGTCCATGAAAGAAAAATGTATCAAAGACTTTTCATTTGTATCTATGTAGGATCACGTTAAAGAAGTCGTAGAAGAACTAGAAAATTTTAGTAAACGACCAAGACAACATGACAACGTTGTCAAAAGACCAATCAACCATCAACTGATATCAACTTGCAACAATGTAGCAACCGACCAAAAATAACAATGTCGACTCCCTAACCGCTTAGACTTATATATTGAAAATGTTCCATGTAAGAGCCTTAGATAGAAACGAGATCATCTAGATATCATACACACAGTTAAGTCAGTTATGAAAGTATCCACTAAACCTAAGGAATAGAATACAAAGTAAGAAGAAAATTAGTTCTCAGCTCCGTCCTTTACGTAATTTAAAGAATGAGATCAATGGATTGATGAATCAAAAGCACCTGAATGGATGAATGCAAAAATCAAAATAGAAGAAGTAGATATCTCCATAGATGACGGATCTAAATTAGCCAAAATAGGAGACTATTGGTCATAACAACAAACTATAGAAATTACAAATCTTCTTAGAGAATACTAGGATGTCTTTGCTAGAGATTACAAAGACATAAAAGGACTCATATAGGAAATTGAGAAATGAAAATAGATATCCTTCCATATGCAAAACCAATCAAGAAAAGACCGTATACGTTAGCTCACAAGTACAAAGACATCGTTAAGAAATAAATAGAAAACATGTTAGCCTTGGGAATTATATACCCAGTCGACCATTCAGAATGGGCTATTCCAATGGTCGTCCAACATAAAAAGCATGATCCTAAAAAGCTCTATATTTGTGTTGACTTTAGATGACTAAATAGAGTAACCATTACTAATCCCTTTCTCACAACTTTTGCTGATGAAATTATCAATGAGGTTGCAGACCATGGATGCTATTATTCACAAATGGATTCTTAGGATACAACCAAGTTCTCGTAGCCAAGGAAGATTGAGCCAAAAAAACCTTTGTTTTTTAATTTGGATTAGTTGTCTACAAAGTTATGCCCTTTGGACTAAAGAACGCACTTGCAGTCTTCTCTAGAATAATTATTAAATCCTTTCAGGAGTATTTGTATAAAACCATGGTTATCTACTTGACAATTGAACCATATATAGTTTACTCAGAGATCATGTCAAATGGATTTGACTAATGCTAGAAAGATGTAGACAAATCCAAATGTCCTTGAATACAAAAAAAATGTATGTTTGCCACGTCTATTGGGATCCTTTTAGTCCATGTCCTTTGTAAGGAAGGAATCAAAGTTGACCTGGCCAATGTAAAAGTCATTATCAACTTGAAACCTCCTATAAATCCCAAACAAATTAGAATATTTCTAGGTCACACAAGGTATTATAAAAAATTCATCCGACACTACTCAAATATTACATTCCCCTTGGATGAACTACTCAATTCCAATGTTGAATTCTAGTGGACTCAGGAATGTGCGGAATCCTTTGAGCTATTAAAAAGAAAGTTGGTAGAAGCACCTATATTACGCTTTCCACATTGCTCTAACAAATTCCATGTACACATCAATGCGTCGACCATAGAAGTCGGTGTAGTATTGACGTAGCCAACCAACGACATGATCAACTACCCAAACACTTATGTCAGACAAAATTTAAATAAAGCCAAACGAAACTACTCTACTACAACACGATAAGGACTTGGTATGGTCTCTGCTTTGCAAATGTATCGCCATTGTTTGTGTGTTTTACAGATCGTTAAGCCTTAAAATACTTAGTCAACAAACCCTTGCACCATGGAAGAATATGTCGGTGGTTGTTACTATTCGAAGAATTTGAATTTGAAATTATGGTTTGACCAGGGGAGACTAATGTTGGACCAGACCACCTGTATAGAATAGAAACATAAGAGGACCCCACCAGAATAGATGACGACTTCCCCAACGCACATCTCTTCGGATTTGAAGCAATACCTAAAGAATTAGCAGATATAGCTCAAATTTTGCAAGATGGACAAGCACCAGAGGGAACATCTGAGAAAATGAAGAAAATCTTAGCCATGAAATCTTCTCCACATACATTAATCAATGGATCCCCATATAAGTTAGGACAATATGACATCCAATGTCGATGTGTACTTGACCATGAAAGGGAGTCAATTATCGACAAGGTACACTTAGGACGGGATGGAGGACATTTCCAGGTTGACACGACTGTTAAAAATATTCTTTAGGCCGGGCCAACACTTAGCAAAGATTGTAAAATTTTCATCAGTAGATGTGACCCAAATGCCAAAGAATGGGTCGAGCGTTAAGAAAAAATGAAATGCCATTAATCCCAGTCAATCCAAGCCGCACATTTAAAATATGGGCCATTAATTTCGTCGGGCCATTCTCGATACTTGGTCGATGAATGGGTGCAAGATATATCATCACTGCAGTCAAGTATGTTACCAAATGGGCAGAGGTTGAACCCGTCGAGGCTTGTACTAGTGCAATCACAACAAAATTCATTTACAAAAACATAATCACTAGATTTTGATGCCTCCTCGCGTTAATCATTGACAGAGGAACACACTTCATTAACAAAACAATAATAGTTCTACCAAAATAATTCCTGATTGATCATCACTAAAGTTCAACATACCATCCATAGTCGAATGGTTCCATAGAATCATTCAACAAGACACTAACCAAAGGACTAACAAAAATTTGCAACATCGACAAAGATGAATGGGACGACAAGATTCCAGCCATTCTATGGGCTTATAGGGCAATGTACAAAAGATCGGCATATACATCATTCAAATTAGTATATCGACAAGAAGTCATCGTCCCCTTGCACTTTAAACAACAAGCTCTAGTAATTGCACAAGTATTATATTTGGATGTTGTACAAGCTTACTTAGGATAGGGTATTTGACTTACAAAAACTAGAAGAACAAAGAGTGATTGTTATCCACCATCAAGAAGTTCATAAATAACAACAAAAAACATGTCATGACAGAAACATTAAAACTAAAGACATCTCAATTGGAGACTTAGTCATACTATATGACAACAAAATAAAAGGAAAACCAAGGAAATCAGAAATTGCATGGTCAGGGTCATATGTCATTGAAGAACTAAATTACAATGGAATAGCTAGATTAAAGACACTACAAGGTCAGGTATTCACTAAAGCCATCAATGGTGCTCGACTCAAGTGATATCATGCATAAGAAGCATTCATGTCGACTAGTAGTCGTATCACCACTGGTTGACTGTTGTGCTTCTAAGTTTGATTATGTTAATCAAGAGTTGAAATATTTAGTTAATATGTAGTTATTTAACTAACTTCCTAGGACAATTATTAGTTAAGTATATAAAGAAACTACGACATGTTTGTTTGGTAGGAGCAATAACCCAAACACGATGACGGTCGACGAGACACAAGAACTAACTTCTCCAACCATATCACATAAGCAATAGATTAACTCCTAATTCAACTGGAAATAAGACCAATTCACTTATCCCATCAACTAATCTAATAGACCGTAAAGTCGAGGCCGATCAAAAGAAGACCAAGACAATCCGTTCACTGACCGACACCAAAACTGAGATTAAATTTAATTGAATATAGAGTTTGAAAATGGAGCTTATGAATGTAGGACTAACCCACACAATTATTTGATCATGAATATTGGAAAAAGATCAAAACGGTTCGCTTGTCGACCAGTCTGACCAACCACAATGCCAATGACAACCAAGTGTAGACCAAGTATGTCCGAGTGTTGAGTGAATCTATCGACTGAAAAACATCTGAGCTGCAAACCAAAATTCCTCCCCATGATTCTGCAAGTGCTCGAACTAGTCGACATGCATAAGGAACACAATTACAATGTTCACGTGCGCACATTTACCACTCATCGATTTCATCGCCTATAAATTCACCTTCTCTCAAAGATTGTTGGCAAAGCTTTTGTCAAGAATTAGAGTGAGCACAATCGACTTCTACTCCAATTCACTCACATCCAGACTTCATAAATCTAGACAACCAACCTACGGAAATGGCACCCAAGAGGAGTCGTACTTTAGCTAAAAGCATATTTGTCGAAGAAAGGACCAAACCCCAACAGGAAGAAATATCCATGACACCATTGCAAGCTCGGCTAAGTAAGATCAAGAAAGCGAAGGTCGTCGAATATAATTGGAATATGCATTGGGTTGAATTCAATAAATGGGGAGTTAGAGAGGGGAAATGGGGTCCAAATGCCTACCTGATCTTTTTTGCAAAAATCAGACACTACCTCACCGCTCCACAAATAAAAAACCTAGGGAACTTGATGGAACTCGCGATCAAGTTCATCATAAGTAGGTAACAAGACGGTAAAATCTGGCTCGATGAGCCCATTGAAATCACTGATTCATTAGTCAACCATATCACAGGCTTACCCAACAAAGGAGTGTCGGTCCCCATAGCGACTAAACCCTTGGAGCTATTTGAGGAGTTCACAAGGAGCACGAAAGGAAATAACTCAAAAGGATTGATCATCAATCAAGTCACATACCTAGTAATCAAATGGACCTCTATCATAGTTTCCCCATGTCTCACTAGTTTTAGTCAACCATCCGAAATTAAGCTATAAATGCTCTAGGAAGTCAAACAAATTTCCTATCAAGGAAAAATCTTCAACTAGGTTGACCAAGTCGCCAACATTGTGAAAAGAAACTACGAGAAGTGCCAGGAAATTGGACAAGAAATCTGGTTTTTGTCCTTCCAGTCAGAGAGCTAGCATTTACCAACACTCAACCACCTTCAATGAACATTTATAGGATCTTTTCTCCAAAAGGAGCTCTGGCTAGGTCGACGAAGCCCAAGATTTTATTTGAAATCAGTCAAAGTACTAAAGAATAATTGTGACAAATGGTGAGTCCTGCAACTTGTTCAACGTAGTTTATTGTTGATTGTCCATATTCAAATGGGCCTAGACTACACAAAGTATGGTATCTCCAGGGTCAGGGCAAAGAACATGAGGAATTGGATTATTACCCATATGTCGACGCAATATTTATCAACCTCGCTCAAAAGTCCAATACAATTATCCCAGTACCAACTGTGTCTAAGTGTACTTAGATTGAGCTACTTCTACCACTAACAGACGGAGAAAAGGAAGACCAGTACAAAGCTTCCTTGTACATCACCACCTTTTCCTCAAAAGATACAATTGTCGAGCAACAACTATCTATAGTGCAAACCACGAGTCGAGCGCAAGAGAAAGTCGAAGTTTCCTTGAGTTAGTCGATCGAAGATGACTTGGATGCCCTAATTCAAGAAGGGATGCTAGCAAAATCCCAAGGTAAAATCAACCTGAAAATAGGGTAGAAAAAGGAAGTTGCTCTTGACCTCATCTGTGGGGTAAGACGTCATTGATGCACTGGAAAATGCCAAATCTATAATAGTAGAAGTGTCGTTGAACCAGGTAACAATTGAGAAGGATATTGAGAAGACACTATCACAATAGTAGGA
The DNA here is from genome assembly GCA_027924585.1 of Larix kaempferi. Classification (NCBI taxonomy): domain Eukaryota; kingdom Viridiplantae; phylum Streptophyta; class Pinopsida; order Pinales; family Pinaceae; genus Larix; species Larix kaempferi. The sequence goes on along the minus strand of BSBM01000431.1, from coordinate 7,951,140 downwards.
GACGCCACCAACAAAGAAGGTAAATTCGACTCAACTCCCTATCGCCTTTGTCCCTGCCCCCACAAATCCTAGAACAACAAACCGACCAGTCTCAGAACAAGAGATAGACTTAACCGAAGAAACCCCACCACCCTCGTTGACTCCGCTTATAGAATATATTGCTCCTCCTTTAACATCGACACACCTATCTTCTTTCTCGCCTTCATCAACCCACTCCCTTAGCCCAAAATCATCTAGATGATGTCAAGCCTTTCGACGTTTCATACGTTATCTCTAACATTTTTTCAACTGCAACAATTAATGCCAACATCCCCTTTTACTTTTTCAACAGCAACAACATCGATCAAACAACCAACTTTACCACCATTGCAACTGCCCGACTCATCTATAACAACAGTATCAACCATTCCGTCGGTGCCTTTGCCGACCATTTCATCATTGACTCTTCCCTTAACCACTCCATCGACTATTCCTTCAAACATCCCGTTTCCCTGTCCTTTAGTTGTTCTGTAGATCCCCCTATTGATCCCTCCTTCAATTACTCCATTGATCCCATTGTCGATCCTTCCTTCAACTATTTCGTCAGTCCCTCTGCCAACCACTACAACAATTGTTCTGTTGACTCTTCCATCGACCAGTTCGTCGACTACTACACCGACCATTCCCCCGGGTCTGAATACCTTGTCAACGCCTCAAGTCACTGTGACCAGCAGATTTCCCCAACCACAAAAAGAAGGATCAAACAAGGAGCAAAAGAAAAAGAAGAATACGCAAACGCAATCTTTTGCATTCATGATACAAATCCAGGAAACAATTGAGACTGCAACGACTACTGCCACATTTCGCTAGCCAAGGAATTAGATAAAGAGTTAGAAGAGTTGTTTAAGTCAATTAATAAAGAATGCAATAAACAATGGAATGACATGGCCAAGAAATTGAAAACCTCAAAGAATGTTGAAGATGATGCTTTAAAGCATAGCAGTTCACTGGTTCCTTGGTAGGCCCGCAACCAGACTGGCACAATGAGCACCTACAGAGTCTTGTTAGTACATTACTCATTTAATTTTAGTCAATCTTCAACCAACAACAACAACATCAGGACTACGAGACCACACTCCTGATGAATGACCAATACAAACTATTTTCAAAAAGAGAATAAAATATATAAAATAATAAATAATAATAAACATATAAACTTATATATAATAATTAATTATTAAGTCTTGGAAGGGACACATTCTTTCGAATGGTCACCATAAATGCCTCTAGATTATGTATATGTATTTGACACTCTCTTATTGTATATCATCATCTCTTATCTAATACATATTCGTTTATATACTTATTCATGGATTATTTATCCTATTTACATTGGGTATTTACTCAGTAAACAATAAATGAATTATATTCGTTTCATTTGGTATCAAAGCCATTCTTTTTGGTTGTGGTCAATTTGAGGGAAATTTTTAGGGGCGAAATTTCGCCAATTGGCTATTTTCGGGGCATTTTTTTGAAAAATAAATTCGCTTTTTGGTCATTTTTAGTCTCTAATATCGCGTATATTTACATAAACTATGTTTTTTTATCACAATATTCGCCAAAATTCACTAGTTTCAGGAGTAAATTGTAGGTTTCATATTTCATATTCACCTACCAATCTATATATATGTTTTTTTCAATCCAAAATAATCGCCTATAATACTATAGTTAAGTATACTGTGAAGCACCTGCAACAATTAATTAATAAGAATATGCGAAATAACAGAAATGACAGAACTCAGAATCACTTTTATATTGATCACAGGCCACTTCGAGAGGGCAACTTCCTTTGAGCAAGCTCAATACAAATAACTTCACGGTGCCTTCATAGGTCTCAACACACACTTATATACTAAGTTTAGGCGCCAATACTATGAGTCAAAACCATGGGCCACTACAAACTATGGATCAACAATACTACGGGCGACTTACAAAGCATATGCGCCAACAACAATAACACAAACTATTGATCAACAAATACTACGGGATGACTTACAAAGCATATGCGTCCAACAACAATATACTAACAAAGTAAAGACATGGGTTCCTAACATCCCCTCCCCCTTAAAAAAAGCTTTGTCCTCAAAGCTTTAGATGTGGAAATTGTTGTTGAATATGAAGGAGGTTCCCATGTAGCATCCTCTAGTTGCATGCCGTGCCACTGAATTAAGACCTCTGTGATAGAGCGAGAGCGAAGTTGACAAGTGCGCCGATTGAGGATGGCCTCCGGCTCCAAAAGGATGGATCCTTCATTATCCAGTTCGGGTAAAATCGTTTGTCCACTGATGTTGGTGCCAAGAAATTTCTTCAGACAAGAGACATGAAATACTGGATGAATGCGGGAAGAAGGAGGAAGTTCCAATTTATAAGCAACGGACCCAATCTTCTGAAGAATCCGATATGGCCCATAGAACTTTGGATCGAGCTTATGATGCCCTTTGAGTTTTAGGGAGGATTGCTTGTACGGTTGGAGACGAAGAAAAACCATATCGCCTACTTGAAAAGTGCGCTCAGAACGGTGCTGATCAGCTTGTTGCTTCATGCGATTTCTTGCCATGTGAAGATTGTCCTGCAAAATGCGAAGAATCTGATCGTGGTTTCGAAGGACCGTGTCCACTTCCTGAACTGGTGAACTGTTGGGGGTGTATGGAAGAAGAACTGGAGGTCCCTGACCATAGACTGCTTCATATGGGGTCGTTTTAGAGGCAGTGTGGTAAGAGGTATTGTACCATCATTCAGCGAGAGGGAGCCACTTTGCCCACTGATGTTGTTGTTCATAGGTGAAGCAACGAAGATAAGTTTCCAAGCATTTATTGATAATTTCAGTTTGACCATCTGTTTGTGGGTGATACCATGAACTCATCTTCAGTTTGGTGCCAGTGTGGCGAAATAGTTTTGTCCAAAAATGACTGGTGAAAGTCGCATCACGATCTGAGACAATGGAAGAAGGGATGCCATGAAGACGAAAGATTTGGTCCAGGAAAATTTGAGCAACTGAGGAGGCTGTATAGGGATGGCCGAGAGCACAAAAATGACTATATTTGGAGAGGCGATCAACCACAACGAGAATCACTGTCTTCCCGCCAGATTTAGGGAGCCCTTCAATGAAATCCATAGAAATATCTGTCCAAATCCGTGTAGGTATGGGCAAGGGTTCGAGCAATCTTGGAAGGAGTGTTGTTTCACCCTTATTGCGCTGGCAGGTATCACATTCAACCACCATCTGTTGAATTGTCCTTTTCATGCCCTGCCAAAAGAAGTTACGCCGTGCCCGTTCATACGTTTTGAGGAACCCAGAGTGCCCTACCGATGGAGAAGCATGGAGTTCATAGAAGACAACCTGTTGAAGATCTGTGCTTTGGGGAAGCACCAGACGACCCTTGTATCTCATAGAAGCACCATCCCAAGAGTAATGTGGTACAGCAGAAGGGTTGTTGGTCAAGCGTTGGATGAGTTGAGATAAGGAAGAGTCATTGACATAACCCTGTTGAGCAGATTGCAACCAATTTGGAACAGGCATAGAAATAGCTGAAAGAGAACCGTGGGCATCAAATGTGCGAGAAAGAGCATATGCCACAATATTGTCTTTATCCTTATTGTAAGTGATCTCATAGTCATAACCCATGAGTTTGCTAACCCATTTCTGTTGTGCTGGGGAGGAGACATGCTGTTCCAAGAAATATTTCAGACTTTGGTGATCAGTCTTGATGCAGAAATGATTCCCTAATAGGTATGGTCGCCACTTCTGTACTGCATGCAAAATAGCCATCATTTCCTTCTCATATGTAGAGGCAGCTAAATTCTTACCTGAAAGGGCTTTTCTGGTGAACGCAATGGGGTGTTCATCTTGAAGGAGAACAACACCAAGTCCATTGCCGCAAGCATCACTCTCAATAGTGAAGGGCTTGGAAAAATCGGGCATAGCTAGAATAGGTGTAGTACACATAGCTTGTTTTAGTTTGTCAAATGCACACTGAGCAGCATGTGTCCATGTAAAAGCATCCTTTTTCAATAGAGCAGTTAATGGAGCTGCAATCTTCCCATAATCCTTGACAAACTTGCGGTAGTAGCCAATCAACTCCAAAAAACCACGAAGGCTCTTGAGTGTCTGAGGATGCGGCCAACTGTTCATGGCATCGATTTTGGTAGGATCCATGCGAACCCCTTGTGCTGAGATAATGTGCCCGAGATACTCAACTTCTTTTTGTCCAAAAACACATTTAGACTGCTTGGCGTGGAGATGATGGTCAGAGAAAAGTTACATGACAAGATCTAGATGCTGGAGATGTTCATCCCATGTTTTACTGTAGATGAGGATATCATCAAAGAATACCATAATGAATTTCCGCAAGTAGGGTCGAAATATTTTATTCATTAAGGCCTGGAATGTGGAAGGAGCATTAGTGAGGCCAAAGGGCATGACCAAAAACTCATAATGGCCATCATGTGTGTGGAAAGCTGTTTTAGGGATATCATCCTCATGAACCCGAATTTGATGATACCCAGAACGAAGATCCAACTTGGAGAAAAATTGAGCCCCATGAAGCTCATCAACAACAAGAATTGGAAAATTATCCTTGATGGTGAGGTGATTAAGTGCTCGGAAGTCAATGCAGAGGTGCCATGACCCATCTTTTTTGCGGACAAGAAGAACTGGAGAAGAAAAGGAACTAGTGCTTGGGCGAATAATACCTTGCTTCAATAAGTCCCGAACAAGCATTTCAATCTCTATTTTTTGGTGAAATGGGTAGCGATAGGGCCTGATGTTGGGAGGAACGCTGCCAGGAAGGAGCTGAATACGATGGTCTTCTGGCTTTGAAGGTGGCAATCCCACTGGTTCAGCAAAGACACCTGTATATCGATCCAGAATTTGTTGTAGATCCAAAGGAGTAGTGGAGACTGCTGATGGTTGCATCTGAATGGAATGGATCTGAGCGATGACACCATGTGAATTCTTCTTGAGGAGTTTTTCCATGCGATGTGAACTGATGATGCTGAGAGACCTTGGTTGTAATCCTGTCAATGTGTGTTTTTGTCCATTGAGGGAAAACTGCATCCAAAGTTCAGCAAAATCCCATAAGATAGGGCCAAGTGTGCGTAGCCATTGAACGCCCAAAACCACATCACATTCGCCTAAGGTCAAGGCAAACATGTCAGAGCGCAAGGTATAATCTCCCATAGAGATACGCACATTTCAACACTTCCCTTTGCAAGGTAAGGTGCCCCCATTGGCAACCATGACTTCAAAGTTGGAGAAAGGATGGATAAAACAATCATCTTGTTTGGTGATCCGAGAGTCAATGAAATTATGAGTGCTACCAAAATCAATGAGTATTGTAAGAGGAAGCTTCTTGAAGTAACCCCTGATCCGCATTGTTTGGGGGGTGGTGATTCCAGCTAAAGCATGGAGAGATATCTCTGGCTGGTCATCCTGATACGGAGGGTCAATAGGCGGTTCCTGAATGTCGACCTAAGCATCCATTGTTTCTGGATCTTCGTCACCAATTTCAGAGGCAGACGGAGAATCCACATCCAAGAGATAGAGCTTTTGCTGAACACATCTATGTCCCCGAGTGAATTTCTCATCACAATTATAGCAAAGCCCCTTTTCTCTGCATGCTTGCATCTCTATTTCAGACAAATGCTTGATAGGAGTTGGTCAAGGAGCCTGCGGTATAGGTGGTCGTTGAGAACCCATATTTCGGAAGGGAACAAAAGTGGGCTTGGAGCATTGTTGGGCTGCAATCTTGTCTTCTGCCAACTTAGCCAACCCTAGGGCTTCCATCATTGTGTTGGGACACAACATTTTGACCTCAGAGCGGATGGCATCCTTTAGACCACTGATAAAACAACTCCGGTAAAAGTCATCAGACAATCCTTCAGTGTGGTTGGCTAGTTTCTCAAATTCGGTTTGATACTCTCTCACAGTGCCAATTTGGCGAAGTTTAGTGAGGGCTCCTGTGAAGTCATCAAAAGCACTAGGACCAAATCGTTGCAAAATGAGCTGGCAAAAGTCTGGCCATTTTGGCTCTTCATGAGCCTTGATGTACCAACGGTACCATTGAAGAGCTTCCTGTTCCAAATGAAAGGATGCAAGCGGAACTTTGTTGACATCAAAAGTATTATGGAGACTGAAACACTGTTTTGCATGATAGATCCATCCAGTTGGATCAGTACCATTGAAGCGAGGAAAATCAAGCTTCGGACCACGGAAATTGCTGGAAGAAGAGAACCCATTGTCTAATGAAGACTCGGATTGCCGTTTGTTGTTCATAGTTGAATGTTCAAGATGGAGGCCGAGAAATTTTTCATCCAGATCCTGGAGTTTGGCTTGGATGGCAGCAAGTGCTTCTTCCATAGTTTTTGCTCTTGCACGGGTGACAATCATAACCAGGAGTTTTTTTTTTTTTTTTTGACTGGGTAGGAAAACAAAAACAGAAACTGCTTCAGTAAAGGAAAATCTGGATTTGGGAAAAAATCTAAAGGGTAATTGGGGTTTGACTAGGTTTTGGACACTGTCGAATAGACAGGGAAGCAAAAAATGAGGATTTCAGAAGCGGGGTGAAAGAATGGAAAAAATTGGCAGAGGGGGACAAAGAAGCAGAATTCAGAAAGGAACTTTGTGGTAAAATTTGAAGGTGATTGGGTGAAATCTGAGGAAGTTATGGCAAACCCTAAAAATAGACAAATGTGGGATTTCGGGCTTTGGAAATTGGAATTGGGGATAGGGTCCTCAGGAATGAAATATGCAGAATGGGATGACAGGGGTTCCTCGAAAATTTCAAGGGAAATAGAGTGAAAACAAGGGAGATATGGAGAAAAAACTAAATTTTTTATTTTATTTTTTTCAGCCTGGAGCGGCTACAGCTCGGAAGGGATCTGAAACGACACTGAATGGATTGAAAATGGCTGGATCTGAAACGACGCAACAGTGATCGACAACAGTTCAGCTGAAAATAGATATGGACCCCAGGTATGTGCGGCTTCCTAACAGTTCAGGGGTTTCACTCGGCCACCAATGCTGTCTGACGACTTGCGTATTGGGGCAGTACCCCTCACTCCATGGCTTAGGTAAAACTAATAACTGCTCTGCCACAAATGACAGCTCTGGTTTACCTCATGGGTGGGAACTAGTCAATCAGGTAGGGGTCGTTGCCCTTTTCGCTGACAGGTCCTCTCAATGGGCCAACTACTTCGGGGTTCCTGTGGTACTCCTCACAATGAGTTTTAGGGCTTATGCCCAAGTACTTCCCACAGTTAAGCGGATAGGGATTATTCCCAAATCCGAACCTGCAACAGATGCGAAAAAAAATTGGCAGAAATTTCACCCAGCGAGCCCAAGAAAGTGCTCTGATACCAGATGTGAAGCACTTGCAACAATTAATTAATAAGAATATGCGAAATAGCAGAAATGATAGAACTCAGAATCACTTTTATATTGATCATAGGCCACTTCGAAGGGGCAACCTCCTTTGAGAAAGCTCAATACAAATAACTTCACGGTGCCTTCATAGATCTCAACACACACTTATATACTAAGTCTAGGCGCCAATACTATGGGTCAAAACCATGGGCCACTACAAACTATGGATCAACAATACTACGGGTGACTTACAAAGCATATGCGCCAACAACAATAACACAAACTATTGATCAACAAATACTACGGGACGACTTACTAAGCATATGCGTCCAACAACCATATACTAACAAAGTAAAGACATGGGTTCCTAACATATACTTTTATAATCCTTAAAAAATACCCTGGTCAATTTATTTATTTATTTTCGGAGTGGAAACAAAATAATAATAATCTATGGTTTTGTAGCTCCATTCAATTACTATATATTTGAAGAAAGGAAGGAAGCTCCTTGTGGGAAAGAAGATTGATAATATATATATATAACCAACACACGGTTTTATTTTTCAACAACCCCATTTAGTTTAATGTAATGCATCTTCTTATTGAAAAAGGAATTACTTTTAATAAGTGGTTACAAAGGATTTGTGTGAAATATAAAAAATATTTTTATCAATTGAGGTTGAAAAAAAATAATAAAAAAATAAAAGAGTAAAGTGGTGAACAGAGAAAAGATAGAGATGATTATTCTTTGTACAGTTTGGTTTTTGAGATGTAACATATAGATTTGTTGATGTTTCTACCATTACATTATTTCTCGCTATATTTATAGGTATCTGCTTATGTGTATGATTATATGGTTGCAATGCACCATTGGTAACCTCATGTAATCCCTCATATTACAACAAGACCCTATTGTTAGTAGGTTGAGTGCTTGTAGGATTAAAGATACCTAGATAAAATATATTTAGTAAAAGTGTATAAATTTGTAGTCTTCAATACCAATGTTTTCAAAGCTTAATGAGGTATACATGAGGGGATGTTTGAAATCTAAAATAACTTTCTTAAAAGATATAATAAAAAGTTATAAATTAGTAATTTTGTGAAGAAAATATATTAATTTAAAGAACCATAATTAAATTATATTAAAAAAAATTAGAAATAAAATTAATAAAAAATTAAAATTCAAAATTGATGTAACTTGGAAAAAAATTATTTTTGAATATAAGAAAAAAAATACTTTTGAATATATAAAATACTTTTGAATAATAAATACGGCTAAAAATAATATCCATAAGTTTTAAGTTAAATCATATTATAAACCTACCAATTCATTTTTGAATGTGAAATATAAAATATAGTTAATTATTAAAAATAATACATGATCTGTGCGAAATCAAACCCAATGGAAATATAATCCATTTCACAACGTATGTTAAGAATTTGTATTCACTTTTTAAGTTTGTAATGGAATATAAAGTATTAATTATATGACAACTAAGGCGCTTTTTTTTTCAAATTTCAAATTTTTATATTAATTAGTATTTGAATTTTAAATTTAGTGCTTATATACGAAAGTATTTTATTTGAATTTGAAATTTAGTGCTTATAGACGAAAGTATTTTATTTTACAAGCGTTTTAGTAATACTTTAGTTTGGATATATTTATATCATTTAAAAATAAAAATAATATAAGTATTTTTTTTATAACATTATCATGGTTAATTATGAGTGGTGATTTATCATTTAAAATGTGACAAATAAATATTTTTAATTTAAATAATGTTAATTTAATTATAACGGATGATTAAAAGTAATTTTTAATTATGAGTGGTGATTCATCATTTAAAATGTGATAAATAAGTATTTTTAATCTAAATAATGTTAATTTAACCATAAAGGATGATTGAAAGTAATTTGGAAACCTGTGTAGGAGATTTAAAATTCGACGTTTCGGGCTGAATAGTGTAGCCCATCCTCAGGAAGATAGAAATCTTGAAGAATATAAAGCCTTCACGACCTATTAATAATGATTTCATTATAAGCTCAGCAAAACCCTAATACGAGTCGGCAAGAGAAATGATTTATAAATATATATTAATGGTTATGAATATGTGATGATCTTTATAAGGGATGATGTCATTCTCTAAAATGTGATTGATTCTTTTAAAGTTGATTTTGAGAGTATATTTTTTTGTTTACATACCCAAAATTTACCTCAAATTTTTGTAATGCATAGAAACATATCGTAGCCAATAATGGATATTTATATTAGTAGTCTTACCCTTGAAACCTTGTTAGTGATAGATCTTTTGAGCAGTGGGGTTTGGACATTATTAAGGGAATTGATCCCAACTCTTCAAAGCAACACAAATGCATCCACCGACAAATTGTTAAATTTTGGTTCAATAAACATGCATCTAGCAATTACAATTTTCAAGTATAGGAGATATTGTCCTCAAGTGGCATAAACAAAATGAATTAAAAATGAAACATTCAAAATTTTAGCAATATTAGCTCGACCCTTTCCATGTGGATGGAAAAATTGGCATTGACACATTTCGATTGCAAAACATGGAGATGTGTTGGATCTCCTCCCATTCAACTGTCAAATTCTGCAAAAATACTTTAGTTAGGTACTTTACGGTTGGTTTTATTTCATGTAATTCCATTTATTTCAGTTGTTATTTTATATTTGTTATTTAATTTCTTGTTTTAGGACCTGGTTCTATTATTTTACAATGATAGGATTTTTTTGTATTGATTTGAATTTGCTTTTATTTTATTTTATTTTATAATTTGTAGAAAGTTTCCCTTACATTGTGTTGATGGAAGTTTACATTTGTTTTCTTTTTCTTTTAGTTGAGGTCCATGAACATCAAGCACATTCAACCAATTCTTGTAGACTCCCTATGTGCTACCTACTCATGGTCACGAAAGGAGAGGATCCAAATAATGATTGTAAGGATCGCCACACACATTTTGAGTAGTTAGTAACTGGAACATTCCAACAGACTAACTCATTTATGACTCTAAAATCCAAGTTGTTAATTAATGAATTAGTTAATTGATGGTTCCATGCACTCACATTAATATAATTTAACCATGTGGAAAGGTGAAAGGTGACAAATGAGACATCCAAGGCTAAATAGATCAAGGATATATGCTTATCACTTAGGTGCTATCAAAAAATAATGTCATCGATAAAAACAAACATTATTCCCACCTACTTGTAAAGAGATGTTTCCCCCATCTGTTGGTTGCTAAAGCAACATATAATGGTAAAGGTTTGGGAAATGAAATTAAGTTAATCATGACGATATGTAAATATCTATGTGAGGGATATGGACTTTCCTTGGTAGTGGCCCAAGGTCTGTGATGTCAAGGTAACTTCATTGGTGCTATTGACACTTGAAAGTAGCGAAACAACACCAAAGGGATGTGGAAAAACATGTTGCAAAAATATTTAACCTCGGATCTAAATAATCCTTTTGACTATGATTCTAACTATAGTCATTGGATCACACTTAAAGGTAATTAATTTCATCATTTTCCCCATTAGCTTAGTTGGTGCATTGTTGTAATTTATAGATTACATTGATAAGGTGTTCCCTCACAAGAAATAGGCTTTTACAGGGATCCACACTATGAAAATAATGGCATATTTACTAAGAACATAATAAAATATTTTGATATCCTATCTTATGGATTCACAATACAATGTAGATATCCACGGCTTCACCTAGTGTGTTGCCATTTGTTGAGTTGTCAACTAGACCCAAGTCCTTAGAATTGGGGACACCCATCCTCTCAAACACTTTTTTTTACACCTTCATGATATTGTTTGATTAAGGAGTGTTTGAATGTTGACATGCTTTGAGGTTTTCCAAAGATGATGGGTAACGAATTTTTTGATCCTTTCCTAAGAAATTTAGTTTACACATGCATCTCCTTTTGAGGTTTTTAAAGGAAAAACAAATTTAAGTCTAAGTTGGCTTTTGGTGAGATGTCTCATTTTTTAATTTCAATCTCAAATCCTACATGATTAAGTCTAACCCTAGCCTCTAGCATTTTATTGCTCGAAAATTGCATTGATAATTTTTATTCTAAAAAATTGTCCACTTTTGAAATTTCTCAATGCACTCATCATGGCTATTTTAAACTTTGCCTATTGAAATTCCCAACAATGCATCAAGGAACTTCCAAAGTAGTGTGAAGGCCATATTTTGAATGTGCCTTGTAATTCTATTGGGAGCCTTTTGAAAGTGTGCTTATCTTTTTTTGAATGCCCCGACAATTTATCAAGGGTTTTCCAAAGATGTTTTTTCAAAAGCACTCGATGGTCAATCAGGCCTTACTTGAAGGTTATCTCTTAGAATTCCCCAAATTCATAGATTGACCATTTCCATTATCTTCATGAATTATTTTTCAAATCGCATTACTTGATTTTCTATTAAATGTTTTTGAAAGCTACATCTATCAAATTGGCATGAAAATTCATTAGGCATTTTTCAATGATACATCTTTTGAATTGGCCCAAATGTTCATCGTGAAATTTTGAAAGATACATCTTTTGAATTAGCTTGATGATTCATTAGACGAATTTCAAAGAAACATTTTCCTTTCAAATTCGTCCAACGGTTCATCGAGAGTTTGCTAAAGATGCTCTTCTAAATGTCCCTTACGGTATATCAAGAGTCCTTCAAATATCTTCTTTTGAATGTCCCCAATAGTCTATCAAGAGTCCTTTGAAGTTGTTATTTTGAAATCGTTTGTTGGTCCATCGGGCTTGATAAAAAAATTTGATTGCACATCTTCTAGAAGGCCTTGATGGTGCATCGTGCCACTTTTTTTTCATGCTCTGCTTCTTTTGAACGACACCAATAGACCATCAATAGGTTTTCAATGCTCAAATGAGCACATATTTTGACTCATTACACTAGTTGCAACGAGTGTAAACGAGGTGCTTACAACCCAGTATGGGGGAGATCCTGTAACGGATGTCACATGTCACATGTAACGTTTTCAAAAGTAATAAAATGTAAAAAGTAATAGTATGGGGGAGATCCTGTAACGGATGTCACATGTCACATGTCACATTTGTCACGTTACAACGCAGTATGGGGGAGATGTTGTAACGTTTGTCACATTTGTCACGTTACGTTACAACCCAGTATGGGGGAGATGTTGTAACATTTGTCATGTTACGTTTCCATGTCGGCTCATAACTTATAAAAAAATCAACAGTAATTAAAATTTCATTTTCGCTCATAACTTATCAAAAAACAAAAATAATAATTAAAAAATTAAAAGAGAGGGATCCAATTTCTTGAGGGGTAATTTTTTTCTTAATGTGTAAAAAATTTAAGATAAAACAAAAAAAATTACACCTCAAGAAATTGGATCCCTCTCGGTGCTTGATAGATCCAAGTTTGAGATGGATCTATGCTGGTAGAATAAGAGAAACTTACAACTAAAAACACTACTAAATTCAGCATATAAATGACTAATTTTGGTCAGACAACCATTGATGTTATATTTGCAATCATATCACTCACCACTAAATTAATGACTAAAATATTTTAATCATTTATTGCCTGCTCTAAATTGATCAATTTGTGGTATATTTGGTTGTTTATTTAGTCATATATTAGTCACTGTAGTTATTTTTTTCCAAGGAAAAAACGTAATTTTATTAATGATTAACAAAATTACATATTGTACAAAGCATATTTCTACGCCTTTTCTGAGTGCTGCTTTTCAGCCCATATATAAGAGTTTCTTTCTAAAAAAAGAGGCTTATATACCGATTTTTACAAATATATTTCCATATAGATGTTGCGATCAGGATCTGAGATCCTCCAAAAGCGAAAAAAGAGCTATGTGCCCGATCTGTTTAAATGTTGATATGACGAGAGAATTCCAATGAAATAGTCACTGCAATCATTTATTTTGGTCATTTTAACCATTAATTGTCGTCAAATAGTAGTATATTTTCTATTAGTTGGTAATATATTTAGCCATTTCTTTAGTTATTAATTAATGTCTATTGGTAATACATTTACTCATTAATTTGTCGTTAGTTGGTCGCATATTTAGTCATTAATTTTATGTTAATTGGTAGTATATTTAGTCATTAATATACCGTCAATTTATAGTACATTTAGTTTCATTTATAGTTAATTGATAGTATATTTAGTCATTAATTTACAATCCTTTTGTGATTTATTTTATCATTAATTACCAGTAATATATTGATATATTGCTTATTGGTTTTCACATTCATTTATATGATATGTCTAATTTATTAGTTACCACGTAATTAAAAAATGAAATCAACAATACACAATATTCATGAACATATACAAAATTCATGAAATCAACTAAAATACATATACATAATTCATAAACATTATAATGCAATATATAAGATGAACAAATTAAACACACACACACACACACACACACACACACACATATATAATCACAAAATTCAAGGTACAATGCTGCTGTAAGTTTCATGGAGTAATATCCAACTCAAATACCATATCAAAATTGAAATACAATGTTGTTGTAAGTTTCATGGAGTAATATCCAACTCAAATACCAGATCAAAATCAAAGTACAATGTTACTATAAGTTTCATACTGTAATATCCAACTGATCAAATACCAGATCAAAATCAAAGTACATTGTTAGGTAAAGATTCATGGAGTAATATCCAACTCAAATACCAAATCCTTGATTGAACATTCAAGAATCAAACTGCACTAAGTTTCATGAACTAAGCAATGAAACTACAATATGCACTGGGCCAACTAGCTGCAACTATGTCATTTTTTTTCAAATATTTTAAAGGCCACCCAGTAAAGATTCCTTCCTTCTCTTTCAGATGGAGACATTCATCAACTTTATCAAAATATGGAAGCGGTATGTTACTGGTGACCTTTATAATATTTACATTTGGAATACCTTTAGCCAATTTAACTTCATGCATGATAGAGAGTGAATGAATATGTCCAATTCCGGCTTTAGCACCATTGTACAGATCCAACACTCTCACTTTGGCACCTTCTTGGAGTTTATCATCTTCAAAATCCTGCAAAAAAAAAGTACACATGATTATTTAGAGGTATGAAAAATGTTACAGCAGAAATCATATTGTAAATTGCATATTATTGAAATAAATTTAATAAACATGTAACTCACCAAACCAAGAACGTTCACATTGTTATCAACACTGCGAAGCCCCAACATTGACTAGGTATCTTCAAGTTCCACATCGCCAACATCCACAGCTTGTAGATCCAGATCCGCATCAAGATTTTTAATGCAATCATATTTTTGTGCTTTGACAACACTGATGACATGGTATTTTCCTTCTTTTGTGTCGTTCTTCATGTGAAACCACATGGAAAAACAAATTGATATCAATATTGCAAAACAACCACATGCAAAAAAAATGATAACAATATTGCTAAACAAAATTTAAGGGAATAAGCTTTAAAAATGCAAAAACAACATATTAGGAATCAACTTTAAAATGCAAAAACAATATATTAGGAATAAGCTTTAAAAATTCCAAAACATTGTGTGCAAGTTCAACTTTTGGACACGAAGGTGATTAAGAACATAAAATTTAAATCAAAGCTTAAGGATTGAAGCTGCCAGCACAGAACCATATGAACATAACATATGGAGTTCCGCATCCAAGTATGGATATGGCATTTAACACTCACTCGAGTCGGGTTGCAATGTTAGCAGGAAGCTTGGTTGCAGGTGTTGTATATTCTCTTAGAATTTACAAATTTGCTAAGGGACTCTTCATTTTCATATCTTGGACTAAAAGTATAAACTTGCTTCTCTGTGAATGTAGCACCTACAAATCACGTTTTGATCCATATGTCTAGATCTGGTATTTCTTCTACAAATTCTTGGAGGCATACTTGATTCATCATATGGGAAATGAAAGGTGTGAAATCTTTTTGAAATTTGTTGTTTTGTTTTTTGCTTTGCTTATAGGCTTATGGCATATGTCTGGCATGCTTTATATGAATTTTTGGCCAATGTTTTAAATTCCCTTATCATGCATTTTAAAGGATGTTCTGATTTCAAGTGGAAGCAAATAAGTTGTGCAATGGGAAAATGTAATCCTCAAAAGAGTCGTTTAGAAAAGATTCCTTATCTTGGAGAAGTCTTCACCTCACTTTAATTATGAAATTGGTATTCATTAAAACCAATGAACAAGGGATAAAATGCCTCAATAACGGTGGAAATAAGGATGTCTTAAGGCTTCAATAAGGCCAGGAGTGGCTACATTAAGGGAATGAAGGACTGTATTAGGGGAATTTCAGGATTAGCCACTTTCTATATTGAAATTATTTTCCCTTTCTATGTTGGATTTCGTTAGGTCCTGGTCATCTCTATCACCATTAGCAACCATCATGCTCTTATTTTTCTTATGCAAGGGAAGTAGAAGTGAATTTTTCAATAGTATAGAGTTTTTCTACCCGAGTGTAACACAGAGCCACCTCTTCCACTTGATGACAACTTCTCTCTTTGCTTAGTTGTTGGGGTTGGATCTTCAACAATACTTGGTATCACTTCTCAAATTTTATTTTTCTTGGAATCGGTATTTGAACCAACTAAGGTTTGTAATTCACCCTTAGACAATTTTTCATATTTAGGTGAACCAGATCCTTTTATCCCCATGCCAATATTTTATTATCTCTACCACCCTCAACTTGCTGATCAACTCCAGGAAAACATGAGTTATATTCTTGTGCACAATTTTATATGCATCTACAAAATGCAGATAGTGAAGAAAGTTGCAGTATATACAGTCAACAACATCAACCTATTTGCCAACAATATCCAAAGTCCAAGGAAGTTAACAACATACTTCAAACCTACACTGTCTCTCCTACTATAGCTTTTATCTCTGTGGGATTATATAATGATCAAAGGGAAAGGGAATTATTTTTATGAAGAATAATATACATACATTCAATTGTATGGTCAAGAAGAAAAACCACACCTCTTGCATCAATTTGTTTGTGACATAATATTTATAAGTAAATTTTGGTGCCAGTACCAAATATGGTATGCTTTCTTTGAAGGTAAAAGAAATTATTCCAACCCCATTCATATTTGCATGAATTTTTGTGAAAAGCGTGGTTTGTATTTCATATATTGCTCAAGGTTTGCAAGATTTTGAGTTGAAAGAATCCAAAGATGAAAGAGGATAAGAGGATATGACCCTAAAGGAATATTCAATGCCTTTATAATGATCAATGCTAGGGATGAATGAGGAATTTGATGAGGATGGAGATGAAGGTGAGGATGATGGGGATGGAGATAAAGGACATGATAGAGGTGATGATTAAGTTCCAAGGAGTTATTCATTTAGTCCTTGCAGTAGTTACATGATATTCACAGCCAACAATATGTTTGAGATGATGCTTTGGGCAGGTTGTTGATACTCATAAAAAAATTAAACCCATACTCATACTCATACCCAACTCTAAACTGGACTAAATATAAACATTACAGGTGTGAATAATTCCTTAACTGTAACAAAACATGTATCACAGGAAATTTTAAGTCCTGGAAACTAGTTCCAGTGAGAAGTGACGGGAAGGTTTATGTACATATGGTGACCCACTCAGAAGAGGATTGTGAAATGGACCATTAAATCGATCATTAAATCCATCCTTCAAAGCAATTTTAGGATACCAAAATCAAGTTTAGAAAAACAACAAAAAGTGCATTTTTAAGGAACATTATACTATAAGCATATAGACTTTAGTCTTCTATTTTCCTCATCTAAATCACTATTGATTACTTCATGCTCAGTCCATGCAAAAACAATAGGTTTGATGGAGGCAACCAACTTCGAAACTGCATCTTTCAACCCATATATGCAATTCATCGCATGTTGGTACCATTCATCGTTCAGGTTGTCAACCTTTGCAGTGGTTGTTATTGGCCTTTTTTTAACTTCAACAGATGGCTACAAAATCTATGACAATGAATATTTCTCCTTGAGCTTAATGTCTCTCCTAGATTCTAACGTTGGCATATATTTCATGATATCTTATGCACCCAAAAATTTATTATTGTTTACCTCCTAAAATTCAATGTCAAATTTGAACATACAATCAGTTTGATAAACAAATTGAAATAAAGAAACAACTTAAATTCAACAAAAAATCCAAACACTCACTGCAAATTTCTCCATTTTGGCCTGTAGGTTGACTCGACCAAAAGCATATGTAGCTTTCACACTATTTTTTCCTCTCTTGAATTTTATACTCTTTGAAAAATACTCTTCAGAGCGCATAATGTCCATAAAATCCTCCCACTGTTTGGGATATAGAACTGAGTTACTCCTATCTTTTCTGTCAATGCTGATTTTTCTACACGAATGTCTAAAATTGTTCATCAAAATTCTCATTCTGCTGAGGTAATATTTTCTTGAAATCTTACCACCAATAGTCTCAAATACATTGTCCATTTTCTATATAACAAGATCCACACTTTGTGGATCTTGGTTTGCAAAACTTGATTTGCAGACATTTAAATGTGCCCTACATCTCGTACCCAACTCACTGGCCCACCTTGTATAATTTTACCCGATGGGCTCACCATCTTTTGACACCTCAACCAAAAAAGGCTTATTTCCTTCTAATTTTATTTATTTCGCTTTTCTTTCGGTAGATCTAAACCACTCTTGACTGAATCTTATTTCTTTAACATCAGTGGATAGGTCTTCTAAACCACCACTAATATTGTGTGATTTTGTTGCATCGAAGTTTCTAGATGCAACAGGCTTATTTTGAGGCACAGTCCTTGTACAAGGTGTAAATGGACTTGATTTCTCCTTGGCCACATCAGTTGTGGCAGGAGGTAGCTCACTACTCACCGCAGATGTGCCTTCGAACATGTACCTTAATTTATAATAAAGCAACTTCAGACTTGGATTTTCTTTTCTTTGATTATTATCAATAATATCTTGTATACCATGTGCTATATCAAGCTGAAAATCAACATGTGTTGTATAAGCCTCATGCACATCACCATGTGTTTTATCAGGTTGCACATCAATATGTGCTACATCATCATATGCTACATAAACATGTGTTATATCAGGCACATCAACACAAGTATTGTTTTCATTAACTCCACTTGTTGAATCAAAATTAATCTATTGGCTTCTGCGAGTTGGTAGGAATGTATCTTTAGTTGCCCCTGTTTTTTTGGATCTCTTTCTAATCTGCAATCCTTTTCTTGCCTATAAAACATAAAAAAATATCATATTGGTACTTATTAAACATAAAAAAGTATTAAACAAATTATATACTAAAGTGGATTAACATCTTACGTGCTTGTCAGACCGAGATATGATAAATAGTCATTATTCTCAGTGACAATGTCTTGACGAAAACGCTCATAGTCTGATATTGTCTTTTTTTCATTGTTTTCACTGTCACTTTTGTACCTAAACAACTTCTTCCTCATTTCCTGAAGTCCAACAATTCACACATTGGAGAACTTGTGCTTCTAACTCATTAATTGTCATGGGCATCTATATTATATGTATATAAACATCCCATTTAATGCATGTATATAATCCAAATAAGATAATGTATTCAACCAAGCTCTTCACTAGTTATGAGCACATATGCATGTATTAAAACTAAAAGCATTGTTGTCCAATGATTCCAATGCTGGGCAAGTTGAGATTTCCATAACACCCAAGTAGATAGTACCTATCAGCCACATGTCATGGCCTCCAACCTTTTCTATAAACATCAAAATAAAATGTATGTATACCTATCACTATTCTAACTAGGTTGATTGGTTTAATTCTTGTTGAATGCTTGTAACATGAATATAGATAAAGTGAGTCACTTCCATTGTTTCTACATTACCTTTAACTTATACTAGTACTCATATTGAGAGATGGACAAACTCACATATATATATATATATATATACAATCAAAGTACAATACTGCTATAAGTTTCATGTAGGAATATTCAACTCAAATACCTTATCAAAATCAAAGTACAATGTTGTTGTAAGTTTCATGGAGTGATATCCAACTCAAATGGGTTTCCAGTGGAAGTTTTAATTCATTTTGGGTTTGAAAATGGTATTCTAAGAGAAAGGAGGCTCGTGGGTTGAAATCCCAAACCCACAAGAGTCCAAACGAGTTAGGGGTTTGACCCAATGCATGCATTCAAAGAGTGTATGAAAACCAAGGGTTGTATTCAAGCCACAAGGCTTACCCATCTTCAATAAACCATAAAAAAACTAGTATGAGAGTGCTAGAACGATGCACAAATCACTATGGAAAACCACCAACATGTTAGAAAGGATGTTATGATAAATATTGGTGAGAATGGCTCAGAACCAGGTCAAGAATACAAGAGATAGTTTTATAAACAAGGGTGGGCATGTACAATAGTAACCTTAACTACACCTTAACACACTACCATGCAGAAAACATAATGGCAGTTACATGTTGGTTAAACCATAGACAGAGAGCCTACCTCTTGTCTAGTGCTGGAGTTTGAAGCCAACTTGGTTATAAGTACGCTCCCCATGGTCTGATTGAGAGCACCAACAATTAACCAGGTCCATAACACCTTCAAGTAAGTCACCACATACCATACAAGCTGTGCTTATTAAGCGGAGCTTGGATCTCACTCGCCACTTTGTGAGTTGAAGAGAGGAGGGACAAACTCAAGCAAATGATCTGAGTCTCCAACCAAGAGCCAGATGATCAGTAGAGTTGCACCCTAGTTTGACCTTGAAACCATGCACAAAATGCCAAGGAAAGGAGCTCGATCTTAGTCTTGGTAGAGATAAATAAAAGTCCCAAACATATATCAAAATGAACCAAATGGTAGTTCAAATGCATATGTGAGAATGACATCGAATCTCCACCATTCAATTTGAATGAAGGTTTGTGATTTCTCCACATAAAAAATTCTAGAAATGGATTTTAATTCAAGTGTTAACGTGGTGTATTGCAAGAGACATTGCACACTTTTTTCATGTATTTTAATTGCCAAATATATTTGCAAATGAAACCATCATGCTACCTTGTATTAACAAAGTATATAGTTAGCACCATTTCCAGTTGTGCTAGTAATTGAGGCAATTGTGAGACTCCATTAGTTTTATTAATGAATATAAGCTTGTAATCTCTTATGCTATGGAATCCTACAATCTACAATATAACTTTAACATAGGCATTGGCACACCATTCACTACTAACACTTGTTTATAGGTATATCATAAACAAGAGGTGAGGAAAAACACATCACCATAAACAAAAATAATTGTCCACCAACCATGCCATTACCCCTATTTACATACAGAAGATGCTCACATGTATTTTATTTTCTCAAGTGACATGTAGAAATTTTAATAAACATCACAACTATGTGTTTCCATCAAAATAAACATGTCATAATATCATCATAAGCACAAATCCATTACAACATTATTACCATATAAGAAGCATGGATAAACTGAAATAAGTATTGAGCACAATATCATAGTGGACAAAGTGTCATAATCAATCATCCTCATCACTCGACTGCACACTAGGAGGTGGTCCCATTAGTAGCCTATTAGGAGATGATTGGCGATGAAATTCAAAACCTTGGTGAGGTCAAACTAGAATAGACAACTAAAGAATAAAATTAAAAAAAATGAAGAATGGTTATTAAACGTTTTACCCTCATATCCCCTTAGGTGAGGAAGCAAGAAACAAGATAACAATGAACATTGTAAGAAATTAAGGTGACAAGCTAACAAGTTAAGATGACGATCTAGTTAAGGTGACAAATCATCATCATAACATCTGCATGGCCATCAAGATCAAAATCCTCACTATGATGGGAAGGTTTATATTTATGGGAATTATTTTGGTAGTGTTGTTTCCTATGATATTACTTAAAATCAATAAAATTTATATTCTTTCTTCCCAGTTAAAAATATTAATCAAGGCATAATGCATAATGATGAATCACTTGATTTTAGTGATTATACTTCAAATGTAAAATCATGGTAAACCTTTCAACTTTACATATGGCATACAAGTATCTTATGGACAACGTTGAACCTTATGCATTCAATAAAAACCTTATACACTCAATAAGAGAGGGCAAAATGAACCTTATCCATAAAAAAAATGATTTTTCTTGAAAGTACAAATTCATACATGGTCTTACCATAGCACACAAGCATAAAACATAAATAAACAATTGAAACCTCTAATTAGTCATCGTTAAAGCATACACAATCATCTTCCCCACAGAGGCACCCTCCTGACCTATCGTATTCTTCATCCTCTGGCACAAGAATAATGAATGCATCGTCAAAATCCTTTACAACAGTGGATGGTTGCACCACTTCTAATTGTGGCTGACTACTAGTATAGCTAAAATGATGCCATGGGTCTCCCATAGTTCTCTTACACAAGATCAATTCTTTTCCGATCTTGGTATGCCAACCATAGTTCAAAGTAAAGTAGGTGCTGAGGCTTATACACATTTTATTTGTGGACCAGACATGTCTAGGAATTATCAATGTGCTCGAGCATCGATCATTTAGGATAATGTTTGCAATTATGTTGCATTGTTTATCCCATTCACCATGGTTGATAAGAACAACCAGAAGATGTGATGAATCAACATAAAGGTCATAAGGAAGAACATCCACAACATAGGACTCCGGTGTAACTTGACTCATTATGGATCTGCGTATTTTTGTCTTGACTTCTGATGTGCTAGTAGGAAATATACGTAGATATCGCTTGATACACGAAATAACATTTGCAATCTGCAATGCAAAAAACCAGAGCATGTACTTGATTAGATAAACTAGAGTAGGTGACACCACTAGGTTAATGGTTAAAATATAATAGATTTATATTTTTATGGTTTAGAGATTGTTTTGAGCTTCAACTATATTTTCTACAATTTTATTTACTAATGCATTACCTTTCTCAATAGTCTTTTGGGATGAATTATCTAGTTTTTTTTTGTACATCAGTTTGAGATTTTTATTTATGCTTTGGATCAAAGGATTTTATTATCTCCCAAGTGTTACCGGACAATCCACTCGAGCGGATGCAAGCAGGATCTCCCTAGCTCAATGCGAGTCTAAAACAAATAGAACAGACTACAAGTGCATTTCCTAGATCTACTTAAGGACCAAGTACTAGATGTCTTACCTTTTTACTACGCAATCCTTTCTCCCGAATGTTGATCCATGTCCCATGGTCATCAGATCCAAGTTGCAAGACCTGTCAAGACACGGAAACAAGAGAAACTAGTAAAGAGCATCTATACAATAAGCGATTTAAGTAAACAATTAAGCAGGTAAACTACACAATATCATTGCACATAAGAACAATATTGGTGGAAAGCATTTGCATTACTGTAAATAGAGGAGTACATGATAGAGATATAGAACTACAACCAAAGACTTAACACGGTAGCCCTTCTCCAACCAAGCCAATTGCCATGTTCTTCCAAGGAAGTATGAGCTCTTCAATAGGTGAATGGAGGTGTCTTAAGAGAGATTTCACTAGCATGTAGATACCATAGTCTTCCTCCCCTTGGGATGGGAGTGAGCTTCACTTATATAAGACTAAGTGTATAGGGTATGGATAGGATAGGTTCAGAGATGGTAGGAGAGAGATAGGGGATCCTCCCAAAGAGTTAGGGGTCGAGTACCAGCTCTCCTAGAGGTCAGGGATAAGCCCCTAAATGGGCAAGTTTCGAGAAGGATCTCGAATAGGCTATTTTTTCCCATTAACAGACCTCGTCGCACCCTGGAGTGGAGCAAGCTGCGACGTCGCATGTTGTTAGTGTGCAACCTGCGACAACCTCTCAGAAGATTGCAGGATTGAGTGCAAATCCTCCCAAATGAAAGTACTTAGTCCAAGTGACTTTAGGGATGTATACACTGAATTTAATGATGAATAGATTTTGGGTGTAACAGAATGCCCCCCAAAGCATGAAGCTGTTAAGGATGTATAGGTGAAATGCTTTGAAATAAATAATGGCAATAGGCTCGACGGACGAAGGACATCGATGCAGTACAACTGACTCTGAACGGACAATCTCACATCATGGGGGCTTCACTCAATAAACCGCTATCATAGCACGTTCATTCGTGGCATATGAAACAATACCCCTAATTTCACTAAATATTGGAAAATACCTTCCAAAATCGTTTTTTTAACCCCCTCCCAATATGCCTTCCCAATTTAAAAAAACCCCTATTTTCACTAGATATTCTATGTATCAATTTTTTCATTGACATTTTTTATACCCCTTCATATTTCTACCTAGTATATTGATATGATACCCCTCTTATGACCCCGCATGCATTCTACAATGCACCTTGCTTCATTCGATGTATATTGTGGATGCACATTACTTCACCCAAAGTGCAATTACTCAACAACATATAATTATGATTTGCAACATCTAATGGTCTAATGAAGAGATAGGAGATCACTTCTTGTATGTCACTAGAGCTAATGTAGATAGTACAACATCTAGATTGCATGTTGCAGTTCCCCAATTGCTGATTAAGCCTATTGTGGGCTAGGTATCCAAGCCCCCAGGGCCTGTAACAAGCTCTAGGAGGCTGACTAAACCTCCCAAGGCCTGTAATAGGCACGGGTCGTTGGGTATTCAAGCCCCTAAGGCCTATCGAGGGCCTATAACAGGCTCTGGAGTCTTAGAGCCTCCCAAGGCTATTGGTAACAACTGGCTGAGTGCTATTGGTAACAATTAGCTGTCAATGACCACTATCTCTCGACTATGATCAACTGGAAACCCACTTCACCACGAAACCCCTGGCCTCAAGCATGCCTCAAGACGTGATTTCTCTGCGTACTGATAAGCCCAAGCCTTGACTCAACCTGATTTCTCATTCGACCGTGATCCCTCCATCTCCATTTGGCGGATATTTGTCAGCTCGCCCATATAAAAAAAGACCCCAAAGTATTTTTGTATTGTTACATTAAATAAAAAAAACCCTTTGCCCCTTAATATATAAGCAATATAATTTTTAGGTTTTCATGAATATTTAATACCGCAATATGAATGAACGTGATATTATATTTCCTTCTAGTGAAGCGCCCATGTCTCACATGAAGTACAACATGGTTGCCGACCAATACATTGCAGATCCATGGTAGTAATGACCGACTGAACACAATCATGGCTACTAGACACAAGTGTATATCCATGATGAGATGATAATACAACCACGACCAATACAAAAGTGGATCCGTGTAATATGACTCAATACAAACTCCATCGCAACCTGGGTAAAACATGACTCCCCAGGGTCTTCAAGCTGAACCCGCAATGATACGAATCTATCCATGTGATTACAAATGTCTTGACGTCGAACATGGTAGAAACCACTTGATTACCGGTCATTGATGTAAACCATTAAAAAGCGCGAGGGAGATCACCATTGATGTCAATGATTCCCAAGGTATCAAAGTACATATCATCAAGCGCGAATAAATGATTTGAAGTCGAACGCAAGATGAAATATTTCAATTAAGAGTCAATGATGTAAACTCATGATGAAAGCAAGGTAACCTGCCATTGAGGCATGCAGGGCCAAGGTACTTGGTTGGTTTCTAAATTCAATCCTTGGATGATGAGTTGAAGTCGACAAGGATGAATCTATTGAAGGAGGGCCATGATGAATCCCCCATCAATCAACACGAAACACGACAAAAGATGTGTAGAGTGGATCGGATGGTACAATAACATGTAAGACTGACTCAAAGTAACAACGGCATGGTGATGTGTGTACTGACTGTAGATGATAGATAGTGGACGTGTTCTTGAACATGGGCATGGCATGACTTGGCAGTATTGACACAATGAGAATGATGCAAACTTCTAATGCAACTGATGATGGAAGCTTTCTCTGAATGACTCAGAGGAGTAACAAGACTTAGAAAGTAAGAGGGGAATCATAGACAAATAGATGACCCAAGTACTGTATGAAAATGCAGATGAGTGCCATGTTCAAGAACGACTACATACTGCCACTAAGGTATGTAACACAAACACTTTCCTTTTTCCCCATCATGAATGATGAGTGCCTCATGTGTTTTTTACGAGCTTGATGAGGGTAACCAGATGCTCAGTATAGCTCATATCATAGATGAGTCCAATCCCAAATATTTTTCGAACCTGGGATAGGAGGGGTTCGTCCCATGACGGGCCCTTCAATGTGAAAATTTAACGAGTCCATAGAAGGTAAACTCGGTCGTCATTTCATGTTTAGAGAGTCTAAAAAGAACTAAAGAAGACTCCAACGGTCCTTTTTTGTAAAGTTAGCCTCATCGAACGAAAAAGGGTAAAACAACGCGGGAGAGGACTCTTCCAGTCATGATTGGCTGGAGTATTCCTTTTTCGTAATTAGTGCCTCCTGGTCTGAAAAAGGGGTAAACTATCACCAGGAAGACAACCATTCAAATACTTTAACAAGCGTGAATGCAACAAGTTCGCTTGGCAATCTTTTCATTTTTTGAGATCCTGAAAAGAGCTTAACGGTAGACTCTGGGGGGTGTCCTTTTCCGTGGAAGTTTAATGAGCCCGAAAAAGTGATAAATCATAATTCGGTACTTGTTCTCATAGTTATGTGAGTACGAGAACAAATGAAGAGTAAACTCATCCTCATGCAATAATTACGACTAACTAAAAATAATAATGACAAAACATTCAAAGGGGTGTTCATACCTGTGGTTACCATTGGTAATGCGAGAAACGACACAAAAGACCACTTTACGACTCCTGTACATTAGAGAAAGTGTCAAATAGTCCCAAATATAATGACAAACGGTCAAAACTATATTAAATGGCCCAAAAGCATCAAAATATTTGAAAAGGAATATTCCATTCTATTTATAAATAGAGATATGGGCCAAAAATAGAAACATTGTTCAAATTGCCAATTTGGGTGGAGAAGTACCAATTTGGAGCCAAAACTTCCTTTGCTGATTTCAGGAGCTACAATCCGCCATTTCACCAACCATCCGAACCAGGTAGGCCTAAATCTTATCCAGCAACTTTGCAGTGGTTTAGTTTTTGATTTCTTGT
The DNA here is from genome assembly GCA_027924585.1 of Larix kaempferi. Classification (NCBI taxonomy): domain Eukaryota; kingdom Viridiplantae; phylum Streptophyta; class Pinopsida; order Pinales; family Pinaceae; genus Larix; species Larix kaempferi. Next base: position 7,924,575 of record BSBM01000431.1, on the reverse strand, counting down.
CCATTTTTTGGGTTTTTTGGTGATTTGGGGAAGGGCCATTGCGCCCTCGGCTCGTCGCAAGTGGCCCTTTTGGGACTTGCGACGAGACCGAGTCGTCACAAGCCTCGAAAATGTGACCTGCGATGATGTCGCCCTGTAGCTGAAGGTACGGTGCGACGACGGAAACCCAAAACTCAAACATCAAAAATAATCCAAAAAATGAGTTTGGGAAAGTTGAGGAAGGGCCTAACAGTGTTTAAATGTCCCTTTTGGCAGGTTACTAGCAAGAAAAAATGGTATTGGAGTGGCGAGAGAGAGAACATGAAGTGGAAGATGAACAAGATGCAAATGATCCACAATACGTGGAAGATTTGAGAAACTGTGGGTTGCTCAAATTCTTTGAGATACAGGGGATGAGAGCCCAGATCTCGCTACTGACACACATGCTCCAGAGTTGGGATGCGGCCCAACAATACTTTGTGATAGGTGAGCATATCCTCACAATTGACATTGAGGATATCTACTTTCTGACCGGTTTTTCCCGAAGAGGGGACGCTGTACAACTCATTGGGACACGGGCCAGTGACCGTACAGTTGAGGACATGGTGTCACAACACTGTGTTGCTACTTCTCGTCCTTCCAGCCGGAAGATACTCATCAGGGATGTGGTGAGCCGTCCACTATGGACCATACTACTTACCATTACTAGGGTGGCGGGTATCCAAGCCCCACACACGGCTACTCGGACCCAGATGTTGTATGCGGAAGACTGTATGTCTCCCAAGGTTTTCAACTGGTGTGAGGGTCTCCTCGCCAACATCCGAGTTCAGCTGACCAAGTGTCAGCGCGGGGAGCTCAAGCAGTTTGGATACGGATCGATCAGAGTATCATTCCTCTTGGAGCGGATTCCTCTTCTACGTTCGTAGCTAGTACTTGATGACAGGGAGCCCAGGGATCCCCATATGCTCAGATGGGCTGAGGTCATGACTTGTCATGGTGGCAGGCCCATCATTAGCTTTGGTCCTGAGTTTTTCAGCTGGCTAGAAGGCCAGTTACTTATGGTCGAGGAGTTTCCATGCGGAGGCACGGACTTCCGAGAGGATCCCGACTTGGCGCTGCCAAAGGGTGCAGCATGGGGTGATATAGATGAGAACAAAACCCTTGTATTTTTTAGTTTTGTATATTATATCATTTTTTTTTATGTAGTGCTAACAAGTGCGTAATGTGTGTGCAGATGTGGGTCCTGTGCGACCAGTAGGTCTCTCCCTTTTGGAGAGGAGAGACAGAGGCGGGGAGGTAGTCGTTCCTGTAGGTGCTCATGCTACCATCGAGGAGATGGAGGAGGTGTACAGGAACCTATCCGAGCTGACTGTGGAGGTACCAGAGCCAGCTATCGATGACTTACTGAGGCCCATGCAGAGATTTGGGGTTGGAGCGTCTGTGCGCTTCAACGCCTTACTCCGCAAGGTGGCTCAGATCGTAGACTGCTTTCTCACCCAGCGGTAGCATGCCGTTTGAGCTAGGGGTGTACGGGTCAGGCACCAGGCTTGATGACACTTCATACTGTTGGGTATGTTATATCTCTTCACATGGTCGCTGCGTGTACAACATGATCCCTACGGCACTAGTGATTCGCCTGCGCCGGGCGCATCCAGAGGGGGGGGTCTAGAGGGGGGGGTAGCCCGACAGGGCCCACCCCCTTCGTTTCGGACCGTTAGGTTCCGAAACGACACGGAGGGGGCCGTTAGGCCCCCGGAGTCCGCGCGGAGCGCAAAATTTTTTGGGTTGCTTTTTTGCTTTTTCGCGATTTTCGACCCATTGTACTCTAATCTAATTCCGGTAAAAGGAATTAGGGTTGTAACCTAATTCGGGTAAACGAATTAGGGTTTTAGATGCTGCAGAATACCATTTATTGTATTGTACATGTAAAATAAACGTATAATGAAAAAGGAGCTATGCGGCTCTAAGTTTGGCTGGTTTTTTTCCCGGTTAAGGGTTTCCAGGTGAAAATCTCTGTGTAATGTGTGTGCCATTGTGTATTTTCTGTTAATGCTTAAGAATCATATGAGTTTGTACTTCACTGTTAAGGTTTAAAACTTACACATACTTGTACTGAGAGCTTAAAGGCCTCAGATTTTGTACTACTGAAAGCTACGATGCTTCAGATTTTTGTAGAGGCTCACTGAAAGCCATCGTGCTTCAGATTTTGTACTGGCACTACTTTTTGAGCGATTTATATATATATATACGGACATTACCGGCGATTTATACATTATGTGTTAATAAAATGATTAGTGATGTGATCTTGTTTACATGTTTGCTTTTGTACATTATATTTACATGTTGTGAATGCTTTTACATATTATGAGTATTATGTGTGTGTGATGTACCAATCCAAAATGAAGTTGGCCATCGAGTCAACAACTTTGTTTAACTCCCGTGGAATGTGCAGGTATTGAACAGATTCAAATGACCTTTCCAGGAGACGTACTCGTCTGAAGAGACGGAGTAAGATGGGATCACGGATGGCGTACACCCAGTTCATATGGGAAACCACTAATTGAGAATCCATGTGGATGACAATGTGGTTCATACCCAAGGAAATAGCATTAGCTAGGGTTCCGATTACTGCCTGATATTCTGTGGTAGTGTTGGTCGCAAGCCCTAGGAAACTTCCTCCTGAGCTAATGAGCTCACCTGTTGGGGAGTACAGTACCTAGGCTACCGAAGCAAGGTTACGGGTATGCCGGCTGGCGCCGTCCGCGAATCCATAGCACGTTGCCATCTGCACACGCAAACATAACATGGTATAAGAAGCGGAAACAAGATCAAAAGACACTCAAACAGAAATGCGTCACCACACACAAAAACACAAAAACAAGCCATGTACAGTATATACAAGCAAATCTATGCATGAGAGATCAAGCATAGTATCTCTTCAGGTAAAGTCCATTGCGGGTTTCACCCAAAGAGATTCCGTCATAATATTCAAGCTCATAAGCACCTTTTTCCAACACACGTTTTGCAACGTAAGGTCCATGCCACATGGACTCGAACTTCCCTGCTCCTAGTTTGTCGTTCTTCTGGTCATAAGTGAGGACCAAGTCACCCTCGTTGAAGATACGAGGTTCAACTGACTTATCGTATTGGGCCTTGATGCGTTTCTTGTGTGCTTCATTATCAAGAGTGGCATCTCGGAGAGACTCGTCAAGTTTTTCTAGGTGCAAGAGACGTTCTTCCTTAGCAGTAGTGTTAGGAAGAAGTGAAGCCTCCAATCCATATACCAATTGGAAAGGAGTGAATCCTGTGGCGGTTTTGACGAAAGTTCGGCAGGCCCATAATGCTGAAAAGAGCATGTTGTGCCAATTGGACTTATGTGTCCCTACCATCCTTTGGACCATAGTTTTCAAGACCTTGTTAATGGCCTCGACCTATCCATTGGATTGCGGGTTGTAGGGTGTTAAATTTTCATGGCGAAAACCCAACCTGTCGCTCAATTCATCAACCATATGGCTATGAAAATGAGAACCATGATCGGTAACAATTTCCTGAGGAACTCCAAACTGCGCTATTACATGATTGAACATGAAGAGTGCGGCGATTTTGCCATCGTTTTGGTATGTAGGCATAGCTTCGGCCCACTTTGTGAAGTAATCCACAGCTACGATGATGTAACTATGCCCCCCAGCTGAGGTAGGCTTACAATGCATAAAATCAATGCCCCATTTTGCGAATGCGCCAACGGCAATAACCGGATGTAACGGGGTGGGATGAGTGCGCTTCTTCGTATGGCAGTGTTGGCAAGGAGGACATTTTTTTACGGCCTCAATACAATCTTTGAAGATAGTAGGCCAGAAATATCTTGTACGCAAAATCTTCTAGGTTGTAGCCATCCCAGAGAGGTGACCACCACATGCCCCAGCGTGACAGTCATTTAGAACGCATTCAGCCTCATCGTGAGTGAGACAATGTTGAAGAATTAAATCGACGCCACGACGATACAAAGTATCATTGATGATGAAATAATACTTTGCATGGTGACGAATCTTATGACAGTCATCGCGAGAGAGTTGAGGGTTGAAGCATTGGGTTTGAATATATAACAAGATATCTCCATACCACGGATCAGTCGTACCGATGAGAAACAATGATTCATCCGGAAAGGAGTCATTGTGCTCAACTTCTACATCGGGACGGGGAAGGTCGCAAATGAGCTCGGCAAACACCAAAGACTTCTTAGACTTGGCTTTCTCGAAAAGAAGATCGAATTCTTGCAGTAACACAATCCAGCGTGAATACTTGCCCCCAAGCACCTAACGTGTCAATATGTGGTACATGGGGTTCGAGTCGGAAATGATGGTGGTGGTGCGGAGCAAGATGCAGTGGCAGAACTTTTGGACAGTGATGACCGTCGCGAAAGCGAGTTTTTTGACATGTGAATATCTAGTTTCAACGTCAGCTAGACCCTTACTTGCATAGTATATTACATGTTCCTGGGCATTTTGATCCTCCTGTACCAAAACCATGGTGATAGTGGTAACAAAAGCGGCGAGATATAAAATGTAATCTCGATAATAATTAGGCGGTTGGAGTACGGGAGCATGCGTGATGGCATGTATGATACTGTCGAAGGATTTTTGAGCTTGATCGTCCCAAATGAATGGGACGTCCTTCTTGAGCAGTGTCATATAGCCCTAAGTATTCTCCACGAAATTACAAACAAAACGTCGTAAATAAATTGCCTTCCATTGGAGACTTTGAAGTTTTGTCACATCAGTCGGGGGTGGTAGGTTGATGATGGCCTCCACCTTTAAGGGATCAATGCAGATCCCATCCTTTGAAACGATAAATCCTAAGAGGTGTCCGGACTCAACGTAAAAGATGCACTTATGAGGATTCAGACGGATATTGTACCGTCTGCATTTGAGGAAAATGACCGTCAGATGATCAATGTGGAACTCACGCTGCTTTGAATGAGTAGGGAGATCGTCCAAGTAAGGTTCCACAAAGTCCTTAATATCGTGGAAGGCATACGACATAGCCCGCTGAAACGTGGCACCAACATTTTTAAGGCCAAATGGGAGTTTGCGGTATGCAAACGTTCCCCATGGGAAGATGAAAGCCGTCTTATGTTGGTCGGCTGGGTTGATGACCAGGGATGATTTTAAGGATCCATACTTATTTAAAAGTGTATAAACCTTGGCGAATCTTACCACTTCTTAAAATGTCAACTATAAAATATTTGGTGATATACTTCTACAAATATTTCAATTTCTAAGGATTTTATATACTTTACATAATTATTTGGCAACTTTTAGAGTGAAAAATTTTTACCCCATCAAAATTGGGCAAAACAGGGCTTTAAAAAATGCAAATTGGCGAATCTTTTTTTAGAAAAAAAATGGAAAAATAGCCCATGGGCTAAATTTTGCCCCTAAAAGTTTCCTTGGGTTGATCTCAATTTGGTTGTAACCAGAAAAGCCATCCATGAATGAGAAGATGACGCTTCCGACACAGTTGTCGATGATCTGGTCGATGAAGGGGGTCGGGTAGTTGTCTTTTGGACAAGCCCGATTAAGGTCCCAATAATCAACACAGACGCGAATGGTGCCCTGCTTTTTGTTCATAGGAACGACGTTTGAGACCCAATCCGTCAATGGGATAGGATAAATAAAGCCAGCCTTTAAGAGCTTTTCAATTTCTGCCTTTATTGCCGCAGTCTTCCGGGGGTGTACTGGTCACAACTTTTGGCGTACAGGTTTGATGTCGAGATAGGTTTTTATTTCGTGAGAAACAATTGCGGGGTCTATCCCAGGCATCTCCTCATAGGACCAAGCAAATACGTCTTGAAATTGCTTGAACAAGGCCGTGCTAATAGCGATTTCTTCAAGGGAACACTTCTGGCCTATGCGAATGTGTTCCACTATACCAGGTTTCACCGAGATGTCTACCAGGGTGGTTAGCTCAATGTTGGCCAAGTTGCCCTCCATGTCCGTAAGACATGTAAGGATGGGGGACTGAGGGGATGGGTATATATTTGGTGAAAAGAGGGTATGGATGTTGTTCTCTATGTATTCCAAAGGAGGGAGAAAAGATGACCTATGATGGAGATCATCCCACGGACTGTCGTCAACATTCATTACTTCCATGATGGACTCGTTTGAATGAAAAGTCTGAAGTAAGAGATCAGGTAGAGAGGAACGTGGTCACCAGGATGAGTAGTGGTGTCCGATGTACAAAAATCTAACTGGTCGATAGTAACAATTCGTCCTTGGTGGGGGAATTGTACTATGCGGAAGACTGATAAGGCTACTGCCTGCATGGTGTAAAACCAATTGTGACCAAGCAAGAGATTATAATCTAACGAGGCCGAGACCACTTCCACGTTAATGGCTACGGTCTTTCCGCCCAACTCAACTGCAAGATCTTCTAAGATCCCATGAGGTTGAAAGCCAAGCTCGTCGAATGCTTTCAACGTGGTAGGAGAACGATTCAATTCGGGGGAGCCAATGGCTCTCCAACAAGCGATGGACATGACAGAAGTGGAGGCTCCTTCGTCCAAAAGGGTACGATGGACAATCTTCCCAACAATGTTCGCAGAAACTTGGAATGCAAGCTGGTGTGAGAGCCTCGACTTAAAGTTGTCAAGTCGAAACATGATGGTGTTCGAGGAATATGGGTCAACTGCACCAATAGCTCCAAGGAGAGTTTTGTGTTTATTGGGACAATTCTATAAAACTTCCAAGGTAGACATGGCGCAAGGAGCTTGGGCCAAGTCTTCTACGATATTGTAATTCTGTGCCACTCGAGCATTAGGATTGAAAACAACTTTTTGAATTGTACTCTTGGGCGGTCACAATATCGAGTTTAAGGAGGGCTTCTCAATGGTGAGAGAAGTCGATGGTATAGTGACATCAGTTAAGGAGTCGGAAGCTTTTTTAGCATTACTTCCAGTGGATTCCTTCGAAGAGACCGGTTCGTAAGATCGCGAGCGAGTAGTCAAATTGATCGCCTCGTTACGCAACATGAGAACATGCATGGTATTGGATGGTTCCCCTTGGGATGGGGGGGGTTTGAGCATCATCTGTTGGTTTTTAGTAGGAAACGGATCATTAAGGACCGCAGGAGTCGGTTTACCCCTATGAAACTTTTGCACTTCGTCTCTATGGGGACACTCTTTGGAGAAATGGTCATCTCCACACAGTAAACAAGGATACTTCAATTTCCTTTTCTGCTTAGTATCATCAGGAATGCTCTTTGGTTCCTGATGGGCATAAGAATTTTTGGATTTCCCCTTGTTCTTCTTTTTGTCGTTAAACTTCTGAGATGAAGCTGATTGAACAGAATTCACCTCTTCAGTTACAGCAGTAGTGGTGGACTTGGTGGTGTTGTGTCCAGCCTGAGTGGGGTTAGATGATCCAACAGTGCTAGCAGCAGGCTGGGTGTTAAGGGAACCAATGATTCCATCAGTTTGGATTCCCTTATGTGGTTTCGTGGGGTCATTAACATCACGGGGTGCGTCAGGTAGAAGATTGAACAAAGTGCCAGATTGAGTGTAGACTAGGTCTAGCAGACGGGCACTCGCGATGGCTTGTTCTTCGGTGACAGCACCTCTCATGGTGACATCTTTTGCTATGGTTGGAATGAGCGATTTTGTAAACCAGTTTGCTAGGAGATGATATGGAATTGGAGCTTTAATGAGACGTCGTCTCCTTCACCACTCGTGGATATGATCCGAAATGTGAGTGGCAGTATTCTGACGGAGTGAGGTTAAAAGCTCAGTACCAGTCTCATACTGTATAGGCAGCTGGAAGTGCATCAAAAAGTTCATAGCAAGAGAGCCAAAATCAAGAAAAGAGTGCGGTGGCAACTCAATGTACCACTTGGCAGCCGAACCGGTGAGAGTCCTTTGAAACAATCTAAGACAAATTGAATCGTCCATTAAGGAATTAGATGAACACCATAAGTGGTATGTCATCACGTGGTTTTTGGGGTCTTCGCCCGGCTTGCCGTCAAACTTGGGGATATCAGACGGAAGTTTCACTGGAATCGGTGGCCAGTTAGATCCATGGTAAATAGGATCGTTGGTTAAACGGGAGAGGTCAGGCAAGTCCAAAGTAGCCAGAAAGGGAAGTTGTGGATTAGGCTGCGCGTATTGATAATACGGATAAGGCGTGTAAGGACTAAATTGACCGTAAGGTGTACCGGGATGAAACTGACTGTAGGGGGGTGTGCCTCCCGGACTGTAAGGAGGTCCACCACCATAAGGTGGTCCATTCCAGTAAGGTGGGGGTCCACGTCCACCTCCGGGAGGGAGCAGAGGTCCGCCGCCACCACCAGGAGGAGGTGGGGGTCCATAACAGTAACAAGGTGGCCCACCATCGCCTCCGTCTAGAGGGGGTGGTGGACCACTTTCGTTTCCAGATGGATGGGGGCCCCCACCACCTCCACTACTGGAAGGATGAGGTTTCCACCACCACCGCCACCACCATAGTAATTAGGTTCTCCACTGCCTCCGCCTGGAGGGGGTGGTGGACCACCGCCACCACCCGAAGGGAAATGTCCTCCTCCACCATGATAGGGTGGTCCCCCGTCGCCTCCACCTGGAGGGGGTGATGGACCATTCCCGCCACTACCTGAGGGGTGAGGGGTACTGTAGGTAAAATGAGGTGGACCTCCACCAATGTTAGGTGGGGGCCCACCACCTCCAGCAGGAGGTGGGGGAGGACCGATCGGGGGTGGTGGTACTTGAGGGATAGTCGGTTGGGGTCCGTGTTGCAACACAAGTTGTTTCCCCCATAGAGTGTATGGATTCCTGGGATAAGGTACCCCGTACGGTGCGTTTTCGGGATTAGGTTGGCCCGGCAGAGGGTTAACGGAACCTGGATACACTTGATTCCATGAGGGTTGAGTTACATTTGATGGCCCTCCAACATGAGATAATCCCATGGTGGATGGTCTAGTGGGTTGGGAAGGTCCAACGGAAGGTTCGTTGGGGACTCCACTGCCTACATTCTGGTTAGGAAACGGGGGTTTCCCCCCAGCCACAATAGTTTGACCACTATTCAAAGGTTGAACCAACGTAGGTTGTTACTAGCTACCATGGTAATAACATTACCAATAAGATAATCCGTAGGAATGGAATACCCTCCCCTCGAATTCTTAGGTGGGGGAGGAATTGGTAAAGTAACCGTGGTAGTGACAGGTGTGTGGGACTGTTGTCCTTCCACCAGTTGGTTCACTTGAGGTGCAGGACTGGACTCTTGCGAGGGTTGACCAGTCCCATTAGTGGTCACATGGTGGGGTGGTTCAGGTGATCCGAAAGATATCGAACGAACTGGGATGTTTCCGTCGTCAAATCTTATTTGGAAATGGTGATTATGGAACTCTTCAAAGTGTTGCCCGAGACTTTGTCTTCGAAGCTCATATCCTTTAACACGTAACTGTTCCAAACGTTCATGGATGGGGCCAAAAATTTCGACAAGGTCAGGCCTATAGTAAGGCCTAGAGAACTCTGGAGTAGTCCAATTAGGTGGGTATGAGATGGAAAAATGAGCCACTGGGTGGTCTGTAGAAGATGTCCAATAGGCTACTGAAGGACCAACAGCTGTTGTAGGGTCGTCTTGGGGTCGGTTTATCCATTCCAATGATCCAAGTTCTCCCGGGATGATGGGAGGAAGGATTTGTGAAGTGGGGATGTGTGCTTCTTCATCCTGCGGGGGATGAGAGGCAGGTGAATTTGGTGGAAACAAAAGTCCGCCAATATTGAAAGTGGGGTTCTCCACTTCAGTAACCACAACCGCGTTACGCTGATCTATTTTTACCCTCGAAATAACCTCCGGATTAAGGGGATATTCGGGTGGTAAGTTCAAGATCCTACGGGACCTTCTCCAGGGAAAATCCGCCAGAGTATCAGGAAAATCAGCCAGAAAGGCCGAAACAACGTTTCTCCTAAGGGTATGCTAAAAGAAAAGCAGTCCAAAAAAAAAAATACTCAAACTAAGGCAACAAGCAAACTTATGTGACAGAGTGGATTCAAAAGTCTGGAACCTCACGGGATTATCAAGGCATTGCAAACCGCGATATACTGCAGGGTCCAACAATATGAAACGACAAGGAGGATTGGGACGATACCCTTGCCTGCATACCCGATTACCTGGACAGTACGTGCGTGCTAATATCCCCGAGTGTTGTTCTCGGTGTATTGCTTTGCCAAGACGGCCAAATGGTTAACTCGGTTGGTTTCAGGAATCCTAATGGTGTCTCCCGATATACGCAAGGTACGTGGGAGCTCAAATCCGTAGTGGTGCTGTCTAATGCACAGACCTTGGCATGAGACCTTCCGATATACGTGTCGAGTACGTGATACACCCTTCGATATACGCCAAGTACGAATTATGGTACTTGGTGGGTACGTGAAGGAGCTCGATATACTGATGTACGTGGAAGACTACAATACCCCCAGAATACAGTGCTGGTAAATAACGACAGCTGCCACGCTTAACGACGCCAGAACACGTCTCTAACTTACACACAAGTTGCTAAAATTTTTACCTAGTTCTATCGTTAATTTTATCTTGGACGGTTAGGTGAATGCATGAGGTGAGTACATAATCGGAAGCATAATGCAAGCCCTGACTACATGGACAAATTTTTTTTTTCTTTCGATGAATTCTAGCTATGGAAAGGAGAAAGCTTTTTTCCAATGGTATTACCAAAACAAACTCAATGCAACACAATTCCCAATGCAAACAAATTTGACAATGAAAGTATTCTTTTCCTTTTCAACGAAACACAAAAGTACACAACACTACTAAACCAAATCAAAACAAATTTTTTCTTTTCTTCTTCTTTTCAAAGTAGAATGACACTAAATGATGAAAATAGAGGATTCCGAAATGAGAAATGCAAGCTTTTCAATTTCAATTTCAATGATCTAAGAGCAACAAGAATTAAAAATGCATCTATCTTTCCTTAGCATGGAACTAGTTTTGCAAAAAATCGAAGCGTGCTTTGAGCCTTTCAAGAAGTTGAGCAATTCATAATTCGAGAAAAACACAATAGATCATACATTCATTCAACTTTTCCAAAACATAAATGAGACTTTTCCAATGCACAACAATCTTTCTTCAATAATTTTTTGAGAAACAATGGGAAAGAAGCATTTTTAATCTTTTCGATGGATGCATCAAAGAATAAACTTGATAACAACTTTGTTCTCAGATCTAAATGACTGAAAAGAAAACACTTCTTGTAGCACTCATACATTGAGAAAACTCGAGAAAAGACAAGCACTCAACCAAGCTGAAAAACACACTTAAATCAAAATCAAGCAACAAGCAAACTAAGCAAGCAAATCTCAAAACAAATGTAAATGAGGTCTAGAAGTTGATCCAATGCAATGATCAGATCAGGGATGGAAGGAAGGGAATGCAAGAGTGAACGGATGAAGGTGGAGGAGACTAGAGTATCCACCACTACCTGTCTCAAACTTGTCCAAGATGGAACCCAAAGTCAATCCAAATGAGACCAAACTCTCAACATACAAATCATAAATGGGGTCTCTGGCTGGATCTTGCAGCACAGAGGGAATTCATACATCAGACCAAGGTTCAAACTGTTAGATGAGGGAAAGGATGCCAGTATGCCAACTTTTAACAGATCGACGCACTCTGTCTTCACACACAGTGCGACATCGCAGTCTTCCTTCACGGGAGGTGCAACAATGTCGCAGTATACCAATGAAAGGATGCAATGGGTGACTAACAGGTGAAGAACAAAGACTCAGAATGACAAAGTGTCGCTCTGTTTCCACTGCCCATGTGCGACAGGTGGGGTCTAGATTCAAAAATGAACCAGATCTCTCAACAATGAACCAAAAATAAGCTTGAAAATGAGTTGTATAAACTCAGAGGAAGCAAATCAGAGTCTTCAACGTGAATATCTGATAGTGAAATCAATCCTAAGAATTAAATGGAAATAAATGATAAAAGAGGCTTGTGTCAAGTAATCAACTGAAAATGACTCTCAGATTAATGACCACTAAACAAGACAAACATCACTACTCCCCAATATGGTCACCAGATTTGTTACCGGACAATCCACTCGAGCGGATGCAAGCAGGATCTCCCTAACTCAATGTGAGTCTAGAACAAATAGAATAGACTACAAGTGCATTTCCTAGATCTACTTAAGGACCAAGTACTAGATGTATTACCTTTTTACTATGCAATCCTTTCTCCCGAATGTTGATCCACGTCCCATGGTCATCAGATCCAAGCTGCAAGACCTGTCAAGACACAGAAACAAGAGAAACGAGTAAAGAGCATCTATACAATAAGCGATCTAAGTAAACAGTTAAGCAGGTAAACTACACAATATCATTGTACGTAAGAACAATATTGGTGGAAAGCATTTGCATTACTGTAAATAGAGGAGTACATGATAGAGATATAGAACTACAACCAAAGACTTAATGCAGTATCCCTTCTCCGACCAAGCCAATTGCCATTTTCTTCCAAGAAAGTATGAGCTCTTCAATAGGTGAATGGAGGTGTCTTAAGAGAGATTTCACCAGCATGTAGATACCATAGTATTCCTCCCCTTGGGATGGGAGTGAGCTTCAATTATATAGGACTAAGTGGATAGGGTATGGATAGGATAGGTTGAGAGATGGTAGGAGAGAGATAGGGGATCCTCCCAAAGAGTTAGGGGTCAAGTAGAGGAGTACATGATATAGATATAGAACTAAAACCAAAGACTTAACGCAGTAGCCCTTCTCCGACCAAGCCAATTTCCATCTCCTTCCAAGGAAGTATGATCTCTCCAATAGGTGAATGGAGGTGTCTTAAGAGAGATTTCACTAGCATGTAGATACCATAGTCTTCCTCCCCTTGGGATGGGAGTGAGCTTCACTTATATAGGACTAAGTGGATACAGTATGGATAGGATAGGTTGAGAGATGGTAGGAGAGAGATAGGGGATCCTGCCAAAGAGTCAGGGTTTGAGTACCAGCTCTCCTAGAGGTCAGGGATAAGCCCCTAAATGGGCAAGTTTCGAGAAGGATCTCCAATAGGCTATTTTTTCCCATTAATAGACCTCGTCGCACCCTGCAGTGGAGCAAGTTGCGACGTCGCATGTTGTTAGTGTGCAACCTGCGACGACCACTAACAACCTGCGACGACCTCTCAAAAGATTGCAGGATTGAGTGCAAATCCTCCCAAACGAAAGTACTTAGTCCAAGTGACTTCAGGGATGTATACACTGAATTTAATGATGAGTAGATTTTGGGTGTAACACCAAGCAATTTCGCACAAGGGTTCTAGCATTCGTAGCAGTCGTCTTGGTTTTAGGGGTTCACAATTTATCATCAAAGGCCACACACTACTCCTCACGACATGTTACAGCCCCAGGATATAATCCTCATCCTTGGTCATGACTATAAAGCCTTAACTAATGGATATGTGTCTATGAATGATACACATGATCATCCAAAAGGAGGCCAAGAACATCATTTTACACCAATTAGAATATTGAATCTCCCCTTAGATTGAAATCCTCCTTGAGCCCGATATCAACTACATAGAATTGAGCTGAGAATTATTCTATCTTTGTAGAAGAGAAAGCTTCATGTCAGGCTCAAGAACAACCTGCTTGTAATTCTTATGACCAACTCTATCATATGCATTTTGACAGTGCTTGTTCCTGGGAATGTAACGATGTTGTAATTATGTTGTACTCACCTAAGAATTAAAGAAGAAGATGGGGGTTGATGCAAGAAGTCATAAAAATAAGTTGTATGGTTCACCTATTATTTTATTATCAAAGAAATATAGCTTTCAAGGAAGGTGTGTTGACTACAAAAATCACTCTAATGAATTGGTACCCTTTCTAGAATCAATGAATTACAATAACAAACACAACATGCAAGGTCTTCTATCAATCCAGATTTGATATCTAGATGTCATAAAGTCAATAAAATGGAAGACTAATAATGCACCAGATAATTGAATTATGCATTTAATGAATAATTTATTATGTGCAATCATGAAAACATTTGTCATAATATATACAGATTACATTTGTGTCTTTAGTTCTACTTGGGATGAGCATAGGTGCTTGAGACATGAAGGAAACATCGACTACTAGAAACATAATGAAGTTTGGGTTTTGAATATCTAAGCAATCCTTGGTGCACTTGAGGCATGTGATGGGAAGGAAAAGTAACAGGAAACGAATGCCTGCAAAGGTCAAGAATTCCCATCAGGTTTTTTTTTCCCAAGATTATGATCCCTACAAGACTAATTTCTGGTTAGTTTCCACAAAGATTTATTGCTACAATGTGTACTATATATACATAAGTGGGAAAAATAAAGGAAATTTTCATAAAATAAAAATTGAGGCTTATTATTAGCATTTGCATTGGAATTTAAAGCAACTTATGGATCACATGCAGACAATGAGAGGAAGAGAAGGAACCAAAACAACTCAATGCTATTAGTATTTACCTATATTATATAAACTACAATGTTTCAAGTTAGGCATTCAATCCACAACTTGCTTTCCCTATCAAATATGTGTTACTGATTTTGCAAATGTTTAGCTATCATTCATGGCAAAATTTAGAAATTTCATTGTCTAGTTGCGAGCATTGGTCATGCGACTACTTTACATGATAGAGGATTAACAATAAATTAAGGGGATTTTTTTTACTATGACAAGACATTTGTTGAACTAAGTGGAATGACATAATCACTAAATCATAACTTTTCTATAGTCACAACAGTTTTTTATGTGACTATGACAAGCCATTTTTTGAACTAAGTGGAATGACAAAATCACTAAATCATAACTCTGTTATTCTATGTTTTGAGCAAAGACCACTATAAGAGCTCATGGGAACTTTTTTCCATTGCATCTCTCAAGTGGTAATGCTTTCTATCGAAAAAAATCATCCTTCTAACCAAATAGTCCACAACAATGAGAAAACTGGGAATTTTTGGGCCTTCAAATATCAAGAGATATTTGTCTTGATATTTGGAAAATTTTGGATGTTAGAATCACGTTAGAATATAAGGGAGGTCATAATATGTACTAATAAAAGTGGAGTCTTTCACTCCTAGTCCTATGTCTCTGAAAGTAGAAATGGTCTCGTTCCTTTATATAATAGGCAAGGAATTTTTTGGATTAAGTTGAAGGACTTCTTGATGATATATATGCAACTGCAATTAGAATTGTGATACCAAGGGACCATTGATGGTGTATGTTTCAGAAATAATTCCATGGCCAGACAAAGGACGTTTCTTTTCCTTTGGTCATGATTTTTTTGGGAGAGTGGAAACGGGTATGAAGGTAAAGATCATGGTAAAAAGTATAGGTAATGAGATGCAATTCAAGTTCAAGGTAGATGAACCCATTCCATTTCCAAGGAAATTTGTTGAAAACTACAAAACCAAACTTCAGTTGCATGTAGAGATAACGAATATTGCCAAAAATATTGAAGCACCTATTGTTGGAAAATTTAAAATCCCTGTTGCGCCTGAAAGCATGTCTAATGCTCTAGTTATGAAAATTAATGTTGAACATTCTACAAGTATGGAATTGAAAGAGGCAATTACTTTGAAGAAAAAATGTATGAAAAATCCAGAATGTTCAAAAGTTCAATGGATTTGAATATACAAGTTTTGGAATAAATGATCGAAAACAGTAACAAACAGACACAGTTGGGTGATGAGGGTTCTTCTCAGGATTTGAGAGGAAAAATATATGAATTATACATGTTGAAACGAGAGGCAAAGTTGAGGGATGAAAATCCCTCAAAAAGGTTGGAGAAGGAAGACAAATTTAAGTTGATGGAGAAATTGCTAGAGTAGAATAAAGCAAGCATTGAAGGGAAGAAAAATCATGCTATCCATGTTAGCACTCTAACCCAAACTGCAATGGCTGAATAGGAGGAAACCGATAATTTAATCAAGGAACACACAGTTAACAAGCAAATTAAGAAAGTGACTTTCAAGAATTCTACTCTTGATGTAGTGGTTTATCCTCCATCTTCTAAGGACATGCCAAGGAAAACGAGGCCATCCAAACCAATGCCTTGCGTCACTACTACCGATCCCAATTCTATTTCTTCAAATAAGTGAAGGAATCAATATAGTAGGGATAAAAATAACTTAGTTATATATGTTCCCAAATTTACAGATCTAAAAAAGGAAAATATGAAACCTTCCTTAGAAAAATCTAGTTTTGGTTTTACTTCAGTTTATCAAAAGCCCGGATCTCTTTCTTATGCATAGTAGCAAAATAAGAAAAAAGTTGCAATCAATATACTTCTCTTATATGGATTAATTGCTCTCTATCTGCAAACAATATGAATGAGAAGAAATGATGCAACAAAGATATGATGAAAATCTATGCCAGTGTGAGTGAATTGAAGAGTTTGTTCGGCCCCATGTATGAAATTGGTATACTGAGCCCACTGAAGGCTTCCAAAACCCACAAAAAAAATATCTCTGTTGAAAGTATAACTTTTCTAACAACAATTAAAGAAACAGGAGCAAGCATTGGACCTGACACTACCAAGACGAAAGTTTCTCCTTTGAAGAACATGGAGGATAAAGGTATAGACAAACAGGGTAGTAGTTTCCAATAATCAAATGTTATATAGATAGAAAAGAATAATATGGGTAAGCAAAATCGGATGAACATATCATATGTTCAATGTCATTTATATACAACCCCATATGACCATGTAGAAAAAAGAGGATTTATGACACCAAATTCATCTCCATTGAAAATGCCATTGTTTTCCAAAGACGAAAATACATATAAAAAAGGGGCTTTTAACCAAGGGCCCTGAGTTTCAAGATTAACAAGCAAAAGCTAAATTTTCACATAAAATCAAGAAACCAACCTACAATTATGTAAGGGAAGAATGATATTTTGACTCTAAAGCTACAGAATTCATCGCCCGCCTCTTCAAGAGCCTCCAAGTTCTGTCCACTGCACTTCTATCCATGGAAGCACTAGCAAATACATACCCATATTGTAAACCCTCAACAATTTTTAATGGGCATCACAATTTCCCCAGCTGGCATCAATGGTGGCCAAATAAATGCCCCAAAAACGCTTCTCAGACTCAATTAACAATGATTTGCCTCTCAAAACCAACCAAACCCTACTCAAGTCCCGTCATACCCAATTAACAACCAACGATTCACCTCTCAAAACCAACCAAACCCTTCTCGCTTCCCGCCAAAGGAAAATATTTGGAACCAACGGGCTCGACTGATTATCCGAGTTGTTCGAGGAAGAAATCCCCTCCATGAATGGGAATGTCTCAAGCAGAGTTCGACCATGAATTGTTTTAAGTTGGTGGACATCGGTTCAAAGCGATAATGTGGTGTTTTTGGTCATAGTTCCAAATCCTCGTTATCAATTTACATGTGCATCGTGTACTAACTATAAATGGCGTATACTTTTACATTATGTGTATTACTTTACATACATTTTCAATGCCATGGATTAATCCACCAAGAACCACTATATGGCCCCTATATCTATATGGGTACGACCTCTATATACAAGTTGGGATGGGAGTTGGCCTCTCTATGGACCATACCAACCCAATCAATATCAAATGGAACAAGAGATTAATTGAGGGAGGAATGGGATAGGGAAGGACCCAAACTATAATATGCGAGGTCTACTTCAGGGGGGGTTGTCACACACGCAATCCTTGAATCTATGAGACATGGTGAATCTAGTTGATCATCCAACACTAGCCATGTTAATCATAAACCATGACCTCCAACCCTTATTATAATGACCTCCAACTATATTGTTAATCGTAAACCATGACCTCCAAATATATTGTTAATGTCAACATAAGGGTGTATAACTATATTGTTCATAAACTTATATGACCTCCAACTATGTTGATAAACCATGAACTCAACTTTGTTAAATTGGATCTTCAACCATGGTATAAACTTGAAACTTAATTATCATTAAGTTAATCCACCTTATAATAATTAATTAATTAATAATGTTAATATATCCATCATATAAGTCGTGTTAGCAGTGTTAAAATATCCATGGCATAAGTCATGGACCTAAGGGGATTAATATACTACAAATTAGTTAAATTGATCAACATTAAAAATCCTATGAATTTTTCTTGTAATTATTATTTAGTCACTATCCCTAGAGTAAATCAGTCATTTAAGTTAGTATTTTTAGTTGTGTCACTTACTATCTAGTCATTGTTTTAATCCCACGAGTAAATTAGTCATTTCAGTTAGTCACTTTTAGTCGTGTCATTGAAAATTGCTCAAATTTTGTAGTATTTAGCTTTAAAAAACTGTCCCGACTAACTTTTTTGGTCGTGTAGTCATAAATTTGCCAAATTGTACTAGTGTTAGAATATAAAGCTAATATAAAAGACTTAGGCATGTTAAGAAAGTCATTTAGTGACTTTAGGTTGCTTTATGTTTAATTGTTGTATTGATGACCTAAAGGACACAAGTGATTTTAGGGTTTGAGAAGTTACATTTTTTGTCGTCTCATTATTATAAAGATAATATTTTATCTTTATGTTATAATTCAAGATCCATTTCTTTATTTTAGTTTCCTCTTTGTGTTTTGGTTTCTTTGTGTTTTTGGGTTCTTTATATGTTTAGTTTTTGTAATATGGTATCAAAGCCACAATGAGAGGAATTTGAAGTGAAGAAAGAGAATGGTCTAGGTATTTCCAAGTTCATTGATGAACCAAGGGACTTTATTTGATGCACACCGAGAATCCTAAGGAGTTTCAGACTAGCCAAAACTAGATTTGACAGTTCAAAGAAAACCTTTGTTTTTTTGGGCATTCTTTTAGCATATTCAATAGGAATTTGTTTGATTTTTTGTAGTATACGGTAGCTATAATAGTTGTGGCCAGTATTATTTTCTATTTTTTCATGCTATGTAGTGTGAAAGAGAACAATACATATTTTGTGCAGTTTAGTCTTTATTTCGACAATTTCATCCACAAACTTATTTGATAAATTGGCTAGTTTGTGCAACATCATGTTGAATAGTAATTGAATTTTTTTTGGTAAAACTTATATTACTTGGAAATAGCATATGTTAGCCATTTTTTAATACAAGTGTTTGGATCAAATTGTGTTGGGAAAGTATACTTGACTAGAAACAACATGCAAATACTAGGACAAATATGACAAGCAAAAAAGAGAAGCAATAATGCTCATAAAGATATATATGACTAATGAGATGCTTCTATAATTGTAGGATGATGGCATCACGAAGGATGTTGCAATGATTTGGAAGCACTTAGAATACTTGGATGGAGTCTCGAACAAAGGTAGATCCATTTTTCACCAATAAGTAGCTATGTGAAAGAAACTTGGGAAAGTACTCCCATGAAAAAGAAATGATGACCATACTTCACGCAGTTTAGACATGGCACTCATATTTAATCGAACAACATTTTCAAATCAATACCAACCATCATAGTCTCAAATATATCCTAGAACAATAGTTTTCCTCCCCGGAGAAGCATAAATGGGTTACTAAGATGTTGGGGTATGACTATGAGATTACATGTAAGAAGGGCCACGAAAATGTGGTGGTGGATGCTTTGTATCGACAATGAGGAGGGTTCCCTATTTGCATTATCCTTACTAATTCCAAGGTGGATTGATGAATCACATCAGAATGGTTGGCCAATGACGCAATCAAGCAACTCATCAAATGGATCCAGGAAGACCCAAACCCTTTGCCTAGGTATACATGGCACCAAGATACCTTGAGGTACAAGGAGTGCATTTTTCTCACCTCAGTTTCAACTTTAAAACAATGAATCTTAGAGGAGCTACTTTCATCAGCCACAGCAGGCCACTGGGGATTTCACAAAACCTATGAATGAATTAAGTTGTTGTTCTTTTGGGGAGGCATGAAAAATGGCATCCAAAACTTTTTCATTGCATATAACACTTGTCAACACCATATGGGAGAAACAATAAAGTTACCTGGTGATTCACAACCACTTCCAATCCCCCAAAATATTTAGATGGACATCTTTATGTATTTCATAGTCGTGCCTCCTAAATCAGTCCATAAATATATCATTATGATTGTAGTAGTTCACTTGACCAAATATGCTCATTTTTGTGCTTTATACACCCTTTTACCCCATCAATCATGGTAGAAGTCTTCATGTATCATATTTTTATGCTACATGGCATGCCTACTTTTATTGTATCTAATTGGGACCCTACCTCCACAAGTAATTTTTGGAAATCATTGTTTAAACTTCAGGGTACCTAGTTGAATCTCAACACATCATATCAACCCTGAAAAAATATTCAAATGAAAGAATTAAATAAGTGATTGGGAACATATTTTAGATTCATTGCGTCAGATAGGCCACACCACTAGGCACAATGGATTCCTCTAGTAGAGTGTTTTTATAATACCACCTATCACAACTCCACCAATATGACACCATATGAAGTAGCATATGGCAAAAATCCTCTATCATTGATTTCTTATTTGCAAGACTCCTCCAAGGTTCAATCCATAGAAAACACCCTTTTCCCAAAGCCTCTATTCTCTACACCCTTAAGGACAATTTGTTCATGGCTCAAAATTGGATGAAACAACAAACATATCAACATCACTCTAAGAATTCCTTTGAAGCAGGGAATTAGGTGTTTCTTCGACTCCAACATTATAAGCAAACATCTCTAAAAAATTATCTTCGCCATAAGATTTATTCGAAGTTCTAGGGACCCTACACAATCATACAATGCATTAGACCAATGTCCTGCAAACTAGATTTTCCATATCACCCAGTATTTCATGGATCTTGCCCAAAAGGAGTGGTGGGTTCTAATTGTAAATTCTAGACCAAATTACCAGGATTGGATGAAGAATGCTCCATTTGGCTTCGGCTGGAAGTAGTATTCGATTCCCAATAATGTCAATTGTGTAGGTGTTATGAACCCGTGTCGACCCTTCTCTTTACTTTGTTAGTATATTGTTGTTGGACGCATATGCTTTGTAAGTCGTCCCGTAGTATTTGTTGATCCATAGTTTGTATTAGCCCATGGTATTGACCCATAGTATTGGACGCCTATGCTTTGTAATTTGTCCCGTAGTATTATATGTTCCATGGTATTGACCCATAGTATTGGGCACAGAGTTAGTATATAAGTGCGTGTTGAGGCCAATGAAGGACCATGAAGTTATTTTGTATTGAGATTGATCAAAGGAGGTTTCTCCCTCGAAGTGGCCCGCGATCAATAAAAATATTTTGTGATCTGATATATCGTGTATTTTATCAATTAATTGTTGCAGGTTCTTCACATCTGGTATCATAGCACTTTCTTGGGCTCGTTGGCTGAAATTTATGCCAATTTTTTTTTTTGCATCTATTGCAGGTTCAGATCTAGGAATAATCCCTATCCGCTTAACAATGGGAAGTACTTGGGCATAAGCCCTAAAACTCATTGTGAGGAGTACCACAGGAACCCCGAAGTAGTTGGCCCATTGAGAGGACCTTCCAGCGAAAAGGGCAACGACCCCTACCTGATTGACTAGTTCCCACCCGTGAGGTAAACCAAGAATTGTCGTTTGCGGCAAAGCGGTTATCAGTTTTACCTTAGCCGTGGAGTGAGGGGTACTTCCCCAATATGCAAGCCATTGGACAACATCGGTGGCTTAGTGAATCCCTTGAACCATTAGGAAGTTGAGCATACCTGGGGTCCACATCTATTTTTAATTGCTAAATCGCAGATTTCCTCTGTCCAGAACTGTTGCCAATCACTTCTGCGTCATTGCAGATCCAGATCCATAGCCTTTGCAGATCCATTCCGTTACAGATCCATTCCGTTGCAGATCTATTCGCCATATATCCCTTGTTTTAACTCCGTTTCCCTTGAAACTTCACTGACACCCCTGCAATCCCATTCTGCATATTTTATTCCTAAGGACCTTATCCCAAATTCCACTTCCCAAAGCTAGAAATCCCACATTTCTCTATTTTTAGGGTTTGCCATAACTTCTTCGATTTTCACCCAATCGCCTTCAAATTTTGCCAAAGTGTTCATTTCCTATTTCTACTTCTTTGTCCCTCTCTGACATCCCCATTTTCTGCTTCCCTGTCCATCAGAAAGTGTCCAAAACCTAGTCAAACCCCAATTACCCATCAGAGTTTTTCCCAAATCCAAATTTTCCCTTACTAAAGAAGCTTTTGTTTTTGTTCTTCTACCCATTCAAAAAAAAAAAACTCATGGTTATGGTTTTCACCCACACATGAGCACAAATCATGGATGAAGAACTTGCAACCCTCAAAACCAAGCTCCGAGATTTGGATGAAAAATTTCTCAGCCTTCATCTTCAGCATTCAACCATGAACAATAAACGATAGCCAGACATTGGGTTCTCTTCTTCCAACAATTTTCGTGGGCTGAAGCTTGATTTTCCTCGCTTCAATGGTAATGATCTGACTGGATGGATATACTGGGCAGAACAATATTTCAGTCTACACAATACTTTTGATGTCCACAAAGCTCCATTTACATCCTTTCATTTGGAATAGGAAGCCCTTCAATGGCACCGTTGGTACATCAAGGCTCATGACAAGCCAAAATGGATAGATTTTTTCCAACTCCTTTTGAAACGATTTGGTCCTAGTGCTTTTGATGACTTCATAGGAGCACTCACTAAACTTCACCAAATTGGCACTGTGAGAGAGTATCAGACTGAATTTGAGAAACTCGCCAATCACACAGAAGGATTGTCTGATGACTTCTATAGGAGTTGTTTTATCAGTGGTCTTAAGGATGAAATCCGCTCAGAGGTTAAAATGTTTTGTCCCAACACAATGATGGAAGTCCTAGGGTTGGCTAAGTTGGAGGAGGACAAGATCACAACCCAACAATGCTCCAAATCCACTTTTGTTCCATTCATAAATATGGTTTCCCAACGACCTCCCATCACACCAACTCCTCGCGCAACTCCTATCAAGCATTTATCTGAAGCAGAGATGCAGGCACGTAGAGAAAAAGTTCTTTGTTATAGTTGTGATGATAAATTCACTCGGGGACAGATGTGTTGAGAAACAACTCTATCTCTTGGATGTGGATTCTCCACCTGTCTCTGAACTTGGTGAAGAAGCTCCAGATACGCTAGATGATCAGGTTGACATTCAACAGCCTCCTATTGACCCTCCGTCTCCGGAAGACCACCCAAAGATATCTCTCGATGCTTTAGCCGGAGTCACCACCCCACAAACAATGCGGGTTAGGGGTTACTTCAAGAAGCTCCCTCTTACAATACTCATTGATTCTGGTAGCACTCATAACTTCATTGACCCTCGGATTGCCAAACAGACTGATTGTTTTGTCCATCCTTGCTCCAACTTTGAAGTCATGATTTCCAATGGGGGCACCTTACCTTGCAAGGGGAAGTGTCGCAATGTGTGTATATCTATGGAAGATTATAAACTACGCTTTGACATGTCCTTAGGTGGATGTGATGTGGTTTTGGGCGCTCAATGGTTGTGCACAATTGGCCCCATCTTATGGGATTTTGCTGAAATTTGGATGCAGTTTTCAATTAATGGGAAAAAACACACATTTACGAGCTTGCAACTAGGGTCTCTCCGCATCATTAGTTCACATCGCTTGGAAAAGATCCTTAATAAGAATTCACATGGTGTCATCGCTTAGCTCCATTCAATTCAGATGCACCCATCACCGATCTCCACTCCTCCCTTGGATAGATATGCAGGTATCTTTGCTGAACCAGTGGGATTGTTGCCTTCAAGAGACCTTTCCGGTAAGAATTTAGCCGCCTCTACATCTGAGAAGGAAATTATGGCTATTTTGAATGCAGTACAGAAGTGGCAGCCATACCTATTAGGGAAGTATTTCTGCATAAAGGCTGATCACCAAAGTTTGAAAAATTTCTTGGAACAACGGGTCTCCTCCCCAGCACACCTAAAATGGGTTAGCCAACTCATGGGTTCTACATATGAGATCACTTACAAGAAGGGTAAGGACAATCTGGTGGCGGATGCTCCTTATCGCAAAATTGATGACCCAGTTTCTCTTTCAGCTATTTCTATGCTTTTTCCAAATTGGTTGCAATCTGTTCAACAAGGCTATGAATTCTATTAACTCCATGCTTCTCCATTGGCAGGGCACTCTGGGATCCTCAAAAAATATGACCGGGAATAGTGTAACTTCTTTTAGCAGGGACTGAAAATGAAAATTCAATAGATGGTGGCTGAATGTGATACTTTCCAGGTCAACAAGGGTGAAACGACATTCCTTCTGGGATTGCTTGAACCCTTTCCCATCCCTACACAGATTTGGACAGACATTTCTATGGATTTCCTTGAAGAGCTCCGGTGGTACAATACCACATCTAAAATGACTCTATATGAAGCAATCTATGGTCATGCACCGCTAGTTCTTCTTCCATACACCCTCAGCAGTTCACCAGTTCAGGAAATTGACTCAGTTCTTCGAAACCGCGATCAGATTCTTCTCATTTTACAGGATAATCTTCACATGGCAATAATTCGAATGAAACAAGTGGAATGACATAATCACTAAATCATAACTTTTCTATAGTCACAACAGTTTTTTATGTGACTATGACAAGCCATTTTTTGAACTAAGTGGAATGACAAAATCACTAAATCATAACTCTGTTATTCTATGTTTTGAGCAAAGACCACTATAAGAGCTCATGGGAACTTTTTTCCATTGCATCTCTCAAGTGGTAATGCTTTCTATCGAAAAAAATCATCCTTCTAACCAAATAGTCCACAACAATGAGAAAACTGGGAATTTTTGGGCCTTCAAATATCAAGAGATATTTGTCTTGATATTTGGAAAATTTTGGATGTTAGAATCACGTTAGAATATAAGGGAGGTCATAATATGTACTAATAAAAGTGGAGTCTTTCACTCCTAGTCCTATGTCTCTGAAAGTAGAAATGGTCTCGTTCCTTTATATAATAGGCAAGGAATTTTTTGGATTAAGTTGAAGGACTTCTTGATGATATATATGCAACTGCAATTAGAATTGTGATACCAAGGGACCATTGATGGTGTATGTTTCAGAAATAATTCCATGGCCAGACAAAGGACGTTTCTTTTCCTTTGGTCATGATTTTTTTGGGAGAGTGGAAACGGGTATGAAGGTAAAGATCATGGTAAAAAGTATAGGTAATGAGATGCAATTCAAGTTCAAGGTAGATGAACCCATTCCATTTCCAAGGAAATTTGTTGAAAACTACAAAACCAAACTTCAGTTGCATGTAGAGATAACGAATATTGCCAAAAATATTGAAGCACCTATTGTTGGAAAATTTAAAATCCCTGTTGCGCCTGAAAGCATGTCTAATGCTCTAGTTATGAAAATTAATGTTGAACATTCTACAAGTATGGAATTGAAAGAGGCAATTGCTTTGAAGAAAAAATGTATGAAAAATCCAGAATGTTCAAAAGTTCAATGGATTTGAATATACAAGTTTTGGAATAAATGATCGAAAACAGTAACAAACAGACACAGTTGGGTGATGAGGGTTCTTCTCAGGATTTGAGAGGAAAAATATATGAATTATACATGTTGAAACGAGAGGCAAAGTTGAGGGATGAAAATCCCTCAAAAAGGTTGGAGAAGGAAGACAAATTTAAGTTGATGGAGAAATTGCTAGAGTAGAATAAAGAAAGCATTGAAGGGAAGAAAAATCATGCTATCCATGTTAGCACTCTAACCCAAACTGCAATGGTTGAATAGGAGGAAACCGATAATTTAATCAAGGAACACACAGTTAACAAGCAAATTAAGAAAGTGACTTTCAAGAATTCTACTCTTGATGTAGTGGTTTATCCTCCATCTTCTAAGGACATGCCAAGGAAAACGAGGCCATCCAAACCAATGCCTTGCGTCACTACTACCGATCCCAATTCTATTTCTTCAAATAAGTGAAGGAATCAATATAGTAGGGATAAAAATAACTTAGTTATACATGTTCCCAAATTTACAGATCTAAAAAAGGAAAATATGAAACCTTCCTTAGAAAAATCTAGTTTTGGTTTTACTTCAGTTTATCAAAAGCCCGGATCTCTTTCTTATGCATAGTAGCAAAATAAGAAAAAAGTTGCAATCAATATACTTCTCTTATACGGATTAATTGCTCTCTATCTGCAAACAATATGAATGAGAATAAATGATGCAACAAAGATATGATGAAAATCTATGCCAGTGTGAGTGAATTGAAGAGTTTGTTCGGCCCCATGTATGAAATTGGTATACTGAGCCCACTGAAGGCTTCCAAAACCCACAAAAAAAATATCTCTGTTGAAAGTATAACTTTTCTAACAACAATTAAAGAAACAGGAGCAAGCATTGGACCTGACACTACCAAGACGAAAGTTTCTCCTTTGAAGAACATGGAGGATAAAGGTATAGACAAACAGGGTAGTAGTTTCCAATAATCAAATGTTATATAGATAGAAAAGAATAATATGGGTAAGCAAAATCGGATGAACATATCATATGTTCAATGTCATTTATATACAACCCCATATGACCATGTAGAAAAAAGAGGATTTATGACACCAAATTCATCTCCATTGAAAATGCCATTGTTTTCCAAAGACGAAAATACATATAAAAAAGGGGCTTTTAACCAAGGGCCCTGAGTTTCAAGATTAACAAGCAAAAGCTAAATTTTCACATAAAATCAAGAAACCAACCTACAATTATGTAAGGGAAGAATGATATTTTGACTCTAAAGCTACAGAATTCATCGCCCGCCTCTTCAAGAGCCTCCAAGTTCTGTCCACTGCACTTCTATCCATGGAAGCACTAGCAAATACATACCCATATTGTAAACCCTCAACAATTTTTAATGGGCATCACAATTTCCCCAGCTGGCATCAATGGTGGCCAAATAAATGCCCCAAAAACGCTTCTCAGACTCAATTAACAATGATTTGCCTCTCAAAACCAACCAAACCCTACTCAAGTCCCGTCATACCCAATTAACAACCAACGATTCACCTCTCAAAACCAACCAAACCCTTCTCGCTTCCCGCCAAAGGAAAATATTTGGAACCAACGGGCTCGACTGATTATCCGAGTTGTTCGAGGAAGAAATCCCCTCCATGAATGGGAATGTCTCAAGCAGAGTTCGACCATGAATTGTTTTAAGTTGGTGGACATCGGTTCAAAGCGATAATGTGGTGTTTTTGGTCATAGTTCCAAATCCTCGTTATCAATTTACATGTGCATCGTGTACTAACTATAAATGGCGTATACTTTTACATTATGTGTATTACTTTACATACATTTTCAATGCCATGGATTAATCCACCAAGAACCACTATATGGCCCCTATATCTATATGGGTACGACCTCTATATACAAGTTGGGATGGGAGTTGGCCTCTCTATGGACCATACCAACCCAATCAATATCAAATGGAACAAGAGATTAATTGAGGGAGGAATGGGATAGGGAAGGACCCAAACTATAATATGCGAGGTCTACTTCAGGGGGGGTTGTCACACACGCAATCCTTGAATCTATGAGACATGGTGAATCTAGTTGATCATCCAACACTAGCCATGTTAATCATAAACCATGACCTCCAACCCTTATTATAATGACCTCCAACTATATTGTTAATCGTAAACCATGACCTCCAAATATATTGTTAATGTCAACATAAGGGTGTATAACTATATTGTTCATAAACTTATATGACCTCCAACTATGTTGATAAACCATGACCTCAACTTTGTTAAATTGGATCTTCAACCATGGTATAAACTTGAAACTTAATTATCATTAAGTTAATCCACCTTATAATAATTAATTAATTAATAATGTTAATATATCCATCATATAAGTCGTGTTAGCAGTGTTAAAATATCCATGGCATAAGTCATGGACCTAAGGGGATTAATATACTACAAATTAGTTAAATTGATCAACATTAAAAATCCTATGAATTTTTCTAGTAATTATTATTTAGTCACTATCCCTAGAGTAAATCAGTCATTTAAGTTAGTATTTTTAGTTGTGTCACTTACTATCTAGTCATTGTTTTAATCCCACGAGTAAATTAGTCATTTCAGTTAGTCACTTTTAGTCGTGTCATTGAAAATTGCTCAAATTTTGTAGTATTTAGCTTTAAAAAACTGTCCCGACTAACTTTTTTGGTCGTGTAGTCATAAATTTGCCAAATTGTACTAGTGTTAGAATATAAAGCTAATATAAAAGACTTAGGCATGTTAAGAAAGTCATTTAGTGACTTTAGGTTGCTTTATGTTTAATTGTTGTATTGATGACCTAAAGGACACAAGTGATTTTAGGGTTTGAGAAGTTACATTTTTTGTCGTCTCATTATTATAAAGATAATATTTTATCTTTATGTTATAATTCAAGATCCATTTCTTTATTTTAGTTTCCTCTTTGTGTTTTGGTTTCTTTGTGTTTTTGGGTTCTTTATATGTTTAGTTTTTGTAATATGGTATCAAAGCCACAATGAGAGGAATTTGAAGTGAAGAAAGAGAATGGTCTAGGTATTTCCAAGTTCATTGATGAACCAAGGGACTTTATTTGATGCACACCGAGAATCCTAAGGAGTTTCAGACTAGCCAAAACTAGATTTGACAGTTCAAAGAAAACCTTTGTTTTTTTGGGCATTCTTTTAGCATATTCAATAGGAATTTGTTTGATTTTTTGTAGTATACGGTAGCTATAATAGTTGTGGCCAGTATTATTTTCTATTTTTTCATGCTATGTAGTGTGAAAGAGAACAATACATATTTTGTGCAGTTTAGTCTTTATTTCGACAATTTCATCCACAAACTTATTTGATAAATTGGCTAGTTTGTGCAACATCATGTTGAATAGTAATTGAATTTTTTTTGGTAAAACTTATATTACTTGGAAATAGCATATGTTAGCCATTTTTTAATACAAGTGTTTGGATCAAATTGTGTTGGGAAAGTATACTTGACTAGAAACAACATGCAAATACTAGGACAAATATGACAAGCAAAAAAGAGAAGCAATAATGCTCATAAAGATATATATGACTAATGAGATGCTTCTATAATTGTAGGATGATGGCATCACGAAGGATGTTGCAATGATTTGGAAGCACTTAGAATACTTGGATGGAGTATCGAACAAAGGTAGATCCATTTTTCACCAATAAGTAGCTATGTGAAAGAAACTTGGGAAAGTACTCCCATGAAAAAGAAATGATGACCATACTTCACGCAGTTTAGACATGGCACTCATATTTAATCGAACAACATTTTCAAATCAATACCAACCATCATAGTCTCAAATATATCCTAGAACAATAGTTTTCCTCCCCGGAGAAGCATAAATGGGTTACTAAGATGTTGGGGTATGACTATGAGATTACATGTAAGAAGGGCCACGAAAATGTGGTGGTGGATGCTTTGTATCGACAATGAGGAGGGTTCCCTATTTGCATTATCCTTACTAATTCCAAGGTGGATTGATGAATCACATCAGAATGGTTGGCCAATGACGCAATCAAGCAACTCATCAAATGGATCCAGGAAGACCCAAACCCTTTGCCTAGGTATACATGGCACCAAGATACCTTGAGGTACAAGGAGTGCATTTTTCTCACCTCAGTTTCAACTTTAAAACAATGAATCTTAGAGGAGCTACTTTCATCAGCCACAGCAGGCCACTGGGGATTTCACAAAACCTATGAATGAATTAAGTTGTTGTTCTTTTGGGGAGGCATGAAAAATGGCATCCAAAACTTTTTCATTGCATATAACACTTGTCAACACCATATGGGAGAAACAATAAAGTTACCTGGTGATTCACAACCACTTCCAATCCCCCAAAATATCTAGATGGACATCTTTATGTATTTCATAGTCGTGCCTCCTAAATCAGTCCATAAATATATCATTATGATTGTAGTAGTTCACTTGACCAAATATGCTCATTTTTGTGCTTTATACACCCTTTTACCCCATCAATCATGGTAGAAGTCTTCATGTATCATATTTTTATGCTACATGGCATGCCTACTTTTATTGTATCTAATTGGGACCCTACCTCCACAAGTAATTTTTGGAAATCATTGTTTAAACTTCAGGGTACCTAGTTGAATCTCAACACATCATATCAACCCTGAAAAAATATTCAAATGAAAGAATTAAATAAGTGATTGGGAACATATTTTAGATTCATTGCGTCAGATAGGCCACACCACTAGGCACAATGGATTCCTCTAGTAGAGTGTTTTTATAATACCACCTATCACAACTCCACCAATATGACACCATATGAAGTAGCATATGGCAAAAATCCTCTATCATTGATTTCTTATTTGCAAGACTCCTCCAAGGTTCAATCCATAGAAAACACCCTTTTCCCAAAGCCTCTATTCTCTACACCCTTAAGGACAATTTGTTGATGGCTCAAAATTGGATGAAACAACAAACATATCAACATCACTCTAAGAATTCCTTTGAAGCAGGGAATTAGGTGTTTCTTCGACTCCAACATTATAAGCAAACATCTCTAAAAAATTATCTTCGCCATAAGATTTATTCGAAGTTCTAGGGACCCTACACAATCATACAATGCATTAGACCAATGTCCTGCAAACTAGATTTTCCATATCACCCAGTATTTCATGGATCTTGCCCAAAAGGAGTGGTGGGTTCTAATTGTAAATTCTAGACCAAATTACCAGGATTGGATGAAGAATGCTCCATTTGGCTTCGGCTGGAAGTAGTATTCGATTCCCAATAATGTCAATTGTGTAGGTGTTATGAACCCGTGTCGACCCTTCTCTTTACTTTGTTAGTATATTGTTGTTGGACGCATATGCTTTGTAAGTCGTCCCGTAGTATTTGTTGATCCATAGTTTGTATTAGCCCATGGTATTGACCCATAGTATTGGACGCCTATGCTTTGTAATTTGTCCCGTAGTATTATATGTTCCATGGTATTGACCCATAGTATTGGGCACAGAGTTAGTATATAAGTGCGTGTTGAGGCCAATGAAGGACCATGAAGTTATTTTGTATTGAGCTTGATCAAAGGAGGTTTCTCCCTCGAAGTGGCCCGCGATCAATAAAAATATTTTGTGATCTGATATATCGTGTATTTTATCAATTAATTGTTGCAGGTTCTTCACATCTGGTATCATAGCACTTTCTTGGGCTCGTTGGCTGAAATTTATGCCAAATTTTTTTTTTGCATCTATTGCAGGTTCAGATCTAGGAATAATCCCTATCCGCTTAACAATGGGAAGTACTTGGGCATAAGCCCTAAAAATCATTGTGAGGAGTACCACAGGAACCCCGAAGTAGTTGGCCCATTGAGAGGACCTTCCAGCGAAAAGGGCAACGACCCCTACCTGATTGACTAGTTCCCACCCGTGAGGTAAACCAAGAATTGTCGTTTGCGGCAAAGCGGTTATAAGTTTTACCTTAGCCGTGGAGTGAGGGGTACTTCCCCAATATGCAAGCCATTGGACAACATCGGTGGCTTAGTGAATCCCTTGAACCATTAGGAAGTTGAGCATACCTGGGGTCCACATCTATTTTTAATTGCTAAATCGCAGATTTCCTCTGTCCAGAACTGTTGCCAATCACTTCTGCGTCATTGCAGATCCAGATCCATAGCCTTTGCAGATCCATTCCGTTACAGATCCATTCCATTGCAGATCTATTCGCCATATATCCCTTGTTTTAACTCTGTTTCCCTTGAAACTTCACTGACACCCCTGCAATCCCATTCTGCATATTTTATTCCTAAGGACCTTATCCCAAATTCCACTTCCCAAAGCTAGAAATCCCACATTTCTCTATTTTTAGGGTTTGCCATAACTTCTTCGATTTTCACCCAATCGCCTTCAAATTTTGCCAAAGTGTTCATTTCCTATTTCTACTTCTTTGTCCCTCTCTGACATCCCCATTTTCTGCTTCCCTGTCCATCAGAAAGTGTCCAAAACCTAGTCAAACCCCAATTACCCATCAGAGTTTTTCCCAAATCCAAATTTTCCCTTACTAAAGAAGCTTTTGTTTTTGTTCTTCTACCCATTCAAAAAAAAAAACTCATGGTTATGGTTTTCACCCACACATGAGCACAAATCATGGATGAAGAACTTGCAACCCTCAAAACCAAGCTCCGAGATTTGGATGAAAAATTTCTCAGCCTTCATCTTCAGCATTCAACCATGAACAATAAACGATAGCCAGACATTGGGTTCTCTTCTTCCAACAATTTTCGTGGGCTGAAGCTTGATTTTCCTCGCTTCAATGGTAATGATCTGACTGGATGGATATACTGGGCAGAACAATATTTCAGTCTACACAATACTTTTGATGTCCACAAAGCTCCATTTACATCCTTTCATTTGGAATAGGAAGCCCTTCAATGGCACCGTTGGTACATCAAGGCTCATGACAAGCCAAAATGGATAGATTTTTTCCAACTCCTTTTGAAACGATTTGGTCCTAGTGCTTTTGATGACTTCATAGGAGCACTCACTAAACTTCACCAAATTGGCACTGTGAGAGAGTATCAGACTGAATTTGAGAAACTCGCCAATCACACAGAAGGATTGTCTGATGACTTCTATAGGAGTTGTTTTATCAGTGGTCTTAAGGATGAAATCCGCTCAGAGGTTAAAATGTTTTGTCCCAACACAATGATGAAATTCCTAGGGTTGGCTAAGTTGGAGGAGGACAAGATCACAACCCAACAATGCTCCAAATCCACTTTTGTTCCATTCATAAATATGGTTTCCCAACGACCTCCCATCACACCAACTCCTCGCGCAACTCCTATCAAGCATTTATCTGAAGCAGAGATGCAGGCACGTAGAGAAAAAGTTCTTTGTTATAGTTGTGATGATAAATTCACTCGGGGACAGATGTGTTGAGAAACAACTCTATCTCTTGGATGTGGATTCTCCACCTGTCTCTGAACTTGGTGAAGAAGCTCCAGATACACTAGATGATCAGGTTGACATTCAACAGCCTCCTGTTGACCCTCCGTCTCCGGAAGACCACCCAAAGATATCTCTCGATGCTTTAGCCGGAGTCACCACCCCACAAACAATGCGGGTCAGGGGTTACTTAAAGAAGCTCCCTCTTACAATACTCATTGATTCTGGTAGCACTCATAACTTCATTGACCCTCGGATTGCCAAACAGACTGATTGTTTTGTCCATCCTTGCTCCAACTTTGAAGTCATGATTTCCAATGGGGGCACCTTACCTTGCAAGGGGAAGTGTCGCAATGTGTGTATATCTATGGAAGATTATAAACTACGCTTTGACATGTCCTTAGGTGGATGTGATGTGGTTTTGGGCGCTCAATGGTTGTGCACAATTGGCCCCATCTTATGGGATTTTGCTGAAATTTGGATGCAGTTTTCAATTAATGGGAAAAAACACACATTTACGAGCTTGCAACTAGGGTCTCTCCGCATCATTAGTTCACATCGCCTGGAAAAGATCCTTAATAAGAATTCACATGGTGTCATCGCTTAGCTCCATTCAATTCAGATGCACCCATCACCGATCTCCACTCCTCCCTTGGATAGATATGCAGGTATCTTTGCTGAACCAGTGGGATTGTTGCCTTCAAGAGACCTTTCCGGTAAGAATTTAGCCGCCTCTACATCTGAGAAGGAAATTATGGCTATTTTGAATGCAGTACAGAAGTGGCAGCCATACCTATTAGGGAAGTATTTCTGCATAAAGACTGATCACCAAAGTTTGAAAAATTTCTTGGAACAACGAGTCTCCTCCCCAGCACACCTAAAATGGGTTAGCCAACTCATGGGTTCTACATATGAGATCACTTACAAGAAGGGTAAGGACAATCTGGTGGCGGATGCTCCTTATCGCAAAATTGATGACCCAGTTTCTCTTTCAGCTATTTCTATGCTTTTTCCAAATTGGTTGCAATCTGTTCAACAAGGCTATGAATTCTATTAACTCCATGCTTCTCCATTGGCAGGGCACTCTGGGATCCTCAAAAAATATGACCGGGAATAGTGTAACTTCTTTTAGCAGGGACTGAAAATGAAAATTCAATAGATGGTGGCTGAATGTGATACTTTCCAGGTCAACAAGGGTGAAACGACATTCCTTCTGGGATTGCTTGAACCCTTTCCCATCCCTACACAGATTTGGACAGACATTTCTATGGATTTCCTTGAAGAGCTCCGGTGGTACAATACCACATCTAAAATGACTCTATATGAAGCAATCTATGGTCATGCACCGCTAGTTCTTCTTCCATACACCCTCAGCAGTTCACCAGTTCAGGAAATTGACTCAGTTCTTCGAAACCGCGATCAGATTCTTCTCATTTTACAGGATAATCTTCACATGGCAATAATTCGAATGAAACAACAAGCCGATCAACACCGTTTTGAGCGCATTTTTCAAGCAGGTGATATGGTTCTTCTTCGTCTACAGCCTTTCAAGCAATCCTCCCTGAAACTCAAAAGGCGTCAGCTTCTCTCTCAATCTATCACAGAGGTATCAATTTAGTGGCACAGAATGCAACTAGAGGATGCTACAGGGGAACCACTCCTTCGGATTCCGCATCAATTTCCCCATCTAAAGCTTTGAGGACAAATATTTTTATAAGGGAGAGGGGATGTTAGGAACCCATGTTAACCCTTATCTTTAATTTGTTTGTATATTGTTGTTGTACGGATATGCTTTGTAAGTCGTCCCGTAGTATTTGTTGATCCATAGTTTGTATTAGCCCATGGTATTGGCCCATAGTATTGGACACATATGCTTTGTAAGTCGTCCTGTAGTATTATATGTTCCATGGTATTGACCCATAGTATTGGGCATAGAGTTAGTATATAAGTGTGTGTTGAGGACAATGAAGGATCATGCATTTATTTTGTATTGAGTTTTCCCCCTCGAAGTGGACCGCGATCAATAAAAATATTCTGTTGTCTGATATATCGTGTATTTCATCAATTAATTGTTGCAGGTTCTTCATAGCAGGCATGCAATCAAAGATGTCTTGATCCAATGGAAACATATGCAACTAGAATATGCCACTTGGGAACCAACTTGGATTTTGCAGCAATTTCCACTCCTTTAGCCTCGATAACAAAAAAAATTAAGGGAAGGGCATGTTAGGGTCCTACCCTAACCCCGCTTACTTTAATAGTTAGTCAATTAATGTACACATCCATCTCTTTTGAATAAGGTCGAGTCGTTAGTAGTCAGAAGTTAATGTAAGAAGAGTCTCTCTATTAATTAAGGACACTAAGAATTTGGTACTTATTAATTATTTGGCCATGTCAAGTAGTTAGGGTTTTGGACCTTGGAAGCCTATTTAAAGAGCTAGAAGGCTATGAATTGTTTTATGAAGAGAAAATTATATTGGAGCTTTGCTCAAGTGAAAGGTCGCCCAACCTTAAAAGGTGCATGAACAATGCTTCCATATTTTAATATCATAATACAAGATCCATTTCGGTTGCATTTATTTTCTTATTCTCACTATTATGTTAATTTGCACTATAATATTGGAATTCTGACTTTATTTATCTATGTTTATGTTGATACCACACTAATCTACAGGATTAAGTCCACCACATAATGTTTGTAAACAACAACCTAAAAAAGCCAAGAAAGATTGAGGCCTTGATGAGAACAACCTCTATCCAAGATTGATCAGGATTAATGAAACAAGGAAAGGAGGTGTATGAAAATGGGAAAAAGGAAAAGATATTACCCCTTTCCAATGATGGTTTTAGTGTTCCTAAATGTTATGTTTTTTTTTTCACTTCCCTACTACTAGTAAGTGCATCAAGTATATGTTGATAAATCCTCAATAATTCTATTATAGGAAGGTGTATCTTCTTGATTCAACAAATCCTAAAATCCATCCAAAAAATCCATAGCTTCTAAATAACTTTTAAAACCCAACATCATTATACTTCCCATGTACTGCATAATCTTGATGTAAATC
This sequence comes from Larix kaempferi, assembly GCA_027924585.1. Classification (NCBI taxonomy): domain Eukaryota; kingdom Viridiplantae; phylum Streptophyta; class Pinopsida; order Pinales; family Pinaceae; genus Larix; species Larix kaempferi. Next base: position 7,888,536 of record BSBM01000431.1, on the reverse strand, counting down.
AACAGTGTATGTCTCAACTTTTGAATGATAACATTTAGCCATGTCTTATGATCCCCCTTAGTGGTGTAATTGGGGGGACTAAGGGCCCATTAAAGTATAATAGTGGAGGTCATTTAATGTAAGGTGGACTAAGTCCACTATGTTTGTTATTATTAGCTAAGGCACATTATTGTAGTTAGTATTGAATAAATGTAATGGGGCCTCATTAAACAAGGCTTACTATGTAATTAAGAGGTTGTTATGGTTAGAGTATCTTGTTATCTATAAATAATGATAGGATCCTCCTTATGATATGTGTGGATGAATATTGTAATTGGAGTATAGCTATAGAGAGGTCACCTAACATTAAAAAACAAGTGAACAAGAGTGGAGTCCTTCCATAAAAGTATCATTTGTAAGGTGTTGACATACCTTAAAGGTTTTGATATTAATAAAGTTTGGAGAATTCCTAATATTTTATGTATGATTTTATATTCATATCTAAGTTATTTAACATTTGGTATCAAATCTCTTTCTTGGGCCCAAAAGACAGTTTTGTTTTCCTTCTATTTTGCAAGTCTTCAAAGGTAAAAAGGGTGTCATGACACTCACATTAGTTTCTAATTTTTTTTGGAAAAAATCGAATAAATTAATTGTAGATCTATATTCTCCTTGTAAAAATAATTTATTACAAAAAAATGCTCAAATTAGAGTTCAAATGAAGAGGATATTGTAGTTTGAAATCTACTCTTATTTTAGGACTTTTCGATGACTGTTGTAAGCCTTGCAAAGCATATAACTTTTTATAGAAGTCTCAAATTATTTCCAGATCAATGCCATTTGATAGAGAATTCTTGGGGCTTTAATATGACATATTATTTGATCTATTTTTTTTTTATTATCAATATCCAATATGCTACAACCCTTTCAAAATTCCACCTTCTAACCCTCACGAAATTGAAGAATGGAAGGGTGGTGGAACATGCCATGGGTGGTACAAATGGATCCGTGACAAAATATTTATACGATATGTGTGTAAATGTGGAAGCTATGAAGAAAACGATTTGAAAATTGGAGGCTCGTATTATAGATGCCATTAGTGACAAGTATAATTAAGAATGATATGTTTGGTAATAGATAAGAGATAAGAGATAAGAGACAAGTGAATAGGGGTGGATTCCTTCCATAAAATGATCAATTGTAATGTATTTCCCTACATTAACGATTTAATATATTAGTAAAGTGTGGACAATTCTCGATATCTTGTGTATGATTTTATATTCAAACCTAAGGTACTTAACACCATGTCATGAACAAAAAATCATGCATGGGTTCACTGATGAAAGAATTTAAAATTCCTGATTCATAACTTTGATATTCTTCTTCATATAAGAGAAAATATGTGCTTTATAAAACATTCACATGATATTAAGAATGTTTACACTCATAAGTCTCATAAACTTCATCATACATGGATTAACCACCAAAATAGACTAGGTCTTTGGAATGCAAAAAATGATCAACACCCTCCTACTCTTTCTCATTCAATTGTTCTTGGGATTGATCTTCAACCATACAACACACAAGTTGAATATGAAACATGGGCTTACTAATAATATAAATTGATATTCTTGATCTATCATTATACTAAACTCAAGCATTGTTTTCTTCCATTCGCCCTTGTTTTCATACTAAAATTCATCAATCCTTTCTTGATTCTTTTTTTATAATCATTTAGATAAGTGAAGGAAAAATAACTATCAAAGACCTCATGAATATCATCTAATTTCCTAAATTCATCATTTTCTTCTATTGATTTGTATATCTATGTTAAATAGAAAGCATTAGAAGCAACATTGATGCAATGGAAATTAGACTTACATGGCATATGCATTGTTGGAGAAGAGGATATGGAATTGTCTTGATTATATTCCTTGACAACAACCTATTCATCATGAAAATATTTCAAAAACTAAGGTTGTCCAAGATTGGAACTACGAAATCATAAGTCAATTTTTGAAGGCACTCATACCCCTCTTCGAAGAAGCAACCAAATTCATTCTCTTCAAAATAATCCTCATATATATAATTATTCAGGTCTCAAAAACCAAGCTCTAGAGTATCAGTATCCTCGTCAGAGTAGCAAGCTTGAGTAGCATTTTTATTTGCTCAAATTTTTTGAACCTCTTCCATGAGAAAATGCATTTGACCCTTCAACTCATTTGTCATTTGTATTAGGTCAATATCCTAGATATATTCCCTAAGAAAATGGATTGGAGCCTTCACATCCTCACACCAAGCTCTTGTATTTTTATCTTTCAATTTTCTTAGGAGCGAAAAAACATCATAATTCATTTTTTAACATCAAGATTATGATCATGTGGAGTTTCCAAGTGAATATTATACACCCTCAATTTAAGTGTAGTAATTTGTGGAATCTGAGGATGCACTTTTGGTAGTTTTTCATCCTTCTTCACCTCAAAGAGTAAGCTAGTATATTTTTTGATGTGGTAGTGAGTAAATCCCAAGAAACAATGCCATTTCGAATGTCTATTGTCGAGATGTTCCCTTTAAGAAGAGAATGATGCTAAGGCATACACTAGAGGTAAAAACCTTCCAAATATAGGCTTCGAATGAAAATTCCTTGCACCAAAGGTGGTAATAACCCTTAATATTTTGAAGATTAAACATTTCAACACATTGTCACTCTATTGTTTATAGACTTCAAATAATCCATAGATATCTGAGCACAATCATAGAAGAATCCTTATCCATTGGATATATTTATCCTATTCATAAAGACATATGTAATTTAAGTGGAAGATTCAAAATATTGAAAGAAACAAAAGTATCCATGAACTTAAGAGTCGTAAGGAAGTCTCATCCATCCACATATTTGATAAAGATAACATACTAGGAATTTGAAAATGAATCCAATAGTTTAAAGGACAAAATATTATAAGAAAAAACACAAATGAGGGTCAAACATTAGAAAAATTATATAGATTATTGATGGGAGGGTGGTACAATTTGAATATGCATACAAGCCTATGATGTTTCTACATTATTTTCAAAACAAAACTCAACATTTGATTGGAAAAGGGGAATAGCCACATAATTGCTTCTTCAACCAACCAAGGATTTTATAATAAATGTGATCATAATATTCACAATCTATGTACATAAAACCAACATGGTGTACAATAGGAAGGTGAAAAAAAATGAAAAATATAGATTTGACTACCCAATTGATGAATCCTCTAGTGTAGTTCCCTATGGATGTGCTCAAAAGTCTCTTTCATTGATGCTCTCTTTGGTCTTGAGATGATGAAGCATATATTCCCCTTCTACTTTGAATATTACTTCTACCTTTATTTTTTCTTTTCATAGTCTTTCTAGTGCTACTAAAGTGAGGAAATTAATGCAACTAAAATTTTGTTTTAATTATTAAACATATTTGATCAATCATCGTGATAGACCACTAGTTCATCTAGTGATAGTGTTTCTATCAACTATCACAATGGAACAATCAAAGAAATGCTCCACAGTTCAACAATAAATGTTAGCCTATAGCACGTCGAGGACACTTAGGCCAGGTTGGAAAATCACGACCAGCACAAACTTGGACGAGGTGGATCCCTGAAATTGTATCCCCGGTTTGTAAGTATGAAAATTATTTTACTGTCTCACTACTAAAAATATGCAACTACTTCATTATTGGTATTTTATGGAATGTAATGGGATGTCATGAATCAAGCACCCACATAAGAAGAAATGAAGCTTGCATTCAAGTGCATGTTTCAAGATGTTGTTGAATGTGTGCAAGTTGTGGGGCAAGATGGAAACCAAACAAATGTTAAATATGAAAATGATATTTATGCTCAAGGTCATTTTGAAAAAATAATTGATGTTTTCTACAAAATCAACTACCTATAATTCAATGTTTTCATGTTTATAATGTGGGAGTGAGTGAGTGATATTGTGCTAGAGGAGAGAGACCTTATGATGGTAATATGATTGTACAATTATCAGATATATGATATATTGCATTTTAAGATTATATTTGGAGTAATTATAATTTTCCTGGTTGTAAACCATAGCTATGCGGAGGTTTCATTGATTTGAAAAAGAACGGAATTGCATTTACATTAAAGGTAGAACAAACAAAATAACCAATATTTTGAAGAAAAGAGGCATGAGAATCACTTTCACCTCTCCAAACACCATTAAGAAAATGGTAGACTCCATAAAATATCCAGTCAAACTAGGTTCATATAAAGGTTTTTACTCCATCTCGTGTTCATGTGGAAAAGTATATATTGCAGAAATGGGAAGATCCATGGAAGTAAGAATGAGGGAACATAACACTAATGTTAGACATGACATACTTAAGAAGGCATTGTTAGCTTATCACTAGCACAATACCAGCCACCAAATTTGTCTAGAAGAGGCAAAAATAATTCCCAACATAGAACACCTTACAAAAAGGAAAGTTCAGGAGAACATAGAAATTGCATTGAACCAAAAGAATCTTAATATAGATTAGGGAACTAAATTAAGTGATACTTGGAAGTCGGTTATCCACCTTCTTCAGAATAAAAAGACAATGAAAACCCTTATGAAGTGAGATAGCCATTAATAATTAAAAACAAACCTAGATTGAAAATAAAAGAAGGAAAATGATTTTGCATTGTATTTATTAGTGACCCGTGAATCATTAGCCTTTGAGCTTCATTTAGTCTCTTGAAGATTATCCAAAAGTTTGGATTGAAACATCGAGCAATAAAAATATCAAACTCATTTATGTTCATTTTCAAATCAGTATAACTTTCCTTTTGTTTCAAGGGTAGAGGTTGCAAATTAGGAAAGTAGGAGATAAGAGGAGGTGATTTCCCAAACCACAGCTTGTCCACCTCAACAAGGTGATAAACAATGATTTAATATTAACATCGAATTACCATTAAATTGTAATCGTGAGTGATAACTATATATCTTTTCACTTTTGTATAGTGGATGTTTGTATAAATTTTGGTAATACCAATCAACCTATATGCATCATGAGATGTATGTTATGTTCCCATATTAAGCAATAAGAATCAACAAAGGAGCAATGTCCACCAAGCACAAACGAGGATGACATGCCTCTTATGAAAAAAATTAAGAATAGAAACCCCATATAAATTTATGTGCAATCAAATTTATTGATATAATATATTTTGTATTGTGATTTTTGTACAATCAACTTTATTAATATAATATATTTTGTAAGTGATCTATCTTATGGAATCTACATGTTTAATTATTTTATATTAATTTCATTTCTTTTGCACTAGATAGATGGGTGATGGGGAATTTAGAGTGACATGAGGGGGGGAGGGGACAAATGGGCTTCCACCTTCACGTGGTTGTCCTTTTCCAATAGAGAATAAATTATTCTCAAAACCAAGTGAAGCTCGAGCAAGTATGCACTTTTCCATCTTCTGCTTTTAATTTCACTGATAGGATATTAAAAATGGTTGAATAAGCAGTGTATTGGTTAGCTAATTATACATCTTATGTGCCCTTATGCAAATTCTACATTTTGATGTTCTTAAAGTGTTGTCCACTTTATGTGCAGTCATTAGCTCTAAGGTTGTTTGGATGATTCAGATTGAAAAATTGTATAGGATATTTTCTCTAGGTGTTGCATCTTTTTAGTTCCTTCTTTTGCAAGCTTAGGTCCAATGGGTCATTCTATGTGATAGATATGCAACAAGTCTCTATTAACTCATTAGGGATTTGCAGTATTGCTATTTCATCATATAACTTTCCTTGTGCTAATGTAATCACATTGCTTCATGTAGATGTCATTTTTTTGATATAATAGATGTCCTTTTTGCATTAATTTGTAGTGGCAGTTGTTTTTATGGGATGTCTTTAAGTAATTAAGGGAACATCACATATTGCTAAAAAATTTGTATTGAATTATATGTTTATCTCATCATGTTTTAAGACATGGAGTAAATCTTACTAATAAGTAGCAAGGTCATTTTTTACTAATTCAATTTAAAGTCTAACTCTAAGGGATTTTATGAGGAAATTATGGAGTTAACTCTTATGAATAGATATAAAGAAAAGCTTCAACAAACTTATTAAAATAGGTAATAATAGATCGAGGAAGGTTATGGAACCATTATAATGCTTAACTAGATAAAGAGTATGGAAGAGTTTAGACATGGTGTCTAGCTAAGATTGGGCACCCTCATATATAGAAACATAGTTGGATAGGTAAGCTTTGGCATCTCTCTTCTCATTAAGAGAGAGGAAAGTATGAACCCTATGACAATTGATTATGGAGTTTACAAATTTTGGGTTCAAGGGAGTCCTAACGAACTCTATAATGATTAAATCTAATGGTTTAGGCTAGGTAATTACAAAGAGAATAGGTACAAATGGTCTTTATAAAGGTATTGTACTAGATAAAAATCCTTGAGAAGAAAATATATATATGTAATTTATATAGGCTAGGGGTAGGTACATGCTATGAAATAAATGTAGAGTGAACTAACTACCTAAACATAATTTCACTAGCTAGACTGCCAAGACCATGAGGGATATATCCAAAAGCAACAAGTAAAATAATGTAAGTATAAGGAGTATAAGTAGCAATAGAAGCACCACCCTATGCACTAGTGTCAATATCATAATAAGGAGGACTAACAAAAGCATGACAAATAGGATCATGGGTTGTAGATGGACCAAGTTGATAGATAAAGAGAGGAGGGTGTATAAGTCGATAGATAAAGAGAGGAGGTGTGTATGAGGAGGTTTAACAAAAAAGTGATAGAATTTAATCAGGTAAGCCCATATAAGGGCTAACTAAATAGCCAAGTCAAAATAGAAATCCACTATATCCATAATAAAATAAATAAATATACATAATTAGGAAGGAGAAGGAAAATGAAAAAGAAGAAAACTAAGCTATTGAAGGGAAACCAATGAAGATAAACACACAATATAAGCAATGAAGGTAAACACATGATATAAGCATACACTTACATCCTTCTAAGGTACTTTTAGGTTAAACTATTCTCCTTGAGATTCTAAAGGATTAATGGAAGCTCAATGGTATATGGTAATAGGTAGGCTTACTAGCTATGTGTTGTACACACAATAAAGCACGTGGGTAGCAAGACTCATATGACAAAAAGTAAGTCTAAAATGAATATTTACTTTATTTACTTTAGGTAATAAATAATAGTAAGATAATATGAGATAAACATCATTGGGGAATAAATCCTCTCTATATTAAGAAAGGTTTGTTTGTGATGAACAAATCCATAAGAGTAGATGGGTAATAATGTAACCAGCATCAATTTTCACTGATCAAAATGAATCGATGCAAGAAATCAAAGTCACGTCTACCTATGTTCGACACCCCCTTGATTGTTTTGTGGCCACCCCTATAGTCCTTTTACAGTTTTGATCTATCAATATATTGTATTTCTTCAAATTCCAAATCACTAATGTTTTTCTTCGTTGTTCTTAAGTACTTGTTTGTTATAGTATTATGGTGGTCTATGTTTGTCTTTTCCTGACTACACTTCATAAACATCATGGTTAGGTTTGTTGTTGATAGGTTGTGGTGCTAAATATCTTAGTTGTTATTGTTGGTTTTGCACCCATCCTTTGAAATCTTATTGTCTAACAAGATCTGAATTTTGAATAAAAACATTGTCGATATGAAAAAGCTAAAATATTGAAACATATTTTTTTGAAATATTTTAGCTTTTTTATATTTGGGAGTACCCTTATAGAAAATACAGATCTTGTTTGGCACTAATATTTCAAAGGACGGATACAAACCCTGCAATAACAACTACAAGATTTAGTACCATAATATGTCAGTGACAAACCCAACCATGATGTTTACGAAGAGCATTCAATGAAAGCCAAAAATTGGTCTTAGACTACACGTCGGAAGACCGATGTTCTCTTTTGTATCACCTACATCTAAGCTACATTTCTGATGATGGGACTTCGAACTAATCATCGCTATACTGAAATCTCGTCATTAGTACACTACAACCCTTCCATGGCCATGCAATAATTTTGATGACCAAACCAATGTCAGGTCATCGATATTTTCTACATGTTTGGTTTATGTCTTCAAAAGATGCATTATCGGTAAAGAAATAAAGAGTGTTGGAATCATGTTTTTGGAGAGTCGCAATATAGGCATCATGATCCCATTATATCTAATATAAAGATAAAACATGGAATTGGTTGATGTTGGAACTACGTCAACATTGTTGTGTTGAAAGATCGATGTTGAGTCCCAAAACTAAATTCAACACTTGTTTTCAAACATTTTTGTTTTGTTTTTTTTTCATGTGGAAAAGCCACTTTCCTGCTATTCCGAAGGAATCAAGGAAATCTCACATGCATGGGAAATATCAACAAACTTCCCCACATATCATGGATGGTAGGTCAAGCAAACCGTCAGCCGAACATCCAAGCTAGAAAATGTCTCAACAGAATTGAACCCGAGTGGATGGAATGAAATCCATCTATCCCCGCCAACAGACCAATGTATCCTTGACTTGTTTTCGAACGTTTAATAGTAACTATTGTCCAATGTTCTTACATAAAAAGTGGTGTTGGTATAAAGTCAAAAAATAACCCTTTTATACTAGTGGTTATTGGCCTCAACATACATTGCTTTGATACAAGCCTCGTCAAAGATCTAAATCATGAACAAGGATAGTTACTTTTGGATCCAATCATGTAATCCCCAACATTTCTAGGACTACATGTTCATATTTTAAGAGTTTTAAGAAGTCTCAACCTTTTAGAAACAATAATGAAAGGACTCAAATCAAATGAACATGTTTCTTTTTAAGAATAAAAATATTTGATATTACAATTTTCCTCCATATCTTATCATATATATCTTGTGATTTCATATACAATAAATGATGTGTAAATACACATTGTATAGATGTAGATTGTATAGACTCAAATGAACGATGAGTCGGCTATCTAAAAATAAGATAAAAATATACTCTATTATTAAAATAATAAAGTAACTCATTAAAGAGAAATAAGTAAGCATCATATATGTTAACAGCCCTCCTCAGAAGGTTGAATGCATGATATTTAAGAGATACAATCACTCATCCCCCTTGATGTTAGCCCTCAAATTTTGTTCATTTCTTAGTCTGATGAATGGGTCCTCCGACAATACCTTGGTGAAGATATTGATCAATAAAGATTTTCAAGGAACATCTTGAATAGCAATATTTCCCTCTTGGAACAATTGTTTGGAAAAATGCATATAATCGCAATGTGCTTGGTTCATTTATGATGAACTAGATTCTTTGCCATCTCCATGGTACTTTCTTTGTCATTTTTTAAGATATTGGGCCCATATTAGGAAAATCCTAGTTATGATATAATAATCATTAACCACATTAATTCAAAACCAAGTTCCTTGATGTTGTATTATTCAAAGTCCATTATAGATGGAGAGATAGAGATTTGTTTCTTGGTTTTCCAACATATTTTTGTGTAATATAGCTATGATATCATGTGAGTTTTAACAAAACTAATGTTTTAAGTAACAATAAGGATATGACTCAAATCAAATGAGCATGAGTATTTCTAAAGAATAAAAATAATTAATATTAAATATTATAAATGGAGAGATAAAAACAATTAGTATTAATATTATAGATAGAGAAATAAATATTATAAATAGAGAGATAAAAACAACTCATATTAATATTATAAATGGAAAGATATAGACTTATTTCTTGGTTTTCCAATAAATTTTTGTGAAACATAACTATGATATCATGTGAGTTCTAAGAAGATCAATATTTTAAAAAACAATAAAGACAAGACTCAAATCAAATGAGCGTGAGTATTTCTAAAGAATAAAAACAACTAATATTAATATTAATAAGTTCTGGTAGGTTTATATATCTTGTCATATATATCATGTGAATCATATACAATAAATGATTGTGTATAAATATATAATGTATATATGTAATAGATCATAATAGTAATAAGTTCTTGTAGGTTTATATTTCTTGTCATATATATCATGTGAATCATATACAATAAATGATTGTGTATAAATATATAATGTATATATGTAATAGATCATAATATTAATAAGTTCGGGTAGATTTATATATCTTGTTATATATATAATGTGAATCATATACAATAAATGATTGTGTATAAATATATAATGTATATATGTAATAGATCATAAGTGTATAGACACAATAAATTATGAACAAGTTGCTTAAAAATATGACAAAAATAATAAAGTAACTTACTAAATAGCAATAATTCAACATTATACATGTTAACAATATGTTAACAATGATGTAATAAAGTATATCACTAAAGAGCAATAAGTAAACATTAAACTATGTATTTGTTAAACTATGCGGTAGTATCACTCACTTTTTGCCTTCTACCTCAAGTACTACCATTGAATTAATTTATGTCCATACTTAACGTAGAACTTTTCTATAGTATATGCTTAAAATATTTCTAATTGAAAATGGAAAGTCTCGCTCTCCTTTGTTGTGTTTCCTATTAGATAAAATTTCACACCACAACAACACATTGTGGGATATTTTCTTTTTAGCAAATGTTACCCTTTGTAGGTTGGATATACCTTGACATCCAAAATAAACTTTGTAGGTTGGATATACCTTGACATCCAAAATAAACTTCCAATTATCATAAGAAATTATCAAACTTTTCTATGTCCTTGCTTCTATTGATCGTTTGAATCTTTGGGTTTAATTCATCTTTTAATGAGTTACACCATTCTCATACTCAAATTTACCGAAAAAAATAAAAGGATACTATTAGCTCCTAAACTATGCTTTGATCAATTTGTTTCCAATGAAAAACTAATCTAAATAAATGACTTTACATTCTTTCATGTTCTCTGAGGATCAATTCGGTATACATCATACTTTCTTCTAGTTGGGATAAGACCTTTCAAGACCTTAACTAAGGCTTGATATTCGAGGAAAAAATTAATAATGTTCTCATTATCATACTAGAACTTATCTAGTTATCACTTGTAGCCTTAGATTGGATCTTGTTTTGACCATTAAACAATTTGGTCAATTCCATCATCCACATCTTTCAGGAAATATCAAATTTTCTTTAATACCAAAATAGCTCGTCCCAAGCCCCTATGAGTGATCTAATGATATACTAGTACTAGTGTGATTTCAATTGGGTTATTGAGGTTTCTTTGATATCACATTATTGAAGTTTATTTGAAGCAATTAGGCTTCTTAGACTAGCACATGTGAGATGTTTATACCTTTTCTTGAGTTGAATATCAATTTTCCTCTGTTGACCTGAAGATCAAGTCCACTAATGATTGATACTCGTAACCTCACTCACATTTCCTCAAGTTGGATTATACTTGGTGTTTCTGGAAATTCCGTTATGCAATCACCAGATGTCACAATGATCATCTTAATCTTCGCTAAATACTAGGGGGTTTTCCAAATATAAATTGACAAAAATATCAATAAAGGGTTTTATTACCTCATTCATTATTCTCATAAAGTTATTGGAGCATTAGATCATCCAAAACACATTATTTTCCATTATATTATCCCTGCTTTGTCTTAAAGGTTGTCTTCCATGTTTTGAATTCCAAATATAGCTTTGTAAGTTACCAAGTTTCCTAAAGTTAATTGATTAAATCATTGGCCTTTTGTAGTAGGTTTCAATTCTCAATAATCACTATGGTCAATGCCCAATAGTCAAAAACACATTTTTCCACATATTCTCTTCTTCGGATCAACACCATTGATGATCCACATAGTGACACACTTTGTTTGTCTTACCTCAATGAGCTCTTACACTTTATTTCATCTCTATTTCCATAGGAGAGGTTCTATATAGGATGATATTTGGTAAGGTTGGCATGGACATGAATTCTATCTCACGTTGAATTGGACTCTTAGGTACTTCCTTTTGAGAAATACCTCCTTGTACTCCAAAAACATATTATATAATTGTTGTATTGACTTTGTTGTTTGCAGTAGCATGGTGTGTGTTGCAAGTGCTTGTTTGACTTTTGTGTTTGGTAAATCATCAAAATAAATGCTTGTGACAATGGTGGCTAGTTGGGTTTGTGAAATTTGGGTGTTGTAATCACCCCAATAGGTTTGATCAAGCCTCTACGATGGAATATGTTCTTGTTGTGTGCGTATACTTGCGATTGTGAGTGGGGTAAAGTACAATCCTTGGGTGGCTTGGAATAGATACCCCTTAGTTGCAACTCCTTACTCAAAGGACTTCAATTTGGATGTCGTATGTTGACTACAATAATCATAAACTCTCACGGATTGGGGAAGGGAGAACGTGTCACTACAAGTTAACTAAAAACTAGTCAAAATAAATAAATAAATGTTTGACTCGTTAATCAATTTCTTTCCGTAGTTTGCAAAGATCACTAATACTTTGCTTCTACCTTTATCTACTTTGATTAGGTAACATTTTTAATCTTTCTTAAAGTGATATATGTATGCTTATTTCATGAAGATTATTTCTCTACCTTTAATGTAGGGGTTATCCTCTCACTTTGCAAACTTATAGTGGTACAAAAGTGCACTTAATATCATTGATGAACCTTGATGAGATGGTGAACTTGAATTTTCATTTCTTCATCATTGTTAATTCAAGATCCCTAACTGTTACCATCCCTATAGGTAAGGAAAAGGATGTGTCATTTCCAACAATCCAATGTTTCCCCCCTTTGCTTTGTGTTGTTTTTTGGTCTTCCATTAGGGGCGGTCAATGATCAACTTCATTTAGTCTACCTATTTTTGTCTATTACTCCTCTTCTTTCTAGATCAATATAAAAACCTTCTCTATTTTGTTAATATCTCGCTACTTAATCACAATTTAGAGGCATATTCCAACATTCTTCTTTTGAGTGATTCTTGTGTTGACATACTTTATAGGATTATTGTCCTCCTTTGGACTTGGAAATGGTGATAACTATTTTTTTCTCTTCATTTTCCTTAACAAACTCCATAATCTTCATATTATTCTTTGAAGAGATTGTTTGAATATCGAGCTTCGCTCCCACTTGATTATGCTAGTGTGTGTTATTTTTCATTGGCCTCAACATACCTTGCTTGATACAAGAGCGAGAAGTCTTGACTCATCCTTGTTGTCTCTGTCTCTCATCAAATATTTCCCACCATAACAACACACCATGGGAAATTGGTGTCTTCACAAATATTACCCTTCGTAGGTTGAATATACCTTGACACCTAAAATACACTTCAAAATAGCACATGAAACTATCAAACGTCTTTAAGTACATGCTTTCATTGATGGCCTAAACCTCTAACTTCAATTTAAATTTGAATGAATTACACAATTCCAATGGTTAGATTCATCAATAAATAAATTAGGATGTTATAGAGTCCCAGGGTGTGCCTTGATCAATTTGCTTGCAAAGACAAAACTAATAACATTAACTAACTTACCACTCTTGTATGTTCCATAAGGATCAATTGGATATCCATCATACTTTCTTCTAGTAAGGATAAGACCTTTAAATATCTTACCTAACTAAGCTTTGATCTTTAGGAAAATAATCCAACTTCAATTTGTGTATCAATCATCTTTAACATTACTTCTGCCTCATGAGTGTTCTCATCATCATTCGTGAACTTATCTAGTTATTGCCTTCAATGTTAGATTAGCTCCTCTTGTGCACAATTAAACTTGATTGATGGCCTCATCCACAACTTTCAAGGAATATCAATTTTTTTTAATACCAAATGAGTCTATATGAATCCCTTATGGGTGTTCTAATGAAATTTTAGTGTGATTTCAATTGGGTTATTGAATATTTTTTACACCACAATATGTTGAAGATTGTATCTCGGACAAGAACTTCCGCACAGGTCTAGTGTCAAATGTATTGAAAGTAGTTCATGTGACCTCTATTTCGTAATTCACTTTAGTAATAAAATGAAAGCATTATATTTAGTTGTTAATTCTAATATAATGTACTTTCTATACTGACTTGTGATTTGGATTAATCTCAATTGTACATATCATTGAGATATTAGGATTCCATCTCATGTATAAAGGTAGGGCAAGGTAGAAGCTTAAGACACATTTCATTTCACTCAAAGATAAGTTTTGTCAGGAGGTGATTTTATTCATCTATGGAGTAGAGTTAGAGCATCAGAGAGGAGTCGGAGTCAACAATCAAGCAAGGAGCGGAAAGCAAGTATGTATAGGACAAATTCATACAGTACTATGCACATATATGTATAGTCATATGGGTATATCCATACATTTGTATAGAACAAGTTGGTACATTCGTATGGACAGGTCATACATCAGGAAATGACTAGTGAGCAGTTTTCATGCTTTTGTCAGGTAGATTTTTCCTTAGTATGTGTGCAGATCTATTTTGTTTGAGTGTACCATACAATTGTTAGTTTGATAGGTATAGAGGTTTCTTTGTAATATTTGAATTGTTAATGAGAGGCTAATTTGAAGGATTACATTAGCTACATATTTTGTTATGTTAAATAAAAAAATACCAATAGTAAACTAGCTAACTCGGCTAGTGCTTCTGTCAAAAACTTATCAGACTCACTGGTTACTATTTCAATAAAATCTCAATAGTCGTGTATAGACCCAAATACATGCTACTGCACTTTTTATAAGCAGAAACAAAAGAGCTTGAAGAAAATATAGAAATTAATAGCAGCAGAATATTAACAGTGAACAACAGTCATTTAAACATATTTGACATGGTCATTTGGTCCAAAGAACATAGAAAAACCCCCTACGGGGGAAACCAATCCACAAGAGAGATATCTTTATTAGATCGTGAAGGAAAAACACTTAGTTATAGAAGTCAAAATCAACATAAATTTCACATTACTTATCCCAAGTACCACTTGCCCCAACATGTTGAAAATAGTGCCAATCCTCTAGAAGTTTGTGCCAAGAAAACCATACAACATGTACGGCCCACTCTATAGCAGCCTCCTTTTACTTATGTGCACTTGGATTTTTAGTGTAAATTATTGTACTGTACAATCACAGTAAGACCCAACTGAAACAATAAAACACCTCGAACAATGATGCCAATATGCAGCCTCGTTTTTCGTGCTTCTCCTTCATTGTACAACAATATGGCCTCCTCCAACAGCAGTTATACAAACATAAATAAAGGCTAATTATTGCTTGGGAATGCATGCCCACTTTCCTTCACAAAAGTGTGCCGTCCTTCACTGTTGTACGAACCGGCACTAATGGTTGTTCATTTTCCTTAGGATGCATGCCTCCAGATTCCCTTGGGAAGTGCACCCCTCTCACCTACTCCTCCTCTTCTCTTCCTTCACCTCACTTCTCCCTCTATCTTCTTGGAATTTGTGCCTCTCACACTTTTATCCAACTCTCTTGGAAAGTGTGTAAATAAGTCTCATCAAGCTTCTTTTTATCTTCTCATTTAGAGTAACTGCCTTGAGTCTTCTACAACCAAGATTTGATCTTGGCCCACAAGATCAAGTGTTGTGATTTAATCTCATTCACTTAAATATATTTAGTTAGAATTATATAAAATCACTTCTCATTCGAAAAGACACTTAACCCTAAACTAATAAAAATTACACTTTAATAATATAAAGTACAACTCACTTTAATATTATAAAGTCACTTTCATAAAGTACTTTACAACCACTTGTTATAAAGTTAGTTTATGTCATTTAATGAGACCCATGTTGCTCGTACACCTGCACCTAGGCACATGCTACAGAAGTACCTCCGAGCTACCAAAACTAACATTCCCTCTTAGCGAGGGAGGTACTGTTGGCACCCCCACCTGGATCCATTTCCAACTTCCTCTCTCCAACCGCTAAGCTTCTCCCTCTAAAACTAAAGGTCTCTCCTACTTGCTTTGGATCATGCATTGAAGACCTGTACTAGACAACTCTGAACAGAGATTTTTCCTCACTCTCCCACTCATCCTCAAGATTCATCTCATACTAGCTCGATTTCCTCACTGAGATGGAAGAAGCCTCTCCACCAGCTACCTCAAGTACTACCACTTAGTCCAAAGTCACTCTAAACTCATCATCAACAGGATGACCCAATACTTGTTATGTCATGTCAAATTTGATTCCTATCACTCTCGCTACATCCATTCTCTCACCCATCAGAAATAAAATAACTTGTCCATTGCAATGAAGGACCGCATATCCGTCATATTCCAGAGATGACACTGAGAGCAAATTCTTTCTTAACACTGGAACAAACATCACTTTCTCCACCTCCTGATATCCCCCTGACATGAGATGGAATCTGACTCTTCCAACTCCCTCTACTGCATGGGTGACGTCAAAGCCATCCTCTGCAAGCAGTACTCTGTCAATATCTATCAATTGCAAGAACATATCTCGTTTTCATGTCATGTGGTGTGCTATCCCACTATCCACATACCATGATCTAGTGTCTGCACACTCGACAACAATGCTCCCTGAGACAGTACTCACCAAGGAGAAATCTTTCTCAAACTTCTTGTTGTACTCTTCAACTTCATCTAATGTGACTGCCTCCTCTGTCTTGTCCTTCTTCTTTCCTCTCTTCTTATTGGGACATCGACCTACATAGTGGCCATACGTCTGACAAGAAAAGCATCTCACCTTGCTCATGTCTTTATCAGATGAGCCTCTACTACTCAATCCCTTCTTCTTTTTCCCCTTTGTTCAAATTGTTGTACCTCAAATTGTCACCTATGACCTGATATGATTCATCACCATGAGAAGCATAGGTTGTGATGTTCCCTAGGTGTGTTAGTATCCACTATCTTGTGGTCTTCCTAGTCCCCAGTCATGTTTGGGAAGGTTCATTGACATTTGGAGGTCGAATAACTACTTCAAAAAACCCTAATTTGGGCCTTGATGGAGAGTGTCGCTGCCTCCTAGTTTCCCAAGTAACGAAAACTACAACTGTGTCACTCCTTGCTTACCTTCCAAGGAGTGAAAATTTCAACATTTTCGCTTTGTACTCAGTTCTAGGGGAGCGACAATCATGTTTTAGCCATCTTGCCTTGATTTTTGGGTCAAAATCCGAGCTTGATCTTAGGTGGATCATCTTATCCTACGAATATCTCCTCCATTTCCATTCAAGGAAACTGGAAACTCCCTTGATCCACCTTATCCTTTCTTGATCCAAATATTTCTCTCAAGTGGTTTAGCCTTGCCATTCTATAAAAAGGACCTCATGCCTTGGCTCACACAATGGAAAATAGCTTAGAGAGGTGGTCCTTATGATCTTGTGGTGCTCAAAGGGATTTGAAAGGAGAGTATTAAGAACATGTTGTTGCAGATTCAAGTATACTTTTGTGCATGTTTCTCATGCCTTTCTTTCTAATATAAAACTTGGCCTATTCTCCCATTTCATGTCTCTTTCTATGGATGTATGAATATGTTTGTCAATTAGTAATTATATCTTAGTCAATACACTTGGTGCATTGGAAGGTGTTGTCTCTTGTATTTGTGTGCAAGCTTACATGTTTGGATCTATAAGCTAGGAGTTGGATCAAGAAGGAGAAGCTAGGACAACCTCCAGGGCTGAGGTAGGACATATACTCTCATTCACCATTTTTATGCATGTATTTGCTTGTGTATGAACTAGATCTAGGGGATATTAGGTACCATTTTTTTTTCTTATGTCTTGGATTAGGCGTCTAGGGAGCCCTACTATGTCCATGAGAAGTCTGACCTATCCGTAGGGAATATTTTATAACACATAAATTGGAGATCATACTGGGGACTTTTCCTAGTTTTTCAAACCTTTGAGCTTTTGATTGGACCATTAAGGCCTCTTTGAGTGTGTTTTTCTTTTGATTTTTTTCCTTCTACAATCATTATTGAGAAGTACATTGAGCCTAAGACCTGATCCAACCTTGGATCTAGGAAAAATCAGTCAAATTTTTAACCTACAAGACTTTGTTGCTCCCCCAGATAGGCCCTTAGAGCGAAAACTTACCAGTCTATTACCCCCCCACAGTTTGCTAGGGAGTGAAAATTTCAATTTGTCACTATGTTTGTAGCTTAGAGGAGCGAAAATCCCCTATTTGGGGTAGTTCTCAGACCTCTTTTGCATGGTTTTGCTTAGATTTTGCTTCCCAAATTTTTGTGTTGTCTTTTGTTGCTTTTTTGAAGTTGTGTGGGATATTCATCAGAGCATCTGATTGTTTTTTAGATCTTTTGGAAGACTCAAACCAACATAGTCTAACTTGATCCTTTGTTGGGCCTACACATTTCTATGGACTATTTCCTACTGTCCAACAATAGCTGAATCTCCATAGCATTGGTTTGGACACTCCCAGACCATTTTTGGGAAAATTTGGGACTTACTAGACCTATTTGGGAATTGGAGTGTGATTAGGGATTTTTGCATCCAAATTTCTATTTGTTCTTGTTTTTTATGAAATTTTCAATTTATTTCAAGCCCAGATGTTTGTAGCCATGTCATGAGCTCTTCCTTACCAATTGATTGTGCTTATGTTGAGTGATTGAGATTTCAAAAGTTCTCTTTAGTTTGGTTTGTAAGTGACAAAATTGAAAGTGCTTGGGTGATCCAAGTCTTTCTTAAATTTTGTTGCCTTGTGTGCACTTTTGTTTTCTTTAGATTCTTTGGTCTTAGATAAACCTGATTAAATTATTTTATTTCAATAAAAAACAAAGAGCAACTTGTCTTTTAGTCTCTTATCCCATCTCAAAGATCTTGAAAATTGAAATTTGATTCTCTTCTTTGTCATTGAATCTTTCTCAATCTTCATTGGAACTTCAAATTGAAATCAAAGAAGTAGTTTTTCAATTCTTTTAGGAATCTCGAGTCTTTAAAATAAACGAATTGTCTTTATTTTGTTGTCTTTGATCCTCATTATTGAAGTCTCTCTTAGTTGAACGAAGAAGTTGTCTCTATTCTTTTATGAAATTTAAGAGTTCTTGAAAGTAATAAAACATGAAAATAAAAAGAGTTTTTTTTTTGGTTTTTGCTTGAAATATTTATTTGCACTTGAATTCAAAATTGGTAAGTGTTTCAAGAGTTTGGTTTTGCATTGTTTTTCATTGAAGGAAAATAAAAAATTGCATTGGAAATGGAAACACTCTCTCTTTCTTGTAGATAGAGTTCATCGAAGTGAAGAATTTGCATTTCATGATTCGCATGGTTTTGAGTCAAGTCTTCACATCATCAATTTCACATCCATTTACCCTTTGAGTAGAGAATAGACCTAAAATTAACCACGCGCTAATAAAATAAACTAGACATTTTTGTTTTGTTAGTGAACCAATAGTAGTATAGGTATTAGGACCTTTGGACTAGGGAAAGTGAGTTAATCGTCCAAAAGTCACTAAAATGAAACTAGGACTACTAAAGAGTGAAAATCCATTAGTATTTCAAAGTGCTTGTTGGGAAATATCCTCTAACATAAGATTCAAGAACTAGGAGAAGTCGAGAAGGGTGCTCGAACCAGACCCCGAAATTCTCTCTCAGTGGGGTTATGTGAGTTAGGGAGTAATGTAACGTCCCCATTTTGACCCTATTACATTACAATTGTAAATGATGTAAATATTGTTATTTAATCATGGTGAGGAGCTCAAGGCCAAGGCCCCGCCATTGATTTACGTTTTTATGTATCGGCAATTAAAAATATATGCATATGGTTCTTGTGCTAGATAGGCACAATGTAAATTAAGACATCATGTAAATACAAATTTTAATGAAATACCCACAACTAGCTATGCAATGCAACAAAGAGATGGGGGCATGATTTTTATAAGGAATAGGGAAGGAAATTGTTCAAACCCTTGAGCCCATGGTGCTAACCCATGTGTCAATGAGAAAACCCATAAACCCTCAACTACCCATTTTGGCTTATGCACTCAATCATTAAATTCTTCCAAGAGTTGGTTGAAGCAGTTAATGCCTTGGGAGTGGAGAGGTATGGCAGCCAATTTCGTGCATGGGAAAGCCATCAACCTCGGAATTCGTATTTTTGCTTCTTGGGCAAGAAAACACCCATGAAATGGTGCCCAAAGCCATCTTTCACCCATGGCCTTTTCCCTCTCACGCAGTCTGAGCTAACTGGGACTTTCCCCATCACGTTTTTCACCATTTTCTTGCATTTTCCATGCCTAGGAACTTGTTTTTGTATTGCACAATGGCTGGGAGGAAGGGAGCCACGATTTTGGGGTTTATGGAGGTTGTTTTTGTCCATTGAATGCCCATAAACGTTTTTCTGAAAACGATTTGCTCTCCCAGGGTTGTTTTCCCCTTCTTCATGCCCAGCACTTATACTTTTGTTGTTATGTGCATCCATGTTTTGGTTTGAACCTGTGAGCAAGAAATTTGGAGTGGTAGTGGTTAGAATTGGCTTGATAAATCTAGTGGGGAAAATAACCTCTCAAGAAGATGAAAAGGGCTGGCTACTCTTCTATGCACACCTTGAACAACACTGAATTGGAAGGTATGGCCTGAGGGACTATGTAGTAGTGAAGGTAATACCTCCTTGAATCAGGTGGGTAGGAATTGTGGGGAACCAAGCTGGATAGATCTTGTAGGGGTACCCATAGCTCTGTGGTTGAGCTCACTAGCTTAGCAATTCTTCCTTTTCCATCTCCTAGCAACCTAATAAACCCAACTGCTGATCGGCTTGGCTGATTTTGGTGTATTTTGGCTATGTGTGAGTCTGTTGTTCCCTTCTTCCTTGTAGAAATCATGCCCAGCTCGGGGGTGGCATTTGTATCAAGAGATTGATAAGCACAACTGGCCTATGGTTGGGTGGAACGTTGCAGATGCATAGCTGGTTGATTAGGGACTATTTTGTTTTAAGACAAGTACTCTCATGTGCTAATTCTGTATTGTTTTAATTGAGGAATGCCATGAATATCTTGAATGTATGATGGATGTGTAATAGAATTTAATTCTGCTGTGTTTTTCAAATATTTATGCATTTGCATATGTCCATCTTCATTTCTTATGAATGTTTGTTTACTAAGTATGTGTTTACTAAGTATGGGGCAAGATGCTCGGAATTAGAGTGATGTTCTCTCCCTTGCTTGGTCTAATGGGAGGGGACGTTACAAGTAATCTTAGTAGTGACAAGTCCTTGGGGTGATACCGCTATCTGAGTTACTTTGGGTCTAAGATAATTGTCTTACATTCACTTCCCATTCACAGAATCCCTCTCCCATAACCATTCCGCCCAACCACCAAGTGTGAAGTGGTAGCCTTAGTTGCTTTTCCTAGGTTATCTCCTAGGTCACCGAAGTGGTCGTGCTATCAGTACCTAAGACAAACGTGTAACACACGATTTTGGCTCCTTTGGAGGGTACTTGGTTGCGACCAATACTTGCACCTATGGATGTCCATTACGGGGTAGTTGTGGGTAATCGCTTCTTGTTTCTTCGCTAATAGAATTTAATTCTGCTATGTTTTTCAAATATTTATGCATTTGCATATGTCCATCTTCATTTCTTATGAATGTTTGTTTACTAAGTATGGGGCTAGATGCCCGGAATTAGAGTGATGTTCTCTCCCTTGCTTGGTCTGATGGGAGGGGACGTTACAAGTAATCTTAGTAGTGACAAGTCCTTGGGTTGACACCGCTATCTGAGTTACTTTGGGTCTAAGATAATTGTCTTACATTCACTTCCCATTCACAAAATCCCTCTCCCATAACCATTCTGCCCAACCACCAAGTGTGAAGTGGTAGCCTTAGTTGCTTTTCCTAGGTTATCTCCTAGGTCACTGAAGTGGTGGTGCTATCGGTACCTAAGACAAACATGTAACACACGATTTTGGCTCCTTTGGAGGGTACTTGGTTGTGTTAGGATATTCCTATACTCCATCCTAGTCCCACCAATATTTTGATCATTTACATTTTCAATCATGCATGCACCTTTAGGGTTTGCATGCAATTTGCATGCATCCTAGTCATCAGTCTAGCACCTAGCCCTCAGTTAGCCATCCCCCAAGAGCTTCTCACTATTCAGTTTTAGCCCTCCAGTTGCTTAATGCGCCCTTCTTCCTTGATTTTAGGGAGCAACTCACCCTTCTTCACCTACCAGTCTAGTTGTCACTCAGTTACACTCAGTTACACTCAGTTACACTTAGTTACACTCAGTTGCAGTCAGTTACACTCAATTACACTTAGTTACATTGAGTTACACTCAGTTACACCTACCAGAGTTAGTTTGACTGATGGTTGACAGTTACTTGAGCATTGATGACTCCACTTATGATGATGAAGACTTCCAGTTGCGCTCCGATGATCATGAGGACACCTAGTTGTGCTCCGATGACACTCTATTGATCTTATGATCACTCTGAGAGGCTAATTCGAATTGCCACCTTAGGCATTCGAATCCTCTCTACCATTGTACTATTTATTTGTCCATACTGTGATTAATTAATTAGTGTGTGTGAAGTATTATTGCTTCTATCTGAGTTCTACTGTACCATATTATTCTGTTGCTCATTATACTGTATTGTTCACTCTTCTTCTATTTTCTTACTTAATCATAATTACTCTTGTGAGTTATACATCATCTCTTAGATCTGCTGTTAGGATTTTCACATGGTATCAGAGCATGTTGAGAGTATTGTTTATCTCCATTCTTGAGAGTTTTTTGCAGGTTATTACCAAGATTTCGAGTGCAGCAGTTGCATCAGTTTTTGCATTTTTGTAGCAGTAGCAGTTGCAGTTATTCTATATTGTTTTTGTAGGTCTTCTACAGCTTCAATGGATTCATATTTAGAAGGAATCCCTCTTCTTTCTCCATTCAACTATGATGAATGGAAACCAAAAATGATAGCATATTTAAAGAGCCATGATCTCTTTGATTGTTGTTTTGAAAGAGAGTTCGAATCCTCTGAAGAGAATATTGACTGGTTGAATAAAGGTGACATGGCCTTTGGAACAATGATGCTTGCCTTGTGTGCATACCAAAGATTCAAATTCAAATACCGTGATGGTGTTGAAACTCCAAGAGAGTTATGGACTCCAAAAGAGTTATGGGCTCACCTGGATGAAAAATTTGGCAGAAAGAATGAAGGATTTGGTCCAAATCCCTTCAAAAGCAAGCAAGGTGATGCATTCGCTCCACTTGATGGTCTCTCAGATCATGATGCATTCGCTCCTCCTGATGGTCTCTCAGATCATGTTGCATTCACTCCCCTTGATGATCTCTCAGATCATGAACCAGTATCATCTCATATTGAAGTTGTTGACAAAGAACTTGCAGATTCTCCACTCATGCTCAAACTTTCTTCTCTTTCTGTGCCAGCTCACACTCTAGATATTGCAGAAGGTCCTAAATCCTCTCTCGCACCAGAGTCTGTTGGTTTGCATCATGATCACATGATTATTTTAGAGGTCAAATAGCTACTGAAGGTAATGCATTCGCTCCTCTCCAGCTATCGCCTCTTTTGTACTACTATATGATCATAAATTCATGCTTTCAGAAGGTTATTGAAGATTATGGCCATTGCCATTCGCTTGGGATAAATTCTCATGCAATTAATGGTTTTGATCTCACCTCTCATGGTTCAAAGGAGATCTCAAGAAACCATGATTCAAGTCTTGGATCTAATTTGGATTCTAAGCAATTACTGCTTGGGATAATTTCTCATGCATATGATAGTTTTGATCTCACCCCTGCTGGTTCAAAGGAGATCTCAAGAAACTGTTTTTTAAGTCTTAAATCTGATTTTGATTTCAAGCAAACATGTAATAGCTGTTTTTGGCATAATCTCACCCATGGTGGTTCGAAGGAGAAGACAAAAGACTATATGCACTTTCACAGATTTGATCCTACCTCAGCTAATTCGAATCACAGGTTCAAGGATCATTCTCATACTATTGGATTTGTTCTCATCACATTCGATCTGAAGAGCAAGTACAATCGCATGATTTTTGAGCATGATCCACTTCTTCCCAAGGAGAAGATACCTCTAGACATATGACCAAGCATCACACATGCTTGAGTTTGGAGCATTTATTTTTATGTGTGCCTTACAATCTATTTTTTGAGGAGAGGGTATGTTTCCCATGAAATTTTCCCACTTCCTTGGTTTATTGATTGTTATTATTCATTGTATTGGGTGACCTTTGGTCTTAGTTACCGGGGCCCAGGGTGGATTAAGGGGGGGTGTTAGGATATTCATATACTCCTTCCTAGTCCCACCAGTATTTTGATCATTTACATTTTCAGTCATGCATGCACCTTTAGGGTTTGCATGCATTCTAGGGTTTGCATCCAATTTGCATGCATCCCAGTCATTAGTCCATCACCTAGCCCTCAGTTAGCCAGCCCCTAGGAGCTTCTCACTATTCAGTTTTAGCCCTCCAGTTGCTTAATGCGCCCTTCTTCCTTGATTTTAGGGAGCAACTCGCCCTTCTTCACCTACCAGTCCAGTTGTCACTCAGTTACATTCAGTTACACTCATTTACAGTCAATTACAGTCAGTTACACTCAGTTACACTTAGTTACACTCAATTACACTTAGTTACATTGAGTTACACTCAGTTACACCTACCAGAGTTAGTTTGACTGATGGTTGACAGTTACTTGAGCATTGATGACTCCACTGATGATGATGAAGACTTCCAGTTGCGCTCCGATGATCATGAGGACACCTATTTGTGCTCCGATGACACTCTATTGATCTTATGATCACTCTGAGAGGCTAATTCGAATTGCCACCTTAGGCATTCGAATCCTCTCTACCATTGTACTATTTATTTGTCCATACTGTGATTAATTAATTAGTGTGTGTGAAGTATTATTGCTTCTATCTGAGTTCTACTGTACCATATTATTCTGTTGCTCATTATACTGTATTGTTCACTCTTCTTCTATTTTCCTGCTTAATCATAATTACTCTTGTGAGTTATACATCATCTCTTAGATCTGCTGTGAGGATTTTCACAGGTTGTGACCAGTACTTGCACCTATGGATGTCCATTACGAGGTAGTTATGGGTAATCGCTTCTCGTTTCTTCTCTAACGGCCTCATATCCCATCTTCGGAAGATCCTTTATCAACTATTTGTGTGGTTGATTACCTTTAGTTTTTTATAGGCGTGTGCTCTTTGTTTTCTCGTAGATGGCCATAAGAATTGTTATAATTGTTGTTATTTTATATTTACACTGACTAATCGAGGTGTAATAACATCTCGTAGAATGAAAGTTTTAGAAACTGAAGATAATGAACCTTTACCATGATTAGGTTCACCAAACCTTTCTAACGAAGCAAACATAAACGAATAAATTCTTTCAGAAGCAGGACGTGTTACTCTAGAACACGATGAACCCGAAGGGGTGGTCGAAACTTTAAAAGATGCAGGATTCCTCCCTTCCCCGAATCAACCTTTAATTGAAGGTTATAATCATCCAATTGTTCAATTACCACTAAGAACATATTTGGAATCTATTCTTACTCACCCCCGTCAACTCGAATCACCCTACAGAAGAACTTTAGGCATGGATATACCTGGACCCTCGCATGAATTCCAAGGAATTTTCTTGCCATCTACATCTGCTACCACGGATCCTTCTATACTTACGGCTTTTACTTTTCCTTTGGAGAGTACAATTATGACTCAACCACCCATCCCATCACAACCACCTACAATTATTGCTGCTATAACTTTGTCTAGATTGTTATCAAGCAATTTGCTTAGTCGTCAAAGATTTCCCCCTTCTAGTCAAGTGGTTAATAGTGTAGTTTCATTAGTAATTATGTCAAGTGGTTGTGTCGTCCCAAATCCCACCCAAATGGGTAACATGGTTACACCCTCAATGCCAAATCCCTCCATACCCTTTGTTGGAGGGCAAGTTTCGACTGGGGGGCAAGTTTCAGCTGGGGGAAACCGTCAGTCACTGGGAAATTACCAAATTGGACAATTTATCTAGTCTGTGGTCCATCTGGTTATCAACCCAGGCCTTTGGCGACTAGTTCCACACCCCTATATACCGTATTACCTTACCCAAGGGATACAAATGTTCCTTGGGGTCATCATAACTCGATGGGTGCACCTATACAAGGGTTTGCACCTAATCAACAAATGAACCCCATGACCTCCCAACCCCCTCAATCCCAGTATATGGGACGACCAACTTACGGTCCTAATGTTATATCGATGCCTCATCAATACTACTAGTATCCATAACCAAACCGATAACTACCATTCCTAGTCACTTTATATTTGTCGAATTTGTCACATTTGACAAACGATCCCATTCAGCACAACCAACATTGGCCCCCTATCCCCACCAAACTACCATCGGATGTTCCCAAATTTGATGGGAATCTCGGTGAATATCTAAGCAACCACGTAATGACTTATCACTTGTGTTGTTCCTCAAACTTGTTGATGGATGATTCCATTCTTCCGAGGCTCTTTCAATGGACCCTCACTGGAACTTGAGCCAAGTGGTACATCAAGTTGACATGAAAATTCTTTGTTGATTTCAACACCCTTGCTATGGGATTTGTAATGCAATTTTAGTTACTGATTCGATATGAAACTGGTATTGAACTTTTGACCTCACTTAACCAATCCACCTCCACCCATATTTTCGATCGTATTCATGAGTGGAGGAGGTGGCGTAGGTTAATAAAAGATACCATTCCAAACCAATTAGTGGTTTTTTGGTTCACTAAGTCGTTACTCCCACCTATAGCTAGGGATGTTTCCATGGGAGGAGCCATCTCTGAGGAGAAGGTGATTAGTTGTGCTCAATATTTGAGTTTAGTTTACTCTCAATATGGCACTCTATATGATCTGATCCTGGATGCTCCTCTCTCTACTAGTGATCCTTCGAGACCCACCATTGAACCTCCAGTTGATGGCATTGTAGTTTCTGTGAAGACACATTATGCATATCAACCTACTCGATATCAAATTCAATCGACTTTCACTCCATACCAAAATTATAATAGCAATAACACCAAATTTGCTACTTCTCCTGCCCAAACTTCTGAGGTGAATCAGGTTCAATCCTTGTCATCATCAAGTGGTAAGAATAAAAATAAGGGAAAATCCAAAAAGTATTCTAACCAACAGGAGAATCCTCGAGCCCGAGAAACAAACAATGAAACCAAAACTAAAAGGAAGGAAAAGTTTCCATGCCTCATTTGTGGAGATGACCATTATACCAAGGACTGTTCTCATCGCGAGGAAGTTAATAATTTTTTGAAATGCACTCCACCGGAAATGTTAATTGACCCATTCCCCCCACAAAAACAACAAATGGTTTCACACAACCCAACCCCCCTATCAGGGGGCAAAGGAAGTCATCCACACCAAGCGGAGGATCAAGTCCTCATGTGTAACGAGACGGTCGGTCTAACCACTAGATCACAGGCATACAATCCTACTCTGGATAAGAACACTAATGGAAATACCACAGAGAAAAATCTACCTCTACCACCCCTCCACCTCCCGACCCTCTTTCAATACAAAATCATATCCCTAACATAGTGTTGTGCCCTCCTAAGAGCACAATTCGCAAAGCGACATTTAATCCAAATGTTCACACCGCACAAAAATACAACATTGTAGAGGACTTGGCCCAGGAACCTTGTGCAATGTCCACGCTTGAAGTTCTACAAAACTTCCCTAGTCAGCTTAGAACCCTATTGTCAGCTATTGGAGTTATGGATCCCAAATATTCCAATACTATTATCTTCAACCTGGAGTACTTTAAGTCGAGGCTTTCCCACTAACTAGATTTTCAAATTCATACAACTATTTGTAGGAAAAACATCCATTGTACCATTTTGAATGAACAAGCCTCGACTTCCATTATGTCTATGTCTTGTTGGAGGGATATCGGCTCTCTTGAAGTCAACCAATCTCATACCACATTGAAGGCATTCGACGATCATGGCTTTCAAGCCTATGGACTCTTACCATCCTTAGCCATAGAATTGGGGGGTAAGACTATCTCCATTCATGTGGAGGTAGTCAATGCACCATTGGACCATAATCTGTCACTCAGACGAAATTGGTTCTATGCGATGACTGTTGTAGCATCCTCGACCTTTCGATTGGTACAATTCCCTAATCAAGGAAAAAATTTTACCATCAACCAAATCGATTTTTGCACTCTATATGACTATAATAATGCTTCCAACAATATCCCTCTTTGGGGACAATCCAAACCCCAATATGAAGACATGGTATTAGGAATGCTTAAGGATTCTCCTCTCACAGGATTTTTTCCTTTAACTGCCCTAGATCCCCCATGAAAAATCACTTTGGTTAAAATATGATTTCATCTGTGGTACAAAATTCCCCTGAATCACATGATTATTGGGTCATTCCTAACCCATTCGAGTTTGATTCCATTGGATATAGAATGCCACTTATCCCAAACGAGGTGATATATCAGTCGATTCAATCTGCCTCTCATGAATCAAATCCCAATGACCAATACTTTATGGCATTAGACCCCTACACTCGGTCATCTTGGTTAGAATCTTCTTCACCCCCTTTGGATTATCTCCTACATTTTTTTCCATTCAATGAGTCTATTATGGAGATCATGAGTTTAGATGAGTCTCCTTGGGAAGATTTCCATCATAGATCATCTTTTCTCCCAAATATCCAAATGGTAGAAAACGACATTAAATCTATTGTTTCACCCGACATTATTGACAAGCCCCAATATCCCATCCTCACTCATGACACTTTGTCCGAAGGGAACTTAGGGAGCATTACACCTACAATGTTAATTGATATCTTGGTGAAACCTGGTATCGTGGAAAATATTCAACTTGGCCAAACTTTTTTTCTCCTGAAGAGGTAAAAATTTACAAGGCCTTGTTCCAAGAATTTTGCGATGTGTTTGCATGGAGCTATGAATAGATGTCGGGTATCAACCCATCCATCGTGGTTCACAAAATAAAAACCTACCCACGAGCTAAGCCACTCCAACAGAAACTATGCCTGGTTCACCCCCGCAAAACCGCTTCCATCAAGGCCGAGGTTGAGAAAATTTTGAAAGCAAGTTTCATTTATCCAATATCGTTAACTGAATGGGTCTCTAATATTGTCTCGGTCCTAAAAAATAGGGAACTATTCAAGTCTATGTCGATTATAGGGATTTAAACAAGGCTTATCCTAAGGAAAATTACCCCACACCCTTTATCAACCAAATTATCAACAACTGCATTGGAAGTGTTGTATTAGCAAATTCAATCCACTTTCGCTCCAGACCAAAATTAGAATAGCAATTTTATGTTGATCGGATCAAAATACTCCCATCTGATCAACATAAAATTGCTTTCATCTTCCCTTAGGGAACTTTTGCCTATTGAAAATTACCCTTTGGTCTCAAAAATGTTGGGGCTACATTTCAATGTGCCATGTCATACGCTTTTCACGACATCAACCATATTGTTGATCCATACCTCGATGATATTCTTGCCAACTCGACTCGCCAAGAATATTATCATGAACATCGCAGGGCCATTTTCCTTAGATGTTGGCATTACAACATATGCTTGAACCCACACAAATGCATATTTTGTGTTGAAGTTGAACGGCTTCTAGGCTTCATAGTTTCCAAGGAAGGGATCAAAATTTATCCATTTAAGGTTGAGGCCATTTTGGCCTTACCTGCACCTAGCACCCTTCTCCAACTTCAAAGTTTGCAAGGGAAGGAAAACATTGTGCGTCGTTTCGTCTGCAACTTCGCGGAACTTACCGAAGGATACATGTGATTGCTCAAAAAAGATGTCCCTTTTGTTTGGGACGTTGAAGCTCAACGATCATTTTATTCTTTAAAACATGCATTAACTCACGCACCATTGTTGCATCCCCCCAACTATATGCGTGATTACATACTTTACCTTGTTGGATCCACTTCCACCATTGGAATGGTGCACGTTCAGGAAGACGAAAATGGCCGTGAACATGTAGTCTACTATCTGAGTAAGATCCTTTCATGCCCTAAAATTCGGTATTCACATGTCGAAAAGTTGGCTTTGGAAGATGTCATATATGTCCAAAGGTTCTGTCATTACATTTTGTTCTGCAAGACAACTATTATTGCAGACTCTAAGCCTATGTACCACATATTAACCCGTCAAGTACTAGGGGGAAAATACTCGCGTTGCCTTGTCATTCTCTAGGAGTTCGATTTAGAATTTGAGAAGAAAAAATCCAAGAAATGTTTGGCATTTGCAGAGCTTATGTGTGACCTTCCCCATGTTGATGAAGAAATTGAGCCCATTGACTCTCTCCTGGATGAGTCTTTGTTCCTCATTAGCACGTCTTACCCGTGATATGGAGACATCATCATATATCTTCAAACACTGATTTTTTTTTCTAGATGTCACTACTCTATTTGGGAAATTGAGATATCAATGGCCTTGAGTCTCTATAATCCAAAACAACCCAACTTCTCTGTGCCAAAGAAGTGTTAGGATAATTAATACTCCAATATTTTTCCACCTTAGTATTATTTCCCTTTTCTTAGTATTGGATGATGTTGTTGACCCCCTAGTGGTGTGCAAATGTCATCTAGGACACATTATATACTTTATGTTCCCTACATGCATGATTTTAGGCCATGCAGATTCATTTCCCTAAATTTTAAGGGCTAACTCAGTGATCTAGTTAAGTCCATCTGATTTCATGACTCTACTGGGGGGTTTGAGCTCCGATTTCCACTGAATGTGATATAATGTTCCCTCTCTATCCTGATTCGCATGAGAAACTCATTGATGCACCCTTCATGATCAGTTAACTAACATTAGATTTAGTTCACTAACAATCAGTTGAGTTTGGAACCTCCGAAACACTGTAGTGGTGATATTTCCTATGCTATACTGACATGGATTCGAATTCCTCTCGGATAATCGAATTCTCTCAATTGTACTATATTCTTTTACTAGACATATTAATGGAATATGACACCAATTTTGATTCACATCTGAGTTTCTTTGCATGTTTGATTTTACTGCTCAATTCTTGCTAGTTTTCGCTGCAATTGTTCTTCCTTGCTAATTCTTTCACTGTCAGATTTTCTAAGGCTCAATGATTTGTTGTGTTGTAGAATTTCACATGGTATCAGAGCTCAACAGATTTGGTTTATCTTCATTTTGATATTTTTCTACATGTATTTTACAACAGCTTCCATGAATTTTAAAGGAGTTCCTCCTCTCTCTCCATTCAACTATGATGAGTGGAAACCAAAGATGATAGCATATCTGAAGAGACAAGGTCTTTTTGATATGTGTATTGGTGTTATGAGAGATTTTTATTCCTACGAAGAGGAGAATGATTGGATAAATGACAGTGACGGATCCTTTGGAGAAATTTGCATTGCTATGTCTCCTAGTATGTGCTGCCTCATTGATATTGTTGAATATCCAAGTGATCTTTGGACCAATTTGGATAGAGAATTTTGAAAGAAGAAGGAAGAGGATCATGTTATCCATTTGGATAACAAGCCCAGTGATACCTCCTAAATTGTTCTCTCTTATTATTTCTCAGCCTCAAGCATCTCTCATGATGAAGTTGTTCAAGATGAAGAAGAAATTGCAAATCCAACTGCTCAAGTTTTTGTTGAAGACTTTCCTTCCTCTATTTCTCTAGAAATTGAAGATAGTTTCAAATTGTCCCCTTCCCATGTAGTTGATGCAGATGAAAGTGATACAACTAATGAAGAAATCCTTTTGGAGAGATTATATATTCCCCACTTACGTTTTCAATGTCTTATATTTCAAATTCTTAGCAAGATATGTCAATTACTACTCTAGAGGTTGAAGAAAGTTTTGAATTCTCTACTTCCCATGAGCTTACTGATGTGAAAGATTGTGATATACTGGATGTTTTGGAGGCTAGATCAATATTTGGAGTTGTTTCATACGCTCTTCTTGATTCCATGCCTCCTCCCTATTCCATAATGATCAAATGCACACTTCCTCAATATGCAAATGAATTTGGAGACATTATGCATTCGCTTGGACACTTTCTCCTCTCACTTGGAGCTGATTTGAAGTCCAAACCACCACCATCATGTCATGGTTCATATGGTTGTGATATCACCTATGTTGGTTCAAAGGAGATATCAAAGAACCATCTACACATTCCTAGAGTTGATCATACCTCAGTATGGTTCGAATTTCAAGTTCCAGGATGATTTTCATATTTTTGGATTTGTTCTCACCATGTTTGGTCTGAAGAGAAAGTTCAAAGAGCCTCCAGAGTTGCTTGCATTCACTGAAGTATAATTCAAGCACATATTTTTGAAGCATGATCCACTTCTTCCCAAGAGGAATATACCTCCAGACATTGATTCAAGCATCACACCTACTTGAGTTTTGAGCAGTTAATTTTTTGGTGTGCTACTGTTCATTTTTTTTTTTTTTTTTTGGGGGGGGGGGGGTTCCCATGAGCTTTTCCCCATTTCCTTACTTTCATGAACAATTATTTTTTATTGTTTGGGTGACCTTTGGTTTCAGTTACCAAGGACCAGTTTTTCTAAGTTTGGATTAAGGGGGGGTGTTAGGATAATTAATACTCCAATCTTTGTCCACCTCAGTATCATTTCCCTTTTCCTAGTATTGGATGATGTTGTTTGTTAGTTTTTCAGCATTTAATTCAATCTGATCTAGGATCTTAACTAAGAGAACAACGTGTACAGCATATCAAACACAAGATACAAGAGACACAAATCATTTCACCGGGGAAAACCAAGAAGGTGAAAAACCCCGCAACTTCCTCAGAGATAGAATAAGCACCAATACAAGGATCACAAAGATGAA
The DNA here is from genome assembly GCA_027924585.1 of Larix kaempferi. Taxonomy (NCBI): domain Eukaryota; kingdom Viridiplantae; phylum Streptophyta; class Pinopsida; order Pinales; family Pinaceae; genus Larix; species Larix kaempferi. Next base: position 7,855,684 of record BSBM01000431.1, on the reverse strand, counting down.
GCCCCAAAAGATAAATGTCTGTAGCAGCTACTCCTCCTCCACTTTTGCGCACTCCTCCTCTCTCTCACTAATGTGAAGTGAGTGAAATGAGAGAATGTGTAAAATGAGAGAGACACACTCTCTATTTATACACTACTTCACTTGTCTTTTAACTCTAACTAGATCGGCCACAACTTAATCACATAATGTTGACTGGGCCGACCCCCACTAGGGTGGTCTAATAACCATTTAACCCACATGACTCATACAGGGCTGACCCCATCAAGGTGGTCTAATAACCCATCAAGTATAAGTTACGACACTTACAAGATAACTTGTGACACTTGCAAGTACAACTAACGACACTTCCAATCGGAGGAATAATACATCTCCGTTGGGGATACAATAAAGTACAAATGCAATATACAAGTGAATATCTTCCGAAGTTACAAATACATCAACACTCCCTCTTAACTAGGAATGTATTATGTTGACATAGGTCATCAACACATATAGGCACAAGTCTTCAATTCTGGAGCTAGATCATCGTCACTAGATCACGGAGCATCATCGTCACTGCTGCTGTACTCGTCATCTCGATCACTGGGATATCTCTCAATTCTTCTCGTCATAGGAAGTTCTACAAACCCAGCCTTTTTCATGCTGGATGTAGGCCTAGCCTCCTGTAGGTCTTCATCATCTCTGCAAGCGGGCCATCCTGTGGAATCCTAGTGACTAATTACGTGCGTCAACAAAACCTCGAAAGAGTATCCCAGGATCCTTTATGTGCCTAAGAACGACCGACAAGATCTCCCAGGGAGCTATTACATGTGACCACCACAAAACCTTATAAGAGTGTCCTAGGAACGTTTATGTACATAGCACGACCGGCAAGAACTCTAAAGAGCATCCTAAGATCATTTATGTTCCTTAAGCATGACCGGCAAGATCTCCAGGATTGATTACATGTGGTCTGGAAAAACCTCAAAAGAGCATCCCAAGACTGATTACGAGCACATAGCTCAACCTATCGGATCTCCCAGGGTGCTATTACATTCCATAGGAAAAAACCTCGAAAGATAATTTTCCAGATCTCCCAGGGATTTATTATATGCCATACGCAAAACCTCGCAAGAGTATCTGCAAATCTCCCAGGGCGCTATTATATGTCCTCCCAAGCGAAACCTTGAAAGAGCATTTGCCAGATCTCCCAGGGAGCTATTATATGCCATAAGAAAAACCTAGAAAGAGTAACTGCAAATCTCCCAGGGCACTATTATATGCTTATCTTCACAACCTGTAGCAAAACCTCGCAAGAGCATCCGAGCTTAGACTATCAGATCTCCCAGGGAGCTATTACATGCTACCTGCACAATCTGTCCGCAGCCAACCTGTAGGAAAACCTCGCAAGAGCATCCGAACTCGGACTATCGGATCTCCCAGGGAGCTATTACATGCTACCTGCACAATCTGTCCATGGCCATGGAGTATCATCTGGATACTCATGATCATACTGATCACCATCATATAGTACATCGTCCTGATGCACATCATCATCACATGATCATCTTGATCATCGTCATAGCATCGTCCCGATGCATATCATCATTGCATTATCATCCTGATCATCGTCATAGCATCATCCTGATGCATATCATCTGGAGCATCGTCTTGGTGCTCATCATCATCACATGATCATCCTGATCATTATAGCAACGTCCTATTCAGATCATCTCATCGTCCATGGAGCACATCCCAGATGCACATCATACAACACTTACACCACCGACATGGGAGAACACGTCTACCACCATTCGGGGAAGGCTCCTGCCCTTAATTTTTCACCATGGGAGAACACATCTACCACCATGTGAGAATGGCTCCAGCCCTTACATCTGCACCATGGGAGAACACATCTACCACCATGTGAGAATGGCTCAACAATTACATCCTGACCATGGGAGAAATATCTACAACCATGTCAAAAAATCCCATGTGCATCTGCATCTTCTGGACTCATCACTTCCCCTTTAAAGGAACCTCAATCTGAAGTACACCAAGCCTCTCTCTGAAGTACTCAAACTTCACTCTGGCTAGCGGCTTGGTCAATGCATCTGCAATCTGCTCGTCCGTCGCAACATACAGGAGTTTCACTGCTCCTCTCTGCACCATATCCCTGATATAGTGATATTTTATCTCGATGTGCTTCGACTTGTCATGGAACACCGGGTTCTCTGACAAATTCACACAACTCTGGTTGTCACAATAGATACAAGTAGCATCCAACTGGAGATCAAATAAATCAGACAGTAGCTTCCTTAGCCATACTGCCACACAACTGGTCGAACAAGCTGCGACATACTCTGCTTTGGCTGTACTCAGTGCTACGTAGGACTGCTTCCTGCTAAACCAAGAGATCACACCTGATCCCATACTGAAGCAGCACCCCGAAGTGCTCTTCCTATCTGTAGCACTGCCTGCCCAATATGAATCAACATAACCCTCCAGGTTAAACTTTTGATTCGCATCATACTTGAGCCCATAATCAATTGTACCCTTCAGGTACCTTAGAATATGCTTTACAATAATCAGGTGAACATCTCTAGGATCTGTCAGAAACTAGATCAAGGTGTTCACCGCAAAGCAAATATCCGGTCTCGTGTTCGTCAGGTACATCAAGGACCCAATCATCTGACAATACATTGTGGCATCAACCGACTTTGATGAAGCATCACTCAATAGCTTCAGGTTCGATTCCATAGGTGTGGCCATGGCCTTGCAGTCCATCATCCCGAACCGCTTCAGGATCTCTATTGCATACTTCCCTTGTCCAAGGAAGATTCCATATGCACTCTGCCGCACCTCCATACCTAGAAAGTGATGCATCATACCCAAGTCCTTCAACTCGAACTCAGAAGCAAGCTTCCTCTTCGTGTCGGAAATCAATCTATCCTCACCTGCCACAAACAGGTCATCCACATACATTAGGAGTATCACTGGATTTCCTTCCTCAACCTTGTAGTAAAGTTTGGAATCCGCTTTACTCTTGGTAAAGCCCAAACTGGACAGGAAGCTATCTATCCTGCTATACCATGTCCTAGGTGCTTGCTTCAAGCCATACAAGGATTTCTTCAATCTGCACACATATGACTCCATGTCATGTGTCTCAAACCGAGTGGCTACTCCACTTCCTCACTTGCCTTGTATTTCTCTATGCTACTATCTGCAGCATGCTTGATCTTGTAGATCTACTTGGAAGTCACAACAGACTTCCCTTCTGGTCTTGGGACCACATCCCAAACATCATTCTTCATGATCGATTGGTATTCCTCAATCATGGCATCCTTCCATTACTGCATCCCAGATCTTGGGAAATTCATATTCTTCAATATCTTCAATAGATAGTTTTTCTTGAACTTCGTTGCTGGAACAAATGTTGTAGTCCTTCTTTTGTAGGTGATTGTACACGATCTTTCCTACAATTCAAATTCAAATGCATGATTAGAAACTTCTCATAGTTTTCAGAACAAAAATACACATAAGAATATATGTCATACAGTCATGCAATTATCTTAGCCAATACTTCAATACAATATTTATCCATATCCCATAACTTTCTAGATGCCTTCCATCTCTACCAGAACATTGTTAAGAGTGTGCACAGCTCCCAACATGTTAGCAAAGAGGTTTCATTCTAGATAAGTAGCAATGGAATGTTGTACAGTACCATAGGCCACTTACCCATTACTATGTTTAGTAGTATCTTGTTCATTAATGCAAGTTTTCTAAAATGCATAATGTACATCCTAAATCCCGGAACATAAGTATGTATATGACTGAACAACATCATATAAGTAATCATATATATAGGAAATAACAATTCAAATACTTATCTTTGTTTGGTTGTTGGGTGGAATCCCTCTCAATATTTGCTTCCTTGTAGGAGTTGTTGGAGTCCAACTCTGAAGTAGCTTCTTCTACTCCTTTCTGTTGTGGATTGTAAGGAGTGGTCAACTCCCTCTTAATCCTTGCTTCGTGGAGTGTGCTCCCTCTTGATCTTTGTTGAAACTGGATCTGGAGCTAGATTAGGGTTTGTCAAAGAAACCCTAAAAATTCCAACTTTGAAAATCAAACTTCTGATTGGATGAAAAGATGCGTCTTGTTGAGATGATCAAGCTGGTATACTTCAATTTTGAAATCTCCAAAATTTGACCCCTCAAAATTGCCTTTTTAAACTTTCGGATCTTCAAGTCAAAACCCTGAATTAGGGTTTGATAATGCTCGAGGTTCTACCTAGCCAAAAGGTTCGATCTTGTGCTCTAAACTTCAATTTTTCTGAGGAGCATCTAGCTGTGGTCACAGATTCCAAAAATTTCAAACTTTTTGCAGAAACCCTAATTTTCCACCTTACCGATCAAAATCCCGAACTAGGGTTTGATGATGCCCGGGGTTCTTCCCAACCAAAAAATTCGATCTTGGTCTCTAAATTTCGATTTTGATGAGGATCATCCATCCGTGGTCTCATATTTCAAAATTTCAAAATTTCTCTAAAACCCTAATTTCCCACAGGAATGACGATCCAAAAATGAAGGTGCTCAGAATCCAATTCTGTTTGGACAGAAATATATGCCATATTGTTTCTGATGTATCTCTGAAATTTCTGATCCTCAAGGTCTGAAACTTCGGCCTATGCTATATTAACCTATCATCTTTCCAACTCCATAGATTTGACCTCAAATGGATTCTCTGAGAGAGAGATATGCCAAGTGTTACAACGTGACCTGTTTATTGGATGAAACAGTATAGTGAACTTGTACGGCGTGCCACGTGTCACTGTTTCAACTTTGTCCTCTGAAACTTGGACCTGTGAAATTAAAGTCCGTTCCCTAACTGTCACTTTTTATGGAATTCCATTTGTCCCTAGCCCGAGATATGACCTTTTTTCCTAGGTCACTTGTTTAGGACTGCATTCTGGAAGAGGCAGAAACCCTAACTTGTATAGATCATATATCACAAAGTACAATGAATATGAGGTTGTCCTTCAGATACAAGGTACATGAACATTTCATCTTCGACCTGTAGAAGTTTCAGATCCTGAAACTTCGCCAAAATGGATTTATAGCGAAAGTTCCACGATGACTGTATTTTACTATACCAAGCCCTAGCTTCCAATTTGTCGCAAGTGCAACAAGTGTCATAAATTCCATACCATGCCTTCCTTCAGGATAACTCTGATACAATGTTAGTTTTTCAGCATTTAATTCAATCTGATCTAGGATCTTAACTGAGAGAACAACATGTATATCATATCAAACACAAGAGACAAGAGACACAAAGAATTTCATCGGGGAAAACCAAGAAGGTGAAAAACCCCGCAACTTCCTCAGAGATAGAATAAGCACCAATACAAGGATCACAAAGATGAAGCCCCAAAATATAAATGTCTGCAACAGCTACTCCTCCTCCACTTGTGCACACTCCTCCTCTCTCTCACTAATGCGAAGTGAGTGAAATGAGAGAATGTGTAAAATGAGAGAGACACACTCTCTATTTATACACTACTTCACTTGTCTTTTAACTCTAACTAGGTCGGCCCCAAATTAATCACATAATGTTGACTAGGCCAACCCCCACTAGGGTGGTATAATAACCCTTTAACCCACATGACTCATACAGGGCCGACCCCATCAAGGTGGTCTAATAACCCATCAAGTATATGTTACGACACTTACAATATAACCTGCGACACTTGCAAGTACAACTGACGACACTTCCAATCGGAGGAATAATACATCTCCGTTGGGGATACAATAAAGTAAAAATAAAATATACAAGTGAATATCTTTTGAAGTTACAAATACATCAACATTATTGACCCCCTAGTGGTGTGCATATATCATTTAGGAAACATTATCCACTTGATGCACCTTGCATGCATTATTTTAGGCCATGAAAAGTTAGTTCCCTACATTTTAGGAGCTAACTCGGTGATCTAGTTCAAACCACCTGAGTTCATGACTCTAGTGGGGGGTTTGAGCTCCAATTTCCACTGATTGTGATATAATGTACCCTCTTTATCCTGATTTGCATGAGAAACTCATTGATGTTCCCTTCATGATCAATTAACTGATAGTAGCTTCAGTTCACTGACAAACAGTTGATTTTGGAACCTCCAGAGCACTGTAGTGGTGACATTTCCTATGCTATATTGACATAGATTCGAATTCCTCTTGGATAATTGAATTCTATCAATTGTACTATATTCTTTTACTATACATATTAATAGAATATGACACCAGTTTTGATTCACATCTTAGTTTCTTTGCATGCTTGATTTTACTACTCAATTCTTGCTAGTTTTCACTACAATTCTTCTTCCTTGCTAATTCTTTCACTGTGAGATTTTCTCGAGATCAATGATATGTTGTGTTACATAATTTCACAAGAATATCACATACAAATAATAGACTTATAACTGAAATCACTATAGATCTCCTACCAATCTTTGACAAAAATGGAAAACACACAAACGACTCACAGTTTTAACCTGGAAACCCCAATGGGGAAAACCAGCTTCGATGGGGATTTCTTATTTCTCGAGACCATAACATATAATAGAGAGAGAGAATAATTACACATATAATTTCAGAAGATACAACAGAACATGATGGGTAGAAAACCTTATATCTGCATGCAGTAGTTATTGCTACTCTTGGGAAATGTGCCCATGTTGTCTACTCTAATCTAGATCTCTGAAATATTATCTCTACCAATAACTGGATGTAGTACCACCTATATAATAAATCTACCCTGTTCTGCTTTGTCAATGAAGAAATACTGCAACCTATCAGTGTAGAATGTGCTCCCTTTGCATGGGAAAATGCACCCCTCTCTCAACAGTTTTAAAGTTAACCCTCCTCAGATCTCACTCCAACACAAATGAGATCATATCATATCTTATTCAATCACCGAATAATATCACTACAGGTACTTTCATCCCACCTAGCCTCAAGATAAATAGCTCTCTAGTCAAACATGTCTTCCTCTCCTCAGGAAGTGCACCCCTCTCCTCTGGAAAGTTTCCTAATCTCAATCACTGAGCCATCTCCACTTAGATTCCATCATTGCACATAGTAATGACTGGTTGATGGCTATGATCAAGGAAAAATTGATCCTTCTCATATACCCTCACTATCTCTCTCTACAGATGCACCCCCTCTCCTCATGAAGTCACCCACTCTACATGCACAAGTCACCCTCACTCTCAATATCAATCTCTCTAGAAAAAATGCTAAGTAACCTCTTATGGTGACCTCCTACATAATTATAATAACTCACTGACTGATTAGGGTTTATGAAACCCTAAAGTGAGTGCATGCAAAAATCCTGCTTTTGAATGCTTTTTAATTAAAAACTCTTGCATGCATGAGGCAAATCACTTCGAAAGGTCAACATGCATCCACTATTGGATTCATGCCACTTGGTAGAGTGCATCTCACCCTCTACCCCATCCTGATGCCTATACTAAAAAATGAACCTCCATCCTAGGCATCTAAACATGGAGGACATATCGAGATACCACTATCTCTAACACTCCTCTTATCGAGGGAATTCCAACCACTAATGACTGGATCCAACAAATCCTTTGTTGTTGTAACTAACCCATCTTTCCTGACTATCACTATTGCACTCTGATATGAAGTAAATTGATCCACCTCCATCAATGTAGCCCTCAGAGAAGCCTCTCATACTCTCATAGAAATTTTCACCGATCCATGATCCAAACTCCCTCTGAATCTCTACTCCCTCTTCCTTCTATGAGCTGACTCAACTCACTCCTGAGCTAAATCCATCTCTATGATCTCATACCAACTCAGTCTCTAGATGGTACCTACATGAGACCCTCGCCATCCATATGATATGAGTCCAAGGACTCACTCCTCTATGCCTCATCAACTCTATGAGCATCTCGCTCCATGTCTATCTCAGACTCTGATGAAGATGCAGTCAACCACCCAAATGCACCAGACATGGGCTAACCCCGAACCATATACTCCCCATCAATCCTGTGACCCATCAACACTGGATCATCTCCCTCTGGATAGGTGAATATAAGCTCCCTATAAAATACTACATAGTAACCAAAAGGATCCAATGTTTCTACTGAGAGTATGCTCCCTCTCAACCCTGTAATGAATAGGGATCCTAACACCTCTGCGAGTTCTCCAAAGTCTAGTAGAAACCAAACATGTCGCACTCCTCTGACCATGTGCTCAGTACCCTCAACATCATGAACAATCTGCATAGGAGTATACTTAAGGAAGAGGAATCCCTCTCACATCTTGTTCATGTGAATACAATGATTCCAGTCAATCACCCACCTCTCATCAACCTAAATCTCAAGTTGATTGCTATCATGGCCTTAAAGAAAAGATGCAAGTGAGAACTCCCTCTCAAATATGGAAGCAAACTCATCTATCTCTTCTGCTGCAACTACCTACTCATCCTTCTCCTTTTTGTCCTTCTTTCTGTGAGGACATTATCCTGCATAGTTCCCATACTCATTGCACGCAAAACACTTGACCTTACTCAGGTATTTCTTCTATTCATTCTTTTTTAATCTCTGCTTGCCTTTCGTTGCAAGCACCACATCATCCTCCTCAGGGAGCAAAAGAAGTACCCTGAATATACCCTCTATGGGTCTCCTCTTGTGTGAAATCATACCATAGACGATCCCACTTGGGGAGGCTCTCTTTGGCCACAATGGACTCAAAAAATATTGCACATGGATTAGGCATGCCATTCAAAGCTTTCCTAACCAACTCTCCATCCTTGACCTTCTCCCCCACTTTCCCCAGCTCATCTCTTACCTGTGTAATCCTGCTAAGATATGTGGCCATACTCTCATCCTTGACCATCTTTGTGATCTTCAGCTTTTCACAAAGTACCATCTTCTTGTTCTCATTGGAGATTTGGTACAACTTCGTCAATGCATCCCACATCTCATATATGTTCTCTTTACCTGTAACATGTGGTATCACATGATTCTTGATCGCATCAAGGATGATCCTATGGGCCTTGATATTTTTATTGTCATAGGTTTCCTTTGCAATGCAACTGAAGGAATTGTTACAATTTTTGTGGTAGTAATCTCCACAATATCCCATAAATCAATTTCCTTCATATATAGGACAACTCTGGCCTTCCATGCACAAAATTTTGAGACCCCACCCAACCGATCCTCAACACGTAAGTTTCTAAACATGATCTCTAATCAATCTGAACTGAATCAAAATCCCACTTAACAAAAGAACCTGTATGTCACACAGTTGTCCCCTACTCTCCCATATCTGAAAGATATATCTCATATCTCACCTCCAACCTCACAGATTTGATAGATCTGACCTCTATAATCACAGATCTAAGCTCCACTCTTCAGATCTGGTAGATCTGGTCTCTATCTCATAGATATGATATCCAAACTAAGTCTCCACATAGATCTGGTATACTATTCGTAGATCTGAGTGTGAATTCCCCCTCTAACCCTTACCAGGTCTTTGATAACATGATATTTTTTCCATATGTCACTACTCGATCTGGGAAACTGAGATCTCAATGGCCTTGAGTCTCTATAATCCAAAACAACCCAACTTCTCTATGCTAGAGAATATCACATATAGATAATAGACTTATAACTGAAATCACTATAGATCTCCTACCAATCTTTGACAAAAATGGAAAACACACAAATGACTCACATTTTTACCCTGGAACCCCAATGGGGAAAACCAGCTTCAATGGGGATTTCTTCTTTCTCAATCCCAAAGCATATAATAGAGAGAGAATAATGGCACATAGAATTTCAGAAGATACAACAGAACCTGAAAGGTAGAAAACCATAGATCTGCATGCAGTAGCTACTGGTGCTCTTAGGAAATGTGCCCCTGCTTTCTGCTCTGGTCTAGATATCTAAAATATTGTCTCTTCCAATCACTAGATGTAGTACCACTTCTCTAATACATCTGCCTTGATCTGCTATGTCAATGAAGAAAGACTGCAACCTCTCAGTGTAGCCATGTGCTCCCTCTGCATGGGAAAATGTGCCTCTCTCTCAACAGCTTTAAAGTCACCCCTCCTCAAATATCACTCCAACTCAGATGAGATCAGCTCAGATCTTCTTCAATCATTGAATAAGATCACTCCTGGTACTCTCGGACCACCTAGCCTTAGTACAAATAGCTCTCTATTCAAACATTTCTTCCTCTCCCTAGGAAGTGCGCCCCTCTCCTCTGGAAAGTCGCCCAAGCCCAATCATTGAGATATCTCCACTCAGATTCGCTCACTACACACAGTCATGACTTGTTGATGCCTCCGATCAAGTAAGAATTGATCCCTCTCAGATCCCCTCACTGTCTCTCTTTGAAGATGCGCCCCCTCTCCTCAGGAGTTCTCCCACTCAGCATGCACAAGTCTCCCTCACTTTCAATCTCTTCTCTCTTTGAATAAATTGTTGAGTAACCTCTTCCAGTGACGTCCTACCTCCTTATAATAACTCACTGACCAATTAGGGTTTCTAAAACCCTAAAGTGAATGCATGTAAAAATCCCGCTTTTGCATGCTTTTTAATTAAAAAATATTGCATGCAAAAAGTTACATGCATGATGAAAATCAATCTGAAAGGTCTTCATGAATCCACCTTTGGATTCATTCCATGGGTAGAGTGCATATCACCCTCTACCCCATCCTGATGCCTATACTGAAAAATGCACCTCCATTCTAGGCATCTGAACATGGAGGACATCTCGAGATACCACTATCTCTAACAAACACAACGTTTTCGGTCGGGATTATCTCGAGAGGACCATCATCGTATTCGCCATCACGCAAAGGAATTCCTCATAGAGTGTGATACTTTGTACCGTCACAGCCCTGACTCTATTCTTTGAGAATGTATAGCACATGAAGAGGCCAACATGTCTTAAATGACTGCCACTTCGAACCATGTGGTGGTCATCTTTCTGGCATGGCTACAGTCCAGAAAAATTTTCACGTTGGATACTTCTGGCCATCAATCTTCAAATATTGTATGGAGGTTGTGAAGAAGTGTCCTCCTTGTCAACTCTTTCATCCAAAGAAGCGTACACATCCCACTCCACTTCACCCGGTCATTGACGTAGGCCCTTTTTCAAAATGGGGCATTGATTTTATGCATTGTAAGCCTACCTCAACCAAGGAGCATGGTTATATCATAGTCATGGTAGACTATTTTACTAAATGGGCCAAGGAAACTCCTGCATACGCTGATGACAGAAAGACTGCAGCATTTTTTTAATCAACCACATCATTGCTAGGTTCGAGGTCCCACAAGCCATTGTCACTGACCATGGTTCACCTTTCAGAAACCATATGATGGCCGAACTAAGTGCCAAATTGGTTTTTCGACATGAAAACTCGTCCCCCTATTACCCCCAAGAAAACGGACAAGTAGAGGCCATTAACAAGGCCTTGAAAACTATTATCCAACGCATGGTGGAGATACGTAGATTGAATTGTCACTTATCACTTTTTTCATCCCTATGGGGTTACAGGACCTCAGTAAAAAATGCCACCGAATTCACTCCATTCAATTGATTTATGGTCTGGAGGAAACTTTACCTATCGAATGTGAGATTTCATCCCTTAAACTAGATGTGGAACTCCTGCCAAACACCTCTACTGAGGAGGAACGTTTTATGTATTTTGAAAATCCTGACGAGACCCATCGTGATGTTTCTCTTTCCAATGAAACACATAAGAGACACATCAAAGTCCAATATGAAAAATCAGTTAAGCCTCGCATCTTCAATAAAAGGTGATTTAGTCCTAGTTTATGACCAGATTCATGACAAACTAGGGGCAAGCAAATTCAAATCCATGTGGCATAGTCCTTACATCATCAAACGAGTGTTAGAAAAGGGTGCCTATGAGCTAGTTGATCACAATGGAACCTCACTGGAAGAGCCACGAAATTGGATATACCTAGAAAAGTACTATGCTTAGGTCCATCATGCATATGTACTTGTACATATTTGTGATATAGTTTGGTGTGTTTTGGTGTGGTGTGATTTTTTCCTCTTTTTGCATATGAGGGTCTTGGTTCACCTACGACTTCTTGTCCCACTTTGTGCTTGAATGCACAGATGTCGGTGTATTCTGGATTTGCGGACAATGCTAGTAGACATACTTGAAACCTTTCTTCTATAGCTTGTGTAATATATTCCCCCAATGACGATTTAGTCAATTCCGGAGGAGTTTTCCTAGGTCCAACGACCAATAATATCACTAAATACCATTTCATAATAGGCCTATTGACTGAAGCTTCCTCCCTTGGCATATGCCACATCACTGTTTATCTAGACTCCCAACTCATGGTTTCTCAGTTGAACCGAATATATTCCATCTATGATCCTATGCTGCTTCAATTATATCGAAGAATACATCTTCTTGAGAGATTGATTGACTTTGTACAATATCAACACATCTTGAGAGAATTGAATACAATTGCCAATTCTTTAGCTAATTTCATATTAAATTAGCACATCACGCATACATGAACATTTCATCCTAAAATATACATATAAAAAGCACAAAACATACAAATGTAAATAATGCACTTAGGGAATAATAGTTGAAACAAGATCCATATATATATATATATATATATATCATGCCGAAATTTTGTCACATCATATGTCCAAAAAAATATATAGGGACAAAATTGGGCTACAATACTTGTACATCATATAAATGTCACTAAAAGGGACATCTAGGCTATCTTGACGACTATTCCTCATCACGAGGTACACGGTGCTCACTATAACACACAACTTCTCGAGATACGCAGCGCAGTAAGCGACTGATCCGCTCATGTACCCCTACAGTATACGTCTGTAGGTGGTAGGGGATATCATGCAACATCAATGGAGGGACACCCATCGTCAGACCCTCCAAGTTCTGCTCCACATCTCGGAGCCCCCGGAATCAAATACTGTCGCTCGATACTCTGTCATGCACCGGTGTAGTGGTGACAACCCCGCTAATCTCGTTGGTCCTCAATCTCTGACATAAAACATGTACATATTAGATCCCCTTTATACAACCAAAACAAAATGAAAATATTCAAAAATCCAAAAACATGTTACAAACCAAGGTTACATTTTCTAAGAGACATACTTGTATCATCTTAATATGCTTCCTCTGGAAGCACCAAGTTCCTATCTCCGCGTAAATCCAACCCTGCATATGGGTACTCTTATATCATCAAGATTTGGTTTCTCCACCATGAGAAGAAACTGGCATCATATGATAACATATAGGGACCACCTAGTCGACCTACATGTCTATTCCATCGTTCCATCTGTGTCTCGGATGGATGTCAGATCGACACATCAATTTGTGGATCCAGTAATTGTACCCATTCTAGAAAAAATAGTGAATCAATCGGTGTCCTGGATCTCCCGCAATCAACAATACAACTATAGCTCACAACAAGGGGAAAATATCCTTTGAGGTAAATGGCAAGGTAAAAATGAGTTTGTTTTTACCACTTGTTTCCTTTTTACTCTCATTTAACTTGTTATCTTGCTTATGTACATCACACTTGCAATATTTTTTCAAGCTATTTTTCGCCCAGTTGACTATTGCATCATGAGATCCTAACACAATCATGTTTAGATATGACGATTCTTTACAGGATTGTGGGAGAAGGATATTTTTTAGTCTTAGTGACTCAGCATGTGTGTGCATGGTTTTACCTTTTTAGGCACTTTAAACCATGAAATAGTCATTTATCGAGTGGTAATTTACCCCTTTTTCGGCCTCGTCAAACTAATTACAAAAAATGAACTCCCTCGAAGTCTCATTTAAGCACTTTTTAGGCTCCCTAAATAGGAAAAGATTGTTGGGTGAACTTGTCTCTTTCACGCTCGTAAAAGTATTTGAAAGGACATGCATTTGGTGATAGTTTACCCATTGTTTTGGACCATTTGTACTAACTACGAAAAAGGTATACTTTGGTCTGTCATTGACTAGAAGAGTTCTATCTCGCATTGCTTTATCCTTTTTCAAGTGAGGATACTAAATCTATGAAAAAGAACCATTGTGGAGTCTTCTTTCGATCCTTTTCAGACTCTCTAAATGTGAAAAGATCATCGAGTTAACCTTCTTTGGACTCAAAGAACCATGCATCAAAGGGCCCATCATGGGACCAAACCTCTCCTTCTTCAGGTTCGTTAAACATATGATGAGTGACTCATCTAAGATTAGCTATATGAGCATATGTTATCCTCCTGAAGCTCGTTAAAAAACAAAGAGATACTCGTCAATCATGGTGGGAGGGAATTGGGAAAATAGTTCAATCTTGTTGGAAATCTTTATGGAAGCTTATTGTCACCCTTGAACATGGCACATGTTTTCATTTTGTCTTACAGTTGGGTAATCTGCTTGCCTTTGAGTCATACCAATTCCATGATTCATCTCACTCCTTTGGTCTATCCTAAGAATGCATCGGTCATTGTCGCATTATGTTTTGGTCTCTACCTCATTGATTCAATGACACCAAGTAACTTATCATTCCATCCAATGTTCAAGGGAAGTTAACCCAAGTCATCCTTCTTGCAGTATTATCGGCCTTCATCCTTGTGTCAGTCTATGCTCATTTGATCAGCCACTTTACATCACTTTCAAGTGTTGGTTTTGTGTCGATGATGTGGGAGACATCATGGCCCTCCTTTGAAAATTATATTCATGTCGAATCCAACACATCATTCGGGAATTAGACTTAGAATACATTCAGTACCTTGGGTCCTGCATGCCTTAATGGCAGGTTTCCTCAGTTCCGACAGTAAGTTTACATTGTTGACCTGTAATCAGATTATTCCACGAGTCTTCGACTTCAGCTCATCTATTTACATTTGTTGGAATGCACTAGGATACTTTGGGATTCATTGTCATCACGGGTGGTTTCCCTCACACTTGTTAATGGTTTACATCAATGACTGGTAACCAAGTGGTACCATGTTCGAATTCAACACCTTTATTCACATGGCTAGAATTGTATAATTTTGGGATCGGGATGAAGACCCTCGGGACTCTTGTTATGTACTTTACCCAGGTTTCGATGGAGATTTTTTTAGTAGGTTCCTACATGGACATCATGTTGGCATCGATTTGTATATTGTCACACAGATCCACTTTATATTGGTATGTGGTTGTTTTATTGTTATATCATGGATCTACCTTGTATTCTTGTAGCCATTAACTTACTTCAGTCATTTTTAGGTACAGATCCACATTGTATGTCGGTGGCCGAAACCTGAGTCAATACTGTCATGGATCTACAATGTATTGTTTGGCGGCCATGCTTTGAGTTAGTTTATTCTGAGCATGGGTATTTCTGCCTCAGGGATGATATAGTTGTACTACTTTATATTTGCTTGCATATTCTTTTTGGTTGTCTTCCAAATACCCTTTGCACCTATGCCTTGGTAAAATATATTAGCCATCGGATCCTTTCTGACCTCACACTTTAGGGGGAACCTTTTGTACCTCAAATTTTCACCTATTACTTGATATTCTTAATCACCATGATAATCATAGGTTGTGATGGTCTCTAGGTGTGTTTGTAATATCCCTCCAAAGAAAAGTACTTGGATTCACTTGTTTCAACTCTAGGGGTGTAGTTTACAATTGGTTCCAAACACATCCAAATGTTTTTGAATTTGGGGAGGAAGGTCTTGATGGGGCATAGGACACATTAACACATCTATTAGACACCCAAACAACTGATATACCCATCCATGGTTTGAAATTTTCAAGGAAAGAAGTTTTGGGATAAGACTAGTCAATTTGAGTAGTGGAAATCCCCCCTAGGTCTTCCCTTAATTTCTCTTCCAAAAATTGTACATCCCTCACTAATTCTTGGTCTGTGACTTGGATATGTTAGGGTACATTAATGACAACATATTTTCAACATTATATTTGGTTTTAGGTTTGAATAGGTATCCCAATGAACAACATCTTCTAGAGTCTAGAATTTGGGGTGAAAATGGTGGACAAGGAGTCTCGAATTTAGTCATAAACCATAGTGACACTTTAGGGGTCTGCAAAAATAATTTGGGCCATCAAAGTAACTTCATATACTTCTCATGATATGAATAAATATATCATAAAACTCTTATATAAAATAGGTACAACATCGTCCCAAATTTACTATGAAAATGCTATGAGGAGAATGGCTCAAATTTAATCTTTGATTGGAAATATCACTTGAAGTACATGGTATTTCGAGTTGTGGCTCTCATGATATGAATTATTACAGAGATATGCAGCAACTAAAATTTCCATGAATTCTAAATAACAATCCTTCAATAACTATATGTAACAAGAAGTGCACCCTTGCACATTTACATGACATTAAGAGAAAGATAGTAGAATAGGCATAGAGAAGAATGAGAGAAGATGAACTCGAAATCAGTTGGGGTTTGAACCTGCATCAAAACATCTCCATGAATCTCTATTGAGAGGTATGAATGGCCTCTCCATCAACCAACTTGGATGGGAATCTTGCACATCGAAATTGGTTCTAAGGCAGGGAGGATGAACATCCACCATGCAAGGACAAGCTATGCTCTCCAATTGTGTCAAATGAGAAATCATCAAAAGGTGGTCTCCTTCTTTATTCTTTTCTTTTATTAACCTCCCAAGGCCTCCATATCTTGAAATCCATCCAATAGCATCATCCCAATTCGAATTAGGGAGAGATTCCCAAGAATGCCACTTGTCCAACACTTCCTATCCCTCCTCTTCCATGAATTTGAATGGGGGAATATTGGCTGCCATAACTCCCTTTGTGAGACCTCTTGGAGGCTATGTTTAGCCCTGGCATGTCATATATGTCATATTTCAGCAATAAGTCTGAACCTTGTCATAAGTTTCATAGAATCTTCATAATTAGTGTCATAGAAGTTAGGGAATCTATCTCCAAGTGTCATAATTCTTCTAAGATTCCTCTTTCTCTTCCACTCTAATTCGAGCCTGCTAGATTTATGCCATGAATAATGCCTCTCCAACTCCTCCAAGAACATTAGACTCCACCTTGGATTCGAATGGGTGAGAATAGGATGCCATGTGGCATGAAGAATCTTGCCTTGTGTGGGTCCCACACCACCTATGCACCCTCATGGCCAAGTGCCACCTTATTTTCTTATTATAATTATTTATTTAGCCCCTTTAATATATATTTTTCAATCTAATTTCCATTTTGTGTCTTATAGCTCCATTATTCCAAGTCTAAATGTTTCCACCCCAACCTAGGGAACTAGTAGATTGGTGGAAATTTCCCTTCATGAGATTTATTTGGATGGGGACATTAAAGTCCTCCCCACCCAAGATTGTTTGTCCCCAAGCAATTCAAAGTGGGATGCTACAAAATTTGTTCCTCTACCCATGTGGCATCCTCACTTGGAAAATATTTCCATTGTACCAAATATTCTCGTATAGTTCTGCTCCTCAATTTCCTTTCTCTTGTTTTCAAAAAAAAAATGGAATGAGTATAAGTTGTCCTTCATCATCTAATGGGGGAAGAGTTTCTAAAATAGAAATTTGCTTACCAATATCCTTCTTAAGGCATGAAACACGAAACACATTGTGGATCTTTCAAACTTCCGGAAGTTCTATCTCATAAGCTAACTCCCCAACCTTTTGAATTATCTTATATGGACCATAAAACCATGTTTTAATATTTTCTTATCCTTTCCATTTTAAGGTGGTTTTCTTATATGGTTGCGGCCTCAAATAAACCAAATCATTCGCTTGAAAAAATCTTTCCTTCCTATGTTGATCCACATATTGTTTTTGTTGATTTTGGGCAACCTGCAAATTGTCTTTTAAAAGCTTCAAAATCTCTTGACTTTATTCAACCCAATCTTTATCTTTTAGAGCTCTACTATCACTAAAAATGTTATCAACAAAGGTGATTGTTTCATAACCATAAAGTGATTTGAAATGAGACATGCCAATGGACATATGGAAAGTAGTATTGTAGCAAAACTCACCCAAATGTAGCCATTTAACCCATGCTTTTTGCTGCTCACCATTATAGTTTCTCAAGTACCCCTACAACCATTGGTTCACCCTTTCTGTTTGACCATCATTTTTAGGATAATAGATTGTGCTAGGATTCAATTTAGTTCCCACCAACTTGAAGAGCTATTGCCAAAAAACACTCATAAATCTATTATCCCTGTCACTTACAATGTTTTTGGGAAGTCCATGCAATCTAAAAATATCTCTAAAGAATAGCTCAGCTATTTGTGCAGCAGTAACAGATGATGTAATAGCAAATAAATGGGCAAATTCGGTGAGTCTATCCACCAAAACATAAATACAATCCTTACCAAAATCCTTGGGAAAACCTGTGATGAAATCCATGGAGATGCTTTCCCACTTTTGTTTTGGAATGGGAAATAGTTGTAAGAGACCAGCAGGATGGGTGTGTTCAAATTTGTTTTGCTGGCATATCTTGCATTCATTCACATACTTTAAGACATCTTCCTTCAACCCTTTCCAATAGAACCTTTATCTTAGCTTCCTATATGTTTAAAAGAAACCGAGATGGCCTACTAAAGGAGAATCATGAGCCTCCTTCAATATTTTGTGCTTTAAGTTTGAACCATGAACTAAGTATATTCGGTCTTTATAGTAGATTAGGCCATTCAATATATTGTACCTATCATCTCCCTTGACCCCATCTAACAATTCACAAGCAAGTCTATCTTTGGCATACTCCACTAGCAACTCATCTTTCCAATCTTTTAAGATGTCCATAAGGGAAAATGAAGGTCTCCTAGACAATGCATCTGCTACAATATTATTCTTTCATTTTACATATTCAATATCAAAATCAAAGGCTTGAATCTTACTCACCCATTTTTGTTTTCTTTCATTGAGATCTTTTTGTGTAAGGAGATGTTAAATTTTGAGCATTAATTCACGATACTCTAGGATCTTTACTAAGAGAATAACATGTACAGTATATCAATGCATATCAATCATAACAAGCATGTCAATCATCACAAGAAGCAAAAGCATGAGAGACAATAGACAATGTTTCCGTGGGGAAAACCCTAAGGTGAAAAACCCCACAACTTCCTCAGAGATAGATAAAGCAATAGCTCAACCAAAGTACAACCAAATACATAGAGATAGTCTTCTACTAGCAGATGATCCTCCTCCTTACATGTGCGCCACTTTCCGAGTGAAGGAAGAATGAGTTTCTAAGTGATCCAAATAGAGATCTCCCGATCTCTATTTATACTTGTTCTGTTTTCCCAATAACCTTATGGGGCCGACTTGTCTAGCTAAGTACATCAACTATATATTACATAAATCTAGGCCGACCCCACACATGGTGGTCTAATAACCCATCAGCAAGTTAACACACTTGCAACACTTTTCAATACACATGACGGCACTTTCGTATAGAGGAATGACGCATCTCTATAGGAGTACAATAATATATATATGAAATACATGGATGAAATACATTCCGAAGTTACATATACATCAACAGGAAATACTTCAAACTATTGTAATCATTTTTTACTACAAATTTGTTCCCCACCAGATATTGTCTAAACTTGGCCAAGTCATGCATGATGGCCAACATTTCCTTATCATATATGGAGTAGAGCCTCTCATGTGGCTGCAATTTTTTTCTCTCAAAATATATGGGGTGTTGATTTTTCTTTAATACTGCCCCTATGCCTTCCCCTAATGCATCACATTCCAAAACAAATGGTTTAGAAAAATATGGTAATGCAAGTATTGGACAACTACTCATTACCTCTTTCATTCTTTAGAAATCTTTTTCAGCCTCTTCATCCCATTGGAAAGCATCCTTTTTGGTCAAATTAGTAAGAGGAGCAGTCAATTTGGAAAACCCCTTCACAAACTTCCTATAGTAAGTGCAGATCCCAATAAAGCCTCTCAATTCAGTGATGTTCTTGGGTGATGGTCTTTCAATAATAGCCTTTATTTTCTCCAAGTGAACCTTTACTCCATCTTTCCTAATGATGTGCACAAGATACAAAATTTATGTCAAACCCAAACTCACACTTGGACAGCTTAGCAAACAAAGATTGTTCATGCAAGATTTTCAATACAACTTCTAAATGGTGCAAATGTTCCTCCCATGTCTTACTATAAATCAAAATATCATCAAAGAAAACCAAAACAAACTTGTGAAGCTGCTTGCAAAATATTTTGTTCATGCATGATTGGAAGGTTGTTGGAGCATTGGTCAAACCAAAAGGCATGACAAGAAATTCGAAGTGACCATAGTGACATCGGAAAGCAGTTTTCTGCACATCTTCTTCCTTCATCTGAATCTGATGGTAACCAAACCTAAGGTCAATTTTGGAAAAGAAATTTGCTCCAAATAGCTCATCCATGAGCTCATATATCTTAGGGATGAGATACCTATTCTTTATTTTTATTTTTTTTAAGGCCGTAAAAGCAATGCACATTCTTAAGGTTCCATCCTTTTTCTTCACCAAGACAACTGAAGAAGCATAGGGACTTGAGCTTGGTTTGATGAGACCCAATTCCAATAGTTCTTGAATATCCTTCTCAATCTCATCTTTGAACCTTTTTGGGTGTCTATATGGGGGTATTTGGATAGGTGAAGTACCTACCTCCAAAACAATGGTATGCTCAACTCCTCTATCAGGGCCTCCCAGGGGGGAGGTCTCCAAAAACCCTTTCATGCTTGTGTAGTAGCTACCTTATCTCCCTTGGACATTATGCAATATTTATGTTTGGTTTGGGGGAAGTGGTTAAACATTCTGTAGCCCATTCAATGTCCCCATGTCTCAATATGGACCTCATACTGTGGGAAGACACCACTTGGTTAGGATAGGTGTGCATTCCTCTCACTAACATTTGTCTTCCTTCCGAATCTTTGAACTTCATTTTAGGTATTTGGTATTTCACTTTATGTTCTCCTATAGAGTACAACCATTGTACTCCCAAAACCACATTTGTATTAGCAACATTCATCACATAGAAGCTATCAGAAAATGTGTAATTTTCTATGGTAATTTGTAGCTTTGGAATCCATGTGTTGCATTCCATAGAATTGTTACCTGGAATGATGACTGTGAACCCTTCGAATGCTTCAATAGGTAACTTTCTCCTCTCCACCAAGTCTGCATCAATGAAGTTATGAGTTGCTCCTCCATCTACCAATACCGAATCTTTATGCCCTTGTACCATTCCCTTGCATCGGATGGTGTGAAAATGAGGCACTCCTGAAAGAAATGCCATTCTCCCTTTTTCGGGTGATGGATGATATTATTCTGCTGTTTCATATCCCTCTTCTTGGGCTGAAACTTGTTCTTCTTCCTCCATGTCCCCTTCATCATCAGAAAATACTTCAATGAATTGTGCTTTCCCCTTAGCACATTTATGCCCCGGTACCCATGGTTGATGACATGTGTAACATAGTTTCTTTCTTATGAGTTCTTCCTTGCTTGGTCCATGTTTCTTGTCCTTCTCAAATGAATCTTTTTTCCATGGCCTCTTGTCAAATCTGAACTTGGAAGGAAAATTGGGCTTGGGAGGATACCTTGTCTTGGGTATCACATTTTGTAGATCTCTTTCCAAATTCATGGCATCTTTTAATGAAGTAGGTTTGTGAGATTTAACTAAACCTTTCAAAGGTTCATCCAATCCTTCAGTAATAGAAGTACCAATCGAACCATAGATACATCATCCACCATAACTAATATTTGGAATTCCAACATGTACTCCTCTGGGGTTCCAGTTTGCTTCAACTATGCTAGTTCCTTGAAAGGAATTTCACAGTATTTTTGCTCAAATATTTCCACTAACTTGTTAACAAACTCTTCATATGTTGTGACATGATCATGTCCCAAGGTTTTAAGTCCATTTAACCACCAATTATTGGCTTCTTCCTCAAGGTGCAGAATATCCATTTTTAAAGCATCCTCTTCCACCATTGGATTCAGCTAAAAATATACATCTAAATTTTGTACCCAAGTATTTGCGGAACTTTGGTATGAGCCATCAAAGGTAGGAAGGGACATTTTACCTATGGCATAATTCAATTATTTATTTTTAAAAGGAGTTATGTTACCTCCTCTCATTTTGAGCTTGTTTGACACAGTAAAGAATTGATCAAATGGTAAGGTCCTCCTACAATCTTCACTTAGTTGTTTCCATTCTGCTAGAACTTCATGCATTCCATATTGGATGTTAGGATCCTCTTTGGGCTCAATAAACTTGGGTTTGGTATCTCTTGTCGAACTCTGGAATTCATTGGGTCGGTTGTGAGGCCCTGTCTTTGAGAACTATTGTTGCCTCTTAATGCCAATTTGCTTCCAATTTGAATAGCCATCAATTCGAACCGTTGCATTATTTACCTTTTCATGTCCTCAAAAAATGGTTTCATGAATTTCCTAAACTCCTCTTTCTCCTCCATCTCTGAGGTTCCTTTATCATCCTTAGTCATAGTTTCAACAGAGTGCACCTCTTCTCCTGCATCTTCCTCTTCACC
Organism: Larix kaempferi; assembly: GCA_027924585.1. Taxonomy (NCBI): domain Eukaryota; kingdom Viridiplantae; phylum Streptophyta; class Pinopsida; order Pinales; family Pinaceae; genus Larix; species Larix kaempferi. The sequence goes on along the minus strand of BSBM01000431.1, from coordinate 7,833,090 downwards.
AAAGGTACTTTCAGTTTTTGTTTCTAAGGGTGGGGGATAAATTCTTGACCTCATAAATGTTCACCCAAATCAGGTGCAAGGACCATGCTCTGATACCACTATAATATCCCTCCAATAAAAAATACTCGAATTCACTTGTTTCAACTTTAGGGGTGTAGTTTACAACTGGTTCCAAACACCTACAAATGCTTTCGAATTTGGGGAGGAAGTTCTTGATGGGGCATATGACACATTAACACATATATCATACACCCAAACAACTGATATACCCATCCATGGTCTGCAATTTGCAAGGGAAAAAGTTTTGAGACAAGACTAGTCAATTTGAGTAGTGGAAATCCCCCCTAGGTCTTCCCTTAATTTCTCTTCCAAAAACTGTACGGACCTCACTAATTCTTGGTATGTGACTTGGCTATGTTAAGGGACATTAATGAAATCATATGTACAACATTAGATTTGGTTTTGGGTTCGAATAGGTATCCCAATGAACAGTAACTTCTAGAGTCTAGAATTTGGGGTGAAAATGGTGGACAAGGAGTCTTGAATTTAGTCATAAACCATAGTGACACTTTAGGGGTATGCAAACATCATTTGGGCCATAAAATTAAATTCATGTACTTCTCATGACATGAATAAATATCTCATAAAACTATGATATAAAATAGGTACAACATCATCCCAAATTTACTATGAAAATGCTATGAGGAGAATGGCTCAAATTTCATCTTTGATTGGAAATATCACTTAAAGTACATGGTATTTCGAGATGTGACTCTCATGATATGAATATTACAGATATAGGCATCAAATAACATGTCGATGAATTCGAAATAACAATCCTTCAATAACTATATGCAACAAGAAGTGTGCCCTTGCACATTTACATGACATTGAGAGAAAGATAGTAGAATAGGCATAGAGAAGAATGAGAGAAGATGAACTCGAACTCAATTGGGGTTTGAACCTGCATAAAAAAATATCCATGAATCTATGTTGATAGTTTTGAATGGCCTCTCCATAAACCAACTTGGATGGGAATCTTGCACCCTCGAAATTGGTTCTAAGTCAAGGAGGATGAACATCCACCGTGCAAGGACAAGCTATGCTCTCCAATTGTGTCAAATGAGAAATGATCAAAAGTTGGTCTCCTTCTTTCTTTTTGTCTTTTATTAACCTCCCAATTCCTCCATGGCTCAAATTTTCTCCAAGAGCATCATCCCAATTCGAATTAGGGAGATATTCCCAAGAATGCCACTTGTCCAACACTTCCTAGCCCTCCTCTTCCATCAATTCAAATGGGGAAATTTTGGCTGCCATAACTCCCCTTGTGCGCCCTCTTGGAGGCTTTTTTTATGCCTAACATGTCATATATGTCATATGACAGCAATCAGGTCTGAACCTTGTCATAAGTGTCATAGAATCTTCAACATTTTTATCATAGAAGTTAGGGAATCTAGCTCCAAGTGTCACAATTCTTCTAAGATGCCTCTTTCTCTTCCATGGGAGTTACTCTTCCACTCTAATTCGAGCCTCCTAGATTCATTCCATGAATAATTCCTCTCCAACTCTCCCAAGATCGTTAGACTCCACCTTGGATTCAAATGGGTGAGAATAGGATGCCATGTGGCATGAAGAATCTTTCCTTGTGAGGGTCCCACACCACCTATGCGCCCTCATGGCCAAGTGCCACCTTATTTTCTTATTATAATTATTTATTTAGCCCCTTTAATATTTATTTGTCAATATAATGTCCATTTGGGGTCTTATAGCTCCCTTATTCTAAGTCTAAATGTTTCCACCCCAACCTGGGAAACTAGTAGATTGATGGAAATTTCCCTTCATGAGATTTATTTGGATGGGGACATTACAGTGTTAGGATCCACTATCTTGTGTTCTACCTAATCCCTAGTCATGTTTGGGAAGGTTCCTTGAAATTTGGAGGTCGGAGAACTACTTCAACAAACCCTAATTTGAGCCTTAATGGAGAGTGTCGCTCCCTCCTAGTTTCCCAAGGAGAAAAAATTACAACTGTATCGTTCCTTGAATGCCTTCCAGGGAACAAAAATTTCAACATTTTCACTCTATACTCAATTCTAGGGGAGCGACAATCCTGTTTTAGCTAACTTACCTTGATTTTTGGGTCAAAATATGAGATTGATCCTAGGTGGATCATCTTATCCTTTGAATATCTCCTCCATTTCCATTCAAGGAAACCTCAATCTCCCTTGATCCACCTTATCCTCTCTTGATCCAAATATTTCTCTCAAGAGGCTTGGCCTCTACATCATATAAAAAGGACCTCATGCCTTGGCTCACACAATGGAAAATACTTTAGAGAGGTGGTCCTGATGATCTTGTGGTGCTCAAAGGGGTTTGGAAGGAGAGTCTGAAGGACATGCTGCTGCAGAGTCGGGTATACTTTTGGACTCATGCCTTTCTTTCTAATATAAAACTTGGCCTATTCTCCCATTTGATGTCTATTTTGATGGATGTATGAATATGTTTTCCAGTTGGTAATTAGATCTTAGTTAATACACTTGGTTCATTGGAAGGTGTTGTCTCTTATCTTTGTGTGCAGGTTTACAAGCTTGGATCTGCAAGCTAGGAGTTGGATCAAGAAGGAGCAACTAGGACAACCTTTAGGGATGAGGTAGGAAATCTACTCTCATCCACCTTTCTTATGCTTGTATTTGCTTATGTATGAACTAGATATAGGAGGTGTTAGGTACCATTTTTTTTGCTTTTATTTTGGATTAGGTGTCTAGGGATCCTTAGTATGTCCATGATAATTCTGACCTACCCATAGAGAAGATTTTCTAACACATAAAGGGCCACAATTTTCTCATCGAGACCATGCTCTGTCTTCTCCTAATACCCCTCTCGGATATACTCTTGTGTAAAGTCATCCCATAGTCTTTCCCAAGAGGGAAATTTCTCCCTTCCAACCACACATTTCACAAACACGTCCAAATCCTTAGTAAATCCCTTTGGGGATATCTGCACCAACTTGGAATCAGGAATGATCTCACCAACTATGCCCAGCTCATATTTCACTTGTCTGAGCCTAGTGAGATACAAGGCTACATTCTCACCTTTTACCATCTTCATATTGTGAAGCTTATCTTTCAAAGCCATCTTGCGGTTCTCACTCTTGTTTTCATACAAACTCTTCAAAGCATCCCACATTTCCTTGGTTTTTTTTCTCAACCAGATGTGGGATGAGGTGATCCTTCACCCCATCTAGGATAATCCTCTAAGTTTTATCTTCCTTCACTTCATGAATATCCAAAGCAACAGGATCCACCGTTGAAGGAAGCACAACAGTTGTACTGACAAACTGCCATATCTTGTTATCCTTAAGAACAACAGTCATTCGAGATTTCCATTGTAAATAGTTGTAGATACCCTCCAACCAGTCTTCATACTGAATGTTGGTCATATTCCCCCTTTCTCTGCTCTTTTTCCAATCACAAGACCAACCAAACTCTGCTCACAAGTTCCAAACTTCAACACACAGCTGTAACTATCGACAAAGCACATGCACACACAACTACCACAAACTGGCCACTGTCAAACTTAGAGCACAAGATCTAATACCATGTTAAATAATCTCAAAAAATACCAATAGTGGACTAGCTAACTCAGCTAATGCTTATGTCAAACACTTAGCAGACTCACTGGATACTACTTCAATAAAATTTCAAAAGTCACGTATAGACCCAAATACATGATATTGTACTTTTTATAAGAAGAAACACAAGAGCTAAGAAAATCTAGAAAGTAACAACAACGGAATATTAATAGTGAACAACAGTCATTTGAACACATTTGACACAATCATTTGGTCCAAAGGCCTTGGAAAAACCCCCTAGGGGGGTAACCATTCCACAAGAGAGAGATCTTTATTAGCTCATGAAGGAAAAATACTCAGTTACAGTAGTCAAAATCAGCATAAATTTCACAGTACTTATCTCAAGTACTAGCTTCCTTGACACCTTGAAAATAATTCCAATCCTCTAGAAGTTTGTGCCAAAAAAACCATACAACTTGTAAGGCCCACTCTACAGCAACCTCCTACTTCTGTGCACTTGGATTTTTAGTGTAAATGAATGTATTGTATAGTCACAATAAAACCCATCTAAAATAGTAAAACACCTCGAAAAATAGTGTCAATCTGTAGCCTCGTTTTTCATGCTTCTCCTTCACTGTACAGCAGTATGGCCTCCTCCAACATCAATTGTACAGACATAAATAAAGGTTTATTATTTCCTAGGAATGTGTGCCCACTTTCCTTCACAAAAGTGTGCCCTCCTTCACAGTTGTATGAACTAGCATTAATGGATGTTCATTTTCCTTGGGATGCGTGCCTCCAAATTCCCTTGGGAAGTGCACCCTTCTCAGTTGCTCCTCCTCTTCTCTTCCTTCAGCTCACTTCTTGCTCTCTCTTCTTGGAATTCGTGCCTCTCACACTTCTCTCCAACTCTCTTGGAATGTGTGTAAATGAGTATCATCAAGCTTCTTTTTATCTTCTCATTTAGGGTAGTTTCCTTGACTTTTCGTCTTCTACGGCTAAGATTTTATATTGGCTCACAAGATCAAAAGCTGTGATTTAATCTCAAGTTCACTTAAATCTCTTAAGTTAGAACTATATAAAATCACTTTTTCATTTGAAAAGTCACTTGACCCTAAAATAATATAAAGTACACTTTAATAATATAAAGTACAATTCACTTTAATATTATAAAGTAACTTTCGTAAAATACTTTACAACCACTTTTTATAAAGTCACTTTATGTCATTTAATGAGACCGCTTGTGCTCAGACCCCTGCACCTAGGCACATGGTGTAGAAGTACCTTTGATCTACCAAAACTAACATGTTCATGCTTCTATCATTTACTTTCTAGCTGTGTGAATAATTTAATTTCTACAATCAAATAACAGTTTTGTTTAGTTGAGAACATAAGGACAATGGTCTTCTAGGATTTGAAAATTTTATAGGGTGTTAGAGCATATCTAGTTAAGAGGATCTGAAGAGTTTACAATAGTAGATCAACTACCGGAAACAACTCCCTGAACCAACTACCAGGAACCAAGACCAGCAATTATAGGTTTCAGAGGTAGTTCTTATCAATTTTGGGATTTTGTGTGTAGATCATAAATGGCATCAACTAGCCTCAAGTTCGAGGATGGATTGGAAAGTGCCTCAAATTTCCTATCATGGAAATTCAAGGTAACTCTACTATTAGAAGATAATGATCTCTAGAATATTGTCAAGGATGTAGTAACTGCATCGGAAGATCAACAAGCTTGGGGAGTTCACAACAAGAAAGAAGTGAAAGATAAGAAGATGATCATGGATGCTATAAAGGATCATTTGATCCCTCGTATATTCGAGAAGAAGACAGTAAAGAAGATGTATGATGCCCTGATTAGCCTTTACTAGAGTGAGAACATAAACAAGAAGATGATAATGCATAATATACTCATATCTATAGAGATGCCCAGATCAAACATCATCATTGGTTATTTAATGAAGGTCACCTAGGTTCATGATCAACTTGCGGAAGTTGGGGAGAAGGTTGAAGATAAAGAGCTAGTGAATCGAGCATTGAATGGGTTCATATCTCAATGCGAAACATTTGTCCAAGGTGTTTGTGCTCGGGATAATATCCCCTCGTGATAAAGACTATGCAGAGATGATTGTATCCAAGAGGAGACTCATATGGAGTCAAATGCCAACAAGCAAGGAGGTGAAAGTGACCATGCCCTATTTGGTCAAACAAAAAATGGAAAAGGTAAAGGACCTAGCAAGGGTAAGGTAAAGAGTGAATAATTAGCCCCACAGCCAAAGAAGAAGGACTTGATTAAAATCAAGTGCTTCATGTGCCATAAGCAAGCCATTATGCATCACATTGTTTAGAGAAGAAGAAGGATAAAGGGAAGCAACAATAACATTAGGTATCAACCTCAACTGCAACTCAAATGAACGAGTTTTCCTCCAAGTTTGAGAAGGATTTCTCAAGGGCATCTTGCCTTTCTTCCAACATAATTCTAAGGAACGCTTGGTATGTGGATAGTGGAGCATCTAGGCATATGACATCATCCTAGGATCTATTTTCAAGTTTAAGAGAGAGCACGTCTCAGGAATTCAGGTCGAGCTAATTGGTGATGATGCCAAGTATCTAGTAGCATGAGTTGGTAGCATTCCTTTCCAACTCTAGTCAAGTAACTACTTAGAATTTGATGATGTGTTTTTTCTTCTAGGTCTCAGGAAGAATTTGCTTTTAGTTTTGGACATGGAAGATAAGGGATTTACAGTAGAGTTCAAGAACCAACAAGTCCTTATAAGACCAAAGGAGTCTAGCCCGGGATTCGCTTAAGTGATCAGGATTAGGGAAGGAAATTTATATAGGTTACAGGGTTATCATGTTCGATCCCTAGTGCATAACATAGATAAATTGTGTGAGTTATGGCACAAGAGGATGGGGCACTTGCATCATAGTGCACTGCCTATCCTGAGGGAGATAGTCATAGGTTAGTTCCAAAGTTCAACATTGAGAAACAAGATATGTGCAAAGGGCGCACTCTTGGCAAGCATGCAAAGGTTGCTTTCCGAAGTAGTGAGCACAGGTCTAAAGGGATTCTAGACCTGGTACATCTAGATGTGTGTGGACCAATGTCAGTAGCATCAATCACAGGTAGTATGTATTATGTTTCCTTTATTAATGACTTTTGCTGCAAAAATTGGATCTACTTTCTAAAGACCAAGGATGAGGTCTTTAGTAAGTTAAGGAGATCAAAGCTCTAGTGGAGAACCAAACAAGGAAGAAGATCAAAGTTTTGAGATCATACAATGGGGGTGATTATACCTCCAATGATTTCAAGTATTTCTGCAAGGATGCAAAAAGAAAGAGGGAGTTCACATTAGAGAAATTTTGAGGTAAAAAATGGGCCTCCAAACAAAGAAAATGTACTTAAAACTTCAACCAATCACATTTCAAAGGATGACATCATCCCCCTTGGTTGAGGTGGCAATGCTTGCTTATTTGTCACATTTTCAATGGTGGATGAAAACCCATGGTTAACCATGGTAGTGCTTTGAAGCCATAAAGTCAAATACTCATGATGAAGGTCCTTTCACTCTTTCCATAAAATAATCTTATTGTCAATTTCAAGTAAAGTACTCATAATAAAATAATATTATTGTCAATATCAAGTAAAGTACTCATAAAAATATTATTATTTCCATTTTCATATTTTTTCAAAGTAATAATACAAATAAATATTATATTTGTGCATTTGATGTCTTTTTTTTTCAAAATGTGTATTTCATATTTTTAATTTCAAATTATATATTAATTTCATTTTAATTAATATCTCAATGTCAAATTAATTATAAATTTATATATATTATGCATTCCAATTCAAAAAAGGACAAAAGATTGATAAAGATAATTTTGTATTTATAAGATAAATTAATATAATTATTTATTATAAATATTATATTTAATATAATACTATAAAATGTCATTCAAATCTAAAAAGTAATACTATAAATATAAATACTATATAATACAATTATATTTTTAATCTAAAAGAAGTAATTAGTTCAAATGTCATCCAAATTAAAGACAAATTAGGATATAAAATTAAAAATTAAATCTTTTTAATGAACGGAAAATAAAACTTAACTCATCTGATTCAAATTAACACAAATTCATTTAAATTTGAAAGGTAAATTTTAAAATTACATTTCATTTAAAGACGAGGGGAAAATTTTTAATTTAAAGATGAAGGGGGGATTTTTTTTATTTTAAGTTGTTGGGGAAATTTATAAAAAAATATCAGCTACATTGCTGTCAATTGCCGTTCAGTAATATCCCAAAATCCAACAAAGAGGGACTCCTAAAATGCACATGACAGATTGCACTAAAATTAAAAACAATTGAATTAGTAAAATTTATTTTAGAATATTTTTTTATACAAATCATAAACATCCTATTTTATGATAATTTAACTAAATTAATTCTATTATAAAAACACATAAATTGGTTTAATAAGAAAATAAGTAATTTAAATTAAAAAAATACACATATTTATTATTTTAATTTATAATTTTCGAATAATAAGTTAATCATATCATTAACGTATGTAAATTTTGTTAAGAAACTAAAAAAGATAAGTTATAATAAAAAATTAAAAAGAGACATGTATCTTAAATTTTAATTTTTAAACACTAAATTAATTATATCATAAAAATACATAAAATATATTAAGGAAAAAAAAACACAAGTTATAACAAAAAATTAAGAAAGATATATATCTTTTTATTTTAAATTTCAATTTTCAATATGTGGTTGGAGAAAATTTCGATTGTTTTTTCATTTTGTCTATATTTTATTACTAAAAATTATTTGATTTTCTTTTCATTGTGTCTATATTTTATTATTAAAACAGATTTGATTGTCTTTTCATTATGTTTAGGGGAGGGATTCCAGTTGTTGGACACCCCACCTGGCTCCCCCCCCCACGCCACATGGACACCTTGGCAGGTGGCGTTTGCTGGCTGACGAGGCAATTCTCCAAATTGAGCAATTCACTACTAATGGGAATGCTCTGATTTTTTTACCAAGGGTTCTTCATAACATTCCTTGAAATATTGGGAGAGAATATCACCAACCTAATGGCCCAATCCATCCAAAAGTGTTTTTGCTGTGGAACACACATCTAGAGTAAATCACATCCACTAACAAATTATGTATGTATTCTTCATGCTCCTTGCATAAAAATCATATACCTGGTCCATGCCACACCCTTATGTGTTGTTTATCCCAATGCATTATTTTGTTAAATAAGGCTTGCAAAAATATAAACTTGGTCTTGATTGATAACTTGAATTTCCAATGTTTAGTCCACTACAATTTTGATATTACCTGAGTAATTGCCACAAATAAAGAAGAGTAACTATTTTTTGCACTGTAAGATCTATTCTTTAGATTCCTATACCAAACAAAGAGGTATTATTTTGGCATTAATTTTATTACACTACATACTAATTGTTGTGTATAGGTCTCCCATTCATTTTCCAACCATCCTACAAATCCCAAACCTTTTGTAGTCATCTAAGTCTCCCTCCATGAATGCCTCTGAATTGTAGAAAAGCATGACACATGAAATGAAGGTTTTGATTATATAATGAGTACACCAAGTCCACAAATAACTTGCAGTTCGACTCCATTGGTTAGACCAAGATCCCCATGTTGGAAAGGAGGAAGTTAATGCTTTCCATATTATTGAAAGTTTGTAAATTTTAGGTGAAAGTTTGTAAATGGAGTAAAGGGATTTCGAAGTGGGTTTTTTGGGGAAGTTGATTATTGGCCGGTGGGGTATGATTACAATCATCTGAGGGGCGTGTTTTGGGAAGGTGAAACCAGTTTGGATGGTTCGAAGGGCATATTTCGGGCAGTTGAAACTAGTAGCAGCTGCAGCTTTCCTTCACCTATATCCCTAGGCCGCAGCAGATCTCATCTCAGCTGCACTTCGCCGATCTCGTATCAGCTGCACAACTCTCCAGCATCGAACTCTCTTTCTGATTGGTGAGTCCCAATACGTTTCCCAACTCTTGCTGAATAGTTACCTTAGCGGCCATTATTTGTTTTTCAATTCATTTACGAAAAAACTATTTCTCCTATACCTACATGCCCATGAATTAGAAGGCTTCATTCATGGAAACACAAGCTAATTAGAAGGCTTCAGTCTACTTCAATGTAAACATCTGTGAAGATCATTTTGAATATGCTCTCTCTCATTGGTGGCTATTAGACTGGTAGAGATAATGTTGCAGATGCTCAAATGTTCTATTGATTCCAAAATGTGCCCTACATGAAGAAAAGCAAGTCTCTTTTGGAAGAATCTCTTGAAGGCTTCCATTAAGAATGCAAAGGCTATATTGCAAATCGTCTTGGAGCGTGTAATCCAAAATATAATCTAATTAGTGACTGTAGGTTGCTGCACTGTTACAATACTAGAACCAAAGTGTGAGCTTAAAAGGGTACAGATCCTTCCAATCCTAATACGCTATGGGCCCTAAGTATTTGGCACAGGAGGACATCAAAGAAAACCAACCACTTTGTTTGTGGCTCCCTTGTCTTAAATCACTATATGAAATTGCTGCAAATATGAACTTATGCTGGGAGGAAGAAAGGGGCTTCTTGCCATGAGAAGCTAACAAGTTCAAAAAATCAGTCAGTTCTGAAGGGGGACAGACCGCTCCCGAAGCAATAGGAGGCTGGGGACCTGCCCTGGAAGAGAGATCAACTTGGTGAGCTCCCTGCAGGCCCTTGTGCATAGGAAGTGATTCTGCAACCTACGACCAGGTATTACCCTACTCTATACGCAATCCATCACGAATGGAGCTCGTAGCTAGAGTTCAGACAACGCACAGCGAGGGCTCCGATCCGAAGGCTCTGGTACAGGTCAAATAATTCCTCAAATGAAGAGCAATTGTATTCTGCAAGCTTATTCATTTTAGTATTATCTAATTGCATGGAATTAAATGCCATTTGAGAAATAAAATTTTAGAATCTTCCCATTGACAAGCAGTGGTGACCTTTCTCCATTCAAGTGGCTGATATAGAAAGAGTTCATTTTCGCTTTGTCTTCAATCTTGAAAGGATCGAGCCACAATGCATTGAACTTCTTGTACTTTCCTAGTTTCACCCTCTTCTTATCCCACATAAATACCAAGTCACCCTTTCCTAGCATCTCAGACCTAGCTTGTATATCGAATATACCCTTAGTTTTCTCTTGATCCTTAACAATTTGATCAAAAGCACTTCTACAGGTTTCTTCCAGTTGCACTAGTTGATTTATCCTTGTTTGAAATGCATCTTGATCACTGGAGAATTGCTGTAGTAACAAAAGAATTTTTAGATGAATAGGCAACTTCACTTCCACCCTGTATACCAACTTGAATTGGATTTTACTTGTAATCTGCTTAGTTTTTCTTGATTCTTAATAATTTGATCAAAAGCACTTCTACAGGTTTCTTCTAGTTGTACTAGTTGATTTATCCTTGTTTGAAATGCATCTTGATCACTAGAGAATTGTTGCAGTAACACAAGGAGTTTTAGATGAATAGGCAACTTCACTTCCACCCTTTATACCAACTTGAATTGGATTTTACGTGTAATCTGCTTAGTTTTCTCTTGATTCTTAACAATTTGATCAAAAGCACTTCTATGGGTTTCTACTGAGGCCATTTGCTGCTATTTTCAGCCAAATGCATTCCTAGAACCACCTCAAACTGCCCAGAATTGCTGACTAATGTCTTCTTCATTTTTAGGTAGCCCAGAAGTGCTGGTAATTAGCTCGGATTGTTTACCTATGGCTGTCCCTTTTATTTTCAAATTACATCATAATAGTTGATATTCGAGGAAGATATATTTCACCAAACATCTTTACAAGCTATTCCAATTGCATGATAGTATACTCTTTGTACATAAAATAAAAATCTAAATGATAACTTGCATTACTCAATATCAAGAGACCATTGCAAATATTTTACAAACAACCAATGATTATATCTTCCTTCTCTCTTAAATCAGCCAAAATCTACTCAATGTGAAGAGTTAATTTTTCCTCCATCTCAGCAAAATGGGTGATCCAATTCCCCACTTGAGTTTGATATCCGTCTCTAACATAGAATTCATCTCAATATTTTGAGTTTTTTGATAAGGGTAAGATTTAGACTTCAAAGAGTGGAGATAATCATATATATATCTTCCATTACATAAATTTCTACAACAATAGAAGGAGCATTGAAGTAAGACCAAGCAGCTGCTATAGGACTAATATTTTTGTAGCTCAAAAGAGGGGTGGCTTCAAAGCCATGAAGATGTTGTAGATCTGATATTTCTATAGTAGAAATTAGACAATCTTAAGGCCATGAAAAATTTGTTGCATATGTGAATGTTCATTTCTTAGAATTGAACCTAAAACTTAGGCAAAATTGGCCAACATAGAGAGGAATTACTTTGATTCATCCACAACTTAGGCATGCAGATTTTCAGAGATCTTGATGAGATTCTCATGAGTAAATTGAACCACAAATGACTGGACATATAGGCAATTTGGACTATGAATTAGTGCTTCTCCTATAGTAATGGAAAGGGTAGCTTTAGCATTAAAAAATTGCAAAAATCACAGTATTCATGCTACTTTAAAGTTTAAACATCACAAAAAAATACTGCTAAGTAGAGCAATCTGGAGCTAAATTGAGGGTGCTTTCAAGTTGTGAATCTATTGGTGAAATTCATGCATGAAAACTCGCCATCACATTCAAGTTGTGAGACTCTTCCTTGGCTACAAATCTGTTGTAGTTGGAAATTCATATTGGGTCATGGATCTATTGTAGCTACATGAAAATACACGACTGCCTATGTGAAAATAGCATAGATTCACCTACTCATATTTATCTAGCATGATAGGCACTACATAGAGAAACCTTTAGGTCAATCACTTAAATAGGGAGGCATTAAATTCTAGTGATATTTAGGACAAGTGTGTGGGCCAATTAAAGCAACAAATTATCCCCCCCCCACCAAATTTAATTTTTCTTCTACAATGAAAACCCTCCTTAAGATTATCCTAGGCTCCAATAATCTTAAATAGTGATATGGGGGTCTTAAACAAGTTTTTGTGCCAGTAGTAAGACTTCATGCTCATGATTTGTGAAGATCATCCTGTGTATGGACCTTGTTAAGGTCATCTTACTTCATATTTTGCTACAAATTAAGGGCTGTGAGGACAGTTTATAACAACATACTAGTTGAAGGGCATCTTGCCATTTTTCCCATGAGAAAATCTCCTTATTTCAATCCCAAAACAATATTAATATTAATAAACAAATACAATGCAACTAGGAGTAAGTTGAGGTGATAGTTCTAAAGTTGCGGCCTGCTAGAAGGATGACCTAAGACATTATTATATCTCCAACCCATTTTAGATATAGGCATATAATGGGATTGATCTTTTTAGAAACTTGGTAGATTGCAACAGCTTATACACCAGCATTCTTGAGGCAGTTCTATGCCAGTATCTTCCACAGTCATATTCAGCATTCCTGAGTAGCATTTCATGGAATTATCAGCAGGTTTCATGCCATTAGCAGATCTAAGATTCCCTGAGGCTTAGAGGTTCACTGTCAGCAGATTAGATTAGCATTTGAAGTTAGGCTTAGCATTTAAAGTTAGGCTTAACTCTTCTCCCAAGGGTGCTGTAACTCTAACTCTAACTCTAACTTTTCTCCCAAGGGTGCTAAGACAGTGGAATTTTGTTTCTCATAGTGTTAGAGGTAAGTCAAGTGTGGTTTAGTGACTTGCTAGAAGTAATCTTGAAATTTCAGTTCTCACATTTTCATGGCGTCTACCATAATTTGCTCATTATATGTAAGTAATTTGGATAAATAGATCACATGTGTTAACTTCTATGGACCCTGCCATAGTAGAAAGGAGTATTTGCTAAACAATTTGAAAGTTGTTGCCTTTACAAAATCCTTATTTGGAGGTTTTTTTAATAGAAAGAGCATACTAAACATTTTTTATTTCATTTTTATGTTGCAGAAATTGATGGCTCAACGACGTCCCAGGAGTGAGTTGAAATCAGTTGTGTTATACAACAAAACTGATGATGAAGGAAAACGGGTTTCGATGCCAATATTTGTTGGGTCATGGGTAACAATGAAACCAGGAACAATTGGAAGCCATGGAATAAAAAAAAGGCATTTGCATGACATTAATATCCATTGGAAAGGCTTGGTAAAAGGATTTAAGATGAGTAATGGAGGAAAAAAATTGGCAGAGATTCAAGTGGCACATGTCTATGACTATAGGGAGATGTCAAAAGAGAAAGTTTTTATTCAACCAGATTTTCCCAAAATTGATTGTAACTGTGAGTATGGATGACCAATTTGGATATCATAGTTTTTGATGGTCAATTGTGATTGAAAGCTTCTAGGATTTCCAAATCTCCTTATTTTTATTTTATAGCAACATGAATATATTACATTTATCTCAGATTTATGCATATCAAATTGGAAGGAATGGGAGCCATTTCAATGCATAACGAGTGTTTTCCAAGCTGTTCATTCAAAAATTGGAGAACTACTCTATGCTGGTAAGGATCCTGCATGGTTAAAGAAAGAAGGTATTTTCTTTTACAAATATGAATACATTCTTCCGAAAACAATTGGATCGTGTGGATATCTCAAAGATAGCCCTTTACCTTCACTCAGCTTATTGGAATGGCCAAGTGTAGATGATTCTTCAGTAAGTTCTTTTTGTTACAAGTTATTTTCAGAAATGCAAATTGGAATGAAAGAAAAAGGCGGCATCCACGTACGTAGTGGCATTTTCATGTCGTTCTCTATGTTTTTTCATCTGTTTCATAAGGAGGAGTCAATAAGGCAAACTGGTAAAATGTATACTACTTCAAAACCTTCCAATGAGCTACTTACAAATTTGTTTTTCACTGGGTGGGATACAAGAGTACATGACCAAAGTGGAGAAGAAATACAGTACAGATTGAGTCATGACACCTTGTCTTTCAAGTAAGTCATTTCAATATACATTATTTTAAATTGTATTATGCTTCTTAATTTTTAGGGTTAGTCGAGGCAAAGAGGGAGTTACTTACGAATGTAACAAATGATACAACATTTTCATTTGGTTCTTTCAGGTATTGGATTTCAAGACAGATATTATATCTCTCATTTAAATTCCATAGGTGGAGACTAGTTCGACAAATGGGGAAATGGATTTGGGTTCCAAAGGAACAGGATGACGGTGATGGAATACATTCTCCAATAGTTTCTCTTAATGTTCTGAAAAATGGTGAATTATTTAGAACATTATCAATGGAGGAGGATTGGACACTATTTGAAGTCAGAGAACAGTTGGAGCTGCAAGAAGATTTTGACCATTTTGTATTTGTACAGAATGGTAAAATGGTGAGAATGTAAAGATGAATATCATGATTTTAATATGAAGATCCAAGTATACCAAATCATTGGCATGTGAAACCTTATTTATAGAGATTAATTATAATTTATTTTATTGTATTTTGTAGGTGTGGAAACGACAAGAACATACTGTGCATTGCAAAGACTGTGTCAGACCTTCTACCATTGAAATTAGGGAATGCTAGGTATTTTTGATCTGAAAATATAAAATGGATAACTAATCCACATTATAAGAGCATTCCCCGAATGTAATTGGATTTTTGATTTGCAATCTCCAGTATTTCTTTCGGTTTTACTATTCAAGAAACTATAGTAGTCCATTTATGACTATATTGTACCTATACTTTCTTCCAAAAAGCTGAAGTGTTTATACACTTTTAGTATATGTTTTTTTCAATTTCCTATGTATGCGTGTGTTCTTAGTTTTCTATTCAGTTTGGTTTAATACATGATTAACATTTAAATATTGCAATGAAATAGATGAAAATAATGTGGTGTAGTATCATTTTATTTTGACCAGTATACAGACTTGTGTCCATCCATCCTTAACATTATTTGAACTTAAATAGTCTTGGTGCTTTATGGAGGTATTCAAAATTATCAGGTACCACAGATGGCTTTTGTCTCAGCTAGTGAAGGGTTTTGGGCGGTGATTTGTGTAAATTTCTGGGATTACACCAGCAATATATTACAGTTTTAGGGATGGAATGACTGTACCAAGAAGTAGCAATGGCTTCCATTCAAACAAGAGCAATGGCTTTCATTCATAAGCTGGATAACAGGCCAAAAAAGGGCTTTCATTATACCTTGTTGTTCCTTCATTATCAGTTGTAGTTTGTGTTTATATGAATGTACAAAATTGCATTTCCAACTTTGGCTATTTTCTGGGTTTTTCATCTATATCATCAATTGGCAATTAAACATTCTCAACTGAGATCATAATAACAAAAACTAAGGGGAGCCATAAGGGAAATATCCAAGCATTCTATTTTCAGCTGTGTTTGGAGGTTGCATGCCAAGTGTCTGACACCAAGAAATCCAACACCAGGAAATTTTCAAGAAATTTTATAGAGAATTTTACATGAAGTGAAAGAATAACTCCCTCATGTGTTGAAGTGAAAGAATTTTTCAAAGGGAGGACCTCCTGCAATGATGAAGTGAAAGAATAACTCCCTCCCATGCTCGAGGTAACCTCGTATACATATTTTTGTTGTTGTTGTTTCTGACATCAATTTCAATATGTACTATTATCTTGAGTTCTTTTTTTTTCCAATTAATTCCTCCCTGCATATGCGTTTATGTTGTTTGTCATGTTTATCTTTGTTGATAATATATTCAAGATGTTGAGACATAAATGGGACAGCAAAATATGAAGTGGCACCATTGATGATTGGATGTCTTAATTGATTAGTTCTTTCTTGTTATGATGGTATAGGCATTGGAATGACCTAGTGGTGCTCAGTAAGCTCGGGAAGGCTTTCCAAATGGGCATCTTAGGTCATATGTCAGTTTCCAAACAGTCTGCTAGAAATAAAAGAGAATAAATGAATGAAGAGGTAGATGCATCTTAGACCTTGAGAAGCAATCATCCAAACTCGAAGATATAATGATAGTTGGGTTTCCAAATCTTCCTCAATGTATTCTCCATTTCTACTTTTGAGGGCAAAAACATAAATTTTAGGAGAAAATAACAGTCTCAGCAAGCAGAAATTTAGATGAAGTAATAAGACACAACAAGGATCATTTTGTAATTAGTTTTCATGAGTAATGAGGCTCTCAATAAATTATGTGAGAGTCGAGCATTTAAGATCCAAATATTATTTGTAATTTTGTACCTACCATCAATAAAATATAAGAGGCTGTTTCATTGTAAGTTACGGTGTTCTACATATTGTTTTCAAGCTTTTGTGGAATGTTGTGTCAAATTCATGTATATTTCTGAATATAATATTTTCTATGACATGCCTAATTCAAACTTAGCTTCTCTCTAGCGTCATAATTCAATTTTCCTTTGCACTATGGCCAGAGAAACATTGTTTTGTATGAAACCAACTATTTGAAAGACACTTGCCGATGTTTGGATTAATATAAGTGAACTAAATCTGAGGATGTCTGCTGCAATATATGACTCATTCACAACATCTATGTAAAAGGACCGAATGCAATCCCTTTCTGCATTGGATCTTCAAAACATTAAAAACTGGAAGTTATCTGCAAATCCGGTAGCGTTTTTGGAAATTGTTGTATTGAAAATGCTGGTTAAACCCTGGAAATAGTAACATCTTCAGATAATAGTGACCAAGGGCCCTCAATATGGATAAGGGCCTAAAAATTGACACAATTATTCATATCATTAAGTGCTATATGAACAAGGGCCTGAATATCCATCAAAGGATTTATAGACATTAAGAGTTGGGTTGTGTCAAATACTGACAAAAGTACTAGTGTATTGTTTAAGTACTATGAACCAATAGACATAATTAACAATATAAACTGTGGACCATTTTAATAGATTGAATAAAGGTGGAGATGTCATTCAAAATTAACCACTCTACTCTTAATATGGTAGACCAATTAAAATTTTCATATTGGACTAGGAAACACATCAACACACAAAAAGGCGAATTTGACGAATTTCTGAAAAAAAAGATCTCAAAGAACCAACCGTATCTCCTAAACCGTGATAGCTGTGAAAAAACGGAGAGAGGTTTTTTTAGACAAGTCCGTGCTTGACAAAAACCTTCTATGGTTTTCAAAAATTCCTTTCCATCTCTTCGAAAACCGCGCCCAAGTTTTGTGACTAAAACATGAAATCATTTATTGTTTAAATCTGAAAAAATGAGCTGTATCATTTCCCAATCCCCTTTGAAATACATTAAAATATGGCTTCACCAAGAAAACGATAAGAAAATATGTGAATGATTCTTTAGTATATTTCTTTAAATAAAATAATAAACGACAAGTTTGTTTACTTGATCATAAATGTGTGTACTATGGATGTTATGCTTGTATGTTAGTTCTCAAGTTTCTGGTTTTATATTCTTTATGTTTTAGCATAAATTCTGACTGACTGGTCCTTGGACAAGATAGAACAATGCACATGGCCTCCAAATCTCTTTCAACAATTTATAACTGCTACTAAACTCCAAGGATCCTCTATTGTGCTTGGAAAGAGAAGAATTCCCATGAAAATGAAAAATAAGACATGTATTTTCAGGGAGTAACAATTTCCATGATCACTAGAATTGCACTTCTCTAAAATCAAAATCCTCTTTTCTTCGAGCCATGAACATTATTTTTGAGAATTGCATTTGCATTGGTGTGCTTAGGTGTTAAATTTCAGGGATTCTTTTGTATTTAATATTTGTCTCCTTGGCATTGCTTTCCATTATTTAGAGCCCCAGGGGAGGGTTTGTGGCTATTTGGATTGTTGGATTGTTAAGTCATATTTTATGGTTTTGAGGATCATGTAAAGTATGTTTGGCCAACTTGTTGGCAGTTGAAAATTGCACGGAAGCTATATTTTTCCATTATTTTCACAATATATTATGTTAGTTTGGAAAATTTGGTGTGTACTTATGTTCATCTCAAAATATCATATTGTTTTTCATATCGATATGAATTTATTTAAAAAACCATGCTTGTTGCATTTGATGTTTAAATCTAGGCTTGGTAATTTGAATTATTGCTTTGTCTTAGAAATTGTATGGAAACAATAGTGTACTTTATGTTATCCTTGGAGGTAGGGAAAGTTCACTTCAATAGATTGAGGATTGTTTGTATGCTAGTTGGAGCAATATGATTTTGACTTTCCAGGTTTGACTTCACTTATCAGATTTAACTCCATCTGACCTCCTTTTGCTCACTCCCGGTGCATGCACTCTCCTCTTCTTCTACTGTAATCTATAAAGGAGAGTTGCAAGACATATTGGGGGTTTAGACATTGTTTTTGGACAAATTGCAGGAGAAAATCACCTTTTCCTCTCTTCCATCTGGGACTTGACAGACTTCTTCTGCCACTGTATGCCAGAGACTAATAGAGCATGACATAAAGTTGTACAATGGATCCATGGTAGAAAGTTGAAGTATTAGGACAATCATTTGTCATCCTCTCTTTGGGAAACAAAGAGGGAAATTTGAATTTAGTTGAGGCTAGCCCAAATGTTTAACATTTAGCTGATAATTTTAGATCCAAAGCAATCATGACCTATCTCACACTATTTTGGCAGCATGATGGTTTGATTCTAAGTAAAAAACCTCATGTTTGATCAAATGTATGGGCATGTTCTTCCTGTAGAAGCAGTTATATAAATAGTTCAGGCCTACCCCTGAGCATTGAGACAATAGTAAACATCCAATCCTATGTGACCTGCAAAAAGTTTGGCATATTCCTAACCTGAAAACCAACTTACCTTCAATTATGGGAACTCCTAAGTGAATTTGTGCAATGGAAAACCTTGTAGGTCTAGAGTAAATAAACCTCATAAGATTGACATTGAAGATGGGATAACTTAAGAGTTTAAAAAACATAGAATTAGGGTTAGGATAAACTCTAGTGTAGATAACAAAGGTAAGTACAGGCTCAGTCTATTTCAATAGTCCTTCAGAGATCACTTGGGTTAAATCTCGAGTATAATTTAGCACCAGAGACACCTAGATATAAAACAAAAGATTACTTTGAATTTATGTAAAGTTCATTAAAGCTACTTGTGCACAGTAACCTAGCTTCATGTCTACACCCCATGCATGAACCAAATCATTATGCAAAATCACAAACGATTAAGGATAAAAGTTACCTCTAGAACAAATATCAATGACTAGTTATGTAATTCTATGCTCAATACAATATGACATTCTCTAATATAATCTAAATGTCTTGTATTGATTTACGATTGACATGGGTATTCACAAGTGTTTTTGCACTTTGGTGGAAACATCTACCTGAGAAGGATAGACTGGATATTATTAACGCAAATAAGCCCATAGATATTTTAATGGAAGAAGTAGCAGATGAGTTGTATGGAAATGTTCCTATAGATTATGCATATGTTTCTAATATGTATATGTCACAAAATTTGTGTAATTTTGTTCAATTAAATGCTTCAAATGTGTTGTGTGGAGTCTCCTGTATAAGAAAAATGATCTAGAAAATGTTTTCTATTTGTGGCATTACATTGTTGCAAAGCTAGGAATATTTCCTACATTGTGAAAGAAATATTTACTTAGCATAGATCCCATTATCCTCATTTGGCATGGGTGACAAAATGCAATAGGTCAATCCTGTAACATGCATCCAGCAGTAAACACCCTTTGATTAAGTTTTGAAAATGATTATTTAACAGCCAAGTGAAGTATGATGAACCAATTCTAGGCACTTTAGGGTTGTTCTGGGCACTATAATGGAGAAGCCTGAGCATCATAAACAGACTTGGGCATACAAAATCAAGTTCTGGGAATTTCTATGCCTGTTTGGGCACTTTGGAACAGTACTGCAGTCACGTAGAGCCACAAAGCATCCCCGGGATTGTCTTCTACATCAAACAACATTAGGTAAAAGGTCACTTACAGCTATAAAGATCAGTTATGGGCACAGTCAATGTCTGATGTCAAGGTCTGATCTATCCTTATGTGTTGTGTTGTTTCTCACTTCACCCAAGTCCCACACTGTTATTTAGTCCTACCATAGGCTTCAAGAAAATCACCTTTTTCATTGTTGATATACACATTTGGATGTGTCTCAGAAAAACCTTGCTTCATTCTCATGCTAAAATGGTCTTCAAAATTACCAATTATCAATGATGGTGTCAACTTATCGAATTATAACTTTATAAGTTATGGTAGATGGTTGGCTAACAGTAATATGCACAATAACTCTCTTTTTTAGTTATAACTTATAACTTACAGTTTTAATCTTGTGGTTTCTGAATGGTTTTGATTCTTAACTCTATTTTTATATTTATTTGTACTAATCATTTCCTCGTTGTATCTGGATCCTGACTTTTCGAAAATCATTTCCAGGTATGACATATTTGTGTAAATAAACCCCAAAACCCCAAAACATCTAATAAAGAAATAAAGAAAAATCACAGTTATTACCTCCCCAAAACAATATGCATGCTACTCCCCCATAAAGATACAAATTTTACCTCATAATGTGTCAATTTTGATACAAAGCAACCAACTGTGATTTTACACAACGAAAACTCAACCATAATTGCATTGGAATAAAGAAATCATATAAAGATAGCCATACACAATAGACACAAGAGATTTATCCCAAGGAAACCCAAACTTGGCAAAAACCCAGCCAACTTTTATTAAAAGAATTATGTTCAGAAAACCAAGTACAATCAGACCATGAACAAACCCTAATACATATGTATGAAGAAACCCTAATACATATGTATGATAAAAAGTACTGATCTCATGACATATCCATGAGCTAGCACCAGAATAAGAGCATAAACTGTAGCACATGTCTTCTTTCTCTTCCTTGCACCAAAGATGAGATATCTCACGTGATGATAGAGATAAGATAATACAAAAATGAGCAATAGGACCTCTTATTTATATTAATCCAGGGCCTTTTTTATTATTATTTTTAATTAGGTCTACATACATGTTCACATAATATCACTTTTGGTTCTGGGCCAACCCACTCATCATGGATTATGAACCCACTTGGTACATTTCTTCAAGGTTTTCTTCCATGTTCAATGGTCATGTACTGGCTTCCATGTGAATCTCTGTGGGAATCGTGGTCCCTTTTTGGGCAGCTACAGGACAATTAACAAGGCGTCTAGCGTACAGTGCTTGGAAGAGACCACTATCTCATGCATGGGAACGGTTGGAAGGTTAAGGAAATTGAGTATCAATATCTAGGTCTTAATTCCTCAAGAAGAGTAATAATCTGCTTGTGAAGATTTGTGTTCCACCCAATTGGAGTGCATATCAGATTGGCACCTACAACCAACTCATAATGACCTCACAAGACATAGTGTATATACTACTCAACTAAATCCACAACACTGTGGGGTCAAGACAAACATATGTTCTCAATAAATAAACCTCAAGACCACCCACTCACAACAAATATCATGCCACTGAACCTGAACTGAAAAAGAAAATGCCTATGACATTAAACAAAGAGATCAATCATGAAAATGCCAAGGCCATTTGAAAACAACAAATATCAAAATGATAATCAACATTCCAGAATTCAACCATAAGTCAGTCGAAAAAAATGTGTGGATTTGAAGATCAATAGCCAAAATTAAAAACACAAGCTTGCTGAAGCAAAGATATTAACTTCTTTGAAAGGTTTCATAGATGGAACAATGATAGTGGGAAATTTCAAGGGCACAAAATTTCAATAAGCAAAACCTCTAATAAGGAAAAATCTTTTGCAAATAGGCCAGGCAATCATAGATAGTGAGCTCGAGAAAAAGATAATCTCTAGTTCAAGTGATGAATGCATTGTGGCCCTTACTAATCAATGGTATATAACGTATGGTGAATCTGAGTAGAAAGAAAAAAAATAGGACTGTTTAACCAAGATGGAGCTTTACTATGATGAGACTATGCGTGGATCTGAACATACATTAAGTTACTTTAATTAATGGACCCTAGGATAAACAATTTCTTGTTGATTCATTGTCAAAATCCACATTATAGATGACCTATTACACTATTGCTTACCTTTTGCAAGATTGTGACATGTATGGCAGACATGCTACTCTAATCAAGCTACAACAAATGGTAGCCAAGATTTGGAATTATACATTCCTTGGGGAACCTTTTCCACAATCAGAAATTCCCTCAGACCTCCTAAAACATATAAAGAAAGAATTTGAATACTAGTATCTTTTTTATTTGTGAGTGTCTGGAAAAAATTTAATGCAGAACCGTCTCACGTTTTGCATTTACAACCACATACCCATATTCCCCAGGGAAATGGCCATGTTCATTTAGATGCAATGGAAATCCTATGCTTAATTTGGAAGAAATGTCAAAGTCTACAGAAAATTTCTAAACATCATATCAAGCAATAAAAGATCCCCCTTCAAATGCAACGCAACCTTCTTTGGCCAATGTAGGTGATGATACAGAAGATGCCAATTTTTTTTATGGCATTGCTAGTGCTACAATTCTCCAATTGACGAAAGAGATTGCATGGATGGAGAAGGTTTTGGCTACAAAATAATATTTAGGGAAAGGATCTTCTTCAACTTTTGCAGACTGGGTATTTGCTAATGAAACATTGTAGCCAAGATGGCTGAACAAAATTACAGTGCAATGATGTTCAGGGAAGATTTGAAGACAACTTTATATTATCTTCAGAGAGAAACAATCATTCAGGATTAAGCCATTGTTTAATAGTGGCCAAATAGAAATACATATCCAAATTTAGAACATCTCAGATATCAAATTAGACATAAACATTCAATTTAAACACAATTTTTTTGCACACAGCAATCAAACTATTTCATCATCCTATCTCTCTCTATATAATTACATCATGGACATAACACATTCACAACCACCATTCCAAACCTATAAGGCCAAAAATGAAACTCCCATTTTGTTTCCTCTTAATGAGGGAACACTGCAACATCTTCTAATTGTTTTGTTCCCCATAGCACATATTTGGAAGAATAGCCAGAATTAGTATGGCTATATGGAAAGTATACAGCTTTATGAGCACACAGTCTAAATTAAATAAATGAATAAGACCATGCCATCACTTGGAAAGTGAGTGGACTTCTTCTTGAGCACAACAACATTTAAATTGCCTCTAGTTAGTCCACAGATTCAAATTTGTTTTATGTGTTTTCTTTTACTAAGAAAAAGTGTATTTCTTGTTTTTACTTCATTAACAGGTTCTGGTTACTTATGTTGAGATACATTTACAAATTAGAGCATTTTGCTAGCTTGGAAAACTTTTTTTTTCCTAGCTTACTAGATGTTAAAAATCATGCTAAATGAGTTTGACCTTTCCAAACACCACACTTCCAGTACAAGACTTAATTTCTTTTTCAAAAACTATTTTGCACCTACCTATCTATGCTGCAAAGTTCCTAACTACACTAAATAAGTACCTACGTAGAAGAAGAAAAAAACTAAATAGGGCTAACTCACGGATAACTTTAAGAATACAATGCCAAAAACAAGGGAACAATAGTTAAAGGAAGCATATCTCCCTTAAGGAAACAACAATTAAGGGCACAAGTGGAGGAAAAGGTTATGAAAATTTCCCTTCATGACAAATTTATGTTTTACAGTGTTTCTCTTTGTAAGTTTGTTCTGGTAGTGTTCAAGAAGGTTTTTATAAAGTTGACTACTTTGACTACAAATACCTGACAGATTCTTTGACAATGACAAGCAAGTCAAACATCCCATGTTGCTACGCAAATCTGAATTTTCAAGGTTATGGTATAAGCCATACACAATGCTCTTTACTCCAAAGGCTTACATCAAGCTGGATTTCAACTGTCCTGAATCAAATTGTTCACCAGAAGCAGAAGTTCTAACTCATATTTTTACAAAGTTATTGCTCGATTACTTAAATGAATTTGGTAAGTACTGCTCTGCCCCAGATATTGTGAAAATTATCTCACTCGACTTTTTTTAGGTGATAGTTGTGAGATAGGGTTCCAAGTTTAACTCAAATAGTTCGTAGTTTTGAGAGAAAATTCTAATTCTGAACTCAATATGTCAGTTTTGAGAGAAACGTACCTCAGCCACGGATAGCAAAGACTTTTACACTTTCTTGAGCTCCTGCTTGAAAATTCTCTTCCCCCTTCTCTGTTGCTCATACAACTTGCTCTCTCTATGCAATTTTTTGAGAGTTTTAGGCTTCGTAATAATTGTACTGAGTAAGCACATCCTACCAATGCAGCCCATTTTTGACATAAGCGAACCCATCTTCATTTCACTTCCTGCCTACTCTGGATTTCCCTTCCCACCCGTCGCTTTAACAAGAAGATCAAATGGTCACTTCGATCCAGTTAGATTCATAAGACATTGCCATAAAAAAGATTTCCCTTCCCTCTCATCGCTTTAACAAGAATATCAAATGGTCACTCAATCCAGTTTGCTTCATAAGACATTGCCAGAAAAAGGACAGGAGAAGGTTTGGAAAAGGGGCTATTTTTGGAGGCAGTCTGATGAGAAGTGAACTACAAAATGAAGGATCCAGATACCCGACCATATGGAAGTGACCAACATTAAATTCGTAATTAGAAATACCAGCTACAGCATTAAATTCGTGGATAGGAGATCCAGTACGCAATTAACTCGCCGATGAGCACCAAATTTGGCCAAACCCTGCCATGAGCAACGAATTCGTCCCCGTCCAGCTTTCCCCTTGGCTATTGCTTCTCTGTCAAAGATTTTTAACTGTTATCTGACAGAAAGGATTCACGAGCCCAGGAAACTTCTCTGGCAAGGATATTTGACTGAGACGGAAAGGATTCACCAGCCAAGCTCTGCAAGGATATTTGACTGTTATTTGACGGAGAGGAATGTTCAATTTAGCCACCAAAAACCGCCACGTAAAGTTCGTTAGGGTTTGAGATAATTTTTAATCCAATTCCACTGGAGAGGTAAGCCGGGAGCGACTAGGCTAAGGTGTGGTAACTGCTGTTTGTTTGAGGTTGCAAGCAATACGTGAATTTTCAAAGGTTTTGAGGTTTAGCTTTAATTTCAACACTTATATGTTCATGTATACAAAAGTTTTTAAAAACAAAATTTAAGTTAATGAGTATTGAATATAAATTTCATATGTGATATGAAAGATCACATTAACGTTATTATTGATTAGAATTAGTATAGTTTGGATCACTGTTTTTTACAAATAATTTTAATTTAATAAAGATCAATTTACGATATTTAATCAATTTAATAAAGATTAATTTAAGTTAAATTTATTTTGACAATGAATTACATAAAATAAATAAATATTCATATATATATATATATATATATATATATATATATATATTGATTATAAAATAAATAAATATTCATATATATATATATATATATATATTGATTATAAAATAAATAAATATTCACTATGCATCAATCCTCTTTTAAACAAAGAAGGATCCCTGATAACTCAAATTGTGTTTGGAATACAAGGTCTTGAGCAAGAAAAAAAATCAAGAATAAGTTTTCCTAGTGAAATTCTTGGTATATTTGCAAGAGAGGATCAAGGCAGGGTTGGAGTTTGACCTCACTGCCTTGAACATCACGAAACACGAAAGGGAGAGAAGACTAGGAAGTTCTTGGTGAAGGACTGATTGCTTTACTTTGGTGGTCAAATTTATATGCCTAAGTGTACTAATCTATGAAGGCAATTGTTTAATTAGTGCCATGACTCTCTAGGTGGGAGTTTTTAATTAGTGCCTAAGACTAGGAAGTTCTAGGTGAAGGACTATTTGCTTCACTTTGGTGGTCGAATTTATATTCCTAAGTGTACTAACCTATGAAGGGAGTTGTTTAATTAGTTCCATGACTCTCTTTGTGCTGAGAACCTAGGTATAGAAAGGAACCTTATACCCTACTAGAATGAGATTCCTTCTAATAGTGCATGAAGAAGGATGCCTAAGAGTTTGTGTAGAATTTCCTAGTTTTCCAATGTGACAAGATTGACACCAAGTTGCTAGCAAGTCCAATTGATCCCTTGTACATGCCAGAGAGATTGTGGGAAAGTGTTCCAATGGAATTCATAACTCAATTTCCAATGACACAAAGATACAATGGAATATTTGTTATAGTAGATAGATTTTCCAAGTATGTGACCTTTATGCCCACAAAGGTTCCTTGCAAGGATTTTTTTCAAGGATGTTGTGAAGTTATGGGGTATATCATTGAACATTGTGTTAGACGGAGACACACAATTCACTGGGTGGTTTTGGATAGAACTGTTCAAACTTGTGGGAGATAGTTATTGATGAGCTTAAGTCATCATCCACAGACCAATAGGAATACAGAGCAGATCAACCATTTGTTGGAGAACTAAATGAGACATTTCATGTGGGAAAACCATATTGACTGTCCAGAGTTGTTATACTCAACACAATTTAGCTATAAATTGTAGAAGAGTTAAGCTATTGGTTGCATTTCATTTGAGTTAGCCACTAGGAAGTAGCTAGTGATGTTGCACATGTTATTGAAAAACTTGTATGGGAGAAACCCATCGTCCTTGTAGTTGGTGAAGGATTAGCAAGATAGGTTAGATAGGTCTCGTGTTTAGCTAAACAAGGCTATTAAGAAGATGAATTATTGGGTGGACTAGGGAAGAAGGAATTTGGAGTTTCAAGTAGGCATCAAGGTATTTCTCAAGTTGAGTAAGGATCAATTCAAACCAATGCCATGCATGTGTTATGATGTATTGTGAAGGTATGAAGGACCCTTCAAAATGATAGAGAAGATAGGGGATGTTGCATACAAATTGATTCTTCTTGAACACCTAAGCTCCTTCCACCCAGTTTTTCACATTAGTCAACTATGACCTTGCAAACTAAATGAATAATATCTTGGTAGAACAAGACCATCAAGGGTGCCTACCATGATTATAGATTGGCTAAAATGTGATTTGGACAAGGTGTTGGCTCGTTCATGTAGGAGAAGACAAAAATATAGGAATACTTCCTGGATTGGAAGGATGCGCCAATAGAAGAAGACATTTGGGAGAGAAAAGAGCCTTTGTGCAAATATAAAGATAGGATTTGGGAATTCAAGCAACAAAATCTTGGTTCTATCATATGAGTGTTGGTAGGTTGAGTGGGGGAGGATATGACTTCCTCACTCTCCAACAACCCTAGATGTCTTTCCCTATCAACATGGGCATGCTTAATAGACTGGAGCAACATCGCTATAGGGCTGTATGGGAATGACCAGGTAATTTGGTTCACGACAAAGGAGTTCATATGGAAAGTTGATAAGTGGTTGAATGATTAAAAAATATTTCCATGAAGAACAAAAGGAACGACTAAGAAGAGGAGCAAATCGACACTTCCAAAGTTTGTTTTAACCATTGACACAATCAACTAGATCGTGCATGATAATGTGTCTACTTTATGATTGAAGGGGCCTCAACAATTAGGACATTATGAAGTTCTATCCACACATTACCTTGGATCACAGAGTGGGCATATCCACTTGGTGGATTTGATTATAAGAGTTCGATAGATATAAAGGTGGAGGCAATCCAAGAGCAAAGGGCATCAACATAATCCAAGTTCGAGGGTTTCAATTTTTGCATTGAATGGTTGCTAATGTGACTAGAGTTGTTGAAGAATGGGATCTATAGGTGATGAACACGTGGGGGGAAAAAAAGGTTGTAGGTAGTCAGGGTGACAAAGGGGTGAGCGATTCTCATACTTGTTTTTTTACTATAAACATATCTCGTAAGTGTGCCAAATCCTCCTTTACATTGAGGTCATCGTCTTGTGCCATATCTCTCCCATTGTATTGTATTTTATACTTCTTCAATAATAAATATTGATGACACCTATATTGGGTGCAAAACCTGTGTTGTATATTGTGCTTGGCATGTTATGTTATGTTGAATATAGATGGATAAGTATAATAAGACACAAGTAAACACAACTTGCATTAAGTCCACAGTTGGGAATGTGTTGTTCATTAGGTGCAACTTGTAGGTCTAGCGAAGTTGTAGTCTAGCGTGGAGGTATGGGAATCCCTAGATGAAGAGGCGTAGTCTGTCAACTAGTAGTCTCAGATGGGAAAACCTCCATGACCAAATTTAGGCAGTGTTGCATAACCATCAAATCAATCAAACATGTTTTCAACATGAAGCTTTGGAGTTGTGACACAAGGCCTTATATTTTTTATCATCACAATGACTACTCTTCTATGTTTTCCTTGTAAAAGTCATCACTTTCTTGTATGTAAATGTGTATAACAGGGAATGATTGTTTCGGTCTTGTATATCTTTTAGAGTCCTCATTTCCTGGGCTCTAATGGATGGCGGGACTAGACCTAGTGACCTCTTTGAGGTTTAAAAACCTGAAATATTACACCTCATTCATCTTGATGCCTGGTTTGTATCAAGTCAAAATTTCTGCACAGATTGTTATTTAATGGCTTTGACGGAATGGTGATCAAGATTTAGTCCAATATGGTTTGTTACTGGTTAAGGGTTATTTGGTCTATCCCAAGTTTTGTTTTTTAGCTCTGGTTTTAACATCCCTGCAATACGTGGTAAAAATTTTACTAGGTCACTCACAATTTTGGACTACAAGTGGCTTTCTCTATCACTTAGGGGAATGGAATCTTGTCAGGCCCTAGGCGGGGTGGAACCTTCTAAGGAATGTCGACAGAGCTCAGATGAATGGTGGGCTAGTGTCGGGGCTCTCTAATTAGATACTGATTATTGGAGAGCACGTGCCTTGCATGTAGAACAGGTTCCAGGAAATGGAATAGGTGGTGTCTCGGGAAATGAGTCCTGGAATGTTCTCCGACCACCTATGGATCAGAATACGTTAGTTTCACAAGGAACCATTGGTTATAGAACTTCTAGTGAGGGGTCCTCAACCCCTGGCAGTGTCTCAGTAAAGGGTCCTGGTCCTAAGCAGAACACTATCATTGGACATAAAAATGGTTCTGGGGTTTCCAACAAGAAGAACTATAAGTTGAAATCCCGTGGGCAGGGTACTGAACTGATGATGGATCGTCTTTCGGGTCTGGAGGGTATTGCGGCTCTCTCCATAAAAGCACTGGTGGGGAAGTTCTCCTATGGGGTGATGAACCCCAAGGATATCGACCTCTAGGTATCACAAAACTAGGAAAAGCTTATCGACCACAGACCTTAGAGATATATCATGAGCAAAGGCTAGTATGTTTTTTATTTTAGGATGGCTTGCCATACAAACCTTATTTTGGACAAAAATTGGATTCGGTTAGCCTTATCATTAAGCGATGGCACTTGGGATTTGACCCGGTATCAGAAAGGGTTGGATTTCGTCACCTTTGGGTTCTCCTTTCCGATTTCCCAATGGCTATGTGGCATAGAGAGGGGTTTATGGCCGTGGCGAACCATCTGGGGAAATTTCTCCATATTAGTGAAGGTACTCTTAACGGTATGGATCGTCGGGTGGGTAGGGTGCTTGTTGAAATTGATATGTCACTGGGTCTGTTTGAATCGGTGGATATTATCTGGCGTGATCGCAGATATCGTCAAATACTGGACTATTGGGGCGTACCCTTTAGATGTTCAAAATGAAAGTCAGTTGGGCACCTGTGGCGGGAATGTTCTGACTTGACTTCTGGTTCGGATCCTAAATCAGCGGATGATGTTCATGCTTGGACCTCTGAAGGTTCTAGGGATTCGAAATGTGCTACTATGGGTGATGAACTACCTACTACATCTGCTCCTATATTGCCTGATGATTTCGCTGGCCGGTCGTCGATCATTGGTAAGTTAACAAATTTGGATCCTACATTTTCATCCTCTTTATCAAAGGCAAATATGACCTTTCTAGCAGGTTTGGATGGGAAGGGTGATCGCATTGGTGATGACATCATAGGTGGCCCTCCTACTTTCTATTTAGGGTTTCCTATTCCACTGGATAGCTCTTCGGTGGAACTAATGATTGCTGTCAATGCTCCTCAATCTGTGACTCCGGTTGGTGTGGGGGCATCGGTTCCAGAATCTTCAATATTTGAATCGATTACTCCGGCTTGTGGGGCTGGTAATGATACATTTCCTCCCTTGTCTCCACCTTTGTCTACTCCTCATGGTACTTTACTGGATCTACCTGGTCCTGTGGCAGTTTCCCCCATTATTCCTTTACCGGATTCTTCTTGTCCACCATTTGCAAATATCTCTGGAAATGAACTTGTGGTAGGTAATGCTCCAACATTTGCAGAGATTGTTAAGTCAAAAAATCCACTTGCTACCTATATTGCTAATATCCCTATGATGGGTGATAAATTGGACCTTCCCACACTTCAGGAGGTTGGAGATAATGGCCGGGAATTAATTACCAAAGGGGTAAGACTTGGGGGCATTGCCCAATTTTCTCCAATTAAAACCAGAAGTGCGAGAAAAGGCAAATTAATAAAGGTTGATTCCCCTACTCCTGACACTTTACTAGTTTCCTCTTCTTCCAATGGATCATTGGATTCAAAACGGGCTCTTAGAGAATTGAAGGCCCTTGCTAGGGCTAAATGATGATCCTTTTTTCTCTTAATATCATAGGGTTTGGGGGCCCTCAGAAAAGATTGGCCCTCAAAGTGTTACTGGATACTTTGAAACCTGATATGATTTTTTTACAAGGGATTATGGTGTCGGCGAAGAGGGCTAGATTATTATTTA
Organism: Larix kaempferi; assembly: GCA_027924585.1. Taxonomy (NCBI): domain Eukaryota; kingdom Viridiplantae; phylum Streptophyta; class Pinopsida; order Pinales; family Pinaceae; genus Larix; species Larix kaempferi. Next base: position 7,801,721 of record BSBM01000431.1, on the reverse strand, counting down.
GTAAGATCAGGAAAGACTAGGTCATTTGTTCATCGGACGCTGTTGGTTTTTCTGGGGGTTTATTGTCGGCATGGAATCCGAATATTTTTAAACTCTCTGCTTTTACTACACATCTGGGGATACTCCTGGAAGGGAACATTCGTGGGTGCACTGATGTGATCAATTTTGTAAATATTTATGGTTCATATTTTGATCGGAGACCATTTTGGGAGATTGCTAAATCTCAGGGTCTTTTGGACTATGAAAACCTGGTACTAGGAGGAGATCTCAACTTCATTCTATCTTCGGATGAATCCTGGGGAAGATGTTCAAAGGATGATCCTTTAAGTACATACTTTCAAGACTTATTTTCAGATCTTGGGCTGATTGATATTCAGCCGGTACCATTGGGACCTACCTGGTGCAATGGGCGCCATGCCGATGGGAAGATTTCGAAAAGACTAGATCAATATCTGTTGGGGGATAAATTAACCCAAAAATGGCAAAACTTTAGATCTTGGATGGTGTTGTATTCCTTATCTGATCATATTCCTATTCTTCTGGAGGTGAATATCGGGGTTGTAAAAACCCCTTACCCGTTTAAATTTAACCATACCATTTCACAGAATGAGGATTTCAAATGTCTTGTGCGGCATGAATGGTTGAAGGAATGTACCGGGGGACATTCCTCGGCTACACAAATTTTGATTCAGAAATTAAGACAATTAAAAGTGGTGGTTAAGGATTGGGGGAGATCCAAGAAGATCATGGATCAGGCAGAGGTGGATACCATTGATTCCCAGATAAACTTGCTCAATGAGACTTTCTAGGGGGCTTTTCTTCCTGAGGCCGCTCAACAACGATTGGTGGTCCTGGAGGGGAGGCGACTGGTGCTACAAAATATGGCAGAGGCTTCTTGGCGTTTGAAGAGTAGGGCGGTTTGGGTAAAGCTAGGTGATAAAAATACTAAATTTTTTTAGTGATTTGCTAACAATAGGCGCATTAGCAATACTATCTGGACCTTGAGGGATCGAAATGGGTTATCTATCTCAACTCTGGAGGATCTACAATTGGAAGCTACTACTCATTTTAGTTTGGGTGTTTAGTTTATTCTCTATTTCCTTTATTTTCGGCAATATTTTTTTGGTTATCATTTGGAGTTTTGACATGCTGGGAAATTGGTACACTCCTCTTTTCTTTCTTTCTGTTGTGGTATGGATACTTTCTTGGAGGACCCCGGATGATCTTGGTACTTTGTTGCACAACTTGTTGGTGGTTCGGTTGGGGTTTGGGCACTCTCTTGATTGACCTGGAATGGTCTTGTTACTATGTATTTCCGGGTTGGATGTTCTTTGGACTTATATGTTACTGCACATTTATACTTATTAATAAAGTATAGTTTTTTTTTGTGAAAAAAAATGTAAATGTGTATAACCCTTGGAACATATATCAAATTATTTCTTAGGAAAATCTTGTATGGAATGTCCACTTTAAAACAATTGAGGATATCATATGTGTAAAGAGTTTTTATGCCACATAATGTGATAGGAAAAATATATATCTTCCCTTTGGGTCAAAATATATAATGGTATATAGTTTGTATACTAGAAAATGTGATATGAACAATAGATATCTTCCCTTCAAGTTTAATTGTAAACTAGTTCACCCCTATAATACATGTGTATATGTCCTATATGGAGGTTTTCCCATATCTTAGAATGATGATGCTAACTTGAGCATTGGGGTTGATAGGCATATCCTTAACTATGTTGAATCCAAAATCAATTGGGAATGTAAAATATTTTTCCACAATAATAACAATTTTGTGGACTTGTATTGTTTCTAGTGCTTCTCTTTGATATTTTAACTTATGTTAGGTAACCTATGCCATCTTTTATTCTCAAACACATATTAGAATTTGAACTTGTCCCTTGATTTTCTTTGTAATATCTCTTAGAATTAGCTCCTAATAATCACAAATTAGAAGAGTTTTCATTATAGTTTTTCCTTTTGATTTTATTAGAGTTTTCATTATAGTTTTTCCTTTTGATATTATTATCATTTGTGTCTTGTAGTGCATATTCAACTTTCTTTTTGCATTTTATAGTTAATATTCATTTAGCTAGCAATATATTTTCTATTGGGATCTTCTATGATTGTGGTTTTATTGGTCAAATCATTTAGGATGAACCTTCAACATTTGTTTGTTTGTTTATTATTATTATTATTATTCTCAATGAAACATGTGAGGAAACCCAATGGATGCTTCCCTTCATTTATGAATGGATCTCCTCTATTAAACCCATCCATGTAAATTAGTGTGCGTCACCCACATGGATTTGAGCTAAGCACCTTTGGGCTTGAAACTAGCCAAATGCATGATAACCCCTCATAATTATCAATGCATCATTTATCATTATTGATAGAAACTTCACTATAATTATGTTGCAATTATTTGCATATCTTTATTTTAACTTAGCACACTTGTGAGTCTTGTGATCTCTTAGATGACTTACAATACAAAATATAACACTAAAACATGAATAAATGCATTAGTTAGTTGGATGACTCCATATGTAAAACTAACATGATTTACGAGATTGCTTCCTTCTAGATAGAATGATTGTAGCACTTGCTTGTGGTACTCATCACACTCACACATCATTAATGCATAAAGAACAGGTTGTTATGGGAGGCATAAGTGGGTGGGAAAATTATGTTAATCTTGAACTGATCATACATTCTATTATGAATTTATTTTATTTTATTGATAACTAACCATATTATAATATATAATGTCTTTTATAATATATAATATATATTATAAAGCTTAATACATAACTTAACCATATTCTATTTATTTTGGAGGCTTAATATGTAACTTGAACAATTTTCCATTATCTTCTTTATCATAAAGATTATTCTTTTTTAAACTTATCCTCGATCCTTAAAATGACAAGATAACCTTTTTAACATCCTCTTGATTACGCAAGTATTCTTTAAGCTCCTGATAAACCTCCCATCCTAAACTTTGGCTTATGGATTGTTAAGGTGCAAGTTATATATAAATCAATATATTATCCTCTCCTCATCATTCACATGCTAAATTGGATACGGTAAAATCTCGTTAATCTGAAAGTTTTTTTTTCAAGTAAATGAGTCTATCTTTTCCTCATCATTCATATGCTGAAATTAATAAAGGTAAGAGCAATTTAAGATGAAGTCATATTTTATAATAGTCTTTGTTAGTTTACTTATAATGTTGATATGGTTAAAAATCAAACATTTGGGAATATTAATATTTATATTATTGTTCAAATCTTTCCATACTTTATTTTGAAATTTGGAAGTTATATGGGATATCATCTTAATCATATTTTTTTAAGAGACTATCTTTAAGAGGGTTTCTAAATTGGGTATATTATTTTCCAAATCCATATTCAAAGTGTGGAAATCAATTAAGTTTTCAAAGAATAAATTAAGTTTTATATTATTTTCTATGATAAACTTAACTATAACATTAATTTACAATAAAATAAATATCCCCAAAATTTTTATGATTTTGATATTAATTTACCAATATAGATTTAATGAATAAAGAATAATAATAGATTTAATAAATAAATAAATAATAATAATGCAATGTGGATTATAATAATATTATTAACATTTTACATGTAAATAAATTCTCAATTAAATTACATTATATTAAATTCATGATAAAAGTACTAAATATAAAAAGTCAACATAAAATTAAAAAAATAGCTCTTAAAAATGTTTTTTATTATTTAATTTCATTTGCAAGTTCAAGACAAATAAATGCTAAAGGACAATAAATTTTTGGGAATTTACAATGAATCTTAGTCACATCAATGTAGACTTATTTTATTAATTGTATTTCTAGTGAATTTTGAAAAGTAACTTTACCATGGTTATTTATATTGTGCATAGAAAATAGTGTGGGAAGTGACTTGTCATATATACCTACCCCATAAAACCCCCAACTCATAATATTTTAATATATCTCATATTTTTGTAGTACATCTCTTAGGAGGCCATTTTTTGACCTCAAAATCTCTCTAATGCTATTTTGTAGAACCCACAACATAATGGGGTTGTAGAGTAGAAGGATCGATCGATCATAGGGGCCGCTAAGGCCATAATCCATTATGAGTATTTGTCAATGTTTATATGGGCAGAAGCATGCAACATAGTAGTCTACATCAAAAATAGGTATCCTCGAGATTTTGGAGGACAAGACACCAAAGGAGGGATTCACTGGTGTGAAGCCAGATGTGAGTCATTTTAGCATCTTTGGTTGTGCAATTTATATCCATATACCAATCAAGAGAAGTAAGTTGGATTCTTCTAGTAGGAAGGGTTTGTATGTTGGTTATGGTGAGACTTCAAAGGCCTACAAGATCTATATTTTAGGGGAGAGAAAGACAATGGTGAGCAACGATGTGAAGTTTGAGGAAAACTTTACATCCAAGAAGTCTCATGAGCTTATTCCAATGACAAAGGATGAGGAGCAACCCCATAGATTTGAAAAAATTGTAGTCTTGACTATAGACTAAATAAATCTTTTTATGGTTTGAAACAAAGCCACGAGGTATGTTATGAGAAGATTGATTTTTTTTTCCTCAATCTCAATTTAAAATACTATGAGTCATATTACAATATTTATGTATTACATGTTGATGGTGAAACATTAATTGTTGCATTGCATGTGGATGACTTGGTCATTACTAGAAGCAAATGTGATTTGATTTTGGGTTTGAAGAAACAATTAGCATATACATTTGAGATGATTGACCTTGGTCTAGTATGTTTAATTTGGACATCCAAGCTTATGTTTCAACCTAAATGTGTCCGAGTCTTTTACAGAAGTTTTGAATTGAAGTCTGTAAACCATGTGCTACACCTTATCAATTAGGAGTGAAGCTAATTAAGTGGGATTCTCCAAAGTTCAATGCTACACTTTATCGACAAAATATTGGTAGGTATATCTATTTAACTCACAATTGACCTAGTATTTGTTTTGGCGTTAGTGTGGTTTCTCAGTTTATGTAGGATCCATGAGAAATTCTCCTTAAGACTACAAAGAGAATTGTTTGCTATATCAAGGGCACCTACCAGCTTGGTATAAAGTATTACAATCACAAAGTGAACCATTGGGTTGGTTACATGGAGTTGGATTGGACTAGAGATGGAGACAACATCAAGCATGTATCTAGGTATGTTTTTGTCTTGGTTTTGGACCCATAGTCTACTCTTGTAAGAAGTAAAAGTTGGTCTCACTTTCAACCATAAAATCATCTTTCTATTAATTCACAAATCTTTGTTCCACAACCCATTCCCCCATGGCACTACAAACTCTATGTTTTGTAGAATTCTCAAAGCTCTGTACTCAAATTAAAATAATAGTCATGTAGTTTTTGAATAGATAAAATATAATAGAATGTCCCAAGAAAGACAAATGGAATGATCACACCAACAAAGAAACTCCAAGTCATAAAGAATCACCACATGTGTAACTCAAAATCATGCATTCAACATAATAAAACTCCAAGTCATAAAGAATCACCACATTTGTGACTCAAAATCATGCATTCAACTTAATAATGTCAAGAGATCAAAAAAGAGGATATGTTATTGAACAATTGCTTTAAGGAGCACTAAGACATCAATAATTGAGGCTATGAAGGATTGGGACTCGAGGGTGCCTAGGGACACCAATAAGGCATGCATGATTTGAAGATTGGAAAATTTACATCGTATTTGATTTTTTATACTAAGCTTATTCTTTGTTATTAGGAGGCATTGCCAATTTCCCCAAATTATGTTGACAATTTTCCTACTTAAAGTTGTTGAAAAATACAAAAGACAATATGATAAGAAATAGAGAGGAAAAACACTAAATGTGGTCAAATTCTAACCCCCTTTTGCACAAATTCAAGGTCATTGGTAATTTATTCCTTTTTATTATGGGAAATGAAAATTGATTGTCTTCTTTTGGACATTTGTTTAGGGTTTTAGTCCTTTCTCTAATTATAATTTTCAATCAAATTAAGAATCTACTTGAGCAATGTCCACTCTTTTGAAGGAGCACTATGACACCAATACTCATGGTTATGAAGATGGAGTATGAAGGGTGCCTAGGCACACCAATAAGGTGGCATTTGAATATCACATAATTTACATTGTATTTGTTTTGTTATACCAGGTTTATTCTTTGTTATTAGGAGGCATTGCCAATTTCCCAAAATTGTGTCGATAAATGTTTTGCTTAAAGTTATTGAAAAACACGCAAGGGGATTTTATAATAAATGGAGAGCAAAAACTCTCAATGTGGTCAAATTCTATCACCCATTTCAGGGGCTTTAGTCCCTTCTCATAAGTATTGGTAACTATTAATTAAAATTGTCAACTAAATTAAGAATTTACTTGAGCAATGTCCACCATTGTAGCTATGCTGGGATTTTTATGTTATTTATGTTATTTCTACATACCTTACCTCCTCCGAATTTGAACCTACCAGCCTAGATCCAAATCCTAGGCTTTATCAAGCGCCGAGAGGGATCAAATCTCCCGAAGTGCAAATCTCTCCTTGAATAGCTCCTTGAGTGCAATACCTGAGCCACCTAATCCTAAGCTCTAAAGTCTCTAGTTTAAGTCTCAATTTATTTTTTACTTTGTATTATTCTTTTTTATTTATGGCCAACATAATATTTATTACTTTTTACTTTGTATTATTATTTTTTGTTTACTTTGTATTATTTTGTTACTGGACAAACATTCGACAAACACTCTAAAGTTTCATATTTACTTTTTACTTTGTATTAAAAGTAAAAAGTAAAGTCTCTAGTTTAAGTCTCATATTTACTTTTTACTTTGTATTAAAAGTAAAAAGTAAAGTCTCTAGTTTAAGTCTTCATATTTACTTTTTACTTTGTATTATTATTTTTTGTTTATGGCCGACATAATATTTACCACCTAATCCTAAGCTCTAAAGTCTCTAGTTTAAGTATCATATTTACTTTTTACTTTATATTTTTCTTTTTTGTTTATGGCCGACATAATATTTATTACTTTTTACTTTGTATTATTCTTTTTTTGTTTACTTGTATTATTTTGTTACTCTCTCCACGCAATGACCTCCTAAGATGAAGCACATGTTCTTAACCATTAGGTCCACTAAGATTATATTATTTAAAAATTATCTAGTTTATCATTTTTCATTATAATAATGTCTTCTATAAATTCACGAGTAATTAGTTTGTATCATGGTTGATATATAATTTGGTATATTCAAACCTTACAAGTTTAACATTTCTTTCAAATTTTACCATGTATCACAAAGTGGAATGTTCACTCTATTTATTCTATTTATTTGACAACCACATTTGTTTGGTATCCTAGGAATCTAATACATTGCAAAGTGGTTAACTCTCTAGTGAATCACCTATGTCTTCTTCAAACATTTTGCAATGTGCACATGGGCTATACTTTAATTATTTAGACAAGTAAAGTTCTATCATGTTTCATGAGGATTTCGTGGTGGGTGTCACATTGTCTTAAGATGAACTACTTGCTATGCATTGTCCATGTATGGTATGCTCTTTGTTGTCGATTGTGCAATTTGTCATTGTGCCGAGAGTGAGGGAGAAGTTTAATTTCGTGCTCAATGTGGAGTTTACACCTAGAACTTTAATAAAATAATAAAATATTAAGTACATAAAAATTTTACAATGTCGGCTATAACCTAAAGTTCAAAGCCAATATGATAGAGAAGTGTAATTCCATGCTCAACATTGGCATGTTGCACTCTAATAAAATAATAAAATATCAACTAAACTTTTTTACAATGTCAACCCTACTCTAAAGTTCAAAAACCAAAAAATATATATATTCCAATTAATTATCCCTAAAAATACTAATTAAACTTGGATACTTATTGCTACACAATGTGGGAGTTGAGCCATGATTAAACTAGGATTTACATAGGAGAGATTTGAACAAATAGAAGAGATATACATATTAAATGAGTATAGATCCATATTACACCGATCAAACCCATTAAAGTGCAAGCTTTTCTTCAAATTTTACATTTTAAAAAAAGTTTACACCTCAAATAATTTTATCCCTCCAGAATGGATCTATAATGATAATATATATTTTGCAACTGATAATATATATTTTGCAACTTATCATGCTGTATATGATGATAAATCACTTGATAAGCATTAAAATCAAAACACACTTTTTCAACCATTTTTTTTCAAAATCCATCAAAACAAAATTTCAGGTTCTTATCAATCCCATGTCTGTCAGATTTTTATGAAATTCTGGGTCGATTACGAGACCAATAAACCCCTTGGAGCAAGGTGGAACCATGAACAAAAGAATTGAAATTCTTATTTGCCGTTTTTAGTGTGTAAAGAAGAAAGCACGTGCGCCATAACCATGGGCATGGACATTAAGCCGAGAAAACCTTAATTAATATAATTAAACAGTACTTGAGCGATGGCATAATCCCGCCCATTTCAGCAATGAAACCATATTCTCAAAAACAGAACACTGCAGTAAGCTCTTCAATGGGATATCAGTAACAATCTTCCTTCCAGTGCAGAAATACAGTAGTTTTTTATAATAAACTCAAGAGATGCCAGATTGCCAAAGCCAATCGGTATTCTGAAACGCATGCTACAATGCTTCAAAAAAACGAGCAGCAATATAAAGTGATGAATGCCATGTCTGTAAGTTCATTGCTCTTAGAAGGGCTTGTCTATTGCAGAGTTCACAAAATCACGGTAATCCCAGAAGGGCTTACATCTTTAAAAGAGAGGCAGAAAGCAGTCTACCAAAATACAACTGGGCTTGTTTTTTCTCATTAAAGGAAGACAACAGCCACTTCAAGATGAAAAACAACACATAGCATATTAACTGCTCTGACTTGGATAAAAGAGAACCAAAATCATAGGTCATCATAAGATACCACCTCTCTAACATGGCGAACAGTGTCCGCACTTGTATTTCTTCTTCTTAGCCCAGCTGCAGCAGTAGCAGCAGCCAATACAGCTTCTCTGTTACCACCCCTGCCTTCTCGGCCATGAGGAATTTTAGATGGCACTTTCTTGGACAACACATCTTTGCTGAGCTTCGAAACCTCAATGCCCATCTTCCATGGAGGAAGAGAATCATTAACCCAAGAAACGAGTACCTGTATGGCTCAACAAAGAAGCCCAACGGTTAGGATATAAGGGAACAAAACCTTTTTTCCCAAGAGAGGAAAGAACCTCTTATATTATTAAAACACTACTATCTCTGGAATAATCTAGATAAGCCTTTAATAAAATGAAATTTTACATAAGGAAGATCTAAAATCATTTAGACCAAGAAGATTGCTAGGGTGATCTTGCAATTGCCAATAATTGATGCAAATTAAAATATAACATGTCAAACATATTGTGATTGAAATTTAAATGTATGTATGTGTCAATTAGGCTTTAGCTGGAGTGGTAGTGGGATGGAGTATTATCCTTTCCACCTATGTTCTATTCTGGCGAGTGACATGCAGTTATTTGAATTAAATCACACTGCAATGCAAAATCTAGAACTCGGATTTATTTTAAGTACCATCCTTGAAATGAGAAGCACTTAATGAGCATATTGGTGTATCAGCTTCAAGCACTAATGTTGACCTGAGCTTGTGCCATGAAGAATCTAGGGTTTACCTTGAATACCATCCTTGAAATGAAACACAGTTATATTCCCCTTCTCCAATCAATTTGACAATACTCTACAAATGGTTTGACTTTTTTTAATGGGAACTTATATGTAAACCACACCGACGAGATTTGAACTTGAATATTGTTACAGCAACATCTCTAAGCTGTCATTATACCACAACTCTATGAATCAAAGGACGTCTTAATGATTTGACTGTTTTTAAACCAGCATAGATCCACCATCCTAAACCAGGATTTACCAAACACAAGTTGTCATTATATCACAACTCTATGAATCAAATGATGTCTTAATGGTTTGACTGTTTTTAAACCAGCATAGGTCCATCTTAAACCTAGATCTACCAAGCACTGAGAGGGATCCAATTTCTTGAGGTGTAAAATTTATTTTTCTTAAAAAAAATTTAGACGTCCACAAAATTTACACCTCAAGAAATGTGATCCCTCTCGGTCTTGATAGATCCAGAAAATTTACACCTTAAGAAATGCAATCCCCCTTGTTCTTGATAGATCCAGGTTTAAGATGGATCTATGTCAACATTAATTTTTTAATTACTTTTCTTTTGGTTTTAATTTTTAATTTATCAGTGGACGTGAATTGTTTTAATTACTTTTTATTTTTATGTTACGGAGCATCAAAAGTTGTGACAACATCTCCTCCATACTGAACTGTATATACGGACTATAAACCACCCGACAAATACTAAGATCTGAATTTAAATTATTGTTCAAACAACGTCTCCAAGTTACCATTAGACCACAGCTCCATAAATCGGAGATCATCTATATGCAACTGTAGATCAGGAAAGCAAGGAACATGCCTACCAAGATTTGAACTTGGATTATTGTTCCAGCAACATCTCTCAATTTCCCTTAGACCACAGCCAGCTGAATCAAATGGCTTGACTTATTAAATATAACAAATACAACTTCGAGGTGCATGTAAGACCCGGATTTGGATGCGTATAGACTACTTTATACTCCCAGTTCCTTAATAGTACTGAAAAAATAGAGTTCATACTTATCCTCATGCTTCCGTGTAATGAAAAGCATTTCAGGGACACTTTCTCACACAAGCGAAAATCTTGGTAGTCGAGTGTTTGACATGATGCATTGATAAATGTCTCTAAGGCAACTTCTATTACTGTATTTCACTCATACAAAACTAAGTAATATAGGTTTTATGGCCTGTGTGAAAAGGAATGGCTAACAGTCGGGTGTTTGACATGATGCATTTATAAATGTTCTTCCAGAAATTGGATCTCTCTCGGTGTAAATTAAGAAGAAGAAAAAAATTTACACTTCAAGAAATTGGATCCCTCTGGGTGGTTGATAGATTGGGGTTTAAAATGGTTCTATGTTGATTTTAATTATTTATTTTATGAGTGGACATGGATTTTTTTAATTACTTTTTATTTGGTTTTAATTTTTTATTTTACCTATATATATATCCATCTTATCTCCGGATCAACCAAGCGTCAAGAGGAATCAAATCCCTTGGATGCAAACCTTTTCTAGAGTGCAAAATTTGAGGAAAAGTTTGCATCTCAAGGGATCCAAAGTTAAGATGGATCTATAGTGGTTTATTATGTAAATCTCTCTTATGTTCTCATATCCCCCGTACGTAAATCCAAATTTAACTAAGTTGCTAGAAAACTTGAGTACAGGGATGGGTGCGGGAGCGAAGACGCCACTTTTTGAAACATGGGACATGGGTACATTGGGGGTACTATATGAAATTTAAATCATTTTCACTGTACATGAATATATATTCATGTGCATATGAACCCAAACCATTATACAAAAATATCTAAAGTTTCTCATGAATATAGCAAGGGTGCATACAACTAAAAAAACATCAAGTGCAATCCATATTTGACCCAAAATACATAAACAAAGAGGTCAAATGGCCTATAGAATCCAAAAAACGTCATGCTACAACAAATAATCACATATCGAAATCCTTGCCTATATTGGGATCCTATTCATCTATAGCACCTATGCCCCCTCCTCTAGGCTCTAGCCCTTGCCTCTACCTTGAATCTCAAAGTTGGTCCTCCAAGAACATTAGTCAACACCCTACAATTTTGATGAAACTTTCTAATCCAAGTGCTAAAATAAGGTAGAAAAGCTTCCCGAGCTCAATAAATGATTATGTTTGAGTGAAGGGTACATTTTTGTTAAGGTCGTGACAGAGGAGTTCAACAATAAGCACCAAAAACATCAAGGTACATAGAGAGGTTGATGTGCTTGATTAAACGCCAATCCCATACCCTCATAAGTGATAAAATCCAATGGAACCGTTGCAATCTTGAAATCCTGAAAATTGTTAAGTCTATTGAATTTTGAATGAGATCTAAAATTCTACTTTTTGCATATGAAAACCAATGAGGTTGGAACCACTCTCAAACATCCTAAAACAATTAATGGTAATGTTAAAAATTTAAGTAAAATGATAGAAAATGAAAGATAAGGAGAATGCCACTTTTACTTTAAGAATTTAATATTACCATTTAAATTTTTAATATTACTGACTTTAATGTCACTTGAACAAAATTGGATGGGCTCATACCAAATTGGTTACTAGGCATCCCCAGGCCTCCCTAAAGCAAGGGTACCCCATACAAAACTGCTCCCTCAACATCCCCAAACATCCCCAATACAAGGGTACCCCATCTCCTCTGCAATCAACATCCCCAAAATCCGTGACAAACATCTTGGGTACTTTGGCAAAGTTTCAGGGATGGCAAGGTACATGGGTATGAGGTATCCAATAAGTGGGTACATGTATCCGGTACGGGTGCGCATACCCTACCCCCGTACCTATGCTACTTGGAAATTTAATGATGACTCAACTCTTAGAAATAGCAAGAAGTATCCAATTTTCATTAATTTTTTTAATTTAAAGTTAAGATGGATCTATAGTGGTTTAGTATGTAAATCTCTCTTATGTGCTCAAATCCCTTGTATGTAAATCTAAATTAATGATGACACAACTCTTAGAAATAGCAATAAGTATACAATTTTCATTAATTTTTTAAGTTTTAATTAATTGAAATATTTATCTCTTTGGTTTTGAACTTTACGTTTTGGTTGACATCGTAAAATTTATGCTTATTTAATATTTTATTATTATTTTATTCAAGTGCTGCGTCTCCACATTGAGCACATAATTACACTTCTCTTTCTGACTAGTTTTGAACTTTAGGTTAGGGCCGGCATTGTTATAATTTTGTTTACTTATATTTTATTATTTTATGAAAGTACCACATGTCAACTCCATGTTGAACACGGAATTACACATTCCCCTCATACTGGGGTTAGAAAGCGCCTCTCGACGCAATGCGCTTACTTAATCTTTTTAATTACTTTTTATTTTTGGTAACATAACCTGACAACATCTCCCCCATACTGGGCTGTAACATAACATGACATGACACATTGACAACATCTCCCCCATACTGGACTGTAAGGTAACATGACACATTGGCAGCATGCTGTAAGATAACATGACAAATTGACAGCATGTTGTAAGGTAACATGACACATTGACAGCATCTCCCCATACTGAATTGTAAAGCACCTCACAAATACTAAAATTTAAATTGAGATTATTGTTCAATGGAAACTTCCGAACATATCCTTGTTGAATGTGAATTTACCAGATCATTATGGAATGAGATCATACACCAGCTAGATTTGCATATAAATTGGAAGGTGGGCTTGTTCAGGTGTTGTGCACTTGATTGGTTTAGAGAATGTAAAAGTCTACCTTTTTTACCTGCTGTAGTTTCTTGGGCAATTTCGCAAGCAAGGAATGAGGCCCTATTTGATGATAAAAGGCCAACTCTCATTTCTACATCAAATAGAATTATGATGGTGATTAAAAATTACTGTTCAAATCCTGCTAAAGACTGCATCAAATGGAATACTACTTTCAGCTGCTCATTCCATAGACCGGTGGCTTTCTTTGATGGTTCGGCTATAGATGGATTCTGTGCTATTGGAGACGTGATACATATCAATAGGGATCATTATTATACCCTGAAGCTTAACTGTGGACGTGGCTCCAACACCAAGGCTGAACTGTTAGGTTTGTGGTGTGTTCTTACAGTTTCCAGATTCTTTGGACTTCATGAAATCTCAGTTTTTGGTGACTCTCGGGTGACTATCAAATGGGCACAAGGTGTATTTAACATCAATGTGATTACACTACATCATTGGTGCTACAGAAACAAGGATGTTATGCTTTTGTTCAAGAATATTACCTTTGAACATATATATAGGCAGCATAATTCGTTGGCTGATTCATTATCTAAAGAAGCACACGAGGGTGCAGAAGGCTACATCAGATGGGAAGAATTTCTTGAACCAACTACTTGACTCGGGCCTGGTTAACCTAATTGGTCTGTAGTTTTTTATCTACCCTTTTGGGTCTGCTGTTTTGACTAGGAAATATCCATTGGTATTTTTACTGTTCTGATCTATGTTTGGACATTATCATGCTATCTTCGAGCATAAGTTGGATTACTATCGCTTATAGTAATTCTGAACAGTTTTTGGACATTATCATGTTATTCTTCTACATAAGTCTTGATTTATATCGACTTATGGTTTTGTACTATTTGATTCTCCTAATGAATACTAGCAATACAGTTTTTTTCTGCTGAAAAAAAAAAACTCTCCAAATTACCATTAGACCACAGCTCCATAAACCAAAGGATGTACAAATAAATGTTTTTTTTAAATGGGAGCTCATCTATATATAAACTACAAACCAGGCCAGCAAAGAGCATGCCTACCAAAATTTAAACTTGGATTATTGCTACAGCAATATCTCCCAATTACCGTTAGACCACAGCCAGCTGAATCAAATGGCTTGACTTATTAAATATTGGAATTCAACAAATACAACTTCGAGGTGCATGTAAGCCCCGCATTTGAACCACAGCCAGCTGAATCAAATGGCTTGACTTATTAAATATTAGAACTCAACAAATACAACTTCAAGGTGCATGTAAGAACCCGGATTTGGATGGGTATAGACTATTTTATACTCCCAATTCCTTAATAAGTTAATAGTACTGAAAAAATAGAGTTCATACTTATTCTCGTGCTTCAGTGTAATGAAAAGCATTTCTGGGACACTTTCTCACGCAAGCTAAGATCTCAGGGACACTTTCTCACACAAGCTAAAATCTTTGTAGTCGGGTGTTTGACATGATGCACTCATAAATTTCTTCTATTACTGTATTTCACTCATACAAAACTAAGCAATATAAATTTTATGGCCTGTGTGAAAAGGCATGGCTAACAGGCGCAACAGATATATGTGAACATATGCCAAAATCAAACACTTACTCAAAACTACAAGACAACAATGGCGAATACATACTCGTTTGTTTCTGATTATGATTCCGTGGGGGTCGAGGGCTGCTCCAATGGCGGCCTCAGCAGAATCTTTAGCGCGGAATGTAACGAACCCATTTCCTGCTTTATCTGCAATCTTGGCCCTTGAAATACTGCCGAACCCCTCAAAACGGCATTTGAGCTCATAAACACTTGTTTCTGGACACAAATTGCCCACATAAACCATTGCATTGTTGTTTTTGTTTCTCTTGAATGTGACCGCCTCATCCTCCTCTGCTCGCTGGTGTTTTCTCTTCCTCTCTTCGAAAGCTCTGTTCTTCTCCATGCTCATCTCTGATTGCTAGGTTGAGTAGGCATTCATGCATCAAGCAAGGTCAAAAAGAAGTCGCTCAGAGTGTCGAAACATATATCAGTAAATACCCAATTCAGAATAGCAGAAGCCCATTTTGTCTGCCCGAACAGCCATGGCTTAATAAGATACGTTTACTGATGGGGATGGAGCGAATCAAACCTATAATTACATCAATCTGATTTTATTTATTATTATTATTATTATATATATATATGCGAGTGGACAAAAATGACCAAGGAAGATTCAAATTGAAATGAAACTTTTTTAATTTTAATTTGCGCGAGTGGCCAAAAATGAGTACAGAGAGCATTAAAGTGAAATGAAACCCACGTAGATAGACTTTAGGAGGGGTTAGGAAATCCATTACATAAAAGTTCCATTTAAAGATTTGCAAAGTCTTTGTGGTATTTAAAGTTGTTTGTACATGTCACTTTAATAAAGAGATTTATGCCACAAGCAAAGTCCTTGGTGGTATTTAAAGTTGATTGCACATGTAGATTTATGTCACAAGCAAAGTCCTCCTTTTGGTATTTAAAGTTGTTTCTAAATGTGACTTCAATATAATAGATATGTTGAATGATTAAGATTAAGGTAAGTTTGTAAGTTTGTGGTACATTAGTAAGCCTCTGTACATTATGTTAAAAAGCTTGTTTCGAGCGTGCTTCAAGGGGGTTTTAGTGTAATTATGACGGTTTCGTTTTAAAACCAAGTTTAGCTCTAGCAAATTGAAAGGCATTTGACAAATTCGTGACGACTGTCAAAATCACAGTACTATTATCCAATGAAATCATTCCACATAACTTTAATTCGAATTTGATTGCAGTGGCTCGAACATAACTTCATTGTAGTGGTTGGCATTTTGAAACATCATGTGCACGAAACGGCAAACTCGACCTCGATTACATCATCAAACCTTAGCTCGAGTCGTGCTCACCTCATCTCCATGTGCAGAGCCTAATTAAGTTTTTGTTCTTGTGTGCTTGGTTAAATTTTCAATTCTTATAATCTTCATTATTAATTTTATGGTTAAGCATTTCAAGGATGAAGTTGAAGTTTAGCTTCTCAACAACAATTCATTGTTGATCATGCAAATTGATTTTACTGATTTATCTAATACATATCATGTGGTCCAAGTGGTCCAAATATAAGTAGGCAATGGTGGCACCTTAGGAATTTGATCACCATGTGACTATATTAATTCAAGCAAAAGGTAATTATAGAGACAAAGCTGGCAGGAAATTACACTATAGTACAATAAAAAACATCGGATTCAATAACTTCGAATGCAGTCACTACACATTCATCGTATGTTGAACCTTTCTTTATGCTCAATTATATGCCCACATGATGTCATTGACCAATTCACCACCATCATTGCAATATTTTTATAAATTTGATTTTTATAGGCATATAGTTAGATCTAAAAATATTCTACAACTTGGGGATTCTAGCTAAGGTCTCTCTCGACTTCCCTGATTTTACTATAAAACTTTAAGTTAGATTTTGTGTTTTTTTATTTGAGGGTTTCTAATGTGAAACAATAGGTTTTTAATTGAGAGGGACAAGGCACTGGAAGTGCTAGCGGATCCAAAAGTCCAGTGGGTCTTATACCCCTACTCATAGAGTATTACATTGAAATAGAATTTCATGTGTATGTTGTTTATTATTGCAAAGAATAATTAGCCATGGTAAGGTCAAGGGTTTCAAACAAAGAAGAGATGTATATGTAAGGTTTTTTTTCTTGTTTTTTATTCCAATCCAATCATTCGCGATTTGTTTTCTCCTAGCTTTTTAAGTTAATGATTTAAAATACATGCAGAAGGTACCCTCTTCTTTCAAAATAGATGAAGCTCTAGTTACATCCTTATGAGCTAGAATATGATAAATTATCCATTTGATACCTAGCAATAACTTCATCACACGGACAAGAGGACTCCAACAAAACAAAAAGATATTGTCATGTAGTTGCATGGGTAATTTGTATGATGCCAAATCCATTGCATTACTTTCTTCAGTCTCGGTTCCATATTTTGTGAATTAAAGATTCCATTTTCCCTTTTATTTAATACTTATGATGAACTATGGCACAATGAGTGGTTGTTATAACCTCATTTAGCCACGATGTTATCTATCAAATCCTCTATGCACATTCATTGGATAAGGAGATGAGTCCTCTATAGCTTACATTGTTGTTAATAGGTATACATAAGACTGCTAGCAAATATCTTGAACCTAGTTTTATTTTATCTCTTTGTTCTTTAGGATTTTGTCACTTTTGGTTAGTGCTTTTGAATACTAATTTTCCTATGGCTTTTGTACACTGCAAAATCATGTTAAAAAATACAAGGCACTTGGGAAATAAATGTCACATGTGGATTCTTGTGATTGCATTGTGATCAAACAATATGATGCTAGATTCTTCTTTGTTAAGTTCAATGTCATCTTTGTATTTTTCAAACCAACTCCATGTCACTAATGGTCATTACATTTGATATAAAAATGACTTATTGTTAATCCTTAGATATTGTGACATTTGATTTTTATTATTATATTAGTATTGTATTTATTGGTTTGGTAGGACCTTAATTGTAATTGTATGATTTGTCTCATATATATACCAAGGAGACCTAGTTTTAGAGATCATATCATCTTGTGCATTTGATATATTGTAAAAACAGGTTTCCCCTTGAAGAGGATTCTTATTCATCTCTTTATTTCATTATCAAGGAAACAGGTTACTCTTTCTTTCTATTTTTATGTTATTTTGGAAATTTGATCTATAATATTCGGTATCATGACCATTTTTGCTATAACCTTTTTGAGGGGGGATGTTTCAGATAGCGAGATTTTGAGGAGCTTC
Organism: Larix kaempferi; assembly: GCA_027924585.1. Lineage (NCBI taxonomy): Eukaryota > Viridiplantae > Streptophyta > Pinopsida > Pinales > Pinaceae > Larix > Larix kaempferi. The sequence continues at coordinate 7,783,411 of BSBM01000431.1, read as the reverse complement.
AATAGGCATAACAAAGCAACTTCTTGGTTCACCATAAGTTCGGGGTTATAGTCTGTGGATGTTAGAGTTTTTAAATAGTCCAAAAACTAGTCTCAAACATGTGTCCTAGGTAAAGATATTGGATTTAAATCTTGCAAGATCCAAATTGCATGCCACCAGTTGCATAAGAAAGAAGGAATACCATAGTGTTTATGATAAAAATTTCAGAAAAATTGGACAAGTGGTAGGTCATACAAGTGCGCTCTTTTGAAAAGGACAAAACCAACAAGGTTTGGGAAAGTCACCATAACTTTCTCCTGGCAAGTTAGAATTTGATCAAACCCATGGCATTACAAACAAGACATATAGATGTCAAAAATTTAGACTCAAAGGGGCCAAAATTTCATAGATACTTCAAGAGAAAGGTCAGGTAGCAAGACAACCTACGAACCAAGGTTTTCCAAGATCTTGAAACTTGCATAACTTTTGATTGGAATATTTGTTTAGGGTGATTAAAAAGGTGTAATAGATTAAAAAATAGAGAAGAATTCTAGTAAAGATTTGTGGGATCACATGGCAAGAGGTAGAGAAAACAATTCTACACTTGCTAGACCTCCTAAAGGCTTATCCATGATACAAGACGAACATGATGATGTGGAATCTATGGTGTCCAAACTTAGCGAAAGAGTAGAAAACCTTGAGACCACAATGCTAAGAATGTTGTACATCATAAATATGGTGAATAAGGATGGATTCCAAACATTCAATGGGGATATCCAAAAGAACCTTGAAAACACGAGGGATGTAATTTTGAAGGATGTAAGCAGCCTACTTATCCAAAATTCATGTATTTCTCCACTATCTCTTCTCACAATCTTCTCTCAATGTCCATGTTCATTTGTTGATAGCACACCCATAGTTGTATAAACTTTGTGGAGAATGATTTTGTAACTCCATTGTGATTATAGATGATGTATATAAATTTATTTATCTTCACCTTTGAGCCATAGCTCAAAATTCCATGTATTTTATCTAAACATTGCAAGCAAACCATCAATTTGAGCTAGTTTCCCCTCTACTTTCATATGGACTTTTTGGAGTAATTTTATATATGTTTGTATCAGAATTTATCTGAGATTTTTATGATTTTTAAAGAATACTATGATCAATTTTGATGGCCAATATACTATATGTAGGCCCCTTTGGTTTTCAATTAAAGTTTGTGAAGCAAATTCCATGTTCATTGTTCACAATTTTCCAAGCAATATCTAAGTTTTAACACTCTATGTTTGAAGGGCGCAATAAACAGTTATTGATTTTTATGAGTGATTCATTTTGGTTTTCAATGAGGTCCCTAATCCATTCCAAGTATCTGTTCATAAATTAGGGAAGTTTGTGCAGTGATTGGGAAACCAAAAAAGGTCCTAGACTAGTTGGGATTTTAACATCGATTTTCCTAGTATTTTCCCCTTTCACTCATTCTTGATAAATGAAAGCCATGGATGTATTCAATAAGTATATGAGTTTCTAATAGATTCATTAGGATTTAATAAGACCCCTCAATCCCTTCCAATAATAATTCTAGATCCTTTGGGAGCATTTGGGACAATTTGGGCTTCACGAGTCCAAGGTTCCAAATTGGCCAAATTTGAGCAGACTTTAATAACATGTCAAAAGGAGTTTTCTGATTCGACCATTGAATGTTTGAGATATGTTATTATGTTTTAAATCCCATATGTTCCTTCCAGAAGAAATTTGGAAAGGTCTATAGGTGTTTGGAACAAGACAAAGAAAGACTAGTTTCCTAGTTTTCCTAGTTTTCCTAGTTTTGAAACCAGACAAAGTACTGAAGGAGGATGTATGTGAAGTGTTTGTAAAAATTAATCAGCCACACAATCTTAAGAAGCCACATATATCATATTTTCAAGCAAATTAGAAGCTACATATCACTCTCCTAGAGCTACCTTAGTTGTCTCATAACCATGGAATCGGTGTGAGATTCATTGTCAATGAGGGTTTTGAGAAAGGATTCTTCCACTGTCTAAAGTTTTAAGCCTCTATTGAAATATTTTGTGATAGTGTGCCTAATATTTTCCAAAAAGGGACATTACAAAATGCTTCCCAGCACCATGTTTTCCAACTCCATGGTTTATTATTCTCTAGTAACTCAATAAATGGAGCAACAATATGGGAGTAACCTTCAACAAACCATCAGTACTAGTTTGTTAATCCAAGAAAGCTTCCCACCTCATGCACGGTCCATGGATATTCCCAATACTCGATGGATTCAACCTTGTTTTAATCCATGTGGATATACATTTGTCCAATCCAATGGCCCAATAAGGGGATCTCCGATTGCACAACCACACACTTGGACTTCTTCAAGTAGAGTTGATTCTGCCTCAACGCCTCAAATAGCTCTGTCATGTGCCTCATGTGTTATTCCATACTATTGCTAAAGACCAAAATATTGTCTAAGTAGACCACAATGAACTTGTCCAAGTATGATCTCAACACATCGTTCATAAGGGTACAAAATGTCACTGGAGCGTTACACAACCCAAAGGGCATCACAAGGAACTCGAAGCTCCCATAACTTGTCAAACAGGTTGTCTTATACTCATCGCTTTTCACACTCCTTTCTTGGTAATATCCATGTCTCAAGTCCAACTTTGAGAACACCTTGGACTTGGCCAAATTGTCGAAACAATCGGCTGCCAATGGTATCGGATACTTGTTCTTCATGATATGTTTGTTGAGCATTTTGTAATCCAAACAAAACCTCAACTCTAGAGTATCCTTATTATATTGAAAGAGCATAAGTGTGCCATATGGGGACCTTGAAGGTCTGATGAAGCTGGCATCAATTAGTTGTGCTAAAAGAGCACAAGTGTTCCACATGGGGGCCTTGAAGGTCTGATGAAGTTGACATCAGTTATTTGTGCCAACTGCTTCTTCAACTCCTCCAACTTTGATTCAAATAACCAATAGGGAGCTTTTTCAACAGGATTTGATCTTGCTTCAACCTCGATGTGATGATCTACAGTGCACTGAGGTGGGAGCACTTTCATTATGTTCTCTGGCATCAAATCCACATTTGCATCCAACACATCAGTGAGCTTGGAAGTCACAGACATCCTTGTTTCTTGTGTTGTAGCTTCACCGAGTAATGTTGTGACATAAAAGCGCAAATATGGTCGTCGAGTTTCCCTCTTCATGCTTAGTGAAAACATTAGTCGCACCCCTCCATATAACATCCTCATGGTTGTGGGCACCACTTATGGTTTCTTCCCATCCATGATCACCAACCTATCCCCAAACGACAAGAGAATGGCTCAAGCTCTCATTAAGAAATTGTTAGGAACCCGTGTTAACCCTTCTCTTTACTTTGTTAGTATATTGTTGTTGGACGCATATGCTTTGTAAGTCGTCCCGTAGTATTATATGTTGATCCATAGTTTGTATTAGCCCATAGTATTAGACGCATATGCTTTGTAAGTCATCACGTAGTATTATATATCCCATGGTATTGACCCATAGTATTGGCGCCTAGAATTAGTATATAGGTTTGTGTTGAGGCCAATGAAGGCACCATGAAGTTATTTGTATTGCGCTTGCTCAAAGGAGGTTCCCCCCTCGAAGTGGCCCGCAATCAATAAATCAATTACGAGTTTTGTTATTTCTGATATCTCGTGCATTTTCATTAATTAATTGTTGTAGGTTCTTCACATCTGGTATAAGAGCACTTTCTCGGGCTCGTTGGGTGGAATTTCTGCCAAAAAAAAAAAAATGCATTTGTTGCAGGTTCGGATCTGGGAATAATTCATATTCGCTTAAATATGGGAAGTACTTGGGCATAAGACCTAAAACTCATTGTGAGGAGTACCACAGGAACCTCGAAGTAGCTGGCCCATTGAGAGGACCTGCCAACAAAAAGAGAAACGACCCCTACCTGATTGACTAGTTCCCACTCGTGAGGTAAACCAAGAGTTGTCTTTTGTGGAAAAGCGGTTATCAGTTTTACCTGAACCGTGGAGTGAGGGGTACTTCCCCAATACGCAAGCCATCAGACAACATTGGTATGTGAAGAATCTGCAATAATTAATTAATGAAAACACACGAGATAGCAGAAATAACAGAACTCATAATCACTTTTATATTGATCGCAAGCCACTTCAAGGGGGCAACCTCCTTTGAGCAAGCTCAATACAAATAACTTCACGGTCCTTCATTGGTCTCAACACAAACTTATATACTAAGTCTAGGCGCCAATACCATGGGTCAATACCATGTGTCAATACAAACCATGGGCCAATACAAAATATGGATCAACAATTACTACGGGACGACTTACAAAGCATATGCACCCAACAACAATAATACAAACTATGGATCAACAAATACTACAGGACGACTTACAAAGCATATGCGTCCAACAACAATATACTAACAAAGTAAATAGAAGGGTTGACATGGGTTCCTAACATCCCCTCTCCCTTAGAAAAAGCTTTGTCCCCAAAGCTTTAGATGTGGAAATTGATGCAGAATCTGAAGGAGTGGTTCCCCTGTAGCATCCTCGGGTTGCATTCCGGCCCACTGATGCTTTTTGAGTTTCAAGGAGGATTGCTTGGAAGGATATAGATGAAGAAGGACCATATCAACTACTTGGAAAGTGTGCTCAGAACGGTGCCAATCGGCTTGTTGTTTCAGTCGAATCCTTTCCATGTGAAGATTGTCCTACAGAATGAGAAGAATCTGATCGCGGTTTCGAAGAACCGAGTCAATTTCCTGAATTGGAGAGCTGCTGAGCATGTATGGAAGAAGAATTGGTAGTGCCTGTCCATAAACTGCTTCATATGGTCTTCTTTTAGATGTGGTATTGTACCAATGGAGCGCTTCTAGAAAATCCATAGAAATAGCTGTCCACATCTGTGTAGGGATGGGAAAGGGTTCGAGCAATCCCAAAAGGAGTGTCGTTTCACCTTTGTTGACCTAGAAAGTATCACACTCAACCACCATCTGGTGAATTTTCATTTTCAGTCCCTGCCAAAAGAAGTTACATTGTTCCCGATCATAGGTTTTGAGGAACCCAGAGTGCCCTGTCGATGAAGAAGCATGGAGTTCACAAAAGAGATAGCCCTGTTGAACAGATTGCAACCAATTTGGAACAAGTAGAGAAATAGCTGTAAGAGAAACTGGGTCATCAAATTGGAGAGAAGGAGCATATGCCACCATATTATCCTTATCCTTCTTGTAAGTGATCACATAGTCATAACCCATGAGTTGGATAACCCATTTCCGGTGTGCTGGTGAGGATACTCGTTGTTCCATAAAATGTTCCAGACTCTGAAGATCAGTCTTGATGCAGAAATAATTTCCTAATAGGGATGGCTACCACTTCTGTACTGCATGCAAAATAGCCATCATTTCCTGTTGAGATGTAGATGCGGCTAAATGCTTACCGGAAAGGTCTCTTGAAGGCGACAAGCTCACTGGTGCAACAAAGACACCTGTATATCTATCCAAGGAAGTAGTGGAGACCATTGGTGGGTGCATCTGAATGGAATGGAGCTGAGCGATGACACCATCGGTATTCTTCTTAAGGATATTTTCCACGTGATGTGAACTGATGATGTGGAGAGACCCTGGTTGTAAGCCCGTAAATTTGTGTTGTGTCCCATTGACTGAAAACTGCATCCAAAGTTCAGCAAAATCCCATAAGATGGGGCCAAGTGTGCGTAACCATTAAATGCACAAAACCACATCACATCCGCCTAAGGACAAGGCAAACATGTCAGAGCGCAGGTTATAATCTTCCAAAGAGATACGCACATTGTGACACTTTCCCTTGCAAGGTAAGCTGCCCCCATTGGAAACCATGACTTCAAAGTTGGAGCAAGGATGGACAAAACAATCAGCATGTTTGGCGATCCGAGGGTCAATGAAGTTATGAGTGCTACCAGAATCAATGAGTATTGTAAGAGGAAGCTTCTTGAAGTAACCCTTGATGCGCATTGTTTGAGGGGTGGTGACACTGGATAAAGCATGGAGAGATATCTCTGGGTGGTCTTTCTAAGATGGGAAGTCAATAGGCGGCTCCTGAATGTCTACCTGATCATCCAGTATATTTGGAGCTTCTTCACCAACTTCAGAGGTAGGCGGAGAATCCACATCCAAGAGATAGAGCTTTTGTTGAACAAATCTATGTCCCCGAGTGAATTTTTCATCACAATTATAACAAAGCCCTTTTTCTCTGCGTGCCTGCATCTATGTTTCGTACAAATGCTTGATAGGAGTTGGTCGAGGAGCTGGCGGGATGGGAGGTCATTGAGAACCCATATTTCGCAAGGGAACAAAAGTGGGTTTGGAGCGTTGTTGGGCGGCAATCTTGTCTTCTGAAAGCTTATCCAACCCCGGGGCTTCCATCATTGTGTTGGGACAAAAAATTTTGACCTCTGGGCCAATTTCATCCTTAAGACCACTGATAAAACAACTCCTGTAGAAGTCATCAGACAATCCTTCTGTGTGGTTGGATAGTTTCTCAAATTCTGTCTGATACTCTCTCACAGTTCCAATTTGACGAAGTTTAGTGAGTGCTCCGATGAAGTCATCAAAAGCACTAGGACCAAATCGTTGCAAAAGGAGTTGGCAAAAATCTGCCCATTTTGGCTCGTCATGAGCCTTGATGTACCAATGGTACCATTGATGGCTTCCTGTTCCAAATGAAAGCATGCAAGTGGAACTTTTTGGACATCAAAAGTATTATGCAGACTGAAATACTGTTCTGCACGATAGATCCATCCAGTCAGATCAGTACCATTGAAGCAAGGAAATTCAAGCTTCGGACCACGGAAAGTGCTGGAAGAAGAGAACCCATTGGCTGCAGAAGATTCTTGTTGTCGATTATTGTTCATGGCTGAATGCTGAAGATGGAGGCTGAAAAAATTTTCATCCAGATCTTGGAGTTTGGTTTGGATGGCTGCAAGTGCTTCCTCCATGGTTTTTGCTCCTGCGCAAGTGACAACCATAACCAAGAGTTTTTTATTTTTGAATGGATAGAAAAACACAAACAAAAGCTTCTTTAGTAAAGAGAAATTTGGATTTGGGAAAAACTCGGATGGGTAATTGGGGTTTGACTAGGTTTTGGACACTTTCTAATGGACAGGGAAGCAAAAAATGGGGATTTCAGAAGCGAGGTGAAAGAATGAGAAAATTTGTCAAAGAGGGACAAAGAAGCAAAAATAGGGAATGAACACAGTGGAAAAATTTGGAGGCGAGTGGGTGAAAATTGAAGAAGTTATGGCAAACCCTAAAAATAGACAAATGTGAGATTTCTAGCTTTGGGAAGTAGAATTTGGGATAGGGTCCTCAAAAATGAAATATGCAGAATGGAATGGCAGGGGTGTTCGGGAAGTTTCAAGGGAAACGGAGTTAAAACAAGGGAGATATGGCAAAAAAATTGAATTTTATACTGGTTTTTTTTCCCCCATAATGGATCTGTTACGACACAGAAGGGATTGGAAATAGATAGATCTGTAACGGTGTGGAAGGGATCGGCAACAGATGGATCTGAAACGACACCAAATGGATAAAAAATGGCTGGATCTAAAACGACTTTCACAATGGATCTGAAACGGCTGGATCTGGAACAATTATCAGAATGGATTTGAAACGGTTGGATCTGAAATGGCTCGGAATGGATTTGAAACGGCTTGGAATGGATCTGAAATGGCGCGGAAGTGATCGGCAATAGTTCAGCTGAAAATAGATATGGACCCCAGGTATGTGTGGCTTCCTATCGGTTCAGGAGATTCACTCGGCCACCAATGTTGTCTGATGGATTGCGTATTGGGGCAGTACCCCTCACTCCATGGCTCAGGTAAAACTGATAACCGCTTTGCCACAAACGACAGCTCTTGGTTTACCTCACGGGTGGGAACTAGTCAATCAGGTAGGGGTCGTTGCCCTTTTCACTGGCAGGTCCTCTCAATGGGCCATCTACTTCGGGGTTCCTATGGTACTCCTCACAATGAGTTTTAGGGCTTATTCCCAAGTACTTCCCACAGTTAAGTGGATAGGGATTATTCCCAGATCCGAAGCTATGACAGATGCGAAAAAAAAAATTGACAGAAATTTCACCCAGCAAGCCCAAGAAAGTGCTCTGATATTAGATGTGAAGAACCTGCAATAATTAATTAATAAAAATACACGAGATAGCAGAAATAACAAAACTCATAATCACTTTTATATTGATCGCAGGCCACTTCGAGGGGGCAACCTCCTTTAAGCAAGCTCAATACAAATAACTTCACGGTCCTTCATTGGTCTCAACACAAACTTATATACTAAGGCTAGGCGCCAATACCATGGGTCAATACCATGTGTCAATACAAACCATGGGCCAATACAAAATATGGATCAACAATTACTACGGGACGACTTACAAAGCATATGCATCCAACAACAATAATACAAACTATGGATCAACCAATACTACGGGATGACTTACAAAGCATATGCGTCCAACAACAATATACTAACAAAGTAAATAGAAGGGTTGACATGGGTTCCTAACATGGTGGCCGAGTGAATCACCTGAACCCTTAAGAAGCCCAGCATACCTGGGGTCCAGATATATTTCTAGCTGATAAATCGCAGATTACATCTGTCCAAACCTGTTTCCGATCACTTCAACGTCGTTGCAGATCCATTATGATCACTTCCACGTCGTTACAGATCCATTCCAATCACTTCTGCGCCATTGTAGATCATTCTGATCACTTCCGCGTCGTTGCAGATCCATTCTAGAAAAAAAAAAAAACAATGACACCCCTGCAATCCCATTCTGAATATTTCATTCCTGAGGACCCTATCCCAAATTCCACTTCCCAAAGACAAAAATCCCACAATTGTCTATTTTTAGGGTTTCCGTAACTTCTTCGATTTTCACCCAATTGCCTTCAAATTTTGTCACAGAGTTCATTTCCTATTTCTTCTTATTTGTCCCTCTCTGACAATTTTTCCCATTCCTTCACCCCACTTCTGAAATCCTAATTTTTTGCTTCCTTGTCCATTCAAAATTGTCCAAAACCTAGTCAAACCCCAATTAACCATCATAGTTTTTCCCAAATCCAAATTTTCCTTTACTAAAACAGTTTCTGTTTTTGTTTTTCTACCCATTCAAAAAAAAAAAACGCTTGGCTATGGTTGTCACTCGCGGATCACAAATCATGGATGAAGAACTTGCAGCCCTCAAAACCAAACTCCAAGATCTGGATGAAAAATTTCTCAGCCTCCATGTTCAACATTCAGCCATGAACAACAAACGATAGCCAAAATCTTCTACATACATTGGGTTCTCTTCTTCTAACAATTTTCATGGGTCGAAGCTTGATTTTCCTTGCTTCAATGGTAATGATCCAACTGGATGGATATACCGGGCAGAACAATATTTCAGTCTGCATAATACTTTTGATGTCCACAAATTTCCACTTGCATCCTTTCATTTGGAACAAGAATCCCTTCAATGGTACCGTTGGTACATCAAAGCTCATGACGAACCAAACTGGATCGATTTTTTCCAACTCCTTTTGCAATGATTTGGTCCTAGTGCTTTTGATGACTTCATAGGAGCACTCACTAAACTTCGCCAAATTGGCACTGTGAGAGAGTATCAGACAGAATTTGAGAAACTGGCCAATCACACAGAAGGATTGTCTGATGAATTCTACAAGAGTTGTTTTATCAGTGGTCTCAAGGATGATATCCTCTCAGAGGTTAAAATGTTATGTCCCAACACAATGATGGAAGTACTAGGTTTGTCTAAGTTGGTGGAGGATAAGATCACATCCCAACAACGCTCCAAATCCACTTTTGTTCCATTCAGAAATATGGTTTCCCAATGACCTCCCATCATGCTAGCTCCTCGACCAACTTCTATCAAGCATTTGTCTGAAGCAGAGATGCAAGCATGTACAGAAAAAGGGATTTGTTATAATTGTGATGAGAAATTCACTCGGGGACATAGATGTGTTGAGCAAAAGCTCTATCTCTTGGATGTGGATTCTCTGCCTGCCTTTGAACTTGGTGAAGAATCTCCAGATACCATAGATTATCCGGTCGACATTCAACAGCCCCCTGTTGACCCTTCGTCTCAAGATGACCACCTAGAGATATCTCTCCATGCTTTAGCTGGAGTCACCACCCCACAAACAATGCGGGTCAGGGGTTACTTCAAGAAGCTCCCTCTTACAATACTCATTAATTATGGTAGCACTCATAACTTCATTGACCCTCGGATCTCCAAACAGACTATTGTTTTATCCATCCTTTCTCCAACTTTGAAGTCATGATTGCCAATGGGGGCACCTTACCTTGCAAGGGGAAGTGTCGCAATGTGCGTATTTCTATGGAAGATTATACCCTGCACTCTGACATGTTTGCCTTGGAATTAGGCGGATGTGATGTGGTTTTGGGCGCTCAATGGTTACACACACTTGGCCCCATCTTATGGGATTTTGCTGAACTTTGGATGCAGTTTTCAGTCAATGGGAAACATAACACACATTTACAGGATTACAATTAGGGTCTCTCTGCATCATCAATTCACATCACCTGGAAAAGATCCTTAAGAAGAATTCACATGGAGTCATCGCTCAGCTCCATTCCATTCAGATGCACCCATCAACGGTCTCCACTACTCCTTTTGATCTACAACACATTTTGGATAGACATGCAGTTGTCTTTGCTAAACCAATAGGATTTCCACCTTCAAGAGACCTTTCTATAAAATTAGTCACAGCAGATCTAATGAACAAGTAAATCAATCACAACATATGAACATAGAAAATATGGTGTAAAACTGTGCAAAACATGCAGTAGTGCTCAATATCCCAGTAAGGGTGAATGATTACAATAGAATATAGTAACAATGACTGAGCAATTCAAATTGCCTAAGGAGGTCATTCGAATCACTGAATGGAGTAGCTTGACTCCAACTAGGAGTCCTCATCATCAATCAGTGGTGGTCATCAATGCACAAGAACCAGTCATCCAGGTGTCAATCTGAGTCTAACTAAGTGTAACATGTGTAACTGAAGTGTGTAGCACTGATATAGGGAAGTGGGCTCAGTGGAGGGTGCATGGGAGGCTAACTGAAGTCAGAACAAGTCATCTAGTCAATCTGGAGGTCCAACGGAAGTGAAACAGTTAGTCGGGAGTGAAACTAGCCTCAAATCAAGGAGAATCGGAGCTAACTGAGTGTAACTGAAGTGGAACTGCAGTGGTAGGTGAAGAAGTGCGCCCTTCTCTGGCAGTAGGTGAGAAGTGGGCGCCTTCCTAACTAGGAGGGCTAATGAACTGATGTAAGAAGCTCCCGGGTGCTAGAATAAGGTGGCTAAGGTGCTGGAGGCATCAACCTGGTGACTGGGATGCATGCAAAGTGCATGCAAACCCTAGAATTTGCATGCAAACCCTAATTGCATGCAAGATCCTGAAAATGATGATGTGGATATCCGAACACTTTTTGGTAAGAAGTTATCCGCCTCTACATCTGAGAAGGAAATGATGGCTATTTTGCATGCAGTACAGAAGTGGCGGCCATACCTATTACGGAATTATTTATGCATCACGACTGATCACCAGAGACTGAAATATTTCTTGGAACAACGGGTCTCCTCCCTAGAACAATTGAAATGGGTTAACAAACTCATGGGTTATGCCTATGAGATCACCTACAAGTAGGGTAAGGACAATCTGGTGGCAGATTCTCTTTCTTGCACAATTGATGACCAAGTTTCTCTTTCAACTATTTATATGCATGTTCCACATTGGTTGCAATATGTTCAACAAGGCTATGTCAATGACTCCCCAGTATCTCAACGCATCAAACAGTTGGCCAACAACCCTTCCATTGTATTGCATTACTCTTGGGATGGTACTTCCTTGAGATACAAGGGTCATCTCGTGCTTCCCCAGAGCACAGATCTTCAACTGACTGTATTCTATGAACTCCATCCTTGGCCATCGGCAGGGCACTCTAGGTTCCTCAAAACAGATGAGCGGGCACATCGTAACTTCTTTTGGCAGGGCATGAAAAGGACAATTCAACAGATGGTGGCGGAATGTGATACTTTCCAGCCCCTTCTGGGATTGCTCAAACCCTTTCCCATCCCTACACGGATCTGGACAGATATTTATATGGAATTCATTGAAGGGCTCCCTAAATATGGAGGGAAGACAGTGATTTTGGTTGTGGTTGCTCGCATCTATAACTATAGTCAATTTTGTGCCCTAGACCATCTCTTCTGTCCTCATGAAACCCCTTCTTCCATTTTCTCAATTCGCGATTCAACTTTCACCAGTCAATTTTGGACAGAACTATTTCACCACACTGGCACCAAACTAAAGATGAGTTCAAGGTCTCACCCACAGACAGATGGTTCGACTGAAATTACCATTAAATGTTTGGAAACTTATCTTCGTTGATTCGCCTCCGAACAACAACCTCAGTGGGAGAATTGGCTCCCTCTTGCTGAATGGTGGTACAATACTGCATCTAAAATGACTCCATATGAAGCAATCTATAGTCAGGCACTGCCATTTCTTCTTCCATACACCCTCAACAGTTCACCAGTTCAGGAAATTGACACGGTTCTTCGAAATCACGATCAGATTCTTCGCATTTTGCAGGACAATCTTCACATGGCAAGAATTCGAATGAAACAACAAGCCGATCAACTCCGCTCTAAGTGCACTTTACAAGCAGGTGATATGGTTTTTATTCATCTACAACCTTTCAAGCAATCCTCCCTGAAACTCAAAGAGCGTCAGCTTCTCTCTTGATCTATCACAGAGGTATTAATTCAATGGCACAGAATGCAACCAGAGGATGCTACATGGGAACCACTCCTTCAGATTCAACATCAATTTCCACATCTAAAGCTTTGAGGACAAAGCTTTTTCTAAAGGAGAGGGGATGTTAAGAACCCGTGTCAACCCTTCTCTTTACTTTGTCAGTATATTTTTGTTGGACTCATATGCTTTGTAAGTCGTCCCGTAGTATTATATGTTGATCCATCGTTTGTATTAGCCCATAGTATTGATCCATAGCATTGGACGCATATGCTTTGTAAGTCATCTCGTAGTATTATATGTCCCATGGTATTGACCCATAGTATTGGCACCTATACTTAGTATATAAGTTTGTGTTGAGGTCAATGAAGGCACCGTGAAGTTATTTTTATTGAGCTTGCTCAAAGTAGGTTTCCCCCTCAAAGTGGCCCGCGATCAATAAATTGATTATGAGTTCTGTTATTTCACAAAAACCATGCCCCTTAATCCTCTCAAAGTCATCCAACGACATGATCATGAAGTCTACTCATCCTTCTCATTTTCCCATATTCATGTGCACCCTATAAGTAATGCCTTATGCTTCCTTGGTTGAGGATTTAATGGCCTTGAAATTTGTGTCACAATGTCAACCCCTAAGCCCAAGATCGTCAGGAATATCCTTCTGCACAAATTTGTGAGAGGCACTTGAATACACGAGTTCCCTCGCTCCTCTTTCATTCAAAATCAGGTCTACAAAATAGATTTGATTCTTCTCCCAGCCACCATTCATGGTGTTTATCTACCAAAGAGTCTCGGTGAGGTGAGATGCCTCCCCGACCTATTCACTAGAGCACTCTGCCCATAACCCTGCATGTCTCTCATCATGAAAACCAAATGTACCCAAGACTCGTCCTCATCCACAACCGACTGTTGATGGGAACCATGTAGTCCCATGGTCAGCAACATCTTGGTGCACCCAAGTTCACTCGAACTAAGGCTCAACAGTGGCACTCCTTTAATCACTACACTAACACTTCCAAAGAGCGTTTGCAGTGGCATTGACAAAGAGTTAACCCAATATATTTCTCGATAACCATCACTGAGGTTAGAAAATCTCAGTCATCCTCTTGTATCCATCCTTGTAGAGCATCCAACTCGCATTCCAATGGATCTCCCCTAAGACGTCTCTGAGTGAACAATGCCTTCCATAACTTTCATTGCTTTTGGTGCATCTCTTTTTCCTCAAGTTTGCCATCACTTCAGTCATTGAGGTAATTGTGCTATGATACCACCTTTCATGACACCAAGGATATGACCTGGGACCAAGGTTGCGTTCCCTTCCTTGGGCGTGTAACACTGCCCAAACTCAACTCTCCTGGTGGCCAAACCGACCCATAAGTTCATCTAGCAGACTACACGTTGCTTACACACCTGCATGTTTAGTTAATATTAGGCAATGTTTACACTTTAACACTTAGCCAATTCAACTCATAGACAAGAACAACAGATGTTCCAAGTGACACCTCAATGGGGTGTTCCCAAAATATCAATAAATACAAGAGAATACAATATCGGGAGAGTGCCCATAGGTAGGTTGCTTCTCTAGGAGTGCACCCAAAATGGTTGTGACTCTATTTACAAGGAACACCAAGAATTTACTTCACCACTTCTAGGTGACAAACTCCTTTCTACGGCTCCCCTAAAGCTCCCACAGGTCCATCTCCTACAACAATTGAATTGTTTTCCCACTTAAGCCACCATGCACCAAACTGCGCCTAGTATGCCTCTGTCCTAAACTACTCCCGGTTCACATTTTAGGTGCATCCATTCTCTAGTGTGCTCTAATTTCACACTTCATTTTCAAATGCTCCCAATTTTTAACTCCTCCCTACCTTTATAATCCTCCCTACCCTTATAGGCTTCCAAGTTATGTTAAGGGTGCGTCCAAGGGTTACAACCCTTTGTGTTTCGCCACCTCTACGGTGAGACGACACACTAAGCATTGGTCTATCCAACACTTGGATGCAAGTTACCTGGGTGGGCTTCTCCCCTACATTGGCATGTCCAAGGGAGCTCCATGCCAAACCCCTTTTCAAATCCCCTCAAACCTACTTGCTGGGGTGCTTGTTTCACGAGTTTGGCATGTGCTTTCCTTTCCTTCCTTCCAAATGGTCTCTCGCCTGGCATGCCCATACTTAGATTGGGAACTTAGCCCCACGCCAAGGCAAGACCGTGAAAGTAATTCTTTATACAATCTATGTAATGAACTCTAAAGTTGAACTCTAAGTATAGAAAAATCTAACAATTTTCTTTTAACATTTTGAAGTTTTTGAAAGTATTTTAGATAGTTATATTTCCAAACTTTTTGTATTAACAAACTGGAAAATAAAACTACAGCCCCTTTTTATACTAATACAAATAATAACCACCGTTTTTTTAATAGTAAAATAAATTCAAATTCATTATAAAATTATTCACAACATACCACACAATTACAAATAATAAAAAAATCCATCATAACACTTTTCCATAAAAGTTATGGCATATGTTTTATCTATTTCTTTAAATAATTATATACTTTGAAATCCTAGATTTATTAGTAAGTTTCCTTCGCCATATACTTTTGTAATTGTTTCTTTAATTAGTTCTATGTTGTACAAAATTTCAAAAACGTCATGATATTTCCTTTGTTGATGGCATTGTTGCCCAATATATGCAAACACCCCATAAGAACCATTGGACAACAGTAAAAATGATAGTTTGGCATATCCAAGGTACAATTCAGTTTGGGATACATTACAATTCAAGGGGACTCCTTTTTCTATTGGTTTCACTAATTTTGATTGGGGTAGTGACCTTGATGATTGAAAGTCTATTATAGGTTATGTTTTTAGTCTTGGTTTTGGACCTATCACTTGGACTTGTAAGAAGCAACAAGTCATTTCTCTTTCTTCATTAAAACAAAAGTATTGAGCAATGGTTAATGTAATTCAAGAATCCTTATGGCTTCAATAGATCCTTTCAGATCTTGGATCCCATTAGTAGCATCCAACCACACTCTAGTGTGACAATCAGAGAGCCATCAAGCTCGTCAAATATCGAATGCAACATCAACATAGCAAACACATTGAATTACACATGCACTTTGTTACAATATGAACTATTATGTTTGACTAAATCCCCAAAGAACAAAGCTAGCCCAACTATAACTTAGAGGGGTCACCAACTATCACCTCAATGAATCCCTCTCTACACTTTAGGTTAGCTCTTCTCCAACTCGAGGGAGGATCCCTAAGGATAGGAATGTTAGGCTATGGAAAAAAAGTACCAAAACGTGATCTGAAGAGTTAGACTTAGCAAAATGTTAGGTCTCTTTGTAGTATAGGATAAAGGTGTGATGGGAGGGCCATGAATCAGACTAGTTCCAATCCCCAGGGAAAATAGAGTCAAGGAAAGTTATTCCAACAAAGGGGTTAGTTCATTAAAGGTTAGGGAACCTAGGACTACATGCGCCACATGCCACAAATAAACCCTAAGATGTTGAAACGTGAATGTAGAAATCAGCTAGGATGTCCCAAGGGTGGTGACACTTCAAAACAATGTCAACTAGGGTGTGCCTCATACAATGAAGTACTAAAAGCTCTTACTCTAGAAATATGATCTAAACAATGTAATATAATCATGCATAAGACATCAAAAGGGGAAATGGGAATACATTTTTCACATAAAACCCTTCCAATGAGGCAATTTTGCCCCTCTAATTGGCCATAATTAACAAGTTATAGGTTATTCTACAATCCATTAGCAACATTAGAAATAGGAACAAGGATGTGTTTTATTCAAGCAGACAGTAAGAGCACACACATAAATATAATCGAGACAAAGGATTGGATCGAATGGATTCAACCACTTATTATTCATCTTGATGGTATTATTTATACATGAAGAGAGAAGTTGAGCAGTTACAGCCGCTCCAACTTCTCATGCATTATATTTAATTAATACATTCATTTAATGATAATAATGACATAGGAAGGCCTTACGGACCCCTCAACATATCCCCCACCAACAAATCCTTTCTTCGTCCCGAAGAAAACAAAGAAATATGCATCAACATCCTGGGTTTCTGCTCCTGCTGAAGTAGTCCTCACTGTGCATCAACCATGCATACCGGTCTGCATAGGTACTCATCAGTAACAGCCTCCATCTTGATAGGAAAACACACATGTACAAGGCTCTACTGTGACTGGTTACTCTTCAGCCTCCATCTTCAATCTGGTAGTAGTCCATCGAAGTCTCACCCTCTCACAACGGCGGTCGACTATCCTCTTTTGCAATGAGGTCTCTTAGTTTAAATCCTCACCTTGGATCATCTGTCTGGCATCTCCATCGGCCCAGGAATATCCATCTGGTTGGCATCTCCATCGGCTCAGGCATGTGGGGACTTTTGGCTCTTCAACTTTCTATGTCATTTCTCTGTCTTCTGGCTTTCCGAGGTCACAATCCAGGAACATCTTTGCAATACAACACCGAGACGTTCAATCAATTCAAACATTCTGATGTCATCATGTAATGTTTAATTTATTCTTCTTTGTGTTGTAAGATGGCTTCTGCTTGAATGTGGTCTTTGTCGGCTTCATCTGGCATGAGGCTTCCTGCAAGTTTGTAAATGTTTTTCTGCTTGTGATCGATACCTGCTGATATTGGTCGTGGCCAAATTACTTGACTTGATTCGACTCGAATCGAATCGATTGACCATGGTCGGCAAGAGACCGACTTGATTTACAACTTTATGAATATACATGATTCAATAGACTTCAACAACCCTTCATACAATTTTACAACTTCGACCACCGAACACAATATCGACCAATTGGGTATTGACCATATTTTCACATCAACTACTTTTTACCTAGCTCTTCTTACGGACCGACCAAAATAAGGATACCGACCAAAAAATTATACTGGCCCCATTAAAGGAGTCGATCTTGACTAGTTTTCAAAGTTTTCAAAGACCCGACTTCTTTTACAAAAAATATGTACCACTTTAAAAACTCAACCAAATATATGTTGATGGAAACACTATCGACCACATCTTTATATGATTTACAATTGACTTCATAATTTACAAGAAGATATATTAAATACTATCGACCTATTTTGCAATTTGTATGCTCACATAACCCTATCGAATGACTTTTAAAGTTCAACCAAAAGTTAAAAATCGACAAAGAATTAAAGAACCGATCAAGGTTTTACTCATCAACAAAAAATTAGAAGTTCATCAACACATTTATATTACAAGTATTTCAAGACTGTGTTACCTTCTTGAGTGCTTGCAGTCTCCATTAATGGACTCTAGTCAATGAAAGTTAATCGGATCGATCGAGGTGACAATGAGTTGGATGTTCGAATATTCACACCATCATTTTTGTATTTTGCATGCTGCATGCATCCAGTCATCATCATGGTGGTCTCCCCAGCACCTAGAGCTTGCTTCTAGCTCTTCTTTTCCTGCATGCAAAACTGCATGCTACATGCATTTTCATGCCACTGCATGCATCCAGTCATCATCATGGTTGTCTCCCCAGCACCTAGAGCTTGCTTCTAGCTCTCCAGAGCCTGTATTTAGCCCTCATTTCGCCTCATACTTACTTAATGCGCCCTCCTTGACTTATATGCTTAGCTAGTGTGCCTTTCTCACCTACCACTGTCAGTTAGAGCGCACTTACTCACCTACCACCAGTTATCACTCAGTTGGGGCGCCTTATCTCACCTACCAAGAGTTATCATTCAGTTAGTGCATTGATTGAGTAGTTCTTCCATTGATTGCTCATGTTGACTACTTGTAGCTTCGAGTTAGCTAGTTCTGGAGTTCCACTTGACTATTTGACAGCCTCATGCGCCCTCCTTGGAGTCTCCATTCCTTGATTTATGCCTAGATGGTTCTGTTAGACTCAGTTAGACACACTTGAATAACTATTACCATTTATGACTGATACTATTGACTGGATGATGTCTTCATTGTTATCCAAGCTAGACTTTGAGTTAGACAACCTCATGCACTCCACTTAGAGTCTCCATTCCTTGATTTATGGATAGTTAGTTTTGTTAGACTCAGTTAGACACACTTGACTGAGTCTTACCACTCATGACTGATACTGCTGACTAGTTGATGTCTCTGTAGTTATTCATGCTAGAATATGAGATCAGAGATTCGAATGCCCTACTTGGCTAATTCAAATCCTATATCATGTTGTTTTGCAGTCCATTGTAACACATTCACTACATTCTTATTCATTGTATGATACTAATATCTTATCTATTATTCTGTGTTTATGAGTGATTATTGAGTGTTTCCTTCTCTTCTTCTTTGCAAATAATCTTGAGAGTTTGATTGTGAGTTGCTACAGTTGCTAGATCTCTTGCAAATTATCACATTGGAAACCAACGACCAATCACCTAGCAGCCGACCATGCACTCCAACCAATGACAATTTTTCTATTTACAGGGATCTTCTTTGTGAAGTACTCTTAATCATAATTTATTTCTTGCAGGTTTATGCATCCTCTCGTCCAGGTTCAAACCATTCCTTGTTTGTTGCAATTCGGCTAGCATATGTATATCAACTCGGAATCAAGATCGACATCGCAGTATCAAACAAGGTACACGAGCAGTCTTCTATTACAAGGATCACCGCCATAGAATACTAAGCATGTGGTCGGCTAAATTCTTCCAATCACTTGCATGTCAATAGATGGTCAGCATTACTGTTTATATTCGATAGACAATGGATATTCGATAGATTATTTCTGCTCCCTTGATAAAAATTTCAAAATGGTCAAGCATAATTCATGCGGTTGTATTTATTGTGGTTGACAGGTCTTGAAATAAGAATAAACCGCTCTAGACGATGAGCAATAGGTTAGGGATGCCACAACATTCCTCTAATCGACTTCCTAAGCACCAACGGATTGCGTAGTTCACAGTCGGATTGTGCAGCCATTCTTCTACTAATCGAGCAGTCAGTAGTCAACAGGTTTCCATAATCTACCATATTCTCGAAAAATCATTGCAATCAAGCTTCGACAATTGTGGTCAATGGTGAAATGGACAATACTTCAAAAAATTATTTCTGTGGTTATATTTTAGATGGCTCCCTGTAAAGTTGTTTTGCATTCAGTCAATCCGCAACAACCAAATATAAATGCGCAATATTTTTCCTTCATCTCCACGACTTGATCAACACCAAGGAATATGTTTGCGGTAGAATATTTTTGCATCATGCATAGGCAGGCTTTGATTTCTAGGTTGTCTTGGTCGAAATCTTCACGCGTCCACCGCTTCAAGCAAACTTAAAATTAGATTTATGGTCAACATCTTCTTTGGAAATGGCAAGCAGATTTCTGGTCAGTCGGCTTCTATGGGAAATATTTAGTCTTTCTAGTGGAATATTTCTTGATTAAACCCACATAGGCATAATCTTCATGATCTTGGCACGCTCAATGTTATTAGAGACCAACGTCTTCCTTCTTTGACTGCTAAGGTCAACGGGCTGCTCCAAGCATCATCTATATAATATATAAGTTATATGCATCTCGTTAACTTATCGACATAGTAGCAATCATCGATTATATGCAGCGTCAGTCATTTGATTCTCTAAGCGAGCCTTTCCACTGGACTCATGAGCAACATTATTATTTTATTCCATGAGCTTAATCTTTTTGACTTTGTAGGTTCTTCATCTCATGCGGGTTCGAACCGGCTCCCTTTGTTGCTGCTATCACCCAGACTAGAAGGAGATGGAAACGACACCAATGTTGTATTAAAGTAGACAGTAAGAGCACACACAAAAATATAATCGAGACAAAGGATTGGATCGAATGCATTCAACCGCTTATTATTCATATTGATGGTATTATTTATACATGAAGAGAGAAGTTGGAGCACTTACACCCGTTCCAACTTCTCATGCATTATATTTAATTAATACATTCATTTAATGATAATAATGACATAGGAAGGCCTTACACCCCCCTCAATAGGATGCTACACTTTGAATGGAGAAGAAACCCTTACACTTCAATTTGTATCATGAAAGATATGCCAATTAGGCTTCAAAAGATAGATTTGTCAAAATCCAACCATGAGATTGAATGAGAATTCCAACCCTTATATAGGTTGTAGATCAATCTCATTATACAATAAAATATCAATATATTCCTAGATCTAATCTAGGGTGGAGTAAACAATGAATAACATCCACTAAAACCCTTACAAACTCTAACAATATCCAAAATATGAGGTATTTAATGCCACATGTACAATGTACAAGATACATAAGACCCAAAAGAGAGGGTCAAATACATCAAAGTGATACATAATGGCTCTAAGAGAGGGAGATCTCCACTAGATATGGTCCAATATACAACAAACATCATGAATGCACTCCAAAACCCTAGAGAACTCCACTAAATATACCACATGTGTGGTCCAAAAGCATACTCCAAGTGTGAAGTATAGCCCCAAAGTCAAATAAATGGGTGAGAAGTGCCTCAACCAAGGTATCTATCCATCAAATCAAGTTCCAAGTGGAGAAAACATCCCAAAGTAGGGTCAAACACTAGAGTGCTCCATCCAAAAGCCAAGGAAAGTCACCTCAATAGCCACACGTGTGGTACAACCCTCCAAGAAAGTGATCCAATTCCTCAAGAAGTCTCTAAAGCATGCACCAATGGTGAAGAATGGTCCAAATGTGTGTAACTGCTCCATAACTTGCGCCAATTGTGTAATAGGGTCAAACCAAGTGCTAGAAATAGCTCCAAAAAGGTAGAAAGATGACTTGAAAGTTGACCCTAGTGATCTAAAACCTCTTGTAATGTCACTATTTGTTCTACACCTTTAGAAATTTCTCGGAAAGAGATTTCCAACCATATACAAAACTTCCCAAACCAAGCTATTATGAGTGAGATTAACCCTCTTGAAGACAGGGTACCATACTGCCGAAAACAGCTAAGAAACTAGCAAAAACGATCCAAAAAGATGTCTACATTGCTCTAACAACCTGAAAAATGAGGTTAAGCATTTTGTACCTGTCAAATATATGGATCTAACTAAACTAGCTTACCTATCTATGCAAAACAATAATATATTAACAATAAGTACAGAAAGAGAACAAGAGAAAAGAGTACACCAGATATATGTGGTTCATCCAATTGGGATACGTCCACGGGAAGGTAGTCTTCTATTATCTCCAGAATATCTCCCTCAAGCTTACAAGAGATCAATGCCAATAACCCCAATACAATATAGAAAGATCATGATATGATCCACCAAGGATGATCTACATAGGATGAATGGATGATTCACGAATGAATGAATGTGAAAGACTCCCTTGACTCTATTATATACCAAGAGATGAGGAGGAATTACTCTCACATATTACATGTGGGATAATATAATTCTCCATAATAACATCTCTTTATATAATGATGAATATCAAGAGTATATTTTACCATAATGAATATGGGATATAATGTATTACTTTTTTACATAAGATTGTAGATATCTTCCGACATAATACAAAGACATCATTATTGAAGGTATACGTTGCAGCTGTTTGGAGGATTTCTGGCGCGGGATGACCTGCATACTATCATTTACACACTGTGGAGGAGGATGCTGTAGAGCGTGAACGATACTGCGTTGGATAGGCAGATGAACTCCTTCAAATCGCCCAGATCTTTGACAGGAAGGTGAGCTCCAAGATTACGGTAGCTAAGCGTTGCAAGAACGTTGGGCTTTCAGGATATGAGTGTTGAGTCGGTTGATTGACTTACAGGTTCTGGAGATCTGGGTATACAATGGTATTGGCAGGCAATGCTGTTCTTTGACTGAATTTTGGAGCTGGATGGCATATTGACGGGGATTGCAGACGCCCTTGCTGTGACCGTGGCTATTCGGAGTAGATTGGGGATATTGTTGGACTGGGTGGTGAAGATTGTGGGCATTTTGTAAGGTGGATTGGGGATTGGGATCTGGGGTTTGTCAGCACTGTTGATCTGGGGCATTATGGCGAGCAGTTATGAGCAGGAGGTGGACTACACCTCGGATGGAGATTGTGCCAGAGGGATTTTCGACCATGGAACAACCAATGCTGCGGCCTCTGGGTCGAGGGCATCAATGGGAACACTCTTGACAGGTAGGGGGGCAGGGTTTTTTCCTGGGCTCTCGGATGACCGGCCAGACTTGGCAGACCTTTTAGGAAGGACACTACAACCACAATTGGGGACTTTCACAAACTTCCCAACCTGCTCGGATGCATCACGTGTGGAGGGGATTGATACACTGACTAGAAATGGCAGTCGGAGGATGGACCAGGGTGGCGGTTTGGACACCCTATCCGATGGGAATTTGGTTAGATCAGTGGATTCTTGTGATTCTGATGACAGGGGACAGGGTAGTGGAGGTTTGGGTTACTCTTCCAGTGGACATTTAGCGGGAGCTACTGGTGGTGGAGACACTCTACCTGTAGATGCAGCCCTGCTACCTCGAGCAGGGGTTTCTATGAAGGCAGAATCACACAAAAACACTGCTAAAAAGGTCAAGGAACGGAAGAGGAAGGATAAGCTTGTGCTGGGCGTGGATGTATCGATTGAGGAGGCAGAGGATTTCACACATATTGCAGTAGTTGGACATGTCCGTGGTAAGAGACTGGGACAAGGATCCCTCCAGCGATGGGCAGCCGAGCAGTGGAAAGACATCGTGGCTACTGCACCTATTGTTCGGGTTTTAACGAAAGGATGGTTCTCCTTCATACTGTCGAATGCTGGGGAGGTTGATGCAGTCTTACGTCGACATTGGTCAATGTTGGGCGTCCTTATCATCCTGAAACGTTGGTCTCCTTTCTTCAATTCCAAACAGGAGAAAATCGACAAAGAACCGCTATGGGTGAAGCTGCCCGGATTTCCCATGCACTTATGGAATGAAACACGGTTTGCAGCAATTGGGAACTACCTTGGAGACTATGTCTGCTCTGATTACTCCCATATTGAAACAGGCATTTATACAGTGGCAAAGATCTTGGTTAACATCGATCTTCGACTGGGGTTAACGGCTGAGATCAATGTACAAACGAAGGATGGGGCATTCGTACAAATTCTGGACTATGTGGGTGTGCCGTTTAGGTGCCACCGCTGTCACACTTATGGACACTTGGTTGCCTGCTGTCCATTATCATTTAGGGGTAGCAGACCGAAGGTCGTGGCAGCAGATGCTGATTGCAATGAGAAGGTGGTGAGCACATTGGCAATGGGAGATGATACTTTCGAACCTCCACTTGGCAACTGGGCAGAACATTCTCCGGTGGTACCCGACGCACTGAGTGGGCAGCAGGGATCCAAGGAACATCCGGTAACACTGGCAAACACTGGTTTGGATGTCCTTGGGAACAAGGAATCGGTTGAAGCAGGGGCAAATATGGGTACCACGACACCATTGACGCGGGCAGCATCCAGGAAGCTACAGGAGCTGATAACTATCCGTCGAGGCTCAACTTCGAACAACTCGGGTTTGTCTCATCACTTATCCTCTGCTGTTTCTTTAATTAATGACCCTATTGTTTTGGGGGAGGATTGTCTTGGGACATTTCCTCCGATCAGATCTGCTATATGTACTGTAGCTCCTTGTTCTGTTTCGGATAGTGTATACACACCGTCCATTGTTTCTACACAACACTCTCCCAGCTCTGGACGTAGTATCCGATATGCACTCCGAAATAGGGTGATCACTGCTGATGGCTCGGGGGGTAAGGGACTTTCTGAAGTGGCTTTTAGTGTTGGGGGGAAAGGGCGGGGCCGAAAATCTCATTTGTCAATAGCTCAAGAGCGGGCAAAAGTTGATTTAGTTATGGGTACACAATCCACTATCGAATGGGCACTTAGAGCAGCGAAAACCCAGGAAGGGGGTTTCATATGAAATTATTATCTTTCAATTGTCGTGGGTTGGCGAGTCCCATTAAAAAATCGTCACTTCGGAGGTTGGTGGATTTAAATCAACCGGATGTTATACTGTTACAAGAAACTTTGGGTGGCAGTGAGGAGGTTGTGAGGGCATTGGAACTATTGCTACCTGGTTGGAAATTTGTTGGTGTGGATGCTCGTGGACGCTCTGGAGGGTTGGCCACAGGCTGGAAGATGAATAGCTGCAGGTATGACTGCTCTTGGGGCATTCCCTCTGGTATTGGATTGGAAGTCTGGGATGCATTGATGGGGAGGAGGATCACTGTTCTCAATATTTATGGGCCCTATTTAAATAGGGTTGGATTCTGGGACTCTTTGCTAAGTATGGACATCTTTGCTGGAAGGGATGTGATACTGGGTGGGGATCTCAACCTTACACTGGGGAATTCTGAAGTTTGGGGGCCTCGGGCTGTTCCGGATCCACTAGCAAATTACTTTATACAAGCTTTTGCAAGGAAGGACCTTCTTGACATACTACCTACCAGGTTATCCCCCACATGGAGGAATAAGAGAACAGGGGATCAACGGGTGGCAAAGAGGCTGGATAGATTTCTGGTGACTGATGTGTTGGCTCTGGGAGTTGATGTGGTCAAGCAATGGGTTGGGACAGGGGGGATTTCAGACCACTGCCCAATCCTTCTGGAATTAAGAGGTGGTCGTGAAAAACCCCCCAGCCCATTCAAATTCAATCCTAGCTGGTTGAAGGAGGAGGAATTTCTTAAATTAGTACAGGCTCAGTGGGTTCATCGACCAACGGAGTCTCTGGAACATGCGGGAGTACACTTTCAACAAAATCTCAAGAGAATAAAAGAGGCCACTATTCTCTGGGCCACTGAAAAACGAAGGAAAGATGATCAGAAGTTGAGGGATGCTGAGCTGAATATTGATCGACTACTACACAGCAGGGGCATGGGATATCTGGATGAAGTGCAGAAAGGTGAGTTGTTGGACTGGGAATGCTGCAGAAATGTGATTCTGTCTGAGAAAGAAGAGATGTGGAGAATGAAAAGCAGGGCGCTTTGGCTACAATGTGGGGACGAGAACACTAAATTTTTTCAAGCCTATGCAAAGGGGAGAAAAGACAGTAATTCTATTTGGGAACTATCCTCTACTGACGGGGAACAGGTATCCAGCTTTGATGGTTTGGCTGATATGGGGGTACGACACTTTGGAGATCTATTCACTGCACCACCTGGGGCCTCTATTGCTGAGGTTATTCGGATGACTCAGCTCTTCCCTCGTTTTGTGGGAGAGGAGGAGAACACTATGTTAATGGCGGAGGTGTTGCCGGATGAGCTCTCGCTGGTTATGCACTCCTTCCAGAAAGATAAGAGTCCGGGGCCTGATGGGTGGCCTATAGAATTTTTCTTGGGTTTCTTTGATTTGTTCGGAGCAGAACTTTTGAATGTGGTGGAAGAATCTAGAAAGGCTGGATTTATACATGGACCCTTCAATTTGACCTTTTTAGCTCTCATTCCTAAATCGGACAAGCCTGATAGCTTTGAAGAATTCAGACCTATCTCTCTCTGCAACTGCATCTATAAGATTATATCCAAGGTTATGGCGAGGAGACTCAAGATTATTCTGTCTCAGAATATATCTAGTGAACAGTTTGGGTTCTTGGAAGGCCGTCAAATCCACGAGGCAATTGGAGTTGCACAGGAAGGAATTCACACAATGAAGGTGCAGAAGCAGAAGGGTGCTGTGATCAAAATTGATCTCTCCAAAGCATTCGATTGGGTTAGCTGGCTATATATCCGGATGCTTCTAACACACCTGGGCTTCTGCTATGAATTTATACGATGGATTATGGCCTGCATCACCACGGTGAGCTTTGCTGTCCTGATAAATGGTTCAGCGAGTCCATTTTTTCACGCTGGCAGGGGCCTTCGACAGGGATGCCCACTGTCACCGCTGTTATCTCTCCTTGTTGCTGAAGGACTCAGTCGATTTATATTGAAAGCAAAAGCTGAAGGTTCATTCCGTGGCATATCCATATCCCAGGTAATGTATATCACACATCTCCTTTTCGTTGATGACATTCTGATTTTCTGTGATGGCTCGAGACAGGATATTAATAAGGTAGCTGAAGGCCTCAATTTGCTGCAAGAGGCGGCGGGTATGTTAGTAAACATTGATAAATCAACGATCACCTGCTCGCATTTAACCGAGATGGAGATTAACAGAATGGCTATGAGACTACCCTACAGGACTATTGATTTTGATGCTGGTTTAAAGTACCTTGGCTTTCACCTGAAACCTAATGCATATTTGAAAGCTGATTGGCACTGGCTAATTGCTAAATTAGAACAGCGACTTCGTGGATGGAGTCACCGATGGCTTTCGAGGGCAGGGAGGCTGGTTTTGGTTAAATCAGTTTTGGAAGCGATTCCAGTGTATTGGATGTCACTTGCTTGGATTCCCAAAGGAGTCCTGGAGCAGATCCGGCGGCTGTGTTTTGCCTTTCTCTGGAAGGGTAAGGGTGATAATCGTGCTTTGGTGTGGGTCAGATGGGATATGATTGCAGTCCCCAAAGCACTGGGAGGCTAGGGCCTAAAGAATATTTTCCTTTTTGCTAAAGCCTTGGGGGCAAAGGTGGCATGGCGTATCATACAAACTCAGAGTCTCTGGACTAGAGTGGTATACCATAAATACATTGCTCCATTAACTCTTATCGAATGGATTAGGCAGGGCAATAAGACGCGGGCAAATTGCTCGTTGGTCTGGAAAGCAGTGGTGCAGCATTTTCATCTGATTGGGTCTGGATTAGTGTGGAGAATTGGTAATGGGAGATACACACGTATTGGACTGGATCCTTGGGTGGGTTGTAGAGGTGGACATGTCCTACCTGCGGCCTTACGGAATTTTCTGGCAGATAGAGGCTGTCACTTTCTGGCTGATATTGAACAATCGGGAGCATCCACTCTATGGAAACAGGGGTGGATCTCTGCACAGCGTCTTGAGATTCCAGATGACATGCTTGGAGCTTGTGAGGATTATATTCGGAACTTAAGATACACAAATATTCGCCTAACAAATCGGAATGATGAACTTATCTGGGAACACCATCCATCTGGTAGATACACCCCAAAACACGGTTATATTCAGCTGAATGTGAATATTCATAACAGGGATTTGGTGTGGTGGTGGAAACATCTGTGGACACTAAAGTGCCCGGGGAAAGCAAAACTACTCTCTTGGGCTATATTGGAAAATAAGGCACCGACATGGGACATTCTACAGAAGCGTTTCATCCAGGGTCCGGGATTCTGTCCTCTATGTAAGGAAGCGGACGAGACAAACTCACATATTTTTGTACACTGTCGATTTACACAAGCTGTGTGGGCCGACATCTGCAAACATTTGGAACTCAACGTGAGTTGGTGGGGAGTGGACTTTCATGACGCCCTCCAACTATGGTGGACAGATCATAAACATTCAACGTTTCGGGCTGTCCCCTGTATTCTCGCCTGGGGCATATGGATCACTCGTAATAAGATCATATTCCAGGATTGTCGGGTCCCTTTGGAGCAGGTCGTGGCACAAGCTGTGGCTGTTATGCTACATTACAAGCCAACTATCAAAGCGACTCGCATCAGACCTGTGACCTTGGAAATAATTGATAAATCCATGCCGTGGGCTTACTTTGATGGCTCATCTATAAACCACCAATCGGTGTGTGGCGGAGGTGGAGTTCTTCACAAATCGGAGACCCATTATTTTCATATAATGGCTGGTTTGGGGAGTGGTTCAAATAACTACGCTGAACTGATGTCACTTAAGTTACTGATGCTTTTCGCACTCGAACAAGGTTGTTTAACTCTCCAGATTTTTGGCGATTCTCTGATTGTTATTGAATGGGCCAAGGAGATTACACAATGTAATGTAATGGTTCTCTCACCTATATTGGAGGAGGTATTACGGTTAAAACAGGCTTTTAACAGTATTACATTCACACATATCTACAGGGAGCGAAATGGGATGGCTGACCTGCTATCTAAAGAATCGACAAATCAATCTATGCCTTTTGGCACATGGAGGATCACGATACACTCCACTGAAGGTATCTACAGCTATACTCACAGGCCGTTCTTTGGGGACAATGTGGACCGTATGGAGGATTAGAACAACAAATTAATACTGGGCTGCTTATGTAATTACATACTAGAGCTGTATGGACAGAATTATTTCTGCTGATAGGCTTTTTTTTTTCTTTTTTTCTTTTTTTTTTGAGACAGTTTTGTGATATTTGTAGTACAGGAGGTCTGTTTGGTCAGATATCTTTGATATGTATGAGACAATAGACAGTCATATAAATCTATGACAGTCATATGTACTCGGATAGGAGGACTGTTTGGACAGTAATATGGACAGTATATATTGACAATGTAGGGATCTCTGAGATTCTATTACATGTGCAGAATGTAATTTTGTTCATTAATGAAATAAAATTACGACTTTTTCCTTGGAAAAAAATACAAAGAAATTATCACCTTCCGAGTAATATAAAATATTCCAACACTCCCCCTTAATAATGGTTGGGAGAAAATCCCACTAACAAAGGAAGGAAGGAGTCATTACTGCTCCCCCTTGATGACAACTTCCAAAATAACCAAAGCAGCAAATAAGAAGAACACTTCGGCGAATGGAATTTGATGAAGAACAACCGCTTCTCACTGAATCATGAAAGTGCACACAAACCAGGTGATGACTATGGTTGTCTAAGATTGTCATTGATGACAACATTAATCACAAAGATTAATATTGAAGACATAGCTTTGCCAAGGACTTGGCACAAGACATGAAGAACAAGCATGCCAAAGTAAACTAGCAAGATGACATGGCAAGCATTACAGTGGGTGTGGACATTGGACCCCATTGGAACACCTAATGAGCCTAATGACCCATTATGTGGTCATGTGTGGCTTGATGAAGTCATGAAGCCCACAAGCTAAATGGAGGTAAGATGATGATGCCCTAGATGTCCTTGGACCCACAAGTTGGTCTTTGAGCCTACGAGTTCACTCTTGATGCCCTTAAGGGAGGTTGGCTTCTATAACGATGCCCTTGACACTCTTGTCCTATGATGGAACCCACTACTTGCACTTGACATGGTTAGATGGCATGATAATGTGGTCATTGATGACATAATGAAGTCATGGAACCTCTGTGAAGACCTTGATGCCCATTGTTTGCACTTGATGTGGTTGAGGCACCCACACACATATTGGCTTGATGTTGAAGTTGACAATGGTACATTTGGTGACAAGCATCATGCACATGGCATGTCGTTGAAAGCCCTAGTGGCTTGATGCAACCCTATGATGATATGGAGGACATGGAAGACAATAGCATGGCTTGTGGACAACTAAGAAAGGAATGGCAAAGGTGACAAGTTGATAACAATTAAATGATGACATGGAAATTTTGTTTATTATAAAATAACATAAAAATTGGTGTGCATCAAGCAAAGTAGGCTCCCAAATAAATCTAATAATAAGAGGTTAATTTAAAATAAGTTTTGCAATGTCGGATCAGTAAATATAAAAAATATACAAGACCTATATAAATACACCTTAAAAACTTCACTTTCAGCTGAAGATTTTCGTGGAGCAATGAAGAAATTCGTGGGCATAGTGCAAAGCTTTGATTTCGGGTCAGTACTGGTTCAGTGGAGCAGCAGTAAAAGCATTTTACTTATCTCTGATTTTCAGACTGTTTGACTGTGGAATTTCGAGCAGTAGCAGATCAACAGTGCTTCAGATTTGTAGCAGTAAAACTTTTTTGTTTATCTCTTATGAGTTGGCTAAAGACATGATGAAGTTAATTTTTGGTTTGACTGGGGCTACACAATGCTGAATATGTGCACAATTATGATAGACAGAATTTGATGATGCTGGACAGTATGAGGATCTGTTGATGATGGAAAAATTTGATGCTGGACAGTTTGATATGGACATCTTGTTAATATATCTTGGGGCCACAATATGATGCTGACAGGAACTTGAAGATTATTATAATATGATGGTAATTGTGAGGTTTAGAATGATTATAATGCTGGGGAGCTTATGCACAATGAAGACATGATGAAGATATGTTTGACTTATGAAATGATGTTGATGTGATGGTGAACATTCTGATGATGTTTATGATGCCGACTTAGCATATGAACTTCTGGGCAGCAATTGCAAAAAAATGATGAACTGATTTATTGAAGATATAATTTCTGGGAAGTTGTATGACATCCAGAATTTTGATAATGACTATGAATGTGATGTGGACAAACTGAGATGCTGATGGACAGAATTAAAAGGATAATGCTTTTGATATGACAGTGAGTGATGATAAGATATACGTTGATAAGAGAAGTTGTTTCTTGTTTAAGAGTGTATGTAATTTGTAATCTGAAATCTGTATAGGGAGGTAGGGTGGAGCTGGGGAAAGACCTATTGGTCTTTTGGCAAGTTGAAGCTTGTCTGGATGTTGTAGCATCTCAGTCAGTTGTAGCTGACTGATTCATTCTGGTGGGTGGTGCCACCTTATGGGTTGTAACCCATAGAGGAGATTGAAGTCTCCAATTATATAAAGTTTATGAAAACTATATCTTGTGTAATGTGCTGATGTTAAATTGATGTTGGTAGTTCATTGATGAATATGTTATTGAAGTGAATAATGATTAAAGATTATAATTAAAGTTGAAATTTGAATTAAGTGTAGGTTCATTGATTCACCCCCCCCTCTCAGTGAGCATTGGGTCTAACACCAGGTTGTAAGATGAAATACCAACAACAAGATGCCCATATCTAAAGAGAAGCCTTTATGGCTACTAGATCCACAAGATGCCTAGATCACCACAAGAATCATCACAACCATAACTGATAGCTGAAGAACTCTGATATAACATCCACACCAGTGTACAGAACATGTGGCTAAGAACACCATAACGGTGTACAAAAATACCCAGATGGCTAATACACATGCGGATAGCAAACATTCTTCCAATCAAGATGCAATATATGTAGAAGACCTCAAACATCGAGGGAACAAGACCCCAATGGTCTATACATTGAAAATGATATCATACAGATGAACATCATGAATTTAACAGTAGAAGATGGTGCTTCAATATTTTTGGAATGAGATGGAAATATAAACAGAAAACTGATATGCACAAGAAATTCCAAGATTAAAGCATATATAGATCATAAAATAAAGGTGCTCATATATAAATGAAAATGCTTATATACCAAAGGTAAGCAAACATCATATAAAAATATGGCAACATAATATGATCAAATAAAATATTAACTTGCTCATTAAGGAAAATGAAGTTATCTTTACACATTAAGTGTCAGACACAACATATAAATAGTGATCCCAAGATTTCACTTAAATATATGAAAATTTAGTCATCAAGCAACTAATCTTAAGCATATGTGCATTTATTATTAGTATGATGTTAATATGCAAGAGATGAATGCCCTGAAAATGTCAATGCTTCCATATATGAACGTTAGAGACAAGAAACACATGTCAATGCTTCCATATAGGAACGTTAGAGACAAGTAGGAACACGATAACCTCTGCAATCATAAGAATAGAAGTCTCATTGCAACAAGAACAAGGTGTTCATGGTAAATATTTCAAGATTATAAGATTGTTCAAATCCATATAAATATTGATTAAAAGATGATCGAAATAAACAATGACATGAGATATATAAATCAAAATGTTTAATATGATCAACATACAACAAATTATGATAAACACATGATATGCCTTATAAAAAATTATGAGATGACAAGTCACTAATGGTCTTAATCGTGGGTTCATTTATTGTTAACACTATGTAAATATGCAAGAGATGAGATGCCCTGAAAATGTCAATGCTTCCATATAGGAACGTTAGAGACAAATAGCACAGGAACTAGATACAATCTCTGTAATACATGAGAAAAAAACTATATCCCAATTAAATAACTTATGACAAGCCAAAAAATTATGATATCACATAGATTCAAAAATTGATTTTACTAAAAAATTTAATTAGCAAGAGCATATAATGATCATAAATATATTACTTATAGAACAATGAAATTGCTTTTACACAAAGGTCGACAATAGCATATAAATAAAGCAAATAATGATCATAAGATAACACATATGAGATTGTTATTATAAAATTGCTTTTATAAACATGACATGATTATAAATTAACATGATTAAACAAAAAAGAACAAATAGTTATTAAGTATCTTGTTAAAAAATATTAATAATTAGATGGTTTATAGCTATCATCATGACAAAACACTAGAGATCCATGCCCTTAAAAGATGTCAATGTTTCCATATAAAAATGTGAGACAAATATATATCAAGAACAAGAAATAATCTCTTAATAAACATGATTAGAAGCAAAACCTAAATGCAGAAAAATTAAATACTTTACCATATTGATCTGAATCTACAAAAAACACAGTTAGAAAAACAATAAAGGAAAAAGAAACTTTTACTTACAACCCTTTTGAAAAGTGCCCAGACTTTCCCAGACTTCTGTTATGTTTGCTTAGATAGATCCAGAACAACTTTTTCAATTCCAAAAACAGGTTATAATAAAAATTCCAGTAAAAATTGACCGAGTTGTGGTCATGTGCGGGTCTGCCAACAAGAAACTTGTGCACATACACTGATATGCGTGGGTTCTGCTTAGCAAAAGTCGCAGGTATGCACGGGTTGACAGTAGAGTCAACCGTGGGTGCACGGGTTGCGATGTAGCGGAGTCACGGCTACGCGTGGGTCTTTGTATTGTGATGTCATGGGTCTGTCGAAGCATGCGCGAGTTCAGTACATGAACAGTCGCAGGTGTCCAATATAAGGCTGAAAACAATGTCGAATTTGCTGAAGACAGAAACCTGCACAAATTCTACCAATCTTGGATGAAAATTTCTGTTTTGACAACGAAAGATAGATCTCCTTGAGGAGAATCAGAAAATCATGTAGATCTACAAAAAACAACATCAAGTAACCCTTGAAAAATTTCTGCAAAAAATCTACACAAAAAGGTTAGGGTTAGAAATAAAAAAACTACAGAAATATGCCCAAATCTGAAGAGAAGCCTAATGGCTACCAGATAGAAAGCAAATCTACAAGAAATAAACAATTCCCAAATGATAAAATATTGTTTGAAAGCAATAGAAGGTGCTAGATCATAGCAACAAGCTTTGATACCATGTTAGAGATATAGATCTAACTAAATTAGCTTATCTATCTATGCAAAACAATAATATATCAACAATAAGTACATAAAGAGAACAAGAGAAAAGAGTACACTAGATATACGTGGTTCACCCAATTGGGCTACGTCCACTGGAAGGCAGTCTTCTATTATCTCCAGAATATCTCCCTCAAGCTTACAAGAGATCAATGCCAATAACCCCGATACAATATAGAAAGATCATGATATGATCCACCAAGGATGATCCACACAGGATGAATGTATGATTCACGAATGAATGAATGTGAAAGACTCCCTTGACTCTATTATATACCAAGAGATGAGGAGGAATTACTCTCACATATTACATGTGGGATAATATAATTCTCCATAATAATATCTCTTTATATAATGATGAATATCAAGAGTATATTTTCCCATAATGAATATGGGATATAATGTATTACTCGTTTACATAAGATCATGGATATCTTCCGACATAATACAAAGACATTATTACCTTCCAAGGAATATAAAATATTCCAACAGTATCATTGGATAGGGATCAAAAAGATATTTCCAACCATATATCATATGCCATCATATGAGCAGAGGTGTTGGAGAATTAAGGATTTGAAAATGTGGTCTTATTTTGCTCAATTCACCCTATTGTAGCCATGAAAACTAGTTGTCAGATGTGTGAAATACAAAAACCTCAACACCACCATGAAAATCCTCAATATACCATCTAAACCATTATACAAAATTCATCCCTACTGAAAATTGGGATGAAATTTACAAGTGTACATCAATGCAATATAGGGGTTAACATCTGGCTCCATTTGTGGGACATGTGCTCATCTTGGGAGTGCATGAGAACCCCAAAATCTCAACAAGTACAAAATAACAATGAAAATATCAATATATCAACCTAATAAAACCATTTCATGGGATGGACGACCTCAACATCCCTAAACACCACATTTACATCCATGATTATATAGTTCCAAAATTTGGCTTTACAAGTAAGGCATAAGGCATCAATGCCAAATATGTGAAATAAAATACTTCTACTATAATGCTCATGCAAGATCTTATTCTTCACCTACCTACCTACTCTAAGCATGAGAAGTGAGTATATCAACTATAATCGTACAACTAATGTAACCACCTTAGCATCTCATCAAGACCATATCATTTTCCCTTGTGCTTGGCCATGGACCAAAACAAAGCAACATCAATCACCAAATATAGGCATGTTGAAATCTCCACAAGAATATGAGTGAAAGTGCATAAGGTAGCATACACATTGTGATCATCATCAAAACCTTGCCATGAATGGGAATTCCTCCTATAAGCCTCTTCATTCCATGCTTGGATAGGGATTGTGTATACATAATCAACGGGAAGCTGCCAACATGTGAAATCATAATGACATGCTCAAACACTACTAACTTTGAAATATGTTTAAACACTACTAAATTTGAAATATGTTTTGACTATTTTTCATCCAAGTTCCGGCGTTTGTTCATTGCATATCCGACCAATAGTCATAACTCTAACTTTGAAATTAGAATTCATCAGACTTATGACATCTCTTCAATCTCTTCAATGTGTCATGCTTCCAAAAGGAAACTTGACACATATCGTTGATTAACCACCTCGTCAAAAGTCATCACTACCGTCGAAACTTTGACATGCCTCCACCATATTTAACGACCTTTAGAGACATTTTAGAAGAACAGAAACTCTTCGTAACCCCGTCAATTCGCCCTTGAATATCAATAACCACATCCGTAAGTTCTAATGATACCTAACAATTATATATATATATATATATATATATATATATATATATATATATCACAAGCATAAACTGCTTGATTGGCATACAATGTACAAAATCATGATGGTAATTGCTTGAATTCTTCATTATCTTCAAAATGAATCAGACCCTCCAATCATTAACATAGGCATTAAAGAAAACAACATTTTTTTATAAGACATTGAATTGCGAGATAACAGACTTTGGGTTAGCAAGACTCTTTCCTGAAGATGAGATTCATATCAAGACAAGAGTTATACTAACATCGCAATCTAACATTACCCTCTATTCTTCCCTTCTACAAATTATGGATAGTTGACATTTATGTAATCATGTGATTTGGCCACCAAACACCTGTCTTACTTGAAGTGTTTTTTTTTGTCATTGGAGTATGTAGTGGTTACATGGCGTTAGAGTACGCTAGAGTATGTAATGTGGGGACAACTATCCATAAAAGTTGATGCCTATAGTTTTGTAGTGCCAATCCTTGAGATTGTGAGTAGAAGAGAAAACAATGATATATATTTTCCCCAAGAAATTCAAGGCCCATTAGAATGGGTAAGACTTCGACTTCAACCTTTTGGCTTCAATGAATTCATATTTTTATAAAAAGTGGTCTATTGTGCTATAACAGAGGCACAGAGTTCTAAATTGACCATGCATTTGATTTATATGCCTGGATATATGTCATCCAGGCATAAGGATTATACAAGAAAGGGCATCTTTTGAATATGATAGATTTCATAGTAATTTAAACATACCGGCAGGGGAAATCTATAGGATGCAATCATGTTGCCCTTCTATGCACCTAGGTTAATGCAGGCATCCATCACAATGTCTCAATTGTTATACTTATGATCTATAACTCTTATGAGATGTTGTCAAATCCCAAAACTCTTGTGATGGGATTAATCAATCAACAATAATATTTTCCCTTATCGAAGTAATACAACAACAAGAATGTTGTATCTAAACCTTTACTTTAATCGTCAACTCGAGGATCTGTACAAACTTATTAGGGACCTGCACAATATATGCAACTACAAAGGAACTAACTATGGTTGATCGTGTGTAAATCTAGTCTGTAATCAAAACAGTAAGACTGAATTGATATTTAACTAAGGGTTGTGAGGGATCGAGATATAAATTATGGGCTTAGCACTTATTCCTGAACTATCAATCATCAAAGACAAGAATTTTAGGATTTCTCACATATCATTTTTATTACTATACCTTCAGTTAGCAAAAGTCAAGCATTCAGTCACTTTTGATGCTTCATACAAGTGTTCATAACAAGTAGAGGATCATAGCTTTTACCAAACACGGAAAGCCAAATATCATGTGAAAGGAAATCATCTTAAATGTGTGCATGCATGAAGTAAATATTAACTAATTCCTTCATAATTAATTTGGAAAATTGTATCTTACATTAATAATTCAGAACTGCTACAATATGCAAAAAAACCACAATGTGTAAAACTACTATGTTCTATCAAAACATATGTAAATGCAGAAAAACTACCTTAACAGTGAGTCCCGGTACTTTGCCTTGGATGGGCCCTAATCTAAGGAAATCCAGGAATGTTTAAAAACTCAAGGAGATAAGCGGATCAAAGTACTTTCATTAAAAATATGGAAAATTGTCACAATAGAACGATCTGTGTCTTTTTCTCTATAACATGATTACAAAAAATAATAACGTCTTCTTCAAAATGGGCATTGTTGTTTAAGTCAAGTCGTATTGCTTAAATATCTATTTTCCTAAGCTATGAAACGAACAAACTGCTCGTTCTTCTTATAGTGCATGTGCTATGACTGCGTGAAGCACACGATGCAAAACAACATGTGTAGTGGCAGTTCACTAAGCTTCGTTCAATCTTCAAGGACTAGGCCTCAGTTGGATGTAGCTTTAGAGCTCATTGAACACTGATATTGGCACCCATCAACTGTAGTTCTTCCTTATATTTTGCTTGTTCTGCACATTGGGTATACAAAATTGTCGCAACAATGGAACTTCTTTGGATTAACTCAAACTTCACCAACGAATTGTAAGTGGACCATTTTGATCATCTATCTTCTAAGCAAAATTGGCTTGATGTCTTCTAGAGGTCAAAAAATGTATCATTTGAACACCTACGTCAAAAAGATGTGCTGACAACCAACCTCATTAGTGTCACCAATGCATTTTAGCTAGAAAAAGGAAGACTACAACATCTAAAATAGATAAATTGAAAGCTTTTATAATCCTAACTAGATGTACGCATTGTTCACCATATTGTTACCATAGTACCCCCTTTTTGGTCTAGAATGACTGATAGGAAAGGAATTATATGCCTTTTCTTACCTAATGTTGGGAGCCATCCGCCTACATTTGTGAAAAATAGTGAGAGTAACCTCAGAGGATTAGTGGCAAGAGCATTCAGATTGACAATGGAACAAAGCAATAGTGAAAGCTTGGAGGGGGTCGAGGAGAAATTCATAGTACCACAAGACAAGGTTCTAAAAGTAGAATTGGAGCAATTCATGTGCTATTAGGAATTAAGGAAGCTAGGAATTCTAACACACTCAGTAGGATCTCTTGAATCAGACCAAATGGAAGATATAGAAGAAGATATTGTGCATCAAATTATCAGGAAAATAGCTAAGCAAGCCTCAGACAATCTTATTTCAATGGTAGGCAGCATGGAGAATACCTCGGGTGAGTATGTGCCAAAAGTTTATGAAATTTTCTTATGCTTTGCAAATGTAATATCCGTATCCAGATATTCTCATGTTGTGATCATGTCTGAATCACAATAAGACTATTCAAGTGAAT
The DNA here is from genome assembly GCA_027924585.1 of Larix kaempferi. Taxonomy (NCBI): domain Eukaryota; kingdom Viridiplantae; phylum Streptophyta; class Pinopsida; order Pinales; family Pinaceae; genus Larix; species Larix kaempferi. The sequence continues at coordinate 7,744,728 of BSBM01000431.1, read as the reverse complement.
AGTCAACCAATAGAAAATAACTCCATTTGGAAAGAATAAATAATATTGAATATATATTGATGAGAGATGATTACATTACAATTTGATGAACCATTTAAATGTGGTCTTGTGTGCATTTTCAATGGAAAGGTGTGTCTCTATCTATTCGATTAATTACATATTAATTTTATTTAATATTTGTTTAATTAATTTTCTTTTATTATTTAATTATTTAATTATTTGTTTATTGATATGTTTATATATTATTTTATTTGTTACATGGTCTTCCTTTTCATAATGCTTTATATATACCTTATCAAATTTGTTTATAATTTTAATATACTAAGTAAAACCATGTGCAGTTTCATAAAACCATGTGTGGTTTCATAAAACCATGTGCGGTTTCATGAATGTTATTCTTTAACCTTTTTTTTTACTCTTTTTTTCTCTTGCGGATAATTCTTTTTTTCCACTTCTTCTTTGTAATATTTTGTTCTTACTTCTTGTTCTCTTCTTCTTATTTGCAATGGAAATAATTACGTATTTTCTCTTTTTTTTTCCCTTCTTGTATTCTTGATTTACGGTTCAATTTTGTACTGGAATAATATATATTTTTGATTAACTTGATTTGCTTCAAAGTTGTGAGTGAATCTTCTTTTGGCCAAAAGCCTGCTTTTGGACAAGGTCCTAGATTTTAGGAAACCCAAAAAATGATGGCCAAAAGCCAATGTGGATCAAAGATCCTTAATCAGAGAAGCTCTAAGAATGGTTTGTGGCCAAAGGCCAAAATCAATCCCAAGAAGGGGCTCTGATACCAATGTAATATCCGTATTCGGATATTCTCATGTTGTGATCATGTCCGAATCACTATAAGACTATTCAAGTGAATAGTCAACCAATACAAAATAACTCCATTTGAAAAGAATAAATAATATTGAATATATATTGATGAGAGATGATTACATTACAATTTGATGGACCATTTAAAAATGGTCTTATGTGCCTTTTCAATGGAAAGGTACGCCTCTATCTATTCGATTAATTACATATCAATTTTATTTAATATTTGTTTAATTACTTTTCTTTTATTATTTAATTATTTGTTTATTGATATGTTTATATATTATTTTATTTGTTTAGATTTTAATGTTTTTTTCCAAGGAAAAAAGAGTAATTTTATTAATAATTAACAAAATTACATATTGCAGAAGGTGTATTGTTACGCCTTTTTTGAGTACTGCTTTTCAGCCCATATATATATGTTTCTTTCTTAAAAAAAGACTCTTATACCGAGATTTACAAATATATTTCCATAGAGATGTTAGGATCAGGATCTAAGATCCTCAAAAGTCCAAAAAAGAGTTGTGTGCCCAATCTATTTATATGATGATATGGTGAGAGTATTCCATCATTTAGTTCGTTGCTTCCAAAAAAATTGTGTGGTTGTTGCTCATGTTGAGTTGGCAAGAGGGGCCAAAGCATCTATAAACGGTCTCTGATAAAATTCAAAAAATGTGCCATTTTGATATTCGAAGATCTTTCAGTGTAAAATAGATTTTATGTTAGGATAATATGTTAGTATATATACAGGCATCATAACTAGATGTAGGTATATAAATATTAGAATGTCTCAAATAAGAAATTTTTTTATTGAAATTCTAAAGAACTAGAAAGTCATCAATGCATACTTATTCTCTAAATTTTGTATTAAGATGCTAGGTTGTTCGACCACAATATTTTTAATGCAGTAGTAACCATTTATGTTACACACACACAAATGATGGTAGCCAAACATCATGCAATAAAAATTGATGTTTCATCCTCAACAAATCGGATAGGGTAGAGCAATGAAACATAAGAAATGCAAGAATAGTCATTGTTGATATCCCAATGATGACAGTTGGTGTTAACACCCAAAAATTGGGCCTTCTTCATGGTTTAAGGTGCTTAAAGAAGGGATAGAAGTGTGCTAAAAAATCGTTTTGTCATGTGGATTTGTACGAGCCCAGGATAGCATATGCTCGTGAGTACTTTCAATTTTAAGGAGTCTGAAAGTGATAAGAAGACTCTGAATATGGTGATAGGTACTGTCATGTGGATTTATATGAGCCCAGGACGACGAATGCTCGTTGTCGCTTTCAATTTTATAGAGTCTGAAAGCAATAAGAAGACTCCAAGGGGGATCTTTTTCGTGTGTTAGTCTCCAAGGCTCGAAAAAGCATAAAATTATGCAATGAAGAACTCTTATAGCCGATGTGACTAGATTATTCCTTTTTTGTAATTAGTCTACCAGGTCTGGAAAAGGGTTAAAATTATACTAGATAGACACCCTTTTGGATACTTTAACGAGCATGAAAGGAAGCAAGATTGCTCGGCGATCTTTTCATTCTTTTAGGAGTAAGAAAAGAGATTAACAGAAACTCCCTAAGTGCCTTTTTCGTAAAGGAGTTGCTCGTCCTGAAAAAGGGATAAAAGTATACCGAACATATGTAACAGCCAAGCAAGGAGGAAGTGTTCAATCAAGGGACAACCATGGGAACCAAGAAAAAAGGGGTGGGGGGAACACTAATGGGGCCCCCTTGCGGGTTGATGAAATGATGGCAAAATAATGCAATAATTGCAGTAGGGATGGAGCAGAGGGCTCATGGATAGGCCGCGATATAAAAAATGGCAAAAAACGACTGCGGCCTATGTGGCATGCAAATCGAGGTGACGAGGGGCATGGAAAAAATGGCCAAAATTTTTTTAAGTGAGAGAAAGAAATTATATCAACCATCATCACGGTCTCAGAATTCTGAATCCGGCAGTGCAAACGGTGCGAAAAACGGAGGTCATATGACCCCGGAATGGCCAAAAAAAAATTTAGGGTAAAAATGGCTATAAATAAAGGGGAGCCCACCAAGCATAGGATTTGGTGGTGGGGAGGAATGATGACCCGCAGGGGCGGAATACTAGACGTATAAAATCAAATCAAATATACAAGTGACACGTGACCTCGAAAATGGTCGAGATCAGGCATGTGAAAAAGTGAGAAGGGTTAAGTTCCTGCCCCCATGTTATGGGCATAGGGTTTGTGATTGTGGATCTCATATGTGTTGGGTTGAGAAATGGGTTCATTGAAATGACAAGATAGATGTGACAGGGAAGGTTCAAAATGATTGATCATGCGCCCTATCCCAGGTTCAAGGTAATCTATTATGCCCCCTAACTCAGAGGTGTCAATGTGGTGCGGATGCTGTCTCAAAGAGGGATCAACATGGTGTCGACCAACTGTTGGTGGGGGGGTAACATGAGGTTGTGGGCCGTGGTGGGATACTAAAGTGATGATATGATGATGGGGGATTCTACTTGTAGGGTAGATTCTCCCAGTATCACTGATGAGAATGACGATGATGATGAGTTGGCAAGTTTTTGGGCCTACCCCCATGCTGTGGACATTATGACATTTTATGATGATATGTATATATGATGGCCTTCTTTTTTATTTTATGATGTTATATGTCTATATGATGCATATATGCATGTGGATGGTATGATGATTCATTTGTATGCTTTACTTCCTACATGTTGTGATTGATATGCCATTCTAGAATATTATTAGCCATTTGGTCTGCAACACTGTTCTGATCTCGTGGGACATGAGTGAATGTAATGGATTCAAACTGTTTGATCATTTTTTTAGCGCACAAGAACTTTCTAAAAAGGAAAGGATCTTGTACCTGGTAATAGTTGTTTAGTTGAGTGGCAAGGAGTTGGGAGTCAAGAAACACACGAAGGTGATTTATGCCCAACTGGAGAGCCAAGGGCAAGAGACCGGTCACAGCATCATATTCAACCTGGTTATTGGTAGTAGAATCGATCCACACTCCATCAAGGTGGATCAACTCGTGTGATGGGGAATATAATACCCAAGATGTGGAGGCGACGCTTGGAGACCACCTACTTGCACCGTCGGCAAAACCGACATAGAATGGTGGAGCAGGATCCATTTGTGGTCATGCATGGAAGCAAACTGTAAGGTTATGGATGCAAAAAGTGGAAAACAAAAATAAGAGAAAAATATGCAAAACAAACTATGGGGTTCGAAAAGGTGTTAAGGGTAAAATCGTTTAAGATACAACGAGGGTTGGTCACAAGGTTCCCTTCAGAGTCGGTAAGGATGTATGCCCCCTTGTCGAGGAAGGTTTGGATAATGTATGGGCCTTGCCACATGGATTCAAACTTTCCTTTGTCGTGCTTGTCATGAGCTTGGTCATAAACAAGTACTAGATCCCTTTCTCAAAAATTGCGGGGGTGGACATGTTTGTCATAATTGGATTTAGAGTGATGTTTGGCAGCCTCTGTGATTTGTAAAGTTTCTCGGCGATATTCATTGTCTTGCTCCAAGAGGATTAAGCGTTTCTCAAGTGGTGAAGTGTCCGGGATAATTTCAACATCAATGTGTAAAGAGGGAATCTGACACTCAATGGGGAGAACCAACTCTACGCCATGAACCAGATGGAAAGGGGTAAAACCTGTGGCAGTCTTAGTGGAAGTCCGGTAAGCCCAAAGTGCAAAAAAGAGCATATGGTGCCAATTGGACTTGTGTTGGTTTACAGTTCGTTGAAGAATTGTCTTCAATATTTTGTTGATAGCCTCAACTTGGTCGTTCCCTTGAGGGTAATAGGATGAGGCGTACTAGTGGTCAAACTTCGGGAAGGTGGACAGCTCTTTCCAAACGGTGTCTTCGAAGTGTTTGCCATGGTTGGATACGAGTTGTTTAGGGACGCCGAACCGAGTAATAACATGGTTAAAGAAGAAATGTGTCGCGGTTTCGGCCTGGTAGTTAAATGTAGGCATGCCCTCGGCCCATTTGGTGAAATAGTCAGCAACCACAATGATGTATTTATGGCCATTCACTGAGGGTGCGTTAGACTCCATAAAATAAATGGCCCACTTACAGAAAGGGCCAACAGTGATGACTGGAGGAAGAGGGGAAGGAGGGGTCCTGGCCTTGGGGGCAAAAAGCTAGAAATTCCGGCAATGTTTGGCTGCTCTAATGCAATCAGTGAAAAGCGTGGGCCATAAATACCCAGCGTGGATGAACTTTTGGGTAGTGGCCATTCCATAGAAATGGCCACCACAGGCTCCACTATGAAATTTTTTTAGAACTTGTTCATCCTTGTCATGTGTGAGGCATCGAAGTAAAATGGTGTCAACACCGCACCGATAAAGGACATAGCCAAGGAGGATATAGTGTGAGGCACGATGGTGTATGCGACGTCGATCATCGCAGTCTATGTTGGATTGAAACTTTTTTGTTCGTAGGTACACTAGGATGTCGCCATACCAAGGGTCATCCGATGAAATCGTGAACAAGTGGTCATCAGGAGAGTTAGTGATGATGGGAGGTGATGCTGACGAAGATGGTAAGTCAATCATGAAGTGTGCCAATGCAAGGGATTTGGTACTCTTGAGTGTAACAAATGTTAGGCCATACTCTTGAAGGATAATGATCCATTCTACCACATGACCTTGAAGAAGGAGGCGACTCAAGAGATAGACCATGGGGTTGGAATCTGCCACAACTAGGGTTCAGCTCATAAGAATGTATTGGCGTACCTTCTGAATTGAGAAGACGACGGCAAGGGCCAACTTCTCTTCATGGGAGTAATGTAATGGTGGGACAGATAATGTCTGACTCACATAATAGATGATGCATTCTTGATGCGCACTGTCTTCCTAGACTAACACACCGGACACGTCATAATCGGATGCCGAAATGTAAAGGATAAAATCCTTCAAGAAATCAGGAGGTGAAATCAAGGGGGCGGAAGTCAATGCTTGTTTGAGTGCTTCAAAATACGTTTGTGCTTGTTCATACCAAACAAAAGGGACATGGGTCTGAAGCAAGCGGAGGAAACCATGAACTTTCGTTGCATAGTCTGGAACGAAGCGACGAAGAAAGTTGGATTTCCCTTGAAGGCTTTGTAATTGGCGTAATGTACGTGGCTAGGGTAAATCAAGGATGGCTTGAACCTTCAAAGGATCAACAGTGATACCATTTTGGGAAACAATGAAACCCAATAACCGGCCAGCAAGAACATAAAAAACACACTTGAGAGGGTTCAAACGAATGTTATATTTGCGACAACACAAAAATATTTTCCGTAGATCATCCAGGTGGTTGGATCGCTTCTTGGATTGAGCGGTGAGGTCGTCCAAGTAGACTAGGATAATGTGGATTAGGTCATGGCCCATTGAAATTTGGCCTCAAAATTTTCAATACCAAACGACATAACTTGATAGGCAAAGGTTCCCCGCGGAGTAGTGAAAGCAGTCTTATATTGATCTTCCTTACGAATTTGAATCTGATTATAGCCGGATAAACCGACCATGAAGGAGAGAATCTCATGACCCGCACATGCATCAATAAGTTGGTCAATGAAAGGTGTAGGAAAGTTGTCTTTGGGACACACTAAATTCAGATCACGAAAATCAGTACAGACACGAGTGGTGACTTGTTTTTTGTTGAAAGACATGGGATTGCAAACCCAAGTGGTGTAAGCAATGGGATAAATGAACCCAACTTGACGTAGTTTCTCAATATCAGATTTAACTAAGGGTAATTTAGAGGGGTGAATGGGTCGTTGATTTTGGTGAACGGGTGGGACATCATACCAAGTATCGATACGGTGCTCAATGATGGCGGGGGTCAAGACTAGGCATCTCAGTGTATGACCAAGATAAAATATCCTGAAACTCTTGGAAGAGTTCCTTATAGGCAGCAACTTATTCTGGAGTGCATGAGGTGCCTAACGTAATATTCTCCACTATACTGGGTGTGACATAAATGTCGACCTGTATGGTAGGTTATATGTTATCCATGTTACCTTCCTCGAAGGCAGCGGAGGTTGGGATAGGGTTCTTAAACTAGTCCACTTGGTTATGGATGAAGGCCTTTGACTCAACTGAAAATTGATTGGCCGCAACAGGGGTAGACTCTTCGGGAATGAAGTAGGCTCTATGATGCATGTCATCCTAAGGGAATTCCGGTGCAGTTAGTGCTTAGAGGATTTATTCGTCACTACGAAAACACTGTGTAGAAAGATCGGTAGAGGTAAAGATGGAGGTTAGGGGTGAAGTTGGTTCGCCATTTGTGGAAATCATGTAGATAGTTATAATCTCTATCGAGGAGGAGTATTTGGGTGCGTGATTCTCCTCAATGGTGGTAATGGATGACTCTAAGGAAGACTGATTCATTTTGTGGAGAACCAGTCGATATTCCGGTTGGTTTGGAAAATTATGGGAATAGTGTATGTAGATCCTGCATATGGCGCAGGAATGGTTGGTGCGCAATGATTTGTTGTGCTGCTGTAGGGTGGGTGCTAGTTTGAAAACTGTAATATTGGGGTCATCATCTAAGGTCTTCATGTGTTCTTGAAGGTTTGGAAGTTGCATACAATTATGGGTGGGATGGCCCAAATCATCGCACAAAGAACAGTTAGGAGGTGCGCGAAAGGGAGGGGGTTGTTTCACAAGTTTTGTAGGATGTGGAGTAGTATGATTATGCATGGCTCTTCCCCCGGTGTTCTTAGATGGTTGAGGGGTATTGTTGGATGAATATGGTGCCACCACACCAGGAGGTGGATTAGTGGTTGTAGTGATCGATTGGACCGGTTGAAGAATGACTTGTGGTTTCGAGTGGGGTTGGGTGCAGGTAAATACCATACTGGAAGTCCTAATGTCAACCCTGGGAGGTTCAATGTGGCCATGATGGGAATGGTCACTACCCTTGATGGTGGGAACAAGAATGGTATTGTGTGGCTCGAACGTGGTTGGGTACTGACGACGGTTGAGGCAGCAATGGTGGTTGAGCGTTAGGCACTAATTGATTGGAAAAACAGTGCACAAGTCATATATATCAACGGTCGATGGGGGAGGTGGTAAGGAACAAAAAGTGGAGACCATTGGGGTCTCCGAATAAAGTCCAAGGGCAACGGTGGAAACCAAAGAGTTAGGTGTACCAAATACCGGCTTTTCAACCATAGGGAGAACATTCTCTAGTGTAGCGGGCGTGTTCAGGTCATAGTAAGTAAGTCGGTCGATTTTAACAACCCGTCCCTCATGGGGGAACATCATAATGCAGAATACTGATGAAGCAACAACATTCATCACATACATGTAACTTCGTCCAAGGAGTAGGTTATAGTCGAGCTATGCGTTGATGACTTTGATGTCAATCAGGATAGTTTTACTAGCCAATTGAATTGGAACATTGGCCAGCAGGCCCTGGGGTTGAGCTAAACGGCCATCATAGGTTCATAAGGCAGTCTAGGATGGTTGTATTGTAGGAGATCCAAGCTTCTACCACATGAACGTATACATAACGCATGTAAAGGCACCTTCCTCGATGATGCATCGGTGGATAACAAGATTCCGTACTGAAACATAAATTTGGAATGTTAATGTGGAAGGCATGCGTGGTTCAGATTGGTCTAAATCGAATGCCATCATCCGTGAGTCGGTAGGATCTATCTCACCTATGGCGGATAGCAGTTTTTTTCATTGTGCTGGGAAGTTCTTTAAAACTTTGAGGGATGACATAGCAGCAGGGGACTAGGTTAAGTCATCTACAATATTATAGTTGGGGGCAGCACGAGCATTGGGGTTATTATTGATGTGACGCAGAGGAAAGTGAGTAGCTTTGGGGAGCCCATCGAATGGTGCCGGGGGTATTCGTAACGAATGATCTGTGGGAAGAGCGTTAGTAGCCTGGTCGGAAGGAATGGTTTCGGTGGTGGAAACATACTGGTTACGGCGTGTTTGAAGCTTGATATCAGCCGAAGACATCATCAAAAGGTGGTGGGTTCCTGAGTCAATAGGGTGACTAACAGGCGCAGCATAAGTGATTTGTTGTTGTGGTGCTGCAACCCCTTGAGGGGGAGCCAACAGTTGGGAGGTTACTACCCCTTTCTTGGGTAGGGGGTGCTACAACACCATAGGTTGTGCATGAGGTTGCGGGGGGTTCGGTGGTGTCGGAGGTGTAGCATGTCCTTGGCGTTGGGCGTCGTCATTCCATAGTTGGCGAGCTCGCTCCAAATGGGGAAAATTGTGTGTATAATGGCCATATATTCCGCAGATAGAACATGGGTGGTTCATACGTAAATTGGGGTTTTTACCGTACCGCAGTTTTCTATCGGGATTTCGGTTAGCTGTAGCAGCACCATTTTTGTTTGGATGGTTTGGTGGAGGGTCGCCTCTATCTGGAGGTTGGTTGTTACCATGGTTACGTCCTCTTCCTCTATTATGTTGTCCTTGTTGGTTCTGTTGGGTAGGTTGGTTGTGCGGTTGGTTTTGTTGGGCATAAACTTTCCCTTGGGTAACCGGGGGATTCTGTGGTTGAGCAGGTGTTGCGGCAGGCTGCAGTGGATAATAAGTGGGAGAGTCTTGGGGTTGTGTAGGCACAAGTGCTGGTGGTGGATGGTAGTAGGCAGGTGGTGCAGTAGGGGGGGGCGTACGCTAGCAGTGTATGTTCATAGCAACGTGTCAAACAAGAAGGTTCGTGTATATGGGGGGCTTGGTCCGGGGGAGCATATGAAGGTGTTGCTCCCGACTGGGTGGTGGCCCGCGAAAGGTCGAGATCACTCATGGCGGGGTTAGGTGTAGGATTATAAGTCAGGGTGGTGGCAGGGGTCATCTGGACATATGGATAACTATGAGATGCAACGTGTCCAATAATGTCGTCCGTAGCATGGGATGCGCCTGGCGCATCCTTCCTGGAGGAATCACCGCGGGGAGCATAAGGTAAAACAGAATATAGGTAGCTTGACTGAGCGTAGATAAGATCGAATTGTTGGGCTTTGAGGATGGCTTCTTCTTCGGTTTGGGCCGTTCAGATGCCACATCCCTAGCTATAACTGGTATGAGGGATTTCAAGAACCAATCTAAGAAGATGCGGTCATCTATCTTGATCTTGCATAAACTATGGCATCTACGCAATTCATGAATATGGTCAGTGATATGGGTAGCTATGTTATGTCTGCAAGAGAGTAAAATCTCAACACCGGCTTCATAATGGACAGGTAACTGAAAGAACTGCAGGAAAGTCGAAGCAAGGGATGTAAATGTGGAATGAGTCCCATGTGGTTGTTCAATATACCACTTAGCTGCAGAACCAGTGAGTGTCTATTGCAAAAGGCATAGGAGGACCGAGTCGTCCACGATGGCGTTGGAGGAACACCATAAGTAGAAGGACATGATATGGTTTTGGATGTCTTCCCCACCATTCCCTTCAAACTTTGGGATGTCTGAAGGGAGTTTGGTAGGCATGGGGGGGCCATGTGGGATCATGTCTGTTATAGCTTAAAATGACACTTCTCCGTCTGTGACGACACTTGCATCGTTTGGTTGCATGATGACACTTCTTGAGATCAAGTTTAGTCACACAACAGGACACTTTTGGATTGAAGGGTCATGAGGGACACTGATTATGGTTGAAATTACCTCACTCTTGGCCCATTTGATGGTTATAACCCTTAGGAACATTTTTCCAAACCAAACCACCTCCTAAAAATCATCAGAAAAACCCTGTTTTTGGCCATTTTTTCACAAAAACGGTGGCATTCTATGCAAAGACTAGCATTTTTCCCTTGAAATACTCTACTATGCTTCATAAAAGTAGAGTACAAATGTTGGTTTGCAATAGAAAAGTAGGGTATTTTCCTGAAACAATCAAAATCTCGAATTTTGGTCAATTTGAGTTAGTTGGGGAACCTCCCGATCGGTTATAACTTCTTTTCCTCTCCTTCATTGACTATATAAGGAAGGTATAAGGGCCATGAGAAGGGACCAAACCCATAATAATGTTATGCTGGAGGAATGGAGACCCTCATTCCCCTCTCTTGTGCCTCAGTTTCTGATAAACCCTAGCACAGCTGATTAGAGGTTGGGATCCTTGGAGAACAGAAGCAGGAGACCCTGAATCTAAGTTTCGTGAAGTGCCAAGCTTGAAGGGAGGTATAATTTTATGTACTTGCTTCATTCATTAATAAAGATCAGATGTTCTTCCCTTTCCAAATATGACTTATTCATGTGTGTCTCAGATTTTATTATAGTTTACTTATCATTTGATGTATTCTTATGTCATGAATATCAGTCTTATATATGTAATCAAATGTATTTGAGAAAGGTATGAAGTTGTTTTTGCAGGTATGGGCACCAAAGCATTGAATAGCATTGAAGAGCAAAGAAGAGAAAGGCTTGGATCAACCTTCTGAGTGAGGTACACATCCTTCTAACCCCAATCTCTTTGCTTACTAGTTGTACTTCCAGAACATTTGTATGTCTATCTTTCATCCCTAAAGTTGGTAGTTTCTCCCCTGAAATATAGGTGTATTTCCCTCACAACAAAGTGGCGACTCCATTGGGGAAAGCCTGTCTGCTTAGGGGTATCCAAGGTCATTTCTTCAGTTTTGTTTGAAGGTCTTTGTTCAATTTCTTGATTAGAATGAGTTATTAAGCTCAATTTGACCCTCCTTGGCTCTTACAGACCCTTCCAAACCCTTACTAGCTCAGGTGTGGGGGGTTTTAGCCCTATTTTTTCAACTTTTCCTAGAAAAACGCTGGTTTTCCTTAACACAGTAGCTTTTTTCTCCTAAAAAACGTTGCTTTTGCTTAACACGGTAGCTTTTTTCCCCCTGAAAAATGTTGCTTTTGCTTAACACAGTAGTTTTTTTCCCCTGAAAAACGATGCTTTTGCTTAACACAGTAGCTTTTTTCCCCTGAAAAATGTTGCTTTTGCTTAACACAGTAGAGTACACCTATAGAAAAACACTACTTTATCTCTGCACAGTAGAGTACACATCCTGGAGCTGAGTTTTTGAGTTTTGATCTGTTTGGGGGGGGGTTGTGGCTGCATTTTTTGGGGTCCCTGATGACCCTAGGTCTGAGTTAAACCACTGTAAGTGGTCTCCTATCCTTGTACTAATATTATGTTCATGATTTGGACCTTATTTGATTAATTTGGGCTTGCTTGGAAAGTTTTGGGGCTTGTTGACCCAGGTTGGGGGGTTGTGGACCAGTTTGGTGTTCTATACCCTGATTTGAGTCTCATTGAATGTGCTTGCTCCATTTCCACTGGATTTGAAACCTATTGAGTCTATTTGACCCTATTTGTATCTGTTTGAGTGAAATTTCTCTTTAGATTGGTTTCTTATCCTCCCTTATGCTTTTAGTTTTCTTTTTGTAGTGAAAGTTCAAGTGTCTTTGCTGTTGTTCAGGACCTTGACTGCACTGTTTATGTGCAGACCTGAATTTACCAAACCATACTTCTTTGTAGGTCATTTTCTTTGTTTGGGTCTAAAAGTAATTTTTGTACGCTTTTCCCAATGGTTGGAATGCTTACATCAGTAAGAATCTGAAAGTCGTATTGGTAGCTTTTACTGTTTCAATAAGGAAACTTGAAAATTCTTTGCTTTTGCTTTGATAGTAGGTTACTTTCAATTTCAGTTTTTCTTACCTTTGAAAAGCATAAAAAAAAAATTGATTTATTTTCTGAGTAGAGTACCTTGCAAGTGGCTTAAAGGATTTAAGAGTGCTTTGCATCAAAAAGAAGAAATTTTCTTTTGCATACTTATTTGTTTGAGTAGCTGCATCCTTAGGTTTTGAGTTTAATTTTGTACATTTAAACTTTATTTTTATCTTTTTGCATTCGAAAAGACTAAAAATTGCATTTGCATATGCATTCTAGATCGTATCTTTAAGACTTGCATTGAAAAGAAAAGATTTGTTTAGTGGTAAGCATTTCATTTCAGTATTCTATCTCGATTATAACCACTATCACACACCCACTACCTTTTTGAGTAAGCAAGTAAACTTTAAAATGAACCCTAATAAAATGTACTAGTAACATTTTCTTTTCTAGGTTACACTATTCACCAACTAGTCTTGGTTAGGATCTTGGGTTTAAAACACCTTAAACCACCCAAGATCACACATTACGCAAAAATCGTAGTTCGACTATCACAGGTAAACCCACCTCATTCAAAACTTGCCTGGTATCTATGCAGTAGGTCTTGTGAGATCAGATTGTCGGGAATAAACCTCCTACTTTCTGTTTCGAGCATATACCAAGATCGGATCACGTTTGGGGACTCTTTTGAGTTCTGGGCTCAGTTACCCTGCCCACGCCTTCTGATTCGACTAACGACTGTTCCCACAGGATTTTTTGGTGTGGTGGTATCCTTAGTATCTGACCATAGGATCATACACAGGTGACGATGAAGGGTTATATCTGTTGTACCTAGGACAGACGTGGGAGGAAATCCCTTACAGGTCTTTGGGAGGGCGGTTGGGTGATTCCAGCGCTTGCACCCTTAGTCATTGTATTGTGGACCATGGTTAACTGTCTTTCTTCCTTCATTGATCTGTTTTGGGCCCTCATCAACCCAGACTCTTGTCCGGAAGTCATCTGTTTTCCTGGTTTGATTTACTTAGGACCTTTTTTAGTGGTCTGCTCTTTGTGCTACTTGTCTTAGTTTTCCTTAGAGAACTTCTTGCTCATTTGAGTAGGAAACTATGTCTAGCATTCCAGTGAGCGCCAATCAAGGTACCCCTGTTCCAGGGGATCCTTGTGTTGTTCCATTCATTGGAAACATTGGTACTCCCTTAATGGCTACTCTAAATCTTCCTGGATTCACTATTGGGCTGCCGGTTTGGTTGTTTTCCACTCCGAATGCCTTGCATGCTCCTGACGCTTCTTTTGTAAGCACCTCAAATCAAGAGCATCAGAACCTTGGGCCTTCTTTGCCAATAACATCTTCTCCTATTCCTTCTACCTCATGTGGTGAAAGTAGCAATACTAGTAACCAACAGTCTAAAAGGAATAGACGAAGGAAGAATAGGAAGAGGATGCCAAAACAAGGGGGTAGCAACCCAGCCACTGTAAGTCATGCTGGGGGAAAGCACCCTACCTCTGCAAATCATGCAGGGGGCACCTACCCAGCCTCTGGAGGTCATGCTGGGAGAAAACTTTTAGTCACTGAAAATCACAATGAAAGTTTGTCTTCAACCACTGTCAGTCATGTTGGGGACACGTCATTGATCAATGCTAGTCATATTAATGACAAGTCACCAGTTCCTGTGAGTCATACTGGAGACACTAGATCAACCACTTCAAGTCATGCTGAGGGAGTTGACATTGTCGACAAACCCAATAAACAGAAGTATAAGTTCCCTTACAAGTTTTGTGAGGGAGACCATCTTACTTACTTGTGCCCTGTACTTCCAGAAGTGCAAAAAGTGTGGTCCTTAGTTCAAAAGTCTTCTACTTCTGAGCAACCAGCCACTGCTAGTCATGCTGGGGGCAAACTGTCATCCAATGTTAGTCATGCTGAGAGTACTGACGTTGTAAAGGAGTCTCGACCTATAGGACGGAAACCAAAGTTCCCTTATAAACTTTGTAAGGGAGATCACCTTACTCACCGATGCCCTGCCATTCTAGAGGCACGAAGAGTGTGGTCCATGTCTGAAGGAATATCTGTTCCTAAGTTGTCTATAGAATCCCAACAGTTAGATCAACCTTTGGTTGATAAAGTGGTTGAACCAATGCAATCTTTGGTCGACCCCACTCTTCCTTCGGAGAGTGAAGTGATCGAATTGATGCAATCTTCGATCGATCCCATTAGTCCTGCAAAGATTGATGCACCTATTGTGGAAGTCTTCTGCATTACCAGTTTGGATGTTCCTAAAAAAGGGGGCACTTCATTTGTGTCATGTGAACCCCTACCAAGCCCTAGGATCGTTTCCTTTGATTGGAATAGTCTAGCCGAACCCCGTCTTCCTTCTTCAACACCTTTCCAGATAAAGGTTGATATCGGGAACCACACGGTTGATCAATGCATTGTAGATGAAGGAGCTTCTGTTGGTATCTTATCCGCTTATGCTTGGAGATATTTGGGTTTCCCTAATGTTTTTTCCAGCTGTTAATTGGTCGTTGACCTTCGATAGAAGACCTAGTGAACCGATCGGATTCCTCCGTTAAGTACCTGTTACTTTGGGTGGAAAAACAGTCTTAGTTGATTTTATGGTTTTAAAGGACCCTGTGGACTTTCATATGATCCTCGAGCATAATTACGTTTATGCTATGCATGTCGTGGTGTCTATGCTCTTTCGTGTGATGTATTTTCTTCATAACGAAAGCATCGTCACTATCGACCAACTTACATTCATTGATCCTCCTTATTACCCAACTGTAGAGCAATCATATCCCTCGTCATTAGGCACTACTATGTCACATGGAATTTATGTGGCATATTGTTCCTTGATTTCCACTGCTACGAAAAAGGAATCTCTGAGTTCATGCTTACCTTCTCGGGACTTAGTCCCAGCTTTTGACCAAGTGACACCTCCATTTGAATGTTTAGATATGTGTTCTATCTTGGATGATATACTTCCTTCCGATGAAGTTTTCCTAAAGTCCATAGTATAGTCTGCCATTCATTTGGATGTTGATCGAGTCGCAGTTATGTCCAGCCCCGGTTTGACCTTAAAGTTTGATCTTCCTACTGTTGAGTCATTGGACTCTCCTATAGATCCACAAATCCGTGTTCCTGCTGAGTTTGATTCTGGTTTTAGAATTTTCAACTCCCGTGATGATGAATTTGTTTCTGCAGATTCCATCATGTCCTTCGACTTTGATCTTCATCCTGAAGTCGATCTTGTTGATTGTAAGTCCTCGGGTTTGGGTACTATAGAATTTTCATATGAAAACTATGCCTTGTTTATGCCTATTGTTGATGATAGTGAAGTTGAAATTATTTCTACCACAGTGACTTATATCGGGTCTTTCTTTACGTATGTTTTAGATATGATCTTGGTACTAATGTTTCTTGGAGACAGGATTCTTAGCTGGATTTATACTTGCTTACTGGTCCTTTTCGACACCTTGTGCGACCATGTCAGGTTTATTCAGAACCTTGCATATAGGTTTAGACTTCCCCGCTGTTATGTTGCATTTGAACCTTTTGCCATCCGAATTTGCCATAGGGTCGAACCTGTTGTATATTGGTGTGTTAGCCATCTCTTTATGCATTGTGCACCAGTCCGACAACAGATCCTACCTAACTTGGGTCACCCTAGTCATCACCCTTATGCCATTTTGGTGCCCATGTTGAGTTTTCCTCATAGGCTCGGGAGCCTTTTTAGATTTACCATGACTTTGAGAAGAGGCCTCATATCTTTCTTCCTCATATATTTCTAGCCATCCCTGATAAGGCTCCCATCTTTGTGTTCAAGTTGCATATGCATCTGTTATGATCCCGCTTGCGCTAATGAGCCTGATGCCAGCTTCCACGCTTTTAGCTCATTGTATAAGCCTCCATCTTTGATCTCATTTCCGCTAAGCCTTGTATCATTTTTCCTTCGTAATTTGACACCTTTTACCTGGAGGAGACACACCCTGAGTGTCCTTATCTTGCTCGTGTTCCTTGCATTAGGCATAGATTTGTTCCATGTGCTTGGAGCTAGTTTCGCATGTCCCTGACACTCGTCTCCTCCCATAACGAGCATTCTTCTACCTTTACTTCAAGCTCGTTAAAAACAGTAAGTAGGTTATGAGCATTCTTTCACCTTTCCTTCAAGCTCGTTAAAAACAGTAAGTAAGTTACGAGCATTCTTTCACCTTTCCTTTGAGCTCGTTAAAAACAGTAAAGAGGCTACGAGCATTTCTTTCATCTTCACTTCGAGCTCGTTAAAAATAGTAAGGAAGTTATGAGCATTTTTCTGTATCTCCTTTGAGCTCACTAAAAATAGTAAGGAGGTCACTAGTTTACTTTTTTTGGCTCGTTAAATCTTTAAGGAAAAGATCCCTATGGAGTTCTTTTAAGCCCTTTTCAGACTCCTTAAATAGGAATACTTTGCTGAGAATAGTTGTCTTTTCAGGCTCGTTAAAATAACTGAATTGAGATCCACTTACGTATAGAATTACCCCTTTTTCGGGCCTTGGTGGATAGTTTACGGAAAATGTATACTCTAGTCACCCATGGCTAGAAGAGTTCTTCTTCCATTATTTTACACTTTTTCGGGGAAGGAGACTAACTTTACGAAAAAGGACCTTTGGAGTCGTCTTTAGGGTTTTCAGACTCTTGAAATGTGAAAACACCAAGCGAGCATTCACCTACTCGGGCTCGATGTGAAATCCACGAGATGGTTGATAGAGGTATGTTTAAGTTTTTCAACTCTATAAGCAAGAAAACACCTCCGAGCACAGACCAATCCGGGATCGATATAAAATCCACGGATAGGTGTATGGAGTTTTCTTCTAGGTTTTTCAGACTCCTTAAATATTGAAAATACCATCGAGCATGCTTTAGTTCTTTGTCAAGCTCGTTAAAAAATGAAAAAGGGAAGGGAAGGGAAGAATGTTAAAATATCTTTCAATATGATAGCAGCAAGTCAACTATCTCCTTGAACAAAGCACCTGTTTTGAGTCTATCAAACAAGTTGGGTTCTAGTGTTGGCCTTAGGATAAACCTGATCTCATAATTCTTACTTCTCCATTTGGTTAGTCTTCCAATCATATGGAGAATCTGTTAATGTCTCCTACATTGCAGATTCGCATCGTGGTCTCTTTGTGTTGAAAGCTGCCTAAGTCACTCTTGTGTCATGCTCACTGTTCAAGGATATAACCTGTGTCGGCCATTATGCAATTGCCTTGACCTCATGTGTCGGCCATTCCTTGGTGTCAGTATGTTTCATCATGTGTTCAGTCCTACTCCAAATTAGCTCATACATGTTGAGTGTTCCTCGTGTTGGATGATGGAGGATGCCTTAAGGCCTCCCTTCCAATGGATTTCTTCCCATCGACTTCAGCTCTTTATGCTTTGGGAATGAAGTTTAGAGTTTCGGTTAGTACCTTAGGGATTGCAGTCATTAGTGGCAGTTTCCCTCGCTATTGGATAGATGGGAATACATCAATGTCTCCTATCCGATAGATTCTTCAAGTGTTTGACGGCAAGACCATTTATTCGCACTTGCTTGAATGTACTAGGTACCTTGGGTTCCATTTTCATTATTGGTGGACACCCTCGCGTTTGTTAATGGTATACATCAATGACTGGTAATCAAACGATTCCTTGATCCAGATTTTATGAGCAGAACAAAATGAATACAGATTATTATCAGATGCTTAACACAAAATAACAGAGATATAGTAAAACTGGTTTTCTATTCAATAAGGAAATAAGCTAGAACTGTAAAATGCAGCGGAAAAAAGCTTGCTGGAATGGTGGCGGCTTATCTCTGAGAAGAGATGTGACGGCTGCGCTCATTTCGCAAGAAGATGATTACAATGAGGCTCTCAAGGCCCTTTACAATAAACAGGAATGTCAAAAACCCTAGACATCCAAAAACCTAACCCTAGGAGATGAAGCGCCAAAAGTCATGTGGGCCCCGTTTGGGTAAGTTAGTACATCAACTTCCCGGGGTCGTAACTTTTGCATATGATCTCCGTTTGGGGCGCTCGGTAGCCCGTTGGAAAGGTCTATCCGAGATTTACAACTTTTGACTAGGGTCAAATGTGTGCCGAACCATTTGGCCCCCCAAATTTCCAGAAAAGGTCGTTTAGGGCCTCAAAACGGCCCCGGAAGTTCAGGACCCAAAAAACTGCTAAAAATAGTACAATACAAAAATTGCCATAAAAGTGTTTTGAGCCAGTTGGAAAGGTGGGTGGCCACCAATATACACCTGGATCAATCCTCCCTCCTTAGGAAGCAATGGTCTCCATTGCGTTGAGTTCCCCCATCAGATGAGGAAATTTCTACTCAATTTGGCCTCGGGTGAGCCACTTGCCTTGGTGCAGGAGCTGCCATGCTTTGACAACTCGATAAAGCTGGATCCTTTGATGTCGAGTGCCCTTGATCTGTGTGTCTGCAATATGATCACTGGATGCTTGTTGTAGGCAGTCAGGGTTGAGCTCTGTTGGTGTCAACTTCTCTGCTATCACTGAGGTGTCTAATAGTGGTGGGAAATATGGTCGAAGGAGAGCCACGTTGAAGATTGGATGCAGACCAAGGAAGGGGGGAATGTTGAGCTCAAATGCATTGTCACCCACCGCCTTGGTGATGGTGTACGGCCCATAACGGAGTGGGCGAAGCTTTCGATGGGGCCTTGTAAGGCATTCTTTCTGCAAATGCAACCAAACTTTGTCGCCCACCTGAAACTTATGTGGCACCCGATGTTGATCATGGCGCTGCTTGTACTTGGCATTAGACTTCTGTAGAATATCCTGAACCTGTTGGCGGATATGCTGGATCCATTCAATGAACCAGGCGGCTTTGTCAGCTTCTGGGGACGAGTCGGTTGAGGTGGTCGCAAGGGGAAGTGCAACATCCATGGGGCCCAATGGTTGGAATCCCAACCCCACCTGAAAGGGGCTGTGGCCAGTTGAGCTATGCAGGGCTCTATTGTAGCTATGTTGGACATAGGGGAGACTCTCATCCCATGTGCGGGGGTGTGTTTAATTGTACATGCGTAGGATATGTACGACCATCCGATTGACGACCTCTGTTTGTCCAACGGTCTGGGGGTGGAAGGTAGTGGATTTGGTGAGCTTGGTATCCAGCAGTGACCAGAGGCTTGACCAGAATGAGCTGAGGAACCGACTGTCACGGTCTGAGATAATGGTCTGTCGGATCCCAAAATGTACCCATACTCGTTCAAAGAAGAGCTTGGTAGTGGCTTCTGCTGTGATGTTCTTCTTGCAAGCGGCTAGAATCGCCATCTTGGAAAAGCGATCAACAACCACGAAAACACAGTCATTTCCCCTCTTGGTGGACGGGAGGCCCGACATGTAGTCCATTGAGATGGATTCCCACGACCTGTCAGGAGTAGGCAGAGGGGTGTATAGGCCTTGTTTCTTAGTGGTCGGTTTGGCAATAGCGCAAGCGGTGCAGGACCTGATATACTTGCCGACATCCTGTCGAAGTTTCAGCCAGTAGAAATGTTTCTGCAACACTGCCACTGTCTTTTCGATGCCAAAGTGTCCTGCCACCCGACTGTAGTGAGCTTCCCAAATCAACTTCGCGTGCTCGCTTGATGGAACGCAGAGATGGCCCAGACGACACAACAACCTGTCCTGAAGATGGAAATTAGCAACCACTGAGTTGGTGCCCAACATTTTATAGGTGGCGGAGAAGTCAGGGTCTGTCTCATAGAGGTGGGGCCATCCGGAGGTCTCATGGCCACAAGAATCTAGCACCGTGGTAAGTGCCGCGACTGGAGGTCGACTGAGGCAGTCAGCAACTCGATTGGTACTCCCTGTTTTATATTTGATGTTGAGGTGGAACTGCTGTAAATATGTTGACCACTTCTGATGGCGGTCATTCTGCAACTTTCCTTGGGTCTGCATGAACTGTAGTGGCTTGTGATCAGTGTGGATGACTGTCTCCTTCCCAAGAATGTAATGTCTCCACTGGCGGCAGGCTTGTACAATGGAGTACATTTCTTTGTCGTAGGTAGGGTACTTGCGGACAACATCTGAGAGTGTCTCACTATGATATGCCACGGGGTGGCTGTGTTGAGTGAGAACGGTGCCCACAGCATAATCTGAAGCATCTGTCTCGATCTCAAAGGGATGTTGCAGGTTTGGTAATGAGAGTACCGACGATGAGCACAAACGCTTCTTCAAGTCATCGAAGGCTTGTTGTTGGGATAGGCCCCACACAAATTTTTCCTTACCACCACCCCTGGTCACTTGGCTGAGGGCCCATGCAATATGAGAGAATCCCAGCACGGACCGGCGATAGAAATTGGCGAGGCCCAAGAAGCTCCGAAGTTCAGTGAGTGTGGTTGGGGCTGGCCAGTCACGGATGACCTGGATCTTGGCTGGATCCACATGCACACCATGTCGATCAATGATGTAGCCTAAGTAATGGACCCTGTCCATACCGAAGGAGCATTTTTCCAAGTTTCCATATAGTTTGTGCTTCCGCAGGGTGTGCAGAACCTGCTGAATATGTTGCAAGTGTTCCTCCCAAGTCTTGCTGTAGATGAGGATGTCATCCAGATACACCACTACAAAATTGTTGGTGAAAGGTCGTAGGATATCGTCCATCATCCTCATAAAAGTTGCTGGAGCATTTGTCAAACCAAAAGGCATGACCAGCCATTCAAAAAGACCTTCTTTTGACTTGAAGGCAGGCTTCCATACATCTGTCTGTTCTATTGGGACCTGGTGGTAGCCAGACTTCAGATCAATCTTACTGAAGTATTTGGCCCCCGTGAGCTGATCAAGGAGGTCATCGATTCAGGGAATCGGGTACTGGTTGCGGACTGTGATTTTATTCAGGGCCCGGTAATCAATGCAGAGTCGCCAGGTCCCATCTTTCTTCTGCACCAGCACGATTGGGCTCCCACAAGGTGATGAACTGGGACGGATGTGCCCTTTGTGGAGGAATTCTTGGATCTGCCTCTTGATCTCCTCATTTTCCAACAGAGAGCGGCGATAGACTGGCCCATTGGGTAGCGGTGCGCCTGGGGTCAGATCGATGGGATGCTTGACCTGGCAGTGTAGAGGTACCCCGGTCGGAGAGGAGAAGATATCTGAGTATCCTTCCACCACCTTATCCACTTGCTTCTGTTGTGTGGATAGATCGGTCATGGAGGCCCGGGATGTGGCTGCGATCTTTCTTTCACTCTGAGAGTGAATCACGAAGAAGACAAATTTCCCAGTCTGAGAGATGACCTTCCTGCATTGCTTGGCAGAGATCAAGGAAATAGCACTAGGAGGGACTGCCTCGGGTATCTGGTACAATTCCCTGTTCAAAGAAATAATAACACTACGAGGCCTAGACTCATATACAACATGACGTTTCCATAAATAAGGTTGGCCCAAAAGAACATCTGAAACTTCGAGAGGAGCAACATAACACAATACCTCATCCTTGAAGGGCTTGATGCCGTATGGCAGTCGGCACTGTTGGCTGACGCGGAGATCGCTTCCCTTGCGGAGCCATCCAATGCTGTAGGGTTGTGGGTGCGACATTGTCGGCAGGGCCAGGTGCTTGACGACCTCTGCTGAGATGAGATTCTTCTAGCTACCGCTATCAACGATGAAGTGCAGTGGGGTGCCTTTTACCCACATCTATGAATGGAAGAGGCGTTCTCCTTCTTCTGGCTCGTCTAGTTCATCAGGCTGGAGCTTGGTGGTAGCAATGGTGGCACTGGGTTCTGCGTCAATGATCCGTCTTCCCCTTTCTGGTTTGGACTCAAAGTCAGAACCCGCATCTGATTCAGATGCTTTCACTTCGGCCACCAGCAACTGCTTTGAGCGACAATCAACAGTGTTATGCCAAGGGCTCTTATGGAAGTCGCACCACTTCCCGGTATCTTTATTTGTTTTTCCGGTGTCCTTCTTTGCTTGTGGCTTGGAATGGTTGTCCTGATACTATCCATCTTTGCTCTGTCCCTTATTCTATGGGTTGGGGCCGCCCTTTCCTGTCTTTTGCTGTGAAGGGTTCCCAGGCCCAAATTGCCGCGTCTTTTGTTTGAGCTTCTGCTTGATTTTGACGGCATATCGGTAGGCCGCGCCTAAGGAAGAGATGTCTAGAAATTCCATTTCGGTCTGGATGTATCTATGCAAACCACCACGATACTTGAGCACCAGATGTCGCTCTGAATCTTTGATACCCAGCTTGGTGTGCAAGGTATGGAAGATGTTTGTGAACTCTGGCACTGCTTGGTCTCTTTCTTGTCGCAGTGTGGTCCATTTGGTATACAAGTCGTCATAACTTCCAACAGGGTAGTATTGTTCCTTCATAGCATCCCTGAAGGATTCCCAGGTGGCCGTGACTGAAAATAATGAGGCTTCTTCTATGTCCTTTTGCTCGCAGAATGTTTCCCACCAATCTTTGACATGGGGAACGGCTTTGAGGAGCGCAAAAGTAATCTTTTCTTTATTCGAAAAGTTATGGACAGAAAAATACCCTTCTAGTAGATTCAACCACTTATCTACAGCATCTGCGTCTATCTGTCCTTCAAGGATAGGGATATCGAAGTTGATTTGTACCTTGAAAGGGGCGGCACCTCCGCTCGAGGAAGATGCGTCGCTTGTTGGTAGTCGCCGAAGGATTTGCGCAAAATTATCCATCATCTCGTTCCTCTGCTGCGTGAGGGCTTCCTCAAGCAACATTTTGATAGGATCTCCTGTCCCGTCATCTTTCTTTTCTCCTGCCATGAGAGGTCGCTTGGGCGTGCGAGAGCTTTTGTCCTCAAGAGAAACAAGCTCGAGACCCAATTCTTTGTACCATGACCTCGTTGGGGACATGCATTAAGACGACAAGGAGGAGACCGCTCTGGAATGGTGGCGGCGAGATCATATGCAAAAGTTACAACCCCGGGAAGTTGATGTACTAACTTACCCAAACGAGGCCCACATGACTTTTGGCGCTTCATCTCCTAGGGTTAGGTTTTTGGATGTCTATGGTTTTTGACATTCCTGTTTATTGTAAAAGGCCTTGAGAGCCTCATTGTAATCATCTTCTTGCAAAATGAGCACAGCCGTCACATCTCTTCTCAGAGATAAGCCGCCACCATTCCAGCAAGCTTGTTTTCCGCTGCATTTTACAGTTCTAGATTATTTCCTTATTGAATTGAAAACCAGTTTTACTGTATCTCTATTATTTTGTGTTAAGCATCTGATAATAATCTGTATTCATTTCGTTCTGCTCATAAAATCCGGATCATTCCTCCCATGTTCGACATCAACTCATTTATTCGCATGGATAGGTTTGTACCTTGGGTTATTTTTGGATGAAGACCTTGGGATCCTCCATAGCATCACCTTATTTATGTTATCGCCCAAGTTGCGCAAGACTGAGCCATACTCTTTTTTGGCTCTTGATGAGACATAGATCCGGTTTGTTCTCTATGGCTTTGTTCTCCAGTTTGGACATAGATCCACCTTGTATTTATGTGGCTATGTTTACACTTATGTTCCTCATGGATCCACGATTGTATTCTAGTGTCCATGATATATGCATCTGTATTTGGATCATTATTGTATCCTTTTGGAGATCATGTTCCACTATTTGAACATGGACAGTTACCCCAAGGATGAGTTTGTCTGACATTGCCTTTGCTTTCAGATACTTCATTTGAACCTATGATTCTTGGTTTCTTCGATTCCTCCGCTTCCATGATTCAACTCTTTATTATTTATAATGTATTTCGGCCATCGTTTCCCTCACTCCCTCTGACCTCATACATTAGGGGGCATCTGTTATAGCTTAAAATGGCACTTCTCCGTCCGTGACGACACTTGCATCGCTTGGTCGCATGACGACACTTCTTGAGATCAAGTTTAGTCACACAACCGGACACTTGTGGATTTAAGGGTCATTATGGACACTGATTATGGTTGAAATTACCTCACTCTTGGCCCATTTGATGGTTATAACCCTTAGGAACATTTTTCCAGACCAAACCACCTCCTGAAAATGATCAGAAAACCCTGTTTTTGGCCATTTTTTCACAAAAACGCTGGTATTCTATGCAAACAGTAGCTTTTTTCCCTTGAAATACTCTACTCTGCTTCATAAAAGTAGAGTACAAATGTTGGTTTGCAATAGAAAAGTAGGGTATTTTCCTGAAACAATCAAAATCTCAAATTTTGGTCAATTTGAGTTAGTTGGGGAACCTCCTGATCGGTTATAACTACTTTTCCTCTCCTTCATTGACTATATAAGGAAGGTAGAAGGGCCATGAGAAGGGACCAAACCCATAATAATGTTATGCTAGAGGAATGGAGACCCTCATTCCCCTCTCTTGTGCCTCGGTTTCTGATAAACCCTAGCACAGTTGATTAGAGGCTGGGATCCTTGGAGAACAGAAGAAGGAGACCTTGAATCTAGGTTTCGTGAAGTGCCAAGCTTGAAGGAAGGTATAATTTTATGTACTTGCTTCATTCATTAATAAAGATCAAATGTTCTTCCCTTTCCAAATATGACTTATTCATGTGTGTCTCAGATTTTATTACAGTTTACTTATCATTTGATGTATTCTTATGTCATGAATATCAGTCTTATATATGTAATCAAATGTATTTGAGAAAGGTATGAAGTTGTTTTTGCAGGTATGGGCACCAAAGCACTGAATAGCATTGAAGAGCAGAGAAGAGAAAGGTTTGGATCAACCTTCTGAGTGAGGTACACATCCTTATAACCCCAATCTCTTTGCTTACTAGTTGTACTTCCAGAACATTTGTATGTCTATCTTTCATCCCTGAAGTTGGTAGTTTCTCCCCTGAACTATAGGTGTATTTCCCTCACAACAATGTCGGATCGGATCATTGGTTATTCGTGATAGATCAGGTAGGTTGAGACTGGCCATGAATGGAAAACTAGCAGAAAGATATGACATAGTCGAACTAGCATGCATTCTAGCCATGGCGGCGATCGTGGGGCCACCTCTGCCAAGTGGCGGGGCAGTGGTGTGTGTCATAATGGGGATCGAGGGACCCCCAGTAAGGGGCGTAGGGATCGTGTAGGAAGGGTCGGTGAGCCCAAGTGTACTACTTGAGACCAAAGGGATGGTATTCAGAACGTATCCGCTAGCGATGGGTATGGATGTAGTAACTGGAATGCTAAGTGTAGGTCCTGTAGATGGTATAGCATGGATGGATGCTGAAATGGTAGTTAAGATAGTGGAGGAACCACTACCGATGATCCCACCAGTAAAGGGGTTGGGATTCATTCCTTCCATGGGGCTAGACGGAACTGTGTATATGGGTAACTCTGATTCATAATCAGAGATAAAATAAGGGGCTCCAGGATAAAGATTCGGCGACGAAGCTGTGTGTCTGTGACGGGCGGTGTCAAGTGCACCGTGCTGGAAGGATAATCCCAGTCGGTGATGAGAGTGTCTTGGTAAATCAATGGTGACAGGTGTAAAAGTGCTGACAAGTTGTGGGAAATAAAATGATAAAAAATCCTAGTGCCACCATGTGTCCAAAAGGAGAGCTCTATATAAAGATGGCACTCAGGCCAACAACAGGCTCAAAAACGCATGCTGCAACAACATGCTACAATAGGTGTAGCAGTAATAAAATGGTTAGAATACCAAAAAGCAGCACTCCTAAAAAATAAAAAAGGTAGACTCACTGATCGAATGGTGGTATAGGAGCATTCAAAAACCTATCTAAAAGATATGAAAGCTCACACAAATCGTATCCCCTGCAGGGTGATGAAATCCACAATCAAGTAATACAAAATGGAGAACTTAGTGTCTAAAGGATATCCCTCTACCGAGAGGGAATCTGGGTAAAAGAGTCCTAGACGAAAGGTAACTAAGATATCGTGTTCATGGCACGTCCGGAAAGGTGTCCCGCAGCTTCAGTTCTTTGGTCGTCGTACACCCGGTATGGGAGCCAACATACACAACGAGAACAAAGATTTGGTGCCCTTCAGTACAGAATGGAGTGTGGTATCCCACTCAGACTTCTGAAACCAATCTTGCTACTTTCCCTCCTAAGGGAGAGGCCCTCCGACAAATCGATATTAACCATACCAATAAATAATAGGGGATTTTGGGTCCCTAAAAGACAACAGCTATGTTGCAAATGTAAATGACAAAGGAGGTGTTGTTTGGATTCCTAACCCCAATTTCCTACCTAGATACAAAATTGTTTTTTTGTTCCCTAAGGGGGGGGTTAAAGTGAGTTTAATTAAATCAATTTTAAGTTTCTCTTGAATTATGGGGAGAGTGTGTGTGCACAAGTGGTGTGTACCCAATATCGCGAGATAGTAAATGCTGAAAGAAACATCTAAGACTGAAAAATAAAACTTTTTTCTTTTGCTTTTCAAATAAAAATACTAACTACTGGAAAAAAAATGCAAATGGTGCAACAAAATATAGACTAATTTCTGCAATATTCTATGTAGAATTTTTTAAAAACAGAATACAGATTTGAATTCTTCTCGAAAAAATAACCGATCTCAATTTCGAGTCCTGGAGGCCAAGATATCTGAGTTTGAAAATGTGTAATTTTTCAGCATATTTCCGTAGGGACGACAAGTTTGGAAATGATATGTCTCCACACTGTGTGATCGGATGGTGACCATATTAGTGTCATTAGATATGGATCTTATAAATGGTGACCAATAGGGCACAAATCTGACTCGAAATGGAGAGATTTGGTAGGGATCATGGCCCAAATCCACAAATCTGCTAAAAATAAAACAAACCAAGCAAGATAAAATGAAAAACAAACGGGTAAGGTATTCGTAGTAAAAATTTTATTGTTATAAAATAAGAGAAAAGTGAAATGGGGAAAATTCCAAGATGATGCAAAAGCAACATATATGTGAAATGGTGAAAAAAAACTTACGAGGTTTCAAAGCATGTATATTCAATGACAATGAAAAACCTATGAAGCATCATGATTCAATGCATAGCAACTTGTATTTCAATATTTTGTTAAATAGGAATTGTTTCTTTTCACAACTTCCATGCCAATTTTTAGTCTATGGATGTTTGGGGTGTTTGTGAATTTATGTATTTTTCATATTATAATTTAATATAGAGCACGAGTGACATAAATACATTAATCCTCATATTTCCAATTTATTCAAAACTATCTTCATCTAAATCCAATAATTTCAAAGGAAATGCATGCCAAGGGCTAAAAATGCATGACAAGTCTTAAGAAATGCATGCCAAGTTGAATTCCCACCAAGTCCTTGAGATGATATGTGAGTGCATTGGATGGTTTGAAAGAAGGTGGGAGGAATAGACTCGTGAATGGGAGTATAAAAATTCTAAAAAACCAAATTACTTTAGAGACAATGTTTTACAACACAACCTAAAAGTGTGAAGCTTAAGTGAAAGTACTTGTTAGTCAATATAGAAGGTGAATGTAACAAGGATATATTTGAAGACCATGTAGAGAAAATTAGAAGTCTAAAGGACAAAATTCGATAGTTGGAATCACTAGAAAGTTCAAGAATCAAAGAGGTTAAAATTCTACCACCCATATCATTTTTGAAGGTTCAATGGATATTGATTGCAAAGGAGATGGAGAGGATGCTATCGTGTAGAAGAATATAGAACAAGCTTAGAAGAGATCTCTTCTATATGATTCCAACGAGGAAATCCAAGCCATATCACCTGGCTAGTATAGAAACAATCTTTGATTTTCTTTTCTAAATGTATGTGAAAGTAATTGTGTTTCTAGGCCAGTTTGTTCTGCTATATACTAGCTAGGTAGATCGTATCAGTTCTAGATTAACACTTTTAAGATACTTGCATTCTTTTTTAAGAATTTTTTTAGACACTAATTTGTTTAAAGGAAATCCTCTCAACCCCATTTTGTATTAAATCCATTGAATGGTTCAACCACAATGTCTTTTTAATATAATCCAATCATTGTTTCAGTTAAAAAAATAGAAAAAAATTGATATGGGCCTCATCCATGAAAAAAATAGATCCAATGGACTAGGTAAGATTTGTCTAGCTACTCTTGAGGTGGGTGAGAAGGCTTGGCTTAAATATCTCTCATCAAAGACACCTCCACCCTCCAATTTCATATCAGATATGCCTCTCAATCTTCTTGATGGAAAATCAAGTTACGGGACAATGGCTTTTAGCATTGGACAATGTCTCAAATCCAGTTCGTTTTTTCTTCTATGGAGTTGTTTAGGGTGACCTAGGGGTGCTAGGTCTCAAGGGGATCCTCTTTAATTCCATATTAAAATCCAAAATTAGGCCTTCATGGGGATTATGGGTAGCTACCAGCAATAAGGTAGAGGCATTGGTGGTTCTTCAAGGATTGCAATTAGCTATGTCTCATGGGGTAACAAAAGCAATAAGGGTTGTAGACTCCTAAATTATCATTCAGTCCTAATACATCACCCCACTTCTCAAAATATTGGTATCAAATATTTCAAGCAGAAATATCTAGCTCTAGTAAAGATATTTGAATTCATTTCCTTCTTCCAAGTCCTTTGTGCCAATAATATTGAGTTCAATCACCTAATAAACATTTGAGTGCAATTTGTCACGTCCCCTTCCATCTAGTCCGATGCCAGGAAGGAAACGTGACCAATCTACCAAGCTTCTTGACACTCTCAGCCCCATTCATTACTAAGAAATGCATGGATAATTAAAACTTCTGTGTGCAATTCATACTCAATAAAAACACAGCGAAATTAAACAAATTTGCATACACACAAACAGTAATGCATCAACATATTCAACTCAAACAAATGGTGAATCAACAGAAAGCAAATCAATCCCAGTCTTAGGCTATGCAAAAGCTTCATATCAACCATATTAAGATATTCATTTCATCTCATTTAGCATGAACAGTTAACATTCAGGATTAACACATTGATGAACACATAATGCAAATAAATTAATCCACAGAGAATACTTATCTTGAAATGCAAATGTCTAAACAACTAGCTACGTGAGAGCAACGTTCCACCCAACCATAGATCTCTGTCCAGCCTATATTATTTCAGCTGAGAGATCACCCCCGAGTTGGGCTGTGTATCCACTAAGGAGGAACTAGACAGGCTCACTCACAGCCATGGATTCACTCAAACAGTAATGCTAAGCCAGCACACAGCTGCGTTTATCAAGCATGCAATAAGAAAATGATGAGGATGCTAAGCCAGTGATCTCAACCACAGAGCTACAGACATCTCAAGCTAAATTCAAGCAATCCCATCCTCTGTTCAAACATCCACACTTGGATTTCTCACCATTCTGGCAACAAATAACTCAATCCCATCACTGGGTTTATGGGCTATAAAAACTGGGTTTTCCAATGGATTTCAAGGTAGTTAATGCTTCCAAATTCGCCCCAAGTTTCATACCTATGGATCCCCCATTGGATTTCACTATCAAATACCAATTCTGGGCGTTTATGGCTCTTCAAAACGTGGGTTGTTTCACAGTTGCAATTTCTGGTTTTTCCCCCTGTTGGGAATTCGTTTGTGGATGGATAATGATGCTAGTAAGTTCCACAAATGGAATGGGGATGAGGAAGAAGCAACTCCCATGAGGTAGAGTGACTTGTGGTACAAGAAAACAGAGCCCATACTTTGCCATACGAATTTCTGGGATGCCCATGCTCCATTGAAGCCATGGACTGAAATCCTCAACCACTTCCTTATAACAGAATTAAATGTCAGCAAGGAAAGTCAAATGGGTTCTCAAGGTGACATATGGCAGCCTATGGTTCAATCTCATATCCCCCTCACCACTCCCTAGTGGATACACATGGCCCCTTCTCATTCATTGCCTCCATAGCCAGTTTTGGTATTTTATTGCATGATGTTTATTTACATCATTTTTACAATGTTCCATGGCTAAATAGCACATGGGTAACGTGATGTCTAATACTTGTCTTTAAATAAAATTCGAGCTTCCACTAGCGGGGCCTTGGCCTTGAGCTCCACGCTAGGAAAACATACATCACATGTATACAATATTTACATTAAAAGCTAATATATCCTAAGGGTCAAAATGGGGTATTACAATCCCCTCCCCCTTAGAATAACACCGTCCTCGGTGTTCCAAG
Source organism: Larix kaempferi (assembly GCA_027924585.1). Taxonomy (NCBI): domain Eukaryota; kingdom Viridiplantae; phylum Streptophyta; class Pinopsida; order Pinales; family Pinaceae; genus Larix; species Larix kaempferi. The sequence continues at coordinate 7,714,190 of BSBM01000431.1, read as the reverse complement.
ACATAGGAATACATATACAATTTACACATGTCCAAAATTTCAAAAACTTTGCAGGTCTGCCCTGCATTCTATCCTTTACTTTGAACTTTCAGAACCAAGTACTTTGACTTCCACGAGCTTCTCCTGCTAGTTCTGATCATACTTCAAGCAGTCTGAATAATATACATAAAATAGAATATGCTCTGCATAGTAATTCTAACAACTAAACTTGCACACACACACACACATATATATATATATATATATATATATATATATATATCAGTCAGGGTTTACAGAACACTTATTCATTTGCAGATGTAGTATTCTTCATTAATGAGGAATGGGGCTCCCTTCTCTGAGTTGACAGTCCCTCGGTTTTCCATCCCAAATCCTTTCGATGTTACATAACTCTCATATGTCTTACTGACATAATCTTTATCATCTCACTCATATTGTTTACCAATCATGCAGTGCAGATGGAACATTATCAAAATATCCAATGACGTTTCACCCGAAACCCATTTCCAATGTATGGGATCTTTCCCATGAAGTTTGGCTTCTGTAGGCCCTCTCTCATGGTCTATTGCAATGTGTTTTCTTGGCACACTTATCAAATAGCCAAACAGTCAGTAACATTTGTCAATAAAATTCAAATCTGATTGTTCCATAACCAATCAATAGCATTAATAATTATTTCAACATGAATTTACAATTCTATCTCCTACAGAAATTGATTTTCTTAGCCATGAGGCTATCCTCATATTGCTTGGCTCTTGTAAGTGGTATCACTTCTCCCGTTATGGTCTTATGTTTGCTGCCATACATGGACATCCACCTACAACATGTCCTCCTGACACAATTTTACATAAGCCAAACAGTCATTAGCAGTTATAAGCAAAATTTCAAATCTGAAAGTTTACAAATCTGAGATTTACAATTCTTCTTTCTAACAGAGCTTCAATTTCTCAACCATGAGATTCCTTCTCATAATCTCTAAATTGAATTTTCAAATCTGCTCCCTACAGAAATTAGATTTGCAACCATGATATTATTCTCATAAACTTAAATGAGAATATTTTCAGATTTTTTCATGCATAAGTTAAATTTCACACCCATGAAAATCTTCTCATAGCCTTTGGCTTTTGCACATGGTAGACTCCAGCCTTCATCATGGACTTACCCACATTGCCATGCCTAGAAAAATCTACCTGAAATATGAAACTTCAATCAGCCAAACACTTTGTAAGTCTCCATGCATATAATATTTCATTGCTGCAACAATCACTGAAGCATTTCCAAAATTATAATATTCCATAATTCAAACACTTCCAGCTATTAACATATCAATATAACAAACTCATTTACTTCACGTAAATCATTATCATACTAAAATTGCAAGGTACAGTCACATAATTTATGCAATTAACTTAAAGCTTTTAAATGCTCATTAATTCATAGCCATATCATTTATACAACTCTATCCTTCCAACAGAGCACTCTGGAAGCCTGTCAATCATGACTACCTTCATGCAATTCTTCCCTTGCATTTATAGCAGCTCATGAAATGATCTCAGAATTATCATTAATTCATCATTGCATCTATTGCTCAATTATAATGAGACATATACATATATCACAATCATGCATGCACACAATACATCTCCTCAGGTGTAGCTACCCACATGCATGCATATTCACAACATTTACTCAAGTTTTTCATATGCATTCACTCAATGCTTAACTACAAGATTGATAAAATCTCTTAATGCACATCCACTCAATGCCACCTTGCATTGTTTCATGAGTACTATGTATTTAAGCATATTATGACTTAATCATGACTATCTCATATAACATGTATTACCATAATCAGGACCACCGATCCTCACTTGCTTTGGTTGTTAAACTCACAATCGACATACTCAAATGGCATGATATAATTTCATATGAATGCATTGATATTCTAAGCAAGTATAGGGTGTAAGGATAATTGCCTTCACTTACGCACACCTCACCATACTCGGTAGGTTAACATTTCCATTCGAGCACTCAATACCACATGCAAACCAAATCAACATAGTTCAAACATAGTCGAAGGGATCTTACCAAATCCTCTTTCAACATTCATGCAATTATGCATCAATAACCATTACCTGCATGGTTGTCATTAACATCACTTGATATTACCTGATCGGTTGGCCTCTTACCAAGGCTACACAGTCATTTTGCTAACCTCATGATCACAGATTTGTTGCACCATCCTTTCTTCATAAGGCTGTTGGCTTCATGCAACAACATCCTCAACATATTTAGCCGTGCTTCTGTTGTCTTTGGGCCTACAACCAAAAACAATCACCAATAGTGATTATCAACCACAATATTTACCGTTAGTGGTTCACTGCATATGTAAAATCTCACTACTTTTATCAATATGTAATGTCATATGCATGCAAAACATATACTCATGCACTGTGCACTGTTTATTAATATGCCAATCAATGCATATTCATGCCACTCATCTAATCTCTTGCATTTTCAGCATTCTCATGCCATATTTTTATGCACATAAAGCTTATAAAATATAAATGCAGTTAGCAAGACAGGTTTAAGGAATTCTACCTTTCCAATCCCTCATCTTTGCATGAAATTCCTCCTCCACATCGTAGCTGATTCGATTTCATGGTATGCTACTTCCAGGCATGCAATTCTAGAATTTGCCCATATTGACAACAATTTTTCCAAACAGCCATTGGCACTTTTCTGCTCCAATTATCTATGATGTATGATAACTTCCTTCAAATTCTGATTATGCACCATTGTTCCCTGTTGGATATGTTTTCCAATGTCTATCCACTTGCTCCATTCCAACATCGGGTGTGGAAACTGCATTACTTCAAAAATGACAACTTTTACCAATAATTCTGCACATTTTTACAGAGTTGTATTTTGGTCCGGAATGCCAACTTCAGCCACCCATAGAAGCAATTCCATAAGGATTCAGAAAAAACTTTTCTACCGGGCGAAGTTAGTCCATATAGCAAGGAACACTTAGCAACTTGCGGATCTCTATTTCGATGTTCCATTCATCTTCTATAAAATTCTAGGTTTGACTACTTTCCACTTTTCACATTTTTCCAAAATTCCAAATTTTGGGCCAAAAATGGCTATTTCCCAAATAGTGCATTTCTGGGAAATCTTTGTCTAACGGAATATGTCTGGTTTAATGAGAATATGAAATGTCGAGCTTAGTAAATTTCTTGATTCCGAATTATAGGGTCACTTTCCACCACTGCAAGCTTTTCAAAATTCCAAAAACGTGGCCCGGAATAGTGCTTTTCGACCTTCTTGCACACTCCGACTCCACATCCTTTGAAGTTTGGCTCCAAAACTCCAAACTTAATACCGTGCATGTTCCATGACCGCCCCATATCAGTTTCGGCTCAAACCGACCTTCTGTCAAGCGTCGGGACACTGATTTGTAAAAGCCATTCATTCTGATTTTATGCTAAATCGGAGCATAATGGGCTTGGGATCTTCACTGCTTCATTCATGGCCTCCGTCAATGACCTCAAAATGCCCCTGAACTCATCAAATTCCGACCTTGCATGCTCCTATTACCCAAAAATCAATTTTCGGGCTCTATACTTTTTTTTTTTCGAACTCGAAAGCCGAAACCCGACACCCGAAACTGCAGGTTCGGGGGAGGTCAAGTTGCGGTCACAGGGATGTATCCATCCCGCAACCCAAAACCTGAAACCCAAAACTGCGGGTTCGGGAATTCAAGTCGCGGTCATGGGATGTAACCATCCCGCAACCCGAAACCCGAAATTGCGGGTTCAAAGGTCAAGTTGCGGTCACGGGAATATAACCATCCCGCAACCCGAAGCCCGAAACTGCGGGTTCGGGAACTCAAGTTGCGGTCACGGAATGTAACCATCCCGCAACCTGAAACCCGAAACTGCGGTTCGGGATTGCGAAAACTGGAACGCGCAACTTCAAAACTTTGTGTCCCCGCAACCTGAAACCCAATATCCCGAAAGCCGAAAATTGCGGATTCGGGATTTCAGAAATCCAAACTCAATTTTTGAAAATTCGCGTTCCTGAAACCCGAAACTCGACATCCACAACCCTGAAACGCTTCCGGCCCTGCGACTTCTGGGGTCCATAACTCTTTCGTCCCTTAGCCAAATGGGATGAGTCTGGTACTGTTGGAAAGCTCTTGGAGAGATCTATGCATCTATGTGATCCTCTTCCACACCCTAGAAATCTGACCCTGCCATTTTTCCAATAACAAATGCCGCCCCAACTTCACCAATACTGCGTTACAACATTCTGTCACTTTCCTGTAATTCAGAGTTTGGCCCAAGCAACCCAAGTGCTGCGAGCTGAGCTCTGATACCACTCTGTCATGTCCCCTTCCATCTAGTCCAATGATAGGAAGGAAACATGACCAATCTACCAGGCTTCTTGAGACTCTCAGCCCCATTCATTATTAAGAAATGCATGGATAATTAAAACTTTTGTGTGCAATTCATACTCAATAAAAACACAACGGAATTAATCAAATTTGCATACACACAAACAGTAATGCATCAACATATTCAACTCAAGCAGATGGTGAATCGACAGATAGCGAATCAATCCTAGTTTTAGGCTATGCACAAGCTTCATATCAACCATATTAAGATATTCATTTCATCTCATTTAGCATGAACAGTTAACATTCAGGATTAACACATTGCTGAACACATAATGCAAATAAATTAATCCATAGAAAATACTTATCTTGAAATGCAAACGTCCAAACAACTGGCTCTGTGAGAGAAACATTCCACCCAACCATAGATCTCTGTCCAGCCTATATTCTTTCAACTGAGAGATCACCCCCGAGCTGGGTTGTGTATCCACTAAGGAGGAACTAGACAAGCTCACTCACAGCCATGGATTCACTCAAACGGTCATGCTAAGCCAGCACACAGCTGGGTTTATCAAGCATGCAATAAGGAAATGATGAGGATGCTAAGCCAGTGAGCTCAACGACAGAGCTACAGACATCTCAAGCTAAATTCAGGCAATCCCATCCTCTGTTCAAACATCCACACTTGGATTTCTCACCATTCTAGCAACAAATAACTCAATCCCGTCATTGGGTTTCTAGGCTATCAAAACTGGGTTTTTCAATGGATTTCCGGGTAGCTAATACTCCCAAATTCCTCCCAAGGTTCATACCTATGGATCCCCCATTGGATTTCACTATCAAATACCAATTCTGGGCGTTTATGGCTCTTCAAAACGTGGGTTGTTTCACAGTTGCGATTTCTGGTTTTTTCCCATGCTGGGAATTCGTTTTTGGATGGATAATGATGCTGGTAAGTTCCACAAATGAAATCGGGATGAGAAAGAAGCAAATCCCATGAGGTAGAGTGACTTGTGGTACAAGAAAACAGAGCCCATACTCTACTATACGAATTTCTGGACTGCCCATGCTCCATTGAAGCCATGGACTGAAATCCTCAACCACTTCCTTACAACATAATTAAATGTTAGCATGGAAATTCAAATGGGTTCTCAAGGTGACATATGGCAGCCTATGGTTCAATCCCACAGCCCCCTCACCACTCCCTAGTGGATACACATGGCCCCTTCTCATTCGTTGCCTTCATAGTCAGTTTTGGTATTTTATTGCATGATGTTTATTTACATCATTTTTACAATGTTCCATGGCTAAATAGCAAATGGGTAACGTGATGTCTAATACTTGTCTTTAAATAAAATTCGAGCTTCCACTAGCGGGGCCTTGGCCTTGAGCTCCACGCTAGGAAAACATACATCACATGTATACAATATTTATATTAAAAACTAATATATCCTAAGGGTCAAAATGGGGTATTACACAATTGAATAAGGTGTTCATATGGATTGCGGGAAGGGCACTAAATTCAATTCCCTTACCATGATATCCAAGATATTAAACATTATAATATCCTTTATGCACAAGTATTATCGCATTCAAGATCAAATGAATGTGCATCTAAAGCCTTCCTTTGAGATCAAATCTCAACTCTTTTGCACAACAATAAAGTAGAATATGAACCTCTCCTAGTATTTATTATCTCTCGTGTGTAGTTTATATTTCTTGTCTAAAGGATTCTGGAGGATAATTGTTCCACACCCTCTAGTATAAGGCCTTAGCATTGTAACGCCAATGGCCTAGCATTCTGTTGAAGGAATGAGAACTCTAGAAAGATAACAACTAGGGTGGTTTGGTTTGCAGTTTATGTTATGCAACAAATTTACAAAAAGAGCAGAAATAGACAAAAGATAGGACTCCACACCTTAATAATTAAGCACATAGATGAAAATCAATCCACTTAGAGGGGGAAACCTCCTTATACAATGTATTGAGTACACAAGACAAGACAAGACAAGATGTTCCAAATGAAAATGTCTCATTTCTATATATAGGAGACTAAGAGATACAATTCCAACTAATTGACCGAAGCCAACGTAACTAATATAACCATATTAATGATAATTACAACTAATGGCCCAAGCTGACATTAGAAATAATATAATGTGACCCATATAAGAACAAATGTGCCCACATTTAGGACTTGACATGCCCCTCCCCTTCAGACAAGTGTTGTCCTCAACACTTGGTTAGTTGTGGATGCTTATATATGAAGGACTTATCTCCCCATGTTGAATCTTCAATTGGTAATTTCTTCCACTTGATGAGGTAATCCTTAATATCCCGATTCCGTAGTTGCTTGGTTGTTGTGTCAATGATTTTTTCAGATTCCAATATGAATTTTACTTTTTCATCAAGTTTCGGTAGGATTGTTTGAATGTGAATCTTGTCTTCGATTACCTTCTTTAAGCAAGAAACATTGAAAATTGGATGTACCCTTGAAGACGAAGGGAGCTCCAATTTGTATGCCATACTACCAATATTTTGCAATACTTTAGAAGGACCATAGTACTTGGGTGCCAATTTACTGTCCTTATTTAGGTTCTTGAGGGACATCTATTTTTAAGGTTGTAGCCTCGTAAATACCCAATCCCCTTCTTCGAAACTTATTTCACTGTGATGTTGATCTGCTTGTTGTTTCATCCTATTTTTTTACATATCCAGGTTGTCTTTCAATATTTGGAGAACTTCTTGATGGTGCTCTATGTGATCTTTCACAACTTGAACTTTAGATCTTCCTTTTAAGGGATATGTGATAGATGGAAGCTGGTACCCATAAAGTGTCATGAATGGAGACATTTTTTATGCTGTATGGAAGGAACTATTGTACCACCATTCTACTAAGGACAACCATTTCACCCATTGTGTTTTTTTATCAGATGCAAAGCAATGAAGATAATCTTCCAAAAATTTGTTCACTATTTCAATTTTCCGATCAAATTAAGGATGATAAGATGAACTACGGGCCAACTGGGTACCCAAACATTTCCCTACTGGCACATTTCGCATATTACCTCGTTCATCCTTTGGGATTCTCACAATCTTCCTAAAAATGTAAAATGACATTAAACTATTTTTCTGTTGATATGAAACATAAATATGATAGAATTAAAATTATTGAATGAATGAAGCTTTGTAATAGTTATAGATACATATTCTACATAAACATGTTTATGAATATTACTTTTTGAATGATTTTTTTTGTTGTTGTATGTTTTTGCTATTGCAAGCCTGACATGTCTCATTGACCATTGCTTTGGGAATGCCTCCTTTCATTTACATATGACCTGATTCTTCAAATGATTTGATTGGTTTCTGTATTGTAAGTGAAAAGTATGTATGTACATTCTTTCCACTAAATCCCTCATAGTATTATAAAATTCTTTGCCCCTTGTATTAATTTTCAGCACCACTCCAGATGAGCTAAGGACCAATTGATCATAATTTGCATATTTCATAATTTGTTTCTTATGATGACATTGAATTATGTTGTTGTCAGTCCCTGCATAACATTCAACATATGTGAATTACATTATTTGAAACATATCAGTGAATATTCTTAAGTAGATCATTACTCAAATTTCAATGAATAATTCATATTTTTTTTTCACTTGATTCATCCCTCTACAACTTTTCCATCAACGTTTTGCGCTCTTCTGCACTTAGTTTGGTAAGAATATTATTGAGCTTCCTCATTTTTTTGCTCTGCATGTCACACATTAACCAATACATATTAGTTAAATTTACAAATAATTCAAACAAATTAATTTAAATACATAAATAAATTAAAATCACTTACCTTCTTCATAATTCTGGATGTGCTCCCATCATGTTGATTAAAGTTGTTGTTCATTGAACTCATAGCATGAATTTTCTATCAATAAAAAACATGTACCATTAAATACAAAAGCTATCAATATATTATTTGAAGAAATTACAGACCTTCAAAATATGACAAAAAAAATATTAAAAAAGAATAAATCTGATATCGGTGCACTTGAATACATGAAACGCCTCGGTGTGTCAGTAACAAAAACACATTGGTGCGTTAAATTAAATAGGATGCACCAGGAACAGAGAATCGAGATACAAAAATTGACTTTTGCGTTTTTGTAAAATAATAAAAAATGACGCGACACAGGTCATATCAGGTGCGTTATAGTAAATGTGACACACTGGGAACAGAGAGCCAAGACATGAAAAATGACTTTTGCATTTTTATAAAATAATAAAAAATGAAGCGACGCGGTTCATATCCAGTGTGTTATATTGATGGACGCACCAGTGTGTTCATGTAATACAAACACACCGATTTTTATGCATGACTTTTTTAATTTAAAAAAAAAACTTAGCAGGGCTGACATGGTTCTGGATTCGACCAAGAAAGTGGCCCCATATCACCCTACGCTTTCTATATATAATCACAAGCTCAATAAATCCAAAATCCCTAAAAGGTGAAATCGTAATTCTGTAGTAAAAATAAAGGGATTTAAACCCTAATATAAAAAATTTCATCCACATAAAATGAAAAGAAGCAGCAAGAAAATAAGGGTTGCAACATTGAAGGTAAGTATGAAGGTTTTTTTTCTAAATCTAGTTAAACTCTAAATAAGGTAATAAAATATACATTAATATTTACATGCTTGAAATTTCTATTATGGAGGGTTTTGTTTGATTCACCATACCTAACAAATTTCGACCCTCTCAACTCCTTCCACGTAAGTCTCTCTTCCAAAACTCTCCCCTGAAATTTTCAGTAAAACAGTGAGTTAATGTTTAGGCTTTTGGCTTTTAAACACTATTTAGATTTAATTTTTGAACTTAAAATTGACACCCTTTTTTTAATTTAGGGCAAAAAGGGTTTGTGTGATTTTTTAAAATTTTGATTTTAGGCATTTTCGATGTGCATGTTGTCAAGTCGCACCTATTCATACATAAGTAAAATGCATTGTTTTAACAACAATTTAAAAAGCTGTATGGCGGCACGTGTAAATTTCGAACGTATCGGTGCGCTTATGTGTAGTAAACGCATCGTAATGAATTATTTTGTAAAAAAAATGCATGTAGAAACAGCTACTACCAAATGTAGCGGATATTTTCCACTGAGGGGGCTTTTTCGGATGTTCTTCAATGGTGCGTTTATATCCGTTACACACCGGTTCATTTTGTTTATGTGAGCGCACTGGTGTGTTTAGATATGAATAAACGCACCTGTTTAATTTGTAAATTCTTTGTTTTTATGTGGCCACTTAAAATTATATATTCATCCCAGATGTTCTTTTAGTATTTAACCACACCAATTACAATATTTCATAGTAAATATATGTTGCTTAAACTCACCTTATTCTTACAAAATGGTTTCCAAACTATATTGGAAGTTAGATTGTGATATAGTTCTTCAAAATATCTTAGGACTGTAGAGACGTATATTGATTGTTTATTTGTATAAAATGTAGGAAGAAAAGTTTGCATTATCAAATGGCCAATTATTCAAATTCCAACTCATACCATCTTGTTCAAAGTTCGACGAGTTCTCCCTTTCCATCCCTGGTAAGTTTAGGTTTTATTTATATTTTGACTACTTATTTGAACTTATGTTACTTATCCATGTGAATCTGAATATCAATTTATTCTATATTGCAAGATCACAATTCAATTCGAGTTCGGATTCAAAAGACATTCCACCAGTTTCAAAACCTCGGAAGGTATTATCAGGAGCAAGATACCACAAGCAGTTCGTGGATGGAAATCGGCAGTCGCTTTACCCCGCCAATTCTAACATGCCATATTCAAGTTTCCTTCCTGGTTCATCAATGGTAATTCGTCGTGAGATGGAACTCTTTTATGACACCCCAATAGTTTGTGGTTTTTCAATATGTCAAGGGTTGAATGAGAACCCTCAGTGTGTCACACTCACCCATTACACCAATGATATATTACCTAATGTCGATGGTCTAATACCCCCTACTACAGTAAAAAATCCAATAGGTGATATAGAAAATACATGTAGGAACACTTCCCTATGCTCATTTTTTAAAAAGTTGGAAGCCAAAACAACTATGTCTCATCCTAAATTGATGAACCCCTCTGCTTATGTTCAATCATCTAAAAGTTCTAGTGATCCACAGTATGATATGAATGCCACCCAGCCCATCTCTACTAGAAGATCCAAAAAGTTGTATGAGTTCAGATCAAAACTATCCAAGTACACACCGAGGTCCATCCAATTGTTGGAGGGTAGCGATGATTTCTCCCTTCCTGTGAATTTTGCAAAGTAAATATCAAACTTCTTACAACCACGCTTTATATGGTGCTTGGTCGTCTTCTCTACCTATGCCTGATGTTGGAACTAAATTCTCCTTTTGTGGTAATTGTTTTATGATTACCAAGTCTAACATAGATGCTACAAATCTTGGGTTGTTTATCCTTTCACATGTACTTGTTCCTCCCAAACAGTTAGTAGCACTTATCCCATTTTCTGGTCCTATCTATTGTCGATATGATTACTTGAATATTGTTAAATACAAGCACAACATTTCCATGTATAGTATGTGCATGAATGGTTATCTTTCTGGAAACTTTAACATAAAGAACCTATTATATATAGATGGTTGTCCACGCACTCATGGAAACATTGTAGGGTTCATAAATAGTTCTAGGTGCTCTTTATTTTCTCCAAATTGTTCATTTGAGGAACACTTCAATGACCAAGAGTTCTTTATGAAAATGAAAGAATCCATATTTGTTGGTGTACATGCAACACATAGTTTGTCTCTTGGTGACGAGTTGTTAATAAACTACAACTTCCATAGACCGCCAACCACTTGTCAGAGACACCTTGCATTGGGATTACATTTAGATGCTCACTTGGGGCATAAGACAAAAAAATTGATTAATTATATTTGTTAATTTTCAATAGGTTCATTTTAATGTATTGCTCAATTTTAAATTATGTTTTATAAATTGTTAATTTAATTTATAAATTCAATTTGAAATTGTGTTGCTCAATTTTAAATTTTCATATTTTATGTGGAATTGATGTAAATTTATCGCCTGCTTTATAAATTGTTTGAAATTTAACATTTTCTATTGAAAGTGATTCCGGTGCTTCTGTAATAATTCTTTTCTATAATGCCAGATTAAACCAATTGCATTGTGCTTACTAACATCATTGATGTAATGTTCAATATTTTTGAAATCGAGATTCTGATGATGAGTGACCTGCCTACCATCTTCCGTTTCACCCCAATACAATGTCAAATCGAAAGAAGGCTAAAAAAAGAGTGCAAATTGGAGAGGAAGCATACCAAGCATGGTTGAATCAACCACCTATTTAATTTCGACTGTGTCCATCCTCACCAATCAGGAATGCCTATAGTAAAAGTAGTTCTTCACATGTTGACAATGGAGGGAATGAAGTAGAGGTTGGTATGGATGAGTTATTACAACAAAGGAGTGCCCTTGGATGCAATGTTGTTCCAAACATTCCAGGATAATGAGATAAGGGATGACGCTAATATTATTGAGGCCTTCTTAGAAAGCCTTAAATCGGCTTCCACCACACCTCTATTTGGATTTGGTCGGTCAAAGTCTACACAGTTGGGGACAACAATGTTACTATACAACTTGAAAACATAGTATGGCATGTCAGACGCATGTTTCTCAGCAATGTTGAGGTAACTGACCATCAACTACATTATATTTTGAGGAATCCTGTGACACAATCATCATTGAAAATGGTCAATTTTATGAACGTTAAATGGCATTTTACATTTTTATTTCCCACTAACTGTAGGTTATTCATAGTTAAGGTACTTCTGAATGATAATGTCTTTCTCGGAAGCTACACGGAGGCAAAACAAATGTTGAAAATGTTGGGTGTAGAGTACATATCTTATCATGCGTGCCCCAATGATTGTATTCTATATAGAGGCAAATATGCAGACAAAGAGATTTGTCCAAAATGTGGGCATGACATATACAAAGAATCGAATAACAAGGCTAAAGAACATGGTCCTCCTCATAAGATATTGAGGCACATGCCCATAATCCCAAGGATTCAAAGGCTCTTTCGTTGCAAAGAATTAGCTATGCTGCAGCGATGGCCTGCATCGAACTGAAGCAAGGAAGGATTTATGTGAATCCCAATAGATTCAATAGGCATGAAGCATATAGAGGATACATGGCCTGATAAATTCAAGGATGAAGTACGTAGCCTCCGATTGAGCATAGCCATTGATGGTGTCAACCCATATTCCCAACCAAACAACATCTATAATGTTTGGCCAGTAGTAGTGATCAATAACAATACCCCCCCATGGTTTTCCATGAAGAATGAACATATTATGATGGCTATTATAGTCCCTGGTAAAAGACAAGTGAAGAATATGGATGTTTACCTACAAGCATTGATCGATGAATTCAAGGAATTATGGGAAGGGATATAGGTATATGATGTGTCGAGACCCATCCCATCACAGAGGAGTTTTACATTGTATGGAAAATGTGCATACACCACACATGATTATACGGGGTTAGGTGTTTGCTCAGGTAAATATGTTGTTTTATTTGTTTTTATATTCAAAGCAATAATTTTTTACATATTTAATTTGGTGTGACTGTCTTCATCTTCAACAATAATGTGCTCTCTTTACTATAACATCGCAGGCCTTGTAACAAAAGGCTATTATGGATGTAAATGTTGTGGACCTTCTATGAAGGCTAGGTGATACAAAGACCTACAAAAGTCAGTAAACAAATTCTCTAAGGTATTCCTCCCAGAAAACCACTCTTATAGAAGAGCAAAATGTGCTTTCAATGGTAAACGAGAGAGAACCCAAAGGCCTGCAATAATGACATTGGCTAACTAGCTTAGGGAATATGACAGAGAAAATGAGAAGGAATACACAGAGATGTTCGATTCAAATGTGAAACCTGTAATCGATGATCTTGAATTCTTCAACACCTGTCATGTTGAGAAAATTCCCACGGGGATGAAAAGGAAAACAATATTTTATGAGCTCACATATTGGGAGCATCTTAAGATTGCATGCATATATTTAAAAATGCTTCATGTTCTTTGTGGCATCACGTATCATCCAAAAAAGTGACAAGATGAAAGTCAGGAAAGACCTTATTTCTTCAAATACTAAAAAGAAGCATTGGCCAAGACAAGAAAATAAAGGAGAGGTTGGCCCCTCTTTTTCATTTAAAAAAGGTGATGTATTATGTATTTTGAAGAAAGATTATCTTAATTTGTAAAAATAAGTTATATTGGGCATGAAGGAACCTTATTTTTATGGGTCTACTCTATGACATTTCTTCACTACGTCAGACAAAAAGTTGTCAGGTTTGAAATCACATGACCATCTCAACCTTCTAAGGGTACGTATAATGCCCAAAAATTGTTATTACTATTTATTTATATCTTTTTCTACTAAAGTTAAAATGAAATTAACTTTTTGTGTTTACTTTGTAGTGTCATTATCCATTGTTCATGCATGGGTGCATGAACCATGACTTTCGCGATGACTTGCGGTGTGCCATATCTAGACTATCTGCATTTGTACGATTCATCACATCAAAGGAGATTTACATCGCTAGCATTCCATGGTGACGTGAAGAGATAGCAGAGATTGTTTGTATATTTGAGAAGGAACTGTCGTTGAGTTTAATGGACTTACAGGTTCATATTCTAATTCACCTAGTCGATGAGGTTGAATTAGTCGGGGTGGTCTCCTGTCGCTGGATTTTCTTCTTAGAGAGGTTCATGAAAAAAGTGAAGGGATTTGTTCGACAAAGGGAAAAACCCGAGGGGTCTATGGTGGGGGGGTACATAGCATATGAGTCATTATATTATGCCAGTGAGTACATCAAGCAAATCGACAGAACACCAGGCATAGTGATTTGGGATGACGAACGTGATGAGGAAAGAAGGGAAGGGGAGGTACTGGAAATGAATGGAAAAATGTGCATGATAAAGAGTAAGTCACTTATATTTTGATCTTCAATTTTCCATATAGTAACTATTCACAACAAACTTCATACTATATTTGATCCCATACATACTACATGTAGTTTTGTTTTCATTAATAAACAGAAAATTCAGAAATTGATGCAATCAATAAATTCATTCTTTACAATGCATAGGCAACACAGTCATGGGTCGCATTGTATGAAGAGAAGAGGAGGAAATGGTACATTGACATAAAAGAATTCAGGAAGTTGCACGGTAGAAGCATGCTTTTTCCATATCATTTAAAAGAAAATATGCCAATGATCTGTCCCAATAGTTGGGTTGCAGACCAAGTCAGAGAGAAATATGGTGCATCCGTTCGTTACCCTCCCAAAGAGGAGGATGTGCTACATTGGGATCGGATGCAACAACTTGATAATAAAATATTTATGTACATAATTTCTAACTTTATAGTGCAACTTTGAATTATAACATTTATGTTTAATATATTAATGGTTGGGTTAAAAGAGATATGGCATCATAATTTGTTAACTTTTCTTACAAGTGCATTCCTTCCCATCTATGTGGGCTTATGGACATCATTTCCGCACTGAGGATGTTGATGATGGGCGTGTTATACAAGATTGTAGAATGGAAGTCGAGTTCAACCAATATATTCATGCTAGCCACCGAAATCCAAACTTGGTAGGAGGGATGTTGGGTTATGTCGAAAAGATACAAGAGATCATTCAAGTGGACTTCACATATTTCCAATGTGTTATTTTTAGGTGCAGGTGGTGGGACACATTCGACGGGAATAATGTAAAGGAAGATGGTGATAGTGGTTTGATATGTATCAACTCTAGAAAGATGTGGAATAAAAGTAAGGAGCCTTATGTTTTCCCAAAACATTGCAGCCAAGTGTTCTTTCACCCAGATGTGTTGGGTAGAGATTGGTGGTTCATATTAAGACACGATCCTAGATCTAAACATGTTTCTAAGAAAAACAGTGCTAGCATGCCAACCGAGGAAGATAATGAGGGTGATGGCAATGGAGAGTGATATGTACATGTTTTATTTCATCATTTTCATATTAAGATATCAGTTTGTTACTTTTTTTTTTAACAAAAACAGTTATAATTTGTATTAAAAATCAGTGAGATAGTCATTGGAGCAGTGACATTAGAATAAAAGAATCTTGTTCGGACTTTAGAAGGAATCTAAGCGAAAGAAAAAAAATAATAATAATAAATCATACCATAATCAATTTGATCCTGCTCCAAGCGCCACACAAGATGTCCCAAGGCAGCAATCGAATCTCCCAACTAAGAAATCAGACTAAATTCCATTAATCTTCGTCAACACCATTCCTTCTAACTAAGTGAGATCCATGGGATGTCTGCTTGATGTTCAACCAATGTGAAGGTCTGATCCACAGGGGATAGCGCTGGAGTGCACCAGATAATTCGTTGATTAAGAATTGTCCACGCCTTAGACAGATTGTCCACCCACGATTTAAGGTTTCTCCACCTATCCATAAAAAGCAGCTTGTCCACCTACAAATTGTCCACGCCTTAGAAAGTTTGTCCACCTGCGATTTAAGATTTCTCCACCTGTCCATAAAAAGAAGCTTGTCCACCTGCGATTTCTCCACGCCATCATCTAGATTATTACTAGATCATGCATGATGGTTCCTATTCAAAGTGATGAAGTTCTTAAAGGATGGTGAAGGTGTTGATAGTCCCACTAATTTTCAGAGTCCCTTTGCTCAGAGGGGCTGCTTCATCAGCAGCTCGATCCGCATCTCCATTGAGATTTTGCAAAATGTGTAAAAACTCAATTCTTTGAAAGAGTTTCACGAGAGTCTTGATTTTCTTGAGGATATGCCTGAGTCTCATATTATTGGGTCAGTTGTTGTTAATGAGTGCTTGGATCACCCTCCTTGAATCGCCAAAGACATTAATTCCTCTGATTTTCCTTGTCTTAGCTTGATATATGCCTTTCCATAGAGCTAAGGCTTTCGCAATATTATTAGTGTCTTCACCAAGTCCCCAGGAATAATGAAGTTCAAGAGAACCATTGGGGCCTAGTAGCACCTCTCCTCCTGCATCTTCCCCTGGATTCCCTTTGGAAGCCCCATCAAAGAAAAGAAAGTGCCCCTTCAATGACTTCTGCCACCATTTAAAGCTTAAAGCATCCTTCCTTATTTCCCACTTTTCCATATTGATAGTAGCAGGAACAAAAGCGTGAGGGGAGGAAAGGATTTTATTCATCCAATCTTCTTCATCCCCATTCAACATAATTTTATTCTCCTGGATTGGAAGAGAGTTTAAATAGTCTCCCATCAAGGCATGAGCTTTCGTAGCCACATGGGATGCATGAGAAGATTTATTTCTGTAGATACGGGCATTTCTTTCCAACCAAAGTTCCCATAGAATAAATTTAGGGAGAACTAACCAGCAGGATTTTATCCTTTCTTTTTTGTTTAGTGAATAGAGATATAGTGAGGCCCACTCACTTAGAAGTGAACGAAACTGCTCTGGAAGAGCTAGCTGAGTCGACCAAGAGCCCAGGGCATGTGTCCAGACCCCTGCTGAAAAGAGACAATTGAGCAATAAGTGATCTGTTGTTTCTTTTGACAGCAGACAAAATGGGCATCTCGTCGAACTATCCCAACCTCTTTTTTTGAGGTTTTCTCCAATTAGTATACTATTGTGGGCCAACGTCCATATGAATAAATCGACTTTTGGGAGGCTTTTGAATCTCCAAATTTCTTTCCAGGGAGTTGGGTTGATAGGGGGCATTTGGAATAGCTTTGATCTACTTGTAACCTTCAGCAGCTGTATAAAATCCATATTTTGATCCCCATCCACACGTGTCCTTCAACTTAGATGCTACAGGGGTCTTCCCATGAAGGTAGGAAATCAGAGTATGTTCTTTGTCGATCAGATGTTTTCGACAATGTGGAATTTTCCATTCCTTCCATGACTTGGAGTTGTCCTCATTCCAAACGGAGATGTCCCAAAGTGTGGTGATATTGAGTGCTTTGTAATGGATTTTTAGGTTGGAATTATTTAATAATGAGTCCAACGTAGTCCCTCCAAGAATTGAGTCCTCCCAAATATGATTTTGTTTCCATTCCCCAGAATCCAGGTTAAGAGAGGCTGGAAAAACCCAAAGGATTTTTGACAGATGTTAAAAATCGGGGAACCTTTCCTTACCTTTGGCGGATTATCGAGGAAGGTTGTGCATGGTCCAGTATAGTATTTCTTCCATAGCGCATGCTTTCTCCAAGTTAACTTCCCTGTAACCAAATTCCAGAGCTGCTCCCCCCCAAGAGCTATATTTTGAGCTTTGATATCTCTGATATGGAGGCCCCCTTCTAAAATCGGCTTGGTGACTTTTCCCCAGCTAACCAAATCCATATTATTTTCACTGTTTTTACCCCCTTTCCATAAGAATCTTCTTAGGATTGCTTCCATTTTTTTTATGAATCTGATTGGGGCCAATAGGATTGAGCTTGGAAATATTGGAATGCTGAGTAGAACTTATTTTATCAGAACCAGCTTCCCGACTTTGTTGAGCCACTTTGCTCCAAGTGTTCATTTTGTTCTTTAGCTTGTTGAGAAGAGGAGTCCAGTGATCGGATCTTATGTTTACTCTAGATATGGGGATTCCTATATATTTAAAAGAGTTCCATTGAGTCTTCCCCTCCATTTCCATAATTTTGGTAATGTCCGTCATTTCTATATTGGTGCAATTCCACCCATATATTTGGCTTTTTATGTAGTTTATCTGACTACCCGAAGCTTCCTTGTAGAGATCGAGCTCCCTTTTGATTCTCCTAGAATTAATTTTACTAGATACTCCCAATAGGAGCGTGTCATCTTCGAAGTGAGCATGGTTGATCTCTTTAACTCCACGTGTAATTCTGATTCCCAAAAGTTCTTCTTGGATTCGACAATGCTCTAATTGAAAGCTAAGGACTGAAGCTTGTATAGCATACAGCAGAGGTGACATCGGGAAGCCTTGGCGCAGCCCTCTGGTGGCTTGGAAGAAGTCATCAGCTCACCCATTGATCAACGGGGCTATCCAAGGGGAGCCTATACAAGCCTTTACCCAATTGATGAAGTCTGGGGCAAATCCGAATTGGAGCATTACCTGAAACAGAAAGTCATGTCATACCCTATCGAAAGCATTTGCTAAATCTAATTTAAAAATCATACTTTTGTCCCCTCAATGGTTGCTTGAGTGGATAGCTTCTTGTACGAGGATGATGTTATTAGCAATGTTTCTGCCTTTGATGAACCCCCCTTGGTTCTCTAGAATGATGGCAGGGAGTATGTCTTTGATTCGGTTAGCTATTACTTTTGTAATGAGCTTATATCCAATATTGCATAGTGAGATTGGTCGGTATCGGTCAGAGGAGATGGATCCTTTTTCTTTAGGGATCAGTGCTGAGAATGTTGAGTTTGTGCTCCCTTCGATCTTATGACATTTTTGAGATTTTAAGACCATTCTATGTAAATCTTTTTTGATGATTTGCTAGCAGGATTTTATGAATCTGGCAGTAAAGCCATCCGGTCCAAGGGCTTTGTCTGGTTCCATATTTCACAGGGTTGTATTGATTTCTTTTCTGGTTACCAATGCCGTAATTTTTTGGTTGATATCCTGCGTTATAAGGGTTGCGACTAGTTCAATAATCTGCTTGCTTCTTTCATCCTGAGTTTGAATATTGTATGAATACAACTCTTTGAAGTGGAGATGAGAAGCATGTTTAATTTCGTTGAAGTCATTTATGATCTGGTCATGACTTTGAATTTCTTTAACCGAGTTATACTGCCTCCTTGCTTTATTTTGTTTGTGCAAATAACTGGTGTTCTTGCCGCCGGCCTGAAGCCAAAGGTTTCTAGATTTCTGCCTCCAATAGTCTTCCTCCTCTTGACAAGCAGCGTGTGGCTTCCTTTGAAGCTCCAGTTCATGTTCCATATTCTCATTGGTGATTGGACTTTCTTCCAACAGAATTTGGTGATTTTCGAGCTAGATTTGGGCTTCCATACTCTGATGTGAAGGGGGTCTTATGTTTTTGGCCCAAATCTTTATTTCTTTTTTGCGGCACCTTAGTTTTTCTTCCCATACATAAAAAGGTGAACCTAAAATTGGTCTCGACTAGACTCTGAGGACAATCTCATGGAATCCTTCCTTCTGGTTTCAAGACGGGATGAATCTGAAAGGAATTGGCCCCAAATTTTTGTCTTTGGAAACTACTAGAAGAATAGGCTTGTGATCATATACATTGAAAGGAAGAATTTTAGAGTCGACATCCAATCCGAGAAGGAGAAAGGAGTTGTGGACTAGAAATATGTCCAATCTACTAGAAATATGTCCAATCTAGCGACAATGTGTCCTGGGCCCATTCTCTTGTTCGTCCAAGTGAATTTACCTTTGGTGGGATTAATGTCTTCAAGCTCCCATTCATGCATGAGATCTTCCACTGTTTCCTGAAACTAGTCTCTTACAATGGATCCCCCTCTTTTTTCCCCGAGGGACAGAGTTAAATTTAGATCTCCAGCTAAAACAATATTCTCCAATTGATGAATTCTAAGGTAGTCTTGAATGAGATTCCAACAATCTTTTTTTTACGGAGATAAGATTCATAACATAAATTTTAAATAGGAAGATCTAGAGATCTGACTCCTTGTGGAGGATTTTAGTGTAAATCTAGTGAATGCAAATGTTAGAATCCAAAAGCTCAAATTTTTCCTTGTCCCACAAAGTGCCTAAACCTCCAGAGGGTCCTCTTACACTGACTGTTATTCCGTGTCCCTTTTTCCAAAAAAAATCGCTTGTTTGGAGGAAGTCTAGTTCCTCCATTTTAGTCTCCTGGATAAGTAGAATGTTCGGGTTTGATATGTGAAGAAGATATTTCATAGATTCTTCCTTGGTTCTACTTCCCAACCCCATACAGTTCCATGAGACTACCTTCATCGCTTACTTTTTTGGAATGGACAAGGCCCATTTGGAGGGGTGCCCCTTGTATCTTGCGCTACATGTGTTTAACATTTTTTCCAAGGTGGGTTGGGAGCCCTGGAGATTCTCTTTGTAAGTGGCCCTTTCTCTTCTTTCCTTTCTCGATTTCCTTCCTCGTGTAACTTGTTGAAAGGAGTTTTGAGATGATTCTATTTCTCCTTCCTCTTCCTCTGTGTCTTCTTCCTTTGTTTCTAGTTCATGGATATCCATTTTTTTGCCTTGTTCCTGAGGGGACGATATTTCCTTGTTATCTTGATTTTCCACCTCTGCGAGCATTATGTTTTTTCCTGAGGGATCGTCTGGAGCACTGGCCTCAATCTCTTGATTTCCTAGCACTTCAAATCTGTTTCCTTTCGGGATTTTTTCCTTCGGAAATTCCTGTTCCTTTCCATATTTGGTTGTGGGAGGGTTAGGAGTGATGCCATCTTTTTTGAGAGGGTTTTTTTCCATTTTCATTTGGTCTTTTTGTTAGTTTCCATCCTTCCCTTGCCTCTTTTTCTTGTTGATTTGGTTTAGCCTTTGGGAAATTCTTTTGGAAGTGACCATGTTCATGGCAACTTCTACATTTAAATGGTAATTGTTCATAATCCAGCTTTTGAAAATGATGCCATTCCCCTACGGTGAGCTTGAAGGATTCAGGGAGTCCAGCTTCTAAATCAACTTCCACGCAGATTTTGGCACAGGAGTACTGACCCTTGAAGTCAGCTTGATCTATGTATTTCCCTATCCCATTCCCTACTGATTGCAGAGACAGAGAGTTCCAGCTGTGGATCGGTAAATTGGGCAAGCGAACCCAGACAAGAATTTCTTTGGGTACATCTAGGGCCGGATCAAAATCAGGTGTCCACCGGTTTAAATATAGTCCTTGTGGTCCCACGAAGTAAGGACCGCTTCTGAAGATCAAGTCCCTGTCATCTTTTGAAATGAATTCAAAGAGGAAGAAGCCTCTGCCTACTGCGTAGCAAGTTATGATGGCAGAGATTAGAGGCCTCCAACTTTTTTGGATCTAGTTGTCTGTTGTGCGAGGAGAGGGCCAAAGCCCTGAGAACTGTCCCACCAAAGCACGATCTACCAGGGAGACTGCTACTCTCATTGTTTGATCCGGAGGAAGGGCTATTATCAAAGCATCCTCCAGTTTCTTTACAAACTTAGGAACTAGGAGGAGCACCGACTTTTTCCCATAAGCGTTGATCAGTCTCTTGAAAGCTTCGACTTCTGCTACATGCGGAGTGACCAGAGGTCCTCCTCCATTTGACCCCATGAAATCGCACCAACCCCTAATCCAGTCTCAAACGCATGTGAGAATGATAGGGGAGGGATAGCAATCTCAAGTGGGGCCCCGATCGGCAGGAAATAGCCTCTCCGAAGACCCGGCCCAGTCTTCGATCGGAAGGGTAAACATCAGGTCGTTGATCGGATGCAGAGCGACCGGTAAAGCCCAGCTGTGTCGAGTCCCAACCACGATCGGTCGGGAGCAGGAGAGTTCTCGCTAGAGGGCCTCCGATCACGAGTTCATCATTTTGTTACTGTTATCTTTGATTGTCTAATTATATTGTTTATTTTTCATTTTATGATGATGGAAATGGAAAGTCGATTACTGGATGCAATGCTTAAACAATTTCAGTTGGTTAAAAACCAATTATATGATGCAAAATATGGTTTATGTCTATGAAGTAATTTATGATTATATAGAATGATTATATGTCATTATCCAAATTACTCATATTCAGTTTTATGTATACATATAAATACACCATGAAAAACAACTTACATGATTCAATTTTATTTTTGTAAACGTAAAGGCTAACAGATTTATTATTCTGACTTGAAGGTGGTCTCAAATTTCAATATTAATATTTTAGTGCTTGTATTTTATGATGTTTTTGTTATAAATAATGTTAAGAATTATTATTGCATTAATTTATGACATGTCTATTAGAATGTAATGTTTTTTTATTATATGATTCGATTAAATTAATTTTTTGTTATAATGTAATGTTTTTCAATGTTTTTATTGTATTTATATTGTTAACTCCAACATAGAAAATGACACATTTGTAAGATGGAGATTGAAAATTCAACAATTTTTTTAGTAGTGTTGAGCTCTAAAATGACTTAATTTATGGCCTTGATACAATGAAATTTACAACAAAATTTAAGGTGCTCTCTAATTTCTCCATCAATATTTGGATGCTTGTATTTCATGATGTTTTGTTATAAATAATGCTAAGAATTATAATTGCATTAATTTATGACATTTCTATTATAGTGTAATTGTATTTTATTATATGATTCGATTAAATTGAATTTTTGTTATAATGTAATGTTTTTCGATTTTTTTATTGTATTTATAATGTTAACTCCAACATATAAAATGACACGTTTGCAACCTCGATGGTGAATGAAAATCCAACAATTTTTTTACTAGTGTTGAGCTCTACAATGACTTAATTTATGGCCTTGATAACAATGAAATGTACAACAAACTTTAAGGTGCTCTCAGATTTCTCCATCAATATTTGAATGCTTGTATTTCATGATGTTTTCGTTATAAGTAATGCTAAGAATTATAATTGCATTAATTTATGACATTTGTGTTAGAATGTAATGCTTTTTTATTATATGATTCGATTAAATTGAATTTTGGTTATAATTTAATGTTTTCGGATTTTTTTATTGTATATAAAATGTTAACTCCAACATAGAAAATGACACATTTGTAATCTTGTTGGAGATTGTAAATCCAACCATTTTTTTACTAGTGTTGAGCTCTAGAATGACTTAATTTATGGCATTGATAACAATGAAATTTACAACAAAATTTAAAGTGCTCTCTACTTTCTACATAAATATTTGAATGTTCGTATGTCATGATGTTCTTGTCATAAATGATGCTAAGCATTATAATTGCAAATGTTTTCTAAATGACAATAAGAGATCAAAAATGGCTTGAAGATCATCAAATCATCTTCATGATTAATAATAATAATCTATTTGGAGCATACAAGTTGTGGATTTACATTAGTTGAGAGAAAATTGTGTTCTTTTAATTAACTATTTGTTTTTCTTCATATTAAAGATTGTATATTTGTCATTGTAAAGTGAGCTATTGTCAAAAAATTAAAAATCTTGAATAATACATTGATAGGTCATATTCATGTTCATATAATTTAGAATTTTTTTTGTGATGTTCATAAACATGATACTATGACAAATTATACAACCAAAATAAATCATATAGCTAGTTGTGACAACTTCATCCATTATCAATACAAAATTCATAAAAATATTTAATTCAATGATCTTTTTTATTCTATTATATTATGTAAACAACCATATCATCATTAATATCATTGTCACCATCTAACAAACATAAAAATAAACACCATCATACCATCATTAACATAAAACTAATAAAAATAACCATGAATGTACCATCATAAGCATTACATTACTGCATATTCATCTAACACATACATCTTACAGATTTAAACATCATCTAACACACATATGATATAACAATAACATGTAACAAAACACAAGTTCCAGTTTCTAACATAACCTTTAGACACATCTAATGAACATCATCAAACCTGACTTAACATAGACATCGTGACCATCAACATCAACATCTGCAAAATGGAAAATGGCGTAGATATATATATATAGCATCAAATTGATGATAAATTTCAAATATACATGTCTAGTCCACCCCCAAAACCATATCATCATCACTATCTGTCGACCCACCAAATGTATCGGCACCTCTAGTAGTAGAGATAGAGGCATGATCAGTACCTTTGCTAGGAAATAAACTATCATGTAGATCAATAGGAAAGACATCTCTAGGAATATGGATCGTCCCACCCGATCTGAGCATCATCTCCAAAGTTGAGGGGACTAGTGGATGAGGATGATGGGGAACTGATGGGTCAATAAAGGTTGGTCAATCGAATAGGTATAATGGATCAGATGTTGGATCCGTCAAAGGACAGGGAGGTGGAGGAAATGATGAAGGAGGTGATGGCGGTGGAGGACATGGTGTGGGAGGAGGTGGATGAGATGTCGAAGGAGGAGGAGGTGCAGCGGATGTGGAGGCTACACCACTAGTCTAAGCATTTGATGGAGAAGGAAGTGGACTAGGAGGCCGATGATCTCTACTATCATCAGACGATGAGTTTCCATGAGGGATGCAATCTAAAATAATGCAAGCACCAACAATGTGTTGCATCAAGATCCTCATATCAAGAGGAAGCATCCTCCATATCTCAAGGTACCGGTCCTTCCTCTGAATATCCCTGATAATAACAAGTCGAACCCCTCGATATACTAATAATATGGACAACCTATCTGCAATGTCCTGTCGGAACCTTTGCTTTGGCCTCCATCAAAGGCCAAGTCTGGCTAGATGTGGCACCTCTGGATGATCATGCATCTTTATGTCCTCATACTCATCATGCAGCAGAGGAGACCCCACATCGCCATCAAATGTGCCAATATCTGTAAAAATATATAGTACACTAATAAATATACAATTTCATTAAACATGAATTTAATATAACAATTTAAAACATATTTCATTTGCATTAAGTATAAAGAGAATAAAATGAAATTATATTAAATTAAAGATAACATTAAATTTACCTCTATCATCAGGTGGCTCGTCCTGGGTGAAGAATATGTTGGAACACCCTCTCCAATCCAACCCCGCATATGGATGTGCAACCATATCTAACAGAGGTTGGTCCTCGCTGCCTAGAATGTCAAGTACATCTGCAATAATCCTCGCGGGAAAGTCTGGTTTCCCCCTCTTGGGCATCATCTTCCCCCACATGCGCACATGCACATCTATCATCAACCTAGGAGGGAGCGGGTAAAAACATGGCCTATTTGCCGGAAATCTCTCAAAAAATAGACAAAACAAATTTGAACCGAAGGATAATTTCCCCCTCCCACCAATAGACGCAGGACATCAATTGAGAGGATAAAAAAACTATCGTAAAAAAATAGCAGACCACCTAATGCATCTAGGTTCCTGCACTAAAGAATCAACATAATATAATAAAGGGCAGCTAATGTGCTTCCCATCACCGGTGTAATGCACAATGGTCGTCACCAACAAAGAGAGGAACCTGACATCCTCTCTACCAAAAGCAGGAATGGAAAGATGCCCACCGCTGACTTGAAACTGAGAAGGCTCGAGCACGTTGTGACCAACATATCTCTGAACATATACCAGTTGAGTCACTGCTACAACTCCAACTGGAACCTCGGGGAACTAAGGAAGGTCCTCACCTCTCCTAGAGATCCCAGTGATAAAGTATATGTCCTCCTCAGTGGGTTGGAACCACTCATTGGGACCAACTAGAAAGGTCTGCATATGATGATCTCAATGTGTGATCAACTAGGTTAGGAACGTATTGTTCCCCTTGAGTGATGTCACCTCCTCATAGAACTTGAGGAGGTCGACAACTCTCAAGAGGCGTCTAGTCTGAGGCGTAATGGGATGAGGGTATAAATCTCTCTCGCTCTCCTTGGCCTCCCACTCTCTGCGGAAGTTATACTGATCTACCTTTTCCTCGTGCTGCTGCTTAGCCTCACGGCGATCACGTCTCTATTTCACATATAATATAAATCAGTCTCATAAGCATACAGATAAAAGAATTACATCAATATTATATCTACTAAAATCAAATATTAAAAATTTTCCAAAAAAAGACAATCGGTGCGCCAAAAATATTATAAAAGCACCGAGTGTGGTGCACTTATATCCAAATGGCACTAAAACGCGGTGCGCTAAAATATGTCTATCACACCGCTGGTTATATTTCAAGAAATTTAAATTTGATTTCGACGGTGTGCCTAAATCTTATTAGCGCATTGATATTCAACCGCACAGCCTTTAAAAAATAATTAATTTAATTGAAATATATTCACAATGCGCCTATGGCATGTCAGCACACCATAACCTGGTGCTCTGACGTGCCATAGGAGCATCGTTAGTTGTGGTTTTACAGGTTTATGAAAGTGTGTCAACAGTGCGCTCATGTCACGTAATTGCACAGAAATCGGTGCACTAACGTGACATAAGCACACCATATAATTATTATTAATTTTAATATATGAATACCGATGCGTTTACCAAAGTTAAGGGCACCAGAAAGCTCGCGCTCGTTAATTTATAAGACAACAGTAACCATTTCCATCTTTTTAAAAAGCAGTAGTGTTTATGAAATTTTTATTTGTATGAAATCGTGACAACGGTGCGCTTAATGCATGTCATTGCATCGAAAAATGGTGCAGTGACGTGACATAAACGCACCGTATAAATGATTATTTTTTTTTTAAATGTACGAATATCGGTGCATTAGACATTAACAAGAACCGACGTTCCAGTGCCCTTTGGTGTACTAAATGCACCGGTGTTTATGAAATTTTAATGTTTTATGAGGTGTATCAATGGTGCGCTTACTCGACGTCATTGCACCGAAATCCGGTGCTCAGATGTGAAATAAGCGCACAGTTTAAATGATTATTATTTTTTTAATTCTATGGTTATCGGCGTGTGTATTACACTTAAGGGCACCGGAATGTCGGTTCTTGTAAATGTGTAACGCACCGATAATCATTTAACAGTTTTAAAATATTTTTTTTGTGTTGAGTGGTGCGCTCGAGCCGTTCGGCTTGCACCGCTGGCAGTGCGCCCTGTAAAATTTTACAGGGTGCAACGTTTAGCGGTCAGCCGAATGAATCAAATGCACCACACAAACTTTTATTTTTTTTTAAATAGGACAATTTCAACGTGAATTTTAAAAACTAAACCGCTAAAAAATTAAATTGTGAACAAAAAATCATTTTACCTGTTGAATGGCCCGTTGGGGAGGCATATTGGCGATGTATGGGGAAGTTGAATATTTTCGAACCGTTTGGAAAAATTCAAACCAACAGAAACATCCAATAGGAGAGAAGGATGCGTCCACATGGACCACAGATGTCAGGGCATCCACGTGGGTGAAGTGCAGCACCGATGTAGAGAGGCTCAGATGCAATGATGAGGGTAAAAATGAGTTTTCTGACGCGGTTATTTTTTTATTAAACCTAGCACCAGTGCACTCGAGAGTAGTGTGCACCAGTGCATTCCACAGTCCCGAGCACCGAAACGAGTTGGTTTTAAAATAAAATATTTTTTTTAATAAAATAACAAATCTTTTTTATTTTTAACAAAATACTTTCTGGTGCTTTTGGTTTATGTTCCCGCACCGAGGCGACTATCGTCCTTTAGCGCACCGGGAATAGTTTTAAAATTTTGGTCGATAATAAAATTATGTTTTTTATTTTATTTTCAATAAATGGAATGGCGGTGTGTTACGATCTTCTAAATGCACCGGTTCGTTTAACAACAGACACACCGTTTGTAGACTTTTGAGATAATTTTTTTAATAAAATAAATTATTATGTTTCAAAAAATAAAGTTCATTGCATTAGGTTTGCTATGACGCACCGGGGCGGTTAGCGTTAATGAACACACCGAGTTGATTTTTTTACCTAAATATTTTAATTTTTTAATAAAAGAGTATGCAATGCGGTGGTTTCTACTAAACACACCAATGCAGTTTTGTGTTACTAAACGCACTGCTATGTTTATTTGGAAATTATTTTGTTTTGATACTGACGTTTTCTGGTCATGGTGCGACATAATAGGAAATGTACCGGTGCGGGTGTGTTGAGAAAGAACCGATGCGATTAAGTAAAAAACACACCAAAATTAAAACTTCCTCTAAAACCTCTGGTCGCTCGCCTATGCTAGAAACAAATATTTGGGCTCTTTGGGGAGGAGCATACGCTATAACTTCTGCTAAAGGGCCTTTTTCTTGTAGTGTCTGAATGTTGTTTTCAGGATGTCCTCATCCTTCACTCTAATCTGATGATACCCGGAGTGGAGATCCAACTTTGTGAAGAAAAATGCTCCATGTAATTCATCTAACAATTCATCAATGATAGGAATGAAAAACTTATCTTTAATGGTGATCTTGTTGAGCTCTCTATAATCTGGACACATATGCCATGAGCCCTCTTTCTTGTGTACCATTACCACCGATGTGGAGTACGTACTTTGGTTAGTCCTAATTATGCTAGCCACTAACATTTATTCAACCATACGCTCAATTTTACTCTTCTTTCCATAGGGGTATCTGTAAGGTCTAATGTTAGGGGGAACACTTCCTGGAATTAAGTGAATAGTATGATCAAAATCTAGAACAAGTGGGAGACCTTTTGGAATATCTTCAAATAACTTGGAATGCTTATTAATGACCCTTTGGAGATATGGGGAAATAAGAGTCTTAGATGTTTGAACATCTAATGAGTATAATTGTGAAATTACACTTTGATGTCCCTTTTTCAATAATTTCATCATACCAATAGAGCTTATCACTTTGCTTGTGTTAATTTTATATGCTGCAATAACTTAGATTCCTACTTCATTAGCATTAAATACATTTTCACAATAACATCATAGATAGGATCTCTGAAAGACACACAATCATAAGGTACACAACAATATATCCTGGGAAACCCTCAAGGGGAAGAAAACCTAGCAAGAACTTCCTGAATGTAAATTACCAAAGTACAATGCCCAAAGAAATAAGTCTCATAAAGAAGAGAGACAACCAAACCAAACTCTAGAGCCAAGAACAATCATCCTCCTCCTTAACAATCTTCCTCTCTCCTTTAGTGCGCAATGCTTGAGTGAGTGAATGGTACAAATGAGAGGAAACACTCTCTATTTATACTTTACCTTTTACTTGACATTTAACCTAACTAGGTTGGCCTCACTAACTTAACTAGTCCGACCTCTCTAGGAAAAATCAATATAATATTTATATTACATTCTTTTGGGTACTAACGACCTAACTTACAATGGAGGTTTTACCTCATGACTTTTACATGACCTTTTACAATAATGAAATCTCTTGAAGGAGGAATAATACAAGTAGAATATTCTTTGAAGTTATATTATTTCAACACTCCCCCTTAATAAGAAGGGTATTCTACTGACAACAACAACAACATGTGTGGCTCTACACAACATCATCAGAAGGAGGGAGGAGGCATCATCTGGAACATTGGTTGGTACATCTATAAATCATTGGAATTTCTTCAACATCATCAATATAAGCAACTGGAACAACTTGTTGTAACATCATCAACATCTGTAGCACAGAACTGGAACATCATCATCTGCAGCACGAAGCTAGAACATCATCATCTGCAGCACGAGGTTGTAACATCATCATCTGTAGCACGATCCTGGAACATCAGCAGCAACAGCACAAATATGAAACATCAACATCATCATCTACAGCACAAAGATGGAACATCATCATCATCATTTGCAACACAAAGCTGGAACATCAACATCATCATCTGCAACACAAAGTTGGGACATCAACATCATCATCTGCAGCACAAAGTTGGAACATCAACATCAGTATAAGACTTGATACAACAACAACACCGATGATCCTTCCTTTCTGAATTATGGGATCATGGACAATCCTTCCTTTAGGAATTACGAGATTCGGTCCAACAACACTAGTGATCCTTCCTTTCAGAACTAGGGATTCAGTCCAACAACACTGGTGATCCTTCCTTTCGGAACTAGGGATCATGGACAATCCTTCCTTTCAGAACCAGGGATTCATTCCAACAACACTGGTGATCCCTCCTTTCGGAACTAGAGATCATGGACAATCCTTCCTTTCGAAACTAGGGATTTAGTCCAATAACACTAGTGATCCTTCCTTTCAGAACCGGGGATCATGGCCAATACTTCCTTTCGAAACTAGGGATTCAGTCCAACAACACTGGTGATCCTTCCTTTCGGAACTAGGGATTCAGTCCAACAACACTGGTGATCCTTCCTTTCGGAACTAGGGATCATGGACAATCCTTCCTTTCGGAACTAGGGATTCAGTCCAACAACACTAGTGGTCCTTCCTTTAGGAACTAGGGATCATGGAAAATCCTTACTTTCATAACTAGGGATTCAGTCCAACAACACTAGTGATCCTTCCTTTCAGAACTAGAGATCATGGAAAATCCTTCCTTTCGGAACAGGGATTTAGTCCAACAACACTAATGATCCTTCCTTTCAGAACTAGGGATCATGGACAATCCTTCCTTTCGGAACTAGGGATTCATTCCAACAACACTGGTGATCCTTCCTTTCGAAACTAGGGATGGACAATCCTTCCTTTCGGAACTAGGGATTCAGTCCAACAACGCTGGTGATCCTTCCTTTCAGAATTACAAGATCATAGATAGTCCTTCCTTCCTGAATTATGGGATTTTAGTCCATCAACACTGGTGGTGCTCAGACAATCCTTCCTTTCGGAATTACGAGACCCATTCTTGATGGAGCTACCACTACAGAACACTAGACGATCCTTCCTTTCGGAATTATGGGATCATTGTCCACCACTTACATCTTAAACAATCCTTCCTTTTGGAATTATGGTATTTTAGTCTAAGGATCAACATTTAATACTATCCTTCCTTTCAGAATTATGGCATCATTGTCTAAGGATGATCAATCCCAACTGCACCATTATAGTATCATCATGAGCACTAATCCCCCTTTCGAGGGAAGTCCTTATGGACTATACCAAGATTGTCTTGGAAGTGCTCAAACTTCACATGAGACAGAGGCTTAGTCAAGACATTGGCAACTTTCTCATATGTGCTCACATATTAGATCTTTACAGCTCCCTTATGAACCATATCTCGGATCTTTATAACCGTACAGTCTAAAGTCATGATCAAAGATCATAGTCTACCATACCTTTTAGGTACATCATCACATTCTTTGCAGCTACAAGGTGAACACGTCTGGGATCAACCAAATACTGACTCAAGGTGTTCACAGCAAAGCATATAAATCAATGACCTTATAATATGTATGTATAGTGTCACATCCACTAACTCTGACGAAGCATCAATCAACAACTTCAAATTTGTATCCATGGGTGTGACCATGGCTTTACACTCTGACATATCAAATATTTTTCAAGATTTCTACTACATGCTTCCTTTGGTTAAGGAAGATTCCTTCTGGGCTCTACCATACTTAAATCTTGCAGCGAGCTTCTTCTTTCATCGATTCTACAATTCTACATCTTCTTCATATATTTCTTCAAGCTGGCATGTGTGGTTCTGAATTCTGGAGGTTACTTTTAATTTCACAGCGTAATATACATCATTTGCCACTAAGAAAACTTCTTGTTATAGTCGACTTACTCTCACTTTGTTCATTTGTAGTATGCTTTATAAGTCTTCTTGAATATCATCGCCACTTGTTCTTTGGAACAAGTCTCATTATTATTCTCTTGTAGGATATTATACATGATATTTCCTACAAATCAAATTTAGTTTCATGATTAGAAAGATTTCATAAACTCAATTCTTATGTATAAAGATATAGGTCTCGTAGTTATGCAACTATCTTAGCCAATGCTTCAACACAACATTCATCCATATCTCGTATTCATACGGTAACTTTCTATATGCCTTCCATCTCTACCAGAACATTATTAAGAGCCTGCACTACTCCCAATATGTCAACAATTAACAGGTTTCACCCTAGATAAGTAGCAATGGAATGTGTATAATACGATAGGCCACTTACCTGTCACATGCATATTAGTGATAAATTGTTCATTAATGAAACTTTTTTAACATGCATACTACACTTCCTAAATCTAGGAATATAGATGTGTACACAACTGAACAATATCATTTAAACAATTTTATAAAATGACAATTCAAATACTTATCTTAGTTTGTTTGGTGGGATCTCTTTTGATCCTAGTCTCCTTGTAGGGATTACTGGAATTTCTGATGGTGATCTCTACTCCATCATTTGATTCTGAGGTCCTTTCCTTATGATCTATAATTTTGATCAAGTCTTATCCTTCATCTTCATCGGGGTTCCTGAATCAATCTTGTAAGTGGATTCTCCTATTCTCGTAGTGAAACTTGAGGGGAGCCATTTTCTTCAAGAATGGAGAGAGTGTTTTGAAGCACCACTATTATAAGATATATTCTTCAATTTCTTCCTTTGGTAACTTCCTGGGAGGTTCTTCTTCTTCTTAAGCAAAATAAGCATGATGTCTTTTGTTATTCTTCCTTTTGTATTCTTCTTTTCTTACTGGACAATCTTTAGCAATATGTCCCATTTTTCACAATAATAACATTGATAAGAAGAGAAGTATTTTTTATTGAAGTTTTCTTTCTTGTACTTCTAAAACTTCTTAGGAGGATGAAACTCCTTATGAGTTTCCTTCTGGTAGTGATATTTTCCTTTTCCTTTTTTAGTATGGGTATCTAGATCTTGATCATCATCTCTGAGTAGTGCTTCTCGATTTGCCACTCTAGCTTCCTCTTGAACACATTCTTCCCATACAAATTCAAATTGTAGACTTTCCTTTCTTACACACATTGTTTGGATAAAAGAATCCCAAGGTCTAGTAAGACCATTGAGAGCGGTCATCACTAATTCATCTTCATCAAGGTTGTCTCCAATTGCTTCTAGTTGTTCTTTGAATTGAGATACCCTTGTAAAGTATTCTTGGATAGATTCACCCTTATTCATCTTTGTACTTTTGATTTGGGTTCTCAAATTCATCTTCCGATTAATGTTCTTTCCCTCATACATTCTTGATAGGACATCAAACATTTACTTAGGATTTTTCTTGGAGGAAACTTTAGGAATCAATTGATCCTTGATGGAATATGTTATGATCCTCTTGGCCCTAATCATGTCCTTCTTGTGATTTTCCTTTGCTTTAGTTTCTACAGGTTCTAGCACAGTTTCCTTAACAAAATTCACAAGATCATTCTCTTCTAGAATGAGTCTAATTCTGTATTCCCAAGCACAGAAAGTTTCTATGCCTTCCAACTTGTCATCAAGCTTAGTGCTTGGGGCCATCTTATCCCGGAGAGCAGAAAAAGACCAAAATTTGAAATTTCTCAAAAATGAAAACTAAACTCACCAAACTATGCACTTGACTGAGGCGAGTATGCTGGTACAATCAGTTTCTAAAGAATCCAATACTTAACCCCTGAAACTGGACTTGCAAAATTATGGACTACAGTTTTCTAGTTTTTCTGGTCCCAAGTCAAACTAGGGTTTGACTTTCTGGAATATTTAGCCACTGAAAAATTTCAATCTTGGTACCAAAAGATGTGCCTAGGAGAGGCGCACTTCCCAATGCCACTTTCCCTCCAAAATTCATCTTCAATAGAAATCCCTAATTTTCTTTCCCGGAGAAGGAGAGAGAAGTTTAACCTAGTGAAAGCTGCTCTTTTCAGTCTAGCTCGGATACCATGTTAAGTTTATATGTTGCAATAACTTAGATTCCTACTTCATTATAATTTAATACATTTTCACAATAACAACATAGATAGGATCTATGAAAGAGACACAATCACAAGGTACACAACAATTTATCCTGGGAAACCCTCAAGGGGGAGAAAACCCAGCAATAAATTCCTCAATATAGATTACCAAAGTACAGTTCCCAAAGAAATAAGTCTCATAAAGAAGAGAGACAAAAACCAAACTCTAGATCCAAGAACAATCCTCCTCCTCCTTCACAATATTCCTCTCTCCTCTAGTGCGCAATGCTTGAGTGAGTGAATGGTACAAATGAGAGGAAACACTCTCTATTTATACTTTACCTTTTACTTGACATTTAACCTAACTAGGTAGGCCTCACTAACTTAATTGGTCCAACCTCTCTAGGAAAACTCAATACAATATTTATATTACATTCTTTTGGGTACTAACGACCCAACTTACAATGGAGGTTTTACCTAATGACTTTTACATGACCTTTTACATTAATGACATCTCCCGAAGGAGGAATAATACAAGTAGAATATTCTTTGAAGATACATTATTTAAATAGCTTGGATTCCCTATCATACCATTTAACTCATATTATTTTCATTCCCAAGAAAGTTTCATGAAAAGCTTCTGAAAATTAAAATCCATTGTTCCCAATGATTGTAACCATTGAACCCCTAATACAACATCAACACCACCCATTGGGATAGCAATAATTGGACTATTCAATACATACTCCCCCATCATAAGATTGATATTATGGCATTTCCTAGAGCAATTGATAGTTCCTCCATCTGCAATCATTACTTGAAACTCTAGAGCTAGATATACAAAGCAATTGAGAACTTTGGCTAATTTACAATGAATGAAATTATGAGTACTACCATAATCAATCAACATTGCTACCTTTTTATTTTTGATATATCCTTTGATATTCAGAGTTTTAGGAGTGCTAATTCCAACCAATGCGTGAGAATATATGGTGGGAGTAATCTCTTATATTTCTTCAACTAGAGATGGTTCTTTTTCTTTTTCTTCTTCCTCTTCACAATTGATGTAGAATAATTTCATCTCACCACACTTATGTCCCTTAAAATACTTGCTGTCACAATTAAAGCATAGACATTTTTCTCTTATTTCATCCAATTGTTGAGGTGTCAACCTTTGAGTTTGGTTAGAAGAAGGAACATTATTATTTCTATATGTGTTGGAGGAGGTCCTTTTAGTAGTCATTGTCATATTTTTACTTTCAACCTTCCTTGCAACATGAAATCCGTCTCTAAGGATGTGGGTTCAAAGAGGCGCACCTCATGTTGG
Source organism: Larix kaempferi (assembly GCA_027924585.1). Classification (NCBI taxonomy): domain Eukaryota; kingdom Viridiplantae; phylum Streptophyta; class Pinopsida; order Pinales; family Pinaceae; genus Larix; species Larix kaempferi. The sequence goes on along the minus strand of BSBM01000431.1, from coordinate 7,679,027 downwards.
ATGTTATCTTTCAAAGTTCCAATAAATAGATCTAACAATTTATCATCTAGTATTCCCTCCATTCTAAGACTCAACTTTTGAAAATGTTGAATGTGCTCGCTTACTGGACCCTTTTGCCTCAGATTTATCAATTGGGTAAAGAAGGAATTGCTCTTAACATCATCATGGTATGATATCAATTTTTTTTTTAAATGGACCAAGAGATAATGGAGTTCTTTTTGCATTCACAAAGCCATTGGTACCACACAAAGCGCTCGGGTTCTAAATATAAATATGCAATAGGTACCTTTTGGAGATTCGGCACCTGATGTATATCAAAGAATTGCTCCTTCTGGAATATCCATGTTATGGATTCATTTCCATCAAACTTCCTCATGTCAATCTTGGGGACTTGGATACCCCTTGGAGACCATCCTTGATTACTTCCATTGTTAGCATCAAATCCTCTTGGATAATTCTTATTAATTAAAGGTTGATCAACACAGACATTATTTTTATCTTCCTGCGTAGCTCATGACATATCATCACCTTTAGGAAGATTTTCCTTTGGATTTTGTAAGAGCTTAGTAATCATTTCTTTATTGTTATCAATATGTCCCATCCTTTCCTCCATCTTAGTCTCCAAATTAACTAAATTTTCATCTTAGTCTCCTCCCTTTGATCATATCTTCCAACTTGGATTCCCGAAAAGATAGATCCTCAATTTCATTAAAGGTGAGGGATGAACCCTCTAGTGGATTGATTGGAGTGTGATTTTTTCCACTTTCTTTTGGTGGAATTTTGAACAATATAAATAGATATCACACCCTATGGTTCACCTCAATTAGATCCTTCTAGTCAAATTTATTCAAATTTAAAATGGTGTGCCTTTTTCAAACCCTGATTTGGAGATTGTTTACTATTCGAATAGGAACTGAGGTCAATTTGAATTTTCAACTCCTCTAGGTATGAAACATTGGCCTGTGGTATCTTGATATGTCTTCTTTCTAATTCCGCAAGTCTTGTTGAATTTGGATGTGCCAAAAAAAATTGTGATAATTTCCCCACACTTGTTAATTTTGATCTTTTCAGAAGAGCGAGAGTGTACGGCCTTCCAAGTGTCCAATTTTTTTAATATAATTTTGAAATGCTACCACAAATACTATGGTCCGTCTTATTTCTGATGCAAATGGTATCACTTTTTAATTTTTTAGCATTAATTCAATATACTCTAGGATCTTTACTGAGAGAATAACATGTACAACATATCAAGCATATCAATCACAACAAGCAATCACATGAGACAATAGACACACAGAGTTTCACTGGGGAAAACCATAAAGGTGAAAAACCCCACAACTTCCTCAGAGATAGAAAGAGCAATGATACAACCAAAGTACAAGAGATAGTCCCCTAGCAGCTACTCCTCCTTCCTCACTTGTGCGCCACCTTCTGATGAGTGTAGAAGTGAATAATGAAGTGATCAAATAGAGTGCCTCCCGCACTCTATTTATACATGACCTGACCTGCCTAATAAACTAGCAGGGCTGACTTGTCTAACTCAGTCTAATAACCCATGGTAATACTAATCAGGGCCGACCCCACACTTGGTGGTCTAATAACCCATCACATGCAAGTTGCGACACTTGTGACACTTGTCAATACAAATTACGACACTTCCATATAGAGGAATAATAACATCTCTATAGGAGTACAATATACATGGGTGAAATACATTCTGAAGTTACAATTACATCAACACTCCCTCTTAACTAGGAAGGTATTTCTCGACACAGATCTGCTAGCACAAGTCTTCTTCTCTGGATCATCGTCATCGTCACAGCTGCTGCTATCTCAATCAATCTCTGAACTACTCGTTATAGGAAGTTCTACATAGCCAACCCTTTTTCATGCTGGATGTAGGCCCACCACCTGTAGGTCTTCATCATCAGTGGCCATACTATGGAACCTAGGACTGATTACGTGCATCAACAAAACCTAGGGCAGACTATAGGTTCTTTTACATGTTGGCCTTCACAAAACCTACTTAGAGCATCCCAGGATGTTACGAGCACACCGCTCTACCTGTCTGGATCTCGATAGAGCATCCCAGGCTATTACGAGCACACCGCTCTACCTGTCCGGATTGTAAAAGGATCTTTTCTATGTGAACTTTCACAAAACCTACTCAGAGCATCCTAGTATGTTACAAGCACACTGCTCTACCTATCTGGATCTCGATAGAGCATCCTAGGCTGTTACGAGCACACCGCTCTACCTGTACAGATTTTAAAGGATCTTTTCTATGCGAAACCGTAGCAAAACCTACTCAAATCATCCCAGGATGTTACGAGCACACCGCTCTACCTATCCGGATCTCGATAGAGCATCCCAAGCTATTACAAGCACACCACTCTACCTGTCTAGATTTTAAAGACCTTTTCTATGCTACCTGCACAACCTGTCCATGGCCACAGAGTATCAACCCGATACCCACCATACATCATCCTGATGTACATCATCACATGATCAACCTGATCATCATCATAGCATCATCCTGATGCATATCATCTGGAGCAACTTCCTGAAGCTCATCATCTGTGATAATCCTGATCATCATCATAGCATCATCCTGATGCATATCATTTGGAGAAACATCCTGAAGCTAGTCATATGTGATCATCCTGATCAAACAATATATCCATCCAATGCATACAAAGTATCTACCTGATACATATCATCATACATTATGCACCTGATCATACATAAATACATGATATACATGATCATACAATGCATCCACCTGATACATATATAAGTACATGATCCACCTGATCATACATAAGTACATGATCTACCTGATCATACAATGCATCCACCTGATACATATATAAGTACATGATCCACCTGATCATATCAAAGTACATGATATACCTAATCATACAATGCATCCACCTGATACATATATATAAATACATGATCCACCTAATCATATCAAAGTACATGATCTACCTGATCATACAATGCATCCACCTGATACATATATATAAATACATGATCCACCTGATCATATCAAGAATCCAACATGATGCATATACAAATACATGATCAAACTGATCAAAGCATCCAACATGATGCATATACAAATACACGATCAAACTTATCAAAGCATCCAACATGATGCATATACAAATACATGATCAAACTGATCAAAGAATCCAACATGATGCATATACACAGCAGTAACTGGAGCATCGTCCTAATGCTCATCATCTAGCGCTTACATCCACAGCCATGGGAAGGATCCTCCTCTCACCATGCTTGGAATGGCTCCTGCAAATGTGTCCATCACTTCTTCCCCGACGTGTTGTCAATATGAAGAACACCAAGCCTCTCTCTAAAGTACTCAAACTTCACTTTGGCTAGTGGTTTCATCAACACATCTGCAACCTGCTCATCCGTCGCAACATACAGGAACTTCACTGCTCCTCTCTGCACCATATCTCTGATATAGTGGTATTTGATCTCAATGTGCTTCGACTTGTCGTGGAACACCGGGTTCTCGGACAACTTCACACAACTCTGGTTGTCACAAAAAATACCAGTAGCCTCCAGCAGGAGATCAAATAACTTAGACAGTAGCTTCCGGAGCCATATTGCCTCACAACTAGCCGAACAAGATGCAACATACTTTGCCTCGAATGTACTCAGTGCTACACAGGACTGCTTCCTGCTAAAGCAAGAGATCACACCTAATCCCATACTGAAGCAGCACCCAGATGTGCTCTTCCTATCTATAGCACTGCCTGCCCAGTCTGAATCAACATAACCCTGCAGGTTAAAATTTTGATCTGCATCATACTTGATCCCATAATCAATTGTACCCTTCAAGTACCTCAGAATATGCTTTATAGAAACCAGGTGAACACCTCTGGGATCCGTCAGGAACTAGCTCAATTTGTTCACCACAAAGCAAATATTTGGTCTCATGTTCGTCAGGTACATCAAGGACCCAATCATCTGACGATACACAGTGACATCAACTGGGTTAGATGAAGCATCACACAGAAGCTTCAGGTTCGATGCCATAGGTGTGGCCATGGCCTTGGAGTCCATCATCCCGAACCTCTTCAAGATCTCTACTGCATACTTCCCTTGTCCAAGGAAGATTCCATCTGCACTCTACCACACCTCCATGCCTAGGAAATAGTGCATCATCCCCAAGTCCTTCATATTGAACTCGACAACAAGCTTCCTCTTGGTGTCAGGAATTAACTCATCCTCACCTGTTACAAACAAGTCATCCACATACAAAAGTAGTATCACTGGATTGCCTTCCTCAACCTTGTAGTAAAGGTTGGAATCTTCTTTACTCTTGGTAAAGCCCAAAATGGATAGAAAGTTGTCTATCCTACCATACCAAGTCCTAGGAGCTTGCTTCAAGCCATACAAGGCTTTCTTCAGCCTACACACATATGACCCCCTGTCATGTGTCTCAAAACCAAGTGGCTGCTCCACATACACTTCCTCCTCGACTACACCATTCAAGAAAGTTGTCTTGACATTCATCTAGTGTATCTTCCATTTCATCACTGCAGCCAGGGAAAGTGTTGATCTGATGAAAGTGTACCTGGCTACAGGAGCAAAAGTCTCTTCATAGTCTATTCCCTCTTTCTGGGAGAAGCCACAAGCTACAAATCTTGCTTTGTATTTTTCTATGCTACCATCTGCAGCATGCTTGATCTTGTAGATCCATTTGGAAGTCACAACCGACTTCCCTTCAGGTCTTGGGACTACATCCCAAACATCATTCTTCATGATTTATTGGTATTCCTTAACCATGGCATCCTTCCATTCTTTCTTTTCCGTTGCTTCTTCATAATTAGAAGGTTCTTTGTTCATAATGTCACAGAGTAGGGCAACATAACCGGTATGTGATCTAGTCCTCTTCCTTTCTCTATGTTCTTCTTCTGGAATGCCATATCTTTCTGCATCTTGAATGAGCTCTCTAGCCCTTGCAAGTTTCCTCTTGTGAGAGTTCTTCTCACGAGGTGGATCTACAGGTTCTTGCGGATCTTCAAATTCTCGATCTGCTTCTGGAATTGATTCAGTCATGGTGGTGCTTTCCTTTGGTTCTTCATGATCTTAAACAGGTGCCTTCTTCAATTTGATGTAATTTGAGTCCTCATCGAATGTTACATCCCTGCTGACATCAATCTTCTTGAACCCTAGAAAGTATATTCTGTAAGCCTTCGAACTTTCACTATACCCCACAAAGTTGCCCTTCTTTCCTGAAGGATCTAGCTTTGTCCTCTTTTTCTTTGGGATATTTGTATATACTGGACAACCAAATATTCTAAGATGGCTGACTTCAGGTTTCTTACCAGAGAAGACCTCTTCTAGTGTCTTGTTGTCCAATATCTTGTGAGGTGTTCTGTTCTGCACATATACAGTTGTCCTAGCTGCTTCTGCCCAAAGATGCATAGGCAGATCCTGGTCATGCAACATTGCCTGTGCTGCTTCCATGATTGTTCTGTTTTTCCTTTCTGCAACTCCATTCTGTTGTGGATTGTAGGGAGCAGTCAACTCCCTCTTAATCCCTGAATCACTGCATAGCTTCTTGAAATCACCTAAAGTGAATTCTCCGCCATTGTCGGATCTGAAAGCCTTGATCTTCTTATCAGTTTGATTTTCCATCAAGGCTTTGAATTCCTTGAACTTATCAAACACTTCATCTTTGTTCTTCAAGAAATAAACCCCAAGTCTTCCTAGAGAAATCATCAATGAAAGAGACATAGTATACATACCCACTCAGAGAACTGGATGGCATCGGACCGCATACATCGGAGTGGATAATTTCCAAGATTCCTTTAGCTTTGCTTTCACTTCTTGGAAATGCCTTCTTAATGTTCTTTCCTTTTGCACATCCTTTGCAAACACCTTCATGCTTTGTCTTGATTTCAGGAAGACCCTCTATAGCTTTACTTGCAATTGGTAGTGCTCTATAGTGCACATGTGCAAGCCTTCTATTCCAAAGTTCACTTGGCTCCATGGATGCATGTACCATGGCATGTTCAGGTTGTCCCTTCAATTTGTACAATCCTCCCTCTTGCTCTCTAATCACTACTGCATCATCTATAGTTTTACCCTTTGGCCACATTAGGACTTGGCCATCTACAAATGCAACCCTCATGCCTTTTGCATCCAATGCAGATATGGAGAGTAGGTTCTTCTTGAGCCTAGGTATATATAAAACATCTTTCATCTTCAACGACTTCCCAGAGTCTAGGTTGTAGGAGGCTTCACCACTTCCCTTGATAGGATATTGATAGTCATCCCCAAGTTTCACTTTATGGGGTGACTCATGTTCAGATAGATTTACAAAAGATTCTTTAAACCTAGTCAGGTGTTTAGAAGCCACACTATCAATAATCCAATCATTACATCCATGAGAGATAGTACCTGTGAGAGCGGAGATTAGAACATATTCATCTTCACTCGATGAAGCATCACTTTCTTCCCTAGCCTTCTTCTTGGGAGGTTCATCATCCTCAGCAGCATGAGCATGAAATCTCTTCTTATTGTACCTCTTCTTCTTGTTGAATTTTTTGTTGTTGTCTTTCTTCTTCTTGGGACAATTTGAAGCAAAGTGTCATATTTCATTACAATCGAAACATCAAACATGAGATAGATCTTTCTTCTTGTGATGAGGGTGAGAATATTTCTTGTTATGAGATCTCTCCCTCTTAAACTTGCTTCCCTTGGTGTGTGCTGTGAGAGCTTGATCTTCATTCCCCATCTTTTCTTCTCGGGCCACATGCCTTGCTTCTTCTTGTGAGCATTCCTCCCATAGTCTACTAAATGAGATCAACTTCCTTCTTGCACAGATTCCTTGGATGAAGGAGTCCCATGACCTAGGTAGGCCATTTAATGTGGTCATGACAACTTCACCATTGTCCACTACTTCATCCACAACTTCAAGTTGTTCCTTGATCTGAGAGACCTTAGAGAAATAGGATTGAATGGTCTCTCCATTATGAAGCTTTACCCCTTTCAATTGATTCCGAAGAGTCATCTTCCTATTTATGTTCTTCCCTTCAAATAGCTTGGTTAGGGAATCAAACATCTCCTTGGGTGTCTTTAGAGATGACACATGTGGTATGAGATGGTCTTTGATAGAATCAGCAATGATCCTCTTTGCCTTGACCAAGTTATTCTTATGTAAAGCATTAGCCTCTTCTCCCTCTGGGACAGGGACCTCTTCACTTATGCAAGTGTCCTATTCATTTTCTTCCAGGATTAACCCAATCCTATACTTCCATGCTCGGACGTTATCAGCCCCTTCAAGCTTATCCTCAAGCTCGGTGTGGTGAGACATCTTAAAGAGTACTTCAAATGAAAATAGAAAAGATTTAGGTCTTACCACTTGATTTGCAGAAATCTGGATCTGGTCCTGGATTAGGGTTTGTCAGAGAAACCCTAAAAATTCAAAATGTGAATTTCAAACTTTTGAAAGGATAGAAAGATACGCCTTGATGAGCTGATCATCCTGGTATACTCAGAAATTGAAAACTGCAAAGTTTCACCCTTCAGAAATGCTTTTCAATCTCCGGGATTCACTAGGGAGGACCCTGAATTAGGGTTTGAGTTTCCTGGAGCTTCACCCAACCAAAAATTTCGATCCAAAGATCTAAACTTCGAATTTTCCAAGGAGCTTCCATCTATGGTCTCAGAATTCAGAAATTCCTATTTTTGTGGAAACCCTAATTTTTAGGGGCAAAATGAAAGTGCCCGGAATTGAATTCTGATTGGACAGAAAGATGCACCTTGTTGAGGAGAGTCAAAATACCCTACTGCCTTTCAAGATCTATGGAGAGAAACCCAATAAACAAGAATCCCTAGCTTCTGCAACTGCACAATGTCTTCTTCTCAGGTTGGCTCTGATACCATGTTAATTTTTTAGCATTAATTCAATATACTCTAGGATCTTCACTGAGAGAATAACATGTACAGGATATCAAGCATATCAATCACAACAAACAATCACATGAGACAATAGACACACAGAGTTTCACTGGGGAAAACCATAAAGGTGAAAAACCCCACAACTTCCTCAGAGATAGAAAGAGCAATGATATAACCAAAGTACAAGAGATAGTCCTCCTAGCAGCTACTCCTCCTTCCTCACTTGTGCGCCACTTTCCGATGAGTGTAGAATTGAATAATGAAGTGATCAAATAGAGTGCCTCCGGCACTATATTTATACATGACCTGACCTTCCTAATAAACTAGCAGGGCCGACTTGTCTAACTCAGTCTAATAACCCATGGTAATACTAATCAAGGCCGACCCCACACTTGGTGGTCTAATAACCCATCACATCCAAGTTGCGACACTTGAGACACTTAACAATACAAATGACGACACTTCCGTATAGAGGAATAATAACATCTCTATAGGAGTACAATATTTATGGGTGAAATACATTCCGAAGTTACAATTACATCAACATCACTCAATTTGGATCTCACATGCTCCAGATATAACAATTTTCCCTATAACACTTGTTCGAGACTAGCTTTTGGGATAGTCAGAAACCCTAGCTTCATGAGGGTATAACTATGAACCTGTCATGAGTTAGGATCTGAAAATTTTATCATAGGTTGTTCGGCCTATTTTCGATATGGTTTCCAAGTTTTGCTATATGAAACCTTGTATAAAAAAAGATATAGTAAAAATTCCAAGATGACTTGTTTTGAAGAAACCGGTTCCAAGGAAAGAGCTCTAATACCAAATGTAATGCAACAAATTTCCAAAAAGAGCATAAATAGACAAAAGAGAGGACTGCACGCCTCAATAATGAAGAACATAGATGAATATCAAGCCACTTCAAGGGGGCAACCTCCTTATACAATGTACTAAGTACACAAGTCAAGTCAAGGCAAAATGCTCCAAATGAAAAGGTCTTTGTCCTATATGTAGGAGACTAAGACCTACAATTCCAACTAATTGACCCAAGCCTATGTAACTAATATAACAATACTAATGATAATTAAAACTAATGGACCCAGTCAACATTAAAACTAATATAATGTGACCCATATAAGGGGAAATGTGTCCACATTTAGGGCTTAATAGTTTAACATTATCTTAAAGTGGATACCATGGCCAAATGTCAAAATTGTAAATATGTAATGTGTGAATTGGCCCAAGTTATAAAGAGGCAATTGCAGCATTACAACATGGGAATTTTAGAGGCCCAAAATCAAGTAACCATGTCGACTCTTAAGTTTAATTGATTGCAGAAGATGTAGGAGGAAACTTTTTAGGTTAAGCCACAAGAAAGGGATTGGCATGTCATTAAGAGGGAGATTCATATTCAAACTTTGAATGAAATGGAAGGAGAGGTAATAACCCTTATTCAGTCCAATACAATAAATTTCAAGACTTGGATGTGAATCTAGGATCAATTGTTGCCTTGGTTGACAGACTAGTCAATTTCTTAAACCTGCCTCTAAAGGTGGTTCATGCACACTCTTAAGTGGTTGTTAATGTGGAAAACTTAAGGATGCATGAAATTCTTGGAATCAAGGAAGAGGGGGACTTGTTAACACATGGAGACATATCACGTGCAACATTCCTCCCTTGCACGGTAAAATAAGAGGAAAATTTTCCTTAAGAGATCCAAGTGATAGAGAGCAACCTACCTGGAAGTTCAAAAGGAAAAATATATTGTTGAGGATATGAAAGATATCATTGAAAGTATTAGATACCAGTTAATAACTGAAGAGAAGAATTCTTCTGACAATTAGTCTTAGATCAAGCACCTTCACAGATATTTGAAGAGATATGAGATGGCACGGCACCAATATGCAGAAAGTCTAAAAGAGGCAGAGGGTAGACTATTGGAATTAGAATAGGATACCTAAGATCAAATTCCTCATTTGTAGGAGTCTATGACTGAACTATAGCATGAGTTATTAGTGACTTGTATGAAGATGGAAAAGTATGAGATGGCATCGAAGTCTACAAATGAAGAAATTGCCTCAAGCAATGGGAAGTGTATAGTTTTGGAATAAATTATGAGTACCAAGGGCATGGCTTTGAATTTAAAATAAACAAATATATATTCTCGTCAATATGTTTTAATAAAAAAGAGTGAGAATATTGCAAAAGTTAAATTGGATTTTCATCTCATGCTGGACTATCCACAATGTCAACTCGTTGCTCAGTCCATCGGAAGTACAACATTCTATTAAAAATTTGTCATGGAAATAAATATATGCTCTTTGTTGGTTGTGGAGCCAGGTTGTATTTCAGTCGTGTCTGGATCCCATCCCATGAAGGGGGGGTTTGGGGGGATTTCCCCCCTAAACTAGTTTCCATGGGGGTCCAAGGGGGGGTGGCGACTAGTTTGGTAGCCCCCCTGGTAGGGTTTCGGGGGCGACGACTAGTTTGGTAGTGTTACACCTCAAATTGTCACACTTTGTAACATTGAGAGTCTTCATGCCATAGCACCATGAGAAACATGATGTTTGTGCCTCCTAGGGGTGTTAGGACCCTTTGTTATCATGTTGTTCCCTTCCTTAGTCACACTTGGAAGCAAATCCAACAACTTAGGGGTCAAATGCCACTTCACCAAACCTGCTTTTTGGCCTCCTAGGGATATTTTCACCCCCTTCTAGTGGTGCAAGGAGCGAAGATTCCTGATTTTTTCGTTCTACATGACTATGGGGGCACGAAAATTACAACATTTTTCATGCTTTGCTCAGTTGCAGGGGCGCAAAAATCCCTGAATAGACATTTTCCTTAGATTTTGGACCTTGGATCTCGAGGAGATTTTCATGGGATGAGGTCCCCCTTTGAATCCGATCTCACATTCCCTCCTTAGCATGGTTTAGATCCTTGATCTGCATCTTCCTCACTTATATACATAATCTCCTCTTAGTGGTTGGCCTCCCAAATCCTACTTAAAGAGAGCCATCCATGAGCTATGGGGGGGGACTTTGGAGGCAACAAATTTATGATCCTAAGAGTCTTGCAAGGATGATGGAGGAGAGCTTGGAGAAGATCTGAACGAGCATATATCAACTATAATCCACTTTGATGTACATGTCTTCATAGCTTTCCATTAATATAACTTAGCCTATTTCTCCCACTCTCATGCTTTTATGATGAATGCATAAAATTGTCTCTAATTTCATAGTTAGATCTATGTTTATATGCATATTGCTTGGGAAAAGGTGTTGTCTTCCTTTTTCAAATAGGTCCACGAGCTCATGATCAAAGCATGGATCTAGAGTAACAGAAAGATATCAAGGGAAACCATCAAATCAAGGTACGTCATCTACCTGCTTCTTTTTTCCATAGCTTACAAATTGTTGTATGAACTAGATCTTGGAGGATTTTAGTGTCTATTTGTTTACTTACTATCTTGGGGTAGGAAATTAGGGGCCTCTTCTAATCCCAAGGGGATATCTACCCAATTAAAAAGGGTCCCTTTTGTGATGACATAATGTATTAGAGGGTCCAAATGCTCAAGTAGCTATGAGTAGTTAATTGTTCTACAGAGTCTCATAATCAATATAACTATATTCTTGATCAACTCTTTTAGTGGTTTGGTGGGATGGATATTGGAAGAGTTCTTGTGGAACATCTTCTTGTCCTCCTACCATCTCTTGGTCACCTTCACCTTGTCATGTCATTCACTCACCACATGTTTAGGGGAAATACCAAGTTATAAGTTGATCTCAAAAATTGTCTTATGAGATCATAAAAAAAGTTGATCTCAAAAATTGTCCTAATGAGATCATCAATTTCGACCTTCCTTGAGGCGATGCAGAAGAAGATGGGAATACCACCCTAGGTTTAAATCCCCTCGGACATAAAAGGTGATAGACCTTTGCTACCAATTTTAGTGTTTTTTTATTAATAAATTCAAAAAGACTAACTAAAAATTAGATACTAAGAAACATCTACATTATTGCAAGCATATTTAAACAAATCAAATGACTTTTTGAAAGAAATATTTACAAAGATGTTTCTCTAGTAATATGTTATGCTCAAATGGAAATTAAAAGGTACATAAAAGAAAAATAAATGAATAGTAAAGGGAAATAGAAAAATGAACACAAGAGCCTCAAGATGATTTTATTGAATGATGCATTCCATAAAAAAATCTTACTACTACAATCATTCTACAAATATTTGTGATAGACCTAGACCATAATGAAATCAATATTATGAATCACTTTAAACAAACATTAAATTATGAAAAATTTGAATCAACATACCTTTTTAATCCCTTATTTTGGGATTGTCTTGTAGGTTGACCTTCAACCTCTTACAAATTCACCAATTTTGATCCTTGATTGATGAATGTTTTATGGAATCTACTCTTAGATGTTACCTTTAGGATCTCACTACTTTCATTCAATTTGGACCTTCCGATAGAATTTTATGTCAACATTAATAAAACTTCATGTTTCCCCCCTCTATAAGGAGAGAAAAAATGTATGGTCTGCCACATCACCGATACTTCATCTATAGTTTTGAAATTTAGACCCAAAACACCATGGTCTATATTGTTTCCAACTCAACTAATGGAACTTGATTTGGTTTCTATATAGCTTCATATGTATTTGTTTAACTAAAAATGCCCATTTGAGATTAGTTTCAAGACAAGTTAGAAACCATGGTCTATATTGTTTCCAACTCAACTAATGGAACTTGATTTGGTTTCTATCTAGCTTCATATGTGTTTGTTTAACTAAAAATGCCCATTTGAGATTAGTTTCAAGACAAGTTAGAAACCGTATCTTACTTCCAAAATTATAGAGAACCATAAGATAATTTTTTTACCAAATATACTTCGTTATATCCTCAACTACCTGAAATTGTAGTATCGTGCAATTTTTTTGAGAAAAAATGGAGTGAGAAATGCTAATATGAAGTGTTTGAAGGGACCAAACCCAGGGATCATCCACTCTAATCCAAAATGCTATGGATCAAATGTTAGGTTGGACTCAAATGCATGGGTCTATGTTTTTAAAAGAATATAAGAAAATTGTAGTGGGTTTAAGCCTCGCGACCTACCCACGTTTCTTTCCAAGCAAGGATTTATCAAGGGAATTCTAGAAAGGGAGTTTCTTACCAAACGAGGAGTTACCAAGCTTCCAAAACAAAAATAGAAATATGTTTTGTAGAACCTCAATTTGGCCTCAAGCCTTAGTCAACGAAGATCAAACAAATGTTAAATAATTAGGTCGAAGTGGCCATTCCAACTAGGGTGAAATCCTTCGAACTATGAGTTCAATCCATTACCTTTGAATGGATGGAAAATGGTTCAAACAAAACTATGAAAAAAATTCATTTAGTATAACAGTTAGGGCCACAAAAAAGATACCAATTAGGGCCCCTTTGAAGCAAAAATTGAGTTGTCTTAGGGCCACGAAAAAGATACCTAAATTGGTCAAACCCCTGAATTGCAAATTGGGAACAAGGCAACATTTCCAAACCCCTGATTTCACAAAATTGCATTGTGAAGTGCAAAATGTGTTCTGTAGAGAATGAAAATGTTTTTCATTTAGTGTTTGGGTTGAATTTTGAACTTACCAAATACATCTCAGTCTCCTATGTAGTTGTCTCGATCTCCTTTGGGCACAGGGTATCTGTCTCTACTGGGAGCGGGGTCTCTGTCTCCACTAGATGCGAGGGCAGTCTCTCATGTGGGTCTGGGCGTGGGGTCTCTATATCCTTTGAGCACGAATCTAGTCTCCTCTATGGGTATCAGTGCTCCCAAAACAAAAATAGAAATGTGTTTTGTATAACCTCAATTTCGCCTAAAGCCTCCATCAACGAACCTTAAACAAATGCTGAGAAAGGAGGTTGAAGTGACCATCCCAACTAGGGTAAAATCCATCGAACTATGAGCTCAATCCCGTACCTTTGTATCTATGGAGAATGGTACAAAACTATGCAAAAAAATCATTTAGTCAAGTGTAAATATGAAGTGCGTCAATACCAATGGCACCCTTTGTTTCAATACATTTCCAATGCAAAACTCATTTGCAAATCAAACATTAGGTCTTAGCCTTGTCCCTTTATATGTATAATCTTGAAATGACTTATGCCTTGAGCTCTTATAGCCTTCACTACAGCTATAGAAAGTACACTTGTGCACACACCAAACTAACCATTTGCTTTGCAAATATTCCATGTCACAATGTAAGCAGAGAAGGAGGACCACTAAACCATATCAACTTATGAACCATTATTAAGAAGACCATGCAACATTTCCATTGTTTATGTATTAATGTTTTACATGTATTTTGTAGGTATCCTATAACCAATCTAAAATGAAATTACAATTGTGCATGACCATCAAATTAAACAACATGCCCCGCACGGGTGTGGCTCATTGGTGTTTCGCTTGATATGAAGTCACATGTTCTAAAGAGAGGTCATGAGTTCAAATCACACCCAGCTTTACCCGTGTTCCATGCTTGCAGGGTGTGTGTGGCACCTACGGTTATAGTGGTAGTGGGGATTGATCCCTGGACCCTGTGTCACGCGAGTGCCATCCCAGTCTCCAGTTTTCGATTCCCCTAGTCAAAAAATAAAATAAAATTAAACAACATGCCACCCACGGGGTGTAGAATATATGGTGAATGAGTGTACTATTAAGGCACTCCTTGCATAAGGTCACCAATTCAAAACTTTGTGGGTACGAGCTTTACAAAAAAAAATAAACATGTCATAGCCATAACATCCCATTAGAATGAAACCATCACAACCATCATCACCATATGAGAAGCAAAGATAAACTGAAATACACATGAACAAATCATCATATTGAACAAAATTACCATAACCACATCATCCTTATATATTTGGTGCACACTACTGTTGATATGAACAAATGTTTGTTTTCAAGCTAAGGAAGTTCACCTAAAGTTAAGGCTTAATTATCCTTCTCTTCATTTGAGATATCGAACTCATTGTGTTTAATACCTTGGAGACAAAGATATGGATTTGTGTTAAGTTATAAAAATCAAAATATGAAACAATATGCAACCCTATAGCTAAACAAATATGTCGGATTTTAAGAACAAAAAGCGAAAATGAAATCAATAGTTATTTTAGGCATTACAAAAATAGTTTATTGTATATTACTAGCAAAAATATATGAATAAATAGCAATGAAACAAGAATAGCCTCTATTATAATTATTGGTTATAATTTCACATTCATAGTTTAGCAACTTGTTAAAAAACAAAACTTAAAATAAATACCAACTACATGAGAAAATTCTACAACGAAGCCAAACATTCTTACATCCATTCCAACATTAGAAAACAAAAGAATAATCCTATACAAGAACAAATACTATGACAAGTCTCCAAAAGTGGTCATCTTTGGCTTCTCAATGACGATGACGATGTAAAATATGGTGACGTTGAATATGGTGATGATGATGATGATGATGACGAATATGACAATGAGGATGTTGAAAATGATGATGATGACAATGGTGACAAATATGGCATTCATGACGATGATGGTGATGATTATGATGACAAAGATGATGATGATGATGGTGATGATCTCAATGAATATGATGGCGATAATGATGATGTTGATGATGACGAACATGATGATGTTGATGATAATGTTGATGACAATGACCATGATGACAAAGATGAAGATGTTGATGATGACGAAGATGATGACGACGATGATGATGATGTTGTTGTTGATGATGACGTTGATAACGATGATGACTAGGATGTTGATGTTGATAATGATGACGACGACGATGATGATGATGACGATCATGATTTGGATGATTTGGATGATGATGAGGATGGTGATGATGATGACGACGATAATATGATGGTGACGGCGATGATTATGATGACGATAATATGATGGTGACGACGACGATAATATGATGGTGACGACGATGAAGGTGATGACGATGACAATGACAAAGATGATGATGATGATGTTGATGAATATGATGACTATGATGATGGTGTTGATGTTGATGATGATGAACATGACAACGAAGATGATGATGTTGATGATGAAGATGATATTGATATTGATGTTGATGTTGAAGACGAAGATGATGATGATATTAGTGTTGATGTTGATGATGATGAACATGACGATGAAGATGATGATGTTGATGACGAAGATGATGACGGTGAAGACAGAGATGATATTCATGACGACGATGATGATGATGACAAAGATGATGACGATGATGACGATAATGATGACGTTGTATGACGATGACGCGAGGATGATGATGATGATGATGATGATGATGATGATGTTGATGACGATGATGTTGATGTTGTTGATGATGATGATGATGATATAGACAACGATGATAATGATGTGGATGATGACGTTGATGACGATGATGACAAGGATGGTGATTTTGATGATGATGATGATGAGGATAAGGATGACGACGACAGATGATGTTCATCACAACATTGATGACGATGACAAATATGATGATGATGACGTTGATGATATGATGATGATGACGTCGATGATATGATGATGACGATGATGATATTGATGTTGATGATAATGAACATGATGACAAAGATGGTGATGTTGATTTTGATGTTGATGTTGATGACAAAGATGATGACGATGAGCATGATTACAAAGATGATATTCATGACAATGGTGGTGATGATGATGATGACGAAGATGATGATGATGACAATGATGATGATGTTGACAACGATGACAACAAGGATGGTGATGATCATGATGACGACGACATCATGATCATCACAAAGAAGACGATGGCACCCATCATCATCATCACAACATTGATGATGAAGATGATGACGATGGCAATGACAATGATGACGACGATGATGATGATGAGGATGACCATGTCAAATAATATGATGATGATGATGATGATGATGATGATGTTGATGACGATGATGTTGATGTTGTTGATGATGACAATGATGATATAGACAACGATGATAATGATGTGGATGATGACGTTGATGACAATGATGACAAGGATGGTGATTTTGATGATGACAATGATGAGGATGAGGATGACGACAACGATGATGACGACGATGATGATGTTCATCACAACATTGATGACGATGACAAATATGATAATGATGATGTCGATGAATATGATGATGACGATGATGATGTTGATGTTGATGATGATGAACATGATGACAAAGATGGTGATGTTGATGTTGATGTTGATGTTGATGACAAAGATGATGACGATGAGCATATGACAAAGATGATATTCATGACAATGTTGGTGATGATGATGATGACGAAGATGATGATGATGACAAGGATGATGATGTTGATGATGATGTTGACGACGATGACGCAAGGATGGTGATGATCATGATGACGACGACATCATGATCATCACAAAGAAGACGATGGCGCCCATCATCATCATCACAACATTGATGATGAAAATGATGACAATGGCAATGACAATGATGACGACAACGATGATGATGATGATGACAATGATGAGGATGACCATGTCAAATAATATGATGATGATGATGATGATGATGATGATGATGATGATGATGAAGATGACAAAGACAACGATGATGATGATGTTGATGATGATGACGAACATGACAAAGGAGATAACGATGTTGTTATTGATGATGATGACGACGACGATGATGATGTCGATGATGATGATGACAATGATTCAACATATGCAATGATGATGACGACAATGACGATCATGTCAAAGATAATGATGATGTTGATGTTGATGACAATGAAGATGACATGATGATGATGTCGATGATGGCGTTGATGACGATGGGGATGGTGATGATGACGACGATGGCGATGACGATGATGATGATGTTCATCACGACGTTGATGACGATGACAATGACAAAGATGTTAATGATGATGTCGATGAATGTGATGACAAGGATGATGATGATGTTGATGTTGATGGTGACAAACATGACAAAGAAGATGATGATATTGATAACGATGTTGATGATGAATATGATGACAATAATGATGATGAGAAAGATGAAATTCATGACGATGATGACAAAGATGATGGCGTTGATGACGATGAGGATGGTGATGATGGTGATGTTCATCACAATGTTGATGACGATGAGGATGGTGATGATGGTGATGTTCATCACAATGTTGATGACGAATATAATGACGATGACAATGCCAAAGATGTCGATGATAATGTTGATGAATAAGATGGCGATGATGATGATGGCAACGACGATGATCATGTCAAAGATTATGACAACGATGATGTTGATGTTGATGATGATGAATATGACAAAGATGATGATGATGATGTTGATGATTATGACAAACATGTCAAAGGAGATGGCGATGCTGATGATGATGATGACAACGACGATGACGATGCCGATGATAATGATTCAACATATGCAATGATGATGACGACGAGAATGATCATCTCAAAGATGATGATGACGATTAAGTTGATGTTAATGACGACAAAGATGACAAAGATAATAATGATGAT
The DNA here is from genome assembly GCA_027924585.1 of Larix kaempferi. NCBI lineage: Eukaryota > Viridiplantae > Streptophyta > Pinopsida > Pinales > Pinaceae > Larix > Larix kaempferi. The sequence goes on along the minus strand of BSBM01000431.1, from coordinate 7,660,471 downwards.
GTCGATGATGGTGTTGATGACAATGACGACGAGGATGGTGATGATGATGATGATGGCGATGATGATAGCAACAACGATGATGACGATGATGATGAAGATGATGTTCATCATGACATTGATGATGAATATGATGACGATAACAAAGATTATGATGATGATGTCGATGAATATGATGACAATGGTGATGATGTTGATGTTGATGATGATGAACATGACAAAGAAGAAGATGATGTTGATGATGACGTTGATGAGAAAGCTGATGATGATGACGATGATGACAATGATGATGACAAAGATTATGGCGATGATGATGACATTGATTACAAAAATGATGAGGATGGTGATGATGATGATGACGACGACGATGATGATGATGATGATGTTCATCACGATGTTGATGAAGAAGATAATGACAATGATGATGACAAAGATGATGATGATGATGACGATGACGACAACAACTTCAATGATCATGTCAAAGATGATGATGTTGATTTTGATGATGATGATGATGATGATGGTGATGATGATGACAAAGATGACAACAATGATATTGATGGTGATGACAAACATGACAAAGGAGATGACACTGATGATGATGACGATGATTCAACATATGCGATGATGATGATGACAAGGATGATCATGTCAAAGATGATGACGACAATGATGTTGATGTTGATGTTGATGACGAGGAAGATGACAAAGATTATGATCATGATCATGATGGCGTTGATGATGATGACAACGAGTATGGTGACAATGATGATGATGATGATGAAGGAGAAGAGGAATCTATGGAACAAGACTTGTTTGATTCTGATATTCAACTGTAGTGGAGAGAAGATGGATGCAACCGAGCTCCAAACTCCCTACACCCTAGGAAACCTACAAAGATACATGCTTCTCAAAGCAAACAAGATGAATCTAGTACATTCATCGATAAATACAAGGAGAATAATAGTATAACTGAATACAACATATTACCCCTAAGATTTGGAAAGCATGAACATAAATAAGTAAATTGACAGCTGCAAATACTTATTCAAGAAAGCTAGATCTAATATGCAAGCTTGCATTAGAGAAAATAAGCTAACTAGATATCACCTCAATACTCATCAACAATCACAACCATAGGGGGAAATGCAACCATGAGCCTCCAAATCCTTCACAAATCTTATTTTACATAATCACAATCTTCCAAATAGTACAAGAGCATAGGTTCTATGCTCCTTGCTTAAAAATGGAGCATAAGCCTTGCTTATATAGAGCTCGAGAGAGGGAGGGGTAAATTCATGAGGGGTGCATCATTATGAAAGAGGAGCGAATATCTCTCAACTCAATCTTTGATTTGATATACCAAGCTACGAGTTGGTTGCCACCTATGGAGGGTGTCTTTCCTAGACGTTGTGATATCCACCCAATTCACTACGAGCTGCCACATGAAAGGAATAATGCCGAGGAGGAGAGGGCACAACTCCCAAAGAGGACAACTCGCCTTTCATCAGATGTCAACCCAAATCATCCAAATTTGAATGGTATTTTCCTTGGATATGATCACCCACCTTTAGAGACAACTTTCCACCTCGTCCAACACATTAAAAACATGTTTTTTTTCAACTTTCACAATTTGTCCTTTGTGCATTTAGTAGCATCTTTAGCATTTAAATGGCATTTTGTAGCACTTTTAAGAAAAAATGCCACAAATGATAATTTAATCGCCTAAAACCTAGGAAAAGTGGGTCCTAGGTTAAAGAGGACGCTCTAGGTGTGAAAACGAGCATCCCCACACCAAATTCCGCTACCATACCATACTTTTATTACAATTTGAAATTTTCCATTTAAACCATTAAAATGGTCTAATTTTACGAAGAAAAAAAAAATTATAGGAATCGACTCAAACTCCTATGGGACCTATTACATGTCCATACAACTTATTATTGATGGATAGCATGTTAAAAATACATAGACACATAGGCTTTAATAACCTTTCTAGGCTCGACCACCATGGAAAATACTCCAGCTTTGGAGGTGTGAGTGAAAAACTCAGGAATTATATGCCACTGAAGCGCAACGCATAATTCCTAAGGAAAAAACACTCTAGAGTATCCCCTCGGTAGTTAAACCTAAGGTAGGCCAATCCTTTTACAAAAATATCATGCTTAGACCATTTTATTACAATTCCCCCATGGGGGTCTGGACATGCAAATTTTTCAAAGGGCCAAAAATTTGGCCTAATGAACTTCTGAACTTTGGCAATGAACAAGGTGAGTTATTCAAGTCTTCTGAGGTTCACAAGGATTCCACCTAAGTAAAACTTAGGTGGTAACATATGGCTCCAATTGCAGGATGTGTGCTCGATCTGGCCTTCAAGCAAGGAGAGGATGCGAGAACACCAGAATCTTTGGTTTCTACAACCTATAAAAACATCTCAGCTTGGCAATAAAAACCCTTAGTAGCACAAGTTTTATGAAAGCATCAGTGGACCACCAGTTGTATTTATTTGAAAAATGAAACTAAGAAAAAATCCTAAGTACACAAAGGAAAATACTGAAAATGAATGCAGAAAGTAAAAATGCTCGCTTTGAGGAGCTTATTTTCCTACTCTAAACATAATATAATAAAATGCTAAGTAAAATGAAAAATCCAATGTAACCATCTTAACATTTCATCAATATAACATATTTTTTCCTTGTTTTTTGTTACCAGCCAAAGTAAGGCTACGTTTATCAGAAAGTGCAAACCTGCATGGATATCCTGGATGGGAGGGATGGATGAGAAATCATATGCATGTTATAGATCTTTGAAGTCATTCCCAAATGGTAAGTACTCATGTAAGCTTCTTCTATCCATGACTGGATAGGGCTGAGAAAAAATTCTGAATGATAAGGCAGACCAACTACCTCATCATAATGATCTGAAGGGCTCTTCTGATAGTAACTTTCTGTGAAAGAATAAGCCCCAAATTGATCCAAATCATAAGGAACCTATGTATACGGAGACAATGGCTGAGATTGCTCTTCAATTAGCTGTAATTGATCTGAATCTTTACTATACTTCTTCTTTAGGTATTTCTTGTTGATTCTCATGCATGGATTATACTGATAATGTAAAAAGATTTCATACTCCAAGAGCTTAAGGTCCATGCTTTCTGTGAAGACCTCATAAATGGGTTTTTCAATGAAATCATCAAGAGTTTCTGATTTAAACTTTATTTCTTCGTATATTTCATATATGGGATTTTCAAATATGCTCTCAAAGGATTCCAATTCATCATTCACTTCTTCATTCATGGCATAGATGGGGTTCTCTATAAATGTCCAGTTATCATCATCAACATCTATGTCAGTCATGAGGGATTCTTCATCACTAATATCATATTCCATGTTATGTATGTCTTCTTCATGCTCATAATCATCCCTTTCAGAAAAAAGGTCATAAGGAAGTAAACCCTCTAAGCCTTCATCATCATATACATTACAAATTTCTTCATGAATTTCAATATGGGCTTCTGTAATGGTTTCTTGTGGAGGCGAATCAGGAGTACAAATGTGTTCGAATGGGTTTCCGGATAATCCACGGTCGGCATTTTAGTTGTCGTCGACATTTTGAATCCTAAGCTGGATTCATCTTCAGGACTGAATATGTGTAGGAGAGTTGCTAACCAGGCGTATAAATAGTTAGGGATGCCCGGTCTTTTCCCATACTAACCTTTCATCTTCTCGGAATGATTATTACAAAATATTATTAATAATTTTAGATTATTTATCCATTAATGTTATTATTAATCTTTTAATTGACAATCATTATAAATAATCTTTTAGAAGTGATCAATATTATGCACCATAATTGGCCAAATGCTTATCATAATCAAAGGTAATAATCTCAATAAATTTGTAGATTAATTATTATTAATCTTTTGTAAGGATTAAAATAATCATACTTGGCCAAATAAACATATGGTGATAAATAATAATAATCATATGGTGATAATAACATTCAATGATACAAATTTTATTAATAATTCCATAGTAATTATTAATAATTTCATTTTAGATTATTTTTCCATGAATGTTATTATTAATCTTTTAATTGATAACCATTATAGATAATCCTTTAGAAGTAATCATTGTTATGCATCATATTTGGCCATATGATTATTATTATTTATCACCATATGTTTATTTGGCCAAGTATTATTATTTTAATCCTTACAAAAGATTAATAATAAATAATCTACGAATTTATTGAGATTATTACCTTTGATTATGATAAAGATTTGGCCAATTATGATGCATAATATTGGTCACTTCTAAAATATTATTTATAATGATTATCAATTAAAAGATTAATAATAACATTCATGGATAAATAATCTAAAATTATTAATAATATTTTGTAATAATCATCCCGAGAAGATGAAAGGTTAGAATGGGAAAAGACCGGGCATCCCTAACTATTTATACGCCTGGTTAGCAACTCTCCTACACATATTCAGTCCTGAAGATGAATCCAGATTAGGATTTGAAACGTCAACGACAACTAAAATGTCGATCGTGGATTATCCGGAAACCCATTCGAACTCTGCAAACCATGGAAACCTAAAATCCTTAAGTGCAAATGTGCTCAAAATCACTGAAATAAATTTGAGAAAACTCCCAATCTTCAATGTTTTATGTTATGGTGGCATGAGGAGGGTTTTCAACAACATTTTCAATAACTGTGCTTGATGGAAAAAGGCACGATTTTCTTGAATAAGCTGCCTAATCTCTCTGTCATTGTAATAACTCAGAGGAGCCTTAGGGTCATCCTCATGATATTCTATCCAAGGTAGGAATATGGGAAAGAACTTCTCAAGGATATTGTCCAAAGCTGCCATACCAAATCCGTTATTGTGCCACTGCCTCAAAAATATTCTAAGGAAGCTCGGAAGAGAGGTAATACATTTATCTTGAATACCATTATACCACCAATAACAAGCATCTCCCCGCAAAGTGCTAACAAACATTTCCATCATGTTATCTTCATATAAAACTTTGAAGTCGTCCAGGACCTTAAGAAATTAGGAGATGACATGTTGGGTCTCTGAATCACCATTTCCCCAAAAGATTGGCAAATGATTAGATATATCTCTACCAGTATGATAATTAGGGAAACCTGTGATGTTTGAGAAGTCAATAGGGGGATATTCATTTGAAAATTCATCACCAGACTCTTCATCATCCATACTCAGCGAACAGAAGCATATATTTGAAATGACCATGGAAAGTATCTACTACTACATCAGGAGGTTTGCTTAAATAATGAGCTTTAAATATTTTTTGTGTTGCATGGAATCATATACACACAACAAGTCTTAACAAATTTATGAGAAACAAGGGTTTTATCCCTTCAGCGGAGTCGCCATGTGAGAAAAAATATGCATTTTAAAAACTCACAAAAGTTCTATTTTTTTACTTTGAAAATTTTATAAAAAAAGAAAAAAGGTTAGTGGAGTCGCCAGATGAAAAATTAAAGATTAGATCTAAGGATTCATCAAACAAAGCAAAAAAGGGTAAACAATCAAAATTCGTACCCAGGGATAGGAATATTTATCCTCGGCAACGTCGCAAAAATATGTTGTTGTCGGAATGCCCATCTTGTTAATGCAGCATAAATCTATGCTACTGCTCGGTGCGCCCTTGGGGGCAAGTCTCGAGTCAAGGTTGTCACCTGATATTGACTCCTTTGTTTAGGCCAACTCCTAATCGAAGCAATTGAAGCCAAGGGGGTAGTCCCTACGGAATGTTTCTAATGTTATTAGAATGTTTCAGTGAATTAGTGATGGATGCTTTTCTTAGGAGTTTTGTGAAGGTATGATTATGACAGTCCAAGTTCGTTTGCAAAGATGTTTTATAGATATGTTTTCAACAGCAGAAAATACAAGACCACCAATATATAAAGATACAGCAACAGTTTATGATATTAAGCAAAAATAGGTGAATAGTGTTGTTGTGGACCAGTGCCAAAATGGAGTCGATAAATCAGATAAACTGTTGAAAGGGAAATGTTTTGCAAATGTCTCTTGGTTTGATTTTAAATTATTAATAATTCAAAGTTATTAAGGCAAAAAGCGAAAACTCTCGAGATGCCATGAGGTACAGGGAGTAATGTCCGGAAATTGAGGGATGGTAGCTCCTCACGAAGACGTGTGGGATGGAATGGAGTCTCTAGGGAGGTGTTCAACACTACACCAACAAGGGTGTAGCCTAATTGTTCCCTGAGGTCGCCTCCCAGTTGTTCCCGCTTCTTCTGAGAAATTTTCCAACGCAAAACTCAATGAAATTTAGAACCGGATTTTCACTATGTAAAGGGTCGTAGATTTTATTAGATGAATTGTTAGTTTAAATGTGAAGATTTAAAGAATGACTACAATCATTTCTGATTTCCAACACGTCCAGGAAAATGCCTGCAAGGGGAAAGAGCATACTTTGATTTATAGACCAAATGTTTATTTTGATTTTACTTTGAAAATAAAAATGCTTAAGGGAAAAAAGAAAGATATGAAGCACTAGATCTATGTGTCATTTTTCTAATCAACCACCACTAATCAGAAATGCCTTTGTGTGGTGGTGAGAGCATACTTCGTGGCAACGAGATATATGTTATTTCTAAATATACTTTGTGAAATAAAATTAAAGTAAATGAAAATAAATGAAATAAGTATGCAACCCTGTAGTTAAAAGTGTTGTGTGTTTGGTGTTTTGTTAGAAAAATTTATGTCATAAAAAATGAGACAACAAATCCCCCCAGGGGGGATGGGGTGTGTGAATTGTGTATCCCACTTGCTCTTGTTTAAAAAATATTACAAAACTTCTTCAAATAAGTGCCTCTTAGTCCATTTTAAATTGGATCTAAGGGCTTACAATTTAACTGAATGATATATAAACAAAAGGGGGTCCACCGAGAGTCTTTTAGCACTTTCTGACAAAAGTTTGTTAGAAATTATTCCTCTTTTATCTTTGACCTGCTAAAAACCAATGAGCTAAAAAAAAGTAAATTAGTAGATTAGTAGATTAAAATACAAAAATTTTACACTACCTTAAGTACTCGGAAAAAATTGGAAATTTTGGTGAAGATAAGCACTTATAATGACAATCTAGATTTAGTTTGAAAGTAGACTTTTAAGAGCAATCTAGATCTGATATATATGCTAAATAAAAGAAGATAAAAGATTGTACTTTATAGATCTATATTTTACTAAGCAAAAGAAACCAAGTAACCGAAAGAGATTTTGATTTTAAAGAGATGGTAGAAAGGAAACCCTCAAGCTCAAGCTTGAATATAAGATGAAGGAGAAGAGGAATCTATGGAACAAGAATTGTTAGATTCGGATATTTAACTGTAATGGAGAGAAGATGGATACAATCGATCTCCAAACTCCCTTCACCCTAGGCAACCTGCAAAGCTACATGCTTCTCAAAGCAAACAATATCAATCTAGTACATTCATTGATAAAGACAAGGAGAATACTAGTATAACCGAATACAACATATTACTCCTAAGATATTGAAAGCATGAACATAAATAAGTAAATTGACAGCTATAAATACTTATTCGAGAAATCTAGATCTAATCTACAAGCTTGCATCAGAGAAAATAAGCTAACTAGATATCACCCCAATACTCATCAACAATCACAACCATAGGGGGAAATGCAACCATGAGCCTCCAAGGCCTTCACAAATCTTATTCAACACAAGCAAAATGTGCCAAATAGTACAAGAGCATAGGTTCTATCCTCCATGCTTAAAAATGGAGCATAAGCCTTGCTTATATAGAGCTAGAGAGAGGGAGGGGCGAATTCATGAGGGGGGCACATCACTATGAAAGAGGAGCGAATATCTCCCAACTCAATATTTGAATATGCCAAGCTACGAGTTGGTTGCCACCAATGGAGGGTGCATTTCCTAGACATTTTGATCTCCACCCAATTCACTACGAGCTGCCACATGAAAGGAATAACACCCAAGAGGAGAGGGCGCAACTCCCAAAGAGGACAACTCGCCTTTCATTAGATGTCAACCCAAATCATCCAAATTTGATTGGGATTTTCCTTGGATATGATCGCCCACCTTTAGAGACAAATTTTCCACCTCATTCAACACATTTAAAACATGTTTTTTTCGATTTTCACAATTTGTCCTTTGTGCATTTTGTAGCATCTTTAGCATTTAAATGTCATTTTGTAGCACTTTTAATAAAGAATGCCACAAATGATAATTTAATCTCCTAAAACCTAGGAAAAGTGGGTCCTAGGTTAAAGAGCACGCTCTGAGCATGAAAATGAGCATCCCCACGCCAAATTCCGCCTCCAAACCATACTTTTATTACAATTTGACATTTTCCATTTAAACTATTAAAAAATGGTCTAATTTTACGGAAAATTTATTTTTATTGGAATCGACTCAAACTCCTAGGGGACCTATTACATGTCCATGCGACTTATTATTGATGGCTATCATGTTAAAAATACATAGACACATAGGCTTTAATAACCTTCCCAGTCTCGACCACCATGGAAAATACTTCAGCTTTGGAGGTGTGAGTGAAAAAATTAGGAATTATACGCCACTGAAGCGCAACGCATAATTCCTAAGGAAAAAACACTCTAGATTATCCCCTTGGTAGTTAAACCTAAGGTATTCCAAGCCTTTTACAAAAGTATCATACTTAGACCAACTTATTACAATTCCCCCATGGGGGTCTGGACATGCAAATTTTACAAAGGGGCAAAAATTTGGCCTGATGAACTTCTAAACTCTGGAAATGAACAAGGTGAATTGTTCAAGTCTTCTGAGGTTCACAAGGAGTCCACCTAAGTACAACTTAGGTGGTAACAAGGCTATCTGGAGTGCGAATAATTTTTTTTGTAATTACTAAAATTGATATAATTAAGTTTCATAAATATTATTACCCTTAATGGTAGATAAAATAGATGTAAATCACTTCTCTAGGTACCAACATAACACTAAATGAAATGAAACAAGCCTTCATTGCATATTTTCATAAGCTAAAGAAAAAAAATAGAGTTGCGTTGTGTTCAAGGATATCAAGCACACTGTAAGAGAAAGTGCATGGGACTGTGATCATGGTTTTTAGACTTAATGATTAGATTAGCCTATCAAATACATGATACTCGACATAAGGAATAGCTCGTTATGAAGTTCCTACCTCCGATGAGGATTTCATTAATGAAATAAAGGTGGGATTTGTAGAGTGAATATCTATAGAAATCCATGAGGATTGAATGGATGGTGAGGTACCCTCGGACCTCTCACATTCATATCGAAGTTATACCTACCCCTAGTACAAATATAAAGATGGCACAAGTTCAAAACCAACTATCACCTTTTACAGAAAAGATACAAGAATTAGAAAGAGCCAAGGTAAGGTGTGAACAAGTATGGTGCACTATATGCAAAGTAGTAACACACTTGATAAATGAATGCCCTACTCTAAGTGTGGGGTTGAGACCAACCCTCTACTCCATCTCTTTCCAAGGAGATCATCAACTAAATACTATGCCCACTACTACATATGGGGTCAAAATTCGACGAAATATGGACAAAATATTTGTTGTCGTCGAAAAATACTTCAAAATCATTAAAAAAAATTGTTTTTTTTCATTGTGCCTCAACGTTCATCTTAAGCTCGAGGCCATTAACATACCGCCGCACTTACGACTATCTTTAGTCTCCCTTTCGATGCATTATTCCACACGTTTGAAAGGGTATTTATTCGTTTGGTGGGTAGAAACGGTTGTCAACTTTCTATTTTGGCAACGTTAACCATGTTTAATTGTCGTTGAAAGTCCGATGTTTTTTTTTCCTGGGAAAAAGTCCGTAATTTTATTTCAAAAAGATGATTAAAATTACATTCTGCAGATGTAGTAGAATCACAAGGATCCCTACATTTTCACATATTTCTGTCCCATATTAGCAGATACAACAGCTTATAAAGAGCTGAACCAAAAAAAAGATAAACCCAATAAAACTTCACCACAAGAAGACGAATCGTGACCCAAACTTTGCCACAAGACAGGTGCTTCAAACCGAAACCATCAGCAGAAGAAATAGCAGATCCAAGTCTGTGGACAAGCAGCAAACTCTGGATCTCCCAAACCGGCGAACTCAGCCAGCAACTACTGATGAAGAAAAAGGCCAGACACCCTACACACCAGGACCTGCTATGCCTCCACCGCACGCCGTCCATCATCCTGCAGAAACAGCAATCAAAATTTCTCTCCAAGAACCCTCGCCCCTCACCGCTCCCTCTAACTCATTGACAACGAGCCGGGCGGCGAGCTGCGTGAGACGCTGGGGACATCCCTGAAAACGGAGCGAAGATGGCGCTTGAAAAGAATGGAGAGCAGAAAATAAAGAAACCTCTGCACAGGTTCTTGAATCTGCGTCTCCATTCCATACTGCCGAGAGTGGTCAGGTTCAGGATCCTGGAACGCGATCGGCAGGACCGCAGGCTTGGCCGGGACGCCGAGAAATGGTCTTATGGATCGATCGGCAGGAACCAATCTTATTCATATCCTCCTCTGTAATGTTTCTGCGATGTAAAAGCTCAGGGTTATATAAGATCCTCTGAAATATTTCTGCGATTTAAATGCTCGACTGGGGTTCTGTCTGCTCGATGGCGCCTCAGAACTTCTCTTCGGTGGAAGACGAGGGCGCCTCAGAACTTCTCGACGGCGCCTCCTGCTTTCTCTAAGAGAGCCAAGCCCAAAAGGTCCAGACGCCATGACCGTTTCATTGAGAGAAAGCGGAGGGAATGCTGCGAGCCATGGGATCTGAATCTGTTTAACGCTGTGGGAGACCATGATATCGTCATTCCCTTGCCATTCCTCAGCTTCCCGATCGACTCCTCGATGTGCAGTCGAGATGGGATCCAGGGCGCTCGTCGGCTCGTCCAGCAGAAAGGGCGACTGGGCCAAGCCCTGGCCGCCCAGGCTAAACGCAGAGAACAACTAGGGCACCAAGATCGCCCGTCCAAGAACTTATTGAAAGTCCGATGTTATACACATTATAAATAATGTTATTCGGAACATGTTTCGACAAATTTGCTATAGTTGCGACATTTTCTCCCTTCATTGTTGGACACACAAAATAGTAAATTTTTCTATTAAATACTTGTTTAACATAACCAATTATTGATCTACATAGCTCGGCTTTTATAATTTGAAGGTTAGTATTTTTAATTTTTGTCTCCTTTAAGATTTTTTAGTCCTATACTTATGGCATAACAAGATCATTTGTACTTATAATGCTTCAATGGATTTTGTTGTAATAGGTAATTACAATGTCAACTCTAGAATAATCAACAACTCTTGGTAAGTTAAAGAGGTTAATGGTGACTATGGGCGATGGGAAATGTTATTGCCCTTGCCGTGAATGCATAGGCTTTAGTGGAAAAAGACTTTTATTGAGAACAATTGAAAGTCATTATAGGGAGTATGGGCACGTTGAAGGGGGGTATGAACATCATCCCTGGTAAGATATTCATTAAAGGTCTTTGTATATTATATTATTGATTGTTCTAATAAATTTTTCTTTATTTTTATTATTTGTTAAATACTCTAATTTTATTTGACTGCTTGAATTATTTGTAAAGAGAAATCATCCTACGTATATGACACCGCTTAGTATGTCAATTCGAAATAATATTGTACAAGCTAGGGAAGATGGTCGTATGGATAATGAATATCATGTTAATCCTATGGAAGAAGATGACACTGATAATATAGTTGAGGAGGACAAGAAAATTAGATTAATCCAAGACTTCTTTAATGCTCCCATGGATGAGGCTAACAACTTGGCTGAGGAGACCAATGATGTTTTTGGCATTCATGTGCTAGACACTGCCACATAACCCCTTCATGAAGGCACCTCAAATAATGTTCTATATGTTGTATTGTTGTTGGTGAACTTGAAGGTATCGAATGGTCTGTCCAACAGTGTCTCACACAGATCTTAAGGTATGCAATATAATTAATCACATACATGTAAATGTCGACTTCTTTTTATCTTCTTTTTTTTGCAAATTGATATGTAACTTAAGGATGCAATATTTATATTGATTACTATTATTTACCTTAACTAGTTATTTTTTATATTGTCATAGACTGATAGGTGAATTTTTCTTATCATCACCAAATAAGTTACCGCACACCTACCGAGAATTATCTGGCACTGTGAAAGCTATTGGAATGGATTATCAGGCTATTGATGCATGTTCCAAAGATTATATTATATATTATGGAAAATATGCATAGGAAATGAAATTCCCACAATGTCAAATCGGTAGATATCGAACTGATAAAGTTAAAAATAAGGTGCCTCACAAGGTACTTCGTTACATTCTCGTAATTCCATGTTTGCAGCGATTGTTTAGGTGCAAAAGCATAGCACAGTTTATGGATTACCATGCATGGAACAGAAGTGAAGATGGTGTTATTCAAATGCTTGTGGATGGTTTTGTATTTAGGAACATCGAAAAAACATGGTCGATTTTTAAAGAATAACCTCATAATCTTAGGCTTCATTAGCAGTTGATGGTGTCAATCCATTTGGTGAGTCGAGGTCTACTTACTCAATGTGGCCTATTTTCATTATAAATAATAACCTTCCTCCTTTGATGTCAATAAAGAGGGAGCACGCATTTTTGGCAATGATTGTTCCAGGTATTTGTTTATAATGATATTTTTGTTTGAATGTAACATTTCATTTGTCTGTGTGCATTGCTTAATTTCACACACACACACAAGGTAGTAATTATGTGTACTTTCAACCAATTAGGCAAGTACCAAGTGAAAGATTTGAATGTATATATTAACCCTCTTGTTGACAAGATACTAAATTTATGGGTTGGCATCACTATGTACGACATCTCTAGACCAATAGTTCAAAGAATATTTCAATTCCATGAAATGCTTATATGGACAATTCATTATACCCCGAGGCTAACACATTTTTGTGGTAAGTAACCATTACTGCACTTCAATCGTACTATATAATTTTATGTTAATATAATCATGCATGTTTTTAAAGAATTCATTTTTTCGTAATTAAGGAAGCATTATATTATATCAAAAAATAGAGAAATTGCATGGCTACAATAGAGGCCCATAGTCGTGTCTACGAAGACTGATAAACAATATCATTACAATCCATCATACCCTCATTTGTACAGAGATTACATATAGCATACAAGTTCAGAAAACTTGGTCTTATGGATGCCTTGAAGAGACTAAACACCCAATACATGATGAAATCAAAAAGGGAACAAAACGTAGACTCGAGAGAAACAGAGAGACATAAATTAACATTTAAATTGATTTTCTTCCACCCAGGCCCTATTGCCATGACAAAAAATAAGATGAGGAGTTGTATTCTCCAGAATAATGGTGTCATGGTCCATAATTTCCATCTGAGGAGAGCTTGTGTTATTGACAAGGAGAAGAGAGATGATAGTGGAGAGATTGTTGTCCATGAACTCTAGCTTAAAGCACAAATCCTGCATATTTCGACGATTTTCAAAAATTATGTCACAAAGAGCTTGAAACTCCATATAATTATCCCTAGAATCCATCGAGGGATGGTCACCAAAATAAATGAAGTGAGGCAAGGGAAGGTTCCTCCCTTAATGAGGCTTCCACTCTAGAGGCAAGAGGAGAGGCAAGCTATCTTCGAAGCCCAATGAACGACTGCAGTCATCAAACCATTCAACGAAACAACCCAAATTAGCAAAAGTCACTTCCAAATCCTAAGATGCAATAACATCTAAACCATTTTCCATGACTGCATAAGTCACCTCCATATCCGAAGAGGCAACAACATCTCCACCATCCTCCATAACCGCAAAAGAGTGTTGAACACTGGAAATCGTTGAGATAGTGGGAGAATCAGGTGCACTCAAAGCACGAGCAGGACCCCAATACTGCGGTGTAGATTATCACAGAGCATGGACCTGAGAATACTACAAGACCATACCAATATGAAACCAACAACCTGAGCATCCAAAACCGTAGAGAGAGCCCACAATGAATGAGCTTAGGGGGGTGTCCAAAATGGATAAAAATATTGAGCTACTTGAACCATAAGTGTGCATACTAAGCATAGATTTAACTGCATCTACTAAGGATCAACACGAAGGAACATGAGAAAAGACAACAACATTCTTCAAATACAGTTCGACTGATGAGGCCATAGGGTAGCATCAAGTCTCGCATGAGGGAAAGGAATAAGTGGGAGAATATGCCCCACCTAACCCACCTTATCACCCACCATGCAGCCATTTTAATGAGCCTTTTGTCACCCCATTTGGGGATTAAATAATTCATTGTTATATAACTAATACCAACATTAATCCATATCTTGTAGGTATTCAAACAAAGAGTAAATTTACATGTCCAATTTGTGGTCCTACGATGAAATCTCGCCGTTCAAGAAGTTTAGGAAAGGAGGTTTTTGATAATTATAGGCACTTCCTCCCTAAAAACCATATATATTGAACAACCGATAAACATTTTTTCAATGGGACAAAACAAACTGCAATAAAACCACGAAGAATGACACCTCAACAATGGAAGTTAAAATATAATAGAAATTGTCGATGTAAGCAAATCGTCTATGTACCACATGCAATGTTATACAATTGTGATTTGTGTTGAATTCTCATGTTTACCATGTCTAACAATTATTGTTTGTAATTTCATTTATGTATCATAAAGCTCGTCATCTAGGTAGTGATCAGCTTCCACGAGGAATGAAAATTTACCCCGAAAAATTCAATAGTTTGTCGTACTATGACCACCTACAAATAGTTCATTTGTTTGATACAATGCATATCGGGAAGAACATAACATAAATGTTGTGGAGAATCTTAGATGGAAGAACTGAATAAGAAAAAATTCTCAAAATTTGTAATGACATTCAAGAAGCCAATCATACAATGCAAAATATGATTGACTCAAATAGCAATGGAGTAGACTGGATTAGTCTCCCATGTTTATTTACAGAGCATGAAAGCAATGTTGTAAAAGATATCATTCGGAAAATTAGATTTATGATGGGATTTTCTTCAAACATAAAGAAAATCTTAACGAATAAAGGTGATTTTGGTGGGGTAAAAACTCGTGACTAGCATACCCTCATTAAGGTAATTATTCTGGTATATTTATACATATATTGGTAGCAATTCTTTTAATCTATTTTTATTTTTTAATGCTTCTTTTAATATATTTTCAATAAAATAATGATTCTCTTTTTGTTACAGTATGTTCTACCTCTATCTCTCCCTAACAACTTTGACAGCAACATAAAACAAATTATATATGATCTTGGAAAATACATGAGGTAAATAACGTTTCGTATGTTTGTTGCATAAGTTGTTGATCACGTGTTTTACTTGCAATGTTTATATTGTTTATGTTGAAACCTATGTTTTGCTTGTATAATTTGTAGGTGGTATTATCTAAAGAAATCCATAAAGAATATATGAAATATTGGAGGATAAAAATTCCTTGACTAATGTGTGAAATGCAAAAGTATCTGCCTCCGACATTTTTCAATGTGCAAGAGCACTAACTCATACACCGAGTTTATGAGATTGAATTGTGTGGACCAGTACACACAAGGTCAATGAGGATGGTGGAGAGGCACTTGAAATCATTGAAGGCTTTCGTTAGACAAAGAGCATGTCCTGAGGGTTCTATGGTGGAGGGATATATGGTATATCAATCCATGGTGTATGTTAGTCAATATCTTCCTAAGCTAGCAAGAAACATTAATATGCATCTCATTTGGGACGTTGACTCCCTTAAAATATTTCAAGTCGGGAGGTCCCGCTTGGGAATGCGGTATACTAAGGAAAGTGAAAGGTACATACAAATTAGATGGTTGAGATCTATATAAATACTTTACATTTTTAAGTTTTATCTATAGTGCACTTATTTAAATTTTTTTATTCCATCAATTATTAATATTCTTTATTCTTATTATATTTTTTCATACAGTCAGTAGAGAGTGGGATGCACTACATTTAACATTGCAAACAATGTTGATTGGATGGAGGTATGGATAGAACAAAGTATACAACGTGATGGTAGGTTATCATGGAAAGGGGTGGCTACATTAGTTAAAGGAGATCACTACAATGAACATCCCAATCTTTCACGTAGGAAAATTGATTTAGCAGTACACGGTTTAAAAGATAAACAGGTATGCCCGTGGGGGGCAGAGCAAGTGGTAAAGTTGAAAAGTTGCAAATGGTTGTAAATGGAAGGTCGCAGGTTCAAATACCCCCCAAACTTACCTGTTCACCATGGTTCAGGCTCTATGGATGCACCTAGGGGTATAGTGGTAGCGGGATTGAATCCCTGGACCCCATGTCACTCAAGTACCAGGCCCATCCCCAATTGTTGATTCTCCTAGTACCAAAAAAGAAAAATATAAATAGGTAAACATATTCACCAACATTTTTAGTTATTTTCCATTATATTGATGTAACCAATGTTGTTTTTTTTTTTAATATTTAAATTCTAAGTCGAAATATGTTTTTTAATTGTCATTAATTCATTTTTTACGTGTTGGGCGTATTGCAGTTGAAACACCATAAGCATATGTGGTGCAATGGTCAGAAATTTCACATCAAAACATTGGATGACAAGAAGAAAACCGCAAATTCTTGTATAATTGCAGTCTTTCAGGTCACTAATATTTCCTCTTAAAGTGACAAGCATCCAAAAGTATCAGAAAATGGATACTATGGATATTTGGAAGATATAATTGATATTGACTTTGGATCCTTCAAGTTAGTTCTATTCAAGGTCAAATGGTGCAGGTTATAGATGAACAAACGTGATCCCAAAAGAACTGTTATTAAGCATGTCAATGGATTTACCATGTTAATGCAAGGACATTTGAGCTGGGTACAAACCCTATGTCCTTCCAAGCCAATGTGAGCATATCTTCTATTCAAAGGTTCCAGGTAAAGTGGGTTGTTTGTTTGTTGTTAGATATGATCCAAGAGGAAGGCATGTAAAGTACAATGTACTAGAAGAACGTGATATTGAAGAAGAAGATGGTGTAGAGGAGCATCATGGGGTAGATGTGCTATCAGATGAAGAGGTTGAAGAAGATGACCAACCAAATGTAGATGACAATGTTCTCGATGATGATATATATGATGAGTTTGATTATATTGTTAACGATGTTCATATGGTCAATCCATTCAACGTCGATTCAGAAACATCAGATGATACAGATGTGGAGTTCGATGAAGAATAATATCAATGATATTTCTTAAATGTATATTAATGTATAAATGATTTGTGATCATACCTCCAAAAAGACAAACTTTCGTTTATTTTAAATTTATAAGCCATTGTGGATATTGGTCATTTCTATGTTAATTACCCATAACCTTAAAAATTAAAAACTCTAATCACTTATCATAGCATTGAATTCCATTGATTAAATGTTGCTCTCTGCTCGAGGTAGGATAAGGGGCACTCAAAACACCTCGTCCTTAATCATAGTTCTAAAGAAATCAAAGCTTTTCCCATGGTAGAATTATAACCCCCTAGACCTCTAGCCTCTTAACCCATAACCCTCCTAAACTCCTAACCCCTCAAACCTCTAGCCCCTAATTACCCCTACCTCCTAGCCCCTAACCCCTGAAAAAAATTATATTCAAATTATAACTTCATATGTAACTCTATCTAAAACCAATTCCTCCACATGAATCTCGCCTAAATGAATTCTCATCCACCTTCCTCTGAACCAGTTCGCAACCAGTCTGTTAAATTTTCAGAATTTACTTCAATCTGATCTAGGATCTTAACTGAGAGAACAACATGTACAGCAAATCTACATCATATCAATCATGGACACAATAATGCAAGCACACAAGAGACACAGAGTTTACTTGGGGAAAACCATAAAGGTGAAAAAACCCAATAACTTCCTCAGACATAGATAGAGCAATGATACAACCAGAATACAAGAGATAGTCTTCTCCTAGCAGCAGAGCCTCCTCCTCCATAAGTGCGCCACTCTCCCAAGTGTGAGTGAGAGAATAGAATGTGTAAAATGAGAGAGACACACTCTCTATTTATACACTAACTTGACTTGACCTTTACTCAACTAGGTCGGCCTCAACTTAACCACTTAACATAATGCTGACTGGGCCGACCCCCACTAGGGTGGTCTAATAACCCTTTGACCCACATGGCCGACCCCCAATAGGGTGGTCTGATAACCCTTTGACCCACATGACTTATACAGGGCCAACCCCAACAAGGTGGTCTAATAACCCATCAAGTATAAGTTACGACACTTACAATATAAATGACGACACTTCCGTATAGAGGAATAATAACATCTCTATAGGAATACAATATGCATATATGTGAAATACATCCCGAAGTTACATATACATCAACACTCCCTCTTAACTAGGAAGGTATTTCTCGACACAGGTCTTCTAGCACAAGTCATCTTCTCTAGATCATCGCCACTGCTGTTGCTATCTCAATCAATCTCTAAATCTACTCATCATAGGAAGTTCTACAGAGCCAGTCCTTTTTCATACTGGATGTAGGCCCACCACCTGCAGGTCTTCGTCATCACTGGCCATACTGTGGAATCCTCAAGACTTATTACGTGCGTCACAAAACCTTGAAAGAGCATCCCAGGCTGTTACGAGCACACGGTTCTACCTATAGGATCTCCCAGGGCCATATTATATGTGACCTCACCACAAAACCTCGCAAGAGCATCCCAGGCTGTTACGAGCACACAGCTCTACCTATAGGATCTCCCAGGGACAGATTATATGTGGTCACCACAAAACCTCGCAAGAGCATCCCAGGCTATTACGAGCACACAGCTCTACCTATAGGATCTCCCAGGGACAAATTATATGTGGTCATGGAAAAACCTTGCAAGAGCATCCCAGGACTTATTACAGGCACACATCCCAACCTATCGGATCTCCCAGGGACATATTATATGCCATAGGACAAAACCTCGAAAGAGCATCTGCCAGATATCCCAGGGCCAGATTATATGCCATAGGCAAAACCTCGAAATACTATCTGCATATCTCCCAAGGCCAAATTATATGTCCTCCCAGAGCAAAACCTCGAAAGAGCATTTGCCAGATATCCCAAGGCCAAATTATATGCCATAGGCAAAACCTCGAAAGACTATCTGCAAATCTCCCAGGGCCAAATTATATGCTCATCTGCACAACCTGATCCATGACCATAGAGTATCAACCTGTTACTCACCATACATCATCCTGATGTACACATGATCATCCTGATCATCATCACTGCAACATCCTGCTGCATGTCCTCTGGAGCAACATCCTGAAGCTCGTCATCCATGATCATCCTGATCATACAATGCATCTACCTGATGCATACCAAGTATCTACCTGATACATATCATCATACATGATCCACCTGATCATACAGTGTATCCACCTGATACAAATACAAATACATGATATATATCACCATACATGATCCACCTGATCATACAATGCATCTACCTGATGCATACCAAGTATCTACCTGATAGATATCATCATACATGATCCACCTGATCATACAGTGTATCCACCTGATACAAATACAAATACATGATACATATCACCATACATGATCCACCTGATCATACAATGTATCCACCTGATACATATACAGATACATGGTCCAAGCATCCAACATGATGCATATACAAAATACATACAAATGATCCAACCGATCATATCCAGCATCCAACATGATGCGTACATACATATACATATAAATGATCCAACTGATCATATCCAACATCCAACATGATGCATACATATATAAATGATCCAACTGATCATATCCAGCATCCAACATGATGCGTATACAGAGCAGTAACTAGAGCATCGTCCTGATGCTCATCATCCAGCGCTTACATCCATAGACATGTGAAGGATCCTCCTTCCAACATGCTTGGAATGGATTATGCAAATGTGTCCATCACTTCTTCCTCGAAGTGTCATCAATCTGAAGAACACCAAGCCTCTCCCTGAAGTACTCGAACTTCACCCTGGCTAGTGGCTTCATCAGCACATCTGCAATCTGCTCGTCCGTCGCAATGTACAAGAGCTTCATAGCTCCTCTCTGCACCATATCCCTGATATAGTGATATTTGATCTCTATGTGTTTCGACCTATCATGAAACA
The DNA here is from genome assembly GCA_027924585.1 of Larix kaempferi. Lineage (NCBI taxonomy): Eukaryota > Viridiplantae > Streptophyta > Pinopsida > Pinales > Pinaceae > Larix > Larix kaempferi. Next base: position 7,640,191 of record BSBM01000431.1, on the reverse strand, counting down.
CTGGGTTCTCGGACAGCTTCACACAACTCTGGTTATCACAAAAGATACCAGTAGCATCCAACGGGAGATCAAATAACTCAGACAGTAGCTTCCGTAGCCATACTGCCTCACAACTAGCTGAACAGGCTGCAACATACTCTGCCTCAGCTGTACTCAGTGCTACGCAGGACTGCTTCTTGCTGAACCAAGAGATCACACCTGATCCCATACTGAAGCAGCACCCAGATGTGCTCTTCCTATCTGCAGCACTACCTGCCCAATCTGAATCAACATAACCCTGCAGGTTAAACTTTTGATTTGCTTCATACTTGAGCCCATAATCCACTGTACCTTTCAGGTACCTCAGAATATGCTTTACAGCAACCAGGTGAACACTCCTCGGATTTGTCAGGAACTGGCTCAATGTGTTCACCGCAAAGCAAATATCTAGTCTCATGTTCGTCAGGTACATCAAGGACCCAATCATCTGACAATACATAGTAACATCAACTGGTTCAAATGAAGCATCACACAGAAGCTTCAGGTTCGATGCCATAGCCTCGCAGTCCATCATCCCGAACCTCTTCAAGATCTCTACTGCATACTTCCCTTGTCCAAGGAAGATTCCATCTGCACTCTGCCACACCTCCATACCTAGAAAGTGGTGCATCATACCCAAGTTCTACACATATATGACTCCTTGTTATGTGTCTCAGAACCAAGTGGTTGCTCCACATACACTTCTTCTTCAACTACACCATTCAAGAAAGTTGTCTTGAAATCCATCTGGTGTATCTTCTATTTCATCACTTTTATATTTCTCTATGCTTCCATCTGTAGCATGCTTGATCTTGATAGATCCATATGGAAGTCATAACAAACTTCCCTTCAGGTCTTGGGACTACATCCCAAACATCATTCTTCATGATTGACAGATCATGGCATTCTTCCCATATCCTGGGAACTTCAATATCTTCAATAGATAATTATGTTGCTGAACAAATGTTGTAGTTCTTCTTTTGTAGGTGATGGCATACGATCTTTCCTACACAACAAGTTAAATTGCATGATTAGAAAACATCTCATAGTTTTCAGAACAAATTCTTACACATAAAGAAATATGTCATACATTCATGCAATTATCTTAGCCAATGCTTCAATACAACATTTATCCATATCCCGTAACTTTCTAGATGCCTTCCAATCTCTACCAAAACATTGTTAAGAGTGTGCACAACTCCCAACATGTCAGCAAAGAGGTTTCATTCTAGATAAGTAGCAATGGAATGTTGTACAGTGCCATAGGCCGCTTACCCATGCATATTAGTAGTATATTGTTCATCAATGCAACTATTCTAATATGCATAATACACAACCTAATTCTAGGTACATCAGTATATACATTATTGAACAGTATTATTTAAACAATAAAATATGCAAGTAATGACAATTCAAATACTTATCTTTGTTTGTTTGTTGGGTTGACTCCCTCTCAGTCTTTGCTTCTTTTTTGCAACTCCATTCTTATGTGGATTGTGAGAAGTGGTCAACTCCCTCTGAATATCTGCATCATTGCAGAAACTACTGAAGTGTGCTCCTTTCCTTTCTTGCAGGAACAACTGGAGTGTGCTCCCTCTTGATCTTTGCTTCCTGGATTACCTGTCCTTGAACTTACATCCATCCTTAATCACTATGCATGCTTATTAGTATCATCATTGTGTTATCCTTGAGGTCTCATACATAATCACACATTTATTAGTATAATCTTAATACTATCAAAACACAATAATCTTAAACATGTATATTCATGATCATTCACAGATAATAAACATTAGTATTCAAGGTTTCAGGGAAGTCTTCTTTTACTCATACATATTCTTATTTGATCATAGGACTCTTCTGGTTAGTTGAATCATCAATCAAGATAAGAGATATAATATGCATAAAACCCGTGATTATTCAAACCTATACCTTCATGATTCTTCTGGTTAGTCATATCATCAATTATGGTAAGAAACATAATATGCATACAACCATGATTATTCAAACCTATGACTTCATGAATAATCATTATCAACAACACAACAGTATAAGATCCTAACACAAGGTAGGATTCTAGCTTGATATAGGAAAAACATACCTGGATTAGCATGCTAGCTAGTTATGTCTAACATACCCTCATAATGTCTTCTGGTTCTCTTCAGTGACTTGTGCTAGTAACCTGCATGTCTCATAAATTAACCATTGTAGAACCAAGTTATACATACCTCGAAAGTAGATCTTCTATGTGATCCATGACAATGGATGAATCTTTGTCTTCATGTCACCATGAGCATATGTTCTTGAAGTAGAACATGATTTGACTTTCTTGGTGTACCTTTTGTGTTAGCAAACAACATAAACCTCATACAACATCACAATGCATTAGTACGATCATAAGTGTCAAAACCTTAATCAATGAATATCTTCTATTAAGGTGATACGACAAGTTCAGTAATTAATCAAGATTGTACTGTAATGATATGAAGACAAACATATGATAAACTTAACCATGAAACATACCTGTAAGCCATACCTGTCAAGATTGCTTGTAATCTTCTTATGAAAGGCCTTAGCCCCATCTCCCTCTGAGACAAGAACTTCTTCACTTATGCAGGTGACCAATCCATCTTCTTCTAGGATTAACCCAAACCACTTGACTTGCAAGAACTGGACCTAGAGCTGGATTAGGGTTTGTCAAAGAAACCCCAAAAATTCAAACTTGGAATTTCAAACTTCCGAAAGGATAGAAATATGTGCCTTGATGAACTGATCAAGTTGGTATATTCAGAATTTGAAAACTGCAAAGTTTCACCCCTCGAAATTGCCTTTTAGATTTTCGGATTCACTAGGGAGGACCCTGAATTAGGGTTTGAGTTTCCCGGAGCTTCACCCAACCAAAATATTTGATTCAAACCTCTAAGCTTCGATTTTTATGAGGAGCTTCCAGCCGTGGTCACAGATTTCCAAAATTCCAATTTTTGCAGAAGCCTTAATTTTCCATCTTTCCGATCAAAGTCCCGAACTAGGGTTTGATCAAGCCCGACCTTCTGCCAAACCAAAAATTCTGATATTGGTCTCTAAATTTTGATTTTGATGAGTAGCATTCAGCCGTGGTCTCTGATTACAAAAATTCCAACTTTCTCCGAAGCCCTAAATTCCGGAAGCCATGAATGAAGGTACTCAAAAATAATTCTGTTTTGACAGAAATATGTACCTGATTGTTTCTGGTGTAACTCTGAACTTTTTTATCCACAGGGTCTAAAAAAAAATTTTGAGATAACCTGACCTGTTATCTTTCCATCCTGACAGGTCTGACCTCAATTGGATTCTTTGAGAGAGAGTTATGCCAAATGTCGCAACGTGACCTGTTTATGGGATAATACAGGAGAGCGAACTTGTACGGAGTTCCACGTGTCACTGTTTCAACTTCAGCCTCTAAAAAAAATTTCCTGAGATAGCTCAACCTGTTATCTTTCCATCTCGATAGGTTTGACCTCAATTGGATTCTCTGAGAGAGAGTTATTCCAAGTGTCGCAACGTGGCCTGTTTATGGGATAATACAGGAGAGCGAACTTGTACGGCATGCCACGTGTCACTGGTTATACTTCGGCTTCTGAAAAAAATTTCTGAGATATTACATTATATGTACTACCTGTTACTTTTTACGAAATTGGATTTGGAGCTTCCTAGCCCAAGTTATGACCTTTTTCCCAAGATCACCTGATTTTGACTCAGATCTGGAAGAGGAAGAAACCCTATATTGTACAGATCATAAATCACAACTTACAACGAATTAGAGGTTTTCCTTTGGACACAAGGTACATGGGGATCTGATCTTCGACCTGTAAAAGTTTCAGATCCGAAAACTTCACTAAAATGGATTTATAGCGAAAGTGCTACGATGACTTGTTTTTGCTATATCAAGCCCTAGCATCATAAGTGCAACAAGTGTCATACATGCCATATCATGCCTTCTTTCAGGCTAGCTCTGATACCATGTTAAATTTTCATAATTTACTTCAATCTGATCTAGGATCTTAACTGAGAGAACAACATGTACAGCAAATCTACAGCATATCAATCATGGACACAATAATGCAAGCACACAAGAGACACAGAGTTTACTTGGGGAAAACCATAAAGGTGAAAAACCCCAATAACTTTCTCAAAGATAGATAGAGCAATGATACAACCAGAATACAAGAGATAGTCTTCTCCTAGCAGCAGAGCCTCTTCCTCCACAAGTGCGCCACTCTCCCAAGTGTGAGTGAGAGAATAGAATGTGTAAAATGAGAGAGACACACTCTCTATTTATACACTAACTTGACTTGACCTTTACTCAACTAGGTCGACCTCAACTTAACCACTTAACATAATGCTGACTGGGATATCCCCCACTAGGGTGGTCTAATAACCCTTTGACCCACATGGCCGACCCCCAATAGGGTGGTCTAATAACCCTTTGACCCACATGACTTATACAGGGCCCACCCGAACAAGGTGGTCTAATAACCCATCAAGTATAAGTTACGACACTTACAATATAAATGACGACACTTCCATATAGAGGAATAATAACATCTCTATAGGAATACAATATGCATATATGTGAAATACATTCTGAAGTTACATATACATCAACACAGTCTTAATTCGACGCCCAGATTCGAATAGCAATATGACAAATCTTGCTCTATGAAAAAAATCACCAACTCGAAATCAACGCCCAAATTAAAATAGCACTAAGGTAGTACAAAATCACGTGCAGGGAGACTGTTAGATGCTTGCAGATGTAGCAGATCAGTGGACTGACAGTGGAAGATGCGATGATTACTAGATCAAGTTAAGACAAGGTTTTCTCAACAATTATCTCGGTGAATTTTCTCTTAGTAACTCATCCCACATTGTTTTATTAGTAAATCCTCCCACATTGTTTTATGATTAAGGGTTTTCTCAGTAAATTACCCCACATTGTTTTCTCAGTAAGGGTTTTCTCAGTAACTCGTCCCACTCATGCCACATTGTTTTCTCAGTAGCTCATCCCCTCTATTTTCGATGACTTTCTTATCTCAATTAATGTACTATGTTAATCGTTTTATCTTTGTTTCAATGTCTTCATCTCAAGCCCTTGGTCATGTGGCCTTTGACCTAGTTAACATCTTTTGATACGTTATTATTTGGTCACAGGGTTTCTAACCCTCACTCTTGATGTACTCAAGTGTTTAGACCCATCATGTCCCTCTGCTGCGTGGTTCCTCATTACAATTTTTTTACGCTCATCTCATGTTGTTGTGGAACAGAGAAAATACAGTTTGATTCTTAGTTCCTCAATCTTCAAACCCTTGTAGTGGACAATACCATTTGAGCTAAAGTCCCTTGTATTGTTGTCAATATGTCTTGGCTTCTTATCTACCAGCTCATTTGAGAATTCTCATAGATAACATTAGTGCATCAACCAGCTATGACTAGCTTACACTCACGCTAATACCCTTCAGCACCAACCTATAAATGAAAAGAGCTAACAACAAATCTGAAATTGAAAATGAGTTTGACAAAATTTGTAATAAGAAAAAAACTACACTTTAAAGAACATGCTTCTGAACACACGCAAAGAAAAGGGCACAAAACAGTTACATACGCACAAGAAAAACTCACGCAGGGCACAAAATCTCTATTTTTGTTATTTACACTAGCCAACTTGAATTAGTTGCCCCAGACACAAAATATAGTCAACACACTAGCTTCCTCGCATGCCATAGTTCAAATCGCACCTCTGCAATTAGCACAGAATAAAACCCCAAGTCAACTTATGTGCCACTCCATTATATAAAGACTTAAGAACTTCTTCACACTTTTCATCCATGCTCTATACTTTGTCTTCCTATGGCTCAAATTCTTGCATCCCACTTCAACTCATCTCTCACTGAATCAATGCTCTATTTATACCCACCATGCTCAAACAAATGTGGACCAACAGGGCATATTGTTAAACCGGTGTGGACTCATCAATGAACCAATGTTCCACTTGGCATTCATTCAACCAACAACCATCCAAATCTCATATCATCATACATCTAGCTTCATCTTTTGTCTCATTTGATATTTATTTCAGCCTTTGGTCCCTCTACAACGAGAAAATACAATACAAACAATAGATTGAAACTTAAAAGCGTTATACATCTCTACTATGATTTCATTAGTTAAATTTTTCATATAGTATCATTTATGTCATTAACATACCCTCCTTATATATATTGCGGATTGAAAATGCTTTTCACTGTATTGAACAAGATTTGCAAGTATTTCCTCTTTCTGCATTAGAAGAAAAGGAAGAAATTTGCATATCCATCATGAATGAACTATTTCCAGAGTCATATTATGTAGATTGTCCACCCTATGATGTTTATGTTGATTTATCACGTATTCTCACTATTCAAATCCATCATGGCCGATGGAAACAAGGGAGTAGAATGATTGTAGACATGTTTTTTGTTAGAAAAACAGGATTGCGGAACAATAGCATAAAATAAGATGCAGAAATAAAACACACAAACACAATACAAGAGAGACACCAATATAACGTGGTTCATCAAAGATGGGAAATGTCCACGGAGAAATTTCCAGCCCTTTTATTAATCTATCCAACAAATGAAGGGATACAACCCATAGCACATCCGCTACAACTTCCTCTTCACTCTTTCACAGTCTCTAACACAATCACAAAGATATTTACAATACACAATTGTATTACAATGCCTTCCTTTTAAAGAGGGATTACAATGGGAAAATACCACGAGATACCCAATACCATGGGCCCGTAAATCACCCATTATTGACCAAGTCATGAATATGAAATTACAACATCTTACAAGGCATTTTTTTCAAAAATTTCACTATGGGGGCATTGCCCCCAAACCCCCGCCAAGGGAGGGCTCCCAAATGTCGTCATCCCCCCCAGATCCCCATGGTGAATATAGTCGGGGGGGAGCCCCCCATACTCCCCCTTCATGGGTTGGGACCTTGACACAAGTGAAACACAACCTCTGAATCAGGAAGATTAGGCTCCACCACCAATAATCTCCTACCTGGAGACTGATCATGAACACTCTACTACTACTGCACTTACTGGACTATGCTTTGAACCTTGGACCTGGAAAATTTCTCATCTTCACCTTCATGCTTGAAGGCCAACTAAAATTGAGCAGGAACTTAGTTTCTCTCTGGTTACTACTTTTGTCAACATGTCTGCAAGATTCTGGCTAGTATGTATCTTTTCCAATTTCAACAGTTCATCTTCCATAATAGATCGTATGAAATAAATAGTACTTGAGCTACATATGTTTAGTCTTAGAATGGAACAATGAGTTCTTTACAAGATGGATGGCACTATGGTTGTCACTGTACAACCTATTATTCTTGTGCTTCTTACCCAATTCCTCCATGAATCTTTGTAGCCAAATCATCTCTTTACTAGCCTCTGTAGCAACAACATACTATGCTTTCATTGTTGAAAGTGAAACAACCTTTTGCAGTTACAAAATCCAACTTACTGTTGTTCCACCTACAGTAAAAACATACCCTGTGATGCTCTTCCTACTATCTTTATCACCGACCATATCTGCATCAACATATCCTTGTATAACAGTGTCTGAACCCCCAAAACATAATGCATGAGTAGTAGTACCTCTCAAATACTTGAGAATCCACTTTACTGCCTTCCAATGCTCTCTACCTGGATTGTTCACATACCTTCTCACAACTCCCACTTCATGTGTAATATCTGGTCTTATGCACACCATGACATGCATCAAGCTGCCAACTGCTGATTGAATAGGGAACCTTGGACATGTATTATGTTTCCTCCTATGCCATGGGACACATATCCTTACTTAGTTTGAAATGGTTGGCCAAAGGTGTACTAGTTGGTTTTACATCCTGCATTCTAAACCTCTCCAACACCTTTTCTATTTACTCACCCAGAGACAATGTCAATTTGCAATTTTTCATGTCTCTTGTTATTCTCATACCAAGGATTTGCTTTGCAGCAACCAAATCCTTCATCGCAAATGAATTAGCTAAGTTCCTTTTCAACACATTTATATTATGCATGTTAGACCCTACAACAAGCATGCCATCCACATACAACAATAAGATAATATATCTTCCATTATCTAGCCTCTTGAATTAAACACAGTGGTCAAAATGAGATTTAATATAACCTTGTTATGTCATAAACTTGTTAAATTTCAAATACCACTGCCTTAGAGCTTGTTTCAGGCCATACAAGCTCTTCTTCAACTTGCATACTAAATTCTCCTTCCCTTTAACCTCATACACCTATGGCTACTGGATATAAATATCTTCCTCCAAGTCCCCATGGAGAAAGGTTGTTTTTACATCTAACTGTTCAAGATGCAAATCTTTACTGCCACTACACTTAAAATAGTCCTAATTGAATTCATTTTAACAACGGGAGAAAATATTTCAACAAAATATATACCTTTCTTTTGTGCAAACCCCTTTACAACAAGTCTAGTGTTGTATCACTTCTTCCCAGTTTCCACCTACATTGCTTCTTCATATCATTGTGGTTCACCAACATCAGTCATTAATAAATAATATAGTGAAGGAGAGTATCGTTCAGGGGGTGTTACACCTAAATCTTGCCATCCTAGAGTTTAGTGTAAACATCCCTAAATTTTATGTGACTAGGAAGTCTATTTGGAAGAGTTGGTGACCATTTACCTGGAAATCTAGTTGGGTCGTCGCAAGCTGATCTCTGCCCACTTGCGACGAGCTGGATCATCGCAGTTTGTCTTCTTACAAGCTGCGACAATGTCGCATACCCCCATTTTGCATCCTGCAACGACCTCACCTGTCGCCCGTTGTCCTCACACAACCTGCGATGATGTCAGTTAAAGTGGATAAAAATGATCTTCGAGTGATTTCTAGAAGATGTGTGACTTGGATCTCTATCCCTAACTTGTAGGTTGAGTTGTCCTTCGGTTCCTCCATCCTTGGGAAGATACCTTAGTCTTCTCCCATTAATCCTCAACTCATTCTATCCTCCTAGTCCTATTTATATGAAGCTCCTCTTCACTCCAAAAGGAGGAAGTCTATAGCACTTACATGCTGGTGAAATTGGCTTAGGAGATCTCTATTAATCTTTTGGGAGATCCATACTTCCTTTGGAGTATTTGGCACTGGCTTGTTGGAGAAGGATTGCTACGTTAAGCCTTGGTTGTAATCACTTCCTTCTATGTACTTCCCCTTTTTACACAACAATATAAATGTTTTCCAACAAGTGTTGTTGCATTGATGATGTTTGTGTAGTTTGCCTACTTAACTGCTTACTTAGATCTGTTATTGTTTAGATGCATTTTACTACTTGTGTTGTTTTGTATGTTTTGACAGGTTTTGCAGCTGAGATCTAAAGACCATAAAGCTTGGAACAACATCAAGGAGAAAGGATCCACGATCTGAAAGATAAAGCATCTAGTCACTTGATCTCTAATTAGATCTAGGAAAGTTATTTCATATGTTGTCTCATTTGTTCTAGTCTTGCATTAAGCTAGGGAGATCACACCTTGAGTCCGCACTTGATAGATTGTCTGATAAAAAATCCGGCGACCATACTAGGGAGAACATTGTTTTTAGTTTTCAATTTGAATGTCATTTTCATTTGAATTCTTTTGCGAGCCATTTATTTTGCCTCCTTAGCCATTTCGCCACCAGATCTTGTCAGATCTAGTCTTTTGATTTCCTTAAAGCGTATATGTTTTATTGTCAAACCCTTTGGTTGATCACATTTGGAGATCTATTCATCCTTGTATAGGGATATCACCCATTGCACCTGGCTAATATAGATAGAGTGAAAATCCCCTGTTAGGCGTAGTCTTCTTATCTGCAACCTGCGACACTGTCGCATTTCACAGTTTGACATCCTGCGACGTTGTCGCAATTCACCTGTTCCCCTCCTGCGACAGTCGCTCTGCATCTGACCAAAGACTGCGATGAGCAATCTAGTTTTTGTCCTTGGTTCTTCTCCTCATCCTCTACACTGTATCTTCCAGGCAGAGGCCCTTTTATTCAACATTACTTTCATTTTGGTTTGCTTGTGTTGGGTTTTTGGGGTCTTTTGAGATTTGGATCCATGTTTGGCCCTTTGAGTCAAAAACTAGTGTTTTGCTTGCAGTTTTAGGCGAAATGGGTTCTATTTTTGAAAAAAAAATCCCCCTCATCGTGTATCCTACAGTCGTTTTTACCCATATTAAGGTTTTGAGATATTTTCTGGTTTGGTGTGATTGGCTTGTTTTTAAAGACTTGAAAAGTGTGGGACATTCATGTCTTTTTTAGGCTCTTTTTCTTGGGTTGTGCATCTTGTTTCCTTTACATGCTGAGTTATCTAATTATTGTTGGAAAGATTGATTCCTTGTCTCCACTTTAGTTCAAAGTGAAGCTTGATTTTATCACTCTTTTGCTATATTCATGAAATTGGAAAACATAAGTATTCTTCTTGCTTTAATTTGATCTTTGAAATTTTTGGTCTCACATTCATAAGAAGAAGAAAGGCTTGTTTCATATTTGTGTGCATTTGAGTTAGATAAGATTGTTAAGTGCTTTTCTTTATCTTGCATTTGATTGCAAACGTTTGTAGAATCTTTCTTTCCATAGCTTAGATATGTCTTTTTCGAGTGTAAAAAGATAGGAAATGGATTAGAATTATTGCATTTGGTGTTCATAAAATGATCTCTTTTATTGTTTTGGGTTAGTTTTGGGTGCATCTTTTACTTCTTTCTATCATTTTGAAAAGAAACAAAATTGCATTTGCATTGGGTTGTGCATTTGGGAAGAAAATATATCTCTCTCTCCTTCTTAAGTAGGGCTTCATAGAAAAGAAAGAGTGCATTTTCATGTAGCTAGGGTGCATTAAGTTTACATTTATGTACTCACCTCATGCATTCACCTAGCTGTACAAGATAAAATCAAGTGCTAGTTTAAGTTAAAACTTTTAGCAACTTGTGTGTTAGGTTAGAGACGTGTTTCGACGTCTTTAAGCGTGGCAGTTGTCATTACTTGCATGCACTGCATCTCAAGGGTATTGTAGTCTTCCACGTACCAACAAGTATATCGAAGCTCTTTCACGTACCAACCAGGTATATCGAAGCTCTTTCACGTACCCACCAAGTACTTGGCATACTTGGCGTATATCGAAAGGTGTTTCATGTACTTGGCGTATATAGAAAGGTGTTTCACGTACTCGGTAGTATATAGGAAGGTCTCGTGCCGTACGATTGTGCATTAGACAGCACTGCTACAGATTTTAGCTCCCACGTACCTTGCGTATATCGGGAGACACCATTAGGATTTCTGAAACCAACTGAGTTAACCATTTGGATGTCTTGGTAGAGCAATACACCGAGAACAACACTTGGGGAGATTACTACGCACGTACTGTCCAGGTAATTGGGTATTCAGGCAAGGGTACGATCCCAATCCTCCTTGTCGTGTTTTACTGTTGGACCCTGCGGTATATAGCGATTTGCGAAGCCTTGACAATCCCGTGAGGTTCCATACTTTTGAATCCACTCCTGTTCACAAGTTTGCCTGTTGCTTTTAGTTTGAGTAGCGTTTCTTGTGTGTGATAATTAGAAGGACTTAGAGAGTTTAGATATGGCAACCTCTTCTAGAACTACCAATCAAGAGGCCCCTTTTCAAGGGGTACCTTTTGCCTTTCCTCCAGTTGGATATATTGGTCCTCCCTTTATTGCAACTTTAAATCTTCCTAGATTAACCATAGGATTATCGGTATGGTTATTCAATCCGGTGATTTCGATTGTACCCAATGTTTCAAATGTTAAATCTCCACCACGAGAGTGTCAATCCCAAACTGATCGTTCCCCTTCTTCATCGGATGCATCTTCTTCCGTTTCTTCTTCCTCGCCTGACCAAAGCAGTAATGTTAGTAATCAGGAGGATAAGAAGAAGAAGAAAAGGAAAATAAAGAAGAAGAAGGATAAGAAAGAGACCAAGCATCAACCAGTTGCCTCTAATGGCACTCATTCTATGAAAACACCCCGTAAACCCAAGTTCCCTTGCAAGATTCGCAAGGGTGACCACCTTCTCAAGGATTGTCCCGATCTTTCCAAAGTGTCAGAAGAGTGGTCTAAAGCCTCCAAACCACCAATATCATCAACCTTTGGACATCATAATGATGATTCCCTGTCAACCACTAAATCCATAGTTAAGGGTCAGAATGGTAAAGTCAAAAATCCTTGTTGGTTATGCAAGGGTATGCACCTTACTTACCTTTTTCCATGCATGGATGAAGCTTCGCAATTGCTGGAAAACATTACTATGTCTCAGAACCACCTTCCAAAAGGATATCATAAGTTTTCCCTTGACCCCCCATTGGTTGATGAAGTGGTCGATCCAGCTCCAATATCCTTGGTCGATCCAACTCCTTCTTCAAAGAGTGAAGTTGAAGTGGTCAAGTCGATATCAACTCCACTTGATCCCACTCTTTCATTGGAGAATGTCCAGACTGAAGCAGTCACCATGACACAATCTTCGTCTCATTCTAGTCTTCCAAGTGAGTGAAATAGAAACTGCTGATGCTTTTCTGGTTAGTTCAGATTGTTCTGGGCGAGGGGAAACGATTTCCATTTCCACAGGACCCCCTCCAAGTACTGAGGTCATTTCCTTTGATTGGAATGGTCTAGCAGAATCTCGTCGTCCGTCGAGTGTTCCTTTCCAGATATCTGTAGGAATTTTCGATAAGGAAATATTTCACACTATAGTGGATGAGGGAGCTTTTGTTAGTATTTTATCCTCAACTGCTTGGAAAGCTATAGTTTCTCCTCGGCTTGTGCCAGTCACTGACCAGATACTGGCTTTCAATAGAAGGCCTACTGGACCTTTAGGGATCCTTCCTCAGTTACCTATCACTTTGGGAGGTAAAACTGTTTATATTGATGTCATGGTTGTCCAAGGTCCCTTAGATTTCAATATGCTCCTTGGACGTGATTATGTCTATGCTATGAGAGTCGTAGTGTCCACACTCTTTCAAGTGATGTATTTTCCCTATGATGGGAGGATTATGACCATTGATCAACTTTCCTACATGACACCCACTCATCACATAACTCCCAGTCATCAAACTTCCTTAAATGTTCCACATGTTTTAGTGGTTTATTCCCCCTTGTGATGGGGGGAAGGTCTCCATCCTCTGGGCATCATGCTGGAGTAGTTCCCCTAGCAATCATGTTGGGGGGCACTCTACCAACCTTTGGTCATCACGTTGGGTAATTCCTAAGCAAAGTTTCCTTTTTGGTTTCAAGCTTGTGAAAAAATGAAACCATTTCCAAGCAAAGTTTCCTTTTTGGTTTCAATCTTGTGAAAAAATGAAACCATTTCCAAGCATGGTTTACCTTAGGTTTCAAGCTTGTGTAAAAATGAAACCATCCCCAAGCACAGTTTACCTTTGGTTTCAAACTTGTGTAAAAATGAAATCGTTTATGAGCATAGTTTCCTTTCTGTTTTAAGATCATTAAAAAATGAAACAGGTCCCTCCAAGCATAGTTTCCCTTTGGTTTCGAGCTTGTGTAAAAATGAAACCATTTATGAGCATAGTTCTTTTCCTTTGTCAAGCTCGTTAAAAAATGAAACAGTACCCAATGAGCATGGTTCCCTTTCTGTGTCAAGCTCGCTAAAAAATGAAATAGGTCATACGAGCAGAATTCTATTCCTGTGTCAAGCTCGTTAAAAAATGAAACAGATCCTTTCCCTTCAAGTTGAGTCTTCTCGTAGACTTAGTACCTGAACCTTCTTTTCATCCACCTATGCCTTAGGTGAATGAAATGAAGCTTGGGGGGCATGTCTTCAACCTCTAGACGTTATGTTGAAGTCAACTTGATCGCCTCTCCACACCATGTTGGAGTTAAGTCACTTACTTCTAGCAATCATGCTGGGGGCATGTACCGACCTTTGGATTTCATGACCAAAAGAAATCCACCAATGGGAATAATTTTCAAGCATACTTTCTTTTTGGGTTTCGAGCTCGCTAAACCATGAAAATAATCCCGAGCATAGTTCATTTTTTTTTGTTACAAGCTCGTTAAAAAATGAAGCGGAGATCATGAGCATTCTTTTCACTTGTCTTCGAGCTCGTTAAAAACAGTAAGATGGTTTTTGAGCTTACTTTTCACTTTTTTTGTGCTCTGGTTAAAACATGAAAAGTGGTTTTGAGCTTAATTTTTACTTTTTCGTGCTCTATTTCAAATATGAAAAAGATTTCGAGTGCTTTTGATACCATTATCGTGCTCATTAAAAATTTGAGTAAAAAGGTGTGTCTAACGAGTGTAGGTTTATCACTTTATCCGGCCTCGCTAAGCTATTTACGGAAAAGGAACTGTGCCAAATTTACTTTTTCCTTTGTCGTACTCGATCACCAACCATGACAAAGTTGTTCATGGAGTCCTCTTTAAGCTCTTTTCAGACTCCCTAAATAGGAAAAGATCGCCAAGCGAACTTGATGTGTTCACGCTTGTAAAAGCATTTGAATGATCGTCTTTCTGGTGATAGTTTACCCATTTTTCAAACTAGGAGTTACTTTTTACGAAAAAGGAGCACTCCAGCCAATCATGCTTGGAAAAGTCCTCTCTCACATTGTTTTACCCTTTTTCCGGGTGAAGAGGCAACTTTACAAAAAAAGGACCTTTTGGAGTCTTCTTTAGTTCTTTTCAGACTCTCTAAACATGAAATGACACCGAATTTACCTTTTATGGACTCATTAAAATTCAACATTGAAGAACCCGTCATGGGATGAACCCCTCCTTTCCCGGGTCGAAAAATATTTGGGATCGGACTCATCTATGAGATGAGCTATACTGAGCATCTGGTTACCCTCATCAAGCTCGTAAAAAACACATGAGGCACTCATCATTCATGATGGGGAAAAAGGAAAGCTTTTATGTTACACTTTTACTTGTGGCAGTACTTAGTCACTCTTGAACATGGCACTCATCTGCATTCGCATACAATACTTGGGTTATCTGTTTTTCCACGAGTCTTGTCACTCTGTTGGGTCATCCAAAGAATGTTTCCATCATCAGTTGCATTGGGGGGTTGGTTTCATAACTTGTCATGTCAATACTACCAAGTCATTCCATGCCCATGTTCAAGAGACATTTGTTACTCATTATCTGCAGTCAATACACTTCGATCATGTCGGTCTTCCCTGAGTCAGTCTTACACATTACTCTACTATCTGATTCACTCCAAACATCTGTTATCGAGTTTCGTGTTGATGATGGGGAATTCATCATGGCCCTCCTTCGACGGATTCATCCTTGTCAACTTCAACACATCATCCGAGGATTGAATTTAGAAACCAACCAAGTACCTTGGGCATGCATGCCTCAATGGCAGGTTACCTCTCTTTCAACATGATTTTACATCATTGACTCTTGATTGAAAGATTTCATCATGCGTTTGACTTCAACTCATTCATTAGCGTTTGATGATATGTATTATGATACCTTGGGGATCATTGACATTAATGGTGATTTCCCTCGCACTTGTTAACAGTATACATCAATGGTTTGTAATCAAGTGGTTTCTACCATGTTCGACATTAAGACATTTGTAATCACATGGATAGATTTGTATCATTGTGGGTTCGGCTTGAAGACCTCGGGGATTCATGTTTTACCCAGTTTGCGATGGAGATTGTTTTGAGTCATATCACATGGATCCACATTTGTATTGGTAGTGGTTGTGTTATCATCTCATCATGGATCTACGATTGTGTATAGTAGCCATGATTATGTTCAGTCGATCATTACTACCATGGATCTACAATGTATTGGTCGACAGCCATGTTGTGGGTCATACGAGACTGTATTCTCAAAGTCAATTGCACTGCAGCGGTATCCTCTTCCGACAGCCTTGCCAAGTCCTAGCAAATTCTTATGTCAAAGCATTTCACCTGTCCAGTTTCAACAGCTTCATGCTTTGGGGGGCATTTTGTTACACCTAAATCTTGCCATCCTAGATTTTAGTGTAAACATCCCTAAAGTTTATGTGACTAGGAAGTCTATTTGTAAGAGTTGGTGACCCTTTACCTAGAAATCTAGTTGGGTCATCGCAAGCTTATCTCTACCCACTTGCGACGAACTGGATCATCGCAGGTTGTCTCCTTACAAGCTGCGATGATATCGCATACCCACATTTTGCATCCTGCGACGATGTCAACTAAAGTGGATAAAAATGTTCTTCGAGCGATTTCTAGAAGATGTGTGACTTGGATCTCTATCCCTAACTTGTAGGTTGAGTTGTCGTTCGGTTACTCCATCCTTGGGAAAATCCCTTAGTCTTCTCCCATTAATCCTCAACTCATTTTATCCTCCTAGTCCTATTTATATGAAGCTCCTCTTCACTCCAAAAGGAGGAAGTCTATAGCACTTACATGTTGGTGAAATTAGCTTAGGATATCTCTATTCATCTTTTGGGAGATCCATACTTCCTTTGGAGTCTTTGGCATTGGCTTGTTGGAGAAGGATTGCTACGTTAAGCCTTGGTTGTAATCACTTCCTTCTATGTACTTTCCCTTTTTATACAGTAATATAAATGCTTTCCACCAAATGTTGTTGCATTGATGATGTTTGTGTAGTTTGTCTGCTCAACTACTTACTTAGATCTGTTATTGTTTAGATGCATTTTACTACTTGTGTTGTTTTGCATGTTTTGACAGGTTTTGCAGCTAAGATCTGAGGACCATAAAGCTTAAAACAACATCAAGGAGAAAGGATCTGCGATTTGAAAGGTAAAGCATCTAGTCACTTGATCTCTAATTAGATCTAGGAAAGTTATTTCATATGTTGTCTCATTTGTTCTAGTCTTGCATTAATCTAAGGAGATCACGCCTTGAGTCCGCTCTTGGTAGATTGTCCGATAACAGGGGGTCTACTTAACCTTGTAGATCTTCTAACACTTGTAGGAGTTTGAGGTACCTGTTGTTATTCTTGATTTTTCGACACCTTTGGAACTTCATTTTCTTTGATTTCATCAAGCACTGTGTACTTTGTGTTTTCCTTTTCATGTTTCTTTCCCTGCAACTAATATTTTTACTTGACCTTTTCATTGAATACTACATCTCTACTCCTAATGTTTTTTTGTTTTTCATAATCTCATAAGTGATAACCAAAATCCTCAACCCTGTCTCCAATAAAGGTACACTTCTTGGATTTAGCCTCAAGCTTTGTTCTATTTTCTTTATCAACGTGGACAAATGCTTCACAACCAAAAGTTATCATAAACGAGTAGTTTACCTTTTTACCTATACATGCCTCCTCTTGAATCCCACCATCGAAAGCGCTTAAAGGCCCTCTATTTATTAAGTAAACAACAATATCTACAGCATCTGCCCAAAACTGTAAGGGCAACCTTGCATAAAACCTCATACACCTTGCATGCTCCATGATTGTTCTGTTCATTCTTTCTGACACACCATTTTCTTGTGGTGTCCATGGGATTGTCTTCTATCTACGAATCCCATGGTATGAATAATAACTATCAAACTCCTTGCTGCAGTATTCACCTCCATTATCATATCTAAGACACTTTAACCGTTTTCCTGTCTCATTCTCAACCAAATCTTTCCATTTATTAAAAGTGGCAAAAACATCGGATAGTTGCATCATTAATAAAAGTAACATAATAACCAGAGCCACTAAGAGATTGTACCTAAGTCGAACCCCATACATCTATATGCACAAGCTCTAACTTTTCACTCTTCTTTTGCTTCCCAACTCTGATAAATATGACTCTCTTCTCTTTTCCATAAACACGGTTCTCACAGAATTCCAAACTTACCTACTTCAGATCTGGCAGCAACTTTCTTAAGTGGAGAATCTGCATCCCCTTCTCACTCAAGTGGCCAATCCTATGATGCCACAATGTTGTATATGTTTATATGGAAGATACAAAGATAGAAGAATTAGTATTATGAGTACATAAATACAGCGTACCTATCCTATCTCCCTTTGTTATTACCAGTGATCCTTTAGTGATCTTCTACCATGTTTCTCCAAATGTAGAAAAATAACCACCATCTCCCAATTGCCCTATTGAGATCAAATTTCTTTTCATAGTAGGAATATGCATTGCATCTTTCAGCAACCATTCACCTCCATTCTTTAAACTTATCCATACCTTACCCATTCCAACAATTTTACATGGTTCATCACCACCCAATAAAACATGTCCAAAATCACCTGGAACATAATCATGAAAGAATTTCCTATGGGGTGTAGCATGACATGAAGCCCTTGAATCTACTACCCAATAATAACTAGTATTATCTAATGCAAGAATCAAAGCATCTTGTAACACATCACTTACTACATTTGCTTCCTGAGTAGTCTCCTGTTGTCCATCTCCTTTCTTCTTTAGATATATGCAGTCTTTCTTCAGATCTCCCTTCTTCCCACAGTTCCAGCACTCTATTTTTCTTAGTCTAGACTTGGATTTTCCCTTCCTATACTTACAACAATTACCTGGGCTCTTTCCTCTCTCTATCTTTGTCTTCCCCTGCTCTCCATGGTCAACGATGTTTGAGGACAATCCGTCAGTGCAGACACTAACCGATCTCTCTAGTTTGAATGGTTTGGATCTAGAACAAAAGAAGTACACAATACAAATTACTTTCCTAGATTGATCGAATTGCAAAGGATGTTAGAAGATAACTCACCTTATGGACGCAATACTATATGCTTGATTGAGGTAGTTCTTGATCACCAGATCTTCGGATCTCCAACTACAAAACAATATACCACAGGGGAAACAAGAAATTAGTAATAGCATATAAACATAAATCAATCTAAACTAGCAGTCAAAGAAGCTAATTTTAAAGATCTTACAATAACAAGATGTTTATGGAAAGAATTTGCATTAATGTAATTATAAGAAGTACATAGAGAGAGGTTACAACCGATCTTTGACGTCGTAACTCCTTCCAAATGATCCTAGCCTCAAAGATCCAAGCTTTTGCCTCCTAATGGATGAAAAGGAAACAATCCTAGCAGAATTTCACCAGCATTTAAGTGCTCTATGTTCCTCCTCACTGATCATGGAGAGGGGGTTTGTATTTATAGGCCTAAAAGGATAGGAGAGGTTGAGGATTTGTGGGAGAAGCTCAAGGGATCATCCCAAAAGATAAGGGAACCGAATGCCACCTTTCCTATGTTATAGGGACAATCCCCCACATAACAAAGGATTCTAGAATCCGCTCGAAGCTTCTCCTTCTTATTTTAAACTAACAACGTCGCACCTTGCACACAGATAACTCACGTCTTTGGAGGGTGGCACATCTTGTGCAGAGGCAACTCGCGTTAGTAACGCGCTCTGTCAATGTGCAGAGCGCGTCACCTAAGGTCTGACGCACCTTGTCAACGAGCAGGGCACGTCGGGATGACAGCAAAAGGTAAAAGGAACAACAACAACTCTCATTTCAATCATTTGGCCCAGGTGCTTTAGGAATTAGGGAAAATAGAGGACACATAACTCATGATGACGAGATTTTGGTGTAACAGAATGCCCCCCAAATCATGAAGCTAGCGAAATAGGGTAGGTGAGATGCTTCGAAATATGAGAATTCGAGGCAAGGACCATCAGTTGGAGTGACGAAGAAAGACTCCTACAGTATAACAAACTCCGAGATATATGTCTCAAATGACTCATAACATGGTTGTCGACCAATACATTGCATATACATGGTAATATCGACTGAATGAACATAATCATGGCTACTAGACACAAGCGTAGATCCATGACGAGATAATTACACAACCACAACTAATACAAAAGCGAATCCGTGTGATATGACTCAAAAAATCTCCATCGCAACCTGGGTAAGATACACATTAGGGGAATTTTGAGGTAAAAAATGGGCCTCAAAACAAAAAATGTACCATAAATATTTGCTTTATAAGAACCAATAGGATTCAAGATGATGATGTCAACCATACGGGTAAAATTTGTAAAAACAATAGGAGGAAAAAAGAAAAAACTACTTATTCTTATCGTATGTTTGACATATCTCCTTAACAGTTTACCCAAATTTCAACTTTGGGCACTCGTTGGATGCGGAATCTAATTATGCATCCAACCCATACCCACACTGCATACTTTTGAGGCATCCATGATATGAAAAAAAAAAAACTTTTTTGTACCATGGATGCTTTAGAAGTATGCAATGTGGGTATGGGTTGGATGCATAATTAAATTCTGCATCCAATGAGTGCCCAAAGTTTAAATTTGGGTAAATCAATAAGGAGATATGTCAAAAATACGATAAGAAAAAATAGTTTTTCTTTTTCCCCTCTAAAATTTAGAATTCTTATTTTATTATTATAACTCTTATTTTATTATTTCCCTTAGGAGGCCCATTTTAGACCTAAAAAATCCCCTAATGTAAGTTTACCCAGGGTCTTCAAACAAAAGTCGCAATGATATGAATCTAACCATGTGATTACAACGTTTTGAAGTCAAACATGGTAGAAACCACTTGATTACCGGTCATTGATGTAAACCGTTAACAAGTACGAGGGAAATCATCATTGATGTCAATGATCCCCAACGTATCATGGTACATACCTTCGAATGTGAATCAAAATGAGTTGAGTTTGAACATTCGGTGGAATCTTTCAATCGTAAGACAATGATGTGAACTGACTATTGAAAGCGAGGTAACCTATCATTAAGGCATGCAGGCCCAAGGTACTTGAATGGTTTCTAGGTTCAATCCTTGGATGATGTGTTGAAGTTGACAAGGATAAACCCGTCAAAGGAAGACCATGATGTTTCCCCTATCATCGACACAAAATAAGATCGAATATTTTTTGGAGCGGATCAGACTGTAGAGTGATGTGTGAGACTAACTCAAGGGTGAATGCTTCATTTTTTAACGAGTTCGAAGATAGGTTGGAAGAATGCTCATGGTATCTGCTTCATTTTTTAATGAGCTTGCAATAGAAAATGAACTATGCTCTGGATGATTTTCATGGTTTAGCAAGCTTGAAACCCAAGAGAAAGTATGCTAAAAAAGATTCCCATTAGCGGATGTTTTCCCAACATGATATCCAAAGGTTGGTACATGCCCCCAGCATGATTGCTAGAAGTAAGCGACTTAAATCCAACATTGCATGGAGAGGCTATCGAATTCACTTCAACATGATGTTCAAACATTGAAGACATGCCCCCCAAGCTTCGTTTCATTCGCCTAATCTAGCTCTTCACTCGATTTAAATCCTGGCTACTGATAGGAATATGTTCACCAGAGACGGAAGAGGAAAAATGATCAAATGGCATAGGCAGATGAAAAGAAGGTTCAAGTACTAATTCTAGTGGAAGACTCGACTCAATGGGAGGAGGATCTATTTCATTTTTACACAAGCTTGAAATATAAAATAACTATGCTTGAAGGGACCCATTTTATTTTTTAATGAGCTTGAAACATAATGAAACTATGCTCATGATCATCAGTTTCATTTTTTAACGAGCTTGACACAGGAAGGGAACTCTACTCGTGATAATTTGTTTCATTTTTTAACGAGCTTGACACAGGAAGGGAACTCTGCTCATTGAGTTGGTTTCATTTTTACGCAAGCTTGAAACCAAAGGTAAACTATGCTTGGGAACTGGGTCCTATCCAATATGATGTCTAGAGGTTGGTAGTGTGCCACCAAGCATAAGAAGCTAGGGGGATAACTCCAGCATGATGTCCAGAGGCTGGAGACATTCCCCCCATCCCTAAGGGGTAGAAACCACTAAAACATGTGGAACATTTAGGGAATTATGATGACCGGCATTCATGTGATGATTTAGTGTAACAAAGGAAAGTTGATCAATGGTCACCATATTTCCATGATGAGGAAAATACATCAATCGAAAGAGCGTGGACATGAAAACTTTCATAGCATAAACATAATCTCGTCCAAGGAGTAGATTAAAATCTAAGGGACGTTGGATTACCATAACATCAATATAGACAATTTTTCCTCCTAAGGTGATAGGTAACTGCAGAAGGATCCCTAAAGGTCCAATAGGCCTTCTATTAAAAGCCAACAGCTGGTCAGTGACTAGCACAAGCTGAGGAGAACCTATAGCTTTCCAAGCGGTTGAGGATGAAATACTAATAGAAGCTCCCTCATCAATTATAGTGCACAAGATTTCCTTATCGGCAACTCCTACAGATATTTGGAAAGGAACACCCGAAGGAAGACAAGATTCTACTAGACTATTCCAATCAAAGGAAATGACCTCAGTACTTAGAGGAGGTCCTGTGGAAATGGACATGATTTCCTCTTGCCTAGAACAATCTAAACTGACTAGGAAAACATCAGTGGTTCCGATCCTAGGTTATAGGGATAATCCCCCACGTAACCAAAGATTCTAGAATACGCTCGAAACTTCTCCTTCTTATTTTAAACTAACAGCACCGCACCTTGCACACAGACAACCCACGTCTTTGGAGGGTGATGCATCTTGTGCAGAGGCAACTCGCATCACCGACGCGCTCTGTCAATGTGCAGGCGCGTCACCTAAGGTCTGACGCATCTTGTCAGGGCACGTCAAGGTGACAACAAAAGGTCAAAGGAACAACAAAAACTCTCTTTCAATCATTTGGCCTAGGTGCTCTAGAAATTATGGAAAATAAAGGACACATAACTCATGATGACGAGATTTTGGTGTGACAAACACATTACCTGATGTCTCACCTATGCTTTTCCTTTGCATTTCCTTACTAAGAATAAAACCAACAACATCATCAAATTTCAAAGTATTTGAACCAGAGACGGAGTTACGTACAACCATGACCAAGTCGTTCCAGCTTTATGGCATTGAGAAAAATACTAGAAGATCCCTAACCTCATCTTCAAAGTTCACTTTTACAAAACTTAGTTGATTAGTAATCATATTAAATTCATTTAAATAGTAAGCAAGATACCCACCTTATAACATCTTCATATTAAATAAACGCTTCATTAGAAATAACTTGATGGAGGCCGAGGGTTTTTCATACAGTTTAGCCAATGTGCTCATCAGACCCTCCATTGTCTTTTATTTTTAAATATTAAAAGCCACCGACGAAGCCAAGCACAACCATATTGTTCCTAGTGCCTTTCTGTCAAGGACCTCTCATTCTTCGTCCTTCATAGTCGCTAGCTATTTTGCTTTTCCTCCCAACTGTAGGAATAGATCCTTCTAATACATATAGTCCTCCATTTGCATATTCAATAACTGGTAGTTTTGGCCATTAAATTTTCAACCCTAAACTTTCCCTCTAAAACCATTGCTCACACTCAAACTAGGAACCCTTATTTCCTGTGAGTTTATGCACCAAATAGACCTTTGGCTCTAATACCAATTGTTAGAAAAACAGGATCGCAAAACAATAACATAAAATAAGATGAAAAAATAAAACACATAAACATGATATAAGAGAGACACCAATATAACACAATTCACTCGAGATGGGCTACGTACTCCACAGAGAAATTGCCAGTCCTTTTATTAATATATCCAACAAATGAAGGGATACAAACCGCAGCACATCCGTTGCAACTTCCTCTTCACTCTCTGACAGTCTCTCTCACATAATCACAGAGATCTTTATGATACTACAATACACATCCATATTACAATGCCTTCTTTTTAAAGAGGGATTACCATGGGAAAATGCCATGGGATACCCAATACCATGGGCTCGTAAATCACCCATTATTGAGCAAGTCGTGACTATGAAATTACAACATTTTACAAGGCATTTTTTTCAAAATTTTCGCTACGGGGGTGTTGCTCTCGAACCCCCGCTAGAGGGGGGGATCCCAAAAGTAGATGTCGCCCCCCCATGGTGACTATAGTGGGGGGAAATACCCCCCACACCCCCCGACATGGGCTAGGATCCATACATGGCTGAAACACAGCCTCTGAATCAAGAAGATCATGCTCCACAACCAACACTTTTGAATGTACCATGCACGAGTACATTCATCATTGGCAGATCCATCAAGTACACCAATATAATTGTTACTAGCCTCCTCGACACCTATTTACCTACAACCTACAACTGGAATAGAATTACTAGGAAAAAATGTTTGTGGCAAAGCGAACCTTTGGTTCCACATGGCATCGATTTAGCCTAACCACTCAACCAAAATTAGATTTGGATTACGATTCCAATGATGATTCCACTAGTCATCCAGTAGGGTGCACGTGTGGGGAAGACGACTGTGTATGTTATAATGATGACATTTAGGAATGTAATAAAGCAACTCTAGAGACAGCTGAGTTCTTTGACCTGAATAGAATGATTTTATCAGTCTATTTCAATCAATTTTTTTATGGAAGCATAATTTCTCTCTTCCAAAATTATCCAAGTATATGGCTAAAATTCAACTCTTGCCTTGTTATGTATGGCTAAAATTCAACTCTTTTCTTGTTATGTATCCAAGTTTTTTATCTAATGTTTGATCATAAGTGGTTTTCAATGACATACTTCTCTTTGTTCCCTTGTGTTGTTTTTCATATAATTTTTGTACCACCTATTACTAAAGCCCAATTACAAAGCCTTGGGAAGTTTAGGGAATTACTATTTAAATCCTCTTACTTAGTTTGATGGAGTGGAGGTACAACCGAATAGGCACTTGTCATACCTATCATCCTCGAGCGAGGGAATTTCAGGAGGGATAGTGGCAAGTGTGATGTCCAACACATGTAACAGTGCAAAATCAACTAAAGGTGAAAAGGTTAGAAGAAAATTCCATAAGCACGTCGAATTCTTTCTTGTTGAAGGAGGATCATGCTCTTATGACGCTAAGAGCATAGGTGACATTGAGGTTCCCTTAATGTACAAGCATCTAGTGAGACGATGGCTACCCAAGGAACTTCCTCAGTTGGTCACCGACTTCTGTGTCAATGGGAGGATGTATCGCATTGCTTCGTCCTCCATACATGGCCTCGGTCTATTCTCCATGGATGGCATAAAGGTGAGATATGGAGTATCAGTTGAATTGACGGAGTACGTTGGGCCATGATATAGCTACGGAGATTGTTTAATATTGGTCCAATATATGCAGAGATCTGCACTCACAACAAAATATATACAACTAAAATCCAACAACCAAAATAAAGGAACGACTATGTATATCGATGGAAGGCCAAAGCATCGGGCAATATTGCGGGGAATATAAACAGTAGAAGACCCAAGAGTACAAGAAAGCAACCCAATTGCATTTTTTAGGAGAGTGAAGGAAATAGGATATTTGTATGTGTTGCGAAACAATAGTGTCAGGTCAGGAGTTGTTGGTGGATTACGATTTGAATTGAGTCGATACAACCATTGCTATTAGTCGAGTACAAGAACCATTATACGCAACCTTTAATTAAGCGCGTCCTTTTTATCATTAATGTACATTTTAATGATAAAATTCCATGCTTCTTATACTGTGGCAGGGTGATCGTGGGATGGCACTGACCATGAGCTCCCGGCGCTAGGTAAACCATTGAATGTTTCTTTTATGAATGTATTTGATTGTCCCATTTGATTTTAGTTTTTGAAATCCTCCTTTGTAGTGATTTGGGTTCAAATTTTGGAATGGATTTTTTTGAATCCAACTCCTCTGTACTTCAAATTGTGTCTTCATTTTCATATCAATTTCTCTTGACAATGAGTTTCACACTAACATTCTTCTTGATATTGTGGTAGGGTGATCCGGGCGAAGCCCTTGCAACAACCACACCCATTAACGTAGATGATGCCATAGATGATGACACGATGTATGTATCTGCCAACCCCTTTGATACAATTAGAAAGTGCTTGAAAAATGCCAATAAAGAACTTGTGGAATTGGTCGTGCATCCACCTACAACAAAGAGTTTAGCAAGAATGGAATTTTTAATTTGGAATATAGAACATTATGGGGTAAGTGACATTATTTAAAAATATTATTAATACATATTAATTTTCTATTTTTGATTTGCTAGATTTATATTAGCCAATAAAAAAGAAATCTTTCTATAGTGGTTTTTGTGATCAAAGCCGACTAGTCATGGGGACATTGCTGGTAGAAGTGATGATGCACCAGCACCCCACCATCCTAAAGAGATGAGTCGCGTAGCCACGACGTTGTTTCACAGTCTAGATGTAGCTCATACAACTAGTGTACCTTTTGGGGGTCATGAGACACCCCCTCATGCTATCCTGGATCCATATGTGTCACAAGCAAGGGAATAGTCATGGCCAAGTTTCTCGTGGACGAGAACATGGTTCCCCTGAAGACAGTCCAGCTACTAGGTACGTATTTATGAAAATCTTCATTAAATTCATATTATTTAATTGAAACGTACTTCTCTCCTTTTAATTTATATCAGTAATGATCATAACGTTTTGCAAGAAATAATGTATTCTATAAGAATATGCAAGAGCAAGCTTTTGCTATTTTTGGGCCCACCATTCGCACACAATGGCATTCCCAAGATCCCAATAAAAAAAAACTTTTTATTAGGCACTTGGTTGAGTAGTTTGGTGATACATTCAACAAGGTCGAAATCACCAAGAACGTTGGCACGTATTTGAAATATGTGAGAAACCAGTATAGGGAAAGATTGAAAAAAGACCTTAAGTGAGATTGTCCTTTGATGATTTCCGAGAGGGAATGGAAGGACATTCTGGTTGACACAAGAGAGGAGTTAAGGAGGCAAGGGAAGGAACCACCTAGCCCTAAAAGGTATGCAATATTTTGAATTTCATATCCTCGACTTTTGATATATCTATAGGAAAAATAACAATATATAACCTATTTGAAAAATCATGGAGGCTCTTAGACACATCCAAAGAAACTTGTGAAAGATTGGAAAAGCACGGTAAACATAAACTGGGCCAAGGTGGTTACATGAGATTAAAGGCACGAATTGTAAGTGCTAACAAATTTAACCTTATTATCCATATCACCATACAATTTTTGATTGAATGCATCCAATAAGCATAATTTATTATCTGGTGCAATGCAGGGGGATATGTATAATAAAGCAACCATCGAGCAAGATATGAAGCTTGGGTACAAGCATGACTTCAATGCAGTGGGTGGCACGTTGAACAAGCTTGCGACAAACACAATCTGCCTCTTTGGAGGATATGGTTAACAAAATAAAAAGACTTTACTCGTTTATTAGTTGTAAAATATATTGATGATTCACCTAACCCATACATTGATGTGTCTTAATTCTCAATATAGCAAGAAAGTAACAACACTCAAGCTATAGGAAATACTAGACAACCTCCCCGTGATTCTAGTACCAGTGAGGAAACCCAAAATGGTATGTGTGTGTTTAAAATGCGAGGTATTTATCAACAACTATTAATATTTACTTGTATTTCATGTACTTAAATATTCAATTGTTTCAGTGGAAGACGAGGTTGTTGGTCAAAGAGTAGAGGCAAAGACGAGAACCCAACCGATTGCATCGAGTACTCATGATCCAGGTAAAAAACATTGCAATTATATTTGTATTAATTCAATACTCCCATGAATAATAAATAGCCATATCATTTAAATGCTTTTTGTTATCATGGAGGTTCCCCCTGCATCTCCTCGGCCTCAACGTTGTAATACTAGAAGTAATGCAGCACCAGATCAGGGCACAATAGTTGAAGATGGTGGACATAATTCCAATGATGATTTAATCTCGGTATATGTGAAAATTGTGAAGAAGAAGAAAAAGAACTTGTTGTACAATTTGTTAATATGGACTATTTGTGGTAAAATTTAATGTTAGATTTGCTACTTGTTATGCATGATTACTACTTGTTATATATATCTTAGTTTTTTGCTTTCATTTACTTTCGTTGTACTTTAATGTAGTAGATAGATTCGGCATGGGAAAATGAGAGTGATGTGAGGGGGGGGGAGGGGCCATATGAGATTCCACCTACACATGGTTGGTCCTGTTCAACAGAGAATATTAAATTATTCTCGAAACCAAAAGAAGCTCATTCAGGTATATCCATTTAATCTTTTTATATCAGTTTAATATTAAAATATCATTTATTGTACTGTAAAAAGAGTAATAATAATACTATTTGTAATTTCTTTTGCATTATCCCATAGGTTATGGAATAGTGTGTAGCCAGATTAGATGTTGCTATGCTATGTTCAATGTTGGGATACATCAATCAAAGAAGGTATGCCAACTGATATTCATTGTTGGTTGATATTTTATGCATGCAATTTAACCTTTGTCAGTGAGATGTTTCTATATCCTAGTTGTATTTTACTTACATATTTTCTTTATCTTTGCCAGAGTTTATTTTGGGTATATGTATTATTTATCTACCTTCAAAATATCTACAATAGAAGTAATGTTTTTTATTCCAACTGTAGAAATTACAGAGTAAAGTGTGATGGATGATGGATAGATTATTTCATATTGCCATTGTCCATCATTCCCTGCAATATGTTTTAGAAGGTCTTGCTTGTGGCACAAAAAAATGCACAATTGATATAACAACTTTTCGTTTATGGACAATCTATTCAAGAGGACTCAAGCCAGATATCCCTAGTCCAAGTAGATCTAGAACAAATGAATACATAATATAAACTACTTTCATCAGATTCGCAAATCCTTTTTCTCTTTGTTGCTCCAAGTTCTAGGGTCTTCAGATCTCGAGCTACAAAACCTTGTCAAGCATATGGAAACAAGCAAACAATAAAAGCATATCTAAACATGAATTGATCTAAGCTAACAGTTAAGGAAGAAAGCTCTAAATATTATCAACACAACAATATTTATGGAAAGAGTTTGTATTATTGTAAATGAATGGGAAATACATAGAAGAAAGATAGTCACAACCTAAGCCTTAACACTGTAACTTCCATCCAACAATCCAAGCCTCACCTCCAAAGGATGATGTATTCCTCCCAAAGGATGAGTAGGGATCACCTAGGCTAATTCCACCAGCATGAGAGTACTATAGTCCTTCCCCCCCTTCTCAATGGAGAGAGGGGTCTTATTTATAAGGCTAAATGGATAGAGTAAGTTGAGGATTGAGGGGAGAGGTCTAAGGGATATTCCCATCAGGTTAGGGACCGAATACCAGCCTTCCTACCAATTAGAGATAGACCTCCATGTCACCTAGCTTCGATAATTCGCTCGAAGCTCCTTTTTATCCACATTAACCAACCCTAGCGCACTCTGCATGAAGACAAATGGCACCAGGAAGGGTTGGCGCAGCATGCAAGAGGGCAGAAAGAGACATTGGTGCACACTGGTAGTGTACATCATGCCCCAGACTTAGTCTGCCGCCTCTTGCTGGGAATCAAGATGCGCCAATGCAACTACAACTGGTGGAAGATAAGGGCAATAACTTGCTCAGGATGTTTTAGCCAAGGAAACTTTAGGGATTGAGGCACTAAGTTGACACATGACTCATGATGATGAGATTTTTGTGTAACGCAATGCCCCCCAAAGCATGAAGGTGGTAAAATAAGATAGGTGAAATGCTTTGTAATGTGAAGGATTGACGGCAAGGACTTGTTGGATGGAAGAAACTACTGCAGTACAACCGACCCTGAGACACAAGTATCACATGACAAATAACATGGTTGTTGACCAATACAATGCAGATCCATGGTAGTAGAGATCAACTGAACACAATCATAGATCCATGATGAGATGATAACACAGCCATGACCAATACAAAGTGGATCCCTGTAATATGACCCAAAACAATCTCCATCGCAACCTGGGTGAGATTTATGACTGAACCTAGGGTCTTCAAGACGAACCCGCAATGATATGAATCTAACCATGTGATTACAATGTCTTGGAGTCGAACATGGTAGAAACCACTTGATTACCGTTCATTGATGTATACCGTTAACAAGCGCGAGGGAAATCACCATTGATGTCAATGATTCCCAAGGTATCATAGAACATACTATCGAATGTGAATCAATGAGCTGAAGTCGAAAAATCGATGGAATCTTTCAATCAAGGGTCAATTATGTAAACTCATATTGAAAGCGAGGTAACTTGCCATTGAGGCATGCAGGCCCAAGGTACTTGATTGGTTTCTAGATTCAATCATCGAATGGTGTGTTGAAGTCAACAAGGATGAATCCATCAAAGGAGGGCCATGATGAATCCCCCGTCATCGACACAAAACGCGACCATAGATGTTTGGAGTAAATCAGACAGCAATGTGTGAGACTGATTCAAGGACGACCGACATGATGGAAGGTGAATATGACTGCAGATAGTGAATAAATGACCAAAACCTCTCTTGAACACGGGCATGGCATGACTTGGAAGTATTGACATCACGATAATAAAACCAATCCCTCAATGCAACTGATGGTGGAAACATTCTTTGGATGACCCAAAGGAGTAAGAAGACTCTCGGAATCAACAGGACTCGAAGACAATTGGATGATCCAAGTACTGTATGCATATGCAGATGAGTGCCATGTTCAAGAGTGACTATGTACTTCCATAACTACAATGAAACACAAACTCTTCCCTAATCCCCATCATGATGGATGAGTGCCTCTTTTGTTTTTTAACGAGCTTGAGGAGGGTAACAGATGCTCGGTATAGATCATCCTTTGGATGAGTCCAATCCCAAACGTTTTACAAACCTAGGATAGGAGGGGTTCATCCCAAAACGGACCCTTTGTTGCTAGATTTTAACGAGTCCAAAGAAGTTGAACTCGGCGTCATTTCATGTTTAGAGAGTCTGAAAAGAACTAAAGAAGACTCCACGGGTTCTTTTTCGTAAAAGTTAGTCTCTTCACCCAAAAAAGGATAAAACAACGTGAGAGAGAACTCTCCCAGTCATGCTTGGCTGGAGTGCTCCTTTTCGTAAATAATACCTTTTGGTCTGAAAAAGGGGTAAACTATCACCAAAAAGACGATCGTTCATATACTTTTACAAGCGTGAAAGCATCAAGTTTGCTTGGCGATCTTTTCGTATTTAGGGAGCCTGAAAAGAGCTTAAAGGAAGACTATTGTGGGGTCGCTTTTTCGTGGGAGTTTTACAAACCCAAAAAAGTGGTAAAAGATAACTCGGTAACTTATTCTCATCATTTTACGAGCACAAGAAGGAACAAAGAGTAAGCTCCGTACATATTTTTCATGTTTTTAACCAGAGCACGAAAAAGTGGAAAAAGTAAGCTCAACGCCATCTTCCTGTTTTTAATGAGCTCGGAGATAGGTTGGAAGAATGCTCATGGTTTCTGCTTCATTTTTTAACGAGCTTGCAATAGAAAATGAACTATGCTCAGGATTATTTTCATGCTTTAGCGAGTTCGAAACCCAAAAGAAAGTATGCTCGAAAATATTCCCATTGGTGGATTTTTTCCCATCATGATATCCAGAGGTTGGTACATGCCCCCAACATGATTGCTAGAAGTAAGTGACTTAAATCCAACATCGTGTGGAGAGGCGATCGAGTTGATTTCAACATAATTTCCAGAGGTTGAAGACATGCCCCCCAAGCTTCATTTCATTCGCATAATCTACATCTTCACTCGATTAAACTCCTGGTTAATAATATGAATATGTTCACCAGAGACGAAGGAGGATCAAATGGCATAGCCAGATGAAAAGAAGGTTCGGGTACTAAGACATATATGGGAAGACTCGACTCAATGGGAAAGGATCTGTTTCATTTTTTAACGAGCTTGGCACAGGAATAGAACCATGCTCGTATGTCTCTGCGATCTGATGTTCTCCTTTAGTGGCAATTGCGAATAGGGAAAATTTCCCAGTGTGGGAGATTATCTTCCTGCCCTGCTTGGTTGGGGTAGGCGCAACTATCTCTGGTATCCGATAGAGTTGTCCTCCCAAAGTGACAATGACACTGCGAGGTCGTGATTCATATACAACATGACGCTTCCACATATATGGTTGTCCTAAAAGAACATCACATACTTCAAGTGGGGCCACATCACACAATACCTCATCTTTGAAGGGCTTGATGTCGTATGGTAGGTGACATTGGTGGCTGATGCGGATCCCTCATCCTTGGCTTAGCCATCCAATGGTGTATGGTTGTGGGTGTGGTGTTATCAGTAGCTCCAGTCTCTTGATGACTTCTGCTGAGATCAGTTTCTTCTGGTTGTCGCTGTCCACAACAAAGTGTAGGGGAATTCCCTTCACCCACATCTGTGAGTGGAAAAGGCGCCCCTCTGCCTCCGACTCTTCAGGTTCCTCTGGTTGAATATGTGTGGTGGCAACAACGGCACTGGGTTCTGCATTAATGATTTGCTTGAAACCAAAGGTAAACTATGCTCGGGAATGGTTTCATTTTTACACAAGCTCAAAACAAAAGGTAAACTATGCTTGTAGGGGTCTATTCCATTTTTAACGAGCTTGAAATCAAAGACTAATTTGTGCTCATGGGAACCTGTTTCATTTTTTAACGAGCTTGACACAGAAAGGGAACTATGCTCATGAACGGTTTCATTTTTACATAAGCTCGAAACCAAAGGGAAACTATGCTTGGGATTGGTTCCTACCCAACATGATGTCCAGAGGTTGGTAGTGTGCGCCATATCATAAGAATCTAGGGGAATAACTCCAGCATGATGTCCAAAGGCTGGAGACATGCCCCCCATTTCTGGCGGGGAGAAACCACTAAAACATGTGGAACATTCAGGGAAGTCCGATGACTAGGAGTCATGTGATGAGTGGGTGTCACAAAGGAAAGTTGATCAATTGTCACCATATTCCCATGATGAGGAAAATACATCACTCGAAAGAGTGAGGACACGACAGCTTTCATTGCATAAACATAGTCTCGTCCAAGGAGTAGATTAAAATCTAAGGGACCTTGAACTACCATAACATCAATACAGACAATTTTTCCTCCTAAAGTGATAGGTAGTTGAGGAAGGATCCCTAAAGGTCCAATAGGCCTTCTATTAAAATCCAATATCTGGTCAGTGACTGGCACAAGCTGAGGGGAACCTATAGCTTGCCAAGCAATTGAGGATAAAATACTAACAGAAGTTCCCTCATCAACTATAGTACAAAAGATTTCCTTATCGGAAACTCCTACAGATATCTGGAAAGGAACACTTGAAGGAAGACGATATTTTGTTAGACCATTCCAATCAAAGGAAATGACCTCAGTACTTGGAGGGGGTCCTGTGGAAATGGACAGGATTTCTCCTTGCCTAGAACAATCTGAACTGACTAGGAAAACATCAGCGGTTTCCAATTCACTCTCAACTGGAAGACTAGAATGACAGGAAGATTTTATCACAGTGACTACTTCAGTCTAGGAATTCTCCAATGAAAGAGTGGGATCGAGTGGAGATTATATCGACTCGACCACTTTAACTTCACTCTTTGAAGAGAGTGGGATCGACCGAGGATGGGGTTGGATCGACCCCTTCATCAACCAATGGGGGGTCAAGGGATGACTTACGACATCCAGCTGGAAGGTGTTTCTGAGATATAGTAATGTCTTCCAACAATTGCGAAGATTATCCATGCATGGACAAAGGTAAGTAAAGTGCATGCCCTTGCATAACAAACAAGGATTCTTGAATTTACCTTTCTGACCCTTAAACATAGAGTCACTAGTTGATGGGGTATCATCAGTATGATGTCCAAAGGCTAATGATATAGGTGGTTTGGAGGCTTTAGACCACTCTTCTAACACTTTGGAAAGACCGAGACAATCCTTGAGAAGGTGATCACCTTGCAAAACTTGCAAGGGAACTTGGGTCTACGAGGTGTTTTCATAGAATGAGTGCCATTAGAGGAAACTGGTTGATCTTGGTCTCTTTCTTATCCTTCTTCTTCTTCTTATCCTTCTGATTACTAACACTACTGCTTTGATCAAGCGAGGAAGAAGAAACGAAAGAAGATGCATCCGACGAAGAAGAGGAAGGATCGGTTTGGGATTCACACTCTCGTGGTGGAGAGTTAACATTTGAAACATTGGGTACAACTGGAATCACCGGATTGAATAACCATACCGGTAATCCTATGGTTAATCTAAGAAGATTTAAAGTGGCAATAAAGGGAGGACCAATATCTCCAACTGGAGGAAAGACAAAAGGTACCCTTTGAAAAGGGGCCTCTTGATTGGTAGTGCTAGAAGAGGTTTCCATATCTAAACTCTCTAATTCCTTCTAATTATCACTTACAAGAAACGCTACTCAAACTAAAAGCAACAAGAAAACTTGTGAATAGGAGGGATGTAAAAGCTGGATCCTCACGGGTATGTCAAGTTGTCACAACTCGCGATATACTGTAGGGTCAAACAGTTATACTTGACCCAATTTTTCAGAGCACTAACCAAGTAGGATTGGGACCGTACCCTTGGTCGTATATCCCGACTACCTAACAATACATGCATAGTAATATCCCCGAGTGTTGTTCTCGGTGTATTGAGACAACAAGAAGGTCAAAAGGTTTACTCTGATGGTTGCAGGAATCCTAATGGGGTCTCCCGATATACTCAAGGTACGTGGGAGCGCCAATCCGTAGTGGTGTTGTCTAATGCACAAACGTAAGACATGAGCCTTCTGATATACTACCGAGTACGTGAAGTACGTTTCGATATACCCAAGGGTACGTGAAATGCCGTTCAATATACCGGTAGGTACATGGAAGAACTGCAAGCCCCCGGGATGCAGTGCAGGAAAATAACGACAGCTGCCACGGTTAAAAACGTTGGAGCACGTCTCAAACCTAACACACAAGTTGCTAAGTTTTTTTAACTTAAACTAGCGCTTGATTTTATCTTGTACGGTTAAGTGAATCCATGAAGTGAAGACTTGGAATTTAAACAAGATGCAAATGTGATCTATATGAAAATGCAAGTCTTCGTTTCTATGAAGTCCTACTTAAGAAGGAGAGAGAGATATTTTTTCTTCCCAAATGCACAACCCCATGCAAATGCAATTTCAACTTTTTAAAAACGAAAAATTTAAAAATCATGCACCCCAAATCATTCTAAAGTGGCAAAAAAAAGATCATTCTATCAACACCAAATGCCATAATTCTAATATGTTCCCCATCTTTTTACACTCGAAAAAGATACATATGAGCTATGGAAAGAAGGATTCCACAAACGTTTTCAATCAAATGCAAGACAAATAAAAGCACTTAATAATCTTATCTAACCGAAATGCACACAAATCTGAAACAAGCATTTCTTCTTATGAGTGTAAGACCAAGAATGTCAAATGATCAAATTAAAGCAAGAAGAATATTTATGTTTTCCAATTTGTGAATCTACCAAAAGAGGTATAAAATTAATCTTTTCTTTGAACTAAAGTGGAGACAAGGAAATAATATTTCCCAACAATCATTGGATAGCTCAGCATGTAAAAGAAACAAGATGCACAACCCAAGAAAAAGAGGCTCAAAAAGACATGGATATCCCACACTTTTCAAGTCTTTAAAACAAGCCAATCACATCAAACCAAAATTTATCTTAAAACCTTAATATGGGTCAAAATGACTGTAGGATGGGAATTTTTTTTCAAAAATAAAATCCATTTCGCTTAAAAATGCAAGCAAAACACTAGTTTTGACTCAAAGGGCCAAACATGGATCCAAATCTCAAAAAGACCCAAAAATAGAGGAAAATGGCAGTATGTTGTATCTAGGGGTTATGTGACTGCAATATGAAACACACAAAACTCAGAAAATCAAACCAAAAAACAAAATGGAGAAAACTTTATACTGGACACCAAACACTAAAGGTTGGCGCACGCTGTTGTTATGCACCAGAGCGTCAGGCGTACTCTATACATAGGTGAATGGCGCCAGTGGCGCAGGACGCAGCCAGGAAAATGGTGCAGGCTATCACTGGATATAAGCGCCAGAAGCACAGTGGCGCAGGGCATATACAGCCCAGGTGTGTTGGGCGAATAACAAGTAGCAAAAATAAAAAGATCTCCAGAAATGAAAGGTAAGAGGTCTGATATTGATCCCAAACAGAGTCGGGGCAAGCCAACAGACTCTTTAATAATAAAATCCAACGATGGGAGGGGCTTAGGAGGCTAGAAAATGGATTAACAAAAATCAATGAAATCAAAGTAAACCGAAATCAAATCTATGTCCTTCCCCAGTACGGTCGCCAGATTTGTTTATGGACAATCTATTCAAGCGGACTCAAGCCAGATATCCCTAGTCCAAGTGGATCTAGAACAAATGAATACATAATATAAACTAATTTCCTAGATCAGTAGAGATGCAAGGGAACAAGTAAACAACTCACCTCAGATTCGCAAATCCTTTTCTCTTTGTTGCTCCAAGTTCCAGGGTCTTCAGATCTTGAGCTACAAAACCTTGTCAAGCATATGGAAATAAGCAAACAGTAAAAGCATATCTAAACATGAACTGATCTAAGCTAACAGTTAAGGAAGAAAGATCTAAATATTATCAACACAACAATATATATGGAAAGAGTTTGTATTACTGTAAATGAATGGGAAATACATAGAAGAAAGATAGTCACAACCTAAGCCTTAACGCCATAACATCCATCCAACAATCCAATCCAAGCCTCCAAAGGATGATGTATGCCTCCCAAAGGATGAGTAGGGATCACCTAGGATAATTCCACCAGCATGAGAGTACTATAGTCCTTCCCCCCCTTCTCAATGGAGAGAGAGGTCTTATTTATAAGGCAAAATGGATAGAGTAAGTTGAGGATTGAGGGGAGAGTTCTAAGGGATCTTTCCATTAGGTTAGAGACCGAATACCAACCTTCCTACCAATTAGGGATAGACCTCCATGTCAGCTAGCTTCGAGAATTTGCTCAAAGCTCCTTGTTATCCACATTAACCAACCCTAACGCACTCTGCATGAAGAAAACTGGCACCAGGAAGGGTTGGCGTAGCTTGCATGAGGGCAGCAAGAGCCACTGGCGCACACTGGCAGTGTACATCATGCTCCAAGCTTAGTCTAGCGCCTCTTGTTGGGAATCAAGATGCGCCAATGCAACTACAAATGGTGGAAGATAAGGGCAACAACTTACTCAGGATGTTTTAGCCAGGGAAACTTCAGGGGTAGAGGCACTGAGTTGACACATGACTCATGATGACGAGATTTTGGTGTAACACTTTCTCATCATATGCATAAAGAAATAAGTTGCACATGCACACCAACACAGAGTAACTGAATGGCATCAAAATAGATTTGGAGTTGAATATAAATAATGTTTCCAATGATACATGTGAATATAGATCCTAAAGATGCAGACCTCACATGATGAATCCTACCACATATTGTTGCTTACATTGGTGTTTTTGGAACCTAGGAAAGTGAGAGAATCTAAGGGTAGTGGGTTTTGGGATTTACTCAGTTGGCTTCTTACCTATTATGGTATGTTGATGCTTTAAAGACATTCATAAATCTATCAATTATTTTGCATTTTTTTTAACATAACCATTTGTATATTCTTCTTTTGTAAAACACATCATGGATGTTATCATGTTACTTGTATGTAGAACAACCTCTGGATATCTAAATCACTCAATACATATATAAGACATAATGCTTGTACGAGGACTTGGGAGTAAGGTTGTTGTAAATTGGTCTTAAATTTGCTAGTAAATGTTGGGAAATGATTTGTCAGTCTGTTTTGGGTCTCTCAAAGTCCAATCATAATGTATAAAAGTATAGAAACTTTTGTAAGTTATATATCATGTTGAAACATTACCTTCAAAAGGGGTATGGGATTCTATTGGTACATGATGAGCTTATTGTGAGATTCGTTGTTCAGTATTATGAACCTTTATAAGCCATAAGCATAGGGTAAGAAATTCATGGCAATACATGTAAGTACTAGAATTCAAAGTGTGAGATGACAAGGCTTGGAGTTTGGAATTGAAAATGATATTCAATAAAACTAACAATCATGAGACAAGTGTAAGAAGAATGTGTGTCTGAAATCTTTGTCAGAGCAAAAGGGCATGCCATTTGTGGTGGATTTGTCAATGGTGTGTGTTCAATCTAGGTTAAGGTAGCAGTGACATATCTTTTTTCTAATAGAAAGAAAATGAATTCATGTACTAGAAAACATAAATTATGTTATGCTACTAATTTCCAAAAAAAGAGCATAAATAGATCAGAAAGAGTACTCCATGACTTGAATGAAGAAAATAGATGAATAGAAAGCCTCTTCAAGGGGGAAACCTCCTTATACAATGTAATAAGCACACAAGACAAGACAAAACAAGATACTCAAATGAAAATATCTCCTTCCTATATATAAGAGATTATGAGGTACAATTACAACTCGCTAACCCAAGCCGACATAACTAATATAACCATACTAAGGAAAATTACCACTAATGGACCAAAGCCAACATAAAAACTAATGTAATGCACCACAATATAGGGGTAGTGTGCCCCCATTTAGGACTTAACATGCCCCTCCCCTTCATGCAATTTTTGTCCTCAACGCTTGATTAGTTGTGGATGCTTCTGTATGAAGGACTCATCTTCCCATGTCAAATCTTCCACTAACAGGTTCTTTCACTTGATGAGGTACTCAATAATAGCTCGATTTCGTAGTTGTTTGGCCCTTGTTTCAATGATTTGTTCATGTTACAATATGAATTTTCCTTCTTCATCAAGCTCGGGCAAGATTGTTTGACTTGGGATCATGTCTCCGATTACCTTCTTTAAGAAAGAAACATGGAAAACTGGATGCACTCTTGAAGATGAAGGGAGCTCCAATTTGTAAGCCATACTACCAATCTTCTGCAACACTTTATAAGGACCATAATACTGAGGTTCTAATTTATTGTCCTTATTTAGTTGCTCGAGGGACATCTGCTTGTAAGGTTGTAGCCTCATAAATACCCAATCCCCTTCTGTGAAACTCCTTTCATTGTGATGTTGATCAACTTGTTGTTTCATCTTGTTTTGTGACATGGCCAGGTTGTCCTTAAGAATCTGGAGAACTTCTTGTTGGTGCTCTATGTGATCTTTCGCGGCTTGAACT
The DNA here is from genome assembly GCA_027924585.1 of Larix kaempferi. Classification (NCBI taxonomy): domain Eukaryota; kingdom Viridiplantae; phylum Streptophyta; class Pinopsida; order Pinales; family Pinaceae; genus Larix; species Larix kaempferi. Next base: position 7,601,130 of record BSBM01000431.1, on the reverse strand, counting down.
TTAGATTTTCCTTTTAAAGGATATGTGATAGAGGGAGGCTAGTACCCATAAAGTGCTATAAATTGAGACATTTGGATGATGTACAGAAGGAAGTATTGTACCACCATTATGCCAAAGATCACCATTTCACTCACTGTGTTTGTTTATCAAATGCAAAGCAATGAAGATAGCCTTCCAAACATTTGTTCACTGTCTCATTTTTCCCATCAGATTGAGTATGATAAGATGAACTGTGAACCAATTGGGTACCCAAACAAGAAAAAAATTCAGTCTAAAATTTTCAAGTGAAATTTGGATCTCTATCACTTACATTAATCTTCAGATTTCCCTGTAACTTCTGAATTGTTTCCATAAAGGCTGCAGTTATCATACTTGCATTAAAAGGGTGAGAGAGTGCACAAAATTGTGCATACTTCATGAGTCTACCAACAATCACCATACTAAAATTCTTTCCTTCTAACTTGGGTAGACCTGTGATAAAATCCATTGAGACTTCCTCCCAGCACTGGCAAGGTAGTCTAATGGTTGTAGAAGTCTCGAGGTCTTAATTGTTTCAACCTTATTACGTTGACAAACCAAGCATCCGGACATGAACCTTTGAACATCAGATTTAAGACCTTCCCAAAAAAATTCCCTCTTGACCCCATGGTAAGTTTTTAGGAATCCAGAGTGCCCACCTATAGGAGAGGTGTGTAATTCTGAGAGGACCTTTTGTTTGAGTTGGGAGTTTTTGCATAAATATAAGCGATCCTTATACCATAGTGAATCATTTTTCCACACAAAAGTATCTGATACAATATTATCATTCTATAGCTTTTGAATGTGCATCCACACAGACAGATCATTTTTCCATTCTTCCCTTACTACTACTACCCAATCGGGTTATAGAATGGACATTACAGAAAGTAATGCCCCAACATCTTAATATTTTATGGAAAGCACTTCTGCCACCACATTTTGTTTCCCTTTTCGATAGATGATTTCAAATTCATATCCCAACATCTTGGTTACCCATTTTTGTTGCTCCTCCAGAGATAATCTATGTTCTAAGAAGTATTTAAGACTATCATGATCTGTTTTGACCTTGAAATTCCTACCTATTAGGTAAGGACGCCATTTCTTAAGAGCATGTAGTATTGCCAACATTTCCTTCTCGTAAATGGGCTTATGTAAGTGCTTTCCCTTGATTGGATGACTTGTGAAAGAAAGTGGGTGTCCTTCTTGCATTAGAACAATACCAATGCCATTTCTTGAAGCATCACATTCCACAATAAAGGTTTTTGTGAAGTATGGTGTGGCCAAAACAGGAGCTTTGCACATTGCCTCTTTAAGTTGTTCAAAATCTTGAGTTGCCTTTGGAGTCTAAGAAAATTCATCTTTCTTTAATAATGTTGTTAGAGGTGTTGCTATTCTTCTATAGTTCCGAACAAATTTGCAGTAGTGCCCTGTCAGACCTAGGAACCCAAATTCTTCAGGATTTTGGGAATCAGCCAGTACATCATGGCTTCAAATTTGTTGGGGTCTACCTTGACACTTTCATGAGACACAATATGACCCAAATACTCTAACTCCTTTACCCCAAAGAAACATTTGGAAGGTTTTACATATAGTTGTTGCTCCTTTACTAGTTGTAGTACCATGTCAACATGTTGAACATGTTCTTCCCAAGACTTGTTATATATTAATATATCATCAAAGAACACTATCACAAATTTTCTAAGGAAAGGCTTGAAAATGGAATTCATCAAACCTTGAAATGTGGAAGGCGCATTCATGAGACCAAATGGCATTACCAAAAATTCATAATGACCTTCATGAATTCTAAATGTTGTTTTTGGTATGTCTTCATCCTTCATTCTAATATGATGATACCTGGAACGAAGATTCAACTTTGTGAATAAAATTACTCCTTGTAATTCATCTAACAATTCATCAATGACAGGAATCGGAAACTTATCTTTAATGGTAATCTTGTTGAGCTCTCTATAATCTGGACACATACGCCATGATCCATCCGTCTTGTGTACCATTACCACTGGTGCAGAGTAAGAACTTTGGCTGGGCCTAATTATGTCAGCCTCTAACATTTCTTCAACCATATGCTCAATCTCACTCGTCTAGCCATAGGGGTATCTGTAAGGTCTGATGTTAGGAGTAACACTTCTAGGAATTAAGTGAATAGCATGATGAAAATCTCGAACAGGTGAAAGACCTTTTGGAATATCTTCAAATACCTTGGAATACTTATTGATGACCTTATGGAGATTTGGGGAAATAGGAGACCTAGATGTTTGAACATCTAATGAGCATAATTGTGCAATTACACCGTGATGTCCCTTTTTCATTAATTTTGTCATACCATTAGAGCTTATCACCTTGCTTGGTTTCCCTGTGATACCATTTAACTCCTATTCTTTTCCTTCCCATAAAAATTTCATGAAAATCTTTTGAAAATTAAAATCCATTGTTCTCAGTGATTGTAGCCATTGAACTCCTAAGAAAACATCAGCACCCCCCATTGGAATAGCAATCATCGAACTATTCAATACATATTCCCCCATAGTAAGATTGATATTATGGCATTTCCTTGAGCAATTGATAGTTCCTCCATCTGCAATCATTACCTGAAACTCTGGTGGTGGATATACAAAGCAATTGAGAGCTTTGGCTAATTTACAATGAATGAAATTATGAGTATTACCAAAATCAATCAACACTGTTAACTTTTTCTTTTTGATATATCCTTCGATCTTGAGAGTTTGAGGAGTGCTAATACTAGCCAATGCATGATAGGATATGGTGGGAGTAATCTCTTCGGAAGTAGTATCTTCTATTTATGCATCTTGAGACGGTTCTTGTTCCTTTGGTTCTTCCTCTTCACAATTTATGTAGAATCATTTATTCTCACCACGCTTATGTCCCTTACTATACTTGCTATCACAATTAAAGCATAGGCCTTTTGACTTTCTTTACTCTAGTTGTTGAGGTGTCAACCTTTGAGGGGGGTTAGAAGAACGAACATTATTCTCTCGGTATGTGTTGGAGGTAGTCTTTCTAGTAGCCATTGTCATATTTTTACTTTCAACCTTTCTTGCCATCATGAAAGCCTTCTCCAAGGACGGTGGTTGAAAGAGAGCAGCTCATGTTGAATGTTATCCTTAAAGGTTCCAATAAAGAGATCCAACGGATTATCTTCATAAATATTCTTCTCTCTAATACTTAGCTTATGAAACTGCTTGATGTGCTCTGTAATTGGACCTTTTTGCTTTAAATTTATTAACTAGCTAAAGAAGGTGTTGCTATTAATATTCCCATAATGTGCAATCAATTCTTCAATGAATATAGACCAAGATATAATACATTCATTTTTACGGTCATAGATCCATTGGTACCATACAAATTGATCAGGCTCTAAATATAATGATGCAGTAGTTACCTTTTGCAATGTTGGAACCTGGTGTAGATCAAAGATTTCTCCATCTAGAATATCCATGTTATTGGATCATTGATATCAAACTTTCTCATGTCAATCTTGAGAAGTTGGGTTCCCCTTGGTGACCATCCCTGGTGACTTCCCTCACTCGAATCATTTCCTCTTGGAATATTCTTATTAAGGGAATATTTCTCAACATGGAAGTTATCTTTATCCTCCTAAGTATCCTAGAACATATCATCACATGTAGGGGGAGTATCCCTTAAATTTTGTATGAGATTAGCAATATTTTTCATATTTCCAATCAAATTCTCCTATAGATTGAGTAAATCAGTTGTTCTCACCAAATATTTCATATATTCTTCCATTTTATTCAACTTCTCCTCTACTAAATCAACTTTTTTCACAGACCCTTTAATCATATCTTCCAACTGGGACACTCAAAAAGGGAGATATTCCCTTTCATCATACGTCGAGGATGGATCCGTCGGTGGTTTGAGTGGAGTGTGAGTTTTTACACTTCCTTTTGGTGGCATTTTGAACAATATAAATAAATATAACACCCTGGGTTTCACCACAATTATATCCTTATACTCAAAGTTATTCAAATTTAAAATGGCGTATGTTTTCAAACCTTGATTGGAAGATTGTTTTATGGTCGATTTGAAACTAAGGAAAATTTGAAATTTATGCTCCTCTGGGTCTAAAAATTCATCTTGTTTTATCCTAATGTGTCATTTTTCCAATGCCACATGTCTGACCTAATTTTGATGTACTAATAAGAATTTATTGTGAATCTCCCAACACTTCTTGTTTTTGGTCTTTACAAAAGAGCGAACTTGTACGGTATGCCACATGTCCAATATTTTGTATATGAAGCTAAAAACCCTAATACAGGTACTGTGGTATGTCTTCTTTTTTATGCAATAGGTATCACTCGATTTGGATATTGAATGCCCCATATATGACCATTTTTCCCATAACACCTGTTTTAGACTAGTTTTTGGACTAGTAAAAAACCCTAGATTCCAAGAAGAATATATTCGAACCTGTAGTATCTCATAATCTGAAAACTAGACCACAGATAGATAGACCCTTTTTTGAGATGGGTTCTAAGGATCGCTTTCTGAAACCTTCTAGAAACAAATTTATAGCGAAAATTCCAAGATGACTCGTTTTGAAGAAACCGGTCCCAAGGAAAGGGCTCTAATACCAAATGTTATGCAACCAATTTCCAAAAAAGAGCATGAAAAGAGTAGAAATAGATCAGAAAGAGTACTCCACGACTTGAATGAATAAAATAGATGAATATTAAGCCTCTTTGAGGGGGAAACCTCCTTATACAATGTACTAAGTACACAATACAAGACAAGACAAGATACTCAAATGAAAAGATCTCCTTCCTATATATAGGATATTACGAGGTACAATTACAACTCACTGACCCAATCCAACATGACTAATATAACCATACTAAGGAAAATTACCACTAATGGACCAAATCCAACATCAAAGATAATGTAATGCACCACAATATAGGGGGAAATGTGCCCCCATTTAGGGCTTAACAAATTAACTACTACAGGCTTCTCATTTGAACCATCTGATTATATTATTAAATTATGGATTTAACGAGATTTTTAAATTTAATGCTCAAAACATGTCCCATGTTTAGGATATGCTCTCTCATCTTCAAGTGACATTTGTAGGACAAAACACATAAACTTAAAGCCATTGATATCAATCAATATTGCCTTCTTGTAAGAGATATCAAGCCTAATTGCCATCAATATTTCAACCTTAGATGAATAACATACAATGATTACAGTAATTTGGAAATCATCAAGTTACTGGCAGAGTGATCTGTAAGATATCAACTGAATTGTAAACTTCAATCTGCCATGGTACAAAGATAATAATGCAGATATGCAATTCAATACGTTCAAGCAAATAATGGAAATTACATAACGAGGAGCCAAGCCATGAAGAACAATGGCATCCAAAGTGGAGAAAACCAACATCAAGCCTCATGTCGTGAAGTCAATGGAGGATTGCAATGTACTAGCCCTCTATAAGGCCCACCCCGAATCATCACTCGATCTCGGGCAGCATTGTTGAATATTGATGAGAATGAACCCATCTTACTGGATTCGTTAGTTAATGACACGGTCAATTACATAGCCACCCTGTATGTGTTTTAGAAGGTTGTCTCTTCATGCATATGATTACTTCTGATATAACCCAATTCAGGTTTTAAGATCATATGCTTTTCAATTTCATGGTAGGAGGATATATATGACAGCTCTGAAATGGAAATAGAGGCAGAGGACCTAGTGCCTAACATTGAGGAAGGTGATTAAGGAAACCCATTCGTAGTTTCTAAACATATAAAAGATATGTCTAGATTATACTGCGAAATAGAGGTCAACCTCTTATCTTTTGAACATACAACATAACTTCATGTATCGATATAGGTCGAGTCATTATTTTCAACTCCTAGATCACATTAATGTTTATTCAATTAGTACATCACAAGCTTGTATCAATGTAGAAATGTTTGTTGGTTTGACTTAGTATCCATGGATAGAATCCAAACGATTGAATTAGCACTTGAGGAATAAAGGGATTGAGTGGGTAAAATAGGATACATTAATCCATTAAGTCATCAATATGTTAGCTCGTGAATTGGATTCTATATCTATATCTAATGAATAGTGATTCTATTAATCACCATCATATTTCCACGAGGTTGAAGATAAAAACATCTATAAGGGGTATAATAAAAAAACAAACCCCACAACCAAAACATGCACTAATAATATTGTAATAAAAACATAATAGTTGTAATAGAAGGATCAATCACTAAATCGATGATTAAATTTAGCAGGTTTCTCAATTATCTATACTTGATTGGCTCTTACATTCTTATGATTTGGTTTTTTCTTTGTAAAAAGTTTGACAATTCGGTATATTGTGTTGTTGGTTTAAAAGATGGATCGAACCTCTATTCTAGGAGAGATCAATCACCAAATTTAGCAAGTTTCTCAATTATCTATACTTTACTAGTTCTTGCATTCTTATGATTTGGTTTTTTCTTTGTAAAAAGTTTGACAATTTGGTATACTGTGTTGTTGGTTTAACAAATGGATCAAGCCTCTATTCTGGGAGATGCAATTGAGTATTTGAAGGAGCTACTTCAAAAGTTCAACAGCCTTCACAATGAACTTAAATCTATGTCTCAAGGACTTTTTTAACCCGACACATCAAATTTTCATCCTTTGACACCTAGAACACCTTCTTTTCTGTTCCGACTGAAAGAAGGATGCTCAAATTCAACTCTCAATCCCAATGCACAATGTGCAAGGGTAAGTCTTTTGCATTGTTGTACTCCGCATGCACGTGGGTGAGGGAAATGGCCTGGAAATGACCCGTATTGATTGTTTACAATTCCCACGTCTAAAAATTTGCATTCAAATAAATCCTATTGTATGGGAAAATTTATGGCTCTTATTAAGAAAGAAAAGAAATGACACCGAAAATTCATGGCTCTTATGAAGTAAGAATAGAATTGACACAACTCTTGCTTGAACACGATCACAAGAAAAACAATATAGAACATGGACCCAACATTTCTCCTTCAAAATACATCCAAAATATTTTTATTATATCAAAAAAGGCTAAGGAGTTTCCCCACTCGACAAAAGTACAACAGGGGTCCGAGGGCCTTGAGTTCATAGTAACAATGTTCTGATTTTGCAATCTAGCTATTGAGCAAAACATCACTCCAATTGACATATTCCAATCCTATATTGTAACTACCTGAAACTTTAGCTTTACAAAAGACCTTGACCAGAACAAAATTGTGGCCTGAGCATATAACAGTAGAGCCATTACAAATTTGAACCAGATCATCTTTTAAATAGACTGAGAAAAAGACCAGAAAACCAAATTTATGGGACCCAATACTCTTTTGCTGAGCGGACCATATTTTCCAACCATGGAACCTGCTCTTTAGTTATGAGCATAGGTGGACGAGAAGATGATCCCTTTGCTGCTTCTTTCTCCTTCAACTTCAACTACAGAGCTCTGACTGCATCCTCTAATGCTCGAATTATGGATTCCAGTTCTTCAGTGTGGGTTTGTTGCCTCTCATAATTCTCTCCAAGGATGGCTAGTTGATACTTAAAATATCCATGTTCCTCCAATCAGTGCATGTCTTCCTCCTCCTACCACTTGTCCTGACAACGTTCCCAAATTTTGATATAATTATTGAGTAGTTGCGCCTTTTTCCCAGGTCGTCTGAAGTTAATCGAAATCCTCCCTACACCATGTTCCACACAACAGTTAGGCTTGTCAACCCAATCATCGTTGTCCATTGTTTCCCTTAGCTAGTAATACCACCCTCTCACAACGTAAAAGACGAGGAGAATATCACTCAGACACCTTCTTGCCTACGCAAGGTTCTTCTCGTTATGTAGAACTTTGAAAACTTGCCCCTGTAGGGAGCCCCTATTTATTGGATCGCTCTTACCAACTCGACCCATAATTACCAAATCCTCTGACATAGTAAATACAAATTAACAATTATGGTTCTGCAACGACTATAACATCCATTATTTCCACCACCTCGAATTTCCCAACCTTCAAACATTTTCATAAGGATAGATCACCTAATCTGCTCGTGGGAGAGCTAGGTGAGCCTACAGATTCGACTCATACCGACATTTATTATTTCTACATGAAAGGAAGAATACAACAGTGGGGAGATAGTTAACGCATTCGGGGCATTCCAAATGAGATTTGATGATGCCACTTGTGCGTAGAGGGCATACCAAAAAAGGACTTTGCACCCCCACCTATCCTTCATAATCATCTTTCCACCTTCGACGTGAAGAACCATGATGTCTAGGTTGATTCGATCCCTAAAGCAACCATATATTGCCAAACTTGGGACTTAATATCATATGTTTATGGGATAGGGGTTACAAATTATCTCCAGACATTGGATCACATTTCAAGTTTTTGGGTTTGAACATTTGGAAAACTTCCAATGTCCGAGGCTACACTTAGTTGGAAATCGATATTGGTACAAAGCAACAAAACTGGGGTCGATTGGTAATCATGCAATTGAGTGGGATAAATATGTTAATGGATTGGTTCATGGAGGTATCAGGTTTTCAACAACCATAGTATAGATTCTGACATCCCTAGAGAAACCATAGTAGATATTTTGACTCTTGCAATAGAGATGATGTTTATGCTTTGAATGAGAGATATAAAGACTCAGATGCTTAAGCTTCAGATATTGTCTTTAGAGATTGATAGGAAAAAGTATGATGTTCATGAGTGACCCGATGATCCCACTAGTGTTGAGATATTGTAACTTCTAAGAATATTATATTTGTACTTTATTATTCCAGAGATGTTTCATTCCTCTGTGAAGACCTTATTGTATATTCGAAGATGTTTTATTCCTCTGTGGAGAATGTGGTAACTTGGGTTATTGGACTTCCCTAGTGGGGGTAGGCCCTGTATGAGTCATGTGGGTTAAAGGGTTATTAGACCACCCTAGTGGGGTCGGCCCTGTCACATTATGTTAAGTGGTTAAGTTGGGGCCGACCTAGTTAGTGTAAAAGTCAAGTCGGAGTTGTGTATAAATAGAGGAGGTATGTTCCTCATTTAACACACATTCACTCACTTGTGAGTGGCGCATAGGTGAGAGAGAGATCTTCTATGGAGGAGAAGGAGCTCATGTTTGGGATATACATATCTGTATTGTTGATCATCTATATTGAGGAAGCTTTGCTGGGTTTTCTACCCCATGAGGGTTTCCTAGGATAAATCTGTGTCTCTTGTGTTTATGTTGTGCTTGTTGTTCTTTCAGTGATCTTGTATATGCTATTATTGTGAAATGAAATACAATGTTGATATTTTCTGTCTTAGCATATTGAATCTTAACATGGTGTCAGAGCTAACCAGAGAAGAAGACACTTTGCAGTTGCGGAAGCTAGGGCTTCTTGTTTTTTGGGTTTCTCTCCACAGATCTTGAAAGGAAGGAGGCTAGATTGACTCTCCTCAGCAAGGCGCATCTTTCTGTCGAGACAATTCAATTCTGAGCTTTTTTAGTTTTTGACCTAAAAAATAGGGTTTCAGATAAAATTGGAATTTTTGGAATTTGATTCCATGGCTGGATGCTCCTCAGAAAAATAGAAGTTTAGAGACCAAGATCTATTTTTTTTGTTGGGTGAAGCTCCGGGAAAATCAAACCCTAGTTTGGGGTCCTGTCTAGTAAATCCAAAAATTAGGGTTTCTGCAAAAATTGGAATTTTTGAAATCTAAGACCATGGCTGGAAGCTCCTTGGAAAAATTGAAGTTTAGAGCTTTGGATCGAACTTTTTGGCTGGGTGAAGCTTCGGGAAACTCAAACCCTAATTCAGGGTCCTGCCCAGTGAATTCGGAAGTTTCAAAAGCAATTTTGAGGGGTAAAACTTTGCAATTTTCAAATTCTGAGTATACCAGCTTGATCAGCTCAGCAATGCGCATCTTTCTATCCTTTCAGAAGTTTGAAATTCAAAGATTGAATTTTTAGGGTTTCTCTAACAAACCCTAATCTAGCTCCAAGATCTAGTTTTAAGCTAATTAAGTAGATTGGGTCAATCCTAAAAGCGAATGAGTTGGGCACTTACATAAGTGAAGAGGTTCCAGTCCTAGAGGGAGATGAGGCTAAGGCCTTACATAAGAAGACTACAAGAAATATCGACAGGTATGACTTGAGGAGATACATGTATGTGTTGAAATCTGTTCACGATTAAGTTTATGATATGTTTGTCTTCATTAGTACAATCTTGATTAATCTTAGAATTGTCTTATCACCCTAGTAAAAGTATGAATGCATGTGAATGATAGAAGACATTCATTGATTAGGGTTATATGATTGTACTAATGCACCTGTGGTGTTGTATGAGGACGATGTTGTCTGCTAACATGATACAGGTACATCAAGAAAGACAAATCAAGTTCTATGACCATGATGACATGAAGCCAAAGACTCATCCATAGTCTTTGATCACATAGAAGCTCCACTTAGAAGGTATGTATGACTTTGTTCTACTATACTTAACTTATGAGATATGCAGGTTCTAGCACAAGGTCTCTAAATCATTGGAGAGAACAAAGAAGATATTAGTTGGGTATGTTAAGACATAACCAAGCTTGATAATCCAGGTATGTTTTCCTATATCAAGTTACAATCCTACTTTGTTAGGATCTTAGGTAAGTATAGCTACGTATGAAATGATCATGACCATACATACTTAAGATTATTTAGAATCATAATGTTTTTATAGTATTGAGACTATACTAATGAATGTATGATTATGTATGAGATCATGAGGATGACACTAGTGCACACTTGAGCATGCATAGTGGTACATAATGGATAGAAGTTCAAAGACATATAATGATGCTATCATAAAATAGAGATCAAGCGGGAGGCAACTACACAAACATAAAATATAAGAAAGATCATCAAGAATGATGAACACCGAACAAGTGATGTATGTTCAAAAAGAAGACTTACAAATCAAACACACTATAGAAGGCTCGTGGCTAGAAGATTCTCTTAGAAAGAGGAAGAGGATCATGACAAGATGGTTGCTCCAAGTGGCTAGATAAGACCATTCTCTTAATGGTGTAATTGAAGAAGAAGTACGAATCGAGAAAACTCTCAGGATTCAATTGAAGAAAGCTTTGTACGGGTACCCAGGATCGATAGTCATTTAATGAGCTTAATGATCACCATGGGTGATGCGTATTTCAACCTTTGCTACAAGGTTGAAGATGGTGTCTATATACAGATGACATTCTTCTCTTAGATGGATGCAAGAAGGAACTTACCACAGAGTTCGAATGGTCTTGAGTCTCATATCAGTAGACCCATCTGACGAGAGATGACACGGATAGATATGCAGAAGATCACTCAATGCAGAGTGTGAATGATGTTCAGTCACTGAGGGAGAATTGATAGCTTCTTGACAAGCTTGGGATTTACCAAAAGTAAAGCTGATCCTAACCTTTATCTTAAGGTTATGGATTATGAACCTGTCATACTATTACTGTATGTGGATGATCTCTTTTTTACAGGGAATGAGAAACAGATCATGGAAAGCAAGAAGATGCTAGCTACAGAATTTGAGATGAAAGATCTCAGATTGATGCATTACTTCCTAGGTCTGGAAGTATAGCAAGGCCCATAAGTAATCTTTCTCAACCAGGGAAAGTATTTGATATGTTGGAATGCAAAGCCATGGCCACTCCCATGGATTCCAACTTGAAGTTGTTAGTTGATGACTCATCGGAGTTAGTGGATGTGACTCTGTACAGACAGATTATTGGATCATTGATGTATCTGACGAATACCAGGCCAGATATATGCTTTGCTGTGAACACCTTGTGGAACCTAGGCGTGTTCACCTGATAGTTGCAAAGCATGTGATGAGGTACCTAAAGGGTACGATAGACTTTGATCTATGTTATCTTGGAGATCATGACTTCAGATTGTATGGCTACACAGATGCTGATTGTGTAGGAAGTATATCAAACAGGAAGAGCACATCAGGAGGATGTTATTGTCTTGGATCTACCATGATCTCTTGGTTTAGTAGGGAGTAGTCTAGTGTGGCTCTCAGCACAGCTAAAGCGGAATATATTGCTGCTTACTCTGCTAGTTGTGAAGCGATATGGCTTCGGAAGTTGTTATCAGGATTGTTTGACTTGGAGATGGACCCCACTGTGATCTTGTGTGACAACTAGAGTTGTATCAAGATGAATAAGAATCTAGTGTTCCATGATAAGTCAAAGCACATAGAGATCCAATATTTTATAAACGGGATATGGTGCAGAAAGGAGATATCAAGCTTGAGTATGTGAGCACTGACGAACAAGTTATTGATATATTGACCAAACCTCTATCTCAAGTAAAGTTTGAGTATTTCCGAGACAAGCTTGGTGTCGTTCAGAAGGACCCTCCTCGTAAGGGGGAGTGATGTGGTCGATGATGATATTTGGATACTGGTATTGATGTGGATACCTGTATCGATGATGAGATTTCCTATATCGACGGTAAGGTCGATGATGAGGATACATGTATCGATGATGAGGTTACATGTCCCGACGATGAGGTCGATGATATCAACGATAAGGTTGATAAGTGGTCCTAAGACTTGGTCTAAGTTGACGAGAGGGAATGTATCATCCCTGGACCTCAGTCCCTGAATTAATCCGTAGACATATGTCTCCGAGAAGTGGTCCCTAGTGGACGAGAGGGATTGTATCATCCTCAGACTTCGGTCCCTGAATTGATTCGTAGACTCTTGTCTTTGAGAAAGATGTTGGTGAATGATGTAATGTGTGCTCCTGAACTGCTCAGCATAGAAGTAGGTGATCATTCACAAAACCTGTAATGATGTAATGTTCGCTCCTAGATTAGCGGGTGATCATTCACAGGTTGTAAATCCTATATTTGATCTAGGTCACACCCCAGTTGAAATAGTATTGGCTCTATGGTTGTAAATCCTAGATCCGATCTAGGTCACACCCCAGTTGAAATAGTATTGGTTATGTGGTTGACTGGAATGATGTAATGTGCGCTCTTGGACTGCTTAGTATAGCAGCAGGTGATCATTCGCAGGTCCTGTAATGATGTAATGTTCGCTCCTGGACTGCTTAGGGCAACAGCAGGTGATCATTCACAGGTGGTAAAATCCTAGATTTAATCTAGGTCACATCCAGTATGAAAAAGGACTAGCACTATGATCGGGATTGCATCGTCCATAGACATGGGAGGTGTCTTAAAGTGATAAGGATTGATCATCTTGTAAGTAGATTGGGATTGCATCATCCCTAGACATGAGAGGTGTCTTAAAGTGATAAGGATTGATCATCCTGTAAGTAGATCGGGATTGCATCATCCCTAGACATGAGAGGTGTCTTAAAGTGATAAGGAATGATCATCATGTAAGTAGATCAGGATTGCATCCTCCCTGGACATGAGAGGTGTCTTAAAGTGAGAAGGATTGATCATCCTGTAAGCAGATGGGGACTGCATCGTCCCTGAACGTTTGGTTCAAAACGTACGTGATAGGACTGCATTGTCCCTGAACGTTTGGTTCAAAATGCACGTGATAGGATTGTATCATCCTTGGACCTATGTCCTAAAGAGAGAGGGATTGATCATCCTGTAATAGGATCTTGTACATTGCAGAGTATGCTGCTATGTTGATGTTGTTGATCGAGAGGATCCACCTGTTGATCGAGGGATCCAGATGTCGATGTTGTTGATCGAGAGGATCCAGATGATGATGCTGTTGATCGGTAGATCCAAATGATGAGGCTATTGATTGAGAGATCCAGATGATGATGTTGATCGGTGGATCCAGACGATGAGGCTGTTGATTGAGTGATCCAGATGATGATGATGTTGTATCTGATCGAGTGTTGCAGAAGATGAAGACTCAATACTGATGATGTTGATGTTCCAGTATTGATTATGTTCCAGTAACTGATTGAGTTACTAATGATGATGTATAAAGAAAGCTTCTAATGATTTATAGATGTATCGTGTATCATGTAGTTGATGACTCCTTGCTCGTGCAGATGTACGTTGTTATAATATCCTTCTCGTTAAGGGGGAGTGTTGAGATATTGTAACTTATAAGAATATTATATTTGTACTTTATTATTCCGGAGATGTTTCATTCCTCCATGAAGACCTTATTGTATATCCGCAGATGTTTTATTCCTCCGTGGAGAATGTGGTGACTTGGGTTATTAGACTTCCCTAGTGGGGGTCGGCCCTGTATGAGTCATGTGGGTTAAAGGGTTATTAGACCACCCTAGTGGGGTTGGCCCTGTCACATTATGTCAAGTAGTTAAGTTGGGGCTGACCTAGTTAGTGTAAAAGTCAAGTCAGAGTTGTGTATAAATAGAGGAGGTGTGTTCCTCATTTAACACGCATTCACTCACTTGTGAGTGGCGCATAGGTGAGAGAGAGATCTTTTATGGAGGAGAAAGAGCTCATGTTTGGGATAAACATCTCTGTATTGTTGATTATCTATATTGAGGAAGCTTTGATGGGTTTTCTACCCCATGAGGGTTTCCCAGGATAAATCTGTGTCTCTTGTGTTTATGTTGTGCTTGTTGTTCTTTCAGTGATCTTGTATATGCTATTACTGTGAAATGAAATACAATGCTGATATTTTTTGTCTTAGCATATTGAATCTTAAGAACTAGTAGCCGTAGTTCCAAACCCACACCCAATAACAACAACAAAGCAAGTAGCCAAGAAAACCTGCGAATCGCAAAGGGATGTGTAGTGGTGGCAATTGGCATAAGAAAGGTAATTGACAGGGAATGAAAACACAATAACTACACATAGTCATGCATTTGTTATATATTACCCCTATTTATATACAATTTTGGTCTTCTTTTTTATTTGCTTTCTTGTCCAACTCATTTCTTTGGATTTATGTTTGATTGTTACCCAATATACCTTTATTTGTGAGGACATTGAAAGCAAGAACAACCAAATAGAAAATACCTCACCTCGGGAATGCGTAATCCGACACACCTTTAGAGTTGCAAATTTTGAACATTTAAATAACTAGCTTATATAACAGGTGTTGCATAAGGCCCCATTGTTTATTTGGTTTAACCAATTGAAGATCTAGATATAGGCCCATATCCATACACAACATAACTCATAGCACGAGTAGTTAGGAATCCAACATCATAGTAACTAGAATCAAAGCAATCATACCTTATGTTAGATTGGTAGCAAGCATAAAAAAACAATGGTAGCATAGTGGACCCAAAACTACATATAGTAGCACAAGAATCAGTAGCTTAGACATATAGAGGCAAGGGTATAGGTACCAACACCACTACGAGTACTAGTAGAATTTTATCCACCATACATAGTCCCAAAGCATAAGTATGGGTAGGAGTTGATGCACAACATGCAGCAGTTGGAGCAAAAACAAAGTAAGCACTTGAGCCATCTAGCCCATAGTTATCACTACCCTAAGCAAGGGTGTTAGAGGTGTAATTTGATTTGGGTGATTAAGTCAAGTCAGTCGAATAAGTATGGTTTCTTTGGTTGTTTACCTTGAACCGATAACATAAGAAGCAAAGGTAGCATATACAAATCCAAAGGCAAATCTTGCAATAGTAGATCAATTTATAGAACAAGCATCAACAACATAATTAACATCAATAGGATCGGTAGCATACACCACCAACATTGGTTATGTAGGCAAAGGTATAGGCAATGATAGAGGTTAAGGCATAGTCAATTAGAGTTACAAAGGAAGGAGTGACACTAGTTATTAAGGAAGCATCTAAGTAGAAGATATAGTCCTAGATAACCAACACTAGAGCAACCATGTTCATATGAGGCTCATGTTCGTCCCTTGAAATTCCCCCTTGTTATTAGGGATTTTCCTATGGTATTACTTGATGGAGTGGCTCAGAATGACCGGTGTGGCATGGAGATGGTCATCATAGTTTCTTATGATCATCATATCATGGGATTGCTCAATTTTTTTGAAACATATATTTCCTTCCGGTCTTATTGTGTCCAGGTTTGCTTCAATAATCTACTACTTAGTTGTCAAATAATTATAGAGTTTGGAACTAATCACAATCCGAAACAATTTCTCATGTCCACCTTGTTGGATTGGAAGTAGTTTGCATATCGGTCAATACAAATTCAAATTGACGTTCCTTTATGAGATTTGAAGGTGATACGAGGCCAAATGTATTGGTAGAACATAACAAAGGTACGTGTTTTTATAGCAAGATCCATGATTTTAACGTCTCATTTGGATCCAAAAACTTAAACTTAAATTGCCATACCAAAATGTTGCAAGCATTTCACATATTGAATAAAAAAAATATTTGAAAAAAGAAAAACCATATTATTGTTAGCAAAAATGCCCTCTGCCCTTTGCAAGTTTTCTAGATCCATATATGCTCCAATTCATGAGAAATCCTCGGTGTTTATTTAGTGTAGCAATCTGATTAATGTGAATGGATTCAGTTGAAGAGATAATTGTGAGAGCAGAGCTTGTGGGCGTTATGTTTTCAAGACATTTGAAAGGTTTCAATTTAACCACTAGGGTTTATCAAACATGCGTACTATTCATCACATTCATAGCATATGCCTGCTTTCATGTTTCTAGGAAGCCTATTAAAATTGTTAAGGGAGTGTTGAAAGTTGATTTGGCTCCCTTCAGTGGGGAGACTACTGATGATGGAACTAGTAACCTTGCCTAATGACTTGCCTACTGAATTGAACTAGTAACCTTGCCGACAGACCAAGATCCCAGACCGGTTGGAAAACCGTACCACTTCTCACACTGATTCGCTTGATGAGTCTGGCCAAGCATGTAGGCCATATCTTCATTATTCTCCACTTAATAGTCTATAATATTCTATATTTTGTTGGGTTCATGGTTGTCGCACTTCTGACGACGGTTTATGTCAGCGTTGTTGCAAGTTCGTTGCCTGTTATAATGAAATCGTGTTGCACATGCGACGAAGGCATCCGTAAACCCAACTAATTTTCATCCTAATTATGACATTATGTATGTTGCAAGTTCGACTAAATACATCATAATACTGACACACATTTACACCATTGCAACCTGTCACATGGTGTACTGTCGTCGTAAGAACGACTTTAATTCATCATAATATCGACACACATTGATGCAAATTTGACGCACATTAGTGGGATTGTACCCTACCACGTGGCACTGTCTTCTCGTCGGAAGAACGACAATATTGTAAGATCATCGAAAGAAGGACAGAGTCAGTTCGACGAAGTTGCCAACGCGTTTAAGTCGAACTTGCGACTAGCTTTTGATGAAATTGTGTCGTGAAAGCATCATAAATTTGTGCAAATATAGGAGTGACCCCATATTGAAAAAGTACTTATCAGCCCTAACAACCCTAATCTATGACTTGTTTTGGTCCAATATACACATCATTCAGAGTTGCAGGGTATTGTAGGCAATGGCCAATACGGTTTGAGAAAACCTCGTTATTCATAGTTGAGGAAATGACTAATCATAATATTGATCATGGTCATGGATGAAGATGAGGCAAGTTCTTGGGCGATCATAGTGGAAGTATAACAAGATAGTGAGATGCCATAATTGTGATGAGATAGGCCATATCTCAAATAATTTCCCTATCCCAAAAAGGATGAGGTGTGGGCACTCCAAAGCCACAAACTGTGTCATTGAATATTGTCTTTAACTCTTAAAGAAACAAGAAGCCAAGAATATATAAATGAACACTAACCTTGTTGGTTTCAAGCAAAGAAAGGTTCAAATCAATACAATCAAAAAACTGAATATAGTAACTAGAGGAGGTACTAACACAAGTAACAACCAAGGTATAAAACTAGCATTCCAAATCCATATAGAAACACCACATAATGTGGAATTAGATGTGATTCATAAATAGAAAAATTATAAATAATCCATAGATATTCTATGTGAAGAAACAACTATTATAAGAGGAAACACTAGTACTATAACTTGAACATATGGTTCTAACCCCAGGTATCATAATGGAGGTCACAACAGAAATTTCACTGAGACACAAGGGATCAAAAGAATCATTTACTAATTTCCTTAAAGCATTTATCCAAGTATTGGACCATGAGTTATATGGGAAGTCAAGAACCACTATCATTCAATTAATCAAAGGAGAAGAGGCAGAACAAGAGATCAATGCTCCCCTTCCAAAAAGACATTCAAACATGGTGGGAAAGATGAAAATAATAAGGGATGGCATGGATTTTACAATAAACACAAATATTTTAGGTTATGAAATCAAATATTGGATCTAGAATCCAACATGAACATACTAACCAAAAAATTATGAGAAATGGTGGGTAGTCTAAGACTAGTCCTCTCCCCTGTGCGTATGCATCTTGCAAATCAATATAGAATCTATCCCATTCGTAGAGTCGAGAATGTTGAATTTAAACTTGTGGGAGTCAAGACAACGGTTGAGTTTAAATCAATCAAAATTGTGGATAAGAAGGAACCATACATTCCAATACCAAAGATAGATTGCACATACAATGATGATGACATCATTAATCTGAAAAGATGAAAAATGTCCTTTGAAGCCAAAGGGATGGGAGTAGTATGACCAAGTGATTCATATCAATAACATCATCATACTAAACCCATAGAGGATGTAAATGATGGGCCCATGGTAGACCATATATACAATCCAACGATGGGAATGAGGGACAATGTTAACCCAATAGTAGATGTCGTTATTAGTTGGTGTAATGTTTGTTCTCTTAACATCGATTTAAAGGATGCACTACATAATTGCTACGCATACAACCATAAGTTGTAATCTAGATGTTGTGAATATATAAAGAACATAAAGTGGATTGGTAGAAAGCTAAACAACCCATCAATAAATGATGGAATGAAAAACATAGAGGACTTCTTATACCAAGTGGAACAACAAATTGACCAAAGAGGATAATATCGCCATTCAAAGTGTTACTCGAAGCCACTCAATCACATTGGTGGGAAACACATGAAGAGTCTCTATAGAGATGGGAAGAGGTCCAACCTACCACGAGGTTCCATGTTTATCTCCATTTTCATGTCTATCTCCATTTGTACATGAAACCCAATATTCTAAACCCATTGAATATTTTGAATAAGTCAACTTCAAACTCTACCAAAACAAAACAAGGATTGAAATTCATTTGCAAAATTGCATCAAACAATGGATGCAAACAAGACATCCTAAATAATTTTGGGTGCACATGTGTCTCTACACACTCTGCCCAATTCCCAAGGCTTGGTACATACATGAATAATTCAAAAGGCAAACCAAGACACGGACTACAATACAAAACTAATTTTGTACATACTTATCATTTATTTGCAAGAGTCAAGAGATTTAGCTCAATTGGTTTGTGTGGGGTTTAGTCCCCATCAAGTCTTGGGTTCAAATCTCATGGGGAGGGGTTGAGGGTGGAATCCACTCGTGGGGGATAATTTCACCTCCCCAAGAGGCGTCCAAGCTAGATTGAGCCTCGTATAAACCTGGTGGAAGCATCCTACTTGTGGGAAGATCGTTCTATCATCCAACATTAAGGTTGGCCTCGGCCTAGGCTCAACCTAGTTAAAAAATAAAAGAGTCAAGACCTCATTTAAAAATAAATATAAAGTCATTTATATTTTATCACAAAAAAGTCCAACCCAAACATCAAGATATGCTTGAAGCATTAATACTCCACTATTGCAAAATAAAATGACAATACACTCAAGATGCCCCTGACACAAGGTTAGACAAAATGATGATAGCATAATGTACTTAGGAAAAATAATTAATGTAATGTTAGGTAGACAGGGAAGTACTTGAGGAGGATAATTAATGTAATGTAGCCATACTTATGAAATAAGGTTGATTGAGTTGTTGATGTGTGAACTCATTAATTAATGTAATGGACCATATTTATTGAATAGGCCACTAGGTAGTTGGTGGGTAATAAATGTAATAATCAGGGGTAGTTGGCATAGGCTTATAAGAATACTCACGAGAGAGTATGATAATGACATACTCATGGATATCATTATATTGAAGATATATTTGTTATTATATTGTAACATGCATGGTTTGTGAAGTGATTCCTTCCATAATGAGTAATTGATGGTGTTAATGTACCGCAAGGGTTTTCCCACGTTACATAAGAGTTTTCTCCACAATCTTAGTGTTGATTATTGTGTGGATGCATTTCTTAGTCAAAATTTTAAGGCTTTTCTCTTTTACCTATTGAGATTTTCTACAAGTGGTATCAAAGCACGCTTTCTAGGTCATGATGGGAAAACAAATTTTGCTACTTTATTTTTATAGATTTGGAGTTGTGACAGTGAAATCTATTTTCAAGCATTTCTCTACAAAATTCCCAAAAAACAACTACAAATCTATATTCTCCCCAAAATACATGATTTCAAAAAAAAATTGCTTGAATTAGAGGTTAGGCGAACGAAATATTACAGTTTGAAAATTTGCTCTCTTTAGGGATTGTTGGTGATGAGCACATGTATTACGGACCATATATCTTTTGGCAAGGCACCCAGATTATGTTAAGTCCTATAATTATGACATTACATTTCTATTATTATATTAGTATTGTCTTTATTCGTTGACTACGACCTTAATTGTAATTGTATGGTTGGATAGAATTGTAATTGTACCCTTTGTTCCTAGTTCAAAAGTATCCAACTTCATTGAACTACTGAATACACTACTAGAGTTTTATAAGCTTACTAGTCTATACCATAGATTTTCGAAACTGATAGCAAAGCCATTACATAATTCATAAAATCAAAGATATCGAGTTCATCGGATAAAACCATAAATCCTAGCCATGTCAAAAGAAAAAATGATCATCAAGGAAAATTTATAGTGGCCATGTGCTAATGGATAGTATCCCCATGGGTAGTGACAAACAAAATAGTGCATGGGGACAGTCATAGACCCTCCTTCGACAACCCATCTGCCACTTGATTTAATTCTCTAAAGACATGGTAGATCTAAAAGGTGTTATAGGCTCTGGCTATCTCCTTGAAATGAACTCCAATTGCCTGAAGGCTATTATTGTTTAATTGAATTGATCCTTGCATCCAATTAACCACCAATGTTGATCCCTATAAACTTGCAGATCATTAACATCCTTATCCCAAGCCAGTTTAAGCAGAGTCTAATGTGCCAAGAACTTAGCCAAAATATTAGTGCCCCTGATACAATTGATATAGACTGAAGTGAAATGATCATCATAGTAATACATAATACCCCCTAAACCACAAATATAATCAAAATATTTGCAAGCACCATCGAAGAAACCCCAACAATGACTCCTGTCCACTTGAAAATCCCCTATCACCCATAGGACTATGGCTCCTGAAGCCTCTTTGAAAAGCTGAAATAGGGAAGTAATACCCGCTACAATTTGCAAGGAAGGTGCCAATCTTCCATTGAAATGAATTTTGTTCCTAGCTATCCACATTCCCCACAATGTTAGAAAGGGAAGACATCTAGAGTCTTTTATATCTGGCCGAGCAAACCAAGTCCTCAAACATCTAGCACTAATTGCAATTACAATATCTTTATGGTTCTTATTAACAACATTAATATGAAAACTTTCTTGAATTACTTCGGCATTTCCATTTCCTCATTTAGGGATATACTAGTAAAAAATGGTTTCCTTTCTCACTCTTCGAGTGTGATTTCAACTAAAGCAATTGTGATCCATGGCCACTTTTCTGCTTAGTTTTACAACATTGCCTTGATTAGACTTCCCCTAAAAAATGAACATAGCAATAAGTTTGACTTAAATCTTTTTAAGCTTTTGCTACTAGTGAGAAAAATACCTATTTACAACTCTACTCATAACAATCTCACCACAATTTTGATGTTTTTTTAAAACCATGGGAATTTAACAACCTCCAAAGAGTATATGCAACAACCCGCAAGCCACATATACCAATAACCCATAGGTCAGCCTGGGCTGAGACTCCACATCAAGGGATACCTACCCTTTCAGTTGCACTGTGACGAGTCAATATGTGCAACCCTACCCACCACCAAAAATGAACTTATGACCTCCCCAAAGATAACATATGGTCTTAACCATTAAACCCATTCATATACACTTCACAATATTGATAGTGATGTTGATGTACTCACACTTGGGCTAAACCCTCCAAATACAAGGAAATAAACTATTTTAGGGACACGGAGTAGGCATTGGATAATTTCATAAGAATGAATTTTTTATGTAAATCCACAAGGAATTTCGATGAAAATTAGAATTCCATCCAAAATCTGCCCTAGGGTTTTGCCCGTAAAAATAAAGAAAGCGATCGAACTTTGCCTCTAAACATTTGGCCAAATTCAGGCGTGGCTCCCCAAAATAGGACAATTTGAGTACTCCCTATAAAGCTCCTTAGAGTGCGTCTACCAAACACTCAAAACGACTTCGAAAGTTGAAACAGGCCTATTGCGATATTTCTGTGAGCTGCTGTGATTGTAACTTTGGAGCTCAGCCATGGCGGACGAGGACTACAACGACTTTGACGGAGGAGATGTAGGGTAAGAGGTCCCTTCTTCGCCTTCACCTCTGTCAAAGTAGATGAGGGATTTCGGGTTTCGGGGGATTTTTTTCTTTCTTTCTTATAGAAGGGTTGATACAACTAATTCGCTCAGATAAGGGGCAGCGAGGGTTTCTCAAACTTATATAAGACAGGGTTTTCATGGGTTTCTAAGCTCTTTTGCAACCGAAGGTGTTACCAGGTTTCGAGGGTTTCTCGAGTTTAATTAGGTGTACATGATTTGTTACGCCTCTGGATTTGATTAATTTATGGTTTTGACATGCTTGCAGATACGAAGAGGAGCCTCCCGAACCTGAAATTGAGGTATGGTGTTGTCCATTTTCCTTTTGTCTCGGTCGAAACAAAAACCGGGGAAAACCCTTTTGTGCTAGAGTTCAATTTATGCTCAAATTGTTGTGAGCTCTTCGGATTTCATAATTTCATTCCTCTGCAGGAAGAGGTAGCTGCAGAGGACGAGGAACATGAAGAAGTTCCCATTGAACTTGGAGGGGCTGATAAAGAAACTGCAGAACAGGAACAGCCAAGCGATAAGCCTCGAAAAACCTCGAAGTTCATGACGAAATATGAGCGTGCTAGAATACTAGGCACTCGAGCATTGCAAATCAGGTATGTGTGTCAATAAGTTATTTAGGTCGGTGAATATCGAATTTGATGTCTTTCATTGTGAGACCAACTTCTTGTATTAGTAACTGGGGATTTTTCTTATTGATGATTATGTTTACAAGACACTTGACTAGGAGACCTCCTCATTCCCTTCTTGATTTTACATTAGTACATTACTCATCAATTTTATACATATAATACATATCCTGGGAGAAGTAACATGGGTTCATGTTTCTTATTGCCAGAAACCCCCTAGCCCTGTTTCTTGCACTGGTTCTTGTTTCTGGTAAAATATCGAAGTGTAGGGTCAAATACAAGTCGGGATTAAATTAGAGGACTCTATTTCCAGAAAGCTCAGGTTACATTTTAGTTCAAGCATAATAAATTCTGTCCATCAACTTGACATTTGCCTGTGGCAGCATGAATGCACCTGTCATGGTTGAACTTGAAGGCGAGACTGATCCATTGGAGGTACATTTATTTTTGACAGCCCTCTTTTATTCCTTTTCTTTTTTCCATTTTGAACGAATTTGTAGTTATGCATTGGATTTCATTATTGTTAATTGCACATTGAGTTAAGAGTATTTGGTAGGACTTAAAAGTATCATTTATTTCTGTTTTTTTTGACAATTTTTTGATGCAGTAGTTATTTGAAAAACATTTGTAATATCTTGCCTTTTTTCTGGGTGATTGAAGATTGCAATGAAAGAACTGAGAGAGCGGAAGATTCCTTTTACGATTCGCCGCTATTTGCCTGATGGAAGGTGAGATAATTGTTTATTGCTTTAGTTGTGCATGGGATTGTAATATCTTCTGGATGCCCTTATTGGCCATCCAACACTCATCAAGATTTGTTTACTTCCATTCTGCATTTGTGAGGCTGAATTAAAAACTCAGATCAACAATATAATATAGAATTTCTGCAAATATGAATCAGCACTGGAAATAGCATTGCTAATGCCAAATTCATTTGTTACACATGAATACAATCAACCATTCCATGATTCCAGTGTATAATTGAAATTCATATGATTTGCTGATCACATTGAGTGTTAACTGGTAATACCGGTGAAACACAGCCAGCATACTCGGGAGATCAGCTAGCATACTCAGGAGATCATTTCCCATGAAGAGTATTAATGTTTTTGATGCCCAGAAGCCAATTCTCTGCATATGGTTTGCATAGCTGAAGCTTGCTTTTCAAAGCATAGGCAGAATTAAGTCCTCTGCATACTGCATTGGTGGCTGTAGCTGCCTTAAACCTGCAAATAAACATCTTCCAGGCATCCAGATAATAACCCCGAACCAATGTCAAATTCCAAACTTGTATTTCCCAATTAAGTAGAAAAACACATATTTCTCAAACACTGTAGATCCACAAACATTAGTTATCAGCATATAAGTAGTGACAACCAAATTACTATCTGTTTAGTGGATACACTGAGGGAAATAGGTCCACAGGAGCTATTTTTTTCCAGCCATAGGCACCAGCTGGTATAGGTGCCATCCATTTGTTGGGCTCTGGTCTTTCTCACAGCCCAATTTACATATATTGCAGCCAAGGACCTCACTGACAGTGATCCCACTCAACTGGCATCTCTTCCTCCTCATTGTGCAGAACACAAGGAATGGATCCCCTTCTTTGCCATGTAGTCCCTCAGGCTATAACCTTTCCCTCTAGTGCAGACTGGCCAAAGAATATCCACTTCTGGAAACCATGGATTTGTAGCTGTAACTAAGTTTCCTTTGGCTCTCAGCAATTACCCACAACATCTAGTTATGGTTTACACACTTTGATGTAGCCATTCTCTTATAATTTGGACTTGGCATCAATGTGTGTTAATCTTCATAGAAGAATAGAATTAGTTTGGTCTAATTTTAAATAGGTGCAACCATAACAAAAACCAAACCAACATCCCTTAGATCTCACACATGCTTGACTTACCAGGCCATATCTTAGCTCTTCGGCATACCCAACCTTAATGCATGCATGAAATAACCCCTCCCATGGCTAGATGATTGAATCTCCCATCCCAAGAGTTTGCATGAACTCTACATCAAAAAATTTACATGGCAACATTTGCCTGTCCATGAAACTTGGGAAAACAGGAACACCTAAGACACGAGAATTGGAAGGCTTGGGGACGTAAACACATGGCATCCCAATAAAATATTGTTTCTTGTGACCCTACTTCCTCATGTATTGGTTCTTTGCCTCCAAGGTGCTCTGAGGAAGTTATAAAATATAACCCCATTTGAACCTTGTTAATTTATTATTATTTTATATTAGTTTCCAGTATAAACCTAATGGCAACTTACTTACTATACTGACCATTTGAGTTTCGCTGGCCTTACCATCTTGCCATCTCTGTGTCTGGCCATTTGAGTTTCGCTGGCCTTACCATCTTGCCATCTCTGTGTCTGGCCATCTTGTGAACAGGCGTTGGTTCCTTGTACACTTGAAGCATTAATATGTGCATTATGTTCAGGGTTCCAATTTCCATATGGTGGTATAACATTCAGGTTTCCACTATCTTATCTAGCATAGTATAATTTTGATTTGCTTCGTGCTTTTATATGCGTTTATAGGAGTGACCTTTGTGCTCCCACTTGTATCCCATACTGTTGTACTTTGCAATCCCTTTGACCTATTTGTGGTCAATAGCTGGACATTAATAAAATGATTTTATCTTATCTTATTCCTCACTTCTTGAAATAACACTGACCTTGGTGTGCTTCTTTCCTAGTAATGTCAACCATGTTATAATTTTCATAGCCATCCACAACACGGGTGATTTCCCTTCTCTTGAAACTCAAGTCCCTCGGTCAATCCAGCCCCTCTTATGTTGTGATGCCTTGAAGAAGAGATCAGGCCTCCAGAATTATCTTGCTGATCTACTGGCAATGCAAGCCAATTCTCATCAATTTTCCCCATTGGATAGGTCCATCATTCCACCCTTGTTACAAACATATGATAATGAGTCATCTTCCTAGATTTCAATAACGGAGAAGTGGTAAGAGTGGGATTAACACTTGTTCTTTTCATAGCATGGAATAACCTAAAAGCTTCTAGAATGCAGCCTTCATTACAAGCTACACAAATTATTGAATTATATGTGACCTCATGAGGAATAGTGCCTTTTAATTCCATTTCCTTGGACAATCCTAAATCTACATGCAAACAGCCTTCGCACTTAAAAATCTCCAGGTCCTTAAACCCTCAAATTTAACTGCTTTTCTTTTGATGTGTATAAAACAATATCACCATCCCCATGTTGAATGGAAGCCTGATCGAAGTTTACTACAATGGACATGACGGAAGAATGCTGTAAATGATGATTGAATTGGGTTTCACTCTTGCAAGTTGCCTTTATGGGAATGTTTGCAAGTTGCCTTTTATTAAACACTTGGAGTGCATACATCAAATTCCAACTCCTACTTGTAGAGTTCATGCTGATAAACTTAGTGACAAAGCCATTATTTCTCTCAGAGCCTATGTTTAGCAGGTTGGCAAATACTTGCTTACCCTCCACCAATGTTCTCATGCTTGTACATCCTTTCAAATTGCCTGTACGCTTCATCAACCCTGTATTGCTTGCTTAAACAATCAATCAGAGAAGAATATGTCACTGCATCAGGCCCACAAGCCTTTTCTCTTAAATCCTCGAAAAGGTTGCAGGCATAATACAGGCTATGATATTGACTCATCAAATGAAAGTGCTCGTGACCTTAATCACCAAGCCACCACAACTGCATACAGAGAGAAGAACAACGAAGGTGACGTGATTTGGTTCTCTGCCTGCCACTTTCATTTCTTCAAAGAATTCAAGGCCTTGATGCTGCAATCATTTTGGGTCAGTCCTGCAATGATTGCCATCCATATCGCACATCTTTTTTATCCAATATATCAAACACTTTAAGTGCATCAAGCCAAAGTCCCACACTTTACATACATGCCAACAAGGGCATTCACCACACATGCATCTGACTGATATCCTTTTTTTTATGAGGTGACCATGGACCTTTGTGCCATGTTCTAGACTCTAGAGCTGGTCGATTAGCAGAGGCACGATTGACACCTGTGAAAGTGAATCGGTCTGGCGTAATGCCTGTTTATTGCAATTCCTGGAAAAGTATTAGTGACTTTTTACCATGTCAGTTATGTGTATTTCAGCAATTTTTGCATTCCTTAAGTTGACATCATGTTCTGGCATTCTGTCAAAACTTTGCATGTGTATTATAGGTTTCTACATTTGGCATACGTATCAACAAGGACACTTCCCACATACACATCTAAATCGGTTTGAGTTTTTAGGATATGGCCATGGACTTGCTTGTCTTGTTCCATGGTTGTTAATCCAGAACATGAGGTCAGAACACTGCCAAAAATCAACGGATTTCCTTTCAAGCATGTCCTTTGTATTTCAAAAACAATTGCAAGGTTTCCAACCAATTGTGTTGCTGGACATTACCTGATATCATTGCATTCCACAACTTTTCCTATTTGTTATACATTGTTGTAAAGCTACCTTGCATCCTCTAAGCTATGTCACATGGTTCGGGTTTGAATTTGAATTTGACGACCTTCAAGTTTTGTTCGAATTTGAATTTGAATTCGACAACCTTGAAATTTGGTTCGAATTTGAATTTTTTGATGAGATTTGGAATGAGGTTCAGCATTAGGTTTGCCAATATACATTTTTTTTAAGTAAAAGTATTTTATCGATATACAGTTTCCCCAATATAAATATTTTATAACATAGTAATATTTCTTCAATGTGGTTCACAACCCTGGAGAGGAGTTGCTATGGTCCATGGGAAGAATTCATAGTAATATAATATAACAATAATTATAATATGCATATTTAATATGCTATATATATTCCATATATATGTTTTTATCTATCCTATATTTAATAATTAAAATGAAAGACAAATTAAACACAAATTAGTAATTACTGAACCCTACCCTGTATTTAATAATTAAAATAAAAGACAAGTCAAACAAAAGTCATGGCAGCTAATAAAAGGCTTCATGGACTCTGTTTGGCAGCTTGGCTTCCCCGACTCCTTTGTTTGGCTTCCCCGACTGCCATATGGCTGTATTCAATAATTAAAACAAAGACAGATGGAAGGCAAATTGCTGCAGTGGAATAAAAGGGCTTCCCCAATTCTTCTGTTTGGCTTGCCGGTACTCATTTTGCAATAAAAACTCTTCTGTTTGAAGTGGTCATGAAGGGGTTCCCCACTTCTTCTGTTTAAAGTGGCCATGAATGGCTTCCCCAGCTCTAACCAGATTGCAGGTCTGAAGTAATTTTACATCCTCTTTTAATCAAGGTAGAAAAACGTAATAAAGAAAGGGTTTCACCCTTCGAACCACAATGCACTCTTAAACTGGTGAATTTCATGACCGAACCTCAACGAATTAGAAGAGGTTCGCTGAAATTTGAACCTCAAGATTCAAAATCAGCAAACCCTGCGACTATGGTTCCATACTCAACATACCTGATAAATATATGCTCCCTAACTCTCCAAACATTCTTCCCACTACAAGAAACCTACCTTTTGCCTCCATATTAATCACACACTAGGTAATACATTTCCCCACTCACCAACTGATAAGGATCCTCCAACTATTTTTCACATCTTTCTTAAACACATCTGCTCAATATATTAAATATTTGGGCATTGAACCAGTGATCCATTTATACAACTGATGGTGATAACATTAGGGTTAAATGGAGGATTCTATAGATGCACTGGCTTGGAATAGTAAACTATTAGCATCATAATGTCTCAACTTAGTTTAAACACATACATGTACTTAGAAATAGGCTGCTGTAAATACTTTCCAAGTGTGGCCATGATAGCCGATTCTGTTTAGTTGATTTTAAAATAGAAAACTTGCTGCCACTGACTTCAACACTCCACTCTTTATCCTCCAATTAACGTTTTTGCATATAGAGAATCTAGATGCTTTCGCACTTTAAATAAGGGGATGTGTAATGTGTGTTGCATTAATTTTTTATAATCAGTCTCAAATTTCACGACTTCATAGATATGGTGATCTGAGTTTAAGAGGATGAAGAGGATAGGATGACTTGTTCTTCCTACAGATTGCATCTCTGATATCAAGGTTAAACTTAAGTGGATTGCACATTTCCTTTGACCTCCTGCCCCTGCTACCTCTATTACCTCATGTTTAGTCTCCCTTGATAGTTCCCAATATGCTTCAAGTTAGTTTTCATTTCTTTTCTTTTCAACATAAAACCTAAATAGTTGATATGCTTTAATTCAGATTTCCATTTTTTTCATTATAGAATCTGAATTAAAGCATATCAACTATTGAGGTTTTATATTGAGAACAACGAAATGAAATCTGAATCAAAGCATATTTGGAACTGTCAAGGAATACTAAAATGAAGTAATAGAGGTAGAAGGGGCGGGAGGTCAAAGGGAATGTGCAATCCACTTAAGTTTAGCTGAATATTTGCCACCTCTGTTGGAAAGCAAATCCTTGGCCTTCATTCCAGGTTGAGAAAGATCTTTTACATTGTGCTTTCCTTTCTCCAACCTCTGCCTTTTTTGTTTGTTTTATTTATCCTTGGGACCAACATCTTCATTGTTTTCCCCTGCACTTGTCCCTTCAGCGAGACCATACAAGGGGTTAGCATTGAATATCACCAGTAGAGCGAGGCAATGGAGCCCTTTAAAAACTCTCAAAGTAGAATTTCAAATTCCATAGAGCTTTTCATCAACATTCTCAGAATTTGAAACCATGCCAAACATCAGGAGCCATTGAGGGCAATGAAACATGAGGCACTGCAGGTAAAGGGACAGCGGGAGCATCATGCCATGTTGGAGGTCAAAGGGATTGTGCAATCCACTTAAGTTTAGTGCCATGTTGGAGGTCAAAGGGAATTTGCAATCCACTTAGCCCAAATATTTGTCAGGTAGTGAGGCATCAATTGCAAGGAAAACATGATGTGTAAGTCGTTCTCAAAGTGAAGGGAATGTAGAGGATGGAACTATAAGAGGGATCCACATGATGAGTCAAGAGAAGGTTCAACAAATACAGAGGACAACCAAGGTGCTATATAATCTTTTTTGGCAGCAAGACATCAAAGAAGAATATTTGGTAATGGAAAGATTTTTTCATCTTCCTTAATTAGTTATAATCACGTGTGAAGTTGATTGTAACTTGAAACAAGTAAACATACACTGGCCTAAAGCGCATTTTGTAAGCAAGAGTTTCAAACACTAATGTTACAGTCATTCTAATTTATTAGGCTAATGCTTGAATTACGACAGATCATGAGAGAGTCAGAAATTATGACATGCTACTTTACTTTTCTATTTCAACGAGGGCAGTGTAATGTTACTTTACTTTTCAGAATATAGCAATGTAATATTGGTTATGCAGAGAGGGAGTAACATGGTTACTTGAACAATACATGCATAGATTATTTTGCTAATATGTTTGATATGGATTAGCTATGTACATTGGTTACAATTTATTGGAAACGGTTCAGTTAGTTATGCTAGTTATAATTGACCCTTGTCAGCATATAGCAATGTGAAACTAGTCTTGTAGAGAGGCAGTAAGATGATACTTGAACAACACACGCTTATATTCTTCTGCTTATATATTTGATATGGATTAGTTATGTTAATGTGTATTTGATAAGAGTTTCTTGGAAACTGTTCAGTTATGAAGATTGGGCTGTTGATGAGCTTATAGTTGAAGATTCATGGAGAAGACAAGTTGGTGGCGATTGAATAGCTTTTGGAGACGAGGAGGTGATCCAAGTGAAGTTCTTGACAGTGCTTTTGGTGGTAATTTGAGGAATATTTTTAGGAAAGAAAGGCACATGAACTGTACATTGTCTTTTGTACTTTTTCAGCTGTTTGGTTGTTTTTGGAAGGTCATCAGTTTTGTCCACTAAGGCCTTACCGAGTAGGTTTATATAAACCATTTGCAGTCATAGTTTGGCTGCAATTTTGAATGTGTGGGACTAGTTTAGTTTAAGGCACTCTGAAGTACAGTTTTACTTCTAATTTTGCAAGGACAATATCTGTGCCCTCGTATTTGCTAGGACTGATGCAAAACATGAAAATGTCATATTCAAACAGTGTTATTAAGAAATGACTTAGGTCTACTGGTAGGTATATGTTAAATGTGATATGTATAGAGATGTTATCTAATTGTATATAAGCAATTTGTTATGAAATGGTGGTTTGATTGAAGAAATTCATGGTGCTTTAAGGTCCATGATTGTGGCGTACTGTGAAAAGTGAAAACATATTTGCTTTAACTTGGTTAGTTATTGACCAATAATTACATCAATATTGGAAAATAGGAGCTATGTAAAAGCCGCTGTGTTGAATGTATGACGATATTCAAATGCACCAGAGACGGTTAAAAAAAGGGATTGTGAAAGTGTAGGCGGCAGTGTAGAACATGTTCATGTAAAACTGTATGCACTGGAGAATTTTCTATTAAATGATAAATCATTGCTACATATGTTCCGGTAAACCAATGGGGATGTGGATCATGATTTTTCATTTGCTATGCTGTATTAGTTCTCTGCATCCCAAACAAGTTGGATTGTATTTTTCACTTGCTATACTGTATTAGATCTCTTCATCCCAAAGAAGTTGGATTGTGACTTTTCATTTGCTATGCTGTATTAGATCTCTGCATCCCAAACAAGTTACTAAATTAGTGTGAAGGGGCTTCCAAATTAGTGTGCTGTATTGCCAACATTTTTTTGTGTACATATTTTTTTCACTACTTCATATAGAATTAGTTTTGATTACCTTGATGTGATTATTAGGTTAGTGATATTAGTTATAACACCGAATCCGTGTGTTATGGAGAATCCGTATCCGGATAAAGAAGAGATCCATTTTCATAAATAATAATAGAATGTGATGATTAATATTACATTGAGGGCCTCATAGAATGTGATGATTAATATTACATAGAGGGCCTCTTTTATATATTGTTAGGCACCTTTTGATTGAAGTCGTGTCCTCTTAGAACAATTATAATTATAATTATTATTAATTAATTGTTAGTTTATATTTATTTATTATTTTATTTATGTTTGTGACATTGTCCTCAAAGCTTAGTTTGTTGATGCCGTTATTTATTTATTTTGGCGTTATGTCTCGAGACATTCAAGTTTGATTACAACCATTACTTCCTTTTGTTTCTTTTGCTTTCGGATACGCATTAAATATATATTTGGCGA
The DNA here is from genome assembly GCA_027924585.1 of Larix kaempferi. Classification (NCBI taxonomy): domain Eukaryota; kingdom Viridiplantae; phylum Streptophyta; class Pinopsida; order Pinales; family Pinaceae; genus Larix; species Larix kaempferi. Next base: position 7,568,617 of record BSBM01000431.1, on the reverse strand, counting down.
AGTTTCATTTATGCTTTTACCGCTTGCTTGGTTATAGATCTTAACTTTTTTTGTCGTCAACTGGAGAGACGTGATGCCAATTTTATCTTGTGTCTGATTAATCTTATAGTTGTTCTCACTGATGTTCTTTTGAGGTGAGAGGATAGTCAAAGTATAGTTTAAATCTGAAGCATTTGATTTCTTTGATTTGATTTCTTTTGCACACTGTGGGATTGTTCCCTTATCATTGCATTGATCATCGTTATTGTCATCAACACTGGCTTGGCTCTTCTCCCAAACATGGTCAATATCATCTCCATCTTTGTTATATATATCATTGTTATTTTCATCATTAGGATATTTTGTATCCTTGTCTTGTTTATTATGTTGATTATTATTATTAATCTCATCTTGGTTGCCATAATGATTTTTTATATCTTCCTCATTTTTGTCATTTTTATGTTCTTTATCTGGTTTTTCTCCCAGGGCTTTGAACGTTAGATATAGATTTAGGTTTCGAGTCCTTGTCTTGAGAATCCTTTGATCTCCCTTGTTGGATCACATTATTGAAGGCGTTGTTAATAGCTTTTTGAGTTGCTTTTACCATTGATTGTTTCATACGATCAAACATCTTTTCCATCTTTTTCCTTTGCTCATCAAAAAGCATATCCAATTCTTCCCATTTTGACCTCATGGCCAACTTAAAAGTCTTTCCAATGATTTATGTGGAACTTGATTAATTAATAATAATAAATATTAATTAATAATAATAATTATTTATTATTAATGAAATCAATATTATAATAAGTAATAAATAATAATAATAATTATTATTATTTGTAAATAATATTATTATTATATGTATTTTTTTTTTCCTTGGATTTTTTTTTTTCCTGGGAAAATGTCCGTAATTTTATTTCAAAAAGATGATTAAAATTACATTCTGCAGATGTAGTAAAATCACAAGGATCCCTACATTTTCACATATTTCTGTCCCATATAAGCAGATACCAGCTTATAAAGAGCTGAACCAAAAAAAGATAAACCCAATAAAACTTCACCACAAGAAGATGAATCTTGAACAGTAAAGAGAAACCCAAAAGACGTCTTCAAACCGAAACCCTCAGCAGTAGAAACAGTAGATCCAAGTCTGTGGACAAGCAGCAAACTCTGGATCTCCCAAACTGGCGAACAGCCAGCAACTACTGATGAAGAAAATGGCCAGACACTAGCAGGCCCTTGCTGCTGCGGGCTATAGCGAGCCGGACGGCGTGCTGCGAGAGACGCTGGGGACATCCCTGAAATGTAAATCAGCGAAGAGAAACCCGTGGCTCCTGAAAGAAACCTCTGCCACCGGCCTCCAAGAAAGCAACGGCAGATCTGCTCGTGATATCAAGAAAAGCAGCAAGATCTAGACTCTGTCATCATGGGATCCTACCTCCACCACCGCCGCGGCGTCCACGGGCTTCTCTAGTGCGGATGGATCTGTGCTTATGGTTTCTTCTTCTGGAAACACGGATCGTCCTGGAAGACCGCGAACAGAACCCGATTCCCTGAACACCTTCGCAGGGCATTATGACTGGACTGGCTGACGATATCAATGGAGAGCAGCTGCTGGCGGCAAGAAACAGCCTGTCCACTCCATGGATTAGCAGCCCGTCGTTCTGGATGCACGAAAAGAACCCTGTTAATGCGTCTTGTACCGGCCGAAAGATGCGCAAAATCATGTCCGCCCTTCAAGAAAATGGACTGAGCGGTGAGGTCTCTCTGGGAACTTGATGTGCAGCAACGCCAGGATGCTGTATCCCGTGCCTCTGTCGTCGGAAAGAAGCAAGAGTAGCCACCGCATGCGGAAATCGCCACCACGGGGTGCAGGCAACACACGCTGCCATAGGGTGCGCCTCAGAACTGCCACCGTCTGGCCATCTCCGACGCCATCTCAAGGTTCTTTTATTCTCCTCAGCCAGGTGGTTGGGATCCTGGATTCTTGAACGAGGCCCTGCATTGGAAGCTGCCGGGAATGCCGAAGAGGAGGCGCCATCAGCTGTCAATTGACGGCTTATTCAAGACTACTCGCGGCCACCCGTCTTGAGAGCCTCGGTTCCATCCCATCCATGCGCGCAGGGCTTGTTCCCAACCGCCTCGCAATGGCATGAAATCAGCCACCACCGCCCGCCGTCCATCAAAAACCTGCAAGGAAAACAGCACAAGGAAGGAGGGGCGGCTGGGCCAAGCCCTGGCCGCCCTAGCTCCTTTATTATATGTATTTTTATTATAAAGAATTTTTTAAATAATATCCAACTAAGGGTGTGAGTTGGTTTCTTGATAAAACTAAGAGTTGGTTTTATAAAACCAAGGGCTCACAAAACCATGTGCACTTTCACAAAACTATGTGTGGTTTCATGGATATTATTCTTACTTCTTGCTCTTTTTCTCTTCTTCTTGTTTTAATTTTTTTTTACTTCTTTTCTCGCTATTTTCTTTTATTTTTATTTTTATTTTCTTTAGGTCACAGACTTAATTTGGGAAAATCTCTCAAATTATTTGGCCAAAAGCCAAATCAACGAAATGCCCAAGAAGAGGCTCTGATATCAATGTAACACCGAATCCATGTGTTATGGAGAATTCGTATCTGGATAAAGAAGAGATCCATCTTCATAAATAATACACATTGAATAATAATAAAATGTGATAATTAATATTACATTTGAGGGCTTCTTTTATATATTGTTAAGCACATTTTGGGAGAAGTCGTGTCCTTTTAGAATAATTATAATTATACTTATTATTAATTAATTGTTGGTTTATATTTATTTATTATTTTATTTATGTTTGTGACATTAGTGTGACGACGAGGCATATGCAAAATCTACAGTTGTAGGAGGCTATTGGCTAGAACTTTTTGTCCGGCTCCTCTTTGATGATACCATCTATCTGTTGTCTTGCCATTTCATTGGCCTGTGTTCTGGCTCCCTCTTTGATGATACCATCTACCTGCTGTCTGGCCATTTCACTGGCCTGTGTTCCTGCTAATTGTTTTTCTCGTTCTCTTTCAAGGGATGAGGTCCAAGCTTTCGTGTATTGCGTGATTCTTTATGATCATCTTGAAGGACACAATGGAATTGTACAATCCTTGTACATTGCCTATACGTCCTTTAGCCATCGGTTTAAATGAGATCAAAGTGTGGGATACAAAGCATTAGGACCCAGTTTGATAAGGATTTAAGGTGGATAGCGTACAAAGGCTACCATCTGGTGGCCACTTCTGGCAGGTTTCTGGAAGCTGCCTCGTACTTCACCCCTCAATGCTTTATCTTGTTGAGCCAATTCTTGCTGTCAGTTGAGAGCTAGATGTGAGGGAGTATCTCTGCCCCCGTTGCCTCCCATCTTGTGCATTAAACTCCGATCCTCTACCATGACACCAGGAGAAAAAAATATCTCTGCTATTTTACCTGGTGTGAAATTATATCAGGTCATTCCTTCTGCTGCTTAACCCTCTAGTGTATACTGAGTTGATGCCATCTTTACTGCTATGAATGGAGCCCCTTGCTCTGCAATTTTTCCCCTTGAAATCTGTGAACCGAGTCCTCTCTCTCTACTGCAAATGAAGCCCATGCTATGCCATTTTTTCACTTTTCCTGTTGTGCAAACAGAGAGTTTTCATGTCGTTGTCAATCTTACTATCTTTCTCTGTCATTTCTTCCTTCTCCTTGCTGCAGAAAGAACTCTTCCTTCGTATGTTTTTTGATATTTTGGGATTCTTTTCCTGCGTCAAGAGTTGAAAAACAGAGGTTTCAGAAACAACACAAGCATGGAGATGCAAGTCTTTTCTAATGTTTCTCTCCTTGAATATAGGTGGTCATTTTTTAATGTTGTCTCCTTGAATATAGAAGGTCCTAAATATGTTGTTGGAAGAATAGTAAAACCTTGGTATTGTTTGAAACCAAGAATGAAAATTTCTCATACCATGGTAACAACAATAAAATCTAGTGTTACATGGAAATGTGCTCTCCTCGTTTCCCGGATGGGAAATCTTAGTGGGGATGTGTTTCCACAGCCACATTTTGGGAAGTAGGGCATAGAGGATGTTTACCAAGATGATGGTGTTTTCCTTTCGTGGGCACACTTGGCCTGTCCCCTTCAAAAAGAGGATGTCAAAGTGACCCCACTATTTTAGGCTTTATAAAAAACTACAAAATAAAACCTCTGAGCCAATGCATATTTATTTCATCCTTTATAAAACCTCTGAGCCAATGCATATTTATTTCATCCTTTCCCTGTTTTCCACATTTTTGAATATTTAATTCTTCGAGGATTTTGAGCAGGGTTCCCTCTCTGTCAAAGACCCCACATTTTCAAAAATGTGGGGAGTCTCTACATCCCCCTTGTATTATTTTACTTTTCTTGTGCTCCCCTCTATTTTAACCAATTCTTGTGCTCCCCTCTTGTGGAACTTGGTTTACACATTTTTACCAATTCTTGTGCTCACCTCTCGTGGAACTTGGTTTACCCATTCTTGTGCTCCCCTCTCGTGGAACTTGGTTTACACATTTTTACCAATTGTTGTGTTCCCCTCTCGTGGAACTTGGTTTACCCATTCTTGTGCTCCTTTCCTGGTTCCCCTCTAGTGGAACTTGGTTTACTCATTTTTACCAATTCTTGTGCTCCCTTAGGGCTTGTCGTCGTCACTAATTTTTTTTAAATGATTAAAATACAAGGATGACATATCTCATAAGATTTGGAAACTATAAGCGAACCTCAAAACAATTGCACATAATTTTTAATGATCAAAATACATTGATCGCTATTTTATATGAGCCATTCCACATAATAAATAAAAAAGAAAAAACATTTAATACTCAATATAATACTGAAATAATATTGATCTTGCTCCGACGGTCGATCCAAAGATTGCGAGAGATGTCAAGCTAGCTGTTTGTTTGAATAATAGGTACATCCACAGAGACCGAACACCAAGGACACCGCTCACATACAAAGATCATAGATTAGTACACCAGATGTTTGACGTGGTTAAAACCCCCTTGAGGGAAACAGTCCACGGCCTCGGCCAAATAGCTTCTTCGGAGCAATTTATTATGCAAAAGAAAAATATTACATGAGCTTCTCTCAACAATGGATCATTCGGCAAGTGACCCTCCATGCTCTTTAAATAGAGATCATAGACCAATTGGGTGTTAAGCAATGGATCAAGTGTCGATAAGATCGAGAGAAGTTGAACCGTCGGATCACTTTATATCGTGATCGTCGGATTACATATATACAAATGCATACTTAACGGATATATTGGGCCAAGTTGAACTTAACTAACTCTTAAGTGTCAAAAATATCCTAACATCCCCCCTTAAGAACAACTTCAGATAGGATTGAAGGATTTACAAAGGTGACACAAAATTAGGAGAAGGAAGGAGGCATTAAAGCCTATCCCCCCTTAATGACAACTTCTTGTACTCCTAGCATAGTTTGAAGTTTGGAAAACTTCGCTTCTGTTAGAGACTTGGTGAAAATGTCTGCAACTTGATCATTTGTTTGACAATATCGCACTTCAAGAACATGATCTTGGAGGAGCTTTCTAATGAAGTGCATGTGAAGTTAAATGTGTTTGCTGCGCTGATGTTGGACTGGATCTTTGGCTAACTGAATGGTACTCTGATTACCACACCATAGTGTAGTCGGATGCTGCTGCTGGAACCCAAACTCTGAAAGGATCTGACGAAATCACATAACTTCCTGACTAGCACGAACAACTGCACGATACTCGGCTTCGGTTGATGAAAGAGCAAGTGCACTTTGTTTCTTAGAAGTCGAAGATATAGGTCCTGGACCCAGAGTGAATACATATCCTGCAGTGGACTTCCGATCATCAGGGTCACCAGCCCAATCGGAATCAGTGTAACCAACTAGAGAATGAGCCCCCCCCGAACTATAATGTATCCCGAACTGAACTATACTTCGAACATACCGAAGGATTCTTTTTGCTGCTTTCCACTGACTTTCATGAAGGCATTGCATATATCGGGCAACAAGACCAACAACAAAGGAAATGTCAGGACGAGTGTGAGTTAAGTACAAGAGGCTACCAACAAGCTGACGGTACAAAGTAGCATCTACTTCAGGTGTTGAACAAGTGGTAGAAAGTTTGACTCCAAATTGGAAAGGAGAGGGAGCTGGTTTACAATCTTCCATGTGAAAGCGACGGAGAAGATCACATGCATACTTAGACTGGGAAAGGGATATACCTTTCTGGGTTTGCAAGACTTGGAGGGCAAGAAAATAGTGCAAGTGTCCAAGGTCTGCCATTTCAAACTGTTGTTTAAGACTTGACTTCACATGGTGGATAAGTTTGGGGTCACTACCAGTAAGGATTAGGTCATCAACATAAAGGACTAGTATTATGAGATGGTCATTGAATTTCTTGATATAGACATTTCAATCAGAATGGCATTTAGAAAAACCAGTATCTAGAAGAAACGTGTCCATTTTAGCATACCAGGATTGAGGGACTTGCTTAAGGCCATAGAGAGATTTCTTGAGGCGACAAACAAGGCTGGAGTCAGACTGAATGTAACCAGGAGGTTGTTCCATGTAGATTTCTTCTTGCAAATTCCCATGCAAGAAAGCAGATTTAACATCCATTCCTAATGAAAAGATACGGCAAGGGCAAGAACAAGGCGGATGGAATTCATTTTGGCTACAGGTGAAAAGGTTTCGGTGTAGTCGATGCCTTCAACTTGAGAGAATCCTTTAGCAACTAGTCTTGCCTTATGTTTGTCAATACTTCCATCTGGTCCATATTTGGTTCTGTAAACCCACTTACATTTGACAAGTTTTCTGCCTTTGGGAAGAGGAACAAGATCCCAAGTGTTATTTGTCATTAAGGAGTTGTATTCTTCATCCATTGTTGCATCTCAATTTGGATGGCCAGAAGCTTCTTTAAATGTATCTGGATCACAGTTTTATGGAACTTGAGCCAGAAGTAATGAGGCTCACTGAAACTAAGAGCGAGTACGACGCCGATCTGTAGGATCACCATCAAGATCACCTGCAGCTTCTCTAGTAGAACGGACCCATTTAAGAAGCTGTGAAGCTGGTGCTGGAGGAGGTGGAGCAGGCGGAGGAGGATTTTCATCCTCGCTATCATCATCGTCTGAAGAAGTAACTGGAGTAGGAGAAATATCAATAGGTGAAGAAGAGGAAGAAGATGATGGCACAAGCGCCGAATTAGGCTCGTAGGCCAATATATGTTCATCAAATTTGATCTCTTCTTATAATTATATCATGAGAATGTGGCAGAAGAAGCCTATAGCTTTTCACATCTTCAGAATAACTAGCAAATATACACTTTTCACTTTTAGGTTGTAAAGCTTTCCGTTTTTCATCCGAAATATGAGCCCATGCTTCACTACCAAACACATAGAAATTACTGACATTTGGTTTATTTTTACTCCATGCTTCTTCCGGTGTAATCCCTTGTAAAGCTTTAGTGGGGGTGCGATTAATTATGTAATTTGCACAATTTACAGCTTCAGCCCAATATGGAAGACTTAGTTCTTTAGCTTGGAGCATACACTCAGCCATTTCTTTTAGAGTGGGGTTTTTCCTTTCAGCTACACCATTTTGTTGTGGTGTATATGGAACAACATGTTGTTGTTGGATTCCTTGTTCATTGCAGAAATTAGTGAACTTCTTGTTAACAAATTCTCCCCCATTGTCAGATCTTAACTTAAGAATTTGATGACCAGATTGTTTCTCAACAAGGGCCTTGTAGGCCAAGAACATGTCAAAAATTTCGCTCTTAAGTTTTAAGAAGTAAACCCAAGTGCGTTTGGAGTAATCATCAATGAAAGTCAAGAAGTATTTAAAACCAGAGAAAGAAATAGAAGGTAGAGGACCACACAAGTCACTGTGCACAAGCTGCAAAGGAGCCGAGGCGTGCCAAGAGGCACATTTGTCAAAACTGTCCCGATGATGTTTCCCGAGTACACAACCGGAACAAACACCATCCTTGCAAGAGACCATAGGAAGACTTGTCACCATATTTTCTTTACATAGTTGTTGCAATGAGTGATAGTTTAAGTGACCAAATCGCTCATGCCAAAGCTTGCTCAGTTCATCACTATGAGCAACAAAAACTGATGGAAGTGAAGATGACCCAAAGTTGTCAAACTTGTACGACCTGGTAATATCATCAACTGTTCCAGTAGCTAATACATGTTGTGGATCTTTTAAATTTCTGATTACAACTTGGTGAGGTGAAAACTCTACGGTTTTACTTTCACCAGAATGAGTGATTTGTGCTGATAAAAGATTACATGAAAGAGTAAGAACACATAATACATCATTAAACTATCCATTGTCTAGATGAACAGTACCAGACCCTTCAACACTAAGTGATCTATCATCACCAACAAATATTTGTTTGGTGTTACAATTATTTAAATCAGAAAATATGTTTTTATCCTTAGCCATATGATAAGATGCTACAGAATATATGAGCCATTCATTTGAAGAAGAATGAGAAGATGCTGTAAGTGCAAAACCAGAGGCTGAAAGTGCTTGTCCTGAAGATGAAGTTGAAGAAGAATCAAGCTGAATGTGATGCTTCTTCATTGTTACTTCCAGAGCTTCCATCCTCTTAAAACACCTCGACTCGTCATGCCCATCGCGATTACAAAAGTTGCAATGTCTTTGTGTCTTCTTTCCTTGAAATTTGGCAGCTTTATCTTGTCGAGGATAATTTTGAGGCTGAGAAGATTTAGGACCCTTGTTATTTTGATTTTGCTTCTTCAGATATTGCTTCTTTGGATTCTTGTAATTCTTCAGACCATGCGATTGTTGAGCTACTAAAGTCTTTTTTGAAGTACTGGCAGTATTAATTAGTCCAAGATGTAAGAGTTTTTCTTGTTCTCTTATTAAAGAATCACAAAAAACATCAAAAGATGGAGCTTTGTATTGAGCTCTTGAAGAAAGAAGAGCTTCTCTAGTGGAATGAAAGGTTGAGACAAATACAGAATATGCAGGCCCCAACTTGGCAAGAATGGCGTAAATAAGGCCATCATCTACCTTTATGACTTTACATGCAACCAACAAGACTCTAAGGGTCTTAAATTTTGTTATAAAATCTTTCATGCAAGGAAAATTATTAGGATCTAATGTAAGCCACTCATTCTCAAGCTGATGAGCGCTAATCTCATTTTTAATACCCAAAACAGTATTTAGCTTTTGCCAAGCATCATCCGGTGCATGAATGCCTTGAAGATGAAACTGCAAATCAGGAGAAACTGACAAACCAATTAAACCACGAGTTGAATTATTTCTATTTTCCCATTTTGCTAGTTTATCAACATCAGAGGGAGGAGTTTTCATGCCAAGGGTAAGTCTATATAACCCTTTGCTTCTAAGAATATCTTCCATACGAGACTTCCATACAAAATAGTTAGTATTGGTAAGAAGCATATTATTTGAAATTTTCATTTTGAAATAAATATTACTTCAAAGATGAAAACAAACTGGAAAAAATAAATGGTTAAAAAAAAAACGGCACTGCAATCAGCTTTCGGACGAAAAAGTTATGCCCTTTTAAAAATAAATTGAAAGAGCAACCAAGGAACCACGTGGTGTGTAGAGATAAATGCACACCAATAATAAAAAATTCCCTTTAGTCCTAACTCAGCTCCTAAGCTCACTTTTTAAAAAAAAAATATGCCTTACTTCTATAAATAAGTGAAGGCCACTTTTACATAAAGTTGCTTAAAAAAAAGAAACAACTTAAAAATAAAAGGAAACTTTTGTTTGTGTTTTTTATTTTTATTTTATTTTATAAAGTTGTTTTTAGAAAAGAAAATGAAAGAAATTAACTTATGTGAGCTTTTAAGTAACTTCATTTTATTTAATATTTGAAATAAATGCAACAAATACTAACAAGATTTGAACTTAAGACCTTTTTAATAAATAACTTTAAACCAAGTGAGCTAGAGTAAAAGCATAGAAAATATTGTAAAGGATGAAGGGTTTTGTTTACTCCTCTTGCCTTGTTGTGCGTGCTTACCCCGCAGACCCCTGTTTCAACCTGCAAAACAACTTCACAAACCAGAAACATAAAAACAAGACAAAAAAACTGAAGGGTTTCCCGTTCTCTATTAGTTTTCTGTTAGTCCTTCCTGTAAGCGGAATGCCTTTCCTACTGTTTGTGGTCAGCCGAAACCGCCAGCATGTGCAAACAGGAGACTATCACTTCCAGGAAAAAAAAAGGAACAAATTGAAATGAAACAAAGACAGAGAAAAAAAATGCGGAAAACAAAACAGTATACCTCAGATGTGTGAAAAAGGCCGCAGCTAGGGAAAACGGAAACTTTTTCGTACAAAACGAAGGGAGATCCCTACTGCAACCAACGCTCTGAACACAATGGAGTGCTTAAAACAGTAAAAAAATGGTCAGAAATAGTAGATCTCGGTAGTAGATCCCATATGCACCCGCACCGGCTTTAGATCTAGATCGAAATAAAAAGGAGACGGCCCTCAACAGAGCTCTGATACCATGTTTGAATAATAGGTACATCCACAGAGACCAAACACCAAGGACACCTCTCACACACAAAGATCATAGATCAGTACACTAGATGTTTAACGTGGTTAAAACCCCCTTGAGGGAAACAGTCCACGGCCCCGGCCAAATAGCTTCTACGGAGCAATTTATTATGCAAAAGAAAAATATTACATGAGCTTCTCTCAACAATGGATCATTCGGCAAGTGACTCTCCATATTCTTTAAATAGAGATCATGGACCAATCGGGTGTTAAGCCACGAATCAAGTGTGTTAAGCCACAGATCAAGTGTCGATAAGATCGAGAGAAGTTGAACTGTCGTATTACTTTATATCGTGACCGTCGGATTACATATATACAAATGCCTACCTAACGGATATATTAGACCAAGTTGAACTTAACTAACTCCCTTCCCATGGAACTTGGTGGAACATTGAAAAAATTGTCACATAAGTTTTTGAGGCAGTTCTATTATTGTTTTTGCAAGGTTAGCGTGGTTGATAAATGGCTTTGCTAGAAATAAATTTGGAGTATCACTATACAAGAGAGTATGATAAATGGGTTTGCTAGAAATAAATTTTGGAGTATCACCATACAAAACTCTTTACTATAGGGAAGCATATAGACATTTTTGCGAACAAAACAACGGTGCAATGTCTTAAAATTCCTTGAAATATTGCTGTAATGGGAATCTGTCACAAACGAATTTTACATTGCATTTTGTGTTGGGATTTCTATTTTAATAAAATTTTAAATGTGTTTCAAAGATGAATGCTTTGTTTTTATGTGGTTTTTTTAATTCATTTGTATGGACTTTTATTTTACATAAAAATGCAAGAAATGTGTTCAAAAAATGAATGCTTTGTTTCCTTTGGGGGTTCTTTTAATTCATTTACATGTACACTGTTATTCTGCATAAGAATGCAAGAGTAGAAATGCTTGCTACTCCCATATTGTTATGTGAATTCACTGAATATATATACATACCAAACTTTACATGCAATCATTTGCTTCCATAGTTTTGAAATAACAGTAAATAAAATTAGTGAAATTAGCATGAGGAAAAAAGAATTCAGTTTAACATATTGTAAAGAGATCCAAATTATCTTTTCCGAAAGTTGTACACTGGTTGAAATTTTAGCATTATGAACAAGAATTCAGTTTAACATTTTGAAAATAGATCCAAATTATCTTTTCACAAAGTTTGTTACACACCGGTTTAGCAGATGTATATGCCCTCACTACTAACATAACGTAATTTTATTGATTGAAAGAATAAGTGAAAAAATGATTTGTTTAGTGTTTACACTGGTTGAGCAGATGTATATGCCCTCACTGCCAACACAACGTAGTTTTATTGGTTGAAAGAATAAGTGAAAAAATGATTTGTTTAGTGTTTTGACTGAAATAAGACTTCTGCATTATTTGGAAAAATATCGTAAACCTTTTATGATTGATTAAGGTTGGTCAGCAACAATGTTTATAAAAAGTTCAAAGGTGACTGTTAATAATGACCATTATGAAGTGAAGCAATGAATCAAATGTGGGTGGATTGTTTGTCTCTATATACGTGGGATGTTCTATGTAAATACTAAATGAATCAAATGTGGGTGGATTGGTTGTCCTTCAAATTGTCAAAGTGAAAGAAAAGATGATAATCTATTTAATACAATGAAATAGGAAACCAGCCCTGTGCAATGTGACGTAAAACAAGGGTAGCTGATTTGCTTAAATTGGACTATTATAATCTTTGTTTTAAGATATTTATTGATATTGCATTGTATATTATAATCTTTGTTTTACAATATTTATTGATATTGCATTGTATAACAAGAATATTTGACAGTTCTAGGTTTCTTGTCAATACTGAAAGGATTCAATGCCAAAAGACCAATATCATTGGTATAAAAAAGGAGGATTATTGAAGCCAATTAAATGGTGCATTTCTTTATACACCCCTATAATGTGTCAACATAAATGTTAAAAAGGGTAGGGGACAATGGGCATCTTTTTTCTTAATAACTAAAACAAGTAAGAAGTTTATATTAGAAGTTTGAAAAATACATTTGAGAAATTACATACTATCTCATTATTACAGATTGCTATTCGCTCTAGAAGAGTTATATCCCAAAATTTTCCTTTACCATGAAAAACAATAGCAATTATGACATTTTTGACAAAGAATCTAAAACTATACTCTTATAAACTACCCTAGCAATTTTTTTCAAAAAGGTACATAAAACATAGGATTAAGGAGAGTTGTGACCATTGAGTGCTTCATATAGGTTCTTATATTCCTCCACCAGATAATGAGAACTTCAAATCTCCACAATTTCCATTGTAGGTGGCTAAACAAAGTCATCATCTAGTGCCTCGGAGTCGATGAACAAATTATTTTGCGAGTGCTCCCCTGAGTGACAACCAACAACATTTTGTGGTGGGCTTCCAAATCTATGACCATATTTTTTATTTGACACACATGCTCCTTTACCTGGCCCTCCAAATCATCAAACCGTGCATCTAGATGTGCAACATGTGATGAAATTTGATGAATTGCTACTATGACACCCTCCATTTGGAGATTTAACCTTCTTATCTAGTTTCTTATCTTTCTAATATCGACCTGCACCTTGTTACCACCTAAGTTGTATTTAGTTAGTTTTCAAGCGAGCCGACAAGGATTGAACAAGTTCACTTGTTTGCATTCATAAGATCAGATGTCCTTGCAGGCCAGCTTGGACCTTTTTTAATAAATTTGCATGTTCATACCCTACAGGGAATTGTAATAAGTTGTCGTAGCATGATGAAATAATGCAATAGACTTGACTTTCCTAGGACTCAAACATCAATATGACTAGCCTAGAGTGTTTTTTCTTAGTTAAATATAGGTTGTTGGACAAGTGGCTTAAAATTTTCAAGTTTTTCACTCAACCTCGTGATCTAAGCATAGATTAGGATCTCTTGATAAAGGAGGGCACATCTCTCATGAAGGGGGTGAATTTGTGGTTGGAGAGGTGTCTATAAACTCATTTGTCCAAGTGTCAACAAGCCTTAACAAGCCTTTTCCAAGTCTATAAACTCATTTGTCCAAGTGTCAAAGATGATCTCTCTTGGGAAGTGCACCTCTCCCTCTCTCATTTGGCTATTTAAGCAAGTTTTTTCCTCTCATTCAAGCTAGTTGGAGCTTGTGGAAAGAGTACTTGCTAGTTGTAATTAGATTAGCATTTTGTTATTGAATAAGAGACTTTGGAGGTCACAAAGGTGTCATGCTTCACATGTGTGGATGATTATTGTCGAATGTCTATGAGGTAACTGGTAGTTTGTTTTCTTGCTTTTACTTATGCTTATGTATCTACCCTTGGAAAGATTATTACTAATCTTTGGGAGAGAATTAGTAAGTTAGTTTACTTGCTTTCTTCTCTTGTTTATGTATGTGTAGAGATATAAATTGAATATGTTTTATAAGTTGATATTCATATTGTTTTAATCTCTTACATGTATATTACAAGATCTTATGGGTGTTTTTCTAAGTGTTGATTAGTTATAGGTTTTCAAATCTTGGATAGGAGGCAGCGCTAGTTTGCATCTCCCTTCCATTTCAAGAGTTCTTTGAAGGAATAGTTCCTCAGTATTCCATCGGAAGGTTCCTTGGTTTACTATTCTCGCAACAAGACCCTTGTACTCTCTCTTCATACTTCTCAATTTCTTCTTCGTTACTTGTTACACTCCTATCTTATTTTTTATCCATGATTGTCAAAGTAACATCATATTTCGGATCTGATTTATAGTCTAAATGCTTAGATCTTAATTGCTTTCAAAGAAAACAAAATTTAGATCTAGATTTAGCATAAGTAGCTTTCATTTTTAAGTCATTGCATAAGTAAATTAAAAGGCTTGAAAGCGTTGGTTTCATGAATTGAAAAGCTTTATTTTGCAAAATATAGTGCAGCTTATTGGCTGCCCCAAAAGGCATGCTAAGACCCTAAGGGACCCTGCTTTCCTTAGTTTATCATTGCTCTTCAGTGTAGTGTTTCACTTAGTTTTCTTTTTAGTCTTACTAACATTGTCCAAAGGCACTTTTAAAGTGTCTTAGAACACTTTTAATAAAACGTTTGCTTGTTGGTTTTTATCATTTGTTGAACAGGTAGAAAGAAATGTTGGCAGATTTCTAAGGATTTAGACCATCCAAAGCATCTCAGACACCTCCTTCTACTTCTAAGACAAATTCCTAAATACTTGTAAGCATTTTTTATCCTGTTCTAAAAAGGATCAAAGGCGTTCCTCTAATCATTGTAATTACTCATAATAAAAGAAAAGGCAAGTGGGCTACCCAACACACACATCTCATCACCCCCAGGGGGATCCATGTCTTGTCTTTTCTGTGGAGTGACTTTTCATTTTCTTATTTTTGCTTTGATTTAATACACTAACCAATAGATTAGTTTCTTAAAGTTAGATTTAATCACTTTTCACAAATGTCACCAAACTAGTTTCCTTTCAGTCAATTCTTTTCTTGCTAAAGTAACGAATTTGGGCTTGGTTCCCCGTATGCTCTTTTGAACATTGCAGGCCTTTGGATGGAATGGTGGTACAATGGATAAGAGTGTCTAGCTAATTAGTCTCACATTTTGCAACTAACCTCCCTGAAATATGAAAATCTGACGTCTCAAATCTTGTCACTTGTGGGCAAAGTTTGCAATGAAGTGGGAACTACTAGATACTGACCGTGGGAATTTGTTAGAGTACACCCTTGTTTGGTGTTAGTGTTGGACACTCCCTCTCGACTCTGATCTAGCCCACATTTCATGTGCAAAACCACACTTGGCAAACCTGGATTTGTCCCTTTTACTTTTGGGTATATTGGGAACTTTATTTTCCCTTAATCGATATCATTTTAATAAGTTAAAATTTACCAAGAATTAACCCACGCCTTAATCACTCATCTTCTAATAATTTAAAATTGACCAACGAGACAACTGCAATACTTTTTCGTCACAACAACACTCCATTTTGCACTCCATAGCATTGGTCTACATCTTACTATTCCATTTTGCAAGGTGAATCTTATGTGGATTGGTTGTTTATTTACATGTTGATTTAATTGTTATCTTGCATAGTCTTGTTTTCAGTTATCATTTTCTAAACTCCTAAATAACTTTCACACTCATAACCAAGAACCTTAAACCTTAGTAACTTTTAGGGACTACCCCCCTTGGCTTCGTTAGGAGTTAGCCTAAATGGAGGAGTCAAGATCAAGTGATAATACTTGACTCGAAACTTGCCCCCAAGGATGCACCAAGCAGCTTGAATATTTATGTCGCGTTAACCCAGGTGCGTATCAGGCAACAACACACCTCACCTAGCCCTAAACCCCAACTTTGAACTTGACATGGTCTGCACAACCTCCAAATCCCTTGGTCCCCAATCAAGAGCCCAAGAAAAACAAGCATAGGAGGATAGATCGCCAATCTTCTCAACTGTATTGAAAACTCTAAGCAAATCCAAACCATAATAGGGCTATGGGGAAGGAGAATTACCTTTCAAATATTGCCAAAATGCTTGCAATTGTTTTTTGGAAGGCGACCCATAACACAAATAAACCCCATCAAAGGTAAATATTAGTTTTGGTAGCTCGGGGGCACTTCTGCATCTGGAGCCTAGGTGCACGGGTCCAAGAACAAGGGGGTCTCATTAATGACATAAAGTGACTTTATAAAAATTGTTTGTAAAGTACTTTATGATGTGACTATATTTTTAAAGTGAGATGTACTTTATTAAAGTGACTTAATGATATAAAGTGCACTTTTTATTAATTTGGGGTGACATTGACTTGGAATGTAATTTGATTTTATATAATTTCACTTAAGAGATTTAAGTGAACTTGAGATTATATCTCATTTATTAATCTTGTGGGCCAAGATCTAATCTTAGTTGTAGAAGATGAAAAGACAAGCAATTACCCTAATGAGAATAATAAAAGGACTTCATGAGACTCATTTGCACACATTCCAAAGTGAGGAGTTGAAGAGGCACGAGTTCCAAGGAGGAGAACATTTGCAAGAGAAAGTGATTGAGTCAAGTTGGAGAGAGAATATTGCCCAAAGTGAGGGCTTGCATTTCGAGGAGAAGTTGACACAAGTTTCCAGGAGTAAGAGGGCGCACCAGTTGAGAGAAGTCAACATGTTTTCCAAAAAAATTGATTGAAAATTGTTGATAATTTGTACAACAATAGTTGAGCAATGTTTGGGCACATTTTTTGAGGTTGAAAAGTGGGCTCAAAGTTCGAGGCAATTTCAACATTATTCAGTAGGCTGAACAATAGAGAGGAAGAGGTCATACAACACATGCTTTGTTGTTGTTTACACATTTTCCAAGGCATTGTCGTTGCCTATTGATTTTAGTATAAAGAAGGGGTGTGGGCACAAAAATCGAGGATAAATGCACCCTCTAATAGTCTGTACAATAAGGGAAGAATTCTTGTAGCATCCCATGGCACACATTTCAAGGTTGTGGGAGTGCACAAAACCAAGGTTATGTCATGAGTTTTAATGCTGTTATTTACTACTGTTGTACATTGAAATTTCTCTCTAAAAGATCAATAAAGAACTCTCTTGTGATTGGTTTTCCCCTTGGGGGGTTTTTCTAGGGTTTTTTGACCAAATGACTGTGTTAAATGTGTTTAAATGACTGTTGTTCATTGTGAATATTATGTTGCTGTTAATTTCCAAATTTGCTTAGCACTAGTGTTTCTGCTTATAAAGAGCACAGTAGCCCATACATGATTGTTGAAATTTTATTGAAGTAGTAACCA
This sequence comes from Larix kaempferi, assembly GCA_027924585.1. Classification (NCBI taxonomy): domain Eukaryota; kingdom Viridiplantae; phylum Streptophyta; class Pinopsida; order Pinales; family Pinaceae; genus Larix; species Larix kaempferi. The sequence continues at coordinate 7,551,264 of BSBM01000431.1, read as the reverse complement.
GTGAGCTGCTAAGTGTTTGGCATACGTACTAGCTAAGTTAGCTAGTTTACTTATGAGATTTTCTGAGTTTTTCAACACTAAAGTTGTCCAAATCTTCAATGCAGATATCTCTTGGTTGAGATGTCCCACAAGCAGATGTCGATAACACACAATGCCATATATTAGGAGATTGAATCGATTAATGCAACAAAGAGAAAAGGGGTTTGAGAGAATATAACTCCCTTGTGATGGATTGATTGTGAACTGAACCTCGTACCCGATGCATTTAAAATGCACCAAGTGCCACACATGTCAGGAGGACCCTTTAATGAGACCATATCCATGACAATCATGAAAAACAATGAACTAATAAGCTTAAGGGAGGCACCAACGTTGAGGGTGGGCCCCATTTTTTACAAACTCCTTCCTCCACAGAGATTTGCTAGTTTTCAGCTAGTGGGTTATGCCTTAGGATGTGAATGAAGATTAATCTCCTTGATTTGGTTAAGATTTTCAACGATTCTCTGTTGAGGTTGTCCAATAGTCATTTCTTCTATGGATATCATTTTCCTTGCTTGTGTAGTCACCAACAAGGAGTCTTCAATGACTAAGTACTTTTGGCTCTTGAGACTAATGATGAATTCCAAGACCATGTACAAGGCATACCTTTTAGCCTGATTATTAGTTGCCTGTCCCTTCCCCATTCATAGGTAAGCATTGTATTTCCTCCGAGATTTGGTAGGATCTCCTAGCACTCATCGACCCAACAATGGGCATCCTTTCATAACCTCTATATTGTAATTAATTTCTTGTGACCAACCTTTGCTATTCATGAAATTAGGAGTTGCCTCCTCATACAACGTTCTTACCAGAACCCTCAACCCAAAATGAACCTTTAGATCTTTTGATCTCTTCCATGGGTTATTTCAAGGCATCATCTCTTCCATTTTTTGGCTAGGGTTGTGGATTGTTTCCATCTTTAAGGTTTTAACCACATAAACAAATCAATTTGTTGATCTATGATATGTTTGTGTGAGCATTGTTGCTTTATATTGCTTCATATAAATAGGTGGTCTATCAAATGGACATCAAATTCATCTTCTTGCATGGGCATTTTCAAGAAGAAATTTACATGGAACAACCTTTCAATTATGTTAAGAATGACTTCAACCATTTTTTTGCCTAAAGAAATCTCTCTATGGCCTTAAGGACGCTCTTCGTGCTTGGTATGCAAAATGGATTATTTCTTCTCGACATTGATTTCTCTAGCTGTCATTCTAACCACAATGTCTATACCAAGAAAATAGGAAACCATCTCATAATCCTTGTTCTTTATGTTGATGACCTTATTCTCATTGGTAGGGACTCCAATCTTTTAACCAAAGTGAAATCCAACCTTAAGAAGAAATTTGAAATGCATGACTTAGGACATTTGCATTATTTTCTTGGCCTCCAGTCTAGCAAACCAAAGAAGAATTTATTCTTTCCCAGTGTAAGTATGCTTGTGACCTTCACTACTTTCACATGGAAGATTGTAAACCAACTACATCTCCCTTCCAATCTAGAGTCAAACTTGTTGCAATTTCACCACTCGAAGTATATACCACTATGTACCATCAAGTAGTTGATATATTTTTGTACTTGACGCATACCCATCTTGATATTTCTTTTGTTGTTGGTCTTGATGCTTGATATATGCAAACGCCCCATGAAAATCACTAGAAAGCAACAAAATAGATACTTCAGTATATTCGGGGTACAATTTAGTTTGGGATTCATTACAGTTCATGGGGAACTCCCTTGTTGGTTGGAATCACTAATTCATCTTGTGTTGACGATCTTGATGATCGAAAGTCTACTGCATGTTATATTTCTAGTCTTGGTTATGGACCTATAACTTGGGATTGCAAGAAATAACAAGCTCTTGCTCATTTTTCAACAAAAATAGAGTATCGAGCCACCCTATACCTTGGGATATTAATCCATTTCTACCTACTTTGGTCTAATTGCCCAACCAATTGAATGCTTAGTTGACCACTTAGTCGAACACAATGAATTCTCCTATTCGATTGTCCACTATTAGTTGATTATCTCTAGAAGATCCATAGGTGTGATTAACCTGCTTGTTTTTTCAACATGACATAGTCAACAACAATAAGGGATATTGTTGCTTTTGTGAACAAAAAACCCTATCTAAACTAGGTTGAGTTAGACAATAGACAACAGTTAGTCGTAAGACTAGCCTAAACTAGGTTGTGAATTAGACAATAGACAACGGTTAGTAGCAAGACTGTCATAAGAGTATTCTAACAAAAAAATAGAATAATGCAAGCAATCATTCTATAAGATTAATTACAAGAATGCCATTCAAACACAATAGAGTGGAGGGGAACAACAATACTCATATAATAGTCCAATAGAAAAGCATAAAATATGTGATATTACCTAGTAAAAATTGTTGGAAACAAGTGACATCCAACACTCTCCTTGGGATGGGTCATTTTCCTTCTTGAAAGCTCCATTTATCAATGGTCAATGAAGAACACTTGTCTCCTTACGGAAGGAGATCAAGCAAGCACAAGGGCAATGAATGGTAGAGATGAGCGAGTGACACTTGTGATTTCCAAGTTGATTCCTCCAACGTAAACTTGTAATTCTTCTCTTCTTCAAATGATACCCCATGGTTTTCATTTATAGGCAAATTCTAAGCTCCAATGAAGAATTGGTTCACATGTGAATGCTCTTCATTTTAAATGGAATCTTAATGCATGATGGGGGCACCTGGGAAGCCGAAGTACCCCACATTCATGAGTTAGGGGTTGAAATTCATCTTGTGCTTCCTCACAGTTGTTCGAACTAGGCCTATGAAATTTCAATTGCCTAAAAGGATGGATTTCACATGCTTGCAAGAATTGCGCAACTATCGAAAGAAATTATGTCAAATCCATGAGAGTTGCAAAGTGGCAACCGTGTAATTGAATGAAAGTGCTCATTAGTAAGGTTTTGTTTGATCATTTTAGGTGATTTAGTAGCCATGAGGTAGTCCTATTATGTTGCTATTTGCCAACTAATAATGGTTTAGCCGATTTTTCATTAAAAGTCACTTATGAGTGAAATTAAGGTGATAACAATAAGCACCACTAAGCTAAACCTACGAGTACCACAAGCAAAGTGGATAATTTTACATTGAAGAAATTTTGTTAGCCATGATGTGGTATCAAACAAATTCGATAACCCATTGAAATTTCACCAACATGTCAGTGGAACACCCACAAGTGCTTCAAAGAAACTAAGCTAGTATTAAAGAAAATTTGGTATTCAAATATGGACACCAAAACACTAATGTTAACGTGTGAGGTATTTGGTGTATCAAATATGGACACCAATGCAAACCCATCTATACCGAGATTTAATATGCACCTAGAGGGTCAATGCTCAAAGGGTGAATATCTCCAATCCCCACAAATGAGTGCCTTATCAAATACTGGAACTCTAAATATACAGCATCGAGCTTCACAACCTCTGGGTGCATGTCAGACCTGGCTTTGGATACGTTTAAGCTAATTTAAAGCTTAAACTCCCAGATCCTTAATTGTGTTGGAAAAATAGATTCCATACTTACCCTCAAGCTTTAGTGTAATGAAAAGCATATCAGGAATACTTTCACACAAGCTAAAATCTTACTAAATGTCCCCAAGACAACCTCTAATTCCTGTATTTCACTCATAAGAAACGTTTCTTAACGGGGATGAAGCGGATCAAACTTGTAAGAAAGTTTGGGAAGAGGTAATGTCTTACATTAATCTATTTCTATTTATTTTTTTACATATTTATGCGAGCAAATGACCAAAATATGAGTAGAGAGCATCAAAGTGAAATAAAACTTTTGCGACTGGCCAAAAATGATGTCAAGGAAGAGGAAGCGACACAAAGACACGCATGCAAGAAACAAATCAAACAATGGAGAAGAGCATCGTTTATTGCAATTTTTTGGTTTGGTTTTGAAGGTAGAAGCCTTTACAGAGGCAAAATAATGTAGTAACTGTGTATTCCAAGCAAAGATAAGCCAGGTTTTCAAAGCTCGAACTTGTTCATTATTAATTTTTTCAGAGTTCAAAATTGTTTAGCGTTTTGTTAAAATGATCCAACTTTTACAGTGGAGGCGGATTTTCTTTAGTTCTTTATGCATTTGAAGGGGAATCGATTAAGAAGCTCACTGCCTGTTAAAAAAATAGCGATGGACTTCACAGATAATTTAAGGCAATTTGGGGGATTTGTGGTACAAATTTTTAGGGTGATCGAAATTAGTAGAACAGTTTTAAGGGTTTTCAATACAGGTCTTTTGAGGGAGGACGGGATTTCTTTGCAGATAGTGATTTTGTTCTTGGTTACAATTTCAATAGGTTTTTATTGAGTGAGGACCTCTCGCTATTAATCCCTCTGTGCTATGATTAACTCTAGGTTTTTGCCACTGTAACAGCAACTAATAACCTAAATGTTATCATCTGATTCCTAAAAACACCCAAAAGGATCCAGTACTGTCTTAGAGCTCAAAGTCATATTCCAGCTTCAATGTTTGCAGCTCAAAGTCGTATTCTAGCTTCAATGTTTGGGACGTGGCCTCCTCTTCATCATGGTCAATCACAAAATAAGGATTGTGTCCGATCAGACAGAATCTATAACCAATGAAAACAAAAGGCATGGATTTCCAATTCTCCAGCCATGACATTAGTCTGGGCACATCGGTGGGCAATTAAGGTCATCAGAGCATGATCTACAACGCAAGTGAAGTAAATATAACAGACCACAACAATATAATACTGCCTTGAGTCAGCTTCATTAGATTCACGTCTCCTTGCCATTGGTCTGAACTTGGAAGAGGTCCATAGCTCAGGTAACACTGCTCCCCAGATTTGCATGAGCATGATACATACAACTTTAATGACTCTATTGTGTTGTATTGCATCACATTTGGATAAAACTACAACAGCTGTAATCTAAAATTATAAACTACAACTAAAACATTGACATTTTCAGAACAATATAGAACAAGGGCTGCGAGCAGCTTAGTCCCTGCCATTTCAATCAGCGAATTGAAACAATGTAACATAGTCACTGTAATGCATGATGTAGAAAGTGCTTCGATAACTAATGATGCAAACTCTTTTGCGAAGAGACTTGCTGATAGGACACATGTACCCTTATTTGTGCATCGGTGAATCATTGTCTCAGTTTTTGTCCAAACTGTATGCATGAAATAACTTAGAGACAAACACTGCAACATTGCACGAACTATAATTAACTATATAGTCAAGATATTTAGCAAGTGTCATAGTTCTAAAACATCAGTTGTCAGTGCAAGCTATATACTGAAAAATATGTACATGAAATAATCCAAGCAACTCCCTTACAGAAATGTGATCTCTTAAATGCGTATCAATAAAAATCATCTATGAGCCCTGACAAGTTCTCGTGGACCAAAACCAAAAGCAATAAAGAGAAACAACCAATGCATAGTAAACCAAACAATAAGACAGACTCTAGGAATATCAGAATCTAGAGATAAGAAGTTGCAAAAAGAGCACTTCAAAAAGCCCTTGTCCTGCTATGTATGCATAAGAATTTTATTTTTTAACTCTTATTAGATGTAACTGTGTATTTGGGGTCAAAATTAAAAACACTTGGCTTTTACACCTCTAAAAAGAGTTCTAAAATGAAATAGGGGTTGAAACCACCATTTCGATCCTGGAGCATGATCTAATGCTGTTTCTCCTTTGGCTAAGTTAGCAACTCTAAGTACCCTAGCATTTTTCATCCTCCTGAAAAAACAAGTAAAAGTATTTAGAAGCATGTAAAGAAAAGAATTAAACGTTATACAATAAACTAATATAATAAAGCACAGTCCTCCATGTAATCAGTACGCTGCATTAATTATTAAATTGTCATACTGTCACTAAACCCCGAATGCCCAAACTCAAATTTTTGGACAAACATACAATTTACAAACTCAAATTTTGAACGATAAAGTTTTTCTATCATTGAAAGAAATAAATCGCTTTATATTATGCTTATTATGTTGTATATTGTACTTGTTACTATAAAAATGAAAAGAAAAGGTGACAATAATTTTTCAACAGAAACAAGAAGGATCACATTCCCATGTGGTTTTTTGAAATTAGGTTCAGTTACTTGAGGTAAGCGGGGGAGATGAATCCCAAAATTCAATCCATGTATGTCAAAAAAATCACTGGTGAACTTAATTTTATGCACCCATTTTCCAGTGTTCACAATGTCGTCAGGAGCAGTGGGCAGTGATAACAGTTATTAATAATTATCAGTATCATGGGGGGGTTCTCTACATCAACTTCTCTCAGTCGCCAACCACTTCAGTGTACAACAATCAACTTTTAAGCCAGAGGAGACATGATAACCAAATACAGTCACATGCTTTGAACCATCTTGCTAAAATCCTGACCTATCTACGAACAAAAGCACGAGATTTTGTGGAAGGCCTATATTTCAAGATGGAATGATGAAATGAACAACATAGTAAAAGGACAATTAGCCAGGATACAACAAGAGAAACAACCAAATTACTGGACAGTGAAGATATATCCAAATAAACAGGTACCAAGATATGAAGAATCACAGAAGACAGAAGGCAATTAGGAATTTAGGACACAAAAATTCCTCAGAATATTTGGCAATCTTGTCAACTTGAGGATTAGAAAAGGAACCAAGTGAGATTGTCCTGCTTTCTTTATCTTCATTACATTGCAAGGTATGTCACTGTGAATGTCATATTACTAGAAGCTTGCGAAAACCAATTTGGCAAAGAATATGAAGAAGCAAGGGAAATGAATTGAAGGTATTCCAAAATACTCATCCATTCCTCAAAACTTTTGGGATATCTTTCTATCAAGCTATTGTGTTTCCCATTTAACATCTCAAGGCAGGTATTCCTGCAGTCCTCGTCATTTTTCTTTATTATAATAATACTTCTCCATGTAATCTTTTCAAACCCACAAGATGCTTCATAAAGCTCTACACATACAAATAACAAGAACATCTTGGTAGACTAGATGTCATTTTTTGCAGTAGTGGAGCACTTCTGAGAAGAGAACTAGGCAATGTAATTTCCTCCCCATTAAATCTTAAACCCTGAAATGCATTTTCTTTATGATTTTTAGTGAAAGAGTTAAGCTTCAGATGTTCACTTTCCATCGAGGGATCTTCAAGATTGGAAAAACTGACAAGTTCATACAAGAGCTCTTCAAACGAGAGTCCTTCAAGATGGGATAAACTGAAATTTTCTATCTCAGATTCATTAAAACAGGAAATATTTTCTATGGAGACATCTTCGATATTGGAAAACCTGTTAGCAACTGTGATATATGACAAGTATCTTACGAAACTATGAAGCATGAGATTTCTTAACAGGTTCTGAACAATAGATTTTGAACAACAGGTTTCTGTTCGTAACCCCTTCAAGAAGTTGAATCTGCACTGTGGACAAATGTGGAGGCCCACAAGAATTAAGCTCCAACCTCAACATAGGATGAAAACCTTGTACTATGATATTCATCAGATGTGGGCAGTTTAGTGTCAGTGAGCTTGGATGGTTATTACCAGTAAAAGCATTCACATTGCTCAGTTCATTATGACTTTGGACCATCAAATTTTCGAGGGGGCATTTTCTACAAGATATTCAAGTATGTCATCACTAGTATGTAAATGTAATAAAAAACAGGTTCTAAGGAATCTGAAACTGCCAAAGCTAAATTGGGTAGTTGTCTGAATTCAAAATACTCAAGCTTCAGAAATGTCAAGCAATCACAGGAAAAAGAAACCAGAGAAACTCTAACTTTAATGATGATTACATATTAATTTAGGCCTAAGGAACTCTAACTTCTTTGATCTTGTGCACAAAGAAACATGAATAGATGACAGATAATTGGCTTTGAATAGATGACATTTCTAGTCAAAGACATCCTTCAAAACTCATATCAAGACTTTAGATTTCATGATCAATAGTTAGTGGGCTTCCTATTATGTCATTCATACATTTTGTCAAACATTGACAACCATATTCTGACCTTCAGCACCATGCCAATATTTCTCTGCTAATGGCTAGATCCCCTCGGGAGAATTGCTCCATAAGCCTACAATGTCTACAAGGATTCAGAATCCCAGCACCAAAGTCTCTGCTCATGACTGTGGTGGCCAAGGTGCAAACCACTGAACCATCACCGCAACATGAGCCAATAGTCTAGGAAAAAGTTAACTAGCCTCAACATCCATTGCACTCTGGAAATTGTGGAGCAATGCTGCATGAAAATAGGGAATAAATGTTGAAGAAAGATGGGAAGTGTTTTAAACTCTGAGTTTCACCAACTAAAAATAATTATTCAACAAGAAACTCTAACGAGAGGCACATGCAGAATAGGAACATGCAAAGAACTCTGCCCAAAACCCAAACCTTGATCTTTCCCATTTTCAAAACTCTGACTACATCCAGCACACTTCATCAAAACTCTAGCCCTATGATGTAGACACCTCTGGCTGCTCTAGTAACAGATCTGCACAAACATGCAAAACACATGCTTGTAAACTGAAACAGACACTCTGACTACTAAAAATATCCGAATACACAGATCTGCACATTCGTCTCTCACAATACTCTATTTTTTTTGTCCTTTTCTTATTTCATAAAACCATAACAAAAACACAGATCAGTCTCTACAACCAAACTCGTTTCTTTTCCCTCTAACTAATTCCCATGCTGAAACAAAGAAAGAAAAACATTTTCCCTACAAACTCCACTCCTAAAACCCCCCCACCTCCCTCCTCAGGAGCAGTTACAACCTATTTTTATTTTTTAGTAAATGACAAATCCCCTTTTTTTCTCAAATAATTCTAACTGCTAGACAGCTGGCTCAACTGGAGTTAACGACTACTAAAGACTCTGCAGTACAGGATCCACGCATTTACTGAGCTGTAGCACAACATCATCCACTTTTAAAATTCTGAACCTCAAGGTTCAGAGGAATTAAGTTCAGTAAATTTGATGAGTTCCTCTTCGGTGATCCAAGTGTTGTTGGAGTCCGGCAGCCCCTGCCATTTTACTAAATACATATTATAATTTTTTGATCTTGTAGTCGTCACCTTGGTGTCCACCACTTCCTCAATACACTCTCTCCTTTTCTGTAGCAAGTTAGTAACTGTCTTCCAATCTTCAAGTACCTCTTCTTCTGCAATTTCCACAAGGTTGAATCTTGGAAGGTACACTTCAGCCAAAGATCTTTGGAGCACTCTTGAAGGTGAGAACAAAAGGAAGGCTCAAAATATTGACAAAGAAAAGGGAGTCAAGATATCTGAAGATGAAAATCAAGAAGAGAAGAAGGCTCAAGCATCAAGCACTAGTGAAAGTAAGAACTCTTCCATTTGCAATAACTCTGAAATTAATGAAGTTGTTCTAGTTATGGTTGAAAAAGATGAGTTGACAAGTCTCAAAGAGGCATTTGCAAAAACTCTATTGGATAAGGATGTCAAATCCAATATAAGGCTTAAGAAGAAGATTATGGGAGCATTTGAAAAATACCAAGAGGAGACAAAAGCTCTGTTCATGAGCTTGAAGGTCAAGAACAAAGACTTGCAAAGTGAGTTAGAAGATAAAAAACTTGAGGTCAAAAGGTTGAAGGATGAACTAAGAAATGAACAAGAAAAGACTGATGTGGATCCTAGACAACTTGAAGAGACAAGATGGGCTAATCTTGACTTGAAGGTTCAGTTGGATGAGTACAGGAGAATTGAAGTCTTGAAAAATCAGTTAGATGAAAAGGAGAAGAAAAATGACGAGCTTGAGATGGAAGTTGTTGGACTCAAGAAGAAAATTGAAAAATCAAACTATCATGAGAAGTTCAACAACAGCTCCATCATGTTGGATAAATTATTGGATTGCCAAAGGTCTCCCCATGACAAAACTGGCCTTGGATATAAAAAGGTAGAAGACAATCAAGAAAAAGACAAGTGGTCTCCAAAGACTCCAGAAGCTGGTCCATCAATGACCAAGGATGCATCCCATATACCTGCACATGACAACAAAGAAGTTGGAAGATCACTAATGACTCATGAAGCTGCTCCCACTCATCAAAGCAATTCATTTGGAAGAAGAAAGACAACTCCAAGCCAAACATCAAGGTATGAAAATAGTTTTGATGGATATTGTTTTTCTTGCTCTAATTATGGTCATAAGGCTTTGAATTGTAGATCCCATGAAAGAAGAAGGGCTGGAAGCCCTAATGATAAAGTGAGATGTTGGACATACAATCATTTTGGACACATGGCTGCAAATTGTCACACATTAAGATGCTTCAGTTGTGATGGTGTTGGCCATAAAGCCAAGGAGTGTGCAAGTCCAAGAAGACCATTCATGAGGAGATTAACATACAACTCACCAAGCAAAGTAAAAGAAGAAGATTATGGGAGCATTTGAAAAATACCAAGAGGAGACAAAAGCTTTGTTCATGAGCTTGAAGGTCAAGAACAAAGACTTGCAAGATGAGTTAGAAGACAAGAATCTTGAGGTCAAAGGATTGAAGGATGAACTAGGAAATGAACAAAAAGGAAGTGATGTGAATCCTAGAGAACTTGAAAAGACAAGATGGGCTAATCTTGATTTGAAGGTTCAGTTGGATGAGTACAAGAGAATTGAAGAAGTCTTGAAAAATCAGTTAGATGAAAAGGAGAAGGAAAATCAAAGGCTTGAAATGAAAGTGGTTGGACTCAAGAAGAAAAATGAAAAGTTTAATGCATATGGCAAGTTAAATCACAGCTCAGCAATCCTAGATGAAATATTAAATTGTCAAAGGTCCTGTTATCACATATATAGTAGCCGGGCTACCATACATTATTTTTCTCATTCCAGTACACTATTCAGCCAGTTCCCTTGCATTTGAGATGCCGAGATGAGCATTTATATTGGATCACTATCAGATTGTGGACAGCAGTTATATTCCCCATGCCATGACTGAGTTTCGGGACACTCAGAGAGATGCCCGATATAGCCATTATGCCATTGGTACAGAGCAGACAGTAGTGCCCAGAGTTACAGCAGCAGTCTCAGAGGACAGGTGATGGTACAGGTTGATGAGCTTTCAGGTATATGACTCAGCAGGTATACTATTGTGTTATGGTTAGATTGCTTTTATACTTATTCTTATAGCATGTCTTAGCACTTAGTGTCATGATCTGGCGATCATATAGATATTTGGACCTGGTTGACCTATTATATATATTACTGTCCCTACTCAGACTTAGAAGTTCACTATTCATACTCATTGGTACATACCCTCCTTAGGGAGAATAGAGGTGATCATTACACCATACTATGGCTTGCTAGTGTTGGCTTCATCTTTTCATTGTCTTCATCCATCCGTGGCCTACCTTTTAGATTATTACCTTGATTTGCTACTTGACTAGTGACATGGAGGATCTTTCCCCACTGTAGCCTCTGTACTGGATGAGCTTCCCTGTTTATTGTGTCTCGGCTCTGAGTTGGTGACAAAACTTACCTATGGTGAGTTGGAGTTCCTTGAGAATTCCCCCTAGTCACTAAAGTTGTGTTGGCTAAACCTGAAACTTTTAGTGCTGCCATCAATACAAAATCTGGAAAAAATCAAATGCTATATCTTGTATATGAAAGAAATGCCAAATGAAAATGGCCATGAAAAATAAAATGTTATATCTTTTGGAAAAATAAATACCTAGGTAAACAAGCTGTCCATGACACACCTAGAAGTGCTCAGGTAAACAAGTGCCTTAAAAACACACCTGCAGCAGAAAGCCTAAAAATAAATGTAAATCTATGCAATGTGTTTGTAAACACACATAGATCAAGGCTATGGAAAACTCAGGCCCAAAAAGCAATGGAACTTAAATGTTATATCTAAACAATTGCTGGCCTTGCTTGTATTATGGATTGTGCGCATCTGTGAAGGTGAATAAACCCTCTTTAAACAACTCATCCATTTGTGAGACACCGCCATTCCCTGTGTTATTGCTCATTCAGTATATACTATGGTGTGTATTCCCTTTCCCTTGCCAAAGTGTCACAAAGTCAAGTTAGTCAAGTCATCCCTTAGCCTAGCCATTTATTTCACCCTTCACCCTTCACTAGCAAATTGATCACAACTATGAAGTGAGTATGATCCTGAAAGTCTAGTCTGAGTAATAATAATAACTAACGACACTATATATTTGGATTTAGATCGCCAGTCATGATTACTCTGTGTTATAGAAGCTATTTGAATAAATTGTAAAGCATGTATTGACCTTGACACCTTGCAGCAGCTATGGATGATAGTCTGAGTTGTATTTGGTCTTGGTTAGACCTAGTTTGACCATGGAGGACCATGGGACATGAGATGTTGGACCTTATGATGATATGGATAGATGATATATGGTCCATGTACACATACAGGATGATTCTATGCAGCAGCTACAGGGTTATGATGATGATTCTTGGGATACAGCAGTGTTTGGTCATTTACAGATCATTATTATTGGCCTTGTTCCGGTACATTGGATATTTATCTTGATCATGCAGAGATTCATATGGTGTATGAGTACACATCTTGGATGGATTTGGACCTTCTGAGTCCAATGGGACAGTTTGTTTTCAGTTCCGGGCACTTACAGTGATGATTTAGCCTCAGTAGGCTGTCCTAGTGCAGTTTTGGTCTGTTGGAGGCCCTGTCGGAGCAGAGATGACTTTTATCTGGTTGACCTAGGGCGCTGATGATGGAGGGGGTGGTCCAGCCACTTGTTTTTACCATATTACCCCCCTCCCGGACACATTGGTACCCTCACCTTGACAGCGCCATCACTCCAGGAGGCAGTTTGGGCAGTTTCACGTTTCCCGAGGCAGTTCAGGATTGGTAGAAATGGCTATTGAGGAAATCGATTTGGGCTACTGAGGCAAAGTTATGGCATGGGATGATCAGTGATGATAGATCGGGACCTTCCACACCTCCTCCTGCAGTTTCAGCTTCATCGAGGCCCGCATCCATCACTTATGGCACTTTCTGTGGATCTTTTGGGTCTTTTGAGGACCACGACTTCACCTTGGAGGCACGATTTGGTACTTTCATGATTATTTATTGGTTATTGTGCTATGGGGATTGACCAAGGAGGGATAAAATTACCCCTTGGACCCACCATGAGCCTCTTATGATATTTTGTCATCATGATTTGGTGGGATTCCCCTCTCCTAGGGCGACTTTGTCCACTTATGTTATATTTTATGTGTGATCCATGTATTATGTTGTTGAGCTCATCTCAACCATTGATTAGACATTTGTATCTTTTAATCTTAGCCACTCATTCAAAAAGTGGTTAGGGTTTTGGTGCCTCTCCTTCCTATTTAAAGGAGAGAGCCTCTCATTGTAAAGGGTCTTTGGCTCTTGGATTATTGGTATAGAAAAATATTCTTGTGGAAATTCTTGTGGTCTCCTTTGCATCTGGTGTTCTTAGATGGTGATTGGAAAGTCTATTGCAACCTAGCATTTGGAAATTGTGGTAAGATCTATCTTTGTTTGGAAATCATTGTTTGTCTACAGGAGGGCGACTTCAACAAGGGCGATTTTGCAAGGCTTCTTCAAATCGACTTTCTTGGCATTCGCTTGTATCAGGGGGTTATCATTAGTATCATTGTGATCTATGCTATCTTTCTGTTACTTCTTTTGTGGCATTAGTCTTATCTCTTGATGCATCAAATCTGATATTGTTGACGTTTGTTGTGCAGGAGAGAGGGCGCATTGGCTTCTTGGACTAAATCGATTTGCATAGAGACTACCTCAAAGCTTCCAAATTGATCGGGATTGCATAGATCATCATCATCAAGGCATCTACAAGGTTATCCAGGTAAGATCCACAGGTTTGTTTCTCTTTCCTTTATCCAATCCATTGACATAATACATAAATTGTTAAAACCCTAAATACTTCAAAACCCCCATTTTACATTTTGTCAGATCTACTTAGATCTAGTGGGTTGTTGGGCGTGATATTGAAAACCCACCTCTAGCATCCACGGCATCCCGGATCTATAGTTTGGTGTGGATTGACTTCTGTTTGACCCCTCTCCCAAGCCAACCTAGCTTCTCCCAAGGAAGGCGCACTTCACCATTTGAGCAGGTTGACCTAGATCTAAGCGATGGGTGTTTGAGATTTCACTTGATTTGACATCTACACATCAAATAACATACACCCAGGTTGTCCCTTTCTTGAAATTTACCTTGTGGGCCCCATTCCACATTTTAAGGGATTTAATCCCCTTTTTGGACCACTTGGAACACTTAAACTCAGATCTACTAAGATCTAACCGGTGGATTGCCACGAAATTATAGATCCATACTCCTACCTGACTGATCTACCCGGATCTAAAGTTTGGATGCCATCCGACATGATTTGACCCACCTAAACCCCGATTCAAGCCTCCTTAGGGAAAGTCGCACCACCTTGGAGAAGTGAGTTCACTCACTTCGAGGAACTGGGTACTTGAGATTTTTGCAGATCCGGATTCAGAATAATTCAAAACCTAGGTCTAGACTGTCACTTTGTCAAATCTTGCCTTGGGGATTGCATTCCTTGTTTTTAGGGATTGTGGTCCACTTGGGTCAAACCTAGATCTAGACACATTTATCCATCAAGGCCTATACTGTCCACTTATCTCATGTTGTAGGAGTCCTAAACCATAAAGTCAACCCTACTTTGACTCCACTTCCCAATTCCCAAGGCACTGGTTTATCTCCAAGTCAACCCACTCTCCTAGATTGTTGGATTGACTTGTGGTTTGACTTTTGCATGGTGAACTATACCTTTGAGGACATCATGGACTATGGTCAAGATTGTCTCATGTACTAGTTAGCCCCAGTCTGACCCCTAAACAACCCTGCATTGGACACGGTTCCCAAGGCAGTGGATCTTTTGACATTGACCTAGTACACTAGCCCTAGATCTCACTTTAAACATTGTAAGTCACTCTCACATCAACTATGAACCAAAGCTACATCTATTGAACCCCTCACTTGACTTGTGACTTCATCCTTAGGTCTAGGATAAACCATACACCTAACTTCACTTGGAAATACCCTGATTTGGTGTCTTGGTTTTGATCTCTCCTGTCGGGAGTAGATCGGGTCTCCCCCTTTGTTGTCTGGGCTAGATAACATAAAGTGAAGGTTGCCTCGACTGGCGTGACAACCATATACATTGGAGGTCGAGGTGATCGTGGTTGCACCTTTCAAGTTGCCCTTCCCTATTGCCATCCATGACTGGATCCTTCCATAGGGGTAACTACAGTTTAGGTGATAACAGGTCCCCATTTGACAAATCTAGCCTTGGGTATAAAAAGGTAGAAGAAAAACTTGAAGAAGGAAATGTTTCACCCAAGACTCTTGAAGTTGGATCCACCTCTTCCAAAGAAGAAAGCAAAGCTCCTCACACCTGGACATGACAACAAAGATTTTGGAAAGTAAAAAATGGTTGAAGAAGTCAGCACTGCACCTCAAAGCAAATTCAAGTCAACTCCAAGATGGAATCAAAGTCAAAGGTATGAAGATAGATTTAATGGGTATTGTTTTTCTTGCTCAAATTTTGGTCATAAGGCTATGGATTGTAGATCCTATGGAAGAAAAAGTGTTGAAGGTCCAAAGAATGCAGTGAGATGTTGGACATGCAATCAACCTGGACATATAGCTGCCAACTGCCACACCTTTTGATGCTACAATTGCAGTGGATTTGGTCACAAAGCCCAAACTTGTACTAGTCCAAGAAGACAACAAATGGTATCAAAGCAACAGGTCTCGAGTTCGAAACTCACCCGGGTAACGTTGGGGGGGAGATTGTTGGCATTTGCATCCAGCGCTCCTCGTGAGTTTCGTGACGTGGGTAAACCCCCTCTCGTGGATCCTAACTTTGGCGATTGTAGCAGAGATTAATACCTACAGGTTTTAGTCTAACGACAATCGTGCTCCAACAACTAAGTCAATTTGCACTTCTTGATTCACTCACAATTTGATACTTAGTAATATTGGTCATAATTGTCAAAAGTGTTGTCATCTTATAATTTTATGTGGATGTCCTAAAGATTCATTGATGGTAGTTTATCGTGTTACCATCCAAACCACATGCAATAGCTCTACTTAGCTATCTGTAATTGTCATAATTCATGTAGGATGTTATTTCATTGATGTTGTGATCTATATTGATGCCGTGAATTTATTTTAAATGCACATGATACATTAGATTTTAGTTTGAACTATTCTGATAAACCTCAATACTAGAGAGCACATATGGCGAAAAGACTATCGGGGATTCTTAGGTAGAAGACGTGTTTCCACGTCTATAAATAACACCAGGAGCTTGTCGTTGAGTGGAAAAACCTATGGTTGAAGGGATCAATACAAGATGGTGACCATTGCTAGGAGAAGTCTCCTTGCATCCTCGTTTGGTGCAAGATGTTGGACATTCCCTTTGGCTCCAATTTAGTACCCTTCTTCAAGTAGTACCACATTATACAACAATGAACACAAAATTGGCCCCCACATACCTTATGTATATCAAGGACCCCCTTATGTATCCCGAAACCATCCTAATGGCAGTACTACAACTATAGTGCACCGAAAACAACATTCGGAAAAATTACTCTTCACATACCTGGGTAGTCGGGTGGCATGGCCAAGGGGTATGGTCTATCCTCCTTGGTTAGTGCTCTAAGAGATTGGGTTGAACATCACTATTGGACCCCACACGTAGATCGAAGAGTTACAATAACTTGACACACCTTGTGACTCAATCCATTTTGGGGTTTGGGGGTTTTTACTATTCGAAAATATTCTTTGTTCATTGGTTAATGTGATGCTCTTATATCATTCTACTCATAGTAATATGCATCTCATGTTCATGGTTATTTTCCTCATATCAATGAAATATTAAATTTGAAGTCTTGAATTCAATTAATCACCTATAGCTAAACACCTCATCCTTAAAAGAATAGCTAGGCGAGTATCCTAGGTTATCTTGATCATCCCTAGCTGGCCTTAGAAAAAGCTTAGCTAGGGTCTCTCCCTTGGTTAGCCTAAGCTCGTTTACTGTTGAGAATGGGAAACCTAAAAGAGGAGCTTCCTTCGTTAGTGACACGTTGGGAGGAAGATCCATAGTTGTGTCGAGTTAACAGTCGATTTCCTTGCCAATCTTTTGACTGCTAGGTTGTGCAAAAACAAATCCCATGGGGATACAAAGTTAGAGCTCTTTAAACAAAAATCCATCGACCAAAAGTATTTTCCAAAGAGAGTTTTACTTGCATTTTCCAGGATGTTGAGAACCTCAATAATTTGGCTGAAATATGGGGTCAACAACATATTCCTCCTTCATTTCTTCAAACCCTACAACCTCAGTGGTCATAGTGATAAGTAGGTGACATCTCCTACTTAAAGCATCAGTAGTAACATTAATTTTTCCACTTATATGTTGCACGACAAACATATAACTCTATTGATTGATCTTTATTGTTTGACATTTGACATTTGCATGCTGATATTGATTAGTGAATGACTTTGACTTAATGCACATGTGGTTGTTGGTCTTACCTTTTTATTGAACAAATCTTGGTACAAGTGCATCCTTTGGCCACATCTTTGCTTACATCTATATGACATTGGAAACCACCAATTAATGCGTGTTTGGTTATTGGTTGGAGTTTGTTTTTTCAATATAGTCTTTTGATCCAATATTGATTATTGTATTACATGCTCACTTGCTCATACATTTCATTGGATGATCTAAGTGAATTATCGATCTTGATCCTATCTTTGGCATTGATCATAATATAATTTACTCCATTTAGGCACTGCTCTAACTAACGCTCACATAGAACATATAGTTTGGTTGTCTCAGTGTTCTACAGGATTCCATAAGGATACTTCTCCTTGGAGGTTTTGACTTCCGAAGAAGTTAGAACGGTGACCGAGGTGACATTGGGTCACTAATCTTAGTTGTGCTTACTGGGAATTAGCCCCGCTAATTTTCCTGGTAACACTGTGCAAAATAAAATAAAAAATATCTTAAACTGGTTATTATTTTGATTATTATCAATCGGAATATTTAACCATCAAAATAAAATATATAAAAATATCTATCAAAATATTTGATAAATGATTTGACTGTAAATCATTTATCAAAATTTTTATTGATATTTTTAAATATTTTATTTTAACAGTGAAATGGTTATCATCAATCTAAATATTTAAAAAAACATTGACTGTAAATGGTTATTATCAATCAAAATGATCTGACTGATTCTTTGACAAAGTGAATGTAAAAAAATTAATACAAAATTTAAAAATAAAAATAAAAATAGAAAAAAATACAAGTGGCTGTAACTTGTAAGCCTGTAGACTGTAGCATCAATTGACCTAACTCATGGAGCCTTGGAGGGATGAGGTCGATTCTCACTCTCTATCTGAGTGACGATTCTAATGGCAGTGGTTCCTTTATTGGACAGTGGCTTATCAAATCCCTATGCAGAGTCGCAGACCACCACATACTTGCACGTACACTACTACACAAATCAAATCGCTTGGCGGCTCCAATCACTAAATAACGCAGTGGCTCTGCCTCTTGGTGGCACCGTAGCTCCTATTTGTTTTGCACAATGACTCACTAGTCACCTGGTGGCTACACCTCACGGCTCACGGTGACAATTCCTGCTTAAATGAGCTGTCACAGTGGGCAAAGTCACAAAATCAGCATGAAAAAACTCTCACAGTGGACAAAAC
Source organism: Larix kaempferi (assembly GCA_027924585.1). Taxonomy (NCBI): domain Eukaryota; kingdom Viridiplantae; phylum Streptophyta; class Pinopsida; order Pinales; family Pinaceae; genus Larix; species Larix kaempferi. Next base: position 7,532,449 of record BSBM01000431.1, on the reverse strand, counting down.
GCACACTTTCAGACCTCAGGGAAATGAGAAATCGTGTTGTTGGCGTCAAGAGTGTGTAGCGGAGGAAAACTTCTCTTCTGTCAAATCCCTAGCCGAAAAGGTTAAAAAAACCCGCCGAAAAATGAGCCCGAACCGGTCGATGAGGTTCGAATTTAAACCTGATGGCCGAACTGTCAAACCTCATCAACAAATTTCGCAATTTTTTTAGGTTCACTGAACTTCAAACCTGGAGGTTTAGGTTCAGAGTACCCTGTGACATAGCTTCTTCTGAAGGAAACCATGCCATGGTACCCTAGCAGCCAAAGAGTACATTGCTGGATGCCTTTAATACGTCGTTTAATGCAGAACAAACGCTGCTTGTAAAATTTGGAGCAAGCCCATTGAGAAACTTTTGCAGGTTTTTAGGACAACTTTTTTATTCTGGAACGGGCTGCCCCTTAAAATAATCTGGAAATTGTTGGGCAAGTTGTTGAACTAAAGCATGGAAACATAGACACACAGGAAGAATTTAACGATTCGAGATATGGGATTCCAGGAGGTTCCAGTCCTCCTTGTATTAGAGCTGATGGGCTTTCTCTAAGCAGAAGCCGCTAAGGATCCTTGGCAAGTCCCATGCAGGTCTGGTTGTTTCGAGAATCAGCACAGTTATCAGAGAACTGTGATGATCCGATGCAAATGGGAAAAAGCTTTGATTTATAGCATTTTGGATGTTTCCCTTACAGAGAAAACCCTAGTGGCTTTGCAAAGCTAGTTGGAGTGGTTCGGTTATCCCTTATTGGCCAAGATTATTTACTAACCATTTTTGCATCCTTATCAGACAAGATATTCAGAGATCCGCGGTTCTTCAGTCGCGATCGCCGGATTGAACAAAGACAGAAATCAAAGATCTTCAAATATTCTCAGTTACTCATTCAAAGTTTGTGGTTGACATAACAATAATGGGAGAAGTAACCATCAAAGAGCCAGAGCAATAAAAAAGTGCAGGATTTTGAAAGTGATTCTGAAACCTGGACAGAAATCACTGCTGGTAAATAAAATGAATTGTCCATGTGACCAGTTTAGTAGTATAGCTGGAACCTGAAATTTTTTAGCCGTTTTAGACCAGTTTAGTAGTACCTCGTGACACATTGGGTGTGTATGCTGTCCATTGTTGGGTCGCGCTTCTCAGTGCCGTTGAAATCCCTGAGCCAAAGAAGCTGGGATTCTTCTGTGCCATTGAGGTCGTGGAGCCGGTGTTTGAAGAACTGGGTTTCTTGAATTACCGAGCATGCCGACGATGTCTCTGGTGCCGCCAAATTCCTTGGGGATAAACGTCGTCGTGGTCAGGTCATCCTTGGGGAACGGAAGGTTGGCCTCTGCGATACGAGCAATGGAGTCTGTTCCATCTCGTTTCGCCGGTCCACCCGTCTGCACATAACAACATACATAAATATAAACTATCTTTCGGAAAATGGAACCAAACAAATGCAGCTTGCAGGCCTCGATCCTACCGTGGTGAAATTTACCGCAAGCTCCTGCGCGCTGGATTTGATGGACGGACGAATAGCACGAGGGACGCGGGAGGCTTCCAAGTATTTGGGGTTTCCCACCAAAACCCAGAAGATCACAAAAAACCAAATTCGTGCCATCTTCCTCCCAGAATTTTAAACCCGTAAGGAACGCACCGACTGATACCACCTTCCTACCAGAATGTCAAGGAGAATGTCAAGGAGAAGGAATCGGGGCAGGGAAGAAAAAGAAACAAGTGAAATGGCTGCAAAGCATATAGTCTCTGTTTGATTAGGCGATTTGCAATAAATAAGTATTGGGAGAAGTAAATGTGAAACCTAATACAATTGGAATGGGCTAAATTTTAGACCGTTTGTATCTTTACTCGCGATTTTCACCGGAATCTGGCAAAGGGGAAATTGCTGAAATTGCAATTTGAGTTGCTTCAATTGCAATTTGGGTTGCAGGAATGGATTCAGCGACCTCGATTATCCCTATGCAATTCTAGCAACCCAAAACTGTCATTTACGCAATTTCAGCCGGATTTTCGCCGGAAAAATCGCCGGATTCTTGATGCAAATGGTCTAGAGTTTAGCTTACTTTAATTTAATTCACTAACTTTAGTGTTAGAGTTAGAACTAGTGACGGGTGTTGATGTGGAAGATAGATAAAATGAGGTAATGTTGAGAGACTCAGTGTTGTTGACCCTTTTGGTAGTTCTCCATCCATGCATTGAAAGGCATTTCCGTTCATTAACTCTTTGGTGTTAGAGTTGACACCAACAACTTCAATGTTAGTATTAAATTTAGCAAGTAGCTTCAAGTTGTTTATTAAAACCATCTCTGTTAACAATATAATTGATATCATTAATGTTGATAACATTGTTATAATGTCAACATTACTATAATATTTTTTAGATGGAAAAACCCTAGTGAAAAATACATTTTTATTTAATAATAATAACAACAATACATATTTGTGAAAGTTAATTTTATATATATTTAATAATTATAACATTTTTTAAAATATGCTGGTATAATTATAATTATATAATTAATATAAATATATAATATAGTTAAGAAAGTATAATATAGTTTTTTTTTTTTTCTTTTCGCGAAAAAAAACATACTATTGTTACTCAAAATCTGAATCAAATAGTACATGATTGAAGCTTATCAAAAGCATATTGTCCATAGAACTTCTCTATCAAAGAGAGTCTTGATATATACAATACTTCCACCATAAGTGATGCCATTAGTCAAAAATTCAGATACAAGCATAAAACAAAATTAGATCATGATATTATAAGAACCCAAATCAATCAATTGATTCTCCCAGAATTCTTCCCAAAGCAAAATATCCTCCTCGCCTTCAAGTGCCAACTTAGAAAGACCATCTGCCTGATCATTGAATTCTCTGAAAATATGCTCCAAAGAAAAAGAACTGAAGTTACTAAGCTCATCTTTAATTCTTCTACACCAACTGGCCAAACTTAAAACCTTAAGCTCATATTCCCCTTGGGCCCATTTTAGCGTCACACGTGAATCCCCAAAGATCTTCACACTTACTAACCCAAAGAGATTTGCAACTCTAGCAACACACCACAAGGCCAAGAGTTTTGCCTTCATGTTAGAGCCTATACCACACTTCAGACGAAGGGAATAATAATGAGAATGATTTATAAAAATCACTCCACCAACCCCACAATTTCCAAAATTAGCAGCACCATCAAAAAATAAAACAGGCTCTTTTATATTGAAGTGAAATTCCCCAATATTCCTATGAACTGAAGATGATGATTATGTCTGGTACTGCAAAAAATGTGAGAGAATATTATTGAAAGATCCCTGCACATTTGGAATATGATCTTCAAAAGCAACCTTGTTCCTAACAAACCAAACAGACCAGCAAATAAAGATAGGTAGTGTACTATACTATTTACAATTCCTCCTCCAATCCAGAAGACAAGCTTCCACCGACGGACCATTCCATCTGTGTGCAATATCAAAAAGCTGATAGAATTTTTCCCACAATTCCACAGTAAAAGAACAATCAATAAAGATATGTGTTACAGACTCCTGATAAGATTTACATAAAATGCAGCAATTGGGGCCGACCCAACCAATCCGAGACAAATTGTCCCAAGTCTTTAGACGATCCTGTAACATGAACTAGCTAAAACATTTTAGCTTCAAAGGCAGGTTCCAAAGCCATATCATCCTATACCACCAATGGTTAGGAAATATGCATCTTCTTTTAATAATACAGTCATAAGCCGATCTAGCTGTAATGATACCGGTTGCTTCATTACCACCCCAAACCACAACATCATCTTCTGCAATTAGCCGGATTCCTACACCATTTAGACCATGGATATAAGTCTCCCATTCAAATATCAAATCCGGTGGCAAGTTGAGGTCAGCATCATTAAGCCAATAACCAGTGACATCATTCTTAACAATAGAATTTAAAGTTATCAGACCAGCCCTTCTCAAAAAACCAGAAAGTTCAGGCGAAAGTTTATATGTCTCTTTAAGGCCCAGTATTGGATCTACTCCAATAGCCACCTCAGAACCACTTCCAATTTTCCAAAGGAGATAATAAGCAAACCAACAGTAAACCTTCATGAAACCTTTCTAGATTGGGGATACTCCCCTCACCTTCTTCTTTGACTGTCTTAACCAGAAAGAAATCTTTGTATTGATGTATTTGAGAAAAATAACTTTTGACCACATTGATCCTCCATAGATGGCCCTCCACATACTTTTTAAACGCAAAGCCTCATTGAAAGCCGTCAGATCTTTTAACCCCCATCCTCCAGTAGTGAAATGCAGTGATAACCTCTCCCATCCAACCATGGTCAAACTGGAGCATTTCAGACCACTAGTCCATAAGAAATTGAAGAGCAGTCTCCTTAGTGAATTGATCACTGAACAAGGTACCAGGAGAAGAGAAAACCAATAGACCGGCGTCCCCACCAACACAGACTTAGCCAGAGTAAGTTTGCCACCAATTGACAACAGTCGATAAGTCCAATGAGAGATTCTAGACTCAAATCTCTTGATAAGCCAATCCCAATCTTTAACCAGGTAACCATTAGGCTTTAGGTGAAAGCCCAGATAAGTGAAATCGTCAGCCATCTTGCAACATTTGAAAGGGAGTAAGGATTGAACCTCTAATACCCTATCATCATCAACCAGATTTTGAAAGAGGCAGGATTTCATTAAACTAACCCTCGTGCCGGAATCCTTACAGAAAAGGTCAATAATACCATGAAGCATTCTCCATTCATCAACTGACGCATTCCCAGCATTTAAAACATCATCAACAAAAAGAACATGTGTCAGAAATAGATCCTTAGAAATTTTTATTCCTTTTAACTTACCCTACTCATGAGCTTGTTTGATCGGCCTACTCAAACCATCAATTACCAATAGAAATAAAAGTGGAGAGATCGAACAACCTTGACGAATGCCTCTTTGTAATATCCATTTTTCAAATTTTATTAAAATGCCCAATTTTCCACTTTTTTTTCCAATTTCGACCTTTGACTAGTTTTACTGTTTTGACCTCCAAATCAACCCAAATGCTCCCAAATCTTCTAGAGGAGTGTATGAATGGTATTTAGACTTGAATATCAAGTTCAGGGATGTTTTATGGCCCTCCATATATTGCTGCAAACTTGATTTGTATTCTGATCAATATATGTAATTTTGACTAGTAATTTGTGCATCAAATCCCCCCCGGGTAACACTGCAAATGGCCTTCCAAATGCCTCCAAACTCCCACAAATTTATGAACAGAGGTATATAATGTGTTAAGTATGTGATTAAGGTCTCATATGCACCATTAATTGATTTTTACTACTGTTCTAACTCTCTCACATTCAACAGCAAAAACCCCCAATTCGACCCTTGGGGAAATGGCACTATTTCACCTCCCAATACAACTAAACTGAGTAAAAATGCTTCAAATGCTCAAGTACAGTACATGAAACTTGTAGAAGACATCCATGGCAGTATATTGATCACAAATATATCAGAGAATCATCCATCCATTCGAAATAATCAACATTATAGTGTCATGCATCAATGCATTGGGGAAATGGACATTGTTTGCTCATTAATCAATAGTTTTGCATACAACCAGTGGGTATTTCGACCTGAGACTTTCTGAATATCAATAACAGAGGATATGAAGCTATTACAATCAGAAATATATAATGAGAATCTCTCTCAAGAAGCACAAGTGCTCACCAAAAATGCCCTCCCTCAAGGAGCACGAATATGCCTTCAAAACTGGAAACGGTGGAGAGAAAGTGCTGCACTAAACCAAACCATGAAACTTCCTGTAGCTGCTACCTGCAAATAAAAACTCCATTAAAGTACCATGAAAGACCTGAGTGGCCTCTCCAAACACCAACTTGGATGGGAATCTTTCACCCTCGAAATTGGCTAAGGCAAGAAACTAGTCATCCACTAGCTCTCTCTTCACAAATGCAATTTTTCTCAAATCATCAAAAGCCATTCTCATACTTGATTTCTACATTTTATAACCAACATTAGCCTTCAAGGGGTCGAAATCCTCTCAATAGATTCAATAATTTTCCATTTAGAAAATATTCCTCATTTGCCACTTGTCTCCTAGTTCCAACTTTCCATCTTCTCCCAAATTCGAATTTGAGTCTCTTTAGATTCCTCCAACTCCATGAGTGCCTTCTTGAGCCTATTTTTGGGGCTGACATGTCATAATGGTCAGGTGTAAGAAGTCAGGTCTGAATTTTGTCATAAATGTCATAGATGCTTCATTATTGTTGTCATAAAACTAGGGAATCTAGCCCAAGTGTCCACTAGTCTCCAATTTGACTCTTCCTCTCCCATGGAGGTTACTATTCCATCCCATTTCGACCTAAGATGCTCAATGCCGTGTGTTATGACTTACCAACTCACCCAAGAGTGTTCACCTTCCCATGAATTCGAATTGGCAAGAGAGAGCTGCCATGTGTCATTGAAAAATCAAGCTAGTGTGGGTCCCACCACCTCCATATGTCTCCAAAACCACTTGCCACCTAGAATTTCTCTTGAATTTATTTATTCATCATATTTATTAAATGCTTGAACCCTTCTAATGTCTAAATATCATTTATTAGTTTCCTTATTACCATCCCACTTGTGCCCATCCAACCTAGGAAACTAGTAGGATTGATGGGATTGTCTTACTATGCACTTATCTGAATGGGGACATTACACTCTTTAGCAGCTGAAAAAAGTCGTAGGAGCCCCATTAACTAAGATAGCAATGTTCATCGTATTCACACAAGCCATAATCCAGTTAATAGCTAAAACTGGCACTCCAATGTGAATCAAGAGGATCCTCAGAAAATCCCAATTTACCCTGTCATATGCTTTCTTGAGATCCAATTTAAACAGAATAGCACGTTGCTTCTTGCATTTAATAGAATGTAGTAGCTCTTGAGTAATACCAACAGCATCATGTCTCTGTCTATCTTGAAGAAAACCAAACTATTCAGGAGTGATGAATTTGGAGAACATAGGCTTAAGATGTCCTGCAATAATCTTAGAGACAATCTTATATGCAAAATTACAAAGAGCAATAGGTCTAAAATCTGCAAAGGTCTTTGGATCATTCACTTTACTGATAAGAGTAATGAAAGTAGAATTCAAAGCACCTGATATATACCCCTGACATCTCGAAAATTCAACCATCCTAACGATATCCTCGCCCATAATATCCAAGAAATGCAGAAATAGCTCCACAGTCCAACCATTTGGCCCTGGACTTTTCTCTTTAGAAAACAATTTAAGAGTTCAAGGATTAATACGAGTGTAGAAAATAAATTAGAGATAACAGGCTATAGATAAGGCCCATTAACATATGCATTTATTAACAAAAGACAAATAATTGACCATAGTTGTTGAACTAGTTGGACAAAATAGTCATTTTCGGGCGGTGGGAGCAAGGAGTGGAATAAATTGTTCACTTTGGAACAGCATGGAGTTTTACTCGTAGGAAGCTCTGTTCTAATGGAATTTTGAGGGTTGTGTTTACACAACGTTTAATATGTGGGATATTCATTATTGAGGTTCGATAATGTTTGAAATTTAAGATAATATTTATTATCAGACATTATTGTTATGATAATATTTTTTAAACGTAAAGATCAAATTTATAGATATTAGCAATTCCATTTTTCGTATGTGTGGAAGTAGGGCTGGCCATTAGTGAAATGCCTCTTTTATATACATAATTAGACCCGATGTGGCCGGGAAAACGCTCTGCACCTTTTTTATTGAATGACTTTCCATAATTGTGGCTCCGCTAAGCAATTTTAGTTAATTCCCTAAATATAAATGCAATTTATCGAACCCGGTGGATGATTCCTCAAACCCCCTAGAAACACGGATTCACTTTAGCAAAACACGCATCTAAGATGGTTTTTCGAATTCACGGACAGCCGGAAAAACCAAATGGGTCGAATTACATCAATGCCCTTAATACTTTTTGGAAAGAAGACCCGGCCGGAAAAGCCTACACCATTAATATTTGTGGTGGGTGGCAAACAATCTGGCTTGGATGAGTCTGCGTAGGAAGAGAATTGCCCCGTTGGATGAAGAGAATATTGCCTGCCTTACTTAGAGTTACAACGTTAGAGTTACAGCGTTAGATCACATGGAAGGACAAATCATCTGACATGTACTTCACAGCGACAGGTGGATCCTTCATTTATTCTGCCAGGGCGTTGCAGCATAAGTTTTGAATGAAGTTTGTACTGGGATATTTCTCTGGAGGTTGGGCACGTTCTGACCATAGATAGATTCGGTGCCATAAATGTTGTGGAGTCCATGCCATAAATGTTATAGCCTAAGTAAAGTGTAAACTATACAAGTGACAAATTTATAATTTTTTTAAAAAATTATTTTTATTTAAAAAAATCACATCCAAAATTCATAAAACATTAAATAACTTTATAATTAAAAATTCAAATTCAAACTGAGTTTGACTTCCAAGCGAAAGCTATAACCCCCACCTTGGCAGTGACTAATAAACAAAGTCAAGCACATAAAACAATGACTAACATATAATAAAATGAAAGAAAAATATTTTAAGTTACTCAACTTAAAAAATTAACACAATCCACTATACCAACAACAATGAAACTCCTTGCAGATCCGATCTGGCAGCAAGCTTCTGCGTGAGCTCCTTGCAGATCTGATCTGGCAGCAAGCTTCTGTGTGAGCTCTCTAACTGATCACCTGTGGGCTCCTCTTGCTCGGGCTGCTCTGCTGGCATAGCTATGGATCCTACCTCTCCTTCCCCTGAAGAGAAAAGGCGGATCCTGGATGCTGCATTCCGCACTCTGGTGGCTTCTACGCCCCCTCCGATGTTGGACTCTTCAGAAGATAACTTCATCAAGAGGGCGGCGGCTCCTGGAATCCAGATCTTGTTGGCAGCTTCAAAACTAAAATCCCTCGCTCTGAGCGAGCGCGGCCTGTCAAAGATCCTCGCAACCATAATGAAAAAATTCATGGGGCAGCTCATCTCTGAGTCCCAGGGGGGATTCATTGTCGGACACTAAATCCTTGATAATATCATCATTGTCCAAGAGGTAATACATTCTAGCATCAAAAAATGACACCAAAGTATGGCAGTTAAGCTTGATATGGCTAATGCATTCGATAGAGTAAATCACCATTTTCTTTTCAAAATTATTTACAAGTTCGGCTTCTCAAGCAGATTTGTTCGCTAGATCAAAGCTTGTATAAGCAGCCACTAGATAGCCCCCCTAGTCAATGGCAGGTCCACAAACATTTTCCAAGCCACAAGAGGACTACGGCAAGGGTGCCCAATGTCCCCCTTCCTTTATCTTTTAGTCGCTAAGTCAATGAGCAGGAAATTCCATCTTCTGCAAGAAATGGGGGATTTGAAAGGTCTCAAAATAGTCAGAGGCGTTAGATCGGTCAACCTCGCTCAATTCGTCAATGACACTATCTTTCTTGGGGGAGCCTCATTAATCATAGCGGAAAGATTCAACAAAGTTCTCTCTACTTTCCTCTCAACTTCTGATGGAAAAATTAACACAGCCAAGTCCAAGGTATACGACTGGAATTGCAATCCTGGGGTGCTAGCAAACATTGCAAGAACCTTTGGTTTCGAAGGAATTACAGATTGGAATTCCTTTAACTACCTTGGCATCCCGATATTCAAGGGAAAAAAAAAAGAATTTCGGATTGGAAAGGCTTGATTGAAAAAATAAAAAATAAAAATTATTATTGGGGCTCCCAATGGCTTAATCCCTCTAGAAGGTTGGTTCTTATAAACTCCATCCTCTCTGCGTATCCCCTGTACACTTGTTCAATTTCCCTTGCTCCCAAAATGGTCATCAAGGAGATCACCAAAGAGATCCAGAATTTCTTATGGCAAGGTGGGAAGTCAAATAATTCTAGAAAGTTTCACCTGATCAATTGGGACACGGTATGCAGACCCAAGCAGTATGGCGGGGCTGGGATCAAAGACCCAGCGACCATGAACCTCGCACTTGGTGCTAAAATTCTGTGGAGAGTTATCTCGGGAAAGAAAACGTCGTGGAAAGATATCCTACACAAAAAATACATGTCTGGCAGCAGAAGACGTTACGTGGAAAATATTGATCAAGGTAGAAGAGGCTCCTCCATTTGGAACCTGTGCAAGAGGGCAACTTTCATAATTAACAACAGCCTATTCTGGATCCCTGGTAATGGAAAGCATGTCATTCTCTGGAAAGACAACATAGGTACTAACTCTCCTGGAAATTACCTGCATGAATTTCAAGAATTAAGAGAATGGATGGACCAAGCCAACATCCACATGATGTTTGATTTGTCCTCTTGGTCCAACAGGGGAAGTTGGGAGGGATGGATAGATTTGAATCTCCCGGATCATCTTTTGAATGACTACAATGATCTTCTGTCATTATTTCATGGCTCTATTCCTGTCCACAAAAATATTAGTGACAAATGTGGTTGGGGTAAATCTGGGTCTTACTCTGTTAAAGAAGGTTATAGGTATTTGGATGCTATCAACAATCAGTGTACCAAGGACACCGAATGGAACAACATTTGGGAAAAGGAGAGTCTTCCAAAAATACATGTTTCTCATGGACCCTTGCTCACATAAAAACACTAACTATTGAGAATATTAGAAAAAGAGGAATTGAAGGTCCAACCAAATACATATTATGCAAGGAAGCTGAGGAAACAATGGATCATCTATTCCTTGATTGCAAATTCTCCATGGAGGTTTGGCACCGTGCTTTCAGGGAAATTCAACCCAACATGACCATTCCAACCAATGGGAACGATTTGTTCGCATGCTGGCAAGATTACTATCATAGTTCGTTGGTCAAGAAACCGGATTTCAAAAAAGCTTGGGTTGCTTTTCCCAAATTCATTTGCTGGAAGTTATGGACTGCCAGGAATAAGGAAATATTCTAAGATATTAGGGCCACACCAAGCAAAGTATTATCTTCAACAAAAGCACTCTGGATTGATTCTCTTTCCTCGAGAGGAATGAAGAATATCAGAAAAGAGCATTTAACTGTGGAAGAGAGAATTTGGGTGGCAGAACTCCTGACCTCCACCCTCCCTTCTATCTCGGACCACCCACCAACGAAGCAGGCCTCTCAGAAATGGCAAATCAAAAAGAAATAAGATGAGTTCCAGCATTGCATCAAGACAAATGGCTGTCACACTCTGTTTTTCGACGGAGCCTCGAAAGGAAACCCCGGTCGGGCAGGTGCGGGAGGAGTTATCCTTGATCCCAAAGGAAATAAAGTGAAAGACTATGCATGGGGTCTTGGAAGGAGAACCAACAATGAAGCTAAGTGGCTCGCTTTGCTCAAAGGATTGGAAATAGCTAGAAAAGATCAAATCAAGGATTTAATGGTCATGGGAGATTCAATGCTGGTAATCTGTGAAGCAAGAAATTTGTCCAAAAACCGCAAAGATCCAGCCTCTAAGCTTCATCATATTTTCAATCTCATCGTCAAAGATTTCAACATCATCAATTTTCTTCATGTATTGAGGAACAACAACCATCATGATGATCTCATGGCCAATAAAGGGGCAGGTATGGATTGTGGAATCTCGACCAGTAATGGTCAAGATATTGGCATAAATTGGGTGCCTTGACCCTCCGGGTATTACGATAGCTCCACTCAGTCAAGGAGCTAGGTGGATGAAATTTAAAGCTAGCTGTTGGCAATCTGCATGTTGTATTTGTCAATTGAGTATATTCACGTTGCATAGCAACAAAAATTTAAAGCTTCAATTAGTAATCCACTTCAGCATTTGGGCTAAATTTGGGCCAATTACTAGTGCTAAGAAATCAACTACGTATGGATGTTGGACAGAGGAAGCATTTCAATATCTATAAAGCAGGACGAGTTCAAGCATCAGATCTATCGACTTGTTGGAAATAGGCAGAGGTGGGATCAGGCAGCAGGCCATCGATGGACACAGTTTTCAATTTCCAACTCAACATTAATTAATATTTGGCTTCAAATTAAAAATAAATAAAAATTGCTTATGGAGAATTCTGGATTCAATAAAAAATTAAGTTTGACAATCCCGAGAGTATTGTTGAGTTGACGAGCGTTTCTTGGCAAGTTTGACAATTCCGAGTGTGATGCAGATCGATGTTTCTTTGTAATTTGAAGTTTCGGAGTAGTAATGTCTTCAAAGACTGAAAAGAGCAGAGCTTCTTAGGACAGCTCTCAGCTATAGGGGACAGTCTCCTATTTCATTTTGTAACCTTGTTCTTCTTTTTTATAAAAGCTTATTAACCGTTATTGTTAAAAAAAAACAATGAAACTCATTATTTAACTTAAACAAATGAACATGTGCATTCTATAAAAACACTCTTATTATTTTTTATTGTATTTTATTACTTTAAATATTGTTTTCCTGTTCTTATGAAATAAAAGTTACCAACAATGAAACTCACTATTTACATGTAAGAACTCAAACAAATGAACGTCTGCATTCTATAAAAAGACTTTTATTATTTTTTTAATTGTACTTTTATTACTTTATATATTGTTCTCTTGTTCTTATGAAATAAAAGTAAAAAGGAATTTAATAGAGAAAACATTTAAAAAAAAGAATACAAAGAAAGAAGGCATAAGATATTTACACACGAGAGCGTGAATAAAAAAAACAAAGACAAGAGCATAAATAGCAGGGCATGGTAACATTTACATATGTATAAGATTACAACTACCAGTTAAGAATAAGACGTCATGAACTTAATGCACGGGGTTTTTTTTTTCACAGAAAAATATAACTTACTATTAATATGCGAAATAGTAAAATATGTCCAGCTGTCAGTCCATAACAAAGTCATAATAGAGCTATCAGAAGTAGCCCCCAGAACATTCCGGTTACATCACCATAATGTATCAATATATCAAGCAGAAAATGTCTAAAAAGTGCCACAACACCCAAATATCTCCCATAAGACAAATCTCTATGCGACCAACATCATAACAGAAAACATCATCAAAACTACATAAGAGTCATATAGAGTCCAATATATAAATAACACACATATGCCAAACATCCGAGGCATCCCTAGCAGATAAATAGATGCCAAAATCGGAGTGTAATACAAAGATTACAACCGATCAGTGCAAAACGGAGTAGCACCTGCAAGTGGATGATATAAAGGCCGCAAAAATATGATAGTATATAGCAATGTCCAACAAGTAATTGGACTCAGCAGTTTTTAAGAATCTGCACAAGGAACTGAAAGTCATATAAGTATTACATGCCGCATATACCAGAATGAAAAATATAAAAGATCAAACAAAAATGACAACAATCTCATGTCCAATGTAACAGCTGAGAACCATGTGAAAAAAGTAGATCATCTCGCCATTCCTGCCACATGATGATCCCATTCAGAGAGTTAAGAGCCCTCTTAGAGAGCATATCCGCCTCCAGATTCACCTCTCTATAGATATGTTCGAAGTGAATGTGCTCAAATTCAAGAATGAGCTTACGAGCTGCCTCCAGCCAATGATTGAGCAGAAGCACATTCAGGGGAGAAGTGCCCTATGCCCAAGAGATAATAGCCTGCGAATCACCAAAAATAACAAGAGAAGAAATCTTCCTTTGTCGGGCACAAAACAGAATGAGCTAAAGTGCACAAACCTCGCTTCTAGTATTAGATCCAGTTCCCAGATTTAGCCAAAAGTGAAACGAGATAGTGTTGGTGATGTGGATTGTTGCGCCGGCTCCCCCAATGCCATTCTGGAACACAGTGGCCCCGTCAAAGAATCCACAGGGAAAAACCAAGATTGGAGGAGCCAATCTGTTTTTCAATGACCGAGTCTTCATGCCAATACCCGCACCATAAGAAGTAATGTATTCCTTGTGTGCAACTATGATCTTATAGAACTTAATGCATGGGTTATGCAAATGAAGAACATATATACGACTTACTCATTTAATAAGAAACGAAAATAATAAAAAAATTCATAGTTTTGAATACATCCAAACAAAAGAAATAAAGCTAAATGTATGAGGAAATGAACTAAATGTTGGAGGAAATGTCCTTGCTTAAAAAAAACTAAGTCACTACAATGAGTTTAAATGAATGTGAATATCAAGGAAACCTACTAAGAGATCTTTGTATACATTGTAAAAGGTAAACCAAGTGATGTAAATTTTCTGAGTTTGCAGCTTGCTGGTTTATGTTAATGTTTCAGTGGTTTTCATTCCCAGCCAGTTTTGCATAGGCTGGAAACTACTTATGAAAAATTCTTCAACAATTAAACACGCTGTAAAATCATACTAACAGGCAGAAATTAAAATTTTAACATGCACACCATAAAAATGTGACTCATAAATTTTTGGCAACTGTGCCCTGGAAAAACCCCCACGGGAAAACCAGTAAGAGAGAGAGAGAGTTTATTATTTCTTCAGTAAATCTCAGTACATAAATTTTACAGCAGAAATGTACTTATCTCCACCATGAAATTTCACCCATAAAATTATCTCGAAATGAGTGCCAAACTGTTGCCTCGATTTTTGTGCTTGAGTGTTGCCTCGAAATCTGTGCCAAACACTGTCTCAAATTCTGTGCCAACCTGCCTTGATTTCTGTGCCTACTTCTGTCTTGATTTTAGTGCCAACTTTTGCCTCGATTTCTATGCCAAAGGACAGTCCCATAATCTGTGCAAAAATAGTCTTGTTTTTCGTGCAGCAAGTACAGTCCGTATGGACTATACAGACCTAGGAAAAAGTGTAGAAATTATTCTGGAAAATCGTGCCCAGAATCAGCATAGAAACTCGAGCCCTTGTCTTGGGAAATGTGCCTAGCATTAATGCATTAAAAATCGTGCATGTCTCGGGATATGTGCCCAGTTGACTATCTCGGTTTCAGTGCCCAGAATCACGCTGATGTACTTTCCTCGATCACTGTGCCACTCATAAATGCTTCCATGAGCAGCCTCGAAATGTGTGTCCTCTCTTCAAGCTGAAAACTGGTGTCTCGATTTTCATGCCAATGATCTCCTCAAATGGCTACCTCGAAATTCGTGCTACCTCCATCTATGTCTCCTCTTTTCTCTCTTCACTCTAATCAGCAAAAAGTGAATTTCAAATGCCTCCCTCAAGCTTTTTGATCAAACCTTAGGGTTTCCCTAAATCCAATGGATGAGATTGACTTAGATCAATGGTTGAAATTAAATGCTCCATTTATTTTTCATAAATTATTAATTTCACTCACCCACTTAAATTTATCAAAAAGTGACTTTGAGTTTATAAAGTCTCATTAAGTGATTTTAATGTGAGGGTCACCCTTTTCCCCCTTTCTAAGTGGCTTAGGAAAATGTCACTTGAGGAACACTTCCCTAGGTACAAAAACTAACACTCCCTCTTACCGAGGAAGGTGTTCTGCACCACTCCCAACTTGTCTCTAAAGAAGACAAACTTGCCCCTCCCCAAAGATTTCGTCAGGATATCTGCTACCTGCTCATCAGTGGAAATATACTGCAACTCAACTGCTCCTCTCTGGATGTAGTCTCGGATGAAATGGTACCTGATCTCAATGTTCTTTGACCTGTCATGGAACACCGGATTCTCAGAGAGTTGAATGCAACTCTGATTGTCACAATAGATCACCGTAGGTCTAAACTCCTGATCAAATAAATCTACCAACAACTTGCGAAGCCACAGTGCCTCGCAAGTAGCTTGACTGGCTGCCATATACTCAGCCTCGACAGAACTCAATGCAACGGACTTTTGTTTCCGACTGAACCACAAAACTGCTGCCAAGCCCAAACTGAAAACAACAACCGAAAGTGCTCTTCCGATCCCTCACACAACCTGCCCAGTCTGAATCTGTGAAACCAACCAAGCTGACTCCACCCGAACCCTTGTAGTCCAAACCATGGTCCACTGTGCCTGCTAGGTATCTCAGCACATGTTTTGCGGCAATCCAATGTACACTCCTAGGCTCTACCATGAACTGGATAAGAGTGTTCACCACAAAACGCAAGTCTGGCCTTGTGTTGACCAGATACATCAATGATCCAACGAGCTGACGGTAAAGTGTAGGATCCACCAACTTACCCTCAGCATCATGAAGTTGCTTCCAGTTGGTGATCATAGGTGTAGACATCGGCCTACAATCCTCCATCTGAAATCTCCTCAGATTATCAACTGCATACTTCCCCTGTCCCAGGAAAATATGTCTAGGCTCCTGCCAAACCTCCATCCCCAAATAGTAATGCATCAGCCCTATATCAGTCATCTCATACTCAACTGCAAGGTCTATCTTGCAATGTGCAATGAGATGCTCCTCTCCAGTGATAAACAAGTCATCAACATATAACAGAAGAATGAGAGGATCTCCACCAACCACAATGTAGTAAAGGTTGCGATCAGCCTCACTCTTCTGAAAGCCCATCGAAGTCAAGTAAGCATCAATCCTGGAGTACCAATCTCTAGGAGCTTGCTTCAGTCCATACAAGGCTTTCCTCAGCCTGCACACATGAGAATCTCTCCCATGAATCTCGAATCCCTGTGGCTGCTCTAAGTACACCTCCTCCTGCAGAAGACCATTGAGAAATGCGGTCTTCACATCCATCTGGTGGATCTTCCAACCCATCTCTACTGCTATAGATATCACTACTCTGATGGAAGAATACCGAGCAACTGGCGCAAAAGTCTCATCATAGTCAACTCCCTCAACTTATGAAAACCCTCGAGCCACAAACCGAGCCTTGTACTTCTCCACATTGCCATATGCAGCATGCTTTATCTTGTAAAGCCACTTGGAAGTCACAACTGACTTCCCCTCTGGTATCGGCACTATCTCCCAAGCATGATTCTTCATGATGGAATGGTACTCTTCCATCATGGCATCTCTCCATACCTAATGCTGAGAAGCCTCCTCAAATGTGGATGGCTCAGAATCACGAAGAATCGCAACAAGAGCCATACCCAATCTGTCTGGCATCACTACTGTCCTGATCTCCTCCTGGGGTCTACCAAATGCCTCTGCCTCCTTCAAGGTGTCTTGAAGCCACTTAGGCTTCCTCTTCCTTGAAGGATCCTCCCATACTGTTCTATCCTCATCTGAGGAACTCCCAGAAGCAGAAGGTCCAACACCCCAAGGACCAGTGACTGATGAACCAGTCCTTGAAGAACCTGTAACCTGTGAACCTGAACCTATACCTATCCCTGAACTTGTCCCTGAAGTACCTGTCACCTGAACTACTAATCATGTAGAAGCTGTGCCTGTACTCTGTGATCTAGTCACTCCGGAAACCTGTGGACCTGAAACCTGTATCGAAGAAGCTTGTGTCAACTGAGGTGTGGGAGCTGGTGGCTCCCGTTGCTCTATCTCTCTTAACTTCCTGAAGGCTCTCTCCTCATCAAAATTCACCTCCCGCCTAACAACAACTCTCTTCTGGCTAGGAAGGTAAAGCCGATAGGCCTTCGAAGTCTCGTCATATCACATAAATATGCCTCTCTCTGCAGTGGGTTCAAACTTCGTCCTCTTCTCAGAAGGGACGTAAGAGTAAGTCAAAGAACTAAATATACGAAAGTGGCTCGGCTCAAGCTTCTTGCCTGTGTACATCTCCTCTGTAGTCTTCCTCCCCAAAGCACGGTGAGGACTCATATTTTGCAGATAAACTGCAGTACTGCATGCGTCTGCCTATAGAAAGAACGGTAATCCCTGATCATGAAGCATCGCTCTCGCTGCTCCCACAATCGACCTGTTCTTCCTCTTTGCTACTCCATTCTGCTCGGGAGTGTAGGGAACTGTCAGCTGTCTCTGTATACCCTCCTGTCTACAAAAAGCATCGAACTCCTTGGAGGTATACTCACCCCCATTTTCCGATCTCAACATCTTAATCTTCCTCCCTGCCTGCTTCTCCACGAGGGCTTTGAACCCTTAGAAGACACTCAATATTAAGGGTGGCTTCTTTCTCCTCAAGAAGTAGATCTAGGTCTTCTTGGAGTAGTCATCAATGAAGATGATGTAGTACTCAAAACCAGTCAAAGAAACCGATGACATAGGACCGCAAATATCAGCATGGATCAAGTCAAGCACTCCTGCTACTCTCGTGTCACTGCTTGTAAAAGCAGTCTTGGTGTACTTTCCCAAAGCACACCCCCTGCACACATCACTCTGCTTAGTGCTAAACTTGGGTAAACCTGTAACCATGCTCCTCAACAATCTTAGAGCTGGGTGATGTAGGTGGGCCATCCTCCGATTCCATAGCTCATATAGCTCACTACTGCTGTTGTGTGCTAGATCGTGTTGCGACTGAAACAAGAGCTTGTACAACTTTCCACATCTAACCCCAATGTCCATGGGGGTAGATACTCCTGTAGTCCTGGGAAATACCTGTACTCTCCTGTCTGAGAAACACACCCCAAGACCCCTGTCCCCAATGGTGGAAACTAACACAAGGTTCTTCTTCATCCCAGGGACATATAGCACATCCCCCAACTGCTCTAACAATGGTATCATCACCTAGTACAACCTCCACATTTGTACCTGTCTGAGATAGCTCGGAGAACAACTCTCGAGCACCAGTCATGTGGCTCGAGGCTCCGTTGTCAATGTACCAAGTATTAGTGGTGGATGGACTCGTATGATGGCCTGCCAACAATGAATGCTCCATCTCCATCTCCACATCGGTGCTGGTGGCTAAAGAGACTCTCTCTCTCTCTCTCAATCTGTCCAGCACATAGGGAAAACTCCGTCTGAAACCTGTCTCCAAAGTCATCAACCTCTGCTGAGGCTACAGTCTATTGTCCCTTCTTCTTATTCTTGTTTGGACACTGTGAAGCATAGTGCCCAAACGTCTGACAACCATAGCACTTGATTTTACTCAAGTCCTTCTTCTGCCCTGTCACATACCCCAATTTTGTGAAAATAATGTAATTATTTTATCATATTTCTAAGACATTATGTTAAATTTAATGCTTAGTAGAAATTGATGACTCAGCAGAGTCACTAGAAATGGAATGTAATTCTGAATATTTTATTATTAATAAATAAATTATGGAGACAACAGCATGGGAGAGCTGTTAAAAGAGGTTATTGGTCTAACTGGTGGAGGGAACTAGGTGGAAAGGCAAAAGACAAGTGGCAGCATCCTCAAACACTTCCTAAGTTGCAGGTGGCAACTTCCCTATATTTTGGGGTCATGATTCCCCAAGAAAGTGGAATCTGAGCAGGTGGCTCATTAATGACAGTTAACCCAACTAAGACCTAGGTAATCTTTTAAATAGTACTCAATGAACTGAGCTGGGGGTTCAACATAGTTCTGGAGGGAGAATACATTCAGGTGAATGTTATTCAGGATTCCCATTGAGGAAGAGGGAAAAACAGTAAGGAAGTGTTTTGAGATAGGAAGCTGCAGTAACTTGGTTCCAGTTTAGCAGTTTGGCTGAGTGAATTGTTTTGTTGCACCTAGTTCCAGCCAGGGAGACCAGAGCAAGCTCGGGGGTCCTGAGAAGTGCTGTCTGGGCACTCTCCAGGAATTGGTAGGGAGGAATAGCCTCCCACTGCTGTTGTTGTCCACAGTTTTGAAACAGGTTCTGCTACTTACTCCTGTTTGTTTATTAAGAATAAATGAATGCATGTTATGTTTATCGTCATTATGTCTGAGTATTAATTACTTCAGTAAGAAATTTTCAATCCCTGGATATCAGTAGAAGATTTAATAATAGTTACTGTGCTAAGATTTCCTTTATGTTATTATCTTACGGATAAATATTTACAATGCATAATAAACAGTAGTAATACTGTAAATAATAGTAATTGTTGTATTTGTTAAACTCAGTTTATTTATACCAACACAAAGAAAAATAGATACGTAGGGTTTAAGGGTACAAGGTATTTTGTTTCTCTGGTATTACAACTCATTAAATAACCATAGGAACTGTAATAAATATAGTCATTCAAATCACAGTATTTATACTAATTATCAATGCCTTTCAGTTTTATTACAATTAATGCTAGAAACAACTTCTGCAATGATTAACTATCAAACCAAACAATGATACATAAAACCTGATAGAATATCGACACATGCATCTGACTACAGTTAACAAAATACATGGTCTAAACACAGGTGAGATAACAGCACCAAAAAAAAATAGCTCGACATCGAGTTTATTGTATCAACAGAGTCATGAATCGAACCACAGAACTGTTTCTTTTTATCTGTAGCTGATCTATCGAGCTCAAACAACTTTGTATTATCGTTTCTTCTTCCATTTTTTTAAATCTTAAAATAACAGCAGAGTCGAATTCGTAACCACAGGCGAAGCAACTAAACCAAACCATGACTATGGAGTTCGATTACCATTTTCTAGGATTCACAAATCCTACTGTATTACTATTATCCGAACTTTAACCAAACACGATAGACCAAGCAACGGGACAGAGTCCAAACTGTAACTTTTAAACTATTTTAAAACCCTATCATTTTTTTAGGTTTTATTATTAATATAAACGCTAGGGTATTGGTCCAGGTTTCCATCTACGGTTTTTACAACCAAAGCCACAGCAGAACAGAAGGTTATTTCACTATCGAATTTCCCTTTTAAAATCTTTCTTTTGTTTTCCCGAACTAACAACCATAAAACATTATATCTACAGGACCATCTTTTAACGAAATGCACTACTGTGCTTTCGGAGTATACCCTGGTATGCTAGACGTTGCAGGCATATAAATATTGAAGAATTTTTACAACGACTTACCATCAGCCGTAGCTCCTTTTCAACCCTTATTAGAATGTTAAACATAGAATTTATTCGGGTATGCTTTACAAACAATCAACGGAGCAAGAATGCATTTTCATATGTATATTAAACCAACCGGTGAGAATCCCCAACTTGACAGAGTTATCAATACATTAATAGCCTACAACTGTAAAATTTAATTGAACCCTATCGTTATCTTCTAGCACACAAAACAGAATGCTGAGAAATAAGACCGTGTTATCACCTACAGCCGAGTTATCTTATTCTCTGAAAGTGTTTTAGAAACATAAAACTTTCCTTCTACTGTTTATAGTATCAATTTAAAAGAGACGCAGTCTTTATACAAGCCATCTTACAGGTAATTTTTCATTATATTCTAACTTCCACAGAACTGGGTGAAATTACCCTAATCTTTCCAAAAATTACAGTGACAAACAAAACCCCAAGGCCGTCACGCCAGATTAAGCCACCGCAAGTTCCTTTATACATTAACTCTTATATAAACCCTAACTATTGTAAGAAAACAAATACATTACATATGACCGCAATCATATAATACCACACCCATCATAGGGTCAATCATGTTCATAAACGCGATAACAAACAGTCACAAAGGTGGTCTTCCCAGACCCAACCCTAACCATCCAAACCATCAAAGGGAGAAACAGCCATGGTATAACCAGGCTTACCCGGTAGGAGCCCAGCGCCAGAGGTTGAGCCTCGTACACCTTCAGGAGAAATCAACGCCTGCACAGCACAAGTTAACGAGTTAGTTGCCAACTTGTATTAAAATAAACAATCCCTTTTTAAACTGAAATTCATGAAACAAATGTTATTGCATACCAGCGATTTTTGGAGGAAGCAAAAACCCTGTGAATAACCCTGTAGCCATGAGTTGAACTAAGTAGAAAACCCCACTCTGATCACCTGAAGAATGGGCTAGGAAACTCCAAGATTTCTCTCCACAATGGAAGTCGTGACCAGGAAACATTCAGAACGATACCCTCACGCTATGGATAGACTAGTATTGGAAGCACGAATTTAAACCCCAGGACATAACCACTTCATAGATACCGACAACAGGAATACCCTGACTCTAAATCAACACAAGTGATAAGTATGAGGGCTGGGAGAAGCATGCGAACTGATAGCCATCAGTAACAGCAGAAAGATAACCCTAGATGCCCAATAAACTTAGAGAACGCCATTAGCAGAGTTACTGACTCACAAACAACACGAGGGACATACTTCATGACTGTAGCAACCGGAGAAGCTACAACTTACAGTGCCACGACGAGAAACTCAGACCAGAAGGGTTTTTCTCAGGCAACCGAGCCCAAAGGTAGAGGGAATGACCAAGTAGGGTTTCGGACAAATCATTTATATCATCAATACAAGGACGAGAACTAGCCACGTATCCTTTAAAATTTTTAACTTGCCATGGGTCGACTTTCCAAAGTCCAAGTTGTATTTCGAATTATTGCTTCTCAAATTTAAATCATCGTATGGATAAATTTAATCATAGTAGGGATATTCCCCTATGATCGAGACACTATCATTTAGCCATCATAATGCATGTTAGAACCTTGCCATCGAAGCTTCCTAGAGGACATAAACCTTGCCCTACAAACAAATAGAATTTTGTATAGTCAATATTGTTAAAAAGTTCTACGAGGATTCATAAGTTTGTGTAGAATTACAATGTTATCATGGGTGAAATATTTAACTATATATTTTATCCATAAAGGCTTTAAGAGCATAATTCTTATATCATCACTTAAACAATCAAACATTAGGACAACACCTAGAACTCTTGTAATGTATGGAGACAGTCAGGACTTATTAGTCCATACAAATGGACGTTGTCCAAAAACTCAGTCACAAAGTATTCTAGCCATAGAAAAGGCAAATAGTATGATAAAAGTTATTTGGAGAACAATGTAATGAAAACTATAAATGGTTAGAACAATATATCACTATCTTATCTTAACCCCAGTCTCAAGAGAAGAGACAAAGGTTACATCCATCTGTGGAACATGTAACTAGCAGAACATTAAACAATGCTAGCATTAAGTAATGTATACGAGGAATTATTCCAGATCCTTTATAAGAGGAAAGGTAAATGATACAGTTTCAATAAGACAATTAAAAATGGTATGAATAACATGATCCAATGACTTTATACAGCACTAAATAAGAGACATTGTTACAGCGCAATGATAATATCAAAGAGACAATACTTCTTAGGGATGTTTATCTCATTTTGATTCAGAACAATAGTTATCACATTTTCATGTAAATTATCAACCCTCTATCAAGCAAGATTTCATGAATATAACAGGAAGGGAATTCTACCTTCTTACACTTGACAACCTGTTAAGAATATTTAGACCTTTACTGAGCAATATGGTACAGTTAAAGGAATTTTTTTTATGCTTTTAAAAGTCATTGACAACGATCCATACTTTACCTGTATACCTGTAGAAAAAGGACGGATTATGCATTAGCTCGAAAGCTAAGGAAGCCCAGTCGACTATGGAAATTTCTCCCCTTGAGGTTAGAGAACAGAAGACAATCAATAACTGCAATTAAAAACTCACATTAAAATATAATTACAATAACAGATCATTTAGACAAAATTATGATCACTTAACTAAATCAAACAGATCAAGGAATGCAATAAATAACATTTATTGCTATCTTAAAATTTTTAAATTTTACGAAAATTTTGGGTTTTGACATGCCCACCCTGTTGTTGCTGCTTGGCCCCACCCTTCTTGGGACCCTTCTTCTTCTTCCCCTTTGCTGTCAAAACCACGTTTTCCTCATCTACCCCACTCTGTGATGAACTGCCCTGTACGAGACCTCTCATGGTCTCCTCCTGCATAAAGTCATCCCAAGGTCTCTCCCAAGAAGGTAGGTTCTCTCTACCCACTATGGCCTGCACAAATGCACCCCAGGGCTTTGAAGCCCCTTTCACTGATGTACGTACAATCTCAGTAGCAGATACCAACTCCCCAATTGCTGCCAGTTCATCTCGAACTGCATATATCCTGGCGAGGTATATTGTCACTCCCTCTCCGCTATTCATCTTTATACTCTTGAGTTTCTCTTTGAGAACCATCTTCCGGTTCTCATTGGTACTCTCATACAAACTGGTCAAAGCAGTTCACATCAAGTGTGCCCTAGCCTTGCCTGAAATGTGAGGGATTATGTAGTCTTTAACTGCATCAAGGATTATCCTCCTAGCCTTACAGTCCTTCTTGTTGAAGGTTGATAGTGCTGCTGCATCTGTAGTAGCGGGAATCTGAACGGGGTTTGTTGTAGTATTCTTAACCACTTCCTCCCATAGTTCATTCTCCTCTAATATCAGCAAAATTCTGGCCTTCCATGTCACAAATTTCACTGTTCCATTCAGACTATCATCCAACCTAAGTCCTGTAGCCATCTTTCAGCCGACCCAACAAAGTGTTGCTCACTAACAGAAGAAAATTTATGAATTTATTGAGTTCTGGAAATTTCTGTGTGTTTGCAAAATTATCACTGTTTTTTGCCCCCAAGCTCTGATACCATGTAAATTTTCTGAGTTTGCAGCTTGCCGGTTTATGTTAATGTTTTAGTGGTTTTCATTCCCAGCCAGTTTTGCATAGGCTGGAAACTACTTATGAAAAATTCTTCAACAATTAAACACGCTGTAAAATCATACTAACAGGCAGAAATTAAAATTTTAACATGCACACCATAAAAATGTGACTCATAAATTTTTGGCAACTGTACCCTGGAAAAACCCCCACGGGGAATTCCAGTAAGAGAGAGAGAGAGTTTATTATTTCTTCAGTAACTCTTAGTACATAAATTTTACAGCAGAAATGTACTTATCTCCACCATGAAATTTCACCCAGAAAATTATCTCGAAATGAGTGCCAAACTGCTGCCTCGATTTCTGTGCTTGAGTGTTGCCTCGAAATATGTGCCAAACACTGTCTCGAATTCTGTGCCAACCTACCTCGATTTCTGTGCCTACTTCTGTCTCGATTTCAGTGCCAACTTTTGCCTCGGTTTCTGTGCCAAAGGATAGTCCCGAAATCTGTGCAAAAAAAGTCTTGAAAATCATGCAGCAAGTACAGTCCGTATGGACCTAGGAAAAGTGCAGAAATTATTATGGAGAACCGTGCCCAGAATCAACATAGAAACTTGTTCCCTTGTCTTGGGAAATGTGCCCAGCATTAATGCATTGAAAACCGTGCCTATCTCGAGATATGTGCCCAGCTGACTATCTCGGTTTCAGTGCCCAGAATCACGCTGCTGTACTTTCCTCGATTACTGTGCCACTCATAAATGTTTCCACGAGCAGCCTCGAAATGTGTGCCCTCTCTTCAAGCTGAAAACTGGTGTCTTGATTTTCATGCCAATGATCTCCTCAAATGGGTGCCTCGAAATTCATGCTACCTCCAGCTATGTCTCCTCTCTTCTCTCTTCACTCTAATAAGCAAAAAGTGAATGTCAAATGCCTCCCTCAAGCTTTTTGATCAAACCCTAGGGTTTCCCTAAATCCAATGGATGAGATTGACTTAGATCAATGGTTGAAATTAAATGCTCCATTTACTTCTCATAAATTATTAATTTCTCTCACCCACTTCAATTGATCAAAAAGTGACTTCGAGTTTATAAAGTCTCATTAAGTGATTTTAATGTGAGGGTCACCCTTTTCCCCCTTTCTAAGTGACTTAGGCAAATGCCACTTGGGGAACACTTCCCTAGGTACAAAAACTAACAAGTGAAGGGCTACTTTTTTAATAAATGAGCAAGACATTTGTACAAATTGCTTGCCACGTTGAGGACATGCAGTTCGTTGGTTCGCCACCTTTAACAAATGCTACGAACATAAAATAAGATAATAATTAAATAATTAATAATTAGGTTAACTAAAGTTAGGTTATGAAATGAGGCGTCTCCTCAACATCAAATGCCCGAGCCATATTTAAGGCAGGCTTAACATTGTAACATACCATCCATTTTATCAATCATTTTATCATATATATTTTTATATTCAATTATGTGAAGTCGGATTCGCTTCTCAATGGAGACAACCGGATTCGGTTGTGGCATTTGGTATCAGAGCCAACCGTTCTCGGCCCTGCTGATTCTGGCTTTTAGCCATCCATCTTGGAGCTTCTCCAAATCCGGCTTTTAGCCATAAGTGTCAGAGTTTCTCTGAATCGGATTTTTGACCTCCACTCCAATCCAACTCTCATCTCCTCCATTCTCCATTTCCCACATACATTGCCCCGCGCATTCTCCCTGTGTGCCCTACCTCCCATCCCCTCCTGCGCGTGCCCCCACTCCTCATCCACAGTCCTCACTCCACTCCATCTCACCACGCCTGTGTCCTCCACCACCCTGCACTGCTCCACTCCCGCCTGCGTAGCTGCCACCACCTGCGTCTTCCCTCGTCTCCACGCTTTCCCCATCTAGCCGCTCCTTACTGCCCCACTCCACTCCATCTCTAGCATCCACCACTCTATCGCCGTCACCCCTCCTCTCTGCCTGCGCTCCTCTTCACACCAACGTCGTCCCTCCCCCACTGCTTCCTCACCATGCCCTCGCCCTGCATCCTTCCCCCACATCCCCACACTCCATCTCCCTCCCACACTACCTGCGCCCTCCCATTGCTGCACCGTCCCTCCCTCTCCACTCTTCCACCGCCGCCTTCCACCACCTGCTCTCTCGCCCATCCTCCCTGGCTCCCACCATCCATCAAAACCCTAAAAAAGAAAAAAACAATTAAATTAAATATTAAACGATATAATAATAATTTATTATAAAAAAAGGTATTTTTTTTTTTCAAAAAGAAAAAAGCGTAATTTCATTCATCATATTGAGATCAAAATTACATTTGAGGTTCACTGTATCAGTGTGATATCCAGATCCTATGTAGCATAGGGTTCTTTGATGAGATTGTTACGTCTACTTTCAAAATACTTGATGATAATATCCTTTCTGTTTTCAATAACAAAATAGTGACAGTTCTGTCCCTGCGGACGTAATTCTGTTATCATATCAATTTGTTTTCTGTAAAAATAAATATATAGAGAGATTACATTAAAATGAGTTCTTTCCCAGCAAAAGGTAGTGCAAGTAAAACATCTCAATCCACGAACGGTCTGTGATAAAACTCATAAGACTGTTCATCTCTGACTTCCTTCACTTTCCAAATGCCATAGTCAAAGAGCAGCCCCTCCTTGGACGCCTGGTCCGCTTCCCGGTTAATTTCCCTGTACACATGCCGGCAGGTAAGGTTGTCAAATGATAATATGACATTTTGTACAGTTGTAAGTAAATTTGTGAGTCTGATATTTCTGCATGCTTGAGTCTGCTTGATCCAATTGATAACATTCATCGAGTCCCCATAGACCGTCAACTGCTTGATACCCTTTTCTATGGCAAAGATAAGAAGAAGTTTTATACTCATCAGTTCCGCATAGTTATTTGTACCCACCCCCAGCCCCATGGTAAGCATGAAGTAATGAGAGTCTGACAGAAATAATAAAGCTCCTCCTCCGCAAATTTCATTTTGAGCTGCTCTGTCAAAGAAGCCCCAAGGATGAGATTTATCAAGATCAAGTGCCAAATCCCTATTCTGATAAGCCGCTCTCACATGTACTGGAATTGATTTATAGATGCCCACTGCTTGGGCATTGGTAAGTTCAGGAAGAGAAGATCTGTCTTGAAAAATAGCCCCATTCCTAGCCAACCAGATCCCCCATATCACTATCAGAGGTAAAGCTTTCAGATTCAATTTAGGGACATTTCTCCACCATCTCTCCCACGCACTATTCACAGAGTTGCCCTCCCATCTCAAATCCAGTCCAAACTGTCGCGAGCATTCTTTCCAAACTGCAATCGCGTAAGGGCATGTAATGAAGAGGTGAGATATCGATTCCAGATTCATTTTGCACAGTACACACCAGCCAGGGCCCTGAAAAGATCTTTTTTGTAAATTGTCCCAAGAGGGAACCCTGTTTTCAAGTGCACACCACATAAACACCCTTGATTTAGGAGGACATTTAAGCTTCCACAGAGGTTTCCACCACCAAACCTCCTCCCTTATACCATCCTCCGCACTCAATTTTTGATACCCCGCCTTAGGTGTATACTTCCCTTCCGGATCTGACTCCCAAATCAAGACATCTTCCTGATCCGACAGCTGGATGCGAGCATTATGAAGACCTCTGATATATAACTCCAAAAAACCTGCTTCTGGTTCTACCAACCCCAGCATATCAGCGCTCTTCCAGTGTTGAAACCACGGATCCCTGGTCTCAGATCTACTAACTGATTAAGTGTTGTAATCCCCCTGATGGCCAGGGCATGTACCACCCCCACGGGCAGGTTATGATGATGTTCACTACCCAACCAGGGGTCCCTGCCGACCCGAACCTTTTCCCCATTTCCCACATCCCAGACCAGATCTGACTCAATCAAAGAAAAAGGTCTTACCACCGCCTTCCAGATAACCGACCCCCCGGAGTGTGACTTTCCCGGTCTCCTAATCCACTCCTCCAAGCTTTCATTGGGAATGTATTTCTGTTTTATAACCCTCGTCCATAAGCTAGTGGTTTTTATCATTCTCCACCCTCCCTTTGCAGCCAGGGCTTTAGCAAACAGGAAGATGTTTTTAAGTCCCCATCCCCCCAGCCCTTTAGGTAAAGCTATCCTTTTCCAGCTTACCCATGGCGTCACATGAACTTCCTTTGTTCCACTCCAAAGAAATCTGAAGCAAACTCGTCTGATTTGTTCCAGAATCCCTTTGGGGATCCAAGAGAGAGACATCCAATAAACAGGAATGGCCTCCAAAACTGCCTTCACCAGAACCAATCTCCCTGCTCTCGACAACCACCTATGACTCCAAACCTGTAACCTTTTCTCCACCTTGCCAATCAGCCACCTCCAATCCTTTTTCACATATTAGTTTGCTTTTAAAGAGAACCCGAGATACTTGAGACCCGCATCAATGTTAGAAAAGTGAAGGGGAAAAATTGTAGAATTTCAAGCTCTTCTTCTGGTCGCAACAGGTTAGTAGTAACAGTTGATTTTTCAGCATTTATCTCCATCCCCGTTGCTTTTGAAAAGAGATCCAGTATTTCCTTCAAAGCTCGATTTTCCCTCCTTTCTCCAGAGCAGAAAATCAGGACATCGTCCACAAAAAGCAAATGTGTAATTGCAAGTTGATCACCTATAAGGATTCCAGAAAACCGACCTATCCTCTTGGCCTCAAGGATAGCCCTGCTTAAACCTTCAGCCACCAGCAGAAAAAGGAGAGGTGAAAGAGGGAATCCTTGACGGAGTCCTCTTTCAGCATGAAAAAAAGGAGTGGCCGCCCCATTAATCAGCACAGAAAAGGAGACAGTAGTTATGCAAGACATAATCCATCTTATAAAGTTTATTCCAAACCCCAGATGAGTTAAAAGCAGACGAATGTAGATCCAGCTCACCTTATCATATGCCTTTGAGAGATCAATTTTCAGAATCGCTCCTTTGATATTCCTGGTCTTCAAACTGTGCATCCCTTCCTGTGCCACACCTATTGCCTCATGAATCTGGCGCCCTTCCAGGAACCCAAATTGTTCAGCAGAGATATGCTCCGAAAGGATGACTTTTAATCTGCGAGCAATCACTTTCGAAACAATCTTGTAGATGCAGTTACATAAAGAAATGGGTCTGAACTCATGGAGGGAGGCCGGATTATCCGTCTTTGGAATGAGGGCTATGAAAGTCGAATTAAAGCTGGCTGGAATCCTTCCTGTAGTACGAGAATCTTCTATAACTTGAATAAGATCCACCCCCAGCACCTCATACAGATCCAAAAAGAACTCTATCGACCACCCATCCGGGCCTGGGCTTTTATCTTTTTGGAAGCTTCCCAAAACTTCCTTTAATTCTTCTTCATTCACTGACCGCATCAGCCTCCTATTATCCACCTCCTCAGCAAACCTCGGAAACATCTGTGCAACCTTGATAACTTCAGCAATGGAAGCCTGTGCTGGTGCCCGAAACAGTGCTTCAAAATGAGAAACCCCACATCTAGCTTTCCCATTAAAATCCAGGTGTTCAATCCCCTCCTCATCTTTCAAACACCAGATAGTGTTTACAGCCTTTCTCCCCCTAGAAAATGCATGAAAGAATTTTGTGTTTTCATCCCCACACTCAAGCCAGGTCGCACGACTCTTGAGTCTCCAAGCTTCTTCCTTTTCAAGCAACAATGAATTTCTCCTACTTTCCAACCTGACCAAACCATCTTTTGATTCCACCGTTTGCAGACCCCCACCATCCCCATCATATATCTGTTCAAGTTCAGCCTCAATTTCCTTCAATTCAGCATCCTCCCTCCGACATTTGGCAATAGCCCAATCCTTGACCGCCCCTTTGATCCTTTTGATATTCTCAGCAAATTGAAAGGCCGCTGTGCAAACTTGATTTTCATCAAAAGGCCTCCAGAGATCTTGAATCAGGACCTTGAAAGAATCATCTTTTAACCAGCATTTATTGAACTTTAGTGGACTGGGTGGATTGTTTGGCCCTTTTTTGATCTCAAAAAAGATGGGGAAATGGTCCGAGTTTCCACCACATCCCACCCATTGTCTCACCAAAAAGAACCTATCCACCAGCTGTTCCGCCACCAGAAACCTGTCCAGTCTTTTTGCAACCCTAGCTTCCCCACCCCTGTTATTCCTCCAAGTAGGCTTCAGTTTAATGGGCGCTATATCCAGCAGGTTTTTTTCTACCAGCTTCTGAAGGAAGTACCCCGCCTAAGGATCCACTTGTGCATGTGGCCCCCAAATTTCAGCCTGCCCCAGGGTGAAATTGAAATCTCCCCCAACCACAACCGAGGCACCTCCAAAGAATGGTTCCTGAAGGATAGCATCCCAGAAAGGTTCTCTATTTGCATAAGGCCCATAAACATTGATCACAGTGATATTAGATCCCAGATCAGCTGACAATAGCTCAACACCCAGAACAGATTCCATACCCCAAGAATTAATGAGTTTGGCCACATTCACTTTCCAACCCACAACCAACCCTCCCGACCAACCCTTTGCATCCAGAGTCACAAAAGACCAACCAGGCAACCAACTTTCCAATCGTTCCTTGATAACATCTCCTAACCCTAAAGTCTCTTGTAGCAGAATCACATCAGGATGTTCAAGAGTAAGCACCCTTATGAAGGCTGATTTTTTGTTTGGCCCAGCCAGACCCCGACAATTGAAGGACATAATCTTCATTACTTAACACATTTCCGGGCTTTCACCGCTCTAAGTGCCCTTTCTATAGAGAGTTGTTTCCCCTCCCGAAGATCATTCTTGGCCCTGGACTGGGCTTTAGAGAAATGTGAGATTCTGCCACGGCCCCTCCGGACCGGAGCCTGATCTTTCCCTAACCCCCCTCCGGACTTCTTTGTACAGGACCTAAGAAAGTATCCCGATTCAGTGGTCTCAGGGGACGAGTAGCCCCGATCCTCCACCTCTATTCCAGGATCTGGCTCCAATAAAAATGGATCCACTTCAGTTAAGAGGGCAGCAGCACCAGAGCAATCATAAGTTGTTCCAGACATAACCAACTCCGAGGAAGACAAAACCCCACCCCGCCCTTCCACCGAAGGCAAGCAGACATCTTCAGGGGAACCCGATAAGTTTAAATTTTTTAACCCTTCCACCCAATCAAGACCGACCAATGTACATTGATTCAGCATTAAATTGAAAGAGGGGGAGAGAGTAAAAGTAGTAATACCCGGGATAGAAGGCCCCGGAGGAACAACTTCTTCCACAGAAGCAGTGTGATCATCTTCGCCTGATGAAATCATAGTAGTAACCTCGCGAACAGCCGGTTCCGCCACCGAAGCTTGACCAATGGGCTCCAAAACAACACGATCAATCGGTTCCACCTCTGAATCATGACCAGTGGGCTCCGAATCCTCCGAAATCCTTTCACTTTCAGAGGCTTCTGTCATCGGCATGGGGTCTGTGGAATCCGGATCCTTTGGTTCTCCCTCCGTGTCCCCCTTGAGGCCTCTCCTTTTACCCCCATTTAGAGTGCGAACCGGAAGACGGCACTCCGAGGCAGGATGACCATAACCGTGACATCGTCTGCAACGGAATGGCACATTTTCATAATCCAGCATCTGAGTGATAGGAACCGGTCCCCATTCCAAGATGATATTTTCAGGAAGACCCTCACGAATGTTCATCTCCACCATAATGCGAGCCACCTGCTTATAATGAGTCTCGAAATAAGAAAGGTCTGCTTCCAGAAAAGTCCCCAGAATGTCGCCAATGCGCCTGAAGTGATAAGGATCCCAGAAGTGACGCGGCAGACCAGGGAGCCGAACCCAGATAGGGATACTGTCGACTCTCTCCCGACTTGCATCAAAGAGTGGATGCCATGGTTTTAATAGCACTGGCGTGCGGTTCATATGCCAATTTTTGTTCAGGATGACTCGCAAATCTTGTTCGGAATTTAGAACCACCGCGAACCACTCGCGCATCAGCATCTCTACCGCCGGTTCGTAACCCAGAAGTTCGCTCCAATTCTCCGCCACCCAGTCCTTCATAGTTTTGTAAGAAAAATTCCTGCCCAAAACTCTACCCACCAGAGACATTTGAGACATTTCAAGAACACTTTCCCATGCAACATCCACCCCCACCGCATAAACCCCGTCTGCTCTGGATTTTACCCAACTCCGCTTTCGCCGTTTAGAAGGCCCTCTGATATTTTCCCCAATAGGGTTTTCGACCACCCCCTTCAGAGATCCGTCAGAAGAAAAATCCTTTGCAAGACCCCTATGTTCAGATTCATCCAGCAACACCCTCTGCTCCTCCTCTGCACCTTCCCCTCCCGCTCCACAAACTTGAGCCACCTGCCTGGCCACTCCCTCCTCCGCAACAGCCTCAAAACCTGGCACCTCCACAAAACCCTTGTCCACAGTAGTAACCGGAAACCCAAGATTCCGGGAAAAAAATTCCCCCGCCTCCCTCCAGCTAGGACTGCCCCACAGATCTACCTGGAGCCCCTCCCCCTCCACTGAGAACTCCTTTACAGGGCCATGTGGGGAAAGCGATAGAAGATCTGAAGGTGAGAACGCATCAGCCGGTCTCAACTGCCCAAAACCGGTCACATTCAAACCTTGAGGCCCCGACCTCGGGATGGCCTCCAAACCCTCCAGCATTCCTCCAGCTGGCACTCCCCAAACATCATGAACCTCCATCGGTTCGCTGGAGTAGGCCACTAATTCCTCCATCCCCACCGCAGGATCCATCCTGACACCAACAACCCTAATGTAACAGGCACCGATCTGCAACAAACCCCAACCACGACTTGTCAGAAGCCCTAAACACAAAACCGGATGAGAATCCACCAAGCAGCTCGCCGTGAGGATAAGAAGATGGCTGCAAATGGTCCCCAGCTTCCATGATGAGATTGACAGGGGGCCGTACAGTCAGAGAGGCCCACCCCCTGTCAAACCCGATGGCCCTGCTCTCTCACGAGTCCTCCCATCCTCCTCCATGTAATAAGCATTCAACTTGGCATAAAAAAAGAAGAAGGTATATATATTAATAATAATAATATTATTAATTTTTAATAATAATAATTATTATCAAAAAATAAAAATAAAAATAGAAATCAAGAAAAAGACAAAATCAAAGAAGACAAATCGAAGAAAAAGACGAGTGAAGATCTAGCAAAAGACTATCCATCATTGGATAAGTCAAGTCAAAGAAAGACGACCAAGTTTAAGAAAGACTCATCAAAGAAATCAAAGAAGATCATTCCACCGTCGAAGAAGACAGAAACCATGGAAGACGATTTGCGAGAAAAATTAGAAGCCACGTTAAAACGTTATCGAAAAGACAATGAAGAATTGCGCAACATAAATAACAGTTCAGAAATAAGAATTGAATTACAAGAAAGGTACAACGAAATAAAAATCTATGACAAGGAAAGGCGTATAGAAAAACTGTATGCGCAAATTGATGAATTAAAAGCTGAAAATAAATTCAATCAGAGGTTAGGAAATCAAGATACAAAGAATGAAATAAATAATTATGAAGCAGAAATAATACGCTTGAACAAAATCGTTAGCGACAAAGATGAAGAACTAATGCAGTTACGACATAAATTAGAAAGTCAAGAATCAGAGGTCAGCCAGTGTCGACAACAGATAAAAGTTCTTCAACAACAAAATGACGATTCAAAAAAGACACATAAGTCAGAGATTGCGAAGAGTAATAAAGCATTATCCAACAATGTTGAAGAAATTTTTAGACTAAGAAGTCATAACAAGATACTAGTCACAAAAATTAAGAAGTTGAAAAATAGCCAGAAGATAGAACAGTCTATGGACAACATTGAAGGGAAACTTCTAGACAAGCAGGAAGAAAATAATTGTATCAGAAGTCATAATGAAGATCTTAAGGAACAACTTAAGACATCTGAAGATGACAGAAAATCGCAAGTCGAATTGATTAAGAAGTTTCAAAATGATAACAGGCAGTTAGAAAACAAGTTGGAAAAGATACTGAATGAAACCTTAAAACCTCAAGAGACGAAAATAAAACTCCCAGCTCAGATCAATGCTCAAAAGACGACGCTCATAAAAGAAAATGACATTGTGAAAATTCCCTATCGACACCCCAACCATAAAAATCGATATTCTGAAAAGTGGGAAATGTCGAAAGACGATGGTACTAATGTGATCAAAGCTCTTAACGACCCATCAATGGGGAATCCCAACAGTCAGCAACAAATCAATTTGGGATGGATTGACCCATCCACATATCGGGAGTTATGCTCTACACTTAGCAGTTCGTATCGACATGTTTCGTCAGCCATGACATCGCAAAGAACAATGCGACAAAGTTATAAGGCTTTGAGGACAAAGCCTTTCTAAGAGAGTGGCAATGTTACGAACATAAAATAAGATAATAATTAAATAATTAATAATTAGGTTAACTAAAGTTTGGTTATGAAATGAGGCATCTCCTCAACATCAAATGCCCGAGCCATATTTAAGGCAGGCTTATCATTGTAACATATCATCCATTTTATCAATCATTTTATCATATATATTTTTATATTCAATTATGTGAAGTCGGATTTGCTTCTCAATGGAGACAACCGGATTCGGTTGTGGCAACAAACATCATGCATGCTGAGCGAGCGCATAGTATTATTTCGGGTTGACACATAGTACTATGTCTTTCTTACCACTATGTTTGACGCATAGATATAACCTGAGCTATTAAGTGCAAGACTAACATTTAAATCTATCACAGATTTAGCACAAGGTTATTAGTCAGTACTATACGTATTTAAAGATTAACTTGTTGTACAACATGCATGCATATTATTTGCAATTATTTCTATGGTTTGGCATATAATACCGAGAATGCAGTAAGATTTTTCTTGTGCTGAAAATGCATGTTTTACTTCTATTGTTATAAATGTGTGATTTCGATGTTGTGAACTTCAGGGCTGTAAAAGAAATCAAATGATCTTCTGGTGTGAATCATTGTCTTCTTAGAACAGAAGGGAATCTAGGCATTGCACTATACAATACTTAGGGTTACATTCTTGTAACAGTATTTTATGAAACCGGATTATGCGGTTGATAGGACAACAGTAATGTATTGACAGCAGTAATATGGGATTGATTTGAGGACAATAAGGGATAGAAAATATGTGACAATGTAGGGATATCAGTGATTCTTCTACATGTGCTGAATGTAATTTTGCTCATCTATTTGAAATAAAATTACGATTTTTTCCGAGGAAAAAAAAAACTATACAATACTTAGACAATTCTTACAATCATTTGAACTGTTTATTGAATGCAGTGTTTGAAAATGGAGTGTTAGCCAGTAGCAGCTGGTGTACCTGGGACGAGCCCTGCTCAAATGAAGTGGAACCCTAGTGCTTGAAGAAGCTGAAGCCTCTCTGCCTCTCTAGACACTACACTGCGACCAACGGTATTATATAACATATAACTCGTTTAGAGTTTGCATATTGCACTATTTATATCAACGTGGCTCACATAATCAATTCTGTAATTGACAACGATATGGTTCTGGTACTCAGTGATGGTAAGAATTGCCATTCCAAAAGATTTCTTCAACTCGTAATCGCACCAGAGCAAAGGCTAGGTCCATGTACAATCAGAGATACAAGAGGTAGGGAACAAACTTGCATGGACTTGTTGTTTGATGCAAGTGAAAACCCCCGACTCATTTTCAATAGAATTACATAATGCAAAGACATAGAATTATACAATGCAAAGATTTGTAACCACAAGGGACCAACCAAGAGGATTTCAAACGGCTATGCATGATGCAATGTGCCAAGAGACTTTTAAGAGACTATGCATGATGCAACGTACCACTGTCAGTACCGCCATTCATGGACCGCTAGTTGCTGAAATCCAAATATCCTCCAAATATAGAATCCCCCACCAGCAACTCGCGAAGATAAAGGAAGCCTCCAGTGAGTCCATCGAGCTACACAATGAAGAACTTGTTTATAGATCCTTCTACTTCACACCAGAGCAACTAGACGAATTAAAGAAGCAAGCCATGGAGGACACGGTTCTCACCAGATGTTCAACCTTCGAAACGCTTTTCGCACTGGTATGGAGATCTCCCAGATGTTCAACCTTCGAAGCGCTCTCAGCATTGGTATGGAGATCTCACAGCAAGGCCCTTAACATGGTGCTTGAGCAAGAAGCCAAGATTCTCTTCACAGTATACAAGAGGGAAACTCTGCATGTTACTCCAGCCAGGGAAATCGTTCTCTTTCTATCCCATGGACAACAGAGGAAAGAGCAGTAACGTTCTCGTCCTTCCTATGAGCAACATGGATCGCTTATAAGTTATGAGGAATTCTACAAATGTAGTCATCTTCATGCTCATCAACTTCATAATCGGTATTGACTAGTCATGAATCAACTCTTTCCTCTGTTGCCGCACTCCCTTGCCCTCTCTCTCATCATGCAGCTTTCCACCTTGCCAACAACTTGCTTGCCGCCCTTCCTACATCATGCAACTTTCCAGCTTGCCACTGATTGCCTTAGCTTCGAGATGAGGCCAAATAAGGCTTCGATACCACTGATTGGTGACAAAGCAAAAACACAGTTAAAATTTAGGTTAAAATGCTTTGTTTACTGTGCCAAACTAATACAATTCTAAGAAATCGATTCCTATAGTCCTTGCTGCCTGTTGCTCTGTAGGCAGGGACTAATAAAAATCTTGGGAGACCCTTGTTATAGGAAAAAGGTGGTCAAGGTCGCATCAATGTTGATTTTGTTATAATGGGTTATGTTTATTGGTGGTTAAACACAAAAAAAAAATACTCTCTAACACAGTAATTAACATTTATATGAACAATGTCCATGGGGCAGTTCAAATGGTAAAGATAATAAGTTGTAAATGAAAGGTTACGTGTTTGAATCTCCCTAATCTTACTCGTGCACCATGGTTCGGGCCTGTGGATGTACCTAGGGGTATAGTGATAGCTAGGATGGACCCCGTGTCACGCATGTACCAACCCCCAATCCAATATACATGGCAAAGGCCACTAAAATATAGCTTTACATAAAGGGATAGCCTATAGATTGAAACTTCATGAAAACAACGACTTCATATGACAAAAAATCAAGTTAGCCTTTTGGAAAGGAGCTAAGACACTTGGGATTGGTCAATATATCATATTTGCTTGTAACACTCCTAGTCCTTATAATAGCTTAATCCTTGAATATCGTTGCTCTTCAAACCATAATTAGCCATGGCTCAAGCAACTAAAATAGCATGTTTTTTTACCAATTAAGCATATAAAGCCATACTTTTTTTCTTAGCATTTCAAGGTTGGCATTTTCATGAAAATTTCCATTGTAAGGCCTCTTTGTATTATCAATAACCCCTTGTTCCTCATCTTTGACAAGTTCAAGTGAAAAAGAAACAGGAGTATCTTTAAGCTACAATAATGTCGATGGTTCCCGTTGTCTAAGTCATATCATGATTGCCCTTAGATCCCGTCAAATCACCTTCCATTGAGCATTACTTTCAAAAGGATCTTTTTGGGCTTCTTTATGATGGCGACGACTACAATTAGAATGCCCTTACCACTCTTTATTAGTCACCTTGTTTGAGAGGTCACCTTTCTCATGTAGCTAGTACCTTGATGCTCTAATGACTCTTGACTATTCATTGTGATGACTAAGATCAATCATTCCTTATAGAAACAATAAATTTGAAGATGTACTCATTTTAGAACACACTTGGTCTTAAAAGGAGTTTGGGACTCATGGGGAAATAAAATGTAGTCTTCCCGGGGTTGGCAGGTGCGGGGGGAGTAATTTTTGACTCCAAGGGGAACAAGCAGGAGGAGTTTGCCTGGAGCATAGGAAGAAAAACCAATAATGGAGCAGAGTGGCTTGGTCTCATCAAAGGGTTGGAGATTGCTATCAAGCTGGGCATAACGAAGCGTACGGTATTAGGAGACTCCCTTATCATTATCAGAGAAGCTAGATGTATAGTCGGCAAAAGAAAGGAACACACCTAAAAAATGCATCATCTCCTACTTTGCATCAACAAAGAGTTTCATGAACTTACATTTCTGCATATTTTACGAGGACTAAACGGTCAAGCTGACGAAATGGCAAATATCGGAGTCAGGCTCTCCTATGGTGTTCTAAGTTGCAACAATGATGCCTTGGAAAACTCTTGGATCCCCTAGACTAAGGTTAGTCTTAAAGATTTGGGATCATGCCTACATCTATTAGCACTATATGTCTCATCAGGCTCAATACTATAGAGGGACACTTTTTTTAAATATTTGGGAATTCTCCCTTGGAATTTGACGGCTCTCCCATTCCTCGTTAACTGCCCTTGCACGCTCGAATTTAAGGCATTAATCCAGCTCGCCAGTTGGTCAGCATGCGAGCTAGGTGCTGGAGTATATCTATGTTTCTGGATGCTTCCTAGTCTTCAACCCGTCCGCTTCAGAGCTTTGTAGGTGTTTCTTGTTGCTTCGAATTTATGTGTCGACTTCAGAGCTCTGCAGGTGTTGCTCGTTGCTTCGAATTTCTGTGTTGGCATGAGTATGGATCGACATGGCACTAGGCGTCCTTAGGGGTGGGGCGGGGTGATATGTTTTTTCACGGTGTTGGGCGTACTCAGGGAAGGGATGAAGTGACTCAGAAATGTGGAAGGTGCTTCAAGGTGGGGAGAGGACCTAATGGAGGTTGCAACCGAGGTTGGCAGATGGAGAAAATGAGGGGAGACTCGGCAGAGGCTGAGAGTAACCCTGGGATCAGTCCTTGTTGCAGGCACGCCGGGGTTGGGAATGTGCAGGGGCAGACTGGGAATCGCAACATTTCAAGTTTGAAGTGGAATTCTTGGACCACTTGCAGGAGCTGGAGCTACAAGCCAGGATGATTCGAAGTGAGAACCTGGAGCATAAGAAAATATTAACTTGCCTTTACAATCTGGCGTATGCTACTCACTCCGAGGCAAAAGCTCAGTACCATAGCATTGCTGAGAATGTTGAACACCTGGAAGAGACCCTGGGTCTAGCGTACTCTCATAAGGCTCTCAAGCACAAAGTTTCTGGCAAAGATCTGGAAGACATCAACAGGAAGATGGAAAAATTGCAGAAGTGCATGGAAAACGAAGGAAATTTCATAGACCTCAGCGCAGAGAAGAACGGGGCAGCAATCTCCGCCGGTGCTGCCATGGATATTGGTCTGCAGTAATGGATTAGTCGGTTCTAGTCTCGGGTTGGGCCTTCTCTAGGTCTGTTATGTTTTTAATGCTTTTTATTAGTATGTTTAAGGTTTATGGAACTCTTAGAATAGGCACCAGCTGCAATTTTGGTAACCTGGAAAGTTTGAAACTCCAGTTTTGTATAAGGCAGAATCATTACAATGTTTTATTTCTGCATACTTCTCCTAGGGCAGTTCGTTGTCATAGGACAGGAAGATACAATGATAGTTACCAGTTAGAACATGATGAACTTGGGGTGATGGATGTCTTCCTTTCCTGGGAGCAATCTGATCAATCTCTGTTATGTATTTTCCCTCTTTTTATATAATCAAAGCTGGCTAGCCGTTTCTGTTAAAAAAAAATGTTGTCTTCAAAGATCATAATAATATATGTCAACTGTACATTACTTTGGAAAGCTATTGTACTCATTCGCCATGGCCACAATTTGAGACATCTTTCTTTATAGTGTAGTTTTCAACCAAACTAATCATAAATGTCATGGTTCAAATATTCAATAGATATGAATTATGGTTGCATAAAACAAGTTCATAATGTTGAGTTTATTATTGATTTTTTTCTTTTTTGTTGGATGACTTGATTTTTTTAATGCATACATTGTACCTCATTTTATGATGTGAAAATAAAGAAAGATAAATCTTATTGAATATTATTATGGTGTGATTTAATTCATTTCCTTAGTAATAGTTGTTATGGTTCAATGCTATAAAGACTTATACATAGATTTAAACTAAGGTGAGTCGAACTTATTACAATGATGGAATTTTTCCCTAATCATTTTATTGTTTATAATCAAATTTGGTAATGGCAAGGCATTTGTGTTTCTAGTTTGAATTTTACCTTTCTTTTGAGCTATATGTGTTAAATATTCATATGTGTGGGTTTCGATAAAGAGAAACATTGGCGTGATTTAAAGGCAAAAA
Organism: Larix kaempferi; assembly: GCA_027924585.1. NCBI lineage: Eukaryota > Viridiplantae > Streptophyta > Pinopsida > Pinales > Pinaceae > Larix > Larix kaempferi. Next base: position 7,491,918 of record BSBM01000431.1, on the reverse strand, counting down.
TAACAAACCTCATGCTCACTAACTCTTTCAATTACAATGCATTTTGTGTTCCTTCAGATTGTCCTCTGTTTCCTATTTCTTAAACTCGTGCTTCTCCATATGAATGTTTAGGTATTCAATCACTTGTCTCATTCCTTCTAGTTGACCATTCATTCTCCTAAGAATTTTCTTTTATCCCCCTTGTCCCTTCTCCACTTACTGGTCCATATTCAAGGAGTTGGCCATTTCATAATCAATACCAAGGAGAGAAAACCCAAAACAAAACCTTTCAGCAAGGAAATATCTAAGTACAAGCCTGGAAGCAACAACAAAGACCCCTGACAAAGAGGATTGAACCCTCAAAGGACCCACCACCTCACTTCCACATATAATCGAAACCTATTATCCCATGCAAAATTTAACATAAAATCCCCAATTTGAAATCGTTGTGATGTCGAGCAACCAAACAATTCAAAGCTCGGAATATTACCCCATTCAAACACTATACAGAATATGGGAGCCCTTTCCAAATGTTGTTGAATGCCAATTTGAGTTAAAAACCATTCCACACCTCCAGAATTGTTTGTTATGAAAACCAAATGCACTGAATTTATCCCAGATCGGGTGCTAGGAAGGAGAACAAAAGCCATAAACAAACACATATCGGGAATAGGATACAAAATAGTGAGGGATATTGAAGCACGAGGGAGTGTAAAGGATCCCTTGGACGACATAGTGTTGACTAGACTCACGTGTCACGACCAATTTTGAAATCACCACGTGGTGCTTCTTGAACTAATTTTAAGAGAGGGGAGGGTTATATTAATTGATTCCATGATGTTGATTATTATTCTAATATGAAAGTCCTTGATTATAACCTTACACTCAATGGGTGGAATCCTGGCCTCCAAGAAAAGGATGGGATATGGCTTCACTTTTAAGGTTATTGAATATAAATCACTTATAGATTTGCTCAAATTTTCTCCAAGTTTCTTGTGAAATGCTACAAGTCTAAAAATTCACAACCATATAAGATCAATGGAGTAACAAGCATAACAAAAAGGTCTTCTTTTTTAGAACCAAAAATCCATTTTTTTACAATTGTTCTCAATAACTAGATATGCTTTCTAACCTCCATTAATCATCATTTCCACACTATAGTTCCAATTGATCTTGCAAGAAACAACAAATTTAAGATATTTGTATAAAATAATTTTCTCGAAGATATTATTGTTGTACATAAAATTAGGGTAGGTGATTTGCTTAGATTTGATTATTATAACCTTTGTCTTGCAATATCTATTGACATTTCAAACTATAACAAAAATATTTGAGAGTTCTAAGCTTCTTGTCAGAATTGGAGGGAATACTTGCCAAAATACAATGTCATTTGTGTAAAGAAGAATGATGATTATTCCAACTAATTAAATGGTGTGTCTATCTAGACAAGCATATAGCATGTCAAAATAAATACTAAAAAAGGTAGGGGACAAAGGACATCCTATCTTAACTGCTATATTGCAATTAATTTATTGTGAACAACGTTTGTTATTCATGAACTCAAGAGTTACCTCCTCATATAACATTCTTACTACAACCCTCAACCTAAAAGGAACCTTTAGATCTTTTAGGAACATTCTTACTACAACCCTCAACAAAAACACAAATAAGATTGAATTTATTTTCTCAACACTCCTCTATGATAATCCTAAGAGTGATTAGGTGGTATAAGGTTGATTGATAACTTCAAAAGTAGACTTGGCCTTTAGACTTCATGTTGTGGCTTTCTACCCAAAAACTAAACTTGTTCTCCAAAATAGTGCGCACAACTTGGCAAATGGAGGGCTAATAATGATAATTATTTAAATGATGCATTAAAATTTAAAATAATGTAATAAAAGGTTTAACCAATTCCCCTCCATAAAGGCCCAATAAAAGAATGTCGCTACAGGGTCATATTCTTATAGAGGCCTACTCACTATTGAGATAGATAAGAGTTTAGTCCATTCAATATAAGGTTGTTGTCCTCATGTCTTCCTATTGATGCCACCGTTGTTGCCTTCCTACCAAGTACAACACTTTTTGGGGGGCTTGTTATGCTCCACATAATCCCCTCCCCTCGTCATATAGATGTGACATTCCACCTTCCTCGGCTCGACACCATGGAATAGGTAGCATCCATTGGAAAAGCTAAGTATTAATAAATAAACGATGCATAAATATCCCCACACACACATATACAAACAAATTATTATTTTTTGTTGTAAATTAGCTACTTCTCTATTAATAATACATAGAAAACTTTATAGTCATTCCACATTGTGACTAATACCAAGGATAATTGGGAAATAGGGGTCAAAATTGCTAGAACAATTGTCCAAAAGAATTGCAATATTGTTTAAGAATAACAACATCTAAATCTATATAACTGAAACATATGTGGATTTGTTGAGCCAATACAACTTGATCAATTTCATGTTTTTACATTTTCCTCATCAATATGTTCTGAAGGGGTATTCCTTCTTTGCATCCGACCACCTTTTCAATTGTTTGACCTCATCTTTGACATGGTTAGCAAAGAGCTTATGGTATTAACTGGCTACAACCATTGCATTAGTGTGTGCCCTTGTCATTTTAATCTTTGACTCTAGCCTTTTCAAAGTTTTGTATTCTTTTCTCCTTTCATGCTTAACCCCCTATTGACCATTTATTTCCTAGGTTTCCTACTTAGTCTCCATCTTCAAGGACTTGGGAAAGCTTGCCAGAGTATGAAATAAGAACACATGCCACCTTGAATCCCTTTGAACTCTCCTAAAAAGGAGAGGGGGGCAAGAGGGTGAACATAAAGGAGAGCACAACAAATTCCTCTAAAGAAGAGGAAATCACGACCAGAGGAACCACAATTTAGAAAGAACATTGGAAAATTGAGATTGAAAGCGAGGTCATCTCAACTAGATCCGGAGAAACGCTAGCAGAAAAATCCTACTCAGACCAATACTCATTACCTTTCCCAACTAGAGCAAGAGAAACCACCGTGAATTGAGAAGAATCAAATTTTGAAGCTAACAGGTCTGCTCTCTATAAAATCAGCCATAGTCCATAACCCTATACCAAATCCCAAGACCATAGTTATTCATGACACTCCACATGAGTAGAGTTATTGCTTCACGATGAACATGATTGTGTTTAGGATAAATGAGTTGAGCCATGAAGGCTCTTCACAACTCCTTTGTCCTATCCCTTCAACATTTTATTTTGTGTTCCATGGGTAGTTATGAATGATTGAGGTGAGGAGGGATACACATCTCCCTTTTCCAATTGCCTCCCCATCACCCAATAAAAGGAACAATCAAAATATGTTGATTTAACTTAATTGGAGTATATTTTCTCCTACAAAATTTTAAAATTAAATTTTAAGTATTTAATACAAATACAAAAATTTAACACAACAACAATGTTTTAAACTTACATTTTTTGAAAAACAATTATACTTTAACATGAATAATTAAAAGCAATTATAAAAATTAAAAAGTAAAAATCTAAGTCGAAATTTGATTATTATTATTATTGTTGTTATTACCATGCACTAAGACCAACATTGGTCTATTGAACCTTGAGAAATTAGATGTTTAGTTGATGTGCTTTAACATTTTGTTTCTAACTCTCTTTAGTTTTCATGAGTTAAAAAGTCATGAATATTATTAAAGTGTTACAAGTATTGTAAAATTGAGCTCTAATGTGCATATAGGAAAGGCCTTTAAGAAAGTGTTTTCAATCCTCTAGTTTCTTAGTATCACAAAGTTTACAAATTATTTATTCCCAAGGCATTTAACGTCTTGTCTGATGCCCAATGTCAATATGAAGCTCATGAAAGTTTGTTCTTATTCTAGCAATGCTAATTTTCTTCTTTAAGCTAGCAATAGAAGAAATATATTTGTGAATCATCTTTGTCTTACTCTCTATTTTTTGTGGCACCATAATTTCTTTTTAAATTTAATTATGGTAGTGCTTTGATATTATTGATATTTTAGAGTGGATCCTCTTGAATCCTTCAATGGTTTATCCAAGAAATGACATCCTTATGCCATCCTTTCTTAAGCCTTAAATGAGATTTACTGGCATTCAAAACAGGAAACCTATTATCCTTCATACCAATTATCTTATGTGTGTACATTAGGTGCCTAATCATAGACTTACTCTCAATGGGTGAAAGCCTCGTCTCTAAGAGAAGAATGTGATAGGGTCCATTATTCTTAAGCTTAAGGTCATAGACTATAAATGTCTTTTGGGTTTACTTGATTGTCCTTCGGGTTTCTGTAAAAAGTTGTAACCCAAACCTCACAACCATGAAAGATAATTGGGATAACAAGGTTATTAAAGAGGATTTTCCTTTTCTCCTAGAACCAAAAATCTGTATCTCTATAGTTGTTCCCGAGACTAAAATTGGTTTTACACCCTCCTAATCCTCTTTACATACTATAGTTCCAATGGATTTTGTGATGCAGGTCAACTCCAAGATACTTGTAGGAATTAATGTCCTATATGTTGCTATAGTCATAAGAAAATTTTGGGTGATACATGTATGAAATAATGTCCTCTAAGTTGTTATTGTCATAAGTAAGATTAGGGTAACCGGTTTTCTTGGAATTTATGTTAACCTTATTCTGATTAAAATCCACTTGCATGCCAACACTAAAACAAAAGAATTTGATATTTCTTAGCTTCTTTTCAAGATCAAATGGGTTCCTAGCATAAAAAACAATAGCAATCACGTAAACAAGAAGAGTGATTACTATCCCAGCTAAGGTAATTCCCTCACAACCTAATTCTTCCAAACATGCATCTAACTTGTGAAAATAAATTCCAAAAAGGGTAGGGGAGAAGGGGCAACCTTGCTCAACGCCAATGTTACAATTATTTATTCTGACCAGCCTTTATTATCCTTGAATTTAGCAATATCTCCTTTGTACTACGCCATCGATGTAACTCTCAACTCTAAAGGAACCTCTAGAACTTCTAGTCTCTTCCAAAGGTTATTTCTAAGTAGCATATCAAAATCTTACTTCTTCTTTTCTTCCACAAACAAATAAATAAAATAAAAATTGTAACTTTATTTATATAAATGAAGTTACACATTATTGACTGCATTTTTTGTCAGCATGCATAAGCTGACAAAGATTTGCCAAGCTACCCTCTCATTCGAAACTTTTCATGAAGATTCAAAGCCATCACTTATTCATCTCTCAAATGCTTGATCTTGCAACCCTAGCCTAAGTCTCTAGCTAACTTGAGGTCGTATTGGGATTTCCACCACTTAGGGAGTCTTTGGATTTTATGAAATACTAACTAATGATTAACATTTGATGATTGGATCTTTCAATGTTCTTGATTGTTGGGAATGTTATATTCTTTGCATGAAATTGACGATCAAAGTTGATAGTCTATTGGTATAAGTCGACTAGAGTCGAAAGTAGTTAGGAAGTTATGGATTATCATTAATGTGCAATTGGTTGTATTACATCTATAAATAGGATGTAATGGCTACGCAAATAGTAGGATGTAGTGAAATGTGGTTTGCAGTCTAGTAAATCACGGTTGTAAAACACTGGTTAAAAGTGTTGATTTATAAATGAGTGATAAGCTCACTGGTTTGTTGGTTTTCCCCCAGTAGAGGGGTTTCCAGGGTAATTTATGTGTATTATGTTTATGTGTTGTGTGTCATTTCTTTATGTATAGTTGTGTCTAAATATATGAATCATATGCATAACCACTGTAAATAGGTATCATAACCCAATAGTTGGTATCAAAGCTATATTTGGTTGTATGGGGGATGCCTTTGTTGCTAAGGGTTTGGCTTTGGTCCTAGATTTGGTGTATACTTGTTTTAGTGGGACTTTCCAAAAACATTGATTTATAGTTAGAATGGATAACACGTCGAGGATAGGAATTGAAAATTTTAATAGGATCTTTTTTTTAATCGTTGGAAGCTTAAAATGGAGGATCTCTTTATGGATCGAGAAAAATGGGTTGCATTCGAACGATTAAGGATGGCGTGTCGAAGGAAGACTGGCATAAAATTGATGGGAAGGCAAGGAGTACAATCTGACTTTGTTTAGCAGATTTTGTATTGCTGAATGTCTAAGAAGAAGGCACTAAAAAGATGTTTCTTCAGAAGAAGTTATACCTTTTGAGGATGATTGAAGGTGACTTGGTTACAAAGCACTTGAATGCATTCAACACTGTGATTAGTCAGTTGTTGTTTATGTATATTAAAATCATCAAGGATGAAAAATGTATCAGTCTATTGTGTTATTTGCCATATTCCTGGGATAGCCTAGTTGTGGTTGTTGGAAGCAATAATACTACATTGAATATTGATGATGTGGTCACATCTCTATTGTCAAAAGAGATGAGATGGAAGAACATGGAAGGTTTGACCCATGACACCTTTACAGTAAGAGGTTGATCGATAGACAACGGAAAAGGAAAAACCTCCAGAAGAAAATCGAAGTCGAGAGGTAGATCGAAGACTAGATCTAAGTCTCCTCGTCCAACAACAAAAAACATGTTGGCGACGTAGTAAATTCAGGCATTATAGACGAAACTGTAAGACAACGCAAGTCTAGAGAAGCAAAGGGTGTGAGGAAGGTTAGTTGGCTGACAATAAGCCTTTGCAATAAGAGAAAGGTGATGTGTATTTGGCCTCCACAAGTACATAGTCAGATCGTGACTCTTGGTTGATCGAATCTCATGTGTCATATCATATGACACCACGCAGAGAAGGTTTTGTCAATATTAGAAGTTTGATGGTGGTGATGTCCTTCAAGGAGATGATTCATCGACCAGGATAGTCAATTGAGGAAAAGTTTGACTAAGACTGAAAGATGGAAGAATATGAACACTTCCAAGAGTGTTGCATATCCCAGGTTTGGTTCGAAACCTAATCTCAATTAGTAATATGGGGAACGTAGGTGTGCAGTCTATATTTGAGAAAGATACGTGCAAGATGGTGCGAGGAGCGATGGTACTTATGAGAGGAATTCATACTAGAACCTTGTACAAGTTATTGGGAAGAAGAAACATCAACAACTATGCTAATGTAGTTTGTCCTAAATCCGACAACATATATTCTTGTCTAGTCAACTCGACCATGTTGTGGCATCAGCGGATGGGAAATATCGGTGAGAAAGGTCTTCGTGTTATGCACAATAAAGGTACGGTCGAAGGGCTCATTTGCTGTTATGAAGAAGTTGACTTCTATGAACATTGCATTTATGGTAAACATAGTCGTGTAAGCTTCCCATATGGTGCTATTAGGGCTAAAGAAATACTAGATTTAATTCATAGTGATGTGTTTGGACTAGTGATGATTCCTTCATTTAGAGGATCATAGTATTATGTCTCTTTCATAGATGATTTATCCATAATGACATAGTTGTATCTTATGAGGAAGAAATTTGAGGTCTTTGAGAAGTTCCAAGAGTTAAAGGCTCTTGTAGAGAATAAGATTGGTAAAAATATCAAGGTGCTACGATTTGATAATGGTGGAGAATTGTGTGGGAATGCATTCAACCAGTTCTATATATAGCATAGTATAGCTTGACAAAATACAACTCCATACACGCCTCAATAGAACGGAGTTGTTGAAAGAATGAATAGAACGTTGATGGAGAAAGCAAGGAGCATGCTTAGTGGTGCAAGTGCCGCACAAGAATTATGGGCAGAGGCAATTGACATGACACGTTAACTAGTGAATAGGTTTTGATCGACACCTATAGTCAACAATATTCCATATGAGGCATGGATTGGTAAAAATCCCTCTCTTACGCATATTAGAGTGTTTGGGGTGTGATGCCTTTGTGCATATCCAAAAGGAGAAAAGAAGCAAACTCGACAACTAGTCGAAGAAATGCATCTTCATCGGGTACATGGATGGAGTGAAAGGATATAAGTTATGGAATCTAGTCACAAGGAATGCAAATTATAGTAGAGATGTAATCTTCAAGGTTTCAGGGATGAAGAAGTTAGAAGAGAAAAAGAACCAGAAAAGCAAGAATTTGAAATGAACAACAAAATTATGGATTTAGGTGAGACAACTGAATCTGATGGAGTGGTGGAACAACAAACTTCAGTCATTGGGAGTTCTGGTCGAGTAAGGCAACAACCAAACAGGTATATTCCACTTGAATTTTTCTCTACTTTTGTGTTATCTACCATAGAAGATGATCCCAGGTCGGTAAAGGAAGCGATCAACTCGACAAAGGGTAAACTTTAGAAAAGGGCCATGGAGGAGGAAATCAAATCCTTGAGAAAGAATGAAACATGGGATCTAGTCGCATTAACAAATCGAAGGAAAATCACAGGCAATCAGTGGGTGTTCAAGAAAAAGTTGAATGCATCAGGACAAGTCGAGAAGTACAAGGATTGACTGGTAGCGAAAGGATATTCCCAAGTCAAGGGAGTAAACTTTGGTGAGATTTTCTCTCTTGTTGTTAAGTTAACTTCCATAAGGGTATTAATGTATTTAGTTGGAGCATTTGATCTCGAGGTGGAACAGATGGATGTAAAGACAACATTTCTTCATGGTGATCTTGAAGAAGAAAAATCACAGGCAATAAGTGGGTGTTCAAGAAAAAGTTGAATGCATCAGGACAAGTCGAGAAGTACAAGGATTGACTAGTAGCGAAAGGATATTCCCAAGTCAAGGGAGTAAACTTTGGTGAGATTTTCTCTCTTGTTGTTAAGTTATCTTCCATAAGGGTACTAATGTATTTAGTTGGAGCATTTGATCTCGAGGTGGAAAAGATGGATGTAAAGACAACATTTCTTCATGGTGATCTTGAAGAAGAAATATATATGAAGCAACCTAAAGGTTTTACAGTGGAAAGAGAAAAGGAGTTGGTCTACAAGCTCAAGAAGTCTCTCTACGGTCTAAAACAATTTCCTAAGATGTGGTGTCAGAAGTTTGATATGCATGCCCAACAAATGGGGTTTGTGAGAAGTCAAGCCGATCATTATGCGTATGGAAAGAAAGTCGGTGATCACTTTGTATATGTAGTTGTTTATGTCAATGACATGTTGTTAGTTAGAAATAACATTGATATTATTAAGGAGGTAAAACTGCATTTGTCCTCTAAATTCAAGATGAAGGATCTTGGAGCATCAAATTTCATTCTTGGAATGGAAATAAAGAGAGATTGAGCAGGTAGAATGCTCTGGTTAAATCAAAGTAAATATTTGAGGCAACTCTGAAACACTTCAACGTGCAAGAGGGAAAACCGATCAAGGTTCCTATTCCTATGGAAGTTAAGCTATATGTTGAACACTGTCCCAAGACACATAAGGAAATAGAGTACATGTCACATGTGCCATATGCTAGTGTTGTAGGCAGTCTGATGTATGTTATAATATGTACCCAACTAGATATTTCCCATGAAATGGGATTATTGAGAAGGTACATATCGACACCTAGAAAACAACACTAGATCGCGATCAAGAGAGTATTCAGGTACCTCTGTGGCACGATGATTTATGCAATCTATTATGGAGGGGGACCTGAGAACACCAAGGAAATCAATGTACATGGATGTATCGATTCCAACTAGGCTAGAAATCTCGACCGCAGACGGTTGACTAGAGAATATGTGTTCAAGTTATTTGGCAGAGTAGTCAGTTGGATGAATAGAAGACAGTTGATTGTTGCACTGTCGACTACTAAGGTTGAATACATGGAAGCTACTCATGCATGTACGGAAGTTTTTTTGTTGCATATATTGTGTTCAGAGGTTGGGTTTGGTTAGCGTGTTGTTAGGATGGATTGTGACAGTCAGAGTGCAATCTTCTTGGCAAGGAACCCAACATATCATTCAAAGACAAAACATATTGATGTGCAATACCATTTCATGAGAGAAATGGTGGAGAACCAAAAGGTGTTTCTAGAGAAGGTAGACATCATAAAGAATGTTGGAGACTCATTGACCAAGTCGGTGAGTATCAAAATTTTTTCATAGTGTAGGGAATCGATGGGCTTGTCATCCCCCTTTAAGTGAAATAAATTTTTGAATCTCCTATTTAGGCAAGTAAAACAATAAGTGGGAGAAGTTGGGAATGTTATGCTCTTTGCATGAAATCGATGGTCGAAGTCGATAGTTGACTAGATTCAGAAGTCAACAGATGATAGAAGTCTGGTCAACTTAATAGTTGTTTGGTTGAAGACAAAAGTCTGGTTGACGAGAAGTCGACATAATGACTAGAAGCTCAATAACTGATTGACCAAGGTTGACCTAGTCAAGTTGACTATAATAGAAAAACTGGAAGTGGTTACAAAGTTATGGATTGCCATTAATGAGTAGTTGGATGTTTTGTATCTACAAATAACATGTAATGAATGGCTATGCAAATAATGGGATGTAATGAACTTTGATTTGTGGTCTAGTAAATCATGATTGTAAAACATTGGTTAAAAGTGTTGATTAATAGATGAGTGGTAAGCTCACTAGTTTGTTGGTTTCCCCCAGTGGAGGGGTTTCCAGGGTAGTTTATGTGTATTGTGTTGATGTGTTGTGTGACATTACTTTATGTATAATTGTGTTTAACTATATGAATCATATGCATAACCACTTTAAATAGGTATCATAACCCAACAGTGATGTCATAGGTCACAGATGACAAGTTGATTCAAAGCAGACACATATGCAATGCATGAGGGTACCACTTGGAAAAGTTGACGAGGCATCATTAATTTGGCTCATTGGTTGATGGGTAACTTGTTCTTATGGCTCTTCCTCCCTACTTCATTGCCCCACCACATTTTCCATTTTCACTCAATCCCATCCATATACCCATGCTCATTAATAAACACCATTTACTTATGCTTGCACATAACCTAACCTCTAATCCATTCACCATCCATATACCCATGCTCATTTATAAACACCTTTTACTTATGCTCTCACAAAACCTAACCTTTATAGTATATTATTCAATGCCTTGAACGCTTATACCTAACCTTTATAGTATACTACTCAATGCCTTGAATGCTTATACCTAACCTTTATAGTACACTATTCAATGCCTTGAACACTTATACCTAACCTTTATGGTACACTATTCAATGCCTTGAATGCTTATGTGCAATAATTCGAAGTAATTCCTTGAGCGCTTAAGACCACACATCATATATCAAAACTTGTGAACACATAGTACATCACTATTGTTGATCAAGCTTGCAAACCCTATTCTCATGCCAATACTTGTGCTTCATTTATTTAAATGAGATTATTAGCCTACATTTGTCCCATGATGTTAGCTTTACATGCGACCACAAGCCAAACACAATCATCAAGCTGGAAGTGTCAAAATCCATCTCAAAATGCAAGCCACTAAGGAGTTGATCCCTAACTACATGCAATACGCGTCGATGAGTCGTGGAAAGCTCGACGTATATAAAGCTTAAAAAAATGTTCTACATGGTGCATGTGGGATAATCCCCATAAGAAAAGCATGACCTCGTTGAGGCAGGTGCACACATGTGGTGGGATTTCAGTTCAAAATAGTCTTCACTTTCCCTACCTAAGAGAAAATACACAAGCCATTATGAAAATTCAAGGCATCATTTATCAACCTAGGATCAATATTATCAAAGTTCCTCCTGCACCAATTTTAAAAAAAATAGAGAAGGCATTCAACACTCTAGAAATTGTGAAGGATTTTAATGTAGAAAAGTTCAATATACATGGAGAATTCCACAAAAATATAACTATACATGAAGGGATAGCCTATATACTGAGGGTTCCTAAAAACAACGACTTCATATGAAAAACAATTAAGTTATCCCTTTGGAAAGGACCTAAAACTATATCTCTCGATAAAGAAGAAGAAGAAGTTACATTGAGAGCATCTTTTAATAATAAAATTCCATGATGAGTTGAGGTTGGCTAAGAGTCCCCACTTCTTGGTTAGGTAACTTTTAGTGTGATTTCTAATCCTATACTTGAGGTTATTGGTTCTTCTATTGCCACCAAATCAGTTGGTACCATGACATAGTCAACAATTATCATCTAAATTTTGTTATTACAAATGTAATAAGGACTCCAAGAAGATGGATAAGGTATGGTTCTTTGAATATATTAGATGCACTATCATCAATGTGCAATATACTCATAGAAGCTTCCCATTTTTATGGGATATGGTCAAATTACATATCAAAAACATTTATTATACTTGTCCTTGCCCGTGGGATCTATATGCAATGTTGACATGCAACCCTACTCTTAGGGTCCATGCAATATATCCTTTTATCTTGTAACACTCATGCTCTTTAAAATAACTCAATCCTTAAAAATCTTTGCTCCTTGAAACACAATTGGCCATCACTCAAGCAACTAAAATAACATGTTTCTTCAACTATTAAGCATATAGATCCATAATTCTCTTTCTTAGAGTTTAAGGGTTGGCAACTCCATCAAAATTTTCATTCTAAGACCTTTTCTTATTATCAATAACCCCATGTTCCTAGTATTTGAGAAGTTCAAGTTTATAGTTTATTCTTTTGAAAAAAGAAACAAGAGTATCTTTTAGCTAGAATAATTTCGAGGGTCCCCATTGTCTACCATGATTTCCCCTAGCTCCAATCAAATCACCTCCATGTGACCATTACTTCAAAATGATCTTGTTGGGATACTTTATGATGGTGACGACTACACCTAGAATGCCATGACCACTTTTTATTAGAGTCAAATTGTTTGGGAGGTCACCTTTCTCGTGTAGTTAGTTCCATGTTACTCTAGTGACTTGACTATTCATTGTGATGACTAAGATCATACATTACTTATTCAATAATACAATTTGAAGATGTACCCATTTTAGAACACACTTGGTCTTAAAAAGAGGTCATGACTCGTGTGAAAAAAATGTTGTCTTAGAAGATCACAATATATATGTCAACCCTACATTCCTGTGGAAAGCTATTGTTCTCATTCACCATGGCCACAAGTTGAGACCTATTTCTTAACATAAAACTTTTCAACCAAACAAATCAAAATATCATCGTTCAAATTTTCAATAGAGATTAATTATGGTTACATAAAACAAGTTGATAATGTTGAATTCATTATTGAATTTATTCTTTTGTGTTGCATGGCTTAATTTTTTTATTCATACTTTGCACCTCTTATTTTACGATGTGAAAATAAAGAAAGAGAAATCTCATTGAATGTTATTATGGTGTGATTTAATTCAATTCCTTAGTAATAGTTTCCATGGTCCAATGCTACAAAGAATTATACATAGATTTAAACTGAGGTGAGGTGACCTTATTACAACGATGGAATGTTGTTGTAATCATTTTATTACTCATCACCAAATTTGATAATGGTAGGGAATTTGTGTTTCTAGTGTGAATTTTACTTTTCTCTTGAGCTATATGTGTTAAAAACTTAACATGTGTGTATTTCAATAAAGAGAAACATTAACATGATTTAAAAGAAAAAATAACAAATCTCATGCCCTCCGACTATTTCAATTATAATGCATGACCCATTCCTTCAATTTTTTCTCCATTTCCTCACGATTAACCTCGTGCTTCTCCATATGAGTGTTAAGGTATTCAATCACTTGTCTCATTCCTTCTAGTTGGCCATTCATTCTCTTGAGAATTTTCATTATCCCCCTATCCCTTCTCCACTATCCCCTATCCCTTCTCCATTGAATAGGTCCATATTTGGGGAGTTAATCCATTTCATAATCAATACCAAGGAGAGAAAACCCAAAATCACAACCTTTCAACAAGGAAAGATCCCGATGTGGGCCCGTAAGCAACAACATAGACCCTTGATAGAGAGGATCGAACCCCCAAAGGACCTGCCACCTCACTTCCACATATAAGTGGAACCTATACATTATCCCATGCAAAGTATAACATAAAACTCCCAATTTGAGATAGTTGCAATGCTGAAACTAGACCATTCAAATATGGAAATACTACCTATTTCAAACACTGTACTCCATAGGGGATCCCTTCCTAGAAGCCGTTGACTGCCGATTTGAGTTGAAAGCCATTCCACACATCCTAAATTTCCCATTATGAAAACCAAGCGCATTGAAGTTGCCCCATATCGGCTACTAGGAAGGCGAACAAATTCCATAAAGAAACACATATCGGTAGTAGGATACAAAAGAGTGAGGGAGCTTGAAGCACAACATAGTGTAAAGGCTCTCTTGCACGACATAGAGTTGATTAGACTCACATATCATGGCCAATTTTGGAATTGCCATATGGTGCTTCTTGAATTAATTCCAAGAGAGGGGAGAGTTATATTGATTGATTCCATAGTGTTTATTATCATTCTATCATAAAATTCCTTGGTTATAGCCTTACACTCAGTGGGTGGAATCCTAGTCTCCAGGAAAAGGATGGGATATGGCTTCACTTTTAAAATTATTAATTCTAAAACACTTATAGGTTTGCTCAAATTTTCTCCAAGTTTATTGAGAAATGATACACCCCCAAAATTCATGGGCATATAAGATCATTGGAGTAGCAAGCATAACAAAAGGTCTTGATTTTTCCCTGGAACCAAAAATCCATTTTTTTTTATAAATGTTCTTAATACCCTTGTAGGATTTCGAACCTCCATTAATCCTTCTTTCCACACTCTAGTTCCAATTGATCTTTTGGCAAAGAACAAATTAAAGATATTTGTATAAAAGAATCTCCTCTAAGATATTATTGTTGTGCAAAAAATTAGGGTAGGTGATTTGCTTAGATTTGATTATTGTAACCTATGTCTTACAATATTTATTGGCATTCCATACTATAACAAAAATATTTGAGAGTTCTAAGTTTATTGTCAAGATTGGAGGTTATCAAAATACCAATATCATTTGTGTAAAGAAGAAGAACGATGATTATTCCAACCGGTTAAATGATGTATTTCTCAAGACAGCCCTATAACATGTCAACATAAATACTAAAAAGGGTAGGGGACAAAGTAATTCCTTTCTTAACCTCGATATTGCAATTAATTTATTGTGAACAATCTTTGCTATTCTTTTCTATTCATGCAGGAATGTGGTATAGATTCGAACTCGATTATCCACGAAGTGATACTACTAGAGGGCGCAAAGAGTGAGAAACATGTTTAGCTAGTTTTAATTTTTTAATATTAATAAATATTGGTAAAAAAGTTAAACATTTTAGAAATTTGTTTTTTTATTATTAAAATTTTATTATGAATTTTTTGTTATTCTAATTTTGAAATAATAAAATTGTATGAATAATGTGTTAAATACACAACCGACCAGAGAGGAGGGGCGTTACTTTTCCAATTTCTTCCATTTTATCATGGGTAACTTGCAATATGGTCAAATCTAAGGAAGGTCGGTTTTTTTCAAAAGAAAAAAATAACATTTTATTTCTATTACTTTGGATCAAAGAAAATGAGAAAGTTACATCAAGCCCATCTATACTGCCACCTATAAGTGTAACATCTTCAAAAATCCCAAAACAGGTTACAACTATACCATACTGAAAAATACATCAGTACCAAAAAATTCAGAAAAAAGCCACTTAAAAATATATCAATAGACAAAAATCAAAAGTTCTGGAAAGTCAATGAACCGATAGTTACCAAAAGAACTACCCCAAACCAGGGCTGGCAGGTGCGGGGGGGGGGGGGGGTTATTCTTGACCCCAGGGGCAACAAGAAGAGAGATTACTCTTGGAGCATTGGAAAAATGACCAACAGTAAAACCGAATGGCTTGCCCTAATCAAAGGGCTGGAAATCGCCAGAGAAATGAAAATTGAGGATCTGGCTACAATTGGAGACTCATCAATAGTCATAAGGGAAGCTAGAGTCTTGGTTAGAAATTATAAGAAGCCCGCCACTAAAATGTAGCACCTTCTCCTCCATCTCGCTAAGGAATTCACAAAGATCAAGTTCTTTCATGTCATGAGAGCTCAGAACCAACAGGAAGATGGATTGGCAAACAAAGGTGTTGGCCTGAGCCATGGAACCTTGGAATGCGACAGTAAGCTTAGGATGGATAGATGGATCCATTAACTCTTTTTGTTCAAATGATGGTTGGCACATACAATTTCCTATCCTATCTCCATTTCTTTAGGTTAGTGGCTCCAATCGCCCACTTAACTAATTCAAATCTCCACCGGATTTCATGTCACCTCTGCATTAATGAGCCTCGGTTCACGCCATGCCAGAGTGATTCCAGATGGGCAGCATGCGTGAAGCTAAGGGGAGGCTTTGGAATCATGCCTCCTACAAAACCTCAAGAAGCAGCACGACCCTTTTCATTTTCATTGTTATTTACAGGCATCTCGGATAGGAGAATTTGAGAAGCAGTAAGGCCATTTGCATTCCCATCGATAGTCTTAGGCATACCGGGAAGGAGTATTCGCAACCTGAGATGGAGCACATTGTGATGGTTTCTGGTTCTTCATGCCTTCTCTGCTGTTAGCATGGCAGATGCTCCAAAAAGGCTCCGAGTTGGGGTCATCCTATTTATGAAAATGTCCAGGTTACATGTGAGCAACACCTAGGTGGCATCGAATCCAAAGATGAAGATCAGCCGGAGGTTCTGCTGGATGATGGGGTTCATGAAATAGGGCAGCAAAGGGGCTCCAATTCAAACATAGATCTCCAAATTTGTGTAGAAGATTTGGAACACCAGGTTAGACTGGAAAGAAACAAAAATATGGAGATGAAGAGAGCCCTTTCCAGGCTTTATACTCTTGCATAAGCAACACACACCGAAGTTAAGACACACAATAGAAATCTTGAGGACAGGGTTAATTCTCTCACAGCTGCAATACCGCCGAACCCTCACTTGAAGACTCACATGGAAACCATGATCAACACCAACGAAAATCTTGGTAAGAAGTTGGAGAAGTTTGGAAACACAATGGTGAACTCAGGCCTACATTTCAAACTCAGCTCTGCTAAGGAGCGCAATGTGGAGAACTATGAGGAACTCAGCCCCTAAGTTGGTTGGTCTTGGACTAAGACTCTCTTTTTTTTGCTGTTGGATATGTTGTCTGTCATTTTTTGGGAACCTGTTTACATAGGTTTGCTGGAGATTGGACTAGCATCCATAATGCTTATAAACAAATGGCTGTTGCATATCCATAGCGGTTTTAGAATAGCTCTCTGCAATGTTTTGTTTTTGTGTTTTCTTCCTTGGGAAATATGTAAGAAGCTATAGATTCCATAGATTAGGCAAGTTTAAGAAAAGCTATAAACTCGAGAAGGATAAACAAGGGGTGACATATACTGTTTTGCTTTGGGAATTGTCATCCTTCTTCAGCTATGTAACCTCTGTTTTCTTTTAATGAAAAGCCTCTCAACCGTTATTGTTAAAAAAAATAACTACCCCAAAAAAATTTCCAGATGTGGATTTAACCATTTAGGTTGGTTTCACCTTCAAATATAATCGATCCTTCCAAGTGTTCTTCAAAAAACAAGGTGCCCTCATCACATAAGACAACAAGCTTCGAAAGTTGATATGCTTCTTCATTGAATTCTCTACAAATATGTGAGAAATAAATCATAGAAAAAGTACCAATCATATTTCTAATCTTTTGACACTAATGTGCAAGCAAAAGAACCTGTAAATTGAAACTACCATTTTCCCAGTCAATTATAACCTTCAAGTCCCCATAAATATGCAAAGAGACAATTCCAATGGATGAAGCAAATTGAAGCAACCCCCACAAAGCAAGAATTTATGCCTTTGTATTACTCCCTTTACCACCTCCCATCCATAATTTAAAAAATGATCCTTATTTATCCTTAAAACCGTACCATGACCATAACAACCATTCGAAGATGCACCATAAAAAAACCAATAACCGAATTTGATGCGAAACTGGGAGCAGTAGCAACTTTTGGCTTTTATTACTTCACTTCCTTGTAAAAATCCCTGTAAAATGTAATACTTTTCAAGCTTCAGAAATAGATATTTGGAGGAATAGTCTCAAACAGTGCCCTATTCCTCATATTCCAAATGGCCCAACATACAAAACTGGCATTAATTTATGATGGTGAACCTTTAAACCCCATAATTTGAAGCTTTCCTCCAAATTTAGATGACCCCAATTGAAAAGAACATTAAGCTCTTTACAAACAATCTGCCACACAACCTTGCTAAAATTACAGAGAAGAAACAAATGATGAACTGAATCTGTAACATTTTTGCACAAAACACAATATCCAGGACCATTCCATCTCTGTTTCATTAAATCCTACCAGGTAAGCAGCCGATCTTCAAGAGCTAACCAAAAAAAGTATTTGATATTTTGTGGCATATTCCACTTCCATAACTTACTAAACCGCCATTTTATTTCAACATGGAACCGAGAGGTCACAATTGCTTTATATGCTTCTTTGGCTGTAATATTACTCGTATATTTTCTCCAGCTCCAAACTAGAATGTCATCTGAATCCCTAAGCCTGATGCCTGCATTATTAAGTGAATTTATGTAACTGTCCCAAATTTCTGCCCAAATGCCACTCAAACCAAGATCCCTAGAGTGTAGCCAATATCCACCACCTTGATCAAGCTATGGCGGCCTTCTAATTTGATTAAGAGTGACAAACCTGAATTCTACAAGATATTCCAAAATACCCGAGGGCAAAAGATAATTATCGCTGTCACCAATAAAGGGATCAATGCTAATAAGAAAGTTTCTACCATTTCCAACAAACCATGAAATCCATTTGCTAATCCAAAGAAAAACTTTATTAAACCCATTCCAAATAATAAACACCTCACTACAAACTTTTTCTGTAGATCTAAACCAACTTAATATGGATTTGCTCCTGAGATATTTAGTTTTAGTAACTAAGCTCCCTAAACCACTGTAAAAAAGACAAAACCACATACTCTTCATACATAAGGCTATATTAAACCATTTCATATTCTTAATGTCCTATCCTCCTAAAGATTTTGGTAAATCCAACTTATCCCAAGAAACCAAATGAAATTTGTGATCCATCCCTGATCCAGCCCACAAGAAATGGAAAATATCTCTCCTAATGATATTGATAATACCTCAAGGAATCAAGATTAATGAGAACCAATAAACTGGGATGCCCTAAAGAACAACACAAATTAATGTAAGCCTTCCACCAAGTGATAGGAATCTATATGTCGAATTTACATTTCTTCTTTCAATTTTATTAACCAACCACATCCAGTGAATAGTCCTATAGTCGTTAGGATTTAAACTATATCCAATATATTTAAACCCTGAATCAAAGCTTTCCAATTTATACAGAAAGAATGAATAAATTTGAGCCACAATCTCATTTGAGGCCTTATGTTGATAAAAGATAGATTTTTCCAAGCTAATATCCATATCTGAGGCATAACAAAATATTGTTAAAATATCATGAAAGGTGTTCCAATCCTCTAGTGTGCCAATACCAAATAATAACACATCATCCACAAATAGGAGATGTGTAATATGCAAGGCAGATGAAATATTTGTGCCTGAAATATTTCCTTTCATTTTTGCTTCATAAATCATCCCACTCAGTCCTTCAATTACCAATAAAAAAAGTAGGGGACAAAGAGGTCACCCCTGTCTAACACCTTTGGTATTGTTAAAAAAACTTGTAGGACAACCATTGACAAGAATAACAAAAAGTAGCCGAAGAGACACAAGCCAAAATCCAATTTGTAACCTCTATAGGAAGGCCAATTTGCAGGAGAATTAATCTAAGGAAGACCCAATTTACTTTGTCATAGGATTTGGCAAGATCCATCTTCGTTATTAGGGCATTAAGTTTTTTGAACTTCATCGAGTGGAGGCATTCTTGGGCAATCCCAATGGCTTCCAATATTTTTTTATGTTAGACAGAAACCCAAATTTCTCTTTGGAAACCATTTCAGACAGCTTTGGTTTTATCTGATTTGCAATGATTTTTGTGACCAATTTATAGACCAAATTTTATAAAGCAAAATACCTAAAGTCTAAAAAATTCTCAAGTTTATCCTTCTTCGGAGTAAGAGAAATGAATCTGGAGTTTAAGGCCCTAGACATGAAACCATGTATTCTTGACATCTCAACAACAACAACAAGGTACCTTCCCATTAAATAAAAAAAGTAATGAATGGTTCCACAAGCCATCCATCAGGCCCGAGACTTTTGTCCTTTGAAAATTTTGTTAGGACAGTTTCCACTTCTTCTAAACTGATAGGTTTACCAATCTGCGCCCCATCCTCCCTAGAAAAAAAGTAGGATAATGTCTTACCACTTTCATTTGATCACCTATGTCAACCAAGCCTTAATCTTTAAAGAGATTGTTGAAGGAATCCACAGCCGCCTTCTCAATATCTCTTTGAGCAGAAACTCGATCCCGTTGAGTTGATTTGATATCCCGAATAGTATTTGATTTTTTTTAATGTAATTTTCATATCTATGAAATTTGTTTGTATTGTTATCACCCACAACAAGCCATACAACTCAACTTTTTAACCTCCAAGCCTCTTCTTCTTTTTTAAGCAGATAATTGTTTTTGTTTTCTAGTTCCATAATATAGGCCTTTTCTTCACTAGAAAGATTACCATCCAAATTATTCTTTAGAATGACATTAATTTCCCCTTCAATTTCACATAGAGATCCCTTGGCCTGCATCTCTTTATTTTTAATCCATACAACTACGCAATTTTTATTTTTATTTTTTAAGTTTGAAAGACAAACAATCCATATCATTCAAACCTTCCAGAATCTTTATATTTACCGAAAAAGTTCTAGCCATCTTACAGAATTCTTCCTCTTTGAACCAAGATTGGTTAAATTTAAAAGGAAAAATCTTAGAAACAACTTCCCCTTCCAGTTGCAGGGAAATAGGAATATGATTAGAGATATTGGAAGCTAAATTCCAAGACCTATACATTGTACAAAAACCAACAAGTGATTCCGACATCAGATACCTGCCAATCCTTTTACCAATACCTTCAACACTCAATCTCTTATTTTTCCACATGGGATGCAATTTATGTGGAACAATATCAATTAGCTTATTCCTCTAAAACATATCCTGAAAAAAAATTGCTAGTGAATCCACTGAACAATGCATTCCCAATTCTCATATGAATACATGGTACAATTAAGGTCTCCATCAATGATTAGATTATGAATACTAAGAAGATCATTGGCTTCAATCCTTTCCCATAAAGGTTTCCTATCTATATACAGGGCATAAATATTTAGAAGACTAATATATTGTTCCAACCCTTTGATTTTCCCTTCAAGAAGAATACCCACATAGGTTTTGTAGGGGGGGGGAGAACAAACCAATGGATTCCAAATAGCTAATAGTCCCCTTGACTGAACATCAACAGCAATATCATAGACCTCCCAATTTTTTAGGATCTTCAGGAAGTATTCACACATTTTCACACCAAACGCCATAGTCTCTTGAAAAATATATACATCAACTTTATTTCATTCAATGGATCTCTTAAGGGATCTAAATTTTGCCCCCCCCCCTAGCCCTCTGTTATTAAAGGAAATACAAATCATTAAGAATTAGTAGTAGGGGGAATCATTGTTCTAAGGGCCCTAGATTCATTGACCTTGATAGATAGATTCTCATCTGCATCCTTAAGTCTAGAAGATAAAGGAATATAACCCTCCTCCAAAGCAAACTCCATCTTATCAAATTCACACCTGCTACCCTTCACATCAGATTTTCTATTCTTTTTCCTAATAGTCACATTTTGATGTCTAATAGAATTAATAGGGAGAGTTCCAATTTTATATGTAGGGTTATTGACAAAAATTGTCAGGGGAGATTTTGCATTCTCAGCAGCAGACAGTTCCTTTTCTGGAGAAGGACCATATGATTCCATACCCTTTTTAGGGTCATCCAATCCACCCATCATCAGTTCTGTGGACGGATAATCTACTAGAGGTAAGGATAGATTTTCCTTTCTATCTGTTTGTGTCAAAAATTGTTACTAAGGCTAGGGTAACAAGCCAACACAATCTCAAGGATAGAAATCAATTCAAACTAGGGTTTGGGGTTTAGTTTTATATGTTTTTGGTCATAAATTCAAGAGCATAAAGGGAATACATTCAGCAGATAAGTAAAAACTAAATCATACACATGTATCAATGAAGATGCATATATATCACAGGAATCCAACAAAAGACTGTAATGAAGTTCACACATAAAGAACAAGCATCTCTAGAAATTACACATCAACCAGCAATGAATTTGTCATTCATGAAACTAAATAAGTTCAAAATGAAGCCAACACAGATCAAATGTAGGGTAAAGAGTCATATATTCATAGTTTCATCAATAAATGCATATAAGAGTTTACAGTACCTATTATTGAACAAGTCTGAAAGCAGCTAGCAGACCTCCTTATGCTCTCCAAAATCAGAACCCTTACAATGTTTTTCTTCTCCTTCTAAATAGTTTCTCTTCCAAAAAGCAGTTAGGTTTTTCCTCCTAACTCTCCATCGAATTACTAGGTCAGATAAAATAAAATTTACATTTTTACAAAATTACAAGTCTGCTAAAAATAGCAAATTCTTTAACTAAACAAAAAGTTTGTCTAAAATAACTCCTAACTAGTAACTGCCTCATATCTCCTTCGCTGCCTCCACAAGAAGAGATATACCATCTGGACTTGAGGACCTTCTCTTTATTCTTTTATGCTTCTTTTCCAGCTCAACTATCTTTTTCTGAAGGTGTTCATTTTCCTGTTGTAGAGTTTCAACTGTCTTTTCCAGCTCTGAACAGTGCTTGTCAGAAGCCCTTTTTCTTCTGAGTGCTTCCTTTGCATCAACCATCAATTCCTGAAAATTATCATGAACATCCTGAAGATCCTCTCTTAATCTTCTATTTGCCATCATCAAGCCATCATTAACTTCCTGCATGTAATTCATTTGGTGCTTATATTGTTTGACAGTCTTCTGTAGATCTTCCCTGTCAGAATTAACCATTTTCTTCATTGCAAAATCCTGCTCTTCATTAGGCTTCCAAGGGATATCAAATTTCTTAAAAATTTCTGCTTCTTCTGTCAACATTTTCTCAGAGTGTTTTCAATGATGAGCTTTGGTTTTTCATCTTCTGCTAATTTCACTGAATTAATCTCCTCTTTTTTACATGGCTGCATTTTATCTATTTTTGCTTTGTCATCCTCCATAGCTTCTTCATCTATGATGGTCACTTTATCTGAGTTCAATTTAGGGTTTAATAATTTCTTCATGTTTAACCTCAGCTTATTTTTCGACCTAGTTTTAGGTCTCCAGAATGTAGCTGCCTCTCCCATCATCTTCAGTTTTCTGCCTTGATACCTAACAGAAGCTAATTCCACCACTTCTAGCTTATTTATTTTCTTGTTAGGTTTCCTGGTTGTGCCATCTAAAACTTGAGCTTCTTCAAATTCAGTTTTGACCTTAATCTCAGAAACAGGCTGTTCCTCTTCTAACATGTATCCTTCATCATCCGAGAGGATTGTAATGGGGCTTCTTGGCCGAATAGGAATTTCTTCTTTAGCTACATGAACTATTTTAATATCAACTTTCCTTTCATCCTGAGGATCTGCTACAGGCGATGATTTCTTTTCAAGCAATTCCTTTTTGTCTTCAAATAGTGTGAACTGGTTTTTAGTGTGATCTGGAATTTCTTGAGGCTGACTGTCATCCTGTCCTTTTTCTGCTACCTGTTTTGTCACCTTCTTAGCTTTAATGTCATGTTTGCTTGTAGGTTTGACTGAATGGCCTAACTTTTGCATCATTACCTTCCCCTTGTCAGTCTGTCTTTTTGGTTGTTGATCTTCTCTTTTAGGATGAACACCTGACCAGAATAAAAAGAAGTCCCAAGTCCTTCCCTCATGCTGCAACACTGTAGTGATGATTAGTTTAATGAGACCATGATGAAAAAGTGACTGAGAAGTGTGGTCATCATGCTGTTTTATCTTGCTTGACATTTTCTGCAGGCTTTTAAAGAAAAAGAAGGGCAGATTCATCTTAGAGATTCCTGCCATATGTTGAAGGAACCTGAGATGATATTTGAATACCAATGAATATCTTCCTTCACAGGTCACATAACTTTGAAGTATTCTTATGGGTTCAATCCACTCCTTTCTGAAGTTTTGAATGAAGATACCCTTATTCCAGTCAGGAGTCACATTAGGCAACAAATACCTTTGGGGTTCAAACTCAAAAGGTGATTTTTTGAACCAATGCTCACCCTCATTGCTAATCTCAGTAGCTTCTGCTATTAATTCCATAGATAACTTGAATTTCAGAGCATCCATCATAATCATATCAGTTTTAAGTGCTTTAGCAAACTTGCAGGTGACCTGTGTATCGAAGCCATCAATCTTTTTGAAAAACTTTAACCATCCTGCCTGCTGAAAAAGTTCTGCACAGTCAGGAAGCTTCTGAATCCAGGTTAAGTCTGTGGGTTCAGCCCTGTTGACCTTACCACTTTTGCCACTTTTCCCCATATTTTCTTTTCAGTAAACAGGCACAATCTGTCTTAGGTTTCAAGAAGTGTTTTGTAAACTGATTTCTTATGCTTTGGGCTGTTTTGAAATTTTCTACAAACCCTTGAACAGAACTTCAAATTCAATGTTCTCTTCTCTCAACCATGCAGCTAAGTGGATATGTTCTCCAAGCAAGTGACTTCATGAAATTCTGATAACTTTCAACAATGTCTAAACCATTTTCATAAACCAACAACACCTCTTCTGTGTAAGAATAAGCATAACAGATACATCTACGAGTCCTCTCAATGTTCTTTCCGGAATTTTGAATGTATAAGAGAGCAAATGATGAAAATATTCATTCAAACTGTCATTTGCATTTCCCAGGCTAAATACTTTAAATTTGAGACTATTCCGCTGCTCTGTTCATGCGTATTGCTCATACTAGCTTCAGATAATTATTTCTGTGGTGAAATGCTCATTTTATGCTCTATTTTATCATTTCCAGCCACCAATTTTTCCAAATAATTGTGCAGCGAAAGAGACCCAAATTTTCCAGCTATAAGGGTTTATATCGGAATACCTGTCAGCTACTCATCTGTCGTGGCTTACAGCTTCGTTTTGGGGTATCAATGGTCTCCTCTTATGAGCATAGGTGTCCTCATATCGTTTCTTTAACTGCTGGTGAATGAATTCGGAAGCCCTAATTTTCGCTGGCGATAAAACACACCTGTCTCCTCTCCACAGCAACACAATCCACCGTTTTAGCAGTGAGCTCTCCTTCACGAACACTCCTGTTCTATAGTGATGCGTGTAACAAGAGAAATTTGACAGCTAGACCGGGATTTGCTGGTTTCTGGGCAACTGATCCCGCATACCATGCAATGATGAGCTTGTTTTACTTCGTGACTAGCAACCAACTAAAATCATGCTCAAACTGCTGCAAACACGTGTTAAAACACTCACACAAGGCGATTAGACACTCCCATTCTGCATCATGATTGAAATCAGTTCGAAAATTGAAAAAAAACACAGGCCACGATATTCTTGTAGCGCGCCCTTTGTTAAACTTTTGTATAGCGCTACAAGAATAACTTTTAGGCCAAAATTTAGCAGTTTTTTAACTTTTTGCTAATTTGTCGGAGCTTCTAGCAGTTATTTAGTTTCAGAAATAAGTTTAACTGTTCTCTAAGACATTAATGATTCTACTTTTGAAAATATGACTCTCATTGACCCCCTTTACAATATAAAAAATCACCAAAATCAAATAAAATCTGAAAAGAATGGGTTCAAAACTTACTTAATCACCCATAAAGTTTCTAAGATGACTAAAACTGAAACTTAAAATCAAAAATTTAACTGAGGTAGTTTAAAAAACAAACCAAAACTGGATAAAATAAATGAAAAATGAAGAAAAATTTACTGACTTAACATCTGGCTCCAGCTGCGGGATGAAGTCCTCCCTGTGAGGCTTCAAGAACTTGTAGACTAGTGCCTTCTGTCTTCAATCTAAACTTCCATTGGGCTATGGAGTCTTTATTTAATCTCACTCACACCGGTATATACAATGAAAAGTGACAATGATCCTCCTTAAGTGTAGAAATGCTTGAGGAATCGCCCATTGACAGGGCTGAGCAACTCCTCCCCTTCAAGGGACTGCAAGATAAATGTATTATTTTCCAAAACTTTAGATATCAGAAAAGGACTAAACCATAAATTATCAAATTTGCCATGCTTACCTTTCTGTTCCTTTCTTGCATCCCATCTTAAAACCAACTCACCTTCTGAAAAAATATGTTCTTTAATATGTCTGTCAAACCTGGTTTTCATTTTAGCTCTGTACAGCTGTGCTTCTTTGTCTACCTTCTCTCTATTTTGCTGTACCTCAATCATTTCGAAGATTCTTCTTTGTAAATCATCTAGTTCCTCTTGAGAATTATGAAGGAACTTCATTACTGGAATTCCCAACTGCACTGGAAATACTGCTTCTGTTCCATACACCAGCTGAAAGGGAGAAGTACCAATGGCTTGCTTTACAGTAATCCTATCTGCCCACAATGCATATTTCAACATTGAATCCCAAGATCTTTTATTGTGTTTGAGCAACTTCTTGATGCATTGAATAATATTTTTGTTAGATGATTCTGCCTGACCATTTCCCTGAGGGTAATAGGGAGTTGAGTGTTTTAGAATGATACCATTTTTCTCACAAAAGGCCACCATTGCCTTGGATTTGAATGCTTTGGCATTATCAGTAATCAATCTTTGTGGACAACCAAATCTGCTCAGAATATTATCTTCAATGAAATCCATAATCACCTTATCTGTAGCATTCCTTGTGGGAATAGCTTCCACCCATTTCGTAAAGAAATCAGTGGCAGTCAAAATCCAATGATGCTGACCTGAAGATGCTGGATTTATTTCTCCAATAAAATCCAGACCCCATTGCTGAAAAGGGGCATTGACTGCAATAGGCTTCAAAGGTAAAGATAATAACTTCTGTTTACCTGCAAATTTCTGACAGGGTATGCAAGCTCTTACCTGCTGGTAAACATCATGGAAGAGGGAGGGCCAATAATATCCAGCTCTCAAAATTTTATAGGCTGTTGTTTTCCAGTATTTATGTCCTCCACAAGCTCCTTCATGGGATTCTGAAATTACTTCTTCTATTTCAGCCTGATCTAAACACCTTAACAAGATTCCTCCTGGGTCTTTCCAAAACAATTGATCTTCTATCAAACAGTATTTAGTAGCTTTTAATTTCAGAGATCTGGCAGCCTTCCTATCTAAGTGTTCTGGGCATTGCAAAAATAACAAAAAATGAACAATATCAGCATACCACTCTGAAGATGAATAAGAGTCCATGATTCTTTCTTTCTCCAGGAATGCTTGCTTTTCTTCAGGTGCTGATTCTTCTACCATAAGATGTAATCCTAATGCTTGACAATTTGAATCAGCCAGCAGTTTGGCCAATCCTTGTCCTTTGATCAGTTTAGTAGGTCTGATTTCTACTTCATACTCCATAATTTTAGCAATCCACTTTCCCCTCTTACCTTCACTATCAGGCTGTGTCAAAACATCTTTCACTGCAGCATTTGGAACAAATGAAATAACCTTGGAATGTAAGATATAGATTCTGAAATTTTTTAAAGCCTTCACCAGAGCATAGGCTTGTTTCTCCAAGATACTGTATTTAAGCTCTGAATCTCTAAGTGTTTTACTGAAAAAGGCAATTGGTTGCTCTAATCCTTCCTTATTCTTCTGGAGTAGTACAGCAGCAATAGTATCCTCTGAAGCAAAAGAAAAGGTAAGGAATTCCTTGGCAAAATCAGGACTTACTAAAACAGGTGCTTCTGTCAGAGCCATTTTAATTTTCTCAAAAGCCGCCTTTGCTTCAACAGTCCATTTGACTTCTTGGTCCTTTTTTAACATTGCTGTGATTTGTTTAATGGTCTCAGCAAAATTAGGAATAAACCACCGTAGAAATTTTATTTTGCCAATGAAAGATTGAACATCCTTTTTACTTCTGGGCAAGCTAATCTTCAGTATTGCTTTGACTCTCTCGGGGTCAATTCTAATACCATCAGCTGACACCAGGTGACCAAGTAATTTACCTTCTTGCACAGCAAAATGTGATTTTTTTGGGTTTAAGGATAAACCAAATTTTCTGCATTTTATGAAGGTTTGTTCCAAGTGCTTCAAGTGTTCATCATCTGACTTTGAGAAGATAGTAATATCATCCAGATAGATAACCACAAACTTATCTTTTTCACCCACGAATGCAATATCCATGGCTCTCTGAAAGGTTGCTCCAGCATTCATCAAACCAAAAGGCATTTTGTCATACATAAATGTCCCCCAGGGGGTTGTAAAAGCTGTCTTTTCTTTGTCATCAGGGTGCATGGCAATCTGATTATACCCTGAGAAACCATCTAGCATAGAAATTCTTTGAGCTCCAACTACCTGCTGCAACACCTGTTCAATCTTGGGGAGAGGATAATTGTCTTTTAATGATGATCAGTTCAGATTTCTGAAGTCAACACATAATCGAATTTCTCCATTCTTCTTTCTAACAGGAACTAAATTAGCCACCCAAGAAGAATACCTAAGAGGCACTATTATCTTTGCATCCAATAACTTCTTCAGTTCTTTTTCAATTACAGGGAACAAGGCTGGATTGATTCTTCTTAGTTTCTGCCTGAAAGGTTTGACATTAGGTTTCAAAGGAACTTTGTGCTGAATAATTGCTGTGTCATAAGTTTTTAGTTCCTTGTAAGACCAGGCAAATGCATCTATATATTTTTTCAACAGCTTAATGTATCTGCTTCTTTGCTCCACTGTTAAAAATTTAGAAAGCTTTACCATTCTTGGATGCTCTGCTGAACCAATATTGTAGTCTTCCACATTGTCTTCTGAAGATTGAATTACTGGCTTTGAAGGTGTATCATCTTTGCTGAATATTCTTTCCAAAGGTACTAGGCCTTTCGGAATGAAATTACTTTTCAATTCAATGATTTTATGCCCTGCTATATCTTCTGCAGCAAACTCATATGACTGTTCATCTTTTCCATCTTCTTCTTGATCAATTTGAATATTTGAAACTCATTTACAAGCTCAAGAAATTTTTTTATTTCAATGTCATCTTCAAAAACCCTCCAGTGTTTTATATTGTCAGGAACACAAGGTCTATACCTCACTTCTATAGGATACTTTAGCTGAGTAATCTTAGGGACCCTAAAATATGTGGCAGCCAGGGCTAAAGAATCTGCAGTCTCATTATGATTCCTGGGAATATGAGTGATATTAAATGCTATAAAGTAGTTTTCAATCATATCCCATACTTCATTTCGATATACTTTCAGCAAACCTTGCTTTACTTGATATTTGTTCTTCACCTGTTGAACAACTAGTTCGGAGTCGCCAAATGCAGAAATTTGCTGAATTCCCAAATCTTTAGCAGCTTTCAATCCCAATAGCAAAGCCTCATACTCAGCAGTGTTGTTA
The DNA here is from genome assembly GCA_027924585.1 of Larix kaempferi. Classification (NCBI taxonomy): domain Eukaryota; kingdom Viridiplantae; phylum Streptophyta; class Pinopsida; order Pinales; family Pinaceae; genus Larix; species Larix kaempferi. The sequence continues at coordinate 7,462,466 of BSBM01000431.1, read as the reverse complement.
GTGGTAACAAACTCCAATTTATACATAAGTTTCACTGTTTCACAACCAGGGGAAATAAGTAAAACTCCAGCTCCAGCACCCTCTCTGCATGAAGATCCATCAAAATATAACTGCCATACTGCATCTTTTTCTTCTATGCTATGTTTTATTGGCTGATCTCTTTCCACCTGTAACAGACCAGCAGAATTATCTTCTTCACTAAACTGTAATATGCATGAGCCAAGGTCTTTATCCACATAGTACATGGGGTGATTAGTGGGGTTCTTATCATCTGTGACAATGTAAGCGAGCTGTAGCTCTCTGTAAAGTCTTCTATTTTCTCCACCGAAAACAGGAATAGTGGCATAAGAGAGGTCCATCTGTAAGGTTCCTCCAACCTTCTTTGCCCAGGATCTTGAAAGAAGCAAGCCAAACTTTGGGGTGATATCAGCCACTACAACATCCATTATTACACTCTCCATTGGCAACTGAGCCAGGCTGACAACCATATCTTTAATCACTCCTAGACACTTGACAGCTCGGGAATCAAAAGCATATAAGTCATGATAAGGTTTGGTAATACTGAGACCTAGGGCTTCCATCACAGCTTTAGGCATTAGATTATGGGATGCTCCAGAATCTAATAGACAATTATGAATCATCTGATCATGAACAGTTAAGGTAACATAGAATGGAGGAGAAGCACCAGCTTCATTTTCTGTTTTCTCAGCTAAAGCAGATCCAATGAATATTTTTGGACTTTCTTCTTGCAAATTAACAGTATCTGAAACAGGCTGGCTACTAGCAGAATTCATAACCTTCAAAACTGTTTGTTTATATGATGGATTTTTGATAAGCTCAGAAAATGGCACAGGAATTTTCAGTTTACCTAACTCATTTTCCAAATTGAAATTTTGAACTGACTTGTTCACCTCCTCAATTTCTACAGTCTTCTTGGATTTTTCTGCAGGTTGCTTATTTTCTGTTACAGGATCAGCAACTGATTTATCAGGAATAACTGGAGCAGGAACAACAATTTTCTTCTTAGGAGCTTGGACTACTTGTTTCGGGCCAGATCTGAGATTAAGAGTTTTTTTTATTCCATTCTGATTAGCAGCAATATTTACAGTAGTTTTTTCAAACTCCAATTCATCTTCAACTTCATTCAAATCTGCATCATAGTATTCAGCATTTAGAAAATCTTCTTCTGTTACAAAACCTCCAGATAAACCATCTGCAAAATGATTCACATCTTGATCTGTCTCAATTTCTTCAAACAGTGACTGTTCAATTTCTTCTTCATCTACCAAATTATTTTGAAAAGGTGGGGGTACTTTTTGATCCTCATTCTCCCTTCTTTCTCGCTGAATATCATTATTTCTGCGCTCTCTTGGCATGAATCTAGGAGCAAATTGCCTCCTGAACTGATTTTGGTTATTTGGATTTCGATCAGCTTCTGGGGCAGGTTTAGCAGAATTCTTTTCAAGTTCTAGTTTGTTCAACTTGGCAGTGAGAATCTTTACAAGCTTAGCCATTTCATCTATTTTAGCTTCAGCAGACTGAGGTGCAGCACTTGTAGAAACAGCTTCCTTCTTTCCCTTTCTTTCATACTGCTGCTGAGGTGTTTCTTTCTTGAGCCTGTTAGAAGCCAGCAAATTTGACTCTACTTCTAATGTTGCCTCTTGCATGTTCAGCAGGGTTATAGATCTTCTTTCTCTAAGCAATAAAGAGAATTCATGATCAAAAGCATTTGCATAGGTCAACTTGGCTGATGTTTCAGTGGGTTTAATTTCTGCAGGAATCCTACTATACATCTTGTTAAATCTTTTGGAAAAATCAGAGATAGTCTCATCCTTCTTTCTTCTCAAAGCTCCAAACTCAGTTATGTAATAAGTGTGATCCTTGGTGTCTCCCCACTGTCTCAGAAAAAGATCTTTGAGTTCTTCAATTATGGTGATGGAATTAGCAGGCAGTCCTCTGAACCATTTTCTCACATCCCCATCAAGACTTTGTACAAATACCCTCATCCATACATCTTTAATTTCAATATTCTGATTATCTGCATAACTCTCAAAAGCTTCCCAATGTTCTTCTGCAGTTGTTTCACCTTGTCCATTGAATCGAGGCATATACTTTTGGTAATCATGTGTAGGCAAGGCATGTAAAGGTTGAGGTAATACTAATGGTGCATACCTAGCTGCTACCATTCTGTCCATCATATCCATAGGTGGATTTTGGGCTGCCATTGTGGCCTGAGGTTTAGACTGAGGTGTTGAAGAGGAAGAAATTTGACTGGAACTTTTTTGGAAAGGATTCCTTCCTACTTTCAACTGAAAGATGGGTATTTTATCAGGAGAAGAGGTTTTAGCTTTCAAAAAGCTTCGAGGATTAGTGAAAACCTGAAAAGTGCTCTCAGGGATGATAGGTTTTACACAAGGTGAAGTTTCAGCTGAGTCTAATGATTCACCCAACTGGTGAGAGTCACAAGAAGCTGGTAAAGATTGAGACCTGCTGAGCTTTCTTGCTGTTTTTATGATCTTTTCAGGGTCTGTCACACCCAGCTGTAATGAAGATGTAGGTCTGCTCCTGGTTCCAATTCTGTTAGAAGCCACTATGACAAATTTCTGGTGAAAATAGCCTTCAAAAACTGCTGGTTCAAGTCCACCTCTTAAACCAGAAAAATGATGAGTATCCCAGGGAAGATATGCTTCAGCTTCGTCCCCGGCAACGGCGCCAAAGATGTTTGTGTCAGAAATTGTTACTAAGGCTAGGGTAACAAGCCAACACAATCTCAAGGATAGAAATCAATTCAAACTAGGGTTTGGGGTTTAGTTTTATATGTTTTTGGTCATAAATTCAAGAGCATAAAGGGAATACATTCAGCAGATAAGTAAAAACTAAATCATACACATGTATCAATGAAGATGCATATATATCACAGGAATCCAACAAAAGACTGTAATGAAGTTCACACATAAAGAACAAGCATCACTAGAAATTACACATCAACCAGCAATGAATTTGTCATTCATGAAACTAAATAAGTTCAAAATGAAGCCAACACAGATCAAATGTAGGGTAAAGAGTCATATATTCATAGTTTCATCAATAAATGCATATAAGAGTTTACAGTACCTATTACTGAACAAGTCTGAAAGCAGCTAGCAGACCTCCTTATGCTCTCCAAAATCAGAACCCTTACAATGTTTTTCTTCTCCTTCTAAATAGTTTCTCTTCCAAAAAGCAGTTAGGTTTTTCCTCCTAACTCTCCATCGAATTACTAAGTCAGATAAAATAAAATTTACATTTTTACAAAATTACAAGTCTGCTAAAAATAGCAAATTCTTTAACTAAACAAAAAGTTTGTCTAAAATAACTCCTAACTAGTAACTGCCTCATATCTCCTTCGCTGCCTCCACAAGAAGAGATATACCATCTGGACTTGAGGACCTTCTCTTTATTCTTTTATGCTTCTTTTCCAGCTCAACTATCTTTTTCTGAAGGTGTTCATTTTCCTGTTGTAGAGTTTCAACTGTCTTTTCCAGCTCTGAACAGTGCTTGTCAGAAGCCCTTTTTCTTCTGAGTGCTTCCTTTGCATCAACCATCAATTCCTGAAAATTATCATGAACATCCTGAAGATCCTCTCTTAATCTTCTATTTGCCATCATCAAGCCATCATTAACTTCCTGCATGTAATTCATTTGGTGCTTATATTGTTTGACAGTCTTCTGTAGATCTTCCCTGTCAGAATTAACCATTTTCTTCATTGCAAAATCCTGCTCTTCATTAGGCTTCCAAGGGATATCAAATTTCTTAAAAATTTCTGCTTCTTCTGTCAACATTTTCTCAGGAGTGTTTTCAATGATGAGCTTTGGTTTTTCATCTTCTGCTAATTTCACTGAATTAATCTCCTCTTTTTTACATGGCTGCATTTTATCTATTTTTGCTTTGTCATCCTCCATAGCTTCTTCATCTATGATGGTCACTTTATCTGAGTTCAATTTAGGGTTTAATAATTTCTTCATGTTTAACCTCAGCTTATTTTTCGACCTAGTTTTAGGTCTCCAGAATGTAGCTGCCTCTCCCATCATCTTCAGTTTTCTGCCTTGATACCTAACAGAAGCTAATTCCACCACTTCTAGCTTATTTATTTTCTTGTTAGGTTTCCTGGTTGTGCCATCTAAAACTTGAGCTTCTTCAAATTCAGTTTTGACCTTAATCTCAGAAACAGGCTGTTCCTCTTCTAACATGTATCCTTCATCATCCGAGAGGATTGTAATGGGGCTTCTTGGCCGAATAGGAATTTCTTCTTTAGCTACATGAACTATTTTAATATCAACTTTCCTTTCATCCTGAGGATCTGCTACAAGCGATGATTTCTTTTCAAGCAATTCCTTTTTGTCTTCAAATAGTGTGAACTGGTTTTTAGTGTGATCTGGAATTTCTTGAGGCTGACTGTCATCCTGTCCTTTTTCTGCTACCTGTTTTGTCACCTTCTTAGCTTTAATGTCATGTTTGCTTGTAGGTTTGACTGAATGGCCTAACTTTTGCATCATTACCTTCCCCTTGTCAGTCTGTCTTTTTGGTTGTTGATCTTCTCTTTTAGGATGAACACCTGACCAGAATAAAAAGAAGTCCCAAGTCCTTCCCTCATGCTGCAACACTGTAGTGATGATTAGTTTAATGAGACCATGATGAAAAAGTGACTGAGAAGTGTGGTCATCATGCTGTTTTATCTTGCTTGACATTTTCTGCAGGCTTTTAAAGAAAAAGAAGGGCAGATTCATCTTAGAGATTCCTGCCATATGTTGAAGGAACCTGAGATGATATTTGAATACCAATGAATATCTTCCTTCACAGGTCACATAACTTTGAAGTATTCTTATGGGTTCAATCCACTCCTTTATGAAGTTTTGAATGAAGATACCCTTATTCCAGTCAGGAGTCACATTAGGCAACAAATACCTTTGGGGTTCAAACTCAAAAGGTGATTTTTTGAACCAATGCTCACCCTCATTGCTAATCTCAGTAGCTTCTGCTATTAATTCCACAGATAACTTGAATTTCAGAGCATCCATCATAATCATATCATTTTTAAGTGCTTTAGCAAACTTGCAGGTGACCTGTGTATCGAAGCCATCAATCTTTTTGAAAAACTTTAACCCTCCTGCCTGCTGAAAAAGTTCTGCACAGTCAGGAAGCTTCTGAATCCAGGTTAAGTCTGTGGGTTCAGCCCTGTTGACCTTACCACTTTTGCCACTTTTCCCCATATTTTCTTTTCAGTAAACAGGCACAATCTGTCTTAGGTTTCAAGAAGTGTTTTGTAAACTGATTTCTTATGCTTTGGGTTGTTTTGAAATTTTCTACAAACCCTTGAACAGACCTTCAAATTCAATGTTCTCTTCTCTCAACCATGCAGCTAAGTGGATATGTTCTCCAAGCAAGTGACTTCATGAAATTCTGATAACTTTCAACAATTTCTAAACCATTTTCATAAACCAACAACACCTCTTCTGTGTAAGAATAAGCATAACAGATACATCTACGAGTCCTCTCAATGTTCTTTCCGGAATTTTGAATGTATAAGAGAGCAAATGATGAAAATATTCATTCAAACTGTCATTTGCATTTCCCAGGCTAAATACTTTAAATTTGAGACTATTCCGCTGCTTTGTTCATGCATATTGCTCATACTAGCTTGAGATAATTATTTTTGTGGTGAAATGCTCATTTTATGCTCTATTTTATCATTTCCAGCCACCAATTTTTCCAAATAATTGTGCAGCGAAAAAGACCCAAATTTTCCAGCTATAAGGGTTTATATCGGAATACCTGTCAGCTACTCATCTGTCGTGGCTTACAGCTTCGTTTTGGGGTATCAATGGTCTCCTCTTATGAGCATAGGTGTCCTCATATCGTTTCTTTAACTGCTGGTGAATGAATTCGGAAGCCCTAATTTTCGCTGGCGATAAAACACACCTGTCTCCTCTCCACAGCAACACAATCCATCGTTTTAGCAGTGAGCTCTCCTTCACGAACACTCCTGTTCTATAATGATGCGTGTAACAAGAGAAATTTGACAGCTAGACCGGGATTTGCTGGTTTCTGGGCAACTGATCCCACATACCATGCAATGATGAGCTTGTTTTACTTCGTGACTAGCAACCAACTAAAATCATGCTCAAACTGCTGCAAACACGTGTTAAAACACTCACACAAGGCGATTAGACACTCCCATTCTGCATCATGATTGAAATCAGTTCGAAAATTGAAAAAAAACACAGGCCACGATATTCCTGTAGCGCGCCCTTTGTTAAACTTTTGTATAGCGCTACAAGAATAACTTTTAGGCCAAAATTTAGCAGTTTTTTAACTTTTTGCTAATTTGTCGGAGCTTCTAGCAGTTATTTAGTTTAAGAAATAAGTTTAACTGTTCTCTAAGACATTAATGATTCTACTTTTGAAAATATGACTCTCATTGACCCCCTTTACAATATAAAAAATCACCAAAATCAAATAAAATCTGAAAAGAATGGGTTCAAAACTTACTTAATCACCCATAAAGTTTCTAAGATGACTAAAACTGAAACTTAAAATAAAAAATTTAACTGAGGTAGATTCAAAAACAAACCAAAACTGGATAAAATAAATCAAAAATGAAGAAAAATTTACTGACTTAACACTATCCATAGAAACTTTCAAAGAAATACTTTCAGGACCCGGAGAGGCCGATATCACAACATGACCCCCCTGACAGTTTGGGATTAAGTTATTTGACATCCATAAAACCAAACCCCTATCTTTTATCCTACAATTTTTTTTGAAAAGCCTCGATCTCCAAAATGATTCAAGATCTTAAAATCAGTTGGAGTAACCCCAATAATCTTTTCAGATAACAATCCGGACAATTTCCCCAATCTAAAGTCAAAATCCTTTTCCACAAATTTAATGAAAAGCAGTTATTTCGAAGATAAATATTCATAATAAGTCGATGATGAAACCAGAGACATACCTTGCGATATAGCAACATCATTTGAAGTAAAGTGGTTTTGGGCCAGAGCGGAATTTAGAGGAGGCGAGTCGTCAACCGGATCTAGCGATTCACTAGATAATTATTCTGATAAATCCCCTACGAAGCCCGGACAATTCTTTTTCAAATGTCCAGTATTTCTGTACTGTAGGCATCTGAATGGAATCCCTTTAAAATCTAAACTCTGCACCCAAATCTGGTCGCCCCAACGCAGATTTATTTTATCTGGGAGTCCATCCACAATATCAAATTCCACCAGAAACCTAGCAAGTCTCTTGTCTCCATAATGCAACATAAATTTATCAACAACTATAAACCTACCAAGATGGTTTTCCAGGTTGATAAAAATATCCTTGGACCAAAATTGTATTGGGAAACCTGGAAAAAGAATCCATAGGTGTCACTTCGTGATCGAGGTCCATGAGGGTTAAAATTAATAGACCAGCGCAAAAGAACAAGTGAACCTTCTCCAATCACCCATAATTTATTGCGAATAGTTCGAGCATGATATTAAGATAGGAAAATGAAACAGAACCACCCACTGGTAAGCAGATGAACCTATGGATAGTAATTATTTAGAGGCTTCCAAGTATCTATAACCCAACTAATCATTTCTAGGCGATTCATCTTCAAATATTCTAAATGAGCCACCAGGGCCTTTCGAGATAGTCCCTCAACTCCGTCCAAAGTAATATCCCAACCAACAATAAAATCCTCCAATCCCGATTTGACATTGAAAGCCTTTAGCTTTCGTATGAAGTGAGCCCTATCACCAGTGAGACCGGAAATATGGTTTTGATGTAGATTATGTTTAAAATTTGTCAAGCTTGTATGATGTGGTGAAATCCATCCATCTGGAGCTTCTGAACGAGAGCAAAAAAGTACCTGATTTTTTTCGGGATCCTTAAAAGAAATCTTTCGACTTGGGGTTCCATCACTAACAACAGGGCTAGATTCATTTCCAACCAACTTCGGGACAAAAACCTCATTTACACCCAGACCTAGAGAACCCTCCAAAGATTGAAACACTTGTACACTCGAACCCTGACAACCCGAGTCAAAATCAATACCAATTGACATGTTTCCAAATATTGGAGATTAGGGTTAGGTAGAACCCCAAAATCCAACTTGAGAGGCTTTTTGCCCTTTTTTGGACATAATTAAAAAGTTACTAAAATCACTCCTTACCGCAAAAATGTCACCCCCGAACAGGAAACACCAAACCCAAAGACTAGATCCCCAAAACCTTAAGTAAATAACAAAATCTACCACTTATTTACTAAATAACACCTGAAAACCAACTAGAACACAGTAAATCTAACAAAATCCACAACGAAAAAAACAATTCCCACTTTTTTCTCTTGGTTGGTACTAGGCCAACCATAAAGGTTGACTTGACTCCAAGTTTGTTACAGATTTTTCCATCAAAACCTAGCTAGGGTTTTCATAATCCCCCCCAACGCCATGCCCTTCACCCTCAGGCCGAAAATAGTATTCTTATTCCTAATTCAATAATTTATACACATAATATTAAGTTCTCATCAACTTTTTAATTTCTTTTTTTTTCAACAGTGGTTCACCGAAGCTTCATCCATCGGGAAATATGCCAACACCTGTTATTCCGGAGAACGAAGGTATGACCAATCATTACATAGGGACTCAACCCCAAATATAAGGAAAGTCATTGCTTAAACCTACCACAAACTTTTAATATTATCAATAAATTATATTTTCTATCAAACATTTTAAATGCACCTATCATAATTTTCACAAATAATAATTTATTTCGATTATAAAACGTTTTATACCATGTTAGGAATGGGTCACAAATCATGTTTTATACCATTGCAATGTTATTGTTTACGAGTAACATGAATCGATCACAAACATTATATCCATCTTTTAAATTCTTACACAATAAATATATTACTATTACCATACATATATACTTAATTTGCATTGGGATCTAAAAAAAATACAATAAAACATTTGCATTAATGAACTGTGGTAGAGGATTGATCTTAGTGTTTCGAGTGAAAAAGAAAACTATGTACAATTTTTATATAAATCACAAAGAAATAATATGTTATGCTGAAATACCATCATTGTACCGAGTGAAACGAGGTGCTCTACAACCTAATATGGGGGAGATGTTGTAACGTGTATGTAGCGTTACATCTAATAAAACGTAAAAAGTAATTTTTTTAATTAAAAAATAATTAAAAAAATTCATGTCGGCTCATAAAATAAAAAATTATGGAAAGTATTTAAAAAAAATCCATGTTGGTTCATAAAATAAAATATTATGAAAAGTAATTAAAAAATAGATGTTCGTTTATAAAATAAAAACTTAAAACTTAAACGTGGATCTATAAATCAAGAGAGATCAAATTTCTTGAGTTTAAATTTAAAAAAAGAAATACAACTCAAGAAATTGGATCCCTCTAGGTGCTTAATAGATACGAGTTTAAGATGGATCTATACTGGTATAAATTTCAATTTGAAAATATATATGATTATATGGACTATTTGTCAAAAAATAAGAGGAAGAAAAACTCATAAATAAATAGATTTGTAAATAAATATTTGATATCTTATATATAAATATTTTATTATATATAGAAAGTATCCATAAATTTTGCATAGCCGTGGCATAAAATATTTAATAAATAGATTTGTAAAGAAATATTTGACATCTTATATATAAATATTTTATTATATATAGAAAGTATCCATAGATTTTGCATAGCCGTGGCATAAAATATTTAGGCAATGTTAGGTTCCTAAAATAAAAAGATGTAAGTATAGATAATAAAAAATATCAATTTAACAAGTTGTCTTGCTTTGGTTCTTGTTATTGACCCTTGCAATTATCAAACAACATGTAAATCAAATAGTATTTCTTTATTCCATCAAAGTGGAGGTACATCACACCCGCTTCTATAGCTACACTCTTATAGCAAGAGCTAATGACAACGTCTGGGGACAATGCCACTTCATGGATCTTGTTAATATATGATGATTAGATCTATAATTGATTCTGTAATTCAAGAATATGTTAGTATGATAACTAAAAGTTTTTATAGCATTTAAAGATTATCATTTGGTTAACTACATGTCATAATTGGTATTCATAAACGTAATATATGTGTTTTGGAATTGTTTTTACAACATAAATATTTCTTTTATATTCATGGATTGTGCAATTGGAATTAAAGTATGATCCACTTATTAATCAATTTAGTATGTTTTTGTCTTTGAACTTTTGCCACATTATTTACAAAATGGAAAGGAAATAAGTATTAACATTAAATTTGTATTCAATTTTTAAAAATATATTTAAAATTACGTAAAATTTTGTGTTTATGATTAGTTAAAAGAAATAGACATTAAATAACATTTGTTATTTTAATTGGTTAACAAAATTAACAAGAGCTACGAGGTGGCAATGTCCTCGATGTTGCCACCTGCTGTTGCGAGAAGAAGGAAGTCGTAGGAAGAAGAGTCTAGGCAGATCTGCATGCAAATACATTTGAGAAAGTAAGATCTAGAACATTTTTTGTCTTTAAGCTATTAAAGGAGAAAAATGCACTATATTTTTGCAAATGTGGCAATTAAATCAAGAAGAGGAAATAGATTTATATCTAAAAACATATTAATAAGAAATAAAACAAGTATTTCTTTTGTCAAAGTTGTGGATGCATATTTCAAATATATGGCATGGTAGGATCCTTTGACTTCACATATGACTGTGGTTGATAGAGATAGTGTTTAGTTGCTCTTTTCATAAACATTTTCTGCTTGGCTATATGTACAAATTCAAGTTCTACGGTTCAGTAAAGGCAAATCACATATTTTAAATAAAATGATTAAAGCAATTGATTTTGGTCTATTTTGTACACATTGTGTTAAAAAGTCTTAAAGTCTACGAAGCACCAAAAGCTTTGTGCTAGATCTGTTTTTGAAATGGGGTTTCACCAACGATGTTACAAAAAGAAATGATCTTAATAGAAGAGACTAACTTATTCATACATTGCTAAAATGATAGCATGACAAAATAGTACAATTTGTTCTATTATAACATGGCAAGTGTAAATTGAAAGCATGGTAAGCTAATGCTGCTGGGAAGGTAGAAGACAATGATGCTTGTAGTATAATAACAAAATGCCATGTTTTTCAAGAGGCAATGTAATTTATTGGAAATTGTCTACAAAAAATATGGAATTGCAAATCTAAAGCGATTGTTTTAATTCACAATCCCAATTCAATTTTTCTATCAATTACTAGCATATTTGACAGTCCCTCATTTGGAAACAATCTTGCAACCCCATAAACGGAATAACCCGAGATTGATTCCGACAAACTACAATGTTGACCAAATGGAAATACTAATGCAGTCCAGAAAATCAATTTTCCCCCAGCGTGACGAGAAATCCCAAGATATGTCGGAGCTTCAGCAGATTGGATGGATTGGAGGCATTAAAATCTAATCTGTGATTCTATTTTATGCTATGCTATGCGAGTAAAGACAACAAAAACAACGACACCAAACTATTGGATACTGTGCTCATTCGTTCGCTCAAGCTCCGTGTAAACAAAGCTAAGGAACATTGGAGGGTTCAGCGGATTTGGGAACGGCCTCTAAATTTTGATTATTCACTGAATGCTTTGTTAATGCCTTTTTTAGGTTTCTGCGTGTCCATATATTTTCAGTGGGAATGGGAAAGGGCTCAAGGTTCAAAACTACATGGCGATTTCTTGTGTGGATTATGTGCAAAGGGATTGTTCCTTTCATTTTCGCACAGAGCCATCTCCGATCACGTCGAGAGCTGCTCGAAGGTACTGAAGAGTTGTGTGAGAAGTTGCATATTTATCACATAAGCAGAGCATCCAGGAAGGACAACAACCTAAGGAAATTAGGTTGCGAGAACAAGGTTTAAGCCGACAAGTTTATGGTCTAGGCGAGGCCCTAGCTTGTAACACAATTTTAATGGAAATATTAATAATTAAACCCTAACCCTGAACAAATTTTAGCAGCGAAACATCAGAGGAAACCCTTCCCACAAACCTAACGTGCCCTAAAACTACAAGCACCCCCCACAAACGATCGCAGTAGATGCAAATAGGGTTGAAGACACCAACAAATACATGGAAAGAATGTTGTTTTTTAAGCTATAAATTGCAGTAAAAACATCGAACGCATACCTGGTCCACAGGCGAAATCGAACCACCACAGCAATAACACTCAAAACCTTGTCCACAGGCGAAATCGAACCACCACAGCAACAACACTCGAAACACACTTGAAATGAACTACAAATGACAGATGGAGAGCACCTGTCCTACCGCGAGGATGAAGCAAAACCTATAACCCGCTGGAAGTAAAACGCCGGATGCACAATAGGGTTGATAATAAGCACACGACACCAGACGAAAATAGAAGCAACAGACACAAACGCCTGTGCAATGAGCTATATAGCTCTCATTCACACTTGAAACACGGTCCACAGGCGAAATCGAACCACCACAGCTGTTAACACCCAAAAAGTGCTCACTAGCTCATTTCCCTATTCACATGACCCATTTGTCCACTTTTTCACCATCTGAGCCTCCGAAACTAACAAAAGGTCACCAAAAGACCTTAGTACACCCCTTTTTCCATTAAAAAAGATTATTTTTCCAAGAAAATCATAAAAAACCCTCAAAAAGGGTCCAAATTCCCAAAAATATTAAAAAGGGAATTAAAATATTATTTTTATTCAAAAAAGGAAAAAGGAGGGAAAAGTACCTAAACCATGTTGGTCAATACCATTTGGTTTCCACAAAACCACAAATGGTATTCCCCACCACCAAAACCTATAAAAAGGTGGTAGGGGCTCCTCATTTCACATCCATCCATTATCTCATCCTTATGCTGCTGAAATCTCCCTTGAGCATTTTAGCCATTGCAAACCACATTGGAGAAGAGACCATTGGAGATTGGATTTGCTCATCCTTGGATCCATTCAACCTCATCATTAGAGGTATTGATTCCGCAAGCACTTGCTTGCCCCATTCTTTCAATACAAATTCATTATTTTACATTATCTTGTTCTTGATTTTAAATTATTTTTGTTATTTTCTTAATATCTTTGCATAGATCCATGGTTAGTCTTGTTTAATTAGTTTATTGTTATTTATTTCCATTGAAACTGCTGCTACTAGTTAGTAGGTGCCCATAGCACTAAGCCTGGTTGCAAAACCGGGCCAACAACAGCAACAACACTCGAAACACACTTGAAATGAGCTGCAAATGACAAACGGACAACACCTGTAACTTTTAATCCGATGGCTTGAATTGCATAACATATCCAAATGATTTGTGTCTTTGATTTTATCACTTTTGTTTGATCGAAGGCTATGAAGGCTTAACGAATAACGATTCGATCACAATAAAAAAAAGGCTGAGAAGAAACATAACACATCTGCATTATCAAACTTTAACCAAAATCAGTTTGGAGTATTGAGAAACATTGTTTTCTATGGAAAGAAACCCTACTTTGATCGAGCGGCAATGAAAGTTGGCACGATACATCCAGTGTGTCATTCCATTCTTTATGGATGCCCTTATTTTTGAGACGAACAGGCGAGACTACTTTCACTTCCATTGTCACCGCGCCCTTGGATTTGTTAAAAGAGAACTCATTAGAAAGTGCCGAGGAGATATTAAAAGCTTGAGATGCTAAAACAGAGCGAACAATGGTGGTTTTCTTTGGACCCTGATACAACACAGGCAATACTGTCCACTCGATTATCTCTCCTCCATAATAGCCAGACACCTGAAGGTTGCCATAGTAGATGCACGTCCTTGGATTGGGATTGAAAATAATCATCTCAATCTCTATATTGCTCTTCAACATCTTGTTTGTCACAATAAATTCGGAGACATAGGTACTGCCCAAATAGAACCTGGGAGTTTTCGCTCCCAAAATCAGCCTGAAAATAGATACTGTAAAAATAATTGTTGCAGCTATTAGAAATAAACAGGTGTAGCAATAACAAAGACCTCCACGCATTCTCGTTTAATGAACGAAGAAGAAAAATGGAGAGATCGCAACAGGTCGAGTTCCAGTGCCGTTGCGGAATTTTTATGTCTGATTTTTTGCAGAATTGGTAGAGGAAGAATCAACAAACAATTCAATGACCTAGATCCAACCCATATTGTACATATTATAACGTGCACGGAACTAAGCGAAAAACCAGTGGAAATTGCAAACATGACTTGCGCACGATTCTATGCGAGCATCGTGGTTGACAGAATGATTTTTTTGCGAGGAAAGAAATACAAGTAGGCACGAACGATGCTCAATAAACAATTAAATCGACTCAATCCAGATTCCAACACCCCCACTTAATAAAAAAGCCGCTCACAAATTGCAAACATTGACTCCATCCTGGATTATTAACAGAAAACAAGCCCTGAAGGTTCATGCGGCAAGACAGATAAGGAACCTTGAAAATCGTAATGAAATCATTATGAAAGGAAATCTAGCTCAACAATGTACAAGAAAGAACCCCTACCAGGATTGAAACACAACTGCATACAAAATTTAACTGCATTGAAGAGCATGTACCATGCAGAACAGGTGAAAGTTATGAGCCACCCCTCAGCTTCAACTCCGATAGTTAATTGCATTGAAGAGCATGTACCATGTGGGACAGGTGTCAGATTACACCCTCAATACCTCTCACGTTAACTAAGAATGACCCAAAACATAAGCTCGAACCTCAGTGTATGAAAAAAATTAAAAAAATTGTGCGGAAACTAATATCCACCGCCATCCCAAAACATTAGTTGAAAATTGGGTTGCGAAAGGAAATTAATGCTCTCACGGAAACTGATGCGTAAAGGTACAGAGATGTATTTAAAGCTCTGACTGAGACGATAGGGCGTGCTTGCGTCAAAGGTTAGTTTCTGTAATTAGATGGAACTGGAGGCAGTGTGTACTGATATGAAAACCCTGGCACGAACCGTAGGGAAAAATCGTAAGCAGTATTCGAAACCCGTGCTGGCATGAAAAAAACCATACACAGCATTTAAAATAGCATGACGTCATGACGCCACTGGGTTTTGGGGCGCAGGAACCCAGGCAGGCATCATCACCCACCACGCCAATCAAAAACTTACAAATTACGATTTTGAAAATTCCAAAAAATTTCAAAATAAATTAATTTTCTAGATCTATAGTGAAACTATAAACAAACCTGAAATTTGCGACTTCCCTCAGATTAATGCCCTTGACCGTAAACATAATGTCGGGGACATAATAAACATTAACGTTAACTTGAAGGATACATTTTCACAATATTTGAATTATATAAATTTTTTTATCTAGTTCTTTTATGTTTTGTTTACAAGGTAAGCATTCTCTTTTAACATCGATGCATTGTAATGGAAAGAGTGAGTGAACTTGAGTTCTGTTTATTGAAACCCACACATCCTAAGATTGATCACAACTCAAAAGAAAAGTAAAATTCACACTAGAAACACAAATGCCCTAACATTATCAAATTTGATGATGAATAATAAAATTATTATAACAACATTCCACAATCACTATAAATTCACCTCACTTTGGTTTAAATATAGCTATAAGTCTTTGTAGCGTTGGGTCATAACAACTCTTTTTTTTCATTAGATAAAAAAAACTGCAATTTCATTCATAAAGATCAAAATTACATTATGTAGAATGCTCAAGGCTGCATTTCCAAGATTCATATCCAAAAGAGATTCTAAAGTAGTTTATATCCACAACTACAGAAAATAACTATAAATGCTCCATTGCATTATAGTCCTCTTATCATAAGGATTATCAACATCACAATCCATAGACTCCCTATCATACTCAATTATCCTCTACAAAGTTCATAATAATGTCCATCTAAAAAATGGTCATGAAGTCACCATACTTTGATTTTATCATAAATAACAATAGACTTTTCTCGGTCTATCTACAAATCTAGACTATAAAAAAGAAATGGGTACAGATTCTATGCATTGTCCATCTTTCCTCTCCCACAAGTGCCATTGACCATGTCCCATTTGAAGCCCCATCTTCGTCAATATGTATGCCTTTGTATTCATTTCTCGATAGACACAACATAAAGATATTCTTGTAAAATCTTGCTTCAATAACAACACTTCCTTGAACAATGACTTGAGAAGAATATTTTGCATCTGAGCCAATCATTTCATTTAGTCAATAGTAAGCATAGAGTCTCCCGTAATATGTATCTTCTACACTCTTCTACCAATAACTAGGGACAAAATTAATTTTAATGCTCGTATTTCTACTTTGATTTTGGTACTTGTCCTTGTCCCTGTTTTAAACTTAATAATATATGTCTCAGAGAAAAATAGAATACCTATTATACCTCCCACGGGGGATCTCCTTGAACTACCCCATGAAAATAAGCCCATGGCTCATATTTATCTGTAAATTAAGGAATCATTAATCTCTAACCTTTTTCTAAAGGTTCTTGTCTACAACTTGCTAGAATGATCATGCTCTTGGAAACTAATACTAAGGGGCTTTTAACATGCCTTCAAATAACTCACCATTCCTTGCTAAACACACTCCCCAAAGGCAAAGAATGGGTAGTGCTATATACTTCTTCATATTTGAGTTATCACACCAACCTTTAGACAATCATTGATAGAGGATACAATCCATAAATATGGATCTTTCTATCTCTATCCAACAAACAACAACTAAGAATGAACAATCGACAAGCAAATGACCTATAGATTCCAAACTTACCTTGCACAAGAGACACCTACTAGCTCTTTTTTTGCAATAGTTCCCAAATAGGCACTCTATTTTTAACCACAAGCCACAGAAAGATATTAGTTTTCATGGGGCACTTAAATATCCAAATAATAGGATACCACCAACATTTCTCTTACCTAATGTCTAATTCACCTAATTTCTAACTCTCTTATAGCGAAGTACCCTATCTTAGGAGTATACTTCCCTCCCACCAGATTCTTAGACCATAATAGATAATCACTCAGATCAAAGATTTTTATATGGCTTGGCATAACATTGTCAATATATCCATTCGAATTGATAATGTCTTCCCCCTCTAACCCTATATCCTCTACACTCATCCATACTTGACCTCCATAATTAATTGGTCCCTCCACAACCACTTGCCTCAATAAATATAGCCATTTTTATCTTGAGGACTTAATCGAAATCCTTGGCAATTTATGATTTACACTTCCAATCCATGGATATTCTCGAATCTTAACCCTTGCCCCATCACCCACCTTCCAAACTATCCATCTACCTACCACTGAGATTGCAAGCACCATATCTTTCCACGCTACTAAAGAGTTCTTTGAAGAATTCTCAAGGGTTCTTATCCACTCCTCCACAAAGAGGGTATTGGTAGTACGATTGCTGTTAGACCAAAACCCGCAGGTGATTGGTAAACTCACCACCGCCAAATTTCAAGGATCCACGAGAGGCGATTAGTCCCTTGTCATGATACACCGGGGAGCGCTGACTACTTGCAATTTCGTGCAACAATCTCCCCCTCAGCGCGAGCCGAGTGTGTATCGAACTCGTGACCTTTGTTGGTAGTACGACTGCCACTAGACCAAAACCCGCAGGTGATTGGTAAACTCACCACCGCCAGATTTCAAGGATCCATGAGAGGCGATTAGTCCCTTTTCAAGATACACCGGGGAGTGCTGACTACTTGAAATTTCATGCAACAATATCCCCCTCAGCGCGAGCCGAGTGTGTATTGAACTCGTGACCTCTTGCTCTGATACCAATTGTTGGTAGTACGGTTACCGTTAGACCAAAACCCGCAGATGATTGGTAAACCCACCACCGCTAGATTTCAAGGATCCACGAGAGGAGATTAGTCTCTTGTCACGATACACCGGGGAGCACTGACTACTTGCAATTTCGTGCAACAGAGGGGCTATATATTTGTGAATCATGATTGAGCACCACAAACTTTTGCTAGTTATAAGCCTTCACACATTCTTTCTTGCCAATGACCTAGAAAAGACAAAGCCATTTGTTATTCCCCAACCTCCTACTTCTTTAGGTTTTGTGATTTTTTCCCATGCAACCTAGGAGAAGGATTTTATTCCACCCCCTCAGCCCTTATAAATATGAAGTTGATTTTTCTCATCTGGTCCAATATGCCTTAGAGACTAATATAGATTCTATTGTTGATTTAATCAGAACATATCTTCCTCCTCTAGACAACCAATTATTGCACCAACAAAACAATTTATTCTCCAACTTTGTTATCATCCACCACTAGTCCTTCTTGGAATAGTCATTTGCCTTGATATTAAACCCAAGATATTTTATCCCAACCTCCAACCCAATCTGTACATAAGGTAACACATGTGATAATTGTTCTCTTTCTTCAAAAATTAACCTTTTGAAATCCACTGGAGACTCTCATTAATATGCATTCCTGCAATGAAGCAACACTAGTTAAGAATCTCTTTTAGCTTCGGTCCTTCCCTCAAGGATCCATTATAGAAACAGAAAATACCATCAACAAATAACATGTGAGATATGAAAGGCCATAACAACTCACTCATGAAGGAATTCAATTAAATCACATCATAATAATATTCAACAAGATTTCTCTTTCTTTATTTTCGCAACATAAAAATAAGGTACAAAGTACACAATAAAAAAATTAAGTCATGCAACAAAGGAAAAAAAATACAATAATGAATTCCGCATTATGAACTTGTTTTATGTAACCATAATTCATTTCTATTTAAAATTTGAACCACAAAATTTATGATTAGATTGGTTGAAAACTTTAATGTAAAGAAAGAGGTTTCAAACTGTGGCTATGGCGAATGAGTACAATAGCTTCCCAAAGGAATGGAGGGTTGATATATATTGTTGTGATCTTCTAATACTACACTTTTTTTCCAGAATCCGAAGCTCTTTCAATCAAGTGTGTTATAAAATGAGTGCATTTTAAAAAAAATTATTGAATAAAGAATTGATTGATCTTAGACACCATAATGAATAATGAGGAGTAATTAGAGCATCAAGGAACTAGCTCCATGAGAAATGTGACCTCCTAAACAAGGTGAATTTAAGAAAAATTGTCATGGCATTCTAAGTACAGTCATCATCATAAATAAGCTCAAAAGATCCTTTTGAAGGTAGTGCTCAATGGTAAGTGCTTTGATAGGAGTTGGGGTCCATTGACATTATTGTAGCTTCAAGATACACCCCTATTTTCTAAAAGAATAAACTATTGACTTGCACTTGTTAAAGATCAATCATGAGGGGTTATTAATAATAAGAAGAGGTCTTACAATGAAAATTTTGATGGAGATGCCAACACTGAAACACTAAGAAAGAGAACTACAAGTCTATATGCTTAACAAGTGAAGGTACATGTTATTTTAGTTATTTGAGCCATGGTTAATTGTGGTTTGAGGAGCAAAGATATTCACAAATGTAAATATCGAGTGTAATAAAGGATTTAGCTATTATAAGTAGGAGATTTATAAGCTAAAAGGATACACTACATTGGGCCAAGAGTAGGGACACGTTAATAAATGTTTCTTGAATGTAATTTGATGATATCCCAAAAAAATTTGAAGGTTCTTTAGGCACATTGGGAATTGTTGCTATTGCACCTAATATATTCAAGGAACCTGTTATCACATATATAGTAGCCGGGCTACCATACATTTCTTGTTAGATTCCAGTACACTTTTCAGCCAGTTCCCTTGCATTTAGATGCTGAGATGAGCATCTATATTGGATCAATATCAGATTTTGGACAGTATATATATTCCCCATGCCATGACTGAGTCTCAGGACACTCAGAGAGATGACCGATGTAGCTATTATACCATTTGTATAGAGCAGTCAGTAGTGCCCAGAGTTACAGCAGCAGTTTCAGAGGACAGATGATGGCTCAGAGGATGAGCATTCAGGTATATGAATCAGCAGGTATATCATGGTGTTGTGGTGTGTTGCTTTTATCTTCATTCTTATGGCATGTTTTAGCATTTAGTATCATGATCTGACGATCATATAGATATGTGGACCTGCTTGATCTTGTTATATATATTATATTGTCCCTACTCAGACTTAGAAGTTCACTATTCATACTCATTGGTTTTACCCTCCTTAGGGAGAATAGAGGTGATCATTCCACCATACCTTGGCTTGCTAGTGTTGGCTCCATTATTCATTGTCTTCATCCATCCATTACCTACCTTTTAGTTTATCACCCTGACTTACTACTTGACTAGTGGCATGGAGGACTTTTCCCCACTGTAGCCTCTGTGTTGGATGAGCTTCCCTGTTTATTGTGTCTCGGCTCTGAGTTGGTGACAAAAATTACCTATGGTGAGTTGGATTTCCTTGAGAAATCCCCCTAGTCACTAAAGTTGTGTTGGCTAAACCTGAAACTTTTAGTGCTGCCAGGAATACAAAGTATGGGAAATGAAATGTTATATCTTGTATGAAAAGCCCATTCATGCAATGTGTTTCTAAACACACATGAATGAAAGGCAAGCCAAATGAAAATGGCTATGAAATAAAATGTTATGTCTTGTTAAATGTAAATACCTAGGTAAACAAGCTGTCTGTGACACACCTAGAAGTGCTCAGGTAAACAAGTGCCTTAAAAACACACCTGCAGCAAAAAGCCTAAATAAATGCAAATCTATGCAATGTGTTTATAAACACACATAGATAAAAGGCTATGGAAACTTTAGGCCCAAAAAGAAATGAAACTCAAATGCTATATCAAAATGATTGCTGGCCTCATTTGTATTATGGATTGTGCGCATCTGTTAAAGGTGAATAACACTCTTTGAACAACTTATCCATTTGTGAGACACCGCCATTCCCTGTGTTGTTGCTCATTCAATATATACTATGGTGTATTCCCTTTCCCATATCCAAAGTGTCACAATGTTGAGTCAGTAAGTCATCCTTGGCCTAGCCAGTTTATTTTAAGCCTTCACCCTTCACTAGCAAATTGATCACAACTATGAAGTGAGTATGGTCTTGAAAGTCTAGTCTGAGTCATAATAATAAATAATGACATTATATATTTGTTGTTAGATCGCCAGTAATGATTGCTATTTGTTATAATTGCTATTTGAATGAATTGTAGAGCATGCATTAACCTCTGACACTTTGTAGCAGCTTCTGATGATAGTTTGAGTTATATTTGGTCATGTTGATTTGGTCAAACCTAGTTTGACCAAGGTCAACCACAGGACATGGGATGATTAGACCTTATGATGATACAGATAGATGATATATGGTCTATGTACATGTACATGATGGTTCTATGCATCAGATGCAGGGTTATGATGATGATTTATGGTTTTCAGCATTATTTGATCATTTACAGATTATTATTATTTCACCTGTTCGGGCATATTGGATATATTATATGATCATGCAGAGATCTATATGGTGGATGAGTACACATCTTGGACAAATTTGGACCTTCTGAGTCCAATGAGACAATCTGTTTTCAGTTCCGGGCAGTTACAGTGATGTTTGAGCCTCAGTTGGCTCTCCTAGTGCAGATTTGGCCTGTCAGAGCAGAGATGGATTTTATTTGGTTCACCTAGGGCGCTGTGCATGGAGGGGGTGGTCCAGCAACTTGTTTTTACCATATTACCCCCATCCAAGACACACTAGTGCCCTCACCTTGACAACTCAGGCACTCCAGGAGGCAATTTGGGTAGTTTCATGCTTCCCGAGGTAGTTCAGAATTGGTAGAAATGGCTATAGAGGAATTCGATTTGGGCTACTGAAGCAAATTTTTGGCATGGGATGATCAGTGATGATGAGTGGGATGTCTTCCACACTTTCTCTAGCATTTTCAGCTTCATTGGGACCCACATCCATCACTTATGGCATTTTCTGATGATTTCTGGAGCCTCCTAAGGCTCACGATTTGTCCATAGAGGCACGATTTGGTACTTTGATGACTATTTTATTATAATTGTGCTACGGGGATTGACCAAGGGTGTCTAAAATTACCCCTTGGACCCACCATGAGCTAGTTGTTATATTTTATCATCATGATTTGGTGGGATCCCCTCTCCTAGGGCGATTTTGTCCACTTATTGTATATTTTATTAGTGATCCATGTATTTTATTGTTGAGCTCATCTCAACCATTGATTAGACATTTTGATCTTTTAGTCTTAGCCACTCATTCAAAAAGTGGTTAGGGTTTTGGTGCCTCTCCTTCCTATTTAAAGGAGAGAGCTTCTCATTGTAAAGGGTCTTTGGCTATTGGAATCTTGATAATAGAAAGTTCTCTTGTGGAAATTCTTGTGGTATCCTTTGCATCTGGTGTTCTTAGGTGGTGATTGGAAAGTCTATTGCATCCTAGCATTTGGGTATTTGTGGTAAGATCTATATATTTTGGAAATCTTTGTCTTGTCTACAGGAGGGCGACTTTAACCTTGTGCGTTTTTGTAGGGCTTCCTCAACTCGCTTGGATTGACATTCACTTGTATCAGGGGTTTATCATTAATATCATTGTGATCTATGCTAGCTTTGTTTTATTTCTCTTGCAACATTAGTCTTTATCTCTTGATGCAATAAATCTGATATTGTTGATGTTTATTGTGCAGGAGGGAGGGTGCATTGGTCTCCTTGGGCAAAATCGATCTTATAGAATACTTGCTCAAATCTTCCCAAATTGATCAGGTTTGCATAGATCATCATCATCAAGGCATCTACAAGGTTATCTAGGTAAGATCCATAGGTTTGTTCTTCTTTTCTTGGTTCCAATCCATTGGCATAATATTATATTGTTAAAACCCCCATTTAAAACCCTAACTAAAAATAATTGGAAAATTCCACAGATCAAATCCCTTGATCAATTGGAAAACTGTATCTGGGTATTGTAGATCGGGTCAAACCCCAGCTGGGTTCTCCTAGGCGTCATGCTTGGGTGACTCCACAAGGCCCAAACCCCAAGGCACTAATCCTCCAACCCAAGCGCACATCCTCATTTGGACAATTTTTCTTGTGTTTTGATCTTAGCTGTGAGACTTGGGCACTTTGATACTGTCATATCTTCAATCAAGTCTATCCCTAGTACTAGTTAGCCCCATCATGGTCTTTAACTACCCTGCATTAGACACGGTTCCCAAGGCAACAGATTTTATCATCTTGGACTAGTACCCTAATTCTAGATCTAGTTTATAATCTCATAAGTCACTTGTATAACCAAGTTGGATCACATTTTCATTTGTTTAAACCTCTTGATCCAACCCATTACTCACCTTGTGACTTCATCCATAGATCTAGGGTTCACCATACACCTTACGTACTTCAACTGTATTTGATTTGATCTGGTGTCTTGGTTTGATCTCTCCTGTCGGGAGTAGATCTGGGTCTCCCCCTTTGTTGTCTTGGGATAGATAACATAAAGTGAAGCTTGCCTCGATTGGCATGACAACCATCTATTGGGAGTCGAGGCTATCATGGTTGCACCTCCTTGGTTTCCCCTTCCTTCTGCCATCCATCTTGGATCTATCTATAGGGGTAACTACAAGTTTGGTGATAACAGAACCATACCGTATCCATCTTCCTGGAGTCATTATTCAATTGTAATAACAAAATTCAAATGAGAAATATTGATTATAGTTGTGGTTCCATATAATTTGGTGGAAAAAGAAGAACCAATTACCTCAAATATGGAATAAGGAATCAAACTAAAAGTTACTTCACCGTAAGTGGATACTCTTGCCCAACCTCAACTCGTCATGGAAGTTTATTCTTAAAGGATGCTATCAACATGGCTTATTCTTCTTGTTTATTTAGAGATTTTTTAGGTCATTTCCAAAAGTCTAGCTTGATTGTTTGTCATAGGAAATTGTTGTTTTCAAGAACTCTCAATCTATATGCTATTGATATATGTCTATATCTTAGTGGCTTTTGTCATGTGATATTGGAAGGCATTGCTGGGTCATAGTACCTCTTCCCTTTATATTAATAAGTGATGCCATCATACAATAGATCTCTCCTTGTTCATACATTAAAAAGAGGGAAGCACTAAACGACATTATTTTCATAATTATGAAGGTGAATGATCATCTACATGAACTTGATAACATGAATATTTGTGGTAAAGATACCTAGAGTCTCAATTATGGAGAAGTGAAACCAAAGGGTTGTTTGAGATGTCATTAATTCAAATTCAAACCATAACCCTAGAGAAAAGTGCACTTCTACCGTTAAAAACCAATAATAACCTTTCCAAATATGGGGTGATGCAAACTATTAGTCAACCTCCTTTGATCCTAATTATCACATAGAAATAATATTTTTTTTTTTACAAAAAGGAGTAATAAGATTTTATATAAAAAGAAAACAAAAGTTGCAATATTCTTCAAGAAGACTGTTCCCAAAGTAGTAGGTCTACCAAGACACCTTGTTCGTCTTATACCGGACTGTAATGTTCATGGTAAATTCCTAATCTATGGAAACTATACCTCCTGACAAACTGTCCTAAAATCAAAATACAAAAGCAGAACATTACTAAAGAGTAGAACGACTATCCTTAGAAAAGCTACACTGTTGATGCTACATGCAAATCTAGAATAACTTCTAGACTATAATTATGAGACAACATAAGATGAAGCAAAATTGTTCCTAAAGAATTGGGAAAACCCATACTGGTCGAATTACTGATGAAGAATGTCCACCTTGTTCCCTTTAGTTCCTCCCGCCGAGATTCCAACGCCTCGTAGTTCCATGGTGCTCTTTCTGATATCTACTCTCATACTATCAATCTAGGATTCCACTATCTTGATGCTGCTATGAACTGCCATAATTTTGGTATCCAAATTAATAGAACAAGGACAACCCTTGTCGAGGGTTTTGGTCAGACTAGCAAACTGCTCTGTAATATTAATTCTGCTGCTTTGAACCTCTGAGTTCATGGCTTGGACAAGAGTGTAGAGGTGATAGATGGCCCGTTTGAGCTCAAAATTTTCCCCTCGAAGCTTGCGAACTTGAATTTCCATTTCCTTCAAATAAATTTGAACCTCAACCGAGAGACTTTCAAACCTAGGCGCAAGCACAGGGCCTTTGTTTCCACCGTTTTCTCCGACAGGGGAGTTCAAATTCTTACCCAGCGCCTCAGCCTTGCAATGATCATGCAGAGCTTGCTGCACCTTAATTGAGCCATAGATTGCCATGTCCTGACAGTCTTCATTCAAAAAGGGCATCTTCAAAACTCCTGCGCACCCAGTTCCTCCGATGGTCGTGATATGCTTCCTACAACGCACGCATTGTAGCGGGGAAAGAATCGTAATGAAAGAGGGGGAAGCTTCATCCATCTTAGCACAAATAGCTTTCACTCTACCTTGTTTACGTTTTCTGCCTAGGTTCATACAGCAATAGATGATGCACCCCCGTCCAATATTTATGCTTGCTCTGCCTCGAGCCTCCAGCACCATCAATTTCTGCATGTCAGTCAGGTGTATCAAGCCTGTGAGTGACTCCAGATTGCTGAGGTGACTCGAGGAAGGTCCAAGAAGGTGAAGGTGGTCACTTTGGGGATCAAAATTTTGATGCTAGAGTTTCCCAAAGTTATGAAGATAAAATTATTGACGAATTGTTCCCTCCATGACAAGGAGATTTGCCACTTCCAAGTGCAAATGAATCTTTTTTGCTTCTCCATCATAGCCAGTAGAAAGCAAAATTTAAGGAACACAGTTGTTACCATACACCTGTTGATTGCTAACCAATATTCCACAATCAAGACCTTCTCCTATATTTTCCATTGCGTCCGCATGCTTTTTATTAGACCTCATCAGATGAAGAAAATTGATAGCTTTGAATTCATTGACAATGTATTTAAGGATATGATGGGTCTTAGTGATAGGACTCTTACGGTTCTTTGTCAGGTTTCTAGCTTCCCTAATGACCAACATTGAATCACCGAAGACCACTAGGTCCTCAATTCCTTCCTTCCTTGCTAGTTCCAACCTTTAATCAATGCTAGCCATTCTGCACCATTGTTGGGCCTCTTACCAATTCCCCATGCAAAGTCTTTTAGCTTGTTTCCCTCATAATAAAAAAGGACTCCTCCCGCACCTGCCAACCCAGTACATAGAAATAATATTGGAACACATGGAAAAGGGGATATAAGATAATGTTCTATACATAATGTAAGGTAATATATTCCATGTACTTTATTGTATGCAAGCTAATATTTTCCATGCCATGGAATTTTGGATAATTTATTAGTTGCATTAGGCACATCATCATTTATGCTTCCTTTGAATATCTACTATGCAATTTCTTGTATTCAAGGTAATATTTGCCATGTATTTTTGGTAAATTATTTATACCATGTACGATTATTGAAGTATGGTTGTCATTGATGTCAAGGGAGATTGTTGGAATGATCTATGGTGTCATTGATGTTAAGGCGTTTGAAGTATGGTTGTCCAAGTCTTTGAAGATAGGCATCTCAACATTGCAGCTGCTTATATATGTTTGTCTCCCAATATGATTATCTACAAGGATGGGCATTGCCAAGAATGTTTGTACAAGATCAACTATGCGACCAACAATGCTTTATGCCCCATATGTAAAAGGGGAAATCCATAATTATACGAACTTGGAATTCCTATAAGAAAATTGATTATGATCATATATGGGCCAGTGGATTAATGAAGAAGGTAAAGGAGTTGGCTTTTGTTGGTATTGAAGAAAGCTTTATGTAAAAGTGCACTATCCCTGTTTGGCCACCACAATTGATCTTGCTCCCAAGTAGACTTCAATTAGCGATCATCTTGATTCAAAGGAAAAATAAGCAAGCCCAACACGTAAGGATCATGCTCCATGTGGTAGATTGCTATTTACTTCTTTGCAACCATCAAAATAAACTTGAACTACAAGAATTCATAATTCATGTAATAACCTGCCTGTAATGCCTTTAAAAGATTTTGAAATTGTTTTAATAGCAAATATGATGTAGTCGACCAAGAAAGATCTTGTACACTTTTCTCTTGGCCATGATGGGTCCACAAAGTGCACATATCATGAGTTTGAAATCGGTTGAACAAGAAAAGAACATTCACACAATGGCCAGCTCATAACTGCTTAAATCGAATGGGTTCAAAAACACATACTTAGGTCCACGAGAGAATGTATATATTGTTCAATTCAATTTGAGAATAAGATGTGTGGAGTGAATGATGTATGGGTTCGATGGATGGAAAGAGAACAAGGATAAAATATTAGGTGGTAATTTACCCACAAAAAAATGATCTCATGTGACCAGGAATGAGTCTTCCTTGAACCCCATGCCAAATCGGCCCAGCTAATGCCCCATGTTAAATGAACTGGTTGGCCCTTAAACAAAATGATGAATCGTATAAATTAAGATATCTTGACACATTTTTAAAAGGTGTTGAATTGAGTGAGAAGAGGGAACTCTGAGGTGCACAGGAACTAAAGGATGAAATATGTGACAGACAATTTTTTTGTTTGCCTAAGTTAAACAATAAATTTGTGTGAAAGATCTGAATAGGCAGTCAATTTGTGTAGAAATTTTGAGCATGAGTAAATTTGATAGAGGAATTCAATAACAAAATTATGGGCATGAAATGTAGTGTACTGGGATTCAAAATTAAAACCTTTGTGAGCATGTGATTGTGAATTTCATAGATGATGTGCAGGTTGTGTGGAAATTCCGAATCAAGCAACGAATTTGTGGGGTGTTCTCTTCTTCGTATGGTTTTGAAATTGCAGAGCATATATTTTGCTTGGCTCTGATATCTCAGAAGGTGTTACATGAAGTGAAAAGGAAGTATTCAAGGAATGCATTATAGGGGTGTTACTGAAGTACAAGGATGTTATAGAAATATAAGGTGTCACGGGAATTGAAGAACATGTTAAATCATTTACCAAGTTTCTTGTAAGTGGGTTCTTACAAAAAGGACTGGAGTCCTCCACAGGTTAACATGTGGTTTCCTGGCAGGTTGGTGCCTAAAGACTGTACCTAAGTGCTTACAAAGAGGATTGGTGTCCTCAATATATCAACAAGTTTGTTCCTAAAGATTGTAAGTTGGTGCTTACAAAAGGGATTGGTGTCCCTCATAGGTTGTTTCCTACGAATATTATAACAAATTTGTGTTTGCATTTGCAAAGTGGTTTTTTCCCATTTTGGTTTCATTTCAAATATTTGTGTTTAGTGTATTGTTTAACTATATGTGTGTATTGAGTGAATGAAGTAAAAATTAACAAACAATCTCGATACTAATTCACCCCCCCTCTCAGTATTGACCAGCGTGTCAACAATTAGTATTAGAGCGGGTTCCCTCTGAAACAAGTTAAGCATTGGAGGGCATATCCTTTGAAACTCACATGGATCAACAAGAAGGGTTCTCTACAAACAAGGCCCCATTATTTGATGGATCAACTTATGTTTTCAGGGGCATAAGAATGAGAACTTACTTGATGCCTCTTGGATTTGACATTTGTGGCAGAGTTAAAATTAGTTACACAACTCCAAAAACTCCACCTATAGACACATATGAAAAGAAGCTTAGCGAAAATAATGCTAAAACCATGAATGCGATTCTGAACGGTTTAGCAGAATAAGAATTTGTCAAAGTCATGCATTGTGATTCAGCAAAGGAAATGTGGGACAAGTTACAAAATACATATGAAGGGGATTGCAAAGTCAAGAAGGAAACATTACAAACCCATAGAGGACAGTTTGAGAGTCTCAAGATGAATGAGGAAGAAAAATATTGTAGCCTATTTTCTTCGCGTGGATGAAATTATCAACATCATCAAATGACTGGGTGAAAAGGTTGATGAAACATTTATTGTGCAAAAAGTGCTTGTTAGGAACCCGTGTCAACCCTTCTCTTTACTATGTTAGTATATTGTTGTTAGACGCATATGCTTTGTAAGTTGTCCTGTAGTATTTGTTGATCCATAGTTTATATTAGCCCATAGTATTGACCCATAGTATTGGACGCATATGCTTTGTAAGTTGTCCCATAGTATTATATGTCCCATGGTTTTGACTCATAGTATTGGGCATAGACTTAGTATATAAGTGTGTGTTGAGGTCATTGAAGGCACCGTGAAGTTAATTGTATTGAGCTTGCTCAAAGGAGGTTTCCCCCTCGAAGTGGCCTGTGATCAATATGAAAGTGATTCCGAGTTCTGTTATTTCTGATATCTCGTGTATTTGCATTAATTAATTATTGCAGGTTCTTCACATCTGGTATCAGAGCACTTTCTTGGGCTCGTTGGGTGGAATTTCTGCCAAATTTTTTTTCGCATCTATTGCAAGTTCAGATCTGGGAATAACCCCTATCCGCTTAACTGTGGGAAGTACTTGGGCATAAGCCCTAAAACTCATTGTGAGGAGTACCATAGGAACCCCAAAGTAGCTGGCCCATTGAGAGGACCTGCCAGCGAAAAGGGCAGCGACCCCTACTTGATTGACTAGTTCCCACCCGTGAGGTAAACCAAGAGCTATCGTTTGTGGCAAAGCAGTTATCAGTTTTACCTGAGCCATGGAGTGAGGGGTACTGCCCCAATACACAAGCCGTCAAACAACATTGGTGGCCGAGTGAATCCAGGAAGCCGCACATACCTGAGGTCCATATCTATTTTCAGCTGAATTGTTGCCGATCACTTCCACTACAGATCCAGCCATTTCAGATCTATTTTGAAAGTCATTCCAGATCCAGTCGCCGTTTCAGATCCAGCCATTTTTTATCCCTTCTGCGCCGTTGCAAATCCATCTGTTGCGGATCCCTTCCGCGTCGCTGTTGCCGATCCATTTCTGGAAAAAAAAGAAAAAAGAAACAAGAGTATAAAATTCTTTTTTCGGCCATATCTCCCTTGTTTCAACTCTGTTTTCCCTGAAACTTCTTTGACATCCCTACAATCCCATTATGCATATTTCATTCCTGAAGACCCTATCCCAAATTCCACTTCCCAAGACCCGAAATCGCACATTTGTTTATTTTTAGCGTTTGCCATAACTCCTTCAATTTTCACCCAAACGCCTTCAAATTTTGCCACCGTGTTCCTTTCCTAATTCTGCTTCTTTGTCCCTCTCTACCAAATTTTCTCATTCCTTCACCCCGCTTCTGAAATCCCCATTTTTTGCTTCCCTGTTCATCAGAAAGTGTCCAAAACCTAGTCAAACCCCAATTACCCATTCGAGTTTTTCCCAAATCCAAATCTTCCTTTACTAAATAAGCTTTTGTTTGTGTTTTTCTATCCATTCCCCCCCCCCCCAATAAAAAAAAAAAAAAACTTGGTTGTGGTTGTCACCCGCGTAGGAGAAAAAACCATGGAGGAAGCACTTGCATCCATCCAAACCAAACTCCAAGATCTGGATGAAAAATTTCTCAGCCTCCATCTTCAGCATTCAGCCATGAACAATAACCGACAGCCAGAATCTTTTGCAGCCATCGGGTTCTCTTCTTCTAGCAATTTTCGTGGGCCGAAGCTTGATTTTCCTCGCTTCAATGGTACTGATCCGATTGGATGGATATACTGCGCAGAACAATATTTCAGTCTACATAATACTTTTGATGTCCAGAAAGTTCCACTTGCATCCTTTCATTTGGAATAGGAAGTCCTTCAATGGTACCATTGGTACATCAAAGCTCATCCCAAGCCAAATTGGACAGATTTTTGCCAACTCCTTTTGCCGTGATTTGGTCCTAGTGCTTTTGACGACTTCACAGGAGCACTCACTAAACTTCACCAAACTGGCACAGTGAGAGAGTATCAGACAGAATTTGAGAAACTCGCCAATCACACAGAAGGATTGTCTGATGAATTTTATAGGAGTTGTTTTATCAGTGGTCTTAAGGATGAAATCCGGTCAGAAGTTAAAATGTTCTGTCCCAACACAATGATGGAAGTCCTAGGTTTGGCTAAGTTGGCAGAAGACAAGCTTGCAGCCCAACAACGCTCCAAACCCACTTTTGTTCCCTTTCGAAATATGGGTTCTCAACAACCTCCCATCCCGCCAACTCCTCGACCAATTCCTATCAAGCATTTGTCTGAAACCGAGATGCATGCATGCTGCGAAAAAGGGCTTTGTTATAATTGTGATGAGAAATTCACTCGGGGACATAGATGTGTTCAACAGAAGCTCTATCTCTTGGATGTGGATTCTCTTCCTGCCTCTAAACTTGGTAAAGAAGCTCCAGATACAGTATATGATTAGGTCGACATTCAGCAACCACCTGTTGACACCCCACCACAGGACGACCCACCTGCGATCTCTCTCCATGCTGTAACCGGCGTCACAACCCCACAAACAATGCAGGTCAGGGGATACTTCAAGAAGTTCCCTCTTACCATACTCATTGATTCTGGTAGCACTCATAACTTCATTGACCCTCGGATTGCCAAACAGGTTGATTGTTTTGTCCATCCTTGCTCCAACTTTGAAGTCATGGTTGCCAATGGGCGCACCTTACCTTGCAAGGGGAAGTGTCACAATGTGCGTATCTCTATGGAAGATTATAACCTGCGCTCTAACATGTTTTCCTTGTCCTTAGGTGGATGTGATGTGGTTTTGGGCATTCAATGGTTACGCACACTTGGCCCCATCTTATGGCATTTTGCGGAACTTTGGATGCAGTTTTCAGTCAATGGGGAATAACACAAATTAATGGGCTTACAACCAGGGTCTCTTCACATCATCAGTTCACATCGCCTGGAAAAAATCCTTAAGAAGAATTCACATGGTGCCATCGCTCAACTCCATTCCATTCAGATGCACCCATCAACGGTCTCCACTACTTCCTTGGATAGATATGCAGGTTTCTTTGCTGAACCAATGAGCTTCCCGCCTTTAAGAGACCTTTCCGGTAAGAATTTAGTCGCATCTACCTCTCAGCAGGAAATGATGGCTGTTTTGCATGTAGTACAGAAGTGGTAGCCTTACCTATTAGGGAATTATTTCTACATCAAGACTGATCTCCAGAGTCTGGAAAATTTTCTGGAACAATGGGTCTCCTCCCCAACACACCTGAACTGGGTTATCCAACTCATGGGTTATCCCTATGCGATCACTTACAAGCAGGGTAAGGACAATATGGTGGCAGATGCTCCTTCTTGCACAATTGATGACCCAGTTTCTCTTACAGCTCTTTCTCTACTTGTTCCAAATTGGTTGCAATATGTTCAACAGGGCTATCTCTTATATGAACTCCATGCTTCTTCATTAGTAGGGCACTCTGGGTTCTTCAAAATGTATGACTGGGAACAATGTAACTTCTTTTGGCAGGGACTGAAAATGACAATTCAACAGATGGTGGCTGACTGTGATACTTTCCAGGTCAACAAGGGTGAAACGACACTCCTTTCAGGATTGCTCAAACCCTTGCCCATCCCTACACAGCTTTGGCCAACTATTTCTATGGATTTCCTAGAAGCGCTCTGGTGGTACAATACCACATCTCAAAGGACACCATATGAAGCAGTCTATGGACAGACACCGCCAGTTCTTCTTCCATACACCCTTAGTAGCTCCCCAAATCAGGAAATTGACTCTGTTCTTCGAAACCGCGATCAGATTCTTCTCATTCTGCAGGACAATCTTCACATGGCCAGAATTCGACTGAAACAACAAGCCGATCAGAACCGTTCTGAGCGCACTTTCCACGTAGCTGATAGGGTTCTTCTTCGTCTACAACCTTCCAAGCAATCCTTCTTGATACTCCAAAGGTGTTAGTGGCCCGAAATGAAACCCGAGGATGCTACCGGGGAACCACTCCTTCAGATTTTGCAGTAATTTCCCCAACCAAAGCTTTGAGGACAAAGCTTTTTCTAAGGGAGAGGGGATGTTAGGAACTCATGTCAACCCTTCTCTTTACTATGTTAGTATATTGTTGTTGGACGCATATGCTTTGTAAGTCGTCCTGTAGTATTTGTTGATCCCATAGTTTATATTAGCCCATAGTATTGACCCATAGTATTGGACGCATATGCTTTGTAAGTCGTCTCGTAGTATTATATGTCCCATGGTTTTGAATCATAGTATTGGGCATAGACTTAGTATATAAGTGTGTGTTGAGGTAATTGAAGGCACCGTGAAGTTAATTGTATTGAGCTTGCTCAAAGGAGGTTTCCCCCTCGAAGTGGCCTATGATCAATATAAAAGTGATTCTGAGTTCTGTTATTTCTGATATCTCGTGTATTTGCATTAATTAATTATTGTAGGTTCTTCACAGTGCTTAGGTCTCTTCCTATGAGATTTGATCCTAAGGTATCCATTATTTAAGAAGCAAAAGACCTAGACGAACTGATAATGTATGAGTTACATGGAATCCTCACTACTGTGAAATGAAGATAGACAAGAACACAAATTCACCAAAGAGAGAAGCAACATTCAAAGCATCAAAGAAAACAAGGACCAAAGGATACATGTCAAGTAACAACTCATATAGTCAATCAAATACAAAAGAAGTCAACTTTGTCAAAAAGCTCAAGGCAGGATCAGATAAATACAAACGTAAGATTTCATTTAAATGCTTTAATTGTGAAGAAGTAGGACTTTGTTGCTAAATGTCCTTGTGCAAAGAATAAAAATGATTAAGAAGATGAAGATCCCGGCTTCAAGAGAAAAAAGAAAAATTATAAGGGAATGACTGAAAAGAAAACAAAGTTCACCAAATACAAGAAGAATGTATATGACAATGAAGACAACAAATCGTCTGATGGCAGTGATAATGATACAAAATAGATTCTCTTCATGGATCGAGAAATAGTGACCGATGTTCTAGAAAATAAAAGCACTGATCTAGAAGAATAAAACAAACCTGAGATTGATGGAGAGGTAGATCTTGAAGGAGAGCTAATATGTGCTCTGAATGAAATGTAAAGACCAGGGAAAAAGAAATGGCTACAAAAGGAGCAGTTGAAAAAATACAGAAAGGAAATACTTTGTAGAAAAGAAAACTATGATAAATCAGAAAAAATTATCATCAAACCAAAAACTCAAGTTGATGATGCTAGAAAAATTGAAGATGTTTTGAGAACCCAACTAAAGGAAAACGAAGATACTAACAACAGTCTAGAATATGAAATAGTTAGTCTAAAAGGAAAGTTGGAAAAATCAAATGTCAATTTGAAATTTGAAAAGAGCTTTGCAACTCTAAATGAGATCCTAAATTGTCAAAGGTTGTCATCTAACAAAACTGGTCTTGGCTACAATAAGGAGAAGGAAATAGTGAGATAAGAATCAACCTCCTTACAACAATTGGGTGAAAGAAAGACCAAGAGTTATGCTGATATACTCAAGAATACTATCAATGTTGAAGATAACAAGAGAAAAGAAGAAGATGCTTCTCAAAAGACAAATAATCTTTACAATGACAAAATCAAGAAGAATTTTCAATCAAGATGGAATCATGCAATTAGGTACCAAAATTATTTTCATGGTTATTACTATACTTGTAATGGTTTTGGCCACAAAGCTATAGATTGTAGAAGAAATGCAAGGAATAGTTATGGATCCATGGAGAAATCACAACTCTTTTGATTCCTTGAAAAAATATAACATTATATGCTATAATTGCAACAATTATGGACATACAATGAGGTTTTGTAGAATTAGCTTCAGGAGAAAGGAGAAAGAGGAAACCCCAATAGCCATGAAAAGAAATATGGAATCAAGGGAACAAGAGAAAGAAGAATCCTTATTCATACAGGCTGCATTATGTGCACAAAATAAAAAAGGATGAGTGGTACAGTGATAGTGGGTGTTCAAGCCACCTGACAGGGGACAAAACAAAGTTTATTACCTTGAATAAAGATGAAGGCAACGTTACTTTTGGTGACAATGGCACTTCGAAAATGATTGGAAAATATACTCTCAGCCTTGATAATGGAATTGCCAAGGTAGAAAATGTTCTATGTGTTGAAGACTTGAAACACAATCTTCTCAGTGTTAGCCAAATTTGTGATTAAGGGAACACTCTCACATTTGACTCCCAAGAATGTGAGATAAGAAACACAAATTTAGGAAAATTGGTTGGAAGAGCAGTCAGAACTCCAAACAATATGTATATGCTTGATGAAATCAAAGGAGAAAATTGCTTCATAGGGAAAACAAATGAAAGTTGATTAGGGCATAAAAAAATGGGTCATATGAACTTTAACAACTTGGTAAATATCAACAACAATCAAGCAGTAAGCGAGATGCCAAAGGTAAAAACCCCCTCAAATACTATTTGTAAGTTGTGTTAGGATGGAAAACAAACAAGGGTGAGCCTCAAGGCAAAGGAATATACCACATCCAAGCCATTAGAGCTTGTGCACACAAATATGTGTGGACCTACAAGAAAATAAAGTCTACAAGGAGAAAATTATTTTATGTTACTCATTGATGATTACACAAGAATGACTTGGGTTTATTTTCTTAGACATAAATCTGAGGCATTTGAAAACTTTAAAGCCTTTGAAGCTTTAGTTGAGAACAAGACTGATATGAAAATAAAATGCTTAAGGTCAGATAATGGAGGACATTTTACATCCAATGACTTTTAAGAATTATGTGAAACTCATGGAATAAGAAGACATTGATTCAACTGCAAAAAATCCTCAATAGAATGGAGTGGTTGAAAGAAAGAATAGACATGTGCAAGAGATTGCTAGAACAATGTTAAATGAAGCTGGGTTATCAGACAAATTTTGGAGAGAAGCAATTTACACTGCGGTTTACATTCAAAATAGAGGGAAAATTAGAATTAACAACAATAAGACACCCTATGAATTATGGAAAGGAAAACCAACATCTATCGCATTTTAGAATATTTGGAAGCAAGTGCTATATCAAAAGAGATGAAGAGAATCTAGGGAAGTTTGATTAAAGGGTTGATGAAGGAATTTTTCTTGGTTACTCATCAAAAGAAAAGCCTATAGATGCTACAACAAAAGACTGCAAAAGATTGTTGAAAGCATTAATGTAAAAGTGGATGAAGCAAGACCTCAAAGGTACAACTCTCAAATATAAGAAACAGACAACAACAAAGAAGAAGAAGAAAAGGAAAATGAAGGAGAAGAAGGATCAGAACGTCAAGATACAAATACTCTATCAATATTTGTACAAAAACACCATCTAGAGAACCTAATTCTTGGTGATAAAAGAGCATAAATACAGACTAGAAGAAGAATGGAAAGTACTTATGAACAGATAAATATCTCCTTGTTGTCCAAAATAGAGCCTAAGTGTTTTGTAGAAGATAGTAATGACAAACATTGGGTTAATGCTATGAATGAAGAGTTGGACCAGATTGAGAAAAAAAAAACATGAGAACTTGTACCAAGGCTCGAAGACAAAAATGTAAATGGTACAAAGTGCGTCTTCAAGAATAAGTTAAATGAAAAATGATAGATAACTAAGAACAAAGCAAGGCTATAATGCAAGGGCTATGCTCAAGTTGAAGGTATTTACTTTGAGGAAACCTTTTCCCTTGTATCTAGATTAGAAGTAATTAAAATGTTTTTGGCTTATGCAAACTTCAAATGTACCAAATGGATGCCAAATCATATTTTCTTAATGATCGAGGAGGTTCTTAAAAGGCCAAAATTTCAAACTCAACAAATCTCAGCAAGAAGGGTACCATTGTGAAGAGCTCGCCGAGACGATTCCAACGACGTTCGTTTCACATCAATCGAACTCCGGATGAGAAAGTTATTCAACTTTGAAGTTTCAACAAGACAATGTTTTTATGTGCAGAAATGGCAAAAGAAAGATGCCACGTGGCACCATTGGAAGAGTGCCACATGCCTTACGACGCCTAGGTGGTATCACTTCATGATGACACGTGGCTTAGAACTTATGAGTTGGCTAGTTGGCGTGATGTGGACCTATCAGTTCGTGACACGTGATAGTGTGCACCATTGGAAGAGTGCCACGTCCCTGTACGACGCTTAGGTGGTATCCCTTCGTGATGACACGTGGCTTGGAACTTATGAGTTGGCTAGTTGGCGTGATGTGGACCTATCAGATCGTGACACATGATAGTCTCAAACAAAAGCATCATGTGGTCGCACCAAGGACCGAAGCTGCGACGAATTGTTTACAAGTCCTGCGCTCTTGCGAACCTTCCTACAACATGTTTTATACCAAAAGATGGCACATATTATATTTAACTATAATAAATTTCCATTTGGTGGAGAAAAGAGTATCGACGAGTTTTGAACCTGCGACCTCCCTTATGCAAGCCAAGCACCTTTACAAGCTCGCCTACAATTGTTCCTTGTGAGAAACATGGGAATTGTATTTTAAGGTTGGTTCATGTTTTACATGGGTGGAAAAAGGGATTGGGAATTTGGGGCTAATCCTTGACCCATGGACATTGCATGGTTCATGTGGGAAGACCAACCCACACAAATGGCATAGGTTTAAACGTGGAAACAATGCCAACAAACCCACGGGTTTCAAACATATGCCATCGAACTTTAGGTGTTTAAACATTGGATTGGTATATGTGGGGGTGGTTCGATTTGGTAGACCACATTAAGAGTTGCTATGCCATATGTTGGATGGCAACAAAGCTTGGTTATGCTTTTTTTATGCCACATTTATGAAATAGTTGTAACCAATGGATAGAAACAAATAAGCAACTTGTAACCATTGCCAACGAATGGGCCAAGTTTAGGCCCATGCAAATCATGCCACCATGGGTAAACAAAGCTATATAAGCCCATGAATTCCACTTTGGAAGGAGAATCACTTTTGGGAGTTCGATATTCTTTGAGGGGGAGATCATTTTTGGAGGATCCAAGTGCCTTTGAGCACAATTTCTCTATGTAAACCTGCCTTATGTGCAGAGAGAGAGAGGGAGAATGTTGTGGCTATTCTTGTGGTAAAAGTGGCCGTGCATATAATCGTTTTTCACTAGTTTTTCAAGACAGAGTCACTAGTGCAGTTAGATTTTGGATCCAACCAACGGATTTTTTCCATGGCCAGTATCAAGGTATTGCCATGTATTTTTCCATGTATTTTGTTGAGATAATATAGAGGCCTCTCCATTGAGAAGTGGGTCTGGAGACGTAGTCTATATTTGGACGAACTCCGTTAACACGCCCTGTGTTCTTCTTTTATGTTGTATTTCGTCATATTTATGCTTCTTCATGTATGGTGCACATGTGTTTAAGTTAATTCTCTTTTTATGCAATTCATGATAGTCATTGAATAAAAGATCTCAGATCATGTTGGTATCATATCAATGTTATTTGACTTGAATTGTGAGTGTGGATGCTTAGTAGGGACAAGCTCAAAGTAGGTGAAAGAAAACTTGAGTGTTTCAACCCAAAGATTGGACATGCACATTGAAGAAAGAAAATGGTGGATGAAGACTCTCGTAATGAGAACGAGAAGTCTTTCCACAAGGCTTTCTACCAGATGGTAGATATGGTAGAACAATTGTTTGCAAATTATCAAGAAATATAGGCAAAGAAGGAGAGGAAGAAGGCAACAAAAGAAGAGGACAATGCTTCAGTGAGTCAAGGAAGTGGAGGAGAACCTCCTAAGCCTCCATCTTCATCGCCAGGCTCAAGCTCTTCTTCTTCATCCCATTCTCATCATTCTAGTGTTCATAAGAAAGAGGACTTCAAGAAGCCATTGCTGAAGCTTGATGTGGAATTTGACTTGCCAATGTTCAATGGGGAATAAAGTGCAAAAAAGTTGAATAACTAGATAAGACAGATTGAAGTTTACTGTTGAGTTCAAAAGATCGGAGAGGAAGAAGTGAAGATTCAATTGGCTTCTCTTTGACTAGAAGGCTCAACTCTCATATGGTGGGAAAGCAAACTTCATAAAGGTAGTAAGCATAATGGTAAACCACTTTCTTCATGGTTTGAGTTCATTTCTGCATTACGTAAGCAATTCTATCCATTAGCTTATGTTCACAAGGTTATGATGGATTGGCAAAGTCTTAGACAAGTTGTTAGATTTTAAGATATAATTTTCATCTCTTTCAACTTTAACAATAATTAAGGTTCACTGTGTTAAAGTTAGGGTTTGAAACAAAATTTTAACAACTGTAGATACACAATAAAAGTACCACGGAAATAAAATAATAAGCAGTAGAGCAACAACAGTAATAAAGTAAACTAATTAACAAAATTAAAATTAAACTGAAAGATAACAATAGTAAGATATCTAACTAACAACACAAAAGAAACATGTCCAATAACTTGATGAATTGGACCTCCTTATACTCAAAATTTACTTTCAGATCATATCTTGTCTCTTAGACACAAGTCAATCAATGGAACAAATAACTGACCCTTACTTGAGGGTATTCACATACCTTAGAGAGAGATAGAGTGATGAAGAATAAGTTTAGACAATTACAGTACAACAAATTATTGAAGGCACAATACATCCAAGATCAACCCCAATACTTTAACCAAAACAACCTATAAGGGTCCAATTGTGAATGGCAGCCTCAAGCATCTCACAAATGAGTATGGTAGCCTTAAACCTTTATTGCAACAAATGCCAGTCCTTAGTATAGTCACACAGTAAAAAACAGGCCCAAACAACCTTAAACAAGTAACATCACTCTTCTAACATACAATGGCAGCATCCTAGAAGACATGGAACCCTCAAACAACAACGACACCCTCACAATGAACAACGACACCCTCACAACAGGTAGTGACTGTTGTTGTAAATGTAACTTCAGAAGATATTCATTTGTGTATCATTATTATATTATTATTGTATTTTTATTGTACCTCAGTCGGAGATGTTTTTCCCTCCATTCGGGGATGTCATTATTGTATTTGGTCATGCAAGAATATCGAGGTAAAACCTCCATTGTAAGTTGGGGCAATAGTTCCCCAAAGGTCAAATGTAAATTGTATTTTTGAGTCTCCCTAGGAGAGGTCGGCCCAGTTAGGTAAGCGAGGTCAGCCCCATTGAGAAATTAGGTCACCCACGCATAAATTATAAATAGAGAGTGTCACTCTCTCATTTGGAAACTCACACTCACTCAAGCAAGTTTGCACCAAGTGAGAGAGAAGACAAGTTCGCTAGAGGAGAAAGAGAGAGAGTTGCAGAAGACATCTTATATTTTGGGTTTTCCATCTTGTTTCATATTGTACTAGTGACAAATCTATTTCCGAGGAAGTTGCGAGGTTTTCTCCTTTATGGTTTCCACAAGGAAAATTCTTGTGTCTTTTGTGTTTTGCTGTGCTTGTTTATCTTTCAGTTTAAAGTCTAACTAATTTGAATTAAAGTGCAAACTCTAACATGGTATAGAGCCAATTTGAAAAGAAGGCATTGTGTAGCAGCGGGAAACTAGGGCTTCCTAGTTCAAGGTCTTCTCTCCACAGATCATCAAGAAAAGAGTGCTAGGATAACTCTCCCTAGGAGGGCGCATATTTTGGAGGAAGCATAATTCAATTTGAAGAATTTTCATTTTTGACCCAGTCACTAGTGCTGGGAGAAAACTAGGGCATCAAATTTCGGGGTTTCCCTCCACCAATCCAAGCAAAGGAGTACATTAGACAACTTGCCTTGAGGAGGTGCATCTTTCTGTCCAATCAAAAGTTCAAAATTCCAAGTTTTAAAAATTAGAGTTTCTCTAACAAACCCTAGGTCAACCAACTCCAGGACCAGGTTGGGCATCTCAAATTGGTAAGAACTAATCATTTTCCGTTTCCATTTGAGGTTCTCATTTCAAAATGACAAATAAACCAAGCTTGAGGATAAGCTTGAAAGAGCTGACAACTTCCGAGCATGGAAGTATATAATCTCTCTTGTCCTATAAGAAAATGATTTAGACAAGTATGTCAATGAGGAGGTTCCAAAACTAGAGGGAGAAGAGGCAAAGGAAATCCACAAGAATAACTTGGTTAAGGCCAAGAGGATTATTGCAGACTCCATCAAAGATCACCTCATCCTCATGTATCATCATTGAAGACTCCCACGGAAATGTTCGATGCCTTGATGAAGATATTCGAAGGGAAGAACAACAATCAGAAGATGACACCAAGGAACCAATTCAAGAATGTGAAAATCCAACATCCAGAGACCATGCAATCTTACTTCACAAGGGTCTCTCAAATCAAGGAGCAACTTGAAGCTATTGAAGACAAAGTAGAAGAAGGAGAGGTTGTTGTGACCACCTTGAATGGTCTCCCAAGATCATGGGACTCATTCATTCAAGGAATATGTGCCAAGGAGAAATTGATCACCTTCAACAGACTATGGGAGGAATGCACCCAAAAAGAAGCTCGACTAGTAGCAAGAGAAGAGAAGATGGGATCTAAGGATGACAAAGCTCTAACTGCTCACATCAAAATAAATCACAAGAGGGAGAACCATCATCACAATAGATCCAAAAGGCACCATGGACCTAGAAGGGATCTTTCAGGTATCAGATGTTACACATGTGATGACAAGGGACATTACTCAAGAAATTGTCCTAGAAATCAAGGATCCTCCAAGAAAACCAACAAGAAGAGGCATCATGCTCACACTGTTGAAGATGATGAACCAACAAGGAAAAGAACCAGAGAGGAACTGGCTGATTCTTCAAGTGATGAAGAATATGTCTTAATCTTAGCACTCATAGGCACCATCACACATGGAACAATGATTGGTTTGTAGATAGTGGAGTATCCAAGCATATGACGAGGTACAAAGAATCCTTCATCAACCTATCAGAACATGAGTCACCTCACAAGGTGACACTTGGGGATGGTTATCAATATCCCATCAAAGGCAGTGGAGAAGCTTCCTACAAGCTAGATTCTGGAAAATCATTAAAGATGAAAGATGTTCTCTATGCACCAGGATTGAAGAAGAATCTTCTCTCCATCTCAGCATTAGATGCTAAGGGAATGAGGGTTGCATTGTTGATGGCCAAGTTCTAATGTGGCCAAAAGGAAAGACAATAGATGATGCAACAATAATTGGAGAGAAAGCGGGAGGCTTGTACAAGTTGAAAGGACAACTCGAACAAGCATTGGTTCATGACTCCATGGAACCTAGTGAATTATGGCACGAGAGGCTTGCACATGTGCACTATAGAGAACTACCAATTGCAAGCACAAAAGTTTTAAGACTACCGGAAATCCAGACAAAGCATGAAGGCATTTGCAAAGTATGTGCGCAAGGAAAGAACGTGAAGAAGACATTTCCTAGCAGTGAAAGCAAGGAAAAAGGAATATTGGAGATAGTCCACTCTGATGTATGTGGTCCCATGTATTCCAGCTCATTAAGTGGGTATGTATACTATGTTTCCTTCATAGATGACTTTTCCCCTAAGACATGGATTTATTTCTTGAAAAACAAAGATGGAGTATTTATTAAGTTCAAGGAATTCAAAGCCTTGGTTGAGAATCATACTGAAAGGAAGATCAAGACCTCACGATCAGATAATGGTGGAGAATTCACTTCGGAAGAATTCAAGGACCTTTGAAGAGAATATGATATTAAGAGGGGGTTGAGCACTCCTTACAATCCTCAACAAAATGGTGTTGTAGAACGAAAGAACAGAAGAATAATGGAAGCACCAAAAGCAATGCTACATGATCAGGATCTTCTGATGCACTTATGGGAAGAAGCCGCAAGGACAACTGTGTATGTACAAAACCGTACACCTCATCGAGTATTAAACAACAAGACTCTCGAAGAATATTTCTCAGGTGATAAACTAGAAGTCGTCCATCTCATAATATTTGGTTTCCCAGTGTACATACATATCCCGAACAAAAAGAGAACCAAGCTAGATCCTTCAGGAAAGAAGGGAATATTCGTGGGATACAATGACACATCAAAAGCCTACCGAATATACTTCCTAGAATTCAAGAAGATCATGAAGATCGCAACATGGAAGAACCTATAGATCCACCTCGTGAGAAGAACTCCCACAAGAGAAGACCAGCATGGGCACGTGAAGCAATACAAAGATGCAGAGAAGTATGGTGCTTCAGATGGGATACATAGAGAAAGCAAGAGACCCAGACCATACTCCAGATATGTGGCCCTGCTATGTGACATAATTGAGAAAGAACCTTCAAACTACGAGGAAGCAACATAGAAGAAGGAATGGAAGGATGCTATGATCGAAGAGTACCAGTCAATTATGAAGAATGGTGTCTGGGAGATAGTTCGAAGACTAGTAGGGAAGTCTGCTATGACTTCGAAATGGATCTACAAGATCAAACATGTTGTAGATGGTAGCATAGAAAAAAACAAGGCAATATTTGTGGCACGTGGCTTCTCCCAGAAAGAAGGCATATACTGCAAGGAGACATTTGCACCTGTAGCAAGATACACTTCCATCAAATCTATACTTGCATTGGCTGCAGTAATGAAATGGAAGGTACACCAGATGGACG
Organism: Larix kaempferi; assembly: GCA_027924585.1. Lineage (NCBI taxonomy): Eukaryota > Viridiplantae > Streptophyta > Pinopsida > Pinales > Pinaceae > Larix > Larix kaempferi. The sequence goes on along the minus strand of BSBM01000431.1, from coordinate 7,419,039 downwards.
TCAAGATAGCATTCTTGAATGGTGTAGTCAAAGAGGAAGTGTATGTGGAGCAACCACTAGGATTCGAGACACGTGACAAACATAATCATGTGTGCAAGTTGAAGAAATCCTTGTATGGATTGAAGAAGGTACCCAAGACATGGTACAACAGGATGGAAAAATTTCTGATGAGCTTAGGATTTACCAAGAGTAAAGCAGATTCCAACCTTTACTTCAAGGTTGAGGGTGGAAGACCAGTGATATTACTACTAGATGTAGATGACATGTTTGTAACAAGGGAGGATGAGCTCATTACAGATACAAAGAGAAGGCTTGCCGCAGAGTTCAAGATGAAGGACCTGGGAATGATGCACTACTTATTAGGCATGGAGGTGTGGCAAAGTGAAGATGGGATTTTCCTTGGTCAAGGAAAGTATGCAGTAGATATTCTGAAGAGGTTCAAAATGATGGACTGCAAGGAAATGGCCACACCTATGGCATCGAACTTGAACCTACTGTGTGATGCTTCTTCAGAGACAATTGATGCCACGATGTACATGCAGATGATTGGTTCATTAATGTACTTAACGAACACAAGACCAGGAATATGTTTTTCTATGAACACCCTGATCCATTTCCTGACAGATCCGAGGCATGTTCACGTGACAATTGCAAAACATATATTGAGGTACCTGAAGGGTGCAGTTGAGTCTCAAGTATGAGACGAATAAGAGGATTAACCTGCATGGTTACACTGATTCAGATTGGGAAGGTAGTGCCACAGACAGGAAGAGCACTTCGATATGTTGCTTCAATTTGGGATTTGGTATGATCTCATGGTTTAGCAGGAAGCAATCATGCGTGGCATCGAGTACATCCGAAGCAAAGTATGTTGCAGCTTGTTCAACTAGTTGTGAGACAGTATGGCTTCAGAAGCTACGGTTATATTTGTTTAATCTCGAGCTTGAGGCGACTTGTATCTTCTGTGACAACCAGAGTTTCATGAATTTGTCTGAGAACCCAATGTTCCATGACAAGTCAAAGCATGCTGAGATCAAGTATCACTATATCAGGGATATGGTGCAGAGAGGAGCAGTGAAGCTCTAGTATGTGGCGATAGATGAGTAGATAGTCAATGTGTTGACCAAGCCATTAGCGAGAGTGAAATTCGAGTACTTTAGAGAGAAGCTTGGTGTTATCCAGATTGATGTTCCTCGAAAGAAGGAGTGATGAGACTAGAAGACGTAGGTGCACCGAGGCTGTATCTCACATGGTGGAAGAATCAGGTGGTCCATAGGAATGTAATGCACTTGGGGTGCTCCTGAGATGTATCCACATGTTTGGAGACGTTGTTAGGTCCATCGGTCATAAAGACACTTGGGGTGCGCCTGGGCTGTATATTACATGGTGGAAGATGCAGGTGGTCCATAAGGACGTAATACACCTGGGGTGCTCCTGGGCTATATCCACATGTTTAAAGACACAGGTTGACCATGAGATAGACGTAATGCACCTAGGGTGCTCCTGGGATGTCTCCACTAGGTGGAATACATAGGTGGTCTGATGGACATAATGTATGCACTTGGGCTGCTCTCCGTGTGTGATGATGAGATGATCTAGATACGACGAGATGATAGTAGGAGACACAGGTGATTGTTGTGGCAATGTAATGTGTGGTTGTGGGATATACCTGCTTGATGGCTTGATCGTGGAGATATTGAATACCTAGATGAGAGTTAGGCCTACATCCAACATGAAAAAGGGTTGGCTCTGTAGAACTTCTCATGACAGATAGGTTCGAGAGATGTCACTAGTCAATGATCAACGAGATGAGGATTGCTGCAGCAGTGATGATGATGATCCATCATTGATTTAGTGTTGATGATGATCCATCGTTGATGATGATACAATGATGATGATGATCCAGTGATGAGTTTATATCCAGAGTGATGATGAATGTAGTGAGAGAATACCTTCCTAGTTAATAGGGTGTGTTGTTGTAAATGTAACTTCGGAAGATATTCATTTGTATATCATTATTATATTATATTTTTTTTATTGTACCTCCGTTGGAGATGTTTTTCCCTCCGTTCGGGGATGTCATTATTGTATTTGGTCATGCAAGAATATCGAGGTAAAACCTCCATTGTAAGTTGGGGCAATAGTTCCCAAAAGGTCAAATGTAAATTGATTTTTGAGTCTCCCTAGGAGAGGTCGGCCCAGTTAGGTAAGTGAGGTCGACCCCATTGAGAAATTAGGTCACACACACATAAAGTATAAATAGAGAGTGTAACTCTCTCATTTGTCACACTCACACTCACTCAAGGAAGTTCACACCAAGTGAGAGAGAGGACAAGTTCGCTGGAGGAGAAAGAGAGAGAGCTGCAAAAGACATCTTATATTTTGGGTTTTCCATCTTGTTTGATATTGCACTAGTGACAAATCTATTTCTGAGGAAGTTGCAGGGTTTTCTCCTTTATGGTTTCCTCGAGGAAAATTCTTGTGTCTTTTGTGTTTTGTTGTGCTTGTCTATCTTTAAGTTTAAAGATCTAACAAATTTGAATTAAAGTGAAAACTCTAACTGTGACAACCTCAAGCAGGCCTAAACAGGAAACAACACCCTCAAATAAGGGAGTGTAACCCTAGAACAGACAAGGCAACGACACCCTCAATCAGACTTTAAGGTGGACAACAACCTTCAACATGCTCAACAAGGAAAATGTCACACACAAATTCAAACCCTAACAATAGAAGGTATCCACAGAAAGCAAGCATCAACCTTCTAAACCCTTGACCTCATCCAAAACTAGTGTGCCAAAACCCTTGAACAGTCACAAGCAAATCAAATCTTAGATCTCCTCTACAAGATGGTCACATAATGAGATATTGAAATTCTATTTATAACTTTAAATGACTTATAGAAGGATCTTCCTTCTAAACCTTCATTGAATTTATGGTTACCTTAACTAGGTCAAAACATCCTACCTTTTAGGAAGGTATCCCACATACAAACTAAAATTTATATTAGGACGTCTTTTGGAGAGGGTCCCCAAGACATAACTAAGGGTAGGATAATGTACTAAAGGTGGGAACTAGCAAAAAGGGAAAACAAGGGAGGGGTCAACACAAGACCAAACTAAACACAAGGCTAACCATAAGTCAACAAGAGGTGTAACAACAAATATGGGTAAACAACCCTTTTATCTCTCTCTCTCAATGCATGTGATTCACAAGTGTCCCATAATAACTGGAAGTTTTATCATCACCATATAAGGATGGTCCACACTGGATGATGTGATCCTTTGATCATCCTGATTGCTCCTAATGTCAAAATCCAGTGATTCCATCAAGGGGTCGCTAATCCCTTAAGGAAACAACCTAGCTCAACCATCTCTCAACCATCTCGAGGACCTAGGAGAGGATGCAGACATCACATGTAATCATCTTGTTTAACTGACTAAGATCCACCTAGTTGACTGACCAGGAATACACCTGCAAGACCTGCTTGGTCCTAGACCAAGAATCTACCTAGTCCTAGACCAGGATGTCGTTGTCTCTTCCTGCAGGATTTGCTTGGTCCTAATGACCAAGAAACTGTTTGGTCCTTGACCAGAATTCCCTGGAGACAGAAAGGGGACCTAACCACATATTGGGGACTTTTCTATGGCTCTGACCTGCTTGGTCCCAAACCATGGACCCCAGTAGACTGCTGGGGGCCCTAGATACCTGCTAGGAACTTACACTGCCTAGTTAACTGACCAAGAACCCTAGTTATCTGACTAGGGTGCCATCCTCCCAAAGAATGGCTCTCGTAGCTGCATTAACTTTAACACTCCCTCTCAGCAAGAAAGGAATTCTCAACAACACTAAACTTGTCTCGTAAGTACCCAAACTTCGTCGCGGATAGAGGCTTAGTCAACACATCGGTAATCTGTTTATCTGACAGAACATACTGAAGTCTCTACATCATGTCCCTTACATAGTGATACTTCCTCTTGATGTGTTTCGACCCGTCAGAGAATGCAGGATTTTCTGAGAGCTTAAAATAGCTTTGGATGACAACAAGAGGTTTGATCTTACAGATCCACTTGGAATTTACAATTGACTTCCCTTGTCATCTGAGAACCAATTTGAACATGTAATTTTCCATTACTAACTAGAAAGATTCTATCATAGCACCTTTCCAAACCTGATGTTTGGTTGCCTCCTCATAAGTGGAGGATTCTGAATCAGTGATGTGGCTCACATTGGAGCACCCTTGAATCCTCTCAATAGGATCCTTAATGGGATCAACTAAAGAATCCCTTTTCTCATCTGAAAGAGATGAATCATGGACTGGAATTTCTGAAGTTGGCACTTCCGTGTCTTTAACACTAGGAGGATCTCTGAAGTGATGATAAACACATTCTTCCTGGAAGGTCACATCTCTATTTTTCTTTTATGCAATCCCACTCCGTTGGGGATTGAAGAGCAAAATTGGCTCCCTCTTGATCTTTGATTCCTGAAAAGGGTCATGGAATAGAGTTTGAACAACATGTACTGAAACCTTATAAAGGTTTCCTTCACGGACCCCAATCACAATGGCCGAGCTCATGTTTCCATCCTTAGGCCACATCAGAGCCTTTCCTTTTGAGAAGGCTACAAAGAACCCCTTGTCTTCTAAAACTGCTACTGAACGAATATTCTTCTTTAATCCAGGAACATATAAAGTTTCCTCAATGTGAATAACTGTACCTAAATCAAGTTGAAAGTAGGTTGAACCAACTCCTTTTATGGCATAGATACTACCATCTCCTAGTTCCACTTTAACACTAAACTTCTTGGACTTGTAATCTGCAAGAGCCTTCTTGAATCCAATCATATGCTTGGAGGCTCTGCTATCTATCCACCAAGAATTTGTTGAGTTGGAGATGGAACCTGAGAGTGCTGAAATCATATAACATTCTTTTATTTGATCTTGATCTTTGGTCTCGGCCCTTGTTCTCTTTCGTTGTGGCTCTTCTTCTTCTGTAGCAGTTGAAGCATGATACTTGTCTCTATGCCATTGCTTGTTAGGAGGTTTCTTACAGTCTCTTGCAAAATGACCAAACTAGCTACAGTTATAACACCTTACCTTTGATATAATAAAATGCCTACCTTGAGGTCCCTTACCTTTGTCCTTGTGCTGAGGGAATCTTCTTCCCTTCTTTGACTTGGAAGCAATGGAATAGTCCTTTTCTGTGGGGGTCCCAATTATGCTTTGGATCCTTCCTTCTTCTTGTAGAAAATCATGCCACAACCTATATAAAATTGGTTGGATCTCTCTTCCATTTACTGCTACCAGAAATGTCTCCCAAGTCGCAGGAAGACCATCTACTATTGTCTGCACAAGGTCATCATCATCTCCTTTAACCCCAATGGTCGTGAGTTGATCTCTTCTCTGAGAGATCTTGGAGAAGAAAGTGGCAATTGGATCATGCTTATCCATCTTCAGTGAATAAAGCTGCTTTTTCAAAACCCTCTTTTGAGTAGGGGCCTTCTTCTCATAGATATTTGCTAGGGCATCAAAACATTATTTAGCTGTCCTTAGAGGAGCTATTACAACCATCAAATTATCCTTTACTAAATAAAAAATGATTATCTTTTCCTTGGCTTGTTTCTTCTTACTTCCACAACCCTAGTAACCAGATCATCCAAGTCACTCTCCTCTAGGATATTCAAAACCCTAGCCTTCCAAGCATTGAAGTTTGAGGCTCCTTCAAGCCTATCTTCCGACTTAAATGAAAAAGAAGCCATCTTTAAACCCTCACTGCCAACTTGATGAGAACCCCTGCAGTCAAGTTGGTTAATGCTCAAATACTTACCTTAGGATCTATGCAGACTTGGTTAGGTTGAAAAATAGAGTTAGCTACAAACCCTAAGCTCTGATACCATGTTAAATTTTAAGATATAATTTTCATCTCTTTCAACTTTAACAATAATTAAGGTTCACTGTGTTAAAGTTAGGGTTTGAAACAAAAAATTAACAACTGTAGATACACAATAAAATTACTACAGAAATAAAATCATAACCAGTAGAGCAACATCAGTAATAAAGTAAACTAATTAACAAAATTAAAATTAAATTGAAAGATAGCGGCAACAAGAGATCTAACTAACAACACAAAAGAAACATGTCTGATAACTTACTTGATGAATTGGACCTTCCGTATACTTAGAATTTACTTTCAAATCAGATCTCGTCTCTCAAAGAGAAGTCAATAAATGGAACAAATAACTGACCCTTACCTAAGGGTATTCACATACTTGAGAGAGAGAGATAGAGTGATGAAGAATAAGTTTAGACAATTACAATACAACAACTTACCGAAGGTACAATACATCCAAGGTCAACCCAATACTTTAACCAAAATAGCCAAGAAGGGTCCAACTGTGAATGGCAGCCTCAAGCATCTCACAAATGAGTATGGAAGCCTTAAACCTTTACCGTAGTAGATGACAGTCCTTAGGATAGTCACATAGTAAACAACATGCCCAAACAACCCTAAACAAGTAACAACACCCTTCTAACATACAGTGGCATCCTCCTAGCAGACAGTGGAACCATCAAACATCAGTGACACCCTCACAATGAGCATCAACACCCTCACAACATGCAACGACAGCCTCAAGCAGGCCTAAACAGGCAGCGATACCCTCAAAATAGGTAGCGACACCCTCAAATCAGGCATCGTAACCCTAGAACATACCTCAACACCCTCAGACAAGGCAATGACACCCTCAATCAAACTTTAAGGTGGTGTTAACACCCAAAAAGTGTTCACTACCTCATTACCACATTATATGGCTCATTTGTCCATTTTCCTACCATATTTCCATTAAAAATCCCAAAAAACCCATTAAAAAGCCTCCAAAAGGCCTAAAATGCCTCCAAAAGGCCAAAAAAACCATCAAAATAGCCTAAAAAAGGCTAAAAAACCCCCTTTTCCTCCAAAAATAGCAAAAATCCCCTAAAAAGGGAAGAAAAATATAAAATAATGAGGAAAAAGAGGAAAAAACCCTATACAGCTGCACAAAACCATGTGTTTCCCAAAACCATGGGTCAGCACTCCACCACCAAAAAACTATAAATAGGTGATGGAGATCCATTATTCCATATCCACAATCACAAGCACCCTTACTCTGCCAAAATCTCTCTCGAAACCCTAGTTCATCATTTGAACTATTTTCACCTTGAGAGCCACTTTTGGCCCATCCCCACCATTGGAGAAGGAGAAGGAGCATTCTGAAGCTTGGAGCATCCTCTTGGACACTGCAAAGGGCTTCATCAACCTCTACATTGGAGGTAATATTAATATAAAACCATTTTTTACATCTTTCATTTATGTCTCATGCAATGTTTAAAGTAGTTTTTTAATTGTTGTTTTAGCTTAATCATTTAATCATTATTGAACTGCTACTAAGGAGTCCATTCTCCTTAGTAGGTGCTCATTGGAACAAGCTAGGGGTAAAACCCTAGCTACAGTTTTGGCGACTCCGCTGGTTTTCGAATTTCTGGTTTCCGTTTTGAATTTTTTACTTTCGGCTGTCCCTTTCGGCCGCCGCATACCGCGTCTTTTCCCTCTGCAGTCGCGTCCCGACCGCGCCTTTCAGGCCTTTACCTACGATCCGACCGCGGCTCTCAGACTGCTTCCGACGCCCTGCCGGCGGATTCAAGTCTGTTACCTGCGATCCGACCGTGGCTAATCAGCCTGTTTGCCGCGATCTGACTGCGCCTGTCGGCCTTTTTCCGGCGTCCCGACTGCGGCTTTCTGCCTCTTTCGTGCGTCCCGACTGCGCCTGTTAGCCCTTTTTGCCGCGACCCGACTGCGTCTTGTTCCCTATTTCCTGCGTCCCGACTGCCTCTGTTGGCCCGATAGCCGCGACCTGACCGCCGCTGTTTCCCTTAAAACCCGCGGTCGGCCTGTTCCAAATCGCCACAGACCCGCGGTCTGATTTCTGCTCTTGTCCTGTTTTGAGCCCAGCCCCTTTTGCTGCAATATTTTCTGCATCTGAACAGCCCCCTGTCTTACCTGCAGTTCACTACCTTACCAGCCTTTCTGCAATATAATTTCTGTTCCTTTTACAGATTTCATTTTACAAATTTCAGTATTTTTAATTCAGAAAATTTTGCAAGTTAAACTTTCAATTTCAGTATTGTTGATAGATTGGAAGTTGCCCTCCCTTGTGGCACTTCTATTTTTGGGATCATTACCTCACGAGCACACACTCTGTCACATAAAATCAAGTGAGCCTTAAAAAGTACCTAACTAAACCAACATTCTAACCCCACTTGGGGAACACAAAAGAATCATTGTAGTTAGGTAGGATCAGGGGGATAGGCTTCCAATAACACCCCTTGGTTATTTCACTTGAGACATAGTTGTTGTCCAAATAGGGAACCAAAATCCCCTAGTACTTTTTGGCACGGTCACGACCAGTTTATCAGAGGGCCTCTCCCTTAGGAGGGTTGAAGTCGGGAGACTGGTTCCGGAGGCCTGAGTGGAATACCGCACTCCATTCAGTAACCGAAGGGCTACCTTTCGCGGTTCGCGGGATATCCCTGTATAGGGGTATTGCGGTCAACGAACTAAACGGCAGATTCACCTTTCTGGACGTGTCATGAACGGGTTATCTTAGTTGCCATTCTTCTAGGATTGACTACCCGGTGTCCCTCCCGGTAGGGGGATATCATAGCCACTTGGCTTTCCTACTCATATTGTCTGACTTGGATTTCATCACCTTGCAGAGGATATGTTTAGTTGAGTCAGACTACTTGTAGTTAGGTGTTTGCATGCTCCTTTACCTCCCTTTGGTCTAGTGAGTCCACCATTTTTCTTTTTTAGGAAACCTGCTGCTTGTTGGTATTCTGACCATCTTTGTTGTTACTCCACCTATTGTAGCACAGCTGTTGCAGTGGGTGTTTTGAGTTGGTTGTTGGCCTGAGTGCCTTGCTTTTTAGCTCTCCTTCTGCACACTCGGTTGCATTAGGATTTTTGAGCTGTTTTTATACTCACCTCAACCCACAGAGACTAGACACCATCTGTCACCATTGAGTCCCCGAGACATTCTCGGCGCCTCAGGGGCGAGCCCCCACAGCACGGTTCTCTCGACACCACTCGTCATAGATTCCGATCATTGTCCGTTGATACCACTCATCACAGATCTAGAGCCTTGTCACTTGACTCCACTCGTCAGCGACGTAGGACTCCGTCACCAGATAGTGACGCACCTTACTTTACCTCTGATTCTGACGAAGAGTCTGAGAACCCTATTTATACTGCCCCTACTAGCCCCATGGCTGGCACGACTTCCACTCCATTTGTCATAGGGACCATTGGTGGCACATCCACCACTACACCAGTTACTACACCTATTTTGGGTATGCCCTCCATGGGGCAACCATCTACCGTTCCCCTCAAGGTACCTATTCCCACAGCGGGAATACCTATCCCCACTACATCAGTGGCTCACACTACCAATGGTGGTGCTGGACCATCCTTCACTACCTCAGTTCCCCCACTTGGGGGCACCACCTCACATCTTGTCCCTCCACTTGGGGGCACTGGCCCCAACTTGGTCCACAGCACTACTGTGTCACAGCCTTCTTCCAGTTTGCCGTTCATGGCTAGCCTCAACCTACCTGACCTGGCCAGATTGACCAACGATCCTATTCGACACGACCCTACATGGCCTCATATGCCTACCAAGCTCCCCTCGGACATCCCTAAGTTCGAGGGCAAGGCTGGTGAGGACCCACAAAACCATATCATGTCTTTCCACCTATGGTGTTCCTCTAACTCCATCGTGGATGACTCTGTTCGCCTCCGTCTCTTACAGCGCACCTTTACTGGCTCTGCAGCCAAATGGTATATTGAGCAACCACATGGGACCCACGCCACCTTTGCCTCCCTTGCCTCTACCTTCCTGCAGTTCTTCCAGTTGCCTGTCCGCTATGACGCGGGCGTTGAGATCCTTCTATCTTGTAGACAAAACACGGCTACCCATATCACGGACCATATCCATGAGTGGCGTCGACGCCGTAGCTTATGCAAGATCAAACTAGACGACCGTATCTTCCTAGATTGGTTCCTCAAATCCCTTCTCCCGGTTATCGCTAAGGATGTGGCCTCAGAAAGACCCCAGTCTGAAGAAGAAGCCATCCTTAAGGCTCAACAGTTCGACCTCATTTACGCCCAATCGGGTTACCTTTATACCATTATACCTGACGCCCCTCGCGGCGAGTCCTCCCAGCATGATGCGCCGGGGGCATCCCACGCTGCAAATGGTATCATTGGCCGTGTTTCTTCGCATCCCCAACCGTTTTCTATAGCACGTCCTACCCCTGGCCCCGACCTGTCGAGGGCTACCTCCCATTCTGGAGCAACCAACTCATATGCTCCCATGACACATCACCATTCCCATGGACCCTCATGTCCACCTCAGTGCTTCGGGTATGCGACTCCTACTTATGCTCCTCCAGTCGCCCCTCAGCCTTACTACCATCAGCAGGCTGCCTCAGCTCCTGCGCCTTCACCATCCCCACCAGCTTATTATCCGCCACAGGCCGCCCCTGCGGCACATCCACAACCTGCTCCCTACGTACCAACCACTCCTAAGCCTAAAGATAAGTCCCTACGTACCAACCACTCCTGCGCCATCTGCGGTATTTACGGGCACTATTCACATCATTGTCCCGATCTCCCGGATTACAGAGCGGCTCTCTATGAGATGAACAATCTGGATCTTGAGACGGCACCACCTACCATTGAGGAGATCTACCCCCCAGACTCTTCACCTTCCGGAGAGATTAATACCATCTATATGATCTCTTCCACCACTACTCCCTCGTCAACCGATTTGACGACGCAAACGTTCCGTACTGATGAGGAGATTCTTGAGGCCCTTACTGCCCCGGATTATCCTTGGGATGATATGCACCACCGTTCCTATTTCATCCCAGAAGAATCCTCCTCTAGCACCGCTACCCAATACGCGATTGAATCCAAAGACTTCCTCCCCACTAAGGTTGACTGGTTCAAGGACCCTATCCCTGCTCCTGATGCCTTCGAGGAGGGCAACATGGCCAACATCTCACCTGTCATTCAAGTTGATATTGCTGCTCCAGGTCGTGCCCCTGCACTCATTACTTTAGGAGCATTCTGCAGTAAACAAGAGATTGAGGACTACATAACCCTTTTTAAAGAATTCCGTGATGTCTTTGCCTGGTCCTATACCGAAATGCCCGGGCTTGACCCCACCATTATAGAGCACCACCTTGACACCTCTGAGTCAAGGGGCATAATAGATTCCCTCGACCCTGGGATAGGGGGCATGATCAATCATTTTGAACCTTCCCCATCACATCTATCTCAGCACGTCGATGAACCCATTGTTCAAACCCACACATATGTGATCCATAATCACAAACCCCATGCACATAGCATGGGGGCAAGTCATTAACCCTGCTCACTTTTTCACACTTGTGATCTCAACCATTTTTGAGGTCACGTGTCACTTGTATGTTTGATTTGATTTGATATGCATAGTTCTTTCCTTTGACCATTCCGGAGTCCTTATGAACTCCGTTTTTCGCACCATTTGCACTGCCGGATTCATATTTCCGTGCCCGTGACGATGCTTGAGATCATTTCTCGCTCTCACTAGGACCAATATCAACATTGTGTCCAGACACCACTAGTCGCCTCGGTTTGCGTGCCACATCGGCCGTTCTCCGTTTTTCACATGTTTTATATCATCGGATTCATTTTTCCGAACTGGTGAGGATGCTTGAGATCATTTCTCACTCTCACCTTCAGTTTTTCCGGGCATTTTTTAAAAGTGCCCCCGTCGCCTCGGTTCGCGTGCCACATCGGCTGTTACCCGTTTTTGACATCCTTTATATCGCCGGATTCATTTTCCGAGCTCGTGATGATGCTTGAGATCATTTCTCGCTCTCACTTGGTACAATTTCAACATTGTGTCCCAACACCTTGCTGCCTCGGTTTGCGTGCCACATCGGCCGCCATCGGATTGTTCCACATTTTTTACATGAGCCATTCACTCCTGTCATACTGCAAATGTCTCGTTATTTTGCCACCATTTCATCTACCCCGCAAGGAGGTCGACCAGTGTTCCCACCTACCCTCGTTCTTGGTCACCATTATTGATCCTTGATTGAACACTTTCTCCTTGCCTGGCCATTTCCTTTGTTCGGTATAATTTTATCCCTTTTTCGGGCCGGACAAGTCCTTTACGAAAAAGGCACTTAGGGAGTTTCCGTTAAGCTCTTTTCTGACTCCTAAAAGAATGAAAAGATCGCCGAGCAATCTTGTTTCCTTTCATGCTCGTTAAAGTACCTGAAAGGGCGTCTATCTGGTATAAGTTTAACCCTTTTCCGGACCTGGTAGACTAATTACGAAAAAGGAATACTCTAGTCACACCGGCTAGAAGAGTTCTTCATTGCATCCTTTTATGCTTCTTTGGGCCTTGGAGACTAAATCTACGAAAAAGCAACCCCCTGGAGTCTTCTTATTTGCTTTCAGACTCTCTAAAATTGAAAGCACCCACGAGCATGAACTGTCCTGGGCTCGTAAAATCCACACGACAGTACCATTCCATCATTTCAGAGTCTTCTTACCGCTTTCAGACTCCTTAAAATTGAAAGCAACCACGAGCATGAACTGTCCTGGGCTCGTAAAATCCACACGACAGTATCATTTTTTACACAAACTTCTTCTAGTTCCTTAACCCATGAAGAAGTCTCCTCCCGTGCCTCCTGGCACTATGATCGATCATCTCGGCAGCACCCCCAATCAGGTCTCCTTTGTTCAGAGTATTCAGCAGTCTTCTGCCATTTTACACCAGATTGAGTCTCCCTCAGCCAGTTACCCTCCCAGATCCAATACAGCTATGATCCCTTTCCCCTCAGTTAGTTTCATATGCTGCCAGATCATTCCCATTATCATACTCTGAACAAAGGAAGTTTGAGTCCACCCGCTCTACTTGCCCAGTTGTCCCCCCACAGTTTATCAGTCCTGCCATCAGCACTATCACATTTCGGTCTTGTACCTCGCGCTCCTGTCAAGGAAACATCATTGCCTTGATAGTTGCAGGTCTCCCTCTGTCGACGACAGCTCCTCTATTCCAGAGGATAGGCCCAGAGGTCCCTACGCCTTGGACTTATCACCATCTGTGGTAAGTGCCTACGGACCATTCTGAGAGGAGTCATCATTGCCTCTCTGAGTGGTTGTTCCTCACATGCTCGACTTCAGCACCTTGATCGCATCGTTGAGGATCGCGTAGGATTATATCCCATCAGTTTTTGTCGAAGACCCCGGATTTCCCCTGACTCTAGCACATTGGTGAGTCACTTCGGAACGACCAGTTATATGTTCCCGTGGATGTCCGGGCTGCGTTGGCGTTTGTATTCGGAAGCCATCCAGTTCCATGCTTCCTTGAGTACCTAGTTTCAGTTCCAGATCAGTTCCAGTTCAGTGTACCATGGAGAGTTTGACCCCAGTCACTATGATCCAGCAGCTCATCAGTTCCTTTGGTACCACACTCAGTAGCACTGATGATTGTTCCAGTGCACCAGTGCTGCAGTTCACACATGATCCGCTCAGTAGTATGTCCCAGATTTGTGTCCCCTCTGGACTCTTATGATGTACACAGTGGTCATGTATCTTACAGGTCCCCCTTTTTCGGGCCTCACAGTTATGTTTATGTATCTTGATACGAGCATGGGTATGCCCGCCTCGTCCATATATTGAGATTATTCCTCAGTCAGTATTTGAGGTCATGTATATTCCAGGTCCCCATTTTTTGGACCCCATTGTTATTATGTTATATCCTGATACGAGCATGGGTATGCCCGCCTCGTCCATATGATCAGATGATTCCTCATCCATTATTGAGGTTATGTACTTTAAGTTCTTGCAGTTGTTCGGGATCGTTGTTCCGGGCTCCGGTTTGTTTCTTCTCTTCTCTCCACATCCCAGGAAAACCATTCATGACTTATGATGTCCATCGGCCATACGATGAGCTCCTGACCTTGCACATCAGGGGGCAATCTGTTAACACCCAAAAAGTGTTCACTACCTCATTACCACATTATATGGCTCATTTGTCCATTTTCCTACCATATTTCCATTAAAAATCCCAAAAAACCCATTAAAAAGCCTCCAAAAGGCCTAAAATGCCTCCAAAAGGCCAAAAAACCATCAAAATAGCCTAAAAAAGGCTAAAAAACCCCCCTTTCCTCCAAAAATAGCAAAAATCCCCTAAAAAGGGAAGAAAAATATAAAATAATGAGGAAAAAGAGGAAAAAACCCTATACAGCTGCACAAAACCATGTGTTTCCCAAAACCATGGGTCAGTACTCCACCACCAAAAAACTATAAATAGGTGATGGAGATCCATTATTCCATATCCACAATCACAAGCACCCTTACTCTGCCAAAATCTCTCTCGAAACCCTAGTTCATCATTTGAACTATTTTCACCTTGAGAGCCACTTTTGGCCCATCCCCACCATTGGAGAAGGAGAAGGAGCATTCTGAAGCTTGGAGCATCCTCTTGGACACTGCAAAGGGCTTCATCAACCTCTACATTGGAGGTAATATTAATATAAAACCATTTTTTACATCTTTCATTTATGTCTCATGCAATGTTTAAAGTAGTTTTTTAATTGTTGTTTTAGCTTAATCATTTAATCATTATTGAACTGCTACTAAGGAGTCCATTCTCCTTAGTAGGTGCTCATTGGCACAAGCTAGGGGTAAAACCCTAGCTACAGGTGGACAACAACCTTCAACAGGCTCAACAAGGCAGATGGCACACAAAAATTTAGACCCTAATAGCAGAAGGTATCCATAGAAAGCAAGCATTAGTCTTCTAAACCCTTGACGTCATCCAAAATCAGTGTGCCAAAACCCTTGAACAATCACACACAAATCAAATCTTAGATCTCCTCTACAAGATGGTCACATAATGAGATCTTGAACTTCTAATTATAAATTTAAATGAATTCTAGAAGGATCTTACTTCTAAACCTTCATTGACTTTAGGGTTACCTTAACTAGGTCAAAACATCCTACCTTTTAGGAAGGTATCCCACATAAAAACTAAAATTAATATTAGGATGTATTTTGGAGAGGGTCCCTAAGACATAACTAAGGGTAATATAACATACTAAAGGTGGGTGCTAGCACAAAGGGTCAACAAGGGAGGGGTCGACACAAGACCAAACTAAACACAAGGCTAACCATAAGTCAACAAGAGGTGTAACAACAAAGAGGGGTAAACAACCCTTTTATCTCTCTCTCTCTCAATGCATGTGATCTACAAGTGTCCCATAATAACTATAATTTTTATCATCACCATATAAGGAAGGTCCAAACTGGATGATGTGACCCTCTAATCCTCCCAACTACTCCTAAGGTCAAATCCCAGTGATTCCATCAAGGGGTGGTCAGTCCCTTGAGGAAACAACCTAGATTAACCATATCAAGGACCTGGGAGAGGAGGACATCACACATCATCATCTTGTTTAATTGACCAAGATCCACTTGGTTGAGTGACCAAGAATACACTTGTAGGACCTGCTTGGTACCAGACCATGAATATGCCTGGTCCTAGACCAGGATGTCTCTATCTCTTCCTGCAAGATCGGCTTTGTCCTCATGACCAAGAAACTGTTTGTTCCATGACTAGAATACCCTATATACATATAGGGGATGTAACCACATGCTAGGGACTTCTCCATGGATCTGACCTGCTTGGTCCCAGACCAAGAACCCCAATAGACTGATGGGGGCCCTAGATACCTGCTAGGGACTTACACTGCCTGGTTAACTGACCAGGAACTCTAGTTAACTAACTAGGGTGCCATCCTACTAGAGAATGGCTCTCGCAGCTGCATTAAATTTAAAAAAGGCAATAGTCAGAGTGTTCAAAGATTTACATCAGAGTTTAGAAATAAATCACTTGAGTTAAATGTTTCTTTAGATTCTCCTGACATTCCGCTGAAATATATTGGTGCACTTCACAATTATCTTCATCATACTTTGTTGTTGTTGAATCCTACTAGTTTGGATGAAGCAAGTGTGTAAGATACTCACCTTGAAAGCAAGAGGAAGAGTGTACAATAAGAGAGGCCATCCAAGTCTAAGAAGACAACTACAACAAAGGAGGAGGGAAATATCCATTGCGCTCATTGCGAGAAAGATGGGCATGACGAGGAGCAATGCTGGAAGCTACATATTGAGATCAAGTCTAAGAAATTTTGAGGCAAAGGAAAGAATAAAATTGTTGCTACAATGGAACAAGACTTGGGTTCTGATTCAGGTGATTAAGAAATGATCGCAGCAATTGGTTTACAAGGTAACCATTTCTTTCATGCGAGTTCAAGTTCTGCAATTCCATCTCTTTAAAATGATAGAAGAAGAAGTGAATTGTTCCACACAAGGGTAGTTACAAAGCACATGAAAGTGGAATCTGTTTGATCTGGGCTTATAAGTTAATTTGATATCCGAGGAGATTATGAAGAAATTTGGACTAACCATAAGGCCTCACCAAAAACCTTACCCTCTCGGTTGGGTGCATGACAATGCAAAACTCCAGGTTACCAAGAAGTGTACGTTGAGGTTTTATATTGCTTCTAAGTTGATAGATGGGGTTTATTTGGATGTGGTTCCTTTGGATGTATGTGGTATTGTACTTGGGAGTCCTTATATTTATGACAGGAAGGCTATCTTCTTTTGACATGAGAACAAGTACCATCTCACCAAAGATGGGGTGGAGTATATTGTTAGAGCTCACAACGTGGGAGCTAACTCACCACTTAGTGTAGGGAACATGAAGAGGGTTATCAATTCTAGCAAGCTCCTTGTGCTTATAGTTGTGAAATCAAAAGATCTCGATAAGTCCAATGATGCTTTTGATCTTGGTTCTAAGAATGAAGTGCTTGATATGGGACAAGCCTCACAATGGGGAGGAAAGCAACAAGAAGCTTTTGACATCGTAAAAGAGAAGAGTAGTCCATCCCTAGCATCAACCTTGGCGAACCTTCAACATCCATTCAAGAATGATACCATGAGAGCATATATGTTTTTGAGACCTCTTATTTCTGCATCTATTGTTTTGAAGAATGCTTCTTTAGCTCATGTCAGTTATGTTGAAAAGTATGCTATTGATGAAGTGTTCAAAGATGATTTTGAAAGGCTAATCCATGGTTTGCAGGTGAAAAAGATTGATTTGTAAGACAAACTACTCTACCATTTGGGTAAACTTTGTATTCATACCCTTAAGCATGTAGTTGGAGAAACTTGTACCTCTCATTTATTTGGGCATTTTGGGGTAGAGAGGATTGTAGTACATTTGTCTCAGATGAAGATGATTGTAATCATGAATGTAAAGGGGCGCATGTTGTGCTTTTGTAAGCCCACTAATAGGAAATTGGGGTTGCACACACCACTTCCCGTTTCTTCTCATCCTCGGGGAGAGTATCTCCATGGATTTTGTAAAGGGATTAACTATGTTAGAAGTGGTTCATTTCATCTAGAGGGTTCAACAGGTACACTAAGCAGTCCAAGAATACTACAAAGCCAGGTGGATCGAGAAGGGAAGCCAATGAGGGAACAACTCCCTCACCTATCTATTGATTGTTAAGGATTTTGGAGGCCCAAAATATTCTCAATGGGTATGAATGATCCAGGAGGTTCTTCCAACAAATCTCAACAAGAAGGGTATCATTGCGAATAGCTCGCCGTGACGATTCCAAAAATGTTCGTTTCACATCAATCAGACTTCTGATGAGAAAACTATTCAACTCTGAAGTTTTAGCAAGATAATATTTTTATGTGTAGAAATGGAAAAATAAAGATGCCACATGGCACCCTGGTGCCACGTGACCTGTACGGTGCCTATGTGGAATCCATTTGTGATGACATGTGGCTTGGCACTTACGATTTGGTAGTACAAGTGGCATCAAGTTGGCGTGATGTGCACCTATTATATTGTGACATGTGGCAATTTGATTTAGACTCTGTCTCCAACAAAAGTATTGTGTGGTTGCGCCAAGGATTGAACCTGTGACCTGTTGTTTTACAAGCCTTACACTCCTTCCAGGCCACCTACGACATGTTATTTTTGCAAAATATGGCACATATTATATTTAACTTTAATAAAATTCCATTTGGTGGAGAAAAAAGGACTGACAAGTTTTGAACCCATGACCTCCCTTCTACAAGCCAATTGCCTTTACCAACTCGCCTACATAGGCAGAAAAAGGGATGGGGGATAAGCCCTGATCCATGGAAATTGCATAGTTCACATGGGAATACCAACCCACACAAATGGAAGAGTTTTAAACATGGAAACAATGCCAATGAACCCACGGGTTTCAAACATATGCCATCGAACTTTAGGTGTTTAAAACTTATGAACTATATGCCATAAAACATTGGATTGGTATATGTGTAGGTGGTTTGATTTGGTAGACCACATTAAGAGTTTCTATGCCATATGTTGGATGGAAACAAAGCTTGGTTATGATTTTTTATGCCACATTTATGAAATAGTTGTAACCAATGGATAAAAACAAACAAGCAAGTTGTAACCAATGCCAACGAATGGGCCAAGTTTATGCCCATGCAAATCATGCCACCATGGGTAAACAAAGCTATATAATCCCATGCATTCCACTTTGGAAGGGGACTCACTTTTGGGAGTTCGATATTCTTTGAGGGAGTTTGATATTCTTTGAGGGGGAGATAATTTTTGGATGATCCAAGTGCCTTTAAGCACTCTTTTTCTATGTAAACTTGCCTTATGTGCAAAGAGAGAGAGGGAGATTAATGTGGCTATTCTTGGGGTGAAAGTGGCCATGCATATAGTCATTTTTCACCAGTTTTTCGAGACAAAGTCACTGGTGTAGTCAGAATTTGTATTCGACCAGCGAATGTTCTCCATTTCCAGTATCAAGGTATTGCCATGTATTTTTCCATGTATTTTGTTGAGATAATATAAAGGCCTCTCCATTGAGAAGTGGGTCTGGAGACGTAGTCCATGTTTGGATGAACTCCATTAACACACCTTATGTTCTTCTTTTATTGCGTCTTCCGTCATATTTATGCTTCTTCATGTATGGTGCACATATGTTTAAATTTGTGCTCTTTTTATGCAATTCATGATAGTCATTTGAATAAAAGATGCCAGATCACTTAATGGATATCTAAAGGAAGAAGTTTATGTTGAACAACTTCAAGGATTCTCGTTGACAAAAAATAAGAATTATGCTTGCAGGTTGAAGAAAACACTTTATGGACTAAAGAAAGCTCCTAGATCCTAGTATTCAAGACTATATAAGTATCTACAACAACAAAGTTTCAAAAGAGGAATTGCTGACAGTAATCTTTATATCAAAACAAAAGGACAAGATTTATTAATTCTTGTAGTTTACATGGACGATATTATATTTGGTGGTAGTAAAAATGAAATGTGTGAAGAGTTTTCCAAAGAAACGCAAGAAGAATTTGAGATGTCCATGCTTGGGGAACTGTCATTTTTCCTTGTGTTTCACATCACACAAACTAGTAAAGGCATATATATTTCACAAACCAAGTACATTAAGCAGATGTTGAAGAAATTTGAAATGGAAGACTATAAAACTATCATCACACCCATGATTACTGGCTATAAATCAAGGAAAGAGGATGAGTCAAAGGGAACAAACCAAACCTTGTATAGATCAACAATTAGCAATCTACTTTATGTGACAACTTCGAGACCAACCATAATGCATGCAGTGGGATTAGTAACAAGGTTTAAAGCTGCACCAAAGGAAACACATGTGCAAGTAGTAAAGAGAATCTTTAGATATCTAAAAGGAACTTTGGATTTTGGTTTCTGGTATCCCACAGGTAAAGAGTTTACTCTAAAAGCATACACATATGTAGATTGGGCAGGGAGTGTGGATGATAGAAAGAGCACATGTGGAGGAGCTTTGTTTCTAGGCAACATGTTAGTTTCATGGATGAGTAAGAAACAACCTTTAGTTTCTTTATCCAATGCGGAAGCAAAAATATATTGCAGCAACAACATGTTGCACTCAAGTATTATGGATGAAGTAGAGATTGAAGGACATCAAGATAGAATATGATCCTCCAATCCTGATATTGTGTGATAATACTAGTGCAATTAACATCTCAAAGAATCTAGTTACGCACTAAAAAAAAAAGCACATCCCAATCAAATATCACTTTTTAAGAGAGCATGTTACAGAAAAACAGGTAAGGCTGGACTATGTGGACACAAAGGAACAAATTGTTGATATTTTTACAAAACCTATTCCTAGAGAAATATTTGAGTATCTTAGACAAAAGATAGGAGTAGTACCTATATCACTCAACCACTATATCAAGGGAAGTATCCCTTTGTCATTGTTATCAAGGGGGGAGAGTAAACGTAAAATGAAATGAAAAAGATGACGAAAATGAAGGAGAATGAAGATAGGGGGAGATACTCCATAAAGCTACAACAAAGAAAAGAAAGCATAGCCCAATGGGGAGTAGCACAGTAAAAAATGAGAGCACATAATTACAAATTTTAGACAAAGAGAGCAATTTGGAAAATCATACATGAGTAAGAAAATTGATTACGATCATATATGGTCCAATGCAATAATGAAGAAGGTAAAGGGGATGTATTCTGTTGATATTGAATAAATATCTGTGTAAAAGTGCACTAGACTTGTTTTGACCACCATGAATGATCCAACTCCCAAGTAGACTTCAATCAGTGATCATATTGATCCAAAGGAAAGGTAAGCAAGCTCAACACGTAAGGATCATGCTCTAGGTGGAAGATTGCTATTTACTTCTTTACAACCATCAAAAGAAACTTGAACTACAAGAATTCAAAATTCATGTAATAACTTGCATGTAACACATTTCAAAGATTTTGAAATTGTTTTAACAATGAATATGATGAAGCTAGACAAGAAATATCTTGTCCACATTTCTATTAGCCACAGTGGGTCCACAAAGTGCACATCTAATGAATTCAAAACCAATATAACAACAAAAGAACATTCACACAATGGTAAGCTCATAACGGATTAAATCGAATGGGTTCATAAATGCACACTTAGGTCCACAAGAGAATTTATAACTGTCAATTCAATTTGAGAATAGGATGTGTGGAGTGAATGATGTGTGGGTTCGATGGAGGGAAAAACAATAAGGATCAAATATTGGGTGGTAATTTACCCACGAAATGATCTCACGTTGACCATGAACAACTTGGACCTGAGCCCCATTGTCACATCCATAGTAGCTAGGCTACCATGATTGCATATCACTTTCTAGTATATTTTTGAGCCAATCCCTTGCACATTTTGGTTGAGATCAGTTGATGTTGAGCAACATATTGATGATGACTCTCTTGTATTTGGTGGATCCAGAGCTTGTATATTTTACAGTCTCATGCCAGGATTGAGCCCCATGACACTAGGTCGTTGACTGAGTTATCCATTCTTCTATCATCCATAGCAGATTGATGATAGTTCCCATGATATGTTTAGATGTAGTGCTTCAGTGTGATTCAGGTTGTTTAGATCAAGGACTCCAGTATATGATCCAATAGGTATATGATTGGTGAATTTGGATTGTTGATGTGCTTCTTCCTTTATCTAGGTAGTTTATGATTGGGTATATGATGATTGTTTACGTGCTATATTTTATATTACGCTTACTTGTTGTTTAGAGTAAAGGTGGTCAATTATTATGAATAGGAAATTCTTGTGTATACTCATTGGTCATGCCATTTCCTCATAAGTACAGACTCGGCCATTCCTTATTTCTAAGGATTTTTCTATCCATGGCATCATCAGTCACTTCCTCCATCCATCCGTTATCTTCCAATTTTGATTTTATCCCTACTTACACCTTAACTAGTGATCTTGAGGATTTCGCCCACCTAGACCTCTATGTTGGAAAAATTCCTTGTTTACATTGTGTCTTGGCTCTGGAGTGTGTGATTTTAGTCACAATGATTGTTCTCCTCTAGTTCTTGAAAGCAAGCATTCCTATCAATAGTGTTGCTAAACATTAAAGCATTGGAACTTAAATGCTATATATAAAGGAATGTTAAGTCAACAAAAAGAATGTTGCTAAACACTACTGCTTATATCTATATTAAATAGTCAGTGGCCAAAGGATGAGCACTCATCCTTGTTTGATGTAAGGCCGTTTGTCCCAACAGGGAAACAGGGTGGTCACTCCATCGCACCTATGGACGATGGCGAGCAATGGAGGTCATACCAAGTCATATCTGAAGCCTAAAAGGATTTTAGGGAACCTGCTTTTGGAGGATGGCTAGTGAAAATATTTAAAGTGGAAATAAATGATAAATCTCAAAGTATGAACAGATGAAAAATAAATCAATTTGCTAAAAGGTTGCTTGTCTAGAGTCTATTGGAAGCATTCTCATCACTCTACACATTTGTGAGACACCGTCATCCCTTGTGTTTTTCTCTATCCTGCATATATTTAGGTGGTCTTTCCTTGATTCCCTTATCCGAGATATTGTAGTGTTGAGGTTTTCAAGTCTTTCCTCTTAGCCTAGCCTTGTTTCTCCACCTTCACCCATGGTTACCAGATTGCCCAGTCTGTAATGAGTATACCCTTGAGGTTCATGTTTATAGTAGTTGATTACTTTAATATGGAATTATTATTATTATATTTGCATGATTACGCTAGTTAAACATCATTCTATGCTTTAGTATAGCTACTGATATAATTGAAGAATCATATTTCATCCTTTGTACTTGCAGCAACAGTGATTTGTGATCCAGATCATTATTTTGATCATTCTTGACCTGGTCAACCTAGTTTGACCAAGTCATCCTTAGGGTCTAGGATGAGTTTGGGCCCATAGTGTCCGAGATGGATTATTCATGGCCCATATGTGTCCATTAGATGGTTCCATGCTCCATATGACAGTTTTAGATGATGGTTTGATGGATTATTATTATTATTTACAAGCCATTATTTTATTATTGCGGGCATGAATGAGCTTATAGAGTTATCACTTGATGGTCACATGGTGTATGAGTACTCATTCCTAGTGGATTTGAGAATTCTAAGTCCATTGGTGCACTCATTTATCAGTTCTCGAAAGCTACAAGTGATGATATGGTGAGATTACCATTTTATTGCATTTTTCCATTCAAAAATGGCCTGTCCAACACTTTCATTGAGCATGTACGTTCTCCTAGGGAGATACTGAGGGGATAGAGGGTCCATCCAGCCATTATTACCATATTACCCTATTCCCATACATTTTGGTGCAGTTATTTTTGTGCTCGAGGCATGTGGCAGTGAGTTACAAGCATTTTTGTACTTCCAGAGGTGGTTTTTCGACAGTAGAATGGCTAGCAAAGGTAATCGATTTGGCTCAGTGGGGAATTATCACATGTCATGCTATTATTGATGTAGGCGGGGCATTAGTCTAGTGAATAATTGATATCCTAGACACCCCCACCATGTTATGATGTTACATTGTGTCCCTAGTCACGTTTTATGTGTCATGTCCCCCCTAGGGCACCATTGAGGGAAGACGCCCCCTCTATTTTGAGTGATCCATGTATATCTTGTCTGGCTCATCATAACCGTTTATCTTATATGTTGTATCTTTAGATACTAGCCCTCCATACGATTGGATTTTTAGGGTTTTGGATTGTGAGAGGCTATTTATATCCACTCTCAACATTTTGTAAAAGGGACTTTTGGCTCTTGGATTTCCGTCATAGTAAAAATATTTTGCAAAAACTCTTGGAAGCTTTGTGCATGTTCTTGAAATTGATTTTAAATACTTTTCTCTTCAACATTATTGTGGATCTAGTTTTCTCCATAACCATTTTTTTGTAGGGGCCATGCGGTAGTGAAGGAGGCGACTTTGAAGGAGGCGCTATTGTGGGGAAACCCCATCTCTCTCTCTCAAATCGACTTAGATCTCAGGGAGTATCCCTATTGTATCTTGTGATCATTTTGATGCTTTGTGATTTTTCTTTGCTATTGTATAATTTTCTTTCATGCATGATACAATTCTCACTGCATATCGTTTTGGTAGGGAAGGGCGCACTAACCAACTTGGGAGCATAGCGATTTCACTTCGAGAGGCTTGGATCTCACTCGTAATTGATTCGGTTTGGGAAGATAATCAATTTTCAAGGAGACAACAAGTATTTCCAGGTACATTCTGTAAAGTTAGTCACAGCAGATCTAATGAACAAATAAATCAGTCACAACAGATGAATAAGAAGATATGGTGCAAAACTGTGCAAAAACATGCAGCAGTGCTCTCTATCCCAGAAAGGGTGAATGAATTACAATAGATTACAATACAATCCAATCATGTCAATGGCAATTCGAATTGACTAAGTAGGCATTCGAATCACTGAAATGGAGTAGCTTGACTCAATCTAGGAGTCCTCATCAATCATCGGTGTTGCTCATCAATCACAACAAACAGTCATCCAGGTGTCAAGCTGAGTCTAACTGATCATAATAAATGTAACTGAAGTGTGTAGCACTGATATAGGATCTGGAGGCTCAGTGGGGGCGCATGGGAGGCTAACTGGAGTCAGAGCAAGTCACCTAATCGAACTGGAGGTCAATCGGAGGTGAAACAGTCAGTCAGGAGTGAAATCGGAGTGAAATCAATCAGAATCGGAGCTAACTGAATGTAACTGGAGTGAATCTGCAGTGGTAGGTGAGCAAGTGCGCCCTTCTCAGTCAGTAGGTGAGAAGAGGGCGCCTTTCAGCTTAGGAGGGCTAAAACTCTGTGGAAAGTGGCTCCCGGGTGCTAGAAGAAGGTGGATAAGGTGCTGGAGGCATCAAACTGGTGACTGGACTGCATATCCTGAAATAGATCATGCAAGATCCTGAAGTAGATATGTATCCCGAAATAGATGATCCTGAAATAGATGATGTATCCCGAAATAGATGATGGATATCCGAACACCCCCCCTCAAGCTAGACTATGATGTGCCAACTAAAATAATGTGGGGCCCTGGTAACTAAGACCAAAGGTCACCCCAATACAATAATCCAAAAACTAATAACAGTCAATAAACCGAGGAAATGGGGAAAACCTCATGGGAAAAATACCCCCCCTCAAAATAGACTGTAGTACACCAAAAGATTTAACTGCTCCAAAATCAAGTAGATATGTCTGGAGGTATCTTACTCTTGGGAGTAAATGGATCATGCTCCAAAAACATGTGCTTGAATTCTCCATCAGTGGATGCAAGCGAATGTGGAGGCTTTATGAACTTGCTCTTCATACCGAAAATGGTGAGAACAAATCTGAAAATATGAGGATGATCCTGGAACCTGTGATTCGAACCAAGTGAGGTAGAAATAGCTCCAATCGGATCAAATAGATCTTGAAACTTGAACTTCTTATCAATAGAAGTTAAATCAGCTCCAAAAATAGATGAATGGTTTCTTGAGATCTCCTTTGAACCAACAAGGGTGAGATCAAAACCAAAATCAGCAAAAAGTGCATGAGAATTGAACTCAAGCGAATGGTAGTGCTCTTTATCTTCATTAAAACTCTGAGAAACTTTGCAAATGATAGAACATAAGTTTATAGAAGGCATGCAATCAAGGAGGGCGAATGCTTCACCTCCAAAATCAGATTTTACCTCCAAAACTTCAAGTAGATCATTATTCTGCATGCCGGCAAACTCATGTGAAAGAGAGGATTCAAGAACCTCTTCGGAATCTAGAGTATGAGCTTGTTTATCTTGCTCAGAATTCGAAATAGAAGACTTTGAGAGAATGAGTGTTGAATCTACAGTTTCTTCTTCATCTTGAACAATTGTTGAGGCCAACACATGATCGGAAAGAACACATAAGGAGATCTCACTGGGCTTGTTCTCCAAAAGGCTAGCATGATCCTCTTCTTCCTGCTTTCCAAATTCTCTGTCAAGTTGGACCCATAGATCACTTGGATTTTCAGCAGTATTACTGAGGTAGCGCATACAAGGAGACATAGCAAGACACATTGCTCCAAAAGCTCTGTCACAATCATTGAGCCAATCATTCTCCTCTTCATCGGAATCAAAATCTCTTGTATTACCAATGCACATATCAAAAAGACATTGTCTCTTCAAGAATGCAATCATCTTTGGTTTCCATTCATCATAGTTGAATGGAGTAAGAATATTTTGTGAAGAAGAAGTCTCCATCTTTGCATTAGCGAATGCACATGGAGGAAGTAAGAAACCTGCAAATCACATCAAAACAACCACAATAAGGTCGAACAATCCACCCTTTGAGAGTTGCATCACACCTGGGATTGGATTTCAAGCAATGTTGAATGGGTCCAATGTATCAAATCCAGGAATTATGTGGTAACTCAAGCTTCTGGAGTGGTATTGGAATAATTTTCAAGCTTTGCATGCACAGGAGCGAATGCCCTTGAGATATCTCATGCCAAACTTATTGCAATTTTTAGCAATTCAGTCAAATCTTCTTGTATAAACACCTGTAGAAAAGAGATCTTGTCCCTGCAATGGCTCTGATACCATGTAAAGTTAGTCACAGCAGATCTAATGAACAAATAAATCAGTCACAACAGATGAATAAGAAGATATGGTGCAAAACTGTGCAAAAACATGCAGCAGTGCTCTCTATCCCAGAAAGGGTGAATGAATTACAATAGATTACAATACAATCCAATCATGTCAATGGCAATTCGAATTGACTAAGTAGGCATTCGAATCACTGAAATGGAGTAGCTTGACTCAATCTAGGAGTCCTCATCAATCATCGGTGTTGCTCATCAATCACAACAAACAGTCATCCAGGTGTCAAGCTGAGTCTAACTGATCATAATAAATGTAACTGAAGTGTGTAGCACTGATATAGGATCTGGAGGCTCAGTGGGGGCGCATGGGAGGCTAACTGGAGTCAGAGCAAGTCACCTAATCGAACTGGAGGTCAATCGGAGGTGAAACAGTCAGTCAGGAGTGAAATCGGAGTGAAATCAATCAGAATCGGAGCTAACTGAATGTAACTGGAGTGAATCTGCAGTGGTAGGTGAGCAAGTGCGCCCTTCTCAGTCAGTAGGTGAGAAGAGGGCGCCTTTCAGCTTAGGAGGGCTAAAACTCTGTGGAAAGTGGCTCCCGGGTGCTAGAAGAAGGTGGATAAGGTGCTGGAGGCATCAAACTGGTGACTGGACTGCATATCCTGAAATAGATCATGCAAGATCCTGAAGTAGATATGTATCCCGAAATAGATGATCCTGAAATAGATGATGTATCCCGAAATAGATGATGGATATCCGAACACATTCAATTTTATTTTTGTTGTTTCGGGATCTATTCCAATTGCCACCATTAAAACTCTCATGGTTAATTAAACCCTCATTTTATAGATTTGATAGATCTGGCAATATTTTTGGATTAATATTTAAAACCCAATTTAGAAATGATTAATAAACCCTATATATCAAATTTGAACTTAATTCAAATTCATTTTCCCTTGGATCTAGCACTAGTCACTTCTAGGTGGGATGCCCCCCTTGGTTTTCTCATTATTTCTTCATATCTATCACTTGGGTCTTACTTGAACCCTCTCTAATTTCCATATCTAATATCAAGCTATTATTATAGTGTCATTTCATCCTCAAAATCCTCATTTGGGTCCACAAATACATTATTTTCCTAAACCCTAGGTGGGCCCCACTTGGGCATTTTCATTTGGCACCAGATCTATCTAGATCTACTAGCCTAACTTCATTGTGGTACATTTATTCTATGGTTGAGAATCTGTATCTTTCCTAAGCCTCCTCAACTGATTCCTTAATCCCATACACCACAACTTTTCCCTAGATCTAGATTCAACCACTCAAGATCTACTCTTGTGCCTCATTCTTAGTCTTTAGGGTGTCTTGTGTTGGTTCACTAGCCCTCATAGGCTAGTAAGGGTCTCCCACTTGATCTTGCCCCTGCTTGATATAAAGTGACGAGAGCCCATTCGGTGTGACAAATAACCTTATACAATAATGGATGAGGCCCTTGCGGTGTCACTTGGTTAGCTACCCTACCTCTACCATTTCAAATAGGATAACTTTGGTGCTATATACACTTTGAGTGATAAAAAGCCCCATGCCAAATCGGCCCAGCTAATGCCCCATGTTAAATGAACTGGTAGACCCATAAATGGAATGATGAATCATATAAATTAAGATATCTTGACACATTTTTAAAAGGTGTTGAAATGAGCGAGATGAGGGAACTGTGAGGTCAATAGGAACTAAAGGATGAAATCAGTGACAACTAAATTTATTTTTGGTAAAGTTAGACAAAAAATTTGTGTGAATGATTTGAACAACCAGTCAATTTGTGCAGATATTCTAGGCATGAGTCAACTCACAACAGGAAATCAATAAATTTTTTTTTGGCATGAAATGCAGTGTACTTGGATTCAAACTTAAAATATTTGTGAGCATGTGATTGTGAATTTTGTGGATGATGTGCAGGTTGTGTGAAAAATATGAATCAAGCAACGAATTTGTGGGGTGTTCTCTTCTTCGTATGGTTTTGAAATTGCAAAGCATATCTTTCAATTAGATCTGAGATCTCAGCAGGTGTTATAGGAAGTGCGCATGAGGTATTCAAGGAATGTGTTACAGGGGTGTTACAGAAATAGAAGGACGTTACAGAAACAAAAGGTGTCACATGAATTGAAGAACGTGTTAAATTATTTACCAAGTTTTCGTTAAGTGGGTGCTTACAAAAAGGACTGGAGTCCTCAACAAATCAACAATGGGTGCTTGGAAATTTGGTGCCTAAACACTGTAAGTGGGTGTTTACAAAGAACATTGGTGTCCTCAATAGATCAACAGGTTGGTGCCTGAATACTATAAGTGGGTGCTTATAAAGAGGTTTGGTGTCCTCAATAGATCAATAGGTTGGTGCCTAAATATTGTAAGTTGGTGCTTACAAAAGGAATTGGTGTCCCTCACAGGTGGTTGCCTGCGAATATTGTAACACATTTGTGTTTACATTTGCAAAGTGGTTTTCTCCTATTTGGGTTTCCACTTCAAATATTTGTGTTTAGTGTACCGCTTAACTATTTATGTGTGTATTGAATGAATGAAGTAAAAAGTAATAACAACCTCAATATTGATTCACCCCACTCTCAGTATTGACCAGTGTGCCAAAAATGTCATCATTTCATTTGGCCATCATGTCACCTTAATGCCTTGAAAACCATGTGATCACCCAATACTCCACATGTTTATTACTCTAGTGCAATACAAAGGCAAGTATATATACATGGACATATATCGATATATATACTAGCATATATATTAATCCATGGAATAGTATATTTCACCAGCCAATATATTGTTATATATGTATGTTTGCCTGCATATATGTTGGATTTGTGCAACTTCAGAAGTTATTCTTATTATATTCTATTGTAATTATTTGTACCTCCTACGGGAGTTGATATTGATGTAATTAATCATGTAAACCCTTGAAAGAATCAATGTAAACCTTGGGGAGAAAATTAAGTAAAGAAAATAATTATTAAATGTATTTTTATATTCCCCCAAGACAAGCCGACCCTGTCAAATTAGACAAGTCGGCCTAGTGGGTAAACTGCCCCAAAACAGTGGGAAATCTGCCCCAAACAATGGGCAGAACTGCCCCAGTTAGGTCGGCCTAGTTTGGGGAAATTCAGGTCGGCCCAGAAAGGGAAAAAGTCATTTTTGCATGTGTATAAACAGAGAGGTCATATGCCTCATTTGTTCACTCACTCATACACAACAAGTTTGCATCACTTGGAGAGGAGCTTGCACCTACAACTAGGAGAAGACATTTTGGGGTTTCTACTTGGAAAGCACTTCCATATTTTCTCTCTCATCATTGTACTTTGTTCTTAGAATTATTCATCTGTATATGAAGGTTGTTGGGTTTTCTCCCGATTGGGTTTCCTAGGATAAATTCTCATGTTCTTTGTTTCTATGCTTTGTCTTTCTTCTAGTGATCCTATTGAATTTATGCAATTGAATTATTATGCTATAATTGTATGAAACACTAGAAGAAGTACTAGAAGAAGTCATTGCCGGAACTAGTGTTTCATACTTCAAGGACTTCACTCAACGTTTTGGCAAAAAAAGAGCCTTAGGAAATTTGCTCTAAGGAGGTCGCATATTTTGGTGAAGGAATAATTCAATTATGATAATTTTCAAATTTGACCTAATTCCGTAGCTGCAACAGAAATTAGGGTTTCATTTTTTGACCTACTTCCTCCACAGTTTTGGCTCGACCCCACCTTTTCTCAACTCACCTTGCTAGGGCGCATCTCCCCGTGGAGTCAGTTTTCCAAGAATCCAACTTTCATTTTTGACCTAGCTCATGCTAGGGTTTTGTTGATGCCTCGCATATCGCAGCATCGATCAGAAAGGGATTCTCCCCGAGAGATGGTCCCAATTAGACTATCTCCCGTTTGATGTAGGGAATCCGTCCGATTAGCGGTTTCGACAACCGTGGGTTTGGAGTTTAAATCCGATTCTACCGGTTATGGCCCGATCCACCTTTCTTTTGGGTTTTATGTCTTTTAAATGAGATGCAAGTGCCTAAATTATATTTGATCTAGATGCAACTAAAACAGATCTAAGTCTAGAAGCTGGAGTGAATCTACCTATCCCTGCAGGGAACACGCTTAAGGGATGAGTAATAAGCTGTAACAAATAACGTAAGGAAAGAACAGATAGCTGTTCTTTCTCACAAGTAAAGCTACAGCAAGATAAAGATCTTTAGAAGATAGCTTCTAATTCAACATGGAACGCATCTATTGCTCATAAAACAGAAAAAAGCAAAAGATTATTTAATCTTCGTAGAAAGAATAAAGAAACCGAGCTAAATATAAACAAACTGAAATAACTCTAAAGATCCCTGCAGGGAGCACATTTAAAGGCATGAACAACGAGCCATAGGAGTCATCTTGAAGAAAAACAGTTAGCCATTTATTCTAAAAGAGAACTCTACAGCAAAATAAAATACCAGCAGATAGCTCCTGATTTAGTCTGAAACACATTCACTGTTCATGAAATGGAGAAAATCGTTCACACAGAAATAAGCAAAATCATTTGTTGCCAAAAAATAGTTCAAATAGCAATGCAGATTTCACATTACAATATAGATGTCATCAGAAGAGTCCAACACACATCCATCTTCCGTTCCCCATGTAAAACGTCCATCTCCCTGGCTTCTATTAGAAAATTCAATTTTACAGGCCCGATACAAGATAGCTCGTATGGGTTTCCAAAATTTCATTCCCTGCCAAAAGTCCTCATCTATTCTTCCTAGCTCCTATTTATAATTACAATTCTGCCGTTTGGGCTGCCACCTAGCACCTTCCACTTGTCAATTACAGGAATTTCTTCTATAACCGACCACAAAAAAAAATGACCACTTCTTTTACAAAATTGTTTTGACAAAAAATAGGGACAACTGTCCCATGGCTTACGCCTTACATGTTCGAAAGTTTAACAAAATATACATAGCAGAAATAATGCTAACACCAACGCTTTCCCTGCTGTACACGTGTTTGGTTGAAGAGAGTTGCTCAACTGAATTTAGTTTATTTCATTCCTGTGCGTGAGCTTCTACTGGCAGAGGATCGCCCAAGTTAATTGCTGCTGAGGCTGCCTGGGAAGAGACACTCGAGCCTATTGCTGATGCTGCTTCTAATTGGGAAGGAGGGATTGAGCTGGACAGACTTTCTGCCACTGCTGGGGAAGAGGGAATCGAGCCCACTGATGTAGCCGGGCTGGCTGCTGGGAGAGAAGATCTTGGATCTGCTGATGCTCCAGCTGCTGCTTTCCTTTCCCCCTCTGCTATGTAGCTGTACAACACACCCGTGTCCCTTATGACTATGTTTGCTGCAGCAGGGAACAAGATTTTCTGAGAAGTCAAATTCTTGAGATGAGTTCATATGGAGAGCCTGTGTGGGGTTTTTGTACTCTACGTACGTTTCGGACTGATGCACTTCCTTCAGCAGATGGTTGTGGAGTGATGACGATCCAATATAATGTTGGAGGTCATCAATAGCCAGGACATCAATCCTCTTCACATACTCCATTTGAACGCCCAATTCTTCCTTTAGTTGGGACAAACGCTGCTCCTTCTCCGGAAAGTCCTCCAGGGTCTGAGGGAAACTCAATGTGCATTTGACATGTGCCTCTTGGAGCCTCTGGTAGAGACTGCTGATTTTATCTGTTGTTCTTTGCACACTGGCCATCAGCTTACTGGCGCAGTTCCTGCCAAACTCCAACAGTGCTACGTCCTCATTAAAGCTGTCCACAGATTTAAATGGGAGGTGCGCAGGGAAACCCCCTTTTCCTTCTCTCCATGCCATCTGACTGATGATATTTTCCTTAACACGGGTATTCTTCGCTTTGAGCCTATGGGCTTCCGCATTGATTTCTTTTAACCTAACCACCATGGACTTGAGCTCACAAACCTCATCAGTGATTAGCTCCTGAGTGTCATACACTTGCTTCAGGATGTTGCATGACAACTCATGGAAGGGAGACATGTCCATTGCTCTGTGCTCCGCTTGCTCTAACCGCTCAGCTAATGCCTGCTTGTCTTCTTCTAGCTAAGATGCCTTTTCTTCTGCTCCATTCTTCTCCGCTTCTACAATCATTATTTGGAGCGTTAGATGGTCCTTTTCCCCCTCCAGCTGGCTGTACTTGTCTGACAGCTCCTTATGCTCAGCGTACAAGCAATTATACTTGTTCACTACCAGATCTCTTCGGGATTTCTCATTAGCCACAGTCTGTTGTAGCGTACGAGCTTTCTTCTTTGTCAATATATTTTCTTTAACTATAACCCCTACATTGGCAAATGATGCCTTTGCTGTTGCTACAGCTGCGGATGCCATAGCAAAGGGATCTTGATCTTTGTTTTTCATTACAGTGACCTCTCGGTGAGTAACGATGTCTTCATGGAAGGGCCTTTTTATCCTCTCTTCTGATTTGAGGACCATAGCTTTCCTTTTCTTGTCGTAGACAAACTCATTCCATTTGGACACTGTACGCTTTCCTGATGGCGTGTACGGGACAATTGGTCGGTTTATGATGTCTATGTCTTCTTCAGGTGGGGTCCGGACTTCCTGAGCTGGGTCCACGCCTTTATTTTGGGTACCAGAGACACCTTCTTGAGATGTGTCTATATCCATGTCCTGGACACCGGACCCACTGGCTTGAGCATCTTCCCTTGCTTTCAATTCTTCTTCCGCCTTCCTTTCTGCCTCAGCTTGCTCAGCTTCAGCCTCTTTCTGCTTTTGGGCTTCCTCAGCCTTTTTCCGCAGGCTTTCACTTTCAGCTTCCTGCTGCTTTCTCGCCACTTCATCTTTCTGCTACTTTCTTGCTTCCTCAGCTTCCTGCTATAACCTTGCTTCTTCTCTTAATCTGAGCTCTTCCTGAGCTCGGGCATCCTCAGCTTCTTTCTCCTTCTGCTGACTGGTCTTCTGGGCCTTGGTTGAGCTAGAGCTTGCTCCATTGCTTTGGTGACAGACCCGTAGCTCAGCCATGTTGCTGATGCCTCTGAATGTCTCTTCCTCGGCATCAGGATAGTGAGAATATTCGAAGTGAGCATAAATCTCCTTACAGTGCTCAACAACTTTTCCCTTTCTGTCATTCCTGTGGAAGATTACCTCACCGAAGTGGAAGGATTTCAGGTCTTGAACAAATTCGTCGTCCGAGG
Source organism: Larix kaempferi (assembly GCA_027924585.1). Classification (NCBI taxonomy): domain Eukaryota; kingdom Viridiplantae; phylum Streptophyta; class Pinopsida; order Pinales; family Pinaceae; genus Larix; species Larix kaempferi. The sequence goes on along the minus strand of BSBM01000431.1, from coordinate 7,385,243 downwards.
CGACCCCTCAAAACTTGTAAGCACCTATGCAGAAAGGTAGAGGAGGGAAGGAAGCCTTATGCTGTTTGTGGTGCATTGCTCCAATCCCGTCTAGGAAGAGTTGTCTTACTGCTTCTTTGAGAACCACATAATCTGTGGCATACTGTGGCAAAATGTATGGGGGCTTAGTCCCTCCAAACATTCTTAGGTAGGTGCCTTGCTCCGAAAAGTAGAAATCCCCGTAATTCTCAAGGACTTCCAAAGCATTCTCTGACAGGCAGCTGGGCTCCTCCTTGAATATCTTCTCATACAGGGGCATGATGAACCCCTCACAGATGAGTTTGTAGCTGGGCTTGTAGTTCTGAGCCCACAACATCTTGAAAGCGATATAGACCAGGGTGGTGGCCTTATCCCATGTACAGCCCAATTTGGGGAAGTCTATCTTGGCCAAAATACAATCTATCAGATATGAGGACATGAAGAATTCAACCTTCTTCAAGGCTAGTCCTTCCCTTGCAGCTACTATCATCGAGGCCAAACTATCTGACAGGAGAGTGGCCCAGTCAAACACAGTTCCCTTGAATGCCACGTAGTGGATAATAGGGACCCACTGAATCTTATACACCATGCCATCGGGCATGCCAAAGATCCTGCATAGCATTAAAGCGATCAATCTGAAAGGAGCTCTCAGATTCTGTACATCATATTCATCACTTCCTTTCTTTCTCAAATGCTTGCCTGCCATCAGTAGCTTCTTGGCCATCTCGACGTTGTTCATTTGGCTCAGCCATTCATCAGTCAGAGCTTGTTGGACACGGGGAAATTTGTAGGCTACCGCAAGATACGCGGGTTGAAATGAGGCAATAGCCACTTTCCCGCTATCATTTATCACTCTCCCTTCAGCATCGGCATGTTGGAGTATCCATCCGATCACTTCAGCACAGGGGAACAGCTCAGGGCAGGTAGCGGCTCTAGTTATGCCTGAGGCTCTGATATTGAGATAGATTGACCCTTCCTCTAGCAACATATTCTGGATTTCTTGGTCCCGGATCATTCTGTAGATGTCACCCCATCTGATTTCAGGAGGGACATCGGTGGTGCACCTAGTGTCCTGGAGTGAAGTTTCAGTTTTGAGTGGCGCAGGCTTCTTTTCTGTCATCTTAGCCTTCTTCTTACCGGTTTTCGGCATCTTGACTTATCCCTGATAGCACCCATATACAAGTCATCATGAACTTGAGCAACATACTGTGAGATTTCAACAGAGAGCATCATCGTTTTTTAATATGAGAATGTGAAGCTGTATGTTTAGGAAGCAAAATACACCATTTCAACCTAAAATACAAATTAAAACATTTGAATCTTTAAAAGGGAAGAATTTGGAATTCTCCCGAGAGGATAGGTGTATTGCGGAACAATCCGCTCTCGGGTTGCCTTAGGAGAAATGATGATCTTCGTTTCAGCAGGAACATGATTATCAATTTTAGCCATCCTAATTATTTAAAGGGGCAGGTTTGGGATTCTCCTGTGAAGATAAGCGCGTTGCGGAAGCAACGTGCTTTCGGTTTAGCTCTGGGGAAGAGGGTAACTTTCGTCATTGCTGCGGTTTGAAAGGCTAATTGAGGGTAAGCTCAGCTTGGAAAGACTCTGTGACGAAAAAGGAAGCCCCTTTCGTATTTACGACCCGGCGAGGGCTTCGAATGCTATTGCTATTTACGGCACTTGCCGATGTGTTCTATGGGAAGTTTTAGTTCGAGCAAGGGTAATGGCGCCAAAGACATATTGACGAAATGGCTCGGGTGGCCATAGTTTCGGGTTTCGGCTCGCGTAACTTAAATGTTCACGGGGTTTGGGTGACTTAACAAGCTTAACTATGAGACCAGGGAGGAGCTCCTGCATTGACACATAAGCGGGGTTTTTCAGTCCCAACGCCGTCGTAATTTATAATAGAAAGGGGCTTCCTACGGCTGGTTTGATCAGGGGCGATGGCGCCCTTCTCTAGTTTAAAATGGGTAGCGGCTACACCGGGACCGAGGTTCATAAAATCCCGGGGCTACGTTTTAGCTTACGGCTGGGGACACAAAAGGTCCATGGGGCTTCGACAGCTTTTGAAATAACGAGGCACGCAGCCCGGGGAGGAAAATGGGACAGGTTTAACCGTCCAAACTAGCTGTCTCTACCCACAAACGTTTATTCTGTCTCTGCTTTATATGACCAGAAGAACTTGATTCAGACCGCATTTGACGGGCAAAATCACCCATGACGGGCGTTTTGCTCGTCAAAATCCCACCAATGTCCATCATTTTCAAAAGAAAGGTAACCCAATAGCAATACGACGTGTAGGGGGACAAATTTACGGTTAAGATCCTACCTGGCACCGACGAGAAACGATAACTGAGGTGGCCGTGAACATGGTTGGGCAATCCAAGCTGGAGCAGTTTGCGCGGCGTCCAACAAATCGTCGAATTGGAGAATTAACAATGCGTTGGTTCGTACCCCCACCGCCTATTTAAATAGAACCGACACGTGCGGCATTTAGTTTGGTGGGTGGCGCAATTAGTCATGGTTTAAATACCGGTACGTCGGCGGTCACGTCAAGCCGTCTCGGTTTGCATGCGACCGCCTCTTTCGGGACAAACTGGCGAACCGCTTCCGCCGTTTCGGGGAACGAAGGCGAATGGCTCCGCAAAAGGCCTCCGCGACGCGGAAGAGAAAACGTTCCGCAAAGCTCATCTCATTGGGAGGATATCGCGGAAGCTTCCGCAACGTGATTAAGTTTTCTTTGCGGCCTCTTCGGGATGAAAACGTGAAGGCTCCCGAAACTGCGGAAAGATTTCGTAACTGGCTTCCCCAGTTTCGGAGGACTTCCGCCAACACTTTCGCAAAGGTCCTCGCGAAGAAATTTCTAAGTCTTTTCGGGCGGTTTAGACGAATGGCTCCCGCCGTTTCGGGAGCAAATCTTGAACTCTTCCGCAAAATTTTCCCGTAATCATTTCGAAAGCCTTTTCCGAGCGGTTTATGTGATCGACTTCCGCCGTTTTGGAAAGGTGGCCCGAGAGCTTCCGCGGTTTCGGGAGCAAAGGCTGAAAGCTTCTGCGAAGCTTCCTTGGCTCCTTTTGCAAAGTTTTTTCAACAATTCTAAGTTATTTTCACAGTTTCGGAAGAAGTTCGTGAATTTCTCCGTGGTATTTCGGAAAGCTTTTGTGGATGGCTTCCGCCGTTTCGGGAGGAAAACCCGAAGGTTTCCGCAGATTTTTGAAAGTTTTCTAAGTCTCTTTTCGGAAAGCTTATGCGAACGGCTTCCGTCATTTCGGACAACTTCGCTGAATTCTTCCACCGTTTCGGGAAGAAAACCCGAAGGTTTCCGCAATTTTCCTTCTCACGGTCTGCGATTTGCAAAAGAAAATCTAAGTCCTTCTTTCGGAAAGGTTGTGCGTTTGGATTCCGCAACAGCAGGGAGATAGCCCGAGAGACTCCAAAACGTTGGGAAAAAATTCTAAGTTCCCTTTTGGTTCCTTGGGGGAAAAAATGGAAAGGTTGATGGCAAGATGCTCGGTTGGGAAACAATATTTTACATTGAAAAACACAGCTAACGGCTAGGATGGCTTCTTAGGCAAACTTTCTACAAAAAATGAAAGGAGGGGCCCCAATATGTACAAAATTTGGGGGGGGGGGTGTTGCTGCAACAACAATGGCGGGTCGCTGGTGAACAAAGATCTCTGAAAAATTCCTCTTCATGGTCAGAAACCTCATTGAAGACATCCATCTCGGGTGCACTACTCAGCTGAGCATTTTAAACTCATGTGAGGGGAAGGAGGCACTTTACCTGCTAGCCATTGGGGGAAAGGGGAGCTTTGACCGAGACATCTTCACCACTCTCAAAGGGCCAGCATATGAGATTTATTTTAGGAGGGTCATCTTTCAGATGGTCACTACTGCCGGACTCCACAGGATTCGCAACACTTTCTCATGGACATTATTGCTCTTGTTCCTCATTCCCATGCTGCTTGCATCCTTTTGGATGTTTGTACTTTGGACAGCTTAGCTGTTTGAGCCTTCCAGAGATATTTTCTTTTGGACATGATCTTTGATTTAGGCTCCTCAATCCATAAGGTCCTTTTGTGTGAGTTAGAAAATTTATTGATTTGATCAAACTTCACGGACGGAGAGGGGCCCATTTTGAGCTGGGCCTTTTGGACAGCCTTCTTGATTTTACATGTCTTTTGCTTTTGTCTCAGCCATGCTTTAATTGAGGCGAGAATCTCTGGAAAACAGACTCTTGAATGTAAGCCATTTTGGCTGTTCAATCTGCAACATGGAGTAATTTCAATACCCCATGTCCTCGAAAGGTGCTACTTTCCATGGGTCCAACTTTGGTAACCTTCTTGAGATGCCTTTAAAGTGTGAGAGTGGGTGGAGCCCAACGATAGTAGTGAAGATGGTCATAGGTCTCTGCTATTAAACAGGATTAGTGTGACTAGCAGGGTAGGCTTCCTCCCTTCTGAACATTTCAGCGAGAGCACAACAGACCGGATTTACTTGAGCAGAGTTCCAGACTCATGGGTCGCAAGTTTTCTTTGAGAGAGTTATCTTCAACGGGGATCTCAACCAAAAGGGCATTCAGAAAACAAAACTTGTCGTAAAAGTTCAAATAACAAAGAGAGAAACAACATGGCCGAAAAAATAAAGCAACTAAAGGCTAAAGCAAAAAGAAAACTTTATTTATGTACAGGAAGTCTCGAAGAGACTATGCGAAGTATTGTTTCAGAGCGAGGCCATTGAGAGGAAGGACTACTTCTTCTCCCTCGAGATTTGTCAATTTGTAAGTGGATGGGCCTAATTTTGCAGATATTTGGTACGGGCCTACCCATAGATGTTGAAATTTCATATGCATTCCTTTGCCTTCATGATTATGGTCCCATTTCAGGACTAAATCCCCAACTTCAAAATCTCTTTTACCGGATTTCCTCTTATCGAACCATCTCTTAACTATGTCCTGGTGTTGATGGAATCGATCTTTAGCTTTGTGTCGGGCTTCTTCAAGTTGAAGCAGGGTGTTGATCCTGGATTGTAAGGCTTGGCTACCAGAACCCCGAGAGGCTTGGGACAATTGCAAGGATGGTAATAAGATGTTAGGGGGAAGAATGGCTTCCTTGCCATAGACAAGAGTGAAAGGGGAGACACCTAAAGCGTTCTTCGGGGTCACCCTATATGACCATAAGGCGTTTGGGAGAGCCACATGCCTACTTCTCTGGTTTTCTATCACAATCTTTTTAAGAATTCGAATCAGATTTTTGTTTGAGGATTCAGCTAATCCGTTCCCCTGAGGGTAGTAATTGGCTGAATAATGCAACTTAATTCCCCATTCATAAACAAATTCATTTATCTTGCAAGATGAAAAATAAGTAGCATTATCAAAAACAAGGGAAATTGGAACCCCAAACCTGGTTATGATGTTCTCTTTCAAGAAGCTGATAACTGCGTCTTCATTGATCTTGCGCAACGGGATGGCTTCCGTCCACCTAGTGAAGTAGTCGGTAGCCGTCAGGATGTATCGATGTTGCAATGAAGAATTTGGATTTATTTCTCCAATAACATCTATGCCCCATTGCTCAAAAGGCTCAGAGATGATGACCGGCTGCAATGGTCCTGCTGCCTTAGGTAACTTCCCGGTATTTCTTTGACATACATCACAATTCCGTGCGTATGTGTGGGCGTCTCGAAACAGGGTGGGCCAGTAATACCTAGCTCTCAGTATCTTGTGTGTTATTGTCTCACCTGAATAATGTCCGCCTGCGGGGCCATCATGTAATTATTTGACAACTTTGTTTGCATCTTCCTTTTCCAAACATTTAAGGAGAACTCCATCATAATTTTTTCTGAATAGTACCCCATCAATGATTTGATAAGGGGCTGATTTCAAACGGAGGGCCCTTCTTTGCTTGGAGTTCCAGTGCTCAGGTAGATATCCCTGCTGTAAATAGTGCACCAGATCTCTATACCATGATTGAGGGGCTGTGAAGATATGACATACTTCAACCGAATTGAGCTCAGCCTCATTTTTCCAATGTTGTTCCTCATCAGTTGAGTTTCCCGCAAGTAATTTGCACAGGCCTTGCCCTTTGATGATTGTAGCTGGTTTAAATTCCAAATCATACTCCTGCAGAGCTGTGACCCAGTTCCCTCTTCTTTCTCCCAATTCCTTTTGAACGAAAAGGGATCTAACCGCTGGATGGGGAACTATGACTTTAGTCCTGTTCTTCAGAATGTATGGCCTAAACTGCTTGACTGCTTTGAAGACCGCATATGCATGTTTGTCAACTACGGGGTAATTCAGCTTAGCCCCCTGCAGACCAGTGCTCATAAACTAAATTGGGTATTCGTCCCCCAACTCTACCTTTTGCGTGAGTACAGCTGCGAGAGAGTCATCCGAAGCAAAAGTATACAAGATGAAATCTTTATCAAAATATGGGCTCCTCAAGGAAGGAGCCTTAGCTACAGCTGCCTTGATATCTCTAAATGCGTCGTTCTCCAAATCTATCCACTTGAATTGTATGCTTTGTTTAACCATCTATTGCAATGGCTTAACAATTTGTGCGAAATCTGGAACGAATCTGCGGACAAAATTGATGGTGCCCATAAAAGACTGCATAGATTTCTTGTTGTGAGGCATTGGAATCTTATTAATAGCTTGGACTCTTTCTTGGTCAATTGACACTCCCCCTTTGGAGATGATATGACCCAAGAGCTTACCTTCGGGCACATAAAACACGCTCTTCTTGGGATTCAAAGAAATACCATATTTCCGGCAGCGATAAAAAATATGCATCAGATGCACGACATGAGCTTCCCTTTTCTTCGAAAAGACTGTCACATCATCTAAGTAAACAACAACACATTGCCCACCCAATCCTCGGAAGGCGATATCCATTGCCCTTTGGAATGTAGCTCCTGCATTTATAAGACCAAACAGCATTCTTCTGTAGGCGAAAGTTCCCCACTTAGTTCTGAAAGTAGTCTTAAGGCGATCTTCTTCAGCTCCTAACACTTGATTGTAGCCAGAGAAACCATCGAGGAGAGAAAACAATTCGGATCCCGACACCATTTGTAGGATTTGCTCCATTGAAGGTACGGGGCAGTTGTCTTTGTCCGAGGCTTTGCTTAAATTTCTGAAATCTACACATAGCCTTATCTCTCCCGACTTCTTCCTTACGGGAACCAAGTTTGCAACCCATTCAGAATGCCAAACTTTGAAGATTATCTTAGCGTCCAGGAGCTTCTTTAATTCCTTTTGGATCAGCGGTTCTAGAGTAGGATGCATCCTTCTTAACTGCTGCTGAAATGGCTTGACACCCGCTTTCATTGGTATAACATGTTGAATGATGCGGACGTCATATGTTTTCAGATCTTCATAGGTCCATGCAAAAACATATTTGTATTGCTTAAACAATTTGATGAACCTATCTCTTTCTCCTGGTGAGAAACACTTGCCAAGGTTGACAAATTTTGGTTCTGCCTCGGTACCCAAATTAACTAACTCATGTTGCATTGATGAGCTGTTAGTTTTGGTATTAGCAAGCCTTTTGAACTTATTTTGAAGATCGAACAACATTTCGAGGGACCTTACTCCTTTGGGCATGAAATTTCCTTTCTCCTCTTCCTTCTTCATCAAATCAACATCATGTTCTTCCTCATCTATTGCAGCTCCTTGAAAGCTATCTTCGTTTGTTAGGAAGCTGATAATTTGTTCATCATCATCGAAGACTCTGAAGTTCGTGATGTTATCGGGAACGGAAGGCCTGAAAATCAATTCAATTGAGCATTTATTATTTGACGGCACCAGTCTAGAAGCAGATGTTGCTAACAAATCAGCAGCAGAATTTCGCAATCTAGGAATTGATTTTATATTGAAAGCGTCAAAATGCATGATTAAATCCCATACCTCAGCCTGATAACCTTTCAAGTGAGGTGAGAGACAATGAATGGTGTCCCTTACCTGTCTTACAACTATCTCGGAGTCACCAAAGACCTTCAGGTACTTAACATTTAAGCCGATGGCCTTCTTTAAACCATGTACCAAAGCTTCATATTCAGCGGTATTATTAGTACAATCGAATTCTAATATACAAGACAAAAAATACTTGTTTCTTTTTGGATCCATTAGAACACAACTGGCTCCGAATCCTTCCAGAGTTTTAGAACCATCAAAGTATAATGTCCAAAAGATATCTTTAGATTCAACTAAGTTAGTTTCTTTGTGATCTATGTCAGCAACTAAATTGACTATGTTACAATCAACATCATCAGTCCGAGAGAAATGAAGGAGATCGGACTGTTTATCTGATTCATGGCTAATGGTTTCAGATTGATAATTACCCGGATCCATTTCTAAGAAATAATTCCCCAGAACCGAGGATGAGAAAGTTACGGCCTCATTTTTTTCTTCTAACTGAGTTACGTTTTGTTTCATATTAGGTTCCCTAAGAACTTTAATCTGATTCTGTCTGTTCTGATAAGGCAGCCATAGATGAGACCAATCTGTAGCAAAGTAGCCACTCAGCTTGGTAGACCAATCCCTACTTAAAATCAGCCCATAGGCTTCAGGAATATCGACCACCATTATGTCAATGAATTGACAGACTCTAGGATCAGCTGATAATCTAATGAGAACGTCTTTCATCTCCCCGATTACTTTAACAACGGTCCTATCTAATTGGATAATTTGAGCTGGAGATGGAACAGGCTGCCCATTAATCCTTTTACAAATTGACAGTGGCATAACGTTTGAGGATGCTCCAGAATCTACCAAATAGTTGTGAACATTGTGATTAAAAATTTCAAAAGTCAATAGGAAAGACAATGTCTGAGATTTGGATTTCCCTCCGATGCTAGCCTCATTAATTTCGGGATTGTCTTGAGGAACAGTTAATGAAGTGTTGGTCTGAGGTTGTAAGACATGCAGCAGTTTGTCTCATTGATGGGGCAGGCTGCACATGTCAAATATTGATACGTTTGCCTTGACCTTCTTGATATCTTCAATAATATCGTATCCTATATCAGATTCGTTCGCAATCCAACTTGGCTGATCTGTTTTGTTCATTGTAACCTTAGGTGGCTGAACTATGGTGTCAGCGCTTGGCTGTTTGGCCGCTGTTTGGTTAACTTTGGGCTGTGGTGGGATGATTGGTATATGCCTCCTAGGCGGATCTTTTGAAACTTTAGGCTTGTGGGGAATAGTGACTGGCACAGGATCCGCAATTGGGCCCTTGCTGCGAGTAGCCACATTTACGGTAGAGGGAGAGCTATCTATGTGATCTTCTTCCACTAATTCAGTCATGGGTACCCAATCCCACAACACCATAGTAGTGTCCGGGGTTGGTTCCTCTAACTCAGGGCTTGACTCTTCTGGAGGATCATCTTGGTCTGGGATCTGAGAATCTAACATTTGGTTCATGACTAAGCTCATGGAATTAATCCATTGCGGGAAGCTCTTTTCCGAATGTGGTTCTTGGTGAAAAGTGCAGAAATTTTCCATCCCAATCTCATTCAAGTTTAAAACAGGGGCAGCGTTCATTGGTGGATGAGTCTGTTCCCCGTCTTCCCTTCTTTTATAAAATGGCTTGAAAGGTTTCCTAGATGTACTAGCAGCCTTGTCTTTCTCGAGATCTACGATTTTGTTAGATAATTTCTGCATCATTTTTACTACATTTTCCATGTCCGTAGATGGCTCTTCTTTACCTCTAGTGAGTAGCAAAGGTTTTTTGCTAGCTGCTGGTTTTGGTTCTACATCTAAGGCATGTTTAGCAATGCTATCAGCCTCTTCTTCTACCTTTCTAGCTTCCTCAAAGTTCTCTATCAGGGTAGTTTTCTTGGACCTCTTTACGAACATTGCTATGGGTCCATCAAGAGCGGTTGTATAGTATTCAATCAGAGATTCCTTGGCTGGTTTATTAGCTTCACTGAAGTTATTTAATAGCGTTGTGAATCTTTGATTAAAGTCTTGGACCTTTTCTTTCTTTTCCATCCTCATGGATAAGAGTTCTTTCATAAGTGTGGCCACAGTCTTTTGGTTTTCGTATTTCTTTAAGAAACACTTTTCGAACTCATCCCAGCTAGAGATTGAGCTGGGTTGTAGGCTAAAGTACCATGATGATACTTTTGGCTCGAATGTATATGGAAACAACCTGCAGACTACGTCTTCATGTTGTACGTTCAAAAGGTTCAGAGCTAAGTAAAAACTCTTGAGGTGATCTTCCGCCGAAATGGCTTTACCTGGATCGTACTTAGGCAAGACCTTTTCTGGGTTTTTTGGAAGATTATGGAATGGTCCAGCTAGGTTCAGCGCTCCCCTTTCCCTCCAAGCAGGTACAACCATGTTTGGATTTGGATGTGGAGACCCTGGTGGAGAATTGTAGGGTGAATCCTGTGGAGTACTTTTGGGAGTGGTAATTTCTTCAAGATTTTCTTGGTCTGAAATTTTTTCTGAGTTTTCAAGATCTACCTTGTTAAGAGTGTCTGAAATTTCTTCCAAAGTCAGATTTACCAGTTCTTCAAAACTTTGAACGAGAATTGAATCACGGGTGTATTGTGGCTCCTTTCTAGGTGTAATTTTCTTAGGGAGGAAGTTGACAGCGTTTAAACCACCTAGCTGTCTAACGTAGGATCTGGTATGTCTTCTCAAATCTTCTATTTCTGTAAAAGGGACAACGTATAAAGATTCTTGAGGCTCAGGGTCAGAAATGAGGCGTTCTTGATCTGTTAATCCAAAATCTGGGCTGTTTGAAATGCTTTCTTTAAGCGGGTTTTCAGTGTTATCTATGACCGCGGAAGATTTTCCTCTATCAGCCATGCACTTTCAGGCCCTCCTTCTAGCGCCAAAAACTGTTGATGCCTCAGATATCGCAGCATCGATCAGAAAGGGATTCTCCCCGAGAGATGGTCCCAATTAGACTATCTCCCGTTTGGTGTAGGGAATCCGTCCGGTTAGCGGTTTCGGCAACCGTGGGTTTGGAGTTTAAATCCGATTCTACCGGTTATGGCCCGATCCACCTTTCTTTTGGGTTTTATGTCTTTTAAATGAGATGCAAGTGCCTAAATTATATTTGATCTAGATGCAACTAAAACAGATCTAAGTCTAGAAGCTGGAGTGAATCTACCTATCCCTGCAGGGAACACGCTTAAGGGATGAGCAATAAGCTGTAACAAAGAACGTAAGGAAAGAACAGATAGCTGTTCTTTCTCACAAGTAAAGCTACAACAAGATAAAGATCTTTAGAAGATAGCTTCTAATTCAACATGGAACGCATCTATTGCTCATAAAACAGAAAAAGCAAAATATTATTTAATCTACGTAGAAAGAATAAAGAAACCGAGCTAAATATAAACAAACTGAAATAACTCTAAAGATCCCTGCAGGGAGCACATTTAAAGGCATGAACAACGAGCCATAGGATTCATCTTGAAGAAAAACAGTTAGCCATTTATTCTAAAAGAGAACTCTACAACAAAATAAAATACCAACAGATAGCTCTTGATTTAGTCTGAAACACATTCACTGTTCGTGAAATGGAGAAAATCGTTCACACAGAAATAAGCAAAATCATTTGTTGCCAAAAAATAGTTCAAATAGCAATGTAGATTTCACATTACAGTATAGATGTCATCAGAAGAGTCCAACACACATCCATCTTCCGTTCCCCATGTAAAACGTCCATCTCCCTGGCTTCTATTAGAAAATTCAATTTTACAGGCCCGATACAAGATAGCTCGTATGGGTTTCCAAAATTTCATTCCCTGCCAAAAGTCCTCATCTATTCTTCCTAGCTCCTATTTATAATTACAATTCTGCCGTTTGGGCTGCCACCTCGCACCTTCCACTTGTCAATTACAGGAATTTCTTCTATAACCGACCACCAAAAAAAATGACCACTTCTTTTACAAAATTGTTTTGACAAAAAATAGGGACAGTTGTCCCATGGCTTACGCCTTACATGTTCGAAAGTTTAACAAAATATACATAGCAGAAATAATGCTAACACCAACGCTTTCCCTGCTGTACACGTGTTTGGTTGAAGAGAGTTGCTCAACTGATTTAGTTTATTTCATTCCTGTGCGTGAGCTTCTACTGGCAGAGGATCGCCCAAGTTAATTGCTGCTGAGGCTGCCTGGGAAGAGACACTCGAGCCTATTGCTGATGCTGCTTCTAATTGGGAAGGAGGGATTGAGCTGGCCAGACTTTCTGCCACTGCTGGGGAAGAGGGAATCGAGCCCACTGCTGTAGCCGGGCTGGCTGCTGGGAGAGAAGATCCTGGATCTGCTGATGCTCCTGTTGCTGCTTTCCTTTCCTCCTCTGCTATGTAGCTGTACCACACACCCGTGTCCCTTATGACTATGTTTGCTGCAGCAGGGAACAAGATTTTCTGAGAAGTCACATTCTTCCTGAGCTCTGCTTTAATACTTTGAACTTCTGCCACTGCAGCTTGATGCACTTCCTTCAGCAGAGGGTTGTGGAGTGATGACGATCCAATATAATGTTGGAGGTCATCAATAGCCAGGACATCAATCCTCTTCACATACTCCGTTTGAACACCCAATTCTTCCTTTAGTTGGGACAAACGCTGCTCCTTCTCCGGAAATTCCTCCAGGGTCTGAGGGAAACTCAATGTGCATTTGACATGTGCCTCTTGGAGCCTCTGGTAGAGACTGCTGATTTTATCTGTTGTTCTTTGCACACTAGCCATCAACTTACTGGCATAGTTCCTGCCAAACTCCAACAGTGCTACGTCCTCATTAAAGCTGTCCACAGATTTAAATGGGAGGTGTGCAGGGAAACCCCCTTTTCCTTCTCTCCATGCCATCTGACTGATGATATTTTCCTTAACACGGGTATTCTTCGCTTTGAGCCTATGGGATTCCGCATTGATTTCTTTTAACCTAACCACCATGGCCTTGACCTCGAAAACCTCATCAGTGATTAGCTCCTGAGTGTCATACACTTGCTTCAGGATGTTGCATGACAACTCATGGAAGGGAGACATGTCCATTGCTCTGCGCTCCGCTTGCTCTAACCGCTCAGCTAATGCCTGCTTGTATGCTTCTAGCTGAGATGCCTTTTCTTCTGCTCCATTCTTCTCCGCTTCTACAATCATTATTTGGAGCGTTAGCTAGTCCTTTTCCTCCTCCAGCTGGCTGTACTTGTCTGACAGCTCCTTATGCTCAACGTACAAGCAATTATACTTGTTCACTACCAGATCTCTTTGGGCTTGCTCATTAGCCACAGTCTATTGTAGCGTACGAGCTTTCTTCTTTGTCAATATATTTTCTTTAACTATAACCCCTACATTGGCAAATGATGCCTTTGCTGTTGCTACAGCTGCGGATGCCATAGCAAAGGGATCTTGATCTGTGTTTTTCATTACAGTGACCTCTCGGTGAGTAACGATGTCTTCATGGAAGGGGCTTTTTATCCTCTCTTCTGATTTGAGGACCATAGCTTTCCTTTTCTTGTCGTAGACAAACTCATTCCATTTGGACACTGTACGCTTTCCCGATGGTGTGTACGGGACAATTGGTCGGTTTATGATGTCTATGTCTTCTTCAGGTGGGGTCCGGACTTCCTGAGCTGGGTCGACGCCTTTATTTTGGGTACCAAAGACACCTGCTTGAGATGTGTCTATATCCATGTCCTGGACACCGGACCCACTGGCTTGAGCATCTTCCCTTGCTTTCAATTCTTATTCCGCCTTCCTTTCTACCTCAGCTTGCTCAGCTTCAACCTCTTTCTGCTTTTGGGCTTCCTCAGCCTTTTTCCGCAGGCTTTCACTTTCAGCTTCCTGCTGCTTTCTCGCCACTTCAGCTTTCTGCTGCTTTCTTGCTTCCTCAGCTTCCCACTGTAACCTTGCTTCTTCTCTTAATCTGAGCTCTTCCTGAGCTTGGGCATCCTCAGCTTCTTTCTCCTTTTGCTGGCTGGTCTTCTGGGCCTTGGTTGAGCTAGAGCTTGCTCCAGTGCTTTGGTGACACACCCGTAGCTCAGCCATGTTGCTGATGCCTCTGAATGTCTCTTCCTCGGCATCAGGATAGTGAGAATATTCGAAGTGAGCATAAATCTCCTTACAGTGCTCAACAACTTTTCCCTTTCTGTCATTCCTGTGGAAGATTACCTCACCGAAGTGGAAGGCTTTCAGGTCTTGAACAAATTCGTCGACCAAGGCGACCCCTGAAAACTTGTAAGCACCTATGCAGAAAGGTAGAGGAGGGAAGGAAGCCTTATGCTGTTTGTGGAGCATTGCTCCAATCCCGTCTAGGAAGAGTTGTCTTACTGCTTCTTTGAGAACCACATAATCTGTGGCATACTGTGGAAAAATGTATGGGGGCTTAGTCCCTCCAAACATTCTTAGGTAGGTGCCTTGCTCCGAAAAGTAGAAATCCTCGTAATTCTCAAGGACTTCCAAAGCATTCTCTGACAGGCAGCTGGGCTCCTCCTTGAATATCTTCTCATACAGGGGCATGATGAACCCCTCACAGATGAGTTTGTAGCTGGGCTTGTAGTTCTGAGCCCACAACATCTTGAAAGCGATATAGACCGGGGTGGTGGCCTTATCCCATGTACAGCCCAATTTGGGGAAGTCTATCTTGGCCAAAATACAATCTATCAGATATGAGGACATGAAGAATTCAGCCTTCTTCAAGGCTAGTCCTTCCCTTGCAGCTACTATCATCGAGGCCAAACTATCTGACAGGAGAGTGGCCCAGTCAAACACAGTTCCCTTGAATGCCACGTAGTGGATAATAGGGACCCACTGAATCTTATACACCGTGCCATCGGGCATGCCAAAGATCCTGCACAACATTAAAGCGATCAATCTGAAAGGAGCTCTCAGATTCTGTACGTCATATTCATCACTTCCTTTCTTTCTCAAATGCTTGTCTGCCATCAGTAGCTTCTTGGCCATCTCGACGTTGTTCATCTGGCTCAGCCATTCATCAGTCAGAGCTTGTTGGACATGGGGAAATTTGTAGGCTGCCGCAAGATACGCGGATTGAAATGAGGCAATAGCCACTTTCCCGCTATCATTTATCACTCTCCCTTCAGCATCGGCATGTTGGAGTATCCATCCGATCACTTCAGCACAGGGGAACAGCTCAGGGAAGGTAGCGGCTCTAGTTATGCCTGAGGCTCTGATATTGAGATAGATTGGCCCTTCCTCTAGCAACATATCTGGGATTTCTTGGTCCCAGATCATTCTGTAGATGTCACCCCATCTGATTTCAGGAGGGACACCGGTGGTGCACCTAGAGTCCTGGAGTGAAGTTTCAGTTTTGAGTGGCGCAGGCTTCTTTTCTGTCATCTTAGCCTTCTTCTTACCGGTTTTCGGCATCTTGACTTATCCCTGATAGCACCCATATACAAGTCATCATGAACTTGAGAAACATACTGTGAGATTTCAACAGAGAGCATCATCGTTTTTTAATATGAGAATGTGAAGCTGTATGTTTAGGAAGCAAAATACACCATTTCAACCTAAAATACAAATTAAAACATTTGAATATTTAAAAGGGAAGAATTTGGAATGCTCCCGAGAGGATAGGTGTATCGCGGAACAATTCGCTCTCGGGTTGCCCTGGGAGAAATGATGATCTTCGTTTCAGCAGGAACATGATTATCAATTTTAGCCATCCTAATTCTTTAAAGGGGCAGGTTTGGGATGCTCCTGTGAAGATAAGCGCGTTGCGGAAGCAACATGCTTTCGGTTTAGCTCTGGGGAAGAGGGTAACTTTCGTCACTACTGCGGTTTGAAAGGCTAATTGCGGGTAAGCTCAGGTTGGAAAGACTCTATGACGAAAAAGGAAAACCCTTTCGTATTTACGAACCGGCGAGGGCTTCGAATGCTATTGCTATTTACGGCACTTGCCGATGTGTTCTATGGGAAGTTTTAGTTCGAGCGAGGGTAATGGCGCCGGAGACATACTGACGAAACGGCTCGGGTGGCCATAGTTTCGGGTTTCAGATCGCGTAACTTAAACGCTCACGGGGTTTGGGTGACTTAACAAGCTTAACTGTGAGACCAGGGAGGAGCTCTTGCATTGACACATAAGCGGGGTTTTTCAGTCCCAATGCCGTCGTAATTTATAATAGAAAGGGGCTTCCTACGGCTGGTTTGATCAGGGGCGATGGAGCCCTTCTCTAGTTTAAAATGGGTAGCGGCTACGCCGGGACCGAGGTTCATAAAATCCTGGGGCTACGTTTTAGCTTACGGCTGGGGACACAAAAGGTCCATGGGGCTTCGGCATCTTTTGAAATAACTAGGCACGCGGCCCGGGGAGGAAAATGGGACAGGTTTAACCGTCCAAACTAGCTGTCTCTACCCACAAATGTTTATTCTGTCTCTGCTTTATATGACGAGAAGAACTTGATTCAGACCGCATTTGACGGGAAAAAATCACCCATGACGGGCGTTTTGCCCATCAAAACCCCACCAATGTCCATCATTTTCAAAAGAAAGGTAACCCAATAGCAATACGATGTGTAGGGGGACAAATTTACGGTTAAGATCCTACCCGGCACCGACGAGAAATGCTAACTGAGGTGGTCGTGAACGTGGTTGAGAAATCCGAGCTGGAGTAGTTTGCGCGGCGTCCAACAAATCGTCCAATTGGAGAATTAACAATGCGTTGGTTCGTACCCCCACCACCTATTTAAATAGAACCGGCACGTGCGGCATTTAGTTTGGTGGGTGGCGTAATTAGTCGTGGTTTAAATACCGGTACGTCGGCGGTCACGTCAAGCCGTCTCGGTTTGCGTGCGACCACCTCTTGCGGGACAAACTGGCGAACCGCTTCCGTCGTTTCGGGGAACGAAGGTGAATGGCCCCGCAAAAGGCCTCCGCGACGCGGAAGAGAAAACGTTCCGCAAAGCTCATCTCATTGGGAGGATATCGCGGAAGCTTCCGCGACGTGATTAAGTTTTCTTGGCGGCCTCTTCGGGATGAAAACGTGAAGGCTCCCGAAACTGCGGAAAGCTTTCGTAACTGGCTTCCGCAGTTTCGGAGGACTTCCGCCAACACTTCTGCAAAGGTCCTCGCAAAGAAATTTCTAAGTCTTTTCGGGCGGTTTAGACGAATGGATCCCGCCGTTTCGGGAGCAAATCTTGAACTCTTCCGCAAAATTTTCCCGTAATCATTTCGAAATCCTTTTCCGAGCGGTTTATGTGATCGGCTTCCGCCGTTTCGGAAAGGTAGCCCGAGAGCTTCCGCGGTTTCGGGAGCAAAGGCTGAAAGCTTCCGCGAAGCTTCCTTGGCTCGTTTTGCAAAGTTCTTTCAACAATTCCAAGTTATTTTCACAGTTTCGGAAGAAGTTCGTGAATTTCTCCGTGGTATTTCGGAAAGCTTTTGTGGATGGCTTCCGCCGTTTCGGGAGGAAAACCCGAAGGTTTCCGCAGATTTTCGAAAGTTTTCTAAGTCTCTTTTCGGAAAGCTTATGTGAACGGCTTCCGTCGTTTCGGACAACTTCGCTGAATTCTTCCGCCGTTTCGGGCGGCTTTCATCAGAAGCTTCCGCGATTTTAACAAAATATTCCAACTCCTTTCGGGCGTCTTTCCCAAGTTCTCCCGCCGTTTCGGGAAGAAAACCCGAAGGTTTCCGCAATTTTCCTTCTCACGGTCTGCGATTTGCAAAAGAAAATCTAAGTCCTTCTTTCGGAAAGGTTGTGCGTTTGGCTTCCACAACTGTGGGGAGATAGCCCGAGAGACTCCAAAACGTTGGGAAAAAATTCTAAGTTCCCTTTTGGTTCCTTGGGGGAAAAAATGGAAAGGTTGATGGCAAGATGCTCGGTTGGGAAACAAGATTTTATGTTGAAAAACACAGCTAACGGTTGGGATGGCTTCTTAGGAAAACTTTCTACAAAAAATGAAAGGAGGGGCCCCAATATGTACAAATTTTTTTTTGGGGGGGTGTTGCTGCAACAACAGGTTTCTGCTTCAGATTTGTAGTCAAGATGATTGGAATGAAGGTTGAAGATCATCTGGAAGGGGCTCCAACTTAATCTCTTGGAAGCCTATGGTTCTTCTCTTACCAGAAGAAAATGATCTCTTACAATTTGTCAATGAGAAGGTCCCAGATCCAGAAGCCGAAGAAGACACTCCTCGCAAGAAGTCAAGGAATGATGATCGTTCAGAGTTCTTCTTCTAGTTCTCCATATGTTGAGGAGATATGAAGACCCAAATTGCAAGAACAAATATCTCTCATGGTTCCGACAAGAAGGCACTGGGAGCCCACACACAAAAACAATAAGAGATAAGTATTTGGTTTTCTTGCTTACATAGATCCGTTTTGTCTTATATGTCTTCATAGCTATTATATGCAGATCTATCAGGAAGTGTGTTGAGCAATTGATATAATTTACTTTTTTTTGTACCATAGGATCTTTTTGTATTTGTTATCCATTTCATGAACACGAGATGGAGTTGGTCTAGATGATAACTCCTTCTTGCATGCTTAAAGTAGTGCACGCTCTTGATGGCATGTTCTAGTGGAGATAGCAGACATCTAGACAGTTCCCAGATGTGTTTGGAAGACATGTTTATGATTGTTGTGCTAAAGCATTAATGTGCCTAGTGTAAACTATTGTCATTGCATATAAATAGAAATTGGTTAAACTTGATTATGCAATGTCACTGATCATCAAGCGATATTTCACTTGTAGGGAAAATACCATGTGACATGGCCTACAAGAGAAGGATGATGAGACTTGTTCTGATGAACAAGTGGCGGACACATGAATCCTGTTGATGTTTATCAGGAAGTTTCTAAGATTATGACTCTCAACCTAGAAGGATGACCTAGGAAGAAGTTTTAACATGAGTGAAAACAAAAGTGGGCCACCTTCGGATCTTTGGCTGTCCAGGACAAAGTTAGAACCTTCAGGAAAGAAGGGAAATTTCGTGGGATATAATGAATCTTCAAAGGCATACATAATTTACATCCCAAAATCCAGACATATCGCATTCAATAGGGTTATGTCCTTTGAAGAAGAAATGTATTCCAGGAAAGGCAGAGGATTAGACAAGGAGATAGATGATGAGGAGATGCTAGAACCAAAGAAGATGATATCATATTCCCCTCCAGTTTGTAGGGAGTTAGAAGATGAGTATGGACCCATATATTCCAATGATCCAATTGATCCAATTGATGTTCCCAGATATATTGCAGTAGGATGGAAGATGCCTAGATGGGCACAATAGACTTTGCAGGATGCAGAGGGGCATGAATCTCCACATGGTACTTTATGAGAAATTAAAATACCTAATATGTTATCCATTTATGTAGAATGGATGATTCACATCATTGAATCAGAACCTACCACTTACGAAGAAGCATCCCCAATTTGAAAATTTACTCAATTTGGCCAATTTTCGAACCTTGGACTAGTGAAACCCCAAACTTGCCCAAATGATCCAAAATGGTTTCGAATTATGTATGGAATGGATTGAGGTGTAGTAGGACACTTTAATGAATCTATTAGATGATTGGAAACTTTTAAAATACTTCAACAACTTGCATTTACAACTGGAGAATGAAAGGAAAAAATCCTAGGAAAATCGATGTTAAAACCCCCAAGGGTAGATTACTCTTTTGGCTTCCAAAATGTTGCACTAACCTACCAAATTTTTAATATGGGACTTGTATATGTTAAAGGAAATAAATCAAAACATGTGTACAACATCATATCAGGTTCTAGGGTCGAATAGGTATCCCAAAGGACAACAACTTTCAGAGTATATAATTGGGGTGAAGATGGTAAACAAGGGACCTTGAATTTATGTCACAAAATATAGTAACACTTTAGGGGTATGCATACATTATTTGGGCCATCAATTTAAATCAATATTAACCTCATATCATAGACAAAAATCTCATAAATATCTGATATAAAATCGGTGCAATATCATCCCAAAATCACCATGAAAATACTATGAGAGAAATGGCTCGAATCTTAGTTTTAATTGGAAATGTCACATGAAGTACTTGGTATTTAGATATGTGTCTCTCATGACATGTCTATTATAGATTTATGCATCAAATAACATGTCCATAAGGTCTAAATAAAAATACTCCATTAGCTATATGCAACAAGAAGTGTGCCATCACACTTTTACATGACATTGAGAGAAAGAGGAAACTAGCTCGAATATCAATGTTACTTGGAGAAATAGTACATGAAGTGATTAGTATTTCAAGCTGTGGATCTCATGATCTATCCATTACATATTTATACATCATTAACAATTTCATAAGGTCAAAACAACATCCTTCCATTATCTCTATGCAACAAAGAGTGCGCTATCTCACTTTACATGAACATTGAGAGAAAGATAGTAGAATGAGAATATAGAAGAATGAGAGAATATGAAATCGAACTCAGATGGGGGTTGAACCTGCATCAAAACATATCCATGAAGCTCTATTGAGAGGTATGAATGGCCTCTCCATCAACCAACTTGGATGGGAATCTTGCACCCCTGAAATTGGTTCTAAGGCAGGGAGGATGAACATCCACCATGCAAGGACAAGCTCGAAGCTCTCCAAAATTGCAAAGATGAAAATAAAAAATGACCAAAAGATACTCCATTTTGACTTGGACTCCTTTTAATAACTTTAGTTGACTCATTTACCTCCTTAGAACTCAAATTATCTCCTAATTACTCATGAAATTCGAATTAGTGGGGGTTATGACCCTTCGTTGGCCCCACATGATACTTGGCTCATCTTTTGTCTCCAACTCCTCCATGAATTTGAACCGGGGAATCTTTTGGATGCTTTGGATATGTGTAACTCTCATGCGCCCTTTTGGTATATTTTTAGCTCTTACATTGTCATAAATGTCATAAAATCTGTCATAAGTGTCATAGGTGTCATATAATCTGTCATAAGTGTCATAGGTGTCATATAATCTGTCATAAGTGTCATAATGCTTGTCATAGTTGTCATAGAATCTGTCATTACCTAATTTCACTAGTACAAAATGAGAGATAAGTGACTAGGCGAATAAAAAAGTTAGTGACCACTGTTTTTTCAAGGGATAAATGAATAAATTGAGCAACTTTAAATAAGCCAACTAAAAACGACTAATTTAGTCACGGGAATATAAATATGACTATCTAACAACGATTAATGTGAATTAGTCGTTTATGTTAGTCATTTTTAGTTGTGTCACATTGACAATGGAAAATTACAATTTTGATAACGAATTTGTACAATATTTTACTAAATTTTAACAATGCAGATGGATTTAGAGATCTTACTATGGGGGTCATGGTCCATGTGTGTGGTCCCAAACCACCATATTGGTCCTCCATAGGGGATATTTGGCCTGGAAGTGGGATGTGGTTCTCATATTTTTGAAGTTTAGAACACTAGATATGGTTTCTAATATAAGGTTTTTTTTATAAGCTATAACTTCATATATTACTTGGAAAAAAAAAATTACATCGGATAGCCATTATAGCTCAGGATCAGCATTCGACACAGAACTACAAACAATATCGTCCCAAAAAGCTATTCCCCACATCCCAACAGCTCCACCACATACGAAGCATTAAGCCAGACAAAAATTTCATCCCATATTAGAGCACTGAGACTAAATACTTCACTATAGCTGTGATGACTGTATAAGACGTCTACCCAAGCACTAGGACCGACATGTTGCATATGACAGACTATCAACGTTAATTACAACCAAAGTGATCAAATAGAGATACACTTCCAATTATCGCACCTGAAATCTCGACGACATGCCAGCCTGGAAATCCTCCTAAGGGTCAGTTGGGGCTCCCACGCCATCTGCAGCTTGGTAGACAACTCCCCACTCACCCACATGCATCCCAGCCGAGACACCAACAAGAGGAGCTCCCCCTCCTTCAAGCAAGGAAGAAATGGTATTCCCAAGTGGTGGGTGATGACATCAATTTTCATGTGAATGAGCCATGAATCCATTAGATGCTCCTTCCATAAGTGAGCAAGGATATTATCCCCCAAACTCTTTAGCTCGTGCTCTTAGAGCAGGTGGCCAATTACCCAGAACATGGAGACAACCCATTCATACAACAACAAGTGGGCCTGAGTAGACCTAGGGTCCAAACCAATGCTCAAGCATAGAAAATTACTCAACTGGATTCGAAACCTCTAGCTCTGCCCATAATCCTTCTCCACAGAGTCGGTATTTTCCCTAATTTCCTTCGGAATTGTGGCCACGTACTCCCAAGTGTCCCGGGCCACCCTCGACTGCTCTTAGATCACTCTTTTCTTCCCTCCCATGAGCCTGCCCTGGATGACCACCTCAACATTCTCTAGCTCATACATGTCTTCCTCACCTCACTTCCAACCACTATAACTAGTCGTTAATGAGCTTAGACTGCCTCCTTTGATAGATAGGTGATAATGCCAAGCATTGATATAGCACGAGCTGTCAACTTGATGACCTCATAGATGAGGACGAGGGCATCATACCTGAGGACAATGCATCCTCTGTCATAACTATGCCAATACCAGGGTTCGTCCTCAAATGGGACATTAAAACACATTCCGCACTTGCATCTAACTTCGTCATTAATTTCCATAACTACTATCATACCTCCCTTCTCCCTTCCTTTCCGATTCATAGTACCTTCCCATGGGCCTGATATAATTCATTTACATGCAGACTAGAGCTCGTCCATCCTACACGCGGCGGTCTCGAATGTCCATGTGCCATCATAATCTCCTCTTGTTAGTTTTCTCCACCCGCATCCATGGATTAATTATTATAATGTTGATTAACTTAATGATAATGAAATTGCAAGTTTATACCATGGTTGAAGATCTAATTTAACAAATTTGAGTTCATGGCTTATCAACATAGTTGGAGGTCATGGTTTATGATTAACAATATAGTTGGAGGTCATTATAGGTCATGGTTCATGATTAACATGGTTGGAGCCTGGAGGTCATGGTTTAATTGTGGGCTTAAACTTTTAATTATTAATATTTTTAATCTCACTTTAATGTTTTAATTTTCTAAATTTGTAATCTTTTAAAATTATATTTTGGCTTATTATATCTTTTAATTTCTAATTTTTAAATTATTAACGTTTTTAATATTATTTTAATGTTCTAAACTCTTAATTTTTTAATTTCTAATCTTGTTAATAATATTATATATTAACTTATTAAATTGGTTTATTTTTTATTTTTTAATATTTAAGGTAATATTTAATAGTACTAGTCTTTTAGATAATGTGATAAGAGCGGGAAAGATTGTTGAAAAGAGGGAAAATGAATTTCCACAAAATCCCCTATTGATCAAAAGCTAAGGGGAAAGGGGAAAAAATGCACGTCTTGACTAACTCGGAGTAGCTCCACTCATGACAAGGTATGAATGTTCAACCCCGCAGGGGTTTTGTACTTATATGCAGAATCTCATTTTTTCACGAGTCTTTTCAGTATTTAAAATATATATATGATTCTTTGGGGTTTTCATCACTAGTGTTGCATTGAGAGGGGCTTAGGGTTTGAAGGTAGAAGCTCAATATTACAGGGTTTAGATCTAGGTTTTTTAAGGTTCTGATGCCAGAGGATACAACCAAGAGTAGAATTGTGAATCTATATAGCTAGCACTCATGGCTAAGTCTCGGTACCATTTGCTTATTTGCTATACAGGTACATGGATTTCCTGTAATTTCATTTACATTTCCTCTATCAAAATACTCATTTCATTCTATTATGAAATCCAAACATAGTCCCAGTTTGGTAAAGTGCTCGGGAAGAACGCAGTACCCATTATGAAAAGTCGACGTTTCAAACCTTAATCACGGTTCATCATAGTCCCAGTTTGCTCATATGCTGATTTAAAAAAAAAATATTTTTAGTGGTTGGTTGGATCTTTGTTTTATTCTATCCTGGTGCACCCAATACCTATGATAGATAGCACTGTAGTAGTTAATTGTAGTAATTCTTTTACTGTCCTAGATATTGCTCCTGATGCAATTGGGAATGCAACATTTATTGGTCGTCAAACTTCTCAGACCAGATGCAAGGTTGAGCTACCTGTAGTTGAATGCATTCACCACAATGTTTCTCAAGCCTGTTCGCCCTAGCTTATGTTTCTTCCATAGACTGGACAACTTTGCTTCACGAATTTAGACAGTACCACCTATAATTTTGTTTCTTCCACGCGCTGGTAAGCAAGGTCTTCAACAAGAACTTAATTATTATTTTCTTCTGTTTCTTCACGACTTAGCAACAAGAGTTTCTGTTTTGTAAAGTTCTGTTATTTAGATGATGACTATCTTGTTTTTTATTGCCCTATGAGTTGGTATAATAGTTTTTTTTTTTTAAATTAGATTTAAAATTAGCATAAAATATTCTAATGGGCATGCCTAAGTATGGAGACATTGATATCTTTGGAGTGTTTGCACCGTCGAACTCTAAGTTAATTGTTTTGCTGTCATTTTTCCATCCTTCCTCTGCTAAGTCGTGACCATTTTTCTCATTGGCTTCCTATGGTATCCAACGGGCCTTTCTTGTTGTCAACTCATTGCACTAGTGCCACCGTGGACGCATTAAGGTTTAGCTGCATGCATGGCCTGTCTCTCTTTATGCAAGGAGAATGGACCTTTGACAGTCTCGTATGGAACGTTCATTTTTTATTAACGACCATCTGCCCTCAACGTGTTGCTTGGTGGTATTCCCCAGTGCTCAGGATGCATTTAATTTGAATGCCAAATCTCTTTTATGTTCGGGGTGCCTGCATGGATGTCCTCCACTACTTGATTTCTATCTTATTCTCTGCTTGAGTTCATTGCTCATTCAACCTGAATGGAATTGCTTGGTGACTGCCAGCATTGTTTCATTTTTTTTTTACTGTTGTGTGCCACCTCCTCGCCATCCAATGTTAGGATATTCCTATACTCCATCCTAGTCCCACCAGTATTTTGATCATTTACATTTTCAGTCATGCATGCACTTTTAGGGTTTGCATGCATTCTAGGGTTTGCATGCATTTTGCATGCATCCCAGTCATCAGTCCAGCACCTAACCCTCATTTAGTCAGCCCCCAGGAGCTTCCCACTATTCAGTTTTAGCCCTCCAGTTGCTTAATGCGCTCTTCTTCCTTGATTTTAGGAAGCAACTCGCCCTTCTTCACCTACCAGTCCAGTTACACTTAGTTACATTCAGTTACACTTAGTTACACTTAATTACACTCAGTTACACTCAGTTACACCTACCAGAGTTAGTTTGACTGATGGTTGACAGTTACTTGAGCATTGATGACTCCACTGATGATGATGAAGGCTTCCAGTTGCGCTCCGATGATCATGAGGACACCTAGTTGTGCTCCGATGACACTCTATTGATCTTATGATCACTCCGAGAGGCTAATTCGAATTGCCACCTTAGGCATTCGAATCCTCTCTATCATTGTACTATTTATTTCTCCATACTGTGATTAATTAATTAGTGTGTGTGAAGTATTATTGCTTCTATCTGAGTTCTACTGTACCATATTATTCTGTTGCTCATTATACTGTATTGATCACTCTTCTTCTATTTTCCTGCTTAATCATAATTACTCTTGTGAGGTATACAACATCTCTTAGATCTGCTGCGAGGATTTTCACATGGTATCCGAGCATGTTGAGAGTATTGTTTATCTCCATTCTTGAGATTTTTTTGCAGGTTATTACCAAGATTTTGAGTGTAGCAGTTTCTGCATTTTTGCAGTAGTAGCAGTTGCAGTTATTCTATATTGTTTTTGCAGGTCCTCTACAGCTTCTATGTATTCATCAGGAATTACTCCTCTTGATCCACTCAACTATGATGAATGGAAACCAAGAATGATAGCAGACTTGAAGATCCATGATCTTTTTTATTGTTATTTTGAAAGAGAGTTCGAATCCCCTGAAGAGAAGATTGACTGGTTAAATAAAAGTGACATGCACTTTCAAGCAATAATGTTTTCTTTGTTTGCATGCCAGAGATTCCAATTCAAATACCGTAATTGTGTTGAAACTCCAAAGGAGTTATGGACTCCAAAAGAGATATGGGCTCACCTGGATGGAAAATTTGGCAGAGAGAATGAAGGACTTGGTCCCAACCCATTCGAAAGAAAACAAAGTGATGCATTCGCTCCTCTTGATGGTCTCTCAGATCATGCACTAGTATCATCTCATATTGAAGTTGTTGACAAAGAACTTGCAGATTCTACACTCATGCTCAAACTTTCTTCTCTTTCTGTGCCAGCTCACACTCTAGATATTGCAGAAGGTCCTAAATCCTCTCTTGCACCAGAGTCTGTTGGTTTGCATCATTATCACATGATTATTTCGGAGGTCAAAACAACTTTTGAAGGTAATGCATTCGCTCCTCTCCAGCTAACTCCTCTTTTATACTACTATATGATCATAATTCCATGCTTTCAGAAGGTCATTGAAGAATATGGCCATTGCCATTCGCTTGGGATAATTTCTCATGCATCTACTGGTTTTGATCTCACCTCTCATGGTTCAAAGGAGATCTCAAGAAACCATGATTCAAGTCTTGGATCTAATTTGGATTCTAAGCAATTACTGCTTGGGATAATTTCTCATGCATATGATAGTTTTGATCTCACCCCTGCTGGTTCAAAGGAGATCTCAAGAAACTATTTTTTAAGTCTTAAATCTGATTTTGATTTCAAGCAAACATGTAATAGTTATTTTTGGCATAATCTCACCCATGGTGGTTCAAAGGAGAAGACAAAAGACTATATGCACTTTCACAGATTTGATCCTACCTCAGCTGATTCGAATCACAGGTTCAAGGATCATTCTCATACTGTTGGATTTGTTCTCATCACATTCGATCTGAAGAGAAAGTACAAGCACATGCTTTTTGAGCATGATCCACTTCTTCCCAAGAAGAAGATACCTCCAGACATATGACCAAGCATCACACATGCTTGAGTTTGGAGCATTTATTTTTATGTGTGCCTTACAGTATATTTTTTGAGGAGGGGGTATGTTTCCCATGAAATTTTCCCACTTCCTTGGTTTATTGATTGTTATTTTTCATTGTATTGGGTGACCTTTGGTCTTAGTTACCAGGGCCCAGGATGGATTAAGGGGGGGTGTTAGGATATTCCTATGCTCCATCCTAGTCCCACCAGTATTTTGATCATTTACATTTTCAGTCATGCATGCACCTTTAGGGTTTGCATGCATTCTAGGGTTTGCATGCATCCCAGTCATCAGTCCAGCACCTAGCCCTCAGTTAGCCAGCCCCCAGGAGCTTCTCACTATTCAATTTTTGCCCTCTAGTTGCTTAATGCACCCTTATTCCTTGATTTTAGGGAGAAACTCGCCCTTCTTCACCTACCAGTCTAGTTGTCACTCAGTTACAGTCAGTTACAGTCAGTTACACTCAGTTACGCTCAGTTACATTGAGTTACACTGAGTTACACCTACCAGAGTTAGTTTGACTGATGGTTGACAGTTACTTGAGCATTGATGACTCCACTGATGATGATGAAAACTTCCAGTTGCGCTCCGATGATCATGAGGACACCTAGTTGTGCTCCAATGACACTCTATTGATCTTATGATCACTCCGAGAGGCTAATTCAAATTGCCACCTTAGGCATTCAAATCCTCTCTACCATTGTACTATTTATTTGTCCATACTGTGATTAGTTAATTAGTGTGTGTGAAGTATTATTGCTTCTATCTGAGTTCTACTGTACCATATTATTCTGTTGCTCATTATACTGTATTGATCACTCTTCTTCTATTTTCCTGCTTAATCATAATTACTCTTGTGAGGTATACATCATCTCTTAGATCTGTTGTGAGGATTTTCACACTTGGCTCATCTTTTGTCTCCAACTCCTCCATGAATTCAAATTGGAGAATATTTTGGGTGCTTTGGATATGTGTAACTCCTCTCATGCGCACTCTTGGTCTATTTTTTTCTCTTACATTGTCATAGATGTCATAAAATCTGTCATAGGTGTCATAGAAACTGTCATAAGTGTCATAATGCTTGTCATAGTTGTCATAGAATCTGCCATTGCCTATTTTTAGCCCTATGACTCTTCCTCTTCCTTCTGTTGAACACAATGGCCACACTGAGAGGGGGGTGAATCAGTGTGATGGAAAATTAAACCTCCTTTTTAACTTCAACCAATTAGTAGAGTTCGTTAATGCATTAGGTTACCAAGTACATCATCATTACATAAGCATTCATTCACCAACCAACAATGAATCATAAGCATGTTATCAACATAGAATCAAACACATCACAAGACAGTATTTGTATATTAAACTTTATTTATATTTTCATATGATGTACAACGGAAGACTACAATCTTCGCGATTACAATCAACACCAACTGATGAAAAGAGCACTAACTCTTGTACCAGGACCCAGCCTGGTTTTCTCAGTTCCAACTGAGAAGGGGTTGAGGAATCCAATCCCCAAGTCTGCAAGACTCAGCTTGCAAGATGATGTGAATCTGTCACTGTACTACCTCAGCCACAATCCACTGTCAACTATCCAAACCACTGTCAGCTGTCCAAACCACTGTCAGCTGTCCACACCACAGTCAACTCAATCAACTGACAACAAACTGCTCATATCCCTTGATCAAGAATCTGCTCACACACGTCATGCCAAGTCATCTAAAGAGTCTTCCCAATCATCCAAGGACTCTGCCCATATCAATGCTGCTCATGTCCAATCACATTTGATCAAGACTTGGTCAATAAGTGTCCTCAACAACCCAATCAACCACTGCTAATCTTCTCGAACAAATTACTGCTTTTCGAGCTCAGTTAAGATCAACTGTAAGCATGGCTTATAGGAAGCTAATAATAAGTGTTGTAGCCCACACTTCTTAGAGTATACTTCTATGATTTCAGACTATTGAAGATACAGTCCTTCCAAGTCTTTATCATGCAACTTATACAAAGGCACCAAAATCTATTCAACAAGATGTCTGCAAAAATGTAAACTTACTTGACTCAGGATTTTGAACATACTGAGGTCACTTGATATTGTCAAGTCAGAGCTGTCAATATGCTACACTATCAAATCAAAGTTTCATCTTACTCAACTCAATCGACTTGCCAGGTCAATGGAAGCTTTCTCTTCGAAATAAAACTTTTATCTCTTTATAAATTTTGTTGTAGCTTGCCTGGTATTTGTGACTGTCCTTTGAACTTCAAAATAGGATTGATCATTTTATACCTTTTACAGTCTCTCTACACCTGCGACTGTAGCTGCTGCTTAATGTACCAAAAATTCAAAGTTGTTTTCAAAGGTTGTTGTACTCTATTATATATTTATAGTCTAATACATTAGTACCTGCATATATAAATCATAGCGGTATATGCTACCCCTATAATATTGAGGTGAGAGAGCCAGTTGAAGGAAAGGTATTTCTGCCCTCTAAAACAGATCACAACTTTACAATTGATCTTTATGGCTTTACTAAGGTCTGCAATTAATACTTAATAAACACTTCTAGAATGACATCTGCTGTTGCCTCAGTGTAAGGGTTTGCTGCTACAGAGATGCCTTCACAAGATAATTCCTTTAGTGCTGTAGCAACCCAAAGATCAGAGAAAGATTAAACTTGCATGTTTGAAAAGTCTTCTTCCTTCGTGAGTTCAGTCATCAAGGTCAGAAATAATTGAAATGTTGCTGCCTCTTGTTCGAAACCCAAAATTCAGATTATAAAACTTGAACATTTCTACTGGTGCACCTGGGGAAAAGCACCAGCGAAAATCAGAACTGAGAGGTCACCTCCTGCGGCTGTCACAGTCTTCTTCCTCAACTCTGTTTCACCACCGAATTTTGCCTCAAGGATGTCCGAATTTCAGAGCTCTTACACTTCAAAAACTTCACTACGTTTTCTCAGCACCAGCGAAAATCAGAACTCAGAGGTCACCTCCTGCGGCTGTCACAGTCTTCTTCCTCAACTCTGTTTCACCACCGAATTTTGCCTCAGGGATGTCCGAATTTCAGAGTTCTTACACTTCAAAAACCTCACTACGTTTTCTCTGTGGCGGCCTCAGTAAATCCGAAAATTTCAGAGCTCCACTTCACCCCCGAATTCCTCACCCTTTTGTGTAAATAACTCGTGTATATATATGTAAAATCATGGGGGAAAAATAATTGTTTTTAGCTGGCCGACCTGCTATTAATTTTATTTACCTTTCAATTATAACTTATTTTTATCCTGGGCCGACCTTCATAAATTTTTTTATAATTGATTTTTATTGTTTGTTTTAAAGCTGGCCGACATAGGAGTATTTTCTTGTGTTGACTTTAAATAAGAAGATGTCTTAAGAAGCATGCCATCGAGCTTCAACAAGTGTATGTCCATCAAGTTCAAACTTTCCACATGGACATGGGCTTCTTCAAATGTTTGAGGGCTTCATCAATATTGTCCAAGAGCCACAAAAAGTGTGGGTTCAAAACCCAATCCTCCTAGGGCACCAAGAACCTTATCATACCAAGTCAATCATTGTGCATCCATGACAAAGTGAGGGTTCTTTCATGTCATCAAAGGTTCCATACATCATTGTCTTCAAGCACATGGGCTACATTAACAACATCATCTATCCTTCATTTAGCTTGTGGGCTTCATGACCCCATCAAGCCACAAATGACCACAGAATGGGTCATTTGCCCACTTTGGTGTTCCAAAGCCCAATCATGCCGTGTCATGAATATTTATCACTTCTTTGTCATGTCATGGTTTGTTTGCCCAAGCTGTCCTGTCCACGTATGTCATCCAATGCCCATATTCCTTTTGCCACGTCATTCATGCTTGTCATGCGTGCTTATCAATATTATCAAGCTTGCTTATCTTCATGCCATGTACACCTTTGTCATTAATGTTGTCATCAATGACAATCTTAGACAACCATATTCATCACCTTCATGAATGTTACCTCTTCCCTTCCAACTCGAATTTGGGGATGGCTCCATGTTTAAAGGAGGAGTATTCTCTCATGTAGACCCCACATGTCCACTTATGCGCCCCCAAGTTCAACTAGGACCTAATGCCACTTCATTTTGGAGCATTTAACATTTATTCCATAATTTATTCACCTATTTTTCCACCATAAATTTAGAATATTGAATTTATAGACCTTGGGGTTAAATGTCAACATTTCAGTTCTTCCACATAACCCTTAGGAATTGGGTAGGCCAACTTAATTATTTATTTGGAAATCATTTAATTGGGGACATGACAGTGGAAGTTGCATCAGAGTGATGCAGACCCCAACCTTTACTACAAGGTTGTGAATGACGAGCCACTGATTTTGTTGATGACCTGTTTCTCACTGGAAATGAGAAACTTATCGTATGGTGTAAGAAGAAGCTTGCCTCTAAGTTCGAAATGAAGGATCATGGATTGATGCATTACGTCTTGGGATTAGAAGTATGGCAGAGGCAGAAGGAGATTTTCCTAGGTCAAGGAAAATACACAATAGATATTCTGAAGAGATTCGGGATATTGGAATGCAAGTCCATGACCACTCCGATGGATGTAAATTTTGAAGAAGCTGAGGGATTCTGCTTCAGATTCAAATTTGATTGATCCCACTATGTATTGCTAGTTTATTGGGTCCTTGATATGATGAACACCAGACCAGATATATGTTTTGCTATGAATGCTCTTAGCCAGTTTATGTGTGAGCCGAAGCAGATTCACTGGATTGCTGCAAAACATGTGCTCATATACTTCCGTGGCACTGTGTGATATGGATTGAGATATGATTCAGAGTGTGACTTGAGATTGCAGGGGTTTATAGACTCAGATTGGGCCGGATGTGCTGCATATAGGAAGAGTACTTCTGGATGTTGCTTTAGTTTGGGTTCTGCAGTGATTTCCTGGTGCAGTAGGAAGAAGAACTTAGTAGCACTTAGTACTATAGAGGCCGAGTATATGGATGCTAGTACAACAACCCGAGAAGCAGTATGGCTTCAGAAACTCCTTGCAGGATTGTTTGGACAGATTTTAGAGCCAATCATGATTCACTATGATAACCATAGCTGTGTGCAGGTCAAAGCATATAGAGATTCAATATCACTTCATACATGACATGGTGTAGAGATGTGCGGTTGAGTTACAGTATGTTCCGACAGATGACCAGACTACAAATGTTCTCACCAAGCCTCTTCCCAGGATGAAGTTTGAATACTTTCACAGAATAATTGGAGTAGAAGAGAACGTGTCCCTCCCTGAGAGGGAGAGATTATATATAGATGTTTACCCTGCTTTCACCCAGGTGCCTCTACTCATCCAGGTTCTCAGCCAGGTATGGGAGAAATCCCATCAGCAGATGATATGAACAGGCAATATATGGTCGGGTTCCACCCAGGTGACTATACTCATCTAGGTTCTCAACCGGGTATGGGAGAAATCCCATCGGAAGATGAGATAGACATGTAGTAGATGGTCTGGTTCCATCCAGGTGCCTCTACTCGTTTAGGCTCTCAACTAGGTATGGGAGAAATCCCATCGACATATGAGACAGATAGGTAGTAGATGGTCGGGTTACACACAGATGCCTCTGCTCGTCTAGGTTCTCATCCAGGTATGGGAAAATCCCATCGGCAGATGAGACAAACATGTAGTAGATGGCCGTGTGATGATTGCACAGGTACCTCTACTCGTTTAGGTTCTCAGCCAGGTATGGGAGTACCCCATCGGAATATGAGATGAACATGTAGTAGATGTTCATGCACCTATTCTCATCTAGGTTCTCATCCAGGTATGGGAAGATCCCATCGGTCAATGAGATGGAAAAGTAACAAATGGTAAATCCTATCTCTCGGACATCCAGGTAGGATGGAGAGACTCTCTTGGACTCATCGAAGGACTGGTGGAGTTGATGCATGATGACACTTCTCGAAGGACTTAGACTGTGTTGAAAACCTTCATTATGTATAGAGATGATTGAGACAATATACATGTACATATGAAACCTAGATGATCGTGATGCCGATGATGACTGAAGAATACCTTCCTTGTTGAGAGGGAGTGTTGGATTTTGTGCAACTTCGGAATTTATTCTTATTATATTCTATTGTAATTATTTGTACCTTCTACGAGAGTTGATATTGATGTAATTAATCATGTAAATGTTAGGAACACATGTCTTTACTTTGTTAGTATATTGTTGCTGGACGCATATGCTTTGTAAGTTGTCCCGTAGTATTTGTTGATCAATAGTTTATGTTATTGTTGTTGGCGCATATGCTTTGTAAGTCGCTCGTAGTATTGTTGATCCATAGTTTGTAGTGGTCCATGGTTTTGACCCATAGTATTGGCGCCTAGACTTAGTATATAAGTGTGTGTTGAGACCTATGAAGGCACCATGAAGTTATTTGTATTGAGCTTTCTCATAGGAGGTTGCCCCCTCGAAGTGGCTTGTGATCAATATAAAAGTGATTCTGAGTTCTGTCATTTCTGCTATTTTGCATATTTTTATTAATTAATTGTTGTAGGTGCATCACATCTGGTATCTGAGCACTTTCTTGGGCTCACTGGGTGAAATTTTTGCCAAATTTTTTTTTTGCATCTGTTGCAGGTTCGGATTTGGGAATAATCCCTATCCGCTTAATTGTGGGAAGTACTTGGGCATAATCCCTAAAACTCATTGTGAGGAGTACCATAGGAACCCCGAAGTAGCTGGCCCATTGAGAGGACCTGCTAGCGAAAAGGGCAACAACCCCTACCTGATTGACTAGTTCCCACTCGTGAGGTAAACCAAGAGCTGTCGTTTGTGGCAAAGCGGTTATCAATTTTACCTGAGCCGTGGAGTGAGGGGTATTGCCCCAATACGCAAGTCGTCAGACAACATTGGTGGCCTTGTGAAACCCTTGAACTGTTAGGAAGCCGCACATACCTATTGTCGAAGTATAAAATTCAGTTTTTTCTCTATATCTCCCTTGTTTTCACTCTGTTTCCCTTGAAATTTTCGGGGAACCCCTGTCATCCCATTCTGCATATTTCATTCCTGAGGACCCTATCCCCAATTCCCCTTCCCAAAGCCCGAAATCCCACATTTGTCTATTTTTAGGGTTTGCCATAACTTCCTCAGATTTCACCCAATCACCTTCAAATTTTACCACAAAGTTCCTTTCTGAATTCTGCTTCTTTGTTCCCCTTTGCCAAATTTTCCCATTCTTTCACCCCGCTTCTGAAATCCTCATTTTGCTTCCCTGTCTATTCAACAGTGTCCAAAACCTAGTCAAACCCCAATTACCCTTCAGATTTTTTCCCAAGTCCAGATTTTCCTTTACTGAAGTAGTTTCTGTTTTTGTTTTCCTACCCAGTCAACCAAAAAAAAAAAAAAAAAACTCCTGGTTATGGTTGTCACCCGTGCAGGAGCAAAAACCATCGAGGATGCACTTGCATCCATCCAAGCCAAACTACAGGATCTGTATGAAAAATTTCTCGGCCTCCATCTTGAACATTCAGCTATGAACAACAAACAGTAGTCCGAGTCTTCATCAGACAATGGGTTCTCTTCTTCCAACAATTTTCGTGGTCCGAAGCTTGATTTTCCTCGCTTCAATGGTACCGATCCAACTGGATGGATCTATCGTGCAGAACAGTATTTCAGTCTACATAATAATTTTGATGTCAACAAATTTCCACTGGCATCCTTTCATTTGGAACAGGAAGCTCTTCAATGGTACCGTTGGTACATCAAGGCTCATCCAGAGCCCAAATGGCCAGACTTTTGCCAGCTCCTTTTGCAACGATTTGGTCCTAGTGCTTTTGATGACTTCACAGGAGCCCTCACTAAACTTCGCCAAATTGGCACTGTGAGAGAGTATCAAACCGAATTTGAGAATCTAGCCAACCACACCAAAGGATTGTTTGATGACTTTTACCGGAGTTGTTTTATCAGTGGTCTAAAGGATGCCATCCGCTCTGAGGTCAAAATGTTCTGTCCCAACACAATGATGGAAGCCCTAGGGTTGGCTAAGTTGGTAGAAGACAAGATTGCAGCCCAACAACGCTCCAAGCCCA
Source organism: Larix kaempferi (assembly GCA_027924585.1). Taxonomy (NCBI): domain Eukaryota; kingdom Viridiplantae; phylum Streptophyta; class Pinopsida; order Pinales; family Pinaceae; genus Larix; species Larix kaempferi. The sequence continues at coordinate 7,350,200 of BSBM01000431.1, read as the reverse complement.
CTTTTGTTCCCTTCCGAAATATGGGTTCTCAACGACCACCTATACCGCAGGCTCCTCGACCAACTCCTATCAATCGTTTGTCTGAAACAGAGATGCAAGCACGCAGAGAAAAGGGGCTTTGCTATAATTGTGATGAGAAATTCACTCGGGGACATAGATGTGTTCAGCAAAAGCTCTATCTCTTGGATGTGGATTCTCCGCCTGCCTCTAAAATTGGTGACGAAGATCCAGAAACACTGGATGCTCCGGTCGACATTCAGGAACCGCCTATTGACCCTCCGTCTCAAGATGACCAGCCAGAGATATCTCTCCATGCTTTAGCTGGAATCACCACCCCCCAAACAATGCGGGTCAGGGGTTACTTCAAGAAGCTTCCTCTTACAATACTCATTGATTCTGGTAGCACTCATAATTTCATTGACCCTCGGATCGCCAAACAAGCTGATTGTTTTATCCATCCTTGCTCCAACTTTGAAGTCATGGTTTCCAATGGGGGCACCTTACCTTGCAAAGGGAAGTGTCGAAATGTGTGTATCTCTATGGGAGATTATACCTTGTGCTCTGACATGTTTGCCTTGACCTTAGGCGGATGTGATGTGGTTTTGGGCGCTCAATGGCTACGCACACTTGGCCCTATCTTATGGGATTTTGCTGAACTTTGGATGCAGTTTTCCCTCAATGGCCAAAAACACACCTTGACAGGATTACAACTAGGTTCTCTCAGCATCATCAGTTCACATCGCATGGAAAAACTCCTCAAGAAGAATTCACATGGTGTCATCGCTCAGCTCCATTCCATTCAGATGCAACCTTCAACGGTCTCCACTACTCCTTTGGATCTACAACAAATTCTGGATCGATATACAGGTGTTTTTACTGAACCAATGGGATTTCCACCTTCCAGGCCAGAAGACCATCGTATTCAGCTCCTTCCTAGCAGTGTTCCTCCCAACATCAGGCCCTATCGCTACCCATTTCACCAAAAAATGGAGATTGAAATGCTCGTTCGGGACTTATTAAAGCAAGGTATTATTCGCCCAAGCACTAGTTCCTTTTCTTCTCCAGTTATTCTTGTCCGCAAAAAAGATGGGTCATGGTGCCTCTGCATTGAATTCCGAGCACTTAATCACCTCACCAGCGGTCCCCCGGAGAAAATTTTTGGGGTTGTTTTCGCCAGCTATTTTGCGGGCCCATGGTTTTGGGTATCCCGTGGTATTTTCCCATTGTATTTCTATTATAAAATAAAGACATTGTAATACGGCTAGGTATGATGATGTATTAGGTTTTATGCATTGTAAAGATCTCTGAGATCAGGAGAGAGACTGTGAAACAGAGAAGAGGAAGTGCAGCGGTTGTGTTGCAGGTTGTATCCCTTCACCTTGCTGGATGGTAATAATAATAAGGACTGGCAAATTCAGTGTGGACGTAGCCCAAGTTGGGTGAACCACGATATATCTGTGTCTCTCTTGTAATGTGTATGTGTGATTATATTTGCATTTCTGTTTATTGTTATTTCTCTGCGATCCTGTTTTTCTAACACAAGGTTCTCTTTCAGCTATTTCTATGCCTGTTCCAAATTGGTTGCAATCTGTTCAACAGGGTTATGTCAATGACTCTTCCTTATCTCAAATCATCCAACACTTGACCAACAACCCTTCTGTTGTACCACATTACTCTTGGGATGGTGCTTCTCTAAGATACAAGGGTCGTCTGGTGCTTCCCCAGAGCACAGATCTTCAACAGGCTGTCTTCTATGAACTCCATGCTTCTCCATCGGCAGAGCACTCTGGGTTCCTCAAAACGTATGAACGGGCATGACGTAACTTCTTTTGGCAGGGCATGAAAAGGACAATTCAACAGATGGTGGCCGAATGTGATACCTGCCAGTGCAATAAGGGTGAAACAACACTCCTTCCAGGATTGCTCAAACCCTTGCCCATACCTACACGGATTTGGACAGATATTTCTATGGATTTCATTGAAGGGCTCCCTAAATCTGGTGGGAAGACAGTGATTCTCATTGTTGTTGATCGCCTCTCCAAATATAGTCATTTTTTTTCTCTCAGCCATCCCTATACAGCCTCTTCAGTCGCTCAAATTTTCCTGGACCAGATCTTTCGTCTTCATGGCATCACTTCTTCCATTGTCTCGGATCATGATGCGAATTTCACCAGTCATTTTTGGACTGAACTATTTCACCACACTGGCACCAAACTGAATATGAGTTCAGGGTATCACCCACAAACTGATGGTCAGACTGAAATTATCAATAAATGCTTGGAAACTTATCTTCGTTGCTTCACCTCTGAACAACAACATCAGTGGGCAAAGTGGCTCCCTCTTGCTGAATGGTGGTACAATACCTCTTACCACACTACCTCTAAAATTACCCCATATGAATTAGTCTATGGTCAGGCACCTCCAGTTCTTCTTCCATACAGCCCCACCAGTTCACCAGTTCAGGAAGTTGACACGGTCCTTCGAAACCGTGATCAGATTCTTCGCATTTTGCGGGACAATCTTCACATGGCAAGAAATCACATGAAGCAACAAGCTAATCAACACTGTTCTGAGTGCACTTTTCAAGTCGGCGATATGGTTTTTCTTCGTCTCCAGCCATACAAGCAGTCTTCCCTGAAACTCAAAGGGCGTCATAAGCTCGCTCCAAAGTTCTATGGACCATATCGGGTTCTTCAGAAGATTGGGTCCGTTGCTTATAAGTTGGAACTTCCTCCTTCTTCCCGCCTTCATCCAGTCTTTCATGTCTCTTGTCTGAAGAAAGTTCTTGGCACCAACATCAGTGGACAAACGATTTTACCTGAACTGGATAATGAAGGATCCATCCTTTTGGAGCCGAAGGCCATCCTCAATCGGCGCACTCGTCATCTTCGCTCTCGGTCTATCACAGAGGTCTTAATTCAGTGGCATGGCATGCAACCAGAGGATGCTACATGGGAACCACTCCTTCAGATTCAACAACAATTTCCACATCTAAAGCTTTGAGGACAAAGCTTTTTTTAAGGGGGAGGGGATGTTAGGAACCCATGTCTTTACTTTGTTAGTATATTGTTGTTGGACGCATATGCTTTGTAAGTCACCCCGTAGTATTTGTTGATCAATAGTTTATGTTATTGTTGTTGGCGCATATGCTTTGTAAGTCGCCCGTAGTATTGTTGATCCATAGTTTGTAGTGGTCCATGGTTTTGACCCATAGTATTGGCGCCTAGACTTAGTATATAAGTGTGTGTTGAGACCTATGAAGGCACCGTGAAGTTATTTGTATTGAGCTTGCTCATAGGAGGTTGCCCCCTCGATGTGGCCTGTGATCAATATAAAAGTGATTATGAGTTCTGTCATTTCTGCTATTTCGCATATTTTTATTAATTAATTGTTGCAGGTGCATCACAGTAAACCCTTGAAAGAATCAATGTAAACCTTGGGGACAAAATTAAGTAAAGAAAATAATTATTAAATGTATTTTTATATTCCCCCAAGACAAGTTGGCCTTGTCAAATTAGACAAGTCGGACCAGTGGATAAATTGCCCCAAAACAGTGGGAAGTCTTCCCCAAATAATGGGCAGAACTGCCCCAGTTAGGTCGGCCCATTTTGGGAAAAGTCAGGTCAACCCATAAAGGGAAAAAATCATTTTTGCATGTGTATAAATAGAGAGGTCGTATGCCTCATTTGTTCATTCACTCATACACAACAAGTTCGCATCACTTGGAGAGGAGATCACACTTGCAGCTAGGAGAAGACATTTTGGGGTTTCTACTTGGAAAGTACTTCCATCTTTTCTCTCTCATCATTGTACTTTGTGTTGGAATATTCTCACCATCATTATTTATATTTGCATGCTTTCTGCATACATCCAATCATCAATACCGTAGTCTCCCCAGCACCTGGAGCCTATTTTTAGCCCCTAGAGCCTGTTTTTATCCCTCAGTATCCCTCCTACCTACCTAGTGTGTCTTTTTTTCCTCACTTGGATGACATATCTTCCCTACTACACCTACTTGGATTCCAACAGTGAATTGCAGCATTGATTGACCAGTTCATGCATTTATTGCTCAGTTTAACTGCCTGTAGCTTCTAGATATCTGTATCGGAGTGCCACTTGACCTACTTACAGCCTTATGCGCCCTCCTTGGAGTCTCCTTCCCTACATGTGTGCTCACATGGCTCAGTTAGACTCAGTTAGACTCATTTGACTTACTTTTTACTATTTGTGACTACTACCACTGATTTGGTGATGTCTCCAATGCTATCCAAGCCACACATTGAGGAGAATTTGAATCAACTTTTTCTAATTTAAATTCACTTGACAACATTATCATTGTATTCATTTTTTCACAATGCCAGCTTACAACTGATGTATGATTATACTGCAAATTTCTCCATTTCTAATTTTATGAGTGATAATTGATTCATTTCTTCTTCTTCTTATATGTAATTCTTGAGTGATATTTGTGAGGTTTAATCTAGCTGTGTGATCTATCCCGTAAAATTACACATGGTATCAGAGCTAGAGTCAGCTATTCGAATTGCAGCAGTTGCAACTGTCTTTCATTAAGCACCAAAAGCCTCTGGTTTTCCATAGCAATTCCTGGTGCAATTGTCTTGAATTCACTGGAGCAATCCAGTGAGGTCTAGCCAGGTATGAAGGATCCAATCACATGTTCTCATTGTCCTAAGGAAGTGTTCTCTCGATTTGCAGCAAATATCCATCAAAATTTCATTTGTTTTGCAGGTTTATTCCATCATTCGAATCCATCTTCAACAGATTTGAATTCAACAGCTACTATGGATCTCCATTGTTTTTGCAGGTTATTCGAAGTTTTCTGCAGTTGCAATAGTTTCGAAGTTTTTTGCAGTTGCAGTAGTTTTTCTGTAGTTGCAGCAGTTCTTTGCAGTTGCAACAGCAGATTCGAATTCGAAAACAACTTCCATGGATTTGAAAGCAGGTCCTTCTCTCTCTTCATACAACTAAGAAGAATGGAAACCAAAGATGACAACATATATGAAGAAATATGGTCTTTTTGATATGTGTATTGGTATTAAGAGAGATTTTGCTTCCTATGAAGAGGAAGAAGATTTGCTAGATGATTGTGATAGAGCCTCAACATCAGTATGTACTGCTATGCTTTCCAATATGGAGTACCTCATTAATCCTATTGAACATCCAAGTTATAACTGGACAAGATTGGACAGATTATTTGGAAAGAAGGAAGAGGATGATGTTTGCCATTTGGAGAAAAAGCCCAATAGTACTGCCATCAGTGCTATCTCTATTCATGATTCGACCTCAATCATCTCTCATGATGAAGTTGTTCAATATGAAGTCGAAATACAAGTTATGGTATCAAGAAATATCATTGCAAAGGGTGTTGCAAACCACCAGTAAAAACTCTATGAGTTATCTCACTTTATACCTCTCTCCAAAAAGTTTGCTCTTCACACACATGCAAATGAAGAGAGTAGAATAGGGCATGAAAGTAACACAACTGATGGATTTGATCCATATTCTGATTCGAATTCTGAGCAAGATATGTCAGATACTACTCTAGAATTTGAAGAGACTTTCAAAATCTCTACTTCCCATGAGCCTATTGATGTGTAAGATGATGACCTACTGAGAATTTTGGAGGTAAAATTAGATTTTGGAGGTGATGCATTCGCCCTCCTTGATCAAATGATTCCTATGGACTCCTATTTGGTCATTGGCACATGTTTTCAGAGTTTCACCGAAGATGGAAGACCCCATCATTCTCTTGGGTTCAAGTCTCATGCATATCCTTGTGATTTTGGTTTTGATCTCACTCCTGCTGGGTTCAAAGGAGATCATAAGAAACCATCTTTCAATTCTTGGAGCTGATTTGAAGTCCAAGCAATCACCATTATGTCATGGTTCATTTGGTTTTTATCTCACCCCTATTGGTTCAAAGGAGATCATAAGAAACCATTTATGAATTCTTGGATCTGATTTGAAGTCCGAGATACCATCATCATATCATAGTTCATTTGGTTATGATCTCACCTATGCTGGTTCAAAGGAGATATCAAAGAACTATCTACACATTCATGGAGTTGATTCTACTTCAGTTGGTTCGAATCACATGCTCCATAATGATATTCATATTTTTGGATTTGTTCTCACCATGCTTGGTAGGAAGCCTCCAGATTCGCTTGCATCCATTGTTGGAGAACTCAAGCACATGTTTTTGGAGCATGATCCACTTCTTCCCAAGAGGAGGATAACTCCTTTTGAGCGAATGTTAGATCCAGATCCACAAGAACCTGAAGATCTAGAACATGATAGTGAAGATGAGTAAATGTTAGATCCAGATCCACAAGAACCCGAAGATGTAGCAACTCATGATCCTCCTCTTCCGAGATGGGCAGCCATTACTCTTATATCTATCAAAGATCTTGTTGGTGATCCACTTGATCAAAGGAGAACCAGATCTGATTTTCAGAATGGAAGGTTTCATCCTTCTCACATTGATCATTATGGCATTGATACATTTCTTGCTGATCAATCCTTCTTTGGTAAAGAAGGTCACTTGCCTCCTTTTGGGGTGAGTGATTCCATGCTACATTAGCATCCAACAGTCTATATTGAGGGGGGCTTTCTTCCCACTGGGTTTTCCCTCTTTCCTCACTTTATTTATTTAGATTGTTGTACGGGGTGACCTATGGTCTCAGTTACCAGGGCCCTACTAGTTTCCAATTACTTCCTCATAGTTTGGCTTGCAGGGGGGTGTTGGAATATTATCACCATCATTATTTATATTTGCATGCATGCATGCATCCAGTCATCAATATGGTAGTCTCCTCAGCACCTGGAGCCTATTTTCAGCCCCCTAGAGCTTGTTTTTATCCCTCAGTATCCCTCCTACCTACCTAGTGCGCCTTGTTTTCCTCACCTGGATGACATATGCGCCCTACTACACCTACTTGGATTCCAACAGTCAATTGCAACATCGATTAACCAATTCATGCATTTATTACTCAGTTTAACTACCTGTAGCTTCCAGTTGTCTGTATCGGAGTGCCACTTGACCTACTGACAACCTCATGCGCCCTCCTTGGAGTCTCATTCCCTACATTTGTGCTCACATGGTTGAGCTAGACTCAGTTAGACTCATTTGACTGACTTTTGACTATTTGTGACTACTACCACTGATTGGGTGATGTATCCAATGCTATCCAAGCCACACATTGAGGAGAATTCAAATCACCTTTTGCTAATTTGAATTCACTTGACAACATTATCATTGTATTCATTTTTTCACAGTGCCAGCTTACAACTCATGTATGATTATATTGCAGATTTCTCCATTTCTGAGTTTATGAGTGATAATTGATTCATTTCTTCTTCTTCTTCTCTGCAATTCTTGATTGATATTTGTGAAGTTTACTGTAGTTGTGTGATCTATCACGTAGAATTACACACTTTGTTCTCAGAATTATTCATCTCTATTTGCTCGGTTTTCTCCCGATTGGGTTTCCTAGGATAAATTCTCGTGTTCTTTGTTTCTGTGCTTTGTCTTTCTTCTAGTGATCCTATTGAATTTATGCAATTGAATTATTATGCAATAATTGTATGAAACACTAACAATATATACTAATATATGCAGTAGTTCATATAATGAATGGATGGATAGATGATATACGGTAGATCTCTATCGAGATGGATTCTAAAATCCTATATTGTATTAGACCTGGTAGAATAATGCAACCCTACTGTTAGCCCTAAAGTTTGCACCAGACTATCAAACTGCAAAGTTTAGGCACCTCAAGATTAATGGAATCTTGGTTAGGACAAGGATAGAGAGGACTAGGTTTTTAAAATAGGAAGGTCAAGTTATTGATCACATCAAACTCTAAAATGAACAAAAAATAGAAGCTTGAAACTTGAAGGATAGATATCAAAATGTGCAAATATATAAGCCATAATACCATTAAAAAAAATGAAAATATAAAGACCACATATTGTAAATCTCATAGATTCATTTGATAGATAATCATATTTCAAAATAACATTCTAGATCAAAATCATCAAATATGAATATGAAATTGTTAGAGATATTGGTATCTCAGGATGTCCTCCATGATTCAGATGCCTTGCATGGAGGTACATATGTAGTATAGGCATTAGGATGGAGTGGAGGGTGAGATGCACTCTACTCAGTGGCATGAATCCATTGGCAGATGCATTCAAACCTTCTGAGGTGTTTTGCCTCATGCATGCATGAGATTTGCATGTACATGTTATCACACAACTTGTAGTTGTCCCAAAAGGTGATCCTATCTAGGATGGTAGAGGCGTTGGAAAAATAAAGAGGTGACCCAAGAGATGCCACGGTTCCCAATTTAAATGGGTGTCATGCTAACAGAGGCACTCTTCACTTTAGATATAGCCTAAGCAAGACCAAGGGGGAGACCCTAGCTAGCCAATGAAGGCTAGCGAATCAACTCTAGACCTCCGAGGGAAATGTGAAGGTAAAATAGGAGAAGATCAAGAGTGAATGGATCTAGATCTAGGAAGGATAAGTGGACACATAGAGTTAGGGATTCATTGACGAGGCTTATAGAAGTACAAATGCTCAACCAAGGAATTCTAAATCCACTTATGAGTTTGATTGAGTATACCTAGATAGATCTAATGCCAATCAAGAAAACCCAAGTGGGGCCCACTCTTAAATTAAGGAAAATGAGTGAAATGGGGCCCACAAGGAAAAATCGAGAGAGGAATGGCACTAGAAGGGTTTCTAATCAACATATATGATGAATTTACGAGGGAAAAGCAATACCCTGGTGATAGATTTGGGAAAATACCACTTACCCACAAGTGCGACCTCCCTTGGAGAGGCCCAGTGCCTTAGATCAGGGGGTAAATGAAGTCAGATTCCCACCAAATTTGGTCTCCAATGTTCATTAATTATTTATGAGGTGGTTTTTAATTACTAAGGCCAATTTATCGCCAGATCTATCAAATCTAAAATTTAGGGTTTTAAGATATGAGGTTTGAAGTGACCAATGGGTAAAATGCATGAAATTAGATACATACCTTGTAGAACATACCTCAAAAGCTTGTGGTCGTCTTTCAAATCGATAATCCTTCCCAAATGAGGCAATCAAGAGTGAGATCCAAGTTCTCCAAGTGAAATCGCCATCTCTCCAAGAAGACAAGTGCGCCCTTCCCCTGCCAAAAACTATCTATGTGAGAATCAATCTAGCATGAAAATGACTATAAAGATGAAAATATGAGACAAAGAGCATCAACTATGTCACGAAGATACAATAATGATACTCCCTGAGACAAAAGGTCGGTCCAAAGGTAAGATATGGGGTTTCCCCACAATAACGTTCCCTCAAGTCGTCCTCCTCTTCATCCACACGACCTCCCTGCAGAGAAAACGTTTGAAGAAAAGATACACAATGATAACACAAAGAAAATATTGTATATTCAACTTGCAAGAGCATTCAACAAATATAGATAAGTAGATCTGTAAAAGTAGTATTTTATTCCCAGAGTTCACGATCCCAAAGGTGCCTTTACAATAGGGGGGTCTCCTCCTTAAATAGGAATGAGAGAGGCCAAAACCCTAAACCACTTTATGAATGAGTGGTGGAGATCAAAATATAGATACAATAAAATCAATGACTAAGATGAGCCGTAACAATATAATATGGATCAACTCACCGAGAGGGGTGCACACTCACTAAAATAGGCCCTGGAGGGGGTGCACACCACATAAAAGTGACTAGGACAAGTGCGCACCAAATAAGATGACTAGGACAAGTGACTAGGAGCACATGGTGGGGATGGTAGGTTTTATTATCCTTCACTAGAATCACCCCATGGCACAAAGATATAAAATATGACTCAATAACATGTCCAAGTGACCAAAATGACCAAATCATGGCACCCTCAATGAGAGCATAATACATCAAATCATAACACAAAGAGTGTGTGGACCCCCTTGAATGCTGCAAGATGATATGGAAGGAGTGGGATACAAAACATATTACCTCTGAACAAACCTCATTCCAAAAGCTTTCCTCAATATCCTAAATCGATTTCCTTAATGACCTTTTTATCCCATTTTTATCCCACTTGAAAACCATCAAAATGCTTGTAACTCACTGCCTAGTGCCTGGGCACAAAATATGACTATACCATCATGTATGGAGATGGGGTAATATTGTAATAAAAAGTGGTTGGACCACCCCTCTCCTCTGTAGCGCCCTAGGGAAACGTGTTATCTCAATGCAACTGCTAGACATGCCATTTCTGCATGGAAAAACTGGAGAAAAGTGGAAATATGACCATATCATCACTAAGAGTTCCCGAAACTGATAACTAAGTGTCTCAATGGACTCATAAGGTCCAAATATACTATATATGAGTACCCATACACCTTGTGGCAACCTGTAAGGTCATCCGTATCCTCTGCCATACCTAGACAATAATAAAATAAATGGTTTGGGAATAATAACAACCATAAAAAATACATCAACCATCATCTGAAACCTGTGTCTACTATATGGAGTCATCAAGGGTGCATCATAGAACCATACATCATCATCATATAACATCACTGGTCCAACTCATCATGGATCCCAAGGTTGACTTGGTCAAACTAGTTTGACCAGGTCAAAACTGATCAAAATATAACCCAGGCTAGAAAAACCTAATGCTGCAAGTGCAAATGGTTAAAGCATGCTCTGTCAATCATTCTCATAGAAAGACTTAAAGTATTAAGCATCATTTCACTGGAAGTTAATGTGAAAATCCTCACAGCAGATCTAAGAGATGATGTATACCTCACAAGAGTAATTATGTTTAAGCAGGAAAATCGAAGAAGAGTGAACAATATAGTATAATGAGCAACATAATAATATGGTACAGTAGAACTCAGATAGAAGCAATAATACTTCATACACACTAGTTAATTAATCACAATATGGACAAATAAATAGTACAATGGTAGAGAGGATTCGAATGCCTAAGGTGGCAATTCGAATTAGCCTTTCAGAGTGATCATAAGATCAATAGAGTGTCATCGGAGCACAACTAGGTGTCCTCATGATCATCGGAGCACAATTGGAAGTCTTCATCATCATCAGTGGAGTCATCAATGCTCAAGTAACTGTCAACCATCAGTCAAATTGAGTCTAGTAGGTGTGTGTAACTAAGTGTAACTGAGTGTAAACTGAAGACAACTGTATTGGTAGGTGAAGAAGGGTGAGTTGCTCCCTAAAATCAAGGAAGAAGGGCGCATTAAGCAACTGGAAGGCTAAAACTGAATAGTGAGAAGCTCCTGGGGGCTGGCTAACTGAGGGCTAGGTGCTGGACTGATGAATGGGATGCATGCAAACCCTATAATGCATGCAAACCCTAAAAGTGCATGCATGACTGAAAATGTAAATGATCAAAATACTGGTGGGACTAGGATGGAGTATAGGAATATCCTAACAGTTAATAGATAATTATATTAGGCATAAGTTTAAATAATCACTTACTTACAAAAGAACCTCAAGGATATACTCAGTCTGTAGACATGATCATTTTGCTAGCAAAGGGTGAGGGTGAAGAATGCAAGGCTGGGACAAGGGGATGACTTAACTGACTCAACACTGTGATAATTTGGATAAGGGAAAGGGAATACACACTTAAGAATATGTCGGATAATAAACACACAGGGAATGGAAATGTCTCACAAATGGGATAAGTTGTTCAGCGAGGTGCTTATTCAACCTTGGCAAATTTCTACAAGTCACATCCAAGCTGTATCAGCTCCGTGAGGATCTTTTCTAGAACCGCCATGGACTAGGTGCCCGACTAACAATAACTTGAGGTTCTAGGGGACACTTAGAATTAGTTGTCCCTTACTCCATCTCACATCACAACCCATGGGATCCATGAGGAATTAATCATTGCATTTCATTTCCTTGGCCAATAATCTTTGGATTTAGCATACATTTAACCACTACTTTCTTTAGGCCTATATGACCCTTTTGGGGATTTTTCATGTGCTTAAAAGTACAACTACTTAAGCTTTCATCCAAGGTGCTTTTGGTTTCCATTTCATTTCATTTCATATCCCTTTTGGGGATTTTGCATGTGCTTAGAAGCACAACTACTCAAGCTTTCATCCAAGGTTCTTTTTTATTTTATTTCAGTTTCACACCCCTCTTCCATTGTGCTGAGAAGCACAATTTTTAAAGTATTTTCATGGGATTTCATAAAATATATAACAATAGTTTCCATATGTAATGATGGTAGTACAATTTGCTTCAGGTTTTAGCCAAAACAACTCAAGAAAATAGGGGGACTCTCTACAATCAAGACCAAACATTGGGACAATCGACTAGAGTGATCAAGGTATCAAATCCAACTCACCAAAGGCTAAGTTCTGTTGACAACTCAGATCCGAGACACAAACTAACATGGATTATATCCAACACAGAGGAAAAAGTGGGGAGGTGAGATGTACCTGCAATAATTAATTAATGCAAATACACGAGATATCAGAAATAATAGAACAGAATCGCTTTTATATTGATCACGGGCCACTTCGAGGGGGCAACCTCCTTTGAGCAAGCTCAATACAATTAACTTCACGGTGCCTTCAATGACCTCAACACACACTTATATACTAAGTCTATGCCCAATACTATGAATCAAAACCATGGGACATATAATACTACAGGACGACTTACAAAGCATATGCGTCCAATACTATGGGTCAATACTATGGGCTAATATAAACTACGGATCAACAAATACTACGGGACGACTTACAAAGCATATGCGTCCAACAACAATATACTAACATAGTAAAGAGAAGGGTTGACATAGGTTCCTAACATCCCCTCTCCCTTAGAAAAAGCTTTGTCCTCAAAGCTTTGGTTGGAGAAATTGCTGCAGAATCTGAAGGAGTGATTCCCCAGTAGCATCCTTGGTTTGCATTTCGGGCCACTGACGCCTTTGGAGTGTCAAGGAGGATTGCTTGGAAGGCTGTAGATGAAGAAGAACCCTGTCAGTTGCGTGGAAAATGCGCTCAGAACGGTGCTGCTCGGCTTGTTGTTTCAGGCGAATTCTGGCCATGTGAAGATTGTCCTGCAGAATGAGAAGAATCTGATCGCGGTTTCGAAGAACCGAGTCAATTTCCTGAACTGGGGAGCTGCTAAGGGTGTATGGAAGAAGAACTGGTGGTGTTTGTCCATAGACTGCTTCATATGGTGTCCTTTGAGATGTGGTATTGTACCACCAGAGTGCTGCTAGGAAATCCATAGAAATAGTTGGCCAAAGCTGTGAAGTGATGGGCAAGGGTTTGATCAATCCCGAAAGGAGTGTCGGTTCCCCCTTGTTGACGTGGAAAGTATCATCGTTAGCCACCATCTGTTGAATTGTCATTTTTAGTCCTAGCCAAAAGAAGTTACATTGTTCCTGGTCATACATTTTGCAGAACCCAGAGTGCCCTGTTGATGAAGAAGCATGGAGATCATAGAAGAGATAGCCTTGTTGAACATATGGCAACCAATTTGGAACAAGCAGAGAAAGAGCTGTAAGAGAAACTAGGTCATCAATTGTGCGAGAATGAGCATCTTCCACCATATTGTCCTTACCCTTCTTGTAAGTGATCACATAGGGATAACCCATGAGTTGGATAACCCATTGCAGGTGTGTTGGGGAGGAGACCCATTGTTCCAGAAAATTTTCCAGACTCGGGAGATCAGTCTTGATGCAGAAATAATTGCCTAATAGGTATGGTTGCCACTTCTGTACTGCAGGCAAAATAGCCATCATTTCCTGCTGAGAGGTAGATGTGGTTACATTCTTACCGGAAAGGTCTCTTGAAGGCAGCAAGCTCATTGGTTCAGCAAAGATACCTGCATATCTATCCAAGGAAGTAGTGGAGACTGTTGATGGGTGCATCTGAATGGAATTGAGCTGAGTGATGACACCATGTGAATTCTTCTTAAGGATTTTTTCCAGGCGATGTGAACTGATGATGCAGAGAGACCCTGGTTGTAAGCCCCGAAATTTGTGTTGTGCCCCATTGACTTTAAACTGCATCCAAAGTTCAGTAAAATCCCATAAGATGGGGCCAAGTGTGCGTAACCATTGAACGCCCAAAACCACATCACATCCGCCTAAGGACAAGGCAAACATGTCGGAGCGTAGGTTATAATCTTCCATAGAGATACGCACATTGTGACACTTCCCCTTGCAAGGTAAGGTACCCCCATTGGAAACCATGACTTCAAAGTTGGAGCAAGGATGGACAAAACAATCAGCCTGTTTGGCAATTCGAGGGTCAATGAAGTTATGAGTGCTACCAGAATCAATGAGCATGGTAAGAGGGAGCTTCTTGAAGTATCCCCTGACCCGCATTGTTTGTGGGGTGGTGACGCCGGTTACAGCATGGAGAGAGATCTCGGGTGGGTCGTCCTGAGATGGGGTGTCAACAGGCGGGTGTTGCATGTCGACCGGATCATCTACTGTATCTGTAGCTGCTTCACCAAGGTATAAGGCAGGCGAAGAATCCACATCCAAGATATAGAGCTTTTGTTGAACACATCTATGTCCCCGAGTGAATTTCTCATCACAATTATAGCAAAGCCCTTTTTCTCGGCGTGCCTGCATTTCTATTTCAGACAAATGCTTGATAGGAGTTGGTTGAGGAGCAGGCGTGATGGGAGGTCGTTGGGAACCCATATTTCTGAAGGGAACAAAGGTGGGTTTGGAGCGTTGTTGAGCTGTGATCTTGTCCTCGGCCAACTTAGCGAACCCTAGGACTTCCATCATTGTGTTGGGACAAAACATTTTGACCTCTGAGCGGATTTCATCCTTGAGACCACTGATAAAACAACTCCTGTAGAATTCATCAGACAATCCTTCTGTGTGATTGGCTAGTTTCTCAAATTCCATCTGATACTCTCTCACTGTGCCAGTTTGGTGAAGTTTAGTGAGTGCTCCTGTGAAGTCATCAAAAGCACTAGGACCAAATCGTGGCAAAATGAGTTGGCAAAAATCTGTCCAGTTTGGATCGGGATGAGCTTTGATGTACCAACGGTACCATTGAAGGGCTTCCTGTTCCAAATGAAAGGATGCAAGTGGAACTTTCTGAACATCAAAAGTATTATGCAGACTGAAATATTGTTCTGCTCGGTATATCCATCCAGTCGGATCAGTACCATTGAAGCGAGGAAAATGAAGCTTCGGTCCACGAAAATTGCTAGAAGCAGAGAACCCAGTGGCTGCAAAAGATTCTGGCTGTCTGGTATTGTTCATGGCTGAATGTTGAAGATGGAGGCTGAGAAATTTTTCATCCAGATCTTGGAGTTTGGTTTGGATCGCTGCAAGTGCCTCCTCCATGGTGTGTGCTCCTGCACGGGTGACAACCATAACCAGGTTTTTTTTTTGTTTTTTTTTTTTTTTTTTTTTTACAGACTGGAGCGGCTACGGCTCAGAAGGAATCTGGAACAATGCCGAACAGCTGGATCTGGAACGGCTTGCAAAATGGATCTGAAACGGCGCAGCAGTGCTCGGTAATAGTTCAGCTAAAAGTAGATATGGACCCCAGGTATGTGCGGCTGCCTAACATTTCAGGGTTTTCACTCGGCCACCAATGCTGTCTGACGGCTTGCGTATTGGGGCAGTACCCCTCACTCCACGGCTCAGGTAAAACTGATAACCGCTTTGCCACAAACGACAGCTCTTGGTTTACCTCACGGGTGGGAACTAGTCAATCAGGTAGGGGTCGTTGCCCTTTTCGCTTGGCAGGTCCTCTCAATGGCCAGCTACTTTGGGGTTCCTGTGGTACTCCTCACAATGAGTTTTAGGGCTTATGCCCAAGTACTTCCCACAGTTCAGCGGATAGGGATTATTCCCAAATCCGAACCTACAACAGAAAAAATTTGGGCAGAAATTCCACCCAATGTTCAAAAACCGGATCTATATTGCTCAGAATCGCTATTATAGCATGTTTTCGGAACTGGAACAACCACTCTGCTTCTACTCGTGAAAGCGGAATAGAAATCTGGGCACTCGGTCAAAATATTTTCTCGCCGCAATTTCCGCGGCCGTCACCGAAATTCTGAAAAATTGCTGATTTTAAATCCGCGATATCTCCACTTTTAGAACTCCAAATGAGATGTTTTTTTTTTTTTTGAAACTGCGTATTTTTGAAAGAGGAATTCAGATATGCAATCGGTTTCTTCTGATTTTGTGCAGAAAGTTTCAGAAATTGATCTGAAAGTCGCCGCCCAAAAAAAAAAAAAATTCCCACTTGTGCCAAGGAAAGTGCTCTGATACCAGATGAGATGTACCTGCAATAATTAATTAATGCAAATACACGAGATATCAGAAATAATAGAATAGAATCGCTTTTATATTGATCACGGGCCACTTCGAGGGGGCAACCTCCTTTGAGCAAGCTCAATACAATTAACTTCACGGTGCCTTCAATGACCTCAACACACACTTATATACTAAGTCTATGCCCAATACTATGAATCAAAACCATGGGACATATAATACTACAGGACGACTTACAAAGCATATGCGTCCAATACTATGGGTCAATACTATGGGCTAATATAAACTACGGATCAACAAATACTACGGGACGACTTACAAAGCATATGCGTCCAACAACAATATACTAACATAGTAAAGAGAAGGGTTGACATAGGTTCCTAACAGGAGGTCCTCCATATCACAGGCTGAGGTGTAATTCAGGGATAAAAACAATAAAGGGAAAGATAACATATGGATGGGGAAAGTGTAGGTGATGTGTAATGTCCCCATTCAAATAATTTCATAGTAAGACAATCCCATCAATCCTACTAGTTTCCTAGGTTGGATGGGCACATGTGGAATGGTAATAAGGAAGCTCATAAATGATGTTTAGACATTAGGAGGGTTCAAGTATTTAATAAATAGAGTGAATAAATAAATTCAAGAGAAATCCTAGGTGGCAAATGGTTTTGGAGACATATGGAGGATGTGGGACCCACACTAGCTTGATTTTTCATAATACATGGTATCTCTCTCTTGCAAATTCGAATTAATGGGAAGATGAACACTCTTGGGTGAGTTGGTAAGTCATAACACATGTCATTGAGCATCTTAGGTCGAATTGGGAAGGATTGGTAACCTCCATGGAAGATAAAGAGTCAAATTGGGAGTTTGTGGACACTTGGGCTAGATTCCCTAGCCCCTATGACACCAATGATGGAGCATCTATGACAACTATGACAAATTGCAGACCTGACATCTGACATCTAACCACTATGACATGTCGGCCCCAAAATAGGCTCAAGGAAGGCACTCATGGGAGTTGGAGAATCCAAAGAGACTCAAAATCGAATTTGGGAGAAGATGGAAGGTTGGAACTAGGAGACAAGTGGCAAATGCGGAATATTTCCTAAATAGAAATCTATGGAATCTATTGAGAGGATTTCGACCCTTAGAAGGCTAATGTTGGTTATAAAATGTAGAAATCAAGTAGGAGAATAGATTTTGGTGAATTGAGAAAAATTGCATTTGCGAAGAGAGAGCTGGTGGATGACTAGTTTCTTGCCTTAGCCAATTTCGAGGGTGAAAGATTCCCATACAAGTTGGTGTTTGGAGAGGAAACTCGGGCCTTTTATGGTGATTTAATGGAGTTTGTATTTTCAGTTAGCAGCTACAGGAAGTTTCATGGTTTGGTTTAGTGCAACACTTCTTCTCCACCATTTCCAGTTTTGAAGGCATATTCATGCTCCTTGAGGGATTGTGCTTTGGGTGAGCTCTTGTACTCATTGGGAGAGATTAATATGATATTTTTCTGATTTTAATAGATTGATATCCTCTTTTCTTAATATTCAAAAAGTATCAGGTCGAAATACCCACTGATTGTATGCAAAAATATTGATTTATGAGCAAACAATGTCCATTTCCCCAATGCATTGATGTATGACATTGTAATGTTGATTATTTCGAATGGATGGATGATTATCTGATATATTTGTGATAAATATACTACCATGGATGTATTATACAAGTTTCATGTACCGTACTTGAGCATTTGAAGCATTTTTACTCAGTTTAGTTGTATTGGGAGGTGAAATAGTGCCATTTCCCCAAGGGTCGAATTGGGGTTTTTGCAATTGAATGGGAGAGGGTGAGAACAATTGTAATAATCCATTAATGGTGCATATGAAACATTAATAACATACTTAACACATTACATACCTCTGTTCAGAAATTCGAGGGATTTTAGAGGCATTTGGGAGGCCATTTTCAGTGTTACCCCGGGGGGATTTGATACACAAATTACTAGTTAAAATTGCATATATTGGTCAGAATATAAATCAAGTTTGCTGAAGTCTTTGGAGGACCATAAAAAATCCCCGAACCTAATATTAAACTCTAAATATCATTCATACACTCATACAGAAGATTTGGGAGCATTTGGGTTGATTTGAAGGTTAAAACAGTAAAACTAGTCAAAGGTCGAAATTGGGGGAAAAAGTGGAAAATTGGGCATTTTAATAAATTTTGAAAAAGGGTCATTACATGATGCCTAAGATAGAAAACCATAAAGGTGATAATGATCATGTCCACACTCCTAAGAGGGTAAAACCAACGAGTATAAAACGAGAGTCTCTAGATGTAAGTAATAAAACCATTAGGATAATCAATAATAACCATATTCATTTCATACATATATACTGCCATATCATGATCACTAGATATTATGTCAAGCTATTAAAATGAACAAAAGAGCAAGATAATAAAACCAATGCACATCATATACCTGCTGGGCCATATACCCGTACTTCTCAACCATGAGTGGTCCAACCCATATATCATCAGATCCCCTGGATCGTATGTAAAATATATGATTAGGCACTATGAACTTATCACCGCTATAAAATCTACGATGATTCACAAAATTAGGGATCACTTCAACATTGCGGATCAGAATGGGATGGATATCAGTTCAAGATCGTGGTTGAGGTGTAACTATCCTCTAGTTCCTATTAGGAGGAACTGCATCAAACCTAGGAGGTCCACCTTCTAAAGGAATGGCTACCCTACCAATAAGGACTTCCTGAATCACACTTCTCCTTTCATGTTCTTCTCTCGGTTCTTCACTTTGTGGGTGAATGATATACTTGGGGGTTTCTCCCACAGTCCAAAAGTCTCTGACAACTACCTCCGCATCCTCATTATCCATTGGAGATGGTATATTATGATTCTCATTACTCTACTACTACCTTCTCCAGATGGGATGAGAACAACCATATTTTCTAGGATCTCCATATGATTAGCGGGAAATTATGAATGATTTGAAACCGTGTTGTGAGAATTCTAAGCTCCCATGTCGAAAGGTACTGGTGAAGGAGTAGGAATGTGAGATGAATCAATAAATTGCATACTTTCTTCACCACTAGGTAACTCACGGGGAATAAGGAAACTAGGGATGTCTCTAAGTAACGAATATCTGGATGACAACTCATCCTCCTTGGTTGTAATAGTGCCATGGGGATCCTCCTGAAACATAGTAAGGTTGTTCAATGAGAAATCACCTTTAGGAGCATCATGTATCGAGGCATGCTATTTCCAACTCATAGAATTGTCATTCACTTGCCTTAATACACCATCTTCCAGGGACATATGAGATAAATTATCGGGAACATCAGAAAAAATGATACTCATTTGGTTCTTCATCACTTCCCATTGCAAGAGAAGGATGTGTTCCTTCAATGTGATTTGTCCAAGGAAGAACATGTTGGTTGTGGAGCCAGATCTTCCAGTCTCATAGATGATATTGTTTCAGCCGTGTTTGTACCCCAGTTTTATATGATATGTAGGTGGACTGTACACTCACCCCAGCGGGGGGGCATCGCCCCCCCACAGGGTTCCAAGGGGGACCATCCCCCTTGGATGGGGGGTCCAGGGACCAGCGGGGGTTTGGGGGAAGTGCCCCCAAGAAAGGGGGTTCGGGGGCGTAGCCCTGGAGAAAAAATTTTGGGGTTGTTTTCGCCAGTTGTTTTGCGGGCCCATGGTTTTGGGTATCCCGCGATATTTTCCCATTGTATTTCCCCTATAAAAGAAAGACATTGTAATACGGCTAGGGTAATATGTATTAGGTTTTATGCATTGTAAATATCTCTGAGATCTGAGAAGAGAGACTGTGAGACAGTGAAGAGGAAGTGCAGCGGCTATGCTGCAGGTTGTATCCCTTCACTTTGATGGATGGAATAATAATAAGGACTGACAACTTCAGTGTGGACATAGCCCAAGTTGGGGTGAACCACGATATATCTGTGTCTCTCTTGTAATGTGTGTGTGATTATATTTTCATTTTTGTTTATTGTTATTGCTCTGCGATCCTGTTTTTTCTAACAGAACATGGCCAAGCCCTTGCCTTTCTCTTCCCATATTATGATCAACCCATGTAATCTATTCAGTAACCATCCTAGGTATACACTCACCCCTTCTTATCTGATCTAAATTTGTCTGAGATTTATTTGTTTTAGTGATGGGATCAGGTTGGTCATTCCATGGCTCCACATCACCAAGTCGGTTTAAAGCTTGAATTTCTTCGGACACTTCTCCACAATGCATTTCAAGATTTATTTCTCTAGAAAAACTAGCTCTTTCATTTTCCTCCTAAGAAGAATCATCGTCTCCAAAATATCTCCAAATCTCTTCTCTTCCAACACTACGGATCCTCTCTATGGCTACCCATGACCATAAAAATACCCTCAGGCAATAATTCACCCTCACCATAAGTGTTCCTTACACCATCCTCATAATTTTTAAGATGACCATCATAAAATGGTTCCTGATAGATCCTAACTAGAGAACCATCAGAGTTAGGAATAATAGCATATGATAAATCCATTTGGAGATTACCCCCTAGTCCAGCAGACCAATTTATACACAGAAGCATTATGTAAACTAGGGGCAAATCTATGACTACTATGTTGTTACACCCAAAATCTACACCTATGTAACCTCAGTGCCTAAATCCCTGAAGTCTCAAGATCAAGATATTCATTTAGAGCAAGTTGATGACCTTTATCCACAGTCCTAATTAGGCCGACGTAGGTTGTCTTTGAACAAAGTGTGCCGACGTAAGTTTCCCTCATGCAACATGCGCCAGAGTCAATTTCATGGGATAAAAGTAGCTTTTGAGCGAATTCTAGAAGTTGGATGAAGTGGATATCTATCCCTAACTCCTAGGTGAGCTGGCCTTCGGTTCCTTAACCTTTGGGAATGATCCCTTAACCCTCTCCCCATGATCCTCAACCTACTCTATCCACTTGGTCCTATAAATGCAAGAG
Source organism: Larix kaempferi (assembly GCA_027924585.1). Lineage (NCBI taxonomy): Eukaryota > Viridiplantae > Streptophyta > Pinopsida > Pinales > Pinaceae > Larix > Larix kaempferi. The sequence goes on along the minus strand of BSBM01000431.1, from coordinate 7,328,841 downwards.
CTCTCTCCATCCCAAAGGGAGGAAGTCTATGGTACTCTTATGATGGTGAAATTAGCTCAGTAGTTCAGCACCCTAGTCTTGGAGGAACCTACTTCTCTCTAGGAGCTTTGGTTTGGCTTGTCGGAAGGAGATTGCGCATTGAGGCATCGGTTGTAATCCTCTCTTCTATTGTATTTCCCCACTTTTTATACAGTAATATAAACGCTTTCCATAAATGTTATTGTGTTAATGATATTTATAGTTTACCTCCTCAACTATTTACTTAGACTAGTTAGTGTTTAGGCATGTTTTACTGCTTGTATTGTTCCTATGTGTTTTGACATGTCTTACAGCCATAGATCTGATGACTGCGGGAATCAGAACAACAATGAGGAGAAAGATCTACAAATCTGAGGTAAGATGCTTAATTACTCAATCTCTAACTAGATCTAGGAGAGTAATTTCATATTCTGTCTCATTTGTTCTAGACTTACGTTGAGCTAGAGAGATCACGCCTTAAGTCCGCTTTTGGTAGATTGTCCAATAACAAATCTATCTCAGAGTTATTTGTTTTAGTGATTGGATCAGGTTGGTCATTCTGTGGCTCCACATCACCAAGTCGGTTTAAAGCTTGAATTTCTTCTGACACTTCTCCACGATGCATTTCAAGATTTATTTCTCTAGCAAAACTAGCTCTTTCATTTTCCTCCTAAGAATAATCATCGTCTCCAAAATATCTCCCAATCTCTTCTATTCCAACACTAGGTGTTGAGATATTGTAACTTCAAAGAATATTATATTTGTACTTTATTATTCCGGAGATGATTCATTCCTCCGTGAAGATCTTATTGTATATCCGGAGATGTTTATTCCTCCGTCGGAATGTGGTAACTTGGGTTATTAGACTTCCCTAGTGGGGGTCAGCCCTGTATGTGTTATGTGGGTCAAAGGGTTATTAGATCACCCTAGAGGGGTTGGCCCAGTCAATTGTAATGGGTTATTTAACCCAATGGTTAAATACAAGCCTACATGATTTGTGTAAAAGACAAGTCGGAGTAGTGTATAAATAGAGGAGGTGTATTCCTCATTTTACACACACTCACTCACTTGAGAGTGGCGCACTTATGAGAGAGAGGTATGCTATGGAGAAGGAGGAGCTTATGTTCAGGGTTACATCTTTTGTATTTGCTGGTCATCTATATTGAGGAAGATTTGCTGGGTTTTCTACCCCATGAGGGTTTCCCAGGATAAATTTGTGTCTCTTGTGTTTATGCTGTGCTTGTTGTTTCTTTAGTGATCCTGTATATGCTATTATTGTGAAATGGAATGTAATACTACTATTTTATGTCTTAGCATATTAAATCTTAACATGGTATCAGATCTAACCTGAAGGAAGGCAATGTATGGCACTTACGACACTTGCTTCACTTGCGACAATTTGAAGGTTTGGGTTTTATATAGCAAAACCCAATCATCGTGGAAATTTCGCTATAAATCCATTTATGCAAAGGTTCAGGATCTGAAAAGTTTACAGGTTGTAGATAACATCCCCAAGTACCTTGTGTCCAAAGGGCACCCTCAGATTCGTTTTACTTTGTGAGTTATGATCAATACAAGTTAGGGTTTTTGCCTCTTCCAGATCTCAGTCAAAATCAGGTGACCTAGGAAAAAAGGTCATAACTTGGGCTAGGAAGCTCCAAATGAAATTTTGTAAAAATTGACAGGTATTAAACAGACTGTACTATCTCAAGAAACTTTTTCAGAGGCTGAAGCTGAACCAGTGACACGTGGCACGTCGTACAAGTTTTCTCTCCTGTTTTATCCCATAAACAGGTCACGTTGCGACACTTGGCATAAATCTCTCTTAGAAAATCCAATTGAGGTCAGACCTATCGGGATGGAAATATGACAGGTCAGGATACCACAAAAAAAGTTTTCAGACCCTTTGGAGTGAAAAGTTCAGAGTTACAGCAGAAACAATCAGGTACATATTTCTGTCAAAACAGAATTATTTTTGGAGCACCTTCATTCATGGCTTCCGGAATTTAGGGTTTCGGAGAAAGTTAGAATTTTTGGAATCAAAATCCACTGCTGAATGCTACTCAGGAAAATTGAAATTTAGAGTCCAAGATCAAATTTTTTGGTTGGGTAGAAGACCGGGCTTGATCAAACCCCAGTTCGGGATTTTGATCGGAAAGATGGAAAATTAGGGCTTCAGCAAAAGTTGGAATTTTTGAAGTCTGTAACCACGGCTGGAAGCTCCTCAGAAAAATAAGAGTTTAGAGACTTGAATCGAACCTTTTGATTGGGCAGAAGGGTGGGCTTCATCAAACCCTAGTTTGGGATCCTGTCCAGAAGATCCAGAAGTTTCAAAGGCAATTTTGAGGGGTCAAATTTTGGAGATTTCAAAATTGAAGTATGCTAGTTTGATCAGCTCAGCAAGACACATCCTTCCATCCATTCAGAAGTGTGAAAGTCAAAGATTGAATTTTTAGGTTTTCTCTAGCAAACCCTAATCAAGATCCAGATCAAGTTTTAGGGGGAGTTGAGGCTAAGGCCTTACATAAGAAGACTACAAGAAGTTTCGACAGGTATGACTTAAGGAGATATAGGTATGTCTTGAAATTTGATTCCTGATTAAGTTCATAATGTGTTTGTCTTCATATTATTTATTAGTACAATCTTGATTAATGTTAGAATTGTCTTATCACCCTAGTAACAGTATGAAAGCATGTGAATGATCGAAGACATTCATTGATTAGGGATATATGATTGTACTAATGCATTATGGTGTTGTATGAGGTTGATGTTGTCTGGCAACAAGATACAGGTACATCACGAAAGACAAATCAAGTTCCATGACCATGACAACATGAAGACAAAGACTCATCCATAATCTTTGTTCTACTTACGAGGTATGTATGAATTTGTTATATCATGCTTAACCTATGAGATATGCAGGTTCTAGCACAGGATCTCTAAATCATTGAAGAGAACAAAGAAGATATTGTTTAGGTATGTTAGACATAACTAAGCAGGTATACTAATCCAGGTATGTTTTCCTATGTCAAGTTAGAATCTTACCTTGTGTTAGGAACCCTTATATAAGTATACTTGGTATGATTGGTTATGCTTATTCATAAAGTTAGTAATCAAGGGTTTATGCATATTATGTCTCTTATCTTGATGATTTAACTAACCATAAGAGTACTATGATCAAACAAGAATATGCATGAGTAAAAGAAGACTTCCTTGAAACCTTGAATACTAATGATCATGACTATACATATTCAAGATTATTTAGAATTATAATGTTTTGATAATATTGAGAATATACTAATGAATGTATGTTTGTGTATGAGATCATGAGGATGACACTAGTGAGCATGCATAGTGGTACAGAATTAATAGAAGTTCAAAAGACATATAGAAGATCAAGCGGGAGGCAACCACACAAACATAAAAGATAAGTATTTGAGTTGTTATTTCAAATAGTAAATGATATTGCTTGTATGCATATTTGTATTCCCATAATATATCATGCTGAGTGTAAACATTCATAGAGCATTGAACAATATACTACTAATATGCATATGATTGGTAAGTTGGACAAACATTCCATTGTTGCTTGTCTAGAATGAAACCTCTTTGCTGACATGCTGAGAGCTGTGCACACTCTCGATAGTATGTTCTGGTAGAGATGGAAGGCATATAGATAGCCACTGTATGCATACAGGACATGGAAAAGTGTTGTGCCAAAGTATTGGTCAAGATAGTTGCATAACTATGTAAATGATATATGTATGCATAATAGGTTATCATGTCAACATGATTTCATGATTATGAAGTATTACTAATCATGTACTTAATTTTGATATGTAGGAAAGATCATGAAGAATGATGAACACCGAACAAGTGATGGATTTTCAACAAGAAGATTTACAAATCAAACAAAATATAGAAGGCTCATTGCTACAAGATTCTCTTAGAAAGAGGAAGAGAATCATGACAAGATGTTTGCTCCAAGTGGATAGATAAGACCATTCTCTTAATGGTGTAATTAAAGAAGAAGTGTGAATCAGGTTCTGTATGGGTACCCAGGATTGGTAGTCAATTGATGAGCTTAATGATCATCATGGGTGATGTGGATCTCAACCTTTGCTACAAGGTTGAATATGGCTTCTATACACATATGACATGGATGCAAGAAGGAACTCACCACAGAGTTCGAATGATTTTGAGGCTCATATTAGTAGACCCATCTGACGAGAGATGGCACAGACAGATATGCAGAAGATCACTCAATGCAGAGTGTGAATGATGGACAATTGACAGCTTCTTGACAAATCTTGGGCTTTACCAGAAGTAAAGCTGATCCTAACCTTTACCTTAAGGTTGTGGATGATGAACCTATCATACCATTATTGTATGACGGTGATCTCTTTCTGACAAGGAATGAGAAACAGATCATGAAAAGAAAGAAGAAGATGGCTGCAGAAATGAAAATGAAAGATCTCAGATTGATGCATTACTTCCTAGGTCTGGAAGTATGGCAAGGCTCAGAAGGAATATTTCTCAACCAGTGAAAGTATGCTGAGAAATATTAAAAGGACTTGATGTGTTGGAATGGCCACTCTCATGGATTCCAACTTGAAGTTGTTAGCAGATGACTCATCAGAGTTAGTGGATATAACTCTGTACAGACAAATTATTGAGTCATTGATGTGTCTAATGAATACTAGGTCAGATATATGCTTTGCTGTGAACACCTTGAGTCAGTATCTAGTGGAAACTAGATGTGTTCACCTGTTAGTTGCAAAGCATGTGATGAGGTACCTAAAGGATATGATAGACTTTGATATATGTTATCTTAGAGATCATGACTTCATATGGCTACACAGATGATGATTGGGCAGAAATTGTATCAGATAGGAAGAGCACATCAAGAGGATGTTATTGTCTGGGATCAGCCATGATCTCGTGGTTTAGCAGGAAGCAATCTAGTTTGGCTCTCAGCACAAGCGGAATATATGGTTACTTGCTCTGCTAGTTGTGAAGCGGTATGGCTTCAGAATTGTTTGACATAAAAATGGACCCAACTGTGATCCTATGTGCCAAACAAAGTTGTGCCAAAATGGCAGAGAATCCAGTGTTCCATGATAAGTCAAAGCACATAGAGATATGACATTTCTATATACAAGATATGGTGCAGAAAATAATTAAAGTTTGAATTTGTAACAAGTTACCAATGTACTAACCAAACCCCTACCTCAAGTAAAGTTTTTCGAGACAAACTTAAAATAGTTCAGAAGGACCCTCCTCGAAAGGGGGAGCGATGTGATCATTTATGATGAGATTGCCCGCATCGACAGTGAGGTCGATGATGTGGATACCTATATTGGTGATGCCGACAGAGAGGTTGGTGGATGGTCCTTAGACAGGGTCTAAGGTGACAAGGGGATTGCATCATCCTTGAACACATGTTCTAAAAGGAACCGTAGACAGGTGTCTCCGAGAAAGAAGGGGGATTGGATCATCCTTGGACTTCAGTCCTAAAGAGAGCCGTAGACGTATGTCTCCGAGAATAAAGTCCTTGGTGGACATGAGGGGATTGGATCATCCCTAGACTTCAATCCTAAAGAGAGCTGTAGACGTATGTCTTCGAGAATGAAGTCCTTGGTGGACATGAGGGGATTGGATCATCCCTGGACTTCAGTCCTAAAGAGAGCCGTAGACGTATGTCTTCGAGAATGAAGTCCTTGGTGGACATGTGAGGATTGGAGCATCCCTGGACTTCAGTCCTAAAGAGAGCCGTAGACGTATGTCTTCGAGAATGAAGTCCTTGGTGGACATGAGGGGATTGGATCATCCCTAGACTTCACTCCTAAAGAGAGCCGTAGATGTATGTCTTCGAGAATGAAGTCCTTGGTGGACATGTGAGGATTGGATCATCCCTGGACTTCAGTCCTAAAGAGAGCCGTAGACAAGATGTCTCCGAGAATGAAGTCCTGAATGAACAAGTGGGGGATTGTATCGTCCCCAGACTTCGGTCCCAGAATTGAGCCATAGACATGATGTCTCCGAGAATAAAGTCTTGAATGAACAGGTGGGGGATTGTATCGTCCCCAGACTTCAGTCCCAGAATTGAGTCATAGACATGATGTCTCCGAGAATAAAGTCCTGAATGAACAGGTGGGGGATTGTATCGTCCCTAGACTTCAGTCCCAGAATTGAGCTGTAGACATGATGTCTCCGAGAATAAAGTCCTGAATGAACAGGTGGGGGATTGTATCATCCCTGGACTTCGGTCCCAGAATTGAGCCGTAGACTGGGTCTCCGAGAATGTAGTCCTAAATGAACAGGTAGGGGATTGTATCTTCCCGGGACTTTGGTCCCAGAATTGAGCCGTAGACTGGGTCTCCGAGAATGTAGTCCTGAATGAAGAGGTAGGGGATTGTATCTTCCCCAGAATTTGGTCCCAGAATTGATCCGTAGACTGATGTCTCAGAGAATTGAAGATAGGACTGCATCGTCCCTGGACCTCGGTTCAAAATGTACGTGATGGGATTGCATCATCCCTAGACATGAGACTTGTCTTAAAGGTACGTGTGAGGACTGCATCGTCCATGAACTGGGTTCAAAATGTACGTGATGGGATTACATCGTCCCTAGACATGAGACTTGTCTTAAAGTGATAAGGATTGATCATACTGGAACTTGATCTGGATTGTATCATCCATGGACCTATGTCCTAAAGAGAGTGGGATTGATCATCCTGTAATATGACCGTGTGTGTTGCAGGGTATGCTGCTATGCATACTTGATTGATGAGGATACTTGTATGTATACTTGTATTGATGATGATACTTGTATTGATGATATGTATTGATGAGGATACTTGTATGTATACTTGTATTGATGAGGATACTTGTATTGATGATGTGTATACTTGTATTGATGATGTGTATACTTGTATTGGTGTGGATACTAATACTGATGATCTAGATGACGATGTTGCTGATCGTGTTGATCTAGATGACGATGTTGATCGAGATGATCCAGATACTGTAGATCGAGATGATCTAGATACTGTAGATCATGATGATCCAGATGCTGTAGATCGAGATGATTCAGATGTTGTAGATCATGATGATCCAGATGCTGTAGATCGAGATGATCCAGATGCTGCAGATCGAGATGATCCAGATGCTGTAGATCGAGATGATCTAGATGATGTAGATCGAGATGATCCAGATGTTGTAGATCGTGATGATCCAGATGTTGTAGATCGAGATGATCCAGATGCTGCAGATCGAGATGATCCAGATGTTGTAGATCGAGATGATCCAGATGCTGTAGATCGAGATGATCCAGATGTTGTAGATCGTGATGATCCAGATGCTGTAGATCGAGATGATCCAAATGTTGTAGATTGTGATGATCCAGATACTGTAGATCGTGATGATCCAGATGCTGTAGATCGAGATGATCCAGATGCTGTAGATCGTGATAATCCAGATGTTGTAGATCGAGATGATCCCGATGCTGATGATCGTATGATGACGATGTTGATGATCGTGAGGATCCAGATGTTGATGTTGTTGTAGCTGTTCGATTGCTGCAGAAGATAAAGACTCAGTACTGAAGATGTTGATGTTCCAGTATTGAAGATGTTCCAGTTACTGCTTGAGTTACTGATGATGTTGAGAAAGCTTCCAATGATTTATAGATGTATCATGTATGACGTTGATGACTCCTTGCTCGTGCAGATGCTGTTATAATATCCTTCTCGTTAAGGGGGAGTGTTGAGATATTGTAACTTCAAAGAATATTGTATTTGTACTTTATTATTCCGGAGATGATTCATTCCTCCGTGAAGATCTTATTGTATATCCGGAGATGTTTATTCCTCCGTTGAAATGTGGTAACTTGGGTTATTAGACTTCCCTAGTGGGGGTCGGCCCTGTATGTGTTATGTGGGTCAAAGGGTTATTAGATCACCCTAGAGGGGTCGGCCCAGTCAATTGTAATGGGGTATTTAACCCAATGGTTAAATACGAGCCTACATGATTTGTGTAAAAGACAAGTCGGAGTAGTGTATAAATAGAGGAGGTGTATTCCTCATTTTACACACACTCACTCACTTGAAAGTGGCACACTTATGAGAGAGAGGTCTGCTATGGAGAAGGAGGAGCTTATGTTCAGGGTTACATCTTTTGTATTTGCTGGTCATCTATATTGAGGAAGCTTTGTTGGGTTTTCTACCCCATGAGGGTTTCCCCGGATAAATCTGTGTCTCTTGTGTTTATGTTGTGCTTTTTGTTTCTTCAGTGATCCTGTATATGCTATTATTGTGAAATGGAATGTAATGCTGCTATTTTCTGTCTTAGCATATTAAATCTTAACACTAGGGATCCTCTCTATGGCTACCCGTGACCATAAAAATACCCTCAGGCAATAATTCACCCTCACCATAAGTGTTCCTTACACCATCCTCATAACTTTCAAGATGACCATCATAAAATGGTTCCTGATAGATCCTAACTAGAGAACCATCATAGTTAGGAATAGTAGTGTATGATAAATCCATTTGGAGATGACCCCCTAGTCCAACAGACCAATTTATACATAGAAGCATTCTGTAAACAGGGGGAAAATCTATGACTACTATGTCCATAAGCATGGATATATCGGGCATGAAAACATGTCATCTCTCAAGTTCTTAATTAAGCCAAAAACTTGCACTGGTCTTGAGTCTATTCCACACACATTTCCGTAAGGCCTAGTTATTTTTAATCCCATGGATTCCATAACTTGTAATGGTATGGCATTCATGGAAGCTCCAGAGTCCAACATACAATTGTGAAGTAGGAGGTCACCTACGTGAAGTGTGAGAAAAAATGGTTGCTGACCACCATTCTTCCTCTCATATAAGTCTATCTAGATGTTTATAGGAGGATCCTCCTCATCTTCAACTATGGCACTAGGTGCCAAGTCTGGAAGAGGTTGATCCTCACCATGCTTGGTGGTAGTCTCAGGGATACTCTCGAAAATATCTACCACTTGCTCTTGGATGGGATTTTCATAAGTTTAGTGAGTGGAATGTTATGCATAACCTTGTCCAATTCTTTCTCAATGTTGATGTCTAAGTCATACTTAGGGAGAACAGAAGTTGGCTCACTCACTGTACTAGGCTGCTCACTATTCTTTCTTTCAATGAAAGGGGTAGGTTTTTAGCTGTCCTTTCTTCTTTGATAAATTATAATAGGAGCTTGGCCACTACTTTCTGGATGTTCTGTGGCAAATATAGGAAGACTAGGACTAGGAATTTCTTCACTTTCTTCTTCTTGATTGATCAAAATATGTCCAAAGTATTTGTCAAATTCTAAATCATTGACCCAATTAATGTTTCTTGGGGAATCCTGGGCATCCTTGCTATGAGTGGGATACTCAGGATCCTCCTCCTTTTGTTCTTCCGACCAGTTAATTCCAGGAGGTTCATGTGACATTGGGCTCACAGGGTTTCTTCTATTTTCATCATTATTAGGCCTCTTTTGAGGGTTCCAATAAGGATTTGGGACATAGGGGTGCATATACCTTTCCGATTCCTTGCTCTTAGCTAGATCCCTAGTCAAGAGAGTCAAATTTTTCATCATTTCTTGCATACTCTCCATCATATCATTGGGATCTTTAATTGGTTATTTTCCTTTCTTAGCTTTGGGATTATATCTAGAGGATGAATCACTAATTGAATCAAAGAAGTTTTGCTTCCCCATGGAGGCAGCGTTTGCTTCATCCCTTCTAGCTTTTTCTTGAGCTTCTTTTAAGTCCTCAGGGTCTTTGTCTTTGAGATGGTAGCCTAGATAACCTTCAAATGAATTAAGGTAATGAATCAACACAACTTGTTCTTTAGGCCTAATATGATCAGGGATATCGGCCACTATCTTATCAAAATGGAGGTTGAATTCATGGAAAGACTCATTTTCTTTCTTTTTAATCTCAAATAGTTGGTTCAAAAGAAAACGTCTGTCTAACTTGATTGACCACTCATGCTTAAGATTTTCTGTGAAGGAATCATATCCTGTGATTGATGATGCAGGTAAACGGTCAAACCATTTACGAGCATCACCCTCCAAGGATGCAAAAAGACCCCTCATATAAACATCTTCTTCTTCTGCCCCATAAGCTTCCATGTGAGCCCATACATTTTCAATGTGGTCCTCAATGGAGGTCGCACAATTCCCATTAAACTTAGGAATCTTTTCAAAATACTTGTTGAGAATATCATGGGGTGAACCAAGGATTTGAGAAAAATATAAAGTGAAGCTTTGGCTTTATTCCCAAATCTGCGAGCCACAGGAGGATTATTTGGAGGATTTATAGGGGGAGTTTGATTTGTTCCAGCCATTGGATTTACTGGATTTACTTGATGAGATGGAGATACAGGAGAAACCAAATTAGTTGAAGGGGATCCCAAGAAATGATTTGGAGAATCGAAAGAATTCACAATTTTCCAAATGAAATTAGATGATTGGGATTTAGGATCTCTTCGATGATGTGTAAGAAGGGTTCCTTTTGGTTGATTTGTGTTGACCTTACTTCTGAGATCATAAGGATGTCTATGAGGTCGTTCCTCAGCGGAGTCACGATTAGGAGTCCCCAGGAGGATGAATTCCAGAGAGGGAGAGGGGTGCATTACCTAAGGAGAGAGGAGCTCGTTCTGGATTCAATTGACCGATTGAGCAGCTGAGACTTTCAGAGTATCCTTGCTTCAATGTTTGAGGAAGGACTATGACGACCAAAGCTCAGATCTATTAAGATCTGTTTCCGTACAAGCATTTGACATCCAAAGGGAGGGCACACTTCTCCATGCAAAGGAAGGGTGCATTCACCAGATATAGAAATTGGCCTTCTTCTTTGGCTGAGCAAATCAGAGCAGTGTTGTGAGAGAGACCGTACCGACAGATTGCTACCTTCAGACATATCAGATCCATTTGACAGATTAGGGCACATTTCCTCTGTGCATGCATTAGTTGTTGCATGCAGATCTAGGGTTTTGACCCAGTCAGGTTTGGTTGTTCCTTCTAAGGTAACATTGTATGTACTTGTATTTTTCTCTTTTTTCTCTGGGCTCGAGATAGAAGAAACCCCACAGATAGTTGGTTTTCCCCGTTTGGGGTTTCCAAGGTGCATCTAGTGTTGTGTGATTGTTATGCTTTTATTGAAAAATGTTTTGAGATTTGTAGTGTTTGATTCTTAAGTCTTTATTGCATTATTGATTTACAGAGACTCAAACCACTTGAGATCTCAGGGCTATCCAGAGGGAGTAGTGATCTGTGGATAAAATTAACATGGTATCAGAGCCCTGGTAAGGGTCACGAAGAACAATCACACTCAGATCTATGAGCAATATACCAGATTTGTGTGGTAACTCAGGTTGATTTTTTCAGATCTGTAGAGAGGGAGACCAGATCTACCAGATCTGAAGTGTAGGGTTGATATATGTGACAGTAGAGGTCAGGGCTAATAGCTCTAAGAAATTGGAGTCTAGATCTGAGATAGATCTAGTAGATCAGTGAAGATAGAGACCAGATCTACTAGCTCTGAAGAGCGGAGCTCAGATTTGTGGTTATAGAGGTCATATCTATTAGATTTGTGACCTAGTTGGATAGATCTATCAGATCTGTGCAAGGAGAGGCCAAATTTGTGATGAAGATAAGTTCTTGTATCATTTTATGTATTTTCACTTCATAGGATATGGCCACTAGCTTGAGAGTAGAGTACAGGTTGTTGGGAAATCCTGTATGTGGGTCCAGGGAGACCTTGGATACAGTTTCAGTATCAATGATAGAGGGAGAGCATGATGCTTTTCTCAAGATGACATTGATAGAGGAGAAGCACAAATCTGCATATCATAGTGCAACATATGCAGCCATGAATCCTTCCAGTTCAGAGGGAGTAGCTACAACATCATATGATGTGTTTGATCCTGGTGGATGCTTATCTAGAAGTACCTTCCTCACTAAGAGGGAATTTTTCTACAGATATGTGCATGAGATATGCATGTGCATGAGGTCTTGCATGATGCATGTGCATGCGATATGCATGTAAATGTGCATGAATCCATTGGCAGTAGCGGATGAGGTGGATGAGTTTACCTCTAATCTTGAGAGGGAGTTCTCATTAGCCTCAGTTATTTCAGGTCATGATAGTAGTTAGCCAAAGATCCAGGTAGATGAGAGATGGAGGGTTGACTGCATGCAGAGCAGTCACATGACAGGGATGTGAGATGCATTCCTCGTTCTTAAGCACACACCTATGTAGATGATTCGAACTGTCCAGGGGACTGATCACTTGGTCACAGGAGAGGGTAGAGTTCGTTTTCTACTTGACCTTGGAGAACTATTGGAGGTATCGAGAGTGTTGTTCATTCCAAGACTAAGAGGGAGTATACTCTCAATGATAGCATTGGGTGCTACCGGTTACTCAGTGGTGTTCTAGAGGGATATGATATTCACTTATCCAAAGGGAGTTGATCCAGTCTTGATGGGTCACAGGATCAACAATGAGTACTTGGTTCGAGGACAACCCACATCTGGCACATCAGGTTGGTTGAGTGCATCCTGTTCAGAGTTAGAGGGGGGTAGAGAGAGAGAGACATGCTCACAGCAGGGATGATGCTAGGAGGAGTGAGTCCTTTCAGCAGATGGGTGAGCAATATGCTCACCATGATGATGAGGATTAGAGGAGTGATTCCTTCTACCTGATGGATGAGCGAGATTCTCATGATGTAGATGAGATACAGGGGAGTGAGTCCTTGGACTCATATAAGATGGATGAGCATGTTGCTCATAAAGGCACCATTCAAATATTGAGTTGGTATGAGATGACTGAGATGGACTTCGGTTAGGAGAGAGCTGAGTCAGCTCCGAGACAGAGGGAGTTTACCTACAGGGAAGAAGATCCGCTTGATAGAAAATTGGGTGCTTGGTTACAACAGATATTTAGAGGGATTCTGAATCAAATTTCAGTGACAGAGTCAGTGTTTGATCAGAGGGCTTCTTCAGAGGCCGCATTGATGGAGTTAGATTAGGTTACTATAGGTCAGAGGGTAGTGTTGGCATGAAGGACAGTTGGGCCAGTGTCAATAGCAAGGGACTTGTTGGATCCAGGCATCAGTGGATGAACTTCCCTCGATAAGAGGGACTGTTAGAGATAGTGGTATATCAGGATGTCCTCCATGATTCAGATTCCTTGCATGTAGGTACATCAATAGTATAGGAACCAAGATGGAGTAGACGGAGAGATGCACTCTAATTAGTGGCATAAATCCATTGGAGAATGCATGCAGAACTTCTGGGGTGTTTTGGCTCATGCATGCATGAGATTTGCATGTACAGTTATTAATTAAAAGATGCATGCAAAAGTGACTTTTTGCATGCACATATATTAGGTTTTTGGTAAATCTAATTGATCAATGAGATTATATATAGAGGCAGGAGGTCCCCGGATGAGGTTTCTCAATTGACTTATCAGAGAGAGATCAATCAAGAGTGAGGAGGGCGCATAGTGCATGTACAGGGTGAATTTCTGAGAGAGAGAGAGAGGAGCTTCTGCAGTAGGGAGAGTGGGGTGATCTAATTTGGATTAGACACCACTTGACCAGAGGCACTTGGCACCCAGTTTTGTGGACTAAGAGAGTTCATCAAAGTGGTTTCTGCAGATATTGAGGATGACAACTTCCAGAGAGGGGTGCATTACCTGAGGAGAGAGGAGCTCATTCTGGGTCTGATTGACCGATTGAGAAGCTGATACTTTCATAGTATACTTGATTCAATGTTTGAGGAAGCATTGTGATGATAAAAGCTCAGATCTGTTGAGATCTAATTCCGTACGAGCATTTGACATCCAGAGGGAGGACACACTTCTCCATGTAGAGGAAGGGCGCATTCACTAGATATAGCAATTGGCCTTCTTCCTCGGATGAGTAGATCAAAGCAGTGTTGTGAGAGAGACAGTACCGATCGATTGCTACCTTCAGACAAATCAGATCCAGTTTACATATTAGGGCACATTTGTTAGGAACCCATGTCAACCCTTCTATTTACTTTGTTAGTATGTTGTTGTTAGACGCATATGCTTTGTAAGTCATCCTGTAGTATTTGTTGATCCATAGTTGTGTTATTGTTGTTTGGCGCATATGCTTTCTAAGTCGTCCATAGTATTGTTGATCCATAGTTTGTATTGGCCCATGGTTTTGACCCATAGTATTGGTGCCTAGACTTAGTATATAAGTGTGTGTTGAGGCCTATGAAGGCACCGTGAAGTTATTTGTATTGAGCTTGCTCAAAGGAGGTTTCCCTCTCGAAGTGGCCTGCGATCAATATAAAAGTGATTCGGAGTTCTGTCATTTCTGATATTTCACATATTCTTATTAATTAATTGTTGCAGGTTCTTCACATCTGGTATCATAGCACTTTCTTGGGCTCGCTGGGTGAAATTTCTGCCAAATTTTTTTTGAGCATCTGTTACAGCTTCGGATTTGGGAATAATCCCTATCCGCTTAAATGTGGGAAGTACTTGGGCATAAGCCCTAAAACTCATTGTGAGGAGTACCACAGGAACCCCAAAGTAGCTGGTCCATTGAGAGGGCCTTCCAGTGAAAAGGGCAACGACCCTTACCTGATTGATTAGTTCCCACCTGTAAGGTAAACTAATAGCTGCCATTTGTGGAAAAGCGGTTATCAGTTTTACCTGAGCCGTGGAGTGAGGGGTACTGCCCCAATACGCAAGTCGTCAAACAACATTGTTGGTAGAGTGAAACCCATGAACTGTTAGGAAGCCACACATACCTGGGGTCCATATCTATTTTCAGCTGAACTGTTGCCGCGTCGTTTCAGATCTATTTCAAATCCAGTCATTTTCGATCCAGTCGGCACTGTTTCAGATCCCCCTGTTTTTTATCACTTCCGCACCATTGCAAATCTATCTGTTTGAGATCCCTTTTGTGCCATTGCAGATCCATTCCTAAAAAAAAAGTATAAAATTCTGTTTTTTGGCCATATCTCCCTTGTTTTCACTGTGTTTTCCCTTAAACTTCACTAACACCCCTACAATCCCATTCTGCATATTTCATTCCTGAGGACCCTATCCCAAATTCCACTTCCCAAAGCCCGAAATCCCACATTTGTCTATTTTTAGGGTTTGCCATAACTTCTTTGGATTTTACCCAATCGCCTTCAAATTTTTCCACCGAGTTCCTTTCTTAATTTTGTTTCTTTGTCCCTCTCTGCCAAATTTTCTCATTCTTTCACCTCACTTCTAAAATCCCTATTTTTTGCTTCCCTATCCATTAGAAAGTGTCCAAAACCTAGTCAAACCCCAATTACCCCTCTGAGTTTTTCCCAAATCCAAATTTCCCTTTACTAAATAAGCTTTTGTTTGTGTTTTTCTATCCATTCCAAAAAAAAGAAAAAACATGGTTATGGTTGTCACCCGCGTCGGAGCAAAAACCATGGAGGAAGCACTTGCAGCCATCCAAACCAAACTCCAAGATCTGGATGAAAAATTTCTCAGCCTCCATCTTCAACATTCAGCCATGAACAATAACCGACAGTAAGAATCTTCTGCAGCCATTGGGTTCTCTTCTTCCAGCCATTTCTGTGGTCTGAATCTTGAATTTCCTCACTTCAATGGTACTGATCCGACTGGATGGGTCTATCATGCATAATACTTTTGATGTCCAAAAAGTTCCACTTGCATCCTTTCATTTGGAACAAGAAGCCCTTCAATGGTACCGTTGGTACATCAAGGCTCATGACGAGCCAAAATGGACAGATTTTTGCCAACTCCTTTTGCAACAATCTGGTCCCAGTGCTTTTGATGACTTCACTGGAGCACTCACTAAACTCCATCAAAGTGGCACTATGAGAGTGTATCAGACTGAATTTGAGAAACTAGCCAATCACACAGAAGGCTTGTCTGATGAATTCTACAGGAGTTGTTTTATCAGTGGTATTAAGGATGAAATCTGGTCAGAGGTTAAAATGTTCTGTCCCAACACAATGATGGAAGTCCTAGGGTTAGCTAAGTTGGCAGAAGACAAGATTACAGCCCAACAGTGCTCCAAACCCACTTTTGTTCCCTTCCAAAATATGGGTTCTCAACGACCTCCCATTCTGCAAGCAGCTCGAACAACTCCTATCAAGCATTTGTCTGAAACAGAGATGCAGGCACGTAGAGGAAAAGGGATTTGTTATAATTGTGATGAGAAATTTACTCGGGGACATAGATGTGTTCAACAAAAGATCTATCTCTTGGATATGGGTTCTCTGCCTACCTCTAAAATTGGTGAAGAAGCTCCAGATCCAATGGATGCTCAGGTCGACATTCAGGAGCCTCCTATTGACCCCCCATCTCAGGATGAACAACCAGAGATATCTCTCCATGCTTTATTCGGCGTCACCACCCCCCAAAAATGTGAGTCAGGGGTTATTTCAAGAAGCTTCCTCTTACAATACTCATTTATTTTGGTAGCACTCATAACTTCATTGACCCCCGGATTGCCAAACAGGCTGATTGTTTTGTCCATCCTTGCTCCAACTTTGAAGTCATGGTTGCTAATGGAGGCACCTTACCTTGCAAGGGAAAGTGTCATAATGTGCGTATCTCTCTGGAAGATTATAACCTGCGCTCTGACATGTTTGCCTTGTCCTTAGGCGGATGTGATGTGGTTTTGGACGTTCAATGGTTACACACACTTGGCCCCATCTTATGGGAATTTGCTGAACTTTGGATGCAGTTTTCAGTCAATGGGACACAACACAAGTTTACAGGCTTACAACCAGGGTCTCTCTGCATCATCAGTTCACATCGCCTAGAAAATATCCTTAAGAAGAATTCACATGGTATCATCGCTCAGCTCCATTCCATTCAGATGCACCCATCAACGTTCTCCACTACTTCCTTGGATAGATATGCAGGTGTCTTTGCTGCACTAGTGGGATTTCTACCTTCAAGAGACCTTTCCAGTAAGCATTTAGCCGTGTCTACATCTCAGCAGGAAATGATGGCTATTTTGCATGCAGTACCGACGTGGCAGCCATCCCTATTAGGGAATTATTTTTGCATCAAGATTGATCTCCAGAGTCTGAAAAATTTCCTGGAACAATGGGTCTCCTCCCCAGCACACCTGAAATGGGTTATCCACCTCATGGGTTATGACTATGCGATCACTTACAAGAAGGGTAAGGACAATATGGTGGCAGATGCTCCTTCTCACACATTTGATGACCCAATTTCTCTTACAGCTATTTCTCTGCTTGTTCCAAACCGGTTGCAATATGTTCAAGAAGGCTATCTCTTCTATGAACTCCATGCTTCTTCATCGGCAGGGCACTCTGGGTTCCTCCAAAAGTATGACCTGGAACAATGTAACTTCTTTTGGAAGGGACTGAAACTGCCAATTCAACAGATGGTGGTTGACTGTGATACTTTCCAGGTCAACAAGGGTGAAACGACACTCCTTTCGGGACTACTCGAACCCTTTTCCATCCCTACACAGATTTGGACAACTATTTCTATGGATTTCCTAGAAGCGCTCCAGTGGTACAATACCACGTATACAAGGACACCATATGAAGCAGTCTATGGACAGGAACCGCCAGTTCTTCTTCCATACACCCTCAGCAACTCCCCAGTTCAGGCAATTGACTCGGTTCTTCGAAACCGCGATCAGATTCTTCTAATTCTGCAGGACAATCTTCACATGGAAAGAATTCGACTGAAACAACAAGCCGCTCAACACCGTTCAGAGCGCACTTTTCACACAGCTAATATGGTTCTTCTTCAACATTCCAAGCAATCCTCCTGAACCTCAAAAGGCGTCAGTGGCCCGGAATGCAATCCGAAGATGCTACAGGGGAACCACTCCGTCCAATTCTGCATCAATTTCCACATCTAAAGCTTTGAGGACAAAGCTTTTTCTAAGGGAGAGGGGATGTTAGGAACCCATGTCAACCCTTCTATTTACTTTGTTAGTATATTGTTGTTGGACGCATATGCTTTGTAAGTCGTTCCGTAGTATTTGTTGATCCATAGTTGTGTTATTGTTGTTTGGTGCATATGCTTTGTAAGTCGCCCATAGTATTGTTGATCCATAGTTTGTACTGGCCCATGGTTTTGACCCATAGTATTGGCACCTAGACTTAGTACATAAGTATGTGTTGAGGCCTATGAAGGCACCGTGAAGTTATTTGTATTGAGCTTGCTCAAAGGAGGTTGCCTTCTCGAAGTGGCCTGCGATCAATATAAAAGTGATTCGGAGTTTTGTCATTTCTGTTATTTTGCATATTCTTATTAATTAATTGTTGCAGGTTCTTCACAACATTTCTTCTGTGCATGCATCAGTTGATGCATGCAGATCTAGGGTTTTGACCCAATCAAGTTTGGTTGTTCCTTATGAAGTAACATTGTATGTACTTGTATTCTTCTCTTTTTTACCTGAGCTCAAGATAGAAGAAAACCCTACTGATAGTTGGTTTACCCCGTTTGGGGTTTCCAGGGTACATCCAGTGTTGTGTGATTGTTGTGATTTCATCGTCAAAGTGTTAAGAGATCTATAATATTTGATTCTTAAGTATTTATTGCATTATTGTTTTACATATACTCAAACTGCTCGAGATCTCAGGGCTATCCAAAGGGAGTAGTGATCTCTGGATAAAATTAACATGGTATCATAGCCCGGGTAAGGGTCACGGAGAACAATCACACTCAGATCTGGGAGCAGTATACCAGATCGGTGTGGTGACTCAGGTTGATTTTCAGATTTGTAGAGAGGAAGACCAGATCTAACAGATCTGAAGTGTAGGTTTCATATATGTGACAGTAGAGGTCAGATCTAACAGATCTGAGAATTTGGAGTCTAGATCTGAGATAGATCTAGTAGATCAGTGAAGATAGAGACCGAATCTACCATATCTGAAGAGCGAAGCTCAGATTTGTGGTTATAGAGGTCATATCTATTAGATATGTGATCTAGGTGGATATATCGGAGATAGATCTACCAAATATGTGCAAGGAGAGGCCAGATCTATGATCAAAAGAGGTTCTTGTATCATTTTGTGTATTTTCAGTTCAGAGGTTATGGCCACTAGATTGAGAGTAGAGTACAGGTTGTTGGGAAAGCCTATATGTGGGTCCAGGGAGACCTTGGATATAGTTTCAGTATCAGTGACAGAGGGAGAGCATGATGATTTTCTCAAGATGACACTGATAGAGGGGGAGCACATATCTGCATATCATAGCGCAACAGAAGCATCCAAGAATCCTTCCAATTCACAAGGAGTAGCTGCAACAACATATGATGCGTTTGATCTTGGTGGATGCTTCTCCAGAAGTACCTTCCTCGCTAAGAGGGAGTGTTACTACAGATATGTGCATGTGCACGAGGTCTTGCATGATGCATGTGCATGAGATATGCATGTTCATGTGCATGAATCCATTGGCAACAACGGAGGAGGTGGATGAGTTTACCTCTAGGTTTAAGACTGAGTTCTCATTAGCCTCAGTTATGTCAGGGCATGATAGTAGTCAATCATAGATATAGGTAGATTATATATGGAGGATTGATTGCATGCAGAGCAGTCACATGACAAGGATGAGAGATGCACTCATCGTTCTTGATCAGACACCTATGCAGATGATTCGAGATGTGCAGGGGACTGATCACTTGGTCACAGGAGTGGGTAGAGTTCGTTTTCTACTAGACCTTGGAGAACTCCTGAAGGTATCATGAGTGTTGTTCATTCCAGGACTGAGAGGGAGTAAACTCTCAGTGGTAGAATTGGGTGTTGTCTATTACTCAGTGGTGTTCCAGATGGATATGATATTCACTTATCCAAAGGGAGTTGATGTAGTCTTGATGGGTCACAGGATCGACGGTGAGTACTTGGTTCGAAGACAACCCACATTTGGCACATCAGGTTGGTTGAGTGCATCATGTTCAGAGTCAGAAGAGGGTAGAGAGCGAGATGCAGACAACGGGAATGATGCTAGGAGGAGTGATTCCTTTCAACAAATGGGTGAGAGAGATTATCACCACGATGATGAGGATCATAGGAGTGATTCCTTCTACCCGATGGATGAGCGAGATTCTAATGATGTAGATGAGACATAGGGGACTGAATCCTTGGACTTGTTATCACATTTATAGTAGCTGGGATACCATATGTTTAATTCCAGATTCCAGTACATTTTTTAGCCAGTCCCTTACATTGAGATGCTTGAGATGAGCATCTATATTAGATCACTATTATGTTTATGGACAACGGTATATTCCTATGCCATGACTGAGTCTCAGGAAACTCAGGTTTGATGACCGATGTAGCCATTTAGCCATTACAGAGTATTATGTATTGCCCATAGTTGCAGCAGCAGGTTCTCAGTGGACAGATGACGGTTCAGATGGTTTGTGCATGGGTATATGACCCAGTAGGTATTATCATGTGTTTATGGTAATTATTGATTTTATATTCATTCTTGTGGCATGTTTTAGCACTTGGTGTCATGATTTGGGGATCATATAGATATGTGGACTTGGTTGTATTATTTATTTATCTATGTCCTCGCTCAGACTTAGAAGTTCCTGGTTATACTCATTGGTTTTACCCTCCTTAGGAGAATGGAGGTGATCATTCCCACCATCTTATGGCTTGCTAGTGTTGGTCTCATCATTCACTTTCTCCATCCATCCATTTCCTTCCAGTTATTGTTGTTACCCTGACTTACTACTTGACTAGTGACATGGAGGACCTTCCCCCACTATAGCCTCTTTGTTGGATGAGCTTCCCTATTATATTGTGTCTCGGGTCTGAGTTGCCTAAGTTGTGTTGACTAGACCTGAAATAGATAGTGCTACCATCATTACATTGTATCTGAAAACTATATTGTATATCTAAATGAAATCCCATTCTAGAATGTGTTTCTTAACACACGTGAATGCAAGGCATGTGAAATAAATGAAAAATCGAAGAATGTGTTTCTTAACACACACGGATCAAAAGCCTAATGAAATGTAAATCCAAGAATGTGTTTTTTAACACACACGGATAAAGACTATATCAATGAAAAGGTATTATAAAAGCAATGGTTTAATAAATGCTATATCTAATGATTGCTGACCTTATATACATGTAATGATTATTCCTGATTAGCCTGTTGATTATCATATGAGATGGAGAAAGGGACAACTAATTCTAAGTGTTCCCTAGAGTCTTGAGTTACGGTTTATCGGGCAGCCAGTCATGGCGGCTCTAGAAAATATCCTCACAGAGTTGTATCAGCTTGGATGTGATTTGTAGGCACCTGTCAAGGTTGAATAAGCACTTCCCAAACAACTTACTTATTTGTGAGACACTGCCCTTCCCTATGTTACTACTTGTCCAGCATATGCTTTAGTGTGTATCCCCTTTCCATTTCCAAATTTTCACAATGTCAAGTCAGTATGATCATCCCTTAGCCTATCCTTATAGTTTTCAGCCCTCACCCATCACTAGCAAATTGATCACAGCTATAAAGTGAGTATAGTCTTGAGGTTCTAGTCTGAGCCATAATAATAATAAATAAAATTGAATATTTGGTTGTAGATCACCAGAGAAATTATTACTATATGTTATATTGATACTTGAATGATTTGTAAAGCATGTCTTAACCTTTTAACACTTGCATCAGCTTGTTTTTAGCTTGGGTCATTTTATTGGTCATGTTGACTAGGTCAAACCTAGTTTGACCAAGGTCAACTACAAGACATGAGGTGAGATAGACCTTGGATGATATATGGTTTATTAAAGGTCACCATATGTTTCCATGCATTGGTTACAGGTTTATGATGATTATTTGACATTTTATTATATTTGATCATTTACATATTATTATTATTTTTATTTGTTCGGGTATATTTGAGATATTATATGATCATGCAAAGATACATATGGTGTATGAGTACACACCTCTAGTAGATTTGGGATCTATGAGTCCATTGCGACATTTATTTTTCAGTTCTGAGTAGTTACAGTTGATATTTTCCTCAGTTTATCATTATGGTGCATATTTTCCATTAAAAATGGCCTGTCAGAGCAGTTCCATGATCCATTTGGTTCACCTAGGACACTACAGAGGGATTATGGAGTTCAGCCACTTGTTTTTACTATTATACCATACTCCCGGACATTATGGTGCAGTCAAATTTAGCCCCAGATGAGCAGGCAGAGAGTTACAGGCATTTTTATACTTTACAAAGGATTTACAGAAGATAAAAAATGGTGAAAATGGCTACAGAAGAAATCAATTTGGGCTACTGAGGCAAATAAATGGAATAGGAATGGTTTTGATGATGTGTATGATGTCTCCCACACCCTCCAGAGCAGTTGTATCAGTCAGTGGGGCCCACACATACTTCTCCGGCACATTTTATGGTTTTCTGGAGCCTTTGGAGGCTCACGACTTTCCCAGAGAGAGCACGATTTGGTGCTTTGGTTGATCATTTGTCATTATTGTGCCATGGGGACACACTAGGGAGGTTATACATTAGCCCCTAAACCCACCATGTGTGATTTGTCATTTTTTATTAGTCACATTGAGTGGGATGCCCTCCTAGGGCGATTTTGTCCATGTATATGTTATATTATTGAGTTGATACATGTACTTTATGTTGAGCTCATCTCAATCATTGGTTAGAACTTTTGTATTTTTTAATCTTATCCATCCATTCAAAAGATGGTAAGGGTTTTGGTATCTCTTCTTCCTATTTAAAGGAGAGAGCTTCTCATTGTAAAGGGACTTTTGGCTCTTGGACTCTTGTCTCTTGGTTGTGGATGCTAGTGGTGTTGATTGAAACTTTTCTTCCTTTTCACTAAGAGTATTGGTGAAGATCCTTTGTATATTTTTCTCCATGTTTTGATCTATAGGTGAAGAAGTCGATTTGGTGAGGAAGGCGCATTGGCTAGGGAGACCCTCCCTACTATTTTCTCTTCTCTTCGTCGGTTACAGGGAGTATCATTGTCTTAGTACCTATTACTCTTTGTTTTCATGTTCTTCACTTGTATTTCCTCCATTCTTGCATTAAACTGATTGATTGTACTGTCCTTGGTTTATCAGGAAGAGGAAGGCGCATTGGTGGAGTTGGGCAATTCGCACAAGCAAGGAAACTCTTCAATCTTTCATTTGATCTCTGCAGGAACAATCCTCGGCATCATAGCAAACATTTCCATGACTTAGGTATGCTTGTGAGGTAATTTATTTATTCCTCTAACCTACCCATCTATCAATTTCATTTAAAAGCCTAAGTAAAAATAATCGAAAAATTATCTGGGTCAAACCAATTGGCAATTTGGAAAAACATTTATGGGTTTTTCACCTTAGGGCAAACCCTAGGTGGGTTCTCCAAGACGTCATCTTTGGAGGACTCCCTGTGGCCCAAATAACTAGGCACTGGATCTCTTTACCCTTGCGCATTAGCTGAGCTGTCTGATTTGCATGTCTTGTGACCCTGTTTGCTGATCTTGTGTACTTTGACACTGTCACATCCTTTCATCAAGTAGTGTTATAAATCCCTAAACCTCAGATCCACTCTTTGGGACACTTTCCCCGTTTTAAGGGTCACCTTTCCCAAGGCAGCTGAATTTGACTATTTTAAACTAGCACCTGAATCTTGGAATCATACTTAATCATTGATTTACTGTGTGTAATCATTCTTGGTCAAGTCATATCTTCCCTAAGTCTCCACAGTAGTCTCATTTCCTTAAATCTAGGGTTTCATACCTGTCATCTTACATACTTCATTTTGATTGATTTGATCTGGTGATTGGGTTTGATCCCTCTCATCGGGAGTAGATCTGTGTCTCCCCCTTTGTTATCTTTGGTTTTGATAACATAAAGTGAAGGGTGCCTTGGTTGTCGTGACAACCATTCCTTTTGGGAACCAAGGCTCTCAAGGTTCACCACTTTGGTTGCCTATCTCCTCTGCCATCCTATATAGGATTCATCTTCTAGGGGAAACTACAAGATTGGTGATAACATTTTGGCGCCATTGCCGGGGAGGTAGACGATTACCTTCGATGTCTGCGAGTGTCCGTGCGTTATCTTATATCTTATCGCATCCGGTATTTTGCATTGGTGATTGCATTTCTAAATTCATAATTTTATCAATCACCATATTAATTCACTCATCTCACCTCTCCTACGACATTTATCATTTCGATGAATTACTTGTGTGGTTCACCTGGCGACTCCACCCCGCGACTCTACTGAGGACCGAACCCAACGTATAAATCATAATGGACCCAAATTTTCCTCGCGAGCTTAAACAAACCGTAAGAGATTTAAAAGATCTTAATTCGATATTTAGGTATGAGGATAATTATCAACTTGAGTATGGGTACAAAACTTGCATATCAAGATTCTTATGATACTCATCATTTGCCTCATCCATCTAATAATTTTTCCCCAAATATCGCAAGTGAACCAATTAGAAATTATCAAACCCATCCAATGCTTTTGATGAATGATTCTTGCTCAACTCAAGAAACTAGAACCTTTAGGAAACCCAAGCCATCCCCTTTTGATTTTTCAGAAATATATGGGGCACCTCATCTTATGCCAAATGGATACATCATGAGGTTGCCTCATTTTGATGGAAGTATTGGAACATCTATTGAAAGTCATTTGGATGCCCTCTGGGACTATATGGAATCTCTGGGTGTTGACGGTGACAATGTCTATATGCGAACCCTTGGTGCGTCCCTAGAAGGGAGCCTAATTATGGTTTTATCATTTAGCCCCAGGATCCATCACTGGGTATGATATGTTCATGGATTTGTTAATAAGTGAGTGGGGAGAAAACATTAATGAACCTATGGAAGAACAATCAGACAATGAGTGTCTTGATGAAAATCAACTTGATGAATTTGATCAAGATCATACTAATAATGAATTAACTGATGATTATTCTTATCAAATTGATTCCCCTTCTCTTGAGCCAATAGATTTTCACAAGAAAATAATGTATGACAGTGAGAAAATTTCAACTCCTCAGGATTATTGCCTTAATATAGATATAAGAGGAGAACTTATGAGGATTTTATCATCATTATCGGAAGAAGTCTCGGATGAAGAGGATGATACCAATGATTTCCATTAGGAAGCATCTATGGTTGAGTCTTCCATTAGTATTTCCTTTGAAAATGTTGTTGAAATTCCTTTTCACAATCCTTATGTAACTAATGATCATCATGTTGAAGAAGAAAATAGGGATAACAACCAAATTTATTTTGAAACGAATTTATCTGATCATTGCAAGATCAAAGATCAAATTTATGAAAATGATCAAGTGGTTGTTAATGAGTCTGTTGATATGTCCCTTGATAAATTATCATCATATGAGCTTAAAGAGAAATCAATTGAAAAGAAATCTCATGATGAGGGTGGTTTAGCGAATCAAACTAATCAATATTTTTCCATAATAAGATCCTCAAACCAATATATTAATGATTATTGGAAGCTCAGAAACAATCCTTCACTTAACTCATCCAATATTGATATTTTTCCCAATTCAATTTTTGATCGGGATAACTTATTTCAATGTTTGGGGTTGGGTGCTCGAAATAAGTTCTTCCCTTTTTCTCATTTCAAGGTCAATCAATCTAATCCATCTGGGAGAAGCTACACATTTTCAAACCACCCTCCCATCCCAGCTTTTTGAGTTTTCTCTGGGTTTGTGGTCTGGTAAAATTTTTATTTTTAAGATTTTCAATCAAGAGTCTAAACATTGTCGCATGAGTGGAGATAAATCTTTTCATTTCCCTTTCCAATCATCTTTGATGAATAATATTTCTAAATCTTTCAATCCTTCTCGTTGGTGGCTGGAAAAGGTATATAAAGATCAATTTCATTGCTTCTCCATTTTTTAACAACAAGTGGGGCTAATCTCGGTCTCAATTTTATTTCACAATTCATCCCTACTTGGTTTATGCATCATTCCTAGAGTGAAAAGAATTAATTGTCCTAGTCATGTAGATGAGGAAGACAACTTTAGTCAAGGGGAGTTAAATACTTTGTCACGTTTCTTCCCTCCATGCTTTTTGAACAATAATTTCTATGATCCCATTGATATTTTGATGGAGGATGTTTACATCAGTCAATATCCTCCTTGGCATGATTTCATTTTGCGTCATTCCAATACCTTTTCAAATTTTGAACAAGTCAGGATTATCTTGATTTTAAATTCGTTAAGCTTTAATCTAATCCTGACTTGTTTGGTTAAAGAACATCAAAGAAAAATCATTAATCAATTTGATGAATGGTTGCACTGGATTTTTGACTTCACTTAATACTTGTTTTCCTGGTAGGTCAGAGTAGGTAGGAATTGAATAAGTTCAATTGAGCAATAGTTATTTTTTCAACAATTGAGTCTGGCACCTTTTATCTTTCTAAGCTCGCCTTTGAAGCTCATAGTTAGTTTTGAGTACTTGTCTTTTTCTTTTCCTGCACAATAATAAAATGTGAAGTGATGTTAGTAGATTAGTTTTTACTGTCCACATTTTATTTTCAGTATTGTTTTATTTGGAGATTTATGTATATACATGCATTGTTTTGACGACTGGTCTGCGAGTTTGGTATAGCTATGGACATTTTGCAAATAGCAGGTACATTTTTGTAGCTGATCCAGAGCTAGAGTGCATTGATCGAGAATACGATTAGCAGAGTGTTGAGTGCCAGAGATTTTGAGGTTCTCAAGTGCTCTATTCAGCAGAGCACTTGTCCAAGTTGGAGCCAGATGTTATCACATTTATAGTAGTTGGGATACCATATGTT
Organism: Larix kaempferi; assembly: GCA_027924585.1. Taxonomy (NCBI): domain Eukaryota; kingdom Viridiplantae; phylum Streptophyta; class Pinopsida; order Pinales; family Pinaceae; genus Larix; species Larix kaempferi. The sequence goes on along the minus strand of BSBM01000431.1, from coordinate 7,301,994 downwards.
TTATTCCAGATTCCAGTACATTTTTCAGCCAGTCCCTTACATTGGGATGCTTGAGATGAGCATCTATATTGGATCACTATTATGTTTATGGACAACAGTATATTCCTATGCCATGACTGAGTCTCAGGAAACTCAGGTTTGATGACCGATGTAGCCATTTATCCATTACAGAGTATTATGTATTGCCCAGAGTTGCAGCAGCAGGTTCTTCATGGACAGATGATGGTTCCGATGGTTTGTGCACAGGTATATGACCCAGCAGGTATTATTATGTGTTTATGGTTATTATTTCTTTTATAATCATTTTTGTGGCATGTTTTAGCACTTGGTGTCATGATCTGACGATCATATAGATATGTGGAATTGGTTGTATTATTTATTTATCTATGTCCTCGCTCAGACTTAGAAGTTCCTGGTTATACTCGTTGGTTTTACCCTCCTTAGGAGAATGGAGGTGATCATTCCCACCATCTTATGGCTTGCTAGTGTTGGTCTCATCATTCACTTTCTCCATCCATCCATTTCCTTCCAGTTATTGTTGTTACCCTGACTTACTACTTGACTAGTGACATGGAGGACCTTCCCCCACTCTAGCCTCTTTGTTGGATGAGCTTCCCTGTTATATTGTGTCTCGACTCTGAGTTGACTAAGTTGTGTTGACTAGACCTGAAACAGATAGTGCTACCATCATTACACTGTATATGGAAACTATATTGTATATCTAAATGAAATCCCATTCTAGAATGTGTTTCTTAACACGCGTGAATGAAAGGCATGTGAAATAAATGAAAAATCCAAGAATGTGCTTCTTAACACACATGGATCAAAATCCTAATGAAATGTAAATCCAAGAATGTGTTTTTTAACACACATGGATAAAGGCTATATCAATGAAAAAGTATTATAAAAGCAATGGTTTAATAAATGCTATATCTATTGATTGCTGACCTCATATACATGTAATGATTATTCCTCATTAGCCTGTTGGTTATCATATGAGATGGAGTAAGGGAAAACTAATTCTAAGTGTCCCCTAGAGTCTTGAGTTACGATTTTCTGGGCACCCAGTCATGGCAGCTCTAGAAAAGATCCTCATGGAGTTGTATCAACTTGGATGTGAGTTGTAGGCATCTGTCAAGGTTAAATAAGCACTTCCCAAACAGCTTACCCATTTGTGAGACACTGCCCTCCCCTGTGTTACTTCTTGTCCAACATATGATTTAGTGTGTATCCTCTTTCCATTTCCAAAGTGTCACAATGTCAATTCAGTATGGTCGTCCCTTAGCCTAGCCTTATAGTTTTCATCCCTCACCCATCACTAGAAAATTGATCACAACTATAAAGTGAGTATAGTATTGAGGTTCTAGTCTGAGCCATAATAATAATAATAAAAACATTGAATACTTGGTTGTAGATCGCCAGAGAAATGATTACTATATATTTTATTGCTACTTGAATGATTTATAAAGCATGTATTAACCTTTTAACACTTGCAACAGCTTGTTTTCAGCTTGGGTCATTTTATCGGTCATGTTGACTTGGTCAAACCTAGTTTGACCAAGGTCAACTATAGGACATGAGGTGAGATAGACCTTGGATGATATAGATGGAAGATATATGGTCTGTTACAGGTCGCCAGATGTTTCCATGCATTGGTTACAGGTTTATGATGATGATCTGACATTTTATTATATTTGATCATTTACAAATTATTATTATTTTTATCTGTTCGGGTATATTTGAGATATTATATGATCATGCAGAGATCCATATTGTGTATGAGTACACACCTCTAGTATATTTGGGCTCTCTGAGTCCATTGAGACATTTTTTTTTTCAGTTCCGGGTAGTTACAGTTGATATTTTCCTTAGTTTATCATTAGGGTGCATATTTGCCATTAAAAATGGCATGTCAGAGCAGTTCCATGATCCATTTGGTTCACCTAGGATGCTACAAAGAGGGTATGGGGTCTAGCCACTTGTTTTTACTATTATACCATACTCCCTGACATTTTGGTGCAGTCAAATTTGGCCCCGGATGAGCAGGCAGAGAGTTACAAGCATTTTTATACTTTATAGAGGATTTACAGAGGATGAAAATGGTGAAAATGGTGAAAATGGCTATAGAAGAAATCGATTTGGGATACTGAGGAAAGTAAATGGCATAGGAATTGTTTTGATGATGTGTATGATGTCTCCCACACCCTCCAGAGCAGTTGTATCAGTCATTGGGGCCCACACATACTTCTCCAACACATTTTATGGCTTTCTGGAGCCTTTGGAGGCTCACGACTTTCCCAGAGAGAGCACGATTTGGTGCTTTGGTTGATCATTTGTCATTATTGTGCCATGGGGACACATTAGGGAGGTTACACATTACCCCCTAGACCCACCATGTGCGATTTGTCATGTTTTATTAGTCACATTAAGTGGGATGCCCTCCTAGGGCGATTTTGTCCATGTATATGTTATATTATTGAGTTGATCCATGTACTTTATGTTGAGCTCATCTCAACCATTGATTAGAAATTTTGTATCTTTTAATATCATCCATCCATTCAAAAGATGGTTAGGGTTTTGGTATCTCTTCTTCCTATTTAAAGGAGAGAGCTTCTCATTGTAAAGGGACTTTTGGCTCTTGGCTTCTGGAATAAAATATTTTCTTTGCTAACTCTTGTCTCTTGGTTGTGGATTATATTGGTGTTGATTGAAACTGCTCTTCCTTTGTAATGAGAGTATTGGTGAAGATCATTTGCATATTTTTCTCCACATTTTGATCTACAGGTGAAGAAGTCGATTTGGTGAGGAAGGCGCATTGGCTGGGGAGACCCTCCCTGCTATTTTCTCTTCTCTTCGTCGGTTACAGGGAGTATCATTGTCTTAGTACCTCTTACTCTTTGTTGTCATGTTCATCACTTGTATTTCTTCCTTTCTTGCATTAAACTGATTGATCGTACTGTCCTTGGTTTATTAGGAAGAGGAAGGCGCATTGGTGGAGCTGGGAAATTCGCACAAGCAAGGAAACTCTTCAATCTTTCATTTTATCTCTGGGGAACAATCCTCGGCATCATAGCAAACATTTCCATGACTCAGGTATGCTTGTGAGGTAATTTATTTATTCCTCTAACCTACCCATTTGTTAATTTCATTTAAAACCCTAAGTAAAAATAATCAGAAAAATTATCTGGGTCAAACCAATTGGCAATTTGGAAAAACATTTCTGGGTTATTCACCTTAGGGAAAACCTTAGGCGGGTTCTCTAAGATATCATCTTTGGAGGACTCCCTGTGGCCCAAATACCTAGGCACTGGATCTCCTTACCCTTGTGCATTAGCTGAGCTGTCTGATTTTCCTGTGTTGTGACCTTGTTTGCTGAGCTTGTGTACTTTGACACTGTCACATCCTTTCATCAAGTTGTGCTAGAAATCCCTAAACCTCAGATCCACTCTTTGGGACACTTTCCCTGTTTAAGGGTCATGTTTCCCAAGGAAACTGAATTTGACTATTTTAAACTAGCACGTGAATCCTGGAATCCTACTTAATCATTGAGTTATTATGTGTAATCATTCTTGGTCAAGTCATATCTTCCCTAAGTCTCTACAGTAGTCTCATTTCCTTAAATCTAGGGTTCCATACCTGTCATCTTACGTACTTCATTTTGATTGATTTGATCTGGTGATTGGATTTGATCTCTCCTGTCGGGAGTAGATATGGGTCTTCCCCTTTTTTATCTTGGGTTTTGATAACATAAAGTGAAGGGTGCCTTGGTTGGCGTGACAACCATTCATTTTGGGAACCAAGGCTCTCGAGGTTCACCACTTTGGTTGCCTATCCCCGCTGCCATCCTGTATAGGATTCGTCTTCTATGGGAAACTACAATATTGGTGATAACAGGACTCATATCAGATGGATGAGCATGTTTCTCATACAGGCACCAGTCGAATATTGAGTTGGTATGATATGACTGAGATGGAATTAGGTCAGGAGATAGTCGAGTCAGCTCAGAGACAGAGGGATTTTACCTATAGGGCAGTAGATTCGCTTGATAGAAAATTGGGTGCTTGGCTACAACAAAGATTCAGAGGGAGTCTGAATCAGAGTTCATTGAAAGAGTCAGTGGTTGATCAGAGCGATTCTTCGGGGGCCAAATTTATGGAGTTAGATCAGGATACTACAGGTCAGAGGGCAGCAGTGATAGGCAGGACAGTTGGGCTAGTGTCAGCAGTAGGGTACTTGTTGGGATCAATACATCAGTGGACGAACTTCCCTTGATAAGAGGGAGTGTTAGAGATAATGGTATCTCGGTATGTCCTCCATGATTCAGATGCCTTGGTTGTCCTAAAAGAACATCACATACTTCAAGTGGGGCCACATCACACAATACCTCATCTTTGAAGGTCTTGATGCCATATGGTAGGCGACATTGGTGACTGACACGGATCCCTCATCCTTGGCTTAGCCATCCAATGGTGTATGGCTGTGGGTGTGGTGTTATTGGTAGCCCCAATTTCTTGTTGACTTCTGCTGAGATCAAGTTCTTTTGGCTGCCATTGTCCACAACAAAGTGTAGGGGAATTCCCTTCACCCACATCTGTGAGTGGAAAAGGCGCTCCTCTACCTCCGACTCTTCAGGTTCCTCTGGATGAATCTGCGTGGTGGAAACAACGGAACTGGGTTCTGCATCAATGATCTGCTTCCCTTTTCGCACGGCTATGAAATTAGGTTATGAGTCAGAATCGGAACTGGGATCTGATTCCGATGCTTTGATCTCAACCACCAATGACTGTTTTGAGCGACATTCATCAGTGTTGTGCCAGGGGATTTTGTGGAACTCACACCACTTCCCAGTGTCCTTCTTTGTCTTTTCATTACCTTTCTTCGCTTGTGGTTGGGACTGGTTGTCCTTTCCCTGCCCCGTGTTCTGCGAGCCAGAGTTTCCCTTGCCCTACTTTTGCGCAGCTTCAAAGTCACGCTTGTTCTTTTTCTGAAATTTCTGCTCAATTTTGACAGCATATCGATAGGCGGATCCGAGTGAAGAGATTTCCAGGAAATCTATCTTTGTTCGTATGTACCGGTGTAGGCCACTGCGATATTTCAGTACTAGGTGTCGCTCGGAGTCCTTGATACATAGCTTTGTGCGTAAGGTATGAAATTTGTTGGTGTACTTCGACACCGTTTGGTCCCTCTCTTGATGCAGAATGGTCCATTTTGTGTACTGGTCATCATAGTTTCCAACAAGGTAATATTGTTCCTTGACGGCATCTGTAAACGAGGCCGAAGTGGGATTGGAATATTCAAACAAACCAAACTCGTCTGATGAGTTTTGCTCACAATAAGTTTCCCACCAATTTTTGACATGGGGGACAGCCTTGAGGAGCGCAAAGACGATCTTTTCTCTGTCGAAAAAATTGTGGATAGAGAAATACCCTTCTAGTAGATTCAACCATTTATGTATGGCATCGGCATCAATCTGGCCTTCAAATAAAGGGATATAGAAGTTAACTTGTACTTTGAAGGGAGTCGTATCTCCGAAATGGCTTCTCGTTGAGGGTGCATTTGCCGCTGTTGGCATGCGTCGAAGGATCTGGGCAAAATTATCCATCATCTCGTTCCTCTGTCGCACGAGGGCTTCCTCGAGCAACAACTTGATAGGATCTACTGCTCCGTCATCTCTCTTTTCTTCTTCCATGGGAGGCCGTTTGGGGCGGCGAGAGTGGTATTCCCCAAGTGAAACTAGTTCAAGACCCAACTCTCTGTATCCTGACCTCGTCGGGGACATGCACCGAGAAACAATCAAAGAGCAGACTGCTCTGATACCACTAATCCGGATTTATGTGGGAACGAAATGAAAGAGCATATACAGAATCAAATACAGATATATATTGCAGAGAACACAGCGATACAGTAAACACATATTCTATTAAATGGCGGAAATAGAACAGATTGTAAAATACAATAGCTAGAATGGTGGTAGCTATCTCTAAGAAGAGATGTGGCCGCTATGCTCATTCATGCCAAGATGAATACAAAAAGAGGCCGAAAGGGCCTATTTATCAGAAGCATGAGGGAAAGAATCCCAAACATCCAAAAACCTAACCCTAGAAGATGAACCGTCATAAAGTTTGCGGCCCCAAGGTGGTTAGTCGAAGAGTCAACTTCCCGAGGTCATAACTTTTGCATACGATCTCCATTTGGGGCACTCGGTAGCCCTTTGGAAAGGTCTATCTGAGATTTACATCTTTTTACTAGAATAAAATGAATGTTATCGACAACCCTTTGGCCCCCCAAATTTCCAAAAAAGGTCATTTAGGGTCTCAAAACGGCCCCGGAAGTTTAGGACCTGAAAAACCGCTAAAAATAGTAAATTACAAAAGTTGCCAAAAAATTGTTTTGAGCCAGTTGGAGGAGGTGGGTTGCCACCGATATCCACCTGGATCAGGAAGAGGGGTGTATTACATGAGGATAGAGGAGATCGTTATGGATCTAATTTACCGATTGAGTAGCTGAGACTTTTGGAGTATCCTTGCTTCAGTGTTTCAGGAAGGACTATGACGATCAGAGCTCAAATCCGTTTAGGCATGATTTCGTACGAGCATTTGACATCCATAGGGAGGGCACACTTCTCCATGCAGAGGAAGGGCTCATTCACCGGATCTAGCAATTGGCCTTCTTCCTTTGCTAAGCAGATCCTAGCAGTGCTGTGAGAGAGACAGTACCAACATATTGCTACCTTCAGATAGATCAAATCCAATTGAAAGATTAGGGCACATTTCCTCTGTGCATGACTCAGTTGTTGCATGTAGATCTAGGGTTTTGACCCAGTCAAGTTTGGTTGTTCCTTTTGAGGTAACATTGTATGTACTTGTATTCTTCTCTTTTTTCTCTGGGCTCGAGATAGAAGAAAGCCCCAATGATAGCTGGTTTTCCCCGTTTGGGGTTTCCAAGGTACATCCAATGTTGTGTGATTGTTGTGATTTCATTGTCAAAGTGATAAGAGATATATAGTGTTTGATTCTTAAGTCTTTATTGCATTATTGATTTACAGAGACTCAAACTGCTCGAGATATCAGGGCTATCCAGAGGGAGTAGTGTTGAAATATTGTAACTTCGAATAATATTCTATTGTATTTTATTATTGTAATTTATTTGGAGATGTTTTATTCCTTCTTCGGGATGTTATTATTGCATTTGATAATGTAAAGTCATTGAGGTAAATCCTCCTTTGTAATTCGTGGCATTAGATCCCCCTAGAGTCAAATGTAATGGGGTTTTTAAGTCCCCTAGAGGAGTCGGCCCAGACAGCATTAGTTGAGTGGTAAAGTTAGTTGAGGCCGACATGTCAAGTTGTAGAATTAAAGTAGAAGTGAATTTATAAATAGAGAGGCAGGATTTCTCATTTATTCATTCCTTCACACACACAGTCACTTGTGTAATTCGCATAGGAGAGAGGGAGAGAGAGAGATATATACAAGGAGAAGGAGCAATTGTTTGGGGTTTTGTCTTTGTACTTTTGATCATCTATATTGAGGAAGTTTTGTTGGGTTTTCTTCCCCTAAAGGGTTTCCCAGAATAAATATGTGTCTCTTGTGTTTATGTTGTGACTGTGTTTCTTTCAGTGATCCTGTATATGCTATTGTTGTGAAATTGAATTGAATACTGATGTTATCTATCTTAGCATATTGAATCTTAACATGGTTTCAGATCTAGCCTAAAAGAATGCAATGTATGGCATTTACGACACTTGTTTCACTTGCGACAATTTGAAAGCTAGGGCTTTGTATAGCAAAAACTAGTCATCGTGGAACTTTCTCTATAAATCTGTTTTTGTGAGGGTTCAGGATTTGAAACTTCTACAGGACTAATAAAGACATAGATGTACCTATTTCAAAAAATAATCCCCATATTCATTGTACTTTGTGATAAATGATTTGTACAAGTTAGGGTTTCTGCCTCTTCCAGAATGCAGCCCTAAACAGGTGACCTAGGAAAAAAGGTCATATTTCAGGATAGGAAGCTCCAAATGGAATTTCGTAAAACATGACAGTTAGGGAACGGACTTTAGTTTCACAGGTCTGAATATCATAGGCCTAGGTTGAAATAGTGACACGTGTCACACCGTACAAGTTCGCTATGTTGTTGCATACCATAAACAGGTCATGTTGGGAAACATATCATATTTATCTCATGGAGAATCCAATGAAGCTTAAATATGTGTGGTTGGAAATATGACAAGTTAGGATACCACCGGCCTAATTTTCAGACCCTGAGGATCATAAATTTTAGAGATGCACCAAAAACAATACAACACATCTAAAATGGTTCAACGGAGGAAATCAAAGAAGAGGATGAACAAGTTCTCACTTAGGGTTTTCATTTTTTTTAGGTATGGAAGGACCTGATACAATGTTGGAGACATCTGATGCAAGATTGGAAAATGTTAAAATGGATTTGGAATCCCTTCGTCATAGATATTAATCTTCCATCAAAATGTTGCAGGAGGAAGGAGATTGAAAATTAGGTTTTTCGGGTTCTACAAGTAAGAAGAAACCCTAACAAAGTTGGGAGACTCATAGGGCAGCAATGAAGGAGGTTTAAATGGCACTAGTATTCTATCATCCTAGCACCATGAATCTATATAATATGTTTACAAGTGATCTACCTTGGACGATTAGGGTTTTACCCTTATAGAGATGCAGGTATGTTTTGAAATATGTTTTATTTATCTGATGATTAAGTTCATAGGACTCCACTAAAGCCTCTCTTATATAAGGTACCTATATAAAAAATCTGAGTGGTCAAGTATACTAGACATTTACTATAGGACCTACAAACACTTTAAGGAAGAGTACTTAAAGCTAAATATTCCAAGATACCAATAATATAGGGATTCTATGTGTAAGTACTAGATGAATATATATATATATATATATAAGATGTGGAATGACCTTTATCCAACGAGGGATCAAGAAACTCTTAAGTCAAATAACATATAAAATATAAAAAGGTAAATAAAATAAAGGCATAGAAATAAAATAATATGTTAATAAACATGTGTAAGAAGACCCACATAAGGGTGAATACTTATTTTGGGATGTGAAACCAAAAGTGGTAGATATGGATAGTCGATGATGCATGTGTTCTCATGGTCAGTATCAAAAATGAATATTAAAAGTTATCAATAAAAACAAAATATGTTTTTCTTCATATTATTGAGGTTAGTACATTCATGATTAATTTTAGATTTGTCTGATCACCTTAGTAAAAGTATGAATGCATGTGAATGATAGAATACATTCATTGATTAGGTTTATGACACTTATGATTGTACTAATGCACTGGTGGTGTTGTATGAGGATGATGTTGTCTGCTAATATGAAAGGTACATGAACAAAGACAAATCAAGTTCTAGATCAAGAATATATGACCATGATGACATGAAGACAAAGAATCATCCATAGTCTTTGATCACATAGAAGCTCTACTTACGAGGTATGTATGATTTGGTTTTACTATGCTTAACTTATGAGATATGCAGGTTACTAGCACAAGGTCTCTAAATCATTGAAAAGAACAAATAAGATATTGTTTGGGTATGTTAGACATAACTACATAGCATGCTAATCCAGGTATGTTTTCCTATATAGAGTTAGAATCCTACTTTGCGTTAGGATCTTAGATAAGTATACTTTCATATGGTTGATAATAATTATTCCTGAAGATAGAGTTTAGCTAATCAAGGCTTTATTCATATTGTGTTTCTTCGTTTGATTAATGATATGACAAACTAGAAAATTCCTATGGCCAAATGTGAATATGCATAAGTAAAATATCCATGAAACCTTGAATATTAACGCTCGTGATAAATTATCTGTGTATGAAATGATTATGACTGTACGTGTTTAAGATTATTTAGGATTATAATTTTGATCTTATTGAGATTATACTAATGAATGTTTGATTATCTATGAGATCTTGAGGATGACACGATGATGAAACTAGTGCACACTTAAGGGTGCATAGTGCTACAGGATGGATAAAAGCTCAAAGACACAAAATCATGATACTATCATGACATGAGAGGGAGGAAATATCAAGGAAGCAAAGATCTAGAGGGAGGAAATCCCAAGGAAGCAAATATCCAGATGGAGGCAACCCCACAAACATAAAAAGATAAGTATTTGAATTACTTCTTGAATCTCTGAATAGTTAATGATATTAATAATTGTATGCATATTTGTATTCCTAGAATCAGGAAATGTATCATGCATAGGGTAAGCATTCATATAGAATTGAACAGTGTACTACTAATATGCATATGATGGGTAAGTAGCCAATAGTGTTGGACAACATTCCATTGTTGCTTGTCTAGAATGAAACCTCTTTGCTAACATGCTGGGAGCAGTGCACACTGTTGATAGTATGTTCTGGTAGAGATGGAAGCCATCTAGATAGTCACTGTATGCATACGGGATATGGAAAAGTGTTGTGCCAAAGAATTGGCCAAGATAGTTGCATAACTATGTGAATCATATCAGTATGCATAAAAGGTTATCATTGAAATGATTTGATGATTATGAAGTGTTACTAATCTTGTAATTGAATTTGATTTGTAGGAAAGATCGTGTGCTATAATGATGAACACTTGTTCCGAAGAACAAGTGATGACTGTTCAACAAGAAGTCTTACAAATCAAACATACTACAGAGGTACAAGGGAAGGTTTGTGGCTAGAGGATTCTCTCAAAAAGAGGGAATTGATTATGAAGAGACATTTGCGCCAGTAGTAAGGTACACTTCCATTAGAACCATCATGGCACTTGCATCCATGATGAAGTGGAATTTACACCGGGTGGATGTGAAGACAACCGTCCTAAATGGTGTGATTGAGGAAGAAGTGTACATAGAACAGCCACAGGGATTTGAAGTTGAAGACAGACGGACTCGCGTATGCAAGTTGAAGAAGGCTCTATATGGATTGAAGCAAGCTCCTAGAGCTTGGTACGAAAGGATAGATAGCTTTTTTACGAGCTTGGGATTTACCAAAAGTAAAGTTGACCCTAACCTTTACTTTAAGGTTATGGATGATGAACCTGTGATATTATTGTTGTATGTAGATGATTGATTTCTGACAAGAAATGAGAAACAGATTGTAGAGTGCAAGAAGAAGCTCGCTGAAGAATTTGAGATGAAATACCTTGGATTAATGCACTAATTTCTAGGTTTGGAAGTATCGAAGAGCCCAGAAGGAATCTTTCTCAACCAGGGAAAGCATGTTGTGGAAATATTAAAGAATGTTGTGGAAATATTTTTCAACCAGGGAAAGTATGTTGTGGAAATCTTAAAGTATGCTATGGAAATATTTCTCAACCAGGGAAACATTTGATATTTTGGAATGTAAAGCCATGGCCACACCCATGGATACCAACCTGAAGTTGTTAGCTGATGAATCGTCAGAGTTAGTGGATCTGACTCAGCACAGACATATTATTGGGTCGTTGATGTATCTGACGAATACCAAGCCAGATATATGCTTTGTTGTGAACACCCTGAGTCAGTATCTAGTTGAGCCTAGACGTGTTCATCTGGTAGCTGCAAAGCATGTGATGAGGTACGTGAAAGGTATGATAGAATTTGGTCTATACTATGTTGGAGATCATGACTACAAATTGTATGGTTATACAGATGCATATTCGGCTAGAAGTGTCTCGGACAGGAAGAGCACCTCATGTGGATGTTATTGTCTGGGATCCGCCATGATCTCATGGTTTAGCAGGAAGCAGTCCAATGTTGCTCTCAGCACAACTGAAGCAGAGTATATAACAGCTTGTTCTGCTAGTTGCGAAGCCATATGGCTTCGAAATTTGATGTCAGGTCTATTTGACCTGGAGTTAGATACCACGGTGATTCTATGTGACAACCAGAGTTGTATAAAGATGAGGGAGAACCCAGTGTTCCATGACAAGTCAAAGCACATAGAAATCCGGTATTTTTACATACGAGATATGATACAGAAGGGAGCTATAAAGCTCCAGTATGTGAGCATTGATGAGAAAGTTGTTGATGTGTTGACTGAGCCTCTGTCTTGAGTACTTCCGGGACAATCTTGGTGTGGTTTGAAAGGACCTTCCTCGAAAGGGGGAGCAGTGATAATGATGTTGCAGTGGGATTGTATCATCCATGGACTTCATGTCCTGAAGTGATCCGCAGACTTTTGTCTCCGTGAGTGTGGTTGGGATTGTATCATCCCTGGACATTAGTCCTAAAGTGATCCGCAAACTTTGTCTCTGTGAGTGTGGTTGGGATTGTATCATCCCTCGACATTAGTCCTAAAGTGATCCACATAATTTTTTTTCCATGAGTGTGGTTGGGATTGTATCATCCCTGGACATTAGTCCTAAAGTGATCCGCAGAATTTTGTCTCCGTGAGTGTGGTTGGGATTGTATCATCCCTAGACATTAGTCCTAAAGTGATCCACAGAATTTTGTCTCCATGAGTGTGGTTGGGATTGTATCATCCCTGGACATTAGTCCTAAAGTGATCCGTAGACTTTTGCCTCCGTGAGTGTGGTTGGGATTGTATCATCCCTGGACATTAGTCCTAAAGTGATCCATAGACTTTTGTCTCCGTGATGTGGTTGGGATTGCATCATCGTTGGACTTATGCCCTAAAGTGAGAGAGACCAATCATCCTGTAACTGGATGAAGGTTGCATCATCCTTGGACTTATGTCCTAAAGTGAGAGGGACTGATTATCCCTTAACTAGATCAGGATTGCATCATCCTTGGACTTATGTCCTAAAGTGAGAGGGATTGATCATCCCATAATTGGATCATGTGTGTTGCAGGTTATGTTGTTGCAGATGATGTTGTTGTTGATCAAGGATCAAGAGTTGTTGCTGATCGAAAGATCAAGAGTTGTTGTAGATGGTCGAGAGATCGAGTGTTGACATAGACGATCGAGTGATCGAGTGCTGCAGAGGATGAATATCAAACATGAAGACTCGATGCTATAGAAGATGATGCTCTAGTACTGAAGATGTTGAAGACGTTCCAGTAACTGTTCCAATTGATGATGTTGTTGAAGAAAAATTCCAATGATTTATAGATGTATCACCTTTATGTTGTTGATGATGCTCTCTCTCCGTGCTCCTACAGTTGATGTTGTTGTTGTCAGTAGAATACCCTTCTCGTTAAGGGTGGGTGTTGAAATATTGTAACTTCGAAGAATATTCTATTGTATTTTATTATTGTAATTTATTCAGAGATGTTTTATTCCTCCGTCGGGATGTTATTATTACATTTGGTCATGTAAAGTCATTGAGGTAAATCCTCCTTTGTAAGTCATGGCATTAGATCCCCCTAGAGTCAAATGTAATGGGGTTTTTAAGTCCCCTAGAGGATTCGGCCCAGTCAACATTAGTTGAGTGGTAAAGTCAGTTGAGGCCAACATGTCAAGTTGTAAAATTAAAGTAGAAGTGAATGTATAAATAGAGAGCTAGGCTCTCTCATTTATCCATTCATTCACACACACACTCACTTGTGTAATTCACATAGGAGAGAGAGAGAGAGAGAGAGAGAGAGAGAGAGAGATCTGCAAGGAGAAGGAGCACTTTTTTGTGGTTTTGTCTTTTTACTTTTGATCATCTATATTGAGGAAGTTTTGTTGGGTTTTCTTACCTTAGAGGGTTTCCCAGAATAAATCTGTGTCTCTTGTGTTTATGTTGTGACTGTGTTTCTTTCAATGATCCTGTATATGCTATTGTTGTGAAATTGAATTGAATATTGATGCTCTCTATCTTAGCATATTGAATCTTAACAAGTAGTGATCTCTAGATAAAATTAACATGGTATCAGAGCCCTGGTAAGGGTCACAGAGAACAATAACAGTCAGATCTGCAAGCAATATACCAGATCTATGTGGTGACTCGGGTTGATTTTCATATATGTAGAGAGGGAGACCAAATCTACCATATTTGAAGTGTAGGGTTCAGATCCGTGATAGTAGAGGTCAGATCTAAGAAGTTGGAGTCTAGATCTGAGATAGATCTAGTAGATTAGTGAAGATAGAGACAGAATCTACCAGATATGAAGAGCGGAGCTCATATTTTTTGTTATAGAGGTTAGATCTATTAGATCTATGACCTAGGTGGATAGATCTATCATATTTGAGCAAGGAGAGGCCATATCTGTGATTAAGAGAGGTTCTTGTATCATTTTTTGTATTTTCAGTTAATAGGTTATGGCCACTAGCTTGAGAGTAGAGTACAGGTTGTTGGAAAATCTTGTATGTGGGTCCAAGGAGACCTTGGATACAGTTTCAGTATCAGTGATAGAGGGAGAGCATGATGCTTTTCTCAAGATGAAACTGATAGAGGAGGAGCGCAGATCTACATATCAGAGTGCAACAGATGCAACCAGGAAGCATTCCAGTTCAGAGGGAGTAGCTGCAACAACATATGATGCGTTTGATCATGGTGGATGCTTCTCTAGAAGTACCTTCCTCGCTAAGAGGGAGTGTTACTATAGATATGTGCATGAGGTCTTGCATGATGCATGTGCATGAGGTCTTGCATGATGCATGTGCATGAGATATGCATGCGCAAGTGCATGAATCCATTGGAAGCAACGGAGGAGGTCGATGAGTTTACCTCTAGGTTTTGGAGGGAGTTCTCATTAGCCCCAGCTATGGCAGGGCATGATAGTAGTCAGCCAAAGATACAGGTAGATGAGAGATGGAGGGTTGACTGCATGCAAAGCAGTCACATGAACGGGATGCGAGATGCATTCCTCATTCTTGAGCACACACCTATGCAGATGATTCGAAATGTGCAGGGGACTGATCACTTGGTCACAGGAGTGGGTAGAGTTTGTTTCCTACTTGACCTTGGAGGTATCAGGAGTGTTGTTCATTCCAGGACTGAGAGGGAGTATATTCTCAGTGGTAGCATTGGGTGACGACAGTTACTCAGTGGTGTTTCAGAGGGATATGATATTCACTTATCCAAATGGAGTTGATCGAGTCTTGATGGGTCACGGGATCAACGGTGAGTACTTGGTTCGGGGACAGCCCACATCTGGCACATCAGGTTGGTTGAGTACATCCTCTTTAGAGTCAGAGGGGGGTAGATAGAGAGATGCTCACAACAGGGATGATGCTAGGAGGAGTGATTCCTTTCAGCAAATGGGTGAGCGATATGCTCACCATGATGATGAGGATCATAGTGATTCCTTCTACCGAATGGATGAGCGAGATGCTCATGATGTAGATGAGACACATGGGAGTGATTCCTTGGACTCATATAATATGGATGAGCATGTTTCTCATACAGGTACCAGTCAGAGATTGAGTTGGTATGAGATGACTGAGATGGAAGTATCTTAGGAGAGAGCTGAGTCAGCTCAGAGACATAGGGATTTTACCTACGTGGCAGTAGATCCACTTGATAAAAAATTCGGTGCTTTGTTACAACATAGATTCAAAGGGATTCTGAATCAGAGTTCATAGATAGAGTCAATGGTTGACCAAAGGGATTCTTCGAGGGCCACATTGATGGATTTATATCAGGGTACTACAGATCAGAGGGAAACGGTGACAGGAAGAATAATTGGGACAATGTCAGCAACAGGGGACTTGTTGGATCCAACAATCAGTTGAAAGGCTTCCCTCGATAAAAGGGAGTGTTAGAGATAGTGGTATCTTAGGATGTCCTCCATGATTCAGATGCCTTGCATGGAGGTACATCAATAGTATAGGCATCAAGATGGAGTAGAGGGTGACATGCACTCTACTCAGTGGCATGAATCCATTGGCGGATGCATTCAGACCTTCCGGGATGTTTTTCCTCATGCATGCATGAGATTTTCATGTACAGTTATTAATTAAAAGATGCATGCAAAAGTGACTTTTTGCATGCACAGATATTAGGTTTCTGGTAAACCTAATTGATCAGTGAGATTATATATAGAGGCAGGAGGTCCTCGGATGAGGTTTCTCAGTTGACTTATTAGAGAGAGATTAGTCAAGAGTGAGGAGGGCGCATAGTGCATATAGAGGGTAACTTTCTAAGAGAGAGGAGCTTCTGTAGTAGGGAGAATGGATGATATGAGTTGGCTCAGACACCACTTGAACAGAGGCACTTGCAACCCATTTCTTTGGAGAACGAGAGTTCATCAGAGTGGTTTCTGCAGATATTGAGGAGGAGGACTTCTAGAGAGGGAGAGGGGTGTATTACCTAAGGAGAGAGGAGCTCGTTTTGGATCCGATTGATCGATTGAGCAGCTGAGATTTCTGGAGTATCCTTTCTTCAGTGTTTGAGGAAGGACTGTGACGATAAGAGCTCAGATCTAATTCCGTATGAGCATTTGACATCCAGAGGGAGGGCACACTTCTCCATGCAGAGGAAGGGCGCATTCACCAGATCTAGAATTTGGCCTTCTTCCTTGGTTGAGCAGATCATAGCAGTGTTGTGAGAGAGACAGTACTGACATATTTCTACCATCAGACAGATCAGATCATGTTGACAGATTAGGGCACATTTCCTCTGTGCATGCATTAGTTGTTGCATGTAGATCTAGGGTTTTGACCTAGTCAGATTTGGTTGTTCCTTCTGAGGTAACATTATATGTACTTTTATTCTTCTCTTTTTTCTTTGGGCTCTATATAGAAGGAAGACCCCCTGATAGTTGGTTTTCCCCGTTTGGGGTTTCCAGGGTACATCCAGTGTTGTGTGATTGTTGTGCTTTCATTGTCAAAGTTTTAAGAGATCTATAGTGTTTGATTCTTAAGTATTTATACATTATTGATTTACAGAGACTCAAACCGCTCGAGATCTCAGGGCTATCCAGAGGTAGTAGTGATCTATGGATAAAATTAACAAAAATAAGGAAATCATATCACATGCATTCACAATAAAAACTTTAATATAAAGGTCGCTATAACCAGAGAAAAAATAATTTATAATAAACTGCCATGTATACATATTCAAAAAGTGGCAAAAATTGGCTTACAATAGATAATATAGTCCATCCAACAAATACATGAGTTTTTTATCATATACCATAGAGTAATCGAACTCCCTTTTACCAAATATATGTCTCTCTCTCAACCCTCAGAACTGAACTCCTTACAACATGTTTCTATCTTAATTTATAATTACATGATATTTCAAAATGGAAGTTTAATCCCAAAAAGATGGATCAAAGACCAAACTAAAGGTTAAGAATAGAAATAATATTCTAGATCCATAATTAAAGGATTTCCCTTTGACTTAACACAATCTTAACTTTGATATGCCTAACAATACTAAACTTGAAATCAAGACTTCCAATTAAAGGATTTCCCTTTGACTTAGCACAATCTTAACTTTGATATGACTAACAATACTAACCTTCCTCGTTAAGGCCATGATTGGAATCAATATTCTCATATATGCCACCTACAAAAATTTAAAAAACATAAATATTCAAGACTTTCAATAGTACCAACAATCCTTCCAAGAGAAACGCTACCGGAACTTGAAAATTTCCTACAGTGACCAACGTGTATAACCCGATGCTTTCAAAACATGTAGTTTCCTAAGAAAAACAACCAACAAAACATAATATAACAAAAAATTCTTCAATTCATTTAATGTTACTTCCTCTACAGACGCCTCTTAAGCACTTTGTTTTTCTTGAATAACTTCTTATTGCTTGAGAATTTCTCTATTCTTCTTATGAAGCTTCTTCCTTTTCTCTGTAAACTTCTCAGCCAAATCACACAACAAATTATGTTTAGTGGCAAGTTGCTCATAATCCTTTACACTCTCTTCCTTTTCGCTTTTGATTGTAATATTTGCCTCTTTCAGATGATCATTCCAATCCTCAATCCTATGCACCTTCTCCTGGAGCTCTATTATTTCTTTTTGTTTTTCTTGCACGATGTGAGATACAACTATCTCCTAATTCATTATCTCTTTAATGAGTTCAGATTCATCTCAAATTCGAGACTCCTTTTGCTTAGAATCCTGAAAGTTTACAGACTTTCCATTATTCTCTTAATCAAACATGTATGTAAGCATCTCCCTTGTTTCTAATTCCTACTCTAAATATACATGTTCAAAATAATCGTATCCGAGCAAGTTAGTCATGTTATGCAACCCTATTTCAATCTGGATTAAAGTTTGGGAAACCTCATTCTCAAACCTAACAACACGTGCATCTTCCTGATCAGAATATTCTTCAACAATAATAACATCATCATTCTCAAAAGAAGGGTCATTCTTAAAAGAAGGGTCCATAGTATCCCTTGCATTCATTCTGAGTTTATTTGTAGGTCTAGTATGCAACCTCCTGGCTAAAAATATAGATATCTATGGCTTAACTCATCTAGATGACCTTATGAATTTCTCTTGTTTATGCTGACTCCTGGATGACCCAGCCACTCAATGTATCTAGATTTTTCTGACTGGATTCATGGAGAACCGTACCATTTTATGAAGTCTTTCCCCTCTTAAAATTCACTTCTTTATCACATGTAACATGAATTGGACTTTCTTCAACAGGTTTCTCAAACTGAGATTGGGATTTTCGTTTTCTACTTCTAGTTTCTCTCATGGGAATTTTCGTTGGTGATTTTATATATGAAGATTTCTTACCATGACCTTTAGAAACCCTAGGAGACTGAGCTTTTGGAATAGGGGTTTCTATCTCAACCTCACGAGATTCAATTCCTTCCTATGTAATAAACCCTAAAGAAATTAGAAAAATCTGCCAAGTTTGATTATGTTTCCTCAACTCATCTAAAATAAACAATTTAATCAAATCCATAATGAAATATATTGTGTTTTTTGTATTCTGGATGAGTCTAAACCCTCATTGACATCTTCGTTAGGCTTTTCAAAAAATGAAATGGCAGGTTCATCCTTTTAAAACTAGAAATATGCAAGAGAAACCTTATATAATATATACAAGTAACAACAAACCTGCCTTCATAGGTTACATACAGTTGAATAATATTCAGAATATCCCACCATTTATCCTTCAAATAGATCCTTGGAATCTCGTTGCTCCAATCCGGATCCTGATATTTGGGCTTTAAAAACTAATTGAAGTCTGGAAAAATGCTATGATTCTTGAACCACTTTTCACCATCAAGGGGTAAACTAGTAGCGAAAACTATTGACTCTTTTGTAATCACAATCTTGAAACGATTCTAGATAACGAGCATATCTAGGTTCATACCTCTGAACTAAACCTCCCTTTTTACCCATGCTTTTACAGAATGAGCAACCCCATTATCAGTTTCAAACTTGCAAGTAAAAGGTTAAACGTCAAGAAAACAAATCTTGAAATAGAACCTGTATCATAAAAACCAGGACCATTCAACAGGTAAAATATCGTGACCGTCAGATATTATCATTACACCATTCAGTCACTTTCTAGAATAAAATAGCCACATAAAGCGAGTGTACAAATCGAATCATGAAAAAATAAGCATTTGTATGAATCATTTAGCATATTTGAGCACACTTAAAAGCATAATCGTCGACCCTAACAGGCTTACTGAATAATGATTACAGTTTGGCTATCATAAATGATACATTAACTGGAACTTTACTAACTAACTTCCTGAAACACCTCATTTTAAATAAATTTAATTTCGCTACCGGAAATTAGAAACTTCTGGCAACGCTTGATGTGACTGCAAAACATTAGATACAAAAAATCCTTTTGGATGGAACTATACAACTAAGTAAGCCAAGTCAATAACCACTAATCAAGAATTGAGCACATTCATAACAAACCAAGGAAAAACAGGCAAAAGAAGAGAGAGAGATCAAAAATAAATAAGAAATAGAATTAATATTTACAAAGAAACAAGGAAAAAGAAAATTTATAGGTTAGAAGATCTAGGTCTAACACCTACATTAGTATTAATTACTCTATTGTGGACTGCTTATTGTGCTTATTGTTTTCCTATGTGCTTCTAGCAAGGGTGAACAATATCTTGTTTAATGATGGAACATATGCTCGATCACTTTGAGCATTGGCGTCATAATCACTATATAATGAGATTTCCTTCTTGTTGTTGTGGTCACGATCTCACTAAGTCCATTGACTTGCCATCACTACTCCTTCATGATTCGAGGTGTGATGGATTCCTACTTTCCCTCGCAAGGAATATGGCTAGTATTTTCTATTAAATTTATTGAGTTAAGATCTAGTTACTAATCTCGAATAATTAATATGCTAATTATTAACTAATAACTCACTGAATTCTCAATAATCATACATAGAGAAAACCGAATACAAGAAGTACCCTGGAAACCCCAATGGGGAAAACCAACAAACAATTTGTCTTTACTACTGATTTGTTAAACAACATTTACAACACTAAGCTTTCAGATATGACACACCATATCTCATTCAACTCCTAACTCTCCCTTGCCGCAACTATGCCCAGTCCCTCGGCAATATTAAAAAACCTCGTCTTGAGTGAATCCCTGACTCCCCAACCTCTAAGAGACTCCCTCTATTATATCTGATCACTCACTAATCACCCTCAAGTTGAGATAATACCTCTCTCCAAAGCCTATAAGATAATCCCTCTCTTAGATCTGATCACTCACTATCAGTGATCTCACACGCATTGACAATGACATGATATCTCATTCTCTGAATTAGGCTGACTTTTATTTCATTACATATGCACATACCATGCGCCAATACCATGGACCACCAAATACCATGGCCCACTTTACCTAAATTAATAACAAAATCACATTCACTTTAAAGTGAAACTCCTAAGTCTGAGAGTCTTTTGGATGACTCATGCATGCCAAACACTTGGCCTATGCAGAGGTACACATCCGATGCTACAAAAATCTAACACTCCCTCTTAGAGGGGAATGTACTTATGGAAGAAATTCCACAAGGATCAAACACATCCTCTGTCGCTGCAATTGATCCCTCTAAACTGGAATACCATGTTGCTGCCTCTACCAGACTCTGATTTGGATCCCCATGCTCCTCCTCCATCAATGTCATCTCATACCACATAGGCGTGTTGATATGAGCCTCCATTAGAGTAAATTTGGGGTCTAAAAAGGGACCATGAGAAAAAGAGCCATCGATAAGTTAGAATTCAAGATCTAATAGAATTTCAAGAAAACGAATCAACCATAATGGTTGACTTGACATATTTGTCATAAAAAAACTACTTTTTTAAATTCATATATTCAACTTATCTTCATGTGATTTTACTCAAATTTCAAGCGAGAGCACTCGTTGGATGCGGAATTGAATTCTGCATCCAACGAGTACCCACACTGCATACTTTTGATGGACCAAACCCCAATAAAAATGAGAAATACACAAAAAAAAATGTGTTACTTGAAGAGTGCTCCCGCTCGAAATTTGAGCAAAACCACAAGGAGATATGTTGAAAATACGAAGAAAAAACGTAGTTTTTTTCTCTTTTCCTCCAAAATTCATAAATATTATTTTATTATTTCCTTAGAAGACCCATTTTAGAGCCCAAATTTGCTTTAATTACACTCCCTCTCAGAAACTTATCCAAACCCAAACTCCCTCTAGAACTCTACTCCAAACTCCCTCTGAAGTTGACCACATGATATCCCATCAACCTGTACAACGTGCCCTCGTAGATACCAAGCATTACTACTACATCCTTGGCACCTGCTCTCACTACACATATGAGTACTGCTCCATCCCAAAACTCTACCTCATACCCCTCATCCTCTACGGTTGATATTGAGAGAAAACTGGCCCTCAGCTATGGAACATGCATCACTCCTGCCACCTGCAGT
This sequence comes from Larix kaempferi, assembly GCA_027924585.1. Taxonomy (NCBI): domain Eukaryota; kingdom Viridiplantae; phylum Streptophyta; class Pinopsida; order Pinales; family Pinaceae; genus Larix; species Larix kaempferi. The sequence continues at coordinate 7,280,186 of BSBM01000431.1, read as the reverse complement.
AGACCTTCTGACTCCATTTGGAACATTACCAAACCAACTCTCCTCACTGCTAATCTGGTGTGAGCCCCACACCTCACATAGTTGTCTGAGTCTATCTCTGAAACACTACGGAGCATTAAACTCCCATCATTATGGCTAGATGCACCATTGTTTAGACCTCCTACTTGAAGCTTCCCAAGGTTTCCTACAACCTTCTACTGCTACCCAGGTACATATACAGTCTACCCAATTGTTTTTATGGGCTTCCCATCTCCTTCCCAATTCTTTTTTGAGTAGTTTTACCCCTACTCGGGGATGCTCAAAATTTAACTAGGCAATTTCCATGCTGACCTAAATCTACCCTGGGCATGCTACCTTGATAGCCCTAGCGGCTTACCTCTACTGGTTGTGGTCTGACGACTTCCTACCCACCTGGCTGCTTGACTTGCTAGTTAACGGTCGTTTTTTCAACCTTTCTCCCAACCACATTATCTTCCATGTGTCGGCGTCAATGTCTAACATCCAGTGCCTACTACAACGACTATAAACATCCATAGGCCCCAAAAACCTACTAGATAGATACTCAACGCAACCTTCTGCCTCTTTTGACTACGGCTGCTGTAGATTCCACTACAACACAATCTTTAGTCCAAAGCCACTGCTCAAGTCTGTTAATCCCTACAGTTTGTATGATGTTGATGTCTCGCGATCTTTCACGTAACAGTCGACCCTAATATACTATAGACTTCTGCGAACACAACTCCGCCATTTACCTTTGCACTGATGCTCCTTGTTGGCAGCCACCCGACCGCTGGAATCCCACGTCTTGATCTCAGACCACGATCTACCAATGTTAGACATGTCCTCCACGCGCATAGATGTTGGTGGTTGCACTCAGGTCACAACCCACTCCCACGATCCCCACTTCTCCTGCCGCATCTATCTTGTTTCCTATGTTGCCACTCCTCTGCAAACTCTGCCTTGCTCAACCCGCAACCAACGAGCTTCTCCTACCGGTGGGTCGACTCTTTCACTTTGCCTATGCTGCCTTGTCCATCGTCCCTGCTACCGAGGGATTTCCCTCACATGGATCGATCTGCCTCCGCCGGCTTTTACTAATCTCAACGCACACCCATTTCGGCCCTACCTCCAAGTCTGTGACAGCTCGTGGAACTCAATGCCACCAAAATTGCCTCTGCCTAGTGCCACGCAATCTACAAACTTTAATGAATCCATACACTTATACGATCAGGGGTCATACGACACATATCGTGGTTGTACAATACTCTTGAGAACATTTTTTTATTTCTCGATTTTGTGCGTGTCTTTTCAGTCTCGCTCTGATACCATGTTAAATTTACTGAATTAATATCTAGTTACTAATCTCGAATAATTAATATGATTGTTAACTAATAACATACTGAATTTTCAATAGTTATACACAGGGAAAACCAAACACACGAAGTACCCTAGAAATCTCAATGGAGAAAACCAATAAACAATTTGTCTTTATTGCATATTTGTTAAACAACATTTACAATACCAGGCTTTTGGACATGACACACCGGATCTCAGTCAACTCTTGACTCTCCCTTGTTTCAACTATTCCCAAACCCTCAGCAATATCAACAAACCCTGACTCTAGTGAATCCCTCACTCCCAATCCTCTGAGAGACTCCCTCTCTCAGATTTGATCACTCACTAATCACCCTCAGCGTGAGAGAATCCTTCTCTCCAAAGCCTCTAAGAGAATCCCTCTTTTAGATCTGATCACCTACTATCAATGATCTCACACATACTAACAATGACATGATATCTCATCCTCTCAGTTGGGATGATTTTTATTTCATTACATATGCAAATACCATGGGCCAATACCACGGGCCCATTTATATAAAGCAATAGCAAAAGCACATTTACTTTAAAGTGAAACTCCTAAGTATGAGATTCTTCTAGACGACTCCTGCATGCCAAACAGTTGGCTTATGCATAAGTACTTGTTAGATGCTACAAAAATCTAACATTCTCATTTTCCTTTCAGATGAGTAACTACCTAGTAAACTAGTCTTGATCACTAACAAGTTATACAACTTGATGAGAACTCGACATTGTTCTCGGTTTTTTATAGGCGTCAAAACCACCAAAAAACAACCCGAATCGAAAAGTGGTGCTACCAGTAGCACCACTTTTTTTTCGGGCTAAAATTACAGCTTTTTAGTAACCCCGAGTGGTGCAGCATGGTGTCGTAATAAAAACTGTAAAATCGACCCCCAAATTAAAAATGGTAGAACACTTTCTTTCCGCGGCTAAAATTACAAGTTTTTGACGTCGTCGCCTTAACAACCAACAAATTTGCAACCCAAATGCTAAAATAAGATGACGACATGAAAAGAGGTGCTACCAATGGCACCCCTTTCCTTTGTCAAGTTACATTTCTAGGCATTTTAAAACCGTGGCCTAAATTTTTTTAATTTTTTTTTAAGTCTATAAAAAAATAAGAGAAAAAAATCAAAATTTTAACAATTTTTAACAAAAACAACAATAAAAAATAGTTACAAAAACTAAAAAACATTAAAAACAACACATTTTAAACAAATTTTAAAAAATAAAAACAAAAAAAACACCCAAAAAAACAAACAAACAAAAAGTGATGGTGGAGTGGGTGCGGGAGGATGGTGAGTGGGGGATTGGATGGTGGCACGATATTGAGAATCACATCCCCATTCAACCACCCCCTCACCACCCTCTCGCACACACTCCACACACACCTCTCCACCTAAATCCCCTCCCTCCCCACCTAAGAATCGCGCCCCCATTCAACCACCCCCTCACCACCCTCCCGCACACACTCCACACACCCCTCTCCACCTAAATCCCCTCCCTCCCCACCTACTTCCCCACCTAACTCCCCAACCACATGACCCCTCCCTCCCCACCTACTTCCCCACCTAACTCCCCACCCACATGACCCCTCCCTCCTCACTCCCCCACCCTCCCATGCGACCCTCCCTCCTCACTCCCCCACCCTCCCATGCGACCTTCCCTCCTCACTCTCTACGTGACCCCAACCCCCACTCACCCACCCACCCACGTGCCCTCACCTCCTAAATACCCTCCCTCCCCACCCACGTTCCCTCACCCCCTAACTACCCTCCCTTCCCACCCACATGCCCTCACCCCCTAATTACCCTCCCTTCCCACCCATGTGCCCTCACCCCCTAATTACCCTCCCTTCCCACCCATGTGCCCTCTTTCTTAAACAGCGCCCCCTAAAACCATATTTTATTAAATTACTTTAAAAAAATTAAAACCTCCCTAAAACTATTTTTTTTAAATTACTCTTATATAATTTTTAAAACGTTAAAAAAAACAATAGTTAATCATTTAAATTTATTATTTATTATAATATTTTAGTTATTTTTATAATTTATTTATTTCTAACTTTTTCTTCTAGTGAGGTTTTTTTAATTTTTTCATTTTAGACATTAACCGTGTTCAAAATCATTTTATGCCATTGTTTAAAAAAATAAAAAATCGGAACGTGTTTTTTTAAGTCATTTTTTGTTTTTTAAGCTAAGAAAAATAAAATTTTGTTTTTTTTGTCTTGAATATGTCATGTATTTTGTCATTTTTACAGAGTTTTAGAAAAAAATAAAAATAAATATTTTAAGGTCATGGTTTTGAAATGCCTGTAAATGTAGCTCGACAAAGGAAATGGGTGCCATTGGTAGCACATATTTTCTAGTAGTAGGTTGATTTCGATATTTTTGTTGCAAAGACATTGACTGTTAAGGCGACATCGACAAACGAGTTGTAATTTTAGCCTCGGAAAGAAAAATGCATGCTTCCCTTTTCGATTCAGGGGTCGATTTTAAAGTTTTTATTGCATTGCATTGCCCGAGGTTACCAAAAAGTTGTAATTTTAGCCCCTAAAAAATAGTAGTGCTACCAGTAGCATCACTTTTCGATTCGGAGTTGGTTTTTGGTGTTTTTGATGCAAATGTATGCATGTGTATGGTTAGAGTTCTCGTTTTGAGTATAAAGTTCTCATCAAGTTGTATAAATTGTTCACTCTTCATGGATATGAATGTGAAAGATAAAAGCCTGTCACGATGCATAAAAACACTATATTGTTAGCTATCTAGGGAAAAACAAGGATTACAACCCCCTTGTACACAAATATGGTGTTAAGGCCTTTCACTGGAAAATCTCATGGGCTCTTCACAGATAACATCCCCAAGAGAGGGAGTGAATAGTTAAATCATTAGTGAAGTTGCATTGGCAAAACAAGCAAGTCTATCCAAACCAGTTAGGTCTCTTGGTTGACGAAGAAATCAAGGGACAACTCGTTTATGACTACCAAGGTATTCTTTCAATGTTACGAGTTGTGCACAAGGATTTCTTAAACATGGGAAAGGTTATTGAATTGAAAACATAAACATTTGATCAAGTTCCACATTACACCTTACATATCTAATATTTGATCAATACTTTGGTAGGCACTCCACCCACAACCCTAGTATGGACTTTGGCAAAAACAATTCACAAAATCCATCACATTCAATATAAAAATTCCAATACTTGACTCAAAGGATAAGGTCATCATTACCATATGGTATACCTTTAGGACAAACTTTCAAGGAGACTTGGGTGCCATCACATCCATAAGTTGAGACATACACTTGTACATTGTCTTATGATTAAAGTGTCAATGCCCTGACATGCTATAAGAAATACTTGAAACTTTTGAAGCATATGATGATGATGCCCTCACACTCTTGCATATGTGGTTGCGATAATGATGACTGTGTTGAAGATGCGGCATTGAAGAAGTGCTTAGATTCATAAGCTTGGTCCTTGAGCCCACAAGCTTCATGAAGCTCATACTTGATAACCTGTGAGAATTCCTTGACTTGATGATGAGTTTTTGAAGGATAAAAAAGGTTCATATGGTAACAAACACATATCCCTTGAATGTTGCAAGAAGAAAAATCCCATACACTGTATGATCAAACACTTTAAGATAAGGTCGACCTGCAAATGGAATTTAATATTAAATTGATCAAGTCGACCCAGCCTAAATATTGAAAATGAAAATTATATTTAATGTATGTGAGGTCGACTCAAATATTGGTTAATTTATAATTTAATGTTTATTCATAAGTTAGGTCGGCCAACCCTTAAAAACACCCTCACCGACCTATATAAATTGCACCTTTTTCATTTCAAATGAGTGTGAAATACAACTCTGAATTTCGGATTAGCTTTGATTTTTTTTTGGATCAGCTCTATGGAAACTCGAGTGTCCCTAAGGTAGCGAAATTGCAGTCATGTGGAGCAGACCGAAGTGTGATGACTTAGGGTCTGATTATTTCGGACTTCACTGAGGAATTTCGGGTGTGTCTTAGGGAGTCACAGAGTTTGATCAGCTCTGAATTCGAGTGAATTTACGTCAGCACTTGTGGAGGACTGATTTCAGTGGTCAAATTTCTGAGGTAGTCGCAGAATACTAAGGCAGCAGTAAGGCAATTCGGTGGTTAGACAAGGTTTAAGAAGTGCACAAAAGGAGCCACGATGAAGTGAAGAAACTTTCTACAAACAGCCTCAAAAAATATCTGTCTAAATTTTTACACAGACTTTTGCTATTGTTTTGGTCTAATATAACTCATCACAATGAAGGCATCTGAAATATGTTTGAAGAAGCTCTAAGTTCGGGTTCCCACGGTGCAAATTGTATATCTCGTATAGAAGACAATCGAGGCCTTTTTTACAAGTTATGAGTTTACTAATAGATGAAGTACCCACATACATCCAAAGATAGTTAAGAGATTCGAAAACAATTGAGGATACAAATGGTCAGACATCTCAGATCTTAGAAATCCTAGGACAAGTCATTTGTATAAGCAGGATCTCTCTCAAACTGGTGAAGGAACTGCAAAGTCCTTTTGGTCTACTCTAACTTTAGTGACAGCCTTCATATAGAAATCAAGTTGATTGAATTGATGACATGAGCATTATTGTTGTTTTGGCAGACTAGAAGACTTGTCTGTTACAACAGTGACAAGATGATGCCTTGGATGTGTTGACAGATGAGCAACATTATATTGAAAAAACACCATATCGTGACTGCAGTTGACCATGAATGACATGGCAGTGATATTGAGTGGCAGAAGTATGTAGTAGCAAGATAGTCTTGCTTATGAGGTTTGGACACCTCACCACTTCTTAGTTGGTGCTAAGAAAACAAGGCTGGGACTTGGAATAGGAGTTGGTGCTCTTTGGTTAGTTGGTGTTGATGTAATCAGAAAATTGAAGTCTTCATTATAAATCATATCAAATTATAAATCAATTTTACTACATTTGTTGTGTGATGTGTCTTTTATGATTTATGTTGATGACATGTTTAATTGATGTACTTAGTAGCTTAATGTGAATGATGAACTTGGGTTAAGTTTTGAAGTGAAATTGTTTAAAGTGCTACCACACTGATTCACCCCCCCCTCTCAGTGTGCCATTGTGTCCAACAATTGGTATCATAGCATGCCTTCACCATGAGCCTAGCAAGCTTGAAGGAGATTCGTGGACACACAATGGAAGGACAAGCAGAGTTATCAAATGAAGAGGTTCCAGTATTTGACGTGATAGATTACTTTGGATGGAGAAGTAAGATGAAAGTGTATCTGAAGAAGTTTGGTTTTTGGGAGATTGTGATCAATCCACCCAATCCATCCAACAAGAAGATCAAGACAACTGCACAACAGGATGCCAAGAAGGACAACACCATTGCCTTCAAATTTTTGGTGGATGGACTCTCAAGCTCAGTCAAAGAGAGTGTAGGAGAACACACTTCAACCAAAGACCTATGGTTTAAGCTGGAAAGTGGGTACCAAAGAAGAAACCAAGACACAGAGAAGGAAACGGAAGTCAAGCCCATTGAAGATGTGAAACAAGAAGTGCAAGAATCAAACATCATGGAAGGTTCGGATTCTTCAAATTGTAGTAGCTCTGAATGTGATGATGTTGAAATTCTACTTACAGAAGATGATAAGGAAGACTTGTTGAAATACAGTCATGCATTTGCATGTACCCTAATGGATATTGATCTCAAATACAATCTGAGGCTCAAGAAGAAAATTTTGAGATCCTTCAAGAAATACCAAAAGGTGACAATGGCATTGCTCAAGAAACTGAAACACAAGAGCAAAGATTTACAAGATGAGTAAAAAGGAAAAGAAGATGAAATTGGAAGATTAAACGCCAAACTGATCGGTCAAGGAAAGCCTAGTGAAGATTCAAAAAATCTTGAAGAAACAAGAAGGGCCAATATTGATTTGAAGACTCGGCTAGAGGAAGCCAAAAGAATAAAAGAAGTCTTGAAGAATCAGTTGGAAGAAAAAGAGAAGACAAGCCAGAAGCTTGAGATGGAAGTAGTTGGTCTCAGAAAGAAGGACAAGAAATATGATTCCTATGTCAAGTTCAACAACAGTTCAGTCATCTTGCATGAGATCTTGGATTGTCAAAGATCTCCATTTGACAAATCTAGTCTTGGCTACAACAAGGAAGAAGAAAAATCTGAGGTTGGCACATGATCTCCTAAGACTCATGAAGCAAGCCCTTCAATGTCCAAGAATGGAAGCAAAGCTCCTCATCAAGAACCTACACAACATAAAGAAGACTTCAAAAGATCAGAAAGACGTCAAGAAGTTGGTCCCACTCCTCAAAGCATATTCATAAGAGAAACAACTTCAAGATGAAATCAAACACTCAGGTATGAAGATGGTTTTAATGGTTATTGCTATTCATGTAATAATTTTGGTCACAAGGCTATGAATTGTAGATTCTATGAAAGAAGAAGTGTTGGAAGCCCCAACAACACAGTTATATAATGGGCATGCAAACATGTTGGTCACATTGTTGCACATTGACGTACTATGAGATGTTATAGTTGCAGTGGCTTTGGTCATAAAGCCCGAGATTATGCAAGTCCAAGAAAACAATCTATGATGAGTCCCTCATACACATCAGCTAGAAGAGCCAATGAACCAAGGAAGACAAATAATGATGAAGGAGAAAATGCTAAGACAAGTGCCAAGAAACAGGTATGGGTGAAGAAGATTGAACAATTGCACCTAGGAGAGGTTAATCAGTGTAAAAAAGATGGATGCCATGTGGCAAGCCAAACTTGAGGTCTTTCAAATACCTTAGCACATTTTGAGTTCACTGAGATGGGAGGATGGACTCAAAGGCAAGAAAATGAAGGTGATATGTTTGGAAGAAGTCAAGTCATAGCATAAGGTTACACTACCATCAATTTGTAGTAGTAACAAAGGGGCACTCAGAAGTTATTTGGAGACAGCTAAGTTTGCACAGTCCACCATTTTCAAGCCATCCAAAGACAGTAACAGTGGTTGAAGGAATCCAAGTACTGTAAATGGATTGATAAGTTGTTGCAATAGTTAACAATTGACTGAAATATTAGTAACAAAACTCTTGAAGGAAAATAAGATCATTCTTATGGAAGCCCAAGCTTGTTCATTCTTCAAATTATGACTGAAGAAAACATAAGAGACAAGCAAGAGAAGCATTCTATCTCTGAGATCGTGGATGCAGCTGCAAATCTATGAAGTGATCATCAAGCACTGAAGTTTGTGATGTTTGAAGCTTCAAAATTCAGGTAGCCTACATATACATCAAGTTTCAAGTATCCAAAGATCCATTTTGAGGATTGTTGAAGGCATTTTTAAGAAGCAAGCTACAACACTGATCATGTACATAAAGATTCAAATGAAAAAGCTCTGATTTATGGCATAATACTAGAGACAAATTGAAGGCTTCCTTATAAGCACCAATCTCAGCTCAGAGATCAAGTAAATATTTTACTGAGTGAAAAGAAGTTGACAGAGGAGAGTGGCAGCATGTTTTTCAAGTGATTTATTTTCAGGGTCACAGTATGCAAAGGATGATGGAACGAGGCATAGCAGCAAGTAAAAATTTTGTCAAGTTCTGAATTTTGGAAAGTAAAAAATAGATGCAGCATACACAGGGTTTAAAAGGCAGTCAAGTTTTGAAAAATATCATGAAGTTGTTCAAAGTGCAAGGCAAGGATGAAGTTCAAAAAAAGGGGGGAGATAACCAAAGCTCTCGGGACTGTTTTAAGGTCTGTTGAAGGGTACGAATCTTAAGCAAAAGACAATCGAAGTCCGATCTCTGCCATCCAAATCACTTTGGCATCCGAACTACTGATCTCTATATACATTTTGTGAAGACTTCGAAAGTCATCCAGACTGGTTTGTTTGACATAATTGAAGGCTAAGTTTGGATCCAGCTACAAGCATAAGCATGCACAGCAAGACAACATTGGAATATCCCTTGCAATAGACATACAATGGCAATTTGATATGCACATAAAGTTTGGGCACTCTCCATAGTTGTGACATCATTTTGGGATGATCAGATTGAGTTGATGTGAAATGGAAGACAGATATGCACATTGATAGGGGGAGCGGTAGGGTTAGTTTTTGTCATCAAAGATAAAGCAACATGGTGATGTTTGGAAAATTTTCCTTAATGCATGCTTACCTTTTATGAATTTACTAGTTGATGGTTGATGCATTCCAAGGACTAATAAAAAAATTTCAAGCCACACTCCTTTTGTACAATAAGACTAAGCAAATGAAGGAGTACATTTGAAAAGGGGAGCAAACACTTCAGCTTGATCTCAGCATTCAAGAGTCCAATTTTTGGGCATTGTGAAGTCTTTGATGGATAAGTGTTTGGCCCTTTGTCATTAATTTCAAAGGGGGGGAGTAATTGAAGAGGGTTGCCATCAATGACAAAGGGGGAGTTTGTTGAGCATGGTTGTCATTGATGACAAGCCATTAATGACAAAGAAGTAATTAAGGTTGTTGACATGATAGTTTGGGCATTGGAACACTAGGTGGCCCAAAGGGTCCAAATGACCAAATGACCCATTCTGTGGTCATTTGTGGCTTAATGGGATCATGAATCCCACACACATGATAGCTTGATGGTCCATGCTACCACTTGATGACAATGGGATGATGTGCTTGAAGACAATGATGTATGGAACCTTTGATGACATGAAAGAGCACTCACTTTGTCATGGATGCACAATGTTGACATGGAGCTCTTGAAAGATGACATGGTCATAGTATATGATGCTCTTGCTTTGGTGGCTTGATATGAAAATTAAATAACTCATGAAGATCATGAATATTTTGTCGTTGAAGAAATCCTTGAAACTCTTGAAGCATATGATGATGATGCCCTCACACTCTTGCATATGTAGTTGAGATAATGATGACCGTGTTGAAGATGCAGCATTGAAGAAGTGCCTGGATTCACAAGGTGGTCCTTGATCCCACAAGCTTCATGAAGCTCATACTTGATGACCTGTGAGAAGTCCTTGACTTGATGATGAGTTTTTGAAGGATAAAAAAGGTTCATATGGTAACAAACACATATCCCTTGAATGTTGCAAGAAGAAAAATCCCATACACTGTATGATCAAACACTTGAAGATAAAGTCGACCTGCTAATGGAATTTAATATTAAATTGATCAAGTCGGCCCAACCTAAATATTGAAAATAAAAGTTATATTTAATTTATGTGAGGTCGGCTCAAATATTGGTTAATTTATAATTTAATGTTTATTCATAAGTTAGGTCGGCCAGCCCTTAAAAACACCCTCAACGACCTATATAAATTGCACCTTGTTCATTTCAAATGAGTGTGAAATACAACTCTGAATTTCAGATTAGCTTTGATTTTTTTTTGGATCGGCTCTGTGGAAACTCGGGTGTTCCCAAGGCAGCGAAATTGCAATCCTATGGAGCAGACCGAAGTGTGATGACTTAAGCTCTGATTATTTTGGACTTCACTGAGGAATTTCGGGTGTGTTTGAGGTCTGAGGGAGTCACGGAGTTTGATCAGCTCTGAATTTGGGTGAATGTATGCCAGCACTTGTGGAGGACTGATTTCAGTGGTCAAATTTCTGAGGCAGCCGCAGAATACTAAGGCAACAGTAAGGCAATTCGGTGGTTAGACAGGGTTTAAGAAGTGCACAAAAGGAGCCACAGTGAAGTGAAGAAACTTTCTACAAATAGCCTCAAAAAATCTATGTCTAAATTTTTACACAGACTTTTTGCTATTGTTTTGGTCTGATATAACTCATCACAATGAAGGCATCCTAAATATGTTTGAAGAAGCTCTAAGTTGGGGTTCCCAAAGTGCAAATTGTCTATCTCGTATAGAAGACAATCAAGGCCTTTTTTACAAGTTCTGAGTTTACTAATAGATGAAGTACCCACAGACATCCAAAGATAGTTAAGAGATCCGAAGACAGTTGAGGATACAAATGGTCAGACATCTCAGATCTCAGAAATCCTAGGACAAGTCATTTGTATAAACAGGATCTCTCTCAAACTGGTGAAGGAACTGCAAAGTCCTTTTGGTCTACTCTAACTTTAGTGATAGCCTTCACATAGAAAGCAAGTTGATTGAATTGATGACATGAGCAGTATTGATGTTTTGGCATACTAGAATACTTGTTTGTGACAGCAGTGACAAGATGATGACTTGGATGTGTTGACAGATGAGTAGAATTATATTGAACAAACACCAGATAGTGACTGCAGTTGACCATGAATGACATGCCAGTAATATTGAGTGGCAGAAGTATGTAGTAGCAAGCTAGTCTTGCTTATGAGGTTTGGACACCTCACCACTTCTTGGTTGGTGCTAAGAAAACCAGGTTGGGCCTTGGAATAGGAGTTGGTGCTCTTTGGTCAGATGGTGCTGATGTAATCGGAAGATTGAAGTCTTCATTATAAATCATATCAAATTATAAATCAAGTTTACTACATTTGTTGTGTGATGTGTCTCTTATGATTTATGTCGATGACATGTTTAATTGATGTACTTAGTAGCTTAATGTGAATGATGAACTTGGGTTAAGTTTTGAAGTGAAATTGTTTAAAGTGCTACCACATTGATTCACCCCTCCCCTCTCAGTGTGCCATTTTATCCAACACATTAGTGCAAGGATCTAAAAAACCATTATAACATTGATGGTCACACTGAAGACAAGTGTTGGAATCTACATCCACAGCTGAACCCTATGAACCGCAAGAAGGATGCTAAAAAGAACAACCTTCTAGCCATGAATTCAAGCAAAGAGGTAGAAAGCAACTCAGATGTGGATGAGAAGATTGTCTGCACTTCAGTGCAAAAGGAGGTGAATCTAAGTATCCTTCATCACAACAAATATGAAAAGGAGATGACAAAACTCTTCCATATTGAAATCCAGATCAAAAAGACCAAGGTTGATGCTCTATTCAATTTTGGTTCACGAGTCAATCTCATAGTAGAAGATCTGGTAAGTAATCTTGGGTTGGAAGTACATGATCACACTAGCCCCTATCCATTGGGATGGATAAATAAAGATACAGAACTTAGAGTCACAAAACATTTCAAGGTTAAGTTTGCCATAACAACATATTATATTGATGTAGTGGAGGTAGACGTAGTAAACAAGTTACACAACTTGACGAGAACTTTATACTCCAACGAGAACTCTAGCCATAAAAACTCACATTTTTCCATTAAAAACACCAAAAAACAACCCCGAATCAAAAAGTGGTGTTGCTGGTAGCACCATTTTTTTTGTGGTTAAAAATATAGACATGGACCAAAACAACCATTATTGTTGTTTACAAAAACCTTAAAATCAAGCCCTTAATTGAAAACTAACGTTACCTGTTGTACACTTTTTCAAAAAATGGCATTATTATATCATTGTATCATAATTAAAATTGTATTTATTAATTATCTTAGTAACACTATATAAAATTAGCACCGAGTTAAACACAAATTATTCAAGAAATTCTATCATCTCTCTTTCTATATAAAATAAACAAATTTATGACATGATTCATAATAAAACCATATATTAAACCATAAAAGGTAGACGTCATGATATTTGGGCATACATGGGAATAAACCAAATATACTATAAAATGAAAAATACAAAGAATGAAAACTCTAGCCATAAAAAATAATATTTTTGCATCAAAAACACTAAGAAACAACCCCAAAACGAGCCATGTCCAGTATCATTGCAATCCAAACCCTAAATCAACCCCAGATTGAAAATTGGACATCCTAGAATTAAATAAAAAAATTCAAAAATGCAAAGTTCATAAAAAAAATAAAAAAAACCAAATTAAAAATTATTTCAAAAATTATTTATAACTAAAAAAATGTATAAACAAAAAAATTAAAAATAAAATAAAATGAAAATGAAACAAAAATTTCAATTTTTTTTAAAAAATACAAATTTAACAAAAAAAAAAAGAGCATTTAAAAAAATAAAAAACACGGAACAAATTTAACAATTTTTTTTTAAAAAGATCAATTTTTTAAAAAAATGGAAAAATATCTTGAAATAGCCAATTATTTTAAAAAATTGAAAATAAAATCTAAAAATACAAATTTTAAAACCAACTTAAAAAAATTTAAAAAGTTCAAATTTAAAAAAATAAAAAATAAAAAATAAAATGGTTTAATTATAAATAAATAAAAAACTAACCTAACCTCCCCTACCCCCCCTTCGTCCCCCTTCCTCCCTTCCCCACCTCCCCTCACACCGCCTCCCTCCCCCCCCACGTTCGCTCCTTGCTCCACCCACCCATCGCCCCTTCGCAACAGCGCGATTCTTCTGCCCGCGAAGGTGGTTGCATGGGCAGCTGGTGGGGCGTGGGAAGGGGGAGGGGAAGGGGGGAAGAGAGGGGTAGGCACGAGGAGGGGAGGGGAGGGAAATAAAACATTTTATTTTATTTTTTCTTATTTTTTTTGTAATTTTAAATTTTTGTAATTTTTTTTAATTCAAAATTTGAATTTGTTATAAAAAAAAATTAAAAAAATTATAAATGTTTTTTTTTTTAATTTGGATTTTAAATTTTGTTATAAATTTTTTAATTTTATTAAAATTTTCTATTTTTAAAAATAATTATTAAAATTTCCTAATTTTTTTTCAATTTTGTTTTTAAGGTTTTTTATTTTGTTTTATTTTTTTTTTTGTGTTTTTTTAAATTACATAATCAAAATAGGTTAAAATATATTTTTTTTAATCTTTAAAATTTTAAATTACATAATCAAAATAGGTTAAAATACATTAAAATGTCTTTATATTCTAATTCTTTTACAAATTTGCCCATATAAATTACTTATTTAAGATAAAAGTTCCAAAAAAAAACTTCAAAATATACATATGTTTTTCATTTCTATCTAGCTTTTAAAATTTTGAAAACATATATATATTTTCATTATAACTAACTACTAAATGTATAATTTTTTGTAAAAGTTGATCAAGATGGGAAATCTTTTATCATCAACACACACAAGGGTAAATATAAGATGTCACTAGTAAGTGCCAACCAAGCGAAAAAAGATGATTAGTTCGAGTAGAAAGTTTGTGTTGTTTTTCGTAAGACATAATCAACAAGAAAGTGAATCAATAAAAGCGAAGGCAACTCTAGAGGGATGTATCAAAAAGCAGAAACTCCAGTTGAAGAAAATATTACATGCATACAAAGAAGTGTTTTAGGAGCCTAAAGGGCTACCTCCTAAGAGGAAAGTGGACCACGAGATACAGTTGCTACCAATTCTCCATTGCCAAACATCGAACTATACAGACACTCTGTTCTCGAACCAGAAGTGAAGAAGCAATTGCAGCAATTGGTAGAGTGGGGAGTAATCCGACCAAGCACCTCACCTTGTGGATCACCTATTATCACAGTATCCAAAAAAGATGGGACTTGGAAGATGTGTATTGACTATAGAGTTATGAACAAATTCACCCTCGAGAATCAATACTCTATTCCCATGATTGATGAATTGCTAGTTCAATTACAACATGCCAAGTACATTACCAAGTTGGATCTCAAGTCGGGATGCCACTAAGCACAAGTGAAAGAAGAGTGCACCCGGAAGACCACCTTCAAAACTAGGCAAGGTCTATATGACTGGTTAGTAATGTCTTTTGGTTTGTCTACTACACCAACTACATTTACATGTTTGATGAATGATGTATTGCGCCTTTTTATAGAATAATTTGTGATAGTGTATTTAGATGATATATTCGTTTATAGTGTTACCTAGGAAGAGCATATCTCACATCTCAAGCAAGTGTTGGAAACCTTGAAAAAACATCAACTCTTGGCAAACCTTAAGAGATGTGAATTTTCCCAGCAATTTTTGGTGTATTTAGGGTGTGTGATTGGTGGAGGAGAACTTAAGATTGATCCTACAAAGATGGAGACCATCACTAAGTGGGCTACTCCTACAAATGTCACTGAAGCTAAGATCTTTATGGGAGCATCACAATACTTTAGGAAGTAAATAGCTTCTTTTATGATTGTGGTTGCACCTCTCCATTACTTGTTCCTACGAGACCATGGGAGACCATCTCCATGGATTTTGTGGGTGATCTTCCAACACCAGGAAGGTACATGACTATTTATTTGTGGTAGTTGACAGAATCAGCAAGATGTGCATTCTTATTCCTTGTAAAAAGACCATCAAAGGACAAGAAGCTGCAAACATGTTCTTTGAACAAGTATGGATGCACTTTGGAATAGCAAGGCGTCATCTTAGACAGGGATACTTGATTTCTCAGGGCATTTTGGGGTACACTTTGGAATAGATGGACACTAAGTTGAAGAGATCTACAACATTCCACCCACAAACATGTGTAGACAAAAATAGTGAACAAAACTTTGGTGCAATTTTTGAGGGGTTGCAGTCAGAAACATCCAAAGATGGGATGAAAATCTGATCTACATCTAGCACTCATATATCAAAGCAGTCCACACTTCCAATGGAAAGTTGCCCTTTGAAACTTGTTATGCATATCCGTCGCCTTTGCCTCTAGATGTTGTTTATGGATAGCAAGGGGGAGTGAGGGAAGACACCACTAGTGAAGCATTAAGAGCTGAAAATTTCATTGATGAAACTCGACAAATCCATTTGCAAGTACAAGAAACATTGAACAAGTCATAAGAAAAGTACAAGGCATGGCATGATCAACATAGAGTTGAGAAAACATTCAAGCATGGTTGCACTTGAATAAGAAAATATTACAAGGTCTTCGTAAGAAGATCAAGGCACTTCGGTATAGTCCTTTTAATGTGTTGGAGTCCTTTTAATGTGTTGGAGAAGGTAGGAGATGATGCCTACAAACTCAGACTTACCCCATATATGGACAGTGACTCAATAGTGAATGTGGAAAATATGAAACTCTATGAACCTTCTATGTTGGACTATGAACTTAAGTAGGCCTTACCTTTTGTAGAGGACTTGGCACCAGAGGCTTAGGCAAAGTTAGCAAAAGAAAATTTTGTAGAAGAAGCCTATAACAACAGGGCAAGAATAGTATGAATTCTAGCAAGTGGGGTTCAAAGCACAACTTTCAAGAGAGGCTACCTGGTGTAGGAGAAGGTAAAGGAAAATTTTCCTCACCTCATTCAATAAAAGCTTTTGGGGACCAAAAGCCTCCCTAATGAAGAGGTGTGATTTGAAATGGATCAATATATAATTTGTCATCTATTTTAGTGGTTTCAGGGTCGAAAGCTTAGGTGAATTCGCTTGTAGGGCCCACTTCAAGAGTAGGCCTCACTTTACAAAATTGGAGTCCATAACCTTTCAGGGCTTGTTTGTGGGTCTAAACAATGTCTTACAAGGTCAAAAGTCCATTGTCGGTGCAATGCCCCTTGATGCGATTCTATACTCCGAGGCCTTTCCAACAATCTAATAATCACCTCAAATGGGGTTAGTATGAGGAAGTTAGGCCTCCCGCATGTTGACCTATCCAATTGTCCACCATGGTACCGAGTAGATTCCACATAAGCTCTCATTTCTCACACATGTGGAGCTAGTCACATGTAGACTTTCAAGAACATTCTATGAGATCCAAAAACCTAACCCTAATCGATAGTTGGGACATACAAAAACCCTAAGCATAACCCTAGACGACTATAGAGCTATATTAAATATCGGGTCATTAAGAAAAGAAGAGGTTCCATTCTTTTTATGATGCGTTGTTCCATAGTTGAGCAATAACATGGGAGTGGATAGCAAAACTTTAACATAGGAAGTAGGGAATCTTGCATTAGCCATTCTAACCGTAGAGTCATAGGCAACTCCATAGATAGTACCATTTTCTTGGTATTTGCACTATATATTTGGAGAAGAAAAGAGCAAAGCATAGTCCTCACTTATGGCTGGGTTTTTCCATTAGTGTGTTTTCCCAAGATATATCTTGTACTGATTGTGTAGTTGTATATTTCACTCTAATTATCTCTTTCAGATCTATTTTATTTTGTAAATAAATTAACACAATGAACTAATTTGTAAGATATGTTGTGAAGAACTATTCCAATAGAATATCCACAACAGTTTATAAAGTAGAATTAATAAATGACACTGAGAAGAAATAAATAAATATTAAAAATTCCATTTAATTAAACCTTCGTATGTTTTCCATAATTATTTACATATGCTTAGTTCATTCTTTAGATATTTAGATATGCTTAGTTCATTCTTTAACTAATCTTAACCTTTATATGTTTTCTATCCATTTAATTAATCTTTCAAATGTTTTCCATAATTATTTACATATGCTTAGTTCATTCTTTTTCTATCCATTTAATTAATACTTCAAATGTTTTCCATAATTATTTACATATACTTAGTTCATTCTTTAACTAATCTTTATATGTTTTCTATAATTATTTAGATATGTTTAATTCACTTTTTCACTATATATGATATACGCGTGACAAAGATTAGTTTTTGGAAACCTGCAGGTTATTTTATGACACATTCCGACCACTCTTCATGTTGATGGAGGAATGTTAAGCCAGCTATTTAAGTTGGCAAAAACAAGCATCTCTTCTTGACGATGGAGAAATGTTAACCAGATTATTTAAGTTTATACAAATATTTGGTAATTATTGAATGACAAAAATTGGTAATTATTGAATCACATTCATAAGAAATAGGTAAGTTTTAACTATACATTTATTAATTTTTGAAAAAATATATTTTATAATATTTAATCATAATTTATTAATTTTTGAAAATATATATTTTATAATATTTAATCATAATTTAAGCCAACTATTTAAGCTTATAAAAAAATCTCTCTTCATGATGATGGAGAAATGTTAACCAGATTATTTAAGTTTATAAAAAAATTCATGAAGAAATGTTAACCAGATTATTTAGGTTTATAAAAATATCTCTCTTCATGATGATGGAGAAATGTTAACCAAATTATTTAAGTTTATAAAAAAATTCATGAAGAAATGTTAACCAGATTATTTAGGTTTATAAAAATATTTGATAATTATTGAATGACAAAAATTGGTAATTATTGAATGACATTCATAGGAAATAGGTAAGTTTTAACTATACATTTATTAATTTTTGAAAAGATATATTTTATAATATTTAATCATAATTTATCTTTATTTTTTCCATAACTATCAAAATCCACACTTCCTCTAAAAAAAATTATAATATTTAATCATAATTCATCTTTCTTTTTTCCATATATCAAAATACACACTTCCTCTATGCATGAATGCGGTAAAACTATAGCTATCAAAATCCACACTTCCTCTCAAAACAAAATTATAATATTTAATCATAATTCATCTTTCTTTTTTCCATATATCAAAATACACACTTCCTCTATGCATGAATGCGGTAAAACTATAACCATGTATAGTATTTTGGTTCATGTATAGAACTAAATCCTAATGGATTCCTAATATTATACTTCTTCTTTCTAACCTCAATAATGATGGAAAAAAGTGGATACTAAGGATATTGGTATCTTAGGTATACTATAGGAGGTTGAAACCATTTTTTTAGGTTCTAGAGTAAGACCTAAAACTACTTCTTATTAGCTAAGAGCTGATTGTCCTCGAACGTAAGGAAACAAGTTAACGATCCAAGACCCAAAGGTATTTCATAGGATTGGAACTCTAGCCCCTTAGAAAGCACCAAGAAGTTATTTCAAGTGGCATAGTTTTCTTTGAATAGTTGGTTATGAATCAATTTGCACTTGCAAATAGCAACCAATGATGGTTTTCACTACCAATTTGACAATTATGTTTAAATAGGTTTTACATCTTCAATAAAGAAAAAATAATATATATATAATTGAAGAAAAAAAAATTTATATATATATATATAATTGAAGAAAAAAAAATTTATATATATATATATATAATTGAAGAAAAAATAATATATATATATATATAAGGATCCACAATGAGACCAACTAAACTTATGGAAAGCAAAAACTAAAACACCATGTTCCTTGATGATAAAGTCACATATCTCACCTATTGGTTTGTGTGGATCCACAATGAGACCAAGTAAACTTGTGGAAAGCAAAAACTAAAACATCATTCTCCTTTATGATAAAGTCTAACATATCTCACCTACTGGTTTGTGTCGATCCACAATGAGACCAAGTAAACTTAGGGAAAGCAAAAACTAAAACATCATTTTCCTTGATGATAAAGTCTGAGATAATTGATGATTGACATTATGCAATTCATTTATCTCACCTATTGGTTTGTGTCGATCCACAATGAGACCAAGTAAACTTAGGGAAAGCAAAAACTAAAACATCATTTTCCTTGATGATAAAGTCTGAGATAATGATGATTGACATTATGCAATTCATTTTGCTAGTTCCAATTCTGGTTCTTCACGTCTGTCTATGCACATACTATTCATGAGCATTACAAATCTATACACATACTATTCATGATCATAAGAAACTGGTTATTAGTTAATAACTTAAGTTGAGTGAAAGAAAAAACAAATATTCTTACTTATATAGGTATTCAGGAGATGATCCTGCTTGCTTACATAGTTATCAAGATTTACGGTAAGGCAGAAAGAGACTTTATTGAAAGCAATAACAACAAAACTTCCATGCATTCTAATATAGCTATTCATGTAGTTTTATGACATTTCTAAAGAAGATCGACACCTCTCCAATCATCCTTCTCATTGCTTCGTCTCCCACTGCTTCCCATAGAATCAATCTTCAATACAAACTTCCAAGGTTAGATTTAAAAAAATTGAAGAACTTTACAAAATTCACTATGTTGTCAAACTCTTCAACAATCTTCAATACAAACTTCCCAAGTCGGATTCAAAAATTTGAGAATCTCTTCAAATCTCACTTTGATGGCATTCTCATAATTTGGTCCAACCAAAAACCCCCGACGGTGGCAACAAAAATGTCGGTGTCTTTGCAACCCTTCATCATTTGCCATCTGACGTGCCCCTCTTGCACCAAATTCAATAGGGCAGAAGAAATGTAAATTTTATGAACGCTCTCCCAGTTTAGATTTCGCTATTAAAAGACAAGTTTAGAATGATAATAAAAAAATGAATGATACGAAAGATCATATTCTCTGTCGTAAACAGGAGCTCTACCAATAATCGATAACCACTAGAATGGCAGCTCTAACAATAAATAAGCAGCTATATTAATATTTGTAAAAAAAAATGCATAATGGAAAGGTAATCCTAATAAAAAATGCATTATTCTCTCACGCACTAAGATTGCCACCCTTTACCCATCCTAAGTTCATCATCCATGAATTTATGAATTTACGGGGGAGGAAAGAAACTAAAAAGGCGTTGATGAAAAATTCAAATGAAACGAAAAACGATACCCTAAAAGAAAAAATTGTAAAGGCATTGATGAAACAATAAACGATAGCCTAGAAGAAACTGTAAAGGCGTTGATGAAACAAAAAAATGAAACCCTACTCAATGATAGGAGGTGGCCACTCCAAAGAATGTATAAGCTTCAACATCGTTGCATTGGACTTAAAGTTGAATACCTTCTCTGCTCTAACTCGAATATTTTTCTCCGTAAATGCCTTCTTGAATTTCAAGTGGGGATATTGCAATGGGCTCTTTTAAAATTCACTATTATTCAATGGCCTTCAAACTGCTGCTGTAATGAATACTTACTCTGCTCTGTCTCCAATTCCCTGCTCGTGACTCCACCAAAATCAAATTCGATGCCAATCCGTAAAATTGCACCAAAGTATCTCCCCTCAAGACTAGTGAGTCACAGTATGTATCAGCTCTCCCTTCAAATCCCTGCGATTCTGCTTGCAAGAAAAACCAATCGTTACCAAGAATTGATTATACTAACCTCTGTCACTACTTACTTGCCAAACTGTTCGAGCTTCTTAATCTTCTTGTACATGCTATTAGCACGCACATGTGAAGTGTGTGGTGTGACTACATGGTGCTATATCGTGTCTACATGTCTCCCTCTGATTCGTTGCCATCTCAACGAGTGGGCCATAGTCCACACATCCTGCAAGGTTGTCATTTACCCACTTTGGAGGAGAATGGGTAGGGACCCACTTTGGAGGAGATTTAGCAATAAAAATATATTTTGTGCTCAATGAATACAAGGCTCAAGGAAGCGAAGAAAGGTCCACTTTAGCTTACCATGTTCAGAGCATGACTTTTGTAAGACCCTATGCAAGAGATCCCACTATGGTCGCAGAAGAAAAGAAGCACAATAACGTAGTTTAGCGAGCAAAACAGGTTGTCGACTACTACCAACCTAACAACAAAGATGATATAATGTTTTGCCCTAATGGGAGCCACCAAAGAATGGTATCCAAGCTAAACTAGCAATCAAGTGATCCGGTGAACACCATCAACCATGGGCAGTTGTAGAACGAAAAAGAAATTGTGGAAAGAAAAGACTCCTTTACATTTCTATTGCTGGTACCTAAACTTTGGAAAATAAAATTTATGTTTCAAGTTCACTTTTGTCCTAGGCGCAAAAGGTTCGGTGAAAACAAAATGAGATGCAAATTGAAAGAAAGTCCTTCAAGCAAAATGTTGATCGAACGATGAGTTTCCAATGTCGTCAAGGGGCGAGATGTGAAGAGATTAGCTAGTACCCCATGGGGCCTTGGTTGGAGGTGGTAGGAGAGTAGATACAATACAGCAAACAGCCAGTGAGATTGACCGATCTCAGATCTGTAGTCAAATCCTCTATGCTCAAAGCGTAAGGGACATTTAAAGAAAAAATTGATTGCCCATTTGTAGGACTTTTTCCTTGGTGACAAAAGCGCTGCTGATAGCAAAGCAAGATGCAAACTGAAAATGAAATCACTCAAGCAAATTGAGTTATTGTGCTCATATGCCCTTTTAAACGGAAGGGGTTTAACTAGTGTTGCTCACGAGGCCTTGGTGGGAGGTGATAGGAGAGTGGGTTTCCTACACTCAAAGTTCCTCGACAGGCAACAAAACAGAGCAGGGTCAACTGATGGGAGGTGGTCAGAGAGCGGGTTTCCACTCTTAAAGCTCCTTGACTGGCAACAAAACACAGTAGGGTCTTGTGATGCGTAGCAATTAAGCTATAAGCAAGAGTAATATAGAAAACAAAAGGAAAAATGTCGAGTGAAGGAAATGGGTATATAAGGCGAAGCGAGAGGGTTGCAAATAGGGTTCAAGAAGTCACGGGTTAATGTAGCAAAGTGCCATTAATCATAGCCTTGGTGGATAAATGTCGAATCCAATGGAAGCCAATGGAAACCAAGGGCCTCTCTATATAATGAACACCAAACAGAACAGAGAGTAGCGAATGAACGGCAGCAAGAGAATGGACTTGCTCCCTCAGTGGAGAGGGCTAAATGAACATTAGGTAATGATTTTGATCAATTGCATTGAAAATTTAATAAAGCGATCAGTCAATAATCCTAACTGGAAGTGAGGAGTGTACATATAGATTTAAGTGCCATATGGATAGTATGCGAAGTGACCCCTCGCTTCTCTAACTGACATCTCACTATAGGCATTGAATCAATCACAAACTGGCAATTTTATGTGACCACCGCACGAGGATTATTTTCCTTTTCTTTTTTCTGATCGTTTTCTCGTACCTTTTATACACCATGTAGACTCTTGCCCACAACCATGAGTGGGCAGGTTGGAACCATGTAAATTCTTGCCCACAACTATGAATGGCCTGCATTATACACCATGTATTCCTGCCCGGAACTGAGACATGAATGGGGCAGGTTGCAACCATGGATGGCAACCATGAATGGACTGCATTTATACACCATGTATTCCTGCCCGGAACTGAGACATGAATGGGGCAGATCGGAACAATGGATTGCATGTTCACTCTCGCCCGGAACCATGGATGCCATGTATGGCCTGCCTGCATCATACACCATGTATTCGTGCCCAGAACCGACTCATGAATGGGGCAGGTTGGAACCAAGGATGGCCATCCATGGTTATCCATGGTTCCGGGCGATGCCTAACTAATAACTATGACTGCAAACTGAGATAAGACATCAATGCATTATCTCTCACCAGTGTTAGGCATCTCCATGGTTCCAACCTGCCCCATTCATGAGTCGGTTCTGGACAGGAATACATGGTGTATGATGCATGCAGGCCATACATGGCATCTATGGTTCCAGGCGAGAGTCAACATGCCATCCATGGTTCCAACCTGCCCCATTCATGTCTCAGTTCCGGGCAGGAATACATGGTGTATAATGCAGTCCATTCAACCATGGCTCCAACCTGTTCGAGCAGGTAGGAACCATGTAGACTCTTTCCCAGAACCGTGAAGGGACGAGTTGGAACCATGAATGGCCTGCATTATACACCATGTCATACTGCCTGGAACAGAATCATGAATGGGGCGGGTTGGAACCATGTAGATTCCTGCCCAGAACCGTGAAGGGAAGAGTCGTAACCATGAATGGCCATCATTATACACCATCTATTCCTTCCCGGAACCATGAATGAGCAGGTTGGAACCATGGTCTGCTCTCTTCATGATTCAGTTCCGGGCATGAGTTTGAATGGCTCTTGACATTTTCCATCGTAGTGTCACTGTAAGTAACAATCGGAGTTCCATGTGTACAATAAAATCGGGCAGAATTCGTGCATACGCAGGTTAAATTCACAGTATAGAGGAAATCGAAGGGCAGTCGTGCAAAAGGCAAATTCTGGCAATACCGAAGGGAGTTTTAGGCAAATAGGTCACAAAGGTGAGAGATGCCTAACTAATAACACTGACTGCAAACTGAGATAAGACATCCACTGGGCCAAAAAAAACCGAGGTTGAAAGGGGTCAGGAATTTTTTAAGTAAAGTATCAGGCCTGGGCAGACTAATCTGTAAGGATAAGTTTCACGTAGGAAGGCCAAAGTGGACAATCGCAAGTAGGTGAAGAGGGTGACTTTTGACAGAACCATCATCCAGCGATCATAGGGCACCAGAAGAATCCAGTGCGCTAGTGCAAATTTTGCTTGCAACAAGGTCCAGTTGGATGCTATGTTTCTAGGCAAAATTATTACAATGTTGCATACGTTCATAGCAAGCTCCTTATAGCCCCTCTCCAAGCCAAAAATAAAAGCTCGAGGCTATATATCATATCCAAGAAACTTCTTGATTTTTGGATTTTAACCTTCCCTTGATCTGTCTGCAAAAGCAATGTATTTGTCTTTTTCTGTATTTCAAGTCAATGTGCACAACCAGAGATTTTGGGTTCAGAAAACCAATGGAGTCAATAGATAGACCTAAGACGACCCTAAATTCGTAATTGCAAGTACATTATCATTTAATACAGTGGTGATCCGTGGGTTTTAGGAGGTGATTAGGTGGCACCTACATAGCAAAGTAGTGACAATTCACGATGTGATATATGTGGTTTATTAAATGAATTTATTACGTCCAATTGAGTTGTCCACCTTCGTGTTCGATCCTGCTGACATGGCCTTTTAATCTAATAAGATAGCTAGCATGTAGTGCAATTAGAATGAGGCTAATCTAACGATATAGCTGGCGTGTAGTGCAATTAGAGTGAGACAAATAGGATAATGTAGAGAGTGAGATGACATGGGAAGTGTGAAAATTCCAAACCCTCGGCGACTGTTGTCATTGTGTTCTCAATTAAACAAATCTTTTATTTAATTGCAAAAATATAATTTCTTCACATATTAACAATCACACAATATAGCTGGATTATAAATAGCAGAAACATAAAACAATTATGCACATAGGGAATTTCTCCTTCAAATCAGTTTATCATTCATCGTTTATCATTCATCTAATCAAAGCTTACAAGGCAACCTCCAGCAACCTGAAGGAAACGAAATCACCCCAACTTGATGTGTATGGCCCGCAGAAGAAAATATGCCTACACAAATACTGAAAAAACTGTTGTATGGCTGTCTGTATGACTGTACAAATTTGTCAGTATGACCGTAAGTACAGCCATGTCCATAAGACTAAGACTGCACGGGTCCATACATATATGTACGGACCTCCTTTCATTGCTTTTTCTCCTCTGGTCGCTGTCTGTCCAACAAACTGTGTCTGAACTCTTTATCTTGACCTGCCATTATACTTGAGCTGAAACCCTAATCTCTCAGTGAGATGTGTGGTTGAGATTAAGATAAATCATCAATGTATAAATACACTTAATTAGACTCAACAGCTAAATATAAGACTTTTCACTTTTTTACTAAAGTGAATTACAAAATAGAATTATTTCGAACCAGTTAATTAGACTCAACAGCTAAATATAAGACTTTTCACTTTTTC
This sequence comes from Larix kaempferi, assembly GCA_027924585.1. NCBI lineage: Eukaryota > Viridiplantae > Streptophyta > Pinopsida > Pinales > Pinaceae > Larix > Larix kaempferi. The sequence goes on along the minus strand of BSBM01000431.1, from coordinate 7,254,488 downwards.
ACTTAGTGAATTACAAAATAAAATTATTAGCACGTTGACACAGGTTCAGCATGTTCAAACTGAACCTGTGTGGAAGTTCCCATCTGAGCTACATTCTTCACCAGGAAGTGCAGGGGGTTCTCAATGAAACGGAAAAACACTGGATGATAAACTGAGACAGCAAATTGGGTGGAAAATTACATCGACAACGAAATGCTAAAACCAGGAACTGAAATTTTATATAGATTGTCTCCTCCACATGGGAGATTGGATACAGAATCAGAAAGAATATTTGTTAGTTTTCGATGAAGCGTACAGGGCGCTAGTAATCAGCCCAGAAAGAAGAATGGTTCAAAAATTGCATGGATTATTGGATCCATACAGCAAAAGACCACGCAAAATCACTGGCACTATATATAGGAATAGTTTGACTACAGACACTAACGCCTGAAGATATAATTGTTAAAAATCAGGTTTTTGAAGGCCAACCAACCACCCAGCAAAAACACTTAGATTTCAGACTTCAGTTGTCACAGCTAAATAACAATTAACAGACATTTAAACAGTGAATCAGCAAGCTGAAATACACACGCTGAGTTAAATAAACAGTGGAAGACAAATAGAACAGCAGACTGTAAATTGTATACACAGTGAATTTTGGTCAAACTAGACCCTGGAAAAACCCACACGGGGAAAACCAGTCCAAGCGCAATTTTATTTAGCAATTTTCAGGCATAAAATCAGAGCTACAGCAACAATAAATTCAGCATTTAATGACTGTACCAAGACCTCAAAATCTGTGCTCAGCAGTACCTCGAAATTTGTGCCTACCAGTACCTCGAAATCCATCCCATGCAGCACCTCGAAATCCATCCCACGCAGCACCTCAAAATCTGTGCCACTGTATGACTGTACGGACTGTATGGACGTATGGATTGTACGGACTGCAGAAAAAAATCTCGAACTGTGTGCCAACCCTCGAAATCTGTGCCCAGCAATTTCTCAAAAAACGTGCCAGCTGAGAAGTATGGCCCATCTGTTTGGCCCAGCAAAAACTTGCAGCAGAGCTGCCTTGGGATTCGAGCCACCTTCTATTTGGGATGAATCCCTCTCCTAGGGAATCGAGCCACCCAAAAGAACTCTAGCTCTCACTCCCAAAAAAAACTCACAAATGCCCAAAATGTTTTCTTGGAAAACTGTGTCTTTGCACATTGCCCTAGGGTTGCTCTTATAAAACATGAAAGTGACTTTCCACCTTCCCAATCCCTCAAAAAAAACTCACAAATGCCCAAAATGCTCACTCTTGGAAAAACTGTGTCTTTGCACATTGCCCTAGGCTTGCTCTTATAACATGAAAGTGACTTTCCACCTTCTCAATCCCTAAATCCAATGGTCACGATCTAATCTTGAGGACAAAGGATGAAAATCATTCCCTCCAAAATAATTCACTTATAATTTTTTAATAAAGTATTTTCACTTTATGAAATATGTGCACTTTTACTTCATAAAGTCACTTTATAAAAATAACTTTATAATGGACTAGGAACATTACATAAAAGTCACTTTATAAAAAGGAGCCACTTTATTACAACTTACAAAAAGTCAAATGCAAGGTCACTACCGCATACAAAACAAAATTATGCGGAGTGCCTTCCGAGCTAAAAAGCTAACACTCCCTCGTAGCGAGGAAGGTACTCATTGCCATCACTATCCGTTGGTCTGGTCCTCAAGTCCATCACACTGTTCACAGTAGGAGCTCCCTCTGAACCTGGAGCCAACGCTACCACCTGCACTGAACTGGAATCTGAAGACATCCTTCTGGCAACAACCCTGAACCCTGAGCTACTAGGAGAATCCATCCTCCAATCTTGAGCATTGGTCCTCTCATACCAGCTGAGCCTCTTGTCGGTACTCTAAAGAGAATCCCTCTCCTCCATCAGAAATCGAGATTGAAACCTTAGGCCCCTGCAGCCTCAAGAGCCTCCTGCTCCTCTTCCGATTATGAATCATACATCATGGGCTGTCCAACAAACTTGTACAGCTCATCAAACCGATCACCAATCAACTATGGTTGGATCATTTCCGCTCCCTCTGAGTATATAAGAACATTTCCCCGAATTGCCCTTTCAGGAAAAATGTACACATGTCCCCTTCGGAACAATGTCGAATACCCAGCATCCTCCAAGGCTGACACAGAGAGCAAGTTCACACTCAACCCTGGAACAAACAGAACTCCATACTACTCAAGGAGTTCATCTTGTCGGATTTGGAATTTGACTCTCCCTAATCCCCGCACGGAACATGTCGTTCCCGCACGTTCACCCTTCACTCTCAACCATCCGGTCAGGATCTGTCTCGGTAATGTTGTGGAGTATATGATACATTCCGATCATGTGACGAGAGGCTCCACTGTCAATGAACCAACTCATGTTCATCGCATATCCATTGTTGTCGGCACTAGATACAAGAGAGAACATAGAGAATTCTTTCTCAAACCTATCCCCAAAATCATCTATCTCAGCAGTTGCAACAACAGCATCTTCCTTCCTTCTTCTTCTTCTTCTTCTTCTTCTCAGGACACTGAGATGCAAAATGACCATATTGGTTGCAAGCAAAGCATCTGACTTTGCTCAAGTCCTTATTGGACTTCTTCTTGCCCTTTGCCGAAAGAGCAACATTTTCTTCAATAGCACCTTCCATCTGTCCACTACTTTGAGATCCTTCTCGGATCTCCTCCCGAGTGAAATCATCCCACAACCTACTCCAATCTGAGAGATGTTCACAACCAACAACACACTTCACAAAGACTTCCCAGTCTTTGGTGAAGCCTCTCAAGGCTATCCTCACCAACTAAGAATCAGAGATGACCTCCCCAACTGCAGCTAACTCATCTTTTACTTGTGTCACTCGGGTAAGATAGGATACCACACCTTCACCCTTGGCCATCTTGGTCCCATGCAGTTTATCTTTGAGTGCCATCTTCCGGTTCTCATTCTTCGCCTCATATAAGTTTTTCAATGTATCCCACATCTCATGAGCTGACTTCTTTTCAGCCAAGTGTGGAATGAGATGGTCCTTGACACCATCCAAAATGACCCTCTGTGCTCTAGCCTCTTTTACGTCATGAATCTCAAGAGCAATAGGTTCAGAAGTTGGAGTAGTTATCACGGTGTTGAAATTAACCCACAATCTGCTCTCTTTAAGCACAGTAGTCATCCTGACTTTCCATTGCAAATAGTTGGAAATGCCATCCAATCGGTCCTCAAATCTGATGCAACCAGCCATCTTTCTCTGCGGTCAAAAGAAAACAAACACAATCTGCCCCAACACCTGCAAAACACTTGCAGATGGATTTTTCCAATACACAAGTTGTAAAAAAACGGCAATACTCTTGCCCAACAACTCAATACACTGCTGCAACAATAAAATACTGTTATCTTCAGAGTCCCAGCTCTGATACCATGTTAAAAATCAGGCTTTTGAAGGCCGACCAACCACTCAGCAAAAACACTAATTTCAGACTTAAGTTGTCACAGCTAAATGACAATTAACAGACATTTAAACAATAAACAGTGAATCAGCAAGCTGAAATACACATGCTGAGATAAATAAACAGCGGAAGACAAATAGAACAGCAGACTGGAAATTGTATGCACAGTGAATTTTGGTCAAACTAGACCTTGGAAAAACCCAAACGGGGAAAACCAATCCAAGAGCAATTTTATTTAGCAATTTTCAGGCATAAAATCAGAGTTACAGCAGCAATAAATTCAGCATTTAATGACTGTACCAACACCTCGAAATCTGTACTCAGCAGTACCTCGAAATCCATCCCACGCAGCACCTCGAAATCTGTGCCACCGTACGACTGTACGGACTGCAGAAAAAAATCTCAAACTGTGTGCCAACTCTAGAAATCTGTGCCCAGCAATTTCTCGAAAAACGTGCCAGCTGAGAAGTACGGCCCAGCTGTTTGGCCCAGAAAAAACTTGCAGCAGAGCTGCCTTGGGATTCGAGCCACCTTCTATTTGGGATGAATCCCTCTCCTACGGAATCGAGCCACCCAAAAGAACTCTAGCTCACTCTCAAAAAAAACTCTCAAATGCCCAAAATGCTCTCACTTGGAAAACTGTGTCTTTGCACATTGCCCTAGGTTTGCTCTTATAACATGAAAGTGACTTTCCACCTTCCCAACCCCTAAATCCAACGGTCAAGATCTAATCTTGTCTTGACAAGATCAAGGGATGAAATTCATTCCCTCCAAAATAATTAACTTATAATTTTTTATATCCAAAATAATTCACTTGTAATTTTTTAAAAAGTATTTTTACTTTATGAAATATGTGCATCTTTACTTCATAAAGTCACTTTGTAATGGACTAGGAACATTACATAAATGATAAAAGTCACTTTATAAAAAAGAGCCACTTTATTACAACTTAGAAAAAGTCAAGTGCCTAGGTAATGTAAATGCAAGGTCACTTCTGCATACAAGACAAAATTATGCGGAGTTCCTTCCGAGCTAAGAAGCTAACAATAATCACCCGGATTCTGAGAAATTTTAACTCCACGTGAGCAGATTGAGAGAATCATATCCAGGACTAGAAATATCCACAGGAAGTTCCAGAGTTGGGAAGCAAAACACGTCCTCGCAAATCTGGCCATTTCAGTCCCAGTTAAAAACATTAAAAACATTAGCGTAGTTCATGGAAACAACACAGAAACAGAGGAAGAAACATAGGCGCCATAAAAATATGGGATACAAGAAGAAAGCAGAGAGAGTGCCAGATGTCCCATCTTCAGTTGCGGTCTCGGATGTTGGTCACCTTCTGTGGTTCACATTAATGGACCTGTGTCTCACCATTACTATCTACTCATGGCTCTCCCGCATCACCTTCGCTCCCTCGACCCCCAAAACCCACATTCAGAATGGGTAAATATATGCTCTCGGGAGATGATGCTGAGTTGGAAAATAAATATGACACCTGCTAGCAATAGGACCGTGTTAAAAGTATAACAGTTTTCCTCACGGCATGTATTTAGATTTGTCTGCATCTCTGCTCAGAATAGGACCAGTGTGCTAAAACAGTTTTCCTCACAACATGTATTTAGATTTGTCTGTATCTCCCCCTCAATAATATCGAGTTCAATTACTATGTTCGAAAGGAAAAGCCGAACACCAACGACTTCGTCCTGTATAAAATTTTGTATCGTGGTAAAGCAAGATGTATGTAGTGGGAATAATACTCAAAAGGAAGATTAGTGCAGCTCAGATTGCACAATCATATCGGTAGGAATGCAACTCTTTTTCTCAAGCACATTATAAAAATTGTCGCTTAAGAAAATTACAAGAAGTAAGATAGTATTCATTCATTTCATTAACATTAATAAGCGAGTCAGTCAGAGTCACCTTGACCACATCCCTCTCGCAAAGGGCAAAGCCCCACTGACAATCAGTCCAATTAGGCATAGACTTACTGGTCAATGCCTCTTCACTTTACAACAAACCCGCTTGACCAAATTGGGTTTTGCACTTGAGGCCCCATTGTTTTAGCTCAAACTTTTGAGGGGTCTTTCTGAATGTTTGTACAGACCAAAGCAACGTCATTGAAACACAATGCCATGTTCCAATAGACTGGCTCATTCAAGTTGCCTATCATATTGGATTCGTATAACAAAAGGAAAACAAAGGATTCCACGGCAACTCTTGTAAATTACCCAATTTACCTGTCAATGTTTTGATAACAAATTTAGCTGGCATGTCACAGATGGGTTACTACAGCTCTCTAAAAATTACTTGATGTCCAGTTTCCTAACACGTAGTATGAAGTTGATGAAAAGGCTTGAACTCAAAATAAGCCAGAAATTATTACAAAAACACTTGCACTTACATAACCACAAAATATTTTTTAATTATTTATTTTATGTTGCCGTCAGCGCAATTAAGATAATCACAGCGAAAGGAACTTATGATTTGACAACTTCCACCATGCTCGAGGGCTACTGATTGACAATGACTATAGTGCATACAGCGTCTTTATTCACTATGTTCAAGACAGAATATTCTCTAAAAATTGCACAGGCACTTCTCTAAAAATTGCACAGGCACTTATAGGATGCTCAAATGTATAAATTAGGTAAAACTAGTTATTAAAATGGCTTCGCAAAACAGACCAGGATGCTTGGACCCATGTATCAGATTTATGCAACATCCTAGCTTACAGAAACATATTGAAGGTACAGTACAATGCAGAAAAACTATAACTCTATGATTACAAGGAAATGCATAGAAAAAAGATCCTGGACCTAAATTTTAAATATGCATGGCCATGATTAACAGGGCTTCCGCAATGGCATACCCACCACTATGCGAATATGATACTGCATACTGCAATGTGTTTGACCCATTCTGTCACGATTATCCCCAGCTGAACACCTTCTAGTCTCACATTTGCAGAAACATCAAAGGACGTCTCAAACAGCCAAATTCAAGAAATCCAGGACTATACAACTGGCTATAAAAGGAGTAAGCTGATCCTAACTATGCAATGCAATAGCAGCAGTCCTCGACCTTAGGCAAGCTAGGTCCTTTCTGTCCAGATTGCCATCATAACTATGGTAATTAGTTTCCAAGCATACAAGTTTTTCTCTGTCTATTAAAAAAGGCTTTGTCACTGCCTCACATTCATTTCTTCACCTCCCTGTTCCAAGGTAGATCATCAAAAACTGGTTTACAGTGCAAAACGAATATGATAAAGTAAAACACATGTTTTCCTGTTTTCAGTGAGTATGCCTCACTTCATTATTTATGAAAAATATAATAAATGGGGAGATGGTACATTTCACTGCTCAATATCCACTATCAGAAACAACTCAGATATGCATATGCAAGGAACCAGTATAAATCCACCGACACATGAAAGAATTATGCATTGCACAGCTCCAACGTAATCAGTGTCATTTGGTCACACGTTACTCAAGATATCTACAATTTAATTCATATTAACTCCAAAAATAATGCTTCTTGTTTGCTTGTCAATCCCAAATCACTCAAAGAGGATCCATGCTCCCCATCAGTGAATGCGCGTCTTGGATATTGCCTCACCTGTTTATACAATATGGTTATCATTAGTCCATCAACATGAGGGCACACATCCATTAGAACTAAACATTGTGTTTTGTAATGATGACCATTATAGGGACCTCCTCAAGCCGTATTACTTGTTTCTTTTATTAAGATGGCCACATATATTAATCTTACAAACTTGTATCATGTATAATATTATGGCATCTCAACACTCAACCATTATATAATATATTTAAGCAACACCATACTTGTCAAAAATATAAGAAAGCATAAAAATATAATGCAGGAATGACAACTTCACAAAATTCAGTTGGTCCCACTCACAAATATTTGAGAACACAAATGACAAAAAAAATTGGATGCATTACCAGTCTATACGTGCCAGGCTTGACACCACCACCTACATCTATAAAATCAAAAAGGGACTGCACCAGAAAAGTCAGAGAATTAGTCTCTAGAAAGTATGATGAACAAAATAATAGATACTTTGCACAAAAATATTCAAAAAAGGAATAATGGGCCAATTAAATGATACCTGAAGCCTATCAGACTTCAAAAAACGACGACCACGGCGACTGCCATCAGGCATCCTCACAAGAAGCGTAACAGCATTTTCATCCTCTACAGATGGCTCAGGTGGAAGAGAAGCTTTTTTCGCTGCAAGTTTACGCTCCGATTCCTGTATCCCCAAACAGTAAGGTCAAACTCTGCCCCAAAGGAAATGGTTCAAGTAATAGATGATCAAATACACTTGTTTCAATCAGATTAAAATGCACTGGCATAGACTGCTTTGATCAGATTCAAGATGCTGGCATAACTCTCTATTTAGGATTCATAATCATACTAACAACTAAATAATAATTATTTTTGTGAATCGTGGCATCTACTTGGTAATAATCTCATGAAGACCCTCAGGCAAAACTGCACATAGCTATCATGTGTATCACTCGGGAGAAAGTGCAGAGCTTTTACAAATGATCGTTCAAGAGGAAGTACAGAAAACATTCAAATCAGAATCAGTTACTCCACTGAAAATATATGAGAATTGAATTTGAAAGTTGACTACTTTCCAACTTTTCTAAGCAACAAAACTGATCATGGCTTAGAAACAGTGAAATGTCTCCGCTTAAACAGTAGAAAAGTCTTATGTGCATCTTCAACGTGTACTGAGCATAACATTTGAAGAAGATGCCCAACAGCAAAGCTATCAAAGGGGAGTTTGTAGAAGTAGCAAACTGATGCAATGAAACGGGCACAGCCAACGAGATAATGACAGTAACGATTTGCAATATTTCCGCATTAACAATCTAAATCAGTATACAAAAAGCAAATATGGAATAGAGAAATGGTCCCTTAACACGATTGCATATAAAACCTTAAAATACAAAGCCTACTCAGGGTGGATTGCTTTGTTGAACAAGGAATTCACAAAGGTTTATTCAGGACCCCCATTCCTTGAAGCAAGATGCAGTTTATAAAAGGTCCAAAACATAATCAACGCAGATGAGCCAGATCCCACTATTCTAAGATATGCATCGCATATAGTCTTAATCAGTTAAGCCTGCAAAATTAAATATGTGTGATCCAAGGGACAGACTACTATAGTTTTTTGTCTGTACTATTATCAATTCTCTACTTAACATCAAGCAAAAAAACCATGGTAAATTTATTGTTGTCTTTACACAAACATTAAGACAAATAGATAACCAAGTCATTCACCAATCACATTCAAGCCATAAACGAGAAAGATAATTCATGAAAAAATTATGTATTATTAATGTGATGGAAGTACACAGAACGCGAATGCTTGACTGGCACTAATAAGTTAATAACCCTCCAACCTAGCCAATGTCAATATTAATCTACAGACCGGCGTGTTCAATAACCGATTTGGTTGCCTCGCTGACATGGTTAACTACTAAATCGACTACTTACGTTTCCACTTTGCAATGACAAGATGATTTGCATAATCAAAACGAAAATATATCTAGAATGGAAATTTGTTGCTTTACAAGATAGCCTCCTGTGAGAATCATTTACATGGACTGTTTATTAAAAAAGAGAAGACATTAAAAAAATCATCTATAAAATTACCTGTTAGTTTTTTTATACTGACAATGTGTAACATACATAAAATAAATGAATAAAAATGACATCAAGCAGTTACAAGAAATTTTCATTAAGAATCAGGATGTAATATATCTTACATGTGATTACACAGATTATTTACATATTTAAATTCAATGGTTTAATTAATAAGCGAATAATTATCAGGGAAAGGCCACGATGATTAGTGAAGAGGTATAAAGACACTATCAATTCTATAAGTAACAGATACATTCATCTTATCATCGTGTTATTATAATGGTAATCAGAATACATACTCGAGATTTGCGTTCTCTGATCAAGCCATTTGTACGGCTTTCGGCAACATGCAGCTCCATTAATTGCAGGGGGTATCTGAGTTGGTTTGCTATTGTTACTTACTACTTACAAGCCACATTAACCTATTTTGGTTATTAGTGGACACTAGTATAATTTCATTTTCGATGTTCATGACAACTATTATAACATTTTTTTCTTAGTCTATGATTTCATCCTCATTACGTTTCAATTTAGGTTTCGTTTTCCCACCTCTCTCCCTTCTATTTCATGAACAAGTTACGAAACAACATCAAGCCTAACGTAATTGAAATTTGATCTCAAAACAAAATTGTTTTATTCTATAGGGTTCAACACACAAAGCTTTCAAAATTATTTAAACTTGGGCCATTATTTTTATTACACGGCCACCTGATATACTTGTATTAAACAATAGGGACTTTATCAAGATCACAATGACATATCAACAAACTAACCTGACTTTCATGGGACCCTAGATAAGCCCTTCGTAGTAACTTGAGGGGAGAAAAAACTAATAAACATTGTAGCCATCAGAATTAGTTCCAAGGAATCCTGGATGTGAAGGATAAAACCCTATCACCGGTTTCAACAGGACAAAGAAATGAAGGTGATATTTAATCACATATTCAGAAGAAATGTCTTCTTCTTCCTACCTTTATAAATATGCAGAAGCCTTTGCAACAAGAATATAATGCCTTGAATAACTGAGACTTGTCGTGAAAGAATTCGATTAAATCATTAAACAACTAGAACACTTCTGAAAACATTGCATAGATGTAAGATATTCTGATATAGACTGAAACACAGATAATGCTTTTATTTATTTCGACAACTTTGCAATTAATTAGCACGCAATTATTTTCCTTAGATTAAAAATAAAAGGATTGTTGAACTCTTCCACCTTTGGATTCTTGCAAGAAGATGATGAAAATTTTGACAAAATCATTCATGACCTTTTGAGCTAATATAAAGGTCAGCCACGTGGAAATATGTAACGGACAAGCAAGATTATGAAAAAGGAATCATAAGTTTTGTCAATACAAGAAAAGAACCGACAGATATAATTGTCAATGGATTATTCCCTCTAGAATATGAACTGTGTGTCAAGTGGCAATATGAGTTCTTGATGACTAAGTTGCATGGAAACGGAGACAGATACAGATCTGCCAGATTTTTTGAAAATCAAGAGCACATACCTGAACATAGAGAATTCAGATCTCTGAATATATTTCACTTCCAATAGCTGTCACAAACACAGAAATGCAGATTGCCATGAAAAACTCAGATTTGATGTTTTTGAGGATTGGGTGAGACTCTGAGAGGTTATTTTATGGGCAAAAGTCGGGATTTTCGGAGGGTGAGAGGTAAAGGCGCACACTTTGCCTTTTTTTATTTTGTATTGTGTATTTTTTTGTGCTTAAAAAATTTCGCTTTTCAGAAAATACATCAGGGCATGGTGACATATCTCAAACAATCCTCCAGCAGCACTTCCAAACTGGAAATGTAACCCCAGAAGATCAAGGGCCAGCTGAACACAGTACCTAGATCCTGCATAGGCAGATCTGGTCACATGGCTTGACGACAATGCCAAAAAAGAACTAAGTTAAACAACGAACGGGCAAAAGCAAATCATTCTGAGAAAAGAGGATCTAACCAAGAATCAAGTGATTAGTTATCAACCTCAATCAAATAAAGAAACTTGCTGAGAAAAATATGGAAGGACATTAAAAAATATTATCTAGTGTCAATGCCTTATCATTCGAAAGAACAACCCCAACTCATATTGCAAGTCAGAAAAAGCAATTACATATCAATCTATTTAAACAACGAATCAATCTATTTAAAATTTAAATGATCATGTTACTAAGAATTAATATTAACAATATTCATATTCCACCAGGATCTAGTGGTTGACACTAAAGAGAAGGCGTCAAAATGATAAAGACCAAGGTTCAAAAACCCCAGCCAACATATAGCAGTGACCACCAATCGATGTTCAAACTTCAAAGATGCCAGTCTGACAGCCCCCACGTTAATGTGGATTTACTGCAATAATGCACAGTTGGGATTGAAAGCTCCCCACAATCAAAAAAAGGCTGTTAACCCCTTACCATATATATATATATATATATATATATATATATAATAGCTACTTAGAGTGAATATATAGAAAATAGTTACTTAGAGCGAATCGATATTATGAAGGATCATAACTATACAAGATAAAAGAAGAGCATATGTCCTTACCCCATTGTACCTGTTATCACATATATAGTAGCCAGGCTACCATACTGCTATATCCGTATCCGGATATACTCAATGATTATTCAAGCGAATAATCCTCCAATGGAAAATAACTCCATTTGATAATAATATATAATTGATGATGATAAAGATGATTAATAATTACAATGAGGCTCGCTTTTATAGGCTTGAGCGTGTATAGTGAAGGGTTACACCCTTTCACTTTAATAACTAATAACTTTAACTAACATACATATAATATTCATAGCATTGCCACTCTCTTAGAAAGGCTTTGTCCTCAAAGCCTTATAATTTTGTTGCATTGTTCTTTGCGATGCCATGGCTGATGAAACATGTCGATACGAACTGCTAAGTGTAGAGCATAACTTCCGATACATTGACGGATCAATCCATCCCAAATTGATTTGTTGTGGACTGATGGGATTTCCTACTGATATGTCGTCAGGAGATTTGATCACATTAGTACCATTATTTTTCGACATTTCCCACTTTTTCAAATATCGGTTTTTATGGTTGGGGTGTCGATAAGGAACTTTCACGATGTCCTTTTTATTTACGAATGTCGCCTTTAGATCATTGATCTGAGTTGGAAGTTGTATTTTCGTCTCTTGAGGATTTAAGTTTTTGTTCTGTATCTTTTCCAACTTGTTTTCTAACTGCCTATTATCATTTTGAAACTTCTTAATCAATTCGACTTGTGATTTTTTGTCATCTTCAGATGTTTTAAGTTGTTCCTTAAGATCTTCATTATGAATTCTGATACAACTATTTTCTTCCTGTTTGTCTAGAAGTTTCCCTTCAATGTCGTCCATAGATTGTTCTATCTTTCGGCTATTTTTTAACTTCTTAATTTTTGTGCCTAGTATCTTGTTATGATTTCTTAGTCTAAAAATTTCTTCAGCATTGTTAGATAATGCTTTATTACTCTTCGCAATCTCTGACTTATGTGTCTTTTTAGAGTCGTCATTTTGTTGTTGAAGAACTTTTATCTGTTGTCGACACTGGCCGACCTCTGATTCTTGACTTTCTAATTTATGTCGTAACTGCATTAGTTCTTCATCTTTGTCGCTAACGATTTTGTTCAAGCGTATTATTTCTGCTTCGTAATTATTTATTTCCTTCTTTATATCTTGATTTTTCAATCTCTGATTGAAATCACTTTCATCTTTTAATTCCTTGATTTGCGCACATAATTTTTCTATGTGATTTTTCTGGTTGGACATTATTTGTTCATTGAACCGTTCTTGTATCTTATGTAGTTCAATCTTTATTTCTGATTGTCTATTAATGTCTCGTAATTCTTCATTGTCTTTTTGATAACGCTTTAACTTGGCTTCTAAATTCTCTCGCAAATCGGCTTCCATGGTGTCTGTCTTCTTCGACGATGGAATGATCTTCTTTGATTTTGATTTTTCTGATGATAGCACGTCTCGACTTCTTGATGATTGCTTTGAATTCTTCTTGATTTGTTCTTGACTTGATTTCTTTGATGAGTCTTTCTTAAACTTGGTCGTCCTTGTCGTTAACGTGTCTCGACTTCTTGATGAGCCTTCCTTTACTTTGACTTCTTCAACGATAAATGATTGTCTTTGTCTTGATTTCTTTGATGATAAGTGTTCTTCGACTTCTTTGATAATAATGAGTCTTGCTTGGACTTTGTCTTTAATGTCTTCTTTGACTTGGTCTTCTTTGACTTGAATTTGCTTTGTTTCTTCAAACAATTCTTATTTCAAAAGAATTGATTTTTTTTTTTTGATAATAATAATTATTATTAAAATTTAATAATAATATTATATATATATATATTCTTTCTTTTTTTTTCTTTTTCACCCAAAAATGGTTTTTTTGTTTTGTTTTTTTTTAATATAATAATTGTAATAGTTACAATTATTATCAACAATAACCATATAAATATTTTCTTTTCTTTTGTGAAGGGAAAATAATAGTATGTATTATTAAATAATAATACAATTTTATAAATTTCTTTTCTGAAGTGGACAATATATATACTATAAAAATAATATTATATATATTTGAATTTGGAAGATTAGGGTTTTGATAGGAGGAGATAGGAGTGGGTGATGGCGGTCTGCGTCGTGAAGGAGGTAGGCAATTATGAGGTTGAAAGGTGAGGCGATGATGGTGGAAGGAGCAGGAGTTGAAGAGGGGGGCGTGAGCAGCAGCGAGGGAGAGATCGTTGTGCACTATGGTGGCGGAGGAGTGGGGTGTCGCAGGAGAGATGGGGGGAAGCTGGAATGGAGGGGTGGATGCGTGTGGGAATGTAGAGGGGATGCACGAGAGGTATGCGCGAGAGGTGCGGTGGAAAAGAGGAGCATGGGCGGATGGTGCAGGCGGGAGAGGTGCAGTTCTGGGAAGGAAGGACGCACAGGTGGAGGAGAGGGCGTGGACGCGTTTGGAGTTTGGGGAGGAGGGGTCGCAGCTGAGGTCTGCGTTGGAGTATGGGACGCGGGAAGTGGGGAGTCGCAGGAGAGATGGCGGGGAGGGAGCGTGGAAGAGTTGAGGGGATGAGTGAAGATGCAATGCAGCAGTGGAGTGAGCAGATGGAAAGGGTGTTGCGTGGAGCAACGTTGGTGAGTGCAGATGCGCGTGGGGGATGGGATGGCACGAAGGGCGTTGGAAGTGTAGGGAGAGCGTGAGTTGGAGCAGTGCACAGGGACTGGAAGGCGTTGGGAGGTGAGGAGATGCGTTACCGAGGAGTGGAGGCTAAGGGAGCGTGGTGCTGAAGTGGGGGCGATGTAGACGAGATGGAGTAGAAGCTTGGGTGTAGTAGGGAGATAGATAATGGAGCTGGAGCACCAGGCAGAGACGGAGCTTGCAGAGTTGAGCAGAGTTCAGAAAATCTGAGTATGGATGGCTAAAAGCTTAGATCACAGATCCAGGTTCAAGGAATCCTTGAAAGTTTGGCTACAAGCCAAAAATATGGCCAAGGGCCAGAATCAATAAGTGTCCGAGAATCGGAGCGCTCTGATACCAATGCTATATCCGTATCCGGATATACTCAATGATTATTCAAGCGAATAATCCTCCAATGGAAAATAACTCCATTTGATAATAATATATAATTGATGATGATAAAGATGATTAATAATTACAATGAGGCTCGCTTTTATAGGCTTGAGCGTGTATAGTGAAGGGTTACACCCTTTCACTTTAATAACTAATAACTTTAACTAACATACATATAATATTCATAGCACATACATTATTTTTCAAATTCCAGTACACTTTTCAGCCAGTTCCCTTACATTGAGATGCTGAGATGAGCATCTATTATGGATCACTATAAGATTATGGACAGCAGTTTTATTCCCCATGCCATGACTGAGTTTCAGGACACTCAGAGAGATGACAAATGTAGTCATTTAGCCATTTATACAGAGCAGTCAGTAGCGCCCAGAGTTGCAGCAGCAGTTTCAGAGGACAGATGTAGTTCAGATGATGAGCATTGAGGTATATGACTCAGCAGGGATATTGTGGTGTTATGGTTATATTGCTTTTATTTTCATTCTTATAGCATGTCTTAGCATTTAGTATCATGATCTGGCGATCACATAGATATGTGGACCTGGTTGTACTTTATATATATCATATTGTCCCTACTCAAACTTAGAAGTTCTTGACCTATACTCATCGGTTTTACCCTCCTTAGGGAGATTAGAGGTGATCATTCCCACCATACTTTGGCTTGCTAGTGTTGGTCTCATTATTTCAT
Organism: Larix kaempferi; assembly: GCA_027924585.1. Lineage (NCBI taxonomy): Eukaryota > Viridiplantae > Streptophyta > Pinopsida > Pinales > Pinaceae > Larix > Larix kaempferi. Next base: position 7,239,021 of record BSBM01000431.1, on the reverse strand, counting down.
TGTCTTCATCCATCCATTACCGACCCAGTTTGTTCATTACCTTGACTTACTACTTGACTAGTGGCATGGAGGACCTTCCCCCCACTGTAGCCTCTGTATTGGATGAGCTTCCTTGTTTATTGTGTCTCGGCTCTGAGTTGGTGACAAAACTTACCTTTGGTGAGTTGGCTTAGTCCCCCTAGTCACTAAAGATGTTGTTGGCTAAACCTGAAATAGATAGTACTGCCATAAATGCAAAATTGTGAAAAGAAAATGTTATATCTATTGTGAAAAGCCAAATGAATCTAGCAAAGAAATATCAAATGTTATATCTATTGTGAAATGTAAAAACCTAGGTAAACAAGTTGTCTAAAGACACACCTAGAAGTGCTCAGGTAAACAAGTGCCTTAAAAACACACCTGCAGCAAGAAGCCTAATGAAATGTAAATCTATGCAATGTGTCCATAAACACACATAGATCAAAAGCTATGGAAACCAAAGGCCCAAAAAGCAATGGAACTTAAACTCTATATCAAAAAGATTGTTGGCCTCATTTGCATTATGGATTGTGAGCATCTGCCAAGGTGAATAAACACTCTTTGAACAACTTACCCACTTGTGAGACACCGCCATTCCCTGTGTTATTGCTTGTCTTGTATATGCTATGGTGTGTATCCCCTTTTCCATATCCAAAGTGTCACAGTGTTAAGTCAGTAAGTCATCCATTAGCCTAGCCATTTTATTCTTAGCCTTCACCCTTCACTAGCAAATTGATCACAACTATGAAGTGAGTATGGTCCTAAAAGTCTGGTCTGAGTAATAATAATAACTAATGACTTTATATATTTGGATTTAGATCGTCAGTAATGATTACTTTTTGTTATAATTACTATTGGAATGGATTGTAAAGCATGCTTTAACCTTTGACACCTTGCAGCATTGTTATGATAGCCTGAGTTATATTTTGGGTCATTGTTGACTTGGTCAAACTGGACCCAGTTTGACCAAATGTCAACCACAAGACATGAGGTGGCAGACCTTAGATGATACAGATATATGATATTTGGTGTAGTACAAGTCACCATGTTGGTTCTATGCAGAGGTTTCAGGCTTATGATGATGATTTGTGCTTTTCAGCACTTTTACAGATTATTATTATTTGGTCTGCCGGATATGATGAGTATTTATTTTTTACCATGCAGTGGTCTATACGGTGTATGAGTACACATCTTAGATGAATTCGGACTTTCTGAGCCCAATGGGACAGTCTATTTTCAGTTCCAGGCAGTTACAGTGATTATTAGCCTCAGTTGGCTATCCTAGTGCAGATTTGGCCTGTCAAAGCAGAGCAGAGAGTTGTCGAGTTCACCTAGGGCATTGTGCATGGAGGGGGTGGTCCAGCCACTTGTTATTACCATATTACCCCCCTCCCAGACAGCCTGGTGGACTCACCTTGACGGCGCAGGCACTCCGGGAGGCAGTTTGGGCAGTTTCACACTTCCTGAGGCAGTCCAGAAATGGTGAAAATGGCTACTGAAGGATTCGATTTGGGCTACTGAGGCAAAGTTATGGCATGGGATGATTTGTGATGATGAGTGGGATGTCTTCCACACCTTCTCCAGTAGTTTCAGCTTTCAGTGGGACCCACACCCATCACATTTGACATTTTATATGATTTTCTGGAGCCTCCAAAGGCTCACGACTTTCCCAGAGAGGCACGATTTGGTGTCTAGCATGATTATTTTTTGATATTGTGCCATGGGGATTGACCAAGGGTGTTAATAAATACCCCTTGGACCCACCATGAGCTAGATCTATTGTTTATTCATTCATTTTGGTGGGACCCCCTCTCCTAAGGCGATTTGGTCCATTTGTTGTATTATTTTATTAGTGATCCATGTATTGTATTGTTGAGCTCATCTCAACCATTGATTAGATCTTTTGATCTTTTAATCTTGGCCACTCATTTAAAAAGTGGTTAAGATTATGGCCTCTCTTCATCCTATTTAAAGGAGAGAGCTTCTCATTGTAAGGGGTCTTTGGCTCTTGGAATCTTGATATAGAAAAACTTTTATGTGGAAATTTTTGTGGTCTCCTTTGCATCTGGTGTTCTTAGATGGTGATTGGAAAGTCTATTGTATCCTAGCATTTGGGCATTTGTTGGAAGATCTATTTTTCGTGGAAACTTTGTCTTGTCTAGAGGAGGGCGAATTCATCTTGGGTGTTTTTGCAGGGCTTCCTCAACTCGCTTGGCTTGGCATTCGCTTGTATCAGGGGGTTATCATTAGTATCATTGTGATCTTGTCATGTCCCAAATTTGGAATTGGGTCACAATGGCCTAATCACATTGGCCATATTCATTAGAGTTTGTAAAATTGATGTTAAAGGTCAAATAATTGCCAAGGAGGAAAATTACTAGTTTCCTAGGTTTGGGGTGGAACCTTTGGGATTTGGAATAATGGGAATAATAAATGATGTTTGAACATTAGAGTGGCATAAATATTTAATAAAGGAGCTAAATAAATATATACAAGTGAAAATCAAAGTGGCATTTGATCATGAAGACACATGGAGGAAGTGGGACCCACATATGGCTAGATTTCCCCTCTACACTTGGCATCATTCTCTCACCAATTTGAATTCAAGGTGAATGGTAACATACTTGGGGGAGTCCAAAAGGTATTATTCATGGCATGACTCATCCAAGGTCGAAATATAGAGGAAGAGTAACTCCCATGGAAGAGGAAGAGGCAATTTGGAGCTAGTGAGACACTTGGGCTAGATTCCCTAGCTCTATGACAACAATGATGAAGATGCTATGACACCTATGACACAAATCAGACCTGAAGGCTGATATATGACATATATGACATGTCAGGGCTAAAAATAGACTCCAAGAGGACGCTCAAGGGTGTTAGGGCAGCTAAGATGCTTCCACATGTGATTTGGTGGAAGTGGGAAACTAGGAATTGTTGTACAAGTGGTGTTCTTTGGAATCTCTTCCCAACTTGAGTTGGCATGAGTCTCTTGGAAGGAATTCGACCCATGGAGGGCATTAGAACTCTATAAATGTCAATAACAAAGAATGAAACCAACTTTTGATCATTTGTAGAATTTGCAATTGCATTTGTGAAGAGGGAGAGCTATTGGATGACTAGTTGCTTGCCTTAGCCAATTTCGAGGGTGAAAGATTCCCATCCAAGTTGGTAATTGGAAAGGCCATTCAGACCTTTCATTTGGAGCTTTAATGGAGTCTTTATTTGCAGGTGTAAGCTACAGGGCAGCTCATGGGGTCTTCTATTGCAGCTCACTCCTTCAACCATTTCCAGTTTTGATGGCATATTCTTGATCCTTGAGGGAGGGCGTTTTGGTGAGCTATTGTACTCTTTGGGGGAGCTTCTAATGCCCCATTTCTTTTGTAATATGAAGTAAATACCCTGTTCTTCATCTCCAGAAAGTTTCAGGTCGAAATTCCAAGTAGAAATGTATAAATCTCAATTTTAATGAAAGGACAGTGCCATTTCCCCACTACCTTGTTGTGAATCAATGTAATGGTAATGATTTCGAATGAATAGATGATTCTCTGATGCATTTGTGATTAATGGACTGCCATGGATGTATTTTACAAGTTTCATGTACTGAACTTGAGCATTTGAAGTATTTTTACTCAGTTTAATTGCATTGGGAGAAGAAATAGTGCCATTTCCCCAAGGGTCGAATTGGTGATTTTTGCAGTTGAATGGGAGAGGGTTGGAACAGATATAATAATCAATTAATGGTGCACATGAGACCTTAATAACATCCTTAATACATTCCCTACCTCTGTTCAGAAATTTGAGTGGGTTTGGAGGCATTTGGGAAGCCATTTTCAGTACTTACCCCAGAGGGATTTGAACCCCAAATTACTAGTAAAATTGCATACTTGGTCCAGAATCTTAAGAGAGTTTACAGAGGTATTTTGGTGGCCATATTTCATCCATGAACATCATATTCAAGTCCTAATATCATTCATACACCTTCCATGAATATTTGAAGGCATTTGGAGTCAATTTGAGACCTAGAGACCAATACTAGTCAAAGGGAAATCACTAGTAAAGTTACCTACATTGACCAGAATTGAAAGAGGATTTGCAGAAGTATTTTAAAAGTCCAAAGGCATCCCTGAAACACATATTTATGTTCTAATATCATTCATATACCTTCTCAGAAGATTTGGGATCATTTGGGGCAAATTTGGGACCTAGAGATCAAAACTAGTCAAAGGTCGAACTAGGGAAAAAAAGTGGAAAATTGCCATTTTCATAAAATTCCTAACAAGGGACATTACAGATCTATGCTATTCTCTTATTATTTCTTCTGTAGCAACAATCTTATTCTCTTAATGCAGTAAATCTGATATTGTTGACGTTTGTTGTGCAGGAGGGAGGACGCATTGGCTTCCTTGGGCAAATCGACTTCATAGAAAACTACTTCAAATCGCTCCAAATTGATCGGGTTTACATAGATCATCATCATCAAGGCATCTACAAGGTTATCCAGGTAAGATCCACAAGTTTGTTCTTCTTGTCTTGGTTCCAATCCATTGGCAATTTGGCATAGTTATTTCATTGATAAAACCCTCATATTTCAAACCCTCGTTTTACAATTTCTCAGATCTAGCAAGATCTACTTGGCTTTTGGGTAAAACATTTAAAACCCACCTCTATAGCATCCACGGCAATTCAGATCTGTAGTTTGGTATGGATTGGCCTTCATCTGACCCATTTCCCAAGGTAAATTAGCCTCTCCCAGTGAGGTCGCACTTCTTGGACAGGTGAGTTTGGTATGATCTAGCACCTGGGTAGGTGAGATCCCACTTGATCCTTAATCTCCAGTGCTGATAACCTACCCCTAGTGTGTCACTTTAGTGATTTTCACCTTGTGGGCCCAATTCCTCATTTTGAGGATTGAGCCCCATTTGGGTCACTTAGTGATATATCTTAGATCTCAGATCTACTGAGATCTAGCCATTGGATGATCCTAATTCTCAAGACCCACCGAGCTTTACACCTCAACATCCCTGATCTATAGTTTGGTGGACATCCGACTCCATTTGGCCCACTTCCCAAGGCACTGATCTTTCTCCAAGCCCTCACGACTTTTCTGGTTTGTTGAGTTTGCTTGTGGTTTGGTATTTGTCTTGTTGCTTTAACACCTAGACATTGTCATATCCACTCATCAAGCTTATCTTTCGTACTGGTTAGCCCCAATTTGGTCCCTAACTACCCTGCATTGGACACAGTTCCCAAGGCAGTCGATTTTCTCATCTTTGACTAGTACCTTGATCCTGGATCTTATTTCAAATCTCATAAGTCACTCGCAAAACCAAGTTGGACCAAATCTATATTGTTTAAACCTCTTGATCCAACCTATTATTCATCTTGTGACTTCATCCATAGATCTAGGGTTTACCATACACCTTACACACTTCATCTATATTTGATTTGATCTGGTGTCTTGGTCTGATCTCTCTTATTAGGAGTAGATCTGGGTCTCCCCCTTTGTTGTCTTGGGCTAGATAACATAAAGTGAAGATTGCCTCGATTGGCGTGACAACCATCCATTGGGAGTTGAGGCTATCTTGGTTGCACCTCTTTGGTTGCCCATCCCCTCTACCATCCATCTTGGATTCATCTCTAGGGGCAACTACAAGTTTGGTGATAACAGTACCATTCATCAAGTTTGGGAATTAGTATTTATTTTCCTGGTTCGATCACTAAATTTACCTAAATGATTGCTTGGATCTGCTCAATAATAAAAGTTGTGTACACTACATATCATGAAGAATAGCCCACTTCTAAATGTTAAGACCCACTATCTAGTGATTGAGACAGGGCATCACCATGATAAAGACCCAGGTTCAAACCCCAGCCAGCATAGAGCCCCAGTCAGTGTTCAGAGATGCCCGAGTTTGACAGTCCCCACATTAATGTGGATTTACTTCAATAATGCAGAGATGGGGTAGAAAGCTCCCCACAATCAAGAAAAGGCTGTTTACTCTTACTATATGTGTTTGTATATAGCTACTTATAGTGAATAGTTATTAAGAAGGATCATAACTATTCAAGTAAAGATACAAGAAGAGCATATATTCTTGTCCCCTATTGTACAGTGGACTGTTCATCAAGTTTGGTAATTGGTATTTCTTTTATCTTACTCGTTCTATCACTAAATTTTACCTCAGGTTGCTTCGATCTGCTCAATAATAAGGGTTGTGCACATTGCATATCATGAAGAATAATCTACTTCTAAAGTTGAGACCCGCTATCTAGAAAACGATGAATGCACCATACTATCAAAAGTGTGACATAACAATTTCCAAGGAATAATCCATAGCTGCAATAAATCATACTCATCATTCAACATGCCATTGCCACTCGTACCTTTCATATGACACTAAACATAGAAGTGTTAATTCCAAGAATGATGGGATGCCAATTTCTATTAGTGAATAAGTATAAAGACAATATAAATATGCCTCCAAGTTATCATGAGATTCTTCTCATATTACATCATTATTCTTCTATTCTTGCATACTATCTTACATATTTAAATAGCACCCCACGTCAAAACATAACATTACAGATAATAATTTATCTGTAGTTGTTAAAATTGAGTGTGTTGTCAAAGTGATAAATAAGGCACACTTCCTATCTCATGTTAATTTTAATTAAACCTCCACTTGTCACATATCGAAAATAGGAATTTATCACTTTACAACATAAAACCCTGATAGAATAATGATTTACATGGAGTCACTTATAAGAGAAGAAAATAATAACATAACAAAGGGTTCATATACAAACCTTGTCAGTCCAAAACTTATCATGTATAAGTATATATCTAAGTTATCGGGATTTGGATCCTGGATACAGATTCACCATATTTTTTAAAACCCAGGATCGTGGTATGGCAGGGAAACAGTAGGTACAAATAATATAATATATTTTTATAATTTCTAAAAATAGAACTTATATAAAAATTTAAAAAATAAATATGTATAATTTTTTAAATTTATAATTTTTTTACAAATATAATATGTAATACTTATTTGAGCGATATGACATGTTAATACTCAATGTCACTGAGTACTGAAGCTTATAAGCAAAATTATAAAGTTCTAATGTATAATAATAATTAAATTATAGCCCATGGGGCATAGAATATATGGTGAATGGGTGTACTGCTAAGGCACTCCTTGTGTTAGGTCACCAGTTCGAAACTCTGTGGATACTAGCTTACAAAAAAATAATTAATTATAATAATAATGAATTTAATGCATTCATAATATAAGTTACTTTATCAACCTCAAAACTTAATATATATACCAAAGTTACTTTATAAGTTAAAAACTTAAAACATATGAACTTCAAAACTTATATATTAAAGTTTATTTACTTATATACTATAGCCAATAAATTAGAATATAAATAAATAACATAAACCATAAGTTTTAAAGGTAAGCTTATATATATAACAAATACAAACTTGGTCATATACATAAACTTCCATTCCTGACTGCACGTGTTATGCACTGTCAACTTCAAGCAACCAACCATCGAACACTGCACTCTAGATCTAATCTAGGCAAGGCTCATCTCATCCACAGTAAGGCTAGCAAGTCACCAGCTCGGCCATTTATTATCTATCTATAGAGACCCACTCTGGAACTCTCCTCGATTGCAGTAGGCAACTTATATGCGGGTAATGGAATGGAATAAATGGCATTATTATTATATGACAAGCCCAAAGAGAGTGGCCAAGAGAGAGAATAACTGGTTGGGTCAAAGTTCCGAAGTCACCCAATTTTTGGATACTTTTTATCTGTAAGAGATCCATTTTGGAGAGGATCCAGATCCAATCCAGAGATCCATGGATCCATCGCCAAGGGTGGATGGATTTGGTAACACAGGTGTGTGGGTATGTGTGTGTGTGTGTGATTTCAGTAAACTGATAAATAAGAACATTCCTCAAAGCTAAAATCAAAATGACATCACACAATAATAACAATTTTTTATTGAAAGACACTTCCATTTAAGGGTCATGAACATGGAATTAAGATGCAAGAATAAATGTCATCATCACTTCCAATGACCAAAAAGAACCTTGTAGACATCCAATGAAGATTCATCATAAGAAAAAAGAGCTAAATGATAAAAACTTTTATTGGAAACTAACCATGTGGATAAGAATATCAAAAACTCATCACATAGAAGGATGGATAATACTATATTAATTACCTCCTCCTCCTGCAATCTTCTAAGTGCCTCCTCCTGTTGACGCTTTTCTTCAGCAGCAGCAGCTTCCCTTGCCGCCTCCTCTTCCATGCGTTGAGCCTCAGCTTTCTCCCTATCTGCTTGTAATGATGCAAGATACTCATCATCCTGCAAAATGGAAACAAAGTCAGTTCTCACAAGAAGTGTATCTAATATTCTTGGTCAACATTCACAAATAAATGTCAGACTTACTTGCTGTTCACGGAGCAATCTCTCTGCTTCCAGAGTAGGGGATGGTGGCTGAGGATTCCTCCTCCTGTATGGTTCTGTAACTCCAATATTAGAATCATTCTGGAAAGCACATTGACCTGGATATGAAAAATGGTAGGCAGCCTCACCTGGAATCCCACCAAAGAGAGCTGCCTCGAGCATAACTGCCTCATCATGTTCCTGAGAAGATATTCCTCCCCACTTGAACCAAGATGCAAAGGAAATGGAACGAATGGTGCAAGTTAGACACCACATGCATCACTCTTTAGAATCAGAAATTAGTTTCCACTGACCATTAAAATTGTACCCAGACTGCAAGTTCAGTACCTACTTATTTTTATTTTTCACTATCAATTTTTGTTTCAAACTGTACCTTCATCTCACCTCATGGAAGGGATCCCCATTGTGCTGAGGAGCACCGGTAATACTGTGTGGCCCAGAACTAGATGGTGGACTGTCTAAATCTTGACCTATGTGTGTGGCAGTTTCCGCAGTGCCTGACACAGTGCGCCTTATTGATCTACGCCTAAGCAAAGGCTGCACCTCTGGTTCTTCTGTCTCATCTGGTACACTAATAACATCAAGCTGTCGGTGCGTGTCATCCACATCCATTTTTTCTTGACTAGATGTACCAATTTTACTTGAACTTGGTCCTTGCCTGGAGAGGAGCAGAAAAAGGCACTAGAAGATTAAAATGAGCTCCTGACGAGCATAGGAAATCATAATAAGAGAACAAGAAACGAGTTTCACAATTATAAGTGTGTCTGATGGATTGCATCTATGCCTCCACCTTCTTCCCATGTTTGGTCTATCTCTTTCAAGAAGGTTAACAAAATCCTCATTCTGTCCACCACTTCCTGCAACCCCCTCAAGTTCCCGCAATGCCTTTTCTTGCTGTGCTGTCTGTTCCTCAATAGAAACACATTAATCAATATGAATGACAAATATTTAGCTAAAACATTACATGAAAAAAAAAACAATAGGTAAACACCTTTATAGATAGTGATACTGCCCGTGCAAACTCATCATCATCCGAAATGGGAGTAATTTGATGATGATCAACTCCAGAACCAAGCTGATCCTAAAACAGATGACAAAACAAAACCATATACTCAGAGAATCAACAACCAGTAACCATACAGTTACAATCACAATATCCAAACGTTTTAGCAAATATCTTCAATAGTGTCAATACCAAAAAGAACATACATTAGTTAGACCATGCTGTTGCCTCATGTTTGCTTCCTCTGCTTCCCTTTTCGATGCCTCAATCGCAGCTTGCAGCATTTCCTCTTCTATAGCACTTCCTTCTTCAATGGCTGCAATAGGTTCTTCAGTAACTTGTGGAGCACTTGGTCTAAGTTCTCTACCATGAGGATATGAATTAAAGTTGTAGCCACCTCTTGAATTTGAACCTGCTATGAAAGTGGAAGATGCAGTACTTGGAAGCTCGTCATCATCATCAAATATCACTGTCCCTCCAACTTCCGGCCCTTGTGCATGAACACTAGCAGACACCTCCTCAATGGCAGGTGCAGTATTTGCATCTCCTACTTGACCCTCCTCGTCCTTTGACTCAATTGGAATATTTCTTACATTTCTTGGATAAGAAACATATGGTAATGAATTCCTTAGAGGCATGCGAGATGTACTTCTCCCATCAAATATAGGACTACTCATAAGTCCTCGGTTTATTGGTCCATATGGAGCAAAATGTGTACCAATAGAAGCGAAAGGATCAACTGGGTGTCGAACTTCCATTTCAGCCGGTTCATTCTCTTCCATCCAATCAGGGTGGGAACCCTCATCGCGTTCTGGTCGTGTTCTGAACAACAGAAAGGAAAAAACAGATTTAAACGTGTGTTTCACAGACTAAATACAATGTACCGTTGCATTATAAGCTCGGATGCTTTCCTAAGATTCTAAAAGAACCAACTTTGTAAACCAACGAGATAGAAAAGCTGAAATGCATGCAGGTAGTCATGAACTACATACAGAACATGTTCTCCTTCATTAAAATAGGCATTTACGGCTTCATTGAGATCTCCAGCGTGTGCCTGAAAAGAAAGTAATCAATCAATCAGCAACTCTCTAAAATGAGGGGATCAGAATCAAGAAATATACAATGACATATTCAATCGATCAGTAAGCCTGTTCACTTGATAATAATAAAAAACAAGAAGCGCGTCTGAAGACTTAAATCAAAAAAGCAGAAACAATTTAAGCTTTGAGAAAGCAAAGTTGTATATTTGGGTAATGCATATGGAAGATTAAGCATATAAAAGGAACTACAAATATATGGGCAGGCAAACTCAGAATTCTGCATGAATTTGCAGAAATTTCTTGAAAGAACTAACTTACTTATGACCAAATGCATATATAAATTTTGAATTAACACTTAACCTTGAAGATTTTGACATAACATTCTGTAAATGATAAAATATTTCAATAAGAAATTGAAATACAAAAATCAATAATAAATTAATCCAAACTGAAATAATAAAGTAAAGCTTATCATATTATCTGGCCTGGTCCAGCCTTGGAAAAGGTTGTAAATTGATGGACTGTACAAATTAAGAATATTTGTTCATCATTTTGTTTTTCTCTTCATTGTACTTTTTATTTGTAATTACGTTGACTTCTACTGAACTTACCAATAAACCATTTGCATGGAATGGAAAAGATAAACACTTCAATTAATTGTTTATCCTCAGTACTGAAACTTCTTTTGCAGCTGTTCGCAAAAACCTGAAAAGATACTTTACTCATAAATGATTGGTATTCTCCCCACCCAGGTTCTATTGCTGTAAGTGACATCTTGAGCTCGTAATGAGAATATTGTTGTAGCGGTTGTGAGCCTTCTTGTTGACTAACCTTGGGCACTGAAGAATCTAGGGTTTACCCTGGTACCATCCTTGAAATGAGGGTAAGTGCATGGGGGTTTGACCGAGGATATTCCCTGGAAAAAAATAATAATATCGAGACATAACAAGTAATGAGGTAAAAGAAGAAGATATAACATTACTGGCCATTTGGATGGGGTGACTTCCAATCATTGTTGAAAAAATCAGCATCAGCAAAAATACAGAGGGTGGTCCAGAATACAAATTCTCAGCAACATCAGCAACAAATCGACAAACCGCAGCAAGCATTAAAAAATACAAAATAAATTCATTTTTTTCAATTTTTTGAACATATAAACCAACAACAACATCAAATAAACACACTAGCACATAAATATAGGAAAAACACTGAAATATAGATAGTGTATTGGATGCCAAATCAAAAATGATACATCCAAGTCAATACTAATACTAAATCCTGAACCTTGATAGCTGTCCAATAAAGGTCTCAAAAGTGGACAACCAATACACAATGACATCAAATATATAGTGTATCTCATAATCATGAGTCAAAGACTCAAAACTATGGTGTACCACTTGGCATTTGTATAGGATGATTGAGAGGAGAGGAATCCAAGTAGGTGTATAGTCAGCAATCCAATAAATGAAAAGGTTTGGCCTCTTAGCTATGTTCACAAGCCCTTTATGTTTATCAAGGCTTCTGTTGGAAGTATATGAAGCATGCCATGAATACAAACACAAAGCAATTGCAATCTAAACCCTAGATCCATGAGGATGAATGTATGCATACATGCTAATGTTTTGGTGTCTTCCTATTGAATAGTAGTGTTGCAAAATGTGAAGGTGTTGATCACTTTAAGGTGTGCAAGACAATAATTGAAGTTATGTCTATAAGGTAAATAACTTCGATTGTAATGAGAACAATGGTTTAGGGTTGTTGATGATGGTAAACACCTTCCCTCTCATTCCCCAACAACTGCAAAGACAAATAAGTTGAATAAAAAACAAAATCAGCACTTTAATAGGGTCAAAACTGCCTGCCGATTTTTCCCTATTTGTCGATTTTTGCCGATTTTCCCCAATTTTTTCCGATTTTTTCCCATGTCGATTTTTTTCAAAATTTCACGATTTTTTCAGTTTGTCGCAAAAAATCATGATGATGTCAATTTTTAGACAATTTTTTCATCGATTTTTTATCACTTTGAGAAAGTGACCCCAAAATGAGTTCACATATATGATATATCGACATAACCCCTCCATACATATGGTGTCTTGGTTAAAGAGCAAAAGTAAAAAAAGAACATAGTGGATATGGGTCAACCGGTATGGCCCTTACATATCATGATAAAAAGAGGGAAGAAAGAAATAAAGGTAAATATGGAGAAGAGAGTAATAGTGCAAGTAGGTACAAAACATGCCCCCCTCTTTAGCCCAATGGACTAGTTCGAGTGGTTTCATGCATGGAGTCACAAGGTCGATCCCCCAAGTTGGCTACCTCTATAGTGCACCTCACTCAATGTCCTTGTCAAGTTAGGCACTGTAATGAGCACCAACAAGTTTATACCATGTACCATCAATGAAATGCGAGCAACTACCCAAGGGTTTCCTTGGAAAACAAACGCCGCCCTTTTTTTAAATCTTTACCCTCAAAGCTTTGGTAATCTTGGGTACTTTTGAAAGAAATCCTTTGCTTTCCATGTAGCATCATCAAAAGGATGATTCTTCCATTTGATCAAATACTCGGCTAAGTCACCTGGTTCGAGTTCGTGTTCGAATTCAGCAACCTTGAAGTTCGACAAAAATTCGGCAATGAAAAAATTGGTGATAAAATTCGACAATAAAGTTCGAGAGACTATATATATCAAAATTTTAACATATATATATATATATATATATATATACACACACACACAAAATAAAATTCTATGCACTCATTAAACATATATGATAAAATGAAAATTGCATGCCAACATTAACATATATAATTATATTTCAAAAGGATGATATCTTGTAAAAAAAATTGGAATTTAGGTTAGGCTTTTTTTTTCTTTTTTTCACCTTTTAAAAATTTTATTGAATAAATTCAATTCAATTCGCCTTGAAGTTCGGCTTGAAGTTCAACTTTGAAATTCGGCTTCAAATTCGAATTTGGTTAAAGTTCGGCGAATTTCGAATTTCAAGGTTGAAATTGAAATTCGCCAAACTCAGTGACTTAGATACTCGATGATGATCACATGTTACATAATTGCTAGTTTCTAGTATTTATAACCAATTTTAGATCCAAAATAAGTTTTGCATTCTTCATTTAACTTAGGAAGTTAGGTAATGATATTTGAATTGTAATGTGCTTCCCAAAAAACATTTTCAGAAAAGAGACGTGGAAGACATCGAGAATGTATAAAAATGAATGAGGTTAACTCTCAAGACATATGCATTCTCCCCAATTTTGTTGACAATCTTGTAGGGTCCATAGAAGCTGGGGAATAACTTTTGGTGTGTTTTATCTTCATGGAAAATTGTTGTAAGGTTTAGTGTGAACCCATGTCAATTGTTGCTCTAAATGATTGTTATTTGCTTCTTGTTTTCATCTAATTCTAGTTCAGTATAAGATTGTCTGACAAAAGTTGTAGGGCATCCTAAACCTTCTAGCCATGATTTGTGACTGCTTGAACCTTGGAGCTAGAAGGTATGTGGAGGAGGATAGCCATAAAGTACTTAAAAGGAGGTCATCTTGGACACTATTTGGTATAAGTGTTATACCACCTTCTACAAGTGCCTTCTAGGCACTTGATCACAACAGCAATTGCTCACAACCTGAATTTGGCCATCTATTTATGGATGATAGGTAGAGCTCATACCCAATTTGGTTCCCTAGAGCTTAAAAAAGTCTTTCAAAAAGTGACTGGTAAATTTAAAATCTTAATAACTGACAATCACCTTCACATGTCCAAAAAGTATGTGAATATCAATAAGGAAAACATCAACAATTTGGCTAAGCTTTGGCAATAGATTGAACCACTAAGAAATAAACATATTTGGTAAGCATATCAACAAAAACAAAAATATCATCATTTCTTTCTAATTGTGTAAGTTTGGTAATGAAATCCATCAAAATTCCTGACAAAGGTGATTTGGAATGGGTAGGGGTTGAAGGAGAACTAGATATTTGATCATTTCTTGCCCATTGAGTTGGCAGATCCCACACTCAAATACAATCTTACAAGCATCATCCTTAAGACCATTCCAAAATAAAGAGTGTTCGACTCTAGGATGACAAAATGTCGGCTTCATTTTGTTGATAATACCTTCATCCTTTGGCCACATGGCCATGCCTCAACAACTTTCATAACCACCTTAATAGCATTTCGCCTCACATTTTCTTGATGTATTAGGCACATGTCAACCAGATGGTTCCCTTTCTCATCAAGTGTATCATAAAAAGACACATGTTGATAGATATCTTCACACTAAATCCCACTACTACCCAACTCAAAAATAAGTTGCTCTTAAAATCCTTATCACCAAAGCTATTTGCATTTTTGGCACCGAACATTTAAATCATGAAAGATCCCACCTCACTAAAACCCTCCTATTCAATGGCTATCCTTTAACCCAAATTAGCGTATCTTTTTGTGTTACCCTTCATCCAAAATCCAGCAACCCCACCTAATTCATCACCTTAAGCTTCATTTTCCCTTCCCTATCTATGGGATTCCTGAGCACATTTCCAATATCTTAATGAGAAAGAATATCAAAACACTCCTTAAACCTCACAAAACCTTTAACTTATTATTTAGAAGTGTCAAAGACAAATCAATCCATTTCTTCCCAAGGGGTCTACCAAATTCCATGTTCTTGTGGAAAATCCTACATTACACACACTAGCAGATCCATCCAAGCCTAGCTCAAAGAGCATATTGCTTATACTAATCATATTTGCCTCAATAAATCAGATATAGCAAAGCACTCCCACAACACTAAACACCTCATTTGCTTTGACCAAACTAAGATTTTAGCAACCACATCTCATTACCCTGTGCACCTCATTAGGGAGGCTCTAGAAATAGAAAACACCCAAACAATTTTAATTGAGAGGATGGTTGTAAACGTAGTCGACCTTGGGAACCGTTAACCCCTATCTCGATCATTAACGTATTTCATTTCCTATTATCCCTTCCTATCCATTTTGCTCTTTTAATCGATTACTATGGCCCCTTCTCTAGCCCCTTCCCCTCCTCGTTTAAAACTCTTACTAATCTCCTCACATCAATTTATCTTAATTTTATCTATTATCACATCATCTTCTCTCGTAATTTTATATTTTTAATTTTAAAATATACCTCTTTCTTTCCTTTTGCTTGCCTATCAACCTTTACAATATGATTCTTAAAATTTATTTTTCAATCTTTATCTATTTCTAATCTGATTAACGGTTTTATATTTTTTATATGTTTTTGCTTAATTAACCTTGAAGTTGAAGGTATTCTCCTTTAATTTTCATTATAGGTAGGTTTCATCCACCCATTTTTCTTAGCTCTTGCTTATTATATTTTTAATCGTCACCTCCTATTAATTCTTGACTCGTTCATTTGAATCCCTCCTTTATCTATTAACTACTTTTAACTAAATTTTAATGGCTATGTAGTTAATGACTTAATTCTCTATTTATTTTACCACCTCACTCTTTTCTAATGCTTAATGGCTTTTTGTTGGATCCCCTGATGATGGGTGGAGTGTCCCACTCAAAATGTTGGGACGTTTCAAAACTCTGACACAATGTAATATCCTAAATATTAGTCATAATATCTAGGATATGTTTTCAAAAAGCCAAAATGCTTGTCGTATGTGAGGCATGCAATTCAAATAACATTTTTTGCTTGAAACTAGAATTTGGGTATGTGTACTTTCCAAGTATAATGTTCTATACGGTTGAAACCATCTTAAAGTTGGTGTATCAACTGTTATGTGGATGAGTCAACACCACTTGTTCTTGAGTACTTCTATGAATCTATCCATGTCAACGAGAAGGAAAATATGGTATACACATGGGGTGTATTGTCATGTTGTCCTTTCTCTTTTTGTAGATTACCTTAAAATCATAACCTTGCATTTTCTTTGTTACTTGCATTGCTCTTCAAAAGAGATTCATTGTCCAAAAGATATTCAAGGCCAACATGATCAATCTTAACCTTGCATGCCTTCCTAGGAGATTTTGATGCCATTCCTTTACTAAATGCAAGATGGCTAGTAGTTTCCAAGATCTCTACATTTCAAGTGCTTACTTTTCAAAGGACTTACCCGCCTATAACAAGACTAGACACACAAAATCTTGTTCCTGTAGTATCACATTCAATGAACACCTTACTTAAATTTAGAGTTGCCTAGGAATGTGTGTAGTATAGCTCCCTTTTGGGCTAGAAAACAATGAGTGGCCTCATCAAACCACTTAAATGAATTTCTTTTTAGAAGAATTGAATGCGGTACTAAAATCTTGCCATATTTGCAAATACACCTTTTGTAGTAACTAGTAAGCCTAAGAAGCCTCTTAACCTTGTAGCATTCTAAGGAATGGGCCATGGTGTAATGACTCGAATCTCTTGTGGATCAACGTCAAACACTGCTTTAGAAAAGACATGCCTCAAGTATTCAACTTCTTGCTAACCAAAAGAACATTTAGATTTCTTGGAATATAATTGATTATCTTCTAAGATTTGAATAACAGCATCTAAATGTGAAATGTGGTTGAGTAGGACTTGCTTACCGTAAATTAGAGCATCATCAAAAAAATATGAGAATATACCTCTATAAGTAAGTTCACCTTCTTCATTCATGTCATGAGTGATGCACCCTACTTGTCCTAGGATAGGAGAGAAGTGATGGGAGAACACTCTCGAACAAACACTCAATTGTTGCATCAAAACCCTATGGATAGGGAACACTAATCAACTAGAGGAGAGATGGAGACGTTTGCTTGTAATAACGAAGGGAATCCACCTAAGATAGTGCTAGAGTGTTGTGCCCTAGTTCTCCCCTAAAAAAATGCATGATGGATAGATAAGATAACTCAAAATAACTTCCAAATGGAGTGCCCTCTTTTGCCCTTAATAACTAATTGAACTTCACTAGATAACATAAAACTTAACTTCAAATATTATCAATCTTCCTTGCTTGAATCAATGAGCTAGATAGAAATGAAAATGGAATCTCCTCGGGTGGTGTAACCCAACCCTATAGTAAGTTCACCAACCATCCTCAAAATGTCAAAAAATAAATATGATGGTAACATTTGCTAAAATAGCAATGCCTAAAATTAAGCACTACTAGAAGTAGAAACCTCATGCATGTCATTAAAAATAGGCCAATTAGACTCTTATGATACAAAGGAACAAGGATATGTTGTCAAACCTTATATGTAAGTACTATACTGCCACTGCTAAAAATTGCAATGCACATTGATAGGAAGCTCCACATCCACCTAGAAATTTCCCTATCAATCCTACATGCCTTGAGAACTATATCTTAAGTACCAAATATCACATGCAAATGGTACATGCACCCATCCAAAACTTGTAGCACCACTAAAAAAATGGCATGCATGTGTGGCCAAATTGTAAATTTGTAACTACAAAGTTGGAAGTTAGCATAAGGATATATCAAGGTGCAATTTCAAGAGCTAAGAGGGTGCTTCTAAAATTGATGAGAACCATAACTCTCTACTTCTTAATGTGACCTTCCATTTGCAATCTCTGTGGGGTGGCAACAAAAGCTAAAGTATGCCAAGACACTATGTAGGCCTCCAATTCAATTGGTCTTATTACCTCAACAAGTTCCAATGATTGCACTACTAGAATTGATTGGTCTTGTTCCTCTTCATGGTTAACTTAAGAATGAAGAGGTCGGATTATTTTTTACCACTTATTGTTACACTAAAAACAAAGATCCTTAGCATGATGTTCTTCTTCTTTATGAGTAATTTTGACTGTGGAAGGTGTAAAAGAAACCCTATAAGTGTTGCCTTTATCAATAAGAGAGTATGGGGGTCAATGAACAATGAGATTTTTGGCCTCAATCTATTGAGCCAATGTGATTGTTATAAAGATGTCCAGAAGCTAATGCATTTAACATCATGTTGGATGTCTTTGCAAATCCCTCCAATATAAAGCTCAAAAGCTTATTGACATTGAGACCAGTAGCTCCCTACAAAGGCTAGCAAAGGTAGGTGTGCCCAACAAAGGATTGTTTGGAAAAAAGACCAAAAAAAAAGTCACATGGGTAGGTAGCTAGTTTCTAGTGTTGGAGCATGTAGTCTTGGATAGTTCCCATGCCACACTTTGGTGAGCTAACTAAGATAATCATTTTCCCACACATTATCATACTAGGTCATGAGTTCTTCGACAAATTTTCCCAAGCATAGAACACATTGAAAGAATTCTTTGTTTACCACCATTGATACCATTGTAATGGTTGAGCATCAAGGTGCAAGGAAAGGAGGGGTAACATCTTATTCATGGGAATTTGGTGTTGAAGAATATATTCTTCCAATTGGGCTAACCAAGTCTCCCCATATGTACCATCAACCCTCTTAATGTCAACCTTGAGTAAAACCAGCATAGATCCATCTTAAAGGGGATCTACCAAGCGTCAAGAGGGATCAAATCTCTCGAAGTGCAAACCCTTTTAGAGTGCAATATTGAGGAAGCTTTTTAATTTATCTAATTTGTGTAGTTTTATATAGCCGACATGTTATTTTTTATAATATTTTTTAAACGACACGTGTCAGCTCTAAGATGAGCACAAAAGGAGTTACACATCTCCCCCTACTAGGCTGTAGAATGCACCTCTTCGACGCAATCAAGTGTTGTACACTAAGGTAATTTGGTTGAACCAAAGAAAGAACTCAATCCTAGACCATACTTGAAACCTATTGCAAAATGTGATTCTTGGACATATTTCAAGACATTAAAGATATCATCCACTTGTTTGGGCAATTGCTTGAGAGTCTGAGACATTGGATCTCACCTTCCAAGACATTTGTTTTTAATTGGTGAGTGAGACCTTTTTATTCTCACAGATTGTGTGTCATTCTTGTCAGATGACATCCTTGAGCTTGTTAAGGTATATTGGAGGAGCCATACTGTAATGGTGTTAGGACTGTGTGCAGCATATGGCAACGAGACAAAGGGTATTGGTGCCATTGCTTGGATACATGAATACAAATGAATGAGCAGGAGTGTTGTTGCTATAGTTGACTTTATGGTTGCAACTAAACTAGGGTGGAGGCATTTTTATTTTGTAATTATGGTAACAAAATTTTCTTTCAAGTCGTTGATCCAAACCCTACCCATCGACAATGTCAAGGTCTATAATGGGGCCTTCACCCCCTTGACCCCTACATGCGAGAGGGACTAAAAAAAATGGTTGCTACGGAAATAATGGTGTGAGTAGGAGGGCCAAAAACAAATACAAGATATGTAGTCTAGGATGGACCACTTTGATACTACTTCGCAGGATACTTTACTAATAATTGATAATATAATTAAATATAAGCCATTAACATCTTGATATCAAGAAATATCAAGTAATGAAGTAAACAATGGGGCCTTCACCCCCTAAATCCCTCCATGGGAGAGAAAGTAAGGAAAAAAATGGTTGCTAAAAAAATAATGGTGTGGGTGAGAGGGCCTAAAAAATACAAGATACATACTCGAGGATAGACCACTTTGATACCACTTGATAAAGTACTTTACAAATAACTGATGATATAAATAGAAATATATCATTAACATCCGATATCAAGAAATAACATGAAATGATGTAAAAGAACTAGAGATTATATCATTGACCACTTATAAGAGGTAACCTCAAAATGAGTTCACATATATCAACAAAACCACTTCATACACCTGACTGCTAATTTAAAGAGTGTAAGTAAAGAAAGAACATATTGGGTATGGGACAAATAATGGAGCCCTTGCACATCATGGTAAAAAGAGAAGATAGAGATAAAGGTTGATAAGAAGAAGAAGAAAGTAAAGGTGTGGGTGGTAACATAACAAAGCATTTCCAACCCATAGGACAAAATGTGCTTTTCATTTTCATTTTAAAGAAAATACTTATATGGAAACCATTAGTCGACCCTTATAACACAAGTTAACAAACTTAAAATTCAAAAAAATGGAATAAGATAATGTATAAATTAGATTTATAAAAAAGCCTATTAGAGTGACAAGTTAAATATCGAGATCTGCAAGTTCAAGATCTGGAAACGCAAGTGCGCTGGCTTAGAGGGGACCTTGCAGACATGAAAAAAGCTATCTCCAATTTAGCGACCCTGGTTCAAATCTCCAATTCCGAAGTTCGAGCAAGCACTGGAAAGATAAAGGACTTCACTGAAAAGAGCATGGGCAAACATGACACCCTATATAGTTGCCTGAGAATCGTCGAGGCTAGAGTAGACTGTGTGAGGACCAACAGTGGGAATAGCCTATCAATCATCCTAAACATTGACGACGACAACGCTGGAAATATTGCTAGTAGCAAGGAAAAAATGTCCCACAACAGTCATGACAACTAAATCTCGCCGATGCAGCTTCCTTTTGATATGATGTTTATCTATCTAGTTTCTATTCTACTCATATGTTATATTTCTGTTGTTTCTTATTAGGCCAGTTTGTTAGAATCTTCAGTTGTAATAGCAGTATCAGTCCTTATGGTTGTATCAGGCATACTGCCATTTTTGAATTACAGAGGCTGGAAAACTCAGAACATGCTCTGACAGTTCTGGATTTTTGGGACCAACTTCACTTCTCTATGTAACTTGCTCCATCTTTTAATATAAAGCCTGTTAACCGTTTGTATAAAAAATATATATATATATTCTTTTTGTATCTTTTATTATGTCCTTAATACGCACTGAAGTGCTTTTTTCCTTAACAATGCCCTCAAAAAAAGTTGCTTCTCCTAAGATCTTAGTATTTAACTTTCTTGTAAAAAACTCCCAATGGGTCCCCACTAAAGCCTCCTCCAAGATCAAAAGTAACACTTAATATATGAAAGACAGAGATTGCAAGGTAGACTAGGCTAGTAATTGCCCTATTATAGAGTCTATGCCAAAAGATGCAATATGCTTCTGACGCCACTCAAAATAGAAATTTTAAATTTTTATCCCACAAGCTACAAGGTTTACCAATTTCAAAAATTAGCATTTTAGGACTCGAGATTCCAATAAAAAACAGGTACAAAAGTCCCTATACCTAACCTAAGTATCAAAAAAATTCATTGTTATTATTTTCAAAAAATGGTTCCAACAAAAAGGGCATAAATGTTGGTTTAAATGTTAATTTTGTGATACTTTTAAGTTCCATAGACACACATTGGACAAGTTTTCTTGCCCGTATGACGCTGGAAATGTCATCTGTGTGCTTAGCTCAAGCAAAGGTGATGCATTTGATATGCTTGTAGTTGTAAACTTGGGTTGCAGATTAGGTTTCGTATTAAAAACTACTATATTCAAGAGTATGACGTATTTTCAATATTTGGAGATTATGCCTTTGGACAACTCATTATCAAATAGGCAAATTTAGATTCAAGTTGTTATTTCCATTGAACCATGGGATCCCCAACAAGGTATTGTAATTACTCACTAAAACAAGTAAAATTCTTCCCATATTGTTTCCTTGGAAAGTGAAGCCCAACTAATTTGACAATGTTGAGTGATGAAATGTAATCTTAAAGTGACATGATGTGTTTGCTATGTTGGATTGTGTAAGTTTTCATTGTGGATTAGATTCCATATAGAAAAGTACCATTATTAAGACCATCACTCACTTTAAGGCTCCTCTATGCCAAGATCACACCTTTACACTATTTGTTAAGTGAAAGGAGCAAATTCCCATGCATGTCAATGTTTACATTGAGCCATGTGATAACCCAAGGCAATGCCCTCCTTTAGCAAATCACAAAGTGGATAAATAGTTTGGTGATTCTTCATCTAAACAGTTAAATTGCTTCTTGTACTCTTACATTGAAAATTTAGGTTCCAACCACCATGACTTGGTCCAGTCAAGAACTAACAAAAATGTGGAGATGTTGTTACCATCATTACTTCTTTTTCCCAACGTTTTGTTTTGATTGGTTTCTCACAATTACATGTGACAAAGAGCATTTTTTAACCTACCCAAGTCTCGATTACTGCCAATTTCATCCATGGTTATCCAGCTTTGAGTACCTTCTTCAATCAACACTTAAGCTTATTTACATCCTTTAATCCAATTTCAACACTACTTGAATCAACACTTAAGCTTATTTACATCCTTTAATCCAATTTCAACACTAGTTATCCAACTTTGAGTACCCTCTTCTTTCAACACTCTAGCTTATTTACATCCTTTAATCCAATTTCAACACTAGGTATCCAACTTTGAGTACCCTCTTCTTTCAACACTCTAGCTTCTTTACATCCTTTTGTACATCTTGTACATCTCTTATGCTTCTATACTTTTCTTCTTAGCCTTGTTGGTTTGATTAGCTAGATGTTTAGTTAATAATCACAAGCTTAAATTTTATGATTTTAGCATCTTTTGAGGAGTTGCTATTACACTCCCACATTGCACCTTTTGCCACTGGATGTACCTTTTACTCCCATTGACCTACTTTTGTGATCATTTGTCAAACATTAATAAAAATATCTTATCTCGGGGTGGTTGGTGGAGGATCTCTTAAATCCCAATGAAAAAAGTGTTCTAGAGCTACCTTGGGGCCTAAACATTGTTGCAAATAATGAAGCAGAAGCTCGCGTAGCCCTCCAAGGGGTAATGGAGCTTTTGGACCAAGGTATTCATGAAGTTACCATTATAGATGATTCAACCATCATCATAAGGTCACTCTTAAGAGGCAAGCCTGTCAATGAACCAAGGGTGGCCATAATCTTAAAGTGGACTCTAGCCTTAGGTCACAAGTTCTATTCAATCTCTTATTACAAGGTAAAGAGAGTTCAACAACGATGTGAAAAGAAGGGTAAATATCGACACAACAATGAAGTAAGGTGAATTCGTTGTGTAATGAAAAGGAGAAAGAGCATGCCCCCTTCCATGATCATGGTCTCACTTGGATCTAAGGCTCCTCATGCCATCCTAGGCCCCCTCCATGCATTAACAAGGGCGAACTTCCCCAATGTACTTAAAAGTCCTCATGCACGCAAAGGACAAAGGGGCTTAATTGCTTACATCTACCCTTGCCTCATCATCCTCTGCTCAAATGGCAAATGATATCCTGATTAATTCTCTGTCTGATTATCATAAGTGTGTAGTGGCTTCCTAGTCTACATTTATGGTTAGATTTAAGGCTCCTCATGCCATCCTAGTCACCCCTCCATGCATTAACAAGGGGGAACTTACCGAATGTACTTAACAACCCTCATGCACGCAAAGGACAAAGGGGCTTAATTGCTTACATCTACCCTTGCCTCATCATCCTCTGCTCAAATGGCAAATGATATCCTGATTAATTCTTCGGCTGATTATCATAAGTGTGTAGTGGCCTCCTGGTCTACATTTATAAATGGTCTTGTCCAACATGGGAAAAAGTGAGCAAGCCTTGGATAAACAATGGTTTGAGGAGATTATTGGGCATTTTCTCTAGTTTTAGAGTGCAAACTGACCATCCAAAGCAACACCAACTAGTCAAAGCATGAAGCTAGGTATACAAAGGCTTTAGTCCCTAGCTACTTCTAACTAGTTCCAGAAGATTGCAGAGCCCCTAGGCAGTTTGGATCAAAAGGTGAGACCCTCAACCTAGCTTATTTCCATTGTTGTTGTTGCATCTAGGGAGATATGCATTGGATTAAAACAGGGCTCCATCAATATGAGAAAGATGTTGTAGAGGTCTTGGATATGGCCACGAGCTACAAGTCTACTACCCTAAAGATTTCAAAAGCCCACTTAGACAAGGACAGCCATACATTAGAAATAGAGGTCACTTGCTCAATATTAGGAACTAGGAGAAGATATCACGCACATCCCTAATCATCTTCTTACAGGGTAAGCAATTGGTGTTCTCATTATCTAATCTCATCATATCCAAGCATCTATTAATACTAATATGTACATAATAAATTCAATGAATTTCATCTAATGTGTTTCATTATGAACCCTAATAAAATGATTCTAAAGCTTTTCAGGTAAACATCACTCTTAAAACTTAATATGAATCAATTTTGCAAGTCACACACTACATATTAATAATTAGCAAAAATGGAAAGTCCCAATGACAAGATAAAAACTTTAAACTGTAAATTACTTTTGCAAAGATATATTTGAAACAATTGAAAACATTAAAAAAGAAATCAAAGTGCATATCCCAAGGAAACCCACCACACACTTCCACTCATTTCAAGAATGGTACCCAAGGTAATCTAGATTCTTCAAGGCTCAAGTCTGATACAACAATATACTCATTAAGAGCTCAACATGTCACTTGTGGGAATTAATCGAATTTAATCCTCGGAGGAGAGGATAATACTCCTCTCAATCGTCCAAGCTAGACCCAAATTGACAATTGATAACATAATTACAACAATATGCATCACAAAATATTCAAACAACTCGTAAATTTAAGATATCACAAGACTATTGATAATTCTTGGAATTGGAACATTTGCATTGATGTTCAAATCCCTCCATTAACAAAACAAAGAAAACAAAAAGAATCAAGTTGTCTAACCTTTACTAAAGGCAGATTAACTAGCTAAAACAAACAGCCTTGGGTTGTTTGCCCATTCATGGAAAACTGAAAAAACACTAGTAATATGTATGAGATAATATCTTCAAGCAATTAAGACTCAATTAACGTGAATATAATGAAGAAACAAAAAGCTCACCAACTCTTTCAAACAGAAAAAATATACACCTCGGCACTTGAGGCATGGTTTGATGCAGTGTTTTAAAACTCAACCAATCTGACTCGGACTCCGCCTGTTCGATTGAGTTGTTGGTTGTTGGATCCAAACCAGCCTCAAAACTGGCTCAATCAACCAGTTTGGTACCGAACCAACTGGATCAGACCTTGACTAAACCAGTTCAATACCAAACCGGTCAAACCGGTCAGTTCCACAGTAACTCGACCGAGCTAATCCAAATCTGCCTGAGGCGCACACATGAAGGCTAGACACAGTTTTTTTTTAAATTTGACTTTTTTATTAACACTAAGCCCCCTAACCCCAACTCTAACCTATAAGGAGAACCCCCACCCTCTATTTGCCTCACGATCTTCATTGAGCATTTGTGAGCATTTGGAGGTTTTGGAGCAGACTTGCAAACTGAGCAATTAGAGGTTTTGGAGCTTGTTGGGCAGTCTTCTTGAATTGTTAGGAGTGGATTTGGCATCTAATTGAGGAGGCTATAGCCCAGCTTGAAGGAGTTGTTGTCCATCTCACTATTACTTGTGCCCATTGATCTGTTTTGGTGGTTGTTTCCTCAACTTTCCATTGTCCTAGTCCAACAGTCAACTGTCCAGGTATGCTAACAGTCTGAAATGAGTCAAATCTACCACTATCTTGGTCATAAAAATTTGTACAAGAGGTCTGATGTCTGAAATTTATCTTTTTGCTTTATATTTTGAAGGAAAAAAATTAAATTAGGCACATTTTAATTTGCAGAACAATCCATCTTTGCATTTCCCATGGCCCTAAGAGAGAGAGAGACCCTGCATGGATGCATGTCGATATCATTGACAGCAAGACAATGATTTGCAAATTTTGCAAAAAATTGATTATGCTGAAGCAACACTTGGTTGGTGTAAGAGGCCAAGTTCCCCCCTATGATGCACCAACAGAAATGATTGGAACGGTAACACTGGAATTGCAACAGCAGTTTGAAAAATTGAAGCAGACAAGACTAAACAAGCTGAAATAAATGTTGAAATAGGGAGGAAGAGACACATGCCATGATGTGGTGATCCTGTTCAAATCCTAGCTTTGTTTTGAAGACTCTTTCTCTACCCCTTCTTCCAATGTTGACCCCTTTCGTTATGTTCCTCCCACTCTTGTATGTTGCCCACAAGGAACCATGTTCCGGAAATCTGTTGATGCATCAAATAAAGTGAAAGATGCAAACTTGTTATTTCAGCTTTTGGATGTGGTTGTTGTGCAGGGCCAGGTAGGGATGGCCATCGTTGTTTAGATCATCGCAGATAATGCCTCTAACTATGTTTTGGGGTCACTATGTTTTGGACCCCGTGTGCCACACATTGCATAGACCTCATGCTCAAGGATATAGGCAAACAAGATTGGATCAAGAATATTGTAGAGCATGCCAAGAGCATTATAAAATAATCTACAACCACTCACGGGTATTGAACCTAATGAGGAAAAACAACGAGGGAAGGGAACTTGTTAGGCATGCCATCACAAGATTTGCAACTCATTCCTCATGTTGCGATCTCTTCTTTCCCAAGCTAAAACTTGCAAAAGATGTTTTCATGTGATGAATGGAATGCATCTCAATGGACTCACAAACAAGATGGAAAAGACACCAAAAAGAAGGTTAATGAGACCTCATTTTGGAAAAAAGCAGCAGAGATTGTGAAAATTGTCAAGCC
This sequence comes from Larix kaempferi, assembly GCA_027924585.1. Taxonomy (NCBI): domain Eukaryota; kingdom Viridiplantae; phylum Streptophyta; class Pinopsida; order Pinales; family Pinaceae; genus Larix; species Larix kaempferi. The sequence goes on along the minus strand of BSBM01000431.1, from coordinate 7,212,058 downwards.
CCTTGTTAAGGTGTTGCAGTTGGTGGATGGGGAAAAATTGGTTGTGGGTTACATATATGAGGCTATGGATTAGGGAAAGGAGTAGATAAGGGCAATTTACAAGGATAGAGTAGCCAAGTATGGGCCTATTTGGGAGATCATTGACAACAGATGGAAAAATCAACTCCATTGCCTTATACACGTAGTTGGGTATTTCCTGAACCCAAAGTATCATTATAGAGCTCAGTTGGGAGAAGATTAAACATGGGAAGTCAAAGATGGATTGTGTTGTAGAATTTTCTGCACTTTTATTGTCTGCTGGTTTGTGTTAACAATTTGTGGTTTTCATTCCCAGTCGGTTATGCATAGACTGGAAACTACTTATAAACTTTTCTGTAACAATCAAACACACAATAGAATGCTACTAACAGGCTGAAAACACATTTAACAATCACACATGAAAAATAGACTCAGAGATTTTTGGCCAAATCGAGCCCTGGAAAAAACCCCACGGGGAAAACCAGTTAGAGAGAGAGAGAGAGTTTTATTTCTTCAGCAATGTATTCAGTACAATGATTTTTACAGTCAAAATAATACTTATCTCAACCACCCAAACACCTGACTGCTGCCTCGATTTCTGTGCCTAGCTGCCTCAATTTCTGTGCAAGTTTCTTCTCGAAATTTGTGCCAAAACTCAGCTACTTCAGACCTCGATTTCTGTGCCAAACTTCTCAGTTAAATGCACTCAGAAATTACTGTACGGTACAGCAGCATTAAATGCAGCTGTACGGCCCTCGAAATCTGTGCCATCAACATGCTGTTAATACACATCGAAAACTGTGCCAATAACCTGCTGTACGATCTTGGGAATCGTGCCCACTGAAAATCGCTGTCTAGAAAACCGTGCCACTTCTAGAAAACCGTGCTGTGACTGCCTCCTCGAATTCTGTGCAAGTTCTCTCCTTGGAATCCGTGCCAATGCCCTAGCTCGCCTTCCTTCTTTCTCAGCTCTCTCACTCGACCTCTCTCTCTTCCAAAATCACAAGTACAACTTCAAAATGAGCCTCCCTCATGCTTTTTACTAACCCTAAGTGGTTATCAAATCCAACGGTGGACATTGACTCAATCCAATGGCTAGGATAAAATGAGAGCAAAAATATCACTTTAATTAATTCACTTAAATAAATATTTGCTCACCCACTTTAACTTTAGCAAAAAGTGACTTTAAAAATATAAAAGTCTCATTAATGTGTTTTTAATGTGAGGGTCACTTTTCCCCCTTCTTAGTGACTTAGGCTAAAAATCACTAGGGGAACACATCCCTAGGTACAAAACTAACATGTGTAAGTGCCTAGAGCCCATGGTCCCTAATGAGAGTGAGCAACTAGAGATACACTTATAGATCAATGCTTTCACTAGAGCGACAGGTACCTTTGGCAAAATCCTAGCAAAGATTGCAAGAGATGTGGACCAACCAGGTAAACAAAAGTTTTATAATTTTATTAAGTTTAGTTGTTTAAAACTCTAATCTTTAAATACTTGAACCTTTAAATTAGATTAGTTGTTTATAATCTAATTTTTTGAATTCACCATCTTTGCAGAACATTGGTAGGAGTCATTTGGTAGCCAATGTCCTCAATTGCAAAAGTTTGCAATTTGAGTCTTGAGTCAGACTTGCAGTGCATCAGGGTGAAACCGTTTGGCACAAAAATGATTAAATAATCTCGTCTTTGTGCAATACAACCCCCAACTAAGGCGCAACTAACTATTGAACAGGAGACCTAATACAGATCCCATTGTGTTGGATGATATTGATCTAACCTCGGAGTGGGTAGAGGTGTCTCAACCGGCAAAGTTTGATCCTAATCCAGCAGCAGTAGGTGGTGCAGCCATAGATACAGACATGCCAGGTAGTAGCCATCGATGACAGAGTCATGCTTCTACTACTGCTCTTGCAGATATTTTGGAGCAATCCAACGAGGGTGATGATTCTGGGAACTCTGAGCAATCCAAGCCATATGCTGAGCATGGCATTTCCACTTCCAGCAGTGGTGATGAGTTTAATCACTTTGATATTTGATGATTGATCATGTTGATCACTTGACCTTGTAACCTTGTAAGCATAGCATGTTGTTTTTTGGACTCTATAGGCCATTTAGAGTCGTTTATTATGTATTTTGATTCAGATATGTATTGCACTTGGTACCAATTTAATATATTCACCCTTACATGGTATATACATGAGTATACTTTACATATTTTGTCTCTAATGGTTTGGAACCTTTAAAATAAATTTTTCCCTTGAAAATTCGAATATTCTTTGTATTTTTTTTAAAACCGAGTCGTTGAAATCAAACTGGTCTGAGTCATTGCTGAGTACAAGTCTGAGCCGAGTTGATCCTCAACCGGTTCCGAGTCCAAGTCCGAGTTCTAAAACATTAGTACTTTGATGACAACAGATGTTCAAGAACATGGATACTAAATCTGCTCAATATTCTTAAGACATCGAGACAATTGTTAACAAGTGATCATCAGTGGTAATTCAACCCTCAAAGGTCCATTTGACATAAGAACAATTACTGCACAAAGCATGAACTAAATTTCTCTCTAGCTTTGATATTTTCAAAAGAATCTCAAACTTCATCGCTCAGTAAAGAATCAGATTTGTTTAACTATTATGACAATCATTAGACAGCACAGTAAAATTTTGGCTGTCAGTGGATAGTCCCTCTCACATCAATAAATATGTGGTAGTGCTACCCACAGTAATAAACATGACTCGAGAAAGTGTATTTTGGGTAGTAGCAAACTTTTCAGTGAAGCTCTTAGCACAATGATAAACATATTTGACTGCATTATTTTTCCACAGTCAACTACATTTAATGAAAATTGTGCTTACATAAATTTGATTAACCAAAGAGCTCTATTGACCACAATATAATTGAATTTGAAAGTTTAAACATAAGAATCAGATTTCAAGTTGCCCAATTGGTTTAAACTTTAATCTTACAAACCTATACAAAGTTACAAACCTAAGTTTTATGAATAATTCTGAGACACCCCAAAATTATGGAGAAAGGGCAGAAACTGTTAAATTATAGCTTCGGAAGCTATTTTTCATTTTACAAATTACAATGTAAACTTGAGCTGGAGGGCAGCTTGAGCTGCTTAGCTGGAGGGTAGCTTGAGCTGCCTAGGACGGTGGAGTTGACCAGCTAAGGCAGTGGAAAGGGGCAGCCTTTGACTGCCCCAAAGGCCAACCTTTAGGGGGCATCCCTTGGCTGCCACATGAGCCAGCCTTTAGGGTGACCTTTGGGGGCTGCTTAGGGCAGCCACACATGCTATTTAAACAGGCCCTCAACCCCCCATGTAATTCATTCGTTTTCATTGAGTTTTGAGAGCTAAGGAAAGGAAGATTTATGCCATAGTTTACTGCTGTCCTATACCTGAGTATATTGCTGATATACTGCTGATTCATGAACTAATATCTTCTGGGTTTGATGCTGTCCTGTAACTGAGTTAACTGCTGTAGTGAAGATTGAAGAAGGCTGCCCTAGATTTTAAGTTTGCTGGTCATACAGTCAGGTATTTATTTTCTTCGCAAAACTCATTGAAGAGCATAGTTCATGGTGATTTTGTAATCTGGGCCTAATATACTATTTATATAAAGAAAATTGTTTGCTGGAGTTTTTCTCCCTTCTAAGGGTTTCTCCAGGGTAAGACTATTGTGTTCATGTGGAATAAATTTGTGCACTTTGATTATGACATGTAATTGATGGAAACAGAAATTTGAATATTGTATTTCTGCTTGAATTAAAATTGACAGACACACACCCAAAAAGAAAATAGAATGAATGTGAAAATTGCATTATCAAAATAGCAGTTAATCTAATTTAGTTTTCGTGATACACATATCTGTGAGAAATGGGCCACATAATTTAATGTGGAGAGATCTGAAACCTATGTTACTAGAAACATGACCAGGAGACCCATTTCTTGTTCTATTTGTGTTCCCATTCCCACTTCCGTCTCGAGACTACATTAGCACATTAACCAATTTCAAATGGCATAAAATATGCACCACAGGGGTTCATGGTTCTTATCCTCCTTAAACCTCTAGACCCATTTCCCCCTGGGGTTCATGGTTCTTATCCTCCTTAAACCCCTAGACCCATTTCCCCCTGGGGTTCATGGTTCTTATCCTCCTTAAATCAATTGCTGACCATCAACTGAAATTCTAGATACTCATCATTTTATAGTATTTTCAAATCTAAACCATGAAATTCAAAGTCCAAACAATTAGCTCTAGACAAAGCCAGATCAACATCCAATCAGTACATACTACAATATCAAACTAACAAAAGTTGCAGTGAAATATACAACACATTGAGATTTTTGAGAGGATGTTAAAGAAATAGATTTAGCTAAAAACATCAAAGACAGTAAGACAGGAAATAAAGGAGAGAAAAAGCACAAATACAGCTTTGAAACAGAGAAATGACCTAACTTGAAAAAAACAAGCATGCAACCTTTTGATCATGAGTGGAGTGAAGCAGAAGAGGATGGAGTTCAACAAACTTCAGACTGTAGTTTATGATTGCGGGAATAAGAAAGAAAAATACTAAGAGTTCAATTATGGAAACCCGCTCAACAATAAAGTCGGACACAGCAGCCAGTACCAGTTAATCATGCTCTAGGTTCTAACATTTGTTTGGTCCAACCTTCCGGATCACACACCCAACTTCCAGAACCTACTTCAGCAATATAGATTTAATGTCCATATGTTTGATCCTTGAACACAATATTATAAGCATCAAAACCCATGCCAATCTTGCCACTAGCAACCCAAAAGTTGTCGTTCACATCTTGCCTTAGCACCTGTCATTTTGGAGTTGTGCATCTCAGACAACCCTATTCACCCATGCTTACTTGTGTATCTCAAACAATCTATCCCACCCATGCCTACCTTGTCAACAAATAAGGCTCTTGTATCTATCTGCAAAGTTCTCTCTGTTCTGGTATAAATTTAAATGGTCCAATGTACTTGTCCCTTCCCTATTCACCGAGGGAAGAGTTCTGCGTATTTTCACACTGCAGTTTTCCATAGTAATGACTTAAAAAATGTCCCCTCATTTATGCGAATGGTTATTTAAATACAGCAAAATCAACAATTGCTCAAAAAACAGCCTGCCTTTTCTTGGATATATTCTTTTGATTTCTTTCCAATGGATGAAAAATAAAATTTTAATTAATCATGATTTGCCTCCAATTATAGGCTAAGCAGATGAGATCAAACACGGAGCTCTATTTGTGTCTCAACATAAACCAAACAAAAGGATTTTAATGGAAATAAATCTTTACCAGTTTGTCTAACAAAGATTATATCTTAAATTATTTGTACTCAAAAGGTAGTTTCTGTCTTCCAAAGTCTATACAATTACATTTCTTAACAAAATCAAAATTATAAATTTCAGAAGTTATTGATTCCCAGAATATTAATACTGAACATTTCTTGGATTTCATCATAGCACAGATGTCCTATGCTGTTAATTGTTCATCCTATATCTTCCTTGCACTAAATGATCAACAGATTCTCTCCTCCCACAATTCTGTTATTATCCTGAAGCCCCTTAGATATCTATTAACTGAAGTAAATATCCTTGTCTCAAAGCAAAATCCTTGCTCAAATCTTACAGTAAGTGCATAAATTTATATAGATGTTGAGAAGCTTTCACTATTAGTTATAATGCTACACAGAATCATAAGCACCTTAAAATAAGTTGGTCAAAAGACAGACTACTACGGATGAGCAATGGGAGATAATAGCATCTTTCCTAAAGAATCAAACTGACTAAAGAGTTCCCAGGGGTTACCTACACCAGAATAGTTAATCATCTTTTGGGCAAACCTGTTCACCATAACAACGAAATAAAATCCCCAGGCATATATACCTTGATGCAAAAACCTGTGATTGAAGATTTAGAGCTTTGAACATATTATATAGACATTTTGCCACTTTGTACGATACACTATTTTAGTCTTATAGTTTTTGTTTTACTTTTTGATAAATATGGAATCATGAATGGTCATTGATATGTATCAGGTTTAACTTTTAAAATTCCTAGTTCATTCTTTTGGAGAATTTAGAATATATTTTAGATTTTTCTTTTGAAAATTTCCAGAACTTCTTAATTTTTTTAGTAATTCCCCTTTTGCTGTTCCACAGAAACTTGAGAGGAAGTTCTAGCCATTCCCAAAACCTGTATGTCCATATCCCAATCCCCCATTCCAGAAACTCTTGCAACATAGGGGGGGTTGTTTGATTCACCAATATCATAGGATGACTGTCTACACCCATGTGCATGAGTCCACCCCTATGCCTGTGAGTCGACCCCCATTGGCTCCTATCCCCGTTGGCCCTAGCACCCATGAGTCGACCCCCATTGACCCTTATTCTCTCCCTATGACTCACCCCCATTCGCCCCCGTTCACAAGAGCCCACAGAGCCACCGTTGAGCCATCGTTCAAGAGCCCGCAAACTCATCGAGCAGCCGTTTGATCGAGCCCACTGTCAAAATTGTGTCGCGGAGGTTTGTTGTCGTTGAGCCCGTAGAAGAGAGCCATCGCCAATCCGCCATTTGTGAGCCCACAAAACCGTCGTTTGAGAACCTGCAGACACATCGAGCCGCCATCAAATCAAGCTTGTCGTCGAGACTGTAACCCAGAGCCCACCAATTTGTTAGTCGCCCTCACCGCCAGAAGGGTAACCACAAATTGCGTAGGGCCACCACGTGACGACCTACAAGATAGTATAGACGAGAAGCTGCAGATTCAAACCGTGGAATTTTGAGGGTTGAGGGGGGTCGATGGACTCTACCCAGACAGTGGACATGGAGCCTAGTGAATTTTGCAACAAAGGCCACCTTGAGTACTTCAACAACTGGAAAACCTTTCCCTCAAGAAATTACTAGATGATGGGAAACCCTGAGAAACCCTCCAACCCCCAAACAATGCCTTACATGCTGAAATCCTCAACCTTAAAAACAAACATGAAGAGATCTGCGAACAAGTTACTTTCAAATGAGAGACGGAAACACACATTAACTCTTGGGGAGAGATTGTCCGGGATGGGGATAAAACCCCTCTTGTTGCGGTTGAAAAATTTGTCCAAACCAAGCTCCTTGAAGAGCGTAATCGACGAGCTCGTGAATTGAATTTGAAGGTCGGAGAGCTTCCCTTACCCTCTCCTTCTCAGGATCCCATACAAGTTGGTGCCATGTTTCTCCGAGATTACCTTGAGCTTACCAATATTCCTCTTGAGAGAGCTTGGTTTGGTCATGATTCTCCACTATTTATCTAATTCAAATCAACAGGTGACTAACATCGGGCTCTTCCGGCTAAGCGTAGGTTGTTCTCTCTCCCTACTAATATTTTTCTAGATGTTGATCTTCCTAGGTCCTAGGTGGCAGAGCTGAAATGCTCCAGGTAGCTCGTCGTCGCAACTCGACAGGTAGGTAAATGGGCAATCATTCGAGACCTCTGAGCCATCATTCGAGATTCCCTGCCACCTGGGTTCTCTAAATGACTAGCTAGATGGAGGAGACAATATGGAAGTGGGATTTCAGTGGGATGTTGGAATGGTAATGGGTCTCTCTGGTCTTCATTGAGCATGCTGTAAGATGCTTTTGGTTCTTCTAATCTCTTTTTTATTACTGAGAACCATGAGAGTCTAGTCAGGCCACTTCCAGATATTACAGGATATCACTAGTTGTCTGGTTATCATGAGGAACCCGATCTTCTACTGGGGTTCGAGGTTTTGGTGGTGTGGCATGCTTATTACGAGAGTCTCTTCAGGGTAGAGTTTCTTTGGTCATAGCAAATGAGTTGCCAAGTTTATGTGGGTCCAACTCAACAGATTACCCCCTCTCCTCAGAGACATATTCATAGCAATTTGTTACTTTCCCCCAACTTTCCCCCGGCCTCATCACAATTACAATCCATGGCGAACTTGACAGTGACCTATATTTGGATCTATACTCTGGCATCATCCAGCATTCCATAATGGGAGAGGTCATCCTATTGGGTGACTTTAATGCATGCACTAGATCCCTCCATGCCCCTCTGCATGACCATTCTGAGGACATGTTTTGTGTTTCAGGAGAATAATCCAGATTCTCTGGGACTTCATCCTGATGATATTCTAAGACCTCTAACAGGGTACAGCAAGCACCTCCTGTGGCTTGGAGAATCCCACGAGCTACTGATCCTTAATGGCCTCCCTTGCAACTTGGCTTCTCGCTCTTTCACTTGTCAACCTCACAATGGTGGTCAAAGTGTGGTGGATTATATCCTTTCCAATCAAGACCTTCTCCCCTTCATTCATCACTTTGTCATAACCCTCGTCTCTCTTGCTAATCATGCTCTCCTCTCCTTCTCCCTCTAGATTGGCACCCCCCACCCCTGACCCCCCCCCTCCTCCACCCTCAGGTCCACCTCGAACCAATATTCTCTTTGCTAAGGGAGACCCCGACACCTTTACTTCCTTCCTCCACCAAATGCTCCCTTCATATCTCGATTTGCTTCCCTCGAGTCCACCTCTACCAAGTACACATGTCTTTCTTCTATCATCTGGGAGACTACCCTTCAAACCTACACCCACACTCCACTCGATCCACCCCCGTCCCCCAAAAGCCTAGATGCTACCCCATGAACCAATGGTATGACAATAACTACAAGTACCTCCACACCCAACTTCGACATGCCTTCAACCATTGTCATCCCTCCTACCCAATTCTCAAAGCTCCCAATCATCGTCTCCTCCGCCACAAGAAACACCTCTTCATCTCTCATATAGGCGACAAGAGCTTAGTACTTCCCTTATTCATTCCCCTAAACATTTAATGGCGTACCATCTTCCCTCACCACTCCCATCTCTCGCCTGACCTTGATCCAAAAGCCATGTTCTCCCACACCTCTTCCCTCTATAACATCCCGGGGCAACCCCTTATCCAAGTTACCCCCACCCCTCTTGTTATTCATTCACCCCCCATGATGTCCAAGAGGTTGTTTAGGCCATGTGTTCTAGCAAAGCAATAGATGAAAATGGCTCCAAGTTGAACTTTTCAAACATGGCCTTCGAGCACTTGATTGCCACTTGGTTGATCTATTTAACCACGTCGTTTGTATTGGCTTCCATGAATCATGGTCACATCATATTATTCACCCAATCCATAAATTGGTCCCTAATACCAATCCCAATAACTACAAAACAATCATGGTTAGCCACACTTTCTCCAAGCTATATGCTACGGCCCTCCATATGCATCTATATGAGGAGCTTTAGAGTAGACAACTCAAAGCTAGAGGACAGGCCGACCTCAAACCATAATACCAAACCATTGATCACATTCTTATGCTCTGTGCCATCATTTAGGAGGCACATCATCACTCCTCGAAAGTCTACTGTTGCTTTATAGACTTCTGGAAGGCATTCGACTTTGTCCCCAGAGTGGCATTATTCCAGAGACTCTGAGACATTGGCATTTTCGAGACCCTTCTGACTACCATTATGAGTCATTCCTTGAAGGTCTTCACATGGCCCACGGGATTTCAATTTTCATCAAGAGTGCCATTGGGGTTAAGCAGGGGTGTCCACTCTCCCCCACTCTATTTGGGATTTACATTAACGAGCTCGAGTCTTTCTTATGTGAGCACATTTAGGATGGCGATGAGGGCCTTCACCCCCAAGTCTTGATTTCTATTATGCTCTTCGTTGACGACAAGGTCCTCTTGGCCTCACCTTCGAAGGGTTTGCAGAGACAATAAAATACCTTGGCCCTATTTTGTGATCTTCATCAATTGCCGATCAACTTGGGTAAAACCAAGGTTATGATCTTCAACAAACCAAAGAGGCCACTCACTGACCTTCATTTCTTCTTTAGAGAGGAGGAGGTCGATATCACTAGCACCTATATCTATTTGGGGGTTCGGTTCACGGGTCCTTGTTTCAACCTACAACATGCTCTTCAGCCTCGAGTTAATAAAAGGATAAGACTCCCTAGCCCTTCTAGAGAGACAATGCTTCAGACACCGTTTTCAGGACATCTCATCCAAGATGTCTCATGGATGATGTCTCATGGATGCTCTCATCCAACCCACATTCTTCTATGGCTCTAAGGTGTCGAGGCCATGCCTACTTGACTATGATTGGGCCTCAACAAAGAGTACAAATCCTACTCTGTCGCATCATCAGATGCAAACAGATAGTACCTCAACCCATTGTTTTTGCAGAGATTAGCTCTCGACCTTTTCAACTTGAGGCTATGTTCAATCATGTCGCGCTCTTACAATCATGTCGCTCTCTTACACCACCTTCAGAGCTTCGCCTACATCGCCTCAACCAACCCTTCAGATCGCTCTAGATGTTGGTTTGTGGGTGTTGCAGATCTTTTAGCATCCATGGATATTGCAATGGACCGACTTCCTCCTTTTGGGTATTCCTTGAATGTGCATGCTTGCCTCTTACCTACTACATAGGAGCTTAATAGAACTACTAGAGATGACATTTATAGACAATGTGTGCAGGTCACTTGCATCAACCCTCCGAGGGGGTTACGTCCAATATGGCCTTCTATGCTACGCACTTCTTGGATCTGAGGGATGGTCTCATTGTTCGGCGCCCTTCCACATTATGTCATTGGGCACACGCTCTTCGTATTCCTTTAGGCCAATTTAGAGTGGGCTCTCATCGTCTCCAAGTAGAGACAGATCACCGACTTGACCGATCATAGAGGATCTGCCAGGTATGTCACTTTCGAGAGGTTGACACCAAGGAGCACTTCATCTTTCGGTGTCCTATTAACTACAAGATCCGTGGGCAATTTCATTGTCTTTTCAGGGACCTTATCACAAAGCTCCAGACTTTCACTAGATTCTTCAGATACCCCAATCAAAAATGTCTAGCGTTATACTTTCAAGAGGCCCTTTGGCTTCACTCCTTCACCCTTCAGCAACATTCTCAGTCAAGACCAAGCTCCATTCAAAGTATCACTTCCTTCTTTTTAGTGCTTCCTTCCTCTAGGGGCACCAAGAGACAGACAAATGGTAACACAGACCTTCATTGCTCAATTAGGACATGATAGTCCACCTCTACCTCCAGCCTACACCAACCCATATCTATTTAATGGAACGAAGAATAATAGGATAGAGAGGTACAAGGATAGGTGTCATCTGAAAGCAGAGCAGAGACCAGCGACGGGGACAATCTCGGCCCCATCACAACAAACGGACGACTTCTTATAGGTTGCAACATCAAGCACCCTCTTCTAAGCAACGATGCACTACTAATTGCAATTCCTCTTCTAGCTCTTCCTCCACATAGAGTACTCTTACAAGCTTCCTTCAATCGACCTCGGATGGTAAGAGAGATACTCCTAATGCTTCCAATGTTTCCAATGCTTTCAGTGGCCCATGACAGTTCCACCATCACCTTTTTGCATCACAGTTCTCGGATCCATTCCCCTTGTACATTTTCCTTCCTTGGATCAACTCTCTTCATATCTCTCCTTGTATATATTTCTCTCTGAGATCAGCTCTCCATTTATAGAGCCAGAGTTTGGTTTGAGTTCTACTTTTATCTTTTTTTAGGAGCTACTTTTACGCTCCCACTTTGAATTGTTATCATGGTACTGCATAGTCCCATTGACCTACTTTTGTGGTCATTTGTTGGACATTAATAAAATTATCTCATCTTATCTTATCTTATCTATGTCTCTAAAGACATAATTCCTTCCCTTCTTTAATGCTCATGTGTTAGGAAAATGTTAAGCATCTATTCTTTTGAATCCCTGATCAAACTTGCACGTACATATATTTATTTTATGATCATGTTAGGCCTTCCATCCTCCACAAGTTCTCTTTATAAGGCCTTCCCTTTAGATTATAGGAAACATATGATCTAGGGCATTTCTATGATTTGATCTAATCAATTGGTTCCTTGTTCCACACAAATTTTGGAAAAACCTTTGAATGAATTTCACTGACTTAAATTCAGTTTTGTGTGAATTTTCTAATGGTTAAGAACATAGGAAAAGATTGATAAAGATTTTCAGTTTATTTTAATATCCTTACTATTTGGTAAAGTACCAGTGTAATGTGACTACGAAAAACCCAACCATGAGTAATCACTATAGGGTCAGCTAAACAGTGTTCCAGAGTTTCAAAGTATACTCTATTTCATTCAAGAAACAGCAGACAGCCAAACTTTGCTCCTTTGCAGCGCTTAAATTATTCCTTTTATTCTTAACCTTTTGGTATAGTTGGAGCATTGTCACTGTCAAATCTTCGGGGGCTCCAATCTCATAGTTGACTTCTTTCAGGGCTCCAATCTCATAGTTGACTTGGAGCAGTGTCAAAGGGTTTTATGAAATCTACACAGCATGGCACTTTAATTAGCCAAAAAGAAGAATAACAGTTTATTTTTGTGCCACTGCATTCTTCAACTAACATTCATTGTGCAACAAGGTGAATAGTTGTCTAATGGCTCTGTCAAAACACTATTGTCCTTTCCTCCTTTTTGTTTTGGATGGTATATTTCCTTCACAAAGCTCCAATCTTTGGGGATTCTGTCTCAGATAGGGATCGATATCTCTACCTAGTATGTCGTTCTTCAAAGGCCATTGCCTCAACCAGCCCTCCAGATTGGCCCTATTGTTTGTCTCAGAGGCAACTCAGCTACTCTAGTGCATTGCCATCTCTCTACACTATCTCCCCTCCCTTCAAGTACTCCCTTGACGTGCCAGGTCACCTCCTATTGTTTAAGGATGCCCTGGACTGGGAAATCTAAGCGGAACATAAGTTTGATGAGGCTGACGAGTATCCCTGGCGTCAGCAATAGAACGCCTCCAACTGAACTGCTGCATAACGAGTACTCTTCCATAAAAATCACCAATAGTTTACACCCGCCCCCAGCATCCTAGGCATGCCTCTGGGGAATTGAACATTGGTGGGTCCTGGTATGCTGCCATCTTCAATGCCGCACCACAAACCTCGGCACTGTAAACCATCATTCACTTATGTTGCAAAACCCTAATCAAACGAAGGTACACCGCAACTTCGACAACGGATTGCGGTATTTTCAAATCCAATCAAATCAATAAAAAACACAAGCTACTATAAGTTGTCGCCCTGATTGTCTACCTAATAGACACCATGATTGGCTTTATCAATAGCTAATTAGGAGTTTCCGAAGGCTGTTGTTATTATCGCACCGAGCAAGCTAGTCAAAGTTGAAACACAGCAACTTAATTAACTCGACAACAGGCATAACCAGGTCAATAACGCAGATGGGTTTATGCTCGTACATAAGCGTTTACATGGAGCCAGCTAATGTTTCAAATGTATACAGAGCCACATGAAATTAACCCTAAGTTGCACGGAAAGATGGTAACTCATTGCAGAAAATTTAAAGCTTCAAACAAAAGGTTCTGCATAAAATAGACTGAACAGCGAGGCAAAACCCACCTGGAGTTTCTCTACGGCCGCTGCTTCAGAACCGCCCGTAATACTCATAAAGGTCTCGATTGCATCTTGCTGAGGCCGAGCCATCATTTATAAAAAACGAAAAAATAAATTAACAACTCGTTCTATAAAATTTCCAAAGCCTCAGAATTCCCACTGAAATTTTTGACTTATGCTCGATCGGGGTTCGAATATTTTTTTCAAAACCCCAAAGTTCACTCCGAAAATATTGGGGTTTTCCGGAAATTTGTGGCGTTTCTGACAGACAAAGCAAGGCAGAAATTTAACAATAAATTCAAGTGGAATTCAGAGAGAATTGTGGCTCTGAATAAGGAACAGGCAGATAGTTATTAACAGAGCTCGAATTTAGTGCTGTTGCAACCTATATATAATCGCCTCCCCGCTTCATTAAATTCTCAGCCACAACCCCCTTGAAGGACTCTTCGCTGAGTTACTGAACCGGCGTTGCCCGTCCAAATTGACTGTGAGTTGACCGGTTCACGGGACATCCCGGTAGCCCACACAAGACAGACACGTGTCGGGCGACGATGGTCTAGCTGGCTCCCACGGTATCTGTCATAGTGCACCGCTTTTTTTCCTTTTTTTCTTCGTGGTACTTTGGCAAATATTAAAAGGGATTGAGACTATACAACCTGATAAACCTTTTTTATAAGTTAAAGTGAACTTGGAGAAGAAGCAACCTCATGAAGGAGATCCAAGATACACGTTTCAGCTATACCATAATCTCAATTTGTTAAATGATGCATAGCATAAGTAACATTGAGTTGATGTTAATATTGAAATTTTACATTCAATTTGAACATTTTTTTTTAATTTAACATTTTTATGAGTGGTTTTGAAGAGAAGATCATTGCGCTTGATATGAAGTAAATTGTCTAACTTGTAAATTTTATGAGTTGTGCAACAAGTAGTATATCATTTTTTCTTTATAAACATGTTGCATTTTACGGTTTTTCTTTAGGCTTTGCACAATGTAAGGTTGTTGTTTACCGTTTAAAACATTATGCATATTGAAGGCTAGGAATCTCATCGACTCATGTGCAATATTATATTATACATATCTTATTCTTCAAACTTCGTTGCTTCAATCTTTTTACTAATGTAAATTTTATGAGTTTTACAAGAAGTTGTATATCGTTTTTCCTTTATAAACATGTCGCATTTTACAATTTTTCCCTAGGCTTTGTACAATGTAAGGTTGTTGCTCACAATGTAAGGTTGTTGTTCACCGTTTAAAACATTATGCATATTGAAGGTTAGCAATCTCATCGACTCATGTGCAATATTATATTATACATATCTTATTCTTCAAACTTCGTTGCTTCAATCTTTTTACTAATGTAAAATTTATGAGTTTTACAAGAAGTTGTAGATCTTTTTTCCTTTATAAACATGTCGCATTTTACAGTTTTTCCCTAAGCTTTGTACGATGTAAGGTTGTTGCTCACCATCTAAAACATTATGCATGTTGACAACTAGCGATCTCATCAACTCATGTGCAATGTTATAGTATACATACCTTGTTCTTCAAACTTAAATGCTTCAACCTTTACAATTCATCATCAAGTTTTAATCTATTTTGAAGCACTAAGTGAACCAAAATAAATAGTTAGAATAATTAAGAGTAAAGGAAGCATGAACTTGAGGCAAATACAAAGCATTTGTCTCTTTGCCTTGGCATTCAAGGAAGTACTCATATATCCCATGTTTTCAACATATTTTGTTCAATATTATCCATTGTCATTTACCATTTTTGTCCATTGGTTCATTATCCCCTTGACTTTTGACATGGCTAAATGTTCATGCAATTTACATTAAATCACAAAATGCATCCACTTTTAACTGTAGACCAAATAACCTACCGTAGAACTCCACGTAAAATTAACACACTATAAATTTGCATGAACGTGAATTGAAAGGCAATGAAAACATCCTAATTAATCAAGTATCCTGACACTTGCACTTGTGCTCATACTTGTTGTGAGCTACTCCTGTCAACACCATAGGGTTTAGGTGCAAATCTTTAGTGAATTTCATAGAAAAATATACCCCCACCCCCCTCTTCACTTCCTTTTAATCGAATTATTTCAATTTGAATGTTAAAAACTATTGGCATGTATTAATATTCTGCCAGAATTGGGAAGGGGAGACTAGTCGCATCTGATTGTGAGGAATTCCACAAAAAATTGTGATTTTATCATGGTTGACTACTCAAGGGGGGAGAATAACGAGCAAAATAAAAGCACAAATCCACATTGAGGTCAATCTAATATTGTCATGAAAAGATTTATAAAGCTTAGCTTTTGGTCATAATCCATTTTGAGTATAGTTTATGTTATTTTTTATCTGCGTAAATGCTTTTTTTATCTATGGAAAGTCATGAACCCAGACTTTACATTATAAACTTGAAAGTTAACATGGACGAGGGATATTTGAAGCTTTCACCTCTCCCTTGCAAGAGCATATACTTCCCATTTGATCATGGGTTATTCTCCTATACAATTATCTATTGTTAAGCAAGTTGCGATCAAGTAGTTAAATCAAAGTGCTTTTAATGCTTCAACTCGGGGTTAAATCCCCCTTTGACATGCTATCACATTCTTGCCCCCATTGGAATCAAATCCCTCAATGAATTTTGACATGAGAAAACTCCCTAAATTCATGAGATCCAAACCAAAGGTAGAGTCCAATTCCTCGAGAAGAAGAAGAAGAGGAGGAAAGAGTATTAATGTGGAACAAAATCCCAACATAAAGATATGCCATTATATAACCAAACTCCTCCAAAAGAAGAAGAGGAGGGAGAGTGTTAATGTGAAACAAAATCCTAACATAAGGATATGCCATTGTATCAAAGTACTATTTAACATCACATAAACAACAAACACAAACCAAAGACGACCTACAAGATATAGCACCAAAACCAATGACGATGTTAACATTGGAGTGAAGAAGGATGTAATTGTATGAATCTAAAAACTTTCAAACAACTACACTTTAAAAAATAAAACCGCGTGATCAAAACAATAGATAATAATAATAATAATATACTATAAATATCACTACTTTACCATATATTGTATTAGCAACTTTAGTTTTAAGCATTGATTTTATTTGAACATTGTGGTGAGGATGGTATGGTGAGGTATGAAGAAACCCTAGATTATTGAAAGGATTTTTTGAAAGAACGGGACATCTTCAGTTCTCCATGGATGCAATGCATATATGATAGGGAAGTTGTGAAGTTCCTATTGCTAGTTTTGGTAAAGAATATATAATCAGGGTCCAATATTTGTCAAAACCAATCTTTAGGGAAAGTAGGTGAGTCGACAACTCATCTGGTGTTGTTAGGTCCTGAAAATAGATGTTGTGGGGCCAAACAGGTAATATCCAAGGTTTGTGTGGGAAGGGAAGATCAACAAAGTATGATAGATCGAGAGAGGGGGGGCTTCATTCAAGGCATAGTTAAAGTTGCTTTGGATGACATTGAAGAGTGTGTTGTCATTGAACAAGGATCGGAGCAAGTGGGGGGGTTCAAAATCAATTTTTCCTTTGCATGTCGAATGAGAAGGTATTTTGCATGGTGGATCAAGCCGAGGAGACAGTGAACTAGGTCTCTTGGTGTCAAAAGAGGTTTTGAGCAAGATTTAAAAAAAAAACAGTAAGAGGAGGCTTTGAGATTTGGGAATATTGTTTATGGCAAGGTAAATGGTTTTGTTGTATCTGATTCCAATTAAATCTATGGGAGCAAGAGAAGATGGTCCTTCTAGAGATCTAGGAAAAGAGGCATCAACGAAGGAGATAGGAGCAAGGGGAAGTGTCCATTCTAAAGGTGGGGTGATTATGTCTAATGTCATGGGTGGTTTGAGCATAGAAGAAGGGCGAGAATAATGAAGTTGTTAAAAAGAGGTTTGAAAGTCTGGAGGAAGGTTCGAGTAAAGGGAAAAAGTAAACGGTGAAGAAGGATTAACAATTGTCATATCCAACAATAAGATTATTATGAAATCCTATTTATATGTTGACGATATCATATCTTCAAGGAAAGGAATATGATTGTAGAAGCTCTATCTAATGAACGCATTCAGGTGAGTCATGGAAGATGGTAGATCTGGGAAGATATGAATGGGGCTATTCTTAGTTATTATTATAGTCTTATTTTATTAAATTAAAATTATTCTAATGCTATGTATATACTTTTAACTTTTTTTTTATAACATTACTGTGGGGATATAGTGATAATATTTATAGGTTTTTAGCTTTATAATTTTTTGGAAATAATTGTGACTTGTTAAAGACATATTTTTGAGATCCATGCTTTGAGGGACTCTACTCTTGAATATGTATAGCTAAATTGGACGGATTAGGTTTATGAATGAGTGGAAAAGTCTTGTTTTCCCTTTTTTATATAGTTATTAACAATGTTTTTTTAAATCTACGATATGTAATTTTATTTTTTTTTATGAAATTTTGGAATTTAAAAATTATAATATTTATAAAATTTAAAGTAGTTTATTATTATATTAATTAACCATTTTGATGTGAAATTTAATGTGATATTTAACCTATGGTGATATTGGGTTATACAACGAATCAACAATTTGTCTTTATAATTTATATTGATATAATATTGTCTTTATCATCTATATTAATATAATGTTTGTCTTTATAATCTATATTAATATAATGTTTCTTAAAGAACCCAATTTCTATTGGATTCATGTTATTCAACATCAAATGTTATTGTTTTGGATTATTTAACATAAAATGTTAGTTTAAAAGCAATGTGAGTGGAGATAAAAAAGATTTTAACTATTCTTTGGAAACTAGATAGAAGGTGGGCCAAGTACTAAATCTTTTCAGTTGATTTTTTTGTTAGATATAGGATTAAGTTATCAAACTTAAGGGTGAAGTTTACATACGATTGTATTTTATTGCGAAAAAATATTACTAAATAAGGTTTAAGATTATTAAATAAGGTTTTTTTACATTATATATATATATATATCATTAACTAAATCAATATAAATTCCCTAAGTGGGGTGTCACAATGCAAAGAGCACTAAGTAAGACGGTGAATTGTCCTTGCATGTGCTTTGACACATGGCATTGCATCTCTTTCAAGAGTGAGGGCGTATTTAAATCCGAGAGTACCTTCATCCATGTTAAAAGGCCCAACCGATGTACTTCAGCGTGGGAAAGATTGGATACCAGGATCAAATGGATCATGCAATTAATTTTTATATGATATGCTTCATATCGTCATCACGAGGCCCAAAGAGAATAATCTCGAAGTGCTAAGCCCATTTATGGCTCCCATCATGGACAAGGGGTGCTTAATTTGTAATTGGAAAATTCCTGCTCCATATTCACCCCCTCTGCATTTTCACTATGCGTGCATTCTCATCATGATAATGTCGTACCATAGGGAGAGAGGGAGGCCTAGGCGAGGAGCTCTGCCTCCCAATAGAAGAGGCCATTGGGTGATTGAGGAGAGCTCCCCATAGGGAAGCACGGAAAATGAGGAATCTCAAGGAGGATTAGATGTTGTGATGAATTCATCTGAAGAAACCTCGCCGGTGGTTGATCGAAAGGATGAGGGGAACAAATGGCAAAGTGCAGAGCCCGAAAGAAGGGATGCTCGTGCAAGATGAGCACTCGATCCCGCAATTGGCACCAACCTTGTAGGAAAAAACTCTACCTGCGGAAGAGAATCCCAATCCATGGAGCTGTCAAATTGTTTGGGACGAGACAACAACAACCACCCATTACGACCCGACAAAGTTGGTCTCCTTCCCTGACTAGCACGATAGTCACCATTTCACCTATTTTGTCTATGTTGGCTGCGAGTAGCAGAGAAGTCCTCCATGGGATCAACACCCTCCACAAGCTGGGGTTTTCCCTCGGTGTGAGGGAACATGCCACAAACGCCTAAAGGAGGAGGAGCTTCAATTAATCTTTGACATCACAAGGGACATTGGAGACATTAACTTTCATATGGAGCAAACGATGTGCATACAACAACTTCAGATGGATATCCTCACTCGTAGCCCTAACATGGATACTCAGTGACTTGGTACGGTCGTCATCGTCCCCTTGCCACAAACGCAGGAAACTTCCCTCCTTGAAGCGTGAAAGGACAACACCTCAGTCGGGTAGAACGCATTGTTGGCTATTAGTTTTTTTTCCACTTGTCTGTTATGTAACTGTTCAGTCTTTATGCACCTAGTGTTTAGACATTTTATATGGTTTTGTATGTTAGAGGAACAACTCTGTATTCAACTATGACTATGAATTGCTGGTTAGAAACGCTTATAGAGCGTATTTTGGGTTTGGGCCACTCTGTTTTGGATGCCCAGACGTTTTTTGTAACTATAACCATACATTCTCCTTTTTTATGGTAACACAAATACTTATTTACAAAAAAAAATAAACCAATATAAATTTATTAGATATAAAAAAGATTAAGAAAATGAGATACATATATTTCAATATTTAAAAGATTTTAAGTTAAAATGGATTTATTATATTTAGTCGACAAATGGTTTGATGAACATTACATTCTCTTCAATATTTAGTTGTAAAATGCATGTTGTTTCTCTTGACGTAATAATATGTATGGAGTTTTAAAAAAAAATATCGATCATATATGCAATATCTGCAAGCAGTAATAAAATTTAAGTAAACTTTAAAAATTGAGTTGACTTATGCAGAGACATATCGCCATAATAAGCACAAGTCCAAAACAAACACAAGTTCATATAAAAATAAAATACTAAGCATTGTGCTTGATCATAAACACTAAACAATAAGAACAAAGCTAGTAGTTTGTAGGGTTCATCAGAATCATTCGAGACTAGACCTCATTTAGAAAATCGTATGGTCATTTTAGTGTTCAAGTTTTTAGAATTGAACTATATAAAAGTTTATGGAAGTTCCCAATTTTTTTAGTGGACACTCCAACCATCATAAAGTGAACCATGAAAAGCTTTTGAATGTAAAAAAAGAGTTAACCTTGGTTAGGTTAGGGTAATAGAGGATTTGATCAAACTGAGCATTACTAAGTATTTAAAGAAATCGATTATTAAAATAATAAATTAATAAAACCAAAGATTGTAAAAATATTAAAAGATCATTGAGAAGGGATTTAGTCAAAATTAGTTAGAGAGTGGACTTAGGAAGAAAAAGTTAGAAATAATAAAAGGGGGTGACATTAAAATTAGTATTAAGGTGGAGGTAATGAATTGAGTTAAAATTAAAATTAATATAAACTAAAAAAGAGAAGGAGAGAAGTTTAGTTTTACTTGATAAATTAAGAAAAGATAAACATAAGAAAGATGGATTGTATGGTAAAAATAGTAAAGGAGATAGAATATATTATAATAATAATAATAAAATAATAAAATTGAATGGGTGAACAATGAGATGAAAGGGAAGAGGGAAAAATATAAAGTTTTAAGGGGAATTTAAAATAAGTAGGAGAATATAAGAAAGGAATAATAAACATGGATAAAGATAAGATATTACTAACTTAGACTATGGATAATGGGTTTCTATGAATGACTCAATTTATAGCCATCTTCATGGTTACAATTGTGAGGATGTTTTTCAATTCCGAGAAACTCTCTAATAATATGGGAGGAATAATGGTGAGTTGAGGCAATGATTTTGGTTTGGTCAAAGCAAATGAGGTGCTTAGACTTATGGAATGTTCAGTAATAATTGATTTAGTCAAGTGATTGTGGAGAGTGTCAGTAATATGTTATTTAAAACAAGTTTTGATGGACCTGCCAATTTTGCCTATATAGGACTTACCACAAGCACAGTGGATTTGATAAATTCCTTAACTGAGTAATGGGTCAAATCTATCTTTGATGCTTTTGAGAACTTGTTTTAGGGTTTTATGGTGTTTGAATAGAGTTTTTATGTTCTTGTTGGATAAAATGTTGAAGATGTGATCAATAAGGTCCCAAACGTAGGGGGCGAGATGAGAGCTTCATAAGGGTTTGAGTAGGGTAGGGTTTCTTATTTTGAATATATGGCTGAGCAAAAGACTTTATTAATTTAGGATATGGAATAACTATAAGCTATAAAGCCTTTAATAAGGTGATCTCTTTCTTTTTAAAAAAGGTTGGGAGTAGGGATGAAGAATATGTCTATGAAACAGTGTTGATCCCATTGGTCATTAACCTGATTGTCTCCTTTGGTTGATCCCTAGTTAGTTTCTTCTTTGGAAATATGAATATTCTTCTTTCCTCCGTGTTCTTGACTTTAATGCTCGACCACGCCCGAACTTCAACTGCGATATCCTTGACACTAATGACATATGACAATGGAATTACCTCTACGTGGTCCCCTACATCCATGATAGGGAAGGGGACTCTTGTTTGGTATCCTTCGAAACTTTAGCCATAAGCTTTGATTAAAAAATAAATAAAAAACTCCAAGGCCTTATATGGGGTTGGGGGTATTGTCTGGACTGGATTATCACCGACCCTCAGGATGTACCATGTATACATCTTTTGCTTCTCTCTTGCCGAATAACTGGAATACATCCAACAATGGCTCCTTAGGTGGCACTTTCTCGTTCATATTCTTGCTACTCGGTCCGTTATCAGTTTCTTCGGATGCAACCTCTAGCTGTAGCATATTCAACCCAACGTTTGGTGCTTTCTCATCTTCATACTGGATAATGTTAGCATGTCCTTCCAAACCTAGGGACACTCTTTTGTTCCCTTCCCTCCTAGTTGGGCTCTCGTCCAACATGAATCTTATTTATTTCAACCACCATCCAACCGTTTATTTCTCATTTCTTCTCCAGACATGTGAGTTCCTTTAATCGCAATGACTTAGTCCCTTCCTTCCTTAGTGCCTCACTGCAGTCACGTATTGTTTTCATACCACCAATGATTAGTTATTGCAACACGCTTCAAGGTTTACTCCTCTCATTCTTTAGCTTTAGCTTTATCCATTATACTATCTTTTGTCAAACCTTCATAGTCCCATCCCAAACCATCTCTCAATAACAAAACACTAAAATAATGAAAAGGATTATAGTAAAAAAAACTTGTTAGGACCCATCTCTAGCTACCATTTTATTTGTTAAGAGCCTTAATAATAAAACCCTAAAAAATGACAAGGATGATAGTAAAAAAACTTGTTAAGAGCCATCTCTCTACCTCCCATTTTAGTTTGCCCCTCTTACGAATATGCCAACCTATCTTATGGCGAGCCTTGTTATTAAAGCGAGGAGAGTGTCTTGACTAAACATAAAGGCCGAGTGACTCAACCGATCGTTAAAACCCCATCCAATAATATAACCATTAAAGTAAATACTCCACCTTTATTTAACCTAATAAATAAATAAATAATTATTTTAATTATATATAACTGTTCTAAAATGTCATTTTAAATGCTTTTTAGATTCTTCCTTATAAGACACATCAACTAATAAAAATTTCAATAACAAGTATACTATTCATTTAATTGAGTAAAGTAGTGGGCGAATCGCTTACTTTTCCACGTTGCCTTCACTTTTGAGCTTTAATCATGGACCAACACCTAATGGATTCCTTTCTTATAACTTAAACCCAACATTAATAGTACACATACAAAAGTATATTGTCGAGTTAAAGATCACATAATTAAATTAAAAGTGGCTACTACTTTTTCGTACGGGTAGATCAGCCGGCCACCCCTCCTATAAAGGCACCCCCCTAAAAGTGGTTACAACTTTATATAACTCACAACTATAATTCTTTCGTTATAGAAAAAATATTATAATAAAATGTGATGAGGTTACTATAATTCCTCCCTTATAGAAAAAATATTATAATAAAGTCACTTATACAAGTAAATCATCTTAGTTAGGGGTATATGTAAGTTTTAGGTGACTTTGTAAAATAAATAGCTCCTGGTTGCAGTTTCTTGGTCAAAATATTTTGATTCGAGTGTCGTGAAGTTAGTTACATTTATTATAACACTGGAAACTAGTTGATAATGGTAATAATAATATTCAAACAAAGATTTAAGATCCACAATGTTCTCCATTCAAAAAAAAATATTTCACATCCACAATTAATCCAAAAGCATATGATAAAGAGGACTTCACAACCATAATGGCTTCCAAAAGAAACATATACATACATCGCCAAGAAAACCCTTCCTTTATTTGAAATAATGTGAATCCTAACCTAGTCCGTAGGGGCGTAGACCGACTAACGATAGAGTGTATTGTTAAGGCACTCCTTACTACATCACGTGTTCAAACCTCGGGTTACCTGTGCCCCATGCTGGCGGGTTGTGTGGGTTCACCTAGGGGTATAGTGGTAGCGAATGGGAATCACCCCCATGTCACGTGAGTATGAGCCTCGACCAGTTACTGATTCCCTTAATACAAAAAAATATTAAAAGAATGTAAACCCTAACCCATACTTGCTTAAAAGAGATCGACACCCTAAATCTATAAACAATTAAATGAAACATGGTCCTAGGTATGTAAATAACATGAATCATAATGTAATAGATTTGGGAAGAAAGATATTTCATTAATAAGAAAAATTATGATAGAGATTGTTACCTTGTGCATGCCATTGAGGTGGCTTCCAATCCCCAAACATTCAAGGTCTTTCCTCTCTTGGACTCTCTAAGGACATTTAGCTCTCCAAGATATGAGCACAATGTGATTACTCACTATAAAAACTATCAACATAACCTTAGTTCTCAATCCAAAGACATGAACCCTATGTGAAGGAGATTTTTTAAAGGGGTTTTGGTTCTTCCTAGGGTTTTGCATATAATAATTGTGGATTGCTTTATGCATTGTTCCGTACTCGCTCTTTGGTTATCAAAACTGATTTCATCAACACTCTATATACAAAGCACACATAATTGGATCAATTTTGACTTTGTGAAAGGGTCTGCACAAGTATTGCGTTAAGAAGAACATGAAAACGTGCTTTTAAAGTGAAAGGTGCATGGGCTACTAAAATATGCAATACTTACATTTTCCCAATTTTTAAGCCAATTTCATAAGTTTATTGTCCTCATAGACAACTTGGTGATGTTTTCAAAAGTAAATTACAGCAGTTGTCGCTGGGTAACGAAATTAACGTGTCAACGTATCCCCCCAATGTATGAGGGTAAGAGGGCTACACATGTTCAAATTACAACATTGTTTTTATCTACAAAGTGGACATAATAGATAGAGAAGGTAACTCGCTAGAAAGAAGAAAGAAATTGCATGCAAACATAGCTAAGGATTTAAATGATAATCATTCTTTCTACACAAGTCAAACATACCCATATTTGTATGAGTTTCAATCCAAATTACAAATAGAACCATGGCATCATGATACATGGTCAAATCAATATACAACTAAAACTATTTAAAAACATGATAATGGGTCAACTAATAATACATAATGCATCTCCTAGAATAATTGAAGTGGCAATGTCCAAAGGGGCATAAAACTAGGGACAAATAAGACCCATAGTTAGGAAGCATTACATGTATAAGCTCAATGATATTTTGAATAAGAGCTCAAATATAAAAAAGGATTATGACCTCTAATTTAGAGCACAACCAACCTCATGTGTGGATTTCCAAGACAAGATAACGAGTCAAAGTCGACAATGGGAGAAACCATATCATCACAAACTAATGATGACAAATATTTGTTGAATGTGAAGTTGCATACAAATGAGGAAAATGGGTACCAAGGTACAAGTGTGATCCCTCTATGTGAATAATGCAATGAGAGTTGAACACTCGAAGGAACCACTCAATGTCTATTTAATGATGGAAAGTATTGTCAAATGTAAGCTAGAGTGTCAATGATGAAAATGAACACCAAAGTACTCAACCTCTATATCAACCCCCAAAGAAAGGTAATGATGGGATCCCCCAAAAGAGATAGGGAATATAAAAAAGATGTTGAAACTAAGACTTGGTATGAAGAAGGATGATACAAGGATGTGATGGAAGACTTCCCTCAATGCAGATCAAAGACAACTATGGATTTGGGCAACAACCACAAGTAGATAATAGAGGAAAAATGGCTCATTCAAAGTGGGGATGGTGACAATTGGGTGAGACAATACATGTAAGAAAATGAAACAAACCAAACTCAAGGACCATGGTGAAGGAATAGAATGGTGTAGATGGGTGAGTCAATGTAAATGCATTGATCAAGGACATCAAAGACTACTCCTACAAATTGTAGATTAATAAAGATCTCTTTCTTTTTTTGGTTTTTTTTTCCTCCCTTTTTTGAATTTTTCCAACTTTTAACACTATTGCAAAATAAACAAATACTTTACATATTTATCATTTTAAATTCCCTTTAAAAATCAATTATTTATTATTAAATATAATTTTATACATACGATAACAACAATCCAAAATAATAATCAGACTAAATATATACATATTTAAAAAAAAAAATTTAAAAATACAAAATATCTCACACAAAAATATCTCAATTTCTATATATTTTTAATATGTCATGGTCTTAAAAAAAAAAACAGTATAAGAAAATTCCAACACATAAAAATAAAAACTAAAAATTACAATATTTAAAAGTTTCATCATCTAAAAATTATATTTATTAATATGCCATGGTCTTACAAAATAGACAAACACATTATAATAAAATTCACATTTTTATATAAAAGCTAAAAATTATACTTACAATATTTAAAAGTTTCATCATCTAAAAATTATATTTATTAATATTTAAAAGTTTCATCATCTAAAAATTATATTTAAAAGTTTCATCATCTAAAAATTATATTTATTAATATGTCATGGTCTTACAAAATAGACAAACACATTATAATAAAATTCACATTTTATATGAAAGCTAAAAATTATACTTACAATATTTAAAAGTGTCATCATCCAAAAATTATGGATGTCTTAAACCAATAAAAAAATCACAAGCATAACAAAACATTATGTATTTAATTTTTTTTATTATATTCACATTTTTATATGAAAGCTAAAAATTATACTTACAATATTTAAAAGTGTCATCATCCAAACAAACAAAAAAAATTGTCATCTTCCAAAAATTATGGATGTCTTAAACTAATAAAAAAATCGTAAGCATAACAAAAACATTATGTAAAGGTTTTAATATGGCTGGTAATTTAGCAACAGCAGTTACTTGTATCTTTTTTATAGTATTGACTCAGTAGTTGAGGAATGTATTCAAAATTCTTTATGATCAATGAATATTACTTTTTTTTCGGGGAAAAAAAAAGAAAAAACATTATGTATTTTAAGAAAAATTACAAAATTTAATATTTGTTCTTTAAAAAAATTACAAATTTCAATATATGTTTTTTAGAAAAATTACAAAATTCAAGATATGTTTTTGAGAGGAAGTAAAGTTTAAAATGTTTTAGGAATACAAAAATTTTAGGAAAGATATACAACTTAATGTATTGGATCACTTTCAACACTTTGATAATTTAAAGTTAAAATGGATTTAATTCGATTTTTTTTAAAGAGGCAAATTCACGATCTTTTCAACTTTAAGAAAATATTTCATATCTAACTCAAAATCACTTAAACTAACCTTTAGAATTTAAGTTATTATATATCAATTTTTTAAATATACACACAACCTATAATATTATATATATTTTATCTATAAAATAATCTAAACTTTATGATATTAATTGTTTTGTTTTTTAAAACGTGTAGCCAATATTACCCACATACGTAATAACATATATTATAGTTAACTATAAAGCGCAAGTTGACACAATCACATCACTCTATCATATGCAAACATAATGATTATTAAAACAAGGGAAAAATATGCGTGGCAGCTTAGTCCCTGCCAAAGGGAGTGGGCCACGCACCACGCGACAGCTACGCAGAAGCAAAAGCATAAGAGAGAAGGCTAGAGCACGTGGAAGAGAAGGTGAATGTGTTAGAGGTTGGAGCATGTGTCAGGCTAGCAATAAGTGAAATTGTATGAGTTCAAGTTCTGCGAGGGAAGAGGTCGCTTCTTGAAACTAAATTTGCGTCTAATTCCGAAAATTTGTGATTGGAAGTTGTTGCTGCTACCACTTCTATACAACTCTCGTGTTTGTGCAGGAACAGTACCGCGCGACGTGAAGGTGGAAAACATAATTCCTTACTCATCTATTCAGAACAACAAATTTCACCTTTCGAGTCTCCAAACCAACAGAAAACCTGGAAGCCAGACTTTGTCCTGGCATTGTGCGGCCCTCGGTCCTTGCCACTTCCTGTTATCCATTAATTGTTGAATTTGAAGAGAAATTTAGGTCGTGGAGTGATTATGCTCTTCCAGTGGTTCCAATGGCCTGTCGAAGCTTCCGTTTAGTATAACTCATCTATCATGCCGAGAATTTATAGAATCTCATGGTGGTAATGAAGCATTTTCGGACTATTTGCAGGTAACGTTAGTTCAAGAAATTTATGTTTATGTTAATAAATTCTCTTGTAGACACTAAAAAACGAGAATCAGGAACTCGTAAAGCTTAAATCTTTGATCATTGGGCTTTATTTTCATTTACTGCAGAGACAATTTATGTTTTTCATTAGAGTAAATTAAAATAACTAGCAAATCAAGTTGTTCATTGATCTCTTGCCAATCTCATATTCATCTCTGGGGAAGATTAAATTATTATTATTTTTTTGATAAGTCTGCACAATATATTTTTTTTTATAACAATAACGGTTGATAAGCTTTTATAAAAAAAGGTAACCAAGTTACAATCACGTTACAATTGAAGTGGGAAGACTGTTCCCAAGAACTTAGAGCTGCTATGGAAGCTAGCTCTTCATTTTCCAGTCTTGGAAGATTGAGCACATAATCCTAAACTCTAGAAAGTTACAGAATAGAAATAAAAATGATTTTTTTTTTTTTTTTGCAATACTCCTCAAATCGAGGTCATCCTTTCTCATGTATTTCCAACAAGCGTGTCAAATGAGCTCCTTCAACTAGCTTTTACTGAAACGATTGTCTCGATTACCCTGCCATTACTCATGATGTTTGTTCCCTTATCAATTCCTCTCACGTCATAATTGTTGTTTCGCCCTTGATGCTTTTACTCTGAGCGCGGTAGTCTGTTTGCTCCACTTCATACCGAGCCACCGGTTTTCTGTCTCTGCATTGCACCCAGTTTCTGACCAGCTCCATCGCTTTAACCAAACTTTTCCTTCACTTCGGCGAAGTAACATTCTCCTGTCATATTTTAAAATGTCTTTCTCACTGACAGCGTGAACCCTGTTCCACTCTGTTAGCGTGAACCCTGATCCACTCTGTCTACCCTGCAGAATTCCAATAGAATAAGAAATATATTCACATTTCCATGAGAATTGCTTCATCCATGGCATAAGGAAAAGGAAATTCCTCATCGAATCAGGGGGATTAAGGAACCCAGTTGATGCCGAGGTCTTGACTAGTGCTGAACAATATTCCACAATCCATACCAGCGTGTTTGTTGGCCATAATGTCTACTTGCTGATTGTTATTCCTCAGAATGTGATGGAAATTGATATTGTTAAAATCTCCAAATAGTTGAAAATGTGATGGAGATTTGTGACAGGCTTTTTACGGTTTTTGTCCAAGCTCATGGCTTCTCGTATAATCAGCATTGAATCTCCAATGGCCACTAGATCCTTGATATCATCCGTCCTTGCGATTTCCATTCCTTTGATCAGCGTGAGTCACTCCACTTCGTTGTTGGTCCTCCTTCCAATTCCCCACGCATATTCTTTCACCTTGTTTCCCTCAAGATCTAGGAGGACTCCTCCTGCACCTGCCAACCCAGGGTTTCCTTTCGAGGCCCCGTCGAAGAACAGGATGTGACAACCAGTATTGTTGACCCAAAGCTGAAGATCCTCCGGTGTCAAACTGATTTTCCAATTGTGTGTCTATTTCTTGGGATGGACCGTGTGAGAGTTGTGGGTGGAGATCAATAGTTTTGCCACCCATATTTTTTCTTCCATGCTTAAGGGTTCTTTGCTTATGTTTTTCATACCTCTAGTTGAAAGTGCTTCAATCCATAGTGTTTTTGCTGATGATAGAACCTTTCCTGGGGTGGCTCTTATGTCTTCAAAGAGTTCTTTGTTCCTTGCATTCTAGAGCTTCCAGCATATGAATTTGGGGAATGCAACCCATGCTCTTTTGAAATTTGGCTTCTTGTATAGAGAACAGTGGTAGTAATCATGCCATCTTGCAAACAGGTCGCTCCAATTTGTTGGGAGAGTCAAGTTTGGGTGAATTTCTCGAAAAGCATGGTGCCAAACCTCCTGTGAGAATTTGCACTCTAAAAAGAGATGGTCGATTGTCTCTTCATCTTCCTTGCATAAAATGCATCTTACTGGTCCTTCTATCCCCCTTTTCTTGAGATTTTCAGCGGTTAATGTCTTCCTATGAGCTAGTGTCCAATAGAAGACATTTATTTTTGGGAGGGCTTCCTTGCCCCAAACGCTATTCCACTTGCTATCTTTGATTCGCTGGTTATTGAGGGAGTCCATGTAGCTGTGACCTTCCTTTACTGTGTAAGTGCCAGCACTTCCCCATCCACGCTTGTCCCTCATGTTTTGATGTATGGGGAGAGATCCATGGAACATTGCGAGCAGAGCAATGTATTCTTGAGAGAGACGCTCTGGTAATGTTGGTAGTACGGCCGCCATTACACCAAAACCCGTAGGTGATTGGTAAACTCACCACCGCCAGATTTCAAGGATCCACGAGAGGCGATTACTCCCTTGTCATGATACACCGGGGAGTGCTGACTACTTGCAATTTCGTGCAACAATCTCCCCCTCAACGCGAGCCGAGTGTGTATCGAACTCGTGACCTCTAGCTCTGATACCAATTGTTGGTAGTACGACTGTCGTTACACCAAAACCCGCAGGTGATTGGTAAACTCACCACCGCCAGATTTCAAGGATCCACGAGAGGCGATTAGTCCCTTGTAACGATACACCGGGGAGTGCTGACTACTTGCAATTTCGTGAAAAAGGTAATTCTAATTCAATCCATCCATCCCATCTTCCTCGATTTGACCAGATAGACAGATCATATAGAGTATATATGTTGGCTTGTTCCATCCATTATTTTAAAGCTTGAAATTCATGGAGAAAATTTGCAGCAGAGTTTGAGCCAATGTTGTCTTTCCAGATTTTAATTTGCTTACCATTGTTTGGGATCCCGAAAATTCTGCTTTGGATTGTGAATGCCACTTTCTTACAAAGGTTCCAAATTAAATAACCTTTTATGCCCCGATCAATGTTATCCACACAACGTCTTCTGCTGCCTGACATGTATTTTTTGTGGAGGATTTCTTTCCACCACGCCTTCTTGCCAGAAATAATTCTCCACAGAATTTTTGCTCCAAGTGCAAGGTTCATTATCGATGGATCTTTGATCCCTGCCCCTCCATATATTTTGGGTCTGCACACCGTGTCCCATTTAATCAGATGGAACTTTTTGCAGTGATTGGACATCCCTCCTTGCCATAAGAAGTTTCTGATCTCTTTGGTGATTTCATTCATAATTGTTTTGGGTGCTAGGGAGATAGAGCAAGCGTAGAGGGGATATGCGGATAGGATGGATTTTATAAGAACCATTTTGCCAGCGGGATTAAGCCATCTGAAACCCCACGAACTTATTTTGTTTTTTATTTTTCTTATCATACCTTGCCAGTCTGCTACTCTTTTTTTTGCCTTTGAAGATGGATATACCAAGATAATTAAATGAATTCCGGTTTGTTATTCCTTCGAACCCAAGGGTTCTTGCGATATTTGCTAACACCCCGGGAGTGCAGTTCCATCCATAGACCTTTGACTTGACTGAATTTATTTTGATTGAAGTTATCGAATTTGGAGATAACTTTGTTGAATCTTTCAACTACGATAGAGGTTTCAACTACGATAGAGGAGGCTCCCCCAAGAAAGATAGTATCGTCTGTGAATTGTGTGTGGTTGACCGCCTTGACTCCTCTGACAATTTTGAGTCCTTTTAGTTCCCCCAAATCTTGCAGAACTTGAAGTTTTCTGCTCATTGATTCCGCAACTAAGGGACAAAGGAATGGAGAGATTGGACAACCTTGGCGCAGTCCTCTTAAGGCTTGAAGGAATTTAGTTGATCTGCCGTTGACCAAGGGAGATATCCAGGGGCTGCTTATACATGCTTTGACCCAGTGAACAAATCTTCTTGAGAATCCAAACTTGATCATGATTTCGAAAAGAAAGGGGTGGTTTACTCTGTCAAAGGCATTGGCCATATCGAGCTTAATGGCCATTCCTTGATGCTTTTTTTCCATGCTGGAGTGAATTGCTTCTTGAACAATAATGATATTGTTGAGGATTTGTCGACCAACTATGAACCCCCCTTGTGAATTTGAGATGAGTTGATCCATGACTTTCCTCATTCTGGTGGAGAGAATCTTTGATAGGATTTTATAGGAGGTGTTGCAGAGAGATATCGGTCGGAAGTGATCTATGGAACTCAGTGTTTTGTCTTTAGGGATTAAAGCAAGAAAGGTGGAGTTGGTGGCCCCTCCTATTTTGTCTTTCTTCCTAGTCCAATTGAGCATTTTTTTCAGGTCCTCTTTGATGATCTCCCACGCTACCGTGTAAAAATTTATGGTAAACCCGTTAGGACCTGGCACCTTGTCCACTTGAAGGGACCAAATGGTCTTTGCAATTTCGTGTTCCAAGATCGGTTTGGAGAGCTCTCTATTTTCATTGTCCAAGACAAGAGGGGGAATGCCAGAAAGAAGATCTGCTTGTGATTCCGGGTCTGTATCTCCTCTGTCGTTAAAAAGATCACTGAAATGGTTGAATATATGGATCTTCAAGTCTTCCTAACCTTTGAATCTCTCTCCATTTTGATTCTGCAGTTCCTTAATAGCCTTCTTGCTGTGACGGGCTTTAGCTTGTTTGTGAAAGTAATTCGTGTTGCTGTCACCTCCCTTTAACCATAGCTGTCTTGACTTGATTCTCCAGATTTCTTCTTCTTGCTTGGCCGCTGCGAGAATTTTCTGATTTAAATGATTTTCATGGCTGAGAGTGATGGTCATGATCTCCTCGAGCTCCATTCTTTGTTGAAGGTTGGCCAGATCCGTTTGAAACTTGATTTTGTCCTGTCTCGGATTATTGTAGGAATTATTTGCCTGATTTTTAAGTGCATTTCTGACTGCTCTCAGCTTGCATTCCCAAATATAACTGGGAGATCCAAAAATGCTTACGTTCTAGGCAGTTTGGACAAGATCATAAAAATTGGAATCCTGGATCCATTGAGAGTTGAATCGAAATGGGATGGGGCCATAATTTTCTGGAGACGTGAGCGATAAGGTGATTGGCTTGTGGTTGGAGGCTGCGGATGAAAAGGTTTGTGAAAAAGCTATGAGATCATAATTAAGGAAGAATGTGCTTACAAGAAACCGATCCAACTTAGCTGCGATGTGTCCAGCTCCGCATATTCTATTGTTCCATGTGTATTTGCCATTTCCGAGTGGGATGTCCATCAGGTCCAGACCATTGATTAAATCCTTCGGCTTTTCTCCGAAAGGATCGCAAACTATGCTACCTCCACGCTTCTCCTGTTGAGATTTTGTTACATTAAAATCTCTAGCAACTATAAGATTTTTTCCGCTCATGTCCTCTTTTAAATTGCTGAGATCTTCCCAGAATTTAGTCTTGTCCCTGTAATGAGTGGGACCGTAGACATTGTAGATATAATAGAGATTGTTGCTGTCTTTTTCCTGTATTTCAGTGAGCAGCCAGTGGTTATTATCCTTAGTGGAAATTAATGAGAATTTATGTCAAATCAAAGTAGCAATTCCCCTAGATCTTTGTGAGCACTAAGGGCTTTGCCAAGGCAATTCTTCTAGAGTGAGCGTGAGAGAGACATGACCTCCACGTCCGACATTTTAGTCTCTTGGATTAGCATAAGATCAGGTTTTTCGGATTTTATCATTTCCTTGATTGCTTCGACTTTTTTCAAACCGCCTAGACACCTGCAATTCCAAGAGACTACTTTCATTACTTCTTGATGGCCTGTGATCCTGCTCGGGACCTGCCATCGAGTTTAACACCACTTTGAGATTTGGTATTTTAGAGAAGTTTCATTTCCTCCGGGATTTTTTGCCTACCCACCTTGATCTCTCTTTCTGCTTCCAATTCTCTGTAGTACCTTTGCGATTTCCTACCTCTGGTATTTGGCGGTTGCACCACATCAAATTCCTTTGAGGATTCTATGGTTGTATTATCCGGGGATGAGTTGAGTGGGACGAATTTGGTTTTTACCTTGTCTGGCCATGAGCTTCTAGGTGTACTGGATCCACCCATTTCCTCACTGATCAACTCCTTTCTTGGGGATGAAGATTGTATGCTGACAGGAATGGGTGTTTCTTTCGTTTCTTTCTCTATTGAGGTTGCTTCCAATATTGGGATTTCTCCTTCTTCTAGAGGCAAATCCTGAAATCTGTTGTTGATTGTGTCTTCCCTTACTTCCTTAGTGGTTTCTTTGCTGATTTTTTATTGAATCCCCTTGGGTGGGCCTGCTGCTTTATTTGTTTTCCTTCCTTTTTTTATTTGCTGCCAACCTTCTTCTTGTATTTTTTCTGGAACTTCTTGAGCTGCCTTAGGTCAATTTTTGACAAAATGTTTGTATTCATGACACTTCTTGCATTTGAATGGAAGCTACTCGTAATCAACTTTCTGCATGTGCCCCCATCCATCCATGTATAGATTGATTTCCTCCGGTAACCCTTTTTCCATATCTACTTCTACAAAGACTCTTGCACAGGAGAACAAAGGTCCATTTGGCTCTGCTTTATCAATGTATTTTCCGAGGGAGTTACCTATAGCTTGCATTGTTTCGTCATTCCGGCAGTGTAGTGGCAGGTGTGGGAGCCGAACCCAAACTGGGACTGTAGAAGGCACATCCTTCTCAGGGTCGAATGTCAGACTCCATCTGTTTAAGTACAAGCCGCGAGGACCCATGAAATACGGGCCACTCCTGAAGATCAGATCCCGGTCAACTTTGTGTTCGAATAGAAAAGTGAAGAAGCCCTTTCCGCAAAAGCAGTGCTGCAGACCCCTTGAAATTAGAGGCGTTCAGTTCTGGTTAATCCATGCGTCCATCGATTTGGGAGAGGGCCAGATTTCGGTGAATTGCCCAATCAAACCACGTTCGCTTAGAGCGAGGGCTTTCATTTTTGAAGCTGCCGACAAGATCTGGATACAGGGAGAAGCTGCTCTCTTAATGAAACTTGTGTCTGAAGAATCTGTCGATGGAGGGGGCGTATCATCTACCAAAGATCTAAAAGCAGCGTCTAGGAGTCTCTTCTTATCATCCAGAGAAGGTGGGGGAGGGTCCATGGTTGACCCAGAGGGAAGCCTGCGCAGGGAGAGCCCGCGGGCACTTTTCCAAAGCTCAACAGCTAGATCACTGCCAGGTCCCGATCCTGAATAGTGTAGAGTTTCTTAGAAGGCCCAAAGGGGCAACCAGCACGGGGGAAGCTCGCAGGATGCAGTCCAAAATATTTGCATGCTTTGCTTTTTTCAAGTGTTCATTGTAGGATACTCACCATTGATAAGATTCATCAATTAGGATTTGTCTACACAATATATTAATTAAGAGTTAAAGATATAATTACATAGCAAGGAGACCCATGAAGTAGCCTGGGATAATGGAGCCATCCCGACGTAACAAAAAAAAAATAGAACTAGCAAGAGTTAGACATCTATTATAAAAAAAACTGCCATGACCATAAGATAGTCTGAGCGAGATGTGTATCGTAGAGGTCTAGATCATATAAAAAATGCATTAAACAGCTATTACAAAAAAACTAAGCGGAGCAGAGAGACCCAGTCTTCTCATCGAACTCCATAGTAGACATAGAAACATTTATTTCGGAGGAAATTCCTCCAGAATGGGGCAACTCCCTGGAAATTCCTCCATTGGCAGCTTCACAGGGAGCGGTTCAGTTTTGCGAGCCGCGAGATGGTCAGGTTCTGCATGGCTGCAGAACTTCTTGTAGGGCAGAGAGCCAATTGTAGAAGGGACCGTGAATTGCGTAAGAGGAGCCGCCGCCGAAGCAAGAGCCAGAACGACCAGGAAAGGATCAGGAGTAGCAGCAGCTTGTCGGCAATAATTGACCTAGAGGTTTTCTTATAAGACTCAGGTTCTTCGCGGTTTCCCTTTGGCCAACAAAACCCCTTCGCACCGGCCCTTTCGGCAACAACCTGCGAGCAGGTTGAGGTCTCACCCGAGGTGTATCTATGGGGTACTGCGGAATCAGGTTTCCACAATAAGTGACAAGTTGTTTGGTTGGACGTACTGCGCAGTGCAACAGGGGGTATGTGCTACGAGGTAAGATTGCGCAGCGATGGACAACGCTGCAGTCCACACCACTAAGTTCCTCTACTGCGGGACTTCTACTGAAAATGCGAGCTATGCAATTCAACTTTATACTTGACTACCTTGAAAATGCTTAAGGCTCTGAATTGAGTATCACTCATCCACTCATTCAACTACTCAGCCGATTATCCATCTAATTGTTATGCATTTATTCTATTGCACATAAGGAAGTACTTAAGTCTTCTCTTAACACTTAACCAACTAACTGATTCACTATTCTCAAATGCAAGCTAAATGTTCACCATTCATCTATTCATGCATTTGGCTTTGCCAATTTTCCAGTCCTGCCTCCGAATCAGAGACACAGGAGCTGTCACATCTCCAGCTGAGTGTACCATCTGCAGTAGGATTAATGTAATCTTCCTGGTTTGCTGTGAGCTGGTATAATTTGTGCAAGTCTTGAGCCTTGGATTCCTCCTGAATCGGCTCGCTGTATCTGTTACCATCTGCAGGATCCAACGGTGCGATGACCCTAAGATGCTTCCCTTCAAATATCATCTTCTTTGTTTTCAGATTTATGATAACCTAGTTATCAATAGCCCAGTCAATTCCTAGCAGTGCAGGAAAAGGCTGACTATCATCCACAATCTCAATAACTTCAAAGTTTGCATGACTTTGGACTCCATCGATGTCGACTATCACGTCAGCTAACCGGCCAAAAGGTATGACTTTCTCTTGGTTAGCCATTCTCAGCTGGATAGGTAACCATGACAACTTTGGTCGACCCATCTGGTAATGTCTACTTAGTCAAGACATTTACTTCGGATCCCAGATCAAGGATGACTTCATCCATTTCAAAATCTCCTATCTGCGCGGTAAGCCTCATTTCTCGGCCTGTTCTTTTATGCTTCCTTATGTGATGTACTGCTTTATCAGAAGTCTCTGTTCCGATCTGTAGCTCTACTATGGCATTTTCACTTTTTAGTAACTTCATGCAGCTTCGCAGGAACTGCGCAACGGAAGTGCTGACATCTGTTGCGGTACTTGTTTTATCATAAGCCACTGGCATGTCTTCAACATGCGGCGTTTCACTATGCAACGAGATCCTCCGTAGTTCTGTTACCGGTTTTCTGAAGGTATCTCGTGCGTCGATAAAGACTTCCTTGTTCTTTCGTAGGTCGAGAGAAGGTATTTTTCCCCGAGCTTTCCTTATCCATACTGTCTCAAGAGGGGTCTGCTTTGTGTGAGCCTCCCTTGACATAGAAGCTTCTGCTCCCCCATCGCGGCCTGTCTCAGCGCCACTGCGTGTGACCACATTGATGCTCGGGTCTACTGGTCTGCTCTCCACTAGACGTTCGTGTTTGGTGCGTTCGTCTGTCTTCTTTTCTGCATTTCGACCTCTAGCACTGGGCAGTCTTCAATAACATGCTCGAATGATTCACAACAATTGCACGTAGTGCATGGGTTAACACAATCTCTAGATACGTGACCTGACTGGCCACAATTATAACAAATAACCTGGCCGCGGCCTCTTCCCTGCGTCGGGCCAGCATTTCTTCCTCTAACACAGTATCCAGCACCACGATCTCTGTATCCTCCTTGGTCATATTGTGCATTCTCTTGTTTTGGATGGTTATCTTCTTGTACGCAGTACAAGCCAACACCTCTCATTGAGTCCATATCTCGTTTTCTCTCATTCATTAGCTCATATGCGTGGAAGTTGGATTCATCATGTCCAACTGATTTACAGAAAGTGCAGTATAAATTTTTTGGTGTTTTCACATACTTTTGTATAAGATAGCAGTCTTCAGGTCTGTGGCCCGCGGTTCTACAAATTTCACACCATGGGACCTGATTCTGATTTATTGGGTTGGGCGCACCACTATTAAGATAGTTGCGGAATAACGGGCAATGCTCCCGGTCATGGCCTTCTCCTTTACAACTTGTACACTATACCTCATGTCTAGGTTCATACCTTTGTTCTTTGCCATTCTTCATGCTTTACAGCTCTAGTGTCAGGGTGGTTAGCTGGTTCTGGATCTAAGACATTCCAGAACTAGTCTCACCAATCGGCGAAGCCTCTAGCTTCATTGTGATTTCCAAGGCCTCTGCCTGCGACGTAACCTTCTGCTGCATCAATGGTAATCTGATGTGGGGTACCAGCGCAACAATAAACCATTCCTTGTGCTGTTCTGGAGATATAACAAAGCTTACTTGGTCCAATAGGGTCTTGAACTTTTGATCAAACTCCCAAACCGTTTCAGTCGGTTTCTGCTTTATTTCTTTCAACTCGGTTATACACTGAGATTCAGATTTGGGTTTCTTAAACTCTGCCACAAGCGCAGCTTTAATTTCTGCAAGGGTTCTCGGCTGTGTGTTAGAGTACTTCATGAACCAATGTAAAGCTCTGTCCCTGAAAGTGGTGATGAGCTGTGCTCTCTTCACGGCATCATCCTGGATTTGTCTTACACTCCATACGGCTTCGCAAAGGAACCAATGCTGGTCAGGGTCTTCTAGGCCAGTTCCTTTAAATATCGGTAGCTTCATATCTGTGTTTTCCATTGTCCTATTAGGTGGTGGGGCGCCCGGATTAGTGCGCGGCTGGTTTCCACAATAAGTGACGAGTTGTTTGGATGGACGTACTGCGCAGCGCAACAGGGGGTATGTGCTGCGAGGTGAGATTGCGCAGCGATGGACAACGCTGCGGTCCACACCACTAAGTTCCTCTACTGAAACTGTGAGCTATGCAATTCAACTTTATACTTGACTACCTTGAAAATGCTTAAGGCTCTGAATTGAGTATCACTCATCCACTCATTCAACTACTCAGCCGATTATCCATCTAATTGTTATGCATTTATTCTATTGTGCATAAGGAAGTACTTAAGTGATCTCTTAACACTTAACCAACTAAGTGATTCACTGTTCTCAAATGCAAGTTAAATGTTCATCATTCATCTATTCATGCAGAACTTAACATATCATCTCCATACTTATTCTGATGGCAAATGCATACAAAAGTTCTCTCATAACAGCATGCAAGGAAACATCTAGACATTCATTTACACAAAACACAGATAAGCATTCATTCATAAAACACAAACGCACAACACGATATTTAACGTGGTTCACTCCCCCAAATGAGAAGCTACGTCCACAAGAACGGGTGGTAATATATATCTTTAAAAGGGACGGGGACAACCGTTCTTAGTCTGCACACTCAGCTGCAGACTCTCCTTCCTCTCAGATAGGTCTTTGCGCACACAGCTGCAGAGCCTTTTCAATCTTCTCAACTCAAAAGAGATTTTACAATACAACATCTAGAACCCAAGACCGTAACAACAAAAAGTAACCACAAAATGTAACGTAACAACAACCCCATCCCATACAAAATTGTCTTCTTAAATAGACCATGCCCAAAGGTCATGTCTTTACAATGCCAAAGACCTAAACCCAAAAACCCTTAGGGTTTACAAAACTGTGTCGGTTTCCCTAAACCGACTTGCTGGCATCTGGTAGCGTCTGCTTCATCGTGGCGGTTCTCCACGTCTTCATTATGTCGCTATCGGCCTTCCTGTCGCACGCGTGCGAACAGGTCACTTTCACTGAACCGTTCATCTCTAATGGTCTCGCCCACTAGGCATGCCAAGCCATCGCTTTCCCTGAGCTGTCCTTTCCTTAACAAACTCGTGCATTGGCCGCCTTTCTGATTTGTTCGTGCCTGTCGCTCGGCACTCCTGGAGCATCTTTCCAAAATTAGACCACTACTGGTCCATCTGGTACCTGCACCTGATCCTCGTCCAACACTCCGCTTTGTTGGTTCCACGTGGCCTGACTGCTTCCTCGCAGCGCTGGTCTTCGTGGTACTTCCAAAAGTCAGATCCTGCGCACAACTTCGCAACATGGCCAAAACTTGGATGCTGCGCACAACTTCATAGCACCCTCAACACTTAGACAAAATTACATCTTTTTTCTGAGCTGCGCTCAGCTCAACTTTTCTTGCTTATCAAAAGTGTTCCCAAAACTTTGTCCCAACTTGGTCCCAACATGCCCCTAACGCTTACATGTGGCTCGTCCCCAAGCCACTTGCTGCTTCGGTTGTCTCACTCTGCTCCGCGAACGGTGGAACTAATTTGGCCGTGAACTCGTTATATGTGCCGAATAACTATTCCACTGCTTCTCTGGTATCTTTTTCAACTTGTTTTACTGTCTCAAGTAGTGCTGGAGTTATCTCTTCTCCAATCTGTCCTCGTACCTGCTCCTGGTTGTCGCGTAGTTCCTTCAGCTTGTCTTCTATCTGTTGCGACACCCCCATGGCATCCTCCAGGAGTTGCTGCGACTGATTATCCATGTCAGTTTCTTTTTCTCTTAATGCCTGGACTTCCTTCTTCAAGCCTGATATCTCCTTATACCTCGGTAGTCTCTCCCTGGGTGGCAGAGACCTGACCTCTACGTCCAACTTTTCTAGCGCGATCTGCTTTTCTTTTACCGCGGTCTTCACCTGCAGTAGCCCTTGATCCTCTTCAAGGGCAGTGAATGCCTTTGAAACCTTTTCCAAGAGATCTTCGCCCTTAGACATCTCACTCGTTATGCTCTGCGCTGCGGCACTCATTGCTTGCTCTCTTAACTGTTGCTTAGTTAATGGCGTCTGCTTGTTCAGTTTTTCATTCAAGGCGGCGAGATCGGCCTCATAGAGGATGTCCTTATCCTGCATCTCCATCTTCAAAGATCTCACCTTGTCTCCGATCCTTAGAACTGTGTCCGCAGGATCATCCTGGAGTTCTAGATCTTCAATATCTTGTGCAATAGTAGATATGGTAGTCTCCAATTGTTTTCGACGGTCCTATTCATCACGTAACTACATTTCTGCACGCGACTTGAGCTACCTGTTTGTTGCGTGCAGCTCCACTTGTGACTTCATGGACTCTACTGTTCATTCATGCATCTCCTCCACTATTTGTGTGTGCAGAAAGTGTAATCTAGGCAAAGGAATCTTGGCCAGGTCGAGCTCTACCCGCTCGACACCCTTTGTGTCCAGAATGATCTGTTCTGCCATTTGTAACGCTATGGTCAATGGGTCCAGATGAACAACCCTGGTCTTTGAAGGCAACGTTATTGCTAGCTGCAGCAGTGCTTGCTGTGAGGTTCCTACTGACCTCCCTTCAGCTGATGCTTCGCGCGGTAAGGTTATGCTCTTTTGGACATCGTCCATTTTCTTCATAAGACCTTACAGTGCGAGCCTAGTCTTTTGCAGGTAATCCTAGATGACCTTGTCCTTCTTATCTTTTTTCTGTCATTAGCTCCCCCATCTGCCCTGAGACCCTTTCTGCAATCATGTCGAAGTTGTCTTTGTTCAACACTGTCTCAGATTGACCCTTTATTGCTTTCACCTTCTTCCGCGCCTTTGGCTTCTGTGGAGTTTCAGGTTCTTTCCTCTTTCCTTTTTCTTCAATAATAGGGCATGATAGCGGGATGGGTTCATCTTCTTCAGAGTCAGTTTCCACATCCATGACTTCAACACGGAAGTCGGTCGACCAGTCCTTCATGAGGATTTCAATGTCCTCATACATATGGTAGTTACCTGGGTACCATTTTGGCTTCTTCATTCTCGCTTTGGGTGAAATAAAGATACATCGCATGTCCGCCATAAAATCAATAATGCGAATATACTTCGACATTACCTGCTTTGTAATGCGCGACATACGGGTGATCGCCTGGCGTAGCTGGGTGTAATACTGATAGAATACCTCAGCTGTCGCGTGCGGTCGTTCTGCGTTCAGATTTGCCCAAAGGTTGGCATAACAGAATCCTTTGGGATCGTTGGTTTCTG
Source organism: Larix kaempferi (assembly GCA_027924585.1). Taxonomy (NCBI): domain Eukaryota; kingdom Viridiplantae; phylum Streptophyta; class Pinopsida; order Pinales; family Pinaceae; genus Larix; species Larix kaempferi. Next base: position 7,170,355 of record BSBM01000431.1, on the reverse strand, counting down.
TAATTACAACGACATATTTTTCCAGTTCCTTCCATCCGGAAAAGGCGATAAGGATGATCAGCCATGTAAAGTGGAACTTTCCACCATTCTCCTGGGTATCATTGAGTTCATCCAAGAACTCATTAAGAAGATACTGACACCAATTGAATTGGGTGCCTTCAGCCGCTGCGACACCGAGTAGTACTGCGCCCGCAGGCACCTCCGGAGGTCTAACTGTATGAGGATTTTTCCTGCGAGCAACTGGGTGACAAATCTTGTCGCTCTGTCTTCAATTTCTTCTGTGGGAAAACCTCTTTTCCTTTTCACCAATGCATGGCTTTTCTTCATCTTCTCGACAACTTCTTTTTCCTTATTCTTCCCTTGGAATAACTGCTTGAGATCCTTACCGCACTTGCTTAACCCTGTGATGCGATGGATTAAATCAATGTTTACATCCACATTTCGATCCATCCATAGGTATCCCTGGTGAATTCGCGCCATCAGAGTGCGAACCACTACATTAAGTTCTGGTGAACGATCAAAATGGGGTAGTCGGAGCAGGTTCAGCAATCCGGACTCCACTACCGGCGTCAACCAGCTTTCAACAACCAAGTTAAAAGTTCCCTTGGCATCCTTCTTCCAGCACATGTACTGGTCAGGTTGGAACTGTGGGTACTTTGGCTCGTGGGGTTCTTCCTTCTGCACTCCTAGGAGGTCAAAGTCCTCCCACTTACAGTCCGGGATCTTTCCGAGCAGGTTCTTGGCAACCTCTACATGTTTTGAAATCGGCGACAATGGGATTTCATATCTAGCATTCTTGGCCAATTTAAAGACTGGGGCATCCAACGCCCGTGGTGATATATACTCTGGTGTCAACTTCAAGGGTTCCTTCTGAAAGACCGACGATCTCGGCGCTGTCTGGCCCGTCTTTGGAGTCTTGCTTCGTGGTCCAGTTATGTCTTCCCCTTTGTCCTGCATGATTGGATTATGGCGAGGTGATCTTCTGGACGCTTGACCGGGTCCAAATGTAGTCTTCTTGGCTGGGGTTTTCATTAATTCTGCAATTCCCCTGTGTTGAAAGATTTGGATTGCTTCTTGAAGTGTAAGCTCTTCTTCTCTATCTGGTGATTTGGACATTCACTGGCGAGAGTAGGCAATTGTTTCTGAGATATGACTAAGGATTTCTAACACAGGAGCGAACGCATGAAAATTCTAAGTGTCTGGTAACGCCCGCGAGTCCTTATGCAACGTTATTTATAGGCGCAGCTGGGTCCTCCCCGCGCCTTCCAACGGCTAGATGGGCATTTAATGTAGTGTTTGTGGGCGAATTTGAGCGAATCCTTCAGTCCCTTCCGTCGTCAGCGTGTTTAGAATGACTATCTTTTTGTTAAATGCTGAAGCGGTTCATTGCAACGGTCCTATAACGGCTATTTTTCTCAAAAGTAGTGTAACGACTATTTTCAGAGTCTTGCGCCGAGCTACGCGGCAAGACATCTGCGATCCTGCGCAGTTACTTCGCAGTGCCAAAAATTTTCAACTGCATGGTTTCAATTTATTTATTTTCCCTGCGCAGCTTCAGCAGTGCTGTGCGGTACATACATTGTTCTCCTTATCATACATGTATAGACTCCTTTACATTTCCAGTGTCCAATTTCAAATGTACTTGACACTTAGAACTTTCTTCCTTTGCTTGTTATTCAAGATTCTGCGAAGCAGGACTATCGTGATACAACTTTAGTCTGCTTCCATTTATCAAAGTTGGTAGGGTATCGCCAGCTAAATTGGCTAACTGGACTGCACCAGTGTTAGTAACATGTATCACAGTATATGGGCCAAGCCAATGCATCTTAAATTTACCAGGAAACTTCATGAACTTGCTATCATACAGGAGGACTAGGTCACCTGCCTGAAAGCACTTGCTCTTTATATGGCGATCATGCCATGATTTCTCACGGTCTTTCTGAACTTGCTGGTGGAAGCCGACAATGAAGCGATCTTCCTCCAACCCAACGAGGTGTAGCAACCTTTCTTCTAATGTTGCGCGGTCTGCCATCTCTGTGAACACAGCGATCCTCAAACTAGGGACAATATATTCTATTGGCATTATAACTTCCTGCCCATAAGCCAATTGAAAAGGTGTATCTCCTGTCAATTTCTCGCATGTAGTCCTGTATGCCCATAACACAGAGGAGAAGCGCAGATCCCAATCATCTCTATTTACATTGCAAACCTTAGTGAGTGCGTTCTCCAACATTTTATTGAAAGCCTCAACAGTGCCATTCCCCTGTGGATGATGTGGAGTACTGCGCTGATGACGAATGTGGAATTCCTCTGTAAGTGCCTCAATGGTCTTGTTAAAAAAGTGAGTACCTTGGTCATTCATCGAGATCTTCGGACAGCGAAATCTTGACAATATTTCTTCAAAAATGAACTGTGCAGCAGTACTGGCGCTGCAGTCCTTTACTGGCTTTGCTTCCGCCCATCTGGTGAGGTAATCAGTAGCAGTAATAATATACCTCGCACTAGTTCTTTTTCCTGGTGGGTTTATAGGACCCACAAAATCAATTGCCCATTTCTCAATCGCCTGCAAGGTCAACTGCGGATTTAATGGCATCTCATCGCTTCGCGAAGGTTTCCCTGTCCTCTGACAAACATCACAGTTCCTGCAGTGTTCTTTGGAATCTTTGTGGATCGTGGGCCACCATAGCCCTGCGCGCAATATCTTCTGCGTGGTAGCCCTTCCTGCATAGTGACCTTCTGCGATCCCTGAATCACGTCTACTATAATAAACGGTTTCTCATGATATAGTACGCATCTGCGCAGGACTTCATCCGACTCGAGTTTGTATAACTGACCCACAATTATAGTGAAGTCTGCGGCGCGCACCACTAGCTGCTTCTTCTGCTGGACAGATAATTCCTGCAATGCCAACCCTGTTGTCAGAAAATTAATGATATCCTTATAATAATCGTCGGCAACCTGTATAGCGAATAGCTGTGCATCAAGCAGACTGTCTTCAATGTTTGTCGGCTCCTCTCCTGACTCAATCCTTGACAGATGATTAGGACCCAAGTTCTGTCTACCTGGCTTAACAATAATCTCAAAGTCATATTCCTGGAACATCAGTAGCCATCTGCATATGCGTCCCCCTAACACTGGCTTATTGACCAAGTATTTCAACGCAGAATGGTCAATGAACATAAGGAAGTGCGCACCAAGCAAGTAATGTCTGAATTTCTGTAGGGCATATACCATTGCAAGGCCTTCCCTCTTGGTAGTAGTATAGTTCTTTTCTGCTGTTGAGAGCTCCTGCTCGAGAATGCAATAGGGTGGTCAATACCTTCTTCTCCTGGCTGAGCTAATTGTTGATGTATATGTAACTTCGGAATGTATTTCACCCATGTATTTCATATATATATTTATTGTACCCTTATAGAGATGTGTTATTCCTCTATAAGGAAGTGTCGTCATTTGTATTGACAAGTGTCGCAAGTGTGTTAACTTGCCGATGCGTTATTAGACCACCTTGATGGGGTCGGCCCTGTATGAGTCATGTGGGTAAAAGGGTTATTAGACCACCAAGTGTGGGGTCGGCCCGGATTAAGTTAACCATGGGTTAATCTAGACATGTAGGCCCCATTAATTTATTGGGCAGGACAGAACAAGTATAAATAGAGATAAGGAGATCTCTATTTGGTCATTCATTCACACACTTCTCTCATTCGAAAAGTGGCGCACTTATGAGGAGAAGGCTCTGCTGCTAGGAGAAGACTATCTCTTGTATTCTGGTTGTATCATTGCTCTATCTATCTCTGAGGAAGTTATTGGGGTTTTTCACCTTTATGGTTTTCCCCAAGTAAAATCTGCGTCTCTTGTGTGCTTGCATTATTGTGTCCATGATTGATATGCTGTAGATTGCTATACATGTTGTTCTCCTAGTTAATATCCTAGATCAGATTGAAGTAAATCCTGAAAATTTAACATGGTATCAGAGCTAGCCTGAAAGAAGGCATGATATGGCATGTATGACACTTGTTGCACTTGCGATGCTAGGGCTTGATATAGCAAAAACTAGTCATCGTAGCACTTTCGCTATAAATCCATTTTGGCGAAGTTTTCAGATCTGAAACTTTTACAGGGCGAAGATCAGATCCTCATGTATCTTGTGTCCAAAGGACAACTTCTAATTCATTGTAATTTGTGATTTATGACCTGTTCAAGATAGGGTTTCTGCCTCTTCCAGATCTCAGTCAGAAACAGGTGACCTGGCAAAAAAGGTCATAACTTGGGCTCGAAAGCTCCAAACGAAATTTCGTAAAAAGTGACAGGTAGTACATAGACTGTACTATCTCAACAAACTTTTTCAGAGACCGAAGTTGAACCAGTGAAATGTGGCACGCCGTACAAGTTCGCTCTCCTATTTTATCCCATAAACAGGTCACGTTGTGACACTTGGCATAACTCTCTCTCAGAGAATCCAATTGAGGTCAGACCTGTCGAGATGGAAAGATGACAGGTCGGGCTATCTCAGGAAAAGTTTTCAGACCCTATGGATCGAAAAGTTAGGAGTTACACTAGAAACAATCAGGTACATATTTCTGTCATAACAAAATTGTTTTTGATCACCTTCATTCATGGCTTCCGGAATCTAGGGTTTCAGAGAATGTTGGAATTTTTGTAATCAGAGACTATGGCTGAATGCCACTCATAAAAATAGAAATTTAGAATTTTTGGTTGGGCAGAAGACCGGGCTTGATCAGACCCTAGTTCGGGACTTTGATTGGAAAAGTGGAAAATTAGGGCTTCTGCAAAAATGGGAATTTTTGAAATCTGTGACCACGGCTGGAAGCTCCTCAGAAAAATAGAAGTTTAAAGCTTTGGATCAAACCTTTTGATTGGGCAGAAGAGTGGACTTCATCAAACCCTAGTTAGGGGTCACATCTAGTGAATCTGAAAGTTTCAAAGGCAAAATTGAGGAGTGAAACTTTGCAGTTTTCAAATTCTGAATATACCAGCTTGATCAGCTCATCAAGGCGCATATTTCTATCCTTTCAGAAGTTTGAAATTCAAAGTTTGAATTTTTGGGGTTTCTCTGACAAACCCTAATCCAGCTCCAGGTCCAGTTCTTACAAATCAAGTGGATTGGGTTAATCCTAGAAGAAGATGGATTGGTCACTTGCATAAGTGAAGAAGTTCCTGTCTCAGAGGGAGATGAGGCGAAGGCCTTCCATAAGAAGATTACAAGCAATCTTGACAGGTATGGCTTACAGGTATGTTTCGAATTCTGTTCATAGTTAAGTTTATAATATGTTTGTCTTCATATCATTACAGTACAATCTTGATTAATTACTAGACTTGTCGTATCACCTTAATAGAAGATATTCATTGATTAAGGTTTTGACACTTATGATTGTACTAATGCATTTGTGATGTTGTATGAGGTTTATGTTGTTCGCTAACATAAAAGGTACACCAAGAAAGAAAAATCATGTTCTAGTTCAAGAACATATGATCATGATGACATGAAGACAAAGATTCATCCATTGTCATGGATCACATAGAAGATCTACTTACGAGGTATGTATAACTTGGTTCTACAATGGTTAACTTATGAGACATGCAGGTTACTAGCACAAGTCATTGAAGAGAACCAGAAGACATTATGCGGGTATGTTAGACATAACTAGCTAGCATGCTAATCCAGGTATGTTTTTCCTATATCAAGCTAAAATCCTACCTTGTGTTAGGATCTTATACCGATGTGTTGTTGATAATGATTATTCATGAAGTCATAGGTTTGAATAGTCATGATTGTATGCATATTATGCTTCCTACCATAATTGATGATATGACTAACCAGAAGAATCATAAAGGTATAGGTTGGAGTAATCACGGGTTTATGCTTTGATGATTTAACTAATCAGAAGAGTCCTATGATCAAATAAGAATATGCATGAGTAAAATAAGACTTCCCTGAAACCTTGAATACTAATGTTTATTTGAAATGATCATGACTATACATGCTTAAGATTATTGTGTTTTGATAGTATTAAGAATATACTAATGAATGTATGATCCTCGAAGATAACACAATGATGATACTAATAAGCATGCATAGGGATCTAGAATGAATATAAGTTCAGAACAGGTAATCCAGGAAGCAAAAATCAAGAGGGAGCACACTCCAGTGGTTTCTGCAAGGATGCAGATATTCAGAGGGAGTTGACCATCTCTCTACATTCCACAATAGAAAGGTGTAGAAGAAGCTACTTCAGATTAGCTCCTGCAAGGAAGCAAAGACTCAGAGGGAGTCCACCCAACAAACAAACAAAGATAAGTATTTTAATTGTCATTTCTTGCATATTTGTTTGTTTAAATAATATTGTTCAATGATGTATATGCTTATGTTCCTAGATTTAGGATGTGTATTATGCATATTAGAATGATTGCATTAATGAACAACTTACTACTAATATGCATTTGATGGGTAAGTGGCCTATGGCACTGTACAACATTACATTGCTACTTATCTAGAATGAAACCTCTTTGCCGACATGTTAGGAGTTGTGCACACTCTTAACAATGTTCTAGTAGAGATTGGAAGGCATCTAGAAAGTTACGAGATATGGATAAATGTTGTATGGAAGCATTGGCTAAGATAATTGCATGACTGTATGACATATTTCTTTATGTGTAAGAATTTGTTCTGAAAACTATGAGATGTTTTCTAATCATGCAATTTAATTTGTTGTGTAGGAAAGATCGTATACCATCACCTACAAAAGAAGGACTACAACATTTGTTCAGCAACAAAGTTATCTATTGAAAATATTGAAGATATTGAAGTTCCCAGGATCTGGGAAGAATGCCATGATCAAGGAGTACAAGTCGATCATGAAGATGTTTGGGATGCAGTCCCAAGACCTGAAGGGGAGTCTGTAGTGACTTCCAAGTGGATCTACAAGATCAAGCATGCTGCAGATGGCAGCATAGAAAAATACAAAGTGAGTGATGAAGTAGAAGATACACCAGATAGATTTCAAGACAGCTTTCTTGAATGGCGTAGTCAAGGAAGTATATGTGGAGCAGCCACTTGGTTCTAAGACACATGACAAGGAGTCATATATGTACAGAACTTGGTATGGTAGGATAGACAACTTTCTATCCAGTTTGTGCTTTACCAAGAATAAAGCGGATTCCAACCTTTACTACAAGGTTGAGGAAGGCAATCCAGTGATACTACTTTTGTATATGGATGACCTGTTTATTACAGGTGAAGATAGATTGATTGCCGACACGCAGCGGAAGCTTGTTTTTGAGTTCGATATGAAGGACTTAGGGATGATGCACTATTTCCTAGGTATGGAGGTGTGGCAAAGTACATATGGGATCTTCTTGGACAAGGGAAGTATACTATAGATATCCTTAAGAGGTTCGAGATGATGGATTGCAAGGCCATGTCCACACCTATGGCATCGAATCTGAAGCTTCTATGTGATGCTTCATTTGAGCCGGTTGATGTCTCCATGATAATTGGGTCCTTGATGTACCTGACGAACATGAGACCTGATATTTGCTTTGCGGTGAACACATTGAGCCAGTTCCTGACGGATCTAAGGAGTGTTCACCTGGTTGTTGTAAAGCATATTCTGAGGTACCTGAAGGGTACAGTTGATTATGGGCTCAGGTATGAAGCGAATCAAAAGTTTAGCCTGCAAGGTTAAGTTGATTCAGATTGGGCAGGCAGTGCTGCAGATAGGAAGAGCACATCTGGGTGCTACTTCAGTATGGGATCAAGTGTGATCTCTTAGTTTATCAGGAAGCAGTCCTGCGTAGCACTGAGTACAACCGAGGCAGAGTATGTTGCAGCCTGTTCGGCTAGCTATGAGGCAGTATGGCTTCGGAAGCTACTGTCTGAGTTATTTGATCTCCCATTGGATGCTACTGGTATCTTCTGTGATAACCAGAGTTGTGTGAAGCTGTCTGAGAACCCAGTGTTTCACGACGGGTTGAAACACATAGAGATCAAATATCACTATATCAGGGATATGGTGCAGAGAGGAGCAGTGAAGCTCCTGTATGTTGCGACGGACGAGCAGATTGCAAATGTATTAACGAAGCCATTAGCCAGAGTGAAGTTCGAGTACTTCAGAGAGAGGTTTGGTGTTCTTCAGATCGATGACACTTCGAGGAAGAAGTGATGGAGACATTTGCTGAAGCCATTCCAAGCATGTTGGAAGGAGGATCCTTCACATGGCTGTGGATGTAAGCGCTGGATGATGAGCATCAGGATGATGTTCTAGTTTCTGCTCTGTATGATCAGTTGGATCATTTACATTTGTGTATGTATGCATTATGTTGGATGCTGGATATGATCAGTTGGATCATTTGTATGTATTTTGTATATGCATCATGTTGGATGCTTGGACCATGTATCTGTATATGTATTAGGTGGATACATTGTATGATCAGGGGGATCATGTATGGTGATATGTATCATGTATTTGTATTTGTATCAGGTGGATACATTGTATGATCAGGATGATCATGTATGATGATATGTATCAGGTAGATACTTGGTATGCATCAGGTAGATGCATTGTATGATCAGGATGATCATGATGACGAGCTTCAGGATGTTACTCCAAATAATATGTACCAGGACGGCATAGTGATGATGATCGGGATGATCATATGTATCAGGTGGATACAGTACATAATCAGTTGGATTATGTGTGATGAGTTCCGAAGACACAGATGCACAGTGCCTTTCCGACATGGTGGTAGATGTGTTCTCCCATGTGCGTTGATGTAAGTGCGGAGCCTTTCCGACATGGTAGTAGATGCGTTCTCCCATGTGCGTTGATGTAAGTGCAATGCCTTTCCGACATGGTGGTAGAAGTGTTCTCCCATGTGCGTTGATGTAAGTGCGGAGCCTTTTCAACATGGTGGTAGATGCGTTCTCCCATGTGCATTGATGTAAGTGCAGTGCCTTTCCAACATAGTGGTAGATGCGTTCTCCCATGTGCGTTGATGTAAGTGTAGAGCCTTTCTGACATGGTGGTAGATGTATTCTCCCATGTGCGTTGATGTAAGTGTAGAGCCTTTTCGACATGGTGGCAGATGTGTTCTCCCATGGTCATTGATGTAAGTGCTGTGAGCCTTTCACGGATGGTGGTAGGTTGGTCCTCCCATGCCGGTGAGTGTAAGTGCTGTGTGTGTGCATCTGGGTTGTGCTTCGTGATACTCTATGGCCGTGGACAGGTTGTGCAGTAGCATGTAAAAGGTCTTGGGAGATCCGATAGGTTGAGCTGTGTGCTCGTAATCAGTCCTGGGATGCTCTTTCGAGGTTTTGTTGACTCACGTTACAAGTCGTGAGGATTCCACAGTATGGCCAGTGATGATGAAGACCTGCAGGTGGTGGGCCTACATCCAGTATGAAAAAGGGCTGGCTCTGTAGAACTTCCTATGACGAGTAGATTCAAAGATTGATTGAGATAGCAGCAGCAGTGACGATGACGATGATTCGTTGATGATGATCCAGAGAAGAAGACTTGTGCTAGCAGATCTGTGTCGAGAAATACCTTCCTAGTTAAGAGGGAGTGTTGATGTATATGTAACTTTGGAATGTATTTCACCCATGTATTTCATATATATATTTATTGTACCCTTATAGAGATGTGTTATTCCTCTATAAGGAAGTGTCGTCATTTGTATTGACAAGTGTTGCAAGCGTGTTAACTTGCCGATGGGTTATTAGACCACCTTGATAGGGTCGGCCCTGTATGAGTCATGTGTATAAAAGAGTTATTAGACCACCAAGTGTGGGGTCGGACAGGATTAAGTTAACCATGGGTTAAGCTAGACATGTAGGCCCCATTACTTTATTGGGCAGGACAAAAATAGTATAAATAGAGATTGGGAGATCTCTATTTGGTCATTCATTCACACACTTCTCTCATTCAGAAAGTGGTGCACTTATGAGGAGGAGGCTCTGCTGCTAGGAGAAGACTATCTCTTGTATTCTGGTTGTATCATTGCTCTATCTATCTCTGAGGAAGTTATTGGGGTTTTTCACCTTTATGGTTTTCCCCAAGTAAAATCTGTGTCTCTTGTGTGCTTGCATTATTGTGTCCATGATTGATATGCTGTAGATTTGCTGTACATGTTGTTCTCTTAGTTAAGATCCTAGATCAGATTGAAGTAAATCCTGAAAATTTAACACTAATACGATTCCCAAGGCAATGCATGATGCATCAACATGGACATGAAATGGTTTCGTCCAGTCTAGAAAAACTAGAATCGACGCAATCACCATCATTTCTTTTAGTGTATCAAAACGCTGTTCGCATTCCCCTTTCCAAATGAACGGTGCGTCTTTCTTTAGCAGCTTTCCCATTGCTGCAGTTATCTGCGCGTAACCCTTTATGAATTACCTGTATTATCCAGTATGGCCTAAGGTAGAGCGCAACATCTTGACTAAATTTGGTGTTGGCAAGTTCACAATAATGGGAATCTTCGTAGGGACCACCATCAATCCTTGCTTACAAACAATGTGCACCAGTAGAATCCCATAAGGAACACAAAAAATACACTTCTTTAGATTTAAAGAGATCTGATGCTGTCGACACTTCTCAAGCATCATTCTGAGGTTCACACAATGGTTCTTCAATAGACCAAACACAGTCCAATCATCAAAATAGGCTTCGAGAAAGTTATGCATAAACTCCTTGAATGCTGCGACGACCACTCTGGAAAATATGGCAGGTGCATTCTTTAGGCCAAAAGGCATTACTGTGTACTGGAACGACCCCCATTCTGTAGCAAAAGTCGTCTTATGCCTGTTTGCGGGATCAATCCTTATCTTATGATACCCCGAAAAACCATCAGTAAAAGAATAGGCCTCATTCCCTCCAACATTATCAAGCACTTCGTCCGTGAAAGGAGTAGGGAATGGGTCGTGCATGGAAGTATCATTCAGTTTTCTGAGATCCACACAAATCCTGATCTCACCCTTCGCTTTCTTGTCTTGAATGACCATGGGACTAATCCACTCTGATTCCTCGACAGGTTCAATGATTCCTGCTTCAAGCATCTTATCCAACTCTGCGCGTACTCTTTCTTTGTATCGCGGATTTAGTCTGTACGGTCTCTGCTTCACGGGCTTTGCGCCTGGCTTCAAAGGTATTTTCATGACTCCTAGGTCTCCCAGAATTCCTTTCATTTCTGTAAATTTTGTCTGAAACAGTTCCTGATATTCATGCAAAGTGTCTACGATCTTTGCAACAGTCTGATCGTCCCAATAGTCTCCGATTGCTGCAAACTTTGGTTCTTCGCTTGTGCCAATATTCACCTACTGTGATTTTACTGGTCCGCTCATATCTGGGATTTCTAACGAAGGTCCTTCTACGTCGCGTGCACCCTCCGATTTTGGTATGTTTATGTTCCGCGGATCATCGTCGTCGTCTTCATTTCTATCATTGATATCTTCAGCTAGGTTGTAACACTCGATGAGGTGTTCTTCGTGTTCCTTCCATTCTGACTGTAGGTGCGCAGGAACGCGATCTGCCTCGAAGAATTCCTCCAATGTCATATTTCTGTGAGGGCAGTATTCCCTGAATATGCGTTCCTTAATTATCTGCAACGCATCATGGATCAACGGGTTCTCATCATCAAAGCTGAAGTCCCTGTGGAAGTTCGCAGTCAGCATGTCCCAATCAGTGGTTTCTCTGCGCAATTCTAGGTCTAGGTACCATTTCTTTAGAATGTCATCATCCAGCGTATGTACAAATAGATGTACCCATTCTTCATGTGGCCTTTCCAGCCATGTCCGCGAACAGACTTCAATGTGCTGACTAGGATCTGTCTGTCCATTAAACTTCTCAAAGGGTAAAGTAACCTTGTGGGCAAACCAAATCTGCATGTTAATTCTGCATTGATCCCACGTGGTCAATGTCTGCTTGTGTGCATTCCACCATCTGGCGGGTGTGTCGCGCAGTCCCATATCCAATGTTGGCAATCTGTGCTCATCTGCAATAGCTGCAGTGTATTCTTGGATGAAAGTGTAAACATTAGTAGAACCATTATATGTGGGAATAAGACTTACCTTCTTTCCAATCCAGCGTAGTGATTTTGTAACCTGTGCGCACCTTCTTGCTGATACTTCATGCATCCGGCTTTGCCAATTTTCCAGTCCTGCCTCCGAATCAGAGACACAGGAGCTGTCACATCTCTAACTGAGTGTACCATCTGCAGTAGGATTAATGTAATCTTCCTGGTTCGTTGTGAGCTGGTATAATCTGTCCAAGTCTTGAGCCTTGGATTCCTCCTAAATCGACTCGCTGTATCTGTTACCATCTGCAGGATCCATCAGTGCGATGACCCTAAGATGCTTCCCTTCAAATATCATCTTCTTTGTTTTCAGATTTATGATAACCAAGTTATCAATACCCCAGTCAATTCCTAGCAGTGCAGGAAAAGGCTGATTATCATCCACAATCTCGATAACTTCAAAGTCTACATGACTTTGGACTCCATCGATGTCGACTATCACGTCAGATAACCGACCAAAAGGTATGACTTTCTCTTGGTTAGCCATTCTCAGCTGGATAGGTGACCATGACAACTTTGGTCGACCCATCTGCTGCCATGTCTGCTTAGTCAAGACATTTACTTCGGATCCTAGATCAAGGATGACTTCATCATTTAAAAATCTCCTATCTGCGTGGTAAGCCTCATTTCTCGGCCTATTCTTTTATGCTTTCTTATGTGCTGTACTGTACTATCAGAAGTCTCTATTCCGGTCTGTAGCTCATACTGGTTTATGAGCTTCTGCAACTCTATTATGGCATTTTCACTTTTTAGTAACTTCATGCAGCTTCGCAGGAACTGCGCAACGGAAGTGCTGACATCTATTGCGGTACTTGTTTTATAATAAATAAGCCACTGGCATGTCTTCAACATGCGGTGTTTCACTGCGCAACGAGATCCTCCGTAGTTCTGTTACCGGTTTTCTGAAGGTATCTCGCGCGTCGATAAAGACTTCCTTGTTCTTTCATAGGTCGAGAGTAGGTATTTTTCCTGGAGTTTTCCTTATCCATACTATCTCAAGAGGGGTCTGCTTTGTGTGAGCCTCCCATGACGTAGAAGCTTCCGCTCCCCTATCGCGGCCTATCTCAACGCCACTGTGCGTGACCACATTGATGCTCGCGTCTATTGGTCTGCTCTCCACTGGATGTTCGTGTTTGGTGCGTCCGTCTGTCTTCTTTTCTGCATTTTGACCTCTATCACAGGGCAGTCTTCAATAACATGCTCGAATGATTTACAATAATTGCACGTAGTACATGGGTTAACACAATCTCTAGATACGTGACTTGGCTGGCCACAATTATAACAAATAACCTGGCGCGGTCTCTTCCCTGCGCCGGGCCAACATTTCTTCCTCTGCCGCGGTATCCAGCGCCACGATCTCCGTACCCTCCTTGGTCATATTGTGCATTCTCTTGTTTCGACTAGTTATCTTCTTGTACGCAGTACAAGCCAGCACCTCTCATTGAGTCCATATCTCGTTTTCTCTCATTCATTAGCTCATATGCGTGGAAGTTGGATTCATCATGTCCAACTGATTTACAGAAAGTGCAATATAAATTTTTATGTGTTTTCACATACTTTTGTATAAGATAGCAGTCTTCATGTCTGTGTCCTGTGGTTCTACAAATTTCACACCATGGGGCCTGATTCTGATTTATTGGGTTGGGCGCACCACTATTAAGATAGTCGTGGAATAATGGGCAATGCTCCCGGTCATGTCCTTCTCCTTTACAACTTGTACACCAGACCTCATGTCTAGGTTCATACCTTCGTTCTTTGCCATTCTTCATGCTTTGCAGCCCTAGCAACAGGGTGGTCAGCTGGTTCTGGATCTGAGACATTCCAGAACTAGTCTCACCAATCGGCGAAGCCTCTAGCTTCATTGCGATTTCCAAGGCCTTTGCCTACGACGTAACCTTCTGCTGCAACAATGGTAATCTAATGTGGGGCAACAGTGCAGCAATGAACCATTCCTTGTGCTGTTCCGGAGCTATAACAAAGCTTACTTGGTCCAATAGGGTCTTGAAATTTTGATCAAACTCCCAAACCATTTCAGTCGGTTTCTGCTTTATTTCTTTCAACTCGGTTATACACTAAGATTCAGATTTGGGTTTCTTAAACTCTGCCACAAGCGCAGCTTTAATTTCTGCGAGGGTTCTCGGCTCTGTGTTAGAGTACTTCATGAACCAATGTAAAGCAATGTCACTGAAAGTGGTGATGAGTTGTGCTCTCTTCACGACATCATCCTGGATTTGTCTTACACTCCATACGGCTTCGCAAAGGAACCAATGCTGGTCAGGGTCTTCTAGGTCAGTTCCTTTAAATATTGGTAGCTTCATATCTGTGTTTTCCATTGTTCTATTAGGTAGTGGGGCGCCCGGATTAGTGCGCGGCTGCTGTAAAGGGCTCTGTCCAGTGAAAAAAATGGGCTTATCGGCATAGCCGTATTGGGCTGAGTATGCTGTAGGGTGGGCTACGTAGTGGGTGGGTTTTGAGATAAAGGTGGTGCGGCTTCTGCAACCGGTGGGTTCTCAGGGGTAAATGGTGGTGTGGCTTCGTTGTCAAGGTCACAAGGAATCTCAGTATCGATATGGAGTCCAGGGCCTCCAAGATTCTTATTAAATTTATACCTCTTACCACTTCTAAGATTATGGGTGTCTTCGTCAGAATCACTATATATACTGTTTACCATGACAAACTTAAGAATATTACTGCATTTTTAAAACACCTTTCTCAGCTAACAACATCTTAATGTATAGACTGAGATTGTTCAACAACTTACCTTGGAATCCTCCGAAAAAGTATGCTTCTGCTTGGCTGTAGGATTTGAGTGTGTCTACAGCAAATTCTGTTACGAATCCTTCTAGCATATGATCTACCCAAAAATCAACTGCGCATGTCAACGGGATGTCTATTGCTTTGAGCTGCGCTATGAGCTCAGGAGTCCACTCTGTAGGAACTCCTCCTTGAAAACAGTTTTTCTTTTCTGCGAGCCACGAGTGCAGCTCATTTGGAAATGATGCCCAGAAAACCTCGTGAATATCTTTCCACAGATATCTATCCGACCACTGTGTGTCACATAGACGTGGATGTCTATTCTCTTGCCTTGGAAAGTCTCTTATGGTCTTGTCCCACCAAGCTTGGATTTCTGTCTTTTCAGGATGTCAATTGTCAGAGCCTTCCGGGAATTGGTATTCTTCGTCACACATCACGATTGCAACTCATCATGGATTCTAGCGCGACAACAGAACCATTTGTTGGCTATAACTGACTCAGAGGTTTTCTTATAAGACCTAGGTTCTTTGCGGTTTCCCTTTGACCAACAAAACCCCTTCACACCGGCCCTTTCGGCAACAACCTGCGAGCAGGTTGAGGTCTCACCCCAGGTGTATCTATGGGGTACTGCGGAATCAGGTTTCCACAGTAAGCGACGAGTTGCTTGGACGGACGTACTGCGCAGTGCAACAGGGGGTATGTGCTGCGAGGTTGGATTGCGCAACGATGGACAACGCTGCGGTCCACACCACTAAGTTCCTCTACTGCGGGACTTCTACTGAAACTACGAGCTATGCAATTCAACTTTATACTTGACTACCTTGAAAATGCTTAAGGCTCTGAATTGAGTATCACTCATCCACTCGTTCAACTACTCAGCCGATTATCCATCTAATTGTTATGCATTTATTCTATTGCGTATAAGGAAGTACTTAAGTGATCTCTTAACACTTAACCAACTAACTGATTCACTGTTCTCAAATGCAAGCTAAATGTTCACCATTCATCTATTCATGCAGAACTTAACATATCATCTCCATTGTATTGGAGAAAGCTCACTATGGCTTGGGAATACCACAACAGATAGATGACTACCAGAAATCTACTCAATTCTCAAAGCAATGCTATTATAAATGACAATGTTAAAATAATGGAGAAATGTAACCAACCTCGATCCAACGTTTGATGTAGATCCCTGTTGGAGCTTTCAATCCGCGCACAGCCAAGCACTTGTAATCTGCAAATTAGTCTTGACAACCAATATCTAACAAGTACATGCGATATATAAATGACATTGACATTATCAATAACAATGGTCCATAATATCATAAGCAAATGTAACCCAATGTATAATAAATGACATTCACACCATGAGTGGATGAGAATATGAGTATTTCTATTAATGAACAAGAAGAAGTACAAAGTGATACGACCTCTTGCCGGCAACCAATCTGAACCAAGATCTAGACCAATCCACTTGTGCCTCCACCACTTCAATCCTCCAAGAATGGCAAACTCAAACTAGAAAGGAGTTTGGAAGGTGAACATAACTGGTTTACAACTGCAAGGATCAATGAATGTAGACTCAAGATAGGGAAAAAATCCACTAGAGTTCCTTTACTATTCTCCTCTTCCTCTCGTCCATAAGCCATATGTGCTCAATATATAGTCCTCTCAAAGGTAGGTGAAAGGACACATCGAGGCGTTATTCGGGCAAATGGAGAGCCAAAGGTCACCCAATGACCACTTTTTGGGAGTAAAAAGTGATAAAATAGTGGTTTTTACCATTTTACTTGATACCCACAAGCTATAGGGATGCAGCGCGCGGGTACGCATGCTATAATGATGAAACATGCGGGTATGAACAAAAATAGGGCAAACTGGTATCACTGAAGGATAAAAATGGATATAAGTCACTGGAATGGATCCTACAGGCCAAAGAATGCTGATGCTCATAGGGTGGAAGATTTCTGTGTAACAGATGCCCCCTAATGTGTGAGGTCAGAGACTGAAATGTGCTACAATGGCCGAAATACAATATAAAACTCAGAAGTGGAGTGACAGAGACACATGTGGAAAGAACAGCTCACTCGTCATAATACAATAGTATCTCTGAATCCATGTCAGTATAGTACAACAATCTGATACAATGGCCATGAATAGGCAGTACATAATGGATACATGTCATAAGTGATCATAGCCATGATCCCTCTACAGTAAGATATGGTCTTCTGCTGAAAAGAAGACAACTGGTGCAAACTGGAGGTACAAACTACTGAAATCTGAGAGGTGATACTCAGATGTAAAGTCAAAGTCATAAGTAGCATACTGAATGCCACAATCGCCTGGGGTCTTCTACACAAGTCTTCGACGGTGCAAGTCCCATCAAGTGAATAAAGGAGTTGGGGTCGAACTTGATGAGACATCGTCTGATTACTGGTCAATGATGTATACCGTTAACAGACACAAGATGACCCACCAATAATGAAAATGGGCATTAAGGCACAGAGCACAATCATCAGAGTGTGAATAAATGGGTTGAAGTCGAACACTAGGATGAATCCATCGATCAGGGGACATTGATGTATTCCCAAAACTGTCGATGGCGAGAGAACCTGCCACTAATGACTGCAGGCCTCAAGGTACTCAACTGAACTCTAAGCCTCAAGTCCCGGAATAAATGAGTTGAAGTCGACGGAACGAGACTCGCTAGAGGGAGGGCATTAAGGCATCCCCCATCAACCAACACGAGGTACCAGCAATGCTGAAAGATTTGGAAGATCTCAGGTGAAACGGACTAACTCAATAAGGATGGCCGACATGCAATAGTCAAGATATCTGAGGAGTGGCTGACACTGGTTTTAGGACTTCCTTTGAACAAGAGCATGAGCAGATGGATAGACTCAGGCAACATAGACTTGACATAAATTGTACAATGCAGGAGGCATTACAGAGGGCTCCATAGTGACTGGAAGCTTAACCAATCGATGGAGAAAACTGAGAAACAAGTACAGCTCCTAAGGCCCAACTATAGTCCCGACTCATAATGTACGCAATGGAATGAATGCTCTATTCAAAGGCGACACAATAGCTGCCAACAAGAAATAGTGACCATAATCCCGTCTGGATTTTTGGAATATTTGATTTTTTGGTCTTTTTCATATTTGGGAAAAGCTTGAAAAAGAAAAAAATTGCTTATAGTACAACAGGTGAGGGAACGAGTGTCAAATAGCTAGCAGACTAGTCCCAAGTAGTGGAACATACCTATGCTCAATGCAAGGAAGTGTGTGCAGGATGTGGACACTCGGGGGTGTGTTCCCTCAGGGTCAAAGGGTCATCAAATTGTGAAGGGCAAATATATAAGCTCTGCAGGGCTCGACAGGGAGAAGTGCTTAAGCACCAGGCTATCAATTGAGTAACCGGAAGCCGGCACAAGGCTCAAGCGGCAAGCAGGAAGATGCAATGCAATCACAACATGATATAACTGAGGGGAGTCCTTTTTCGTAAAGTTAGTATCCTCACCCGAAAAAGTGTAAAACAATGAGAGAAGAACTCTTCTAGTCACGTATAACTAGAGTATACCTTTTCCGTAATTAATCCACAAAGGTCCAGAAAATGGGTAAACTTATACCTAAGTGGATGTCGCTTCAAATCCTTTAACGAGTCTGAAATAACAAGTATACTCGGCAATCTTGTTTGATTTTGAAAAAGTATAACAAGGGCTTAAAAAAGACTTTATAAAAATCTTTTCCGTAAAGGTTTAACAAGCTCGAAAAAGTAAACTCGTGACCTCCTTACTGTTTTTAACGAGCTCGAAGGAGATATGGAAGAATGCTCGTAATGGGGGTGGACGAGTGTCAGGGACATGCGAGACTAGTTCCAAGCGCATGGAACAAAGCTATGCATAATGCAAGGAACATGAGCAAGATAAGGACATTCAGGGGGTGTCTGCGAATTCGGATGGCACAAGGTTCAAATGCATCATAACAATGGGGAGGCCTAAACCTATATGCAAGGTTCTGAATATTCCTGCCATGAGTGAAGCAAATGTCGAAAAGGATCAGTAAACAAGTATAAGTCCAGCTAAAAATCCTGTCTCCAAGAAACATAAGTAGCAAGATCATCTCTAAAACGTACGTAAAGAAAAATCTGATACAAGTCACTGCTGTAGAAACATCTTGAAATTCACTATTGTTAACCTCGAACATAACGCAGGTAGAGCTAACCACTGAAGGTGCCATAGTACCAATACCCGAGGGAACAAAATGATCATCTTCAAAATGAAGAGCAAAGCTCAAAGATGTGAAGGAATCTGCAGTGGCAAATTCATCATCACAAGAGTTGAAAATTCTAGAAGTAGAATCGAACTCATCAGGATCACTGATTTGCGGATCAGTAGGAGAGTCTACAGACTCATCACTAGGGAGATCAGACTTTAATGTCAAACCGGGGCTAGATAAAACTATGCTTGGATCAAAATGTATGGTAGACTATATTCTAGACTCATCTCTCTTAATAATATCAAGGGTAGGAGGGGAATGAGATCTATGATAAAGATCCCCCCACGGCTTGTCATCACCACTCATGGCATCAATAAAAACTTCATCTGAAGGTAGAATACCATCGAGGCAGTCATGAGAACAAGATGAGTTGGCTGCCCAAACTGGCAGCGTAACAGGATCTTCTTCGACTGTCTGGGAAGAAGAGAGATCCGGATCTGCAGTGGTTTGTTAGATATGATCGTAAGCAAGCTCCGCTACAGATAAAGGCATAGACATCCCGACGTGCGCAATGTCTCCAGACGTAGAACTCATGGATGGTAAATTCCACGAATAATTTGAATAGGAGGTCTGAAATAACATATTATTCGAAGGAGGAGGCGCATTGTCGGTAATGGTTTCAATAAAATTCACAGGTACAGAAAGATTATAAGTTCCCATCAATGAGGGGCACATTCCAACACCTATGTTCCCAATTGCTAGCTGAGAATTAGAAACTTGCGAGACTACAGATCCCATGGATGTTGTGGAAGGAGTGCCGACATAGTCCAGCTGATCTATCGTCACAATCTTGCCTTCATGGGGAAAGCAAATAACTCGAAACACAGTAGACGCGACAACCTTCATAGCGTACATCCAGTTCCGATCCAATAAAAGGTTATAGTCGATGGGCGCATCAACCGCTTCGACTTCAATAGGCATGGACTTGCCTCCCAAGGAGAAAACAAGGGAAGGGATAATTTCGTGCGGCGTAAAAGACCTACAGTCGAATGCAGTGAGTGTAGTTCTAGACGCGAGTAGAGGACGAGAGCCAAGAGCTTTCCAACAAGTCAATGACATTACTGACGCGGAAGCAACTTCATCAACCATAGTACGTTTGACGAAGCTTTTAAGGAAAACCACTTGGATTTGGAAAGCCACGTGGTAAGGTAAGCGAGGCTGGACATCAGTAGTGTCGAACTTGATAACACTAGGGCTTCCCCCATCCTGAACTCCTAACGCACTCAAAAGGACATGCTTCTGAGAAGGACAGGCATGCAAAACTTCAAGAGCCGAGATGGCACACGGAGTTTGGCCCAAATCTTCTACGATGGAGTAGTTCTGGGCGGCTCGAGCATTAGGATTATGCGTGGAGCGCTTGATAACACCTTTCGGTATCCGCGGCATAATGGAAGGCTTCTCGATATGCAAGGAATTGTCAGGAGGAGGGGGAGGTTCATTCAACAAATTCGGTTGTGGTGCACCATAATCACGTTGACGAGTAGCAACACAAACCTCCAACTGAACCATATTCACACATCCATAACCACTAGTATTGGAAGAAGACGTTGCCGTTTCATTAGTACCATAACCAGTGGTGGGAGCATGCGAAGCCATATTTTGATGATGAGGAAGGGGATCCTTCAACACAGCTGGGCTCTGTGCCAAATGCTTCGATGCTTCTTGAATTTGAGGACATAAGTGAGTAAGATGATCCTCCCCACAAAGCTTGCAAGGGAATTTCACCTTACGCCTAGGTTTACGATCCTCACCAGCATTACCGCCTTCCCGAGGAGGGTTGGCATTCTCTTTACGAGGATTATTACGATTGCTATTATTATTACTTCCATTGTTTCCACCCCTACGATTATTTCTCCCCTTTTTCTTACCACCAGGTTGCTGGTTACCCGACGGTTTCGTTGATTGCACATTGTGAACATCAGACAACGGAGTGGAAGTGGACAAGGTGTGAACCTGTCCAGGAGTAGACTGGTTTAGCGACAAATTTTGCATTTGATTAGCTACCAAGTCTACAGGGCGAGTGCATGCGGACCCCACGATGCCATCGGCATGTGGTCCAGGAACTGACGTAGGCTCATGTCTTGTTCTCGGTGCATCAGGAATAATGTCATACAAAATGCTAGACTGAGAATAAAGTAGATCTAACTGCTGGACTTTCAAGATAGCTTGTTCCTTAGTCACAATGTCGGACATCGAAACATCCTTAGCAATGTATGGGAGTAAAGACTTAAGGAACCATTCCAACAGGAACTTTGGAGGAATGTTGGCTTTCACTAATCTCTTTCGCCGACGCCACTCTTGAACGTGGTCAGAAATATGTGTGGCCTTATTCTGACGGAAGGTGGACAACAACTCAGTACCAGCATCATAACGAACCGACAACTGGAAATGGTCTAAGAAAACCAAAGCAATCTCGTTGAATCCCCTATAGGTGTTTCCAGGAAACTCCACATACCACTTCGTGGCTGCCCCTGTGAGGGTGCGTTGAAATAGTCGTAATCGAATGGAATCATGATTCAAAGAGTTGGAGGAGCACCAAAGGTGAAACATCGTGACATGATCTCCCAGGTCCTCACCACCTTTCCCTTCAAACTTTGGAATGTTCAAAGGGAGCTTGGTAGGGACCAGGGGCCAAGTAGGGTTGTGACACACCAGATCATTTGTGAGCTTCGAAAGATCTGGAAGATTCGAGTGTGCAAGGAATGGGAGCTGCGGCTGGAAAGCTTGATTATAAGCTCCCATAAAAGGTTGGTTAAACGGGATTGTGTTGTAAGATGGACCAAAAGCTTGAACATGAGGATTAAATTGCTGATAATGAGGACCTGACGGCCCGTAAGCTTGCTCATGGCCATAAGATGGATAACCTCCCCCTGCCTGACCCATTTGAGAGTAAGCAGGTATATGCACGTTTTGAGCACCATATTGGGGTGGTGGGTGATACTGGTGGCCAACACCGACTGTGTTGTAGTAAGGGTTGCCACCATGAGTATGGGGCATGTATGTATTATTCATAGTGGAAACCGTGTTGTATTGACCGTAATGGTATGGTATGTTCCCACCCCCAATATTAGGATTAGTTTGAGCAGTCTTGTGATGGCCATAAGCACGAGAAGTATTCCCAGCTCCAATATGGGCGTGACTAGTAGTAGGGTTGGTGGTGTGATATCCATGTGGATAGGAAATATTCCCACCCCCTAAATAGTGGCGGCAGTGGATGCAAAAGTATGCGGTATGTGTCCACCCCCGTGGTTGGGAGGAACGGTATCATGTGCAAAAGTAGTCTTGGGTTGACGATTAGCGACATGTGTATTAGGTGGTGGATGGCGAGTCGTGTTTCGAACAACATTTCGACTAGGTTGGGTATTCCTAGGAGGTGGTCGCGTTCCAACATTAGCATGGTTAGGAATCTGACCAATTCGCATACTATGTGAGTGGGTGGACAACATGGTGCCCCCAGCTAGGGTAGTGTCCCCAGTGGGTATAGTATGGCTAACAATTTGACTAGTGCCAGCATGAGTACCAACCGTAGTGGAGGGTTTGACAGTAGTGTGACTAGGCATACCAAAAGAGAGTGCGGTGGGGTTGATCATAGGGCCGGAATTATCATGAGTCTCAGGCCTCCCGTATCTAAAATCGCGTGGAAACAAAGGAATGAAAGGCTCGTCCTGTTCTACATCCTCGGGTAGGTCGGGCATCCCGTAAAGATAATTATCTGGATTCGAAGGGTCAAACAGATCCCGGTCAAGTGGATTAGGCCAAATAGAACCAGGTTGAGTCTCAGGCAGATCACCTCCCCAATCTTCACGAGGAGTCTGGGGATCGGAAGTATGTTCAACTCTACCCGAAGGAGTAGAAGGGTCTTGCTAGATATCAGGATGTGCAGTCATGTAGTTCTCAATGTAAGTCACGTAAGAATCCGAAGACTCAGAGGGAGCCCTCCGGCGTCCTCTAGCAATACTACGTGTAACCTCGAGTGGCTTTAAACCAGCCAAACGACGGGACCAGAGGAGAGTAGGGCTCCGCGCCACGTTCTCTCCGGAAAGAGACACAACGTCTCCTAAAGGCCAACTATCGATCAAAAACAGTAACTCAAAAGCACACACGTAAAGAAACTACAACCAAGAGCAGACAAACAGAGTGGCTAAATGAGCTCCCGACACTAGAGCCGGTATGTCTCGCTTAGGAGAGGCTTGAGACTCCCAAACTATAGCTGGAGGTAACAGAATCAGTTATAGAGACACCCAGGCTTCACTGTGTCGACAGGGTCAAGTCCACTGCACGAACACAACTGTGCTGTCCAATCCCTATCTGACTCAGGACACAAACAACATAACCACTGCAAGTACCCTGTGCGGTACCTAGGTAAGGCAACTATGTTCACCGCAATATAACCAATCCTCAGGGGGACAGTCGCAGGTGGGACCCGTTGTATGGGCAGGGTAGCTAAGCCCGAAGCACAAGAGGACGAACCTCCGGTACCCCCAGATACGAACAAATCCTGGATATATCTCCCACGTTCAGTTGGTATCAGAGAGATATCTCCTCAACCAACTTCTCGTGACCTCGTGCTTAACTCTGGATTGAGTAGAGCTTCCTGAGAACACCGATCTATACCATGGATTCCTCCACTCCCTAGTCGGACACCTGATGTTTCGTTCAGTAGTCTTGGATTGTTAACTCACAATGATCTATTCCAAGACTCTAAACCTATGCTAGTTGGTGTACCCTATAAATAAAATCAGTCTAATCAATTTTATGATTAAGCGTTAATTTTAGTGGCTGTGATTACTCAAGGGATATGGTCGTGAAACTAGTGATGTGTAGACTCAATAGTATGCAACATCGTCCAATCCTAGACTCATCTATCCAATAAAACAATGTCACTAATATGCAAAATCAACCAACAATTCCGAAATAAATATGCAAACTTTTATCTTTTCAATGCATAAGCAGAACCTAAAATGAAGGCAACAAACACTCAATGCAAAATGCAGTACATGGAAATAAAATATTTTTGTATTTTCTCTTATAAACAGAAAGGAAAATGCAAAAAACTAAATGAATATTTTTGTATTTTTTCAATATATATGGAATGAAAAAATGCAAACAAAATCCTACTATTCAGTCACTGAAGTGCCAAGAAGATCACTAAGACAACCCAACAGATCCTAAATAGCAAGACTCAACCAAAGGAATGAGCTCAAAAGGAAAAAACCAAGAGGCTAAAACCAAAGATTGGTAAAAAACCAAGAAGGCTCAACCAAGAGAAACGAAGAGATCTGGTCACAACCAAGGCATGAAACAGTCAATAAAGAGGCCAACAAAGACTCAGGAATCCACCAAACTCACCCAGCAACAACCAATAGCCACAAACCAACAAAATCCGGAGTTACACGCTACTATCGAAGGAAATCCTGCGGGTACTCGCGAGCAGTAGAATAAACAGAGGCGGGTAGACGCGGGCAGAGCTAAGCTAGCCCGCAGGTGAGGAAAAGCAAATGGTCAAATAAAGAGTCCAGAGTCTCAGAAAAAGCAGGTTTTCTACGGTGTATCTTGACGGCCAATCAGTGACACAGAGCTTAGATAAACAACAACTCTAAATATGGACTAATGCTCAAAATTTTTCCCAAACATGGATGTTGTCTGCAGTGGAGTCGCCATTTCTGTATTGGAGAAAACTCACTATGGCTTGGGAATACCACAATTGACAGATGACTACCAAAAATCTACTAAATTCTCAAAGCAATGCTATTATAAATGACAATGTTAAAATAATGGAGAAATGTAACCAACCTCGATCCAACGTTTGATGTAGATCCCCGTTGGAGCTTTCAATCCGCGCACATCCAAGCACTTGTAATATGCAAATTAGTCTTGACAACCAATATCTAACAAGTACATGTGATATATAAATGACATTGACATTATCAATAACAATGGTCCATAATATCATACGCAAATGTAATCCAATGTATAATAAATGACATTCACACCATGAGTGGACGAGAATATGAGTATTTCTATTAATGAACAAGAAGAAGTACAAAGTGATACGACCTCTTGCCGGCAACCAATCTGAACCAAGATCTAGATCAATCCACTTGTGCCTCCACCACTTCAATCCTCCATGAATGGCAAACTCAAACTAGAAAGGAATTTGGAAGGTGAACATAACTAGTTCACAACTGCAAGGCTCAATGAGTGTAGACTCAAGATAGGGCAAAAATCCACTAGAGTTCCTTTACTATTCTCCTCTTCCTCCCATCCATAAGCCATATGTGCTCAACATATAGTCCTCTCAAAGGTAGGTGAAAGGAAACATCGAGGCGTTATTCGGGCAGATGGAGAGCTGAAGGTCACCCAATGACTGCTTTTTGGGAGTAATAAGTGATAAAATAGTGGTTTTTACCATTTTACTTGATACTCACGGGCTATAGGGATGCAACTCGCGGGTACGCATGCTATAGTGATGAAACATGCGGGTATGAATAAAAATAGGGCAAACTGGTATCACTGAAGGATAAAAATGGATCTAAGTCACTGGAATGGATCCTATAGGCCAAATAATGCTGATGCTCACAGGGTGGAAGATTTCTGTGTAACAGATGCCCCCTAATGTGTGAGGTCAGAGACTGAAATGTGCTACGATGGCCGAAATACATTATAAAACTCAGAAGTGGAGTGATGGAGACACAAGTGGAAAGAATAGCTCACTCGTCATAATACAATAGTATCTCTGAATACATGTCGGTATAGTACAACAATCTGATACAATGGCCATGAATAGGCAGTACATAATGGATACATGTCATAAGTGATCATAGCCATGATCCCTCTACAGTAAGATATGGTCTTCTCCTGAAAAGAAGACAACTGGTGCAAACTGGAGGTACAAACTGCTGAAATCTGAGAGGTGATATCTCAGATGTAATGTCAAAGTCATAAGTAGCATACTGAATGCCACAATCGCCTGGGGTCTTCTACACAAGTCTTCGATGGTGCAAGTCCCATCAAGTGAATAAAGGAGTTGGGGTCGAACCTGATGAGACATCGTCTAATTACCGGTCAATGATGTATACCGTTAACAGACGCGAGATGGCCAACCAGTAATGAAAATGGGCATCAAGGCACAGAGCACAATCATCAAAGTGTGAATAAATGGGTTGAAGTCGAACACTAGGATGAATCCATCGATCAGGGGACATTGATGTATTCCCAAAACTGTCGATGGCGAGAGAACCTGCCACTAATGACTGCAGGCCTCAAGGTACTCAACCGAACTCTAAGCCTCAAGTCCTGGAATAAATGAGTTGAAGTCGACGAAACGAGACTCGCTAGAGGGAGGGCATTAAGGCATCCCCCATCAACCAACACGAGGTACCAGCAATGCTGAAAGATTTGGAAGATCTCAGGTGAAACAAATTGACTCAATAAGGATGGCCAACATGCAATAGTCAAGATATATGAGGAGTGGTCAAGATATATGAGGAGTGGCCGACACTGGTTTCAGGACTTCCTTTGAACAAGAGCATGAGCAGATGGATAGACTCAGGCAGCATAGACTTGACATAAACTGTGCAATGCAGGAGGCATTACAGAGGGCTCCATAGTGACTGGAAGCTTAACCAATCGGTGGAGAAAACTGAGAAACAAGTACAGCTCTTAAGGCCCAACTATAGTCCCGACTCATAATGTACGCAATGGAATGAATGCTCTGTTAAAAGGCGACACAACAACCGCCAACAAGAAATACTGACCATAATCCCGTCCGACTTTTTGGAATATTTGATTTTTTTGGTCTTTTTCATATTTGGGAAAAGCTTGAAAAAGAATAAAATTGCTTATAGTACAACAGGTGAGGGAACGAGTGTCAAATAGCTAGCAGACTAGTCCCAAGCAGTGGAACATACCTATGCTCAATGCAAGGAAGTACGGGTAGGATGTGGACACTCGGGGGTGTGTTCCCTCAGGGTCAAAGGGTCATCAAATTGTGAAGGGAAAATATATAAGCTCTGCAGGGCTCGACAAGGAAAAGTGGTCAAGCACCGGCTATCAATTGAGTAAGCGAGAGTCGGCACAAGGCTCAAGCGACAAGCAGGATGATGCAATGCAATCACAACATGATATAACTACGGGGAGTCCTTTTTCGTAAAGTTAGTCTCCTCACCCGAAAAAATGTAAAACAATGAGAGAAGAACTCTTCTAGTCATGTATGACTAGAGTATACTTTTTCCGTAATTAATCCACAAAGGTCCGAAAAAGGGTAAACTTATACCTAAGTGGATGTCGCTTCAAATCCTTTAACGAGTCTGAAATTACAAGTATACTCAGCAATCTTGTTTGATTTTGAAAAAGTCTAACAAGGGCTTAAAAAAGACTTTATAAAAATATTTTCCGTAAAGGTTTAACGAGCCCAGAAAAGTAAACTCGTGACCTCCTTATTGTTTTTAACGAGCTCAAAGGAGATATGGAAGAATGCTCGTAATGGGGGGGGGACGAGTGTCAGGGACATGCGAGACCAGTTCCAAGCGCATGGAACAAAGCTATGCATAATGCAAGGAACATGAGCAAGATAAGGACATTCAGGGGGTGTCTGCGAATTTGGATGGCACAAGGTTCAAATGCATCATAACAATGGGGAGGCCTAAACCTATATGCAAGGTTCCGAATATTCCTACCATGAGTGAAGCAAATGTCGAAAAGGATCAGTAAACAAGTATAATTCCAGCTAAAAATCCTGTCTCCAAGAAACATAAGTAGCAAGATCATCTCTAAAACGTACGTAAAGAAAAATCTGATACAAGTCACTGCTGTAGAAACATCTTCAAATTCACTATTGTTAACCTCAGACATAACGCAGGTAGAGCTAACCACTGAAGGTGCCATAGTACCAATACCTGAGGGATCAAAATGATCATCTTCAAAATGAAGAGCAAAGCTTAAGGATGTGAAGGAATTTGCAGTGGAAAATTCATCATCACAGGAGTTGGAAATTCTAGAAGTAGAATCGAACTCATCAGGATCACTGATTTGCGGATCAGTATGAGAGTCTATAGACTCATCACTAGGGAGATCAGACTTTAATGTCAAACCGGGGCTAGACAAAACTATGCCTGGATCAAAATGTATGGCAGACTGTATTTTAGACTCATCTTGTTTAATAAGATCAAGGGTAGGAGGGGAATGAGATCTATGATAAAGATCCCCCCACGGCTTGTCATCACCACTCATGGCCTCAATAAAAGCTTCATCTGAAGGTAGAATACCATCGAGGCAATAATGGGAACAAGACGAGTTGGCTGCCCAAACTGGCAGCGTAAGGGGATCTTCTTCGACTGTCTGGGAAGAAGAGAGATCCAGATCTACAGTGGTTTGTTGGATATGATCATAAGCAAGCTCCGCTACAGATAAAGGCATAGACATCCCGACGTGCGCAATGTCTCCAGACGTGAAAATCGTGGATGGTAAAGTCCACGAATCTTTTGAATAGGAGGTCTGGAATAACATATTATTCGAAGGAGGAGGCGCATTGTCGATAATGGTTCCAATAAAATTCATAGGTGCAAAAAGATTATAAGTTCCCAGTGCTCACTGTGCCAGCCAGAAGAAATGAAAAATGCCATATTTGAAGACTCAGCAGCCGTCGGATTAGCAAATCGAGGGTTGTGATTTGTTGGCTCAATGGATATATCCCACATTGAAAAGGAAAAACACCTTGTATGTGTTTATATACGCTCGTCAATACTAATTCCATTGACGCATAGTGCAAAGGATAGGCTGGGGTGCTAGGTGTATGGACTCCACGAGAAGATCACCAACCCAACACCCTAGACAACCTATCAGGACCCCTATCCTTTTGCTACACGTGGCTTGCTGCATGGACAAATAGTTAAAAATGACAATAACATGAAGATGAGATGGCGTCGATGTGGCAGATGCTGAGATGACATGATGTCGACGTGGCAAAAGCTAAGATGGCGTTGAGTTGGTTGATGTGGCAGTGGATTTGTCAAATTGATTAAAGAATTCGTGAAACATGAAGGATTAAAGTTGATTCATAAAACACAAATTATTAATTAATTAAATAAAAAAAAATGTGTTTAGTTTTGATAAAAAAGCGAAATGATTTTTAATATAAAGTCATTTCTTTTGGGGGTTAAATAAAACAATAATATATATATAGTTATATATTATTAATAAATAAAAAATTGAATTTTATTATTATATCATTTTTTTTGAGGTGCGTTGTTTCAAAAAGGTGTGACATTTCAAAATGCACATTGGAGAAATATATATTGAAGAGACGAAATCATTTGTAATGTGTCTCTCGATTCTTTATCTCATCTACTTGAAGAAGAAGTAAGGCCAAGGCATCGATGCAGTCCTGGAAGCGTGTGGAGACTTAATATCTTAAGGGCGACAGGCTGGTGCTAGGGCAGGTCGGTGCCTGCGGAAGGGAGTTGTTGCTTCCTTGTCAGTTGTTGCTGACTAAACAGGGGGTTGTAGCCTCCTACCAGTTGGTGCTGGTGAATTGAGGGTGTTGGTGCATCCTGATTGGTTGGTGCCGATCAAATTCTATTGTAACGTGTAAAAAGCAATTTTGCAGATAATAGAAAAGCGTTGGTGGTTTACCCAATTGGGGTTCCACGATAAAATCTTTGTTTCAGTGTCTCTTGTTGATTCCATATTTTGGTTAAAGTTTAATAAATGGTTTAATTGAAAAAAATAACAATACTTATTCACCCCCCCCCTCTCAGTATTGACCATCACAAGTGTCATCCAAGAAGACCCCAAAAGAAATGATGCCCTAACCAGAATGTATGAAGGAAGGAACATCAACAAGAAGATGAACCTGAGAGCTCAATTGAAGAGCACTAAGATGAGTCAAGGAGAATCTATTCAAGATTACTTCACAAGGGTCTCCCAGTTCAAAGAACAACTAGAAGCCATTGGAGAGTCCCCTCCAACAACACCCTTGATGAAGATGAACTAGTCATGACTGCTCTCAATGGTCTCACTAGACCTTGGGATTCATTCATCCAGACCATGTGTGCCAGAAAGGAAAGCATGAAGTTTGATATTGTATGGGAGGATTGCATTCAAGAAGAGGCTAGAGTAGCCAATAGAAAAGCCTTACTCAAAGAAGATAATCAAGCATTAGCCACCCATACCAAAAGAAGAAGGAGTCAATCCAACTTCAAGAAGGAAAGTCACAAGGAGTCTCAACCTCCACAAAGGTTTCAAAAGAAAAGAAGAACCATTCCAGAAAGAGATCACTCTTCATACCAATGTTTCAATTGTCACAAAATAGAACACATTTCTAAGGATTGTCCTTCAAAGAGGAAGAAGGGTTTCCACCACAGAAGACATCAAGCACATCTAGCAGAAGATGATAGTGAAGATGAAGAGGAGGAAAGACCTCAAAGGAAAAGAGCTAAGGTAGAAGAAGAAGATGCAGAAGAGTATGTTTTATTCTCTGCACTCTCTGGGTCTGTAACACTTGGAGAAGACACATGGCTTATTGATAGTGGTGCTTCAAAGCACATGACGAGACAAAAGAAAACCTTATCAAGACTTGAAAAGAGGACCTATCCACAAAAGGTATCATTAGGAGATGACTATCAATATCCCATCAAAGGAATTGGTGAAGCAAGCTACAAGCTTGATTCTGGAACCCCCATTAAAATGAAGGAAGTCTTATATGTACCAGGTTTGAAGAAGAACTTACTTTCTATCTCAACATTATATAAGAAAGGTTATAGGTTTGCATTCATAGATGAACAACTACTCATGTGGCCCAAAGGAAAATCAATTGAGGATGCAGTTGTTATTGGTGAAGAAAAAGGAGGGCTATATAAACTCAAAGGACATTCAGAAGCAGCCCTTGTCCATGAAGCCACTAGCCCAAGTGAGCTATGGCATAGAAGGCTTGCTCACATCAACTACAAAGCACTACCCTATGTGAGCAAAGTAGTAACAGGATTACCAGATTTGAAGGTTGATCATGAAGGCACTTACAAAGGATGTGCAAAAGGAAAGAATATCAAGAATCCATTTCCAAAGAGTGAAACAAAGACTAAAAGTACTTTGGAGCTGATTCATTCAGACGTATGTGGTCCAATGCCCTCCACATCCTTGAGTGGATATGAATACTACCTTACATTTATTGATGACTATTCAAGAAATACTTGGATATATTTCCTAAAAGGAAAATATGAAGTCTTTGGAAAATTCAAGGAATTCAAAGCCTTGATAGAAAATCATTCAGAAAAGAAAATCAAGACACTGAGGACAGATAATGGTGGAGAATATACTTCAAAGGATTTTGAAGCCTTTTGTAAAGAAGTTGGAATCAAGAGGGAACTAACCACTCCCTACAATTCTCAATAGAATGGTGTTGCGAAAAGAAAGAATAGAACCATTATGGAAGCAGTGAAAACAATGATACATGATCAAGATCTTTCTATGCATCTATGGGCTGAAGCAGCAAGGACGACAGTCTATGTCCAAAATAGATTGTCTCATAGTGCCCTTGGATTCAAGACTCCAGAAGAAATATTCACAAGGAAGAAGCCTGAGGTAAGCCACCTCAAGATATTTGGGTGCCCTGTATATGTTCACATACCAAAAGAGAAGAGAACTAAGTTGGACCCTTCCGGAAAGAAGGGAATATTTGTTGGGTATTGTGAAGCATCCAAAGCATTCAGAATATACATCCCAGGATTCCATCACATGGAAATTAGTAGAGATGTAACATTTGATGAAGAAGCTGTTCTCAAAAGATCTAGAAAGAGCTAGTGTGAAGAAGTATATGAAGAAGATATACCTCCAAGAAATACAGAAGTTGTTTCCTTCCCTGAAGAAGAAACACCAGAAGACCATGATATGATAGAACCTCAAAAAACCCCACCTATGAACATATCACGGAAGAGAAAGCTAGCATGGGCAAGAGAAATTATACAAGAAGCAGAAAGATATGGAGCTCCAGAAGGCTCCATTAGAGCAAGCAAGAAATCAAAGCCATTTTCCAGCTATGTGGCTTTGATGTGTGATCTTGTAGATCAAGAACCTACCAGTTATGAAGAAGCAGTTCATAAGAAAGAATGGGTAGAAGCAATGACGGAGGAGTACCAATCAATAATGAAGAATGATGTTTGGGATGTGGTTCCCAAACCAAAAGACAAGAGTGTGGTATCCTCCAAATGGATATACAAGATAAAGCATGTTGCGGATGGTAGCATTGAAAAGTATAAGGCAAGGTTTGTGGCCAGAGGATTCTCTCAGAAAGAGGGAATTGACTATGAAGAAACATTTGCACCAGTTGCAAGATACACTTCCATTAGAACCATCATGGCACTTGCATCCATGATGAAGTGGAGATTGCACCAGATGGATGTGAAGACAACCTTCCTGTATGGTGTAAATGAGGAAAAAGTGTAGATAGAACAACCACAAGGATTTGAGGTTGAAAATAGAACTCACGTATGCAAGTTGAAGAAAGCTCTGTACGGATTGAAACAAGCTCCTAGAGCTTGGTATGGGAGAATTGATAGCTTCTTGACAAGCTTGGGCTTTACTAAAAGTAAAGTTGATCTTAACCTTTACA
The DNA here is from genome assembly GCA_027924585.1 of Larix kaempferi. NCBI lineage: Eukaryota > Viridiplantae > Streptophyta > Pinopsida > Pinales > Pinaceae > Larix > Larix kaempferi. The sequence goes on along the minus strand of BSBM01000431.1, from coordinate 7,137,625 downwards.
TTAAGGTTATGGATGATGAACCTGTCATACTATTATTGTATGTGGATGATCTCTTTCTGATAGGAAATGAGAAACAGATCATGGAAAGCAAAAAGAAGCTAACCACATAATTTGAGATGAAAGATCTCGGATTGATGCATTACTTCCTAGGTCTGGAAGTATGGCAAGGCCCGGAAGGAATCTTTCTCAATCAGGGAAAGTATGTTGTGGAAATCTTGAAAAGATTTGATATGTTGGAATGTAAAGCCATGGCCACTCCCATGGATACCAATTTGAAGTTGTTAGCTGATGAATCGTCAGAATTAGTGGATGTAACTCAGTACAAACAGATTATTGGGTCATTTATGTATCTGACGAATACCGGGCCAGATATATGCTTTGTTGTGAACACCCTGAGTCAGTATCTGGTTGAGCCTAGACGTGTTCACCTAATAGCTGCAAAGCATGTGATGAGGTACCTAAAAGGTACGATAGACTTTGGTCTATATTATCTTGGAGATCATGACTAAAGATTGTATGGTTATACAGATGCAGATTGGGCTGGAAGTGTCTCAGACAGAAATAACACATCAGGTGGATGTTATTGTCTGGGATCTGCTATGATCTCGTGGTTTAGCAGGAAGCAGTCTAGTGTGGCTCTCAACACAGCTAAAGCAGAATATATAGCAGCTTGCTCTGCTGGTTATGAAGCCATATGGCTTCGGAAGCTGTTAGCAGGACTATTTGATTTAGAGATGGACTCCACTATGATCCTGTGTGACAACCAGAGTTGTAATAAGATGACGGAGAATCCAGTGTTCCATGATAAGTCAAAGCACATAGAGATCTGATATTTCTCTATACGGGATATGGTGCAGAAAAGAGCTATAAAGCTCGAGTATGTGAGCACTGATGAACAAGTTGCTGATGTATTGACCAAACCTCTATCTGGAGTAAAGTTTGAGTATTTCCGAGACAAGCTTGGTGTAGTTCAAAAGGACCCTCCTCGAAAGGGGGAGTGATATGGTCGATGATGATATATGGATCGACGATGAGGTCGATGATGAGGATACTTGTATCGATGATGAGGATACTTGTATCGATGATAAGGATACATTTTTCGACGATGAGGTCGATGATACCGACGATGAGGTCGATAAAGTGGTCCTTAGACTTTGTCTAAGTGGACGAGAGGATTGTATCATCCTTGGACTTATGTCCTAAAGTGAGAGGGATTGATCATCCCATAAGTAGATCAGGATTGCATCATCCTTGGACTTATGTCCTAAAGTGAGAGGGATTGATCATCCCGTAAAGTAAATCAGGATTGCATCATCCTTGGACTTATGTCCTAAAGTGAAAGGGATGTTGATTAAGTTGTCATTGATTCCAACAGTGCTTGGTCATTGATGCCAACAGTTGAGTCTCGGTGCCCCTTGTGGAGCCCCTGAGGGTTAGTGTTTGGTTTGTGGTTGTCTGTGTCAAGAGGAGACCTTTTGACCTTGTCCAAGCCCAAGCTTGAAGCCCTTGGAGGCCTTGGGAAAATGGAAAAAGCCCTGAACACCCTTTAGAGTGTTTAAGTACCCCTAAGGTGTTTCTTTGGTTCCCCAGTTGTTTTCCAGTACCACAACCTATGCCCTAATATTCTAGAAAGTGTCCTTGGTGGGTTGAAGAAGTTGCAAGAGTCCAAATGAACCTTTCAGTGGTCATTTGTGTTTATTGAGGTCATGGTACCCCAGGAGAAGGTCTAGCAACCCCACAGGTGATGTCATGATGGATCTTAACCCTTGTAGGTCTCCTGGTGTGGTTGAGGTGGTTGAAGAAGCCTATGAAGCCCCTTTCTTGATGAAGAAGCCCTGAAGAAGTCCTTGGACCCACATTTGATGGCTTAATGGTCCTTGTCCCCTTAAAGGTGATGATGTGGTCATTAATGACTTGATGAAGACTTGGAACCCTTGATGAAGATCTTGATGCCCATGTATCCCTTGTTGGGGTCATGGAACCCTTGGAGATGGTCATTATGCATGAGAAGGTCCGGCACGCACATAAATGGCTGCATGATGACCCTTGGACACTATATGATCATTGATGGTGCATTTGGAAATGATTTGGGTCTTGGAATCCATACATATGGTGGTTTGTAAGCCCATGATTGTTGGATCATTTGATATGATAGAATCCTTGGTCATGATGCCCTCATCACTTGGTGATGGAGTCCTATGTGATGGGCTTGAAGTCCATGGAAAGTATCTTGTTTAAATATTATATGATATCCTTGAAACCCTTGCATGTGGTGCCTTGGGTATTGAACCATGGTGATGTATGGTCCTATTTGTGGTTGTATGGATATTGGGATGTAGATGGAGGTAGATCCCACGGACGTGCCTTGATATGTTGAAGAAGACTTTGAAACTCTTGTAGTTAGTGGTATGGTCTTTGGCACCCTCATGTGTGGGGTCTTTGACGTCCTGGACATATTGAATAATTTAAGGGTATTAGACCAAGAATTTGCAAATAAACCCATCATAGGGAGATAGTCCTCGTCAAGCCATTTCCATTGATATGTGGAGCATCTTCTAACTCCTTACGGTTGAAGAGATATGAATTTTTGAAGTTGGTGTACCCCACCTTTTTGGGTGAGCCGACCAAACAAAAGAAAAATTAATTATTTGTAATTTTGAATTGCATGTCGGCCCAGTTTGAGGTAATAACTTTCCTCTACGACCTATATAAATAGAATATAAAACATTTCATTTGCTTATCAATTGGAATTTCGCAACTCTTGGAGAAAAGTGCGAAATTTTGTGGAGGAGAAATTTTTGGGCATCTTGACTAAAATTGGCATAACTTTCTCATACGGAATCGGAATTACAAAATTCTTGGCTCGTTGGAAAGCTTGTTACGAGGGCTATGTGATGACATGATCTAGAGTTTATTTTGGTTTGTCTATTGTTTCTTGACCTTATGATCTTCAAAAAGGTATGGCTCATGCTTCTGGGTTTCTCTTGTAATGGCACATGTCTCTCATGGATAGAGTTCATCTTTGATATTAGTATGTGAGCCTATATGTTGGTATATATATTTGAAGTCATTATGGAGGATATGATGATGATGTTGCATAACTTTATGCTATGATATTATACACTTTATGATGATAATGCATGTGATAATGATGTACACTCTATGAAGTTGATGCACTCCTATACAATATGATGTACATGCATACCATAGTGTGATGATGCTCTCCTATGCATTATGATGTATACTTGATGTTGATGTGCTAAAGAAGTTTACACAGTCATGTTCTAGATATGCTCAACTTACATATGATATGATCAGTGATGTTTACACAGTGACATGCTCAGTGTATGTTGATGTGCTAAAGAAGTTTACACAGTCATGTTCTAGATATGCTCAGCTTATATATGATATGATCAGTGATGTTTACACAGTGACATGCTCAGTGTATGTTGATGTGCTAAAGAAGTTTACAGAGTCATGTTCTAGATATGCTCAACTTACATATGATATGATCAGTGATGTTTACACAGTGACATGCTCACTGTATGTTGATGTGCTAGTGATGTTTACACTGCTGTATGCTCAGTAAAGTGCGATGGTACACAGGATTATGTATGCTTAGTGGTGTATGTAGTGATATATAGAAACAATGATACAATGATGACATTGATAAAATGATGAACGGTGGTATTGAGCAGTGAGTACATTGATTCAGGCTACATGAGCAGATTCCTTAACTCAGATTGGCTGAGTTGTATGAATAGTTGGTTTGACTCAGGTGGACTGAGTCTAGTATACCATTGGTTAAACTGAGATTTACTAATTCGAATGACGTGAACATCAGATTGATTGGTACAGACAAATTGATTACTCAGTTGATGAACAGTGTGGCACAGTTGTGATGAGCAATGGTCAGTTGATGTGGTTGTGCAATATAGTACAGATTGAGCAGTGTGATACAGTTGATGTGCAGTAGTCAGCAGTGACAATGGTTGTGCAGTGTGATACAGATTGAGTAGCGTGATACAGTTGATGTGCAATGGTCAGCAGTGACAGTGGTTGTGCAGTGTGATACAGATTGTGCAGTGTGGTACAGATTGTGCAGTGTCGTGCAGGTGTTGGATAGCCGGTCCATAGGATCAGTGCAGTAGTTAAGTATCTATCTTCATTTTAGGGTGGTAGGACGGGGCAAAGAAATATAGGGAGCTAAGCCTTCCTTCAGGTTGTAGCCTGTAAACCAGGGGGTTGTAGCCTCTTTCTAGTTGTAGCTGGAGAATTGAAGTCTTTGTAACAAAGGGGGTTGTTGCCTCCTTCCAGTTGTTGCTGGTAAATTATTATTATAAAGGCTTCCGTGGTTTTTCCCCCAGGACTTGGGTTTCCACGTAAAAATCTTGTGTACTGTGTTTTTCTATGCTTCCTATGTGATGATGATATGATGATATGTGATGATGAGATGTAATTGTTAATAATGCTGATGATATAATGATAATGTGGTAATACATTAATGAATGATGTATTGAAGAAGCAGTTGATGATTGTTAAAGTTGAAAAAGTAATAAAAAGCTATACACACTGTTCACCCCCCCCTCTCAGTGTGCTCGGTGTGTCCAATAAGGGATTGATCATCCCGTAAGTAGATCTGGATTGCATCGTCCTTAGACATGATATGGTGTCCTAAATTGATAGGGATTAATCATCCCGTAAGTAGATCTGGATTGCATCGTCCTTAGACATGATATGGTGTCTTAAATTGATAGGGATTGATCATCCCGTAAGTAGATCTGGATTGCATCGTCCTTAGACATGATATGATGTCTTAAATTGATAGGGATTGATCATCCCGTAAGTAGATCTGGATTGCATCGTCCCTAGACATGATATGGTGTCTTAAATTGATAGGGATTGATCATCCCGTAAGTGGATCAAGATTGTATCATCCTTGGACTTATGTCCTAAAGAGAGAGGGATTGATCATCCCATAATCGGATAATGTGTATTGCAGATAATGATGTTGTTGATCGAGAGATCCAAATGATGTTGTTGATCAGAATATCCAGATGATGATGTTGTTGAACGAGAGATCCAGATGATGCTGTTGATCGGACGATCTAGATGATGATGATGATGATCGGAAGATCCAGATGATGATGTTGTTGATCAAGAGATCTAGATGATGATGTTGTAGTTGATCGAGTGTTGCAGAAGATGAAGACTCGGTATTGAAGATATTGAAGATGTTCCAGCAACTGTTTGAGTTACTGATGATGATTGAAGAAAGCTTCCAATGATTTATAGATGTATCATGTATCATGTTGTTGATGGCTCCTTGCTCCTACAGATGTTGTTAGAATATCCTTCTTGTTAAGGGGGAGTGTTGAAATATTGTAACTTCTAAGAATATTATATTTGTACTTTATTATCCAGAGATGTTTCATTCCTCCGTCGGGACTTTATTATATATTCGAAGATGTTTATTCCTCCGTCGGGATGTTGTAACGAGGGTTATTAGACTTCCCTAGTGGGGTCAGCCCTGAGTTAAGTGTTTAAGGGTTATTAAACTCTCCTAGGAGAAGTTGGCCCAATTAGGGTTAACAGTCAAGTGAAGTAAAGTATAAATAGAGGAGGTGTGTTCCTCATTTGAACACACACTCACTCATTCACTCACTTCTGAATTGCACATAGGAGAGAGAGAGAGATTTGCGAAGGAGGAGAAGGAGCTCTTTTTTAGGGATTGTATCTTTGTATTTGTTGGTCATCTATATTGAGGAAGCTTTGCTGGGTTTTCTACCCCATGAGGGTTTCCCAGGATAAATCTGTGTCTATCTTGTGATTGTGTTTCTTTCAGTGATCCTTATTATGCTCTTGTTGTGAATTTTATGCTAAACTTAACATAGATTCTGTGTGAGCTAGATGCCTAGTTCTGTGTGAGCTAGATGAAGTCTCGTGATGACATAAGGTCCGAAAGGACGACGAGACCCATAAGGTCCGAAAGGATGATGAGGCTATACCCACTAGAGAGATGCTACGTATGATGATGAGGCCTTGGATGCATGATGTGGATGATAGCTTCCTCGTCCAGAACTTCTAGTGATGGATAGATTCACGAAAGGTAAACAAGTAAATGGTAAGAAGCCGTATTGAAGATCGTGCCAGAAGAATACCCTCCTTGCTAAGAGGGAGTGTTGATATCTTATGTAGCTTCGGAAGATATTGTTATGTCGGCTCCATCAATTAAGAACATCTATGAACCCCCCGAAAATTTCTAGGAAGGAACCCCTTAGAAAGTTCTAGAAAGAAACCCTTGGAAAGTTCTAGAAAGGAAACACCTTTGGAAAGTTCTAGAAAGGAAGCCCCTGGAAAGTTCTAGAGAAGAAACCCCAGAAAAGTTCTAGAAAGGAAATACCCGGAAAGTTCTAGAAAGGAAACTCTCGAAGAGTTCTAGAGAGGAAACCCCTGGAAAGTTCTAGAAAGGAAATCCCTAGCAAGTTCTAGAAAGTCCCAGAAATCCTGTAAGTCAGTGAGACGAGTGCACAAGAGAGAGAAGCAGCAGCTGGAGGAAGACCAATATCTTGGTTTTTATCTTATCTTTGTATCTGGGGTATCTTTCTATGAGAGAGCTTTAGCTCTTCATTGTACTTGGTTGATGAATCTATACTGAAGAAGTTCTGCAGAGTTTTCATCCCCAAAAGGGTTTCTCGGGATAAATCTATGTATGATGTGAATGTCTCTCTTTCAATGATCTATATGCATGTAGTTTTTTTTTTTCCCTTGGAAAAATTCGTAATTTTATTTCAAAAGAACAAAATTACATTCAGCACATGTAATAAGATCACTACGATCCCTACATTGTCACAAATTACTTTCCATATTCATAATTACAAAAATATGCAGTGTCTTGATCATCTCTGATCGAACGTTGTCCTTACTTCCCGCATCAATATTTCATATGAATTCAATATAAGGTTGTCCCAGCCTGTATCTATAAATGCTCCTTATGTGCCTGATAACCGGTTAATGCTGTTCACAGCACTCTTTGTTATCATTTTTTTTTACTCTGGTTCCAATACTGTGCGATATACCCTGTGGACTCGATCCTTGACAGACCGGTCCTCAAAATCATTTAAATCGTCTCCCATCTGGATAATAATCACGTGCTCTCCCCCATCAAATCTTAGTAGAGCAGAGCCGAGTCTCCTGATCCTCAAATTTGACTGTGTGGTTAGCTGAAAGAGTGCTGTTTCTCAACGCCCCCAACAAATATATGCTTAGTAGTGCAGAGCCGAGCCTCCAGAACCTCATATAAATGGACTGTGTGGATAGCTGAAAGTGCCAGCCGGTGAGTGAATGGTGATCTTCCATGTACCCATCGCGAAGTCCGTTGCCTCTTTGGATAGCTGGTCTGCCAATACATTCCGCTCTCTGTAAATATGTGTAAATGTGATGTGGTTGAAATTTAATTTTATCCGGTTCACCTCTTCCAGGATAGGTAAAAGCTCCATCACATGACACAAAGTAATCTCCTTAGCCCAGTTGATGATTATCAAGGAGTCACCAAAGATCTGTAGGGACAAGCAACCTTGTTCCAGTGCAAATAACATCAGCAATTTTAGTGACATGAGTTCTGCGTAGTTATTTGTTCCACTTCCCAATCCCGCCACCAGATGGAAATAATGTGCCTCAGATTTGTAAAGGATTCCCCCCCCTCCACAAACCGATTGTTGGTTTGAGGCACCATCGAAGAATGCTTATGCATGTAGTTATTATGATATGGTATAAATTGAATTAAGGTCTAAAGAATTATGAATAACATAACTACCTAAGTAAAATCTCAACAGTATCTACTTCAAGCTACCTCATGAGTCTTGGATCAAAATTTGTCTCTTGGAGATCATGTAAACAATTAGTTCCAACAGGTTCAACAACAAAGGAAGAATATGTGGTGGTTGGTCCAATGTGCAAGTCACGCTTAACGATTACTCTTACGGTAGGACCACGGGCCGACAACATTCGTAATGGGTTTACGAAACTTGAACTTTTAGGTACTGCGATTTGTAACGCTCTAAATCCCGCCTCTAGCAACTACAGTTCTTCGACCGGTGTCAGAGCCTCAACCTTTCTCTACTCTAGTTAACATTCCCTTGACTCAGGAAGGCCTTTTGGTTGTTCGACTTTCTTTACCATATTTTTCAAGGTTCTTTTGTTATTCAACGAACTTGTAATGTTCTTAAGATCTTCATGTCGCTTCTATCATTTCTCCCATTCAATTCTTTGAATGTCAGTTGTGTACTTATGACCGACCATCTTATTTTGACGAAATCATGCTTGAACCTTCATTGGATTTTCTACTTCTTCGTTTGTCAACTAGCATTATCTACTCATTCCCATTGCATGGTTAGCAACCCCCCCATTGCCGACCCAACTTACTGTTGGTCGATGGGGTTGAACTCAGCAACCAGGATCATTTATTGAGGAAGTATTGCCACTCTCTTCCGTTAATAAAGCGCTCCTAGTATTTTTGTCATTGTTCCCAATTTGTATAACCAGGGTCCAATGACGATTGAGGTTCGACTATGTGGCTAACGCCTTTTTCAATTAAAATTTATGAAACAGAGCAAGAATTGTATAGAAAAAACTATCATGCAGGTTGTTATAAAACAACACAGTATACAATAGAACGAGACCTATATCCAAAGAAAGAGAACTCTAGCCATACAAATTCATATTTTGTGTCAAAAACACCAAAATACAACCCCAAAACGAAAAGTGGTGATACCAATATCACCATTTTTTAGGGGATTTCGGGGGGGGATGGGCTAAAATTACAAGTTTTTGATAACCTTGGGTAGTGTCACAATAACCTCGGGTAGTGTCATTGCAGTTGAAACCCTAAATCAACCCTCGAATTGAAAAGTGGACCTCCTAGAATCACCCTCTTTTTTATTCAAGATAACATTGGCCTTCAAAAATTTAAAATTTTTTAGAAAAATAAAAATGCAAAATACAATTAAAAAAACACAAAAATAAAAGTGAAAGAACAAATTAAATAATTTAAAATTTGTAAACAAATAAAAGTAAACAAGCAAATTAAAAAAAAAAGCCAAAAAAGAGTAAAAAAAATTCAAAAGTAATAAAAAATATTTTTTTTTAAATTTTAAAATCAATAAAAAAAAATTAAATATTAAAAAAAAAGTACAAATTAAAAAAAACAAAACAAATTAAAAAAATTTGAAAATACAAATGAAATTTATAAAAGAAGATTTAAAACTTAAAAAAATTCAAATTAAAAAATTTGAAATGGAACTTTATGTATTTTAAGTCAGATATGGATTGCACTTGATGTCTTTTAGTTGTATGTACCCTTAATATATATATGAGAAACTTTGCATATTTGTGTATAATGGTTTGGATTCATATGGATGCACAAGAATATATATGTATAGTGAAAATGATTTAAATTTCATATATATATGCTACCTCTGATCTACCCAAGTCTCATGTTTCAAAAAGTGGCGTCCCCGTCTCAACACCCGTCCTCGTACCTCTACCTAAGTTTGCTGACAATTTAACTAGAAAGTGACCAAAAGGACATTATGGTAATTAATTACAAATTTATGGAAATTTTCTATTGTTCAAGGAACTCAAAACTAAGCCAGATTATACTACTAATAGGAACTAACCCTAAAATAATCAAATTTGTTCAATTTTAAAATTTAAAGTATATTACCACTCTTAAGAAAATTGTTAAATTTACATGAACATGCCATTGTAGGTAAAACTTACTCACGTTTAGCAGCAAACACAAAGCGAGCCTCCCTCAGTTTTAATGGCCCATGCAAAGTGCCAAGGACAAGATTATAAGGAACTTGGAAGCAAGCAGTCTACATTATATTTTTATAACAACATTATTTGCTTATATGGATAAGTATGAAGTTAACATATGTTATGAGACATCCATTTGCTACCAACCTAGAAAGAGTTTATGTTCTCCATAACAACATGGGCATGCCAAATTGTCTACAACTATCAAGTCCAAGGTCTCTTGCAGTTTCTTAGGATTATGGATACCTTTATTTTACATCCACGCAATTATTGCAGTCATTGTCTTGTAATGACATAAATTTTAACTAGTCCATAAAGAATGTTAAGGATTATGGATACCTTTATTTTACATCCATGCAATTATTGCAGTCATTGTCTTGTAATGACATAAATTTTAACTAGTCCATAAAGAATGTTATTTATGTATCAGCTGAAAATTTATCCTTCAACTTGCATTCTATATTTAATATTTATAAAGAGTTTGCACTTTAATTCAATTTAGTTAGATCTTTATACTGAAAGATAGACAAGCACATCAAAACACAAAAGACACAAGAATTTTCCTTAGGGAAACCATAAAGGAGAAAACCCCACAACTTCCTCAAAGATAGATTCGTCACTAGTACAGTATCAAGCAAAATGGAAAACCCAAAATATAAGATGTCTTCTGCAGCTCTCTCTCTTTCTCCTCCAACGAACTTGTCTTCTCTCTCCCCTTATGCGAACTTGCTTGAGTGAGTATTGTGTCCAAATGAGAGAACAAGCCTCTATATTTATACTTTATGTGTGGGTCTCCTTTTTCCTAATGGGGCCCACCTCACTAACTTAACTGGGCCAACCTGTCCTACGGAGACTCAATAATACAATTTACATTTGACCTTTGGGGATCTAATGCCCCGACTTACAATGGAGGTTTTACCTCAATAATATTGCATGACCAAACACAATAATGACATCCCCGAACGAAGGAAAAACATCTATGTCGGAGGTACAAATAAAATACAATAATAATATAATTATAAAATACAAATGAATATCTTCCATAGTTACATTTACAACAACACTCCCTCTTAACTAGGAAGGTATTCTCTCGCCACAGTCATCATCACTCTGGACACAAATTCTGGACAACGTCATCATCATTGGATCATCTTCAATGCTGGAACATCATCAACAACATTGAATCATCATCGTCGCTGCTGCAGTAATCCTCATCTCGTTGATCATTGATTAGTGGTATCTCTCGAATCTATCTGTCATAAGAAGTTCTATAGACCCAACCCTTTTTCATGATGGATGTAGACCTAGCTCTCATCTAGGTCTTCATCACCTCTACGAGCAAGCCATCAAGTAGGTACAACCCAGGACCACACATTACATTGCCACTGCAATCACCTGCGTCTCCTACTATCATCTCATTGTATTCAGATCATCTCATCATCACACACGGAAAGCAGCCCAGGTGCACACCTCATGTCCAACATACCACCTGCATCTCCCACCTAGTGGGTACAGCCCAGGAGCACCCCATGTGCATTACATCTCTCACGGTCAGCCCGCGTCTCCAACATGTGGATACAGCCCAGGAGCACCCCAGATGCATTACGTCCCAAGGACCACCTACGTCTTCCACCATGTGAGAACCAGCCAAGGCGCACCCCAAGTGTCTTTGTGACCGGTGGACCTATCAGCGTCTCCAACATGTGGATACAACCCAAGAGCACCCCAGGTGCATTACGTCCCAAGGACCACCTGCGTCTTCCACCATGTGAGAACCAGCCCTAGTGCACCTGCGTCTTCCGGTCTCATCACTCGCTCTTTCGAGGAACATCGATCTGGATAACACCAAGCTTCTCTCTGAAGTACTCGAACTTCACTCTCGCTAACGGCTTGGCCAACACATCGGCTATCTGCTCGTATGTCGCCACATACTGGAGCCCACTGCTCCTCTCTGCACCATATCTCGGATATAGTGGTACTTGTCTCAATATGCTTCGACTTGTCATGGAACACCGGGTTCTCAGACAAATTCACGCAACTCTGGTTGTCACAGAAGATACAAGTCACCTCGAGCTCGAGATCAAACAAATCTGACAGCAGCTTCTGAAGCCATACTGCCTCACAACTAGCCGAACAAGCTGCAACATACTCTGCTTCGGTTGTGTTGTCGTCGGATCGCACACCTGGTTAACGCAACAAATATATATGTTACTGCTCGATGCACCCTTGGGGGCAAGTCTCGAGTCAAGGCTGTCACCTGATCTTGACTCCTTCGTTTAGGCCAACTCCTAATCGAAGCCAAGGGGGGTAGTCCCTATGGAATGTTTCTAAGGTTATTTAGAATGTTTTTGTGAGTTAGTTATGGATGTTGTTTTTAGGAGTTTAAAGAGGTTTGTGATTAAAAATGGTTTCCAAGATTGCTTTGCAAAATAGTTTAAAAAAATGCTTTCACCAGCGAAATGAAATGACAACCAATATAAATAACACAACAAAAATATGATATTAATCAAAAGTGAATGAGTAAATTGTTGTAGACCTGTGCCTTATGGGGCCAATACATGATATAAAAATGTTGTTGAAAGGGAAATGTTTTGCAATTGTCTCTTGGTTAATTTTAGATTATTAGTGATTCGAAGTTATTTAGGGAAAAAGGGGGACTTTCGAGATACTGTGAGGTACATGGAGGAATATCCGAAAATCAAAAGATGGTGGCTCCTCACGAGAACGTGTGGGCTGAAATGGAGTCTCTAGGGCGATGTTCAACACTACACCAACAAGGGTGTATCCTAATTGTGCCCTGAGGTCGCCTCCCAGTTGTTCCTGCTTCCTCTGAGAAATTTCTCCACACAAACTTTAATTGTTCGTAGTGTCGAATTTTCACTATGTGAGGGGTGTATATTTTATTAGGTGAGTTATTAGCTTAAATGTGAAAGATCAAAGAAGTGCCTACAATCGTTTCTGATTTTCCCACAGGCCCAAGCAAGATGCCCGCAAGGGGAAAGAGCATACTTTGATACGTAAGCCAAATGTTACTTCAGGTTAAAGATTGTCGAAAGGAAAATTGTAAAACTTAAAACAAAAGTAAAGCAACACAAAACCTATGTGTCAATTTTATGATCATCTACCACTAATCGGCAAAGCCTTTGTGTGGTGGTGAGAACATATTTCGTGGCAATGAGGTTTTTGTGTTATTTCTAATCTACGCTTGCAAAAAATGAGAAAATGGATTAAAAGTAAAATTAAACTTGATTAAAGTATACACCCTGCAAATTAAAAGTGTGTGTGTGTTTGTTGTGTTCTCGGAAAAAATTATTCATAAAACATTTACACAGTACTGTTATCACATTTATAGTAGCCGGGCTACCATACATTATTTTTCTGATGCCAGTACACTATTCAGCCAGTTCCCTTACATTTGAGATGCTGAGATGAGCATCTACATTGGATCACTATCAGATTGTGGACAGCAGTATGTATTCCCCATGCCATGACTGAGTCTCAGGACACTCAGAGAGATGACCGATGTAGCCATTATACCATTGGTACAGAGCAGTCAGTAGTGCCCAGAGTTACAGCAGCAGTTTCAGAGAACAGATGATGGTACAGGTTGATGAGCACTCAGGTATATGACTCAGCAGGTATATCATTGTGTCATGGTTATATTGCTTTTATATTTATTCTTATAGCATGTCTTAGCACTTAGTATCATGATTTGGCGATCATATAGATATGTGGACATGGTTGATATTATATATATATATTATTGTCCCTACTCAGACTTAGAAGTTCACTATTCATACTCATTGGTTTTACCCTCCTTAGAGAGAATAGAGGTGATCATTCAACCATACCTTGGCTTGCTAGTGTCGGCTCCATCATTCATTGTCTTCATCCATCCATGGCCTACCTTTTAATTTATCACCCTGACTTACTACTTGACTAGTGACATGGAGGATCTTTTCCCCACTGTAGCCTCTGTATTGGATGAGCTTCCCTGTTTATTGTGTCTCGGCTCTGAGTTGGTGACAAAACTTGCCTATGGTGAGTTGGAGTTCCTTGTGAATTCCCCCTAGTCACTAAAGTTGTGTTGGCTAAACCTGAAACTTTTAGTGCTGCCATGAATACAAAATCTGGAAAAATGAAATGCTATATCTTGTATGAAAAGCCCATTCATGCAATGTGTTTTTAAACACACATGAATGAAAGGCATACCAAATGAAAATGGCTATGAAAATAAAATGTTATATCTTTTGGAAAATAAATACCTAGGTAAACAAGCTGTCCATGACACACCTAGAAGTGCTCAGGTAAACAAGTGCCTTAAAAACACACGTGCAGCAGAAAGCCTAAAATAAATGTAAATCTATGCAATGTGTTTATAAACACACATAGATCAAGGCTATGGAAACTTCAGGCCCAAAAAGCAATGAAACTTAAATGCTATATCTAAACAATTGCTGGCCTTATTTGTATTATGGATTGTGCGCATCTGTGAAGGTGAATAAACCCTCTTTGAACAACTCATCCATTTGTGAGACACTGCCATTCCCTGTGTTATTGCTCATTCAGTATATACTATGGTGTGTATTCCCTTTCCCTTTCCAAAATGTCACAAAGTTAAGTCAGTCAAGTCATCCCCTAGCCTAGCCAGTATTTTAGCCTTCACCTTTCACTAGCAAATTGACCACAACTATGAAGTGAGTATGATCTTGAAAGTCTAGTCTGAGTAATAATAATAATTAATGACATTATATATTTGGATTTAGATCGCCAGTAATGATTACTTTGTGCTATAATTGTTATTTGAATAAGTTGTAGAGCATGCATTAACCTTGGACACCTTGCAGCAGCTTATGATGATGGTTTAAGTTATATTGGGTCATGTTGACTTGGTTAGGCCTAGTCTGACCATGGTCAACCAGAGGACATGAGATGGTTGGACCTTATGATGACATGGATAGATGATATATGGTCTATGTATACATACATGATGATTCTATGCAGTAGCTACAGGGTTATGATGATGATTCTTGGTTTACAACATTATTTGATCATTTACAGATTATTATTGGCCCTGTTCCGGTATATTGGATATATATTTTGATCATGCAGAGACTCATATGGTGTATGAGTACACATCTTGGATGGATTTGGACTTTCTGAGTCCAATGAGACAGTTTGTTTTCAATTCCGGGCACTTACAGTGATGATTGAGCCTCAGTAGGCTATCCCAGTGCAGTTTTGGTCTATCGGAGGCCTTGTCAGAGCAGATGTGATTTTTATCCGGTTGACCTAGGGCGTTGATGATGGAGGGGGTGGTCCAGCCACTTGTTTTTACCATATTACCCCCCTCCCGGACACACTGGTGCCCTTACCTTGACAGCGCAGGCACTCCAGGAGGCAGTTTGGGGCAGTTTCATGCTTCCCGGGCATTTCAGGATTGGTAGAAATGGCTATTGAGGAAATCGATTTGGGCTACTGAGGCAATGTTATGGCATGGGATGATCAGTGATGATAGATCGGGGTCCTCCACACCTTCTCCAGCAGTTTCAGCTTCATCGGGGTCCGCATCCATCACTTATGGCACTTTCTGAGGATTTCTGAGGTCTTTTTGAGGCCTACGATTTGACCATGGAGGCACGATTTGGTACATGGGTGATTATTTTATGATTATTGTGCTATGGGGATTGACCAAGGAGAGATAATATTACCCCTTGGACCCACCATAAGCATCTTATTATATTTTGTCATCATGATTTGGTGGGATTCCCCTCTTATAGGGCGATTTTGTCCACTCACATAATATTTTATTAGTGATCCATGTATTTTATTGTTGAGCTCATCTCAACCATTGATTAGACATTTGTATCTTTTAATCTTAGCCACTCATTCAAAAAGTGGTTAGGGTTTTGGTGCCTCTCCTTCCTATTTAAAGGAAAGAGCTTCTCATTGTAAGGGGTCTTTGGGTCTTGGATTATTGGTATAGAAAAACTTTCTTGTGGAAATTCTTGTGGTCTCCTTTGCATCTGGTGTTCTTAGATGGTGATTGGAAAGTCTATTGCAACCTAGCATTTGGAATTTGTGGTAAGATCTATCTTTTTTGGAAATCATTGTTTGTCTACAGGAGGGCGACTTCAACAAGGGCGATTTTGAAAGGCTTCTTCAAATCGACTTTATTGGCATTCGCTTGTATCAGGGGGTTATCATTAGCATCATTGTGATCTATGCTTTCTTTCTGTTACTTCTCTTGTGGCATTAGTCTTATCTCTTGATTGCATCAAATCTGATACTGTTGACGTTTGTTGTGCAGGAGAGAGGGCGCATTGGCTTCTTGGGCTAAATCGATTGCATAGAAAACTACCTCAAAGCTTCTCAAATTGATCGGGTTTGCATAGATCATCATCATCAAGGCATCTACAAGGTTACCCAGGTAATATCCACAGGTTTGTTTCTCTTATCTTGATCCAATCCATTGACATAGCTCTTAAATTGATAAAACCCTAATTATTTCAAAACCCCCATTTTACATTTTTTCAGATCTACCTAGATCTAGTGGGTTGTTGGGCATAATATTGAAAACCCACCTCTATAGCATCCACGGCATCCCAGATCTATATTTTGGTGAGGATTGGCTTCCGTTTAAACCCCTTCCCAAGCCAACTTAGTTCCTCCAAGCAAGGGCGCACTTCTTGGTGAGTGTAAGTTAACCTAGATCTAGGTGGTGGGTAGTTGAGATCCCGCTTGATTCATAATCTACACATCAAATAACCTACCCCCAGATTGTCACTTTCTTGATTTTCTCCTTGTGGGCCCTATTCCACATTTTAAGGGATTTAATCCCCATTTTTGGACCACTTGGTACATTCAAACTCAGATCTAGTAAGATCTAACCGTCGGATTGCCGTAAAATTATAGATCCACACTCCTACTTGACTAACCTACCCGGATCTAAAGTTTGGATGCCATCGGACTTGTCTTGACCCACCTAACCCACATTTTTACCCTCCTTGGGTAAAGTCGCACCACCTTGGAGAAGTGAGTTGACTCACTTCTAGGACATGGGTACTTGAGATTTTTGGAGATTTGGAACTGGAATAATTCAAAACCTAGGTCTAGTGTGTCACCTTGTCAAATCTTGCCTTGGGGATAGCATTCCTTATTTTAAGGGATTTTGGTCCACTTTGGTCAAACCTAGATTTAGACCCATTCATCCATCAAGACCTTAATCGCCCACTTGTCTCATGCCACAGGAGTCCTTAACCACAAGTCAAACCTACTTTGACTCCATTATCCCAATTCCCAAGGCACTGGTTTCTCTCCAAGTCAATTCGACTTTCCTAGATTGTTGGATTAACTTGTGGTTTGACCTTTGCATGGTGAACTAAACCCTTGAAGACATCATGTATCATGGTCAAGCTTGTCACTTGTACTAGTTAGCCCCAATTCAACCTCTAAACTACCCTGCATTGGACACGGTTCCCAAGGCAGTGGATTTTCCAACATTGAACGAGTACTCTAATCCTAGATCTCATTTCAAACATTGTAAGTCACTCTCACATCAACTATGGACCAAAGCTATACCCATTGAACCCCTCACTTGGCTTGTGACTTCATCCTCTAGGATAAACCATACACCTTACTTCACTTAGAAACAACTTGATTTGGTGTCTTGGTTTTGATCTCTCCTGTCGGGAGTAGATCGGGTCTCCCCCTTTGTTGTCTAGGCTAGATAACATAAAGCGAAGGTTGCCTTGACTGGCGTGACAACCATATATTGGAGGTCGAGGTGATCGTGGTTGCACCTTTTGAGTTGCCCTTCCCTATTGCCATCCATGACCAGATACATCCATAGGGGTAACTACAGCTTGGGTGATAACAAGTACAAATCCCCCCAGGGGGGATGGGATGTGGGCGCTGAGTATCCCACTGCTCTCATTTAATAATTATTACAAAATATTTCCAAAAAGAAGTGCCTCTTAGTCCATTAAATTTGGGTCGAAGGGCTTACAATGTTGGGCATAGAAAGAGTGATGGAAGAGGATCTCCAGAAGCTAAAATTTATCAAATCTGGCAAGATTTTGGCAAAATTTCCTCCTCTTTCTGTTCAGACCTACTAAAAACCAGCAAACAAATTTGATCAAAATATGATGGAAAACATAAATAATAATAAAAAAAATGAAATTTTTGTACTTAGAAATTTTTTTGGAAAAATTGTCAAGTGTAAGTACAATTTCGTATTCTAGATCTAGTGAGAAATTAACGTTTTTTAAAGTACTTAGATCTAGATATTCAAAACGTGTTGAAAACAAGATATATCTAAATGATAAACTTTACTAGAATGGATATACTTCTCAAGCACATAATAAAAGAAAAGAAAAAAGGAAAGAGAGAGTTTCTTTGAATGAAAGAGATGGATGAAGTGCATGTGTGTTTGTTGTCTTGTTAGAAAAATTTATTGATAAAACATTTACACAGTACAAATCCCCCCAAGGGGGATGGGATGTGGGCGCTGAGTATCCCACTGCTCTCGTTTAATAATTATTACAAAATATTAAAAAAAAGAAGTGCCTCTTAGTCCATTAAATTTGAATATAAGGGCTTACAATGTTGGGTATAGAAAGAGTAATGGAAGAGGATCTCCATAAGCTAAAATTTATCAAATCTGGCAAGATTTTGGCAAAATTTCCTCTTCTTTCTGTTTAGACCTG
Organism: Larix kaempferi; assembly: GCA_027924585.1. Taxonomy (NCBI): domain Eukaryota; kingdom Viridiplantae; phylum Streptophyta; class Pinopsida; order Pinales; family Pinaceae; genus Larix; species Larix kaempferi. The sequence continues at coordinate 7,119,098 of BSBM01000431.1, read as the reverse complement.
CAAAAACCAGCAAACAAACTTGATCAAAATATGATGGCAAACATAAATAATAATAAAAAAATGAAATTTTTGTACTTAGAAAAAATTGTCAAGTGTGAGTACAATTTCCTATTTTAGATCTAGTGAGAAATGAACGTTTTTTAAAGTACTTAGATCTAGATATTCAAAACATGCTGAAAACAAGATAGATCTAAATGATAAACTTTACTAGAATGGATATACTTCTCAAGCACATAATAAAAGAAAAAAAGAAAAGAAAGAGAGAGTTTCTTTGAATGAAAGAGATGGATGAAGCCTTTCAAGCCCAAGCTTGATCTTTGATGTTGTTTTTGGAGGCTCCTGCAAACAAATAATTAGCTTTGAAAAAATGTGTCGAAGAGGAGAGAAGCTACAATCGAGTTCAGATCCCTCTTAAAGCTTGTGATCGACACAACTAAGACAAATTTCTTGCATACAATGAGTTAAATCTAGTGTGTTTGAAGAAGAAAAATTGAAAGAGCCTAAATACAACCTAGTATAGTCGGCTACTTCCTAATCTTTCAGGAGCAATATACAAGTAAGCAAATTAACCACAGTAAATGCTTACTCTAGGATCTACCAAGCTAGATCTATCAACAAAATAAAACAAGAATAGCTTAAATTGAAACAATATCACCTCATACAATAGCATGCATCACATTTGCACAACAATGGACCTCCAAAGTCTTCAACTTACATTAAAATTTCATCAAGATTACAATGGGCAGAGGTTCTATGCATCCATCCTCAAATGGGAGCAAAGATCTCGCTTTTATAGAGTGGAGAGAGGGAGGAGTGCAATCCACCAGGAGGGGCGAGTTCCATTGAATGAGGGATCCAAAATTTGAAAATATGTTTGATTGATACAGAAAGGATTTGCATCCAAGAAGGATGTGCCACCTCTCAAGAGGTAGGCGCATGCCTTCCTTCGGATCTCCATCATGGAAGAGATGGCCGCCACATGCAAGAAGATGCCCACGTGAGGAAGAGGGTGCATCCTCCAAAAGATATATTCGTCATCCTTAAGATTTGACATTTAACCACATGTGCTAATTACTTCATGAGGTTGCCTTTCACAAGAGAATACTTTGCCACCTTTTCCCCACTTGTTAATTGCTTTATTTAATTATATATATATTTTTTATTTCAGTGCAATTTGTCCCATCATTAGCATTAAAATGCCATTATGTCGGCTCGATAAGAAAAAATACTCTGAATGATAATTTAATCATCTGAAACATAGGAAGACTGGGTCCTAGGGTAAAGAGGGCGCTTTGAGCGTGAAAACGAGCACCCCCACGCCAAATTCCGCCTCCAGACCACACTTTTATTACAATTTCAAATTTTCCAATTAAACCATTAAAAATGCCCTAAGTTTACGAATATATATATTTGTCAGAATGAATTCAAACTCCTAGGGGACCTAGTGCAGGTCCATACGACTTATTATTGAAGGCTAGCATGTTTAAAATACATAGACACATAGTATTTAATAACCTCTCTAAGATCGACCACCGTGGAAAATACTCTAGCTTTGGAGGTACGAGTGAAAAACTCAGGAATTATACATCATTGAAGAGTAACACAATTCCTAAGGAAAAAACACTCTAGAGTATCCCCTTGATAGTAAACCCTAAGGTAGGCCAAGCCTTTTACAAAAGTATCATGCTTAGACCAACTTATTACAATTCCCCCATGGGGGTTTGGACATGCAAATTTTACAAAGGGCCAAAAATTTGGCCTAATGGACTTCTGAACTCTAATGATGAACAATTTGATTGTTCGAGTCTTCAACAGTTCATTCAGAATCCACTAAGTGCAATTTAGTGGATAACATGTACTCAGTGCCACACATGACTGCTTCCTGCTAAACCAGGAGATCATACTGGATCCCAAACTGAAGCAGCATCCCAAAGTGCTCTTCCTGTCTGTGGCACTGCTTTCCCAATCCGAATCAACATAACCATGCATATTAATCCTCTAATTCGCCTCATACTTGATCTCGTACTGAATTGTACCCTTCAGGTACCTCAATATATGTTTTGCAGTTGTCAGGTGAACATGTCTTGGATCCGTCAGGATTTGGATCAGGGTGTTCACAGCAAAACATATGTCTGGTCTCGTGTTCGTCAAGTACATCAACGAGCCAATCATCTTCTGGTACATCGTAGCATCAACTGTCTTTGAAGAAGCATCACACATTAGCTTCAAGTTCGATGCCATTGGTGTGGCCATTGCCTTGCAGTCCGTCATTCCAAACCTCTTCAAAATCTCCACTGCATACTTTCCTTGACCAAGGAAAATCCCATCCGCACTCTGCCACACCTCCATGCCTAAGAAGTAGTGCATCATTCCCAAGTCTTTCATCTCAAACTCTGCGGCAAGCCTTCTCTTTGTATTTGCAATGAGCTCATCCTCCCCTGTTACAAAGAGGTCATCTACATATATTAGCAATATCACTGGTCTTCCACCTTCAACCTTGAAGTAAAGGTTGGAATCTACTTTACTCTTGGTAAATCCCAAGCTCATCAGGAAATTTTCCATCCTGTCGTACCATGTCCTGCGTGCCTGCTTTAATCCATAAAAGGATTTCTTCAACTTGCACACATGAGTCTGTCTATTATATGTCTCGAATCTCAGTGGCTACTCCACATACACTTCCTCTTCAACTACACCATTCAAGAATGTTGACTTGACATCCATCTGGTGTACCTTCCATTTCATTATTGCAGCCAATGCAAGTATAGATATGATGGAAGTGTATCTTGCTACAGGTGCAAATGTCTCCTCATAGTCTATGCCTTCCTTCTGGGAGAAGCTACGTGCCACAAATCTTTCCTTGTGTTTTTCTATGATACCATCTACAGCATGCTTGATCTTGTAGATCCATTTCGAAGTCACAACAGACTTCCCTACTGGTCTTGGAACTATCTCCCAGACATCATTCTTCATAATCAACTGATACTCCTCGATCATGGCATCCTTCCATTCCTTCTTCTATATTTGCTTCCTCGTAGTTGGAAGGTTCTTCATCAATGATGTCGCATAGTAGGGCCATGTTGTCGCCTGGTTCCACACCTGGGGAAAACGTAGCAGAAGTCTTCAAGCTGCTGGTGTGGCCTTGGGGGCAAGTCAGAGTCAAGTGCTGTCACTTTGGGACTCGACTCTTCCGTCTAGGCTTTCCTAGCGAAGCCAAGGGGGGTGGACCCTAAAAATAAAAACTAAGGTGTCTAATCTAGGAGTTAGAAAAATATTTTTGATAACCAAGATAAAAGCAGCATATACTTATATAAAGCAAGACAATCATTCATCAATACATCATTTGCTCCCATTCACTATTATCATCATTCATTTGCAACATTTGTCAATAACATGAAATAATATCAATATAGACCAGTGCCTTATAATGGAGTCGAAATAGATGCATGAGCAGAAAAGTAAATGTTGTGCAAGTGTTCTTGGTTTATTTTAGAATTAATGTAAAAGTGATCTTTTTATTATGGCTAGTGGGTTCCCAATATACGCAAAGGTACGGGGGACATGTCTGGAATTTTGATGTGTGGCTTCCCTCTCAGACTTGGGCTAAATCGGAGTCTCAAGGAGGTGTTCAGATGCTGTACCAATGAGGGCAAGCCCAACGGTTTCCAAGAGGTCACTACTCAGTTTTGTCCCAAGCCTTCTGAGAAATTTCCCCACGACAACAAAATACTCGCAATGTGCCGGATTTTCAAATAAAGGTTTTTTCATTTGGGGCGGTGTTAGATCCTATTACTAGCCATCTCCCCCTTTCTGATGCGTACCAACTGGATCAGACTGAGCTACAAGTTGGCCACAGAGCATACGAGAGAAGACCTTGGTATTTTTTAGAAGATTTTATGAACCAAATTTTTATCTTTTTAAACCCCAAGAGTCTCTTCTCAGGTACGTACTCAAGCAAGCCCTTGTACAGAAACCCTACTTCGGGAAAACATGGGGGGCGTTTGAGTTTGTAAAAAAAAATGATAAAACTATGTTTTGAGTGAGCTTGTGGCCCACCAGTGGAACAGACCAACAAGGTTAATTTTAAGCCTAGTTAGATTTTATTAAGTGCGGAAATGAAATCTAAACTAAAAAAAATGCAAACCACGAAAATTGAGTCGACACAGTTTTCCCCACTGGGGGGATGGGGTGTGGGCGCTTGATTAGCCCACTTGCTCTTGTTTGATACTTTAGTTACAATGCGAAAGAAATGCCCCAGTCTTAAATCGACTTAGTGGCTTACAAAATAGGAGAGAAAAAGTAACCAGTTCATAAAATTCAAAATCTAGGTGCTCCGGATGGCCTAGATCCTCGAAATTTGGCTAGCACTTCTCTCTACCTGTTCGTCAAATGTTGCAAACCAGCGAGCAAACATCAGTAAAAGATGCCCAAAAACACTTTCAGAGTGTATTTGGGACACCTGCTAAAAACCTAGAAAAATCTAAGTCAAATTCTAAGTTAAAATGACAGAAATTAACCAAGTAAGACAAGCAATGGGGCTTGTTTACTTGGGATCTTTGCTAGCTTTTAATGGCTGCAAATTATAAGCTCTAGGACAGTCAGATAAACATAAAGTAGAATAAAACAAACTACTTGTTTCAACCCTTAAAATATTCAAAAAAAATGCACTTAAACAAGAAGCATGCATCAATTAGACCTAGACAAAGATTTTTTTAAAAGATGAACTCAAGATCTAATATAAAAATCAGACGTACTCATGATATTTAAATAAGAATTGAGTCTGAAATATGCAAACCAAAGTAACCAAGAAAGATTTGAAGATTTTTTGTGTTGATGAGAAGAAGAAGGAATATCTCGAATTTGGGCTATGGAGTCCTCCACCGTGGGGATCAATGGGACTAGTTCTCCTTGGATAAATCTTGAAGACCAATGGATGCAAGCAAGCTCCACCAACTCTTCGGATCAGCAACCTGCAGACATAAAAGACAATTCACACAAGCAAGATCAAATGCACTAGTGTAGACTAAAATAGAGAACTAGATGCAAACATTTAAACAAAAATGACATTGAACTCTAAGCACTTTATGATAACCAACAGTAAAAATAATGAAATAGATTACACTATCTTTACCTTACTAAGCTCAACATCTTCTTCAAAAGCTAGTGATTGATCAATAAACAAGCACGAATAAACATATAAAGACACAGATTACCTCATATGTAAAAATAGAACATGATCATCCACACCATGAGAATCTACACATAGAATTGCCTCCAAAGCCTTTTATTCATAAACAAATGCAAAGATATTACAGTGATAAGAGTAGAGATTCCACCTTCTCATGAGAAAACAATGAGGAGTGCCCATGCTTAAATAGAAAAACTCAAGGAGGGAGGGGCGCACTTGCTAAAGGAGAGAGTGGGGGATTGATGGCACAAATGGTGGAGTGAATAGTGCTGCCCACATCCCCCTATCTAGCTGCCCAAAACGCAACACAAATGGTGCCCACACAGCAGCACCTTATGTGCTTCCCATTCCCTAAATGCGTGGCTGCCCCCTCACAAATGCACCCAAGCTTTAAGGGAGAAATGCGCCCTCCATCATGGGCAAGTGATGCCACGTGTTTGGCTGCCCCAAGACACTCCAAAGTCAGCCCAATACGATGCTAGAATGTAGCTGATTCATTTCTGACTTCAAAACTTTCCAAAAACTTTTTAATTTTTAAGTCATTTTTCCAATTTTTTTATTTTTTCATGACTTTTTTTACTTTTTTGAGTTTTTTGGCCATAGGTGAAAAATTAAGCACCCAAACATTAGGAAAAGTGGGTTTAGGGGTTAAGGGGGTGCTCTGAGTTAGAAAACGAGCACCCCTAAGGCAAAAAAGACCTCCAGACGACACTTCTAGGCTGATTACAAAAATTTTAATTGAACCATTAAAAAATGGCCCAATTTACGGAAAAAAAAAACTTTGCCGAAAATTAAAAAACTACCTAGGGGGGCTTAGCACATGTCCATATGACTTAAAAATAATGTCTAGCATGTTCATATACATTGACCCATAGACTTTAACAATCCTCCAAGGCCCGTTAGCCTCCCCAGGCTTTTCAGCTTTGGAGGAGCAGGAGAAAAACCCAAGAATTATGTTATGCAATAACGCAAGACATAATTAATAGGTGAAAAAACTCCTTGGAATACTTGACTTAGCTAAAAAGTCATAGGGAACCAAGTCTTTTACAAAACACCATGCTAGTACATTTTATTACAAACCTCGCAGGGCCATGGACATGTGGAAAAAATTTAAAAAGGGGGCCTTTAAAAGGCCGGCTGGACATCAAAAAATGAACATGTAACATGTTCAACTCTGCCCGCTCGCTTGATAATCCAACTAAGTACAACTTAGCTAGCAACAGGCCACATAGCTGGAGTATGGTCTGGGTCTCTTACTTTCTCTGTGTATCCCATCTAGAGCACCATACTTCTATGCATCTTGTATTACTACACGTGCCCATGTTGGTCTTCTCTTGTGGGAGTTCTTCTCACGAGGTGGATCTACAAGTTCTTGCGGTTTTCCCATGTCCCAGTCTTCATGATCTTCTTGAATTGTCTCCTCCATAACCGTGTCTCTGGTTCTGGGAACTTCAGGTTCTTCAATTTCTTCAGTGGGTAATTGTCTTGACTTGTTGTAGGCTGAGTCATCGTCACTTGTTCATCGGAACAAGTCTCAATATTATTCTCTTGTAGGTGATGGTGCACGATCTTTCCTACAAGTCAAATTCAGTTGCATGATTAGAAACATTTCATAATTTTCAAAACAAATTCTTATGCATAAAGACATAGGTCACACAACCATGAAACTATCTTAGCCAAAGCTTCAACACAACATTCATCCATATCCCGCATTGATACAGTAACTTTCTAAATGCCTTCCATCTCTACCAGAACATTGTTAAGGGTGTGCACTACTCCCAACATGTCAGCAAAGAGGTTTCATTCTAGATAAGTAGCAATGGAATGTTGTACAATACCATACGCTACTTACCCATCACATGCATATTAGTAGTGTATAGTTCATCATGTAAACATTCTAACATGCATAATACACATCCTAAATCTAGGAACATAAGTATGTACACCACTCAACAATATCATTATTAGATATACAATAAATTAAATACGTATCTTTGTTTGGTCGTTGGGTGGACTCCCTCTTAATCTTTGCTTCCTTGCAGGAACTACTGGAGTCTCTGACAGTGTGTTCTTCTTCATTGTTTGATTCTGAGGTCCTGTGCCTTTCTTGCTTATGATCGGAAATGTTGAGCAAGTATTCTACACTTGTTCTTTGTACTGGAGTAGATTTTGTGTGTCCCTTCTTTTGTATCTTAACCAATGTTGAAATGGATGAGAGGTTCTTCCATAGAGCATTGATCTTTATTTGTTTTATGGAGTCCAACTCTATAGGAGCTTCTCCTACTCCTTTCATGTAATAATGAAAGTCATCTCTAGCTTCACCTTATGAGGTGGAACCTATTGAATGATGCCTTGTAACTGGTTACCTTCATTGTCACAATACATATTCTTCATCACTTGAGGAATCTTCTTTTGTTCTTTTGCTTGCGGGTTCATCATCTTTTGCGTTGTGAGCATGATGCCTCTTCTTGTTGATTTTGTTGGAGGATCCTTGGTTTCTGGGACTATTTCTTGAATAATGTCCCTTCTCATCACATGTGAAACATCTGATACTGGAGAGATCCCTTCTAGGTCCATGATTCCTATTAAGCCTTCTGGATCTTTTGTGATGATGGTCCTCCCTCTTGTTATGATTCTTCTTAGTATGAGCAGTTAGGGCTTGGTCATCATCAGCTCCCATCTTCTCTTCTCTTGCTACTACTTGAGCTTCTTCTTGGGTGCATTCTTCCCATAATCTGCTGAAGGTGATCAGCTTTTAACTTTCACATATTCCTTGAATGAATGAGTCCCATGATCTTGGGAGACCATTCAAGGTCGTCATAACAATCTCTCCTTCTTCTACTCTGTCTTCATTCGCTTCAAGTTGCTCCTTGATTTGAGAGACCTTTGTGAAGTAGGATTGCATGGTCTCTGAGTGTTGGATCTTCACATTCTTGAGCTGGTTCCTTAGTGTCATCTTTCGATTGATGTTCTTCTCTTCGAATATCTTTGCCAAGGCATCGAACATCTCCTTGGGAGTCTTCAGGGACGATACATGAGGGATGAGATGATCTTTAATGGAGTCTGCAATAATCCTCTTCGCCTTGACCAAGTTCTTCTTGTGGATTGCCTTTGTTTCTTCTCCCTCTGGTCCCGGAACCTACGCATTGACATACTTGTCCAAATCATTTTCTTCGAGGACAAGAGAGATTCTATACTTCCATGCTTAGAAGTTGTTAGCTCCTTCAAGCTTATCCTCAAGCTTGGTGTGATTTTTCATTTTGAAATGAGAACCTCAAATGGAAATAACAAAGAATTAGATCTTACCAATTTCAGATGCCCAACCTGGTTCTAGAGCTGGCTGACCTAATGTTTGTTAGAGAAACCCTACTTTTCGAAACTTGGATTTTTGAACTTTTGTTTGGATAGAAAGATGCGCCTCCTCGAGGCGAGTTGAGAAATGTACTCCTTTCCCAAATCTGTGGACATAATTGTACAATAACTGATACCCTAGTTTTCCCCCCCCGGCAGTAGTGACAGGGCCAAAACTGAAAATTCTCGGTTTTGAAACTTGCTTTCATAGGAAGATGTGCCCTCCTAGGGAGAGTTGAATTGACCCCCTTTTTAAGCTGATCTGTGGAGGAAAGTGCCCGGAACAGGAAGCCCTAGTTTCTCCTAGTGGCAGTGACTGGGTTAAAAATGAAACTTCTCCAAACTGGATTGGGCTTCCTCCAAAAGATGCGCCCTCCTAGGGTGAGTTAGCCTAGCCCTTTTTTCTTGATGATCTGTGGAGAGAAGACCTTGAACTAGGAAGCCCTAGTTTCTCGCTGCTGCACAATGCCTTCTTTTCAGATTGGCTCTGATCCCATGTTAGAGTTTGCAATTTAATTCAATTTAGTTAGATCTTTATACTAAAAGATAGACAAGCACATCAAAACACAAAAGACACGAGAATTTTCCTCGGGGAAACCATAAAGGAGAAAACCCCGCAACTTCCTCAAGGATAGATTCGTCACTAGTACAATATCAAGCAAAATGGTAAACCCAAAATATAAGATGTCTTCTGTAGCTCTCTCTCTTTCTCCTCCAGTGAACTTGTCTTCTCTCTCTCCTTATGCGAACTTGCTTGAGTGAGTGTTGTGTCCAAATGAGAGAGCAAGCCTCTCTATTTATACTTTATGTGTGGGTGACCTTTTTCCTAATGGGGCCCACCTCACTAACTTAACTGGGCCGACCTGTCCTAGGGAGACTCAATAATACAATTTACATTTGACCTTTGGGGATCTAATGCCCCGACTTACAATGGAGGTTTTACCTCAATAATCTTGCATGACCAAACACAATAATGACATCCCCGAACGGAGGAAAAACATCTCCGTCGGAGGTACAAATAAAATACAATAATAATATAATTATAAGATACAAATGAATATCTTCCGAAGTTACATTTACAACAACAATAAAGAGCTATATGTAAATTCTTAATTAACTGTGAGCATTGCTTTGTTTAGATAAGTGATACTGTCACAATAAAAGCTGCTACATACAACCTCATTAATTGCATTGAGCTCCAAAATAGAAGCTATGGGATATTAACTCTCATCAACAGCAACATGACAATACACTGAGCTGATCTACCCTGTATACTGAAAATTTTTTAGACTAGGTAGGCAATGCAAAACAAGCCTCACGTAAATTAATTTATCTATTCAGAAGTATGTTGAAACAATTAACATGAAATTGTGTCATACTTGCAGTTATTTGAGAAAGCAAGATTTCAAGGCTGCAGAGCTGTATATCAGATTCCTGCTTTATAGTTAAATGCCAGTCATCCTTTTGAGCATTTTATATAAATTTACAGGTCAATTTTCCAACTGTGGTTGCACAACATTTTCTTACATTAAAATAATTTGTGTGCATGTGTAATTTTTTTTGTGCATGAAAGAATATTCTAAAAAAGATTATCTAAAGCTGTCTGGGGAAAAGTATATGCCTAGGGCTGATAGATCAACTTCACAAAGTACACTGAAGAGCTCCTCTAGAATAAACAAAATCTCAATTTTATAATTTAGAATAACAAATTGTCTCCTCCTCAGACTTCGCTGTCTCCTGATGATGATCCTACAGTAAGGATTGAAACGTCGAGAACTTTCATTTCACAAACGCAGATCCTCTTCTTCTTTTTTTCAAATACATCTCTGCGTATGGCACTTTATAAACAAATTGTCATTTACATATTTTAATTACAATAAAAAAAAGTTTATATAAAATTGCACCCCCCACCAGGCTCTTCTTCTTTCTTCTTTTCTGGAGTCTGGGCGGGGAGGGGAAGTTGTTTGATTCCACCGCATCACATAAATCATAACAAAAACTTATGCTGGCAATTTTCTTGAGAAAACGACATACATGGGATCTGTTCGCCCAGGGTTTGGTGAGATATCCAATGCCTACAATAAAAGATCATACAATATTATCTTAGTTTCCCTTAGATACCTGTTTTAAGTTAAGACTGCATAATGGCATGAACGAAATATTTGGAATATCAGTTATATCCATGTCAGTAAGCTTTAGTTAAGTAATTTTTACTTAGGGTGTGATTATTATGTTGAACAACTTCTAACATGCCATTTTCTTCATTTTCGTCTGCAAAGATTTATATACATTCTACTTTCCATTTCTTTAAATTTTGATATTCGCAAAGTATTTTGGGAGGGGGTTTTGCAACCTTTTCCCTATAAAATTTCTCTTCCATTGTATGCATGTCTTACTCTTCGCTTTCATAAGATTCTAATAAGTTGCAACCATCTGTTCCTTTTCTCCATCCATCATTCCTCAGAAAAAGTGCAATTTTTTTGTGCCAAACGTTAAAATCAAAGCATTCACCAATGTACAAACTTTTAAAGAAGTTGTTTCAATTTGAAGGTCAATTTCTCAAGCTTTTAAAGACAATTTTACAGTATTAATTCAAGTGATTTTACAAGATATGCTGATTTGGGAAGTGGGTCACTCCTAGGATTGCTAAGAGTTTTAAGTTCCACTCATTATTTATTACATGATCTTTGTCAGAGAGAATTTGTTTTTCAAGTTCCATCTTTTCTTATTCCTTCACTAGCCATAGTGTTTCAATGAATTTTCATATAGATGTTATGATTCTATGAACTAGAGAGGCAACACCATAAATTTTTTAAGGATTTCTTCTTATACAGTAAATTTGATCTTGGTGCTCTAGATGAACTTGGGAGACTTTTCCCAATTTACTAGTATCATACTTGGGATGGAGGCATTTTGGAACTTGTCACATAAAAACCCCTTTTCCATGGTGTATTCATGTCTTTCTATTTTAGCTTGACAAAATTATTTTCGACCCCTTTTCCATGGTGTATTCATGTCTTTCTATTTTAGCTTGACAAAATGATTTTCGACCATTTATTTCTGTGTTTTTCCCTGCAAGAGCAAATTGTGTTTATAGTTTTTCATGGTGGGCTTTTAGTTCCAAGGACTGCCTCCATTTGAAATCAGAATGATGTTGTTAGTGTGTGAATCAAGAGTTGATTAGTGAACTACTTGGTCATTGCTTGTAAGTTGTAACTAATTATACAAGAGTATATACCCGGAGAAATCAGGAAAGGTATATATCCAGAGGAATACAACAGAGTTTTGGTAGTCAAGATTAAATTCCCTAAACTTCATGTCGAGTACGAGCATGCCCTAATTTTGACCATCCAAGGAACCATGCTAAGAAACAAATCAATACATAAGGCCATAAATGGAAAAAATAGCAACATATACCCAGATTTCCATCAAGCAAAAGCTAGAGGAAACGCTAATAGAGTAATAACACTGGTAGTAGAAAGTGGACTACAAAGCTATTCCATTGAGGTTTCATAACTTTTGTTGATTATAGAATTAGAGCAAAAGAATGCTCAAAATATGTTTGACCCAACGACAAGGAAAGTAGAACCCTAGACACCATCAAAGTGCCAAAAGTTGAAAGAGAAGAAATGCAAAATCTGATAGAAATGTGGAACTAGTCACTAGTAAAAATAAGAAATAGAAAGGAAAAAAAAAATGAAATCTCCAAAAGAGGGTGATGACAAGTAAATGGACAACGATACAAAAGAAACTTATAAAGGAATGGTCAAGATAACACAATTAATAAAAGAAATGAAAGGACCTCATCCAAAAGGGAAAACATCAACAAAAATGAAGCAACAATAGAAAACAATGAAAAGCCTATAGGAATGGACCTTGAAAGAGATAGGATCAGGTTACTACAAAAGAGTTTAGGAAAATATGAGATCAAGATGGATGAGGGCACTCATTAGGAACATAACCTCATAAATGGTATAACGTTTCTAGATTTAACAGAAGTGAAGACATCCTTCATGTTATTAGAAAACACCCAAAAAGCACCTTAAAAGGTAGGAGGTACTGAAATTGAGAACTTCAAAAACTACAGGCTTTTTAGGTCTACTATTTAAAAAAAAGTAATCTAGGCTTGACAATATTAGAATAGGAACCAAAAATTAGAGAAAAATATTCATGAAATCCTACAAAATAGAACATGATTTAAAAACCACTCCATCCTATGTGTCAGATCAGAAGACATATTCACAATTTGTGGAAAATGGGTGTGATTTTCCAAGACAAAATGCATGAGGAAGGTATTGGGATGGATATATCATCTTTTTCGACTTTATAGAGGACAACTTACGTAACTTGGCTTGGTGTTTAATATGGAAGTGCTTTCAATCTAACAAAATGAAAAAGATTACAACTGAAAACATTTATTTTGTTTAACCACAAAAGATTACTTGATGTCTGGAAAATTCTAGTACTTTTCAAGTCCTTTTGCAATCATCATCATGGAATCAAATGGGGATTAATTCTAATACATTGCCATTCTAAAAGCTCAAGTTTTCTAATTATAAGATTGAGAAATTCGTATACATGTGTTTATTTGTGTGGCCATGCATTTGAAGCAATCTAAGAAAGCCCTTCTCTTCTTTATCCATCTTTAGACTTCAAGATTTTTACACCTAGAATTAACATGGTAAAATACTGAATAATCCAACATGTACTCAGAAATGAAACATTAAAACTAAAAATATTGCCCAAAAAAGGATAATCATAGGGGAATTGCAAGATAATGGAAGTTACCTGGGGTGGTTCAAAGCCTCCAGTATAATGAAAGTAAGAACCAACAATCCATACATGATCAACATCGCCAGTTGACGTCCATATGGATATTGCCTTTGTCCAAAAGCAACGATTGGAGAAGCTAGATGTTACCAAGTAATCATTTCATTAGAAAAACTTCAATTCATCTTTGGCTTGAAGATGGAATACACCAATATTGAAACTATCTTGTTCAAAGATTTTATTCATTTCCTAAAATAAGTATAAGTTTTTGTTTCATCCATTTCCCACGTTAGATAAATTGTCTTGGTAAAAGATGAATATAATTAAAGGAAGAGGGGAAGGAAATACTAATCATATGTTTATATATCACAAATAATAAGGGGGAGAAAGAAGATAAATCATCACATGAGTAGATGGCATTTGAATAAACAAATGTTCAAAAAGTAATAATTAGTTTTATGATACTTGGACCTTGTTACTGCACAAACTAGCATGTGAAATTAAAGCCCAAAAGAACAAAATTAGCCCATGAGCAACTGAGAGGGGCTACCCACAGTCACGTTAGTAACTCCCTCTCCAACTCAAGGGGGTATCCCTAAGAAATAAGATTAGTAAAGCTAGACAACGAAACATAAGGTGATATGAAAGAGTGGCTTTAGCAAAACGTTTTTGTATTTTGTAGTATAAGAAAGTGATGGGAGGATCAAGAGGCTAGTGTCAATCCAAGATTCCAAACAAGGGAAAATGGAGTCAAGAGGCCAATCCAAGAGGGAAGGTACATGAATGGTTAAGACAATAAGGACCACAAAAGCATGCCACATTGAAGCCCTAACATGCCGAAAAATGGACGCAGAAAATAGACTAGGAGGGCCCAAAAAGGTGCCACATCAAAACATTGCTGATTAGGATGTCACTTATACAATAAAGTATTACAAGCAACAACTCTAGAAGATGATAGAATCAAGTTAATATAATCATGCATAAGACATCAAAGGGAAATAGAGGGAGAGACTCCTCACATAAAACCCTTCCAATGTGGTAATACCCTTCTCCTATGGCCCCAAAAGAAAGTTCCAGTAATTCCATCACTAATAACATTCAAAAATAGAAACATAAGCCTCACACATTGATAGGAGAAGACCCTTACACTTCACATATGCACCAAGAAAGATTTATCCATTAAGATCCAAGGAGAGAAAACTCCAAAAAATCCAACCATGAGAAATGAAGGAGAGAGCAAAGCTGTATATAGATTTTAGCTCATCTCTCTTCAATAATAAACTATGAATAAATTCCTATATCTAACCTAGGATGGAGTAAACAAATAAAAAATACTCCAACAACCACCAAATACAATACAATATGGTGGTCAAACCACAAGTATACAATCTCCAACCAAGAAAAGGCCCAAGAAGTAGGACACCTCCATCAAATATGGACCAAATACCAAGTAGAAACCCCAATACATAGCCTCCATAGGCTCACAAAGGTAGTGCTCCAAGAGAAAAGAGTCCAATATCAAACAACCTCCTCAAAATGTGGCCAGGCTTCATCAAATAAGCAATGAAATCCCATGCAAAGTGCCTCCAAAGTGGATGCTCCAAGAAATAAGGGCCCAAATGTGGAATGCTTCCTCAAAAGGTGCACAAATGAAGTAAGTGGAGAACTTCCAAGGTGAATGCTCTCCATGAAAATGCTTTGTTACCCCTCAACATGTAGGGGTGAATTGAATATCATTTCCTACATGATCTCCCCTCACATCCAACAATTTCACATATTAGATTGATGGTTGACCATGGATATTTTCCAGAGACACTTTCAGCGTGCTCAATCCACCATGATATGTGCCAGAGATAGATGAGGGCATTTACTTAACACCAGTGTTATGGCACATGCTCTCTTCTTGACTTATGGTAAATGATTTCTTATGTGTAGACATGACCGTAGGGGTCTATGGTGTTACTCTATAATGCTCATGTATCCTAGATTGTTGTTTCATAGCTAAGGATGCATCATGGTGTGGTTATAATTCTTCATTAGATTAAGTGTATGACCTTACAGGTTAGGTTTATCCCTAGGAATTTAAGTGTGACACTCATTGCATGTCATTCACAACAGTTTACGTAGCCATTTTTCATCCCATGTCATTTCACTAGCCATTTCACCCATTTCCCTCAAATCCCCCTTTTACAATTAACTTATTATGCGCCATATTCTAAGGTCTCTATATACTATTCCTTTGTATAGTGCCTAAGTCAAAGTACTCTAAGGTAAATGGAGCTAAATGATAAATGCAAGCTATGCCCCCTCGCAAAAGCCAGGATCCTTATATCCCAGCTTATCAAAGCCAAATCCAAAGAAAGGGGCTTGAAAAAATAAAATAACATAAAATGATCATAAAAGTGGCATAATGAAAGGGTAAGTCAAAAAGAAAATTATTCCCTTCCAAAGCATACATATGGAAGAAAAATCATCAACTCCTAGCTCTTGAAAGCTAAGGGGTAGACCGAGTACTCAGACACATTTCTATGATAGTTAATTCACAAACACCTTTCCCTAACATCACATTCACTTCATTACCTTCAACTTGCTTAGAAACTTAGGAAATGCACTTAGTCTTAGGGGTGTAAGTTGTAACATCAAAATCTAGATCAATTATAATTGCACCATGGTAATTCTAAGCTGATTGGGATAATTAATCAAAAGTGAGTGAGTTAATTAGAAAAGTACACTTGAATGCCTTTTAAGTTAATGTTTTTCATATTAGATAGTATTTTCCTAAGTCGTATCTTACATTGTCTAACACTTGGTTGATTCTCTATGGTTGACTTGATGTCCTCTCCTAAATGATGCATCCCTTTGTTCATGCACATGTGGGAGCCTTTGGAGGCATACTTTTTCATCTCATTGGCACATATGAGAGGGCCAATCCTCCTTGATGACTTAGATGAGCTAGTATGAGGTTGACCACATGAATTTTGCACACTTAGACTAGTCTTCTTCACTCTTGAAGGACGTGGCACACATATCAAGGAGTTGGTTGCACATTGTCTAGAGGAGCATTCTAGGATTCATGGCATCTATTGGACCCTTTGACACTTGGAATCATCATTTGCTAGAGCGCTCCCTCCTTTGAGGCATTCTTCATCATGGTTGACTTGTTTATGTGGTACGTTGCACCTTGGACGACCATTCTTACTACATGTGCCACTTTATCTTGGAGCATTCATCACCTTGCCTTGGTTTTGATTAGGGCGCCCCTATTGTGAGGAGGTCGCACATCTATTCATGGTGTTTGATTGGCTAAACCCTAGGGTTTTGT
This sequence comes from Larix kaempferi, assembly GCA_027924585.1. NCBI lineage: Eukaryota > Viridiplantae > Streptophyta > Pinopsida > Pinales > Pinaceae > Larix > Larix kaempferi. The sequence continues at coordinate 7,102,470 of BSBM01000431.1, read as the reverse complement.
CCTTTCACCTACTCATTTGACCATATGTATTGGAGCACTCCTCTCTTTTGTCCATTTATCTTGGAGAGCGAGTTGCTAATTTTGACTTATCATCTATTTGGATAAGGTTGTTACATATTGTAGAGATTGATTGGCCAAATCCTTAGGGATTTGGAAAGATTTTATTATCTCACCTTATCCTCTCAAGCGTTCCATCTCTTGTGGATGTATATCATTCCTCACTCCTTCTAGATGGTGTGCCCCCTCCCCCTGCCCCTCTCTCCCCCTCACATGGTCAAGATCTAGGGTTTTGGATTTAGGGATGCTACTTTTGACCATGTCAATAGCATATTCTAGAGGAGTTAGTTAGTCTCTCATCCTATATAAAAGACACTTCTCTCATTGTATTGGTTGTTATAACCTGTGGAGAATAATATTCCTCTTGTTATTTGCTTAGTTTTCTTTGTGTGAGAGTTTTGGGAGAGTATTGGAGAAGCTAGTTGAAGCTATTCATGCATGATTTCAACCATGAATATCTCCTTCATGTGTTAATTCTGCATAAATACTGGGGTAAACTCTTTGCTTTCCATTTAATTTTGCTAGTCTTACTAGATAGCATATAATCTATTCTTCATAATTGTTACTTGTAGTTTAGTTTTGGCAAAGTTGTATGCCACTGTCTATGATGTCCCTGGGCAGCCACATATCCAGATCACGTCTCTGCCACCTACATGCTACTTATTCTCTCACCAGGACATCAGATAAGATAAATTAGATCCCTCTTGGTGCTGTATAGATCCAGATTTAAGATGGATCTATGCCGGTATATGGAGAGGACGATACCTATGTGCATGAAACAGACTTCTTCCTTTGTTCTCGTGAATATGTCACGATGGGGATTATGTCAACACTTTGTTCTATCTTAGCATATAATATGGAGTAGCCCTTGTATATGAAAAGCAAAAAAACCATGTTATGGCTGACCTGAAACACACGGTATATTTTTTTGACTGTTTCCATACCCTTTGGTTCATGGGAACAGCACATACATTCATTGGTTTGGTGATGTCATCATGGGAATGAAACATTGCACATTTGTTGACTAGTTGTGGGATGGGACCAACCCATTTAACCGTGGCATGCAATTAATATTTTTATCATGAGGCAGTCATTTGCACATTTGGAGTGGGATCTGAGTTCATGGTTTCACAAGTTATGGGGCGACAAAGATAATAACGTGAGATGCGTGGAGCATCCTTCTATCGTCCTCATTGAGCCAACTTCTATCATGTGTCTTGGCTGTGGGTTAACTGTATAGAATTATCCGAGCTGGTCATTGACTTTGGTACATTGCCAAGTGGGCACATATGTTCATGCATTGAGAACATCGTGGAGTGGGGCCATCTCCTTTCATACAATTGCATGGTTTATCTCACATAACATGGAATATCACACTTGATGGCATGTACAATTTACTATAGAGATAACCATTTTTTTCCTTGTCACGAGATTTGGATATTTATGGAGGCGTCCCACTTATGGAGGGTTTTATTGCACGGTGGTATTTACATTGGAGGTCTTTTATACACATGCATTTAGAGGATATCACTGGATTGGTGTACTTGGTCATCCATTCTTGAAAGATATGCTTGGCTAACCACCTCACTATTTTATTATTGTTTGACTTGTCAGTTGGATAGGAGTTAGCATTATTTTATTGGTTTTCTTTGGAGGAAAAGTGGAAATAAACCACTCGATGCTATTATTGGTTAAGTTATTGAGTAAATAGTGGATTTGGAAAAACAAATAATACTTCTTTATTGTTGAAGAAGAGATAGAGCTCAAACCTATATAAGGGTTTGCTCTCTCCATTTGAAAGAGGGAATGGTTTGGAGAGAAACTAGTAATTTTGGATTGGTAATAACGGAGCATTTGTCATTTCCATTGGAATCTTGTTGCTAGAGTATTATTGCAGATGTCTTGACTCTTGAAGAAGATTTATATATGAATGGGGCAACCAAGACTTGGTAATGGTAACCTTGTTTTTGTTCGAAGTTGTTATTTGTGATTGATGATCCATTTAGTTCTTCCCATATATGCTTAAATGTATTGCCTTGGGATCTTTTTTTGATAGAAAGTGCTTTGAATACATATCTTTTATGGTGGCTTTCCCCTTCATATATCAAGTCTATGGTTTATTGCTTGATCTGATTCACCACTACTTAATTCTGTCATAATAAACAGTATAGCTTGTTGGTTGTAAGTCCTTGATTCGGTTACTAACCTCATGCTTTGCACAAAAAGAGTCATTCAATGCTCGCTTCCCTATGACTCCATATGCCCAATGAACTTAACATTGTTTTGATCCTCCCATCACCCATCCTTTCATAATCTATCTTTTACAACTATGTTTTTCCAAAGTAAACTTCTTTTCACCCTAAGCTTTCATGATATAGCGTTAGCAATCCTATTCCTAGGGAAACCCCCCTTGTGCCGAAGGAGAGCTAGCCTAAAGTGAGTCAGGGAGCTATTGTGGTGACATTGGGTAGCCCCTCATAGTTCCACCAAAGTCTTGTTTGTGCCTTAGGACTTTACACAAAAAGAGTTTGGGTGGTAACATTTATTATGTCAAGTACAAGAATGTCGAGTTACCTTCCTCATTGAGTCCAAGTACAATTATGCTTGATATGAAAACACATTTCCATGACTATCTCAAAAGTTTTCTAAATGGAAATGAAATTACTTACCTAAGGATTAGAAAGCAATGTTCTTTAATAGTAGATTCACTAAATAATAGTTATCAACGAGACAAATCAAAATAGTTAATTACTATATGATGCATTTTGAAGAAATTAAATGAAATTAAATAAAATTGATCTTTACATTCAATGAAATCTAACTAGAGACAACTATGAAACTTTGAATCAGAAAAGTAATGGCATTGCATCCTTCATGATACAAACATGATATTTGTAATTTGATGATTTGACTTGATATAATTATAAGATTTTTAAAAAGGACTAATTGATACAATTATATCACCCATGTTTGATAATAATTCTAAGAAATTACATCTGGAAAGCATAAAATATTAGCTTCCCATTAGCAATAAAGGTGACCCAATGCACACAAATATTTGGTAAAAAAGGGAAATATTACATTTAATATTGTAGAGTCATTGCCATACTACAAAATTTGTTGACTATAAAACAACTAAAAATTAAAAAGGTCCCAACAGTAAATTCTACCAAAAATTACAACCATATCTGAGCCAAAAAGTGTGTATGTGATTACAATGCAATCTTACCTCATAATTGCAAGACCCCCGGGCTTAAGAACTCTTCTCATCTCTAGAAAGACATCTAGTGGCTTGTTAACATAATCAACACTTACCTGCAAGACAATGAAGATACTTATAAAAAAGAGAATGTGGTCCAAAAATGATCAATGGTACTACACATGAAAAAGAAGAGCTAAAATATCATATTGGAGACAACCAAAGCATCTTTCACTTTTTCATCTTCTTTTTTCTCTTGCCTACATGAATACAATAATAAATCTGAATCAAACAACATGGAAGCAACCGTTGATGTAGTAGTAAATTTATTATAAAGATTGACATGAAGTTTACTAAAACTTTGATATAGAAGTCACCAAAAATAGACTTAAGATTAACATGGAGTTTACTAAAACTTTGACTTCATCAGAGCAAATTTGGGGTCTAAGATGGGCCTCCTAAGGAAAATAATAAAATAATAGTTAAAATAATAAAATAATATTTATGAATTTTGGAGGAAGAGAGAAAAAAACTACCTTTTTGTCTTCGTATTTTCAACATATCTCCCTATGGTTTTACTCAAATTTCGAGCGGGAGCACTCATTGGATGCGGAATTAAATTCCACATCCAACAAATACCCACACTGCAGACTTTTGATGGACCCCACCCCACGAAAAAACGAAAAATACATAAAAAAATGTGTTTGTTAATTATTTCAAATAACACTTTTTAATGTATTTCTCGTTTTTTGTGGGGTGGGGTCCATCAAAGTATGCAGTGTTGGTACTCGTTGGATGCGGAATTTAATTCCACATCTAACGAGTGCTCCCGCTCAAAATTTAAATAAAACCACAGGGAGATATGTTGAAAATACGAATTAAAAAAAAAGTTTTTGTTTTACAAATATTTCAAGTCAACCATTACAGTTGACTCTTTTTCTTGAAATTCTATTGATTCTTGAATTCCAACTCATCAATGGCTCTTTTTCTTATGAGGCCCATTTTAGACCCCAAATTTACTCTAATGAGTGGTCGCAACAATAGATTTAGCCAAGGAAAAGAAAGTCTAACAATATAAATCATATATACATTATAATATAGAGAAACACGAATAATATGAAGTGCTTGAAGTATGTGCTTACATTCCCAAGGCAAAGTCCAAGATATTTTGTATGGGTGGTTATCCATAATTGCCAAATCACATATCCAAAGAAGGCACGGTAGCTAGTTTCATATCTCATACAGCTACCAACTCTTTGTCATTTACATTAACAAATATAAAGTTTATTGTTACCTATAAGAGAGTGTTTAAAGAAAGAGTATAATTAAGGCTACATAAATGATGAGGCTTTACTACAGAATTCAAGAAAAGTAGCGACCTTACTCTAGTATATTTGAGTCACAAACATAAAGAGAGATTGAATGGAACTACCAACAAACCCTAAATCAGCATTGACCATAATCACAAGTGTAACTCCATAGCATGAAAGGGAATACAAGATGTGGGTGCTCATAGGTTAAAAGAATCAATCACTTATGAAAGAATGCAATGAAATGATGCTACAAACAAGACATGAGTTGTGTATCTATATACAACTCGTGAGGTGATGTATCTTCCCCTATTAGGGGGTTATGGGCCCACATAAATGCTTAGGCCGACCTTGTTCACCTAAAATAATGTTAACTAGGTTGCCTCTTTAGCCTTGACTTATTGATACAATAAAGAGGGTGCTTCTAGCCATAAATGGCCACATGTGAACATTATCATCATTCCAACACACCCTCTTTCCCATGGGAACATGAAGAAGGATGATAAAGTACAAAAGGGGTGGGCATACCCAACTCAATATAGACACAATCATAGTAAAATATAAAGGAAAGTGGGTATATAGATACAGCCGTAGTAAAATATACATGTTTTGACCATGCTACTTCACTTTGGAGCAATTGAAGATGACACTTAGAGCTTTTAGAGGACTATTGGGACCTATTCCATGCAAACATCCCATCATTTAGCATCTTGAGGTGTGTTACCAACTTATTTGTATCATAGTTGGATTATCTGAAGAGCCGCCATTGACAAACATAATAAATGTTTGTGTTCCAGTGTATCAGATGATCCATCCTTTGTGCCTAGCCAGTTTTGGCTAGTCAGTTTTTGTTTTCAGTCAACATGACCATGGCCCCACGAGGTTTGTAATAAAGTGTGCTAGTAGGATTTTGCGTGTCTCGGTTCCCCATGACTTGATTAAGCAACTAAGGTATTCCAGGGAATTTTTTCCCTTGTCGATTATACTTTGCCTGTAGCCGAGCTATAATCGATGAAGTTTTCTCCCGCTTCCTCCAAAGCTGGAATGCCCCGATTTTGAAAATTTTAGCCATGGGGGGTTTTTAGAGTCCAACTGATGTATATAAGCCTACTAGGCACTATTAGAATAGGTTTTGGTCATGTCCTAGGTCCCTAGGACCCTCAGAAAAAATTTCGAAAAAATTTTACCGGGTCCTCTGGTTTTGGGTTTTTAATTATTTTTAAATTTTAAATAAATTTCTCTATAGTTTAAATGGAGAAATTTCAATTTGTAATATGTCAGTCATCCAGGATCCGAATTCAATGATTGAAGGCTCCAACCTTAAGCCAAAAATCATTCATGATCCTCGGACCAGTTTATCCTAAGTTTCAGATGTCAGTTCGACCTCATAATTAATAATTTCTCAAAAAACCCAGTTACTGAGAAATTATTAAAAATTATTATTTTGGAGATAATCCAAATCTCTCTAAAATAATCCAAATTGATTAAAATAAAAGGCTAATTGACATGGCACTGGGCATTGAAGATGATTCCAATCAACTCCACTAAGCTTTAGTCAACTCTCCAATCAGCACAAGAGATCTCCATCAAGTGAATTCGCCCTCCTTCCTCAAAACTGCGAATTGGTGTTGTGTCAAGTGTTAAATGGGTTGGTTGGATGGCATTAAAGCCTATGGTAGGCGCCTTCCTATTATTGTGCAATCATGTGGGCTTGGCCCTCAACACAACTCATTACACATCCCTACATTCACTCAAGCATTAACACATGAAGGATTCACGCCATCTCCATTGAGGCTCACGCATATCTCTATTGGAACTCGAGTTAACACTTGTCCTTCATCTATTTGTTGGGTGATACTTCCAATGGAGTGATGGGGGGCGCCTTGCCTAGGTGGAGGCCACCTCCCCATCCCACTTTACTTCAAACTCGAGTTATGTGGAAGGTTAAGCACTCCAAGCTTGTTGACATGGATTTTGATTGGATGTGATTGGAATTTGATGGGGTTTTTGGCTCTCCTTGTGCCAAATTCGAATTAGGGTAGACCGATGCTTGTGTTTTGTTATAAAAAGAGAGGTATTCCTCCTCTCTTCTCATGGATATTTTGAGCATGAACACTCTGCCAAATTCTTGTTGTAAGATTTGTTTAAAGTATTGAATAAAGTTGAGACTTTGGAGGTCTATGTTGGAGTATTTGGGGTGTTCTTCACACTATTGGTGATATCTCTTTCACTTTGTCTTTGTTTATGCAAATTCTATATTCAATCTATGTTCTAGCTTTGCTTAGAAGTATTTTGTTCATTATTTGTGTATGCCATAACAAGGTTTTTGCAGGGGTTTCCCAAGGTGGAGAAAGGCTTAGAGATTAAGTCATTCTTTGCTTAGCAGTGGTTTTCGGCACCTAATCAACATCTTTTGCAGGTCTTCAAAGCTTCTCCTCATTTCAAGAGAAGGAACATAGTAGAAGAGACTTGCCTCTTCCTCCATCAAGCAACAATTTTTTTTTAAACTTGGTTACTGTTATCACCTAAACTGTAGTTACCCCTATGGATATATCCAATCATGGATGGCAATAGGGAAGGGCAACTCAAAAGGTGCAACCACGATCACCTCGACCTCCAATATATATGGTTGTCACGCCAGTCGAGGCAACCTTCACTTTATGTTATCTAGCCCAGACAACAAAGGGGGAGACCCAATCTACTCTCGACAGGAGAGATCAAAACCAAGACACCAAATCAGGGTATTTCTAAGTGAAGTTAGGTGTATGGTTTATCCTAAACCTTAGGATGAAGTCACAAGCCAAGTGAGGGGTTCAATGAGTATAGCTTTGGTGTATAGTTGATGTGAGAGTGACTTGTAATGTTTGAAATGAGACCTAGGGTTAGAGTACTAGTTCAATGTTGGAAAATCCACTGCCTTGGGAACTGTATCCAATGCAGGGTAGTTTAGGGGTTGTATTGGGGCTAACTAGTACAAATGACAAGTTTGACTGTGATATATGATGGCTTCAAGGGTTTGGTTCACCATGCAAAGGTCAAACCACAAGTTAATCCAACCATCTAGGAAAGTCGAATTGACTTGGAGAAAAACCAGTGCCTTGGGAATTGGGATGATGGAGTCAAAGTAGGGTTGACTTGTGGTTAATGACTCCTATGGCATGAGACAAGTGGGCAATTAAGGTCTTGATGGATGAATAGGTCTAGATCTAGGTTTGACTAAAGTGGACAACAATCCCTTAAAATAAGGAATGCTATCCCCAAGGCAAGATTTGACAAGACGACACACTAGACCTAGGTTTTGAATTATTCCGGTTCCAAATCTCCAAAAATCTCAAGTACCCATGTCCTAGAAGTGAGTCAACTCACTTCTCCAAGGTGGTGCGACTTTACCCAAGGAGGCTAAAAATGTGGGTTAGGTGGGTCAAAACAAGTTCGATGGCATCCAAACTTTAGATCTGGGTAGGTTAGTCAAGTAGGAGTGTGGATCTATAATTTTACGGCAATCCGACGGTTAGATCTTACTAGATCTGAGTTTGAATGTACCAAGTGGTCCAAAAATGGGGATTAAATCCCTTAAAATGTGGAATAGGGTCCACAAGGTGAAAATCAAGAAAGTGACAATCTGGGGGTAGGTTATTTGATGTGTAGGGTAAGGATCAAGCGGGATCTCAACTACCCACCACCTAGATCTAGGTCAACTCACTACCACCAAGAAGTGCGCCTTGCTTTGGGAGAGCTAAGTTGGCTTGGGAAGGGGGTCAAACGGAAGCCAATCCTCACCAAACTATAGATCCGGGATGCCGTGGATGCTATAGAGGTGGGTTTTCAATATTATGCCCAACAACCCACTAGATCTAAGTAGATCTGAAAAAATGTAAAAATTGGGGTTTTGATTAATTAGGGTTTTAACTATTTTAGACAAGTGGATAGATCATGGAGATAGAACTTACCTTGAGATCATACCTGAGTAATGTGAATGAGATGCCTTGATGTTGAGGAAGATTCCCGCAGAGATCAAATGAGAGATTGTTGATTTTGCTTGCCAAATTGATGCTCTAGCCCACAAGTGCGCCCTCCTCAAGGAAAATCGATTTCAATCAGAGAGGTCAAGTATGGAGGAAATACAAGTAAAATGCAATGATAACATAGAATAGAAGGTCCTCGGACAGTAATACTCCCTGTTACCAACGAAGAGATCCAAAGAAGAAGTAGGGAGAGTCTTCCTCTACCAATACTTCCTCCTCAAAGCAAATCGGCCTCCACCTGTAGATGCAAAAACGTGGTACAAAAGATATGGCAAACAAGATCTCCAATAACTCAGTGCAAAGGAAGAACCAATGAACGACACCAAAAACATTCACCACAATACTGGAGATAGATGCAATAATAAATTTCTATTCCAATAATCCAAAGCCACCAGCCCCTTTATAATGAGAGGCTCTCTCCTTTAAATAGGAAGGAGAGGCACCAAAACCCTAACCACTTTTTGAATGAGTGGCTAAGATTAAAAGATACAAATGTCTAATCAATGGTTGAGATGAGCTCAACAATAAAATACATGGATCACTAATAAAATATTATGTGAGTGGACAAAATCGCCCTAGAAGAGGGGAATCCCACCAAATCATGATGACAAAATATAATAAGGGGCTTATGGTGGGTCCAAGGGGTAATTTTATCCCTCCTTGGTCAATCCCCATAGCACAATAATCATAAAATAATCCTCAATGTACCAAATCGTGCCTCCATGGTCAAATCGTAGGCCTCAAAAAGACCTCAGAAATCCTCAAAAAGTGCCATAAGTGATGGATGCGGGCCCCGATGAAGCTGAAACTGCTGGAGAAGGTGTGGAGGACCCCGATCTATCATCACTGATCATCCCATGCCATAACATTGCCTCAGTAGCCCACATCGATTTCCTCAATAGCCATTTCTACCAATCCTGAAATGCCTCGGGAAGCGTGAAACTGCCCCAAACTGCCTCCTGGAGTGCCTACGCTGTCAAGGTGAGGGCACCAGTGTGTCCGAGAGGGGGGTAATATGGTAAAAACAAGTGGCTGGACCACCCCCTCCATCATCAATGCCCTAGGTCAACCGGATAAAAATCACATCTGCTCTGACAGGGCCTCCGACAGACCAAAACTGCACTGGGATAGCCTACTGAGGCTCAATCATCACTGTAAGTGCCCAGAACTGAAAACAAACTGTCTCATTGGACTCAGAAGGTCCAAATCCATCCAAAATGTGTACTCATACACCAGATGAGTCTCTGCATGATCAAAATATATATCCAATATACCGGAACAGGGCCAATAATAATAATCTGTAAATGATCAAATAATGCTGTAAACCAAGAATCATCATCATAACCCTGTAGCTGCTGCATAGAATCATCATGTATGTATACATAGACCATATATCATCTATCCAAGTCATCATAAGGTCCAACCATCTCATGTCCTCTGGTTGACGATGGTCAGACTAGGCCTAACCAAGTCAACATGACCCAATATAACTCAGACCATCATCATAAGCTGCTGCAAAGTGTCCAAGGTTAATGCATGCTCTACAATTTATTCAAATAACAATTATAACACAAAGTAATCATTACTGGCGATCTAAATCCAAATATATAATGTCATTAATTATTAATATTACTCAGATCAGACTTTCAAGATCATACTCACTTCATAGCTGTGATCAATTTGCTAGTGAAGGGTGAAGGTTAAAATGACTGGTTAGGCTAAGGGATGACTTGACTGACTTAACTTTGTGACACTTTGGCAAGGGAAAGGGAATACACACCATAGTATATACTGAATGAGCAACAACACAGGGAATGGCGGTGTCTCACAAATGGATGAGTTGTTCAAAGAGGGTTTATTCACCTTTAACAGATGCGCACAATCCATAATACAAATAAGGCCAGCAATTGTTTAGATATAGCATTTAAGTTCCATTGCTTTTTGGGCCTGAAGTTTCCATAGCCTTGATCTATGTGTGTTTATAAACACATTGCATAGATTTACATTTATTTTAGGCTTTCTGCTGCAGGTGTGTTTTTAAGGCACTTGTTTACCTGAGCACTTCTAGGTGTGTCATGGACAACTTGTTTACCTAGGTATTTATTTTTCCAAAAGATATAACATTTTATTTTCATGGCCATTTTCATTTGGCATGCCTTTCATTCATGTGTGTTTAGAAACACATTGCATGAATGGGCTTTTCATACAAGATATAGCATTTCATTTTTTCCAGACTTTGTATTCATGGCAGCACTAAAAGTTTCAGGTTTAGCCAACACAACTTTAGTGACTAGGGGGAATTCACAAGGAATTCCAACTCACCATTGGTAAGTTTTGTCACCAACTCAGAGCCGAGACACTATAAACAGGGAAGCTCATCCAATACAGAGGCTACAGTGGGGAAAAGATCCTCCATGTCACTAGTCAAGTAGTAAGTCAGGGTGATAAACTAAAAAGGTAGGCCATGGATGGATGAAGACAATGAATAATGGAGCCGACACTAGCAAGCCAAGGTATGGTTGAATGATCACCTCTATTCTCCCTAAGGAGGGTAAAACCAATGAGTATGAATAGTGAACTTCTAAGTCTGAGTAGGGACAATATAATATATATAATAAGATCAACCAGGTCCATATATCTATATGATCGCTAGATCATGACACTAAGTGCTAAGACATGCTATAAGAATAAATATAAAAGCGATATAACCATGACACAATGATATACCTGTTGAGTCATATACTTGAATGCTCATCAACCTGTACCATCATTTGTCCTCTGAAACTGCTGCTGTGGATCTGGGCACTACTGACTACTCTATACCAATGGTATAATGGCTACATCGATCATCTCTCTGAGTGTCCTGAGACTCAGTCATGGCATGGGGAATATACACTGCTGTCGACAATCTGATAGTGATCCAATATAGATGCTCATCTCAGCATCTCAAATGTAAGGGAACTAGCTGAATAGTGTACTGGAATCAGAAAAATAATGTATGGTAGCCCGACTACTATAAATGTGATAACGGTTACCTTGGTTCTAAAGGCTCTTCTCTTCAAGCCTCCTCGTTTTCTCATTGATCCCCTTCTTTCTCATTGGTTTTGCTAGCCTTTATCCTCAAGCTCTCATTTTTGCTTCATCCTCCCATTCGTTTTTTGCTCTCTAAAGCCTTCATCCATTCGTTTTTCTTCCCTAGATCTTTGCCCTAGCTCTTTCCTCTCATCTCTTTTCCCTCTTTTCTCTAGCTCTCGTCCTCTCTCATTTCCTCCTTCCTTTCGCCTTCTTTCTCCTCCCATTCGTCTTCTTTCTCCTCTCTTCTTTTCCTACCTCCTCTCGTCCACCTTCTTTCAAGCCCTAAAACACAACACAAAAAAGTGGAACAAAGTAAAGTTTTGTTAATGGTTAAAGTCTCTTAATAGTTAGATTCATTTTTGTATCTTGTTAGTAGTTAGATCCCATTTCATTTATTTTTTGCATTGCTTAGATCTATCTCTTTTATTTAAGTTAGTTGTTTCCTTGCACTTGTTATATCTTAGTGAGTACTTGAATCTAGTTTTATTTACTTCCTTTTCAATAGTTAGATCTCAATTTTCAACTCTAAGTTTTGCATTGTTTGTTAAATTTATGGTTCGATTTCTTAGTTTATATCTATCATTTAAAAGTGAAAATCGCACAAATAAATATTTTGTGTTTTAGACCTCTTTCCCATCATTTTAAGCATTTGTTTGTTTGCTGGTCCGTTTTCACATTTTCATAAATTCAAAGTTAAATCTCATACATTTAGTACTTAAGGTTTCATCTTTAGTTTCTAGACTTAAATAGTTTTTACTTTTGTTTGATTTTCTCAAGAAAAACTAATGCTAAAGGGTGCCTTGTTGAGTTGATTTAAGCTTGTGTAGGTACTTTGAAGGAGAAGAAGGACTTGATAAAACAAGATTCAAAGAAGATCAAGACTATAACCAAAAAGAGAAGACTTGAACCGAGAAGGCAATTTTACACACACTCTCCTTTGTAAAAGCCTTAAGGGCTTCTAAGTTTGATTTTCCGTAGTTGTTTTATTTCCTTCAAAAGACCTTTCAAGGATTTTTCCTAAGGCACTTGTAATCAATTAATAAAAAGGCAAGGTGGGATAAGGCCTCCCACACTTTGGTTCTTTCTTCCCCATCTGGGGAAGAGTGTTTTGATGCATTGTTAGTTTTAGTTTTGCTTCAATTTCATAGATTAAATTTCATTTTTGTACTTAGATTAGTTCTCTTCCAAGTCTTGACTTGAGATAGTATCCTTGGGATGAAATCCCAAGGGCAAGGCCACATAGTTTTGTGGTTGCTTCTCTTTCTCCGTTAGCATCCCAAGGGCAAGGCCACATAGTTTTGTGGTTACTTCTCTTTCTCCGTTAGCATCCTTGCGGACATCCAGCTAGCTGGAAGGTTTTCGGGACTAGCGTTTCTAGTGGTCACCTTGTTCGGAGGTTGATCCCACCTGTTTATTTCTTTTAGATTAGTTTAAGTCTTGGCCGAATAGTTTGATTTCATTTTGTTGTAGAATGCTAGTTGTTCATTTTTGCAAGTGATATCTTTGTCTTTTATTTTCCCATCTTATTGAGCTATCACATGCGTTCATGCTTACAATTTGCTTCTATTTTAACAATGAACAAAGCCTCTTGAACTTGAAATAAACCAGGTCAAGAGTACTCTCTATCGAAGAGCATACTGGATTCTGCATTCCCCTTGCATTAGGCATTTCAATCAAACAAGTCTCTTGAACTTTGGTCTTAAGACTAAGTCAAGAGCACTCTCTGTCGGAGAGTTGAACTGTGTGCTTTAATAATAATAAAAATTTCAACTCACACCCCCATTAATTAATTTATCTTGGCTGTTAACCAACACCCGTATGCTCTGCCAATCTGAAAAGGTTGGGCTAGTACTCAAAAAGGTGTTGGATTTTGTTAATCTCATAAGTGAAAATCTAATAAAACTTTACCCCAACCAACGTGCCAACGTTGATCTTTTCGAGAAATATTTTTAAGTAGGAGGCAAAGATTCCTAAACCTGGTGGTGCCGGAGTACCATTGTCAGGTTCGGGGTGGTTAGGTCATTGGACACTTACCTTTTGCAATCTGGATGGTTCCGACCTATCATCAGAGCGGAAGCCACTGAAAGTATCACTTTCCGAACTTTTGCTTATCCCTTTGTTCTTAGCCTAATAATCAAGACCACTAAAACCTTTTAATTTACCAAGATAATTTGCACAGCGTTCTCACAAACAGTTACTAAAACTATATATTCAGCATCCCCCAGCACTACATTCAATCATTTTTTACTCCTTGGTCCAATGGATAAGGCACTGGTCTTTTAAACTATTTATCTATCTGTAGATGCTTTCATTTTACAAGTCTTTTTATACTGTCAAGCTTACATCTTGTTTGCAACGTGGATTGCGTTTTATGTTGTGTTTACTATAAAGTTGTGGATCTTTCATTTTTCAAAACTCCTAAACAACACCCATCCACATCATCTCACATAAAAAACATTAAAACACATTGAGCCATAGTAAACTCTTTGTAGGGACTACCCCCCTTGGCTTCGTTAGGAGTTAGCCTAAACGGAGGAGCTAGGATTTAGGTGACAGTACCTAGCTCATTGCTTGCCCCCAAGGCCACACTTCTCTCACTTGTAGTGAAGAGACAGCTTTCGAAAGATTTCTGCTGTTGGTGTGCATCTCGACAGACAACAAGGTGGATAATTGGCCATTTTTGGGAGAGCGTTCTAGAATTTGACCATGGTTTGGACCCCTCCCACCAATTGGCACGTAATTTGAGGCTAGCGCCCCATTGGTTGAGGATATTTGTTGCATGTTGGACCACATTTGATGCTAGACGTCTCACTTTGACACTTTTTGACCACACATGTAAGTGGTTAGAAGATGCCCTTGGTTTGGGGGCATGATTTGATGGTTTTGGACCTTCTTGGTTGAAACACCCTAGGTTTGGGGCCTTGGAAGTTATCATTTGTACCTTTTCTCATGGATTGACCTCATCTCTTGAGCTTATGATGTACCATTCTCACTCATTTTGACCATATCTTGTGGATCAACCTCCCTCTTTGAGTAGCTAGTTAGGGAGCTGAGCATATTTTATACTTTTTGACTCTATCTTGGAGAGTCCCAAGGATAGATCTAGGGTATTAGCACTTTTACTATTATTCTATTGTAGAAGAGGTTGAGTCCTTCTCATATTAAAGGAACTCACTTCTCATTGTCATTTGCTGTTGAGTATTGGAGAGAAATAATATCATATTTTTGCATCAACGTTCTTTGTCTATTGGGGTTTCTTCTTTATGTGTAGCACTACTTGATGGATCAAACGTTGAGGTAACTTATTATGTTTTTTCAATTGTAAAATTTATATTCCTGGTTCACTTCGAGGGGCAATCTTGCTCAAGAAGAATTTAACATTTTGTATGTTGGTTTTGTTTCTTGTCTTATGGTTTGACGATCTTAGGATGAGTTGCAAATCAAGTAGCATAAGCTAGGGTACAAGCTAGGATATAGGTTGGAGGAGTGAGTCATAGATGCCACCCCTTCTTGGTGGGGGGGGGAATTAGTATGAGATTTCAATAGAGCTTGGGGTGGGAGTTTTTCTTGTTTTTTGTTGTTGAGATTCCAACCAAGCACATACACTTCAAGGCTCAAGAAGAATCGATCCCAAGTTCCCATTGGCCCATGCTCCTTAGAAAATCTTTGAGTCACTGTCGTAGTCCACCATGGTCGCCTCTTTGTGGTTGGACTTGTCAGGAGGGCCCATGAGATTGTGTGAAGACCTGTCAAGGTCAAAGTCGTTGCATCGAGTCCATCGAGCTTATTACGATGGTATCGGCACCAACGTACTTGTAGAGGTGCCCCAGGGAGAGGGTGTCTTTTTTTTTTACCAGGAAGGGTGTTTAGCTAGCTTCTTCTAAGGTATGGGTATGGCCAGACCCTCTGGTTTCTCCTTTGGAAGTATTATGGCTTAGTGGCATCGTTCACTGCCTCATGAAAGGGTTTGAAACCCTGAGGTTGGTGTCTAGGGCTTCCAGGGATGGATCACTGGGTGACATGACCTCGTCCTTGTTTTATCACTCCAGCGACAGTTTCTTCGGCATTGACACACATGCTTATTCTTCAGAGCATCTCCAACATTTTCCTGGCCTCTCCATCTCACTAGCGCCCTCTCTCTGGGCCCCTCTATAGAGGATGACGTCATCCTTCTTGGCAGACTGTATGCTCGCTAAAGGTGGGGGGCGTTGAGGGTTTTCATCTCTGTTGGGATTAGTTGGGGCATGACGACCCCCCCCCCCCTCCACAGTCTGGCCTTCAGTTCAGTCCGATATGGCCTTGTTCAGCCATTTTGCTCATGTTTGGGTCAAATCTGGGGAAAACACCCCAATTTACCCACTCTTATCATTATTTTATATTATTTTTGTTTTAATTTTAAGTTGACATTTCTAATTTCAAATTGACATTTTAAAAAGGCATGTCGGCCTGGATTTTAATTATTTTTGTATAAGTGAGTGTGAAAAGTATAAATAACTTTTCCTCACTTCATTTTTACACATCAACTTTATGGGATTACACTTTTATTTCTGATTTTTTCCCTAACTAGGGCTCTTTGAGTGATCTGCACCTCTTGGAAATGATATTGCTTGCTAATTTGGGAACAAATCTTTGAAGTTCTTGCTATTGTTTCTTTGCTAAAGTGATGCTAAGAGTTGTTTGCTTAACACATGCACAAGAAGATATCTAAGTCTTTCTCTTGATGTTTTTTTGTTAAATGTTGGATGTATGCTTGTTTAAAGGTTGAATGGTAGCCATTGGAGTTGCATTTTGCCCTAGAATAAGTCATTTTTTAACCTTTAGTTACCCTAGCATTGTAAAGTTGAGTTTTAGGTCTACAAAATTTGTCTTAGCTAGGGCATCATCAAGTTTACAATGCTAAGGTAACTACAGGCACTTACCATATACAGAGATGGTAAGTGCTCCATATCCTCAAGTTTCGGTTTCTTATGATATGTTGGCTCTCTTGGAAGAAAATTATAGGTATACGGAAAACGATGATTATTGGAAGTTCCTTGGTCCACTGATGTACGATTCTTCAAGGCCTTGTAGCATTATAATAGACCGTCTCCCGAGCATATATATGGGTGAAGAAGCTTGCTTTACCTCCTATGAAGAATTGATCAACCCTTTTGCTTTGCTCGGCGATGCAGTGATGCAAGATGTGGTGCTTGTTGACAATGCCCATATGCAAAGTTTCTCCATTATCTTTTAGTTCATGGTATGCCCTAATCAACTACATTCTACGAGAAGCGTTCATCCCTTTCTGTCCAGTATCGGTAAGTGGTCAACAATGTTTTTCAATAGAGGCAATATAGGTATGTGGACGGGTATGATTTTATTTTCACATTGTCATGATTTATATTGTTTATCTTTTCGTTTGAAATGTGAAGGCTTGAATTATGTAGTTGGCAATTTAAAAGTGACAAAGATCATTAGGAGTACTAACACGATAATTATAAAGAAAAACAATATGCATGTATTTCCAAAAGATTGTCCAAACCAGTTGCAGTTGATATGTGAATATTTGCAAGGTCCACCTCCACCAATGCTCTCTCAAATTGACGATCAAGCAAAATGTTTTTTCAGTGCCAGTCTATGATGAAGATGGTCCATACGTAAGTCCAATGGAAGCTTGGATAAATGGAGCTTGTAAAAGTGACTCTTCTCCATGGCAGCAGTATTACAGCTCCCAGATCCCCGTAGCCATCCAAACCTCACCTAATATCATGATGGAGATCTTGGTATGTATTTGCTTCGTGATCGATCATGTTTTATCATGGGTTATATCTAAAGACAACGGTAAAGCAACAAGTATGAATGGCTTACTCAAATGGTTACACTGGTGGTATGATTTTACCTAGTCCTTTTTGTTTCTTATGTTTAGCATAGGTAGGATTAGTTAGGCATATACTGTTATCCATGCATTGCATTTGACGTTCTTCATATTGGCATAGATTAGTCACTTGTTCATGCTTTTATTTAGTCTTATTTGATGAGCAAGGCAGAATGGAAGTGTCTGCCTCTGGGTATTTTGATATCCTTGGCTATTTGATATGTGTGTAGGTCTACAGGTACCCAGATGATTCTTGGATTCTTCAGCACCCTCAGGGGGTGTACTAATCCCGCAGTTGGAGCCAGTGTTACAATGGTACTAGCACTAGCATACCTGCAAAGGTGCCCCAGGGAGAGGGTGTCTTTTTTTTTTACCAGGAGGGGTGTTTAGCCAGCTTCTTCTAAGGTAGGGGTATGGCCAGACCCTCTGGTTTCTCCTTTGGAAGTACTATGGCTTAGTGGCATCGCTGACTGCCTCATGAAAGGTTTGGAACCTTGAGGTTGGTGTTCGGGGCTTCCAGGGATGGATTACTAAGTCACATGACCCTGACCTTGTTTTATCACTCCAGCGGCAGTTTCTTCAGCATTGACACGCATGCTTATCCTTCAGAGCATCTTTAGCATCCTCCTGGCCTCTCCAGCTCACTAACATCCTCTCTCTGGGACCCTCTGTAGAGGATGACGTCATCCTTCTTGGCAGACTGTATGCTTGCTAAAGGTGGGGGGCATTGAGGGTTTTCATCTCTGTTGGGGTTTGTTGGGGCATGACGACCCCCCCCTACGCAGTCTAACCTTCAGTTCAGTCCGATATGGCCTTGCTTGGCCATTTTGCTCATGTTTGGGTCAAATCTAGGGAAAACACCCCAATTTATCTAAGTTGCACTGAAACGGATACAGATATGGATACGGGGGGAGACACGGATACGACAAATTTTCAAAAAATCTAGATACGATACGGCAGGGAAACGGCGTATATATATATATATTTAAAATCTAACTAAAAATAAAATTTAAAATGTTTAACATTTATGAAACATATTACATAATCATCATCATCATCAACATAACTCAAAAAAACAAATTACAAAACGAATTAAATGGCAACCTACTATCATATTATGATATTCATACTTCATTGTTCAAAAGTTCAAAACATAATTATAAATTACATTTACATATCATCAAAAATGTCCTCGTCCATATGATGAAGATCAACATCAACACTAGCACTTTCCCCGCCTCTAGAAGTAGAAGCGGGAGCATTGCTACCATGTCCTCGTCCATATGACGAAGATCAACATCAACACTAGCACTTTCCTCGCCTCTAGAAGTAGAAGCGGGAGCATTGCTACCATGTCCACTTGATGGTGCCCCCTCATCAAATGGATTCATATGAGCCATGGCATTCAATGTCATATCCAAGTCAGGTAACTCTGGTTCTAGATCCCATAGTTTGGTGGGCCCTGATTTGTATTCATCCTTCTTATGTGACAAAAGGTGAAGGTTGGAATGGACATAAACAAGTTCCTCAACCTTCTAGGATCCCAATCTATTTCGCTTCACCGAATGGATGAAGCCATATGTGCTCCAGTTCCTCTCTGCTGATGAGGAACTAGCAACTTGTGACAAGATCTTGATGGCCAATTTTTGGATATTTGGAATTTCCCCACCATGGAAGTTCCACCAATTAATTGGACTTAGTCTAGTCTTGTCCCGCATAATCTCAATATCTGCATCCAAATTTAAAACTTCAAACCCTTAGATCTTAAACAAATATGAAATGAATAAGAAACCAATATGAAATAACAATGAACTTGATTCTTAAGATGATAAAGAATCATTACCTACACCCAAACCCTCAGATCCCACAAAATGTGAAAACTCTTCACAAATCTGATAGGCAATATCAGGGTCTACAAATAGCTTTCGAAAAGCTTTCTTAAACCCTTGGGAGACTTCTGGATCCTTGTTTGGTGCAGTTCTTTCAGGATCATTTAGTAACTCTGTAGAATAATATTTAGGATTCACTGCATAGGCCAAAAGGTGCAATGAAGTGGTCATCTTGTTCCACCTTTTGGTCAATATGTCTTTTACTTCTCTGTAAAAGACTTCATCTGGGTCATGCTCCTTGGCCTTGATGACCACTCGTATCTTCTCTATCATGGAGTCAATGCCCTCATACACCTCTCCCAAACTAGGCCTATCTGTGTCAAACATGCGTAGCAAATCCACAATTGGCTTAGTAAATGCCAAGAGATACTCCACCTTATCCCACCATTCATCATCAACAACCAACCTCTTCACTGCTTGTGCTCTTTCAGTTTGGGATTGCCTCCATTGATTCCAAAGAGAACTGCATACCATTGACTACAAGGCTTCTTTCACCTCCATAGCCTCGTCAACACTATGATGTGAGAGGCAAAACGAGTGTTTGCAACCTGCAAGTGACAAGATTTCAATAAATTAAAATTTAGAGTCCTAAGCTCCTAACATTTATGAAACAAACTTTACAAGTTTAACTTTAATCTTTAAATTTTTGGTACCTTGAGAAGCTCCAACTTGGCAAATTCCCTGTAAATTCCTTGGGACATGTGGTGGTTTGTGATGAAGGCTTGTATTTCCTTTGCCTCTTCGAAAATAATTCGCATCCACTCAATTTGAGTCCCCATCTTACTCAACATCAGGTTCAATGAATGAATAGCACAAGGGGTCCAAAAGATGTGTTGATATTTGCCTTCAACAATTAGACCCGCTGCTCTACACACTATTGCATTGTCCGTTATGACTTGGACAACGTGGACTTGGACAACATTTTCTGCCCCCACAGATTCAATTGCTTCAATCAAGATGTCAGCAATGAACTAAGCATCTTTTTGTTGCCCCTCACAATCGATTGCCTTCAAAAACATTGCCCCTTTAGGGCTTTGAGCAATCACATTGATCAAAGGCCTATTCCTTTGATCTTTCCATCCATCAGAAATGATGGACACCCCTGATATGCGCCATGAATTACGAATGGGGTTCAATGAACCCTCCAAACATAACTTCTCACCTGTCTACAGTGTAGTGCGGATCTTCTCATATCCAGGGCCAACATATCCTGTTGGGGCTTTATTAACATCTTTAATCATTTCTGCCCAATAAGGAGATTGCACAAGGTTAAAAGAAAGGCCATTTGCATAATTGCACCGGCCTATAGATTCATCCGCTATGCCTCGAGCATTATTATTAAAACTCTTTTCAAGCGGTCCCAAATTAGACCGCTTTGAGTTTGAACTTGAAGGACTACCAAGTTCATGAGAGGGAAATGGAGTCCTTGATGAATGTGCCCCCATTCTTGTTGGTTGTTTGAACTGAAAGGCAGCATTCGTTTGCTTTAGCATCCACCTCATCATGTTCTTTCTTATACTTTGCTATTTTTTCTTTGCTCAAACCCTTTCCATCTTTTCCATCCGATCTAGATGGACCGGTGCATACTCGAATTCCAGTGTTCTTTATCCTGAGCAAATGTGCTTTCACCCTGGTGTAGGATGCCTTGAATTCCTTTTGGCATTCACTGCAAATCCATATTAATGACCCCCCTCCTTGGATCTTCCCCACAACAGTCACATATTTCCAAAGAGGAGACTTTGGATCAATTTTCTTTGCAGGGGCAGATTGAATTTTCTGCTCCTCAACATTCATGGATGATGATTCCATGATATGATGATGCAGATGAATAGTAGGTTGAAGCTAAGTTGTATAACACCTGCAGAAAAATGACCAGATTTGAAACAAGAATCAAATCTGCCCCTTTACTTTTAAGCCTTAAACAGTAAACTAAATCAGAGACAGAACCATGATAATTTCAAGAGTATAACCAACAGAGACATAATGCTTTTAATATTTTATCTCTATTAAGGGTTTATCATTTATCTTTGAAAACAGAAGGAAGGATGGTCAAACAGGCTGGTAGAATCTAAGTCTTAAGATTGACACTGACAGGCATCTCTTTTTCAAGATTGACACTGACTGGCATCTCTTTTTGAGTTTTTCAAATTTCATGGAAAGGAAATGCCATGCAAGTTTGCAACTTTCAATCAGTTGGGTGAATAAATTACAGCCACAGGTTACGGATCAGAACTGGCAGTTTAGAGTTCAACCAAGATTGGCATTTTCAGGGAAGATGTAGAGTTTCCAACTTTCTTGAAATTGGATTCAAGGTAGATATGCTGGTTATCCTAGGGAGGAGTAAACTATATATCAAAATTATGAGGCATATGAATAGAATTACATTGAAGAAGTTTGTAGAGAAAAGGTGGTGGCACTTGGCAGAGAGTATATTGTATAGTTGACAAGAAACCTGAGCTTTTGGATTTCCTGTTTAGTCTAGCACTTGAAATGGGCCATTCAGAAAAAGAAGTTGGGTTATGTGGAGATCGTTGTAAGGATTTTTGTGATTCTTGTTAAAATATTAACCAGGAAAATGATTGGAGAGAAATGCATGCATGCATGCAAAAGTGAGTTTTGCATGCAGCCATTTTAGGTTTTTGGTAAACCTAACTTGATGATGAGATGTTATAAGGAAGACAAAAGGTGACTGTCTTCATCAGAGTGATCATTGATCTGAGATAGATCAAGAGAGAGGAGGACGACTTCACATGTGAAGGAGGGCGCATTCTTCAAGGAGGGAGAAGCTCGTACTGCATCCGGTAGAGCAGTTGAGTGTCTGTAACTTGCAGAGTATCTTCGTCTCAGAGATTGAGGAAGATCAATGACGATCAGAGCTCAGATCTGCTGAGATCTGATTCAGTACGAATCTTTCACTGCTGGAGGAAGGGCGCACTTGTGCATGCAGAAGGAGGACGTTTTCAGTCACCAGGCAGTCTTTAGAGTGAGCAGAGCAGATCTGAGGATAGAGACAGATAGATCAGGCAGAGGCAGATACAGGGACATTCAGATCCAATTTTCCATTTTAGGGCTTATCTCTTCCGTGCATGCATCAGCTGGATGCATGCAAATCTTGAGTTGGCCAGAAAATATTACTGAGGTAACCCTGTATTGTACTTGTCTCTTTTCCTATATGCTCTGGGCTCGAGAACGAAGATAGCCCCATAGTTTGTTGGTTTCTCCCGAAAGGGTTCCAGGGTACATTTGGTGTTTATGTATGATTGCATTTATATTGTTCAATTGGTAAATGCAGATCTAGTTGTTTGAGTTCATGTTAATGTTGTATTGATATCGAGACTCATCCCACTTGAGATCTCAGGGCGATCCAGAGGGAGTAGTGATCTCTGGATCAAATATTTACATGGTATCAGAGCCCTGGTAAGGGTCAGGGAGTGCTTTCATACACAGATCTACAACTGCTGCATAAGATCTACATCATGGGGGAAGAGCAAATTGTTTGCACCTCTTGCTCCGCTACGGATATTGATGAGTGTACTATAGATGGGATTGACAGGGAGATGGCTCTTAACTCCTGTCAATCATTGATGGCCTCCACTTCTAGTATATGGTACATAGACTGTGGAGCTTCGAGTCATATGACAGGTGTTCACGGATATTTTTCTGACCTAGCAGAGGATGGGATAGATCTTGAGATTGTCCTGGGAGACAACTCCACGGTCAAGGCTATAGGACGAGGAACTGTGTCCTTCTAGAAAGACTCTGGAGAACAGATGAGAGTTCGTGATGTCCTATATGTTCCAGGTCTTAAGAAAAACTTGATCTCCGTTTCCACCATTGAAGATCGAGGGCTATGGGTAATGTTCAGAGATGGAAATGTACTAGTTCATCCCAAGGGATCCAATGTTGCCTCAGCTGAGAGGATTGGAGTCCACAGTGGGAAACTATACAAGCTGAGTTTCCAACTACATCATGCCCTAAGTCATAGTAGTCGGGGTGAGGGATGTGATCCCTGTGAGCTTTGGCACAAAAGGATGGCTCATCTGCACCATACGGCTCTAAAGATTCTGAGGGAGATTGTGACAGGAGTACCTGAGTTCAGCACTGAGCACACTGATGTGTGTAAGGGGTGTGCTCTCGGAAAGTACGTCAAGACAACATTTCCCAAGAGCGACACTAGAGCTACAGGAGCTCTTGATTTGATTCATTTTGACCTTTGTGGTCCGATGTCCACCACATCACTGAAATGATACAAGTACTATGTGTCTTTCATTGATGACTATTCCAGGAAGACCTGGATCTACTTCCTGAAGAGCAAAGAGTCTAAGGAAGTTTTGCAGAAGTTCCAAGAGTTCAAGGCCCTTGTGGAAAAGCAAACAGAAAGGAAGATTAAGATCTTCAGATCAGATAATGGGGGAGAGTACACCTCCGCTGAGTTCAATAAGTTCTGCACTCAGGAAGGCATCAAGAAACAGTTGACTGTTCCTTACACACCTCAATAGAATGGGGTGGCTGAGAGGAAGAACAGGACCATTATTGGAGCTGTAAGATCCATGTTGCATGATCAGGGATTGCCATTTTTTCTTTGGGATGAAGCATGCAACACCGCAGCCTACATTCAGAACAGGATCCCCCATAAGGCTTTGGGGGACAGGACCCCCGAGGAAGCCTTCTCTGGGAAGAAACCTGAAGTTGGGCACTTCAGGATTTTTGGATGCCTCACCTATTCTCGTGTTCCTTCAGAGAAAAGGACAAAGCTAGAACCCACTGCAGAAAGAGGAATTTTGGTTGGGTACGATGAGACTTCAAAAGCCTACCGCATTTACATCCCCGCTCTCAAAAAGAATGTTGTGAGACAGGATGTGAAGTTCAAGGAGGATCGAGCCTTTCGGAAGTCATGTGAGTCAGAGAAGGAAAAACAACAAGTTGCTACATCACCACTTGACACAGGACAGAGTACTGCTCAGCAGTCAACAGGGTCCCAAGTGTCCGGAGTGACAGACACATAGGATATGGTTTCCACAGGCACAGGAGCAGGGACTGGCATAGGATCCCAGGTTGGTGATCAACTGAGATCAGGATCCCAAATTACAGGTTCTCGAGCTACGGGATCAACAGCTACTGGCACCTCTACTGGAGGTACTCACTCACATACAGGATATTGGGACGAGGATGAGGAGTTCTCATCTCAGGATGTCACTTCAGGAAAGAGGAAGCCTAAGTGGCTTCAAGACACCCTGAAGGATGCTCAGGCAGTAGGAACTCCCAAGAAAGATGTGAGAGAAAGAAAGGCTCCACAGAGATTCTGCAGTTACTTAGCACTAGTAAGCAACATCAGTGAATCAGAGCCTTCCTCATACGAACAAGCAACAGGTAAGCAGGCTTGGAGAGATGCCATGTTGGAAGAGTATGCTTCCATCATGAAGAATGATGTCTAGGAAGTGGTACACAGACCAAAGGGAAAATCAGTAGTCACCTCCAGATGGCTGATCAAGTATGTAGCAGATGGCAGCATTGAGAAATACAAAGCCAGGTTTGTGGCTAGAGTTCTCACAAATAGAGGGAGTTGACTATGAGGAGACGTTTGCTCCTGTGGCCAGGTATTCTTCCATCAGGACTATCATTTCTGTTGCAGCAGAGATGGGATGGAAGATTCATCAGATGGATGTCAAGACAACTTTCCTAAATGGACTCATCGAGGAGGAAGTTTACATTGAGCAGCCTGAGGGCTTTGAGGTACTTCAGAGAGAGTCTCATGTGTGCAGATTGAAGAAAGCTGTATATGGCCTGAAGCAGGCACACCCAAAGCTTGGTATTCTAGGATAGATACCTATTTGCAGCAGCTAGGGTTTCATAAGAGTGAAGCAGATCCAAATCTCTACTTCATTGTGGTGAGAGGGGATCCTCTTATTCTTGTACTTTATGTGGATGACCTGTTTATTACAGGAGCAGAGAAACTCATCAGTGAGTGCAAGAAGGATCTTGCATCTGAGTTTGAAATGAAAGATATTGAGCTTATGCATTACTTCCTAGGAATGGAAGTCTGGCAGGAGGATGGGCATATCTTTCTCAGTCAGGGCAAGTATGCAATGGACATTCTGAAGAGATTTCAGATGCAGGATTGCAAGCCTATGACTACCCCTATGACAACCAACTGGAAGAAGCAACTGGCTTCCGAGAGTAAGTTGGCCAATTCCACTAAGTATAGACAGCTCATCGGTTCCTTGATGTACTTGGTCAACACCAGACCATATTTGAGCTTTGCAGTCAACACCTTGAGTCAGTACATGGTTGAACCCAAAGATGTGCACTGGGTAGCAGCAAAGCATGTTTTGAGATACATCAACGGAACTGTAGAGTATGGACTGAATTATGTGAGGCAGGGAGAAGTCTAGCTTATAGGGTTCACAAATTTAGACTGGGCAAGGAATGTAGGTGACAGGAAAAGCACCTCCGGGTGTTGCTTCAGCTTAGGTTTGGCAGTTGTGTCATGGTTCAGCAGGAAGTAGAAGTCCGTTGCATTGAGCTCTGCTGAGGCAGAATATATGGCGGCTAGCTTAGCCAGTTGTGAAGCCATCTGGCTTCGCAAAATGTTGGTGAGTCTATTTGATCAGCAGTTGGAGCCTGCGGTGATTCACTGTGACAATCAGAGTTGTATAAAGCTCTATGAGAATCCAGTGTTTCATGATCGATCCAAACACATTGAGATCAAATATCACTTCATTCGTAATCATGTGCAGAAGGGAGCAGTTGAGCTCCAGTACATTTCTACAGATGAGCAGGTTGCAGACATTTTGACTAAGTCCTTGATGAAGACTAAGTTTGAGTACTTCAGGGAGAAGATGGGAGTGGTACAGAATCCTTTCCTGGTTAAGAGGGAGTGTTAAAATATTAACCAGGAAAATGATTGGAGAGAAATGCATGCAAAGATTTGCATGCAGCCATTTTAGGTTTTTGGTAAACCTAACTTGATGATGAGATGTTATAAGGAAGACAAGAGGTGACTGTCTTCATCAGAGTGGTCATTGATCTGAGATAGATCAAGAGAGAGGAGGACGACTTCACATGTGAAGGAGGGCGCATTCTTCAAGGAGGGAGAAGATCGTACCGCATCCGATAGAGCAGTTGAGTGTCTGTAATTGCAGAGTATCTTCATCTTAGAGATTGAGGAAGATCAGTGATGATCGGAGCTCAGATCTGCTGAGATCTGATTCAGTACGAGTCTTTCATTGCTGGAGGAAGGGCGCACTTATGCATGCAGAAGGAGAACGTTTTCAGTCACCAAGTAGTCTTCAGAGCGAGCAGAGCAGATCTGAGGATAGAGACAGATAGATCAGGCAGAGGCGGATACAGTGACATTCAGATCCAGTTTTCCATTTTAGGGCTTATCTCTTCCATGCATGCATCAGCTGGATGCATGCAAATCTTGAGTTGGCGCAAAAAAAGATTACTAAGGTAACCCTGTATTGTACTTGTCTCTTTCCCTATATGCTCTGGGCTCGAGAACGAAAATAGCCCCATAGTTTGCTAGTTTCTCCCAAAAGGGTTCCAGGGTACATTTGGTGTTTATGTATGATTGCATTTATATCGTTTAGTTGGTAAATGCAGATCTAGTTGTTTGAGTTCATGTTAATGTTGTATTGATATCGAGACTCATCCCACTTGAGATCTCAGGGCGATCCAGAGGGAGTAGTGATCTCTAGATCAAATATTTACAATTCTTTATTTGTTATCCATGAAATGCATGTCTATATAAATATGTCCAGGGATTGTTGAATATAACTGTTTGGGGGCCCAGAATTCCTGTAGGTGGTCATACTTTTATTTATTGCCTTCATACTACACAGAAATACCCCAAAGCGCCCAGATTTGCAAGCTCATCTCTGTACATGGCTGTATCATGCCCAGAACTACAATTCATAGCTTCTTATTGTTGAAGTGTTACTGCTGCTTTGACTGTATATGACTATTTGGAGGTCAATTTCAAGGCCCAAAGTTTTCCATAATCAGGGGCAACAAAATCCCTCTTAAACAGCAGCAGGAAACTCTCTAACACATTGGATATTTCTAAATTCTTGTGTATTAATTATTATTCCTTCTATTGGTATTTACTATTTAGTAATTTACTTGTTAGTTGTTATTTACTTACTTTATGCAGAAGTGAAATTCTAGAGTTGGTACAGAGGACCAAGCCTCAACCTATAGGCTATCTAATATCTATCTAGGTACATAAAATTTTAATACAGTATACACACTTTATTAAATATTTTAATAATTTATTATAAATTTATAATTTTACATGGAGTGGATCAGTCCAAAGCAAATGGGGAACACGTATGTGAATTGGATGTTTAGTGTTTACAGTTTACACATACCTGGAGTTTGGAACTTTGGATGTAGGTTGGAGGAGCTTGGAACTTTAATGTTTACAACAACAAATGGAGGAGCTTGAGCCTTGGAACAACAGCGAATGGAGGAGCTTGGAACAACAAGTGTGCCAACTGCCAAGCTGCCAACCCATGAAGCACTGAAGACTCGTGCGTAGAAGAGTGACTGCAGTGTGAAGCTGTGAACTGTGCACCATTGCACTGTGAGTGTGAAGTTGAACCTGTGCGACTGCTAACAACTGGAAGCTGGAGTGTGAACCCGGAGTGGAAGCCGGAACTAGAAGCCGGAGTGTGAACCCGTGCGACTGCTAACCACTGCACTGTGAAGTGTGAAGCCGAAGGCCCGAAACTGGAAGCCGGAAGTGGAAGCCTAAACTCGAACAGCAAAGCGGCAAGCCGGAAGTGTAGTGCATTGTCAACTTGTGCAGAAGTCAATCCGCGTGAACTGTGGTTTGGAATCATGATCCGAGGTCGAATAAAGTCGGCCTTCTAGGGTTTAATTTAGCGGTTAAACCGACTCAACAAAATAGCGGAAAAGCTTGGAAACTTTCCCAATTTTCGTAGATCTGTTTCAAAATTTTACGATCCGTTTCAACATTTGCGTGATCCGTATCCGGTTTTTCGTGATCCGTCTCCGGTTTAGGGTGATACGTCTCCAGTTTTGGGTGATCCGTATCTGGTTTAGGGAGATCCGTATCTGGGTTTTGCTGATACGTATCCACGTCAACAGATCCGTACCCGGTCATTGCTGATATGTATCAATGCCGTATCACCCACGTTTCGAATCCGTATCAGTTTCCGATACGTTGAACGGCGTTTCAGGGCCTTCAGCATGACATTTCCGGTAACTTAGCAATTTATCCACTCTTATCATTATTTTATATTATTTTTGTTTTAATTTTAAGTTGACATTTCTAATTTCAAATTGACATTTTAAAAGGGCATGCCAACTTGGATTTTAATTATTTTTGTAAAAGTGAGTGTGAAAAGTATAAATAACTTTTCCTCACTTCATTTTTATACATCAACTTTATGGGATTACACTTTTATTTCTGATTTTTTCCCTAACTAGGGCTCTTTAAGTGATGTGCACCTCTTGAGGATGATCATGCTTGCTAATTTGGGAACAAATCTTTGAAGTCTTTGCTCTTGTTTCTTTGCTAAGGTGATGTTAAGAGTTGTTTGCTTAACACATGCACAAGAAGGTATCTAAGTCTTTCTCTTGATGTCTTTTTGTTAAATGTTGGATGTATGCTTGTTTAAAGGTTGAATGGTAGCCATTGGAGTTGCATTTTGCCCTAGAATAAGTCATTTTCTACCCTTTAGTTACCCTAGCATTGTAAACTTGAGTTTTAGGTCTCCAAAGTTTGTTTTAGCTAGGGCATCATCAACCAACTCTTGAAATTGTTGAAGAAGCCCTAGTTTTCCAAACTTGGCAAGCACCATCTCAAGAGAAGGGCTATCCTCTTTGATGCCCTAGGGTTAAGTAATTTTCACTAATGAAACCCTAGGTTGCTCATCTACTCTTCTAAACCTTTTTTTTGAGTTGTATATTTTTGTAAATATTATTGTTAGATTAAACTTTCATTTTCATGGTAGAATTAGGGTTAAAATTAGGTCTGCAATTTTATGACAAAAACCCTAAAAATTAAAAAAATATTTTTTGCATCTTTTGGCCTCCCTAAAATTTCGGCCATTCTCCTATAATTCCGTCATGCCCTATTTGTCCCTAAAAACCCTAGGACAAAATTTTAGGAGCCCTAAAATTCCCAAAATCATCAAAAACTCCCAAAAAACCCTAATTTCTGAGTTTTGTATCTTTTGTAGATATTATGTTAGATTAGTTCTCTTAACTAATTTTCTGAGTTTGTTTTTATTGTAAATTTTATATTTTAGGTTAAATTTTTATCATTTTTTTATGTTAATATAATTTTTTGTAAATTTTATTATTTTTTAAAAAACCCTAAAAATTTGAGTTTTGGCCCTGATTGCAAACTTTTCCAACCCCTGCGACTTTACCTCTCTCCAACTTCCTACCTTAACCCAGCCTCTCATCTTGCTCGACCTCCCTCCTTTACCTTGCCTACACCCTCGAACCTCCTCTTTCCTCACTCGCTGGCCACCTTCTGCAACCTGCTCCTCTACCCCTTTCCACAGTCTGCTGCTGCCACCTTTTTCCTGATCTCGGACCTACTGCCCTTCTCTTTTTTTCATGCCTCCCTCTCCTTCCCTTTTATTCCTCTACTTCTCCACTTCATCTTCCCTTTCTCTATTCTTCTATCCTAACCACGGTTGCCCTTTCTTTCCTTTTTGTTGCCTTATCCCAGCCCTCTCCTTTAGTTAACACAGGTCTGCAATTAAAATTGCATTTAATTGCAGACCCTGTGTGTTACCATTTCACACCTTATCTGCAGACTTAAAACAAAAAGATAGGTTAGTTTTTTGTTTATCTTTCATGGTGGTGGTTTTTACTAGTAGTTTCTCCATTCACTGTGCATTTTAAAGCCAATTTACAACCTAGAGATGACTCAGAAAACTTTACATACAGATCTGAAGGTGATGAATTAATGTTGGTTATTAGTAAATATAGTCTTGTTGAATGATCTCTTATTGTTGATTTATGTATTGGATACTACCTTGATGATAGATATTGGTGAATGACATCAATTGCATTATTTTACTCGTTCTCTACTCATGCAGCTATAACCTATCAACTATGGTTACACACAGAGCTGAAAGTAATAAATTGATTTTAAGTTGACGTTAGTCTCTCATTGATTAGTGTTGGTTGTTGCCTATTGAATGCAAAGGAGGTTTTCAAATTACCTTAACTTGATACATTGCAATAAACATCTGCTCTTTTCCTGGCATATGCATGTATGTAATAATTTTGAGTTGATGTTATTAGTTGACACTACACTTCCTTGACATTTACTTACATGATCATTTTCGATGGATGGTTAGTACTTAATGTCCTGTTATCACACAACTTGTAGTTGCCCCTAGTGGTATCCCATCCGGGACGGTAGAGGAGATGGGCAACTAAAGAGGTGACCCAAGAGATGCCACGGTTCCCAATGCAAGGTGGGAGTCACGTCAACCGAGGCACTCTTCGCTTTAGATCAGGGTGAAACAAGACCTAGGGGGAGACCCTATAACCAATCACAGATGATTGGACCCAAACAAAGGTTCCTAAGGATAAGTAAATGATGAGTTACGGAAACCAATGCAAGGTAAAGTGGACCTAGAAATTAAAGTATGGTTTGAAGGCGGTTTGAGAGATGGTTAGTGTTTCAACCAATGTATGATTTAGGCCACATGATGAGGTATAATGACAAGGTATAGTACCATATGGTACACAAGTGGGTCCTACCTTCTTGGGATATGTGAAATGGCTTAAAGTGGACCCACAAGGTGAAATTAAGGGATGCAATTGGCACTAGAGGATATGAAATGAGTAGATCTAGGGATCTAAGTTGAATTTAGGAGTACCCATGTACCGGATCTAAGGTTTGACACAATTCCCAAGGAGCGCGACTTGCTTTGAGGAGAACTAGTGCCTTGTTGGATGGGCTAATGGAGTCAAAAGATATGTCAAAGTGTAGATCGGGACACCTAGAGGTCAAGACAAGTGGGCTAATTGAGATAGTGTGGTTGGATCTTGCTAGATCTAGGTTTTCATGAAATGACCCAAGTGGACCACAATCCCTTAAAACAAGGAATGCTACCCCCAAGGTAGATCGTCACAAAATGATATTCTAGACCTAGGTTTCGAGGTATGCCCGTTCCAAATCCACAAAAATTTCAACCACCCACTTCCTCAAAGTGGGCAAACTCACTCACCCAAGGGAGTGCGACCTTGCTCAAGGAGGGCTAAAAGATGGATAAGGTGGGCCAAATCAAGTCCAATGGCCACCAAACTGTAGATCCAAGTAGCTTATGCACCGATCTATGTGGATCTAGAAAATCAAGTCAATCCAAGGGTTAGATCTTACTAGATCTGAGTTTTAAGATGCCAAGCAGTTCAAAAGGGGGTTTTAATCCCTTAAAATGTGGAATGATGCCCACAAGGTAGAAATCACCAAAGTAAAAGTCTGGGGGTAGGTTATCAAGTGTGTAGATTACAAATCAAGCGGGATCTCACCTACCCATATGCTAGATCTAATCCAACAAGCCTCTCCAAGGAAGTGCGATTTGGTTCAAGAGGGCTATATTGCCTTGAAAAGTGTGTCAATTTTAACCCAATCACCACCAAACTATAGATCCAACTAGGGGTGGATGCTATAGAGGTGCGTTCTTAAGATCTTTTCAAAAGCAAGGCTAGATCTAAGTAGATCTAAGAAAAACCAAAATTGGGGTTCTAATTAATTAGGGTTTGTGACCAATGAAGATAGAATGGATGAAAGAGGCACATACCTTGTGGATCTTACCTCAATTGCTTGTGGCCACCTTGCAAATTGGTAGCATTCTCCTATGTGTATATTCAAGAGTGAGATCCAAGAGCTCCAACCAAAACGTCCTCCTCCAAGATAGCCAAATCGTCCTCCTCCTACAAGACAAGATCAAAGAAACAAGTCAAGTAAGATGATTATGAAAATGATAGAAAGATGTAATAGAAAGCATCAACTATGTCACGAAGATACAATAATGATACTCCCTGTCACAAGATCAACCCAAGAGAGAATATGTGGATCCCTCCAACAATAACCCTCGAGAAATCGCCCTCCTCTCCACCAATTCGACTTTCTTGTAAGAAAACTAGTAGAAACACCAAGATCCACAATGATACATAGAAGAGATACTGTATACTCAATATGCAAGAGAATCCACAAGACAAAAGAGATATGCTCCACAAAGAAGTGTTCTATTCCAATATTCCAGAGCTCCAAAGGTGAACTATACACTAGGGGGTCTCCTCCTTATATAGGATAATAAAGACTCAAACCCTATACCACTCTACAATACTACATCAAATGAGTGGTTGAGATTAAAAGATCTCAATATACAATCAATTGCTAAGATGAACCATAATAACATATCACATGGATCACCCAATATAATGATGACGTCATAGTATAAAATAATCATGGAGGGTGACGTCATCCACTAGAGGGGGTAAAAGTACCAAAAATCCACCTCATGATGACTAGAACATGACATAATAAGCACATGGTGGGGCTAGGAGGCATCAATCCTTACTAGCTCATCCCCAAGGCACAATAAAAATAATAAAATATGTCCAAGATAATATAAATGACCAAATCTGTCCTCAAAATCTGTGACAGACAAGCAGTAAAAGACCTCCTGTGATCGCTGTGGGCCTACCCACATGGTGAAAACTAGCTAGAAGATAGTGGGATCACCCTGGAAGATCTCTGTGAAAACCAAATGCCAAAATTTTGCCTCAATTGCCCAAATCGAATTCCTCAGTGACCACTTTATCCCATTTTTTAACTGCCTCGATAACTGTGAAAGTGCCAAAACTGCCTCCTAGGGCATCTGTGCTGTCCATCTGAGCCCACCAGGCTCTCTAGAAGGGGGGGTAAATGGTAAAAACAAGTGGCTGGACCACCCCCTCCTCATACAGCGCCCTAGGTGAATTGGCCTCTCATGGCCCCTGCTGCTCAGGCTGGGAAATCAGCCCCAAATCTGGTCAATAAGTGTAAAACTGCATCAATCATTGTCAGAAGTGCCCGGAACTGAAAGATAAGTGTCTCATTGAATCCAGAAGACCCAAATCACTAGGAATGTGTACTCATACACCATGGGTTGCCCTAATGGGCCAGCTGTAGGGTCCATCATATATGGACAATGCATAATTTGCTGATCTGAAGTAATAATAAAACCTGCTGAACTGCATCAATCATCATCTGAACCATCTGTCCATCATATGATATCATCATCAAGTATGTGGGACCATCAATCATCATCAATAGGTATATATATATGTCCCCCATCATCACGGATCCCAATAATATACAACCAAGGATAAATCACATCAGTAGACTAAGACATGCTTCTCTAATCATTCTCACAAACAAGCTCAAAGTATAACATCCATTCAGTGGCATTAATCGAGTTAGCATATTCTTTTGTTATATAGAATTACTTGCACAGTAGTTCAAATGACAAACTCACCCATTGGACATGGTCAAACTGCTAGTGAAGGATGAAGGCTAGGAACAAGGTTGGGCCAAGGGGTTGACTTGTCTAACTTAACTCAAAAATACTTTGGACTGGGAGAGAGGGGGAAGCTACAAACTCTGTGCTGGACAAAACAACACGGGGAATGGCTGTGCCTCACAAATGGATAAGTTGTTTAGAGAGTGTTTATTCAACTCAGGCATCATGTCTACATCAAGTTGATCCAGGTTCATTAGGATCATTCAATTTCATTTCATGGCCTTTTTGGCCTACATAACCCTTCGGATCTCAGGTGTGCTGATAAGCACAACTAGTTGCAGCTTGCATCCAGGGCATGTTTTCATATACATATAAGGTCAACAATTGTTTAGATATAGCTTTTAAGAACCATTGCTTTTTGGACCTTTCTTATACTCTTCGAGGAGTATTTTTCGTTGTTCATTGCTCTTGCCCTTTTTAGTTTCCATGGGCGAATTTATAAGTTTCCATAAGTAGAACATGAGCTTTCAGTGTTAGCCAACAACATCTCAAGTGACTAGGGGGAGTTCGAGCCAATGCCAAACATCGGGACAACCGACCAGAATGATTTAGGCCTACAATCCAACTCAGCAAAGGCAAGTTTTGTCACGAACTTAGAGCCGAGACACTGAACATACAGGGATGCGGTCCAAACATAGAGGTAGAAAAATGGGGAAGTCCTCAGTATCAGAAAGTCAAATGAGACAGGTCAAGGTTTAAAGTCAAATAGGAAAGTCATGTATGGATGGAGTCAAGTGAATATGGAGCCTACACTAGCAGACAACTGGTGTCAGGAAAGACCATATCTATGTAAGGTGGAAAACCAGTGGGTTTTGTTAAATGACCTAAATGTGCAAGCAATTGTCCATTCTATGATTTATAGTTCATTTTAAACAGTTTGCCACATCAGGAATAATATACCAAGCAGATGCTGTGAACATGAATAAATCAACAAGATAATAATCCACAGTCAATAATAAAATATCCATAGATCATACAACATCATCATAGTAATAAACATCATATACCATCTGAAACACTGCTACAATACATCTCTAAGCAATGAACTGGAACTGTATGGGATAAAGGGTCACATCGGTCATCAAATATGAACTCTCAAGGCTCAGCCTTGACACAAGGTCTAACATAAGTTTGAATAATACATTGCTCTGATCATGAGTGATCACAAAATATACAATCATCATAGCCATGCTCTGAATAATGGAAGCTCTGGAATGTGCAGATATCTGCTTAACAAGAATAGTAGCCCTACTACTATGGTGTGATAACATGTCCTCTTGAAGTGTTGGATACACATTGGTGAATGATCTTTATGCAACAATTCTCACATATCGTCATTAACTTGCTATTGTTAAAGATACATGCTTATGACTTTTCTTGATGCAAGCATTCTTGAAGTGATTAGTATTCTAACACGATGATCTTGGATTTGCCTTACACTTCCATTGAATATTCATATTGATTAATTTGTTTAGCTTATGTTCTAGTGACTCCATTTAGGCACTGGTCTAACTAACACTTGCATAGAGAATATAGTCGTTTGGTTGTACTAGTGACCTACAGGTTATCAAAGGATACTTCTCCTTGGAGGTTATTGGCTTCCGAAGAAGTTAGAACTGTGACCAAGGCAACATTGGGTCACTGTTCTTATTTTTGCTTACTGGGAATTAGCCCTGCTAATTTGCCCGGTAACAGAGCCCATGAGAAGAGCTCGTCGAGTCACTGCCGTCATCCATCATGGTCGAGCCTCCGTGGTTGGGCTCGTGAGCAGGAGTCGTACCAAGAGCAACCGTTCGAGGTCAGCAAAATCTTGACTTGTGGATTTCTTTGCATAGGTCGACTCCCATATTCAGCGCATGGATCGCTCTGCATAGGTCGACTATTGTACAAGTTTTCCACAGAATTTGTCCCCTTGTCCACCACAAAGTCCCTACGGTTTCAAGCCTTAGTCTTCGAAGGCAACAACCCTTGCACAACTTTGAAATTTGGGGCATCCACGTGCAAAGGGTCAACAAGCAATTCGCTCTCTTCTCTAGTGAATTAGTCACGCTAAAACCACTAGTGTTAGA
The DNA here is from genome assembly GCA_027924585.1 of Larix kaempferi. NCBI lineage: Eukaryota > Viridiplantae > Streptophyta > Pinopsida > Pinales > Pinaceae > Larix > Larix kaempferi. Next base: position 7,066,425 of record BSBM01000431.1, on the reverse strand, counting down.
GAGCCGAGTTACAAAACCACTGAGGGAATATTTTTAGCAGATTTTTAACAGATTGAGAGTCGTCAAGGGAACTATTGAGTTATCGACTAAGTTGCCAAGAAACTTGGGGATAGAGACGGGGATTGGGACGCCACTTGTTGAAATAGGGGACTTGGATACGTCGGGGTACTCTGTGTGTGTGTGTGTGTATTTATATATGAAATAAAAAAATTAAGTCAATTTATTTTTCACTAGTATTCAACTTCAAATTTAAATAAGTAACAAATACAATTAACATGCACATTGCTTCAAAGTTCATAAATCATTGATATAAAGTGGAAATTAAATGTGATTCTATGAACCTTAAGTATAAACATGATATGAATTTCAGATAATATCATAATCATAAGAGTCTGAAAGACAAACCAGGTGGAAATTCAAATTAGTGAAATTAATGTTTTACATATTCATATGAGTCATGATTCATTAATCATGATATATGTCCAATCACAATTTCATACACCAACAACAAGTCTATATCCAAAATTCAAAATGCAAAAAACATTGAAGTCATAGCTAAGTTGGCTTCATCAAGCCAGCAACAAACTGAAATAGCGTTGGGAGAAGTGGACAGGCCCGCGGGGTCTTAAGAGGGTATGGTGACCCACACCTGCCCAGTCCCTCTCCCTAAAATGTATTTTTTATTATAAATTTTATTTTAAAAAATCACAAATTGGAGTTTCCCAAAAGTCCCCAAAATCGGGGGACTCCGTCCCCAAATTAAGTGAAGTACCCAAAATTTGGTCTAAAGGTACCCAATACTTAGGGACTTCGACAGGGACTTCAGGGGACGTCAATGAAGTACCCGACCCGGTTTCCGATACTTGGGGACGATACCCAGGACAGGGACGCGAACCCAACGCCTGGGGACGGGTACCTCGGCAACATAGGTTATCGAAAGAAGCTACAGTCATCGAGAGGAAGCCAGGCTTGTCAAGGGAAAATAAATATACAAAACCATCGAGGGAAGCTTTGAAGTGTTTTGGCGCTAGCTTCCATTAAACAGTGTTGTTATCACACAAAATGTAGTTGCCTACTTAGAGATCCTATTCAGGATGGTAGAGGAAGACAACTAACCAGTGACACCTAAGAGGGCCTCAATTCCCAAGATGGATTGGTTGTCACGCCAATCGAGGCACTCTTCACTTCTTGTTATCCAAGCCACAGATAACAAAGGGGGAGACCCTCATCTACTCTTAGAAAGAGAGATCTAACCCAAACACCAAATCAAGCAAATCAAACAGTAAATATAGGGTGAAGGGTGTAGAACCCTAGATTCGAGGAATGGAGCTATTGTAGAGGCTTAGGTAAGATGAGATATGAAAGTTGATTGATTCAATTACAATAGCTCAGTATTAGGGACAAATCCAAGATATAGGTGTTAGGGTAAATGATCAAAATGAATTGCCTTGGAAAACATTAACTTAAATTAGGGGAAATGGTCCCAAGAAGTAGATCTGAAGAAGATCTAACAATATCAAAGGTCACAAGCTCAGAAAACAAGGTTTTAATTATCTAGAAGACAAGCAAACAAGGAGGACGCATGCATGGAGAGATTAGTGCCTAGGGAATTGGGCACAAGGAGTCCACAGAGCAAGACGCCCTTGAGGACCTGTTATCACACAACTTGTAGTTGCCCCTAGTGGTATCCCATCCGGGACGGTAGAGGAGGCAGGCAACTAAAGAGGTGACCCAAGAGATGCCACGGTTCCCAATGCAAGGTGGGAGTCACGTCAACCGAGGCACTCTTCGCTTTAGGTCAGGATGTAACAAGACCAAGGGGGAGACCCTATAACCAATCACGGTTGATTGGACCCAAACAAAGGTTTCTAAGGATAGGTAAATGTGGAGTTATGGAAACCAATGCAAGGTTAAGTGGACCTAGAAGTTGAAGTATGGTTGAAGGTGTACAAGAGATTTGTTAGTGTTTCAACCAATGTATGGTTTAGGCCACATGATGGGGTATGATGACTAGGTATAGTACCATATGTTTACACAAGTGGGTCTTCTTTTCTTGGGAAGTGTGAAATGGCCTTAAGTGGGCTCACAAGGTGAAGTTAGGTGCAATATTGGTACTAGAGGTTAGGTAAAGACTAGATCTATGGATCTAAGTTGATTCTAGGACTACCCACATACTAGATCTAGGGTTTGACAAAATTCCCAAGGAGTGCAACTTGCTTAGAGGAGGACTAGTGACTTGTTTGATGGGCTAATGGGGTCAAAAAGTATGTCAAAGAGTAGATCGGGACACCTAGAAGCCAAGTCAAGTGGGCTAAATGAGATCTAATGGTTGGATCTTGCTAGATCTAGGTTTTCAAGTAATAACCTTAAGTGGACCACAATCCCTTGAAACAAGGAATGCTACCCCCAAGGCGGATCGTGACAAAAAGATAGTCTAGACCTAGGTTTCAAGGTATGGCCGTTCCAAATCTCCAAGAATCCCAAACACCCACTTCCTCAAAGTGGACAAACTCACCTTCCCTAGGTAGTGCGACTTTGCTCAAGGAGGGTTAAAAGGTGGGTTTGGTGGACCAAATCAAGTCCAATGGTCACCAAACTATAGATCCAAGTAGCTAGTACCCCAATCTATGCATGTCCCAAAAATCAAGTCAATCCAATGGCTAGATCTTAGTAGATCTGAGTTTTGAGGTGCCAAGAAATTCAAAAGGGGGTTTTAACCCCTTAAAACATGGAAAGATGTCCACAAGGTAGATTTCACCAAAGTAAGGATCTGGGGGTAGGTTATCAAGTGTCTAGATTGCAAATCAAGTGGGATCTCACCTACCCATGTGCTAGATCTAACCAAACAAGCCTCTTACTAGGAAGTGCGATTTGGGTTCAAGAGGGCTTTTTGCCTTGAAAAGTGTGTTAATTTTAAGCCAATCACCACCAAACTATAGATCCAACTAGGGGTGGATGCTATAGAGGTGGGTTTTCAAGATCTTCTCAAAAGCAACGCTAGATCTAAGTAGATCTAAGAAATACCAAAATTGGGGTTTTAATGAATTAGGGTTTTATGACCAATGAAGATAGAATGGATGAAAGAGGCACATACCTTGTAGATCTTACCTCAATTGCTTGTGGCCACCTTGCAAATTGATAGCATTCTCCTATGTGTATATTCAAGAGTGAGATTCAAGAGCTCCAACCAAAATGTCCTTCTCCAAGATAGCCAAATCGTCCTCCTCCTACAAGACAAGATCAAAGAAACAAGTCAAGCAAGATGATTATGAAAATGGTAGAAAGATGTAATAGAAAGCATCAACTATGTCACTAAGATACAATAATGATACTCCCTGTCACAAGATCAACCCAAGAGAGACTATGTGGATCCCTCCAACAATAACCCTCATGAAGTCGCCCTCCTCTCCACCAATTCGACTTTCCTGTCAAAAGATTAGTAGAAGCACCAAAATCCACAATGATACATAGAAGAGATACTGTATATTCAATATGCAAGAGAATCCACAATACAAGAGAGATGTGCTCCACAAAGAAATCTTCTATTCCAATATTCCAGAGCTCCAAAGGTGAGCTTTACAATGGGGGGTCTCCTCCTTATATAGGATAATAAAGACCAAAACCCTATACCACTCTACAATACTACATCAAATGAGTGGTTGAGATTAAAAGATCTCATCATACAATCAATGGCTAAGATGACCCATAACAATATATCACCTGGATCACTCAATATAACAATAGCGCCCCCACTAAATGATACAATAAGAGGGTGACGTCATCCACTAGAGAAACATAAGTACCAAAATCCACCTCATGGTGACTAGGACATGACAATATAAGCTCATGGTGGGGCTAGGAGGCATCAATCCTTACTAGCTCATCCCCAAGGCACAATAAAATAATAAAATATGTCCAAAATAATGTAAATGACCAAAACTGTCCTCAGAATCCATGACAGTCAAGCAGTAAATGTCCTCCTATGATCAATCTGGGCATACCCACATGGTGAAAACTGACTGGAAGACAGTGATGCCACCCTGGAAGACCTCAGTGAAAACCAAATGCCAAAACCTTGCCTCAATTGCCCAAATCGATTTCCTCAGTGACCACTTTATCCCATTTTTTAACTGACTCGGGAACTGTGAAAGTGCCAAAACTGCCTCCTAGGGTGCTAGCGCTGTCCATCTGAGCCCACCAGGCTCTCCAAAAGGGGGGGTAAATGGTAAAAACAAGTGGCTGGACCACCCCCTCCATCATCAGCGCCCTAGGTGAACTGGCCTCTCGGGGCCCCTGCTGCTCAGGCTGGGAAATCAGCCCCAAATCTGGTCAACAAGTGTAAAACTGCATCAATCACTGTCAGAAGTGCCCGGAACTGAAAGATAAGTGTCTCATTGGATCCAGAAGACCCAAATCCTCTAGAAATGTGTACTCATACACCATGGGTTGCCCTAATGGGCCAGCTGTAGGGTCCACCATATATGGACAATGTATAATCTGCTGATCTGAAGTAGTAATAAACCTGCTGAACTGGATCAAACATCATTTGCATCATATGTCCATCATATGATATCATCATCAAATATGTGGGCCTATCAATCATCATCAATAATCATCCATACATGGTCCACATCATCACGAATCCCAAGAATATACAACCAAGGATAAATCACATCAGTAGACTAAGACAATGCTTCTCTAATCATTTTCACAGCTAAGCTCAAAGTATAACATCCCTTTAGTGGCATTAATTAAGTTAGCATATTCCGTTGTTATATAAAATTACTTGCACAATAGTTCAAATGACAAACTCACCCATTGGACATGGTCAAACTGCTAGTGAAGGATGAAGGCTAGGAATAAGGTTGGGCCAAGGGGTTGACCTGTCTAACTTAATTCAAAAATACTTTGGACTGGGAGAAAGGGGAAAGCTACAAACTCTGTGCTGGACAAAAGAACACGGGGAATGGTTGTGCCTCACAGATGGATAAGTTGTTTAGAGAGTGCTTATTCAACTTAGGCATCATGTCTACATCAAGTTGATCCAGGTTCATTAGGATCATTCAATTTTATTCCATGGCCCTTTTGGCCTACATAACCCTTCGGATTTCAGATGTGCTGAGAAGCACAACTAGTTGCAGCTTGCATCCAGGGCATGTTTTTCACATATTTATAAGGTCAACAATTGTTTAGATATAGCTTTTAAGAACCATTGCTTTTTGGACCTTTCTTATACTCTTCGAGGAGTATTTTTAGCTGTTCATCGCTCTTGCCCCTTTTTTTTTTGTTTCCATGGGCGAATTTTTTAAGTTTCCATAGGTAGAACATGAGCTTTCAGTATTAGCCAACAACATCTCAAGTGACTAGGGGGAGTTCGAGCCAATGCCAAACATCGGGACAACCGACCAGAATGATTTAGGCCTACAATCCAACTCACCAAATGCAAGTTTTGTCACCAACTCAGAGCCGAGACACTGAATAAACAGGGATGCGGTCCAAACACAGAGGTAGAAAAATGGGGAAGTCCTCGGTATCAGAAAGTCAAATGAGACAAGTCAGGGTTTATAGTCAAACAGGAAGGTCATGTATGGATGGAGACAAGTGAATATGGAGCCTATACTAGCAGACAACTGGTGTCGGGAAAGACCATATCTATGTAAGGTGAAAAACCAGTGAGTTTTGTTAAATGACCTAAATGTGCAAGCAATTGTCCATTTTATGATTTACAGTTCATTTTAAATAGTTTGCCACATCAGGAATAATATACCAAGCACATGCTATGATCATGACTAAATCAACAAGATAATAATCCACAGTCAGTGAGAACATATCCATAGATCATACAACATCGTCATAATAATAATCATCCAATATCATCTGAAACACTGTTGTAATACATCTCTAGGCACTGAACTGAAACTGTATGGGATAAGTAGTCACATCAGTCATCAAATCTGAACTCTCAAGGCTCAGCCTTGACACAAGGTCATACATAAATCTGAATAATGTACTGCTCTGATCATGAGTGATCCAAAATATATAGCCATGCTCTAGAATAATGTAAGCTCTGGAATGTGCAGATATCTGCTGTACAAGAATAGTAGCCCTGCTACTATGGTGTGATAACAGGACCCACCTGGGGTTAGGCCTAAGGATGAAAACCCAGAAACTGTTCGCCAGAAAACCAAATAAAAAGCCTAGAGAATTTTTATAAATTTTATCTTAAGGTTTGAACAGTGAAATTTAATGGTGACAATTGGAATGGATCCCAAGATAACAAAAATCCTTTGAAACACACCTAGATATGCTTGCGGCCACCTTGCAAATTGATGATATTCCCAAAATGAAGCAATCTAGAGTGAGATCCAACCCTCCCAAGTGAAATCGCTATGCCTCCAAGATGACCAATGCGCCCTTCCCTACCAAAAACGATCTGCAGTAAGAATCGATCAAACATGAAAGAAACTATACGAGAGCAAAGGTGAAACAAGAAGCATCAAAATGACCACAAGATACAATAGAGATACTCCCTGAGACACAAGTCGATTTGAGAGAGAGATATGGGGTTTCCCCACGATAGCGCCCCCTTCAAAGTTGCCTCCTTCACTACCACACGACCCCTGTAGGAAAAATTTATGGAGAAAGCTAGATCCACAATGATGTCACAGAGAAAATATTTTACAATCACTTGCAAGAGCATTCATCAAAGCATCCAAGAGATTTGCAGAAGTATTCTTTATTATGCCGGAAATCCAAGAGCCCAAAGGTGTCTTTACAATGAAGGGGGTCTCTTCCTTAAATAGGAATGAGAGAGACCAAAACCCTAACCACTTTTTGAATGAGTGGTGGAGATCAAAAGATAAAACAATAATAATCGACAGCTAAGATGAGCCAGAAATACAATACATGGATCAACTCACTAAAGAGGGGGTGCGCACTCACTAAGTGGCCCTAGGGGGGTCGCACCACATGATAAATGACTACAACAGGTGTAGCAAGCACATGGTTGGGCTAGGAGGTATTAATGTCCTTCACTAGCATCACCCCATGGCACAACGATAAATAATATGACTCAATAACATCACAAAGCGACCAAGTGACCAAATCGTGGCCCCCTCAAAAGCATAGTAAATCATCAAAATAATGCCCTGGAGTGTGTGTGGACTCCATTGAATGCTGTAAGATGTTCCTGAAGGTGTGGGATGCATCACAAATGACCTTTGAACAAACCTCATGCCAATTCCTTGCTTCAATTTCCCAAATCGATTTCCTCAGTGACCATTTTAATCCATTTCTAATCCTTAGAAAATCACCTTTAAATCAATAAAATGCCTGCAGCTCTCTGCCTGGTGCCCCGGGCACAATTCTGACTAGACCAAAGTGTCTGGGGGTATGGCTATATGGTAATAACAAGTGGTTGGACCCCATACTCCCTTTGTAGCGCCCTAGGAGAATCAAATAAATATCCAACTGTGTTGTCAGGCCATTTTATAATGGCAAATCTGCAGTAAAGTGACAATCTGAGTGAAATCTCGTCCGGAAGTGCCTGTAGCTGAAATCTGAGTGTGCCAATGAAATCAGAAGGTCCTATTATCACATTTATAGTAGTCGGGGCTACCATATCTTCATATCAGATTCCAGTCCTTTTTTCAACCAGTCCTTTACATTGAGATGCTTGAGATCAGCATCAGATGAGCATTCATTCCAGGATCACTCATTTTTTCAGAGCAGCCCTTGAGCAGACAATACATCCTTCTGCCATGACTAAGCCTCATGACCTCAGATTCGATGACCGATGTAGCCATTTTACCATACAGAGCAGTATGCAGTGCCCAGATGTGCAGCAGCAGTATTCCAGTTGACAGTTGATGGTTCAGATGTTTGGCACTGGTATATGACCCAGCAGGTATATTGATATGCATTGGTCATGATGTCTGCTCCTTTGCTAATTATGATAGCTTAACTTGGTATCTTGTAGTTATGATCTGGCGGTATATATATGTTGCATATATATGTGTTTTTCAATGATTATCTAAAATTATCTAATTTACTCCGAATATGAAATTCTTGTTTATACTCATTGGTTTCACCCTCCTTCGGAGAATGGACGTGATCATTCCACCTTTCATGGCTTGCTAGTTTTGGCATCACCTTTCACTTTCCCCATCCATCCGTTCTCTTCCACTTCTTGTTTTTACCTTGACTTACACCTTAGCCTATGATATGTATAGCATCCCCGTTAGTTTGTGTCTCAGTTCTGAGTTGTTGCTTGAGTTGTGTTAGCTAAGACCTGAAGCAAATAGTACTACCATCATTACATGTATATGGAAACTATTGTATATCTCTTGTGCAAGCCCATTGAAATAAAACTATAACTGTGCTTCTAAGCAAAATGAAAAAAAGGGCTATGAAATGAATGAAATGAAAATACCCTGGATGAAAGCTTGAGTAGTTGTGCTTCTAAGCACATGTAAAATCCCCAAAAGGGTCATAAAGGCCTAAAGAAAGCAGTGGTTAAATATATGCTAAATCCAAAGACTGTTGGCTAGGAAATTAAATGTAATGATTAATTCCTCACGGAGCCTATGGGTTGTGATGTGAGATGGAGTAAGGGACAGCTAATTCTAAGTGTCCCCTAGAACCTCAAATTATGGTTAGTCGGGCACCTAGTCATGGCGGTTCTAGAAAAGATCCTCACGGAGTTGTTTCAGCTTGGATGTGAGCAGTAGACATTTGCCAAGGTTGAATAAGCACCTCTCTACAAATAACTTATTCCATTTGTGAGACACTGCCATCCCCTGTGTATTTTTATCCAACATAAGCTTGAGTGTATATTCCATTTTCCCTTATCCAAAATATCACAGTGTTGAGTTAGTATAGTCATCCCCTTAGCCTAGCCTTGCATTTTTCACCCTCACCCAATCCTAGCAAAATGATCACGACCATGAAGTGAGTATTTTCTTGAAGTTCTATTTAGTGTAGTTGATTATTTTTATATATTGGATGTAATTATTGCTTAAACCGCCAATAATATGCTACTTTATACTTTAAGTTTTGCTATTAGAATGATTAAAAGGAGCATGCTTTAATCATGTGTACTTGCAGCAGCAAGCAGTTTAAGCCTGGGTCACATTTTGGTCAATTTTGACCTAGTCAAACTTAGTTTGACCAAGTCAACCGGAGGACCTGAGGTGAGTTGGACCAGTGATGTGTGAGAGTGATGATTTATGGTCCTTATGTACCCATTTGATGGTTCCATGCAGCAGACACAACTTTCAGATGATGGTTTGATGATTTTTATGGTTATTATTATTATTAGAGACCATTTATTTTTATTTGTCCGAGCATGGTCATGGTTACAGATGATTATATAGATAGCCACAGGGTGTATGGGTACTCATCTCCAGTACATTTGGACCTTCTGAGTCCATTGGGATACTTAGTTTTCAGTTCCAGGCACTTCCGGTTGAGATATTACTCAGATTATCACTTTATTGCATATTTGCCATTTAAAATAGCCTAGCAACACAGTTTGACTTGTATCTTGTTCACCTACGATGTTGCAGAGGGAGTATGGAGTCCAGATACTTGCTTTTACCATATTACCATGCTCCCAGACATTTGGGTGCAATCAGTTTTGGCCTTGGGGTACCAGGCAGTGAGCTACAGGAATTTTATTCTTTCACGGGTGATTTTTCTAAGGATAAAAAATGGTAAAAATGGTTACAGAGGAATTTGATTTGGGCTACTAAGGTAAGGAAATGGCATGAGGTTGGTTTAGATGATTTGTGTGATGCTTCCCACACCTTCCAGAGCACGCTGCAGCATTCAATGGGGCCCACACACTCTCTGGGATTTTATATTATGATTTTATTGTGTCATTGAGGGGGCACGATTTGGCCATATGGTCACAGTATTGTATCTTAATGATGTTATTATATGTTATTGTGCCATGGGGACATGCTAGAGAAGGATGAGTACACCTCTTAGACCCACCACGAGCGTATGTTAAGTTTCCTAGTCACTTTCATGTGGTGCATCCCCCCTAGGGCAACTTAACTAGTGCACCCCCTCTATTTTTTAGTTGATCCATGTACTTTATATTTGGGCTCATCTTAGCCATTGATCATCACTTATGTATCTTTTCATCTCAACCACTCATTAAAAAGGTGGTTAGGGTTTTGGTCTCTCCCATTCCTATTTAAAAGAGAGACCCCCCTCATTGTAAGGGGACTTTTGGCTCTCGATCTTTGGCAATAAAGAAATGTTATTGGGAAAAAATCTTGTGCCTTTGTTATATATTGTTCTCATGCTTGATTGTAGCTCTGATAGCCTGTCACATCTTCATTGTTTGATGAGTTTCCATGCTATACGTTTTGCTTGATGCGTGCTCTGCAAGAGGACGACTTCATTGAGGGATTTCGTGAGACTTCTCCGGATCCTTTCACTAGATGAGTAAAATAATCAGGGAGTAGTTCTTATTGTATCTTTGATCAATATTTATGCTATCTGATTCTTCTAGCATCATTTACTTTCATTTCTATAAATCAATTCTCATAGAGATTGTCATCTGCAGGAAAGAGAGCGCACTTGCTATTAGAGGAAAATCGATTTTATCTTGGGAGTTGTCAAATCAAGTTGGAGTTGCTTCGAGGGAGTTGGAACATCATTGCACTTGGCATCTGGAAGTCACAGGAGGTAAATACTTTAGATTTTCTTGAGTTATTCATCTATTCCATCTGTCTACTGCTATTTTATGTACAAACCCTAAGCTACTTTTTCTTTGAAAAATTCCCTGGCTCATTTAACTTAAAATCTTGGGTGAAAGATTTCTGGGTTTTCCACTTTAGACCTAACCCAAAGTGGGTTCTTAAGGGCGTCACCCTTGAGGGACTCCTTGTGTCCCATTTCCCTAGGCACTGATCTCTTTGCCCATGCGCACTTTAAGACTTAGCCATTTTTTGGGTTATTTGATCCCGGTTTTTGACTTGTGATGCATAGACACTGTCATACTCTTTATCAAGTCTAATCTAAAGGTACTAGATAGCCCCATCTTATTTTTAACCCTTCTACCTTGGACACGTTTCCCAAGGCAAAAGAAATTTCTATCATTTGCTAGTGCCTTGATCCTGGATATTTTATTAAAACTTATGAGTCACTTGTATTATCACATTGGATCAAATTTACATCTTTTAAGCCTCTTGATCCAACCTTTAACTCACCTTGTGACTTCATCCATAGATCTAGGGTTCAGCATACCTTACACCTTACGTACTTCATTCATCTGATTTGATCTAGTGTTCTGGTTAGATCTCTCCGATCGGGAGTTGATTTGGGTCTCCCCCATTGTTATCTAGGGATTAGATAACACAAAACGAAGAGTGCTTCGATTGGCGTGACAACCAATCCATCTTGGGGATCGAGGCCCTCTTGTGTCATCTCTTTGGTTGCATGTCCCTTATGTCGTCCTGTATAGGATCATCCATTGGGGCAACTACGAGTTATGTGATAACAGGTCCAAATATACTAGAGATGAGTACTCATACACCTTGTGGCTACCTAGATAATCATCTGTAATCTCAACCATGCCCGGACAAATAAAAATAATAGTCTGTAAATAATAATAACTATAAAAATCCATCAAACCATCATGTGAAACCTGTGTCTGCTGCATGGAACCATCAAATGGGCATCAAAGGACCATAAATCATCAACCTCGAACATCTCTAGTCCAACTCATCTCAGATCCTATGGTTGACTTGGTCAAATTGGGTTTGACCAGGTCAAGACTTATCAAAATATGACCCATGCTAAAAATGCCTGATGCAGCAAGTGCAAATGGATTAGGTATGCTCTTTTAATCATTCTAATAGCAAGACTTAAAGTATAAAGAAGCATTTCACTGGTGGTTAAGCAATAATCATATCAAATATAAGTTTAGAATAATCAATTACTCAACAGAACCTCAAGAATATACTCATTTCATGGTCGTGATCATTTTGCTAGTAATGGACGAAGCTGAAAATGCAAGGCTAGGATAAGGGGATGACTTTACTGACTCAACATTGTGATACTTTGGATAAGGGAAAAGGAATACACACTTAAGCATATCCTGGATAATATACACACAGGGAATGGTAGTGTCTCACAAATGGAATGAGTTGTTTACAGAGGTGCTTATTCAACCTTGGCAAATGTCTACAGCTCACATCCAAGTTGAATCCAGCTCTGTGAGGATCTTTACTAGAACCGTCATAACTAGGTGCACAGCTAACCGTAACTTGAGGTTCTAGGGGACACTTAGAATTAGTTGTCCCTTACTCCATCTCACATCCTATCCCATATGCTCCGTGAGGTATTAATCATTACATTTAATCATGGCCAGCAGTCTTTGGATTTAGCATACATTTAACCACTGCTTTTTAGGCCTTAGGACCTGTTATCACATATATAGTAGTCAGGCTACCATATTCTATTTTTCAAATTCCAGTACATTTTTCCAGCCAGTTCCCTTACATATGAGATGCTGAGATGAGCATCTATGATGGATCACTAGTTTATTATGGACAGCAGTATATTCCCATGCCATGACTGAGTCTCAGGACACTCAGATTTGAGGACTAATGTAGCCATTTAGCCATTTACAGAGCAGTTAGTATTGCCCAGAGTTGCAGCAACAGGTTCTCAGTGGACAGATGATGTTTCAAATTGTGTGCATTCAGGTATATGACTCAGCAGGGATATTCTTGTGTTATGGTTATATTGCTTTTATACTCATTCTTGTAACATGTCTTAGCATTTGGTATCATGATCTGGCGATCATATAGATATGTGGACCTGGTTGTATCTTTATATTATGTATATGTTCCCACTCAGACTTAGAAGTTCTTGAACCATACTCATTGGTTTTACCCTCCTTAGGGAGAATAGGGGTGATCATTCCCACCATCCCTTGGCTTGCTAGTGTTGGTCTCATTATTTGCTTGCTCCACCCATCCATTACCTTCCAGTTATGTTTTAACCTTGACTTACTACTTGAATAGTGGCATGGAGGACCTTCCCCCACTTTAGCCTCTTTGTTGGATGAGCCTCCCCTTGTTTTTGTGTCTCGGCTCTGAGTTGCCTTAAGTTGTGTTGGCTAAACCTGAAACAGATAGCGCTGCCATCAATACAATATATGGAAATGAAATGTATATCTTGTGAAATAAGCCCATTCATGTAATAAGTGTTTCTGAACACACGTGAATGCAAGGCAAGCCTAATGAAACTGGCTTTGAAATGAAATGTGATATGTAAAGCCCATGTAACAAGTGTTTTTGAACACACGTGGAGAATAAAGCCTAATATAAATGTAAATCTATGCAATGTGTTTCTAAACACACATAGATCAAAGGCTATGGAAACATAAAGGCCCAAAAAAGCAATGGTTCTTAAATGTTATATAAAAAAGATTGCTGGCCTCTTTTGTATTTGATATGGATTGTGAGCATTTGTCAAGGTGAATAAGCACCTATGAAAGTAACTTACCCATTTGTGAGACACAACCATCCCCTATGTTATTGCTTGTTCAGCATATGCTAGTGTGTATTCCCTTTTCATATCCAAAGTGTCACAGTGTCAAGTTAGTAGTCATCCCCTAGCCTATCCTAGCCTTTTGATTTTTAAGCCTTCACCCTTCACTAGCAAATTGGTCACAACTATGAAGTGAGTATGGTCTTGAAAGTCTGGTCTGAGTCATAGTAAATATTGAAAACACTTTATAATTGGTTATTAGATCGCCAAAGAAATGATTAATTCTTGTTATTATTGTTACTTGAATGAGTTGTAGAGCATGTTTTAACCTTTAACACGTGCAGCAGTTTGATGTTAGCCTGGGTCATATTATTGGTCATGTTGACTTGGTCAAACCTACTTTGACCAAAGTCAACTACAGGACATGAGGTGGATAGACCTCAGATGATGTAGAGATATGATATATGGTCTAGTACAAGTCACCAGATGGTCTTATGCAGTGATTACAGGTTTATGATGATGATTTGTGTTTTTCAACACTTTCACAGATTATTATTATTTGGTCTGTCTGGGCATATTGGATATTTTATATGATCATGCAGAGATCCATAGGGTGCATGAGTACACACCTTAGATGGACTTGGGCTCTCTCAGTCCATTGAGACAGTCTGTTTTCAGTTTCGGGCAGTTACAGTGATGATTGGCCTCAGTTGGCCATCCTGGTGTAGTTTTGCCATATCAAATGTCCTATCAGAGCAGGGAGAGGACTTGATTGGTTCACCTAGGGCGCTGTATGAGGAGGGGGTGGTCCAACCACTTGTTTTTACCATTATACCCCCCTCCCACAGAGCCAGGTGGGCTCAGTTGGACAGCGCAGGCACTCCAGGTGGCAATTTGGGTAGTTTCACACTTACCGAGGCAGATTAAAAATGGTGAAAATGGCTATTGAAGAATTCGATTTGGGTTATTGAGGCAAGGAAATGGCATGGGATGAGTTTTTGATGATGAGTGTGATGTCTTCCACACCTTCCACAATAGTTTCAGCATTCAGTGGGACCTGTTATCACACAACTTGTAGTTGCCCCTAGAGGTATCCCATCCGGGACGGTAGAGGAGACAGGCAACTAAAGAGGTGACCCAAGAAATACCACGGTTCCCAAGGCAAGGTGGGAGTCACGTCAACCGAGGCACTCTTCGCTTTAGGTCAGGGTGTAACTAGACCAGGGGGGAGACCCTATACCCAATCACAGTTGATTGGACCTACACAAAGGTTTCTAAAGGTAAGTAAATGATGAGTTACGGAAACCAATGCAAGGCTAAATGGACCTAGAAGTTGAGGTATGGTTGAAAGGTGGTTTGAGAGATTGTTGGTGTTTCAACCTACGTATGGTTTAGGCCACATTGTTTGGTATGATGTCAAGGTGTGGTACCATGTGTTTACACAAGTGGGTCTTGTTTTCTTGGGAAGTGTGAAATGGCTCTAAGTAGGCCCACAAGGTGAAACTAGGTGTGAAGTTGGTACTATAGGTTAGATAATGACTAGATCTATAGATCTAAGTTGATTCTAGAAGTACCCATGTGCTAGATCTAGGTTTTGACACAAATCCCAAGGAGTGCGACTTGCTATGAGGATGACTAGTGCCTTGTTAGATGGGCTAATGGGGTCAAAAAGTATGTCAAAGTGTAGATCGGGACACCTAGAAGCCAATTCAAGTGGGCTAAATAAGATCTAATGGTTGGATTTTGCTAGATCTAGGTTTTTCAAGAAATGACCATAAGTGGACCACAATCCCTTGAAACAAGGAATGCTACCCCCAAGGCAGATCGTCACGAAAAGATAGTCTAGACCTAGGTTTCAAGGTATGGCCGTTCCAAATCTCCAAAAATCCCAAACACCCACTTCCTCAAAGTGGACAAACTCACCTTCCCCAGGTAGTGCGACTTTGCTCAAGGAGGGTTAAAAGGTGGGTTTGGTGGACCAAATCAAGTCCAATGGCCACCAAACTATAGATCCAAGTAGCTAGTACCCCGATCTATGCATGTCCTAAAAATCAAGTCAATCCAAGGGCTAGATCTTAGTAGATCTGAGTTTTGAGGTGCCAAGAAATTTAAAAGGGGGTTTTAACCCCTTAAAACATGGAAAGATGTCCACAAGGTAGATTTCACCAAAGTAAGAATCTGGGGGTAGGTTATCAAGTGTCTAGATTGCAAATTAAGTGGGATCTCACCTACCCATGTGCTAGATCTAACCAAACAAGCCTCTCTCTAGGAAGTGCGATTAGGGTTCAAGAGGGCTTTTTGCTTTGAAAAGTGTGTCAATTTTAAGCCAATCACCACCAAACTATAGATCCAACTAGGGGTGGATGCTATAGAGGTGGGTTTTCAAAATATTCTCAAAAGCAAGGCTAGATTTAAGTAGATCTAAGAAAAACCAAAAACAAGGGTTTTAATCAATTAGGGTTTTTATGATCTAGAAATTATGGATGATTCAAGGAAGGAGAAGATCATACCTCTTGGAGCATACCTGGATGAAGAGATGAATGCTAGTTGAGACGAGGATTACTTTGCCAAAGATCAAATGGAGAATTCTTGAAGCCCTCTTGCCAAATCAATTTTCCCAAGCCACATGTGATTCCCTCTAACCTGTCAAAACCAGGGAGCAAAGCATCAATCAGTTTAACATGTTGAAGGTAGATACAAGTAAGAGAAAGAGAAACATAGAATAGTTGACACAAAGGCAAAACTACTCCCTGTCAAACCAAAACGACTTCTTCCAAGGTTGAAGGGCAAGCCTCCCCACCAATTCGCACTTGTCCAAAATCGTCCTCTTAACCTGTAAATAAGATATGGCAAATATACAAGATAGCTACAATAGATCCTCCAGTGCAATGGACAAAAGCATTTACAATCGAAACAACCAACATCCACTCCAATCCAAGCATGTACTCCAAAAGATAGAAATTTTATTCCAAGAGCCAAGAGCCAAAAATCTCTAGATGAATTTTACAATGAGAGGCTCCCTCCTTAAATAGGATGGGGAGAGAGTACAACCCTAACCACTTTTTACATGAGTGGCTAAGATTAAAAGATCATGAGATCTAATCAACGACTAACAATAAATCATAACAATATATCACATGGATCACCCAACATAATGATAGCGCCCCCACTAAATGGTACAAAAAGGGGGTGACGTCATCCACTAGAGAAGAATAGGTGCCAAAATCCACCTCATGATGACTAGGACATGACAATATAAGCACATGGTGGGGCTAGGAGGCATCAATCCTTACTAGCTCATCCCCAAGGCACAATAAAATAATAAAATATGTCCAAGATAATATAAATGATCAAAACTGTCCTCAGAATCCATGACAGTCAAGCAGTAAATGACCTCCTGTGATCAATGTGGGCATACCCACATGGTGAAAACTGACTGGAAGGTAGTGATGCCACCCTGGAAGACCTCTGTGAAGACCAAATGCCAAAACCTTGCCTCAATTTCCCAAATCGATTTCCTCAGTGACCACTTTATCCCATTTTTTAACTGCCTCGTTAACTGTGAAAGTGCCAAAACTGCCTCCTAGGGCACTTGCGCTGTCCATCTGAGCCCACCAGGCTCTCCAGAAGGGGGGGTAAATGGTAAAAACAAGTGGCTGGACCAACCCCTCCATCATCAGCGCCCTAGGTAAACTGGCCAATCATGGCCCCTGCTGCCCAGGCTGGGAAATCAGCCCCAAATCTGGTCATCAAGTGTAAAACTGCATCAATCACTGTCAGAAGTGCCCGGAACTGAAAGATAAGTGTCTCAATGGATCCAGAAGACCCAAATCCACTAGAAATGTGTACTCATACACCATGGGTTGCCCTAATGGACCAGCTGTAGGGTCCACCATATATGGACAATGTATAATCTGCTGATCTGAAGTAGTAATAAAACCTGCTGAACTGGATCAATCATCATCTGCATCATATGTCCATCATATGATATCATCATCAAGCATGTGGGACCATCAATCATCATTAATAGGCATCTATACATGGCCCACATCCTCACAGATCCCCATAATATATAACCAAGGATAAATCACATTAGTAGACTAAGACATGCTTCTCTAATCATTTTCACAGCTAAGCAAGTATAAATTCCATTCAATGGCATTAATCAAGTTAGCACATTCCTTGGTTATTAAAAAACATTATTTGCACAAGAGTTCAAATGACAAACTCACCCATTGGACATGGTCAAACTGCTAGTGAAGGATGAAGGCTAGGAACAAAGTTGGGCCAAGGGGTTGACTTGTCTAACTTAACTCAAAAATACTTTGGACTGGGAGAAGGGGGAAGCTACAAACTCTGTGCTGGACAGAATAACACGGGGAATGGCTGTGCCTCACAAATGGATAAGTTGTTCAGCGAGTGCTTATTCAACTTAGGCATCATGTCTACATCAAGTTGATCCAGGTTCATTAGGATCATTCAATTTTATACCATGGCCTTTTTGGCCTACATAACCCTTCGGATTTCAGATGTGCTGAGAAGCACAACTAGTTGCAGCTTGCATCCAGGGCATGTTTCAAATATTTATAAGGTCAGCAATTGTTTAGATATAGCTTTTAAGAACCATTGCTTTTTGGACCTTTCTTATACTCTTCGAGGAGTATTTTTAGCTGTTCATCGCTCTTGCCCCTTTTTTTGTTTCCATGGGCGAATTTATAAGTTTCCATAGGTAGAACATGAGCTTTCAGTTTTAGCCAACAACATCTCAAGTGACTAGGGGGAGTTCGAGCCAATGCCAAACATCGGGACAACCGACCAGAATGATTTAGGCCTACAATCCAACTCACCAAAGGCAAGTTTTGTCACCAACTTAGAGCCGAGACACTGAATACACAGGGATGCGGTCCAAGCACAGAGGTAGAAAAATGGGGAAGTCCTCGGTATCAGAAAGTCAAATGAGACAGGTCAAGGTCTAAAGTCAAATAGGAAGGTCATGTATGGATGGAGTCAAGTGAATATGGAGCCCATACTAGCAGACAACTGGTGTCGGGAAAGACCATATCTATGTAAGGTGAAAAACCAGTGGGTTTTGTTAAATGACCTAAATGTGCAAGCAATTGTCCATTTTATGATTTATAGTTCATTTTAAACATTTTGCCACATCAGGAATAATATACCAAGCACATGCTGTGATCATGACTAAATCAACAAGATAATAATCCACAGTCAGTGATAACATATCCATAGATCATACAACATCATCATAATAATAATCATCATGCATCATCTGAAACACTGCTGCAATACATCTCTAAGCACTGAACTGAAACTGTATGGGATAAAGGGTCACATCAGTCATCAAATATGAACTCTCAAGGCTCAGCCTTGACACAAGGTCATACATAAATCTGAATAATGTACTGCTGATCATGAGTGATCCAAAATATATGGCCATGCTCTGGAATAATGGAAGCTCTGGAATGTGCAGATATCTGCTGAACAAGAATAGTAGCCCTGCTACTATGGTGTGATAACAGGACCCACATCCATCTCTTCGGCACATTTTATGGTTTTCTGGAGCCTTTGGAGGCTCACGACTTTCCCAGAGAGGCACGATTTGGTGTTAGGATTGTTCATATGTTATGATTGTGCCATGGGGATTGACTAGGGAGGATAGATATTGCCCCCTAGACCCACCATGAGCTTTATCTTATGTTATTTTGTCACATTGAGTGGGACCCCCTCTCCTAGGGCGATTTGGTCCATTGATATGTTATATTGCTATATTGATCCATGTACTTTATTGTTGAGCTCATCTCAACCATTGATTAGATCACTTTGATCTTTTAATCTTAGCCATCCATTCAAAAGGTGGTTAGGGTTTTGGTATCTCTCCATCCTATTTAAAGTAGAGAGCTTCTCATTGTAAAGGGGCTTTGGCTCTTGGAATCTTGATAATAGAAAAACTTCTTGTGGAAATTCTTGGGTCTCCTTTGCATCTGGTGTTCTTCGATAGTGATTGTAAAGTCTATTGCATCCTAGAATTTGAGTATCTGTGATGAGATCTATATTTTCGTGGAACTTTTATTTTGTCTACAGGAGGACGACTTCACTTAGGCGTTTTTGCAGGGCTTCCTCAACTCACTTGTTTCGCATCGCTTGTATCAGGGGGTTATCATTAGTATCATTGTGATCTATGCTATCTTCTTGTTATTTCTCTTGTAGCATTTGTCCATTTCTCTTGATGCATCAAATCTGATATTGTTGACGTTTGTTGTGCAGGAGGGAGGGTGCATTAGCTCCTTGGGCAAAATCGATTTGCATAGAAAGCTCATCCAAATCTTCTCAAATTGATCGGGAAGGCATAGATCATCATCATCAAGGCATCTTCAAGGTTTTCCAGGTAAGATCCACAGGTTTGTTCTTCTTTTCTTGGTTCCAATCCATTGGCATCATTATTTTACTATCAAAACCCTCATTAAAATCCTTTGGAAAATTCTATTGATCAAACCCCTTGATCATTTGGCAAACTATTTTTGGGTATTGTAGATCGGGTAAATCCCAAGGTGGGTTTTCCAGGGCGTCACCCTTGGGGACTCCATTGGCCCACTTTCCTAGGCACTAGCCTTCTCCCTACCCTCACGACCTTCCTGGGTTGCCTGTTTTGCATGTGGGTTGATCTTCTTTTGAGTGCTTGCATAGTTTGATACTATCACATCCCTCTATCAATCATAGCTAGAAAGCCCTAACTGTCAGATCTACGCTTTGGGATACTTTCCCTATTTTAAGGGTCACGTTTCCCAAGGCAGTCAAATTTGACCATTTTAATCTAGCTCTGAATCCTGGAATCATACCTCATCTCTGAATCACTGTGCTTAAGATCCATTCATCAAGTTATATCATATCTAAGCCTCCACAGTGTCTCAGTGTCCTTATATCTAGGGTTCGATACCTGTCACTTTACATACCTCACCTTGTCTAATTTGACTAGTGATTGGGTTGATATCTCCTATCGGGAGTAGATCTGGGTCTCCCCCTTGCTATCTTGGCTTTGATAGCAGAAGTGAAGAGTGCCTTGGTTGGCGTGACAACCATCCATTTGGGAACCAGGGCTCTCTTGGTTCACCACTTTGGTTGCCTATCCCCTCTACCATCCTTACGGATCCACCATTAGGGGCAACTACAAGATTGGTGATAACAGGACCTGTTATCACACAACTTGTAGTTGTCCCTAAAGGTATCCCATCCGGGATGGTAGAGGAGATGGACAACTAAAGAGGTGACCCAAGAGATGCCACGGTTCCCAATGCAAGCTGGGAGTCACGTCAACCGAGGCACTCTTCACTTCATATCAAGATGAATCAAGACCTAGGGGGAGACCCTATAACCAATCAAAGATGATTGAACCCAAACAAAGGTTTCTAGGGATATGTAAAAGATAAGTTACGGAAACCAATGCAAGGTTAGGTGGACCTAGAAGTTTAAATGTGGTTGAAAGAGGCTTAGGGAATGACTAATGAAAGATATAGGCCACATGATCAGATAAGATGACAAGATCTAGTACCCTGAAATACACAAGTGGGGCCCACTTCCTTGGGATATGGAAATGGCTCAAATGGGACCCACAAGGTAAAGTTAAGGGTGTAAATGGTACTAAGGGGTATGCTATGAGTAGATCTATGGATCTAAAGTGAAATTAGAGATACCCACATATGGGATCTATGGGATGACACAACTCCCAAGGAGTGCGAATTATCCTAGGTGGACTAGTGCCTTGATAGATGGGTTAATGGAGTCAAAAGAGATGTCAAATTGTAGATCGGGACACCTAGGATGCAAATCAAGTGGTCTATTAAAGATGTGATGGTTAGATCTTAGTAGATCTAATATTTCACTATGTGACCCAAGTGGACAACAATCCCCAAAATGAGGAATGATACCCCCAAGGCAGAACTTCACGAAGTGAGATACTAGGTATAGGTTTCAAGGTGTGCTTGTTCCAAATCCAATGGGATCTCAACCACCCATGTCCTATAAGTGGGCAAACTCAAACACCCAAGGAGTGCAACTTTTCCCAAGGAGGGTAAAAAGCATGGAAGGGTGTGTCAAATCAAGTCCAATGGCCACCAAATTGTAGATCCAAGTAGTTTAGGCAAGTATTAATGTGGATCTTGAAAATCAAGGGCATCCAATGGCTAGATCTCCATAGATCTGAGATTGAAAATGCATCACCAAATTGACCCAAGTGGGGCACAACCCTCAAAATGAGGAATGAGGCCCACAAGGCAAAAATCAACAAGGTGAAGCACTAGGGGTAGGTTATCAAGTGTGAGGATCATGAATCAAGTGGGATCTCACCTACCCATGTCTTGGAACCAACCAAACTAGCTTCTCCCAAGTGGTGCGATTTTGTTCAAGGAGGGCTAAGTGCCTTGGAAAGTGTATCAAATGGAACCCAATCACCACCAAACTATAGATCCGAATTGTCGTGGATACTATAGAGGTGGGTTTTCAATATCTTTCCAAAAGCAAGGCTAGATCCAAGTAGATCTATGAAAAACAAAAATGAGGGTTTTGATTTTAATGTAATTTTGACCAATGGGATGGATAGCAAGCGAAATCAATACGTACCTTGTAGATCTTACCTCAAAAGCTTGCGACCTCTTAGCATATGGAGAATTTTTGCCCTAGTTACAATTCCAAGCTTGATCCAAGTGTCTTCAACCAATAGCATTCAAACCCTAGGAGGAAATATGTCTCATGAAAACCTGCAAATCAAACTACATCAAGCTAGATTTGATCTACAAATCCATAAGATCTAAGCATGTCATATCAAGAAAGCAATCAATGGACAAAGCACAATTGAAAAACTCCCTCTCTATAAAGTCGATTTTCCCATGGGGGATGTGAGCAACCCCTACAATCTTCCCACAAAGCAATTCGATGAGCTAGCTTGAGCAATTCGGCCTCCCTCTCTTGAAGTCAATTTCACCTGAAAAGCAAACAATGTCTAGAAGCAAGATATCCAAGAACATATGCAAGAGCAACCCAATCAAAGCCAAGAAGTAGATCTCCAAAATATTCTTTTCATTCCAAGTTTTCCAGAGCCCAAAGGTGAGCTATACAATAGGGGGTCTTCTCCTTATATAGGATATAAAGACCAAAACCCTAGATCTCAAAACCACTTTACAAAAAATGAGTGGTTGAGATTAGAAGATCTCAATACATAATCAATGGCTAATAATGAACCATAACAATATATCACATGGATCACTCAAAAGGTGATGACGTCATAGCTAAATGGTATAAAGTGAGGGTGACGTCATCCTCTAAAGGGGGCAAAATACAATGGGCCCACCTCATATGACTAGGACATGACTCATAAAGCACATGGTGGCGCTAGGAAGCATCAATCCTTGCTAGCTCATCCCCATGGCACAATAAAATAATATAAAATGTCCAAAATAAATACAAATGATCAAATCTGTGACAGACAAGCAGTAAAAGGCCTCCTGTGGCCTCTGTGGACCCACCCAAGTGATGAAAACCGGCTGGAAGATAGGGGGTTCACCCTGGAAGACCTCTGTGAAAACCAAGTGCCAAAACCTTGCCTCAATTGCCCAAATCGAATTCCTAAGTGACCCTTTTATCCCATTTCTGGACTGCCTCAGTAATAGTGAAAGTGTTGGAACTGCCTCCTAGGGCACCTACGCTGTCAAACTGAGCCCACCAAACTCTCCAGAAGGGAGGATAAATGGTAATAACAAGTGGCTGGACCACCCCCTCATACAGCGCCCTAGGTGAACTAGCCTCTCATGGCCCCTGCTGCTCAGGCTGGGAAATCAGCCCCAAATCTGGTCAACAAGTGTAAAACTGCATCTATCACTGTTAGAAGTGCCCGGAACTGAAAGATAAGTGTCTCATTTGATCCAGAAGACCCAAATCTACGAAGAATGTGTACTCATACACCATGGGTTGCCCTGATGGGCTAGCTGTAGGGTCCACCATATATGGACAGTGCATAATCTGATGATCTGAAGTAATAATAAAACCTGCTGAACTACATCAATCATCATATGAATCATATGTCCATCATATAGCATCATTAGCAAGAGTATGTGGGTCCATCTATCATCATCAATAAGCATGCATGGCCCACATCATCACGGATCCAAATAAATGACCATAGTCAAACCAGGTTTGACTAGGTCATCATACAACCAAGGATAAATCATATCAGTAGACTAAGACATGTTCCTCTAATCATACTCACAGCTTAACTTAAAGTATAGCATTCATTCAATGGCATTAATCATGTTAGCATATTCCGTTGTTATTTATAATTACTTGCACAATAGCTTAAATGACAAACTCACCCATTAGACATGGTCTAACTGCTAGCTAAGGATGAAGGCTAGGAACAAGGTTGGGCAAAGGGGGTGACTTGTCTAAACTCAACTAAAAGATACTTTGGACTGGGAGAAAGGGGAAACTACAAACTCTGTGCTGGACAAAATAACACAAGGGATGGTTGTGCCTCACAAATGGGTAAGTTGTTTAGAGAGTGCTTATTCAACTTAGGCATCATGTCTACATCAAGTTGATCCAAGTTCATTAGGATCATTCAATTTCATTTCATGGCCTTTTTGGCCTACATAACCCTTCGGATCTCAGGTGTGCTGATAAGCACAACTAATTGCAGCTTGCATCCAGGGCATGTTTACATATACATATAAGGTCAGCAATTTTTTAGATATAGCATTTAAGAACCATTGCTTTTTGGACCTTTCTTATACTCTTCGAGGAGTATTTTTAGCAATTCATCGCTCTTGCCCTTTTTAGTTTCCATGGGCGAATATATATAAGTTTCCATAAGTAGTACATGAGCTTTCAGTTTTAGCCAACAACATCTCAAGTGACTAGGGGGAGTTCGAGCCAGTGCCAAACATCGGGACAACTGACCAGAATGATTTAGGCCTACAATCCAACTTACCAAAGGCAAGTTTTGTCACCAACTCAGAGCCGAGACACTAAACATACAGGGATGCGGTCCAAACACAGAGGTAGAAAAAGGGGAAGTCCTCAATACCAGAAAGTCAAGTAAGACAAGTCAAGGGTTAAAGCCAAATAAGGAAAGTCATGGATGGATGGAGTCAAGTGAAGGTGGAGACTAAGCTAGCAGACAAATGGTGTCAAGAAAGACCATATCTATGCAAGGTAGTGAACCAGTGAGTCTTGTCAAACAACCTAAATGTGCAAGTAAAAAGTCCATTTTAAAATATTATCAAGACAGTTCATTTTATACAGTTTTCCACATCATGAATTATATACCAAGCCAATGTTGTGAACATGGCTAAAATAACAAGATAATAATCCACAGTCAATGATCAGGAATCCATAGGTCATACAACATCATCATAAGAATAATCATCATATATCATCTGAAACACTGTTGTAATACATCTCTAGGCTCTGAATTGAAACTGTATGGAATAAAGGGTCACATCGGTCATCAAATCTGAACTCTCAAGGCTCAACCTTGACACAAGGTCTAACATAAGTCTGAAAAATACACTGCTCTGATCATGAGTGATCCCAAAGTACAAAGTCATCATAGCTAAGCTCTGAATAATGTAAGCTCTTAAATGTGCAGATATCTGCTAAGCAAGAATAGTAACCCTGCTACTATGGTGTGATAACAGGACCCTTTGGATTTTGCATGTGCTTAGAAGAACAACTAATCGCAGCTTTCATCCACGCTGCTTTAACATTTCAATTTCCATAGCCCTCTTTCATTGCGCTGAGAAGCACAATTTTAATTTGTTTCCATGGTCTTGCACAAAAGATATGATAATAGTTTCCATATGCATGTAATGATGGTAGTACAATTTGCTTCAGGTCTAGTCAACACAACTCAAGCAACTAGGGGGATTATCCACAATCAGGACCAAACATCGGGGGAAACCGACCAAAGAGGTCAAGGCATCAAATCCACCTCACCTAAGCTCAGGAACCAACACCAACGGGTTCTCCTCGCCCAGAAGGATCAAGGCTTCCGTAAGTTTTGTTTCCAACTCAAAGCTAAGACACAAACTAACAGGGATGCTATCCAACATAGAGGCAAAAGTGGGGAGGTCCTCCATATCACAAGCTAAGGTGTGAGTCAAAGTGAAAACCAAAAATGGGAGAGAATGGATGGATGGGGAGAGTGAAAGGTGATGCCAAAGCTAGCAAGCCATAAATGGTGGGAATGACCACATCCATACTACTAAGAGGGTAAAACCAATGAGTATAAACAAGAGCTTTTTATTCTAAGTAACTAGACCATTTAGATAATCATTAAACAACCATTTCCATAAAACATATATATATATATACCGCCAGATCATGATCACTAGATACCAAGCCAAGCTACTAAGATGAGCAAAAGAGCAAAACAATCATAACCAATGCACACCATATAGCTGCCAGGCCATATACCTGTATTTGTCATATGGATCATCAATAGTCACTAGGAACACTGCTGCTGTAAAAACTTTGGGCACTACACTGCTCTGTATGGAACAAAAGTGGTCACCTTGGTCAGCAAATCTGAGGTCATGAGGCCCAGTCTCGGCACAAGGTTCATCATGTCTGATCTGGGGCTACTCTGATATGTGAGTGATCATCAAAAGTACTGCTCATCATAGGTTGATTTCATCAAGAATGTGTAAAGGCCTGACTCAAAAATATACAAGAAACTGCTTTGCAATCATGGTAGCCCAGCTATTATCGATGTGATAACATCTGGCTCCAGCTGGGATAAGTGCTCTAAGGGAAAGAGTGCTTCAAAACCTCAGAAATCTCTAGTCCCCAACACTCACTGCATCAATCATCAATCCAGCACCTGATTGACCTGCTTCATCTTCAAAAATGTACCTATTCCTGGGCACATGAAAGCAAACACTACCAAGCAGCATGTATGGCATAAAATAAAATACTAAAATCAAACTCTAATCTAGAACAGAAAATTAAATGCATGAAAGCAAGACACTAACCTAACAACTAACAAGTTTTTACTTTTTATTTTATGCAGGAAAGCTTAGAAAGTAGCAAGATAACCAAACTCAAGCAACTCAAAAACGTTCAGAAGACACTCGACACTCAGAAAAGAAAGACACTCAAATCTTACTACTCAAGTGAGCTTATTCAAAAACCTACCTACCCTAAACTAAACAGGCAAGAGGAGTCCAAATCAAGTCAAGTCAGGGATGTAATCCCTCAACTCCTTTTGATTGATAGGTAGCATGATCTGTTGTCCACTCCCAGTTGTGACCTTGTTGAGATCTATTGTGTTGAGACTTAGTTGAGATCATATCTCTTGTGACCTTGTTGACCTCTAGTGTGTTGAGTCTTGATTGAGATTGTCACAGTGTTTCTGACTGTCATCGACTATCACTATTGTTGTCTACATCCTATCATCTCTCTCTCTCAGGTGTGTACTTACCCTCTAGTGAGGGTCAGCTTGTTCCTAGTAATTGGCTGGCCTCTGAGAGGCACAGTCTGTTCTGAAAGTAATTACTTCTGATTATAAAGATGGAAAGGGTCCCACACTTCAGGTAAGTGCCCTAACTTGTTTGAATCAAACATGTTATTGTTAATTATTCTATTAATGTTGATTACATGTTACTGAAGATTACTTTAACACGGGGACCTACTTGGTAGTGTTAAAGTTGAAAGAGATGAAAATTATGTTTTAAATTATACTGTTTGACTACTGCTGTACTATTCTGCTTCAGTACTAGCTTATTGTATTTAATTTTGCATTAAAGTTTATAAAAGTTTGACTTCTCTGCATCAAACCCTAACCCTAACCCAATCCATCTAATATGCTGAAAAGAGTGAAAAGGCATGAGAAATTGATAATGCAAAGTCTATGAATACCACATATGAAGGTGGCATCAAAGAAAACAAGGCACCACATGATAATGCCCATGATCTAAAACTAGTCCATGGAAAATCCATAGGTCTCATCATGTCTAGTGCCATAAAAATGGTTCTCGGACATCCCATACAAAATATGGTGAAACAGGTACTAACTATAAATCCCCAACAATGTGATGACAATCAAAATGTGAAACCTCATACAATATAAGGTGTAACAAGTGTTAGAAAAGTTAGCTCTCGGGGTCCTCCTTGTGTTTTTGGTGTGTTTGTCATGGGGGGGTCTAAGTTATTGTCCCTAGTCATTTATTTATGTAAAGTTGAGTTATTTAAATAAAGTGTTTTTAAACTATGACTTTATTAAATGTGAAAAACCCTAAAAAGTGCACATTTAATAAATAGAAAGTTTTTTATTTGTGCATTTAATGTGTATCTTAAGATTAGATTAATCTCATCCATTGGATGAGTTAGTTAAAGGTGGTTAGGGTTTCTTATAACATAAAAAGAGTTTAGGGAAGTGTGTAAACACATTCATTCAATGAGAGAGAGAAATCATTGACAGAGTCTAAGAGTGGAGGTGTTGCTGCCTGGTTCCACACCTGGGGAAAACGCAGCAGAAGTCTTCAAGCTGCTGGTGTGGCCTTGGGGGCAAGTCAGAGTCAAGTGCTGTCACTTGGGACTCGACTCCTCCGTCTAGGCTTTCCTAGCGAAGCCAAGGGGGGTGGACCCTAAAAATGAAAGAAAAACTAAGGCGTCTAATCTAGGAGTTAGGAAAATATTTTTGGTAACCAAGAATAAACAGCATATACTTTTGTGAAATAAAACAATCATTCATCATTTACTCTCATTCAAAATCATCATCATTTACCTGCACATTAGTCAATAATATGAAATAACATTAAACAAGACCAGTGCCTTAAAATGGAGTCAATAATCAAATGCATAAGCAGGAAAAGTAGATGTTGTGCGAGTGTTCTTGGTTTATTTTAAAATTAATGTGAAGGTGATCTTTTTATTATGGCAGGTGGGTTCCCAATATACGCGAGGTACGGGGGAACATGTCTGGAATTTTGAAGCACGGCTTCCCTCTCAGGCTTGGGCTGAATCGGAGTCTCGAGGAGGTGTTCAGATGCTATACCAACGAGGGCAAGCCTAACGGTTTCCAAGAGGTCACTACTCAGTATTGTCCCAAGCCTTCTGAAAAATTTGCCCACGACAACAAAATATTCGTTTGTGCCGGATTTTCACAAAAAGGATTTTTTTATTAGGGCGGTGTTAGATCCTATTACTAGTCATCCCCTCCTTTCTGATGTGTACCAACTGGATCAGACTAAGCTACAAGTCGGCCACAGAGCATACGGGAGAAAATCTTGGTATTTTTTTAGAAAAATTTTATGAAACCAAATTTTATCTTTTTAAACCCTAGGAGTCTCTTTTCAGGCACGTATTTCGAGCAAGCCCTCACACAGAAACCTTACTTCGGGAAAGCAAGGGGGGCGTTTTGAGTTTGTAAAAAAAATGAAAAAAAAACTACGTTGTGAGTGAACTTGTGGCCCGCCAGTGGAACGGACCAACAAGGTTAATTTTAATCCTAGTTAATTTTATTAAATGCCGAAAATCAAAGAAATAAACTACTATAAAAATCACGCCATGAAAAGAGACGACACAGGCCACCCCTGGGGGGATGGGGTATGGGCGCTGGCTAGCCTACTTGCTCTCGTTTAATAGTTGCTTACAATGATCAGAGAAGTGCCCCATTCTACTTAAAGTGACTTGGTGGCTTACAAAATTTGAGGAAAAAATTGACCGGTTTTACAAAAATATGAAAATTGGCTCTCTGGATTGCCTGGATCCTCGAAATTTAGGCAGCACCTCCTCCTACCTGTTCGTCTTTTGCTGCCAACCAGCAAGCAATTATTAGTATAAGATGCCCAAAAACACTTTAAGAGTGTCTTTGGAACACCTCCTAAAAAACCCAAAAAATTCTAAGTAAAAATTGCAAAATTTAACCAAGTAAAACAAGCAGTAATGCTAGTTTTGCTTGGGGTCTTTGCAAGCTTTATGAGCTGCAAATTGTATGCTCTTGGACAGCCAAATATACTTTTAAAATCAGAACTACAACTACCCAACAAAACTTTTAAAAAAATTGACAATTCTATTGCAAGTCTTGGAAAAGTAGATGCTAAATGAAGGAAAAATCTAACAATTAAAGATATGAGCTTTGTAACTGTCTAAACCAGACCTTCATGAAATGATTCCTGATCTATTTAAAATATGGACATGAGTATATAAATCAGAAATATTTCAAATAAAAGTAACCAGTTAACCAAAGAAAAAATTTTGTTTATAAGGGAGAGAGAGAAAATGAGCCAAATTTTGCTTGAAATCCGAAGCCTTGGAGAAATATTTGTGGTGTTCCAAGGGACTGCATCTGCAAACAAAGATTAGAGAAGAGGAAACAAACAAGATCCGCTTACTCCAATTGAAATAACCTGCACATTACACACTTTGCAAACAAAGATCAAGTGTAGAGATATATCTGAAAGAGAAATCTATGTTGAACACTCATAAACAAATGAAACATACAGGCATGATCTTCTCTTGCAAACATATAACAATGGACTAGACAATAAACAAATTGAAACTAGTCTATCTCATAAATTAGTACTAATCTTTCCAATGAGTACAGTTGATACTATTGAATATCAAAACTTATGCACAGGTTACCTCCATCATACAAGCCAAAATGTTTCATCCACTCACAAAATGAAAACCACAGATCTGACCTCCAAAGTCTTCTTTATTCATACAAGAAAAGTATTACAATCATAAGTTTTGTGCTCCAATTCTCCCTAACCAACAATGGAGAGAGCACTACAATTTATAGAGAAAGCAAAGAGGAAGGGCGCACTTAGTGAGGGAATGAGTGGTGGAGTTATGGCATAAAAGGTGGAGGGGATGGGGCTGCCATTTCCATGCATCTAGCTGCCCACAACAGCACCATATGTGCTAGCAGCCAGCACCAAAGGTGCTGCCCCTCCCAAAAACGTGGGCTGCCACTCATGAAATGCGCCCCTCTAATAGTGAATGCGCCCCTCCAATGTGGGCATAAATTTCTCCTTACATGGGGCTAACCCAACACCTTACAAATCAACCCAAAACCCTCCTACAATAGTGCTGGTCGAAATCAGACCATAAATTCCTCAAAAAAACTTTTAATTTTGTTATGTCATTTTCCCATTTTTTTGATTTTTTATGACTTTTTTGACTTTTTTGGGTTTTTTGGCCATAGGAAAAAATTGAAGCACCCAAACCTTAGGAAAAGTGGGTTTAGGGGTTAAGGGGGTGCTCTGAGTTAGAAAACGAGCACCCCTAAGGCAAAAAATACCTCCAGATGCCCCTTATAGGCCAATTACAATTTTTATAATTGAACCATTAAAAAATGGCCCAATTTACGGAAAAATTAAAACTTGCCGAAAATTAAAAACAACCTAGGGGGACTTAGCACATGTCCATATGACTCAAAATTAACGCCTAGCATGTTCATATACATTGACCCATGGACTCTAATAATCCCCTAAGGCCCGTCAGCCTCCCCAGGCATTCCAGCGTTGGAGGAGCAGGAGAAAAACCAATTAATTATGTTATGCACTAATGCAAGACATAATAGATAGGTGAAAAAACTCCTTGGAATACTTGACTTAGCCCAAAAGCCCTACGGAACCGAGTCTTTTACAAAACCCCATGCTAGTACGTTTTTATTACAAACCCCGCAGGGCCATGGACATGTGGAGAAAAATAAAAAAAACCGGGGGCCTTTAAAAGGCCAGCTGGATATCAAATCACCAAAAAATGAACATGTATCATGCTCTACTCTGCCCGCTCGCTTGACAATCCAACCAAGTACAACTTAGTTGGCAACATCTGGCTCCAACTACGGGACGTGTGCTCGATCTGATTCATTCAAATAGAGTATGCGAGAATCCAAGAATCTCTGGTTCCTGCCACAAAATTAAAGTGCATCAGTCCCATATCTTTTGCCAAATGAAACACAAGTTGCAACATTTATTTCAAAGTAAAACTAAAGTAAGCAAATGAAACTAATATACATCAATAATATACAGAACATAATGTACAAAAATGCAAGGCAAAGGTTTAGAGATGGCCCTGCTATCAATCCGCCCCCGTGGGCATTAGGAAATCTTCTTTGAAAAATAGCTTGAGATGTTGTCCATTGACTGGGAGAGTCAACCTTTCTCCATCCATAGTGCAAAGGAAGAAAGAATTAACCCCTGCTGGTTCAAATATAACATATGGTCCCAACCATAGGCTATCAAACTTTCCATGCTTCCCTGGCTTATCCCTTCACTTGTCCCATAAAAGAACCCAATCCCCTGGTTGGAAATCTTTTGGCTTAGCTGATCTGTCAAAAGTTCTTTTAACCCTGTCCTGATTTCTAATACTTTGGTCTAAGGCTTTTCTTCTAGTCTCATCCAATTTCATAATTTGCTCAATTCTGTTCTGCATACCATCATCACTTGAATCATAATCATGCAATATCTGATACACTGGCAACTAAATATGAATGGGAACAGAGACTTCCAAACCATAAACCAACTGAAAAGGGGTTTTCCCAGTAGCACGTTTCTGTGTTATTCTGTCAGCCCATAAAGCAAATTTTATCTTAGAATCCCAAGACCTTTTGTTATCCCCAACAGTTTTCTTTAAAATGTTCATTAAGGTCTTGTTGGTTGATTCAGCCAATCCATTTCCTTGGGGATAATAGTTGGATGAGTGAGAAAGGATTATAACATACTTGAAGCAAAATGCTGAAAAGGCCATGGAACTAAAACTGGGACCATTGTCAGTTGTTATCTTGGATGGCACCCCAAATCTAGTTATGATATGATTTTCAAGAAAGTCCATAACTACTTTATCAGTGGCATACTTAGTAGGGATTGCTTCCACCCACTTGGTGAAATAATCGGTGGCAGTTAGGATCCAGGTATAACCATTGCTTGAGTTTTCCTTAAACTGACCGATAAAATCAAGGCCCCATTGTTGGAAAGGGGCTTGAACAACTACTGGCTCAAGAGGTAAAGTTGCCAACTTCTGTTTCCCAGTGAACAACTGACATTGGGGACAAGATCTGACAAACTTATGCACATCAGCAAACAAAGTGGGCCAATAGTAACCTGATCTAAGGATCTTGTGGGCTGTGGTGTCTGCTGCATAATGCCCACCACAAAATCCAATATGAAACTCAACCAGAAGTTTTTTGGAATCTGGTTCATCAACACATCTAAGAACCAAGCCATCAGGATTTCTCCAACCTAATCCATTCTGAGTTATGCAATACTTAGTGGCTTTAAGTCTTAGAGACCTTCTTTTGTGACCAACAAGATGTTCAGGACATGTAAAATTGTTAAGAAGGTAAATAATGTCGGAATACCATTGTGTTTGACTTAATCTTTGAAGCTCTTCAGATATGACAGGTGCTGACTCATTATTTTGACAAATCATTCCTACAGCTTTTTCATTGCTTTCCGTCATCATGCGTGCAAGACCTTGTCCTTTGATTAACTTGGTAGGTTTTATCTCCAAGTCATACTCTTGTATTTTGGAAACCCATTTTCCCCTTACACCAAGGCAATCTTGTTGAGCTAATATATCTTTAACAGCGGTATGAGGAACATAACCCACAACCCTGGAATACCCAATATATATTCTGAAATGTTTCAAAGACTTAACAAGGGCATAAGCTTGTTTCTCCATTATAGTATATTTAAGCTCTGAATTTTGTAAAGCTTTACTAAAAAATGCTATGGGTTGTTCTTGGCCTTGGTCATTTTTCTGAAGTAAAACTCCAGCAATAGTATGCTCAGAAGCAAAGGAAAAGATTTGGAATTCTTTTGAATAATCAGGGCTTATCAACACCGGGGCTCTAGATATGGCATCCTTGACACCTGCAAAAGCTTCTTTTCCTTGCTTACTCCATTCAAACTTAGCATCTTTTTTAAGTAAGATTTGTAGAGGCTTCATTAGCTCAGCTAGATTTGGAATAAATCTTCTAATGAAATTAATTTGGCCATTGAAGGATTGGAGAGCTTTGACATTGGTAGGGATAGGAACCTTTTTAATGGCCTCAACTCTTTCAGGATCAACCTTTACACCATCCTTAGTGATAATATGCCCTAATAGTTTGCCCTCATCAACACAAAGCACAGATTTAGCCAGATTTAAAGATATGCCATACTTTCTACATCTCTCAAAAATCTTTCTAAGATGGCCAACATGATCTGATCTTTCCTTACTATATACCGTTAGATCATCCTGATATATTTCAATAATTTTACCAATCAATCCATTAAAAGCAACATCCATAGCACGTTGAAAGGTAGCACCAGCATTAGTAAGACCAAAAGGCATTCTAAGGTACATGAAAGTGCCCCAAGGTGTAGTAAAAGTAGTTTTATGTTGATCTTCCTTGCTTACTAGCACTTGGTTATATCTAGAAAATCCATCAAGAAAAGACATCATACCTGATCCAATTACCTTCTGAAGTAAAGTGTCCATGCTTGGCAAAGGATAATTATCTTTCAGGCATGCCCAGTTCAAATTTCGGAAATCAATACACAATCTGATATCCCCATTCTTTTTTCTAACAACCACCAAGTTAGAACACCAAGAAGAATGTCTTGTTGGAGAAATGATGCATGCTGCCAACATCTTTTGAAGTTCTTTGTAAACCATAGGGGCCAACTTGGGATTTATTCGCCTCAGCTTTTGGCGAAAAGGCTTGATACCCGGCTTAAAAGGGATTGTATGTTGAAAAATATCATCCCGATAAGCTTTAAGTTCATCATAGCTGAAAGCAAATATATCCCTATATTCATAGATCAAGTCAATCAAGGCTTTTCTTTCTTCTTGAGATATTCCCTTTCCAATTTTTATCATTTTTGGTTCTTTTTCAGTTCCTATATTTATCTCAATAAATTCTCCTGGTTTTATTGAACCCTTTTTCTTTTTATGGCCATCTTGTTTGTCAAAAAGCTGCTCTAACCGGGTGATGCCTTTAGGAATTTTGTTCCTTGGTTGATCCTCTTCCTCTGGATACTCTTTCCCTTCTTCCTTATAGGTGATTTGACAATCAGAAAATTCTTGAAGATTATGGATGAAGTTGAGAATTTGCTTGTCACTATCAAACACTTGCCAATGATCTATGTTGTCAGGGATTAAAGGTCTAAAGTTGATTTCAAATTTCCCATTCCCCTTTAATAATTCCTCAGTTGGTTGAAGTGTAGAAGCTGCCACAGCTAGTTGATCTGCCTCAGTGTTTTCCTCCCTAGGAATTGCCATGATATTTAAAGCATCAAACCACTCCATAGTATCCCAGACAGCATTCCTATATTGTTTCAACCTTCGACTTTTGCAAGCAAATACGTTTTTAACCTGGGAAACCACTAAGTTAGAATCACCTTTAATAGATAAAATTTTAATCCCCATATCTTTGGCAATTTCTAACCCTTGCAAAAGGGCTTCATACTCAGCCACATTATTTGATGCATCAAACTCAAGTCTGAAAGCAAATTTGAAGGTTTGTTTAGAAGGAGAAGTTATGACAATTCCAGCTCCTTTTCCGTATCTTGAAGATGCCCCATCAAAACTCATCCTCCATACCTCATCTTTCTTTTCATCTTTGGATACTTCTTTAAAAGGTGCTATGAAATTTGACAAGATAGCATAGTTTCCAAAGTTGTCTGTTTGATGCACAAATTCATTAGCCAAATTCTGTGGGTCTTCAACATGGAGTTTTCTAGCTTGTTCATTGTATAACTTAACCGTTGTATGTTCTGATGCAGGGATAGTAGCATATGACCAATCCATCCTTATGTCACCCCCTAAAGATGCAGCCCACTTTCTGGATAAAAGCATTCCCCAATTGTCTGGCACATCAATTACTACGACATCCATGGTTAAATGGACATCAGGATACTTGGCCAACCTAACAGGTAGCTTTATTATTATACCAATAGTATCAACTTCCCTTGAATCCATGGCACACACATTGTGATAGGGTCTAGTTGTTTTTAAGCCCAATTGATCCATAACCCTTTTGGTCATAACGTTGGAAGAAGCACCAGAATCCAACATGCAATTGTGCACAAGCATATCATTGACAAGCAAGGAGACATAGAAGGGAGGGTGGTCTTCCTTATGAGGATCCACACTATGCAAAATAATTGGGTCATCTTTATGATTGACTATGTCTTGAAGCTTAGGTTCTTCTCTAGTCTGGCTAAGATTCACTCTTTCTGAGTCCATAGGAGCTTTTCCCTTTTCTTGTTGAGGATGATCTATCACTTTCATAAGATTTTCTTTCAAGCTTGGGATTTTGATAAGGTCTGTAACAAGAACAGGAATCTTTGCAGAAGATAACCATTGAGCCAAATCGACATGAAGACTTTCAGAGTTGGAAGAAGGTGTTACCTTAGGGATATTCTGATTCGAGTTTGACGTTCCAATATTGTTCTTTCTTTGATACGTTAAACCTTTGAACTTTGACATCTCAAGAATTTTCTCTGGTGGAGGCATCTCACCAAATCTAAGGGTAGCTTTATCTTTCAAGTCCTGGCTATAACATCTAGCTTGTTCCCAAGTTTCTTTGGAGACAGGGTGAGTTTGACCCACTACATCGATATATTCAGGCTGGTTCTCAGGCTCTCTTGCTAATCTGATACTGCTACTGGCTTCTGACGGATTTTGTTCCATTGACCATTTAAATATAGCACAAGTAGACTCTTCATGGAAGCTATCACATGCCCTACAAAAGGGGGAAATTTCTTCTGAAAGAGCATTCACAGTTTCCAAAGGATTTGGGGTCCTCTGATCTTGAAAGGGAACTTTTCTCTGATATTGAGGCCTAGGAGCATATTGGGGCTTAGGCACATACTGGCTTGAGACTTGGTGGTTTTGAGATCTTTCAATGGAGATCAACCTGTTCTGTATGGCAGTCATGTTGGAAGCTTGATTTGAAACAGCTTCTTTTAAGAGTTGAGCAATTTCTTTCAAAGGTTCCTTTGAAGGATCCCTGATCTCAGTGCTAATGGTTTTTTCTTTACTCTCACTTTGCTTCATAGGAACATTGGCCCTTGTGAAACCAGGAAGATGAGACTTGCCACAATTTAACATGTTCTTATCAATTTTCTCGGCCAATTCCATGGCCTTCTTTAGGTCGGCAGGTTCTTTATCACTCAATTGATATTTCAACTCTCCGCTAAAAGCTTCCATGTAGTAAATGAGGATGGAATTATCAGGTGGCTTGATATCAGCATGAAGTCTACCCACAATTTCATTGAATTTGTTGTTAAATTCTTCCATTGTCTCATTTTCACTTTTCTTAGTATTGGTCAAGGCAGCTAGCAGGTAGCGGTCTTCTTTGATGTCCCCCCATTTGGCCAGGAAAGCAGTTTCAATTTCTTTGTAGGTTTTGTACTTGTCAGCTTCCAACTTGTTAAACCATTCATAAGCATTTTCTTCCAATGACAGAGCAAACAACTTCATTTTTACATCTTCATGCTTGGCACCCAAGCACCACTTGTCAAAACAATGGCAAAAACGAGTTATATGGGATTTAGCACTAATAGCATTATTTCCTTGAAAAGATGGCAACCTATCAATAGCTTTTTCAGGGATATCATGAGGGTAACCAACTATAGCAGTAAAATCATAAGGACCAAACTCAGCCATTTCAACAATAGGATTATTCAAATTATTTTCTGTGAATAAAAGGTGAATATCAGAAATTGACTGAGAACCAAGATCCTCAAGGGTTTTTCGAGAAGATAACTTGCTTTTCCTTCTATGATAGACCTTTTCAGGCTCAGGAAAGAACTGAAGCAAGTTCTGAGGATTCCTTATTGTAAAACGCCTTGGTAAATTTGTTGACAGTGGAGTCGCCAGATGTTCTTAGTCAATTTAAAAAATTCACTACATACATCAAACAAAGCAAAAACAAAAAGGAAAACTCAAAAGTCGTATTCCGGGAATAGAAAGACTTATCCCCGGCAACGGCGCCAAAATGTTGCCGCCTGGTTCCACACCTGGGGAAAACGCAGCAGAAGTCTTCAAGCTGCTGGTGTGGCCTTGGGGGCAAGTCAGAGTCAAGTGCTGTCACTTGGGACTCGA
This sequence comes from Larix kaempferi, assembly GCA_027924585.1. Classification (NCBI taxonomy): domain Eukaryota; kingdom Viridiplantae; phylum Streptophyta; class Pinopsida; order Pinales; family Pinaceae; genus Larix; species Larix kaempferi. The sequence continues at coordinate 7,028,802 of BSBM01000431.1, read as the reverse complement.
CTCCTCCGTCTAGGCTTTCCTAGCGAAGCCAAGGGGGGTGGACCCTAAAAAATAAAAACTAAGGTATCTAATCTAGGAGTTAGAAAAAATATTTTTTGATAACCAAGATAAAAGCAACATATACTTATCTAAAGCAAAACAATCATTCATCAATACATCATTTGCTGCCATTCACTATTATCATCATTCATTCGCAACATTTGTCAATAACATGAAATAATAATATAGACCAGTGCCTTATAATGGAGTCGAAATAGATGCATGAGCAGAAAAGTAAATGTTGTGCCAATGTTCTTGGTGTATTTTAAGATTAATGTGGAAGTGATCTTTTTATTATGGCAGGTGGGTTCCCAATATACGCAAGGTACGGGGGCACATCGCGAACATTTTGTTGTCGTGGGGAAATTTCTCAGAAGGTTTGGGACAAAACTGAGTAGTGACCTCTTGGAAACCGTTAGGCTTGCCCTCGTTGGTACAGCATCTGAACACCTCCTTGAGACTCCGACTCAGCCCAAGCTTGAGAGGGAAGCCACACATCAAAATTCCGGACATGTTCCCCCGTACCTTGCGTATATTGGGAACCCACCTGCCATAATAAAAAGATCACTTCCACATTAATATTAAAATACACCAAGAACACTAGCACAACATTTACTTTTCTGCTCATGCATCTATTTCGACTCCATTATAAGGCACTGGTCTATATTATTATTTCATGTTATTGACAAATGTTGCGAATGAATGATGATAATAGTGAATGGCAGCAAATGATGTATTGATGAATGATTGTTTTGCTTTAGATAAGTATATGTTGCTTTTATCTTGGTTATCAAAAAATATTTTTTCTAACTCCTAGATTAGATACCTTAGTTTTTATTTTTTAGGGTCCTGTTATCACATATATAGTAGCCGGGCTACCATACATTATTTTTCTCATTCCAGTACACTATTGAGCCAGTTCCCTTGCATTTGAGATGCCGAGATGAGCATCTAGATTGGATCACTATCAGATTGTGGACAGCAGTTATATTCCCCATGCCATGACTGAGTTTCAGGACACTCAGAGAGATGACTGATGTAGCCATTATATCATTGGTACAGAGCAGACAGTAGTGCCCAGAGCTTCAGCAGCAGTCTCAGAGGACAGATGATGGTACAGGTTGATGAGCTTTCTGGTATATGACTCAGCAGGTATATCATGGTATTATGGTTAGATTGCTTTTATACTTATTCCTATAGCATGTCTTAGCACTTAGTGTCATGATCTGGCGATCATATAGATACATGGACCTGGTTGACCTATTATTTATATTATATGGTCCCTACTCAGACTTAGAAGTTCACTATTCATACTCATTGGTACATACCCTCCTTAGGGAGAATAGAGGTGATCATTACACCATACTCTGGCTTGCTAGTGTTGGCTCCATTATTTCATTGTCTTCATCTGTCCATGGCCTACCTTTTAGATTATCACCCTGACTTACTACTTGACTAGTGGCATGGAGGACTTTTCCCCACTGTAGCCTCTGTATTGGATGAGCCTCCCTGTTTATTGTGTCTCGGCTCTGAGTTGGTGACAAAACTTACCTATGGTGAGTTGGAGTTCCTTGAGAATTCCCCCTAGTCACTAAAGTTGTGTTGGCTAAACCTGAAACTTTTAGTGCTGCCATGAATACAAAATCTGGAAAAATGAAATGCTATATCTTGTATGTGAAAGAAATGCCAATTGAAAATGGCCATGAAAAATAAAATGTTATATCTTTTGGAAAAATAAATACCTAGGTAAACAAGTTGTCCATGACACACCTAGAAGTGCTCAGGTAAACAAGTGCCTTAAAAACACACCTGCAGCAGAAAGCCTAAAAATAAATGTAAATCTATGCAATGTGTTTGTAAACACACATAGATCAAGGCTATGGAAACTTCAGGCCCAAAAAAGCAATGGAACTTAAATGTTATATCTAAACAATTGCTGGCCTTGTTTGTATTATGGATTGTGCGCATCTGTGAAGGTGAATAAACCCTCTTTAAACAACTCATCCACTTGTGAGACACCGCCATTCCCTGTGTTATTGCTCATTCAATATATACTATGGTGTGTATTCCCTTTCCCTTGCCAAAGTGTCACAAAGTCAAGTCAGTCAAGTCATCCCTTAGCCTAGCCAGTTATTTCAGCCTTCACCCTTCACTAGCAAATTGATCACAACTATGAAGTGAGTATGGTCCTGAAAGTCTAGTCTGAGTAATAATAATAATTAACGACACTATATATTTGGATTTAGATCGCCAGTCATGATTACTCTGTGTTATAATTGTTATTCGAATAAGTTGTAGAGCATGTATTAACCTTGACACCTTGCAGCAGCTATGGATGATGGTCTGAGTTGTATTTGGTCTTGGTTAGACCTAGTTTGACCATGGAGGACCATGGGACATGAGATGTTGGACCTTATGATGATATGGATAGATGATATATGGTCTATGTACACATACAGGATGATTCTATGCAGCAGCTACAGGGTTATGATGATGATTCTGGGGTTACAGCAGTGTTTGATCATTTACAGAGCATTATTATTGGCCTTGTTCCGGTATATTGGATATTTATTTTGATCATGCAGAGACTCATATGGTGTATGAGTACACATCTTGGATAGATTTGGACCTTCTGAGTCCAATGGGACAGTTTGTTTTCAGTTCCGGGCACTTACAGTGATGATTGAGCCTCAGTAGGCTGTCCTAGTGCAGTTTTGGTCTGTTGGAGGCCCTGTTGGAGCAGAGATGATTTTTATCCGGTTGACCTAGGGCGCTGATGATGGAGGGGGTGGTCCAGCCACTTGTTTTTACCATATTACCCCCCTCCCGGACACATTGGTGCCCTCACCTTGACAGCGCCATCACTCCAGGAGGCTGTTTGGGCAGTTTCACGCTTCCCGAGGCATTTCAGGATTGGTAGAAATGGCTATTGAGGAAATCGATTTGGGCTACTGAGGCAAAGTTATGGCATGGGATGATCAGGGATGATAGATCGGGACCTTCCACACCTTCTCCAGCAGTTTCAGCTTCATCGGGGTCCGCATCCATCACTTATGGCACTTTCTGTGGATTTTTGAGGTCTTTTGAGGACCACGACTTCACTAGGGAGGCACGATTTGGTACTTTCATGATTATTTATTGGTTATTGTGCCATGGGGATTGACCAAGGAGGGATAAAATTACCCCTTGGACCCACCATGAGCCTCTTATGATATTTTGTCATCATGATTTGGTGGGATTCCCCTCTCCTAGGGCGACTTTGTCCACTTATGTTATATTTTATGTGTGATCCATGTATTATGTTGTTGAGCTCATCTCAACCATTGATTAGACATTTGTATCTTTTAATCTTAGCCACTCATTCAAAAAAGTGGTTAGGGTTTTGGTGCCTCTCCTTCCTATTTAAAGGAGAGAGCCTCTCATTGTAAAGGACTTTTGGCTCTGGATTATTGGAATAGAAAATTATTATTGCATCTATCTCCAATGTTGTGGTGAATGTTTTTGGTGTTCGTTCGTTGGTTCTTCCTTTGCACTGAGTTATTGGAGATCTTGTTTGCCATATCTATTGTACCACGATTTTGCATCTACAGGTGGAGGCCGATTTGCTTGGAGGAGGAGGTATTGGTAGGGGAAGACTCTCCCTACTTCTTTGGAGCTCTTCGTTGGTAACAGGGAGTATTACTGTCCCAGGACCTTCTATTTCATGTTACTATTTGCATTTCTCTTGTATTTCTTCCATACTTGATCTCACTGATTGAATTTCATTCCTAGGTTTGACAGGTAGAGGAAAGCGCACTTGTGGACTTGGGCATCAAATTGGCAAGCAAATCAACAATCTCTCATTTGATCTCTGCGGGAATCTTCCTCAACATCAAGGCATCTCAACCACATCATTCAGGTATGATCTCAAGGTAAGTTCTATCTCCATAGTCTATCCAATTGTCAAAAACACTTAAAACCCTAATTAGTTAAAACCCCAATTTTGCATTTTCTTAGATCTACTGAGATCTAGTGGGTTGTTGGGCACGATATTGAAAACCCACCTCTATAGCATCCACGGCATCCCGGATCTATAGTTTGGTGAGGATTGGCTTCCGTTTGACCCCTCTCCCAAGCCAACTTAGCTTCTCCCAAGGAAGGCGCACTTCACCATTTGAGCAAGTTGACCTAGATCTAGAACATGGGTGTTTGAGATTCCACTTGATTTGACATCTACACATCAAATAGCATACACCCAGGTTGTCCCTTTCTTGAAATTCACCTTGTGGGCCCCATTCCACATTTTAAGGGATTTAATCCCCATTTTGGACCACTTGGAACTTTTAAACTCAGATCTACAAAGATCTAACCGGTGGATTGCCACGAAATTATAGATCCATACTCCTACTTGACTGATCTACCCGGATCTAAAGTTTGGATGCCATCCGACATGATTTGACCCACCTAAACCCAAATTGAAGCCTCCTTAGGGAAAGTCGCACTACCTTGGAGAAGTGAGTTCACTCACTTCGAGGAACTGGGTACTTGAGATTCTTGCAGATCCGGAATCAGAATAATTCAAAACCTAGGTCTAGACTGTCACTTTGTCAAATCTTGCCTTGGGGACTGCATTCCTTGTTTTAAGGGATTGTGGTCCACTTGGGTCAAACCTAGATCTAGACACATTTAACCATCAAGACCTATTCTGTCCACTTATCTCATGTTGTAGGAGTCCTAAACCATAAGTCAACCCTACTTTGACTCCACTTCCCAATTCCCAAGGCACTGGTTTATCTCCAAGACAACCCAACTCTCCTAGATTGTTGGATTGACTTGTGGTTTGACTTTTGCATGGTGAACTATACCCCTAAAGCTATCATGAATCATGGTCAAGCTTGTCTTATGTACTAGTTAGCCCCAATACAATCCTTAACTACCCTGCATTGGACACAGTTCCCAAGGCAGTGGATCTTTTGACATTGACCTAGTACACTCATCCTAGATCTCTCTTCAAACATTATAAGTCACTCTCACATCAACTATGAACCAAAGCTATATCTCTTGAACCCTTCACTCGGCTTGTGACTTCATCCTTAGGTCTAGGAAAAACCATACACCTAACTTCACTTAGAAATACCCTGATTTGGTGTCTTGGTTTTGATCTCTCCTGTCGGGAGTTGATCGGGTCTCCCCCTTTGTTGTCTGGGCTAGATAACATAAAGCGAAGGTTGCCTCGACTGGCGTGACAACCATACATATTGGAGGTCGAGGTGATCGTGGTTGCACCTTTCAAGTTGCCCTTCCCTATTGCCATCCATGACTGGATCCATCCATAGGGGTAACTACAGCTTAGGTGATAACAGGTCCACCCCCCTTGGCTTCGCTAGGAAAGCCTAGACGGAGGAGTCGAGTCTCAAGTGACAGCACTTGACTCTGACTTGCCCCCAAGGCCACACCAGCAGCTTGAAGACTTCTGCTGCGTTTTCCCCAGGTGTGGAACCAGGCGGCAACAGGAAGAAAACAGTGAGTAACTAGTAAAAGTTTGAAGGAAAAGTATTGCAGCAGCAGAAAAGAGGGCAGATTTGCAAGGCACAAACACCAAAGCAGCCAAGCAGTGACACAGAAATCGAGTGCAGCAAGTTCAGGCACAGTTTTTCGAGGCAGTTAACCGTACAGCAGAGGCCGTACAGTCATACTTGGCAGTATCGTACAGCAGCAATTAATGCAGTTTGCAGGCTGCAAATGCATAGAAATTTAGGTAAATAAATTCTGATTTTATTGAGTATAATTTCCAGTGCATTCTAAGGCAGTTTGTTCAGTTTTAAGCATTTATAGCAGGCCGTACAGTAACAGACGTGCAGCTGTACTTTCAGCATTAAGTTTTCTGTGTTGGCTGATTTCTGAAGTCAGAGTTGGTAGTATTCTCAATATCTGTGTGTTCACATTTTTATCAGTTTATCAGTGGTTTGAAGACTGGCTTATGGTGTTTGTAGTTTAAAGTTGGAAATTTACATTTATTGGTGAATGTAATCAGTGATTCAGTTCAACTCTGAAAAGCTATAAACCCTGAGTAAGCTAAGTGTTTGATCAAATGTGTCAATGAAGAATTTGATATTTTAATCAGAATTTCTTCGACAGGAGGTATATTTCATTTGTTAGCAAGCAAGAATTTCAATGCACCCTTATAGGGACTATGTATGTTAATTCAATCAAGCTAGTATAAGTTAATTCAATCAAGCTAGTATAAGTCTTCGCACTTCTTTAACAAGTCTCGAAAGAAACCGTATTTACTATTGAGCTCATATGTTGATGTATCTAAATTTGTACATAAGTATATCAACAAGCCTACCGCATTTGTGATGACATCAAATGAATTATCTTCAAATGGTACTTTGGGATTCACGTTCAAATCTTGTATAGTATACTCTGTCAAAATCTGCATCCGCATGGAAAGGTACAAAGATCGTCAGTCATATAAATCTGAATATCAAAGAATAGTTACTGCCTGAATAATTCCAATTCACATACTTAGCAACAAACTTCCATGCAGACCACATTCTTTTAAAATAAAAGAACAGAGGAGATGATTTCAAATAAGGCCTTAATCTTGTGAACATGTTGGGCATGCAAAAGCTCAATAACACCTGCCAAGGCCCTCCAAGCACCTCGCATTCCACTTCATCACTAGAAATTTTCCCTAAGATGCCATTTCAATCAATCCCAAGCCAACCTCCTCCTTAGGGAAAATGCATACAATTGGCAGCCCTCAATCCCCCATCGTACAAGAAAGTCCTCAAAATTGTTGAAATGCCTCGTCACCAAGCTTGCAAATTAAGCCTGAAGGGCATTTTATTTTGGAAGGACTTTGGGATTCTAATGGCAAATCATTGTTGGATTGGAGAGTATTAGCTAACTAGAAAACCCTTCTTACTTAGGACAGATAGGCTATTTGGGAGATTCAAAGGTTGATCCCTTCATAGGATTTGTTTAATATGAACATCCAATTGAAGGCCTAATTTTGAGTGATTGGTGTTGGCCATTTGGTAAGTTGATTCAGAATTGTGATACAATGAAGCTTACCCTTTGCTACATCAATGTTGAGATTCACAAGAGATAAAGAGAATCAAACAAAACCAATGCAAACCCTAATTCTACAATAAAGAGACAATAAACAACACTAGGGCAGCCCAACTCTTGAAGAGAAATCAGAATAGAGGGGTGCAACAGTAGAGAGATAAGATAATTTTATTAATGTCCAACAAGTGACCACAAATAAGTCAATGGGACTGCTAAATACAATAGTACCAATACACTATGGGAGTTCTAATCTATGAACTAAACTCTAATATATAGAAAAGAAAGTGCTGCTGTAAAATCCTTCGTAATATATGGACTGCTAAAGGGCCAGATGCCAAAGAAGTACAAAACACTCTAGATGGATACCCCAAAGAGAGAAATAACCAAATTACATGTGCACTAGAAGAAAAAGAAACCCATGAACAAAAGAGAGCGCAACACTTGAGGGTGCTGTTAGGCAAATCACTTTAATAAGAATGAAAAAGAATCACACGAGTATCAGTTACAAATGAGAGTTTATTTATACACAACTTAATATTAGGGTGCTTTCCCCGAGAGGAATTATAAGCATACATGTACAAGGTCAGCCTTACACAAATCTAGAAATACAATAACGATTACAATATAGGGTCAGTCATGGTTGAATGCAGTGTTGCAAACATCGGCGGGGCGAAAAAATCGGCAAGGTCAAACATCGGCAATAAATCGGCAAACTTAAAAAAATACAAAAATATTCATTTTTTCCATTTTTTTAAACATTTAAAGCAATATTAAAATCAAATAAAAACATTGCCACATGAATATGAATTATGAAAACCGATATATAAGATATATAAGATGTCTAAAGATACATCACACATAAAAAATGGATCATGTCCTGAATCCTAACTCCCGAGTCATCAAAAAAATAACAAATGTATCTCATGATCATCATGAATCAATAATAATAATAAATTGTATTAATTAGTTCGACTAGGATATTGAATGCTCTACAAGGGCGGATTAATTAATGTTGTAAGAATGCTCTGAAATTAATTAATTAGTGCCATAAGAATGCACTAAAATTAATTAATTCGTGTTGTAGGAAATAAAAATGCTTTGAAATTAATTAATTAGTGCCGTAAGAATGTTGTGCAAAGGCAAATTTCATAACAGGCTCCTCACACTCCACCCTCCAAGAAGTCAAAATCACCTTTAGAAAAAATTGGGAAAAAATCGGCAATATCTCGGGATAAATCGAGAAAAAATCGGCAATATCTCAAAAAGAATCGGCCCTGGAAAAAATCGGCAATATCTTGGGATAAATCGGGAAAAAATCAAAAATATCTCGGAAAAAATCGGCCCAATTTTTTAGCCGATTATTTGAGAAAAAATCGGCAAGTAGAAAAATCACGATTTATCGGACATCGCGATTTCTCGGCCGATGTTTGCAACACTGCTATGGAGTCATCCATCTACTCTTTAGATATGAAGATACCCATCTAGCATTCAAAACTAGAGTCGAAAGAAGCTTTTGATTGTTGAAAATGGTGTAAGCTTCATATTCAAGTTTTTACCCATTGGTCACTTCAAACCCTTAGCATTAAAACCCTAGATTTTAGATCTGTTAAGATCTGGCAATTGCATGGGATTAATAATTAAAACCCACCTCAATAATAATTAATAAACCTTGGAGACCAAATTTGGTGGGCATCTGACTCCATTTACCCCCTGATCTAAGGCACTGGGCCTCTCCAAGGGAGGTCGTACTTTTGGGTAGGTGGGCTTTTTCCAGATCTATAATGTGGGTATTGCTTGTTCCTCATCAAATCCATAGATCCATTGAGTAGCAATCCCTCTAGTGCTATTTCATCTTGATCTTCACCTTGTGGGCCTCAATTTGACCCTTTTCCATATTTTAAGGGTGGGCCTCATTTTGACCATTTTCAATATTTGAAGGGTGGGCCCCACTTGGATCTTTCTATTTGGCATTAAATCTATCTAGATCTACTAATCTAAACTCATAAGTGGCTTAATCTTTCCTTGGTAGAACTTTGTCCATCTTATAAGCCTCTTCAACCAAGCCCTAACTCCTTGGGTCCACTTATCCATCCTAGATCTAGATCTATCCACTCTTGATCTTCTCCTATTTCACTCACATTTCTCTAGGAGGTCTTGAGTAGGTTCGCTAGCCTTCATTGGTTAGCTAGGGTCTCCCCCTTGGTCTTTCTTAGGCTAGATCTAAAGTGAAGAGTGCCTCGGTTGTCGTGACACCCAATTGCATTGGGAACCGTGGCATCTTTTGGGTCACCTCTGTTGTCGCCCAAAACTAACATGCGTGTGCTGAAGCCCAAAATGTAACACACCAGCTAGATGACAACTCTCAGGAGAGAGGCCAATGTCACCACACTCCTCTCCTCTAGCTTCAAGATGGCTCTTCTCCAACTCAAGGGGGGTATCCCTAAGATAGGATCACTAAAGCAGATGTAATGGAGGGCAAGGTGAAATGGAAGAGGCTGCCTTAGAGAAACAAATGTAACAGAAAATGTCTTTTGAATAGGTGATGGAAAAGACGGGAGGATCAGTCCTCAAGGAAAAGGCCAGTGCCAGTACCAGAAGGGAGCATGGAGTCAAAAAGAGGACTCAAAGAGGCCTTGTGCTTCATATAGGTGAGGTTAGTGTAGTACGTCCCATAATCAAAGACGAGGAGAATATAAGTATAACCGACTACATTCTATTACTCCTATGATCTTCTGAAAAAACATGACGTCAACAAGCAACTTAACAACCGCAAATGCTTGCCCAATGGACTAGAGTATAGCCTTCTATGCTAGATTTAGTCTACAACTTACAATAAAACACGCAGCCATGAGAGAGATGCCCAATATGTCCACGAACCCAACATGATTTTCATTACAGCTCAATGGGAAAAAGATACTCCCAGAAATTTTTCCATCCTACAAATGAAAGCCTACTAGCTTTAAATAGAGTACAAGATGCAATAAGTCGCCCTGATTAGGGCTTGCAAGAGTACCTAGTGAAGTGACACATGTGCTAACACTTGTACAAAGGGATGACTCAGAATTTGGCTTCAGATCTCAGAACACAACCCAAAGAAGTCAACCTGTCCGGCAGAGGGTTTCTCGAACTGCCATATAACTGGTCCTCTAAAAAAATGCTTTAACAAACTGAAACGCCCAATTATCTGCCAGCAAAATCCTTTGGATCAGTTCTGATCGCCATCTCCCGGTCGACTAAAACTTAAAAACCTAAATTTGGTCGTATTTGATTAAAAACTGGACGTCATGTTATCTTTTTTTTTTTGAATTCTCCATGCTTTAATTTTATGTAAGCGGCTGCCAATAGAACTGTTGATCCAAACTCCACGTGGACAGGATGCGAACACAGTCAGCCACAAGTCACGGTCCTCTAAAAACAGCCGAAAACTTGAAGACAACAATTGATAGTGAAACTAAATCGCGACCCTTTTTCAGCACATCCGTCAAGAGTCGATACATCTATGCTGACAATTGTTAGCAAAATCAATATACGGGTCTATGCTCCATGTGAACAGCTATCCTCATCGATGTGGAGAGATGCAGCCAGGTTTAGGCCTACCCGAGCCTTGCATCTGGCGCTTTCAATCTATGCCAGAGATACCGAGATGGCACAATTACAACAGTTGTTTCAGCATTCGGCTGCCAGCATGCCGCGTGGTATGTTTGAAGTGGCGCTCACCGCTCAGGATCTCCACATATCAGTGAAAAATCCCCGAGTAGCTGTCCAACAGATGCAAATCAGAATACTCGACCGATCCTTAGCATGTGACGGGCAAACCGATTTTTTATTAACCGTAAGTCACAGTTTTAACAGCAGCTGCAAAAACACATAGTGTGGGCTACGGAGCTACCAGCGGATCCTTGCGACCCCCGATAAACTTTGAAACACTGTTGCACGCTGACCATTTCACTTAACCCCAAATTCTGCACTGAAAACAACTCCGATGTTGATTATCACTAAAAGACCCCGAGCACCAGTGTTGAAGGAAAGTCTGTAATCGGGAAAGTCTGTAATCGGCTGTTAAAGACGTGATATTCGACAAATTTGTGCCTGCTCCAAACTTACATTGACATGAGGATGTACCCCGGCGTTTGCTGAGAAAGTCTCTGACCTGGCCGTCTTCACGCAGGAGATACATCAGTTGATTTATCCACGGGCCGCAACTTCAAAGGAAGTCTTCAACGCGAATTTGGGAAGTCGGCTGCCAGGAAAGGTAGGTCAAACTTCCATGTCTCGACTCCGAGCAGCGTGAATTAGCGCTTGGCTGCCAATGGTAGAAAAGATGACCGATAGCGGATGAACTCTCGGCACCTGCTCATAGCTAAATGGTGGCGTAAAATCTGAAATCTGGCATCCTTGTAACCGGTTCCTTTTAAAAGACTCGAGCTCGGGCATTTGATTTTAACCTTGCATCAAATTCAACAGAACCGCCGCCGCCTTTTTCTCGTACCCCATCATATATCTCTTGTATTTCTTTAGCATTTACATCTTTTAGTGAATCATCAGAGTTGCAATTTGCAGAAGTCTCTGAAGGCTCGAACCATAGAAAGATCTGGGGTGTCACCATCGTGTAACCATACTTTGTGAACCTCGGGCTCATCTTCTAAAGCAGATACTCGACCCTTTCGATTCGGCGTGTAATGGAGTAAAATGTTGTAAGCTATAACTGATATCGACTGTTGTTTACCAATTGTGCAGATATGTTTGGTGTTACCCACATACCATTCGAAACGATGCAGACAATGTTCTGTCAGACCTGAGCTGCATTGGTAAAATTTACTTCTTCATGCAAACATTGTCGATCATTCAACATGTAATTAGATGGATTGCAAAGTTGAGGCATTTGTGGACCAGTCTGGTTGTAATAAGCAGTACCTCTATTTGCAACATTAGTTATCACTTGGTTTGATTCGTCGTGGATTTATCTACACAAGGAAGAAAACCATCTAGGGTTGTATCTGCATTGGGGTGATCCACCCACCCTTGCACTGCCACGCATGCATCTGTAATAGCATTGTTGAGAACAGTAAACCCCACAAAGAATGAATGTACCCACCACCAACAACCACAATTAAGGCATCCCGCACAATATCAAGGGCTTTCCGTATGCTGTCTGCACTGTCTGTTGATGTTGACCTTGTCTTCAAGTGACCACCCATGCAAAATGGGAGGTAACATCTGGCTCCAACAGCGGTACGTGTGCTCACCCCCGTGAGTGCACAAGAACCTCAAATCTTCTTGGTTATTGCAGACCAAATTGAAAAATAGAGAGACCATGTGGTGGGGATGGCTCAATTCACATCCCGTGATCGCCACTTATTACATAAAATTTTTGAAAAAAAACAAAATAAATAACAGCAAATGCTCATGTGAGAGCTTTATTCTTGCTACCTACCCTAACTTAACATGAGACCGGAATTTGTTAAGTATATGGATACAACCAATGGAGCCATTCAAGCATCTTATCCCTGCCACATTGCTTTTTTCTGTGCTTGTTTAGAGACAAGGATAGGGATACATTTACCCTAAACAACTCTGTCCTGCAATGTGCTCATGAATAAGCTTGAATATCAGATTGTCAAAACAGAAAAGGTTACTAAAGATTTGGCCAAAGGCATCAGCGAGTGCACAAGAAGCCTTTACCCACTGACTGATAGGGCTTAGATACATACCTCCATCATAAATCTGCTCGTGCTGATAATGAAACTGTTCATGAACATCCTCAATGACGTAAATCTGAGACAGCTCCATCTTTTCATCAAAAGGTTGTTCATAAACCTGGGGCAGATTTGTATCTTCAATGTTTTCTTTTGCAGCAATGTCATGAAGCTGTTCCGCTACATCTTCAAACAAGGGCCCTTGAATTTCTTCTTCAATGGTATGCCTTTTAAGCCCAAAATGGATTCTAGGGATGAGAGCATCGTATTTTTTAGCAAGCTGCTCAATTTCATCTACAATTCCATCATACCAACGAAGGAGAAACCTCTCAAAAAACTTTGCCACTGAAGCTATGGATTCATCCAAAAGACCATAGAACCAATTTAATGCATCCCCTTCCAAAGTTAAAGTAAAATCAACCATCAATTTGCAGTAAAAGGCAATGTGATAGATGGCTGAAATATCATCATTTCCATGGAACTCAGGAAGAATGTCATGCACCTTTCCACAGTCATAGCAGTCATTAGGAAATCCACAGATATTCGAGAAATCTAGCGGGGTGAAAGCTTCGAGCATAAAAGATTCGTGCGGAAGATCACGCACTTTTTCCTTATAATCATCCATAAATCAAACAATGAGGTACCAAGTCTGAAACATGCATATAATCATACCTCATACCAAACTGTGGAGTCGCCAAGGTGAGCTTGAAAGCCTTCCAATGAGTGTGCTCACCTCTACACCTAATAGGATCTTCAAATCTGCAAAAGGACAAGGGCTCTGTCCCTTCGTGGAGTCGCCATGTGAGAAGAAGGATTTGCAATATAATCTCCCACAAATGTCGTCAATGAAGCATAGTCTTCAAATTTCGGGAACTGGACTTTGTCCCCGACAACGGCGCCAAAATGTTGTCGCCCAAAATGTAACACACCAACTGGATGACAACTCTCAGGAGAGAGGCCAATGTCACCACACTCCTCTCCTCTCGCTTCAGGTTGGCTCTTCTCCAACTCAAGGGGGGTATCCCTAAGATAGGATCACTAAGGCAGATGCAACGGAGGGCAAGGTGAAATGGAAGAGGCTGCCTTAGAGAAACAAATGTAACAGAAAATGTCTTTTGAATAGGTGATGGAAAAGACGGGAGGATCAGTCCTCAAGGAAAAGGCCAGTGCCAGTACCAGAAGGGAGCATGGAGTCAAAAAGAGGACTCAAAGAGGCCTTGTGCTTCATATAGGTGAAGTTAGTCTAGTACGTCCCATAATTAAAGACGAGGAGAATATAAGTATAACCGACTACATTCTATTACTCCTATGATCTTCTGAAAAAACATGACGTCAACAAGCAACTTAACAACTGCAAATGCTTGCCCAATGGACTAGAGTATAGCCTTCTATGCTAGATTTAGTCTACAACTTACAATAAAACACGCAGCCATGAGAGAGATGCCCAATATGTCCACGAACCCAACATGATTTTCATTACAGCTCAATGGGAAAAAGATGCTCCCAGAAATTTTTCCATCCTACAAATGAAAGCCTACTAGCTTTAAATAGAGTACAAGATGCAATAAGTCGCCCTGATTAGGGCCTGTAAGAGTACCTAGTGAAGTGACACATGTGCTAACACTTGTACAAAGGGATGACTCAGAATTTGGCGTCAGATCTCAGAACACAACCCAAAGAAGTCGACCTGTCCGGCAGAGGGTTTCTCGAACTACCATATAACTGGTCCTCTAAAAAAATGCTTTAACAAACTGAAACGCCCAGTTATCTGCCAATCAAATCCTTTGGATCAGTTCTGATCGCCATCTCCCGGTCGACTAAAACTTAAAAACCTAAATTTGGTGTCGTATTTGATTAAAAACTGGACGTCATGTTATCTTTTTTTTTTTTTGAATTCTCCATGCTTTAATTTTATGTAAGCGGCTGCCAATAGAACTGTTGATCCAAACTCCACGTGGACAGGATGCGAACACAATCAGCCACAAGTCACGGTCCTCTAAAAACAGCCGAAAACTTGAAGACAACGATTGACAGTGAAACAAAATCGCGACCCTTTTTCAGCACATCCGTCAAGAGTCGATACATCTATGCTGACAACTGTTAGCAAAATCAATATACGGGTCTATGCTCCATGTGAACAGCTATCCTGATCGATGTGGAGAGATGCAGCCAGGTTTAGGCCTACCCGAGCCTTGCATCTAGCGCTTTCAATCTGTGCCAAAGATACCGAGATGGCACGATTACAACAGTTGTTCTAGCATTCGGCTGCCAACAAGCCGCGTGGTATGTTTGAAGTGGCGCTCACCGCTCAGGACCTCCACGTATCAGTGAAAAATCCCCGAGCAGCTGTCCAAAGGATGCAAATCAGAATACTCGACTGATCCTTAGCATGTGACGGGCAAACCGATTTTTTACAGCAGCAGCAAAAACACATAGTGTGGGCTACGGAGCTACCAGCAGATCCTTGCAACCCCTGATAAACTTTGAAACACTGTTGCGCGCTGACCATTTCACTTAACCCCGAATTCTACATTGAAAATAACTCCGATGTTGATTATCGCTAAAAGACCCCAAGCACCGATGTTGAAGGAAAATCTGTAATCGGCTGTTAAAGACGTGATATTCGACAAATTTGTGCCCGCTCCAAACTTACATTGACATGAGGATGTACCCCGACGTCTGCTGAGAAAGTCTCTGACCTGGCCGTCTGCACGCAGGGGATATAGCAGTTGATTTATCCACGGGCCGTGACTTCAAAGTAAGTCTTCAACGCGAATTTGGGAAGTCGGCTACCAGGAAAGGTAGGTCAAACTTCCATGTCTCGGCTCCGAGCAGCGTGAATTAGCGCTTGGCTGCCAATGGTAGAAAAGATGACAGATGGCGGATGAACTCTTGGCACCTGCTCATAGCTGGATGGTGGCGTAAAATCTGAAATCTGGCATCCTTGTAATCGGTTCCTTCTAAAAGACTCGAGCTCGAGCATTTGATTTTAACCTTGCATCAAATTCAACAGAACCGCCGCCACCTTTTTCTCGTACCCCATCATATATCTCTTGTATTTCTTTAGCATTTACATCTTTTAGTGAATCATCAGAGTTGCAATTTGCAGAAGTCTCCGAAGGCTTGAATTATAGAAAGATCTGGGGTGTCACCATCGTGTAACCATACTTTGTGAACCTCGGGCTCATCTTCTAAAGCAGATACTCGACCCTTTCGGTTCGGCGTGTAATGGAGTAAAATGCTGTAAGCCATAACTGATATCGACTGCTGTTTACCAATTACGTAGATATGTTTGGTGTTACCCACATACCATTGGAAATGATGCAGACAATGTTCTGTCAGACCTGAGCTGCATTGGTAAAATTTACTTCTTCATGCAAACATTGTCAATCATTCAGCATGTAATCAAATGGATTGCAAAGCTGAGGCATTTGTGGACCAGTCTGGTTGTAATAAGCAGTACCTCTATTTGCAACATTAGTTATCACTTGGTTTGATTCGTCGTGGATTTATCTACGCAAGGAAGAAAACCATCTAGGGTTGTATCTGCATTGGGGTGATCCACCCACTCTTTCACTGCCATGCATGCATCTGTAATAGCATTGTTGAGAACAGTAAATACCCCACAAAGAATGAATGTACCCACCACCAACAACCACAATTAAGGCATCCCGCACAATATCAAGGGCTTTTCGTATGCTGCTTGCACTGTCTGTTGATGCTAACCTTGTCTTCAAGTGACCACCCATGCAAAATGGGAGGTAACGACCTCTTTAGTTGTCCAACGCCTCTACCATCCTAGATAGGATCACCTTTTGGGACAACTACAAGTTGTGTGATAACAGGTATTTTTGAGTAGTTGAGAATGCTTTTTGGTTTGCTGAATGTTGGTGCCACCTTTCAAAGGGCCATGGACTATGCATTCAAGGAGTTGATTGGGAAAATCATTGAGATTTACCAAGATGACCTAACAATTTTCTCCAAAGAAAGATAAAGTCACATAGGTCACCTTAAACAAGTATTTGAAAAATGTAGAGTATGGTATTTCTCTAAATCCAGCCAAGTCAGTCTTAGGGGTTGATGATGGAAAAATTATGGGGCATATCATCTCAAAAGACGGTGTTAAAGTAGATCCGGAATGAATTGAAGCTATTAAAAAGGTGCCCATCCCTAAGAATGTAAAAGCTCTTCAATCTTTTAACGGCCAGATTAATTTCATAAGGAGGTTCATTCCAAACTTAGCAGAATTAATGAAACCAATGCAAAAGTTATTAAAGAAAGATGCTAAGTTTGAATGGACAAATGAAGGAAGAGAGGCTTTTAAAAATCTCAAAGAGGCCATTTCTAAGTCTCCAGTCTTAGTCAGCCGAGATTATTCCAAAGATTTCCAAATATTTTATTTCGCCTCGGAAGATACCATTGCGGGGGTGCTGCTCCAGAAAAATAATGAGGGTTTTGAGCAACCCATTGCATTCATAAGCAGAGCCTTACAAGAGTCAAAGTTGAAGTACACTACCATGGAAAAGCAGGCTTATGCCTTGGTGAAGTCCCTTAAGCATTTCAGGACTTATGTTGGTTATTCGAAAATAATAGGTTATGTCCCCCATCCAGTCGTTAAAGATATATTATCTCAGCAAGATTGCCTAGGAATAAGGGGAAAGGGGGTCTCAAAAATTCAAGAGTATGACTTAGAAATTAGACCCACTAAGTTAATCAAAGGTCAAGGGCTAGCCAAGATGTTGACAGAAGGAAATGAGAAAGCATTGGGAATGGTATGCCAGAATAGCGAGTCAGCACCAGTCAAGTTAGCAGAGCTACAGCATTTAGAACAGCATCAATGGTATGCAGATATCATCTTTTTCTTAGAAAACCTTACTTGCCCAGATCATCTAGTTGGCCATAAAAGAAGAGCATTAAGGTTAAAATCCACTAAGTATTCTATCACTCAAAATGGATTGAGTTGGAAGAACCCTGATGGGATAATACTTAGGTGTATTGATGAGCCAGAGTCTAAGAAGCTCTTGGCTGAGTTTCATTCAGGATTTTGTGGAGGGCACTTTGCAGCGAATACAACAGCCCACAAAATTCTCAGAGCAGGCTACTATTGGCCCGATTTGTTCACAGATGTTCACAAGTTTGTTAGATGTTGCCCCCAGTGCCAGTTGTTCACTGGTAAGCAAAAGCTACCAGCCTTGCCTCTTCAGCCAATAGTGGCTCGGGCCCCTTTCCAACAGTGGGTGCTTGATTTCACTGGTAAGTTTAAGGATAATTCAAGTAATGGGTATTCTTGGATCGTTACCGCAACCGATTATTTCACCAAGTGGGTAGAAGCAATACCCACCAAGAAGGCAACCAATAAAGTTGTTATGGAATTCTTAGAAGACAAAATCATCACGATATTTGGTGTGCCTAGTAAGATAACAACTGATAATGCCAAAGCCTTCAGTTCAGCATAAATGTCTTCATTCTGTTTCAAATATGGCATTATCCTATCCCACTCCTCCAGCTATTATCCCCAAGGAAATGGTCTGGCTTAGTCAAGTAATAAAAACTTAATGACCGTAATAAAGAAAACAGTTGGTGATAATAAAAAGTCATGGGATAGTAAAATAAAGTTTGCACTTTGGGCTGACAGAATAACTAAGAAGAGTGCAACAAGGAAGAGCCCTTTCGAATTGGTATATGGCCTAGATGTTACCTTCCCATCCATCTCAAGCTTCCTGTGTATCAATTGCATCAGGCTTTCAATTCAAATCAAGAAACAGTTCATAACAGAATTAATCAATTGGTTGAGTTAGATGAAAGTAGAAGAAAAGCATTGGATAAGAGTATCGGAAATCAAGAGAAAGTGAAGAGGTCATTCGACAAGTCTGCCAAGCCAAGGCCCTTTCAGATAGGAGATACAGTTCTGCTTTGGGATAAGCGAAGAGAGAAGTCGAGCAAGCATGGAAAATTTGATAGCTTATGGACGGGTCCATTTATCATCTATGATTTAGTCGGTGCTAATTCATTTCTTCTCCACAATATGTATGGAGAAAAGCTGCTCTTACTAGTAAACGGGCAGTTTTTGAAATTGTTCTTCAGCAACAGTATCTGATGCCCATTTGGGGCATCCGATGGATCAGGGCTTTTTCTAAACCTTATCCTTTTTCTTTTCAATATTTTATTTTGTATATTAGTTCTGTATTATACATTATTGTTGTACTTTATTATTTTAACTTATTGTAGTATATTATTGTATGTTATATTACAATTTATTGTTTCATTTGGCATATCTATACAAGTGACTTACAAACTTTTGGTGGTATGCAGAAACCAGAAGATTCTAGAAATTTCGCATGACTTACTGCCTTAGAAAGATCAGATCAGTCGCACATCCCGTAGTTGGAGCCAGATGTTATCCACTAAATTGCACTTAGTGGATTCCGAGTGAACCGTCGAAGACATGAACAATCAAATTGTTCATCATCAGTGTTCCGAGATCCATCAGGACATTTGTTTTGGCCCTTTGTAAATTTTGCATGTCCAGACCCCCTTGGGGGAATTGTAATAAATTCGTCTAAGCATGGTTTTTTTTGTAACAAGCTTGGCCTACCTTAGGTTTAGCTATCAAGGGGATACTCTAGAGTGTTTTTTCCTTAAAAATTATGGGTTGCGCTTCAATGGCGTATAATTCCTAAGTTTTTCACTCACACCTCCAAAGCTGGAGTATTTTCCATGGTGGTCAAACCTTAGGAGATTATTAAAGTCTAAGTGTCTATGTATTTTTGCATGCTAGCCATCAATAATGAGTAGTATGGACATGCACTATGTCCCCTAGGATTTTGAGTTAGTTCCAACAAAAAAAAATTCCCGTAAACTTAGGCTATTTTTTAATAATTTAATTGGGAAAATTAGAATTGTTATAAAAATGTGGTTATGAAGAAGAATTAGACATGGGAGTGCTCATTTTCTAACCCAGAGCACCCACTTAACCTCTAAACCCACTTTCCTAAGTTTTTGAGTAATTATTTATCTCCAAAATTGAAAATTACTCGAAAATAGTAAAAAAGACCAAAAAAATGGAGAAAATAAAGAAACCAACAATTTCTAAAAACTCATAAACATGCCAAAAGTGAGTTTTTGAGTTGGCAAAGTAAAGTGGAAACATTCCTAAGGTTTCTAAAACACTCTGGAGTGTTTTTCTCGGCAATTAGAGGCAAGATGTTTTTTCTTCTCCAAGTGGGGCGCATTTCCTCATAGGGAGGGCGCAACTCTCATGAAAAAATAGAAATTTGTAAGAGAAAGCCAAGTGGTGGAGTTAGGAATTGGAAGAAAGCTGATTTTCAGCCTTTTTCAAACCATTACAACTCATGCTGAGTTGTGTACAACTCATCCAGTGCGCCCCTATCTTAGCAAATGCACCCCCCCCTCTGACTCTCTCATTTTTCTATTTAAGCAAGGTTGCTTTACTCATTTGAGAGGAAGCATTGAACTTTTGCTCTTGTAACTTGTTTATGATTCTCTTCAGAATAAAATTGAAAGGCTTTGGAGGCCATATGTTGTGCAACTGTCCCATTTTATGTGCGTTTGGTTGATGTTCTGAGGTGATATCTAGCTAATCACTTATTATTTTGCAATAATTGTAGATTTATCTAGCTTAGACGGCTTTTGTGCCCATAGTATAAGCATTCATTGTATTTGATTTGCTTATAAATGCTTGATTAATTAGAGATAGCGAAGCAGCAGGTGTATTTAGTTGTACTAGTGCCCTTCTAATCTCTGTTAATTACATATTCTATATTTAAACTCTTTTTGCAAGTGTTTGTGACAGTGCATGATAGAAATCCGAGGGAGGAAGTTGAGCTCAGTTGCGTCCTCATCCACCTTCGGTATTGGTTGTCTTGGTCTAATTGTTGTTGAGTTGCAGGCATCTTTGGTTCTCTATTCTTTCAAAACCGAACCTGGGTTCTTGTTTATTCTACGCTATAAAAATCAAAATTTCTTAGTTCCCTTACTCTTCAACAAGTAGATCGTTTTAAAGTTTAGCATACATCTCTTGTTGCATATTTCTGTTAGATCAAAATAAGCATTTAAATTCATATTTTAAGCTTAAATCTAGCATTAAAACTTAATACTTGTGCTTCATAATTTTTTATCTTCAAGGAGTATTAAGTAGTTGTATTATTTTTATGTATTATTTAACTAATCTACTAACATTTCTACCATTTTAGCTTGCTGATTTTGCAGAATTGAAGAAAAAAGAGAAGGAAACTCTGGCCAAATTTTGAAAATTTTAGCCATCCAGAGCCGAGAGACCCCCTCTTTCTTCTAAGTTTCTCTTCTTAACTATTTGTAAGCCTTCCTGATTCATATTTATCAGAATCAAAGGCATTCTCAAAGCTAAAAGCATTTTATAACAAATCGTAATAAGAAGCAAGGGGGCTACACAACACCCATATTCCATCCCCCTCTCGGGGATTCGCGTTTTTACTTTTCGTGGTGTGATTTTTTCTAACATTTTTCATGTAGGTTATTTTTTTCTATTTTAGCATTTGATTTTGAAGCATCCAAAATTTGAACGAACATTTTGTTGTTTCTCAGAGTATGCTCTTTCCCTTTGCAGGCATTGGCCTAGTCCTGGGGAAATCAAAAAAGAGTGCAGCAACTTATTAATTCTTAAACATTTAATTAAAAACTCACATAAATAAAATCAACACCCCCAAACATAGTGAAAATCAGGCACTCGATCACTAGGTATTGCGTGGGGAAATTTCTCAGAAGAAGTGGGAACCACTGGAGAGCGACCTCAGGGCCCCGTTAGACTACATCCTTGTTGGTGTAGTGTTGAACACACCCTCGAGACTCTGCTCCAGCCCACACATCTTTGTGAAGAGCCACCTTTGCCTAGTTTCCGGACATTACTCCTCGTACCTCACGGTATATCTAGAGCTCCCATTTTCCCTTTAATTAACTCATCCTTTAACAATTCCTAAAATTGACCAAGAACACAATTGCAAAACCTTTACTTTTACAGCAACACTTATTTTGACTCCATGGCACCGGTCTTTGATATTTATTATTTGCGTCATTCAGCTAAGCTATATTTTGTCGTGATTATTCTATTCATATATGTCGTATAGTTGTTTTCATTTTGCAATCGTCTTGATCATTATTTTAATTCCAAACTCCTAAATAACAAAATTCATCCCAAAGAACGAAGTACCTAAAGCCTTAGCAACTTTAATAGGGTCTACCCCCCTTGGCTTCGTTAGGAGTTAAACCTAAACGGAGGAGTCAAGATCAAGTGACAGTACTTGACTCAAGACTTGCCCCCAAGGACGCACCAAGCAGCTTGAATTTTTCTACTACGTTAACCCCAGGTGCGTAAGAGGTGGCCACAAGCCGTTAACTAATGTCCTTGGAGGATCAACTTTGAAATTCAAGTTAGAGGCAAGGGCTAGAGCCTAGAGGAGGGAGGCATAGGGTGTTATTGATGAATAGGATCCCAATATAGGCAATGATTTGCCGACATGTATGATTTGTGATTTATATTTCACATTCATTTTTTTAAATGTTCTTGCTCATATATATATATATATATATATATTGATTGCATTTCCCAGTTTCCAAAATTTTGGGGGGTCACATTTCCCCCATTTTGAAGTTTCCCCGTTGCGTCCCCGTTTCCATGTTTCGTGCAACTTAGTGGCAGTAGGAGGACAAGGTTCATGAGTTCGAGCAAAAGACCCTTGGCACTCTCGGGCAGCAATTGACAAGATGTTTCCACGACAACAACAGGTTGGGTGCAGGAGGATTTAACATCCTCACCCTTTGGCAAGCTTGAACACCCTACCATTGGGCAAGAGTGCACTCGGATACCAAGGTGGGCACCCACTAAGCCGCATTCAAGGGCAAGGAGTCGAGTGAAGAATTGACCAAGTGGGTAAGGCGACTAGGTGGGAGCACACGTCAATGCAACCGAGTGGGCGTCAGAGGGGACCACTTCACAACTGACGAGCCTCCGCGGACAGGCCCAATGTGAAGTGCGCTCACATAACGATTAAATGGAAAGTGCATGCGCCCGTGGTGAAGTCGGCCAAGTGGAAGATAAGTGTGGGTGTCATCATGTATAAAAGGGAGAGCGCGAGCAAAAAGGAGAGGCATCAAGCAAGGGAAACCAACTAAGGATCAAGAGAGCAATCAAGAATCACAAGGAGATCCATAGTTGGGAGAAGATGCGAAGCACCCAAAGTTACAGCAGAAGTAACAAAGGAAGGAAGCACCCAGGAAGATAGGTTTGGGCCAGAGCACCCAAGGAAGGTTTTTCTATGTATTTCGAGCAACAAGCCTAGGTTCGTGCCCCCTTTGTAATTGAGGTGTTGGCCATTGCCCGACCCTCCTTGTAATTTTGTTCACCTTGTAATATTAAGATTACCAGTGCCCGCCCCGAATGCGGGCGCCACCATGACGAAAGGGAGCACATGCAGAACACGAGGAGGGCACGTGGAGGAGGAACCTCGGCCCAGGCACCTGAAACGTGGCACGCGCGCCCCATGCACTTAACCATCTTTCTGCTCTCCCACCTGCGGATTTATGGCCCCTTCCTGAACCTTCGCTCGCAAGTCTTCTCACCGGCTAGTTGGCTGCAACTCCGGTACATCCTGCCCTCACCTCGGCCCTCTACACATTCAAGACGGCCCTCACTTCTGCTCCCTGTGCCATCATTTTGGCTCTCTGCAATTTAATATGGCTCGTGTGAACCTAGATCACTGCTCCATAAATGGTTCGGCGAGCACCCATGACTACATTCTGTTGGCTTCTCCTCGGCGTTGGTTATGCTTTGTGCACCCTCGTGCTCAACTGTGGATTTGGTTGTGGACTCTCACCACGCTCTCCGCCATGACCAAGCCGCACGGCATTTCTCGTCGGGGTAGTGGGAGCCGAAGCAAAACCCAGTGCTCTCCTCCCACTCGCGATGGATACGATATTGGCATCTCCTTCACCAGACGTAATTTGATTAATGAGTGGGAAGGGAAGCTTGTGGCGGACCACCTGGCCTCAGGAAACAATGGAGGCAACATCAACCATTATTGGATTATCAAAAATATGCTCGGCAAGCTCATGGATGATATGCTGGGCAACTGGGGCACAGCCAGGAATCAGATGTTGGCCACCAGGGCCAAACTCATCGAGTTGGACGAATGCTTGGACAACCTGGACGCCACATTCTCTTAGAGCCAACATGCCCTCGTGGCTCGCGGTCTTGTCATGGCGGACTCTGGAGGTAGGAGTGATGGCGATGGTGTCTCCGACATCCAGAACGCCAGTGGTTTGCCCTCGGAAGGGCCTGTAGCTGCTGCTCCTCCAAATCCTTTCCTGGCAGCTCCTGCTCCTGCTTCATCAACGGTTCCTCCTGTGTCGTTCCCGGTCCCTTCCACAATTGGCTCTCCGCCATGCAAGAAGATCTATAGCCATTCGGAACCTGACCTTCTCGCTGCTCGCAAAACTGAACCGCTTCCTATGAAGCTGCCTGAGGAGGACTTTCTGGGGGGTTGCCCCATTCTGGAGGAATTTCCCCCTGAATAATTGTCTCTATGTCTACTCGGAAGATCAATGAGAAGACCAGGTCTCTCTGCTTCGTTCAAGTTTTTTGTTATAAGTTGTTTCATGCTTTTTTGTATGGTCTAGTCCTCCACAATACGCATTACGCTCAGACTATTTTTTGGTCTCGGCCCTGCCGTAGGAGGCAGTTTTTTTGTACAGCCCACAAGTTGCTCTGTAATAGTCTTGCAAGTTCTGTTTTTTTCTGTTACGCTGGGATGGTTCCATTATCCCAAGCTGCCTCAGGGGCTTCCTTGCTATGTAATTTTATCCTTTACTCTTAATTAATATACTGTGCAGACTTATTAAAAAAAAAGATTACCGGTGGTCGGGTTTGGGCACCACTTTATATGTTGTGTATGTTTTCTTATTATACTCATGCATAACTTGTTAAAGTTTAAACATAACACTACACACACAACTTGATAAGTCTAAGTGCACAAGTACTCAGGCAAGGTTGTTGAGCGCAGGTAGGATCAGGCAACGTATAGTTCATATCTAAAGGTTGTTGATTAGGTTGTCATTGATGGCAACAATGTCTGGTCATTGATGCCAACAGTTAAGTCTTGGTGCCCCTTGTGGATCCTCTAAGGGTTAGTATTTGATTTGTGGTTGTCTGTGTCAGAGGAGACCTTTTGACTTTGTCCAAGCCCAAGCTTGAAGCCCTTGGAGGCCTATGGACATTGGAAAAAGCCCTGAACACCCTTTAGAGTGTTTAAGTACCCCTAAGTTGTTTCCTTGGTCCCCCATACCACAACCTATGCCCTAGTACCCTAGGAAGTGTCCTTGTTGGGTTGAAGAAGTTCTGAAGAAGTCCTTGGTTCCACACTTAGTGGATTGATGACCTTGCAACCCCTGTTAGGGTCATGGATCTCTTGTTTGTGATGATGTCATAAATGACTTAATAAAGTCATGGAACCTTTGTGAAGACCTTGATGCCCACTATTTGCAATTGATGTGGTCAAGGAACCCACACACATATTGGCTTGATGTTGGAGTTGACAATGGTCCATGTTCCCATTTGGTGACAAGCTTGAAGCTCATGATGGCACCTTGCACATGGCATGCCATTGCAAGCCCTAATGGCTTGATGAAGGACATGATGGCACCCACTTGGCCACCTAGACACACTAAATGATGGTGACCTTGAAGACATACCCTTGAAGATGGGGTCTTTGACATCCTAAACAAATTGAAGAATTTAAGGGTATTGGACCATGTATTTGCAAATAAGCCCTCCATAAAATGATAGTCCTCTTCAAACCCTTTCAGTTGATATGTGGAGCGTCCTCTAACTCCTCACGGTTGAAAAGATATGATTTTTTGAAGTTGGCTTGGTGTCCATACCCCATCTTTGGGTCAGCCGACCAAACAACTAAAAATAAAAACTAAAATTAAAAGGACATATAGCAGGTCGGCCAGCCTTAAAAATACCCTCAACGACCTATATAAATACACCTTGAAACTTTCATTCTAGTGAAAAAAATCGGATGAGTGTATAAGCTCTGAAATTCGGACTGTCTCAGTGTGGAAATTCGGACTGTCTCTGAGGAAATTCGTGGGCAGCAGCAGGAGCAGAAAATCTGCAGTAACCTTTTTATCTTTGTTCACCTCATAAATTTGGGCTTCATTAGGACATCACTGTGGCAGAAATTTGGTGTATTTGCTAGACTAAAATCGGGTATGTAACAGCCCTGAGGCAACACAGTAGGGTAAGCAGTCCACTGTGGAAAACGCAGGAGCAGGTCTGATATTTTTCCTTTTGGCAGCCACAGTCAAGTGAAGTTTTGGATCCTTCTGTGCATTCAAGCTTTGAGACAGCAGTATGTGAATAAGCAGACGTGAAATTGTTTCTCTGAATGATGGTGTAAAGTGAGGATACCTAAAATTATCTCTCTTAAGACAGACATGCGGCCAGAGGCAGTACTTACAGAAGTGAATCCTTGAGACAGCAGTAAGATTTTATCAGTCTGACTGTGACCTATTGTACAGTGATCAAAGTAATTCCAAACTTTAGTTCTAATGCTGGCCATTGGAGAAAAGGTTTGGTAAAAGTCTGATTGGTATGTATGATGGTTTTGTATATTCATTGTTGCTTGAAGTTTTGGAACATGTCATTTGCTAGGCTGAGTTTGAAGGTCGCTCAGGACTACTAGAATGTCTATGATAGAATTCTTAAATTAGAACAAAGATAAGTTTAACAAAAGACTGGGCAGTTATAGACCCACTCGTAAACATAAGCTGCTTGAGTACTGGGTTGTTGAAGAATTGTTTTGGAATTGAAGTTGGTACTTGGAAGGCTTGTCCAAGGCATACTAGAGAGTGACAGTACTTGACTTGGAAATGGTTAATGTGATAGTCACAATTGATGATATATACAGTGATAGCAACCAAGTGACAGATCCGAAGTTACAGAGAGGGAAGCTCTGAGGCACGAAGAGGAGACACAAGATGAAGTCAATCGAAGATAACTTGATGTCTTAATGATCTGGGTTCACGAATTGTTGAGGAAGAAAAGAACATGAGAGCTGAGTAAATGTCGATTGGTGCAATGATCTGGAGAAGCACTAGGCAAAACGAATAAGCAAAGATCAGGGTTTGAGTGCATGTGTGCAAATTGCAGAAGGGTCTCTATACAGTATGAAAGGTTGGTGTGCAAATCACTGATACCCCAAATCAAGACGAATCCATATCAAGGTAAGATCAAATGGTTGCAGAACAAGGCAACTTTGATATACAGTGTATCAGTATAAATATTTGTATCAAGAAGTTTTGAAAAAGTAGTATGAATTTTTGTCTTGAA
Organism: Larix kaempferi; assembly: GCA_027924585.1. Lineage (NCBI taxonomy): Eukaryota > Viridiplantae > Streptophyta > Pinopsida > Pinales > Pinaceae > Larix > Larix kaempferi. The sequence continues at coordinate 7,001,625 of BSBM01000431.1, read as the reverse complement.
ATGATCTGAAAAGAGTAAGTGTGAAATGAATTTCTGAGAAGAGACTTAATGTCTTGAGTGCAAATGTAAAGAACCATGTGACAGAAATACTGGATATCATGTGAAAATCTTTGTGAACAAAAGTGGTGAACTACAGGAAGTAGTGTCATAGGAACTACAGGAAGTAGTGTTACAGGAATGATGGAGACACTGTACATTATGTGCTGATGAAAGAAAGTGTGGCAACAACATGATTGAATTTACGATATGATGCTCTGTTTTGGAGAAGTTTTGAGAATGTGAAATACCTGTATGCTTTAAGAGGGTTTGAGAGCATTAAGAATTAAGTAAACATATGCAAAGAAGCAAATTTTTTTTGTGTACAAAACAAAGAATTTGTATATCATGTGCAGATGTAGAGAGCTTTTGAGGGTAATGTTGTAGCTCCAGAATTGTTTGTGACATTGTTTGAAGATAGCTTTTGAAGGGGTACCACACTCGAAGGACGTTACAGGAATTAAAGTGAGCTACAGAAACAGAGGATTGGTGTCATCTTCTTGACAGGTGCATAAGCAGCTTGGTACAGGATTGGCACAGGTTGCCTTATGTGCAGTTGGTCTAACTCATATTGGCTGAGTTGTATGAGCAGTTGGTTTGACCCAAGTGGTCTGGTACACAGTTGGTTTGACCCAGGTGGTCTGGTACACAGTTGGTTGAACTCAGATTTATTGATTCGAATAATGTGAACAACAGATTGATTTATGCACAGAGATTGATTGGTACAGCTAAGATTGATTGGTACAGCTAGATTGCACAGATTGATTGTACAGGATGATGAACAGTGTGGCACAGTTGTGATGAGCAGTGGTCAGTTAATGAGCAGTGAACAGTTGATGAGCAGTGAATGAGCAGTGAACAATTGATGACAGTGGTCAGTTGATGAGCAGTTACAATGGTTGAGCAGTGTGGTGCAGGTGTTGGTTAATAGGTCCGCAGGATCAGTGCAGTTGTGATTCAGCAGTATCTATCTTCATATCAGGGTGGTAGGGCGAGGCAAGGAAATCTAGGGAGCTAAGGCTTCCTTCAGGTTGTAGCCTGTAAACCAGGGGGATGTAGCCTCCTTCCAGTTGTAGCTGGAGAATTGAAGTCTTTGTAACAAAGGGGGTTGTTGCCTCCTTCCAGTTGTTGCTGGTAAATTATTATTATAAAGACTTCCGTGGTTTTTCCCCCAGGACTTGGGTTTCCACGTAAAAATCTTGTGTACTGTGTTTTGCTATGCTTCCTATGTGATGATGATATGATAATAATGCTGATGATATAATGATAATGTGGTAATACATTAATGAATGATGTATTGAAGAAGCAGTTGATGATTGTTAAAGTTGAAAAATTAATAAAAAGCTATACACACTGTTCACCCCCCCCCCTCTCAGTGTGCTCGGTGTGTCCAACAAAGGTATGGATGGGTTATGAACGAAGAGGTGTAGTATGCAATGTCCCTTCTCGAATGATCACTCTAGGGGATGACTTGGTAGCCTAATTAATTTCCGTAGGCTATAGTCGACAAAAAGGGAATTAATTAATTATTTAATGTCACTTGGGCAAAGAGTAACATTATAAAGTGATATTGAGTAAAAGTGGTAAAAGTGGCGGAAGGGGGGTAAAAGTGGCCCAAAAGGGTAAAGTGATATTAAAAAGGGCAAATTGACCTCTCTCTCATTCATTCATGACATTTTCATTTTGGAAAAAAGGATTTGGAGATCTCTTGTGGCTTTTGGTTGTTGGGATGGAAACCCTAAGAGAACATCGATTTCGGTGGTGAAACTATCCACCCTAGCTGATTGGGAGAGAAAGATCTTAGTGATCTTTCCATTGTGTTTCATTGTCGTGGAGGAGGAACAAATTTACTAGCAGATTCGTGAGGATTGCGGAGATTTTAGTCATTTCTTGGAGGGCACACCCTTCAGCTGGTCACTACACCATTATATTCACAGCCAAATCTGCTATGAGGATGGCGCAGTGACTACCTAGGCATGTTATTGTTGGAGAGTTCAAGAAACAAGCTATTGTCATGTCCATTGTTATGGCTGCCATGTTCTCCTGAGTCAAGGGCGACCCTTCAGTGTTATTCGCCCACTGTTGTCAACCGATATAAGGGAGGCGCAGCTTGCTTGTGAAGGGAGTATCATTGGTTGATGGCATGACTATCATGGAAGGGCATTGAGTAGATATACACTGCTGCTGTTGATAACTCTGCCATCTCGCGTTCAAGAGGGGTTGTACAATGCTTGGAAGGGATCACATTGAAGGCACCCACGCTTACAGGAGCACACCTATGCATCTACAGCTGAAGTGGCATCTACAACAGTTCTGAGCGTGAAAGAGAGGGTTGTGTTATCACACCATAGTAGCAGGGCTACTATTCTTGCTTAGCAGATATCTGCACATTTCAGAGCTTGGATTATTCAGAGCTTGGCTATGATGAGCTTATATTTTGAGATCACTCATGATCAGAGCAGTGTATTTTATCAGACTTATGTTAGACCTTGTGTCAAGGCTGAGCCTTGAGAGTTCAGATTCGATGACCGATGTGACCATATATTCCATACAGTTTCAGTTCAGTGCCTAGAGATGTTATTGCAACAGTGTTTCAGATGGTTTATGTGATTATTATGATGTGATATGACCTATGGATTTCTGATCATTGATTATGGATTATTATCTTGTTGCTTTAGTCATGTTCATAGCATTAGCTGGTATATGATTCATGATGTGGCAAACTTTTTAAAATGAAAATGAATTATCTTAATGATGTTACAAATTAGAAAATGGACATATTACTTGCACATTTAGGTTTCTTGACAAAACTCACTGGTTTACTACCTTACATAGATATGGTCTTTCTTGACATTACTTGTCTGCTAGCTTAGGCACCATTCTCACTTTGAATCCATCCATCCATGACCTTCCTTATTTGGCTTTTACCCTTGACTTGTCTTGCTTGACTTTCTGATATTGAGGACTTCCCTTTTTACTACCTCTGTGTTGGATCGCATCCATGTTTGTTTAGTGTCTCAGCTCTGAGTTGGTGACAAAACTTGCCTTTGGTGAGTTGGATTGTAGACCTAAATCATTCTGGTCGGTTGTCCCAATGTTTGGCACTGGCACGAACTCCCCCTAGTCACTTGAGATGTTGTTGGCTAAAACTGAAAGCTCATGTACTACTTATGGAAACTTGTGTAAATTCGCCCATGGAAACTATAAACTCTAGAATGTGTTTATTAACACACGTGAGTAAAGGGCAAGAGCGATGAACTGCTAAAAATACTCCTCGAAGAGTATAAGAAAGGTCCAAAAAGCAATGGTTCTTAAACTCTATATCTAAACAATTGCTGACCTTATATATATATAAACATGCCCTGGATGCAAGCTGCAATTAGTTGTGCTTCTTAGCGTACCTGAGATCCGAAGGGTTATGTAGGACAAAAAGGCCATGAAATTGAAATGAATGATCCTAATGAACCTGGATCAACTTGATGTGGACATGATGCCTAAGTTGAATAAGCACTCTCTAAACAACTTACCCATTTGTGAGGCACAGCCCTTCCCCATGATATTTGTCCAGCACAGAGTGTAGCTTCCCCCTTCTCCCAGCCCAAAGTGTCTTTTAGTTAGGTTTATACAAGTCACCCCTTTGCCCAGCCTTGTTCCTAGCCTTCATCCTTAGCTAGCAGTTAGACCATGTCCAATGGGTGAGTTTGTCATTTAAGCTATTGTGCAAGTAATTATAAATAACAATGGAATATACAAACATGATTAATGCCACTAAAAGTTAAGCGGTGAGTATGATTAGAGGAACATGTCTTAGTCTATTGATATGATTTATCCTTGGTTGTATATTGACCTAGTCAAACCCAGTTTGACTATGGTCATTTCTTGAGATCCGTGATGATGTGGGCCATGTATGCTTATTGATGATGATTGATGGTCCCACATACTCTTGATGATGATGCTATATGATGGACATATGGTTCAGATGGTGATTGATGCAGTTCAACAGGTTTTATTATTACCTCAGATCATCAAATTATGCATTGTCTATATATGGTGGACACTACAGTTGGCCCATCAGGGCAACCCATGGTGTATGAGTACACATTTTTAGTAGTTTTGGGTCTTCTAGATCCAATGAGACACTTATCATTCAGTTCCAGGCACTTCTGACAGTGATAGATGCAATTTTCCACTTGTTGACCAGATTTGGGGCTGATTTCCCAGCCTGTTCAGCAGGGGCCATGAGAGGCCAGTTCACCTAGGGCGTTGTATGAGGAGGGGTGGGTCCAGCCACTTGATGTTATCATTTACCCCCCCTTCTGGAGAGCCTAGTGGGATCAGTTTGACAGCGCAGGTGCCCTAGGAGGCAGTTTCAGCAACTTCACAGTTACCGAAGCAGGTTAAAAATGGAATAAAAGGGTCACAGAGGAATTCGATTTGGGCAATTGAGGCAAGGTTTTGGCACTTGGTCTTCACAGAGGTCTTCCAAGGTGAACGCCCCATCTTCCGGCTAGTTTTCATCAGTCAGTGGGGTCCACAGAGGCCACAGGAGGCCTTTTACTGCATATCTCTCACATATTTTGAGGACAGATTTTGATCATTTGTATTATTTGGACATATTATTCTATATTATTGTGCCATGGGAATGAGCTAGTAAGGATTGATGCCTCCTAGCCCCACCATGAGCTTCATGTGTCATGTCCTAGTCATATGAGGTGGGCCCATGTACTTTTTCCCCCTCTAGAGGATGACGTCACCCTCACTTTGTGCTTCCTAGCTATGACGTCACCTTAGTTTTGAGTGATCCATGTGTTATATTGTTAGGCTCATCTTAGCCATTGATTATGTATTGAGATCTTTTAATCTCAACCACTCATCTTCATGTATTGTAAAGTGGTTTTGAGATCTAGGGTTTTGGTCTTTATTATCCTATATAAGGAGGAGACCCCCTATTGTATAGCTCACCTTTGGGCTCTAGAAAACTTGGAATGAAAATAATATTTTGGAGATCTACTTCTTGGCTTTGATTGGGTTACTCTTGTATATGTTCTTGCATCTTGTTTCTAGACATTCTTTGCTTCTACAGGTGAAATCGACATCAAGAGAGGGAGGCCGGATTGCTTGAAGCTAGCTCAACGATTTGCTTGGTGGGAAGATTGTAGGGGTTGCTCACATTCCCCATGGGCAAGACGTCTTCATAGAGAGGAAGTTTTTCAATTGTGCTTTGTCCATTGATTACTTTCTTGATATGACATGCTTAGATCTTATGGATTTGTGGATCAAATCTAACTTGTTGTAGTTTAATTTACAGGTTTTCATGGGACATCTCTCCTCCTGGGGCTTGGACGATTTTGGTTGAAGACACTTGGATCAAGCTTGGAATTGTAACTAGGGCGAGATTTCTCCCATATGCTAAGAGGCTGCAAGCTTTTGAGGTAAGATCTACAAGGCACGTATTGATTTCGCTTGCTATCCATGCTATTGGTCAAAAACTACACTAAAATCAAAACCCTCATTTTTTTGTTTTTCTTAGATCTACTAAGATCTAGCTTGGCTTTGGGTATAATACAAAGAACCCATCTCTATAGTATCCACGGCAATTCGGATCTATAGTTTGGTGGCATTTGGACTTCATTTGACCCTTCCCCCAAAGCACTTAGCCTTCCTTGAGTGAGGTCGCCCTCCTTGGGTAGGTGAGTTAAGCTGGTTCCAACACATGGGTAGGTGAGATCCCACTTGATTTGCATAGATCTACCTTGATAACCTACCCCTAGTGCTTCACCTTGTTGATTTTCACCTTGTGGGCCCCATTCCTCATTTTGAGGGTTGTGCCCCACTTGGGTCACTTGGTGATGCATTTTGAATCTCAGGTCTAGTGAGATCTAGCCATTGGATGCTCTTGATCTTCGAAACCCACCTTGCTTTGCACCTTAACTACCCCGATCTACATTTTGGTGGACATCCGACTCCATTGGCCCTTGATCTAAGGCACTAATCTTCCTTGGGGTAATTCGCACTTCTTGGGGTTAGTGGCTTTTCCTAGATCCCGCATTTGGGTGCTCTCAATTCTTGGTCAATCCATAGATCCATGTCATAGAATCCCTATAGTACCATCTACCATTAATTTTGACCAAGTGGACCCATCTTGGACCATTTTCCCTATTTTAAGGAAGTGGGTCCTGCTTGTGTATTTCATGGTACTAGATCTATCTTTTTTATCCCCCTAGGTGGCCCAACTCATACATTGGTTGAATCAATTGTCACTTCTTAAGCTTCTTCAACCACATACTTAAACCCTTGGGTTCACCTAAGCTTGCATTGGTTTCCGTAACTCAACTTTCACACTTCCCTAGGAACCATTGTTTTGGCTAGTCTTCTGTCGATTAGCTATAGGGTCTCCCCCTTGATCTTATCCTGTCTAGATCTGAAGCGAAGAGTGCCTCGGTTTTCGTGACTCCCAGCTTGCATTGGGAACCGCAGCATCTCTTGGGTCACCTCTTTAGTTGTCCATCTCCTCTACCATCCCGGATGGGATACCATTAGGGACAACTACAAATTGTGTGATAACAGGCTGTTTCAGTGTTAGAAGGGGCTGCAAATCAGCATCACAACCTACAGGTCAGATAATAAATTATATTTTATTTATTGTTGGTATTGTACCACTGTTACAGTTTGACTTTGGCATTTATTCTGAGTACTAAATGTAATGGTATTTTCTTGGACCAAGAACAATGAATATTATTTCCTGTGCCAAAGCTATTATGGATTTGTGATAAAGTTGTATTGGAGTGATGAAATCTGAAATATACCAGTTAACTGTCTTCAAAGCAAATCAAAATCGGACCTTATACTCTATGGGATTTTATAGTGGGAAAACAGCAGACTGTCATTAAAGTGTTTGACAAAACTCCTAAACCAAAGAGCACACTAAACCTATCAGCAGTTGGTATAACTCATAATAGCAGTAAGTGGGAGCATTCAGTGGTCTCTGAGCAGTAGTGGCTAAGTGTTTGACGGAAGTCCTAAACCAAAATACATGAACAGTTAGCACAAAAATCAGTCCAGATCTAGCAAGGGTCATTACATAGTATGTCGACAAGAAAGCTCAAATGACCAAGTTTTTGAGAAGAATGTCCGGGCAGTGCCACATTAGCTACCAAAGGTTGGGCATGCCTACAATACGACGCCTTCAGGTTCTCACACAAGGGCTAGAGCCTAGAGGAGGGCGGACCAGGTTGCTATTAATGAATAGGTTCCCATATAGGCAAGCATTTGATGATATGTAGTTATTTGTTGTAGAATGAAGTTTTTTAGGACTCTATAGGCCCTTTAGAGCCTCTTTATTTATGTATTTTGGGTCAGATATGGATTGCACTCAATGCTATTTTAGTTATATGCACCCTTGCTATATACATGAGAAACTTTGCATATTTGTGTATAATGGTTTGGATTCATATGGATGCACATGAATATATATCTTTTTTTTCAAAATTTGAATATGTTATGTATTTTTTGGTCAACCAATTGTTTGGTCCCTTTTTTTCTGGATTCTAGTCCGGTTCAGATTTTTGGTCTTGACCAGTTCAATGATAGATCCAGTTTTTATAACATTGGTTACATGCCAAGAAATGGCCATTAAAAGGAAAATGTTTTAAAAAGTTAAGATGGTCACCATGCAAGTGCAAGGCTGCAAACTGTCACATAAGAAGATTAATAAAATATAAGTGTCTAGTTTTAATATTATGTATCTAATGTCATACAAAACAAGATATAAAACACCAATAAGAAGAAAGAATATTAAAGATTCAAAAGTATCTTACTGGATTGCGTCTCAGCTCATCTTCATTCATGCCCATGCCTACAATTCTATCTTGCTTGTAACCTTTTGGATAATGGCTAACCTGCAGGGCACTTATATCATAACAATCAAAAAAGAGTGGAGCTTAACCCATGAGTGATAAGAACCAGAAAATGATCAAAATAGAGGCCTAGAACTAACATCAGAGGATGGTCTAACTCACCCAGCTACTACACATATCAAGCAAGGCCACGCCAGGTGTGTTGCTTGGAGGGAAAACAGATGCATAAAATTTAGTAAGGGCATTAATTGCAGGATCGTCAATATGTGTAACAAATCTTGGAGAGGAATAGAAAAGTTGATCAGATGACCTACAAACATATTAATCAATATATACTCAGTTTGAAGATATAAGAGGCAATGAATTTAGAGGAATAGAAAATATACAAAGTAGGCAGTAATCAACTCTATATTATTCTAACTTCTAACTAATCAAAAGTCAAGTTTTCTAAAATGCTTGTTACTTAACAAAATCATCTTGATCTTAAATCCCTAAATATAAATTGCATTCTTATGATAATTTTATAAAAAAAGTTACAAAGGAAAACAGAGAGAATAAAATCAAAGCATGAGGTTAGCAAGAACACAAACAAAACTTGCCCTTTATTGGTGAACTGTGAACCATTTGAAATTAAGAAAAACAGGCTATGGGATCTAAAATCACAATAACCAAAGATCGTCGGGTGGAGGAGATAACTAAGAGTTCAAAGTTCTACAAAAGAACAATCAAACTTAACAAACAAGAATCACATCAAATAGAAATCAGAATGATTTTATCATCCTAAACTAAACAAACAACAAATGCAAAATTCAAACTAGATACTAAATAGAAAATAGATTCTAAATGACATGTGACGCAATTCTCTACATCATTATTGCCAATCTCAATGGGATGGTTCCTGTTATCACAAATGTTGTAGCTGCCCCTAAGATGGATCCTATCCAGGATGGTAGAGGATGGACAGCTAAACCTAGTAACACTGCATGGGTTTCGTCCACTACTAGCAAAGCAGTCGTCACACCAGACAGGCTCTTGTCACTTTAGGCCAAGCTAGAAGCTAAGCCTAGGGGGAGACCCTAGTTCAGCCAAAGGTCAAACTGACTACAGGATACCTATGTGAGATGAAAGACTTGATAAGTATGATACCCTGACATGGATCCTATATCCTGAGATGATATATGATCGAGGCAAATAAGGAATCTAGGACAAGAGACACTAGGGAAAAATTATAATCGCTTAAGCACACCCTATGTGTAGAGACTTGCTATAAAAAATTATACAATTAACACCAGAAACGTGTTGACCAGATCAAACCAAGTTTGACCAAGTTAAAATACTCAAACTGAATGTTGAGCAATAATCTGGATAAGCCTGTATGCACAAAGGATGAATAATGCTCATGAGTTTATGTTAATAACCAGACTAAAACATGCAATACATAACAGTGGCCATTAAAATCACATAATAATATACCTGTATCAGAGAAACCATCAAGTCTTTCATGAAGCCCCCTACATATGCTCACTCACAGACTTAGGCAAACTGCTAGGATAGGTGAGGTGAAAGAAACAAGGTTAGGACAAGGGGAATTGACCTTTGATTTTGACATAGTGATCTTCCGGAGGATAAAGGACAATAGGGGATCCATAGTGACATGCATAAGATAGATGACAATAGGGGAAGGAGGTGTCTCACAAATGGAATAAGTTGATTGAGAATTGTCCCTTCAAATTTAACAAGTGTCCTATGGCTCACATCCAAGCCTGATTCAGGCTCTGTGAGGATCTTTTCTAGAACCATTGTACTAGGTGCACAGTCAACCATAACTCTGAGGTTCTAGGGGACACTTAGAATTAGTTGTCCCCTACTACATCCACATCCAAGCCCTTGGGCTCCATGGGAAATAATCATTACATCAATTTTAAGACCGACAGTCTTTTAGATTTTCAATAAATGTGCACCTGCTTTTATTAGGCCGATTTCATATATGACCCTTCAAATTTTACATGTGCTTAAAAGCACAACTAATTGCAGCTTTCATCCAGGGCACTTTGCATTTCACTTTACTTGCATTTCTTTGGATATAGCAATATATACCGATGCATGTAATGATGACAGGATCACTTACTTCAATTCTATCTAACACAACTCAGGTAACTAGCTAGTCTTAACTCATGTCACAACACCAGCGGATACTCCTAGGCCAGAAGTGAAGCATGGGGTCAAGTTCAACTAGCGGGAATCATCCACAATCAGGACCAAAGATCGGGGGCAACCGACCAAAGAGGTCAAGGCTTCAAAAATCCCAACTCACCTAGGCTGAGGACCCAACACCAAGGGGTTCCTTCGGCCCAAAAAGGTCAAGGCTTCGGCAAGTTTTGTCACCCAATTCAATTTCTCTTCTTCATATTTCTTTGACTCCATTAAAAGGCACTGATTTATTGAAGGTTAACTCTTGACTTCTCATATCTACATCTTAGACATTCTAGGCATATACTAAAGCATTTTTGGACCACTTTAATTCAAGTTTTTGTTAAATTACAGCAATATTAGCTCACTGTAATTTTATTTTTAGCGCAGAAATAGAGAGAAATTTTAGCGTTTGTTAGTCTGGAATTGCCTTGAGTTGTGTAACCAACACTTAGAGAATGCTTTGCATTGTTTTTCGTGTGTGTTTTCAAAATATTAGGTCATGTTTTGCTTCTTGGTTTTTTATTTTTATTAGCAGAATTATTTAGGACGGCGAGCTTTTATTTCAATTTAAGTGTTATTAAACACTTGTTTGATTATTAGTTGACCCCTAAAATCACTAGAGATTCCCTCTTGTGGTTAGCGAGTACTAACCCAAAGTGCAAGGAAATAGTGCAGTGATAATGCACTGTTTCTAGTTGCCTTAACAGGTATTTGAAGAAACCTTTTCCGGTGCCTTAGATAGCCTTGACCAATGTCCAACCAAATTCAATTTCCAATTTGACATTTCTAAAATATAATACAATGTGCCTTTTAGCTCACTTGCCAACTTATCATCAAATCATTTAAGATCCACTTGTCTAGTATTTTATATGACTATATAAATCCTATAATTGTGATTTCCAGGCCTTATTCTGATTAAACATGGTTCCTCAAACCTTTTTACTCAATTGTAATAAATATTCAACCATAGTTGATCAAATAAAATACCACAACTTGCACATCAGATATTTTTGTTTGTTTGTATATTCAAATACCTAGATATAACAAATAACTAAATACTTCTCACCCTTGTAGTAATTCATTATGCTTTTACAAAGATGTGGTTTAACATTACCACATCAACAACTAACTTTTAACTCAATCCATAAAACACAATGTATATAGATCTTTCAAAAGCACATTACAATGCCCACTAGACATGACATAATGTCATTTCATGGATACGTTTATATTTAAATACAATCAATAAACATAATAAACAATAGGCCTAGTAAAAGAAACAAGAAATAGGTTACAATAGCAAGGTATAACCTAGAAAAATCAAAAGGAAAATGCTCAAAGTACATAAGTAAAACAAATTATAATGTTTCCCTAGTGGCTTTGGCTAATACTGAAGCATTAATCATGTCCCATGCAACTTTGGAAGAACAATGATGAATACATGGTTTACATACTCATCAAAACGTTCAAAGTCTTCCTTCTTGAAGGGAAACTGCTCTGGCCAGTCTACATTCTTCAATACCTGTCATAAAATAATCCCATTCATTACTTGATATCACTTAAACACAACTCATGATAATTTAAAGAGCATCCATATCATTAATAATTCCTATGCAAATAAATGCCTAAAACCTTGTATTTTGGTCAAACATAGAAGATTATACACTTAGCAAGTATTACAACTACAAGCATTAGATCTTAAAAGACAAAAATTGCAAAATGGTCAAATTATTTATGTGAGGGAAACCGTCCAAGAGTTATGAGTAAAATCACATGTTCAAGTTTAGTGTCCTCTTGAATTAAAAATGGCAAACAAGAAACATCAACTTCCAAACCAGGCTATAGGGAATCTATGAAGGAGGGGGAGTACATCTCTTGGATAGTTTGGGGTGATCCATGGTGGTTCAAAATGTTAAGTTTATATGCTGCAATAACTTAGATTCCTACTTCATTAACATTTAATACATTTTCACAATAACAGCAGCATAAATAGGATCTCTGAAAGACACACAATCATAAGGTACACAACAATATATCCTGGGAAACCCTCAAGGGGAAGAAAACCCAGCAAGAACTTCCTCAATATAGATTACCAAAGTACAATGCCCAAATAAATAAGTCTCATAAAGAAGAGAGAAAAAATCCAAACTCTAGAGCCAAGAGTTATCCTCCTCCTCCTTCGCAATCTTCCTCTCTCATCTAATGTGCAATGCTTGAGCGAGTGAATGGTACAAATGAGAGGAAACACTCTCTATTTATACTTTACCTTTTACTTGACATTTAACCTAACTAGGTCGGCCTCACTAATTTGACTGGGCCAACCTCTCTGGGAAAACTCAATATAATATTTATATTACATTCTTTTGGGTACTAACGACTCGACTTACAATGGAGGTTTTACCTCATGACCTTTTACATTAATGACATCTCCCGAAGGAGGAATAATACAAGTAGAATACTCTTCGAAGTTACATTATTTCAACACTCCCCCTTAACAAGAAGGGTATTCTACTGACAACAACAACAACAGGTGTGGCTCTACACAACATCATTGGAAGGAGGGAGGAGGAGGCATCATCAACAACATCATCTAGAACATTGGTTGGTACATCTATAAATCATTGGAAGTTCTTCAACAACATCAATATCAGCAACTGGAACAGCTTGCTATGAAATCATCAATATCTGCAACACGGAGCTGGAACATCATCATCCACAGCACGAAGCTAGAACATCATCATCTACAACATGAAGCTGGAACATCATCATCTGTAGCACAAAGCTGGAACATCATCATCTACAGCACAAGGCTGGAACATCAACATCATCATCAGCAGCACAAAGCTGGAACATTAACATCATCATCAACATTAGTATAAGACCTGATACAACAACAACACTGGTGATCCTTCCTTTCGGAATTACGGGATCACGGACAATCCTTCCTTTCGGAAATACGGGATTTAGTCCAACAACACCGGTGATCCTTCCTTTCGGAACTAGGGATCATGGACAATCCTTCCTTTCGGAACTAGGGATTCAGTCCAACAACACTGGTGATCCTTCCTTTCGGAACTAGAGATCATGGACAATCCTTCCTTTCAGAACTAGGGATTCAGTCCAACAACATTGGTGATCCTTCCTTTCGGAACTAGGGATCATGGACAATCCTTCCTTTCGGAACTAGGGATTCAACCCAACAACACTGGTGATCCTTCCTTTCGGAACTAGGGATTCAGTCCAACAACACTGGTGATCCTTCCTTTCCGGACTAGGGATCATGGACAATCCTTCCTTTCGGAACTAGGGATTCAATCCAACAACATTGGTGATCCTTCCTTCGGAACTAGGGATCATGGACAATCCTTCCTTTCGGAACTAGGGATTCAGTCCAACAACACTGGTGATCCTTCCTTTCGGAACTAGGGATTCAGTCCAGTAACACTGGTGATCCTTCCTTTCGGAACTAGGGATCATGGACAATCCTTCCTTTCGGAACTGGGGATTCAGTCCAACAACACTGGTGATCCTTCCTTTCGGAACTAGGGATCATGGACAATCCTTCCTTTTGGAACTAGGGATTCAGTCCAACAACACTAGTGATCCTTCATTTCGGAACTAGGGATCATGGACAATCCTTCCTTTCGAAACTAGGGATTCAGTCCAAGGATTGACATTTAAGACTATCCTTCCTTTCGAAATTATGGGATCATTGTCTAAGGATGATCAATCCCAACTACGCCATCATAGTAACATCAGCACTACTCCCCCTTTTGAGGGATGTCTCTATGGACTATACCAAGCTTGTCTCGGAAGTGCTCAAACTTCACACAAGATAGAGGCTTAGTCAACACATCTGCAACTTGCTCATCTATGCTCACATATTGGAGATTTACAACTCCCTTTTGCACCATATCTCGAATGTAGAAGTATCGTATTTCTATGTGCTTCAACTTATCATGGAACACAGGGTTCTCTGTCATCTTCACGCAGCTTTGGTTATCACATAGAATCACTGTGGTATCCAACTCCAGATTATATAGACCTGATAACAACTTCCAAAGCAATATGGCTTCACAACTGCCGGAACAAGCTGCAATATATTCCGCTTTTGCAGTGCTGAGAGCAACACTGAACTGCTTCCTGCTCAGCCATGAGATCATGATTGACCCCAGACTGAAACATCCACCTAAAGTGCTCTTTCTGTCTGAGACACTTCCTGCCCAATCTGAATCTGTGTAATCATACAGTCTGAAGTCTCATGATCTCTAGTATACCTGAGACCATAGTTTATCGTACCTTTTAGGTACCTCATCACATGCTTTGCAGTTATAAGGTGAACACGTCTGGGCTCAACCAAATACTAACTCAAGGTGTTCACGGCAAAGCAAATATCTGGCCTAGTATTCGTCAGATACATAAATGACCCAATAATTTGTCTGTATAGTGTCTCATCCACTAACTCTGACGAAGCATCAAACAACAACTTCAAATTTGTATCCATGGGTGTGTCCATGGCTTTACATTCCAACATATCAAATCTTTTCAGGATTTCTACTGCATACTTCCCTTGGTTAAGGAATATTCCTTATATGTTCTGCCATACTTCAAGACCTAGAAAATAATGCATCAAGCCAAGGTCTTTCATCTCAAATTCTGCAGCAAGCTTCTCCTTACACTCTGAGATTTGCTTCTCATTACCTGTCAAGAATAAATCATCCACATATAACAATAATATGACAGGTTCATCATCCATAACCTTGAAGTAAAGGTTAGGATCAACTTTACTTTGGGTAAAGCCCAAGCTCGTTAGGAAGCCATCAATTCTTCCATACCAAGCTCTTGGAGCTTGCTTCAATCCATACAGAGCCTTCTTTAATTTGTAGACATGCGTATTCCTGTCTTCAACTTCAAACCCTTGTGGTTGTTCTATGTACACCTGTTCTTCAGTGACACCATTCCGGAAAGTTGTTTTCACATCCATCTGGTGTAGCTTCCACTTCATCGTGGCTGCAAGTGTCGTGATGGTTCTAATGGAAGTGTACCTTGCTATGGGAGCAAATGTCGCTTCATAATCAATTCCTTCCTTTTGAGAGAATCCTCGAGCCACAAATCTAGCATTGCAACTTCTTTCATTGGTTCTGCAATTCTAAGAGCTACATTTTCTTCATATACTTCTTCATGCTAGCATTGTGGTACTCTGTAGAGTGTTCTGAATTCTAGAGGTTACTCGATATATGCTTCTACTTCAATTTACACCATCTATCCAGTGTAATATACACCATTTGCCACTAAGGCATCGTCTTGTCATAGTCGACTTCTTCACTTTATTCATCTGTGGTATGCTTGATTTCATAAGTCTTCTACGCCATAGGTTTGTAGTATCAAAACTACTTCTAAGTGAACGAGCCACCTTCTTCAGTCAAAAACAACTGCATCTTCTACAAAGGCAATTTTTAAAATCTTCCTTATCTAAAGCTGAGATATAGCACATCCTTCATCTCCATCGGGGTTCCTGAATCAAGCTTGTGTGTGGCTTCTCCTATTCTCCTAGTGAAACTTTCTGATGGGAGTCCTTTTCTTCAAGAATGAAGAGAGTGCTTTGAAGCACCACCATTATAGGACATATTCTTCAATTTCTTCCTTTGGTAACTTCCTGGGAGGTCCTTCTTCTTCTTCATCTTCGGGAAAATGAGCATGATGTCTTTTGTTATTTTTTTTTTGTATTCTTCTTTTCTTACTGGACAATTTTTAGAAATATGTCCCATTTTATCACAATAATAACATTGATAAGAAGAGAAGTCTCTCTCCTGCTTATAGTTTCCTTTCTTGTACTTCTGAAACTTCTTAGGAGGATGAAACTCTTTATGAGTTTCCTTCTGGTAGTGAGATTTCCCTTTTCCTCCTTTAGTATGGGTAGCTAGAGCTTGATCATCCTCTCTGAGTAGTGCTTCTCGATTTGCCATTCTAGCTTCCTCTTGAACACATTCTTCCCATACAACTTCAAATTGTAGACTTTCCTTTCTTGCACACATTGTCTGGATAAAAGAATCCCAAGGTCTAGTAAGACCATTGAGAGCGGTCATCACTAATTCATCTTCATCAAGGTTGTCTCCAATTGCTTCTATTTGTTCTTTGAATTGAGACACCCTTGTAAAATGTTCTTGGTTAGATTCACCCTAATTCATCTTTGTACTTTTGAGTTGGTTCTCAAATTCATCTTTCGATTAATGTCCTTTCCCTCATACATTCTTGATAGGGCATCAAACATTTCCTTAGGAGTTTTCTTGGAGGACACTTGAGGAATCAAGTGATCCTTGATGGAATCTGTTATGATCCTCTTGGCTTTAATCATGTCCTTCTTGTGTTTTTCCTTTGCTTCAACTTCTACGGGTTTTGGCACAACTTCCTTAACAAACTTTGCAAGACCATTCTCTTCTAGAATAAGTCCAATTTTGTATTTCCAAGCACGAAAATTTTCTATGCCTTCCAACTTGTCATCAAGCTTAGTGCTTGGGGCCATCTTATCTCGAAGAGCAGAAAAAAGGACCAAAAAATAAAATTTCTCAAAAATGAAAACTGAACTCACCAAAAGATGCGCTTGACTGAGGCGAGTATGCTGGTACAATCAGTTTCTGAAGAATCCAAAATTTCACCCCTGAAACTGGACTTGCGAAATTTTGGGCTGCAGTTTTTTGGTTTTCTGGTTTTTCTGGTCCCAAGTCAAACTAGGGTTTGGCTTTCTCGAAGATTTAGCCACTGAAAAACTTTGATCTTGGTGCCAAAAGATGCACCTTGGAGAGGCGCACTTCACAATGTCACTTGCACTCCAAAATTCTTCTTCAGTAGAAAGCCCTAATTTTTCTTGTCTGAAGGAGAGAGACATTTACCTAGTGAGAGTTGCTCTTTACAGTCTAGCTCTGATACCATGTTAAGTTTATATGCTGCAATAACTTAGATTCCTACTTCGTTAGCATTTAATACATTTTCACAATAACAACAGCATAAATAGGATCTCTAAAACACACACAATCACAAGGTACACAACAATTTATCCTGGGAAACCCTCAAGGGGAAGAAAACCCAGCAAGAACTTCCTCAATATAGATTACCAAAGTACAATGCCCAAATAAATAAGTCTCATAAAGAAGAGAGAAAAAATCCAAACTCTAGAGCCAAGAGTTATCCTCCTCCTCCTTCGCAATCTTCCTCTCTCCTCTAATGCGCAATGCTTGAGCGAGTGAATGGTACAAATGAGAGGAAACACTCTCTATTTATACTTTACCTTTTACTTGACATTTAACCTAACTAGGTCGGCCTCACTAATTTGACTGGGCCGACCTCTCTAGGAAAACTCAATATAATATTTATATTACATTCTTTTGGGTACTAAGACCCGACTTACAATGGAGGTTTTACCTCATGACTTTGACATGACCTTTTACATTAATGACATCTCCCGAAGGAGGAATAATACAAGTAGAATATTCTTCAAAGTTTCATTATTTCAACACAAAACCCATCATAATAGATTTCAGGTAGTCTCATTCAAAACCCGTCAATGTACCTAGGGTGACTAACAGTTATTTGGTTTTTGAAAGCTTTATTAGAGATCTCCTTTGCAGTGTGGTATTGGAGGAGCAAATAATGATCTCCAATGTTAATGTAAAAGTAAATACATTATGTATTATGTGACCATAACATAATGCATAACAAGTTATGTTAAGGTTAGTTATATGGTTCAACCACCATAACCATCTTAGTGTACTATAAATGACGTAATTTGTGGTGAAATAGGTGAGTGTTACATAGTAGCCTACCTTAGACCAACCCTGGGGTGTATTGCTGCAAAATCATTAATAATATGCCATTTATTATTACCTCCACAAAAACTACTGTTGATTATGATGTGTGTAATCCCTTTAATCTCCTGAAAACATTCCTTCCACTAATTCACACTAGACATAGAGTTTAAGAGAGTGCAAGAAGAGGTTACATGCCCATAAGTATAGCATTATCTACATCAAAAGCTTATGTTCTCATAGTTTAGAACTTGTTTCCAAATGAATGATTCCCTCAAGCTCCATAATTAGGTCATCTGGACACCCCTTACAAATATCCATTTCCACAACAGTCTCACTACAAGAAATCAAGCACTTCATTGGAAGTTGTACATCCAAGAACTTTCCAATGTGAACCCCAATGATCTTGAATATCATAGTTTCCCCAAAAAATACCAGTAGATTCAAGAGTCCAACACAAATTGGTATAGTTCAAATTATTCTACAGTGAGAATAAACCTTGATGCCAAGGTTTAATGCATGGTGCAGCTTTCCTCTAGGACTAGAGCCCATCCTCAAGAATGGTGTAACAAACATAAATATTAAATAAATCATAAATACTCAACATTAATAAATAATAATAACTAATTAATAAACACTAGTAACTAAAGATGACTAAGGGATGCAACCCTTCGTGAACAATCACCAAGGTTCCTTTAGGATTTATATATATATATGGCACTCTCATTGTATTGTAATCATATCCTCTCATATTTTCTACATTTATTATATACTTGTCCTTAATGTATTATAACCTGTTGTCCTATTTAAATTGGATATTCAGCAATTGAATTATTGTTCGCATTTTAGAAACGAATCTTGTTCGTCCCTTTTTTTGGAATTAATATGCTTTAATTATTATACCTAGGAAAGCCGACTCAAGTGGCTTGATGATATATTAATTATAAGTTAATATAAAGATACCAAATACTAATCAAAAAACAAACTTGTAGCCAAAGGTCGTGACCCATCAAATTAATATATCATCAAGCCACTAGAGTCTCAGACTTTTCAGGAACACACCCCAATTTCCCTTTAAGTTGTCCATGTTCATCTCCCTCTAGGCTTCTACATAGAATGAGTAGCTTAGCCCTCACCACTGCTAATTTTGATAACAGTGGATTTTAACCCAATGTGTCATCAAACATCATTAAAATTTTAATTTGAAATGACATAGTTTAGGGATGAGGACTATATGTAGCTAATGCAAGATGGAAGGTAGTAGTCGAACAGCAATCAAAGAAACAACCATGCACTAACAATCTGGGATTTTAGTTGAAAGAGCAGAGGAAAAGTCATCCATATACAAAATGATGAAAATCAGTGAGCTATTTTAAGCAGTCCAATTATAGAAGAACGAAAGACTAATTCAAAGAATGAATCATTTAACATCCGTTGAGACCAACTAGTCTCTTGGACCTGTTATCACACAACTTGTAGTTGTCCCTAAAGGTATCCCATTCGGGATGGTAGAGGAGACGAACAACTAAAGAGGTGACCCAAGAGATGCAACGGTTCCCAATGCAAGCTTGGTGTCACGATAACCGAGGCACTCTTCACTTTAGATCAAGACTAATCAAGATCAAGGGGGAGACCCTAGCCAATCAATGAAGATTAGCTAACCCAAAGGTTCCTATGGAAATGTGTAAATTGAGTTACGGAAACCAATGAGTGAGTTAGATTAAGTGGACCCAAGAGTTTAAGTGTGGTCGAAGAGGCTTAAGAGGTGACAAGTGTTTCAACCAACGAGTGATTAGGGCCACTAATGAAGCTCAATTGAATTAGATCTAGTACCATGAAAATCACACAAGTGGGGCCCACTCCTTAATAAGTGGAAAATGGTCCAAATGGGGCCCACAAGGTCAAGTTAGGGGTGAGATGGCACTAAGGGGTATGCAATGATGTGGATCTATGGATCTAATATGAATGAGGCAACACCCACATATGGGATCTAGCCAAAAGACAAATAGCCCAAGGAATGCGATTTACCCAAGGGAGACTATTGCCTTGAATTGAGGGGGCAAATGGAGTCCAAATTTCACCAAAATGTAGATCGGGGTAGTTAAGGCAATTATCAAGGTGGGTTTGAAATGGCATGCCCCAATATGAGCTAGACCTCCATAGATCTAAGATTGAAAATGCATCACCAAGTAACCCAAGTGGGGCTCAACCCTCAAAATGAGGAATGGGTCCCACAAGGTGATGCACTAGGGGTAGGTTATCAAGGGTGATCTATCCAAATCAAATGGGATCTCACCTACCCACGTATCAGAACCTAGCAAATGCACTCCCTCAAAGAATGCGACTTCCCTTAGAGAGGCCAATGTGCCTTGGGAAGTGGGTCAAAAGGAGGCCAATCACCACCAAACTATAGATTCGGATTGCCATGGATGCTATCGAGGTGGGTTTTAAAAATTATCCCCAAAAGCTTGCTAGATCCAAGTAGATCTAGAAAAATAGAAAAATTGAGGGTTTTAATCAATGAGGGTTTTGTGATCTAAGAGAATAGATGGGTAGGATAGAAGAATTTCATACCTCATGGAACATACCTGGAAAATGAAGATGGAGGTTGCTTGTGAGGACGATTAATTCCCACAAAGATCAAATGCCAAACTTGACGAAGCCCTTCTTGCCAACGTTTTGCCTCCTCCAACCAAATCGGCCTCCCTATTTCTGTCAATCAAGGACACAAAGATCAATCAATTAATCAAGAATGGAAGTAGATGCAAGCAAAAGATATGAAGAAACATGAAATTGCTGGTACAAAGACAAAACAACTCCCTGTCACCCAAAACGACTTGTTGAAACGAGCAGGGTAGACCTCCCCACCAATGCGAATTGCCCCAAGACGTCTTCTTTGCCTGCAAAAATATTAGTTGAAGATAAAATCCAAAATGGCCACCAATGTCTGTCAGTGCAGAGGAAGAAGCATTTACAATCACCACAAGCATTCCAACTCCAAGATCCAAGATGCCCAAGAAAGTATTTTTATTCCAATAGCCAAGAGCCAAAAATCTCTAAATAGCTTTTACAATAGGGGGGTCTCCTCCTTTTATAGGATAATAAAGACCAAAACCCTAAACCACAAAACCACTTTTTGAAACTAGTGGTTGATATCACAAGATACAACATAATAATCAATGGCTAAGATGAGCCTAACAATATATCAAATGGATCACTAAAGTGAGGGTGACGTCATGCCTCAAAAGTCTCTAAGGAGGGTAACGTCATGCCTCAAAGGGGGCTAAGTAATATGGGCCCACCATATATGACATGGACAAGACTCAAAAGACACATCGTGGGGCTAGGAGGTATCAATCCTTCACTAGCTCATCACCATGGCACAATAATATAAAATAATAGGACCATGACATGTCCAAATAACACAAATGATCAAAATCCTGTCTCCAAAATTGAGAGAGACAAGCAGTAAAAGGCCTCCTGTGGCCACTGTGGACCCCATTGATTGATGCCAACTGATCTGGGAGATGGGGTTCACCATAGATGACCTCTGAGAAGACTAAGTGCCAAAAATTTGCCTCAATTGCTCAAATTGAATTCCTCAGTGACCCTTTTATTCCATTTTTTAATCCTCCTGAAAACCTTGAAAATGCCCCAAACTACCACCCAGGGTGCCTACACTGTCAAATTGAGTGCACCAGGCTGTCTGGAAGGGGGGTATAATGGTAAAATCAAGTGGCTAGACCACCCCCTTCTACACAACGCCCTAGGAAACGACTGGCCTCCAAGGCCTCTGCTGGACAGGCTGGATCAGCATGCCCAAACTGGTCAACAAGGGGATAACTGCTACTATCATCATCAGAAATGCCCGGAACTGAAAGATAAGTGTCTCAATGGATCCAGAAGACCCAAATCCACTAGAAATGAGTACTCATACACCATGGGTTGACCTGTGGGGTCAACTGTAGGGTCCACCATACCTAAACAGTGTGAAATATGATGATCTGGAAATAATAATGATGTGAAGCACCTGCAACAATTAATTAATAAGAATATGCGAAATAGCAAAAATGACAGAACTCAGAGTCACTTTTATATTGATTACAGGCCACTTCGAGGGGGCAACCTCCTTTGAGCAAGCTCAATACAAATAACTTCACGGTGCCTTCATAGGTCTCAACACACACTTATATACTAAGTCTAGGCGCCAATACTATGGGTCAAAACCATGGGCCACTACAAACTATGGATCAACAATACTATGGGCGACTTACAAAGCATATGCGCCAACAACAATAACACAAACTATTGATCAACAAATACTACGGGACGACTTACAAAGCATATGCGTCCAACAACAATATACTAACAAAGTAAAGACATGGGTTCCTAACATCCCCTCCCTCTTAAAAAAAGCTTTGTCCTCAAAGCTTTAGATGTGGAAATTGTTGTTGAATCTGAAGGAGTGGTTCCCATGTAGCATCCTCTGGTTGCATGTCGTGCCACTGAATTAAGACCTCTGTGATAGAGCGAGAGCGAAGCTGACGAGTGCGCCGATTGAGGATGGCCTCCGGCTCCAAAATGATGGATCCTTCATTATCCAGTTTGGGTAAAATCGTTTGTCCACTGATGTTGGTGCCAAGAACTTTCTTCAGACAAGAGACATGAAATACTGGATGAATGCGGGAAGAAGGAGGAAGTTCCAATTTATAAGCAACGGACCCAATCTTTTGAAGAATCCGATATGGCCATAGAACTTTGGAGCGAGCTTATGACGCCCTTTGAGTTTCAGGGAGGATTGCTTGTACGGCTGGAGACGAAGAAAAACCATATCGCCTACTTGAAAAGTGCGCTCAGAACGGTGCTGATCAGCTTGTTGCTTCATGCGATTTCTTGCCATGTGAAGATTGTCCCGCAAAATGCGAAGAATCTGATCGTAGTTTTGAAGGACTTGTTGTCACCTAAACTGTAGTTACCCCTATGGATGTATCCAGTCATGGACGGCAATAGGGAAGGGCAACTCAAAAGGTGCAACCACGATCACCTCGACCTCCAATATATGGTTGTCACGCCAGTCGAGGCAACCTTCACTTTATGTTATGTAGCCCAGACAACAAAGGGGGAGACCCGATCTACTCCCGACAGGAGAGATCAAAGCCAAGACACCAAATCAAGTTAATTCTAAGTGAAGTAAGGTGTATGGTTTATCCTAGACCTTAGGATGAAGTCACAAGACAAGTGAGGGGTTAAATGAGTATGGCTCTAATTCATAGTTGATGTGAGACTGACTTGTAATATTTGAGATGAGATCTAGGATTAGAGTACTAGTTCAATGTTGGAAAATCCATTGCCTTGGGAACCGTGTCCAATGCAGGGTAGTTTAAGGGTTGTATTGGGGCTAACTAGTACAAGTGACAAGCTTGATCATGATACATGATGGCTTCAAGGGTTTAGTTCACCACACAAGGTCAAACCACAAGTTAATCCAACAATCTAGGAAAGTCGAAATGACTTGGAGAGAAACCAGTGCCTTGGGAATTGGGATAATGGAGTCAAAGTAGGGTTGACTTGTGGTTAAGGACTCCTATGATATGAGACAAGTGGGCAATTAAGGTCTTGATGGATGAATGGGTCTAGATCTAGGTTTGACCAAAGTGGACCACAATCCCTTAAAATAAGGAATGCTATCCCCAAGGCAAGATTTGACAAGAGGACACTCTAGACCTAGGTTTTGAATTATTCTCGTTCCAAATCTCCAAAAATCTCAAGTACCCACGTCCTAGAAGTGAGTCAACTCACTTCTCCAAGGTGGTGCGACTTTACCCAAGGAGGCTAAAAATGTGGGTTAGGTGGGTCAAGACAAGTCCGATGGCATCCAAACTTTAGATCCGGGTAGGTTAATCAAGTAGGAGTGTGGATCTATAATTTCACGGCAATCCGACGGTTAGATCTTACTAGATCTGAGTTTGAATGCACCAAGTGGTCCAAAATGGGGATTAAATCCCTTAAAATGTGGAATAGGGCCCACAAGATGAAAATCAGAAAAGTAACAATCTGGAGGTAGGTTATTTGATGTGTAGATTATGAATCAAGCGGGATCTCAACTACCCACCACCTAGATCTAGGTCAACTCACCCCCACCAAGAAGTGCGCCCTTGCTTGGGAAAGCTAGTTTGGCTTGGGAAGAGGGTCAAACGGAAGCCAATCCTCACCAAACTATAGATCCGGGATGCCATGGATGCTATAGAGGTGGGTTTTCAATATTATGCCCAACAACCCACTAGATCTAAGTAGATCTGAGAAAATGTAAAATGGGGGTTTTGAAGTAATTAGGGTTTTATCAATTTAAGAGCTATGTCAATGGATTGGATCAAGATAAGAGAAACAAACCTGTGGATATTACCTGGGTAACCTTGTAGATGCCTTGATGATGATGATCTATGCAAACCCGATCAATTTGACAAGCTTTGAGGTAGTTTTCTATGCAATCGATTTCGTCCAAGAAGCCAATGCGCCCTCTCTCCTGCACAACAAACGTCAACAATATCAGATTTGATGTAATCAAGAGATAAGACTAATGCCACAAAAGAAGTAACGGAAAGATAGCATAGATCACAATGATGCTAATGATAACCCCCTGATACAAGCAAATGCCAAGAAAGTCGATTTGAAGAAGCCTTGCAAAATCGCCCTTGTTGAAGTCGCCCTCCTGTAGACAAGACAATGATTTCCAAAATAGATAGATCTTACCACAAATTCCAAATGCTAGGTTGCAATAGACTTTCCAATCACCATCTAAGAACACCAAATGCAAAGGAGACCACAAGAATTTCCACAAGAAAGTTTTTCTATACCAATGATCCAAGAGCCAAAGACCCCTTACAATGAGAAGCTCTCTCCTTTAAATAGGAAGGAGAGGCACCAAAACCCTAACCACTTTTTGAATGAGTGGCTAAGATTAAAAGATACAAATGTCTAATCAATGGTTGAGATGAGCTCAACAATAAAATACATGGATCACTAATAAAATATTATATGAGTGGACAAAATCGCCCTAGAAGAGGGGAATCCCACCAAATCATGATGACAAAATATAATAAGGGGCTTATGGTGGGTCCAAGGGGTAATTTTATCCATCCTTGGTCAATCCCCATAGCACAATAATCATAAAATAATCCTCAATGTACCAAATCGTGCCTCCATGGTCAAATCGTAGGCCTCAAAAAGACCTCAGAAATCCTCAGAAAGTGCCATAAGTGATGGATGCGGACCCCGATGAAGCTGAAACTGCTGGAGGAGGTGTGGAGGACCCTGATCTATCATCACTGATCATCCCATGCCATAACATTGCCTCAGTAGCCCAAATCAATTTCCTCAATAGCCATTTCTACCAATCCTAAAATGCCTCGGGAAGCGTGAAACTGCCCCAAACTGCCTCCTGGAGTGCCTGCGCTGTCAAGGTGAGGGCACCAGTGTGTCCGGGAGGGGGGTAATATGGTAAAAACAAGTGGTTGGACCACCCCCTCCATCATCAGCGCCCTAGGTCAACCGGATAAAAATCACATCTGCTCTGACAGGGCCTCCGACAGACCAAAACTGCACTGAGATAGCCTACTGAGGCTCAATCATCACTGTAAGTGCCCGGAACTGAAAACAAACTGTCTCATTGGACTCAGAAGGTCCAAATCCATCCAAGATGTGTACTCATACACCATATGAGTCTCTGCATGATCAAAATATATATCCAATATACCGGAACAGGGCCAATAATAATAATCTATAAATGATCAAATACTGCTGTAAACCAAGAATCACCATCATAACCCTGTAGCTGCTGCATAGAATCATCATAGACCATATATCATCTATCCATATCATCATAAGGTCCAACCATCTCATGTCCTATGGTTGACCTTGGTCTAACCAAGTCAACATGACCAAATATATCTCAGACCATCATCAAAAGCTGCTGCAAAGTGTCCCAGGTTAATGCATGCTCTACAACTTATTCAAATAACAATTATAACGCAAAGTAATCATTACTGGCGATCTAAATCCAAATATATAATGTCATTAATTATTATTATTACTCAGACCAGACTTTCAAGATCATACTCACTTCATAGCTGTGATCAATTTGCTAGTGAAGGGTGAAGGCTAAAATAACTGGCTAGACTAAGGGATGACTTGACTGACTTAACTTTGTGACACTTTGGCAAGGGAAAGGGAATACACACCATAGTATATACTGAATGAGCAATAACACAGGGAATGGCAGTGTCTCACAAATGGATGAGTTGTTCAAAGAGGGTTTATTCACCTTTAACAGATGCGCACAATCCATAATACAAATAAGGCCAGCAATTGTTTTGATATAGCATTTAAGTTCCATTGTTTTTTGGGGCCTGAAGTTTCCATAGCCTTGATCTATGTGTGTTTATAAACACATTGCATAGATTTACATTTATTTTAGGCTTCCTGCTGCAGGTGTGTTTTTAAGGCACTTGTTTACCTGAGCACTTCTAGGTGTGTCATGGACAGCTTGTTTACCTAGGTATTTATTTTCCAAAAGATATAACATTTTATTTTCATAGCCATTTTCATTTGGCATGCCTATCATTCATGTGTGTTTAGAAACACATTGCATGAATGGGCTTTTCATACAAGATATAGCATTTCATTTTTCCAGATTTCGTATTCATGGCAACACTAAAAGTTTCAGGTTTAGCCAACACAACTTTAGTGACTAGGGGGAATTCACAAGGAACTCCAACTCACCATAGGTAAGTTTTGTCACCAACTCAGAGCCGAGACACAATAAACAGGGAAGCTCATCCAATACAGAGGCTACAGCGGAGAAAAGATCCTCCATGTCACTAGTCAAGTAGTAAGTCAAGGTGATAAACTAAAGGGTAGGTAATGGATGGATGAAGACAATGAATAATGGAGCCGACACTAGCAAGCCAAGGTATGGTGGAATGATCACCTCTATTCTCCCTAAGGAGGGTAAAACCAATGAGTATGAATAGTGAACTTCTAAGTCTGAGTGGGGACAATATAATATATATAATAGGCTCAACCAGGTCCACATATCTATATGATCGCCAGATCACGACACTAGGTGCTAAGACATGCTATAAGAATAAGTATAAAAGCAATATAACCATAACACAATGATATACCTGCTGAGTCATATACCTGACTGCTCATCAACCTGTACCGTCATCTGTCCTCTAAAACTGCTGCTGTAACTCTGGGCACTACTGACTGCTCTGTACTAATGGTATAATGGCTATATCGGTCATCTCTCTGAGTGTCCTGAGACTTAGTCATGGCATGGGGAATATATACTGTTGTCCATAATCTGATAGCGATCCAATATAGATGCTCATCTCAGCATCTCAAATGTAAGGAAACTGGTTGAATAGTGTACTGGCATCAGAAAAATAATGTATGGTAGCCTGGCTACTATAAATGTGATAACAGGACCGTGTCAACTTCCTGAACTGGTGAACTGTTGGAGGTGTATGAAAGAAGAACTGGAGGTGCCTGACCATAGACTGCTTCATATGGGGTCATTTTAGAGGCAGTGTGGTAAGAGGTATTGTACCACCATTCAGCGAGAGGGAGCCACTTTGCCCACTGATGTTGTTGTTCAGAGGTGAAGCAATGAAGATAAGTTTCCAAGCATTTATTGATAATTTTAGTCTGACCATCTATTTGTGGGTGATACCCTGAACTCATCTTCAGTTTGGTGCGAGTGTGGTGAAATAGTTCTGTCCAAAAATGACTGGTGAAAGTCGCATCACGATCCGAGACAATGGAAGAAGGGATGCCATGAAGACGAAAGATCTGGTCCAGGAAAATTTGAGCGACTGAGGAGGCTGTATAGGGATTGCTGAGAGCACAAAAATGACTATATTTGGAGAGGCGATCAACCACAACGAGAATCACTGTCTTCCCGCCAGATTTAGGGAGCCCTTCAATGAAATCCATAGAAATATCTGTCCAAATCCGTGTAGGTATGGGCAAGGGTTCGAGCAATCCTGGAAGGAGTGTTGTTTCACCCTTATTGCGCTGGCAGGTATCACATTCAGCCACCATCTGTTGAATTGTCCTTTTCATGACCTACCAAAGGAAGTTACACCGTGCCCGTTCATACGTTTTGAGGAACCCAGAGTGCCCTGCCGATGGAGAAGCATGGAGTTAATAGAAGACAGCCTGTTGAAGATCTGTGCTCTGAGGAAGCACCAGACGACCCTTGTATCTCAGAGAAGCACCATCCCAAGATTAATGTGGTACAGCAGAAGGGTTGTTGGTCAAGCATTGGATGATTTGAGATAAGGAAGAGTCATTGACATAACCCTGTTGAAAAGATTGCAACCAATTTGGAACAGGCATAGAAATAGCTGAAAGAGAACCTTGAGCATCAAATGTGCGAGAAAGAGCATCTACCACAATATTGTCTTTACCCTTCTTGTAAGTGATCTCATAGTCATAACCCATGAGTTTGCTAACCCATTTCTATTGTGCTGGGGAGGAGACACGCTGTTCCAAGAAATATTTTAGACTCTGGTGATCAGTCTTGATGCAGAAATGATTCCCTAATAGGTATGGTCGCCACTTTTGTACTGCATGCAAAATAGCCATCATTTCCTTCTCATATGTAAAGGCAGCAAAAGTCTTACCTGAAAGGGCTTTGCTGGTGAATGCAATGGGGTGTTCATCTTGAAGGAGAACAGCACCAAGTCCATTGCCGCAAGCATCACTCTCAATAGTGAAGGGCTTGGAAAAATCGGGCATAGCTAGAACAGGTGTAGTACAAATAGCTTGTTTTAGTTTGTCAAATGCACACTAAGCAGCATGTGTCCATGTAAAAGCATCATTTTTCAATAGAGCAGTTAATGGAGCTGCAATCTTCCCATAATCCTTCACAAACTTGCAGTAGTAGCCAGTCAACCCCAAAAAACCACTAAGGCTCTTGAGTGTCTGAGGATGCGGCCAATTGTTCATGGCATCGATTTTGGCAGGATCCACGCGAACCCCTTGTGCTGAGATAATGTGCTCGAGATACTCAACTTCCTTCTATCCAAAAACACATTTAGACTGCTTGGCGTGGAGATGATGGTCAGAGAAAAGTTGCATGACAAGATCCAGATGCTGGAGATGTTCATCCCATGTTTTACTGTAGATGAGGATATCATCAAAGAATACCAGAATGAATTTCCGCAAGTAGGGTCGAAATATTTTATTCATTAAGACCTGGAATGTGGAAGGAGCATTAGTGAGGCCAAAGGGCATGACCAAAAACTCATAATGGCCATCATGTGTGCGGAAAGCTGTTTTAGGGATATCATCCTCATGAACCCGAATTTGATGAAACCCAGAACGAAGATCCAACTTAGAGAAAAATTGAGCCCCATGAAGCTCATCAAGAAGCTCATCAACAACAAGAATTGGAAACTTATCCTTGATGGTGAGGTGATTAAGTGCTCGGAAGTCAATGCAGAGGCGCCATGACCCATATTTTTTGCGAACAAGAAGAACTGGAGAAGAAAAGGAACTAGTGCTTGGGCGAATAATACCTTGCTTCAATAAGTCCCGAACGAGCATTTCAATCTCTGTTTTTTGGTGAAATGGGTAGCGATAGGGCCTGATGTTGGGAGGAACGCTGAATACGATGGTCTTCTGACCTTGAAGGTGGCAATCCCACTGGTTCAGCAAAGACACTTGTATATCGATCCAGAATTTGTTGTAGATCCAAAGGAGTAGGGGAGACCGCTGATGGTTGCATCTGAATGGAATGGATCTGAGCGATGACACCATGTGAATTCTTCTTGAGGAGTTTTTCCATGCGATGTGAACTGATGATGCTGAGAGACCCTGATTGTAATCCTGTCAATGTGTGTTTTTGTCCATTGAGGGAAAACTGCATCCAAAGTTCAGCAAAATCCCATAAGATAGGGCCAAGTGTGCGTAGCCATTGAGCGCCCAAAACCACATCACATCCGCCTAAGGTCAAGGCAAACATGTCAGAGCGCAAGGTATAATCTCCCATAGAGATATGCACATTTCGACACTTCCCTTTGCAAGGTAAGGTGCCCCCATTGGCAACCATGACTTCAAAGTTGGAGCAAGGATGGATAAAACAATCAGCTTGTTTGGTGATCCGAGGGTCAATGAAATTATGAGTGCTACCAGAATCAATGAGTATTGTAAGAGGAAGCTTCTTGAAGTAACCCTGACCTGCATTGTTTGGGGGGTGGTGATTCCAGCTAAAGCATGGAGAGATATCTCTGGCTGGTCATCCTGAGACGGAGGGTCAATAGGTGGTTCTTGAATGTCGACTTGAGCATCCATTGTTTCTGGATCTTTGTCACCAATTTCAGAGGCAGGCGGAGAATCCACATCCAAGAGATAGAGCTTTTGCTGAACACATCTATGTCCCCGAGTGAATTTCTCATCACAATTATAGCAAAGTCCCTTTTCTCTGCGTGCTTGCATCTCTGTTTCAGACAAACGCTTAATAGGAGTTAGTCAAGGAGCCTGCGGTATAGGTGGTCGTTGAGAACCCATATTTCGGAAGGGAACAAAAGTGGGCTTGGAGCGTTGTTGGGCTACAATCTTGTCTTCTGCCAACTTAGCCAACCCTAGGGCTTCCATCATTGTGTTGGAACAGAACATTTTGACCTCAAAGCGGATGGCATCCTTTAGACCACTGATAAAACAACTCCGGTAAAAGTCATCAGACAATCCTTCAGTGTGGTTGGCTAGTTTCTCAAATTCAGTTTGATACTCTCTCACAGTGCCAATTTGGCGAAGTTTAGTGAGGGCTCCTGTGAAGTCATCAAAAGCACTAGGACCAAATCGTTGCAAAAGGAGCTGGCAAAAGTCTGGCCATTTTGGCTCTTCATGAGCCTTGATGTACTAACGGTACCATTGAAGAGCTTCTTGTTCCAAATGAAAGGATGCAAGCGGAACTTTGTTGACATCAAAAGTATTATGCAGACTGAAATACTGTTCTGCATGACAGATCCATCCAGTTGGATCAATACCATTGAAGCGAGAAAAATCCAGCTTCGGACCATGGAAATTGCTGGAAGAAGAGAACCCATTGTCTGATGAAGACTCGGACTGTCGTTTGTTGTTCATAGCTGAATGTTCAAGATGGAGGCCGAGAAATTATTCATCCAGATCCTGGAGTTTGGCATGGATGGCTGCAAGTGCTTCTTCCATGGTTTTTGCTGCTGCACAGGTGACAACCATCACCAGGAGTTTTTTTTTTTTTTTTTTTGGTAGACTGGGTAGGAAAACAAAAACAGAAACTACTTTAGTAAAAGAAAATCTGGATTTGGGAAAAAATCTGAAGGGTAATTGGGGTTTGACTAGGTTTTGGACATTGTCGAATAGACAGGGAAGCAAAAAAGAGGATTTCAGAAGCGGGGTGAAGAATGGGAAAATTTGGCAAAGGGTGACAAAGAAGCAAAATTCAGAAAGGAACTCTGAAAATTTGAAGGTGATTGGGTGAAATCTGAGGAAGTTATGGCAAACCCTAAAAATAGACAAATGTGGGATTTCAGGCTTTGGGAAGTGGAATTGAGGATAGGGTCCTCAGGAATGAAATATGCAGAATGGGATGACAGGGGTTCCCCGAAAATTTCAATGAAAACAGAGTGAAAACAAGGGAGATATGGAGAAAAAACTGAAATTTTTTTTTTTTTTTGGTGGACTGGGTAGGAAAACAAAAACAGAAACTACTTTAGTAAAGGAAAATCTGGATTTGGGAAAAAATCTGAAAGGTAATTGGGGTTTGACTAGGTTTTGGACACTGTCGAATAGACAGGGAAGCAAAAAATGAGGATTTCAGAAGCGGGGTGAAGAATGGGAAAATTTGGCAAAGGGGGACAAAGAAGCAGAATTCAGAAAGGAACTCTGTGGAAAAATTTGAAGGTGATTGGGTGAAATCTGAGGAAGTTATGGCAAACCCTAAAAATAGACAAATGTGGGATTTCGAGCTTTGGGAAGTAGAATTGAGGATAGGGTCCTCAAGAATGAAATATGCAGAATGGGATGACAGGGGTTCCCCGAAAATTTCAAGGAAAACAGAGTGAAAACAAGGGAGATATGGAGAAAAAAGAAAAAAAATTGAATTTTTTTTTTTCAGACTGGGGCTACGGCTCATAAGGGATCTAAAACAGATAGATCTGCAACTGCCCAGAAGTGAGCGGAAATAGAGGGATCTGAAACGGCGTCGAATGGATTGAAAACGGCTGGATCTGGAACGGCTTTCAGAATGGATCTGAACGGTTGGATCTGAAATGTCGCAGCAGTGATCGACAACAGTTCAGCTGAAAATAGATATGGACCCCAGGTATGTGCGGCTTCCTAACAGTTCAGGGGTTTCACTCGGCCACCAATGCTGTCTAACAGCTTGCGTATTGGGGCAGTACCCCTCACTCCATGGCTCAAGTAAAACTAATAACCGCTTTGCCACAAACGACAGCTCTTGGATTATCTCACGGGTGGGAACTAGTCAATCAGGTAGGGGTCGTTGCCCTTTTCGCTGGCAGGTCCTCTCAATGGGCTAGCTACTTCGAGGTTCTTGTGGTACTCCTCACAATGAGTTTTAGGGCTTATGCCCAAGTACTTCCCACAGTTAAGCGGATATGGATTATTCCCAAATCCAAACCTACAACAAATGCGAAAAAAAAAATTGGCAGAAATTTCACCCAACGAGCCCAAGAAAGTGCTCTAATACCAGATGTGAAGCACGTGCAACAATTAATAAATAAGAATATGCGAAATAGCATAAATGATAAAAACTCAGAATCACTTTTATATTGATCACAGGCCACTTCGAGGGGGCAAGCTCAATACAAATAACTTCACGGTGCCTTCATAGGTCTCAACACACACTTATATACTAAGTCTAGGCGCCAATACTATGGGTCAAAACCATGGGCCACTACAAACTATGGATCAACAATACTACGGGCGACTTACAAAGCATATGCGCCAACAACAATAACGCAAACTATTGATCAACAAATACTACGGGACGACTTACAAAGCATATGCGTCCAACAACAATATACTAACAAAGTAAAGACATGGGTTCCTAACAAATAAACTGACCAACTGCATCAATCATCATCAGAAGCATATGTCCAACATATGGAATCACCAATAGGTGTATGTGGGACCACAAATCATCATCCATAAGCACAAGTGGTCCATCTCATCACGGATCCCGAGAATGACCATGGTCAAACTATGTTTGACTAGGTCAAAATACAACCAAAGACTAGATTATAGCAATAGACTAAGACATGTTCCTTTAATCACATTCACGGCTTAACTTAAAGTACAAACATCATTCAGTGGCAGTTAATACATATATATATCAATGTTATTTATAATTTACTTGCACAGAAGCTTTAAAGACATACTCATTCAATGGACATGGCCTAACTGCTAGCAAAGGGTGAAGGCTAAGAACAAGGCTAAGCAAAGGGGATGACTTGAGCAAACTCAACTAAGTGACACTTTGGACGGGGAAAGGGGGAGCTACACTCTGTGCTGGACAAAATAACAAAGGGAAGGGTTGTGCCTCACAAATGGATAAGTTGTTTAGAGAGTGCTTATTCAACTTAGGCATCATGTCTACATCAGGTTGATCCAGGTTCATTAGGATCATTCATTTCATTTCAATGGCCTTTTTGGCCTATATGACCCCTCTGGGATTTCACGTGTTAAGAAGCACAACTAATCGCAGCTTGCATCCAGGGCATATTTATAATCATGAGGTCAGCAATATTTAGATATAGCATTTATTTAACCATTGCTTTTTGGACCTTTTTATACCCTCCGCGGGGTATTTTAGCAAGTCATTGCTATAGCCTTTATTCACGTGTGTTAAAAAACACATTCTAGAATTTTAAGTTCACAGGCTTTCATAATACATTTCCAATATAAGTAGTACATGTGCTTTCAGTTTTAGCCAACAACAACTCAAGTGACTAAGGGGAGTTCTGCACAGTGCCAAACATCGGGACAACCGACCAGAATGATTTAGGCATACAATCCAACTCACCAAAGGCAAGTTCTGTCACCAACTCAGAGCCGAGACACAAACAAACATGGATGCGGTCCAACACAGAGGTAGAAATGGGGTCGTCCTCCATATCAAAAAGTCAAGAAGGCAAGTCAGGGTGAAATCCAAATAAGGAAGGTCATGGATGGATGGAGTCAAGTGAAAGTGGTGCCTAATCCAACAGACAAAGATGTCAAGAAAGACCATGTTTATGCTCGTATGAGGGTAATGAAACCAAGGGGTATTTGTCAAAAAACCTTAGTGTGCAAGTAATACATCCAATTTTATATTTATAACATCATCCAAGATATTTCATTTCATTATTTAAATAGTACTTCCACATCATGAATCATGTACCAAGTCAATGCTATGAAGGTGACTAAAACAACAAGATAATAATCCAGTACTAATAATCACAAGTCCATAGGTCACATCACATCATAATAATCATCCATAAATAACTGAAACACTGTTGCAATAATACAACTGGGCACTGAACTGGAACTGTATGGAACAAAGGGTCACATCGGTCATCAAATCCAAGCTCTCAAGGCTCAACCTTGGCACAAGATCTAATCAATATCTAATACATATACTGCTTTGATCCATAAGTGATCTCACATAAACATGTTCATGATAGCTGATCTATGTAAAAGCAAAGCTTTGAAAAGTGCAGATATCTGCTCAGCTAACATATTGGCCCAGCTACTATGGTGTGATAACAGGACCTATTACAAATAAGCTATGTTGCACGAGTTTCCGGAACGCGGGAACGTAGGGAACTCGGGTACGGGTGTCTGATACAGCTAGAAGTTTCCCTTAAATTTGCAGGAAACGGCGGGTTGGGAGCGGCGATAATATATATTAAAAAAATAATATAATAAAAAACAAAATTAAACTTCTATGGTAGCTTCTAAATCTTCTATTTAGAAATAATACATTAATTAATAATTAGCCATTGATACTAATTTAATAACCTAAAATTGAAAAACAATATGTAATTGATAAAAAAATTAAATTATAACTAATAAATAAATTTTAAATTTTAAAAATTTAAATAAACAAATTTGAAACTTTAAAATTCAAAACTAATAGTAATTTAATATTAATAACTTAAATTTTATAAATTAAAATTAAAAATTAAAAATATAAAACTTTAAAACAATAAAATTTAAAATCTTAAATATAAATATTAAAAACATTTAATAATTAATAATTAGAACAATTTATAATTTAAAAAATAAACATTTAATAAAAATTAATTTTATAATTAAAAAAACAAACATTTAACAAAAAAATTTAAAACTTTATAATAATTAAACAAATAAACATTTAAAAAAAAATTTAAACTTTATAATAATTAAAAAAATAAACATTTAACAAAAAATTTAAAACTTTATAAAAATTAAAATACTATACTTTATGGTAGCCGCCAACACAGTCAAGCAGCTGCAGCCGCAGGCGCAGCCGAGCCAACACCGTCCCAGCACTTTTAACTGGCAAGAAGCAGCCGCCAACACCGTCGCCGTTACCAGCAGGAAGACACAGCCAAGCCGCCAACACTGTCCCCGTTACCCAAGCTCTACCAATGCCACGAATGAAGCCGCGCCACCAGCAGCTCGGCTCTACCTCTGCGTAGCTCATTCGAACAAGCTCTGCCTCTGCCAAGCTCGGCCTCGCGGTGTCAACTTGCGGCTCACAGCTCGCAGGGCCTCGGGATGTCGAGGTCACAGCCTCTATGCAACTGCCGGCAAGGGGGACAGAGGACGGGCAAACCCAACACTAAGAACAGTAACACTCCCGACCGCCGGAACGACAAAAAACACGTTCCCGAGTTCCCGAAATTTTAAGCTGGAAGTTCCCGAAAAGTTCCAAAGCTCCTGGAACCGTTCCAGCTGATTTTGGAACGTTTCGTTCCCGTTCCTAAGCTCCCTGGAACGCGGGAACTTCTGGAACGAGTTCCCTGAACTTCGGGAGCGGTTCCCGTACAACAGAGCAAATAAGTAACAATGAAATTTTATTTAACAGCTCTTGTACTTTCAAGCTGTCTGCTCAAGTCATCAATGGGATTGTGGCTCAATGTTGAAGATGGAAGTAAGTTGGGCCACCCACCAAGGTTCACTTTTTCGAAGGCACAAATAAGTAGTCAAGGTTAGGTGTAACTCCTAGGTCATGTTGACAGAAGAGTACTCCCTTATCATGGAAGCTTGACTGAATGGAAGAGATTATTGCTATACACCAGTTGTACGGGGTGCTATACCCTCATTTTTGCATAGCAGATCAAAGTTGGATCAGTTTTGTTTGAGCAGGACAGTGTTTGCAGAGCAGTGATGCCTATGAGATTTTTGAGCCTGGGTATTGATTGCCATATGTATTGTGCCTTATGATGGATCCTTCGATTTCAGTTTTATTTCGAATGTATGCCTAGAGGATAG
This sequence comes from Larix kaempferi, assembly GCA_027924585.1. Taxonomy (NCBI): domain Eukaryota; kingdom Viridiplantae; phylum Streptophyta; class Pinopsida; order Pinales; family Pinaceae; genus Larix; species Larix kaempferi. Next base: position 6,965,210 of record BSBM01000431.1, on the reverse strand, counting down.
TATTTATGGATTACATGGTTTGTATTGACTGATTGGCTGATGTTGTAAAGTTTACTTTACACTTATAATCTTCGTATGAGCATGGTGAGTAGGATTTCTGCATAACATGGCATTTAAAAGTAGTCTCTGTTTTATATACATACCATTACTTGGCACAACCTCTGGATCATTACCTGGATCACACACTTACTCCTGGTTCCATCTTTTGACCTTGTCCACACTCCATCCATTTCACCCCTACTTGTTGAACAAACCCATTGATTTGGCCTTGACAGAGTGACTCAAGGACCTACCCCTCTATGACCTCTTTATTAAGATGGCCTCCATATTTTACCCTGGTGTCTCGGCTCTAATTTGTGCAACAAAATTCTCTGAAGTCTTATGCCACTTTGGTCAGTTACCCCTGATGTTTGGCTATGAACCTAGTGTTACCGTTCAAACTAGCAGTCTTAAATTAGCAGCACTATGTGGTCTGTATGCTAGTGAATGGTAAGCATGTGGGAGAGGTCTAGGCCCAAATGTCACCTCATCCCAGCCTCTCAACTACTTTGGGTAACTCCCAAACCTAGGGGAGAGCCCTTTAAGATACCTGCAAACACCAAAACATGCAAATACCTTCCTACAACCTTGTAACCAGATCAGTGCCTTGTATGGAGTCAAACAATGTATAAACAAGATACTTAGATCTAATTAAGGAGTTATTTCAATAGCTATTCATTAACATCATTAATCACTTTCCTCTTTGATAGATTTGAGTTTTCACAAATCCCAATGCAACTTCACACTTATCAAGGTAGGGTTTCACACTTCCCAAGGCACTACCTCAAAAAAGTGTGCTCTAAAGGGGAAATTATCCAGTGAACAAGGGCGGACTTGATGATCCAGTCAAAATTGCCAAAAACCCTGCAAAAACCCTAATTCAGGAAAATTCATGTTTCCCAATGCACAAGGCAAATGGAGACGGCCTCAAAAATCTGTGGATCAATCCACTAGGGCGAATTTGGTGAGTGGACCAGAATTGCAAACTCAAGGCTATTTTTGGAGTTATGAATTTATTAATATTTTTAGGGTTTTCCAACAATATTATATTTTTAGGGTTTTTTCAATATCCAATGAGGACGCCCTTAGAGATCGGTTGATAAATCCACTAGGGCGAATTTAGTGGGTGGACCAGAATTTCCAAATTCCAAATATTTTTGGAATTTTAGAATTTTTAAATTTTTAGGGTTTTAAGAAATTTCCATATTTTTAGGTTTTTTATGCACAAAATTGCAGCAAAATAAAATACAACTAAACTAATAAAAAGAGTAATTTAATGACAAGAAAAGGGGATATGGTTTTCACTTCAATCCCTAGGGCATTGAGAGATCAATGATCAACGTCCCTCTCTTGAAATATCCTTTAACACTTGCAAGCTAGGGCATCACCTAGCAACCTCTAGGGTTCTATAGGAGAGCCTAACTAGGGCAAATGAAGAAGTCCAAGGCCCCAAATAGAAATAGAGAACTCCTATAGAGGACGTTCTCCTCATACAAAGTTGACAAAATGTTGACAAAATCCCTAACAAATCAGCAAAATGCACCATAAAAACACCATTCAACTAAGCTAGGGTCATAACTTACCAACATTTAACAAAGAGTGAGCAAGGAGAAAGACCTTAGGTCACACTTGTGCATGAGTTCTTCTAACTAGTCTAGAATCAACCATTTGCATGTGTAAAATGAAGCCTGTTATCACTTAACTTGTAGCTACCCTGACAAATGAATCCTATCCAAGACGGTAGAAGGGATGGCAGCTCAAGAAGTAACCTGAGAGTATCTCACTCACCGGAAAACAAGCGGTTGTCACACCGAGCGAGAAACTCTTCGCTTTAAGCCACACTAAGAGTGGGCTAAGGGGGAGACCCTGATCGATCTTTGAGGGAAAGATCTTCTGCTATGAGACCAAATCTCAATGTTTACTATTTAACGTAGGGTATCCTAGACAAAGCCCTAGACCGAGAAATGAAATGATGTTAATATAGCAGGATCAAGGGAACTAGGGAAAAAATGTCATAAGATTTTAAACACACCCTAGATCTATAGCCTTGCTATTGATGATATTGCATTTAAAACAAGCAAGATAAGATACATTTCATGTGATGAGGACTTGAAATTTTATGGGCAACTTGACACAGACGAGACTAGTGTCGTATTATGGGCAATAGGAGTTAAATGATAATCGTTGTATTCTTAAGATGATGAAATGATTCTACCCAAAGCTTGATACTAAATGGACCTTACAAGACTACCTAAAATGGGCTATGAGAAGCTAGAATTTAAGTCATGATGAGGTGATTGATTCTATGATTAAATGCGAAAGGGTTTGAATCCAAAAATCAAGGGAGCAACCAAACTCGAAATTAATGTCAAAAACGAGGACCAACTCATATAGACACATGATGGCAATCAGTAGAGTCTCTGAGATGTCGATGTCTTCAAGCCTCTGGGTTAGTGCCTCTCTAGGGACACAGTCAAAAGCTTTTCGAAAATCTACAAAGCAGTAGTAGACTTTCAAAGAGCGATGATGCGCCTCCCCAATGATGGCTTGAAGGGTAAAGATGTGATCAATGGTCTGATGAGCGGGTCAAAATCCAACCTGCCCTCTAGCTCGTAGGTGTCTCCTCTCGAGCTCACCTGAAAGCTTCATATGGAGGATTGTAGCATAGAGGTTCGAGAACGTGTGCCCCACCGTGATCACCCTATAGTTGTTGGGATCTGAACTAGAACATGATTTGTGTATCGAGTGAATGGTGTGATGTGACCAAGTCGGTGGAAAACCTATACCTGCCACATGGTTGAAGAGATAAGCCAAGTGATTATCCAGAGCGTAAAGACCATGTTGAACTAGCTTTTACAGTATCATGGGTGACAAAACCACTCTTCAAGATTTGGTAGATATGTAAACTAGTCCTGACCAAAAACCTGGAATTGATAAGAACTCAATGCCATCTCTGTAGCATAGCAGCTTGGGTTCTTAACCAATTTCGGTAAGTGCTTTTTAAGGCCTTGAACAAAAAGAACAGATTTCTAAAAATGCAAATCAGTGTGGAATCTGGATGGTGAATTGGGCCTCTGTTTATGTTTGAGGGATTTGAAGAACTGTATAAATTAGCTCAGATCCATATTAACCATGGATTGGTTGTGCGTCGAGATGTATCAAATTCCACAAGGTAGCAATCTTAAAGTTTTCATAATGCACACCCACTTGGTAGCAATCTCAATGTTTTCACAATGCACACGCACTTTGTGTGGTTAAAGTCTTTAATCAGTTTTAGAGATGCAAAGACATTGAGATTGTTACCTCGAAGAATTGGATACTTCTTGGCACATAGCAGATACAGGATTAAGATGGATTTGTGATAGTACTTTTTAACGAACAACTTCATATATGTATCAAGTTGGCCACCTTAACATTGAGGCATTTTATTGTTTTTTGTATTTTGAACAGATGTTTCTGGTATCCAAGCCAGCTTACAACATTTAACTACTCAAGCTGCTTTGGTTAAGAAGCCACTAGTCAGGGGTATCTATGCCACCAAAATTGCCAAAGGACTTGCACCTGGCCCCAGTGGGGCGATGAACAACCTGCTTTCCACAGCCTACAGGTACACTGACCTAAAAGAACTAGGGAATTTGAACCTTGGTAAAGGAAATATCAACAACCCTGTTTTATCAACCAACCAAGTTCCCGTTGAGACTTCGAGGTATATCTGAAAAAACAAATAAATTAACATATATAAACAGTACACCCGCCAAAAGGTCTCACATACAAGGACGAAACGTTGATGACCCCCTGCCTAGGCGGTAGATATGCTTCTCAAAGCAACAAGCGTAACAGACACACACAAACAGGAATTGTTTATGGATGCACCTCTCGGCGCAACTAACATTACACACAGACAAGCACGAATTGTTGATGGATGTCCCCCTACCCGGGCTGTAGATGCGCCTCTGGGCACAATTAGGTTTATTTCAATTTTTCAATTGAATGTTCTTGTTTGGAATCTGTCACCATTTGACTTAGTTGGGCAATTAAAGTTGTTTCCATGCACACCTATTTCAGAGCCAATGCAACTAGGATTTTCTGATAAATGAACGTGGCATTGCTAAAGACCTCACCTCTTCAATTCCTGAGCCCTTTGCTTTGGCAAGAGCTAAAAAGGAGTTGCTTCCTTGTCCCGCCATCGTAAGTCCCTGCCAGAACGCACCTCTCAGCAGCAATCTACGTCCAATCCAAGGACCTCTGCAACTAGAATGGGGGAGTGGTTCCCTCAACTTTGAATTTAGAAGAAATGAACTCGTGCGATCCAATGGGTATCTCTTAAAACCAAAACACTTATTTTGAAAATACAAATTTATGGGATAGCCATCACCTCTGCCAATTGGGTCTTTTTTCGGGAATAAATTAGAGGCTTTGGTTGATGGTGGGCACTTGTGAAATGCATTCGTATGGCTGAATATTTGTAAGGGAGAGCTCCTAGATGCAGTTGACATTGCCATTCTTGACCACCTATAATGGGCTGTGTATAGTTGATTTTTATAGCAGTTAACTTGGTGTCACGTGGCATTAAGACTACCTCTAAACAGCAATGTTGTGGAGTTGGAAAGATAACAAGCGATCACAAGTCGGGCGGAAATTTGTGATCGTGAGTTAAAATTTTGAGGTTTGTGAGTTTGATGTTTTGGTAGTTCAGAGGAGTTAAACTTTATTTTATAGTTTCAAAGAGCTTAAATTTTTTAAATTTAAAATTTGTATAACGTGAAAGTTTAAGAAAAGATTTGATTTAAAGGGATTTGATTATTTTTATATTAATTTTTGTAAGATTAAATCGATTTAAGATGATTTATTATTTATAGTGATTTATTATTTATAGTGGCTAATTTTTACCATATTAATGTTGCTGATATTGGTTATATTACACTCTATTCATATTAATGTTGCAAACATTTGTTATATTAAACTACTCTTATGGTATGGTGTAGTGTAAAATGTTTCTACCTAATGAAATTTCAATAATAAGAAGTGTTTTCTAATTACCTTTTTTTTTTCAGACATAAAAAATAAAAATTTGATAATTGATTATTATATGTTAAAATAAAAGACAAATTTTACCTATATCAATATTAATTCGCATCTATTCACATTTTGTTTACCTAAGGCATTCTTTAAATCATCTCTTCCATATACAAACCTCACAATCAATGATCATGAGAAATTACAATTTGTTGTATTTAAAAATTTTGATGGAATATTGTTAATTGGTTGTACTTTAACATTAAATTGATGGGAATTCTTTACCTTTTATATAAGCTTGGCTCTTGATGTATTTAATATGGCTTTAACTAAAAAAATTCACAATAATATCTGGACACATCCAAAGAGATTGATTTCATTCCAATGAAAAAAATTGAAAAATTATGTGAACTAAAAAAGAGAATGAGACAATAATATAGTATATGCATTCATTTAAGAGGTTATCTTAATGAATGGTAATATATCATCGTAGAGAAAACCACACAAAATCATCATAAATACAATGTTTAAGTGGGTAAAACTTAAGTATCAAGAGGAAACCAAAAGTACTTAGCTTTGAATAATCAAGAGTATAATATCCACCCCTAAAAATCAATTAGTATGGTTGTGCTCTAGGTCTCACAAATCATAATATCAAAAGTAAAAGGAGTGTAACTTAATATTATAATGGCTTCCTCTACTTATATACAGGGATTATTTGACATGGTCAACTTTGAGCACTAGGTCAAGCACCCCCTTTAGTCAACATGGTTTGGTTAAAATTAGTTACATTCCATTCTTGGATACTTGTGGGTATTAATTATAGAAATATCGATATTCACTCCCAACACTGTCTGACCTTGGAATTCTCAATAGCCTCTTCGTTAATTGCTTGGATTAATCAAGATGTACTCAGGTTGCCAAGTTTACCTTGTGCTTTCTTAGGTCCTTGAAACTATCGTGCTCATTTGTTGTTCATTGACTATGAATTTTTCTTTCACCTATTGTTCCACTAGTTCTTCCCTAATCACTTTATTTTTATTTTCCAACTCCCTTATATTCAGATTTTCCTCTAGGACGTTATTATACTTAACGATGATCATGTCTAGGTTTTCCTAGTTGGGCTAGCTTTTATTTTACCTTGCTTCGTCAAATGTCACACCCCATTATGCATCTAATATTGATATATGTTGTAGTTCATGTTTGTACTTCGATGCCACTTTATTGATTACATGAAGAACTCATCTTCCAATATCGCCTCTTCTATTAGCAAGTTCTTCCACTTTATGAGATACTTGATACATAGCTAGTTGTTTGGGACAATTGCACAACAAAGATAAGTGTTTTCTATCTATGTGTTTTCCCTTTGCAAGTGTTTAAATTAATGACTGTTAATGATATATTGAGTGCATATGAAAACATGTGTGTGGATGAGTTTATTTCCGCTGTGCATATTTGTTTGATTTACATTTGCACATATTTGTTTTTAACTGTATGCATCTACTGAATTGGCTGAGTATTATGAAAATCCCCATAGAATGGCATCATGTTCCCTTCCTTGCATTAGGTCACGGGGTGGGTACATTACATTTGGTATCAGAGCTGTTGGTTGCAGCATTGGGCCTTCATGGGCTACCTATCACAGCTTGCAGAGGTAAGTATACTTCCTAATCCGCAATAATCATTAAGAAAATTTCAAAAAAAAAATTCTAAGTGTTTTGCCTAACTGTTTCGGCGAGTCTCGTGGAGTTGAGCCGACGTGTTTTGGCGAACCTCACTGAATTGCGCCGAAGTTGCCGGCTAGAGCTGGAGAGTTTGCGCCGAAGTTGGCCGCGAAACTTGGCGAGTTGCTCCACAACGAACCGGCAGAGAATCAATAAGTTCGCCAAAAAAGAAGGAAAAATTCCGACGAAAAGTTATGAGTTTTGGTCCGCAACGGCAGAAGAACTCGGCGAGTTGGTCCGCAACGGCGAAAGAACTCGGCGAGTTGGTCCGCAACGGCGGAAGGACTCGATGAGTTGGTCCGAAAATTTTCAAAATTTTTCTAAGTGTTAACGGCGGAAAAAGTTGGCGAGTTTTTACCGAAACGGTGGAAGAACTCGGCGAGTTGTTCCGCAACGAGTCGGAAGAGACGGATGAGTTCGCCGACCGGAAGAACTCGGCGAGTTGCTCTGCAACACTACGACAGAACTCAGCGAGTTGCTCCGCAACAGGTCGGAAGAACTCAGCGAGTTTGTCCGTAACGGGCCGGAGGAGAATTGCCAAGTCTGCCGAAACAGAGAATTCCAACTGTTCTCCAGGAAGATTTTTCAGGTGCCAAAAGTTGAAAAAATGTCGTGGAACTTATGCGCCAGATTGCGCGAAATCGAAGGATTTACAAAAAAAAACAAAACAAAACGAGGGCGCTGCCCTCGACCTACCCTGCAGTGGCGGAAGCCACAAGCGGGCAAGCCCCCTTGACCCCCGTCGTCCCTCGAAGACAGTCGTGGAAAGTGTGAAATGCATTCTTGGGATGAGAAACAGGAATTGCATGGAAGTTTTGTGGAAGCCTTATTAAAAGTAATTGGCTGTGATATGCATTGCGAAAGAGCAATGGGAGCAGCAAGGCAATGTGGATAAGAGGGAAACTTCTCACCTTAACTATTTATGTTATAGCATAGGAATTTCATGCTTGAAAAGTAGCAACTAAGAATGTTTTACATTTGTATTAAATTGCTACTTGGTGAGAAATGACAGCTAATGATTCCTTGCGTGCTTGGTAGGGAAAGCCAAGAAAAGGATCAGCTATGAAGTAGAGGAGGAACTCCATGTCATAATGAGGAAATTGGAAAGGGGGAATTCCTTAACTCCTCTCTTACTATTGTTTTTGTATTTTACAAGTTTTATATGCATAAAAGCTATGGCATAGGAACGCTGAAAATGCAAAGGATCATATAGATGAAGTAAACGTGCACTAGTTGGCACATTAATAGATATTGCATAGTGCATAAAAAGGTGTTTATGCATGAGCATGATGCTGCATATGGGTAAGAAGGTGGTAAAGTGAATATGTACTAGCTGGAATACCAACAGACATTGCTTAGTGCATGTGACAATGTTTGTACATGTATATGATACTGCTTATTGGTAAAATAGTGAGGTTTTACATATGCAATGAACCACTTAAGATCATTATGGAGGTTGCTAATAATTAGTTGTGTTAACATTAGTTGTAGGACCAAAGAAAACCGAAGCACGGCTAAATATGTGGATGATGATTGTTGCATATGACCAACAACCTTATGAAGAAAGGATGGTGCAACAAATCTATGATCATGAGGTTGGGAAAAAGAACTATGAAGCCTTGGTAAGAGGCCAACTAATCAGGTAACATCCAGTGATGTTAATGATAGCCATGCAGGTAATGGTTATTTGTGCTTAAAGTGCATGAATGATGAAAGAGGATTTGGTAGGATCCCTTCAACTATGATTAAACTATGTTGATTTGGTTTGCATGTGGTATTGAGTGCGTGAACGTGAATGTCAACCTGCCAAGTATGGTGAGGTGTGGGTAAGTGAAGGCAGGGAGCCTTACGCCATATAATTTCTTAGAAACCTCAATGCATTCATATGAAATTATATCATGCCATTTGGGTAGGATGGTTGCAAGATTAACAACCAAAGCAAGTAATGACTTATGGTCCTGTTGTAGTGTATGCCATATGAGATAGTCATGGTTAGACCATAATATGTTGGAATGCATAGTATTCATGAATTAATGCAAGGTTGTATTGAGGGGTTATGCATTGAGTGAATGCATTGTAAATGTTGTGAATGTGCATGCATATGTGTAAGTGCACATGTTAAGATGCATTGCGAGAATGCATGGTTGCGATATGTATAGGTTTCAATGCATTTAGATAATAGATGAAACGGTGAACCATTGTTAATACTGAGAGAATTTCATGAGCTGCTATGAATGCAGGAGAAAGATTGCATGAAGAAGGTAGACATGATGATGGGATACCAGAGTGCTCTGTGGAAGGACAGAGATTGCATGGAATGTGAAGTAATGAGTACTTACAATTTATTTAAATTGCACGGATAGTGTACCCATGTCTTGCAATTTTATTTATGATAACGATGCATATATAGATATATACATATATTTCATTGCATTTCAAATTTTAACAGCTGAAGGTGTTTGAATTATTGAGTGTTATAATTCTGAGATCACTTCAGTGACTGTTGTAGCAATGAAAGGATTATATGCATAGATACTCACAACATGTTTGGCTGATTGAATTTTCAGATTTCAGGTAGATTGTTTTGGGCATGGAAAATGTGGGTAAGTCCATGATGAAGATTGGAATCTACCATGAGAAAGATCCATACGATATGAGAACAGACTCATGGCTAAGCAAATCAATTCTGCACAGGACAGAATTGCAAATTCATACTTGAATTTAATTATTAATGTCATCGTTTGATTAAGGAAAATCACATTTGAATTTTATTGAAATGTTGTTGATTGTTTTGCTATTTGATAAATGTGCCAGGTAGACACATTGCAGGAAGACCATGTGTGATGACCTGCAGAAGCCAAACTCCATGGGAAGGACCCCATGCTTTAGAAATGGGTTTTGGGTGAAACACCATTGCATAATTCAAGGATGACGTCTCAGCTGAGCTGTATGTTGGAAAACCATGAGAGTGAGATGGTAAAGCTATGCTAAGAAGGCATGTGTGGATTATGGAACGTAGAAAGATTGGGGTGGCAAACCGAAGAACTGTTGACTCAGAGAAGGGAGCCCCCATTCTTCGCAAATGAAGAAAAGATACATCTACAAAATGAATGAGTATTCTGTGACCCTAGATAAGAACATGCATGTCTAAATTATTAGGGTTAATATGCAAAGCATGCTCTACTTTATCTATATATATCATTTCAGACTGCTTGAGTATGATTAGGGCCTACATGGCTCACATTGGAAAGGGGGTGCACACCTTTTCTGGTGCTGGGTCATGATAGGGTTGTCAATATTGACTACACCCTAAGGGAATGGACGCATTCCTGGTGTTTCAATACTTGATAGTGAATGTTATGGAATGTGGTTGCGATTTTGAGAAGCAATACTGATAAGCCTGCTTATCCTTCTTGTGTTGTCAGCCTACACAGATGCCAATTGGTACTACACATTAAGAGGCAAAGTGAAGAAGGGTATGTAGAAGGACTGTATAGGAATTGGAAACCTTTCTATGCTCACACTAAATAATACTGGAAGGGATGGACAAACCCAGGGAGTTGTGTAGTGAAAAGGGGTATCATCCTTATGTGAGTGGGGCCATGTTAACCTGCAGTCAAGAAAGTCACCTATAAAGTTCCTAAAAGGAACCACCGATTTGCACAAGAGAAGGATTGGCGTCCTTGTATGAATGAAGAGTTGATGTGTGTGTGAAGGGTTATGGTGCAAGAAGGTGTGGTGACATTGGTGAAGGCATAAAATCTCTATTGGGTCAACAGTAGGAGGGCGGGCGCCAATACTAACTGAAAACCCTGAGATGCCTATTGGGTCAGTAGTAGGAGGGTGGATGCCAAGACTGACTGAAAACCCTGATATGCCTATTGGGTTAGCAGTAGGAGTGCGGGCGCCAAGACTGACTGAAAACCCTAAGATGCCTATGGCTCCATAGTAGAGCCTTGACCTATAATGGTCAGGTGGCGCAGTTTCCTTCCATTGGTCGATGACCCAGACGAATGTGCTGGCTCGACACTGGAGACGGCCAACCAGGTATGGGACTGGTTGGGCACCACCAAATGCTTGGTAAATCCAGCCGATGGGGAGGTGTACTGGTTAAGCATTAACTACATCCAAGTCCATAGGCAATTCCAAGGCTTGCAAAGTGAAGCAGGACCCTGTGGACCAGAGGGGAACCGCACAATACAGATAAGTATTCGTTTTCATTTATGTCTTGTTTGGAATAATGAAGATTTCAAGTATAAGTCTTCTAACAGCTAAGATGATACACTATTGTTTCTTTGTTGCAAACCTTGGTCATTGCAGGAAAGCAAGACCCTGAAAGAACTATAAGTTACTGGTAAATCCAGAGAGTAAATGAGTGGGAGATACAAATTGCTGGTAAATCCAGAGAATAAATAAGTGGGCGATATAAATTGTTGGTAAATACAGGGAGTAGCTGGTTGAACGCTATAAAGTTCTTGATAAGTCCAGAGAGTGACTAGTTGGGCATTAACTACTTGATATGGTAAAGCAGCGTGTACGTGTGAAAATCCTCACAGCAGATCTAAGAGATGATGTGTACCTCACAAGAGTAATTATGATTAAGCAGGAAAATAGAAGAAGAGTGAACAATACAGTATAATGAGCAACAAAATAATATGGTACAGTAGAACTCAGATAGAAGCAATAATACTTCACACACACTAGTTAATTAATCACAATATGGACAAATAAATAGTACAATGGTAGAGAGGATTCGAATGCCCAAGGTGGCAATTCGAACTAGCCTCTCAGAGTGATCATAAGATCAATAGAGTGTCATCAAAGCACAACTAGGTGTCCTCATGATCATCGGAGCACAACTGGAAGTCTTCATCATCATCAGTGGAGTCATCAATGCTCAAGTAACTGTCAACCATCGGTCAAACTAACTTTGGTAGGTGTAACTGAGTGTAACTAAGTGTAACTGACTGTAACTAAGTGACAACTGGACTGGTAGGTGAAGAAGGGCGAGTTGCTCCCTAAAATCAAGGAAGAAGGGCGCATTAAGCAACTGGAGGGCTAAAAATGAATAGTGAGAAGCTCCTGGGGGCTGGCTAACTGAGGGCTAGGTGCTGGACTGATGACTAGGATGCATGCAAACCCTAGAATGCATGCAAACCCTAAAGGTGCATGCATGACTGAAAATGTAAATGATCAAAATACTGGTGGGACTAGGATGGAGTATAGGAATATCCTAACAGTACGCTAGCCCAACACCCCTTAAACAATTGATAAAACCAGTCAGAGCACTGGCCTAGCATATTGCTAAATGAAATGATTGATAAACCTAGTCGACATACTGGCCTGGCATTGCCTATTCGAATGATTGTGGAGTAGCCTACGTGCTGGCCCAACATTCATAATTGTGTCCGCGGGAAATCGAAGGCTTGCAAAGCAAAGAAGGATCTCGTGGAATAAAGTGAAGACATCTAATACAGATAAGTATTTGGTTACCTTACAGCTTCTTGGTTATGAATATACGTGTGTATATGATTTGGTTATGATTTCCTAAACTCTTGTTTAGAGATAAACCCTATGAAAATGAACTAAACATGTGAATTGATTCAATGTTTGAGTGTAGGTATTGTTGGAAGCAAGGCCAGGAAGGCATCATAGGGATGCAGATGGACATGTGACCATCCTAAAGAGCTCAGTATGAGCAGTAATGAAAGATGATGCTAGTGGACATGAGTGGGTCATAGCAGCCAAAGGTTCTGTAGGCAACTATGGAGAAGGGTTCCTAGTTGAAAATCCTTAGACAGACCTTAAACACTAAGTGTCATAGCCAAGAAAGGAAAGTCAAAGCATTCACATCGAAGTGAAAGAGACTAAGGAGCATGAAACCACAGCGATGGTGTAGCTCCATAATAGAACAAGACTAAGAGGGAGAAACTCCTACTCTTCGTTTTCCTTTCGATTGATGCATTCATAAAACAAAATATTGTTGAGTGCATGTCATGGCTGAAAATAGATTGTGTTTAATTGCTTGAAATGAATTGTGAATGCTGAATTAGTAAATTTCCTGTGAAAGAATGAACATGAATAAGTTCATGTGTATGTTGGAAAGCATGAAAAGTGTGGAAGTCCCATGAATAAAGCGTGGACATTCCATGTCAATTGGGAAAGTAATTGACTAATTTTAATGTTTATGTTGTGCTTGTCCTAACAAAGAGTTTCCATGATGAATTTCACAGGTAAGAAAGTGAAACAATTGGTTGCAGCCGGCACAAGAAAGTGTTGCTAGTAAGCAAACTGTGGTCAGTTGTTTCCATTGAACATGGCAGCAGACCGAGGGTTATTAGAGTTGGCTGAAAGTCTTCTTCAAACAATTGCCAAGACCCAAGAAAATCTTGGAGAGATGCTTAAGCTGCAGAGGCAACAGAATGAGATGAACCACGAGGTTTTGCAAGACTCTATTCGCCTACAAAAAAAGGTAAAAAGCATTCTGGGAGCAATCAGTAAGGGAAAAGAAAGTGGATCCATGAAGAAGCATTCATCCAATCGGTCGATTAAGAAACGTTCAAAGTGGGAAGACTCAAAGGAAACTGAGCAGGAAAAGGTAAAGCCACCAATGAAATGTTGGGGATGTGGAGGAAATCATTGCCTCCGCAACTGCCCGACAATGGGACATCAAGAGGATAGCCGCCATAAAGTTTCCAAACTTGTAGATCAGCAGGAAGGTAAAGAAAGGGAAGGGATTGTTTTGGAACAATGCCCTCATGCAGAGCTAGAAGGTCCCAGCCAACAGGAGCCGTTTGTGAAGACCAAAGGACATTGTCCCGAAAACCCAAGTAAAGGGTGAGATGCAGGACATACCTGCCACATTTTGTGAATTTGGACATGTATATAGCGTGTATGTTTTCCTAGGTATTGGAACACCGAGGACGGTGTTATTCCAAGGGGAGGGGAATGTAATGTCCCCCATTTTGACCCTTGTGATATTTTGGGCTATAATGTAAATAATGTATGCATATTATGTATGATTCCTAGCGTGGAGCTCAAGGCCAAGGCCCCGCTAGTGAATGCTCGATTTAGAATAGGCAAGTATTTGAAATTATGCTATGCATGTGCTAGTGAACCATGGGAATTGTAAATATGCATTTTAATATAAAAGCCCACAACAAGCTATGCAATGCAACAAGAGATGGGGGCATGATGTTACAAGGAAATTGGGAGGGAAAAACATTCAAACCCTTGGAGCCAATGAAGCCAAGCCAAGTGTCAATGAGAGAACCAATCAAACCCTCAACTACCCATGTTGACTTTTGTACCCAATCATTGATTTCTCCCAAGAGTTGGTTGAGGTAGTTAATGCCTTGGGGAATGGGAGGTATGGCTGTCCAAATTCGGGTATGGGAAAGCCACCCTGCATGGAAATTCTTGTTTGGCTTCTTGGGCAAGAAAAGAGCCATGAATTGCTCCCCAAGCCATTACCCATCAACCAACTTTGCCCTCTCACGAGTTTGGAGCTACCTGGGCGTTTTCCTCACTTGTTTTACTGTGTTTACATTCATTTTCCTAGCTGGGAAGGGCATTTTTGCTGTGGCTAACAGTGGGGAAGAAGGGAAAACGATTTGGGGTTTTATTAAGGCCGTTTGGCCCACTGAATGCTCATACATCTGTGGGAGAAATCGGTTTTCTTCCCTGGGATTGATTCCCTCTTCCCATAATCCATTTTTGGGTGTACCCACATTTTTGGGAAAACCCCTGTCCATCTAGTTCCTAAGTCCCACTGCTGAAAGTGTGTTCCAGAGCCATATCTGAGTTTGATGTGTAAGAGAATGCTGAGGTTGAGTTGGGTATCCATTGCTTTGGCCGTGCAAGGTTTGAGAGTCCCAAGTTCCTTGTAGATATCATGCCCAGCTCGGGGGTGGTCTCTGAGTGCTGAAAGAATACAGGCTGGGCAGAGACCTATGGTTGGGAGGAACGTTGCAGCGACATAGCTAGTTGTTTGGGACAATTGCACAACAAAGATAAGTGTTTTCTATCTATGTGTTTTCCCTCTGCAAGTGTTTAAATTAATGATTGTTAATGATATATTGAGTGCATATGAAAACATGTATGTGGATTAGTTTATTTTCACTGTGCATATTTGTTTGATTTACATCTGCACACATTGTTTTTAACTGTATGCATCTACTGAATTGGCTGAGTATTATGAAAATACCCATAGAATGGAATCATGTTCCCTTCCTTGCATTAGGTCCATGGGTGGGTACATTACACATTCGTAGACACAGTCAATCCGACCTCGCTTGAACAGGTCACCCTCGAGCTAAGGCCACAGATCCACAAGTAGAGCACACTCAGTCTAGCAACCCTTGGAAACTCCTCTTCCAAGAAACCACAATACTTCCCACTACCACCTGTTCCCTGTCTGTCTCCACTGCCTATGGGATGTGACTCCCTTAGCCTAACTCGTCCATCAGGATATCACCATCCCATTCTCAATCGCCTTGTGCAAGAAATTCGACTAGTAGAGTGGTTCCCAGTGTAGAAACAAGGGAAACATCTACCAAACTACCCTCTGGAAACGGAGACTAGACTGCTCTTTGGGGGAATCCTACAACAGGAACTCAATCCCAACACAATCTCAATACTGTCAACACTCACAACATAGTGAGATATCACAATTAAAGTGATCCAAGCTCAGGATTAGCCTCAACAAGGAGAGAGAACATGAATTTATAGGAGAGAGAGGCAATTCGAACCAAGGCAAACCCACTCGAGTCAAGAGGAGGGGTTAACTCAACCATAAGGCAGCCAACTCGAATTCCACCAAGGCAACTAGAATTAGTGTGTGTACCACTCAATCATGAAGGGGGAACTCAAATTAGGGAGAGTGGAGGCTCAAGTGGAGGTAACTTAACCTGGAATAGCTCCATGAGGAGGAGTTACACAAAAAATGGATGAGTGGAAACCAAAAATAACTCAAGGGGGGTGCATGAGGAGTGATGGAGGCTCATTAATGAGTTGGAGTAAAATCGGAAAGGATCTCATCAATAGGGTGCACTAGGAGGAATAGAGGCTCATAAATTACTTAGAGGCATGAAAATAGGAAAGAATCTCTTCATGAGGGCGCACTTACCAAGTGGGACCCACAAAACCATTAAGGAGGGTGCATAAGGTAGGAATGTTTTCACTAAATCGTAATCCAAGATCCAAAGTATCTCCCAAGTCAAAAATAATTAAAAGTAGGGTATTTTGTACAATGTTAGGGTGAGCAATAACTCCTAAACCCCAACCCCCTCACTTGTGGAACCATGGCCTCCCATACTCTTTTAGTTGTCTATGTTGAGCTTTTTTTATTTAATTATAACAATCATCAATAATGATAATAATAACAATAATATTAACATCAAAGTCCATAGTCACACCAACAAACAAATAATCATTAGTCCATATTCACATCAACAAACAAATAATCATAAGTCCTTAATCACATCAACAAACAAATAGCCATAAATCCAAGGCTTAACTACCGAGGTATTACATCCCCTCCCCCTTAAAACAATGCATTGTCCTCGATGCATATTTATTACATACATTCAGCAACACAAAAATTTCAAAATAGATGAGGGTATGCTTCCCTCATAGCATCTTCCAGTTCCCATGTGGCATCCTCAAGACTGTAATGATCCCACTGGACCTTTGCCTGCTTGATCTCTCGATTTTGCAGCAACTTGAACCTGCTGCCTACAATGGCAACTGGACGTACCAGAAAAGCCCCTTTCGGTTCCACCTAGATCATAGTCCATTCGATTACATAATTAGTACCATATACATATATATATCAACCAAGAAATACATTGTGTACTCTAATTACCTGGATCACATTCCAATCAATCACATGGTTAGCATCAGGTATATACTTTTTTAATAAAGACACATGAAACACATTATGTATTTTAATGCAAGTGGGCATAGCAAGCTCATAAGAAATGGATTCTATCCTGGCTAGGATCTCAAAAGGGCCACAGTATCTAGCAGACATAATATCTAGCAGCTAGCTTAGAACAGTTCCCAAGTTCAATATGCTCTTCTTAGGCCCGACTTTCAAAAAGACATGATATCCAACTTCAAACTGCCTATCAGTTATGTTATGATCTGCATAGCTTTTTTGTCTATCTTGAGCTACCTTCAGATTCTACTTGATCTTAACCATCTGATCCTCCATATCCTTCAATAGTTATGGTCCAATAATGATTTTGTCTATTGAATTATCCCAACTAATAAGAGTATTGCACTTTCTTCCATACATTGCCTTGAAAGGAATCATCTTTAGAGAGGCATGATATCCATTAGTATATGCAAACTCTACTAAGTGTATGAAATCTTCCCACTTGGATGGATGTCCCATCACTTACATTCTCAACATGTCTTCAATCACTTGATTAACTCTTTCTGTCTAACCATCTATTTGAGGATGGTATGATGTACTCATGTTCATATTTGTACCAAATCCTTTGAACAATCCCTTCCAAAAGTTACCAGTAAACTTTGAATCTCTGTCTGACACTACAGCCTTCGGAATTCCATGCAATCTGGAAACCTATTTCATGTAAATGAAAGCAATTTTAGCTTCCAAATGAGTTGTCTTTACTGGAATAAAGTGTGTCGCTTTAGTCAACTTATCCACCACCACCATGATGGCATTATGATGTAGTCTCATCTTAGCAAACTTTGTGTTAAAATCTATCGTCACTACATCCCACTTCCATTCAAGTATCGACAATGGCTGTAACAATCCTGCTGGATGTTGATTCTCAACTTTAACTTTATGGCATTCCATGCATCTCACTGTATATTTTGCAACATCATTCTTCATCCCTAGCCAATAGTATTGTTTCCTCACTATTGCCACTATTATGATAACCAGAATGTCCAGCATAAGGAACATCATGCATTTCCTTCATAATCATATTTCTTAGATCTCCTGAGTTGGGCACATAAACTCTATCTCTATGCATAAGGATTCAATTCTCTTCCAACTTATACTTATCAATTTTTTGTGGTATTTTATTTTGTTGCAATCCTTACTTAACTTGGTAATAGTGTTCATCCATAACATTGGCTTCAATGATCTTAACCTTTAAATTTGAAGTACCAGTGCTAATAACTGCTACATGCATCACATCTATTTTCCTACTAAGTGTGTCAGCTACCTTATTCTCCTTAACTTTGATGTGCTTGATGTCAAAGTCATATTCACATAACAACTCCATCCACATTCTTTGTCTTGCATTCAAATTAGGTTGCTCAAACAAATACTTCAAACCATCATGATCAGTCCTTAACTCAAACTTCTTACCCATCAAATAATGTCTCCACATCTTCAAGGCATGAATAATGGTTGCGAGCTCTAGATCATGAGTGGCATAGTTCTTCTCATGTTCCTTCAAATTTTTGGATCCATAATTGATCATATGTCCATCCTGCATCAACACTCTAGCAATACCTTGTTTACATGCATATATGCACACAACAAAACTTCTGTCAGGATCTGCAATATTCAGGACTGGTGCACTAGTAAGCATTTCGTTAAGCCTTCAAAAACTATTTTCACACTTAGGACTCAGGAGTCCATTTGAATTTCACACCCTTCTTCTTTAAAGATGTGATAGGATGGGATAACTTTGAAAATCCTTCAATGAATCTTCGGTAGTATCCAGCTAACCCCATAAAAGATCTTACTTCTGACACATTATTTGGTTTCGTCCATTTCATAATAGCTCTTATCTTCTCAGGGTCTACTGAAACACCTTCCTTAGATATGATATGTCCTAAGTAGTGGATTCTTCTATGATAGAAAGAACACTTAATTAGTTTGGCGCACAATGGATGTTCTCTAAGTACTTGCATTACTAACCTTAGATGTTCTTCATGTTCTTCTTTTGTCTTGGAATAGATAAGGATCTCATCCAAGAAAACAATTACAAACTTATCCAAGTACTTTTTGAAAACTCCAATCATCAAACACGTGAATACTGCTGGTGCATTTGGAAATCCAAAAGGTACCACCACGAACTTATAATTTCCATACCTTGTTTAGAATGTTGTCTTATTGATGTCCTCATTCTTAATTCTAATTTTGTGGTATCCTGATCTCAAATATATCTTTGAAATACTTTGGCTTCTCTCAACTGATCAAACAAGTCATCAATCCTTGGCAAGGGGTACTTGTTTTTAATCGTTGCTTAGTTCAATTGTCTATCATCTATGCAGAGTCTTAGAGTTCCATCCTTCTTCTTCACAAATAAAATAGGATCTCCCCAAGGTGAAACATTGGGTCTTATGTAACCTTTCTTCAATAGCTCCTCTAACTGCATCTACAACTCTTTCAACTCTGGGGTACTCATTCTATAAGGTGCTTTAGATGAAGGTACTGTGCCTGTCACCAAATCGATAGAAAAATCAATGTATCTGTTGTGGAAAAAATTGCACAAGTGCACTCTTCCACTTGGTAAGGGGCTAAGCCGTGCAGGTTGCAGCAAGGCCTTAGTACTTGGAGCCCCTTTTTTGTGTGGTTGGTATTCCTCCAAGTGATCCTACAAGATATTGTTAGTGTAGTTCACATTCAAACATAGAAATATTGATAAAAACAAAATAAAAGAGATGGGGGGAGAATGCAAACTCCAACAACAACCAAAGATATGCTAAACCACTCTTGTATTTCCCAATGGAATATCTGTACAACACCTAGGAGGTGTGGGATTCAAGGGAAGCCAACAATCTCCCTTAGGGAGGCCTTTCTTGTCCAAACTAAATGTTAAGTAGATGGTAGAACAATGGAGAGAAACACTTGCCCCTAGATGGAAGTGTTATCCACTAAAATTGCACTTAGTGTATTCTCAGTGAATCGTCGAAGACTTGAACAATCTAATTGTTCATCATCAGTGTTTCGAGATCCACCAGGCCAAATTTTGGCCCTTTTTCAAAAAAATTGCATGTTCATACCCCCATGGGGAATTGTAATAAGTTGGTCTAAGCATGATCTTTTTGTAACATGCTTGGCTTACCTTAGGTTTATCTATCAAGGGGATACTCTAGAGTGTTTTTTCCTTAGGAATTATGCGTTTCTCTTCAATGACGTATAATTCCTAAGTTTTTCACTGACACTTCCAAAGCTGGAGTATTTTCCTTGGCGGTCAAACCATGGGAGGTTATTAAAGCTGAAGTGTCTATGTATTTTTACATGCTAGCCATCAATAATGATTCATATGGACACGCATTAGGTCCCCTAGGAGTTTGAGTCAATTCCGAGATTTTTTTTTTTTTTGGTAAACTTAGGCCATTTTTTAATGGTTTAATTGGAAAATTTCAAATTGTAATAAAAGTATGGTCTAGAGGCATATTTTGGCGCAAGGTTGCTCGGTTTCACGCTCAGAGCGTCCTCTTTATCCCATATCCCACTCTTCCTATGTTTCAGGTGATTAAATTATCACTTGGAGCATTTTTTCTTATTGGGGTGACAAAATGGCAGAGAAATGCTAATGATTCGAAAAAATGCACCAAAATATCCAAAAAAATATAATAAAAGAGATATTGGCATGTGCCAAATGAGGTGGCATGGTTGTCTCTTATGGAAGGAGACTTCATGAGGAGAATAAAACACACGTTTGAAAGTCATATCTTATGGATAATAAATGGATATTTTTGAAGGATCGCCATCCCTCTCACATGGGCGACTTGCTGTATGCGGCAACCCATAAATGGATGGTGATAAAACCAAGACGGAGGTCTCCTACCTCATGAGAGGAGGCACACCTTCCTTTGAAGTGGATCTCCATCATATCGATCATGTTTATCCTTTCATTTTTCAATCCCATATTTTGCTCAAAGTTGCCCATATCATTCCATGTTAATATATGCGCCATCTTTCATGAACTCACACGTGGGATATGTGGCAGCAGGTTTATGGATTGTGGAGTTTACAAGGGAGAGATGCACCCCTCTTGTGAGGTGGTTTCCATCTCATCCCTCTTCACTCAAGTTGCGACTTGATTCAAGGAGTAATCAACTCCTCATTTTTAGAGATGTGCCCCCCTCATGATCTCCTTTTGAGTGCACCCCCCCTCCTTCTCCATTGGTTATTTAAACAAATAATTGGGATCACTTTTTCTCATGATGAGAGAGGACTGAAGGGCTGATGAAGTTTGTACTCTTCTATTGTAATATTTTTTGTTGGAATAAAGAAAGCTTTGGAGGCAAATCTCTTGTGTCGGGCATTATTGTGTGTGGATGAACATTGCATGTTTTTATGAGGTAAATTGTATTGTTTTAGTTTCTTGTATCTTGTGGTTGAATGTTGGCCTTTCAAGGGGAGGTGTCTCCCGGTGGGTAGAAGAATTTCTAGTTTGATTATTCTCTTTGTTAGTTTACTTTAGATCTCTCAGATGTGCATGGGCATTCTAGTTTGATTTCCATGCTTTCTGACTTTCCATTGTAGGCAGCACCAATATTCGTTTTAATAATTTGTATGCAAGAAGTTATTAGTTGATACAAGTATCTAGCTCGAATGTTTGGCGGATCTAGTTTGACTCCTCCAATCTTCGAACAATTTTCGCATAGTCCCTTTGCATTCCACTTGCAGGCTCCACAACTCAGATATTCCCAAGCTTATGGATTTTCTGCTATCTCTCTCTCCTTCACTTTAATTTAAACTCGCTCTTTGGTTATGATTACTCTCATGCTTAAGTAAATTAGTTTCGTTTGAAAATAATATTTTAAGAGTCTGATTTATTTGAGTATGTTGTTAGATCTAGGATTTTAAAGCCCTTTTTTTAGTAGATCTAACTTGATTAAGTACTTGTGCATATTTCCTATCTTTCAGTAATTAATATTTTTATGCTTATAACGCTTTATTTGGCACATTTGGTGCATTTAAGGTGGTTGGTTTCTTATTTTTATCGCCATAACAAGAGGAGGTGCTGTCAGAAAATTGGAGATCTAAGCCATCCAAGGCTTCCTGGAGCAACATTCTTTCATCTTGTATCATTTCTGAAACCATGTAAGCCTTTGGATCCGAATTCATAAGGACCAAAGGTATCCACCTTCCAAAGTTTGTAAATTGTAATTAATAAAGGTAGCTGGGATACCCAATGCCCACATACCCCCCTGGGGGGTCCGTGTCGGTTTTTTTTTTGTGTTTGATTTTTAGCTTAGTTCCCTTTTTCCTAGTTTTGTTAAAATAGATTAATCTCTTCATTTATAACTTTTCTTTACTGCCTTAAATCAACACATGCACACAACCCGCCCCTATAGGGTTGTATAGTTAGTGTTATTTGTTACTGCTACAATCTTACTTTCAATCTTGTACTTTACAATTAACGAACATCAAAAACTAAATCCGATTGTGCATTCCCGAAGTACCGAAAGGGAAAAGAGATTCTCATCCCTCAATAATTTTGTTGTTACAATATTTGTACATTCTTAACTATAAAATCTAAGGCCGTGTATTCCCAAATTAAACTAAAAGGGTTTATCCCCTGTAGGTGAAAAGAGATTCTCGACCATAAAATAAAATTTTATTTTTTGTCTTAATAAAATTTACCAAGGCTTGAAATTCCGAGCATGATCTTGATCGCTGCAGCTTATTCTAATCAGTTGGTTAATCGGAAAGGGATTTGAAGTGACTAGTTTAATAGGGCAATCCAATGAAAACTTGATCTCTAGAACTCGGGAGGTCGTGTGAAACTAAATATAGAGTTAGTGGGCTACTTTAACCAGGTTATGCCTCACCTAGTTGGACCCTTGGTTTAGTTGTCACTATGCTTAGTTCGAAGGACTAAGTTGGAATTGGGTCAAACCAAGAACTAACCCACTCCTTAATCCACACATCTAATAAAATCATTTAAAACTGACCAACAAGACTTGAATCACTTTCAGGACACAACAACACTACAACTTATGTGACTCCATTTGGCACTGGTCTAATCTGCAAAAAATCAAACATTAAGTGAATGAATGTGTTAGATGGATGTATCTTTATTCATGCTGTTGTTGTAATTAATAATTGCATTTCTTTGGTTCAGTATAAATTCACCTTCAAACTCCTAGATTAATTTCTTTCTCTAACTTATCTTAAAAGCCTTGGTTTGTTTTTCATAGGGACCAACCCCCTTGGCTTCACTAGGAGGTGGCCTAGACGGAGGAGTTGAATGTTGATTGAGAATATATCAACTCTTTTCTTGCCCCCAAGGATGCACCCAATGGCTTGAATATTTTTGCCATGTTAACGGCTAACCCATTTTCCCCCGAGGTGTGTATCCAACGACAACATGAAGGTGGCAAGGGAGCTTGGGAATGCTTACAATGGTAGGAAATAGTGGGCTACGAGGAAGCTCCAACTCAAATCCAACAGCATAACCCTACTCTAATTTCTCCCTACAAAATGCATGCCAATGTCTTCCTTTTATAGGCCAATAGGTGGCCAACAAACAACTAGATCCAAATGTGAACTCTCCTCCTTCATGAACTATATCCAAGGTACACAAGGGGGACTGATTAATGTCACCAAGTGTGTGAGGAGATGAATTCGGATCTTGGGGAGGACTAAGTATTTAATGTGCCATTGGGAGTGAGTGGTCCCACCATTTTGGCAGTAGCGTGACTATCGAAGGAAAAGCCGTGCGGGCATTGTTCAGATAACCTGCGCTATAGCGTGGGTCAATTTTCTATTACCTGTGCTACCCTTTGTTTTGATTGTTCCCTGGCACTTATGGACTCACGATGTGTTTTGGATTTGTTGAGGATATCTGTGCTGATGTGCATTCTTTATGTTGATGACGCCTTATTGGATGAATCGTTGAAATGTCGCATGTGTGTGACTTTTAGGCATTAATAGTCTCTCTTAGGAGGTATTCCTGGAGGTTATTAAAACATATCTGCAAAATCTTGTAGCACTGGATAATATTGCAGCTCTGGATCTTTTCCTTCTGTTGGTTCCTCCACATGAATTGCAAACAACCGGCACCCTTTCCTACAACAATTCTTGAGTTGTAGAGTTGTGATCTACCTTAGAGATTTGGGTCTAGGTATGCCTTTTGTAAAATCTCAATCACAGCTGAACCTAGCTACTGTGGATTCCTCACTGGTGAAAAGATTGCACAACATTTGCAAGAATGGCATAAAAATTTAAATGAATGAAGAACAATACACATGAAATTGGTGAATAATGTCAATATTATTAACTGTCCAACCTTAACATAGGTTAAGAACACCCATATATACAAATCTGGAAGAATTCGAATCCATCTGGAGTGTTCACACTGATCTAGCTTAGAAATAGCTCAAACCCCCCTAGGTTGACCAAAATATCCCAAACCATCCCAAACTGGTTCGAATCAGCTGTGTGAATGCTAGGAATGACTGGACAGGCCCATGTGACCTCACACATGTGAAGAAACTAGTTGGTTAGAGGTTTGGTAGCTAAAATTGGCCAAAATTATGACAAAGTTGGCAAGATTGTCCACAAACTGAGCAAATGCGCCCTAGGTAGAAGAGAAGCATGCTGAATGCATTAAATGACCTGAGGAGGGCGCTCTAGGCATGTTGAATGCATTAATTTCCCTGGGGAGCGCTCCACATAGCTTGTTTGACTCAGCACTTGTTCACATTGCTAACTAGTTCAAGACAGTTTGACCATTTAGTAGCTAACCAACTTAGGGATGTAATAATTAATCACTTGGGCACTAATTAACCATCATTAATAAATGATTAATGTACATAGGTGTAAAAATGTTCTAACACCCCCCCTTAAGCTAGACTTAGTGAAATATCAAAAACTAAGGCCTTGGCAACTAGGCTCAAGTCACCTTTTACATCATAAAATTTATTTGTCCATGTAACCAAGGTAAGGAGGAAAACCACATGGGAAATAAAACCTCCCCTCTAAAATGGACATGTGGCATATATCAAAATACACCAATCATCACCATGCATCACTCACCCCAAGCAAAGATCTAAGGTGAGTGAAGGTCTTCTCGGTAAAACACTTGGTGAAGATATCAGCAGTTTGCTCACTGGATGGGCAATACTGCAATGCTATGGTCCGGTCATGCACCAACCCCCGAATGTAATGCATGTGTATCTCTATGTGCTTGGTCCTCTGTCTCTGTACTGGATCGGTAGAAATCTTGATTGTACTTTGATTATCACACCAAAGAATAGTGGGTGAATCAAAGACAATCCCGAACTCTGCAAGAATACCTTGCAACCAAACACATTGTGTGGCTGCATTAACTGCTCCCCTGTACTCGGCCTCAGCTGAAGATAAGGAAATAGTGCTTTGTTTCTTGCTTGACCAGCATATAGGTCCATGTGCAAGCATAAAGACATAGCCGGAAGTTGACTTCCGATCGATACAATCACCGGCCCAATCAGAATCTGTAAATCCTACTAGTTCAAGGGATGAACCAGCAGCATAATGGATACCAAAAGACTTAGTACCCTGAACATAATGAAGGATCCTCTTGGCTGCCTTCCAATGGATCTCATGAGGCTCTTGCATGTGCCTTGCAACAGCCCAAACAGCATAAGACAAATCTGGTCGAGAGTGTGTAAGATACAACAAACTCCCAACTAGTTGTCTATACAGTGAACTGTCAACTAGTGGTGAAGAACCCCATTCTGTAAGCTTAACTCCTGAAAGA
Source organism: Larix kaempferi (assembly GCA_027924585.1). Classification (NCBI taxonomy): domain Eukaryota; kingdom Viridiplantae; phylum Streptophyta; class Pinopsida; order Pinales; family Pinaceae; genus Larix; species Larix kaempferi. The sequence goes on along the minus strand of BSBM01000431.1, from coordinate 6,939,739 downwards.
AATGGAAATTTTGCAGAATTACATTCAGCCATCTTAAATTTCTGCAGCAAATCTGAAGCATACCTTGACTGACATACAGAAATACCATTCACAGTTTGATCTATCTCCAAACCCAGAAATTGTTTTAGCAATCCTAGATCGGTCATGGAGAATGCACTGTGCAATGCTCTCTTAACTGAGTCAAGTTCTTTGGTGCAGCTACCAGTGATCAAAAGATCATCAACATACAGTACAATAATCAATATCAGATCACTAACATGCTGCATATACACATTTGGATCAGACTTACACCTCTCAAACCCCAAAGATAGCAGAAAATTGTCCATTTTTGCATACCATGCTCTAGAAGCTTGCTTGAGCCCATAGAGTGATTTGTTCAACCTGCAAACAAGTGTATGATCAGAAATAAAACCTTCAGGCTGCTGCATATATATCTCCTCACTCAGATCCCCATGAAGAAAGGCACTTTTTACATCCATGTGATGAATCTCCCATCGCTTGGAAGCCCCAATGGCCAAAACTAGTCTTATGGAGTCCATCTTTGCCACCGGTGCAAATGTCTCTGTATAGTCCACTCCTTGGACCTGAGAGTAACCCTTAGCCACCAACCTGGCCTTATACTTCAGATCAAAGCAATCAGATCCAATTTTGGTTCTATAAATCCACTTGCATTGCACTAGTTTCCTCTTGGGAGGAAGAGGGACCAAATCCCAAGTTTTGTTCTCATGGAGTGAGTTCATCTCCTCTTGCTTGGCTGATTGCCACCTTGGGTCTGTACATGCTTCTGAATATGACATTGGATCAGATCCAACCATCAAGTAACATGCCTCACTCAGATCAGAATTATCACATGCAAAGGAATTGTGAAATTGAGATCTAGTTTTCCTAGCATCTTGGGGATCTCCCACAAGCTCTCCGGCACTTTGAATTGTTTTCTCTGCCCACTTGGGCATTGAGGGAGGGATATGTTTAGAATCCATATCAACATCATCTTCAACAATATCAGAATCAGAAATATCAGAGAAAGAATCACTACTTACTTCATCATCAAGACGAGGGAATGAGCATTCCCCATCACCTTGTTCACTAGCTTGCAAGAATTCTTCCTCTTCGAATTTGACACTTCTTTCAATGAAAGTTTTGTGAGTGGATGGATCAAAGAGCTTGTAGCCCTTGGAATCCTCTGCATACCCAACCATGATTGACTCCTTGCTTTGGGGCTGCAAGGCCTTTCTCTTCTCCGGTGGAATTCTGGCCCAAGCCCTCGAGCCAAAAATTCTGAAATGTGAGACATTGGGCTTGTGGCCCATCCATGCTTCAAATGGAGTAATTCCTTGCAATGCTTTGTGTGGTGCTCTGTTCTGAACATATGCTGCACAATTCATAGCTTCAGCCCACAATTTGGGAGACAAATCCCTTGCTTGCAACATGCAAGTTGCCATCTCTTTCAGTGCTCTATTTTTGCGCTCTGCAACACCATTTTGCTGTGGTGTGTAGGGCACTGAGTGTTGCATATGAATGCCATGCTCTTGACAGAGCTGCTGCAAATTGTTATTGACATACTCTCTGCCATTATCAGTCCTCAAAATCTTCATGGCCTTCCCACTGAAGTTCTCAACCATGCTCTTAAAAATTTTGAAACATTCAAAGACTTCAGATTTTTGCTTAAGGAAAAATAACCAGCAGTACCTTGAGTAGTCATCGATGAAGGTGAGCACATATTTGCTGCAGCCATAGGAGGGTGTGGGGAGTGGCTCTATCAGATCAGAATGCACTATTCCAAGTGGTTGATCAGCCCTCCTTGCCTCCCCTTTGTCATACTTCTTTTCAGGATGCTTCCCAATCATGCAACCCTTGCATGTTCCACTTGAAAAACTGATTTGTGGCAGCCCTTCTACCATCTTTTCTTTGCTTAAAACTTGAAGATATCTGTAGTTTAGGTGACCATACCTTTGATGCCATAGCTTGCTGGTCTCGTTCCCATGTGACAGAAGCACACTTGGTGAAGAGAACTCGAGAAAGTGGGAGAACTTGTACATCTTCATGTCATGATCTGCAACACCCTTTGCAACAATTTTCCCAGTGGAAACTTCTGATATCTCCACATCATCCTGAGTGAAGACCACCTTCTTTGCTGCTCCAGTATGTGTCATTTGATATACAGAGAGCAAGTTTGCTGCAAGATTTGGCACATACAGCACATTGGAGAAGAAGCCATTCTCCATAGAGATTTTCCCAATGCCATGAGCAGGGATTTCTGAGTCATCTCCCATTCGAATTGAGAGGCCACTGTAGGGAGCAAGTTCAGAAAACGAGTCTCTTGAGGAAGCCATGTGCCTTGAGGCACCTGAATCAATGATGAACAAAGGTGAATGAGATGAACTAGCCACCAAAGCATGGCAGCTCTCCTTGTCTTCAGAAATGCACTCCTTCTTCTTGGAACTTTCAGGAAGAGGAATATTATTTTTCTGTAGGAGATGGGTCATGGTGTCTATGGTTTTCTTCATGCATGAGCTCTCTGGATGAAAACCTCTTTGACAGTAGCTACATTTTGTCTTCTCAGCCTTCTTTCCCTTGTTCTTGACAGGATTCGAAACCCCCTCAGAGGATTTGGGCCTCTCATCCTTCTTCTTCTTCTCTTGAGGTTTCGACCCCCTGGGTTTTTGCTTGCCTCTTCCACATTTCGAATCTCCAGCTGCAAGAAATTGATCTTTTTGCTTGATGGAGCCCATCAAGACCAGCTTGTCTTGCTCTTGAGTTAGCATCTCCATGAAGTCAGCCAAAGATGGCATCTTCCAACCTCTAACTGTGAGCCTTGTGGAGTTGAAGGAAGACACAAAAACTGAGTATTCAGAACCCAATTTGGAGAGAATGGACAACACCAACTGTTCTTCTTTCTTCTCTATGCCACATTGTCTGATCTGCAAGACCAAGTTCTTGAACTTGGTGAAGAAGTCCTGGATGGAATCGAAATTCCCTGGGCTCAGTGAGACAAGCTCATTTTCGAGCTGGTGGCCTCTCATCTCATCAGTCTTTCCAAACAGTGTCTCAAGCTTGAGCCACACTTCATTTGGAGTTGCTAGACTTTCTACATGAAACAGGATGTCTCTCGAAATGCTGAGACAAAGGAGGCCAAATGCCTCATCCATTCTGTTAAAAAACTTGGATTTCTCCACAGCTGAGTTTGGCTCAACCTCAGTGCCCATCGTAATTCTGTAGAGACCCTTAGATCTCAGCAAAATCACCATTTCTGCCTTCCAATCGAAATAGTTGAAGGGAGTGAGCACGTTTGGGTGAGATGGCTCCATTCTCCTCTGCTGCAATTCGCACTTGCTGACAATGCTGATCTTCAATACCTGCAAACAACTCTCAAATCACTCAGGAGGGATCTACACTAACAGATTCGAACCCTGTATGGATAGTGGGTGCATTCGGGAGAGCATCACACCTGAGAGGAGCCACTAGATTTCTCCAGTAAGCTCAAGGCAATGGCCTCAGGAATTATGTGGTTTCTCCACTGCTTCTGGCAATCCACTACAACAGTCTTTCTGGTTCAAATTCTAGCTCCAAGAGCTCTGATACCATGTAAAATCTCAATCACAGCTGAACCTAGCTACTGTGGATTCCTCACTGGTGAAAAGATTGCACAACATTTGCAAGAATGGCATAAAAATTTAAATGAATGAAGAACAATACAAATGAAATTGGTGAATAATGTCAATATTATTAACTGTCCAACCTTAACATAGGTTAAGAACACCCATATATACAAATCTGGAAGAATTCGAATCCATCTGGAGTGTTCACACTGATCTAGCTTAGAAATAGCTCAAACCCCCCTAGGTTGACCAAAATATCCCAAACCATCCCAAACTGGTTCGAATCAGCTGTGTGAATGCTAGGAATGACTGGACAGGCCCATGTGACCTCACACATGTGAAGAAACTGGTTGGTTAGAGGTTTGGTAGCTAAAATTGGCCAAAATTATGACAAAGTTGGCAAGATTGTCCACAAACTGAGCAAATGCGCCCTAGGTAGAAGAGAAGCATGCTGAATGCATTAAATGACCTGAGGAGGGCGCTCTAGGCATGCTGAATGCATTAATTGCCCTGGGGAGTGCTCCACATAGCTGGTTTGACTCAGCACTTGTTCACATTGCTAACTAGTTCAAGACAGTTTGACCATTTAGTAGCTAACCAACTTAGGGATGTAATAATTAATCACTTGGGCACTAATTAACCATCATTAATAAATGATTAATGTACATAGGTGTAAAAATGTTCTAACACCTTTGATTGTTACTCGGTTTCCTTCTTCATCCAAACAAGCATAAGTTTTGTTATGAAAATCAAGTATGGCATGATGTGTATCCAACCAATCCATTCCAATCAATACATCATAAGAGCTCAAGGGTATGATGTTTAAGTTTGCAAAGGTTTTTAATCCATTCATTTCTAAAGAACATGTTCTTACAGATTTAGTGATTTTTCTCTTGCTGTCTCAAGCTTACTTTTCTTCAAACAACATTTCTCAACTAGGTTAAGTGCAATGTAACTATTGCTAGCTCCATAATCAATCAAAATAGCTATGGTTTTATTAGAAATCTTACCTGCTACCTCAATCATTCGGGACTGATGACCGACTTGTCTTCCATCCAAGGCTACATAGATTCTTTGAACACTTCCACCAACATCCCCAATAGTTGAGGCCTCTTGAATGTTGTGAATGTTACTCTTCTTGAGTGGGAAATGATTGGCATAGTGATTTCCCATACATGTCCAACATTTAATAGGTGGTCTTTTATTTGGATGATCCTCCCTTGATTGTCCTCATTGATAAGAGTTACTGTTTTTTACTGTTATAGGTTGGAATCCCTTTTTCTCTTGCTTGTTCTTATTCATGTCCTTCCAGTTCTTCTGGTAAGGAGCCTTGTTCTTATTCTGTTCATACAAGTGATTTTCTTTCCAAATGGATTCCTTAAGATTCTTTGGTCTATGATATTGGATTTTATCTCTATAAAATTCTGGTAGACCATTAAGAACCTTTGAATCTTCACCTTCTCATCTTTGATGATGAAATCTACATACTTCAAAAGTTCTAAGAAAATTTTCTCATAAGCTTCCATAATCATGCTTCCTAGTTTTAACTCAAAGAACTCCTCCATATTCTTGTCATAGTAATGTTCGGAGAGGTATTCTTGCTGGAAGTACTTCTTAAACTTTCTCCAGGAGATTCAATCTTCATTTATATCCTTCAACTTAACTAGTTCATCCCACTAGATGGATGCTTTACCTTGCAGATGGTAAATGGCTACTCTTGCTTCCATATTAGGTGTATACAGATGCAACTGGAAGAACTTTCTTAGTCCTAGCAACCAAGCTTCAACATATTATCCTTTATTTGCTTCTCCATCAAAGGTTGGGGGCTTGATTCTTCTTAGTTCTCCTACCAGCTCATTCTGGGCATACCTCCTCTTCTTATATCTCACTGGGGATCTTTCAGGACTAGTACTCTCTGAGCTACTTGATGAGTACCCTTTCTTCTCCACTATGTGATGAGGTTTCCTTGAAGATGATCAAGACCTTACATTACTTCTCCCATGTCTTTTGCCAGTTGATCTTTGGATGGTCTTCAATGAATTTAGATCTTTCAGGATTTGTTCCTAAATTTGGATGATCCTTTCATTATCCTCCCTACACTTCCTTACTGAATCTTCCAAACTTGAGGGTTCACTGATTCTCTTATGTGTACTCGTCCTTACTCCTATTCTTCGAACACGATCCTCTTCAAGGCTATAGGGCATTTATCCTTCTTTAAAATCCATATCTGCTCTCTGATTTCCTATTGTTGAACTTGTACTTACTGAGTCTTTAGTCTTCACTGGTTTGATTGAAATTTTCAATTCAATAACCACACTGCTTGCTCAATCCTTTACTGGAAACTGCAATGTGATCATTAACAATCATAGTTAGCAAACTACACACTGGTTATAAGTTCATTATTATTCAAACTATTTTTCTATTTAGAAAAACTCCAACTCTTTTATTAAAATCCACCTAATTGGACAATGGTGTCATTTGGACAAGAAGGGAGCTAGAAATCCTTTTAGGATTTCTCCTTACCGGCTGGATATCAAGTCCATAGTCGTCCTAGGCTAACAATTTATTTAACTAACAACAATAGAGTGCATGCATCTATACAATATATTATTTAATTTAAGTTTTATTAACCACTTATACTATGAAACGAGAACTCTAGCCATAAAAACGTTGATTTTTGCAAAAAAACACCAAAAATACCCCCCAAATAGAAAAGTGTTGATACCAATATACACGTATTTTTTTCAGGGTAAAAAATAGATCCATGGCCTAAACATCCCATACTGTTGTTTACAAAAACTTTAAAATCAACCCCTAAATTGGAAAAAAGGTTTTTTTCCTTCAAGAGATAAATTACAACTTTTTGGAAACTTTCATATTAAACAAAAAACAAATTTCATAAATAATTTCACCACTCTAACCATATAAAAACAAAGAAATTATGATGCGATTCATAATGAAATAATATATTTGGCCATACAAGAACAAATGATTCATATAAATATTCAAAAACTCCTTTAGAGTTTCAATTACAAACATCATACTAATAAAAAGCATCTAAAATGCTTCATGGAAAATGATTCAAATTCATCCATGGATTCTGACACCCCATTAGAATCTACATTTTCTGTAGATGAAGGATTGGATGAAGATGTAGATGACCCATATTCTTCTCTATTATCAATGGGTGCACCATTTGAGTCTACATCTATGCCCATCATTTCATATGTCATATTCCTTCGGGATCTACGACTTAGTTTAACAGACTCCCATCTTGCAACTTCTTGTTTTGGCAGTAACCTCTTGATAATATCTATAGTCTTGGAGCGAAGAGTGTCTTTCTTTGTCAACTTGAAATCATAAACAAGTATATCAACTTCCTCTAATTTCAAGATGTCAATGCGGCGGCAATTTATTTTTTGACCCTTTCTTTTTCTCTTTCTGCAAACCTTTTTCTCAACCACCATTTCTGCCTTGTACACACCATCAAATGGGTGTGTATCTGTTGCATACCAATGTATTTCTACTGATACTACTTCTTCATTTTCTTTATTGACCTTCATAGCTTTTGAAATCTAGAACGGATAATGACGTTCATCATCTGTAGCCAAAACTGCAATCATGCAACCCTCCTTGATATCTTGTACTGAGCCCCTGTAAAGGTATTCCACCTCTCGACGCTTTGTGGATGATCTTCTAGAGCCAATATACATTTTTCTTTCCTCAACTTGAGAAAAATCAACAGCTCGAGGTTCAATATTTGTTACCTCGTTTTCATTTGATAAACTTTGTGTCCAAGCAAATGGAGACTTCAAATATATATCTCCATTTGTAGAGTTTGAAATTATGTCACCTTGCTCCATGAAAAAAGACTCCCACCAAACAGAATCAACAACATCAAAGTACGCATATGTATCTTTGATAGACTTTTTTATTTCTTCCAAGCATTGAGAAGAATCAACATCTCTAATATGTCTCCTTGCATTATGAATCTTTGCAGATGATTGCAATAACAATAAATTTGAAGCATACATTTGACGATTTGGGATGAATTTCAGAAATGCCAAACTTGATGAAGGCCCCCATTATGTGCTAGTTAAGTACTTCTTGCCCCACAATAGTGTTTTTCCATCAATATTTTTTATACGAAATTGATGTTGAAAGCTGATGTCATTAATGTTTTCAATGCACCTTTCTTCACCATGCAATCCAAACATAAATCTTCGCATGTCAACAGTTTCTTCCAATTTCTGTACAATAGGCTCTGGATGGTATGCTTTTCCTATAATTTCAATCAATGATGGTAGGCTCCCGAATTTCTTTCTCCTCAATGTCCTTGCAAAATGGTTGAACATTTGATCAATATGATCATGCGTATGCCCAACAAGAAGGAAACCAACTTTTACCTTTTTAAAAATTCCCAATTCAACAAGCATGCTTAGATAACCAAACACGACCTGATTTTTTTTTCTCGGCTTGTGTTGTCCAATTGTAGATATAGAACTTCAAGAAGATCACCAGGCCAATGAGTAATGACATGGTGAATTATGGTGATGGTCAAATTTTCATCATTGTGAATATTTGGAGCTGCAAAGTAAACCCTTGGAATCATTTCATCATTAAAAACCATACACCCAACCAAGTGAAACTGAATAAAATTTTCCTCCTTTAAATTCTTTGGCACACGGACAAAATGTGGCAAGAGTGTTTTTTTCTTATCCATGCCATCAATTATCAAACCCATATACTTATGTGGAGCATCATAACACTTCTTGCGATGTTTGTACAACTTTTGTCGTCCATTTGATTGTTGATTGGGATGTTCTTACAGTGCATTGATTATGGAATCTACAAACAACATAACAACACAATATTGTTAATTAGCTTTAATAATTGACATTTATCTAATTTTTTTTTTGTAAACATACATCTTTCTATCCCTTCTTTCTTTAAGAGAATCACATGTACTGCAGACCCCCATCATTGACCTCTTTGGAATGCAGACGTTGTTGAACTTCTTTTTCCATACTCTTGTGAAATATGCATATCTGATGAAGTTGTCATTTCCTTGACTACCTTGAACATAATCCTTGTATAAGTTGTAAATTTCCTTCCTTGTGAAATTATCTGGAATGTGTATTGTTTCTCTATTTGGCAAACTCTCTCCATGCTTGGAAAATAAATCATGCATACATGATATTGCAATGTGTGTTGATGGCCCAGTGATTTGTCCCTGATAATCGTCAGAATAAAATGTAGGATTCTTTTGCCAGTCTTGTTTGGATTCTTGATAATCGAAGATTACCAATTGAGTGAATCCGTTTGAATGCCTTTCTACAAAGAAGAACTTTTCCAACGTGATAATCATAACCTGTCCTTGTAGAAATCATGCACCCCACAAAATATGAATTTTGCATACTTTTGTTCATTGATAAATACATCTTCCTTTTCTCCAAGGCATTATTGTAGCCTAAACTTTTCAAACAAATTTTGTGGAAACACTCACTCGAAATCAAATGAGTAATGGAACGTGGACTTGTGAGCAATTCTTTCCTAGACCTTGTATAACTGGAATTCTTTGGATTGACATAAAAAGGTCTAGTCCTAGACTTAATCCTGCTCAATATTTGGATTATGTTGTTGCATTTCCTAGACCATTATGTCTACAACAACATCCTCATTAGAATGAATGTTTTCATTGTGATGCATATGACCCCCCTGATTGAAAATCTTATCACCAAATTCAGTATGAAAATTACTGTCATGATCACTAATAAGTTGATCAATTGTTGACAGATCAATGTGACCATCAACACTATTTGTGCTACTAAATTCTTCACTGAAAGGGAAGTCTTGAGATTCAACATTGACATCATTGGTTCTTGTAAAATCCTTACTTGGAGGAGAATCATTGTCTTCATCATTGGTGCCTGTAACATCCTTACTTGGAGGAGAATCATTGTCTTCATCATTTGTGGATTCATCGTCAACAAAATGATCATCCGTGCCACTGCAATCCTCGCTCGGAGGATAATCATCATTGGTGCCATTGAAATCCTCACTCGGTGGAAAATAATCATCAATGCCATTGAAATCTTCACTTGGAGGAAAATCGTCATCGATGTCATTGAAATTTTCACTCGGAGGAAAATCATCATCGATGCCATTGAAATCTTCACTCGGAGGAAAACCATCATCGGTGCCATTTAAATCCTTGCTTGAAAGAAAGTCATCATCTGTGCCATTGAAATCCTCGCTTGGAGGAAATTCACCATCGGTTCCATTGAAATCCTCGCTTGGAGGTAACTCATCAACAGTGCCATAGAAATCCTCGCTTGGAGGAAACTCGTCATCAGTTCCATTGAAATCCTCGCTTGGAGGAAAATAATCTTCACCATTATTGATGTCTTTTTCCTCACCAAAATCATCATCTGTCCCATTAAAATCATCACTTCGAGGAAAATCATCATCAATCCCCTTAAAATCCTCGCTGGGAGGAAAATCGTCATTGGTCCCATTAAAATCCTTGCTTGAAGGAAAATCATCATTCATCCCATTAGAATCCTTGCTATGAAGAAAACCATCAACATTATTTGTACATGCATGCTCGGAAAAAGCATCATTAGTCTCATCAAAATCCTCGCTTTCAGAAAAATCATCATTGGTGCCTTGAAAATCCTCGCCGGGAGGAACATTGTGATCATCTTGCTTACTGTCTTTAGGATCCCCACTTGGAGAAAGCTCTTCATCATCATCACATTCTTGCCCTTCATTACTAATGTCTTCAAAATCTTCATAATTAGGAAGTTCTTGAATAACATGCTTGATTACATTGCTTGCACTACCAGTATCTTGGCTAGATGAACAATACAACTCTTCATTGACATTGGAATTTAATTCAGATGAGTCCATGACTTCTCACTAAAATATAGAATTATAGAAAAATCTTAATAGATAAGACAATGAAATTTTACCATACTCCTCACCAAAAAGTAGAATGGTGCAATTGTCAACCAACAATCTTATAGCTATGAGAATGAAAATATCCCTCCAAAATATTCCCTCCAAAACTTCCCTCCAAAATTTTCATTCAAAATTTTTCCTCCTAAATTTCCCTACAAAATTAAAGCACACATTCATAAAACTAGTAAAAAAAACGAATTTATAATATAAAAAATTTGAAATAATGTATTAACTAATTACATATTTCTATCCAGACATATAAGACTAGTAAAATTTCTTGTAACATTTTTTATATATATTTTGTAATAAAGTAATGGCTATTTACGTTTTTTTTACTCCCACATTCATAACATTAGTAATATTTCATTTAAACCCATCTTATATAAATTTAATAATAATGCAGTAACTAATTTCATTTAAACCCATATTATATAAATTTAATAATAATGCAGTAACTAATTTCATTTAAACCCATATTATATAAATTTAATAATAATGCAGTAACTAATTTCATTTTTTTAATCCCACATTCATAAAACAAGTAATGTTAAACATAATCTAGGCTATATAAACCATTTAGATTTCCTACTATTCATCATTTAATTTGTAGCAATTTAGTAACACTTTCAACGTTAGTGTTTTTTTCCGTTTTTAATAAATTAGTTAGTTTTATTGTTAATTTTGTATGATTATTTTATGGCTTCATTAATTTGGAAATGCTTGTTTTATGACTTTATTGATTAATTCTTTTACAATTTTGTTTATCTCACATTCTTAAGAGTGGTAAACTTAAACCTAATATATCTTATTAAGACATTATTGTTTAGACTTTGGAGCAATTCACGAAGGCTTTCGAGAAGAACGAGAAGATTGCACAGAGGAACTTCTAGCACTTTCAAGAGAGGAGGCTCTACCACTTTCTGGGTTAGTTATATATATATATTTTTAAATGTATTTTTTTTTTAAATTCATGTAGTATTAATCGAGGCGAGGGTTTCCCCCTATCCCACGAATATTAGCTTTGGTTTTCAAAAGAAAAAAAAATATACCTACATTTAAAAAAAATTAAAACTACCCCCCTAACCTACCCACTAAACCTTCACCCTCCTCGCTCCCCTCCTCCCACCGCCCCCTTCCCCCTCCTCCTCGCACCCCTCCCTACCCCCTCCTCCCTCCTCACGCCCCCTACTCCCATCCTCCTCGTGCCACCTCCCTTTCCCCTCCTCCCTCCTCGCACCCCCGTCACCCCCTTCCCCCTCCTCCCTCCTCCCGCCACCACTTCCCCCGCCGCCCCCTTCCCCCTCCTCCACGGGGGGCGCGAGCGGGCGGCGTGATGCCCATAATTGCGCAGCCAGTGAGGGGCGGCCCTTTGGCACCCAAGCGAGCGAATCCGCTCACTTGGACGTCAAAGGGCCTGTTGAAATATTGTAACTTCGAAGAATATCTTTTGTATTTTATTATTGTAATTTATTCATAGATGTTTTATTCCTCCATCGGGATGTTATTATTGTATTTGGTCATCATAGAGTCATGAGGTAAAACCTCCTTTGTAAGTCGGGTTGATAGAACCCTCTAGAAAGTAATATTATATTGTTTTGAGTCTTCCTACGTAAGTCGTCCCAATTAAGTTTGTTGGGGCCGACCTAGTTAGTGAAAAAGTGAAGTGGAAGATAAAGTATAAATATGAGTGATGTGCTCCTCATTTGGACACACACACTCACTTGTGTAATTCGCATAGGAGAGAGAGAGAGAGAGAGAGATATCTGCAAGGAGAAGGAGCACTTGTTTGGGGTTTTGTCTTTGTACTTTTGATCATCTATATTGAGAAAGTTTTGTTGGGTTTTCTTCCCCTAGAGTGTTTCCTAGGATAAATCTGTGTCTATCTTGTGATTGTGTTTTTTTCAGTGATCCTGTATATGCTATTGTTGTGAAATTGAATTGAATATTGATGTTATTTATCTTAGCATATTGAATCTTAACATGGTATCAGAGCTAGCCTGAATAGGACAAATTTCACAAGGTGAAACTCTCTCTCTCTCTCTCTGGAAGTTAAAAATTAGGGCTTTTCATAGAAGTGGATTTTTGAGTGCTACTAGCATAGAAAGGTGCGCCTCTCCAAAAGCAAAATTTTGAGGCCTAGATCGAATTTTTTGAGTGGGTAGATATCTAGGAAAGTCAAAACCTAGTTTGAATTTGGACCAGAAAAAACTAGAAAACTGCAAATCAGAATTTCGTAAGTCAATTTTGAAGGGTGAAAATTTGGAATCTCCAGAAACCAAGTGTACCAGTCAATTCTCCTCAGTCAAGTGCATCTCCTGGTAAGGTCAGTTTTGCATTTTGAGAAATTTCATTTTTGGTGACCTCCTAGATAAGATGGCCCCAAGCACTAAGCTTGAGGATAAGCTAGAAGGCATAGAGAATTTCTGAGCATGGAAATATAGGATTGGCCTCATTCTTGAAGAGAATGATCTTGCCAAATACATCAAGGAAGAATTTGTAGAACCTTAAGAGGATGAAGCTAAGGAGAAGCACAAGAAGGACCTGATTAGGGAAAAGAGGATAATTGTTGATTCTATCAAAGACCACTTGATTCCTCAAGTGTCATCCAGAAGACTCCGAAGGAGATGTGTGATTCCCTAGCCAGAATGCATGAAGGAAGGCACATCAATAAGAAGATGAACTTGAGAAATCAATTGAAGAGTACCAAGATGTGCCAAGGAGAATCCATCCAAGACTACTTCACAAGGGTCTCCCAATTCAAGAAGCTACTAGAAGCCATTGGAGACTCCCTTGAGGAAGATGAGATAGTTATGACTACTCTCAATGGTCTCACTAGACCTTGGGATTCATTCATCCAGACTATGTGTGCCAGAAAGGAAAGCATGAAATTCGACATTGTATGGGAAGATTGCATCCAAGAAGAGGCTAGAGTAGCCAATAAAGAAGCTCTACTTAAAGAAGATGATCAAGCCCTAGCCACCCATACCAAGGGAGGAAGAAGTCAATATAACTTCAAGAAGGAAAGCCACAAGGAGTCTCAACCTCCCAAGAAGTTCCAAAGGACAAGAGGAAAAATTCCAAGAAGAAACTACTCCAACTTTCAATGTTTCAATTGTGACAAGCTAGGACACATTGCCAGAAATTGTCCATTGAAGAAAGAAGAATACAAGAAGTTGAACAACAACAAAAGACATCATGCACCTAGTTGAAGATTAAGATGAAGAAGAAGAGGAAGAATGACCTCGAAGAAAACAAGCAAAGGAAGAAGTCAAAGAATATGTATTGTGATAGTGGTGCTTCAAAGCACATGATAGGTTAGAAGAAGACTCTCTCCAGTATAGAAGAAAAGGAATCCCCTCAGAATGGATCACTAGGATAATAGGAGAAGAAAAATACAAGCTTGATGATGGAGTAGAGTTCACAATTAGACATTCCAGTAATACTTGCAAGGAGACTAGGATCAAAAGAGATCCTACCAAGCAAATAGAGATAAGTATTTGAATTGTCATTTCTATCACAATTGTTTAAACGATAGTATCCAGTTGTATACACATTTATTTAGGATGTGTGTTAGGATGTTTGTAGTATTAAGCATGTGATGGGTAAGTAGCCTATGGTGCTATACAACATTCCATTGCTACTTTTCTAGAGTGAAACCTCTTTGCTGACATATTGGGAGTAGTGCACGCTCTTAATAATGTCATGGTAGAGATGGAAGGCATATATAAAGTTACCATATGAATATGGGATATGGATGAATGTTGTAGCATTAGCTAAGATAGTGTGACTTATGTTTTTATGCATATATTTGGAAACTATGAAGTGTTTCTAACCATGATATTGAATTTGATTTGTAGGAAGTGTCGTACACGATCACCTACAAATGAAGAATGATGAGACTTGTTCCATAGAACATACAATGGTGGAGAATATACTTCAAAATATTTTGAAGCCTTTTGTAAAGAAGCTGGAATCAAGAGGGAACTAACTACTCCCTGCAATCCTCAACAGAATGGTGTTGCAGAAAGAAAGAATAGGACCATTATGGAAGTAGTGAAGACAATGATACATGATCAAGATCTTCCAATGCATATATTGGATGAAGCAGCAAGGACGACAATTTATGTACAAAATAGATTATCCCATAGTGCCCTTGGATTCAAGACTCCAGAAGAAATGTTCACAGGAAAGAAGCCTGAAGTGAGCCACATCAAGATATTTGGTTTCCCAATATATGTTCACATACCAAAAGAAAAGAGAACCAAGTTGGACCCTTCCAGAAAGAAGGGAATATTTGGTTGATACTGTGAAGTTTCCAAAGCTTTCATAATATACATTCCAGGATTCCATCACATGGAGATTAGTAGAGATGTAACATTTGACGAAGAAGCAACTCTCAAGAAATCCAAAAAGTGCCAGCATGAAGAAGTATATGAAGAAGATGTACCTCCCAGAAATGTAGAAGCTGCACCCTCCCCCAAAGATGAAACACTAGAAGACCATGATATGCTAGAACCTCAAGAAACTCCCACTATGAATATGTCACGAAAGAGAAAGCCTGCTTGGGCAAGAGAAATTATACAAAAAGCAGAGAAGTATGGAGCTCCAGAAGGCTCCACAAGAGTAAGCAAGAATCCAAAGCCATTTTCCAGTTATGTGGCCTTGATGTGTGATCTTGTAGATCAAGAACCTACTAGTTATGAAGAAGCTATACAGAAGAAAGAATGGGTGGTAGCAATGATGGAAGAATACCAATCAATAATGAAGAATGATGTTTGGGATATAATTCTCAAACCAGAAGGCAAAAGTGTGGTATCTTCCAAGTGGATCTACAAGTTAAAGCATGCAGCTGATGGAAGTATTAAGAAATTCAAGGCAAGGTTTGTGGGTAGAGGATTCTCTCAAAAAGAGAGAATTGATTATGAAGAGACATTTGCGCCAGTAGCAAGGTAGACTTCCATTAGAACCATCATGGCACTTGAATCCATTATGAAGTGGATTTTACACCAGATGGATGTGAAGATAGATTTCCTGAATGGTGTGATTGAGGAAGAAGTGTACATAGAACAACTACGGGGATTTGAAGTTGAAGACAGACGAACTCACGTATGCAAGTTGAAGAAGGATCTGTATGGATTGAAGCAAGCTCCTAGAGCTTGGTACGGAAGGATAGATAGCTTTTTGACGAGCTTGGGATTTACTAAAAGTAAAGCTAACCCTAACCTTTACTCTAAGGTTATGGATGATGAAACTGTCATACTATTGTTGTATCTGGATGATTTATTTCTGACAGGAAATGAGAAACATATTGTAGAGTGCAAGAAGAAGCTCGCTGAAGAATTTGAGATGAAAGAGCTTGGATTGATGCACTATTTTCTAGGTCTGGAAGTATGGCAGAGCTCAGAAGGAATCTTTCTCAACCAGGGAAAGTATACTGTGGAAATCCTAAAAAGATTTGATATGTTGGAATGTAAAGCCATGGCCACACCCATGGATACCAACCTGAAGTTGTTAGTTGATGAATTGTCAGAGTTAGTGGATGTGACTCAGTACAAACGGATTATTGGATCGTTGATGTATCTGACGAATATCATGCCAGATATATGCTTTGTTGTGAGCACCCTGAGTCAGTATCTAGTTGAGCCTAGATGTGTTCACCTGGTAGCTACAAAGCATGTGATGAGGTACCTGAAAGGTACGATAGACTTTGGTCTATACTATGTTGGAGATCATGAATACATATTGTATGTTTATACAGATGCAGATTGGATTGGAAGTGTCTCAGATAGGAAGAGCACCTCAAGTGGATGTTATTGTCTGGGATCCGCCATGATCTCATGGTTTAGCAGGAAGCAGTCCAGTGTCGCTCTCAGCACAACTGAAGCAGAGATTATAGCATAGTATATAGCAGCTTGTTCTGCTAGTTGTGAAGCCATATGGCTTCGAAAATTGATGTCAGGTCTATTTGATATGGAGTTGGATACCACGGTGCGTCTATGTGACAACTTGAGTTGTATAAAGATAACGGAGAACCCAGTGTTTCATGACAAATCAAAGCACATAGAAATCCAGTATTTTTACATACGGGATATGGTAAAGAAGGGAGATATAAAGCTCCAGTATGTGAGCACTAATGAGCAAGTTGCTGATGTGTTGACTAAGCCTCTGTCTCGAGTGAAGTTTGAGTACTTCTGTGACGAGCTTGGTGTGGTTTGAAAGGACCTTCCTCGAAAGGGGGAGCATTGATGATGATGTTGCAGTGGGATTGTATCATCCCTGGACATTAGTCGTAAAGTGATCCACAGACTTTTGTCTCTGTGATGTGGTTGGGATTGTATCATCCCTGGACATTAGTCCTAAAGTGATCCGCAGAATTTTGTCTCCGTGATGTGGTTGGGATTGTATCAGCCCTGGACATTAGTCCTAAAGTGATCGTCAGAATTTTGTCTTAGTGATGTGGTTAGGATTGCATCATCCTTGGACTTATGTCCTAAAGTGAGAGGGATTGATCATCCCGTAATTGGATCATGTGTGTTGCAGGTTATGTTGCTGCAGATGATGTTTTTGTTAATTGAAAGATCAAGAGTTGTTGTTGATTGAAAGATCAAGAGTTGTTGTAGATGATCGAGAGATCAAGTGTTGCTGTAAACGAACAAGTGATCGAGTGCTGCAGAAGATAAAGATCAAAGATGAAGAATCAGTGTTGTAGAAGATGATGCTCCAGTACTGAAGATGTTGAATATGTTCCAGTTGCTGATGTTGTTGAAGAAAACTTCTGATGATTTATAAATGTATCAACTTGATGTTGTTGATGATGCTCTCTCTCCTTGCTCCTACAGTTGATGTTGTTGTTGTCAGTAGAATACCCTTCTCGTTAAGTGGTAGTGTTGAAATATTGTAACTTCGAAGAATATTCTATTGTATTTTATTATTGTAATTTATTTAGAGATGTTTTATTCCTTCGTTGGGATGTTATTATTGTATTTGGTCATCATAGAGTCATGAGGTAAAACCTCCTTTGTAAGTCGGGTTGACAGAACCCTCCAGAAAGTAATGTTATATTGTTTTGGGTCTTCCTAGGTAAGTCGTCCCAGTTAAGTTTGTTGGGGCCGACCTAGTTAGTGAAAAAGTCAAGTGGAAGATAAAGTATAAATAGGAATGATGTGATCCTCATTTGGACACACACACTCACTTGTGTAATTCACATAGGAGAGAGAGAGAGAGAAAGAGAGAGAGAGAGAGAGAGAGAGAGATCTACAAGGAGAAGGAGCACTTATTTAGGGTTTTGTCTTTGTACTTTGATCATATATATTGAGGAAGTTTTGCTGGGTTTTCTTCCCCTAGAGGGTTTCCCAGGATAAATCTGTGTCTATCTTGTGATTTTGTTTCTTTCAATGATCCTATATACTCTATTGTTTTGAAATTGAATTGAATACTGATGTTATCTATATTAGCATATTGAATCTTAACAGAGCCGCCCATGAGGGGCGGGCCTTTGGTGCCCAAGCAGGCGACCCGATCGTGCCCCCTCCCTTCCCCCTCATCCCTCCTCGTGCCCCCTTCCCCCTCCTCTCGCCACCCCCCTTCCCCCTCCTCCCAGCACCCCTCATCCCCCCACCCTCTTCCCCCTCCTCACTCCTCCCCGCGCCCCCACCCTTCCCCCTCCTCCCCGCACCCTCCCTTCCTCCTCCTCCCGTCGCCCCCTTCCCCCTCCGCCCCCCCTCCTCCTCCTCCCGTCGCCCCCTTCCCCCTCCGCCCCCCCCTCCTCCTCCCTTCTCCCTTTGCATCCCTTTGGCGCCCAAGCGAGCGACCAAAGGGCCACAGAGGGAGAAGGGAGGAGGAGGAGGGGGAGGAGGGAGAAGTGGGTGGCGGGAGGAGGTCGAAGGGAGGGCGCGGGGAGGAGGGGAAAGGGTGGGGGCCCAGGGAGGAGGGAGTGGCGGGAGGAGGGGCGCGGGGCGACGATGGAAGGGGGCACTAGGAGGGAGGAGGAGGAAGGGAGGGGGAGCGAGGAGGAGGGGGGAGGGGGCGGTGGGAGGAGGGGCACGAGCAGGTGGGGGAAGGGGGCATAGGGGGGGGGGGGCGCGAGGAGGGGGGGTTAGTTTTAGTTTAATTTTTTTTTTAATTTTTTATTATATTGTTAGGGGGGGTTAGGAGGGGGTAGGTTTATTTAAAAAAAATAATAATTATTATATATTTTAGGGGGATTAGGGGGCAGGTTTACATTTTTTTCTATTTAGTTTTTATCTATGACGGAAGGGGAGGAGGGATAAGATAGGGTAAGGGTAAAAATATTTTTTTATTTTTTAAAACGTTTTTCAAATACAGTTTATAGTGAATATTGATGTTGATTTTGTTTAGATTATGAATGTTTGTTGATTGTATTTTAAAAATCTACCTTTTGGATATAGGGACAATGGCATCAAGAAAGATATCTATAAACGTTTCTGGATCAAGAGCGGCGATGATTGCCTCGAAAAAAACAATTGAGGCATCTAAGAATGTTGAGCCTCAAGACGAAGTTTTTAACTTTGAAGATTTAAAAATGAAGAATGATAGAGAATGGAAATATACAGCAGAAGAAGACAAAACAGAGTATCATTGGCATCTGAAGGAAAAATATTAAGGAAAACCATAAAGTATTCACTTATATTCTTCTACATTTCCATATATTCAATCAGATTACCATCCATTGGGATTGTTGAGAGATATATGTGTGATGCCGAGTACATATATTGTTTATGCACAAGTGAAACAAGCTAGGACCTTTTCCAAAATCCAATATTCTTTGAAGATTTCAAAATATAATGTTCAATAAAATTTCACAGATTTTTGTCAAGGGGTCGTGGTCAGTTGGAGAGTAAGTTTGAATATTGATTTTATTCTTAAATTGGTTTTGTAAACACCAAACCATTATAGCAATAACCACTATCCCTCATAACCCTTTATGGAACCATTAAAACCTAATCCATATAACCCTTATCCCTTATAGGCCCTTACCACTTATCCAAATTAACCCCTAATGTAACCTGAAATATATATAAGCTCTAACCCTTATGAGCATTAAACCATAACCCCTAACACATATATCTTTTAACTTTAATCCTTAATAACTAACACTTATAACCCCTAACACCTAATACACATGTCCCCTTCACCCATTTAACAAATGAACCTAACCTCTATAATCCCTTATCTGAGAAGGTTATAACCCATAACCACTATAATGCCTCACACCTAACCTCTAATCTTTAATCCATTTAACTTTTATCACCTGCAACCACTATGACCCCTAATATAAGCAATGAACCTTATAACCCCTAGTATGCCTATAATACATAACCCTTATATCCATTAAATCATATGCCCCCTATAATCCCTAAGGCTCATAACTCTTGACGCTTATAAACTCCAATCTATACATGACATACGTGTTAAATATACAACATCATGATACATTCTCCAAACCAATTTGTGTAGCCAAAATTGATCCTCCCATATAGAGGTGAGCACTTTGATTTCCTTCTGTGTAAAGGTTATTCCTCCCTTATAGAGGTACTTTATCAAATTAATGACGTTGTAAAGTCTTGTTGGACAAGACTTCGGACTTGTGTGTTGTTGGGCCCTGGAAATGTCCCTTTAACCATACATATTTCATCATTTTGCCAAATTTTACTTTACTTTCGTAAACCATATACATGCCTTTTCCAAATCAATTAGCAATCTTTACAAGGTATAAGCCATTATTGTTTCATTTAATTATGCCTAAGATTGTTATGGTTACGGATCCTGACCCTTGGTTTATGCTAACATTTGTGAGTTCATTTAGTCAAAATCTAAAGCGCAGGTGTACTAGCCAAGCGGCGCCAACTTCTACTCTTCAAAGCACCAGCTACTCATACTCCAAGGGACAACGCATCCTTCATGCAAACTGTAACAGATCCTTACTGTAACAGATTCCACTGAAACAGAGCCTAGCTGCGATAGACAGGTTGCATTCCAATTGCTGAGTCAGTTGATCCATTAATTATCAGAGCAACAACATCCTTCATAATTAACAGTCTTGTTTAATACGACTGTATCAGTTAGTTGTAACTCCGCAGCATGAAGATCATAGATCTTCATTGCTGCACGAATATAGTGGATCTGAAACTGTATTTTCCTGGTAGAAATTCCAGAAGGCTCTCGTAGACTGGGGTTGGACAATTACCACTTTGTGTAAGCTGTAACAGAGCACTGAGATTCACGATCTTCCATCATTAATATGAGAGCAGAGTTCTTCATTTATGTGTCTTAATTTGTTGTGACTCTCAGCGTCTCTGTTGGAAGGCCAGGGCTCGCTTTCTCACAGAGATAGCTGGTTTAAGTAGGTAGATTAGTTTAGTTTTACTTCTGTTGTGTGGTGTGGAGTGATTGCAGATATTATTGGTAGCTGTAACAGAGATTAGCTTTCCTTTCTGGTAGTTTATAATTGCATCTTGAATAGCTGTAATAGAATGGTGTGACAGTTGACTGTGTAGGATAATTTATTTAATTGCATGTGTGTTTTAATCAGCTGTGATAGCCAAGCTCAATTCCAATTATCTTTTAGTTGTTTATGCTTTCTAGGATTTCCAGTAATTATCAGTTAGAGTTCAAGCTTGTGTTTTGATTATGGTTGCTGTTGTATCTTCAATTGCATTCATAGATTAGACAGATAATGGTAGAGTTACAGTAGCCACTGGATATATCATTTTGGTAAAGATTGAATGTTGTAGTTTGATAATTATAGGATTTAACTTCTTGCAAAAGTAATCTAGTTCCATTTCATTATTAGATCATTAACTTGCTGGGTTGATTTCTGTAGGAAATTTGTTTCACTTTGGATTCTTAGATGTATGAATTAGATTAGTTTTCTTCATGGAATGAGTTGGATGAGCAGATAGGTAGGATTATCATTTCCATTCATTTAATCAACTGCTTGATCTGTTTATGCATAGATTGTGCTTATTGCCTTTGAAATAAAAGACCTCCTTTGGTTTGACAATTTATATTGACCATCCCGTGTGTTAACTTTAATTAATTGACATATAGGTGACCAACATGTGTCAAGTCATGATTATCATGTGAACATTCCATATAAAGGTATCCATGAGATGGACCTCTCGTATAGAGGTGGACCTTCTGTATAAAGGTCATGCTTTACTTGTTAAAATCATTTAATGTTGCGTGATGTATTATTAACCATGATCACCAGATTTCTAAGTCTCCTTTAGAGATTGATCACCTCTAAAGTGAATTATTTTAGCATATGATCATTTGGTCCAGAATAATATAATATGATCACAACATCCGATAATTCTTCTTAGTATAATGTAATGTGATGGATAATTAAAGTTCACACATATTGACCATGTAGTAAAAGATAAAGAAATAAAAGATAAATCATAGAGATAAAGATAATTCGAAATTGCCCATGCAAACACTTCAACTAATTAAAGAGAACTTGAATTGATAAAGCTTCAGTTAAGTATCAATGCTTTAGTTAAAGCATCAATTAAAGATATGCCTCAGTTAAATAAAGAACTCACAGTGGTCACTTCAAGTAAATCAATTAGCATGATTTCAGTTAACTAAGTGTTAAATAAGAAGGACTAGTTAACTAAAGTGTTTTCACTTTAGTTAAACTAAAAGACAACACTTCAGTTAAAAAGAGTTAACTAAGTGACAACAAAGAAGATCTAGTTAACTAAGTGTTAGCATGATGACACTTATGTTAAACTAAAAGATGACACGTGAGTTGTGACACTTGCATGTCGACACTTAAGTTATCCACCTAACTAAGTGGGAAAGCTTTCAGTTAAGAGGCGAGTTCATCCTAAGTGACAACTCAGTGAGATAAAGCACTGCATGAGAAGTGGGGTGCACCTCTACATGCAAGATTAATACATCCAGTTTGAGGGAGAGTTCATCATGAATTTGGAAGTTAAAAATAGAAGAGAATAATGTATAAATATGTTATACGAGATTGATGAATCTAATGTGAAGTGAATTCTCTTCTCCATTGAAGGAAATGTGCTTCTCTTTGTGCAGGGTATTGTTCGTGCTTGTTGTTGTTGTGTTGGGCACACAACCAATTGATTTATCTTCTCTATTGCTTCCGTATCTTCATCAAGAGTGTTTGGTGATCTCTTATATTCCGAAAGCAATCTGATATGTTGTAAAATAAAGCATTCTCTGGTATCCATTATATTATACTGAGAAGAATTGCTGGGGTTTTTGTTCTCATACTTTTGAGTATTTTCCCCAGGGTACATCTTGTGTTATGGTTGTATGAATTTCATGGATTGAATTGTCTCATTGCTTCAAGTCTCTGCATCTAAAAAATTAAAGATCAAAGCTCGTCCAAATTTCAACAATAAGACATTTAATTATAACCCTTATATCTCTTAGTCCACATAATACCTATCTCCCTTAGTCCATTTAACACCTAACCTCTCTAACATCTAATACTTAACCTATAAATTATATAGCCATTAATCGTATCGATCAATCTATTTAATCATCCCAACATGTTGAACTGACAGTCCTTCTCCTGACATCTCGATCGAACTATTGAACCCTTGGCCCCACACCCTCTATAGGTGGGTCATCCAGTCAAGTATGTTCAATTGACATCTCAATCAAGGAGCTCGACTGAGTTCTAGAGATTGATCATGATTTAGAGCTCAATTGAGCATAATAGCTCGTTTGAGAACTCAAAATTTCTAGATTGAGCATGCGCAAAAAATTGCTCCCTCATCCCACCTTGCAAGGAATTGTTACCCATCTCCATGTATTCACCAATATATATATATAAACTTAAACTTTAAATCAATTTATTAACAAAAATCTATGGGGAATGGAAGAAGAACAAGTTGAAATTTTAAATGTTGGGGATCTAAGAGTTGAGTAGTAGGCGTGTAAAGGAGCAAAGTGTGCCTAAGCCTAAAAGATTTAACACTGCAAAGTTTAAATAGGAAAAAACAATTTCCATGTAATTTTATATGAATTTTTCTTTTATGAATGATTTGTTTGAATTTTATAATTAATTAAAAATTTCTATTTTCAATTTTAATGCATTTAAGAAACATAAAAACAATTCATATGATCCAAATTGAAATAACTTTCAGTAATTTAGGTACTCCAATTTCTCATAAAATGTGGAATAAAGTAGATTAGTCAAGAATTGTAATTGTAAGTACATTCGACCATTCATGAGTTTAGCTATTGTTGATTGGGATTAAATTGAGCATTACAACATTAACAAGTATTTATTAGATTCATTTTTTTAAGCTAGGCTTGAAGCCATTACATCTACTCACTATGAACTCAACATGTCACTTATGGGAACAACACCTATGTGGGGAGGAGAACACTCCATCCCACAACCACTCGAACTAAACCTAATTGACACTGCACAATTTATATTTTTAATTTTGATTTCAATTATTTTAAAAATATTTCATTTAATAATTTTATATTAAATATATAATTAATATATAATATATAAATATAATAAATGGATATATTAAGACTTTTGAAAATATATATTGCATGAAAACGCCTCACTTGATGTCCTCATCGGGTTAGCTCCATAATCAGAGTGAACAAGTTGTGGCCCCTTCGAATGGGCCCATGTGATTTCTTACCATGGATGTAGCAGCCCCGCTGGGTAGTTTGTGAACCACATGTGAAAAATATATTGCATGAAAATATAAAATACATATATTAAAACTTCCATTTATGTCAAATATTTCACTTTGAATGAAATTAATTTTGTACCAAATCCTATATTGAGATGCTACTTCAATATAGAAAATGATTTTATACCAAATGTCAAACACATGTAATTGTATACATGAATAATATATTGATACTTTCATTTATTAAAGATGTTTCATTTGGCATTGGATTAATTTTCTTGTTATGTTTCAAACACATATGCAATTGGATATATCTACTTTAGAAGCCTTGGCCCTAAACCATATGGATAGAATAGCATTTAAGAGTGTGACATCCTCTTAATATACTGGCATGCCACACCACTTACAATTTGGATTTAGTTCTTTATAGGATCGATCTGCAACATCTTCAATATATGAATGCACATGAACATGCAAAAGTGGGCCTTAGTCACTCTCATGGTCCTCCTTCAAATTCGAAGACATATTGAAGAATGAGGATGATGAGACTTGAGGTGGTCCATTTGCGTTATAATAGGTCAACGATCCTTTGCTATACTCATCTGTATATATCACCATAATCCTTTGTTATACTCATTTCTATATATCACTAGAGTCAAAATAATTGGAGAACTAGGTGATAACGTGTTTGTCAGGGCCAAGTGAAATGTTGATGTGTCATGTATTTAGTCACTTCTTCATTGTTCACGACTCACTAGTACAATTCATCTAAACTTGCCAATTATTGGACATGATGCCAACTAATACTCTTGTAACTCATGGCTATGTTCTTGAGCCATTATTTGATGGAGTAAGGTGTGGAGGTCCAATTTGGTGATAATAAGGAAGATAGCTTTGGCAGACTAGTCTCTCCAAGAGAGAAGGTGGTTTTTGGTGGCTAAACAAAAATGAAATCTACTAAGGTTAAACTTGAGAAAGTGAGGACGGTTGTCGGTCAGGATATGAGGATGGAAAAGGTGGAAGGATTAATGAAGAGGGCACTCATTAGTCATTTTATGGGTAAAATAATCAAAGGAAAAGCCCTAAATCAACTGATGCATATGTTTGTAGGTTTGTCCTTAGTTACATGCCTATCTTTCATCTCTTGTTCCATGGTTTGATTTGATTTTTGGTGAAGAATGCTAGTGATGTAAAGATTCTTCTTAGGTAAGACTAGCTACATGGACCATCTAATTAATTTCTAAAGAAGTGTAACTTGGGTTTGACCCATAAAAAGGAACCCACCTTTCTATAACATATTTGGGTATTAATGTTGGGTCTCCCAAGGGAAATATAGCAAAAGAGGATTTTGGAAATTATTGGGAGTACAATAGGTCATTTTATTTCTTTGGAGGATAAGTGATGAGAAAAAAAGATATGCGAGTGGTGAGAGTCTTGGTGGAGATAGACTTAAGAGAGACACTACCAAAAAAATGGAAATTGTTTTGGGGTATTGGCCTTTTGTCCAAAAACTAGACCTCTAGAAATTTATTTTCAGGTGTGGTGCTTGTCAAGAAATTGGGCATCTTGTGGGATGGTTATAGAAGTCCTAAGAGGGATTTTGTGGGAAATGAACATATGGATCCTTGGTCTTTGGATTATTTGTTGTATCCTACAAAAGGGAAGGCTTGGAATCCCCCTATGCAATTGGAGAATCCTCAAAGAAGCATTGCAAATCCCTACCAACAATGGCACTATTTGGTCTATTAAAGTATCCCTATTTTAGTTTCTTCGTCGTGATTTCAAGGAATAAATTTTGGTTTTCACACTCTTGTTGGGTGTATGGGTTCCATAAATATCAACAAGGAGGATTTAAGGGATGTGATCCTAGGGTTCAAGACTCCCCTTCTATGAATCCTGGGAATGATGTTGTATCCAAGTCTAAAGGCTCATCCAAGTAGAAGTATATGTTGAGTCTTCACCAAAGGAGCTAGTTTTGGGAGTTGGGGATTTGTCACATAGGGTTGAAGCTAGGTTCTCTACCTTTCTCAAGATGCCTGGCGTCATGTTGTCTCTTGAGGGTCAACTTTTTTTAAGCTAAAATATGGCTAAAGGCTTCTTTCAAGAAAGATTACAAAATAATCCAAAAGCCTATTCTCGAACCCTTGTACCAATTAGGGTTGAAAATATATCTATAGAGGGATCAAGGGCTTGGAAGGGAGTTTGGAATTAGAGCAAGGTCATCTGAATTTAATTGGGAGAAAATATCATATATCCAAGGGAATGCTCCAAGAAAAAAATCGGTCAGAGAGGGGAAACAACATACTATTTGTGGGGTCCTTAAAGCAGAAAATACCTAGAAATTGGTGTCCTAATGATTATCCTATCTCTAAGTATCAGAGGGTTTGTGAATGCCCTTAAACAACAATCTGTAAATTTTTTTTTGAAGTTTACAAGGAAAATTTCATTCTACTTCAAGAAACTATGTTTGTTGGGTAAAAAACAGTGGAGTTTTTGTCTTTCTTTTTGAAAAATTGGAATTTTTGCTTAGTGGATGTTGGGGATCTATCTAGAGGATTGGTTACCGAGTAGAATTCCAGTTTTGACCTTATATATGCTAATGCCTTTCATGCAAGTATTGTGGTAGAATTTATATATAAGGATCTAGGAAAAGTGTTTAGAATAATAAACTTGTATGAACCCTTTAAGGACATAAATCCCTTTTGGGATGGGCTAGGAGATTTTGGTATTCTAAAATCTTATAAAGTTATTATTGCAGGGTATCTAAAAATTAACACTTAATCAAAGGGATATTTGGGTACAATCTAAAAATTAACACTTAATCAAAGGGATATTTGGGTAGAAGTGGCAAGGATTGACCCTCTTATAGACTTCTTCTCACATTTTTTTAAGACCAAAACCTTATTGACGTGGAAGCTGTAAAAATTAGATGAACTTAAAGAAGTTATAGAAGAGGTAAGGTAATTCCTTTCATGCAAGTATTGTGGTAGAATTTATATATAAGGATCTAGGAAAAGTGTTTAGAATAATAAATTTGTATGAACCCTTTAAGGACAGAAAGCCCTTTTGGGATGGGGTAGGATATTTTGGTATTCTAAAATCTTATAAAGTTATTATGGGAGGGTATCTAAAAATTAACACTTAATCAAAGGGATATTTGGGTAGAAGTGGCGAGAATTGACCCTCTTATAGACTTCTTCTCACATTTTTTTAAGACCAAGAACTTATTGATGTGGAAGCTGTAAAAATTGGATGAACTTAAAGAAGTTATAGAAGAGGTAAGGAGGGTATATCCAAGAGACTGGATATGTTTCTTGTGGAAGAAAAAATAAATTAAGATATTTCTAGGATGAAGTTGTAGGTTGGTTGCATAGGCTCTTTAGATAATCTATTTATTCTTTTTCAAAGTGAAAATAATAGATTAGAATTCCCCCTACACCATTTAAATATAACAACACCTAGTTGAATGGGGAGGAATTCAAACCTCTTTTAATAAGGACATGGAAGTTTTTTAATAGCAACTTTGATGATCTGCCATGAAGTAGTTCACTATAACTTAAAGAGGGTGAAAAAGGAAACAATCAACTGGGAAAGGAATCATGCTTTGTAAAATAGAAATATCTAAAGGAGGTGGAAGTAGTGTTCTGTAAGGAGGAATTCCATACTTTAAAAGAGATTGAAGGAAAAGCGAAGGCCCTACTATACAAGGAGGTGAAGTGGAGGGTTAAGAGTTTACCTATAAGGTTGGCTAAATGTGATAATAATACCAAGGTGATAAAATGTGACAATATGCAATTGACTTGTTTTCACATCTTTTTTTTCCCATCATTTGACTCTCGCAATTACACAGAAATTACCATCACCTTAATCGTTATCTATTAATAAGAATCAGAAGGTTTTGAAAATAACCAAGCCATTGTGGAATCCATTATATATATAGCTTGACTGGGCCTAATGGTTAAAAACATGTCTTTCCCGTTAGGAGGTCACATGTTCAAATCTAGGGGGGGATAGCGTATGTATACCTCTATAGACTTTAGCAATTAAATCACTGCGCAGAGAAAATCCCTCGTCTCACGAACAAGGGGGTCTCATACACTAAATGATGTCTCACTTGATGATGACCTTAAAAATAAATTTATATATAATTTTAATTTATTTTATTAAAACTTTGAATTTATTATAGTTTACTTTTAAATGATTAGATATTTTATAATTTAGAGAATTTTTTATTTCAATATATAATTTTATTTTAATATTTTTAATTTGTAAAGAACACATTTTTTTATTTTATTTTTAATTTGTAAAGAGCAAATAGTTATATAATTTATAAATTTATGTTTTCAAAATGAAATTTTATTTAATTCATTGAACACCTTTATCCAATGATACAATAAATTAATAATAATCTATGGATCAAATTCTGATTTTAATGATAATGCTTAACACTATCGATGCCCTACTTCGACCAATGCTAATTTTCTTCATGGAAACAACACACCATTTTTGCCAAAGAAAAAAAAATACAATGGATGACCACCACATGTGAATACTATTAAAAACCAACGACAATGTGGGGATACGTTGTTAAGGAATGCAAGGATGACCAAGAGAGACCTCACCTACTCTCATAGTCGTAGTTCTTCATCTTCAGACGAAAACCTGAAGAATGGGAACAATGAGATTCGTGGTGTTTGATTTGCATTAATCGTTTTGACATTATATTATAGAATAACATAGAATTAGGACATGCCATGGTTTTTAAGGCATTAAGTTGATATGATGATTATCACGGAAAATTTTAGGGGTGAAATTTAGCTTAGGAGTTATTTTCGATTTTTTTCCTAAAGAAAAATAATCAATTTTATTTTTTTCTAAATTAGTTTGCCAAAATTTCATGAGATAATTTTTTTTTATACTAAATATCGCAAAAATTGTCCAAAACTATATAAAATCCTTAGAAATTTTAATTATTTTTCAAAAATACCGCCAAACATTTTATGGTTGGAAATTAAAAAATCAATAGGATCACCAAAGTTTCTACACTTTAAAAAAAGTACGTGTCCTTAAAATTTTCCTTATATTGCATACAATAAATTGCTTGGCAAGTAAAAAATTACCAAAACATACCATATATTACCTTTCATGCAAGATATTACTTACAACTAAAAATACTATGTATAGAACATTTTGTTATTTATATGTGATAATTAGGTTAAAGGAAGCTAACCAATCATAGGTTAACTATTTTTTGACATTAAAATTGTAATAATGACTCCAAGAAGATGGATAAGGTATTTCCCTTGCGCTAGAACCAATGCCTAATGTACCCCCACAACCTTCTCATTTATTTTTATGGGACAATATATCTGAGAAACATTTATTGTACTTATCCTTACTCATGAGGTCCATTTGCAATGTCAATAATGTACCACCACAACCTTCTCATTTATTTTTATGGGATATAATCACATTACATTGAGAAACATTTATTATACTTATCCTTACTCATGAGGTCCATTTGCAATGTTGACATTTGTTGAGAAACATTTATTATACTTATCCTTACTCATGAGGTCCATTTGCAATGTTGACATTTGTCCCTACTCTTGGCCCAATGCAATGTATCATTTAACTCACAACTCTCCACCTTATAATAGCTCAATCCTCCCTTACACTATATATTTACAACCTTGAAAATATTTGCTCCTCAAACCACCAATCATCATGGATTGAACAACTAAAATAACATGTTTCTTCACCTATTAAGTATATAGATCCATAATTCTCTTTCATATTGTTTCAAGGTTGGTTTCTCGATTCATAAGATCTCTTTCTTAATGTTAATAATCCATATTACTCGATCTTTAACAAGTTCCGAAAAAAAACAAAGGGGTGTATCTCTAATCTACAATAATGTTAATGGTCCCCTTATCTAAGTTTGATCTTAGCTCCTATTGAATCACCTTCCATTGAGCATTACCTTTAAAAGGATATTGAGCATTACTTTCAAAAGGATTTTTTTTGCTTCTTTATGCTAGAAACAACTACACCTATAATTCCAAGGATTTGTTTTGCTTCTTTATGCTAGAAACAACTACACCTATAATTCCATGACCACTTTTTATTAGATTCACCTTATTTGGGAGGTCACCTTTGTCAGGGAGCTAGTTCCTTGATTCTCTAATAACTCCTTCTAACTATTAATTGTGATTTGTGATTGCAAAAAACAACCATTATTTAATAACAAGGTTTGAATATATACTTATTCATTATTTAATAACAAGGTTTGAATATATACTTATTTATAAGACACTTGATTTTAAAACAAGCTTGATACTAAGTGGCAAATAAATAATTAAATAGTCTTAGAATATCACAACAATATATACCAAACCCACACCCCACATTCCTATGGGAATCTCATGTACTCATTCACCATGCCTATTAAGACCTCTTTCTTTATAGTGAAGTTTCAACCAAACTAATTATAAATATTATGGTTCAAAAATTTGGATCTAGAATTTTAATGAGGTAGGTACTATAATCTATGTTATTCAATATAAGAGTGTATATATATAACTGATCAATAAAGTGTTCTGGATATTTTACTAGAACATTTCGTCACAATAAGTATTCTAATATTTTAAAATATCTTATTATAGAGCTTTTTTATTTTTATTTTTTATGTTAGATTGAAAATTTAATGTTACTCAATTAATGGTGAAATAAACTAAAATGAAATAAAATAAACAAAAAAATATTAAACCATCCACATAGTAAACACAAGATATACGCCAAGATAACCTAATATAAGTTAAAATTGGCTTGAAGATGAAGACTATGCTATGCTCTTTTTTTCTCAAGTATAAAATGAAAATGCAAAGAAAATGGCACATATCACTATGGAATTTCCACGGGATATGTGGCCAATATGTTTTCTATAAGATCTTCTACTTCCTCTATTCTTATTCAATATCCCACTCCTAGTTTTTTTCTCAACTATGAAATAATATACAATACAATAAGAATGCAATCCCCTTTTTTCCTAGCGGCCCAGTACTTAACATAAATTGATAGTCATTTAGGGTTAGGTATTTGTCATGCCTCAACCCATAATTAATGTTAGGGTTTTGGACCCTCTAAATGTTCTTAAAACTCCAAACATGACTAGATCCATGTGTGAACAATGGAAGCTAACATGGCATCCACATAGTATCGTGGTGATAAAAAGGATAATTACATGCAGGAGGCACAACATTTCCATACAAACTCTAATTGAGGTGATTTTTTCATCGTTGGAAAGGACTCAAAGTATAGAAATGCATCAAGATGCTATATCTAATATCATAAAATTGTGAACCCAAAAATGGTCATTTAAGTCCTCAAACTGGTCTAGAAGTTTCTTAACCCCAAATCACCAAATGGACCTATGCATAAAATGGGCCCTACAAGCCAAGGCCATCCATTTTCCCCTAAAAAGTACCAAAATAGATGAAAAATAATATAATGATACATTTCACATCAATGATATTCTTTGTGGTATTATACCTCTGTATATTTTCCATTTGTTAATGGTAAGTTCATCATAGTGTAGCTTGGTGGGTTAGCTCAAGTGGTTAAGTGTTGTGAATTGTAAGTCCCTGGACTAGATACCTCTATGAATATTGTGGGCCTCACTCAATGTCCCGATCAAGTTAGGTTGTCAGAACTACAACTGAATGATTTACATTAGGTATCATCCTCGAAATGAGGGGAAGTGCTTGGAGGGTTTCCCGTGATGTGCAATTTGTCGAAAAACCTCAGCATATTATCACATGGGGAAAATAGATGATGGAAGGAAGAATACCTCTAACTTTTTCAAGAGTAGGAGGAAATCTCATTTTCTTCCAACAAACAACAAGGATCCCAAAGAATTGTTGTTGATGAATAAATTCTTGAACATAATGAAGGAAATCTAGGAATGATACATGATATTAGTACAAAGGAATTCATAGACCACAATAAGAAGGAGATCCCTAAAGAAGTAAATATATTGTTGGAAGAGTACAACCATATAGAACACATAAATTTTCTAAAAATATTACCACAAAAATAAAGGATGATACAAAATATTGACTTAATTCTAGGTAGGACATTTTTGAATTAAGAAACAATGAAAGGTGCATAATTGAACACACAAGTTGGAGAGTTATTAAATAAGGAGAGTGTAATTTAATGTGTAGTTTTAGAATTGATCATGCCAATGGAGCATGGAAAATGGAGAATGTGTATAAATTGTAAGGAGGCTCGATTGTTCCCTTAGTCATATTACCTAACTACCTAGGTACTAGAGAGTAATATTTCTGAGTGATATGCCCGGTGCCACTATAACAACAAGACAACTGATCATATTATCTAAAGCTAGTTTTAGGTCACCCATGGGACTTTTGATATACTCGAGGGTACATGGAATGAAATTTGGCATATAGGTGTTTTATAATGTGGTACTACTCAATAGGTATTGGCATGCATTACAAGGGTGTCCAATTGGGTGAAACTTCTTGTATTTCCTATGTGTAGTCTTCCCTGATCGTAGATTTACTTGTCGAACGAAATATCACTATGTTATTTATAGACATTGGAACACATATCTATCCTTATAAAAATTTAAAATTTTGGCTGGGGAAAGTGCTCTAATAACAAATGTTATGCATATTAACAAAGAAAAAGAAATTTAGAGAAGAAATAACATAATAAAGAAAGATTTAAGAATGAAAAGGATAGAATTACCATAGCAATAGACAATTGTAAATATCACAATAGAAATATTACCTTTATTGATGAAAACAATGTTCACTCGCATGAGGGGGCAACCTTCAATTGAGCAAAGCTCCAATTACAATATAATTCATAATACCTCTTATTACATTACTTCTCCTTTATATAGTTTCTGGTGAAGAAACTTTCTAGTAGGAGGAACCTTCTAGTAAGCCTTCTTAGTGAAGGAACTTTCTAGTAGTGGAACTTTCTAGTAAGTCTTCTTACAAATATTTTTGTCACACTATATCAACTTCATGGGCCTTATTTAATATAGATGACCTCAATACATATAAACATATCTATCCATTTAAGGGGGTTAGGGTAGGATCCTTGATTTGGAGATTGTCTTGTTGGTTGGCGTTTCTCCTGGTGTGTCCTTGAAATTCCAACTTTTATGAATATAAAACTTCTACCTATAGGATCCTAATATGTATTTGATGAAATTCCATAGGTTTGAACAAATTCCAAAGTGTGAAGATAAATTTATGGTAGCTTTCTCACAACTTGTTGTTTTGGGCCCTTTTAGGAGAGCAAATTTGTACAAAATTCCATGTGTCCAATTTTTCAGATATGGTTCTAAAATTTTTACTTGAAACATCAAGGTTCATCATATTTTTTATACAACTAGTGGCACTCAATTTGGAGTTCCATATATTAATATACGACCATTTTACCTAGAACACTTGTTTTATACTAGTTTTTGGAATAGTAAAAAACCCTAACTTCCAAAGACTGTAACTCCAAAATTATAGCAAAATGGAAAGAAAAAAATTCCCATGGTCATTTTGCTGTGTCTCCTCAATGCCGTACAAATTTTTCTTCTTAATTTTTTTTTAACAAGAGCAGGTAATTGTATTTATAAAGGTTGAAAAATTCAGCAACAAAATTTACAAAAAAAGCTGCAGCGCAACGGTCCCAAATCAAGCTTCAAAAATATTCTAAAAGAGTCAAAGGTGTTGTACATATTATTCTTTAGAGCCAATGATATATCCATATAACTACATTATATGCTACTATAGACATTGATAAAATGGACGAGCATAAGCAAACAAAAACTAAACATAAACTAATAGTCTATCTGGAATTATGATCACCATGGATGACCTGTACTACAACATTGTCTGCATAATTTTCTTCTAATATTTCAACATCTTGCTCCTTCGACCTTAAACTCGAGATGTCCACCGTAGAGTGAGAAGGATGACGAACATAACCCTCCGACACCTTGTTTCCAATATAGTTTGTAGTGCGAGAGCGTTTATCCATAAGAAGTTCTATGTGATGCACCAGAGTCACCTTCATGGTAGAAATGTCATCAGAGTTGACAGAGATATTACCCTCAACATCTTCAAGAAGGATGTCAAAATTGGTGAAAATTTGGTGAGAGTTTATGCACGGCTTGAACAAAATCATCAAGTATGTTATCTATGCCAAGAATTTGAGCCATGATTTGACAAACTGCATCCATGAGAGTTCATGCGACTCAATTGAGTATGAATATCCCTAAAATTGTTCCTAAGGACTCTGATTTCCTCGAATATCTCTTCAAACCTTGCCTCCAATTCATCGATGGATTTCATCCTCAGAAATTGTAAATGGAATGAGGACCTCCTATCCCAAAATTGCTAGGGAAAAGACAGAGAGGGTGTTAAACTAGTTTGAAAGGCTTCCTCCTATGAAAATATCTCACACCTAGACTTCAAAACAATCCAGACCTAGTCCCCTTGGGCATAGGGGAAAGATGCATCAAAGCCATAAAACCACAAAATCTAAAACCATCACCTGCGCACTCGACATACCAAAATTCTAGTGTCCAACAATGTTGCAAATGCGAATGAGAATTACATAAATGAGAGAGTTCATAACCCAAAGATATGACAGAGGTATGACACCCATAAGCCTATTCACATGTCATTCCATCAAGTTGGAAAGTACGTTCGACAAACGACGCAGGCGAGCAGTTAAGGAGTCATAACTGCTCCTTAATGGAGATCATATAACACTAAAAGAGGTTCCCATTCCAATGTGACTCCACATTAAGGGGCTCAAGATGAGGTAAAGACTTGGATATCCAAAAAGAATCAAGTGACCATTAACATAAATATCTCCTTGGGGTAGTTGAGACGCATTATTTGTGTGCAAGTTTGAGACGATGTTATTATGACGCCACACATGAAAGAGTTGAGTACTGATGAATTGATCAAGGAGGGTATTGATGCAAAGCTTCAATTTCCCTACAATATTATCTTATATCTCTTGTCGATGTATGGACTAATATATGATTAAAAGAGAGTTACCGATGACAACAAGTGATTGAATGCTCAAGGAAGAGGCAATTTTAAGGTCTTGATACAAAGCGTATCACTCAACTTGATTGTTAGTGGTTGTTCCTAGACCCCATTCAAAAGTTACTATTGAGGTTCCTACAGAATCCCATAGAATCCCCCTGCACCTTCTGCCCCAAAATTTTCTTCTTAAACTTACCAAAAATAAGAAATTATAGAAAAAATAGTAAGGTGACGTGTTTTGATGGATCCACTTAAGGACCATAACTTCTAACAACAAATGTAATGTACCAAATACTTGAGATAAAAGGTTATACCAAATTACACACAATGTAAAATAGATATCAAGATGGAGAAAAAACAAATGTAGATAAGAGATATGAGTTGCATAGTTTAAAGAATGATGGAACCTCCTCTAAATACCCCGATACATTCAATATATTCAAATCACATGTTCCTCTCAATAATGATTGCATAACCTTTATGTATGCATATTCATTCATTGCACACATGGGACCTTCATCAAGTCGACCACTTTTACATATACATTTAATCCCATATATTCCCCCTTGGGGTTATATCATGTATACATTTAGTAGATTAATATTTTCTTGTTGCTTAGCATTTTTAGTTATTTTCTTTATTCTTGTTTTTTACAATAGATTGATTATATGTTTTCCTTCAATCTTAAATTATTTTTGCTCTCTAAATTTCTTTATATCACATATTATCTTGTTCATGTCTTGATTTATATTTGTTTCCTTAGATGGCATCCTCTTTGTGCATATTTTATTTTTTGACAATGCTTTGTTTTGATCACATGTTGATTGTTAATATGATGCAACTTGATGGTGGAATTATCATTAGAGGAATTTTGAGGTCTAAAATTGACCTCTTAAGGAAAATAATAAAATAATAGTTAAAATAATAAGATAAGAGTTATACAAATTTTAAGGAAAGGAAAAAAAAACAATTTTGGCTATTGTATTTTGAACTTATATCCTTGTAGGTACACTCAAAAATTGAGTGTGGGCACTCGTTGGATAAAGAATTGAATTCCGCATCCAATGAGTACCTAATTGACATATGTTTTGGTAGGAAAAAACTTGAAATACATACAAAAATGTATTTTCTTTAATGAATTACGTTTTTTTAATTTATTTCATTTTTTTTCCTACTGCAGGTATGTAAAAAGTATGTTGAGTGAGTACTCATTATAACTGGAATTTAAATTTGCATCCAAAGAGTGTTCACACTTGAAATTTGAGTAAACCTACAAGTAGATAAGTTGATTTTAAAAAAAATGGTTTTTCCCCTTTCCCTCAAAAACTATTTACCCTTATGGTTGAAATCATCATCTTGAATCCTATTGGTTCTTATAAAGTTGATTTTGATTGTACATTTTTTGTTTGTTTTGAGGACCTTTTTTACCTCAAAATTCCAATAATATTTAGTATCTAATTCACATCAAATCACATCTATCCATTTCATGTCCCATGGTTATCTTGGAGCTTGTATTTTTCCACCCACTGATCGAACCTTCAAATACTCAAATATATGTCCATAAAAGATTTGAATTGAGTGGCATCTACATGGATTTATATTGGTTTTGAGCTAAGATAAAGTTGATTTGTGCCATGAATCATGGAATTTGTCAGAATGTCTCAAGTGATGGATGATATTTAATATTCCTAAGTTCCTAACCCTTTGTCATTCTCACACTTCGGATTGGTCAAACAAAGAAACCTATTGAAGGGAACCATGCATATATTCTTAATAAGATGATCATGTGAATGGTGAAAGTCGAAATTTTGAGGATAAAAACCTAAAGGGGATACTCTAATACCAACTACGCATGGAAGATATTTAAGAAATCAAAATAGAATGAAATCAACTCATCAAGATTCTAAAGGGCCACAACTTCCCCACTCATGAATCGATAAGAAACATGTTTGAAAAAAAGGATATGGAAAGCAAGAAAATATGGATGTTAGGTGATGAAAACAATCTCCATGAGGGGTAAAGATTCCAAGATGCTAATGAAACAAGGTATGTGATAACATGGTGACTACATTGGGGCTATGGACACTTACGGCCAATTGAGAAACAAGAGGGATATTCTATTCCATTTTCAAGGAAAATATTTCACCCAAATATAAAACTCGGGAGGGAGATGGAGTAGGTTAAATATTGATTGATCCAAATAGAAGAAAAAATCTACTCTCATGTAGATTGGAGTTCGAGTGCACTAACAACATATCTGAGTATGAGGCCTTGGTTCAAGGTCTGAAAAAGGGCATTAATTTAAAGGTAAAATATTTTTGAAAAAAATAGTGACTCGAAAACAATTTTCAGACATGTGAGAAACACTATCCAATGTCATTCTCTCCACTTAACAAGGTACCAAAATGAGGTATGGAATCTAATAAGTGATTTTGATGCAACGTTACTTACATTCACCGTTCTATGAATGCAATTATGGACACCTTAGATAATGTTGCTTCTCATTTTTCCACACTAATTTTTTTTTTTATTGAATTGATTTTCAAGCCATCCATCCCAGACAATGTCACAACTTGGAGGGTATTAAACAATGATAAGCAAATAATTGAATTCCTTACCAGTAAGGATACATTCAAATACACTTCCATTGATGATGAGGAACATAAGAAGGCTATGTTGAATTGTTCAAAACGAATAGGACCAATTAAAGGTAATCTTGTACCTAAGGGAGTGCTCATATTAGAGAAAATGTTTGATCTTCATAACATATTTAAGAAACTAGTGAATGTGAAGATAATTAGCTCTTCCATGGATTTTGAATTGATAAATATGGGTACCAAAGAGAACCTCAATATTGTTAATTTAGGAACTTGTTTCTCAGATAAAGAAAGACGATATTATTTTCAATTATTTAAGCAATATAAGGATATCCTTGATTGGACTTATAAGGATCTAAATATATGACACCAAAATAATTCAACATGTTATCCCTTTGAAGGAAAGTGCCAAGCCTTTTCAACAAAATTGTGAAAAGCACATCAAACTCTTGAACCTCTACTTCACAATGAGATGGAGAAACCACTTGATGCAATTATTATTTTGAAGGTTTCACATTCTGATTGGGTTACAAATTTGGTACTAGCGAGGAAAATATCGAGTGAAATTAGACTATACAAGGATTTTCAAAACTTTAATCAAGCATATGACAAAGATATTTACCTAGTTCAATCCATGGGACAAATATTACAATTGGTTTTTGGTTCATAGATGTTTTCATTATTGGATGGGTTTTACGGCTACAATCAAGTGATGGTAACAGAAGCTTATCATTTGAAGACCACTTTCCACACAAAGTGGGGAACGTATGCTTACTGAAGGATTCCCTTTGGCTTAGTCAATATTGGAGATACTTTTCAAAGAGCCACGGTCATAGACTTCTGAGGACTAATTGGCCAAATCATGGTGGTATACTTGGATGATGTCACAATCTATTCCAAGAATAGAACATAATAAACCATATTCAACATTTGAGATATGCAGGAAGTATGGGTGCATTTATTTAATCATAGAAAGAGTATATTTGTTGTTTCAAAAGTAATATTGTTGGGTCATGTTATTTCAGAGGACAAGTTATGCCAACCAACAACAAAATCTACACACAAAATAAATAATGCAAATTCCTATGCTAACCAACAACAAGAGTATGCAATCATTCATTGGGAAGATTAATTTTGTGTGTAGATTCATGGTTGATTTTGTACAGATTGTCAAGCCTTTGCAGAACATGATTGACAAGGACATTGTTTTTAAATGGGAACATGTAAAAAATGTTAGTTTTTCAGAAATTTCAATATGATCTAGGATCTTAACTGAGAGAATAACATGTACAACATATCTACAACATATTAATCATGGACACAATAATGCAAGCACACAAGAGATACAAAGTTTCACCGGGGAAAACCAAGAAGGTGAAAAACCCCGCAACTTCCTCAGAGATAGATAGAGCAATGATACAACCAAAGTACAAGAGATAGTCTTCCCCTAGCAGCAGATCCTCCTCCTCACAAGTGTGCCACTTTCCGAATGAGAGAAGAGTGAGTAATGAGTGATCAAATAGAGATCTCCCGATCTCTATTTATACTTGTTCTGTCTTGCCCAATAAAATAATGGGGCCAAATTGTCTAGCTTAGCCTAATAACCCATGGTTAACTTAATCCGGGCCGACCCCACACTTGGTGGTCTAATAACCCATTTACCCACATGACTCATATAGGGCCAACCCCATCAAGGTGGTCTAATAACCCATCAAGTATAAGTTACGACAGTTGCAATATAAATGACGACACTTTCGTATAGAGGAATAATAACATCTCTATAGGAATACAAACACTTCCATATAGAGGAATAATAACATCTCTATAATAATACAATACACATGGGTAAAATACATTCCGAAGTTACATATACATCAACACTCCCTCTTAACTAGGAAGGTATTTCTTGACACAGATCTGCTAGCACAAGTCTTCTTCTCTGGATCATCATCAACGAATCATCATCCTCGAATCATCATCCTCGAATCATTGTCATCGTCACGGCTACTGCTATCTCAATAAATCTTTGAATCTACTCATAATAGGAAGTTATACAGAGCCAATCCTTTTTCATACTGGATGTAGGCTCACCACCTGCAGGTCTTCATCATCACTGTCCATACTGTGGAATCCTCAGGACTTATTACGTGCGTCAACAAAACCTAGAAAGAGCATCCCAAGACTGATTACGAGCACACTACTCAACCTATCGGATCTCCCAAGGAGCTATTACATGTGACCAAGCAAAACCTAGAAAGAGCATCTCAGGACTGATTACATGCCCAACACAACCCGAAAGATCTCCCAGGGAGACATTATATACTACCAAGCAAAACCTAGCAAGAGCATCTCAGGACTGATTACGTGTCCAACACAACCTGCAAGATCTCCCAGGGAGAAATTATATGCCATGGACAAAACCTAGCAAGAGCATTTTCCAAATCTCCCAGGGAGATATTATATGCCAGCGGAAAAACCTAGCAAGAGCATCTGCAAATATCCCAAGGCGCTATTATATGTCCCTCCAAGCAAAACCTCGAAAGAGAATTTTCCAGATCTCCCAGGGAGCTATTATATGCCAGCGACAAAACCTAGCAACAGCATCTGCAAATCTCCCAGGGCGCTATTATATGCTTATCTGCACAACCTGTCCACGGTCACAGAGTATCAACCTAATACTCATCATACATCATCTTGATGTCCATGATCATCCTGATCATCATCTCTGCATCGTCCTGATGCAAGTCATCCAGAGCATTGTCCTGATACTCATTACACATGATCATCCTGATCATACGATGTATCCACCTGATACATATCATGCATCCACCTGATGCATATCACATACATGATCCACCTGATCGTACAATGTATCCACCTGATACATATCATTCATCTACCTGATGCATATCATATACATGATCCACCTGATCATACGATGTATCCACCTGATACATATCATGCATCTACCCGATGCATATCATATACATGATTCACCTGATCACACAATGTATCCACCTGATACATATCATGCATTTACTCGATGCATATCATATACATGATCCACCTAATCATACAATGTATCCACCTGATACATATCATGCATCTACCTGATGCATATCATATACATGATCCACCTGATCATACAATGTATCCACCTAATACATATCATGCATCTACCTGATGCATATCGTATACCTGATCCAACTGATCATATCTGGAGCAGTAACTGGAGCATCGTTCTGATGCTCATCACACAGGACTTACATCCACAGCCATGGGAGGATCCTCCTACCACCATCCTTGGAATGGATTCTGCAAATGTGTCCATCACTTCTTCCTTGAAGTGTCATCAATCTGAAGAGAACCAAGCCTCCCTCTGAAGTACTCAAACTTCACCCTGGCTAGTGGTTTTGTCAACACATCTGCAACCTTCTCATCCGTCGCAACATACAGGAGCTTCACTGTTCCTCTCTACACCATATCCCTGATATAGTGATATTTGATCTCTATGTGATTCGACTTGTCATGGAACACTGGGTTCTCAGACAGCTTCACACAACTCTGGTTGTCACAAAAGATACCAGTAGCATCCAACGGGAGATCAAATAGCTCAGACAGTAGCTTTCTTAGCCATACTGGCTCACAACTGGCTGAAAAAGCTGCAACATACTCTGCTTCGGCTGTACTCAGTGCTATGCAGGACTGCTTCCTGCTAAACCAAGAGATCACACCTGATCCCATACTGAAGCAACACCCGGAAGTGATCTTCCTATCTGCAGCACTGCCTGCCCAATCTGAATCAACATAACCCTCCAGGTTAAACTTTTGATTCGCATCATACTTGAGCCCATAAACAACCGTACCCTTCAGGTACCTCAGAATATGCTTTACAGCAACCAGGTGAACACTCCTCAGATCCGTCAGGAACTGTCTCAATGTGTTCACCGCAAAGCAAATATCTAGTCTCGTATTCGTCAGGTACATCAAGGACCCAATCATTTGACAATACATTGTGACATCAACCGGATCAGATGAAGCATCACACAAAAGATTCAGGTTCGATGCCATAGGTGTGGACATGGCCTTGCAATCCATCATCCCGAACCTCTTCAGGATATCCACTGCATACTTCCCTTGTCCAAGGAAGATTCCATCTGTACTCTACCACACCTCCATACCAAGAAAGTAGTGCATGATACCCAAGTCCTTCATCTCGAAATCGGCAGCAAGCTTCCTCTTCGTGTCGGCAATCAATCTATCCTCACCTTTTATAAACAGGTCATCCACATACAATAGTAGTATCACTGGATTTCCTTCCTCAACCTTGTAGTAAAGGTTGGAGTCCGCTTTACTCTTAGTAAAGCCCAAACTGGAT
Organism: Larix kaempferi; assembly: GCA_027924585.1. Classification (NCBI taxonomy): domain Eukaryota; kingdom Viridiplantae; phylum Streptophyta; class Pinopsida; order Pinales; family Pinaceae; genus Larix; species Larix kaempferi. Next base: position 6,897,451 of record BSBM01000431.1, on the reverse strand, counting down.
AGGAAGCTGTCTACTCTGCCGTACCAAGTCCTGGGTGCCTGTTTCAAACCATATAGGGATTTATTCAGTTTGCACACATGAGTCCCTCTGTCACGTGTCTCAAAACCGAGTGGCTGCTCCACATACACTTCCTATTCAACTACACCATTCAAAAAAGTTGTCTTGACATCCATCTGGTGTATCTTCCATTTCATCACTGCAGCCAGAGCAAGTACTGATCTGATGGAAGTGTGCCTGGCTATAGGTGTAGAAGTCTCTTCATACTCAATCCCTCTTTTTGGGAGAAGCCACGAGCTACAAACCTCGCTTTGTATTTCTCCATGCTACCATCTGCATCATGCTTGATCTTATAGATCCATTTGGAAGTCACAACAGAATTCCCTTCAGGTCTTGGGACTGCATCCCAAACATCATTCTTCATGATTGATTGGTACTCCTCGATCATGGCATTCTTCCTGAATCCTGGGAACTTCAATATATAACTTTGTTGCTGAAACAAATGTTGTAGTCCTTCTTTTGTAGGAGCTCGTATACGATCTTTCCTACAAAACAAGTTAAATTGCATGATTAGAAACTTCTCATAGTTTTCAGAACAAATTCTTACACATAAAGAAATATGTCATACATTCATGCAATTATTTTAGCCAATGCTTCAATACAACATTCATCCATATCCTGTAACTTTCTAGATGCCTTCCAATCTCTACCAGAACATTGTTAAGAGTTTTGCACTACTCTCAACATGTCAGCAAAGAGGTTTCATTCTAGATAAGTAGCAATGGAATGTTGTACAGTGCCATAGGCCACTTACCCATTACATGCATATTAGTAGTATGTTGTTCATTAATGCAATTATTCTAATATGCCAAAATACACAGCCTAATTATAGCAACATCAATATATACATCATTGAACAATATTATTTAAACAATCAAGTATGCAAGAAATGATAATTCAAATACTTATCTTTGTTTTTTTGTTGGGTTGACTCCCTCTCAGTCTTTGCTTCCTTTCTACAATTCCATTCTGATGTGAGAAGTGGTCAACTCCCTCTGAATGTCTTCATCATTGCAGAAACTATTGGAGTGTGCTCCCTCTTGATCTTTGCTTCCTAAATTACATGTCCTTGAACTTATATCCATCCTCGATCACTATGCATGTTTACTAGTATCATCATTGTGTTACCATTGAGATCTCATACATAATCATACATTCATTAGTATAATATCAATACTATCAAAACACAATAATCTTAAACATGTATAGTTATGATCATTTCAAACATAGATAATAAGCATTAGCATTCAATGTTTTAGGGAAGACTTCTCTTACTCATGCATATTCATATTTGACCAAAGGACTTTTCTGGTTAGTCACATCATCAATCAAGGTAAGAGACATAATATGCATAAACCCTTGATTACTTACATTTCTAAGTTCATGAATAACCATTATCAACAATACACTAGTATAAGATCCTAACACAAGGTGGGATTCTAGCTTGATATAGGAAAAACATACCTAGATTAATATGTTAGTTGGTTATGTCTAACATACCCACATGATGTCTTCTTGTTCTATTAAATGACTTGTGTTAGTAACTTGCATATCTCATAGGTTAATCATTATGGAACCAATTTATACATACCTCAAAAGTAGATCTTCTATGTGATCCATGACAATGGATGAATCTTTGTTTTCATGTCACCATGGTCATATGTTCTTGAACTAGAACATGATTTGTCTTTCTTGATGTACCTTTCATGTTAGCGGACAACATCAACCTCATGCAACACCACAAAGCATTAGTACAATCATAAGTGTCAAAAACCCAATCAATGAATATTTGCATTCATAATTTCATTAAGGTGATACGACAAGTCTAAAGTTTGTGTTGGAGAAAACTCACTATGGCTTGGGGTAGACCACAACAGACAGATGACTACTAGAAATCAACTCAATTCTCAGAACTATGCTATATAAATGACAATGCTAGGATAATGAAGAAGACAACCAACCTCGATCCAAACGTTTGATGTAGATCCTTGTTGGAGCTTTTCAATCCGTGCACTTGAATCTGCAAATTAGTCTTGACAACCAATATACAACAAGTACATATAATATATAAACGACATTAACATCATCAATATCAATGGCCCATGATATAACAAGTAAATGCAACCCAATGTAAGATAAACAACATTTACAACATTAATGGACGACAATATGAGTATTTCTATTAATAAACAAGAAGAAGTACAATGTGATACGACCTCTTGCCGGCAACCAATCTGAACCAAGATCTGCATCAATCTACTTGTGCCTCCACCACTTCAATCCTCCATGAATGGCAAACTCAAACTAGATAGGAGTTTGGAAGGTGAACATAAAGGGTTCACAACTACAAGGATCAATGAGTGTAGACTCAAGATAGGGCAAAAATCCACTAGAGTTCTGTGATGAATCTGCAATAATTAATTAATGCAAATACACAAGATATCAGAAATAATAGAACAGAATCACTTTTATATTGATCACGGGCCACTTCGAGGGGGCAACCTCCTTTGAGCAAGATCAATACAATTAACTTCACGGTGCCTTCAATGACCTCAACACACACTTATATACTAAGTATATTCCCAATACTATGAGTCAAAACCATGGGACATATAATACTACAGGATGACTTACAAAGCATATGCGTCCAATACTATGGGTCAATACTATGGGCTAATATAAACTACGGATCAACAAATACTACGGGACGACTTACAAAGCATATGCGTCCAACAACAATATACCAACATAGTAAAGAGAAGGGTTGACATAGGTTCCTAACATCCCCTCTCCCTTAGAAAAAGCTTTGTCCTCAAAGCTTTGGTTGGAGAAATTGCTGCAGAATATGAAGGAGTGGTTCCTCGGTAGCATCCTCGGTTTTCATTTCGGGCCACTGACGCCTTTGGAGTGTCAAGGAGGATTGCTTGGAAGGCTGTAGATGAAGAAGAACCCTGTCAGCTGCGTGGAAAATGCGCTCAGAACGGTGCTGATCGGCTTGTTGTTTCCGGCGAATTCTGGCCATGTGAAGATTGTCCTGCAGAATGAGAAGAATCTGATTGCGGTTTCGAAGAACCGAGTCAATTTCCTGAACTGGGGAGCTGCTAAGGGTGTATGGAAGAAGAACTGGCGGTGTTTGTCCATAGACTGCTTCATATGGTGTCCTTTGAGATGTGGTATTGTACCACAAGAGTGCTGCTAGGAAATCCATAGAAATAGTTGGCCAAAGCTGTGTAGGGATGGGCAAGGGTTTGATCAATCCCGAAAGGAGTGTCGGTTCCCCCTTGTTGACGTGGAAAGTATCATCGTTATCCACCATCTGTTGAATTGTCATTTTTAGTCCCGGCCAAAAGAAGTTACATTGTTCCTGGTCATACATTTTGTAGAACCCAGAGTGCCCTATTGATGAAGAAGCATGGAGTTTATAGAAGAGATAGCCCTATTGAACATATTGCAACCAATTTGGAACAAGTAGAGAAAGAGCTGTAAGAGAAACTGGGTCATCAATTGTGCGAGAAGGAGCATCTTCCACCATATTTTCCTTACCCTTCTTGTAAGTGATCACATAGGGATAGCCCATGAGTTGGATAACCCATTGCAGGTGTGTTGGGGAGGAGACCCATTGTTCCAGAAAATTTTTCAGACTCGGGAGATCAGTCTTGATGCATAAATAATTGCCTAATAGGTATGGCTGCCACTTCTGTACTACATGCAAAATAGCCATCATTTCCTGCTGAGAGGTAGATGTGGCTACATTCTTACCGGAAAGGTCTCTTGAAGGCAGCAAGCTCATTGGTTCAACAAAGATACCTGCATATCTATCCAAGGGAGTAGTGGAGACTGTTGATAGGTGCATCTGAATGGAATTAAGCTGAGCGATGACACCATGTGAATTCTTCTTAAGGATTTTTTCCAGGCGATGTGAACTGATGATGCAGAGAGACCCTGGTTGTAAGCCCCTAAATTTGTGTTGTGCCCCATTGAATTTAAACTGCATCCAAAGTTTAGCAAAATCCCATAAGATGGGGCCAAGTGTGCGTAACCATTGAATGCCCAAAACCACATCACATCCGCCTAAGGGCAAGGCAAACATGTCAGAGCGTAGGTTATAATATTCCATAGATATACGCACATTGTGACACTTCCCCTTGCAAGGTAAGGTGCCCCCATTGGCAACTATGACTTCAAAGTTGGAGCAAGGATGGACAAAACAATCAGCCTGTTTGGCAATTTGAGGGTCATTGAAGTTATGAGTGCTACCAGAATCAATGAGTATGGTAAGAGGGAGCTTCTTGAAGTATCCCCTAACCCACATTGTTTGCGGGGTGGTGACACCGGTTACAGCATGGAGAGAGATCTCGGGTGGGTCGTCCTGAGATGGGGTGTTAACAGGCGGGTGTTGCATGTCGACCGGATCATCTACTGTATCTGTAGCTTCTTCACCAAGTTCTAAGGCAGAAGGAGAATCCACATCCAAGAGATAGAGCTTTTGTTGAACACATCTATGTCCCCGAGTGAATTTCTCATCACAATTATAGCAAAGCCCTTTTTCTCGGCGTGCCTGCATTTCTATTTCAGACAAATGCTTGATAGGAGTTGGTTGAGGAGTAGGCGTGATGGGAGGTCATTGGGAACCAATATTTCTGAAGGGAACAAATGTGGGTTTGGAGCATTGTTGAGTTGCGATCTTGTCCTCGGCCAACTTAGCCAACCCTAGGACTTCCATCATTGTGTTGGGACAAAACATTTTGACCTCTGAGCGGATTTCATCCTTGAGACCACTGATAAAACAACTCCTGTAGAATTCATCAGACAATCCTGCTGTGTGATTGGCTAGTTTCTCAAATTTCATCTGATACTCTCTCACTGTGCCAATTTGGTGAAGTTTAGTGAGTGCTCCTGTGAAGTCGTCAAAAGCACTAGGACCAAATTGTGGCAAAATGAGTTGGCAAAAATCTGTCCAGTTTGGCTCGGGATGAGCTTTGATGTACCAACGGTACCATTGAAGGGCTTCCTGTTCCAAATGAAAGGATGCAAGTGGAACTTTCTGAACCTCAAAAGTATTATGCAGACTGAAATATTGTTCTGCTCGGTATATCCATCCAGTCGGATCAGTACCATTGAAGCGAGGAAAATCAAGCTTTGGCCCACGAAAATTGCTAGAAGCAGAGAACCCGGTGGTTGCAAAAGATTCTGGCTGTCTGGTATTGTTCATGGCTGAATGCTGCAGATGGAGGCTGAGAAATTTTTCATCCAGATCTTGGAGTTTGGTTTGGATGGCTGCCAGTGCTTCCTCCATGGTGTGTGCTCCTGCACAGGTGACAACCATAACCAGGTTTTTTATTTTTTTTGGTTGACTGGGTAGGAAAACAAAAACAGGAACTACTTCAATAAGGGAAAAGTTGGATTTGGGAAAAAATCAGAAGGATAATTGGGGTTTGACTAGGTTTTGGACACTGTTGGATAGACAGGGAAGCAAAAATGAGGATTTCAGAAGCGGGGTGAAAGAATGGGAAAATTTGGTAGAGGGGAACAAAGAAGCAGAATTCAGAAAGGAACTATGTGGTAAAATTTGAAGGTGATTGGGTGAAATCTGAGGAAGTTATGGCAAACCCTAAAAATAGGCAAATGTGAGATTTCGGGTTGTAGGAAGGGGAATTGAGGATAGGGTCCTTAGGAATGAAATATGCAGAATGTAATGACAGGGTTTCCCTGAAAATTTCAAGGGAAACAGAGGTAAACCAAGGGAGATATGGAGGAAAAACCTTTTTTTTTTTTTTTTTTTTTTTGATCTGGAACGGCTTGCAAAATGGATCTGAAACGGCGCAGCAGTGATCGACAATAGTTTAGCTGATTTCACTCGGCCACCAATGCTGTCTGACGGCTTGCGTATTGGGGCAGTACCCCTCACTCCACGGCTCAGGTAAAATTGATAACCGCTTTGCCACAAACGACAGCTCTTGGTTTACCTCACGGGTGGGAACTAGTCAATCAGGTAGGGGTCGTTGCCCTTTTCGCTGGCAGGTCCTCTCAATGGGCCAGCTACTTCAGGGTTCCTGTGGTACTCCTCATTATGAGTTTTAGGGCTTATGCTCAAGTACTTCCCACAGTTAAGCGGATAGGGATTATTCCCAAATCCGAACCTGCAACAGAAAAAATTTGGGCAGAAATTCCACCCAATGTTCAAAAACTAGATCTATATTGCTCAGAATCGCTATTATAGCATTTTTCCGGAACTGGAACAACCATTCTGCTTCTACCAATGAAAGCGGAATAGAAATATGGCTACTCGGTCAAAAGATTTTCTCGCCGCAATTTCCGCGGCCGTCACCGAAATTCTGAAAAATTGCTGATTTTAAATCCGCGATATCTCCACTTTTAGAACTCCAAATGAGATGTTTTTTTTTTTTTTGAAACTGCGTATTTTTGAAAGAGGAATTCAGATATGCAAGCGGTTTCTTCTGATTTTGTGCAGAAAGTTTCAGAAATTGATCTGAAAGTCGCCGCCCAAAAAAAGAAAAAAAAATTCCCACTTGTGCCAAGGAAAGTGCTTTGATACCAGATGTGATGAACCTGCAATAATTAATTAATGCAAATACACAAGATATCAAAAATAACAGAACATAATCACTTTTATATTGATCACGGGCCACTTCGAGGGGGCAACCTCCTTTGAGCAAGCTCAATACAATTAACTTCACGGTGCCTTCAATGACCTCAACACACACTTATATACTAAGTCTATGCCCAATACTATGAGTCAGAACCATGGGACATATAATACTATAGGACGACTTACAAAGCATATGCGTCCAATACTATGGTCAATACTATGGGCTAATATAAACTACGGATCAACAAATACTACGGGACGACTTACAAAGCATATGCGTCCAACAACAATATACTAACATAGTAAAGAGAAGGGTTGACATAGGTTCCTAACATCCCCTCTCCCTTAGAAAAAGCTTTGTCCTCAAAGATTTGGTTGGAGAAATTGCTGCAGAATCTGAAGGAGTGGTTCCCCGGTAGCATCCTCGGTTTTCATTTCGGGCCACTGACGCCTTTGGAGTGTCAAGGAGGATTGCTTGGAAGGCTGTAGATGAAGAAGAACCCTGTCAGCTGCGTGGAAAATGCGCTCAGAACGGTGCTGATCGGCTTGTTGTTTCCGGCGAATTTTGGCCATGTGAAGATTGTCCTGCAGAATGAGAAGAATCTGATCGTGGTTTCGAAGAACCGAGTCAATTTCCTGAACTGGGGAGCTGCTAAGGGTGTATGGAAGAAGAACTGGCGGTGTTTTTCCATAGACTGCTTCATATGGTGTCCTTTGAGATGTGGTATTGTACCACCAGAGTGCTGCTAGGAAATCCATAGAAATAGTTGGCCAAAGCTGTGTAGGGATGGGCAAGGGTTTGATCAATCCCGAAAGGAGTGTCGGTTCCCCCTTGTTGACGTGGAAAGTATCATCGTTAGCCACCATCTGTTGAATTGTCATTTTTAGTCCCGGCCAAAAGAAGTTACATTGTTCCTGGTCATACATTTTGCAGAACCCAGAGTGCCCTGTTGATGAAGAAGCATGGAGTTCATAGAAGAGATAGCCCTGTTGAACATATTGCAACCAATTTGGAACAAGCAGAGAAAGAGCTGTAAGAGAAACTGGGTCATCAATTGTGCGAGAAGGAGCATCTTCCATCATATTGTCCTTACCCTTCTTGTAAGTGATCACATAGGGATAACCCATGAGTTGGATAACCCATTGCAGGTGTGTTGGGGAGGAGACCCATTGTTCTAGAAAATTTTTCAGACTCGGGAGATCAGTCTTGATGCATAAATAATTGCCTAATAGGTACGGTTGCCACTTCTGTATTGCATGCAAAATAGCCATCATTTCCTCCTGAGAGGTAGATGTGGCTACATTCTTACCGGAAAGGTCTCTTGAAGGCAACAAGCTCATTGGTTTAACAAAGATACCTGCATATCTATCCAAGGGAGTAGTGGAGACTGTTGATAGGTGCATCTGAATGGAATTAAGCTGAGCGATGACACCATGTGAATTCTTCTTAAGGATTTTTTCCAGGCGATGTGAACTGATGATGCGATGTGAATTCTGCTTCTACCCATGAAAGCGGAATAGAAATCCGGGCACTCGGTCAAAAGATTTTCTCGCCGCAATTTCCGCGGCTGTCACCGAAATTCTGAAAATTGCTGATTTTAAATCCGCGATATCTCCACTTTTAGAACTCCAAATGAGATGATTTTTTTTTTTGAAACTGCATATTTTTGAAAGAGGAATTCAGATATGCAAGTGGTTTCTTCTGATTTTGTGCAGAAAGTTTCAGAAATTGATCTGAAAGTCGCCGCCCAAAAAAAGAAAAAAAATTTCCCACTTGTGCTAAGGAAAGTGCTATGATACCAGATGTGATGAACCTACAATAATTAATTAATGCAAATACACAAGATATCAGAAATAACAGAACATAATCACGTTTATATTGATCACGGGCCACTTCGAGGGGGCAACCTCCTTTGAGCAAACTCAATACAATTAACTTCACAGTGCCTTCAATGACCTCAACACACACTTATATACTAAGTCTATGCCCAATACTATGAGTCAAAACCATGGGACATATAATATTACAGGACGACTTACAAAGAATATGCGTCCAATACTATGGGTCAATACTATGGGCTAATATAAACTACGGATCAACAAATACTACGGGACGACTTACAAAGCATATGCGTCCAACAACAATATACTAACATAGTAAAGAGAAGGGTTGACATAGGTTCCTAACAAGTTCTCTTGCTCTTCTTTCTCCTCCCATCCATAAGCCATATGTGCTCAATATATAGTCCTCCCAAAGGTAAGTGAAATGACACATCGAGACGTTTCTTGGGCAGATGGAGAGCCAAAGGTCACCCAATGACCGCTTTTTGGGAGTAAAAAGTAATAAACTAGTGATTTTTACCATTTTACTTGATACCCGCGGGCTATAGTGATGCAACTTGCAGGTACGCATGCTATAGTGATGCAACAAGCGGGTAAGAGGAAAAATGAGGAAATAGTATGTCTGAAGGATATAAAGTGGATCTGAGTCAGTGAAATGGATCCTACAGGCCAAAGAATGCTGATGCTCACAAGGTGGAAGATTACATTGTAACAGATGCCCCCTAATGTGTGAGGTCAGAGACTGATGCTTTGATGGATGAAATACATTATAAAATTCAGAAGTGGAGTGATGGAGACACAAGTGGAAAGAGCAGCTCACTCGTCATAGTACAGAAGTATCCCTGAATACATGTCGATAGTACAACAATCTGATACAATGGCCATGAATAAGCAGTACATAGTCAATACATGTCATAAGTGATCATAGCCATGATCCCTCTACAGTAAGATATGGTCTCCTGTTGAAAATGAAACAACTGGTGCAAACTGGATGTACAAACTGCTGATATCTGAGAGGTGATATCTCATATGTAAAGTCAAATTCATAAGTAGCATACTGAATGCCACTATCGCCTGGGTTCTTCTACACAAGTCTTCGACGGTGCAAGTCCCATCAAGTGAATAAAGGAGTTGGGGTCGAACCTGATGTGACATCGTCTGATTACTGGTCAATGATGTATACCGTTAACAGACGCGAGATAACCCACCAATAATGAAAATGGGCATCAAGGCACATAACACAATCATCGTAGTGTGAATAGATGAGTTGAATTTGAACACTAGGATGAATCCATCGATCAGGGGACATTGATGTATTCCCAAAAATGTCGATGGCAAGAGAACCTGCCACTAATGACTGCAAGCCTCAAGGAACTCAACCGAACTCTAAGCCTCAAGTCCCGGAATAAATGGGTTGAAGTCGACGGAATGAGACTCGTTGGAAGGAGGGCATTAAGGCATCCCCCATCAAACAACACGAGGTAGCAGCTACGCTGAAAGATTTGGAAGAACTCAGGTGGAATGGACTGACTCAATAAGGATGGTTGACATGCAATAGTCAAGAGATCTGAGGATTGGCCGAATCTGGGATCAGGACTTCCTTTGAACAAGAACATGAGCAGATAGATAGACTCGGGCAGCATAGACTTGACATAAACTGTGAAATGCAGGAGGCATTACAAAGGGCTCCATAATGACTGGAAGCTTAACCAATCGGTGGAGAAAACTGAGAAACAAGTACAGCTCCTAAGGTCCAACTATGGTCCTGACTCATAATGTACGGAGTGGAATGAATGCTCTATTCAAAGGTGACACAACAGCTGCCAACAAGAAGTAGTAACCATAATCCCGTCCAGCTTTTTGGAATATTTGATTTTTTTGGTATTTTTCATATTTGGGAAAAGCTTGAAAAAGAATAAAATTGTTTATAGTACAACAAGTGAGGGAACGAGTGTCAAATGGCGAGTAGACTAGTTCCAAGCAGTGGAACATACCTATGATCAATGTAAGGAAGTGCATGTAGGATGTGGACACTTGGGGGGGGTTCCCTCAAGGTCAAAAGGTCATCAAACTATGAAGGGAAAATATAAGCTCTGTAGGGCTCGGGAGGGAAAAGTGCTCAGGCACCAGGCTAACAACTGAGTAAGTGGGAACTAGCAGAAGGCTTAAGCAGCAAGCAGGATGATGCAATGCAATCACAACATGATATAACTAAGGGGGAGTCCTTAAGGGAGATGGCCAGCATAAGATAAAGTAGAGTATGAGTCTTTATCGCAACGTCATGGCGTGACTGCAAAGGACTCCCAATCCTAAGGACAAACAACGGCATGGGCACCAGAATGCACAAAGGGGTTCTAACTAGGGTACCCATGTTCGGAAAAGCCCTACCGCCACATAACGACACTTCTATAGCAGCGTGAATGTTTCGTGTTGGTTAAGAAGCAGGGTCGCACCTAGGGTTTATGAAAGTGGTCAACAGGTCAAATGCATAATGCATGTGGAAATGGCATCTAACCTATATGCCAGGTGTGAAACGTACCTGCCGTAGGTGTGAAATGGTCCAGAACAACTTTCGTCGAAGAATTTTGATTAAAAATTCTACTCCGTGACATTTATATTAGTCCAGAATGGCATCAAATGGTAAAAACTATAGACAAGTGGGTCCTGAAAATTATAAATAGTAATAAAAAATTACAATTTACAATTCATTTTTACTATTCACCCATTTGGAGCTTTGTGGTTAGTTTTCACCTGAAAGCTCAGTTACCGATTCTGGGAGCTACAAGCGACTGTTCATCGAACCGTCCAGAGCAGGTTAGTAGTGTCATCCATACCTTTCATTTCAATGCTTTCATTTTAGTTTTCAGAGGTGGGATTTTTAGTTTGGCCAAGCCCTAAATGGCTTTGGCGCTACCTGTGGGCTATAGCTATGCGGGTCGCGGGTAGGGAAAGATACTCGCAGTCAATGCACATACTGACCACGGCTACCCACACCTGTATACAAACTAGCTCGCGGATACGATCGTGAAGTTGAAAATGCAAAAGAATTTGACTAAAATCTTTGTTTTTCTTCACTCCAGGATGGTTCTAGAGTGTAGGGAGAGGGAGCATGACCAAGTTGATGAGGCCGTGCGCAACGATGTGCAAGCACAACAGGCATTGCAAGCATGTGGGTTGTACAAATTCTAGAGTATAGGGGGTTTGAGGGCCCAAAACCTACTACTCCACCACTTGATCGATTATTGGGATGTTGATGCACACAACTTCAATCTCAATGGGAAAATACTCACACTGGAAGTGGATGACATCTACTTCATTACCGGTTTGTCCCGTTGAGGTGAGGAGGATAGTCTTCGGTCTCGTACTGTGGGTGGTGGGATCACCATCCTTGACTACATAGCGCGGTATTGCCCCGCAAACACATGCACGGTGGGAATTCAGGTGCCCATCAATGCTATAGTAGATCTAAGCATGAAGATCATTGTGGCGACCTTAGTGCGAATAATGGGTTCCAAAGCTTTGCACCAGGCATCCAGGCTAGTGATGTTCTATGCATCATAATGCATGCAGCCTATAGTATTTAATTGGTGTACTACACTGCTGGGGTCTATGAAGACCCAATTGACAGAATGCAAAGAAGGGAAGGCCAAAAACTTCAGGTATGGGAGTATCTCGTGCAGCTTCTTCTTTGAGAGAGTTCCAGGGCTTAGTCCGAGGGTGGATGTCCCTCCTCATAGTCTCCGGGATCCATCCTTGACCCGGTGGGCTGAGATCTTGACACGACAGGGTGGTGGCCGTCTGGCATCACCATATACCGAGGAGTTCTTCCGCTAGTGGGACCAACAGGTCATTGCCATAGAGGACTACCCCTATGTAGGGATAGACTTCTGCTAGGATAGGGACATGCCACTCTCACCAGACGCAGTGTTCGGAGACATTGGTGAGTACTCTTTTTAGGTTTTGTGTATTAAATTTTTATGGATTTTTGATTATACATGTAAATGCAAAAATATTTTTGGTGGTAGTATCATATGCTAATGGTTGACTGTTTGCTCGCAGAAAAGGGCCCAGTGAGACCCAATGGCTTCCCGAGACATGGTCGTCGGGGTAGAGGTGATGAGGCAAGTGATGCTACAGCAGGGCGCACTCTACAAACCTTGTGGCACAACCTATCATGGATGGTTGCTATGGTTCCACAGATAGAGGCGGCGCGACTACCTGAGGCCATGCAGCGCCATGTAGTGGGGGTTTCGGGTGACTAGGTGCAGCTACTGCAGCGGGTAGCCAATGCAGTTCAGTATTTCTACGAGACACATCCTGTTGGGGCGGCAGCTAGGCCTCCTCGTAGGGAGTAGATATCCCAGGATCTCATTTTTTGTATCGATATGTATATTTTTTAGGGCTACGGGCTCCATTTTTGTATGACACTACCATTTTTGGAGATATTTATAAAAAATTTGGTTCTCCGGTTCTACTATATGTGTGTATATACAAATGTATGAATGTCTTCTTTTATTTGTGTGCTTCATGGTGAATGTGACAAGTTCCAATCTAATACATAGTTAGTGTATGCACCAAATATATGATTAACACTTCTCGGAACATGTATGTATGTAATTGAAACAAAATGTTGTTCCAAGATTCTTACCCTTAGCAATTTCCGTAGTAGCGTAGGATCTCGCACACGGTACTGCCTATTCAGCTGAGACACAACTAGTTGTGAATCCAAGTGGACTTCTAAAGACTGTATATCATGGTAAAGGAATCCCAAAGTAGCTCAATTACGACACCATACTCAGCCACATTGTTAGATGTAGGACCAAGACAAGCATCTCCTGAGGACACAACTAGGTGGCCAGGTGAGAAAATAACCCAGGTAGCAGAAGCCAACTGCTGCGTATGACGGCTAGCACCATCCGCTAATCCTAAGAACATAGGAAACCCTACTGACATCTGTCAATCAAACGGAAGCTAATCAGCAGACCCGAAAACCAAAATAAATCTAAACTATGTACATAAGCAACTATACAATAGTATACAAAAGTATCAGCCTGAACCAGAGGTTCAAGCGTAATACTGCTTGAGGTAGAGCCCATTTATAGGCTCCTTCAAGACAGGCCCCTCATAGTCTTCTAATTCATAGGCTCCTTTTTCTAGGACACGCCTCACAACGTAAGGACCATTCCACATGGGGTTGAACTTGCCTGCCCCCAGGGGTTCTTTAGCTTGGTCATATAAGAGGACCAAGTCACCTTCAACATACTGCCGGGGACGGATTGACCTATCACACTAAACCTTAACACAACGTTTGTTGGCATCTATAGCCACAATGCCATCTCGACGTTGCTCGTCAAGTTTCTCAAGGTGGATTAAACGCTGCTCAAGACCTGTCGTATCAGGGAGGAGCTCTATGGCCAGTTTAAGAAAAGGGATCTCGCATTCAATCGGTAAAAGTGACTCCACACCGTGAACTAGCTGAAACGGTGAGAACCCGGTGGCAGTCTTGACTGCGGTTCGATACGCCCATAAAGCAGGATATAAAATGATGTGCCAGTTGGTCTTGCCGTGTTGGATGGTACGTTGGAGAATGGTCTTCAAAGACTTATTGTCTGCTTCTACTTGACCATTCGCTTGGGGATAATAAGAAGATGAGTGTTCTTGACGAAACCTAAGCTTGAGAGACAAATCCTCCATCATCTTGTTCTGAAAGTGACTGCCATGGTCAGTGACAATCTCTTTTGGAATACCGAACCGAGTTATAATTTGATTGAATATGAAGTGGGATGCTGTAGCACCATCGGCTTTAATGGTAGGCATGGCCTCAACCCATTTGGAAAAATAGTCCACGACCACTATGATATGGTGATGCCCCCCAGCCGAAGCTGGTTTGCAATCCATGAAATCCACCCCCCACTTGGTGAATGGACCGACGGTGACGACTGGATGAAGGGGCGCTAGATGAGAGCGTATGTTCCGAGAAAAAACCTAGCAAGGGTGACATCTCTTCATAGCATTAACACAATCCTTAAAGATGGAAGGCCAAAAATAACTAGCTCGCATAATACGTTGGGCTGTAGGAAGCCCAGATAAGTGATCGCCACATGCCCTAGCATGGCAATCATTAAGCACCCGCTCCGCTTCTTCGTGAGTTAAGCAATGACGGAGGATAGAATCCTTTCCTCGACGATACAAAGTGTCACCGACGATAGTATAACTTTTGGTGTGATGTTTTACACGTCGCCGCTTGTCTCGTGAATAGTGTGGAGGAAATTTCAAAGTTTGGAGATATACAATGACATCCCCATACAAAGGGTCCTCTGACAAGATAATAAATAAGTGCTCATCCACAAAGGAATCTTCATGAATGACATCCTCATCAAGTCTCAGAAGGTCCGACATAAGCTTAGCAAACACCAACGATTTTACCAACTTCACCGAAGCAAAATCGAGATCGAATTCCGGAAGGATAACAATCCATTTATTGTACTTCCCCCCGATAAGGCGTTGTGATAGCATGCACTGAAACGGATTGATATGCGACTACTGTGGTTTTTCTAAGCAGAATGTAATGTCCTAACCGCCGCTAGACTTAATGAACAGTCGCAAGGGCTAGCTTTTCCACATGAGTATATATTAGCTCAACGTCTACTAGATTTTGACTAAGGTAATAGATGACATGCTCGACAAGCGCATCATCAACCTGAACCAAGACCATTCCAGTCGTCTCTTGAGACGCGGCCACATAAAGGATAAAATCTCGTGCGAAGTCTGGTGGACTAAGCACAGGGGCTGATACCAAAGATTTCTTAAGGGCATCGAAAGACTATTGGGCTCGCTCATCCCAGATAAAGGGTGTGTCCTTCTTTAGTAAGCGCGCGAAACCTTTGGTAAGATTAGCATAGTTGACTACGAAATGGTGTAGAAAAGTGGCTCTCCCTTGGAGGCTCTGAAGTTGTAACAAATTGCGTGGAGGAGGCAACTGAAGTATTACCTCAACTTTTAGAGGAACGACTCTAATACCCTCATTCGAAACTATGAAGCCTAGAAGGCGACCCGTCCTTACATCAAAGATACATTTGTTAGGAATCAATCGAATCTTGTATCGTATACATCGTTTGAGAATCATGCGGAGGTGCTTGGGGTGGTCCATCCTCTTGCGAGAATGGCCGGCAAGATCGTCCAAGAAAACCTCCATAATCGTTTTAAGATCGTGAAAGGCGTAGGTCATGGCACGCTGAAATGTAGCTCCGACGTTTTTAAGGCCGAAGGGCATTTTCCGATATGCGAATGTTCCCCAAGGACAAATAAAAGCTGTCTTATGTTGGTCCTCGGGTTTGATTTGAATCTGGTTACATCCGAAAAATCCGTCCATGAAGGAAAAAATCTCACTTCTGGCGCAAGCATCCAGGATTTGATCTATGAATGGTGTGGGGAAGTTGTCTTTCAGACATGCATGGTTCAAATCTCTAAAGTCGGTGCATACACGGATCGTTACCTGCTTCGTATCCACAGGAACGAGGTTTGACACCCATTCAGTAAGGGGAACGGGGTAGATGAAACCAACTTTGAGCAGTTTCTCCACCTCTACCTTGATAGCGGCTACTTTTCTAGGGTTCACAACACGTAAGCGTTGTCAAACTGGTTTAGCGTTGGGGTACGTTCTAATCTCATGTTCAACAATGCGGGGGTCTATTCCTGGCATCTCCTCATATGGCCAGGTGAAAACTTCCCAGAGTTCTGCAAACAATTCAGTGTAAATAGCAATCTCCTCAGGAGTGCAATCGTCACCGATGTAGACATTCTCAACTATTCTAGGAGTACAAGAGATATTGATCGACGTAGTTGGGGAAATGTTAGCCATATTCCCTTCCGCAAAAATATCATGCGAATCCAAAAGAGCCACAGGGTGACCAACCATCTCTGCTAGAGTCGTTCTAAACTCTTCTCATTCGGTGAGATCGAGTTTGGGAAGGAAATAAGAGCGATGGTGCATATCTTCCCAAGGTCTCTCACTACCACACATGGCCTCCATAATAGCTTCATTAGAAGGCAAAGTATCATTGAGGAAATTGTGGGAACAAGACGAGTTGGCTGCCCAAACCGGTAGCGTAACGGGATCTTCCTCGACTGTCTAGGAAGAAGAGAGATCCGGCTCTGCAGTGGCTTGTTGAATATGCTGGTAAGCAAGCTCAGCTACAGACAGTGGCATAGACATCCCGACATGCGAAATGTTTCCAGACATGGAACTCGTGGATGGTAAAGTCCACGGGTCATCAAAATAGGAAGTCCGGAATGACATATTATGCGAAGGAGGAGATGCATTGTCGGTAATGGTTCCAATAAAATTCACAGGTGTGGCAAAATCATAAGTTCCCATCAATGAAGGGTACATGCCAACACCCATGTTCCCAGTTGCTGGATGAGAATGAGTAACCTGCGGGACTATGGATCCCGTGGATGCTGTGGAAGAGGAATTAACGTAATCCAGCTAATCGATGGTCACAATATTGCCTTCGTGGGGAAAGCAGATAACTCTGAATACAGTGGACGCGACAGCTTTCATGGCATACATCCAATTCCGACCCAGTAAAAGGTTGTAGTCGATGGGTGCATCAACCACCTCGACTTCAATAGACACAAACTTACCTCCCAAGGAGACAACAAGGGAAGGGATAATTCCATGCGGCTTAAATGAACGACCGTCGAATGCAGTGAGCGTGGTTCTAGACACGAGTAGGGGAGGAGAGCCAAGAGCTTTCCAGCAAGTCAACGACATTACTGACGCAGAGGCACCTTCGTCAACCATAGTAGGTTTGACAAAACTATGAAGGCACACCACCTGGATTTGAAAATCCACGTGGTAGGGTAAGCAAGGTTGGACATCAATAGTGTCGAACTTGATAATAGTGGGACTTCCCCCTTCCTGAACTCCTAACGCAATCAAAAGAGCATGCTTCTGAGAAGGACAGGCTTGCAAAACTTCAAGAGCCGACATGGCACACGGAGTTTGGCTCAAATCTTCTACGATGGAGTAGTTGTGGGCGGCTCGAGCATTAGGATTATGCGTAGAGTGCTTAAGAACACTTTTCGGTATCCATGGCATAATAGGGGGCTTCTCGATATGCAAGGAATTGTCAGGAGGAGGGGGAGGCTCACTCCCCAAATTGGGTTGTGGTGCATCATAATCACGCTGATGAGTGGCAACACTAACCTCTGACTGAACCATGTTCACACATCCCTAACCACCAATATTGGAAGAAGACGTTGTCGTCTCAGTAGGTCCATAACCAGTGGTGGGAGCATGCGAAGCCATGTTTTGGTGATGAGGTAGGGGATCCTTCAACACAGCTGGGCTCTGTGCCAAGTGCTTCGATGCTTCTTCAATATGAGGACATAAGTGAGTAAGATGGTCTTCCCCACAGAGCTTGCAAGGAAACTTCACCTTACGCCTAGGTTTACGGTCCTCACCAGCATTTCTTCCTTCCCAAGTAGGGTTGGCATTATCTTTACGGGGGGTATTGCGATTGATATTGTTATTCCCATTGTTTCCACCCTTACAATTATTTCTCCCCTTTTTCTTACCACCAGGTTGTTGGTTACCTGATTGGTTCGTCGTTTGCACACTATGTACATCGGACGATGGGGTGGAAGTGGACAAGGTGTGAACTTGTCCGGGAGTAGATTGATTTAGCAACAAATTTTGCATTTGATTAGCTACCAAATCTATGGGGCGAGTGTTGCAGATCCAACGATGCCATCGGCATGCGGTCTAGGAACTGATGTGGGCTCATGACGTGTGCACGGTGCATCAGGGATGATGTCATACAAAATGCCAGACTGAGAGAATAATAAGTCTAACTGCTGGACTTTCAAGATAGCTTGTTCCTCAGTCACAATGCCGGACATCGAAACATCCAACAGGAACTCTGGAGGAATGTTGGATTTCACTAACCTCTTCCGTCGATTCCACTCTTGAATGTGGTCAGAAATATGTGTGGCCTTGTTATGACGGAAGGTAGATAAAAGTTCAGTACCAGTATCATAGTGAACCGGTAATTGGAAATGATCTAAGAAAACCAAAGCGATCTCGTTAAAACCCCTATAAGTGTTTCTAGGCAAATCGACGTACCACTTCGCGGCTTCCCCCGTGAGGTTGCGTTGAAATAGTCGCAATCTAACAGAATCGTGATTCAATGAGTTGGAGGAGCACCAAATTTGAAATGTCGTGACATGATCTCCTGGGTCCTCACCACCTTTCCCTTCAAACTTAGGAATGTCCGAAGGGATCTTGGTAGGGGCTGGAGGCTAAGTAGGGTCATGACACACCAGATCATTCGTGAGCTTCGAAAGATCCGAAAGATTCAAGCGTGCAAGGAACGAGAGCTGAGGCTGGAAAGCTTGATTATAAGCCCTCATAAAAGGTTGGTTAAACGAAACTGATATATAAGATGGACCAAAAGCTTGTCTAGGAGGATTAAACTACTAATAATAATTACCTGGCAGACCATAAGCTTTCCCATGGCCATAAGATTGATAACCTCCTCCTTCCTGACCCATTTGAGAGTAAGCAGGTATGTGCGTGTTTTGGACACCATATTGGGGTGGTGGGTTGTACTGGAGGCCAACACCGACTGTGTTATAGTAAGGGTTTCCACCATGAGTATGGGGCATATATGTACTATTCATAGTGGGAACCGTGTTGTAATGACCATAATGGTATGGTATGTTCCCACCCCTAGCATTAGGATTAGCTTAAGCAATCGTGTGGTGACCAGAAGCATGAGAAATATTCCCAGCCCCAACATTGGTGTTACTAGTAGCAGTGATGGTGGCGTTATGTCCATGTGGATGGGATATATTCCCACCCCCTACATTGGAATTACTAGTGGCGGCAATGGACACAAAAGTATGCGGTATATGTCCACCCTCGTGGTTGGGAGGAGCATTAACATTCGCAAAAGTAGTCCTAGGTTGACGAGTAGCGGCATGTGTATTAGGTGGTGGATGGCGAGTCGTGTTTCGAACAACGTTCCTATTAGGATGGGAAATCCTAGGAGGTGGTCTTCTTCCAACATTAGCATTATTAGGAGGAACATGACCAGTCCCCATATTATGTGTGTGAGTGGACAACGTAGTGCCACCATTGAGGGTAGTGCCCCCAGTGGGTATAGTATGGCTAACACCATGACTAGTTCCAGCGTGACTACCAAACGTAGTGGAAGGTTCAACTGTACTATAACTAGGCATACCAAAAGAGAGTGCGGTTGGGTTGATTGTAGGACCAGTGTCGTCATGTAACTTTGGAATCCTGTATCTATAACTGCGTGGAAATGAAGGAACGAACGTGTCGTCCTATTCTTCGTCCTCGGGTAAGGTTGGCATCCCGTGAAGATAATTATCCGGATTCGAAGGATCGAACGGATCTTGTTCAAGTGAATTCGGCCAAATTGAACCAAGTTGAGTCTCAGGTGGATCACCTCCCCACGCCTCACGAGGAGTATGGGGATCGAAAGTGTGTTCAACTCTACCGATGGAGTTGAATGTATTTCCTCAGTATCGGAATGTGTAGCAGTCATGACATCTTGGACGTATGTCTCGTAAGAATCCGAAGACTTAGAGGGAGCCCGCCGACGTCCCCTAGCAACACGGCGTGAAAGCTCAGTAGGCTCTAAACCAGCCAACCGACGGGATCGGCGGAGAGTAGGGCTTCGCGCCATGATATCTCCAGAGAGAATATATAATCAAAACATCCCCTAAAGGCCAACTATCGATCAAAAACAGTAAATCAAAAGCACACACCTAGAGAAACTAAAGCCAAGAGCAGAAAAATAGAGTGGCTAAATGAGATCTCGACACTAGAGCCGGTATGTCTCGCCTAGGAGAGGCTTGAGACTCCCAAACTATAGCCGAAGGTAACAGAATCAGTTATAGAGACACCCAGGCTTCACTGCGTGCAAAGGGCCGTAACCCTTGGCAACAAACAACTGTGCTGTCCAATCCCTATCTGAATCAGGACATGAACAACATAACCACTGCAAGTACCCTGTGCGATACCTAGGTAAGGAAACTATGGTCACCGCAATATAACCAATGCTCAGGGGGACAGTTTCAGGTGGGATCCGTCGTATGGGAAGGGTAGCTGAGCCCGAAACTCAATGAGGGTCAAACCCCCCAAGAGTCCCCAGATACAAAAAAATCCTAGAAATATCTCCCACGTTCAGCTGGTATCAGAGGGATATCCCTTCAACCAACCTACCGTGACCTCGTGCTTAAATCTGGCTTGAGTAGATATTCCTGAGAACACCGATCTATACCATGGATTCTTCCACTCCCTGGTCAGACACCTAATGTTTCATCTAGTAGTCTTGGATTGTTAACTCATAATGATCTATTCCAAGACTCTAAACCTATGCTAGTTGGTGTACCCTATAAATAAAATCGGTCTAATCAATTTTAATACTAAGCGTTAATTTTAATGGCTGTGATTACTCAAGGGATATGATCGTGAAACTAATGATGTGTAAGACTCAATAGTATGCAAAATAGTCAAATCCTAGACTCATCTATCCAATGAAAACAATGTCACTAACATGCACAATCAAACCAACGATTTCGAAATAAATATGCAATCCTTTTATATTTTTCAATGCACAATAAGAATCTAAATGAAGGTAGAAAGCACTCAATGCAAGATGCAATACATAAAAGCAAATTTTTTGTATTTTCTCTTATAAACAAAAGGAAAATGCAAAACTATGTGTATTTTTTTTGTTTTTCAATATATGGAAATGAAAAATGCAAGCAAAATCCTACTATCTAGTCACTGATATGCCAAGGAGTTCACTAAGACAACCAGGCAGATCCCAAACAGTAAGACTCAGCCAAAGGAATGAGCTCAAAAGGAAAAAACCAACAAGGCTAAATCCAAAGATGGGTAAAAAACCAACAAGGCTCAACCAAGAGAAACGAATAGTTTTGGTCACAACCAAGGCATGGAATAGTCAAGAAATAGGCCAACAAAGACTCAGGATAAACCAAAACCAACCCAACAACAACCAAAGGTCATAAACCAACAAAAGCCGAAGTTGTACGCTATTGTCGAAGGAATACCTGCAGGTACCCGCGAGTAGTAGTGTAAATAGAGGCGGGTATACTCGGGTAGAGCTAAGCTAGCCTGCGGGTGAGGAAAGGAAAATTTGCAAACAGAGAGTCCAATGGCTCAGAAAAAGCAAGTTTTCTATAGTGTATCTCAACGGCAAATAAGTGACACAGAGCTTCGACAAACAACAACTCTAATTATGGACTAATGCTAAAAAAATCCACAAAATGGATGTTTTCCCCAGTGGAGTCACCATTTATGTGTTGGATAAAACTCACTATGGCTTGGGGTAGACCACAACAGACAGATGACTACCAGAAATCAACTAAATTCTCAGAACTATGCTATATAAATGACAATGCTAAGATAATGAAGAAGATAACCAACCTCGATCCAAATTTTTGATGTAGATCCCCGTTGGAGCTTTTCAATCCGTGCACTTGAATCTACAAATTAGTCTTGACAGCCAATATACAACAAGTACATATAATATATAAATGAAATTAACATCATCAATAGCAATGACCCATGATATAACAAGTAAATGCAACCCAATGTAAGATAAACAACATTTACAACATTAATGAACGAGAATATGAGTATTTCTATTAATAAACAAGAAGAAGTACAATGTGATACGACCTCTTGCCGGCAACCAATTTGAACCAAGATCTGGATCAATCCACTTGTGCCTCCACCACTTCAATCCTCTATGAATGGAAAACTCAAACTAGATAGGAGTTTGGAAGGTGAACATAAAGGGTTCACAACTACAAGGATCAATGAGTGTAGACTCAAAATAGGGAAAAAATCCACTAGAGTTCTCTTGCTCTTCTTTCTCCTCCCATCCATAAGACATATGTGCTCAATATATAGTCCTCCCAAAGGTAAGTGAAAGGACACATCGAGGCGTTTCTTGGGCAGATGGAGAGCCAAAGGTCACCCAATGAGCTCTTTTTGGGAGTAAAAAGTAATAAACTAGTTATTTTTACCATTTTACTTGATACCCGCGGGCTATAGTGATGTAACTCACGGGTACGCCTGCTATAGTGATGCAACAAGTGGGTAAGAGGAAAAATGAGGAAATAGTATGTCTGAAGGATATAAAGTGGATCTGAGTCTGTGAAATGGATCTTACAGGCCAAAGAATGCCGATGCTCACAAGGTAGAAGATTATGTTGTAACAAAGTTAATCAATGTTGTACTAACCTTAATGAAAACAAACATACCATAAACTTAATCATGAACGGATCTCAAAACATACCTGGATAAGTCATACCTTTCGAGATTGCTTCTAATTTTCTTATGTAAGGTCTTAGCCTCATCTCCCTATGAAACATGAACTTCTTCACTTATGCAGGTGACCACATGATTCTCTTCTAGGATTAACCCAATCCACTTGATTTGCAGAAACTAGATCTAGAGCTGGATTAGGGTTTGTTAGAGAAATCCTAAAAATTCAAACTTTGAATTTCAAACTTCTGAAAGGATAGAAGGAAGCGCCTTGATGAGCTGATCAAGCTGGTATACTCAGAATTTGAAAACTGCAAAGTTTCACCCCTCAAAATTGCCTTTGAAACTTCCGGATCTTCTTGACAGGATCCCGAACTAGGGTTTGATAAATCCCACCCTTCTTCCCAACCAAAAGGTTTGATCCAAAGCTCTAAACTTCTATTTTTCTGAGGAGATTCCATCCGTGGTCACAAACTTCAGAAATTCCAACTTTTGCAGAAGCCTTAATTTTCCACCTTTCTGATCAATGTCCTGAACTAGGGTTTGATCAATCCCGGCCTTCTACCCAACCAAAAAATTTGATCTTGGTCTCTAAATTTTGATTTTGATGAGTACCATTCAGACGTGGTCTCCGTTTACAAAAATATGAATTTTCTCCGAAACCCTAATTCCCGGAGCCATGAATAAAGGTGCTCAAAATCCAATTCTGTTTTGACAGAAATATGCACCTGATTGTTTCTGGTGTAACTATAAAATTATGAATCCACAGGGTCTGAAAATTCTACCTGTGGTAGCCCGTCCTATCATCTTTCCAACCCCACAGGTCTGACCTTAATTGGATTCTCTGAGAGAGATTTATGCCAAGTGTCGCAACGTGACCTGTTTATGGGATAAAACAGGAGAGCTAACTTGTACGGAGTGCCACGTGTCACTGGTTCAATTTCGGCCTTTGACCCTTTGGCGTGTGAAAGTACAGTCTGTTCGCTACCTGTCACTTTTAACGAAATTTCATTTGGAGCTTCCTAGCCCAAGTTATGACCTTTTTTCCTAGGTCACCTGTTTATGACTCAGATCTGGAAGAGGCAGAAACCCTAGATTGTATAGATCATAAAACACAAAGTACAATGAATTAGAAGTTGTGCTTCAGAAAAAGGTACATGGGAATCTTATCTTCGATCTGTAAGAGTTTCAGATCCTGAAACCTTGCCAAAATGTATTTATAGCGAAAGTGCTACAATGACTGGTTTTTGCTATATCAAGCCCTAGCATCATAAGTGTGACAAGTGTCATACATGCCATACCATGCCTTCTTTCAAGCTAGCTCTGATACCATGTTAGTTTTTCAGAAATTTCAATCTAATATAGGATCTTAACTGAGAGAATAACATGTACAACATATCTACAGCATATTAATCATGGACAAAATAATGCAAGCACACAAGAGACACAGAGTTTCACTGGGGAAAACCAAGAAGGTGAAAAACCCCGCAACTTCCTCAGAGATAGATAGAGCAATGATAAAACCAAAGTACAAGAGATAGTCTTCTCCTAGCAGCAGATCCTCCTCCTCACAAGTGCGCCACTTTCCGAATGAGAGAAGTGTGAGTAATGAGTGATCAAATAGAGATCTCCCGATCTCTATTTATACTTGTCCTATCCTGCCCAATAAACTAATGGGGTCGACTTGTCTATCTCAGCCTAATAACCCATGGTTAACTTAATCCGGGCCGACCCCACACTTGGTGGTATAATAACCCAACAAGTATAAGTTACGACACTTACAATATAAATGACGACACTTCTGTATAGAGGAATAATAACATCTCTATAGGAATATAAACACTTCCATATAGAGGAATAATAACATCTCTATAGGAATACAATACACATGGGTAAAATACATTCCGAAGTTACATATACATCAACAAAAAATAACCTTATGAAAATATTAAGGTTGCTATAGTTTCTACTCCAACACTACTTAGACCATATTTTATCAAAGAATTCATGTTGTATACTTTTGTGTCAGATCATTCCCTTGATACAGTGCTCACTTAGAAAGGAGAGAAAGGGGATGAATATCCAATTTCATTTATGAGCACTAGTCTACAAGGGGATGGAATTAATTATCCAGAAATCAAGAAGCAAGTTTTTGTTGTGTTTAAAGTAGTCAAACAATTCAAACCCTATATTTTGAAGAACCACACTAAGGTGGTTCTACTTCACCTAGATACTAGATCAATTTTTGTATAGAAAGATATGGGAGAAAGAAAAGGAATTTTGGTTACAACCATCCAGGATTATGACCTTGAATTCAATCCTACCGCAATTGTCAAAGGCATATGTTTTGTAAGTTGGTGACAAAAGCCTTGGATCCCACCAAGGATACCAAAGAGGGTTGGGAGAACAAAATGCCACTATAAACTCAAAAAGTGTTTTATGTTCTTGCTATTACAGACTCTTGGTACAATGAGATGAAGCAATATCTACAACAAGACACTTCTCCTAGTCATGTAAATGAAAAATAAAGAAGAGCCTTAAGAATCAAATCCTATTGATAGCAATTGATAAATGACATCCTATTTCGAAAGAATAGAGTGATATTAAAGTGCATTGAAAAAAATAATGCTAATAAATTCCTAGTAGAACTACATGATGGACTTGTAGGGGGTCACTTCGATGGTGATATTATAAATAAAAAAATATTGAAGGTTGGGTATTATTGGCCTACATAGTTTAGAGATGAACATTTCTACACTAGAAAAAGTGAAAATTTCCAAAAATGTGTTAGGAAAGAAAAGAAGCCTATTGTCCCTTTGCAGCCCGTAGTCATTGAGTATCCTTTCGAGCAATGCATATTGGACATAATTTGTGAAATCAACCCAAGTTAATCTAAACAACACAAATACATCCTGACAAATAAAAATTACTTGACAAGGTGGACTGAAGTTGTGCCCTTGCTCAAAGTCAACGAAGCAATATTTATCCAATTACTAAAACAACAGTTGATTACCAAATTTGGGGTTCCATTTACTCTTGTGTTTGAAAATGATTTTTGCTTTTCCTCTTTGAAATTAACTGAGTTTTATCTATACAAGGGGATTAATCTGTGTTATTCATCGAATTATTATCCTTATGGAAATATGTTATCCGATTCCACTAATAAAAACCTGATCGCATTATGAAGAAAATTGTCGTTAACTATCAAAGGGATTGGTGTATCACCCTTCCTAATTCCCTATGGGTTGATAGGGACACTCAAAGAGTTCCATTAGGAACTTTTCCCTACTCTTGGTGTATGTAAAGGAATCTATCTTACCTCCCAATATGTCTCTTCCTTCCATACAATTATACCAAGCCTCTAAAGTTCAAGTATGCCTTATTGTTCAAAGTAGGATTGACACTTTACTGAAATAGAAAGAAGAAAGGGATAAAGCTTGAAAAAATATTGTCTTTCATCAACAAATGGTGAAGAAATGGTTTGATAGTAAATCAATTGGAAAAAAATATTTGTTGTAGGTGATATAGTTCTAAAATGGGACAATCCTCATGAAGAGAAAGGTAAACACCTAAAGTTTCAATAACTTTGGCTCGGTCCCTACTTGATAGTGGAATAGCTTGGCCCTGGCACATACAAATTATGAAGTTTGGAAGGTGAATTAGATATCCATCCCATTAATGGCTAGATGTTGAAGTGACATTTCACCTAGTTGTGCCAAGCATAGTTAGTATGCACATAAATAAAATTGTTGTTTCATTTCATTTTTCCTTCTTTGCTTTTGATTTCATTGTTTTGGCATTACTGTAGAGTGATTGTGTTGAATTTTGCTTCTACTTTTTCATTTATTGCTTACCTTGATTGGTTTCTGTTCGATTTTAATTAATTTTGGTCATTTGGATTCTACTCCCATAATTGAGGTTTCGATTGATGAGGTGTTAACTCAACTCAAAATTATAAGTAGTTATGGGTGAAGCTACATATCTCTATATAAAACTCTTAAGGAAATGGTATACAAAACTACTGATCAAGATTTTCATTAGGAATCCTAAGATTTTATCTTAGTGTTGGAACACAGTCACAATCTTACAACAATCTCATAAGAATCATCAACCCTTGGCATTGAGTAACTTGCTAATACTCTTCAAGGATCCATTAATTCACATAATAAATATTGATTCCTAACCAAGGTGGCAACATAATCAACATAGATAAGAATGAACAAGAATGCATTTATATCAATAAATTACTTGGGCATTCATCACCGACTCTCAATAAAAGGAATCATCCCTTTTTCCTTTTAATGATTACTCTTGTACCCTATCCACCTTGGTAATTATAAAGAAAAATATTAAAGAAGACAAAGAAATGGGAAAAGAGTTCAGATCATTTGGGACATGTAAATATCTTTGCTATGGATATGGACACTCGTTCACAGTGGAGCAAAGCCTGTGATGTTGGGGTGAATCCATCGACATTATGGACACTTATGGGAAGCATAGTAACACCACAAAAGATTGATTAGGTGACATGGGTAAACTCTAAACATCCAAGTTCTATAATACTCGAACAAATTATGTTATTTTCCTAGGAAGGGAGCAAGTCTAGAATGAAACTCCTTTAATTAAGCCCTGAAGTTGCACCTAGAAAATGAATCAAGCCTGAGCACGAGTTCTTATATAGTCAATTTAAGACTTGTTCTGGTGGGACTCGTGAGTGAAACTAGGATCATTGAGATGATGATCATTCTACATATAAAATACTAGTATCTTTATACAAGACAACTATAAATATTCATGGCTTCTTCAAATATATCACTAATTATTGAGCTAGCAACAACCTCTCCTTTTCAATTTTCTAAAATTTTGATGATTGATAGTTCTTTGGCTTGAAAAGGAGGCCTTCCTTTTTCTCGGATGAGATACATTGTTTTGATTATTTCATTCCTACTAAGTATGTACTTGTGCCCTTAATCCTTATTCATACACTTGATATGGATTCGAGGTCCCTGAATCTTTCATTGTTAACTTGCTCATGACTAATTAGATCATCTGATGAATTTGACTTGTTTAAAAATATTTTGAAGTTTCCCTTTCTCAATCAAAAGTTTCCTGGCCATTAATAAGATATGGACCACATCCTTATCATTTACATTACTTTGATGTTTTGGAAGAACTATTAAAAAATCAACTTTTACAAAGGAAAGGACCTTACATATGTGCCTTGCTCAAAGAAAACTCATGTACATACATACCTTTCCCTCTTTCCAGGAGTGTATGCATTATAAAAAGGGTAAAACAAATAAATTTTCTTTCTTTTCGCATCCCCAATTGGATTTACAAGTTTTTACAAGCCATAACTCCCATCTCCAATGACCTCAACTAATTTCTTAGAGTATAAAGAGAAATCCAAATGTTGGAGAAGGGGCAAGAGATAATTGGAGCAACCTTATGCTAGAAGTGTGGAAAGAAGTTCTAGATTTTATCATTCTTCTATTCTATGGGAACCCTTGTTCCTATGTGTGAGTGGCTTGTTGTATGGTGGGATATAAGTATTTAGATATTTTCCCATTTTGAATAGCAAGGATTCTTGAAGTAGAAGTCAATGTGATGAGTGGCCTAGGTTGGAGGAATCCAGTCTCGGTAACAAAGGTGACTATAGTAGAACTATTATGTATAAATTTATTTGTTGTTTTCTATTGATATGGATATATCTCTCTCCCCCCTTCCCCCCAAAAACCCATGTTGTTAATGTTTGATCATTTTTCATTTGAATTCTTGTGTGATGGTGGAACTAGTTTCCTAATAGACTAGTTAAGATAGGAATATAACTAACTTTGTTATCTTCGTGATTATAATTGTTGTAACCAAAAGGACATGATAAATGTTTTCTTATTTCTTTGTGTGCAGGTTTCCAAGTGATTATTAGAATTGGTGAAGGTTTATTGGAGTTTGTGTGTAGAAATCTATTGAAGTCAACCATCTGGTAATAACTTATTTTTAAGTTGATATATTTTTGTTTTCTTAGTTTCTTAGATTGTTATTTCTAAAAATAACTTATTGATCTTGGGTAATTAAATTGGTCTCTTAAATATTCCTATAAATGGTCTACCCTAAACCACTAGGGATTATTATTGCTAACACAAAAGAGGGAGGCATCACTCGAGACATGTTTGAGGTTGCATTTAAAGCTAGTGCAAAGCATGGAAAAACGAAACAACCACAAAATTCATTAAACATATCTTTATTAAATATTTATTGTAAGTTTTAAACCTATGAAATGAAACAATGCATATAGATTCTTAAGCAATACACAGATTAAACAATGGCACACACAGTACGTCGAGAATTACCTTGGAAACCCTTAACCAAGAAAAAACAACAAAACCTAGAGTTTCACCTCTATCTTTCTCATTGTGTTTCTTAACCATTCACAATAAAATAATTAGGTATTTCGTAGCATCCAAAACCCTAATATGTTGGATTTAGACCCCAATCCCTTAACTAGGATTAAGTACATATTTTCTGAAAAAGAACATACAATAGAGCACTAGATAGACATGGATCGTAAGGTGACATAACCCACATGCAAATAATATAATAAATACCTAACATTTATGCCAAGTGCATAAGAAAAAGTAACTCGACATAACGAAAAGAAAGAATAAGAAAACCATACATATACCACATAACTAAGAAAACATGTGCATAACCTCCAATGATCTCCATTATAATAAAATAGAACATTTATTACATCATCACATTGAGTAAATAGGGATCATGACCTAAAATCACATGAACAGAGTGCTTGGTGCTCCATAAACAATAATAAAACATTATGATAACTATAACTATCATATGAGCTCTCTATATCTTCTACATTACAATCATACATATAGGCCTAGAAAAGTGGTGACAAAATGCTCTTGAAAGGTCATGGATCAAGAGGTGCCATCCACTAATTAAGACTAGTTTTTCTCATTAGGTTCTTGAGATAGATGTCTTTGTTGTCATGAGTTTTGTGAAGTCACAAACCTTGTAGGTGACAACACAAATTTTCAAATTGTGTGCCTCAATACTTGGATGCATCTACATACTCAAACTTCTATGTATCCATTTGTAACTTTTGTCGTTTTCACCCCTTCCTATTTTGATTTTCCTCAAAAAGGATCAAAAGTATCCTAAACACATTCCTCTTAGAACCATGAAGTTTGTATCACTCCTAAAGATCATATCCCTATCTTCCTATATATCAAAGAGTAATACATAAAATCTATTTCTATACAATTTCTCTTCTTGTTGTCCCTCAATTAATGGGACCCATTTATTTTGTACCCATCTTTACATAGACCTTGGAGATAGAAATATCCCCATAAAATTATTGACTAGAGTTAATTATAAGAAATAAATGGTCTTGTTAACGAAGTTATTTGGAGGGATGATGATTCTGAGAATTATCACATTCCTTACTAATTGACATTGCTTAAGAGTGATAGAGTGAGACTTCTACATCACCAATTCTAGAAGCTTACATAACTTGGATTCTTCTTAAAATATATAAGGGATAGATTTTTTTCCCTCCCTTTTGATCGACCATGGTCATGGAGTTGAATACCCTTTCTAAGAGTAAAATCCCTAACTAGAAACCTCAATGCATCTTGATGCATAAATTGTTTATGCACAATGTGGATATTAGAGAATAAGAATTTTGAAATAATGGCTACCATATGATAGAGACCATGTTGACAATATAGTGAAGAAGATTTATTTTTTGGATATTCTTTTAGTGACAAAGGACCCAACAACTTGTAGTGTTAACTTTTTAAAATAATAGTAATGTCTATTGTGCATGAGAATGCCATTCAAATTCTTAGGACTAGATTAAAATGATTAGAACAAATTATATATGAGAAAATATATAGTGATAGTCAATGGCATGCCAATTGGAAAATTCAATTAGGAACGTTATATAATTACAATTCTTTGACATTAAACACGATTATTATTGATACTAAAAATGTGATGCAACATATGATGCAACATATGCATATATGGTTTGTTTAGTAGATGCACATACATATTATAGATCACATTGATGAGTTTTCACACACCTTTTAATTTCTGTTGCAATCCTCTTAGATCATATGGTCACTTTATTGTCCTTAATTAAGTCCCTTAGGATGATGATATTCCTTCTTAGACATGTATGCTGTTGTTCCTTCAAGTTGTTCCAATGTAACTCTCTCCACAATATTCTAGTGCGTACTCTCTTTCACTTTGATTCCCATTCTCTGTAACATATTATTACTTTTCTCATACTTTGCAGAGCTAGACACATCTTTACCCAATGATCATAATTTTCACATCATCTTGCATTCCAGATAAAATTATACTTTTTTACTCTCTAAAGAGAGGTTGCTTCCTAAAGTGGATTCCTATAATCTAATATCACCAGTAGTCTTATTTCATGTTGAGCATCTTTAATAATTCTCACCGCAAACACTTCTCACATTTTATGTCCACCACCATCTAATATTTAGGCTTCTTGACACATTAACTCTATCTTCATGCCCTCCTTTGCTGCCACTCCCTAACATAAGGCCCACACTTCCATAATTTAGGGTCATTCAACATACCTTATTTTACTAACAACAAATTGATCTATACAAGAATTTTATTTGTCAAACCTTTTGCAAGGCTTTTTCCTCTATTATTCTAAGTTAAATATTTATAATATTTGATAGAAAAACAAAATAAAATATTCTTAGAATATTGAGAAATATACATGAACATATTACAATAATAACATGAGAACCTAATTTCAAAATAGTAAAAGAGACAAGAGAAAAATAGTACACAAAATATATGCGGTAAAAACCCAAATGGGAAACAATTATTGGAAGGTTTTTCTTCTTATTATTCATCATAAATATCCAATCTTACAATAGAGGTCTCCCACACATCACACTCCATCATAAATATCCAATCTTCCAATAGAGGGATCCCACACATCACACTCCATCATGTCACATTGACACAACAATACAATATTGTGTCTCCATACTATATGATATTTTTACAATGACTCCTTCACCTCTTTATATACCTAGAGGTATGGAATAATGGAATGGGATGAATGATTTTCCACGTCTCTTATAAAATGAATGGTGATAAGAGATTCTATTACATGATGCAAGTGGGATAACTCCATTTATAATATTACAATTATTTAACTAATAATACCACACAAGTCACCATTACATATATTCGAACACTCTCTCTTAATGATGAAAGGGAGAAAGAATACAAATGAATGAAGATGGCATTTCAAATTACATTAAGTAAGATAACCCTGAAACACACTTTTCAAACATAAATCAATTGTGTATGAGTGATTTCATATTCCAAGATGGTGCAGGTAAGAAAAAAACTCTATCCTTCATACACCTCAATCCTCCTGTTATAGTATATTGATCATCTACCTTTTCTCTAACTGAATTAGAACCAAGAAATATTTCATCCATATACATTTAGAATGCTCTAAGCATATAGAACATTTCACAAGTTTGAGATGTAGTCAAACGCTGCCAGAATTAGTTTCATGTAGCATAGTACCAAAACTTCTAATAATGGAATTTAATATGTTGTAACTGAGGTGAGATTTGAGGTTTATATCAACTCATATTTAAGGTAAATATGTGTTCTTCCTCAAATTACTTTTGCATTCAACCACTACTCATTTGAAAAGAAACTCACACTCCTTAGATTGATTCTATCCCCGTTTAATGGTGCAGGAAATTTCTGTTACATAACATACGTACAGTTTCTACAGTTGCGGCCTATCACTATCCACTCTTGTCATTTGGTTTCTTTTAAAATCAATATAAAGTCACCCAGTACAATCTATAAATTATTAGAGTATCAAGAAATCAAAACCTCAAACACCAAATGCACAAAAAATAACCTTTGGAGGAAAGTACCATCTACATGTATGTGTTTGTTAATATATTTTCAAAATGAACTTAGTACAACATGAATCTTTATCATTGAATATTTCACACAAGGAATAGAGAAGGAAATCCATACACTATTCAATAGATGGTTGGTAAGACCGACTAAGCAAATGATTCTTTTCCTGAAATCACACTAGCAAGCTTCACGTACATAAATGCAAAATAAACTAAAAGGATTTAGGTCTCCTTACTTCTATTATTTATGTGATTTCTCCACATGAACATATAGAAATAATTGATAGACGTGCAAATCGATTTATTGAGGGAACTGAGAATCTTCTTGTTCTTCTCTGTAAAAATAATCTTTTATCAAAATACAGATTATAGTTGATTTTCCCTCCTATTTGTTCCTATCTCCCTATTCTAATTCTTCATCTCTATCTAAAAGAAAAGGCCTTGAACCCCTCTCCAAGGAAATTCATTGTCAGTTAACAAAATAACTTCTTACTTTAACTCAACATCCAACTCAAAAATAGAAACCAACGATGCCATTACAGTTCATCAATATCTTTTTATTCTAACTAATCGCTAACTTAGTTTAAGGGAACCTACTCCCCTTAGTAAACATAGGACTTCCTTATCCCTAACTTAGTTTAGGGGAACCCACTCCCCTTAGTAAACATAGGAATTGCTTATTCAAACTCATAGTGACACGATGCTCTTGCATCACAAGCTTTGTAGATTTAGTAGATTTTTAACACTCTAATCAACTTTTACATGCAATCACCAACAAAGAGGAGGTTCTGACATTTTTTCATCCACTTATACAATAGTATAGGGGAAAAATATCTCATTTCCTTCTTGAAAGAGGTATGCATTCTTAAATATTTCTATTTCTAGAGTTAAATACACATATTCTTGATGAGCAAAAAACTTGAATTTACACATTAAACCAATCTTGCAGCTTGTCTTTCATTGAATTACACAACATGTCATCACTTTTAAGGACCCAACAAAATCTATTTTTTGACTCATTTTGAGACTTAAAATTTGTAGAGAGGTCTAACAAAGATTCGATGTAATATAGTATGTCAACATTTTCAACCTTTCAAAGGAAGGTCTTAACCAAGGCATGGTTGACGTTGCATTTAAAGCTAATGCAATGATCATAAAATTAATTAAAAATATCTTATTAATTATTTATACCAAGTATAGAAGAAAAAATAACTCATTATAATAAAAAAAACAAATATAAACATAAATCCATTCAGAGAGAGAGTGAGAGAGTATTCACATGCATATCATAAAGCAACTGGAAGAGTTTTGTTTAATGTCATGAATCATTTTTACCCTCTTTAACGTTATTTGTACCTTCTGTTTTTCTTGAAACTCTCTTCAACCACATGATCCCTTTCATGTCCTTAATTAAGGCCAGGCCTTGCTTGTATTCATCTTCATGTACTTAATTAAGTCCTTGTTTTTCTCCTTCTTATTGTCTTTGTCATGTTGAAGTTTATTCTTGCATTCACCCCACGACATCTTGTCTAAATTCCCTTTGATTTACAAGATTTTGTCATTATTGTAAATATAAATAATTTTAATCTATATCAATGTAAAGATGTGAGGCACATAATGACTTTATGTGATCCATTATAAATAATTTTAATCTATATCAATGTAAAGATGTGAGGCACATAATGACTCTATGTGATCCTTTTTTTGTTTTTTTTGTTTGGAAAAATGACATTGAGTAGATAATAACTTTTCGATAAGAATATTTAAAATAATTTTGTCATTTTAAATTTGGATGACAATAGGTCCTTAAAATTTTATAATAAAATTAAAATTAAGATAACATTAATCTATTAAACATATTTATAATATTTTTGATACATTCACATGCATATTTTAATTTTTTTTGTACATTCACATGCATATTTTAAAGTAAATGGAGGAGTTTTGTTTGACCTCGTGAATCATGGTTACCTTCCTTAATTTTATTTGTACCCTTTCTTGCAACCATTTTCAATCCCATGGTCCCTTTCATGTCCTTAATTAAGTCGATGTTTGTCTTCATTTTATTGTCTTAGTCATATTGAATTTTATTCTTTCATTCACCCTACAACATTTTGTCTTACAAGATGAATGCATATTTTAGAGCAAATAGAGGAGTTTTGTTTGACCTCGTGAATCATGGTTACCCTCTTTAACTTTATTTGTACCCTTTTTTGCAACCCTTTTCAACCCCATGGTCCCTTTCATGTCCTTAATTAAGTTGATGTTTGTCTTCATTTTATTGTCCTAGTCATATTGAATTTTATTCTTTCATTCACCCTACAACATTTTGTCTTACAACATCTTGTCTTTCCCCGTGGTTTACAAGATTTTGTCATGGTTGCAATTAGAACTAATTTTCATTTATATTAATGTAAAGAAGCGAGGGACATAATTACTTAATGAGATGCTTATGTCTTCCTCATTTTATAGCATGACATTGGGTAGATAACATGTTTTTGATAAGAATGTTTATGTTTCTATTTAGAATAAGTATGTCATTTTAAATTTGGATGGCTATAAGTATTTTAAATTTTATAATAAAATGAAAAATAGAATCAGTATAGGTTTATTTTAAATTTGAGTATATCAAACATTGAGAAGTATTAAATTTCTTGATTTGTAAATAATTCAAGATCAATAAAAAGGAAAAAAAATTAACCCATTAAATTTGATCCATTAAATTTGATCCTTCTTGGTGCTTGATAGATCCGGATTTAAGATGGATTGATGTTGGTTTTAATTTTTATAGTTTTTGTGTAAAAATTAAAATTGAGCCGACATATATTGTCCAATTTTTATTTATTTATTTATTTATTTTATTTTATTTTATTTTATTTTTTTTATTTTTTTTATTTTTTATTTTATTTTTTTTTTATTTTTTTCACATATATTACATACATGACAATATATCTCTCATACTACACTGTAAAGCACCTCACTACTCTTGGTGCAATTAGTAACTATAGATTTATTTGAGGAAATGAGAAGATGAAGAACAACATTTTGGTTGGAAGGTACGCTAAATCAAAGTGAAGAGTATTTTATTGTATTGGGATTCTACTCTAAAGATTCGTATGGAACAACCACTAAGTTTTGTGCAAGACAAGCATCTTGTACGTGAATTAAAGCAATTTCAATATGATTTGAAAAATCATCTTTAATATGGTATGCAAATATTGCTAATTTCAATCTTTTATTATGAATAAGGTTTTAAGCAATATGAAAAATATCATAATATTTATTTGAAACATGTGAATAATGTACTTCTCTTATTTGGATGATTTGATCATTAATGAAAAAAATGGTGACTCAAATTTTGATCTAAAGTTGAGGAAGAAATATAAATTTGAAATTACCAACTTAGGTCTAATACATTTCTTTCTTGGCATCCAAATCATGCAATTGGATGATGGTATCTTCAATTCTTAGCCAAAGTATGCTTTAGATCTCTAAAGGATATTAAAATGGAAAATTGTAGGCCTTGTTCTACTATGTTTTAGTGGGGAGTAGTTGATCAAGGAATATGATTCTCAAAAGTTGATGCCATTGTATACATGTGATTTGTGGGCAATGTTATTTATTTGACTTATACTAAACCTCGGTTTTCCTTTACTATTATTTGGATCTATATGTTCATGAGGGATCCAAACGAGAGGCATACAAAATTTAAAATTTAGTTCTACTTATAGTCCAAAAACTATCTTCATAAAATGTCTATGACTTTGTTGTAAAATATAATACAGTATAAGTCACATTATAGTATTCCATTCATAAAACAAAATTATGAGTCAAGTACTAAAGACCTAATAATAGACAAAAGAAAACTAAATTAGAAGTTGTTGAATGGTTTTAGTAACCAAACCCTCCGTAGACTCTTCCACATAGAGCCTCCATACTGGAAAATTTAATCCTACTTTAGACAAAGAGTTTGCTAAAGTGTTCAATTCTATATAAACATAAGTAAAATTGATCACAGTAAATAGGCTTGCATCCTCCTTGATATATTATACTAATGGAATTTGTTGTATGTTTTGAACAAATAATAATTTTTTTATCCAATTAATAGCTAGTAGTGAATCTACATGTACTATAAATGAAGAACCACTCTGTCCAAAGCAATTCCCAAAATAAATTCCGAGGCCATGAAATCACCAAAATGGTTAGCTCCACTACCAATATTGGCTATATACTCTTTGTTGTGATTATGTGAAAAATAGAGTATGCCACCCATGCTGCTAGTTGAGCTAGGTCCTTGGCATGCCCCATCAAAACAACCCCAAGGAATTGATTTTCACTAGTACCTCTCCTACCTATGTAAGCATTCCCATTTTTTTTATATAGGTTTAGGTTGATAAATACCACATATTTAAGAAATAACCTGGAAAATAGGAATAATATTGCTGTCAAATATTGCATCATTTCTTACTGTCCAAATTCTCCATACCACCAAGTAAGGAATTGTCTTGTACTTTTGCAAAACTTATATTTCATACCAATCCTTCAAATAGCTTCAATTCCATCCTTGTTCCATATTTTATTTATTCTCATCCACCTACCCAGGTCCTCCCATATCTATTTAAAGAATATACAGTTCACAAACAAGTGAGTTGTCACTTGTATTTTATTCCTCATGCCTACATAATAAGAAGATGTTGGGTCTTTCTTGGCTTCACTTCTTTAACATTTCCCAAATGAACAATCTATTGGATAATGCTAACCACATAAATACTTTGGTCTTCAAGGGATCCTTATTTTTCCAAGTAGTCCACCACTATTTGACTTCTTACACAACATTTTGTTATTTACAATCTCTCACTATAATCCCCTCCTGCCTTAATCTTCATCCACACCAATTTATCAAGATCCTTCTTTAGTATTATATGTTCTATTTGTACCTTAGAAACAAATTTATTCCAAGAATGAACTTTATTACCTACAATTCCTTGATATTTTGCAGGAAGCAATCCTTGATTCCAAATATTGGTGGTGCTATGATCACCAATTAAATTTAAGGTACATCTTCCTATATCCTGAAGAGATTGTATTATATCAGTAGGGAAAAAATTCCCATGCCCACCACCCATGATGTCATAAACACCTACCCTTTCTCGAGTACCATTGCCTACCTTCCAAGCCAAATAAGATCCAACTATTGGAAAAGATAATGTCAAAGCTTTCCATTAATTAGAGACAATCCTTATGCTCTTCCTTTCAATACATTCAAGTAAAGTACCTAGGGATATGTACTTATGAATTAGTATCGTCCCGCAAAGGATTTATTTTGTAACCGGGTTCCATAATTATTTAATTGCAATGGAAAGGATACAATCATGTATGTTCTTGAGGACCTAGCATCGCTCATATTTAGGCCTAGCTATAATTTTCCATTTAATCAAATTATTTCCAACCCTGTCAAAGCCTCCTTTCTAGAGAAAATTCAATTCAATTCTTCTTTCTCTAAAATGAATTTAGGAATATGTGCTAAGGTGTGAAAATTGATTGGTATCACCTCTATCATAGATTTGATTAATACTAAGTGACCTCCTATGGAAATCCAACAATTGCACCATAATGTGTTTCTTCTCTATCTAAGTGATAAGCCAAAGTCTAGTCTCCCTTGCCATAACCATTTAATTTGAGATATAAACCAAGATATTTGAATCCTTCTTGAAAAGAAGTGAGGATAAAATGCAAAAAAAAGCTTATAAAACTTGAGTTATCTCCTCATTTACATTGTTAAATATCACTGTAGATTTATGTAGGTTGATCTCCATGCCTATTGTTGTTATATATTTTTGAAGTATCTCTTGGAAATTTTTTCCTACCTACATAGCGCCATAGAAAAATAATAATACATCATCCACAAAAAATAAGTGCCATAGAAAAATAATAATACATCATCCACAAAAAATAAGTGACTCACATACATTTTGGCCTCAATGACGATTCTACACAGTCCCTTCGCAACCAATAAAAATGGATGAGGGGACAATGCTTAGGATTTCCTTATTCCTCTAGTTGGTTTGAAAAATGGAGACGATAAGTATAATGAGAACAACACAAGAAACCAAAGTTGCACACTTTAGGATGAGTTTTGTTTGACATCATGAATAATTTTCACCCTCTTTAACTTTATTTGTACGATTTCTTGCAACCCTCTTTAGACCCCATGGTCCCTTTTATGTCATTAATTGGATACTTTTTTATTATCTTTTGTAATGTTTGTGTGCATCTTTTTTTTTTTGTAAGAACAAAACCTTTCATTAACTAGAGATAAAACTGTACCTAATATACAAAAAAGTGCAGTCTACTGAGTAGACTGACAATCACACTTTTCACTGTTTATCAGAGCCACCCGTACCCATGCAGAACCAACTACTAGTTTCCCCCAAAAAAAAGACTATCCGACCACCCCAAACTGATAAACTTGGCTTAAATCCATTACAACAGACTAAAGCCCCATTACTCAAAATATGAGGCTTATAAGTCATTACAAAACAGAGACAAAAACTGGAAGAAAGAACAGACCATCCTTCTTACTCATCGCCCATGTCTCCACACTCCCCTATGTCGGGGATTTTTCCTTTTCCATCTCGGGCCGTGCGAGATTCTCCTCATCCTCCACTTGAGAGACCGTTGTTCATGCTGCTGCACTATCCTTCACCTGAGATGGTGCTTAGGTTGGGACATCTGAAGGTTTCTTAGGAGGAATGAAGGGGGGCGTCGCTAGTTCCATGAAATTTTGCAATTCCACCCAACTCCTTAACATATCCTCTTTCATATTCCTCATAACCTAGTTGATCAATTCACCAAAACTTTCACGCTCCAACAAAGTCTTAGCCATAACCTTGTGCATGACCTAGTAAGGGTGTGGTAAGGGTTGAGGGGCGCCTTCGTGCCCCGCTCTCCCATCCAGGCATGCATCTCTTCATCCTCCTTCACATATATGAGTTCATCTATGTGGGTAGGAACCCCATCCATCATTCCTTTCCCCATATCTTCCTCGACTCACTGTGGATCCCTTCCACCACATCCACCTCGCTTACTCCTCATTCTTTGTCTCGGGGTCATACTTTCCAGAGGCTTTATCTCTCTGCTCACCACTCGCACTTCTTCTAGAGGTCTCCACTTTGCAAGCATCGCTCCCCCCAGTTCGATGATCATAAATACCACCCGGTGGACGTCTCTGCCTCTTTCTTCATTTCCATCCTCCTTTAATGTTACCCATGATTGATTAATGTGGGATTCAATTCATCTTCTGAAACGATGGCTTGCATACACCGTGCTAGGCCAAGTTTCCAAAAAGATGACTCTCCTGCTGTTCATTCCTTTTATCTTCCTCTCCATCCTAGCCTTTACTTGCTTGTCGTCGTTACATTCCCTGTCATGACTATTTAAATGCTCTGTCCTCACCTCGACCTCAACCATATCTTCGTTTTCTCCTCGTCTACCCTCCTTTAATTCCCCCTCCATCCCCAGTTGTCCGCCTTATTCTGACACATCATCTCCCCCCTCTTCATCCACGTTCTCCAAACCACGTGTCCAACCTTCCATGTTTCCACCTGCATTTGGGAGTTGGATATCACTAAGAGCAATGTCGTGGCAACAATATTTAAGGACTTCGTCCTCCATCTCTTCCCATTTCATATTTTTCAAGGAAATCCTATCCTCTATACCATGGTTGGCTAGCACATCCGCCACCTTATTGGCTTTCCTTCTTACATGGTTGAAGGTGATCACTAGGTTGTTCTCCAAAATGGATGCTAATTGGTTGAGGCCGGCCTCTAGTCTCCAATTTCTACCCACTTTAGTTGATCCTGTCCCACATTGTATCCTCTCCTCCATTCTTAAGATTATCTGGGATTCTCCTTCGATGATTGTCGAGGTCCAACCTTCCTTGATGATACATCTCTCCATTTATAAGGCCTTCTATTTCTTCACAGTTATTGGTTGCTTCTCCCGTATACCCCCACATTAATCCACGAATTTTTCCTTCACGGTTTCAAGTGACCCCTCCAAATCCTAAGAGACCTAGATTTCCCTTTGAAGCTCCATCAAAATTCATTTTAAGGGACCCTTCTCGGGTTCATTTCCATCTCTCTTGGTTGCTTCTCTTCCCCCTCTGTCTTCCTTCAGTCCCAATGAAGCTCGACCTCTTATTGATATCCCAATCCTATAGAATTCACCTTTCCTCAATTTCAACTTGCATATATTGTGTTCCCCATTGCTTCAATTTTAAAGTCTCCTTGATGTGGATTCTTACATTAATACAAATCTATTCCTCCCTTCTTCTCTTCTCCTCAAAGGTGCGCCTATTCCATTCTTTCCAAATTTCCCACATCATGAATCCCAGAAAGAGTTCCCAGATTCTATTCAAAATAGGATTCTTATATTTTTTTCCTCCAATTTATGATAGTTTCAACCAGGTTTTCCGCCACTCTGTAACTTCCACGGAAAATCTCCTCCCCTATTCCCCATATCGACTTGGAAAATTCGCAGCCATCCAGTAGGTGGTCTATGGATTCATTGTATTTATTGCACATACAACATCTTCCCAGTCCGCAAAACCATCTTCTCATCAGATTTTCCCAAGTTAGAATTCAGTGTCTAACCATTAACCAGAGGAATAAGGCCACTTTAGGCCACATGCCTGATTTTTATATCTTCTCCCACTTGGGAAGCTTGGGGAGTTGATTGTAACCTTCATGCAAATGGGCTGCTTCTTTTAAATTGAAATCACCTGTGGTCCCATAACCCCATTTCAGTTTATCAGAGTAATCTTGAATCTTTATGTTTTTCCCTTGAAGGAGTTCCCATAATTATAACATGTTCTCTTGAGGACTCCACCTTTGCCACCAATCCACCTCCTTCCATTTCTTATAAGCTCCATCCGGGTTTCCCTCCTTCCATATATCTCTAACTCTTTGTAGCTTGTTCCTTTCCAAGGCCTCCTGGAGTGTTAGTAGATTTAGAGAGGTCGATAAACACATGAACTGTTGCTAGGAATCCTAGAAGAAGTAAGCCCGATCTCCTTTTCTAACCTCCCAAAAGCTGTGTTGTTGAATTAGGCTTCTGCTCTTTGAAGTCGCTCTCCAAATTTGTGATCCTAATTCCTCCTTCATGAAACAAACGAGGCTTTTCTACTCCCAATCTTTGGCATATTTTACATGCCATAGTTTGGCCACGGTTCATTGGTGTGCGTTACCCTTGTCCACCATATCTTCGCTTCAAGCACTTCATTACTGATCTCTGGGTCTCTAAGGCCCATGCCTCCCAACACTTTGGGTGTGCAGACTATTTGCCACTTAACCAACGCCCATTTCTGGCGATCCTCTGAGCCCCCCCACAAGAAGGAACTTTGCATATTCTTGTTTTTTCTAATGACCACCTTCGGCGCTTCCAACATCGAAAATAAATAGAGAGGCAAGTCCTATAGCACCAATTGAACCAAAGTGAGTCTCCTCAGAAAGCTGTTTGTCTGCATCTTATTGCCTTAGTCAGGTTGAAGTTTATTCTTCCATTCACACTACTACATCTTGTCTTTCCCCATGGTTTACAAGTTTTTTTCATTGTTCCAATTATAACTAATTTTCATCTATATTAATGTAAATATGTGAGGTACACAATGATTTCATGTGATCCTTGTTTCTTCCTGTTTTTCGTATAGGACAAACATGGCATTGGGTACATAATAAGTTTTTGATAAGAATGTATGTGTTTTTATTTAGAATGTCATTTTAAATTTTGATAATGATAGGTGCTTTAAATTTTTTAATAAAATGAAAATCATAATAAACATAGATATATTTTAAATCTGAATTTATCAAGCATTGAGAAATATTAAATTTCCTGATTTATAAAAAGTTAAAATAAAACCAAAAACTTATACCTCAATAAATTTGGTCCCTCTTAATACTTGCCATGATGTAATTGAGCCAACATATATTGTCCAAAAGTTTTTTTTGATAATCACATATGTTATGGATTGTAGAGGATGTGACTTTTAGGAAATAAAAAGATAAAGAAAAATATTAATGTTGAATATAATTTTAATATGTTTGTAATTAATTATTATAATAAGTAGTATTGTGAAATATAAAATTAATTTTATCAACCTTTTTTTATTTCAAATGAGTTTAAAAGATTAATTTAATTAACTATTGTCAATATTGTTAAAGGTTTAATGATTAATTTAATTAATTATTGCTAATATTGTTAAATATTTAATTAGTTATGTGACTATTCGATTATAATGAGATTACTTTAAATTATAAGAATATATTATTATAATAATAAATTTCTAACATTATATAATTTTTTGTAATAGTGTAGTAAAATAATTAATAATATTATATAATGTCTATTGGATGTGGTTTTAGTGGTTGGGAGAAATGATTGTTACTTTTCTCACCTAAATTTAATTATTATTAGTGACATGATGCTTTTATGGAGCCCTTATATATTGACTATGTAATGATTAAATTTAGTGGTTGGAAGGAATGATTGTTACTTTCCTCACCCAAATTTAATTATTATTAGTGACATGATGTTTTTATGGAGCCCTTATATATTGACTATGTAATAAT
Organism: Larix kaempferi; assembly: GCA_027924585.1. NCBI lineage: Eukaryota > Viridiplantae > Streptophyta > Pinopsida > Pinales > Pinaceae > Larix > Larix kaempferi. The sequence goes on along the minus strand of BSBM01000431.1, from coordinate 6,854,017 downwards.
TGAATAGATTATGCTCCTATATATTGACTATATAATAATTCAATAAATTACGTAATTCTAACCATATCTTAATTCTTACAATATCTTATAATGTAATAAATAATTTATAACATCATATAAATAACAATTACAAATTAAAAAACTTTTTTTTTCCAGAAGAAAAAAAACTACTTTTGATATTTTTTAACGAATCAAATAGTACAACGAGTGTCATGTTTTGTTTGAAACCAAAGATTCCAGCAACAGAAATTGTAGATAAATACATAGTCCATACAGAGCCTATTTGCAGAGAGTCTTATCAAAGGATTTACAATCAAAATTATTGCTGAAAGAGTAAAAAAGAAACTATCCATAGCTGAAAGTATCATATATAGCACTCATCCCCAGCATTCTTCAAAAGTATGAACCAAAAACTAGTCAAAAAAATATAATTCACCCTGATCTTGTATGACATTGTCCAACCATTCATCCCAAATCATAGTACCTTCGGAACCTTTAAGAGCTTGTTTAGAAAGTTTGTCAGCCATAGAGTTGTGTTCTCTATAAATATGCTTAAAGGAGATATTTTGCTGCAATGAAATTTCCTTTTGTGTGCAAATGCACTAGTGGCGAATATTGGTGACATTTAACTTGAAATACCCTGCTGCCCATTTGATTGTAATACGTGAGTCACCAAAAACTTTGACATTAACTAAGCCAAAGATATTTTCCATCCTTAAAACACACCATAAGGCAATAAGATCAACTTTCATATTGCTACCCATTCCACAATTGAGACGTACAGAAAAAATAATGATTTTCATTGAGGAAAATCACTCCTCCAACTGCACATATCCCATTTTGTGCAGCACCATCAAAGAATAATACCAGCTGAGACACTTTTAATGAGAAGTGACTGACCCTATCTACTGAAAGTCTGAGCTTCTCATCCTTGTACAAATGAAACATCTTCAAAGCTATGGAGCAACAGATCATCAAATCAGGTTGCAAGTCCTGGAAGATTGCACAATTATGCGAGTACCAAACTGCCCAGGCGATAAAAATTGCTAATGGAAAGAAAGGTTTTGAGTACCTGAACCAATTCAACAAGCAAATGCTGAAGTATCCTACATCCCAATTTCTAGTTATACTCAGCTTAGCAGAGCAAAAGGTCCAAGCTTTTTTGGTAAAAGTGCAATCCACAAATATATGTTGTGAAGTTTCAGCAGCAAATGAACAGAGACTGCATCTGTTTGGTCCTATCCATCCACGCTTCATAAGATTGTCCCAAGTCTTGAGCTTATTTTGGAGAACAAGCCATAAACAACATTTCATCTTTAAGGGGACTTTCATCTTCCATAGTCTCTTGTACCACCAGTTTGGTGGATAGATAAATCTATCCTGTATAATTCTATGGTAAGCAGTCTTTGCTGTGATAATCCCAGAACTGGGATTCCCCTTCCAAACCAAGAGATCACTTTCCCCATTGATTCTGACACTAGTAGAGTTAAGACTTTTGATATAATTGTCCCACTCCCATGCAATGTGGCCAGAAAGTCCAAGGTCCATAGAATTCATCCAAACATCAACATGGGGAGCATTAAGTCTACGGTTAAGTAATATGTTTAGTGTTGGACGCCCAAGAGCATTCAAATGCTGAACCAAACAGTTCGAGAGAAAATGTGATTCCTCTAGCCCAATGATAGGGTCCAACCCAGCTATGATGTTTTCACCTGTACCGACCTGCCAGTAGATGTCTCTTGCAACCCATACAAAAACTTTCATAAAGCCTCTCCAGATTGGTGAGAAATTCCAACCAACCAATTTGGGGTTTCTTAGCCACTCATAAAGATTTGTAGAGAGATATTTAGTGTGTATAGTCTTGGACAAAAGCGTGTTCCCAAATAAACACCTCCATAAACTTTTTAATCTGAGCGCAGAATTGAAGACTCCCAAGTCTTTTATTTCCAAACCGCCAAATCTTTCAGGTCTAGAAAGTGCCTCCCAAGAAACCATAGGGATCTTAGCATGAACAGAACTTCCAGTCCACAAGAAATTAAAAAAACACTTTCGAAGAGCTTTGATTATAAAAGAAGGAACCTCGAGGAGTGAAAACCAGTAAACTGGAATGCTAGATAGCACTGATTTGATTAATATAAGTTTCCCTCCAATAGATAGGAGCCGATATGTCCAATGGGCAATACGCTTTTCCACTTTTCGGAGCATCCAAATCCAATCCTTAATAAGATAATTATTTGGCTTCAAATAGAAACCCAAATATTTAAAACCATCTTCCAATGGTAAGCAATTAAAAGGAAGAAAACCAGTGATTTGTCTCAAAATATCCTCATTCACATTGAACTGATAGAAATTGGATTTTGTATTGCTTACCTTCATTCCAAAAACCCTGCAAAAAATCTTGATAATGTCACTAAAGTGCATCCATTCATCCATAGAATCCAAACCAGCTGCTAATACATCATCAACAAAAAGGACATGTGCCAGCACACAATCTTTGGCACATTTAACACCTTTGATCAAACCTTGTTCTGAAGCCTTCTTAACGAGTCTGCTAAAACCATCCATAATCAATAAGAAAATAAGCGGGGAGAGTGGACATCCCTGACGTAACCCTCTAGTACAACTGAAGAAAGCAGAGGGTGAACCATTTACTAGAACAACAATATTCATGGAGGTGACACATATCATGATCCAGTTGATTACTAGAGGAGGAACACCAATTTGTATCAAAACCAACCTCAGAAATGACCAATTTACCCGATCATATGCTTTTTCTAGATCCATTTTTAGAAGTAAGGCCTTTTTATTTCTTAGCTTGATAGTGTGGAGAAGTTCCTGAGAAATGCCAATTGCATCATGTATTTGTCTACCAGTTAAGAAACCAAATTGTTCCACTAAGATGTGCTCAGAAAGGGCTACCTTTAATCTTTGAGCAATGATTTTCGAAATTAACTTATAAATTAAATTGCACAAAGCAATCGGCCGATATTCACCAAAAGAAAGGGGCTTATTACTCTTGGGAATTAGAGTGACAAAAGTAGAATTGAGAGCTCCAGATAAATAGCCAGTAGTTCTAGTGAAATTTACCATAGCTTTGATATCTTCCCCCAGAATGTAAAAAAAATGTATATAGAGCTTGACCAACCATCCATCAGGCCCGGGGCTCTTTTCTTTCGCAAAGAGAGACAGAGTATCTTCAATTTATTTTAAAGATACCTCCTTACATAATTCACAAGCATCTTTGATCATTGAAAAAGGTGGGGAATAATCTAGCTACTCTTATCTGCTCCAATAAATCAACATCTCCAACCTCATCATACATATTACCAAAATAAGTAGCAGCTTCCTTCTTTAGTGTCTCCATACTTGTCACCAACTCACCCTGAGAGTTTTGTATTTCCCAAATATTGTTCAGATTCTTTCTAGCTGAAGCAAATGCATGAAAAAATTTCGTGTTTTTATCACCATTGGCTATCCAAATAGCCCTACTTTTAAGTCGCCATTCTTTCTCTTCCCGCAGTAGTATCTCTTCCTTCTTTTGCTCAAAATTTTTTAAATTATCAAAAGCTTCATAATCAATTGTGTCATGAATATTCCCTTCAACAAACTTCTGAATTTTCTTTTCTAGAAGGGATAGCTCTAATCGATCAGCTTCTTTTTTATTCTTGATCCAGCTAGAGACAACAGATTTCAGAATCCTCAATTTTTGATAGAAATAGTCCACAGGATTTACAACATCAACTTGGTGATCCCTCCAAAAATCTCTTACCATGGCACAAAAACCATCATCAGTTAGCCAATCACTATTGGACTTAAAGGGATAATTCCTCTTTTGTCCATAATCATCAAACTGTAACAAGATAGGCCAGTGGTTAGAAAATTTGGTCTCAAATACCCAGGACCAATATCTTTGAAAGCACCCAAGCAGCCCAGTCTTCACAAGAAATCGATCAAGTCTTTTGTGAATGCCATCTTTACCAAATCTCCCATTTGTCCATGTAGGCATCAATTTAGCAGGCATCACATCTACAAAATCATAATCTTCAATGAACTTTATAAAAAAATCTGACAAACCATCCAAGGTAGCCGAAGAGCACCAAACTTCAGATGCCGAGCAGGTAAAGTTCAAGTCTCCTGCAATAATCATATTATCAAAACTTAGTAGTCCAGAGTGCATAAGAGCCTCCCAAAAATTCTGTCTATCCTTATAAGGTGCACAACAGTTTAAGATAGTGTGAGGCAGCTTCAATCCCACAATAAAACCATTCATTAATACACCCCAAGGGGTTCTACACATCTTGAAGGAGAAAAAGGCCGGATTCCAGGCCACAGCAAGACCGCCCGATAATCCACAAGAATTCACTACTGCAATCTCCCACTGGGGAAGGACTTTGCCAATTCGTGTAACAACAGAGGCAACACTTTAAAAAAACTAATAACAATAATTATTTAGTTTTTCTATTTAATACTTTATTGCTTTTCGTAACTATACATAAAGAAGAATGAGTGTTATGAATGTTTTAGAATTATGATTTACCCTTTTTCTTCTTCCCTCTTTGTATAGTTACATTCTAGAATTTATGTGAATGCAATGGAATAGCATCTGAGTTCAATCCTGGGTTCTTGGAAAAAAGGGAATTGGTGAAAGTTCTAAATCAATAACAGGGATATTGTAACCACACTCTGCTAGAATAGACGAATATTCAATATTTAGTGACTCTGAAACAACACTAGAGGGGGCTTCGACTAGGGTATCCTTAGAAACAGAAGCGGCATGTAGTTCCTGAGAACCCGCAAAGGGAATCACAATGGGATAGGAAGGGCTTAAACCCTCAGTCAGCGGTGGCGCACATGACCTATCAGGGGATGGTCTGGACTCCAAAGTTACAAGTTCCAGCTCATTTGACAAGTTTCGACCGGCCAAAGAAGGATGTGACTCACCATTTTCTCAATCAAAAGCCCAGTAACCAGATCATGGCGCATAGAGATTTCACCTTTAGAAATACATCGAGAGAGGTCCTTTTCAGACTTTTCTATGAAAGAGAGCTCTTCATTTGTGAGAGCAGGAATTAATGCAGAAGGTTGAGATGATAACTTACCAGGAGAGGAGACCATAAACTTTGAAGGCGAGCACTTAGGCGTCAAATAACCAGAATCATCAGAAAGTGAAGCCATATGTCCCCGCAACTTAGGGCACTTGGCTTGAATGTGCCCAATTTCACGACAGAAGAAGCAATGAAAAGGGATTTTGTAAAAGTCCAGTTTTTGTCTCCAAACCCTAGGACCCCAAACCATCTCAATCTCAGCAGGAAGTCTGAGACTTAAATCCAATTCAACCATGACTTTGGCATATCTTCTATCCATTCCAAACAATGTTTGTTTATCAAGTCGAACAAATCTGCCAACAGTATTGGCCATGCCAATAATGACTTCCTCCGATGAGAGCTCAATAGGTAGTCCAGGAATGAGCATCCACAGATGTCTTTTGCCTTGCACCTCCTTCGGTGGATCAAAATTTATATGCCAACGTTTAAGGAATAAGGAACCAGTCTTAAAAGGCCAAAATGTTGCTAAGATCTGCTGCATAATTTATGTATCCTGGAAGACAAAAAGGATCCACCGATTCATTAGAAGGTTTATGCGCGGCGCCAAACCAGTCAATGGAACCCAAAATTTGTTGACCCAGTCAGAAATTTCAAGTTTCGATCCAGAGGTAAACTCTAATTTACCAACAAGGGCACGCTCAACAAGCATTTCAATTCTTTCCAGATTGAAATCAGAATTGATCTCGTATCTATCAACAAAATCTCTAGCCTTTACGGTTTTGGATTGTCTCCTCAGCTTAGCCCTAGCACCAAAAAGATTTTTATTGTGTGAGGGAGCTTTACTGATAGAAAAAACAAAACCCCCGGGCTCACTAGGGTTTGGATGGGACAAAGACATCCGTGAAATAGGAGACGGATCCATAAGTAAAGGTAATCGGAACCACCAGTAAACAAACTCACAGCTAAATCGCAAGACCGACACCTAGACAGGACCAATGGCATGTAGAGATTGCCACTAGTGCAAATGCTCCTGCAGCAACCCGGTCCCACCAAAGGAGGGTAAAAAACCACAGAAAAGGATAAGAAACCAAAACCTAGCACCTCTGAAAGAAAGCTAAAAATTATGAAATGAAAAAGACGAAAATAGGCCGCAAACGTATACTATTATTCCCACTTTTTTTAGACTTGGCTGATTCGGGAAAATCAACTTGACTCCAAGTTATCGCAAACCCAATAATCATCTCTTCACCACACATTTTCAGCAAAAAACTGCAAAAAAAATGAGGAAAAAACGAAAACCTTCATTCCCCTCCATTTCCGACCCATCAAAATAGGAACTTAGTTACATGAATTAAGTTTATGAGTTAAGTGATAAAGTAAGAATTTTTCAAACAAATTAAAAAACTTACCAAACATAGAATATAGTAATCAGAGTAATATGAAAACTTATTAGAGTAAGAAAAGTCAAATGAATGTTTTATAGTAATGAGAGTAATATGAAAACTTATTAGAGTAAGAAAAGTCAAATGAATGTTTTAGAATTATGATATAACAAAATATTTTGATTATTACATTTCCATTTTTTTTAATGTTTTAGAATTATGATTTAGTGATAAATTAATAAAAAATTATTTTGATTATTACATTTCCATTTTTTAAAGTTTTGTATTTGTTTTCATTCCATCCATGTAATACGTTTAACCTCACTTTTCTATTTAATACGTTATTGCTTTTTATAACTACATTAATTTTCTATTTAATACTTTGTTGCTTTTTATAACTATACATTAATTTTCTATTTAATACTTTGTTGCTTTTTATAACTATACATAAGGAAAAATGAGTGTTTCACACCTTAAAAAAACTAGTAACAATAATTATTTAGTTTTTCTATTTAATACTTTATTGCTTTTCATAACTATACATAAAGAAGAATGAGTGTTACGAATGTTTTAGAGTTATGATTTAGTGATAAATTAATAAAAAATATTTTGATTATTACATTTTCATTTTTTTAAATGTTTTAGACTTATGATTTAGTGATAAATTAATAAAAAAATATTTTGATTATTACATTTCCATTTTTTTAAGTTTTGTATTTGTTTTGATTCCATCCATGTAATACGTTTAACCTCACTTTTCTATTTAATACTTAATTGTTTTTTATAACTACATTAATTTTCTATTTAATACTTTGTTGCTTTTTATAACTATACATAAAGAAAAATGAGTGTTTCACACCTTCAAAAAAACTAATAACAATAATTATTTAGTTTTTCTATCTATTTAATACTTTGTTGCTTTTTATAACTATACATAAAAAAAAAATGAGTGTTTCACACCTTCAAAAAACTAATAACAATAATTATTTAGTTTTTCTATTTAATATTTTATTGCTCTTCATAACTATACATAAAGAAGGATGAGTGTTTCACACCTTCAGAAAGTTAATAACAAGTTAATAACCTTATTTATTTAGTTTTGATTTTTGTTTGTACATTAAATGTGAAAAGTACCTTATAATGTTGGGATTTTATTACAAAGATTTATATGGTGTAATAACCTAGTTCTATGCCATACAAGCATCTTGTATGTGAATGGGAGAAAATTCAATATGATTTGAAAAAGAAGAAAGTACTATGAATAACATTAGGGGACGGAGGCTAGTAGTGGTGTGGGTCCCAAGAAGCCACCTGGCTGGCCATGTGGATGCCACACGTCAAGGTGGTTTTGTGCCTAGGTGGCTTCGCCAGCTCGTCTCGGGTAGGTTGTGCTTTAATGAGATTTATTGTGCCTCGTTATTTGTTCCACAGGTTCATTCCCTGCGGCCTCTCCACTATCCCGTTCATTCCTGTTCGGGTCTAGTATGTGAGCGTTTGCCCACCCCGGAAGCTGTCCACCATGGTGCTGATGCTACTCCTAGTTTGCGTCCTGTTGTTGTTCGACCCTATCGCCTGGTGGATGCTCCGACGTCTGTTGCCTGTCCTCCATTGCTTGGATGGTGAGCTGTCAGTGTTGTTATCCTGTCCGGGAGAGACGTTGTCGTTAACTTTGTTGGGTGTTCTGTTGGAGTGGCTTTCCTTCATGTTCAGCGTCGTGGGTTGGAGAGGTTGTCCGAAGCTAATATATTGTTCATGGTCCGTGGCACCATTTATTCTGCTGAATGCTCCTGTTCCTGCCTGTTTGCGGACTGCTCCTGGTGTTCGTGCTCCTGGCTCGTGCTCGACTCCTTGTTTCTGCTCGGCTCTTGGTTCGCCCTCGGTGCCTAGTTCGTGCTCCGCTCCTGGTTCGTGTTCGATAGTGGCGGCCTATTCAAAAGACGTGGTACGATATCCATCCTATCGGCTTCTCTTGAATGTGTTTTTCAACACAGTCACTCTCTCGGTGTGATTTGCTTGCCTTCTCTGTTTGTGTTCTCGATTGAATGGTTTTTGGTTATAGGTTGACTGGTTTTTGGTTATCTCTGTTCTCTGCGTCCATGGTGATGAATTGTAACTGTTATCTCTGTTCTCTACGTCCATGGCGATGAATTATGAGGAATTATGCTATGGGCTAGGGTTTAATGTGACCTTGTTTGCTTCATGAAAAAAACTGATTTTTGATTTGGAAACTGTAGTTGAATGGTTATTGCATTTCGGTTGAATAGTTTTGGGTTTTCTTATGCGTCGACGAGGATGAATTGTGACCATATTTTAAAGTTCTGTTCTCTGCATCCATGAAGATTAATTATGACAGTGGCTAGGGTTTAATGAGCTTGTTTGGAGGAAGAGATAACTGAATTTTGATTGAAAAAAATGTAGTTTGTATGGAGCACTGTTTGGTGACCTTGTTTGGTTTGGATTTTGATTATGAATGGAGCACTATTATGGTTTCATGGTTATGGTTTACTAGGGTTTCATGGTTATGGTTTACTAGGGTTTCATGGTTATGGTTTCAGCTTTACGGTTTCATGGTTATGGCTTCAGGGTATGCTATGAGCTAGGGTTTAATGTGACCTTGTTTGTTAGATGAAATAACTGAATTTTGATTTTAAAAATGCAGATGAATGGTTATTGGATTTCGGTTGAATGGTTTTTGGTTTTCTTATGCATCCATGAAGATGAATTATGACCATTTTTAAATATCTGTTCTCTGCGTCCATGAATATGAAGATGAATTACTACAATGCAGTTTGTAGTTATTGTTTTAATTTGATTATTAATGGAGCACTGTTATGGTTTCGTGGTTATGGTTTACTAGGGTTTCATGGTTTTGGCTTTAGGATATCCTTTATTCCACCCAAATAGTAACGTAGTATATTTTATAATTGCGTTATGGTTTCATGGTTAGGAAAATTCAGTTATGGTTTCTTGGTTTGAAGGTTATGGCAAATTCTGATATGTGCAAATTTAGTTCATTTATTGCTTCCATTCTGTGATTATATTGTTTTCAGTGATTGTTTGAATTCTTAATGAATGATTGTTAAATTCTTAATGAAGTTGACTATAGGAATGATGCATACTTGAGATGCAAGATGACACTCTGAAATAATTTGGGCATGCCAATTAGATGAATATGTGAAATTAGAGGCATGGCAATTAGATAATAATTTGGGTTGTCAATTAGAGGCATTCTGAGTTCATGCCAATTAGAGGCATGCCAATTAGATGAATATGTGAAATTTGGATTGATTTCTAAGAAAAGTATGAGAGAAGATGAAAGAGTATTTGAATGCTTGCTTTGGTATGTATCTTTCATTTTATGAATACAATATATATATATATATATATAAGTGTGTAAAAGTCTATGGCCTTAGGCCTATGTTCTATTTAAAAAAATCATAGCTAAATATTAATTTTAATATAACTATATAACAATACTCGTCTAAACTAATCAATCAAATTTTCATTTATAAACATTGATATTATTATAAAATGAATGCTAACAAATTAAAATATTAGATAATGAAGGTGGTTTTACTATGGTGTGCTGAGTGCATTTTGCATCTAGTCTATCCATGTAATCAATGCTCACCATGAATCCTCCCATAATCTTGAGATGGGTTATTATTGATGATAGTCTTTCCTTAGTTATCCTCTTAGACCAGGCTTAGGTGTATGAATATGTGTTTTTTCAATTTTGTCTCTAAAGTCTAGACAAAGCAACCTTTGTTTCTTTCTTCGGTCATAATCTGGTCATGTTTATTTCTTGCCAAAGTCCTTAATTGGATGTTCTCTTCCTTATGTCGGATCAACTTTGACATCCATGCTTGATTTGGTAAACTTGGGAGTTAGAGATGCCCTTTTTCAGGTCCCTAAGGACCATATCTCTATTATGGGCACACATAAGGGTGACAAGGTCAAAACTAATCTTCCAGCTTTCAGTATTCAATTCTTAGATTAAATTTCCAGTTTTCCAATATTCCATTCCTAGAATAAATCTATCAGTATTTAGCAGCTTCAGTTCATAGGTTTACATCCTTTTCATATTTCCATCTCCTTAGTTTTAGAACAATATTTCCATTTCCCCCAAAGAAACCTTTAGGATACATTTAACACCCTGAACGACAAAGATCACCCTATAGTGCACATATAGTGCTTAGCACCTCTTAAGTTTGTACGCTCCCTGGTTGATAATTAAAGTATACTCTCGGTATAGTGCACATACAGTGCTTAGCACCTCTTAAGTTTGTACGCTCCTTGGTTGATAATTAAAGTATACTCCCGGTATAGCTACCCTAATTAGGTATCCATTCCTAGAGTCCACCATGCATACTTATGAATTACGGCCTCATCATGATGCTTGTTGAGTTTAAACTTAATACCATAGGGGATACGTGGGAGAAATTCCTCGTTAGAAATGAGATCTTGGAAACCTTGACCCAAAGCACCGATGATCATCAAAGCCAAGCAATCAACCATGCTCAAGTCTCCCTACATATCAGGCCCCTGAATCCCCCTCGATTGGTCCCACTACATTGAGCTCTTTTCCGTCAAGTTTTAAGCTCATGAACATGGAACATGTGGTTCATACACAAAAACCCTCGCTTGACCCAAGTCTCAATTCTGAATCACATCTTCAGCCACCTCAAGTGGGTGAAACCGATGAAAGTATGTCTAATATACTTGAGTAGGATTTAGACCACATGAAAGTCACCCAGACCCTCTGTAAGCTCTCTACCTGATCTAGAAATCCTCGAGCTGACTCGTGACTAGATCATTTGTCGGATTTCCACCAAGGTAATTATTTTCCAGATAAGCTTGGTGAATATTTTTTAGCAATCTCGGATAACATGACGAACCAAAATCCCTATGATGTAATGCGCCAATCTGTCTCTGTTGCAAATAAAATTGAAACTTGAGCGCAAAGCTTGATCCTAGTTGAAAATTATAACCCAGTTTAGGATCCTTTGATCAACATTAAACAGGGAAAGGATGGGGCGCCTGACCCCACCATCACGGAAATTGATGATCAATCCCAACATCATGATTCAAATCTTCTTCAAAATTTTGACCATCAGAGCTTACTCCAAGAAGGTCAGAATGAACAAGGTATTGATCGAAACCACAGTGATTCAGAGGAACAGAAGATATATGAATTCAAGTTCGACCTTGTCAAAAATTCTCATATAAAGGACCCTGAGAATTTTACAGTCATTACAATGATTTTACCCAACCTATCATTTCAAGTAAAAATCAGGATAAGGTAATTATTGATACAAGTTACAATGTAGCTTCTTTGGGTCAAAAGGGTCATGACAGTCACTCTGTCTTATATGCAAAACCCATGGATAATCAAAAGGTACAACAGGTGGAAACAGAGGAAATAGATCATTTCCAAAAGGTAAAAATCAAGCAAGAAACGCTTGCCCCTGTAACTCCTTCTCTTAGTCTTGCCTCTACTTCGTCATTCAGAATGTGTTTTGAAGGTGACAAACTTCCTATAGGAAGTATTGTGGGTAAAAGGGAAGCAATATTTATGTCTCGAATCAGGTGTAATCGTTCCTCTCAACCCTTCAATCAATCAGTAATTGATGTGGATGATCTCGAAGATCCTAAGCCCGAGATTAAAAGTGATAAACATGAGTTGAGTGTAGAAGGTTAGACTAATCAACAATTTCAATTACATGTTGGACTTCAGTCCAACTCAGATATCCAATCTACCTTACACAGATATACATCCTTATGTGAGTGTTTTTCTAACCTCCTTGATACAGTCGATGCACATCGTGTGGTCGCTCCTATTGATTGTAGGTGATGTCATTTTTTAATGACTCATTATTCTTTAAAGAATGATTCTCTAAATGAGAAAATACAAGCTTGCAAAATGAAGATTCAAAAACTGATTAGAAGCATGAAATTATTAATTCACCAACACCAAAATCAGATTGATCAACTCAAACAAAAATTGGTTACTGTGTGTGAATGTTCGATTATTCATAAACCCAGGGTTAATCTTTATTTGACTTTTGATCAACTTCATCCTACTGGAAATTAGTGATACTTTTAGATGATGTTTTTTTTTTGAATTGTACATGCTTCTCTTCAGGTAAGTTAGTTTGGTTTATGGTTACAATTATTATTTGTGGTTTAGTTAAGTCATTTTATTTTAATAAGAGGTTTTGCAGCCATCTCATTATATTTGGTTTATATTTATTTTATGGTTTCAATCCTACAACCATCTCATTATATTTGTTTTATGTTATTTTATTTAACATGATTCCAATTAGTATTTTCTTTTTGTTTTTCAGATACTTCGTGCCATAAATCTCCATACTACTGATGCTATCCACCTTTAAAATTTGGAGCTTCTGTGTCAAAGTGTTGGAAGATCGACCTCAAACATTCGGGTTCTATTTTTCTTTGTTGGCATTTCTTGCCAGGTTCAAGATCAATCTGGTTCCCAAATTGAACATATCCTTAATTATCGAGGTTCAAAGACTTGTAAGCTCAGAAGTTAAGGCCTTCATCCTCTCATAGTTTTGGAATGATCTGTTAAAGGTCCACATGAATGCAATATTTCATCTTTTGGTTAAATGCTATGATGCATAAACAATCAGGGGCTCATTTTGATATCCCATTTTTTTTTCACTCTATTTTCCATGATAGGTCGGTCTCAGTAATTGTTCCAATCATACAAAGGGTAAGATTAAGACTTGCGAGGGGATGGATTTTGGAGACTTGATGTGCACACTCTATTGGACATAATATAGTCATCTATTTTCTGCATGAGTTGTTGGATGTGAGTGACGTGAATGTTTTTCAACGCTAATTGTTATCTGATTAGTTTATGTTGAAATATAGTTTAATATATTATTCTGAATTTATGATCAAATAACCACTGTCCGTGTCTATTTTGATTGTAAGCTCGCATTTTCATATTTGCTTAGAATTTTCATTTTTCGCAGAGGTGCTAGCATTGTTTATTTACGTGTATACATCAATCCTTCCCTAATATAGATCTGGTTCTGCAATTTAGAAAGAAATTGAACTGTATGTCAAAAAGATAGTAGATGTCAAAACACATTCCAAACAAATTGATATAGTTCCCTTTAATATTAAAATAGTCTTATTTTTCTAATATATGAAATGTTGTTCATTTATTGTTAAATATCGATTGTTATGTATTTACTCTGCATGTACAGATTTAAATCACCTTTCTTGGTCTGAGTCATTTATACTTAGTTATTCATAAATTATATAGTGTCCTGTTAGTTCTAGATTAACTTTCAGGTGTTATATTTGTTTTTTATTTGATGAATGTCTTCATTTGATACAATTTTTTTTATAAACCTCCTTTATATTCATACCTATGAACACCCATAATTATTTCATGCTTGGCCAAGTGATAGATCAATGTGTCTTGTTTTAAATTCTTTTAATTGTAGGAATCTATTATTGTTTTATATTTGATATTTTATTTGAAAAGTTCATATCTTTTGTTTAATGTTTCTTTGTAGTATTTTCATTTTAAATTATAGTCTCCCGAGACTCGTCCAGATTAAACATTGTAAATGTGTAAACACTGTACACTTTGTAATTAGCCTTGACTGACCTATTTTAGTTAAATTGTAGAGTGGGAAGGATTTAGAGAGTTAATATTCTCAAGATCCATTTACCTTTGGAATTACAACAGTGGCCAATAGGGAATGGATTATTTCTTTTGTTTGCCTTCAATCATCCCTTTCAATTTTCTATAATTTGGATAGTTTGAATACAAGTGTGCTTAGTGTAGTTGTGAGCATATTGTCTTTTATTTTATTTTTCTCTTTAGCTAGAGTTAGGTTAGTGTAAAACTGGCCAATGGAGCCATAAAACCTATAGGGATCAACTATCTAAAATGACTGAGGGGTCCATAAAAACCCTTGGATTAGGATGATACCCCTGTGAGGCACCTGCAACAATTAATTAACAAGAATACGCGAAATAGCAGAAATGACAGAACTCAGAATCACTTTTGTATTGATCACAGGCCACTTTGAGGGGGCAACCTCCTTTGAGCAAGCTCAATACAAATAACTTTACCCTCCTTCATAGGTCTCAACACACACTTATATACTAATTCTAGGCGCCAATACTATGGGTTGAAACCATGGGCCGTTACAAACTATGGATCAACAATACTACGGGCGACTTACAAAGCATATGCGCCAACAACAATAACACAAACTATTGATCAACAAATACTACGGGACGACTTACAAAGCATATGCGTCCAACAACAACCTACTAACAAAGTAAAGACATGGGTTCCTAACATTCCCTCCCCCTTAAAAAAAAGCTTTGTCCTCAAAGCTTTAGATGTGGAAATTGTTGTTGAATCTGAAGGAGTGGTTCCCATGTAGCATCCTCGGGTTGCATGTCGTGCCACTGAATTAAGACCTCTGTGATAGAGCGAGAGCGAAGTTGACGCGTGCGCCGATTGAGGATGGCCTCTGGCTCCAAAAGGATGGATCCTTCATTATCCAGTTCGGGTAAAATCGTTTGGTCGCTGATGTTGGTGCCAAGAACTTTCTTCAGACAAGAGACATGAAAGACTGGATGAATGCGGGAAGAAGGAGGAAGTTCCAATTTATAAGCAACAGACCCAATCTGCTGAAGAATCCGATATGGCCCATAGAACTTTGGAGCGAGCTTATGACGCCCTTTGAGTTTCAAGGAGGATTGTTTGTATGGCTGGAGACGAAGGAAAACCATATCGCCGACTTGAAAAGTGCGCTCCGAACGGTGCTGATCAGCTTGTTGCTTCATGCGATTTCTTGCCATGTGAAGATTGTCCCGCAAAATGCGAAGAATCTGATCGCGGTTGCGAAGGACCGTGCCAACTTCCTGAACTGGTGAACTGGTGGGGGTGTATGGGAGAAGAGATGGAGGTGCCTGACCATAGACTGCTTCATATGGGGTCATTTTAGAGGCAGTGTGGTAAGAGGTATTGTACCACCATTTAGCGAGAGCGAGCCACTTTGCCCACTGATGTTGTTGTTCCGAGGTGAAGCAACGAAGATAAGTTTCCAAGCATTTATTGACAATTTCAGTCTGACCATCTGTTTGTGGGTGATACCTTGAACTCATCTTCAGTTTGGTGCCAGTGTGGCGAAATAGTTCTGTCCAAAAATGACTAGTGAAAGTCGCATCACGATCCGAGACAATGGAAGAAGGGATGCCATGAAGACGAAAGATCTGGTCCATAAAAATTTGAGCGACGGAGGAGGCTGTATAGGGATGGCTGAGAGCACAAAAATGACTATATTTGGAGAGACGATCAACCACAATGAGAATCACTGTCTTCCTGCCAGATTTAGGGAGCCCTTCAATGAAATCCATAGAAATATCTGTCCAAATCCGTGTAGGTATGGGCAAGGGTTCAAGCAATCCTGGAAGGAGTGTTGTTTCACCCTTATTGCGTTGGCAGGTATCACATTCGGCCACCATCTGTTGAATTGTCCTTTTCATGCCCTGCCAAAAGAAGTTACGCCGTGCTCGTTCATATGTTTTGAGGAACCCAGAGTGCCCAGCCGATGGAGAAGCATGGAGTTCATAGAAGACAGCCTGTTGAAGATCTGTGCTCTGGGGAAGCACCAGACGACCCTTGTATCGCAGAGAAGCACCATCCCAAGAGTAATGTGGGACAGCAGAAGGATTGTTGGTCAAGTGTTGGATGATCTGAGATAAGGAAGAGTCATTGACATAACCCTGTTGAACAGATTGCAACCAATTTGGAACAGGCATAGAAATAGCTGAAAGAGAACCTTGGGCATCAAATGTGCGAGAAAGAGCATCTGCCACAATATTGTCTTTACCCTTCTTGTAAGTGATCTCATAGTCATAACCCATGAGTTTGCTAACCCATTTCTGTTGTGCCGGGGAGGAGACACGCTGGTCCAAGAAATATTTCAGACTCTGGTGATCAGTCTTGATGCAGAAATGATTCCCTAATAGGTATGGACGCCACTTCTGTACTGCATGCAAAATAGCCATCATTTCCTTCTCATAGGTAGAGGCAGCTAAATTCTTACCTGAAAGGGCTTTGCTGGTGAACGCAATGGGGTGTTCATCTTGAAGGAGAACAACACCAAGTCCATTGCCGCAAGCATCACTCTCAATAGTGAAGGGCTTGGAAAAACCAGGCATAGCTAGCACCGGTGTAGTACATATAGCTTGTTTTAGTTTGTCAAATGCACACTGAGCAGCAGGTGTCCATGTAAAAGCATATTTTTTCAATAGAGCAGTTAATGGAGCTGCAATCTTCCCATAATCCTTGACAAACTTGCGGTAGTAGCCAGTCAACCCCAAAAAACCATGAAGGCTCTTGAGTGTCTGAGGATGTGGCCAATTGTTCATGGCCTCGATTTTGGCAGGATCCACGCGAACCCCTTGTGCTGAGATAATGTGCCCGAGATACTCAACTTCCTTTTGTCCAAAAACACATTTAGACTGCTTGGCATGGAGATGATGGTCAGAGAAAAGTTGCATGACAAGATCCAGATGCTGGAGATGTTCATCCCATGTTTTACTGTAGATGAGGATATCATCAAAGAATACCAGAATGAATTTCCGCAAGTAGGGTCGAAATATTTTATTCATTAAGGCCTGGAATGTGGAAGGAGCATTAGTGAGGCCAAAGGGCATGACCAAAAACTCATAATGGCCATCATGTGTGCGGAAAGCTGTTTTAGGAATATCATCCTCATGAACCCGAATTTGATGATACCCAGAACGAAGACCCAACTTGGAGAAAAAGTGAGCCCCATGAAGCTCATCAACAACAGGAATTGGAAACTTATCCTTGATGGTGAGGTGATTAAGTGCTCGGAAGTCAATGCAGAGGCGCCATGACCCATCTTTTTTGCGGACAAGAATAACTGGAGAAGAAAAGGAACTAGTGCTTGGGCGAATAATACCTTGCTTCAATAAGTCCCGAACGAGCATTTCAATCTCCGTTTTTTGGTGAAATGGGTAGCGATAGGGCCTGATGTTGGGAGGAACGCTGCCAGGAAGGAGCTGAATACGATGGTCTTCTGGCCTGGAAGGTGGTAATCCCACTGGTTCAGCAAAGACACCTGTATACCGATCCAGAATTTGTTGTAGATCCAAAGGAGTAGTGGAGACCGTTGATGGTTGCATCTGGATGGAATGGATCTGAGCGATGACACCATGTGAATTCTTCTTGAGGAGTTTTTCCATGCGATGTGAACTGATGATGCTGAGAGAACCTGGTTGTAATCCTGTCAATGTGTGTTTGTGTCCATTCTCGGAAAACTGCATCCAAAGTTCGGCAAAGTCCCATAGGATAGGGCCGAGTGTGCGTAGCCATTGAGCACCCAAAACCACATCACATCCGCCTAAGGGCAAGGCAAACATGTCAGAGCGCAAGGTATAATCTCCCATAGAGATACGCACATTTTGACACTTCCCTTTGCAAGGTAAGGTGCCCCCATTGGCAATCATGACTTCAAAGTTGGAGTAAGGATGGATAAAACAATCAGCTTGTTTGGCGATCCGAGGGTCAATGAAATTATGCGTGCTACCAGAATCAATGAGGATTGTAAGAGGAAGCTTCTTGAAGTAACCCCTGACCCGCATTGTTTGGGGGGTGGTGATTCCAGCTAAAGCATGGAGAGATATCTCTGGCTGGTCATCCTGAGACGGAGGGTCACTAGGAGGTTCCTGAATGTCGATCGGAGCATCCAGTGTTTCTGGATCTTCGTCACCCATTTTAGAGGCAGGCGGAGACTCCACATCCAAGAGATAGAGATTTTGCTGAACACATCTATGTCCCCAAGTGAATTTCTCATCACAATTATAGCAAAGCCCCTTTTCTCTGCGTGCTTGCATCTCTGTTTCAGACAAACGCTTGATAGGAGTCGGTCGAGGAGCCTGCGGTATAGGTGGTTGCTGAGAACCCATATTTTGGAAGGGAACAAAAGTGGGCTTGGAGCGTTGTTGGGCTGCAATCTTGTCTTCTGCCAACTTAGCCAACCCGAGTGCTTCCATCATTGTGTTGGGACAGAACATGTTGACCTCAGAGCAAATGGCATCCTTTAGACCACTGATAAAACAACTCCGGTAAAATTCATCAGACAATCGTTCGGTGTGGTTGGCTAGATTCTCAAATTCGGTTTGATACTCTCTCACAGTGCCAGTTTGGCGAAGTTTAGTGAGGGCTCCTGTGAAGTCATCAAAAGCACTAGGACCAAATCGTTGCAAAAGGAGCTGGAAAAAGTCTGGCCAGTTGGGCTCTGGATGAGCCTTGATGTACCAACGGTACCATTGAAGAGCTTCCTGTTCCAAATGAAAGGATGCCAACGGAACTTTGTTGACATCAAAAGTATTATGTAGACTGAAGTACTGTTCTGCACGATAGATCCATCCAGTTGGATCGGTACCATTGAAGCGAGGAAAATCAAGCTTCGGACCACGGAAATTGCTGGAAGAAGAGAACCCATTGTCTACTGAAGACTCGGACTGCCGTTTGTTGTTCATAGCTGAATGTTCAAGATGGAGACCGAGAAATTTTTCATCCAGATCCAGGAGTTTGGCTTGGATGGTTGCAAGTGCTTCCTCCATGGTTTTTGCTCCTGCACGGGTGACAACCATAACCAGGATTTTTTTCTTTTTCTTTTTCTTTTTCTGACTGGGTAGGAAAACAAAAACAGGAACTACTTCAGTAAGGGAAAATTTGGATTTGGGAAAAAATCATAAGGGTAATTGGGGTTTGACTAGGTTTGGACACTGTTGGATAGACAGGGAAGCAAAAATGAGGATTTCAGAAACAGGGTAAAAGAATGGGAAAATTTAGCAGAGGGGAACAAAGAAGCAGAATTCAGAAAGGAACTCTGTGGTAAAATTTGAAGGTTATTGGGTGAAATCTGAGGAAGTTATGGCAAACCCTAAAAATAGACAAATGTGGGATTTCGGGCTTTGGGAAGGGGAATTGGGGATAGGGTCCTCAAGACTGAAATATGAAGAATGGGATGACAGGGGTTCCCCGAAAATTTCAAGGAAAATAGAGTGAAAATAAGGGAGATATGGAGAAAAAACTGAATTTTAAGAGATCTGGAACAGCGCCGAATGGATTGAAAACGACTGAATCTGGAACGGCTTGCAAAATAGATTTGAAACGACGCAACAGTGATCGACAATAGTTCAACTTGAAAGTAGATATGGACCCCAGGTATGTGCGGCTTCCTAACAGTTCAGGGGTTTCACTCGGCCACCAATGCTGTCTGACGGCTTGCGTATTGGGGCAATACCCCTCACTCCATGGCTCAGGTAAAACTGATAACCGCTTTGCCACAAACGAAAACTCTTGGTTTACCTCACGGGTGGGAACTAGTCAATCAGGTAGGGGTCGTTTCCCTTTTCGCTGGCAGGTCCTCTCAATGGGCCAGCTACTTCGGGGGTTCCTGTGGTACTCCTCACAATGAGTTTTAGGGCTTATTCCCAAGTACTTCCCACAGTTAAGCAGATAGGGATTATTCCCAAATCCGAACCTGCAACAGATGCGAAAAAAAATTTGGCAGAAATTTCACCCAGCGAGCCCAAGAAAGTGCTCTGATACCAGATGTGAGGCACCTGCAACAATTAATTAACAAGAATACGCGAAATAGCAGAAATGACAGAACTCAGAATCACTTTTGTATTGATCACAGGCCACTTCGAGGGGGCAACCTCCTTTGAGCAAGCTCAATATAAATAACTTCACCCTCCTTCATAGGTCTCAACACACACTTATATACTAATTCTAGGCGCCAATACTATGGGTCGAAACCATGGGCCGTTACAAACTATGGATCAACAATACTACGGGCGACTTACAAAGCATATGCGCCAACAACAATAACACAAACTATTGATCAACAAATACTACGGGATGACTTACAAAGCATATGCGTCCAACAACAACCTACTAACAAAGTAAAGACATGGGTTCCTAACAACCCCCTTTGTTGGCCTTGTACATATTATCACGCCAACAACACTTTGTTGCATATGCTACATCCCCGTGCTTAAATAAGGCTTCCATCTGCTTGGATGAAACAATCCTTGGAGCACCATTGGACATGCCCCTCAGAACTACCCTCTTACCATCCATTGTATTAAATCCCATCTCCATTGTTTGATAGTTTTGTGAAATTATTCCCAGAGTACTAAACCACTGAACACCCAAGATTGCATTAGTGTTTTCCAGCACAACCACATAGAAATATTTTGTCATACTATAGTTATGCAACATCACATTCAACCATGTAACTTTTTGCGTGCATGCCATAGTGCACCCACCAACTACCACAACATTGAATCCCTCAAATTCCTATGTAGGAATTCCTCTCCTAGCCACCAAAGTCGAATCTATAAATTTATGGGTTTCCCCACCATCGATAAAAACCGTGATAAACTATTCTTGTAATACTCCCCTGACCTGGAAAGTGTGAAATCAAGGATCACCCGGTAGAGTAGAAATAGTTCCACCTTGAATCTCTACACATGCCTGCTCAACAGCCACACCGCTATGCTCACTATCCCAAACCTATCCTACCTCCTCTGCCTCATTGCTATCCCTGAGCACCTTTATGTAATGCACCTTACCTTTACCCATGCACCTGTGACCCAGATCCCAAGGCTCTTTACAGTTGAAACATAGCTTCTTCCTTCTCAATTTGTTTTGAGTCTCATCATCCAACTTGTTTTTCCCGAACCACTCCTTTTGGAATGGATTCTTGTCTTTTATTTTTTGAGGAGGGAAATATTTGGGAGGAAAATTATTCTTTGGTACTACGTCCTCCATGTCCCGTGTCCTGATAATAGAATCTTGTAGAGATACAGGTTTTAATGCATTAACCCAACCATGTAGGGGTTCAAATAGTCCTTCAATGAAAATCATAATCAGCCTATGCTCCGTCACATTTGTTACCATGACTGCAATCCTTTGAAATTATGAAATGTAAGCATCTATTGCACATGTTTGCTTGAGTTGTGCCAACTCTCTGAAATACAACTTTGGGTCCTTCTTATCAAATCTATCAATCAACCTCTATGTGAAGTCCAGGTATGAGGTATGCCATAATTCCCCAATGTGACTATCCCATGGTACCACCGCTCATTATCCTCTCCATCCAAAATCAATGTAACATATTTGATCGCTTTTGTCTCCCTCATGGGGTTGATTTGAAAATATGTGTTCAAATTTTGAACCCAAGCTCCAGCAGTGCATTTGTTAGAGCCATCAAAGGAAGGGATAGAAAATTTCCCAAGCTTCCACTGAAGATCTAGATTATGTTGGACCCTATTGAAATCTCTTGGCCTATTCCTGAAATTGATGGTATAGAAATATTGTAATGACATAGCTTCCCGAAACTCCTCACCAAGGGTCTGATACTCCCTCAAATAATCATTAAAAGTTTCACCTTGTCCTAGATGCCCCCGATTTCTAGCTTGCTCCTCCTCCAAGAATTGAGGTAACAGAGGTCTAGGAGTCACTCTACTGGTTATCCAAGTGTTGTTATGTGTGGGAATATGAGTGTTTATCCCTTCTACATGATTCCCATTGTTTCCATTAGTTCCTCATGGGCCATTGTTTCCCGCATGATTTTGGTTTGCTTGATTACCTATGATAAGTTCAATCATAAGCTGGACCAACTACTACTTTCCCCTTTACAGATCATTCAAAATTCTCATAGTACTTCCCTTAGGTGTCTCATTCTTGTTTGGATCATTCATATCCCCCATTTCTTCCTATGGATTCATGAAAAATCATGCAACTCACAGGTTGGTAGGAACATGGCTCTGATACCATTGAAATATCCCCTGTTGGGTATGGGGTGATTTTGTTTTGTTTTGTTTAGTGTTTGTTTAATTGTTAAGTTTTCGATCTCATACATCATAGCATTTGTGCATGAAATGTGCATACCAAAATATAACCATTTGCATTTAATGCCAAGGAAATTACACCACAATATGATATGAAGTGACTATAACTTTTATTAGTAGTAACAACAATACAAATAGGAGATTAAAATCAGATTTAAATGGTATTTTTAGACCTGCAAGTGGTGGGAATCTTGGAAGTCCCTTTTTTTGTTGAAGCACCCCTCCTCAAAGTGCCATGTCATCTTGTCAGTGACCAAAAATTTGTTGGAAGTCATCAGCACTTAGAATAAAAATACAAATCTTCCCTTTAACATCAGTTAGGACAACAATAATGATGGAAAGGTGAGAAGAATGGTCCTTGGTCCATTTTTCCATTCAAATCGCCCCCCTATGTACAAAGTGCCCTCCTCAAAATGCTTCCACGATTTTCCCCAAGGTTGTGCCCTTCTTCTTAACCCTCAGATCTAAGTGAAATGACCCTCTTTTCCTACCTACAACAGTATAAAGCAATGATTGCAAGGAATGAAGATAGGAATGTGTTATGCACCCTTCCTAGACAAATGTGCCCTCCACAAGTAAACCCTCACAAATTTTTCAAAATGCTTGGATATTCTTCTTCAACGATGAAGCACAATGAAATATCCGAGTGATATTCCTCTCTCAATTAGCTAGGGTGGATCGTTTCACTCCCAAAACCAATTCGCTCAAGGGTTTCAACCCCAAAACCCAAAAATACACAAGAGCTCTCCAAAATCAATTTTGAGAAAATGATCATGAATAATGAGAGAATGGGTTGATTTTCTCTTTTATCCCTCTTTTTACCTTTTCCACCCTTTTTATCTTTTCTCACATTTAATTAATAAAAGTGACTTTTATAAAGTCCATTTTTATGTAATTACTCAATGCCACTTTTAATGTTGCTTTTTTTCCCAATTGATATCAAATAATTAATTAATTCCCTTTTTCACTGACTATATCAGGGTATTTTTTAAGGATTCTAATATTATACTCAAATATAGTATTCTAGGCAATTGTTTTGGATTTAAAAAAACATATGTATAGATAGGTAGGTGAATACAAAATATAAAGCCTGCAATTTACTACTAAAACATGTAAATTTTAGCGAATATTATCATTAAAAAAACACATTTTTATGTAAATATAGGTGGTATTATAGACTAAAAGTGATCAAATAACGAATTTATTTTTTGAAAAAAAGACCGAAAAATAGCCAATTGGTGAAATTTCACCCCTAAAAATTACCCTGAACTATATCCTACGAGAATTAAATAGGTTAATAAGTTGTCTGCCTAGAATGATCATTCAGAAAGGGACATTACACATAAAAGGGAAAGATAAGAATACACACTGATCATTAGAACAACCTACTCATTCTCATTAAATATTTAAATTACATTAAAATGATATCCCTTCAATAGGATTTCTCAAGTCCTCGCAAGTTCTCCAAGTACAACTCACTTGCTCTAAGATCTCACAAAATTGGTGCTATGCTTCCCTCATATTTATTTTCTCCTAACTTTAATATGTCAACCCTACATAAGCTTAGCCTACTTCATATTCCTTTTACTTTACCATAAAATCACTCAAATGCCAATCCTCAACCTTTGACCAATTTTTTTCTTATTCATGTTGAACTTTGTGTTCCCCGCATTCAGTCGTAAAATCTTCAATAGTCTTCTTCACAATTCCTTAAGGTTCTGGATTTATTCTTAAAGGAATTCTTCTTTTGGACTAATTCTACCCCTCTTGGTTCATATCCTTTCCAACTCAACACATACTTCAGTGCCAACCCAAATTCCCTTTGCATGAGTCCATTTATCCTTCATGCCTTCAATTTTTTGCATTCCAAATGCTTCAACTCATCAACTACAATGGTTCACCTTCCTCCTTTATTGATCTAACATTGCTACCATGTATTCATGATTTCAACTTCTCATGTGCACCTTTTCATATTCTTCCGTTACATTCCCTTCATTATGTCATTCTATGTGCTCTTCATTTTTTCCTTATTTACATACACATTTTTGCACCAAGATTTGCATCTACATTTGCTTGTTATTCCATGCCAACTCTTGCTACTCACACTCTGTGCTCATTATCTTCTCACTTTCTTATATATGCATGATTGCTAATAAGTATTCATTGAGATGTCCTTACATCATTTATGTAGATGTTGTGGTAAATGTTTTTGCTTGTTATTCCATGCCAACTCTTGCTACTCACTTTGTGCTCATTATCTTCTCACTTTCCTATACATGCATGATTGCTAATAAGTATTCATTGGGATGTCCTTACATCATTTCTACAGATGTTGTGGTAAATGTTTTTGCACCAAGATTTGCATATCTACATTTGCTTTTTATTCCATACGAACTCTTGCTACTCACTCTGTGTGTTCATTATCTTCTCAATTTCCTATATATGCATGATTACTAATACGTATTCATTGGGATGTGCTTGCATCATTTTTATAGATGTTGTGGTAAATGTGGGGTTCTAGTGTCTTCCAACATCTTGTTTATGCAATATTTATATTATTTAAGCTAGAATGAATGGTTCTCTACTAATGCAACAAAAAGAGTAGAGTTTTACTGGTGTGGATTTTAATTTTTAGTTAAGACTCCTAAGAATTATATTCTCACTTTCCTATATATTCATGATTACTAATAAGTATTCATTGGGATGATTATATTCTCACTTTCCTATATATTCATGATTACTAATAAGTATTCATTGGGATGTGATTGCATCATTTTATAGATGTTGTGGTAAATCTAGGGTTCTAGTGTTTTCCAACACCTTGTTTGTGCAATATTTACATTATTTAAGCTAGAATGAATGGTTGTCTACTCATGCAACAAAAGAGTTTTACTATTGTGGATTTTAATTTTTAGTTAATATTAATACATACAAAAAATAAAAAATAAAAAAATCATAAAGTGTTGATTTTTTTTTTTTTTATCTTTAAAAAAAAAAAGAATTGTAAGTATCGTGTATGTACACTTAATATTTTCTAAGTATTTTTAAAGAAAAAAAAGTTAATTGACAATCACATTATGGAAGTGTGTACATATAAATAGTGTTCACAAAGAATATGATGCATCCTCCACGGGATTTGAACATGGATCCCCTTCAAGGGGACCAATGACCTTCACCAAATTCCCTTTAATAAATATAAGGGCCATCAACACATATTTATTGAAAAGATGTGACCTTGTATAAAAAATAATTCTCCATAATGACTAAGTTATTAGTGGTACCATATGAATTATGTTTTTGCATGGCATTATAACCTTGTAAGATGGTTTATATATAGCCAGGATTATAAAATAATATACTCTAGGAATATTATATTAGGGTTAGTGGTTAGTATTGGTTGGATGTTAGTGAGTTAGGGGTTAGCGAGTTAGTGGGTTAAGGGTTAGATGTTATTGGTTAGTGGGTTTATATGTTATCGGGATAGAGGTTAGTTGTTATTGGGTTATCAGATAATGATCAATTATTCAAGGGTTAAGGGGTAGGAGGTTTAGGGTTAAGGATTATGGGTTAAGGATAAATGGGTTAGGGGTTAATGGTTATTGAGTTGGTGGATAATGGTTAGTGGATGAGTCAGTTGGGTGTTGGTGGATTAAGTGTTAGTTGGCTAGGTGTTAATGGTTAGTGGCTTAGGGAATAATGGTTGGTGGATTATGGGGATAGTGATTGGGGTTACAGGTTAATAGGTTAATAACACACACACACACACACACTTGTTCCTTTCTTGGGTGGTCAAGGGGGGATAAATGTTATCCACCCCACTTGGAGGGTGAAGAAGAGAAGATTTTACAGTAGTAGAAACTATTCCAAGTTGTGACATATAAAAGAAAACGTGATTTTGGAAAGGGTAGACTTGGATGTTTTTAAGCATGTTCTGTTAAACATTTCATTAAACATAATGTGGATGGTAATAGACATATTTTCTTGGACGTTATCTTAAAAGAAAATTATGCAAGAATGTCTATAGTGGGTTGATATTGTGTATGCAATTGTGGTTACAATGCTTACCACAAAAATGCCTATAACCACAACTAATGTGTTATGTACCAAATAATTGTAATAGCATAATAAACCAAGTACACACAAAGTAAACCAAATGTGAGCATGGAGCAAATTCCAAATAGATAACCAGAATGTATGGAGATGGTGAAGACCTATAAATCAGAAGGAATTTGGATTAAAATATAGAAGACATATATAGGATTTGTATGATGACATACAAAGGGTTTGTAAATTGTTGTGGATATTTCATTTAAATAATTCATCACAACATATATTGTAATATTTTGCGATTTCTTGTTATGTGGTATTTTATTTTAAAATTTAGATTTAATATTAGTAGTTTAATGTACAAGACACTGAAATAAATTAAAATCAAAAGGAAAGGAGCTAAGCAAATAACACATCATCCACACAATGAACACAAGATGTACTCTATTAAAAACAATACAAGAAAACCTAACTAGAAGGTCATGATGCCCATGCCTTGCACTTTTCTTCTCAGTTATGAAATGAAAATACAAAGAAAGTGCACTCACTATGGAGTTTCCATGGACATCGTGCCCTGAATGAGTGTGTTATATGATCTTTTACTTCCTTTGTTATGCTTCAAAATCACACCCCTAGATGATGTGCTCTACTATGGAACACTATTCAATGCAATAAGAATGAAACCCCTTGCTTTAATAGCAGCCTAGTATTTAACATGGTGTGATAGCCATCAAAAGTTAGGGTTAGGGATTTTGCATGACTTATCTCCCAATTAGGGTTAGGGATTTTGCATGACTTATCTCCCAATTAGGGTTAGGGTGTTGAACCCTCTAAATTAATATTCTTGAAAGTGAACATGTGTCAAATTCCACATATGTGGATAATGAAAGATAACACAACATCTAGTCATTATCATAGTAATCAATAGAATAGATCAACTTATAGAAGGCATAACTTCTTCATATAAACTTTGATTGAGATGATTTTTACCTTAATAAAAAAAAACTTTATTTACTTTATTTACACCATTTTTAAACTTAAAATCGTAAACACAGATCATGGAAACGAGACCTACATATATACTAGGTGGGATACCCAATGACTCCATGTGACCCGTAATTTAGTCTCTCCTTGTAATTTACATTAGGTTTAAAAGGAGAACACTTTACAATCGATACATTAATTTAAGAAACATGTAATGTTATTGGATTTCAATGATATGGAAAGATAACGTAATTTAAGGAAGAATATAATTATTTTTTGAAAGTCAAATTTTTCATAATAGGAAAAGAGTATATAAATTAAAGGG
Organism: Larix kaempferi; assembly: GCA_027924585.1. NCBI lineage: Eukaryota > Viridiplantae > Streptophyta > Pinopsida > Pinales > Pinaceae > Larix > Larix kaempferi. The sequence goes on along the minus strand of BSBM01000431.1, from coordinate 6,826,268 downwards.
GAGACAATTTTATTGGATTTAGTAATATGGAAATATAATATTATTTAAATTTAAAAGAAGAATATAATTATTTATGAAAAGTCAAATTTCTTTTAAAGTGGATATATTTTTAAAATTAGCAAGTTGTGAATCATAATGGGTTTTGCTGGTTATTTTTATTTAAGGATTCAAAGTGTAAAGTATTATTTGCTAAGCCATGCTTTATGGTGAAGCTCTTGTCATCCTCGTATATCGAAGTTTTAATTACTAACGATTTAAGGTAAGGGTGTTTTCTCCAAGGTAGGTAACTTAAAGTTTAGGTAAGGAAATTACTAATCAAAATTTTATCATTACTGTAGTATTTAAAAATATATTATATTAAGTAATTATTTTTTTTTCTTGTTTTTAGTAAAGTTTTTAATAATCGATTTACATTAATATAAAAGTTATGTGAAAATATTTTTTACCAGCATTAAATATTTTTGATGCTTTTAAAGTTTAATTTAAGTGATATTTATATATTTATTGGGTGGATTAATACATTAGTTTGAAACAACATTGTTGAAATTTTTGTATTATCCTGATTACATAAATATATTTTTTCTCACTTAAACCTTGTAGCACTATAATGAATATACTTAATTGTTTGACATATTACATTAATCAATATCTATGATCTTTTGTTCTAATTATTATTCTTCATATAATTGTTTAGTTTTTGACATTATACTTTATTGTTCCATAATTTTTGATAATCGGTGATAATTGGGAATGAATAGGCATGGAAGTGATTTCAAGGTCATTTCATCTAAATGACCTTCCTCCATCGCCTCATTACATCAGGCACATGAATCTAGTTTGCACGCTACTTAATATGATGCTTTAAGGTACAATGCAAAGTTAATATTGTTTTATTATAAGGTGCATTGTAAATTCGAATGAGTTGATAAGAGAAAAAAATACTTGCTCCCCATGTTGTTTCAATGACAATCCATCACATCCCATAGTAGTTCAAGTAGGCTAGCATATCGAACAGTAGTTCTAGTAGCTAGTTGAGCACAAGAATTCCATTAAGTTGAGCGAGATCTATAACAATAGAATTGACATCACACTACGAAACATAGGCAGAAGGTGAACTAGAGGCAAAAGTACCTTGAATAATAAGTATCTACAATTTTGTTTTTGTTAGGCAAGTGTAGTCTACTTTGTTCTAGTGAATGATACAAGTGACCCATTAACATCAAAGGCCACAAAGGCATTTCCCATTCAACAATTAAGATTCAAAATTGCTAAAAAGGCTTAGAGGTGACCCTTTTATCATGTTATAAATGGAAAGTTTGTTATATCATCCAAAGAGGGGGATATGTGGCATATATATATATATATATATATATATGGAAATATATGTTTAAATCTTAATGTCAAGTTTCAAAATGATAGTTCTCTCTTACTAACACTCGGTAATAATTCCCCAATTTCTTGTACTAGTAATTTACATTGATAATTTATATTATATTAGAAAATGTCAAAGAGATTTATTGTTATTTTCCACTCTTATGTGCAAAACATCCAATATAAGAAGGTCATTAAATGTACCACAATTCAAATTTGTTTGCGTATATTTCAATATATATGAATATGTAGCAATTATTTAACATAACTATGATAATATGATTTAGTTGGTTTTGCATATTTGTCAAAGTGCTTTTAATCACTTGACTCATGAGCTAATTTTCTCATCTGATTTGATTATTCTCGCACTGACATTAAGAAACAACATAGAAATGGGTTTGAGAAAATAGAAGGGGTTTGTTGTAGGAAAACATTTTGGTAATGAATCCAATGGAGACTTTGTGTCACAACCCTCGGGAATGCACCCTCCTAGTGCCTGAATCCTCATTGTTGGTCATATTTATCACGCAGAAACACCTGACTTTCGGCACAAGGACTTGGAAACCTACATCTATTTTCTAGTGGACTACGCCTCTTCACCTAGATGATGCCCATACATTCACTCTATTCTAGAATTTGCTAGACTTGCAACAAGCCTAGCCATTGATGTGCACTTAACACTTAACAAAATTCTTAAACATAAGAGAGTAATCCATACACAATAAACATAATAGTACACAAGAGTTTTCCAACACCCAAACCAAGTGTCGTAAGGTTTTTATTATTGAAGTGTACAAATATGATACAATGAGGGAGTACAATGGGGGGTTTGGTGCTTCACTATTGAAACCCTTTTACAATAAAAAAAACAACCATGGATAGACCTACCCAATTCATCACCATGGCCATCAAAAAACCCTTCGTGTTGATGACCCTGCCTACCAATGAATCACATCTACCAATGGATCTATTTGTCGATGAACCTACCTACTGACGAACCATGTTACTCCCCACAAGTCCACCACCCACAACACTTGTTCTTCAAAAAAATTAGTTGCCGCATCAAATATTCCACGGGCCAAGCCTAACCCTGTTAGAAAAACAGGATCGTAGAGCAATAACAATAAACAAAAATGCAAATATAATCACACATACACATTACAAGAGAGACACAGATATATCGTGGTTCACCCAACTTGGGCTACGTCCACACTGAAGTTGCCAGTCCTTATTATTATTCCGTCCAGCAAAGTGAAGGGATACAACCTGCAACACAACCACTGCACTTCCTCTTCACACTCTCTCACAGTCTCTCTTCTGATCTCAGAGATCCTTACAATGCATAAAACCTAATACATCAACCCTAGCCATGTTACAATGTCTTTCTTTTATAAGGGAAATACAATGGGAAAATACCATGGGTTACTCAAAACCATGGGTATCCTAGTCGACGTCTTCTCCGCAATAGGGTCACTTCCTCCCTTGTGGTCCTGCCTCGCAGTTCTCTGTTCCAATCCTCTCAAGAGACTCTCTCTCAGTCCTCCTCTTCTTCGCAGGACGCCGGAATATTGCTCCACTCCTCAAGAGACAGCTCCTCGTCAGCTTTCCTTTCAAATTCGTCATCGCTCATGTCCATATACCACATCTTTCCGTCAGAATCACATTTACGCGATACCTTCACCCTCCGCACACCGATTCTTCTACTCATCAGAACACATCCTCAATATTCCTTTTTTGCAGACAAGCATTTTAATCCATAGTTTTAATGATGACAAGAATCTTCCTCTTGGTCCCCTGAAGAAATTTCTTTCGGCGTCACTGTATGACTTGATAGTATCTACTGCGAACTCAGTTATGTACCCTTTGAGGATACTGTCTACCCAAAAATCAACACCTCGCGATACCTTGTTATCGACTTGCTTCAGCTGTCGCACCAACTCCAGGGTCCAACAATCGGGTTCAGTCTTCTGGCAGTGGTTCTTATGGAACATCAACTATGCTAGTCACTCATGCAACAACACCAAAAATTCGCAGAAAAAGATTTTGTGAATATCTGAATAGACGTACCTTTCTAACCAACCAGTCGTTGTCTGTTTAGGATCTTGCTTCTCACTTTCTACGAATTCCTCCGCCTTCTTATCGAACCACTCTTGGATCTCTGGTTTTGTTGGGTGCCACAACATATCCTCTTTTCTTCTTTCTTAAGGTATCGGCAACAGAACTATTTGTTGACGCAGCGTCTATCGACAGGGTTCACTCCGCACTGTCACCAACAAACTATCAACCCAAACTCCCTTGTACACTGGCCAGAAAAGGTGTAACCCTTCCTAGCAACACTTGCAGAGCAAGTGCAATCTCACCCGAGGTGAATAAGAGGGCTGCTGGAACCAAGTTTCTGCAGTTGTGTAGAGGATATGCACACACTACCTTCGCACTAACCAGATATTATAACATTCATAACATACTGTTAACTTATCATTCACGTTTTAAGTCATTTGCAGTTTCTAATAAACATTCAGAACAACATACTTATTCAGATTACAACATATCCGCATTAATCAACAAAAAACATTCACATAACCCATTATTTATCATCGCATCATTGCATAAAGACATAAATTATATCATAACCGAATGTTCATCTCCATCCATTCACCAAACCTGCAGAGTTAACCTCATAGGAATTGTCAATACGTCATGTTGCGGAAAGCAAAACCCAAAAGATAGGATCAATCTCCAAAACTCCGATCCCCTTTGGCTTACAATCCTACTCTATTTATTTGCTTTTGTCTTATTACAAAATGGTCCACATGACTGACTCAACTAATCTAACAATTCTTGCACTCCTGTGAATACCACAAATGATCCTTCTTTCGCGGAATGACCCTTTCGCACCTGTCGGCTTCTACACTTCCTACGGATCTATGCCGTGCCAACATATCCCAGCTTGGGAGTGGCCTCAACAACAGAAAGAGTATATGTTGGATTGAGTGCCTATGGTTGGGTGGAAAAGCACTCTTACATAGCCAGTTGCTTGGATCTGTGTTTCTTAAAGATAAGTAATCTTATGCATTCAAATATGAATTGTTTTATTTGATGCTTGTAATGTTTATGTTGGTAATTGCATGCTAGATGTGTGTGGCTATATTTTTATTTCCATTGTGCATGTTTATTAACTTTCTGCACACATTGTTTATTATTGAAAATCGTATTATGCATTGGGGCAAATTTTTTAGAGCCCAGGATTTGCCAACATCCCCTCCCGATGGTCGGATTGGGTGAGGGGGACGTTACATGTAGGAACCTCCTATGCTTGGGTAAGTGGCCCAACCTAGCCACACTTGCATTTTTCCTTACTCAACAGTATATCCTCCCTCACATGAGTTCCATCCTTTAGTGCCCCTTTCCATTCGACACCCATATGGTTATTCCTTCCATAGAATTAGGAGTCCATCTAGTCTATGATCTTGCACTCAGCTACACATTGCTCTATCACTATCACTCATTGGATAACCCATATACTCTTTCACTTATGGATATTACGACATTTTGATGTTTCATGTTGCACACTCATGAGCCCACTGCTCCATCCATACAGCACAAGTTACATTGTTTTTCCACCATTCATCATCCCTTAAGGAGATTACCAATATTAGTGTCCTACCCCTCCATCAACTCCATCTATTATCATCCATCCATTGATTCATTTGGTCATTCATTGGACACTTATCTTCTTGTCATTCCCTCTTATCTCACCGATGTGGCCACCAACCTCAAAAACCATTATATAACAATGTTTTTAAGAACCCCATTTTCTCAAGTGGTCACTCATTTGGGAATCCATTACATTTGAGTACTCTTTTTTACTCCCTCTTCAGTGCTCATGCATCAGAGAAACCATTCAAAAGTGCTCATCATCACTCCTATAGATTGTGTATAGTCTCATTTTGTGGAAGCATCCCTAGTCACCTTTGTTCAGAGCATTATATGATGAGTCGCCCATGGATTCATATTGATTCCATTCTCCCTTTGATTCAACATTAGTACCCCCTATTCTCCCTCCATGAGTCCCCCCTCCCATTGCAGTTATGTCCCCCAATACCCTAGGTTTATCTCTCCCTTGATATGATCACAAGTCCCACACATGTTGTTAACTCAATCATGACTTCATGTTCTCAACAAAGGAAGTTTGAGTCCCCCACTCAGTTACCCTTGTATCCACCTTTAGTGTCTCAGTTCCTTTTCCATCTCTATCCATTCATTAGTTGCATCCCTCGTGCTCCCTTCAAGGAAACATCATTGCATTGTTGGTAACAGGTTTCCCTCTGTTGACATCAACACATCCATTCCATAGGATAGACCTAGAGGCACCATGTACCTTTGGCACCATAACCATAATCGATGGGTTCCCTTAGACTGACTAAGGGGAGACCTTAGTGCCCCTTAGATTGGTTGTTTCTCACATGCTTGAATTTAGCTCATCATCACACTATTGAGATTTGTACAGGTTGATGATTCTCCCATTCGGTTACTCGAAGACCATGGATATCCTTGAATTTATTCATTTGGTGAGTCTCTTCAGAATCGATTTAGTCATATGCTTCCTATGGTGTCTAGGTTGCGTTAGAAACAATGTTTAGAATCCATCCAGATACATGCTTCCTATGATATCCAATTCCATATGCAGTTCCCTGGACTTGTTGGATTCATATATTTAGTTGTTTGACTCAATTGTAAGGAATGACTTTCCTATATCCTCCTTTTAGGTCTTAGACCCATTTAGTTGCAGTTGGGCATCAGTTATTGTGATTCAACATTCCATTGGGATTCCATTGTGATGACATATGTTCTTCAGATCAACCATTGTTAGACCATGATTATGTATCCATTGTATCTCCATATTGGGTCCCACATTGACCCTCTTTATGTACTCATTGTATCTCCAGCATGGATCCCACTTTGACCCTCATGATGTATTGTATCCAATAGTTATTCATGTATTGATCAGGCCCCTTTTCATCTAGATCCCATTTTATATTGATACATTGATACGATCATGGAGATTCCTGCCTCGTCCATATATATTTGAGATTATATACACCTCATCCATTTTGATTATTGTGTCTATAGGTATGCGCCTCTGTAGTCCCTCGATAAGGTGAGTTCCCTCTGATGTGGTCTCCATATTCTATGTCATAGTCACCCCCTATATCCTCGAAGTATGAAATTCCTATAATGTATGTTTGTCATACATAAGCTCCTGAACTCACACATTAGGGGTCAATCTGTTAAGAGCCCATTTTTTTCATATGCATCGTCATTCCATATCATTGGCACCATTTTTCCACCTCATTCCGTGCATATGACCTTTGGGAAGTGATAAAAAAGGAGGCTGCAGCGTCCCATTCTTCCTTCTCAATTTGTTTTGAGTCTCATCATCCAACTTGTTTTTCCCAAACCACTCCTTTTGGAATGGATTCTTGTCTTTGATTTTCTGAGGAGGGAAATATTTGGGAGGAAAATTATTCTTTGGTACTATGTCCTCCATGTTCTGTGTCCTGATAATAGAATCTTGTAGAGATACAAGTTTTAATGCATTAACCCAACCATGTAGGGGTTCAAATAGTCCTTCGAAGAAAATCATAATCAGCCTATGCTCTATCACATCTGTTACCATGACTGCAATCCTTTGAAATTATGAAATGTAAGCATCTACTGCACATGTTTGCTTGAGTTGTGCCAACTCTCTGAAATACAACTTTGGGTCCTTCTTATCAAATCTATCAATCAACCTCTGTGTGAAGTCCAGGTATGAGGTGTGCTATAATTCCCCAATGTGACTAGCCCATGGTACCACCGCTCTTTATCCTCTCCATCCAAATTCAATGCAACATATTTGATCGCTTTTGTCTCCCTCATGGGGTTGATTTGAAAATATGTGTCCAAATTTTGAACCCAAACTCTAGCAGTGCATTTGTTAGAGCCATCAAAGGAAGGGATAGACAATTTCCCAAGCTTCCACTAAAGATCTAGATTATGTTGGACCCTATTGAAATCTCTTGGCCTATTCCTGAAATTGATGGTACAGAAATCTCGTAATGACATAGCTTCCTGAAACTCCTCACCAAGGGTCTGATGCTCCCTCAAATAATCATTAAAATTTTCACCTTGTCCTGGATGCCCCTGATTTCCAGCTTGCTGCTCCTCCAAGAATTGAGGTAACAGAGGTCTAGGAGTCACTCTACTGGTTATCCAAGTGTTGTTATGTGTGGGAATATGAGTGTTTCTCCCTTCTACATGATTCCCATTGTTTCCATTAGTTCCTCATGGGCCATTGTTTCCCGCATGCTTTTGGTTTGCTTGATTACCTATGATAAGTTCAATCATAAGCTAGACCAACTACTACTTTCCCCTTTACAGATCATTCAAAATTCTCATAGTACTTCCCTTGGGTGTCTCATTCTTGTTTGGATCATTCATATCCTCGATTTCTTCCTATGGATTCATGAAAAATCATGCAACTCACAGGTTGGTAGGAACATGGCTCTGATACCATTGAAATATCCCCTGTTGGGTATGGGGTGATTTTGTTTTGTTTTGCTTAGTGTTTGTTTAATTGTTAAGTTTTCGATCTCATACATCATAGCATTTGTGCATGAAATGTGCATACCAAAATATAACCATTTGCATTTAATGCCAAGGAAATTACACCACAATATGATATGAAGTGACTATAACTTTTATTAGTAGTAACAACAATACAAATAGGAGATTAAAATCAGATTTAAATGGTATTTTTAGACCTGCAAGTGGTGGGAATCTTGGAAGTCCCTTTTTTTGTTGAAGCACCCCTCCTCAAAGTGCCATGTCATCTTGTCAGTGACCAAAAATTTGTTGGAAGTCTTCAGCACTTAGAATAAAAATACAAATATTCCCTTTAACATCAGTTAGGACAACAATAATGATGGAAAGGTGAGAAGAATGGTCCTTGGTCCATTTTTCCATTCAAATCGCCCCCCTATGTACAAAGTGCCCTCCTCAAAATGCTTCCACGATTTTCCCCAAGGTTGTGCCCTTCTTCTTAACCCTCAGATCTAAGTGAAATGACACTTTTTTCCTCCCTACAACAGTATAAAGCAATGATTGCAAGGAATGAAGATAGGAATGTGTTATGCACCTTGCCTAGACAAATGTGCCCTCCACAAGTAAACCCTCACAAATTTTCCAAAATGCTTGGATATTCTTCTTCAACGATGAAGCACAATGAAATATATGAGTGATATTCCTCTCTCAATTAGCTAGGGTGGATTCGTTTCACTCCCAAAACCAATTCGCTCAAGGGTTTCAACCCCAAAACCCAAAAATACACAAGAGCTCTCCAAAGTCAATTTTGAGAAAATGATCATGAATAATGAGAGAATGGGTTGATTTTCTCTTTTATCCCTCTTTTTACCTTTTCCACCCTTTTTATCTCTTTTCACATTTAATTAATAAAAGTGACTTTTATAAAGTCCATTTTTATGTAATTACTCAATGCCACTTTTATTGTAGCTTTTTTTCCCAATTGATATCAAATGATTAATTAATTCCCTTTTTCACCGACTATATCAGGGTATTTTTTTAAGGATTCTAATATTATACTCAAATATAGTATTCTAGGCAATTGTTTTGGATTTAAAAAAACATATGTATAGATAGGTAGGCGAATATAAAATATAAAGCCTGCAATTTACTACTAAAACATGTAAATTTTAGCGAATATTATGATAAAAAAACCACATTTTTATGTAAATATAGCTGGTATTAGAGACTAAAAGTGATCAAATAGCGAATTTATTTTTTGAAAAAAAGACCGAAAAATAGCCAATTGGCGAAATTTCACCCCTAAAAATTACCCTGAACTATATCCTACGAGAATTAGATAGGTTAATAAGTTGTCTGCCTAGAATGATCATTCAGAAAGGGACATTACACACAAGGGAAAGATAAGAATACACATTGATGATTAGAACAACCTAGTCATTCTCATTAAATATTTAAATTACATTAAAATGATATCCCTTCAATAGGATTTCTCAAGTCCTCGCAAGTTCTCCAAGTACAACTCACTTGCTCTAAGATCTCACAAAATTGGTGCTATGCTTCCCTCATATTTATTTTCTCCTAACTTTAATATGTCAACCCTACATAAGCTTAGCCTACTTCATATTCCTTTTACTTTACCATAAAATCACTCAAATGCCAATCCTCACTCAACCTTTGACCAATTTTTTTCTTATTCATGTTGAACTTTGTGTTCCCCGCATTCAGTCGTAACATCTTCAATAGTCTTCTTCACAATTCCTTAAGGTTCTGGATTTATTCCTTAAAGGAATTCTTCTTTTGGACTAATTCTACCCCTTTTGGTTCATATCCTTTCCAACTCGACACATACTTCAGTGCCAACCCAAATTCCCTTTGCATGAGTCCATTTATCCTTCATGCCTTCAATTTTTTGCATTCCAAATGCTTCAACTCATCAACTACAATGGTTCACCTTCCTCCTTTATTGATCTAACATTGTTTCCATGTATTCATGATTTCAACTTCTCATGTGCACCTTTTCATTTTCTTCTGTTACATTCCCTTCATTATGTCATTCTATGTGCTCTTCATTTTTTCCTTATTTACATACACATTTTTGCACCAAGATTTGCATCTACATTTGCTTGTTATTCCATGCCATTTCTTGCTACTCACACTCTGTGCTCATTATCTTCTCACTTTCTTATATATGCATGATTGCTAATAAGTATTCAATGAGATGTCCTTACATCATTTATGTAGATGTTGCGGTAAATGTTTTTGCTTGTTATTCCATGCCAACTCTTGCTACTCACTTTGTGCTCATTATCTTCTCACTTTCCTATACATGCATGATTGCTAATAAGTTTCATTGGGATGTCCTTACATCATTTCTACAGATTTAGTGGTAAATTTTTTTGCACCAAGATTTGCATATCTACATTTGCTTTTTATTCCATACGAACTCTTGCTACTCACTCTGTGTGCTCATTATCTTCTCAATTTCCTATATATGCATGATTACTAATAAGTATTCATTGGGATGTGCTTGCATCATTTTTATAGATGTTGTGGTAAATGTGGGGTTCTAGTGTCTTCCAACATCTTGTTTATGCAATATTTATATTATTTAAGCTAGAATGAATGGTTCTCTACTAATGCAACAAAAAGAGTAGAGTTTTACTGGTGTGGATTTTAATTTTTAGTTAAGACTCCTAAGAATTATATTCTCACTTTCCTATATATTCATGATTACTAATAAGTATTCACTGGGATGATTATATTCTCACTTTCCTATATATATTCATGATTGCTAATAAGTATTCATTGGGATGTGCTTGCATCATTTTATAGATGTTGTGGTAAATATAGGGTTCTAGTGTTTTCCAACACCTTGTTTGTGCAATATTTACATTATTTAAGCTAGAAGGAATGGTTGTCTACTAATGCAACAAAAGAGTTTTACTATTGTGGATTTTACTTTTTAGTTAATATTAATATATATTAAAAAAAAATAAAAAAAAATCATAAAGTGTTGATATCATTATTATTATTATTATTATTATTATTATTATTATTATTATTTTATCTTTTAAAATTGTAAGTATCGTGTATGTACACTTAATATTTTCTAAGTATTTTTAAAGAAAAAAAAAAGTTAATTGGCAATCACATTATGGAATTGTGTACATATAAATAGTGTTCACAAAGAATATGATGCATCCTCCACGAGATTTGAACATGGATCCCCTCCAAGGGGACCATTGACCTTCACCAAATTCCCTTTAATAAATATAAGGGCCATTAACACATATTTATTGAAAAGATGTGACCTTGTATAAAAAACAATTCTCCATAATGACTAAGTTATTAATGGTACCATATGAATTATGTTTTTGCATGGCATTATAACCTTGTAAGATGGTTTATATCTAGCTAGGATTATAAAATAATATACTCTAGGAATATTATATTAGGGTTAGTGGTTAGTATTGGTTGGATGTTAGTGAGTTAGGGGTTAGCGAGTTAGTGGGTTAAGGGTTAGATGTTATTGGTTAGTGGGTTTAGATGTTATCGGGATAGAGGTTAGTTGTTATTGGGTTATCAGATAACGATCAATTATTCAAGGGTTAAGGGGTAGGAGGTTTAGGGTTAAGGATTATGGGTTAAGGATAAATGGGTTAGGGGTTAATGGTTATTGAGTTGGTGGATAATGATTAGTGGATGAGTCAGTTGGGGGTTGGTGGATTAAGTGTTAGTTGGTTAGGTGTTAATGGTTAGTGGCTTAGGGAATAATGGTTGGTAGATTATGGGGATAGTGATTGGGGTTACAAGTTAATAGGTTAATAACACACACACACACACACACTTGTTCCTTTCTTGGGTGGTCAAGGGGGAATAAATGTTATCCACCCCACTTGGAGGGTGAAGAAGAGAATATTTTACAGTAGTAGAAACTATTCCAAGTTGTGACATATAAAAGAAAACGTGATTTTGGAAAGGGTAGACTTGGATGTTTTTAAGCATGTTCTGTTAAACATTTCATTACACATAATGTGGAGGGTAATAGACATATTTTCTTGGACGTTATCTTAAAAGAAAATTATGCAAGAATGTCTATAGTGGGTTGATATTGTGTATGCAATTGTGGTTACAATGCTCACCACAAAAACGCCCATAACCACAACTAATGTGTTATGTACCAAATAATTGTAATAGCATAATAAACCAAGTACACACAAAGTAAACCAAATGTGAGCATGGAGCAAATTCCAAATAGATAACCGAAAAGTATGGAGATGGTGAAGACCTATAAGTTAGAAGGAATTTGGATTAAAATATAGAAGACATATATAGGATTTGTATGATGACATAAAAAGGGTTTGTAAATTGTTGTGGATATTTCATTTAAATAATTCATCACAACATATATTGTAATATTTTGCGATTTCTTGTTATGTGGTATTTTATTTTAAAATTTAGATTTAATATTAGTAGTTTAATGCACAAGACACTAAAATAAATTAAAATCAAAAGGAAAGGAGCTAAGCAAATAACACATCATCCACACAATGAACACAAGATGTGCTCTATTAAAAACAATACAAGAAAACCTAACTAGAAGGTAATGATGCCCATGCCTTGCACTTTTCTTCTCAGTTATGAAATGAAAATACAAAGAAAGTGCACTCACTATGGAGTTTCCATGGACATCGTGCCCTGAATGAGTGTGTTATATGATCTTTTACTTCCTTTGTTATGCTTCAAAATCACACCCCTAAATGATGTGCTTTACTATGGAACAATATTCAATGCAATAAGAATGAAACCCCTTTCTTTTATAGCGGCCTAGTATTTAACATGGTGTGATAGCCATCTAGAGTTAGGGTTAGGGATTTTGCATGACTTAACTCCCAATTAGGGTTAGGGTGTTGGACCCTCTAGATTAATATTCTTGAATGTGAACATGTGACAAATTCCACATATGTGAGTAATGAAAGATAACACAACATCTAGTCATTATCATAGTAGTCAATAGAATAGATCAACTTACAGGAGACATAACTTTTTCGTATAAACTTTGATTGAGATAATTTTTACCTTAATAAAAAAAACTCATTTAAAATAACATTAAAAAACTACAAACTTTATTTACACAATTTTTAAACTTAAAATCGTAAACACCGATCATGAAAACGAGACCTACATATATACTAGGTGGGATACCCAATGACTCCATGTGACCCGTAATTTAGTCTCTCCTTGTAATTTACATTAGGTTTAAAAGGAGAACACTTTACAATCGATACATTAATTTAAGAAAGATGTAATTTTATTGGATTTCAATGATATGGAAAGATAACATAATTTAAGGAAGAATATAATTATTTTTTAAAAGTCAAATTTTTCTTAATAGGAAAAGAGTATATAAATTAAAGGGGAGACAATTTTATTGGATTTAGTAATATGGAAATATAATATTATTTAAATTTAAAAGAAGAATATAATTATTTATGAAAAGTAAAATTTCTTTTAAAGTGGATATATTTTTAAAATTAGCAAGTTGTGAATCTTAATGGGTTTTGCTGGTTATTTTTATTTAAGGATTCAAAGTGTAAAGTATTATTTGCTAAGCCATGTTTTATGGTGAAGCTCTTGTCATCCTCGTATATGAAGTTTTAATTATTAACGATTTAAGGTAAGGAAGGTGTTTTCTCCAAGGTAAGTTTTAATTATTAACGATTTAAGGTAAGGAAGGTGTTTTCTCCAAGGTAGGTAACTTGAAGTTTAGGTAAGGAAATTACTAATCAAAATTTTATCATTACTGTAGTATGTAAAAATATATTATATTAAGTAATTATTATTATTTTTTTTGCTTGTTTTTAGTAAAGTTTTTAATAATCGATTTACATTAATATAAAAGTTATGTGAAAATATTTTTTACAAGTATTAAATATTTTTGGTGCTTTTAAAGTTTAATTTAAGTGATATTTATATATTTATTGGGTGGATTAATACATTAGTTTGAAATAACATTGTTGAAATTTTTGTATTATTCCTGATTGCATAAATATATTTTTTTCACTTGAAGCTTGTAGCACTATAATGAATACACTTAATTGTTTGACATATCACATTAATCAATATCCATGATCTTTTGCTCTAATTATTATTCTTCATATAATTGTTTAGTTTTTGACATTACACTTTATTGTTTCATAATTTTTTTATAATCGGTGATAATTGGGAATGAATAGGCTGGAAGTGATTTTAAGGTCATTTTATCTAAATGACCTTCCTCCATCGCCTCATTACATCAGGCACACGAATCTAGTTTGCATGCTACTTAACATGATGCTTTAAGGTACAATGCAAAGTTAATATTGTTTTATTATAAGGTGCAATGTAAATTCGAATGAGTTGATAAGAGAAAAAAAAATACTTGCTCCCCATGTTGTTTCAATGACAATCCATCACATCCCATAGTAGTTCAAGTAGGCTAGCATATCGAACAGTAGTTCTAGTAGCTAGTTGAGCACAAGATCTCATTAAGTTGAACGAGATCTATAACAATAGAATTGACATCACACTACGAAACATAGGCAGAAGGTGAACTAGAGGCAAAAGCACCTTGAATAATAAGTATCTACAATTTTGTTTTTGTTAGGCAAGTGTAGTCTACTTTGTTCTAGTGAATGATACAAGTGACCCATTAACATCAAAGGCCACAAAGGCATTTCCCATTCAACAATTAAGATTCGAAATTGCTAAAAAGGCTTAGAGGTGACCCTTTTATCATGTTATAAAGGGAAAGTTTGTTATATCATCCAAAGAGGGGGATATGTGGCATATATATATATATATATATATATATATATATATATATATGGACATATATGTTTAAATCTTAATGTCAAGTTTCAAAATGATAGTTCTCTCTTACTAACACTCGGTAAGAATTCTCCAATTTCTTGTACTAGTAATTTACATTGATAATTTATATTATATTAGCAAATGTCAAAGAGATTTATTGTTATTTTCCACTCTTATGTGCAAAACATCCAATATAAGAAGGGCATTAAATGTACCACAATTCAAATTTGTTTGCGTATATTTCAATATATATGAATATGTAGCAATTATTTAACATAACTATGATAATATGATTTAGTTGGTTTTGCATATTTGTCAAAGTGATTTTAATCACTTGACTCATGAGCTAATTTTCTCATCTGATTTGATTATCCTCGCACTGACATTAAGAAACAACATAGAAACGGGTTTGAGAAAATAGAAGGGGTTTGTTGTAGGAAAACATTTGGTAATGAATCCAATGGAGACTTTGTGTCACAACCCTCGGGCATGCACCCTCCTAGTGCCTGAATCCTTATTGTCGGTCATATTTATCACGCAGAAACACCCGACTTTCGGCAAAAGGACTTGGAAACCTACATCTATTTTCTAGTGGTCTACGCCTCTTCACCTAGATGATGCCCATACATTCACTCTAGTCTAGAATTTGCTAGACTTGCAACAAGCCTAGCCATTGATGTGCACTTAACACTTAACAAAATTCTTAAACATAAGAGAGTAATCCATACACAATAAACATAATAGTACACAAGAGTTTTCCAACACCCAAACCAAGTGTCGTAAGGTTTTTATTATTGAAGTGTACAAATATGATACAATGAGGGAGCACAAAGGGGGGTTTGGTGCTTCACTATCGAAACCCTTTTACAATAAAAAAACAACCATGGATAGACCTACCCAATTCATCACCATGGCCATCAATAAACCCTTCGTGTTGATGACCCTGCCTACCAATGAATCACATCTACCAATGGATCTATTTGTCGATGAACCTACCTACCGACGAACCATGTTACTCCCCACAATTCCACCACCCACAACACTTGTTCTTCAAAAAAATTAGTTGCCGCATCAAATATTCCACGGGCCAAGCTTAACCCTGTTAGAAAAACAGGATCGCAGAGCAATAACAATAAAAAAAAATGCAAATATGATCACACATACACATTACAAGAGAGACACAGATATATCGTGGTTCACCCAACTTGGGCTATGTCCACACTGAAGTTGCCAGTCCTTATTATTATTCCGTCTAGCAAAGTGAAGGGATACAACCTGCAGCACATCCACTGCACTTCCTCTTCACACTCTCTCACAGTCTCTCTTATGATCTCAGAGATCCTTACAATGCATAAAACCTAATACATCAACCCTAGCCGTGTTACAATGCCTTTCTTTTATAAGGGAAATACAATGGGAAAATACCACAGGTTATTCAAAACCATGGGCCCGAAAACTGGTGGCGAAAACAACCCCAAAAATTTTCCTCGGGGGCTACGCCCCTGAACCCTCAACGGTTGCCCGCTGGCCCCTGAACCCCCCTAGGGTCGTGCCAGGATCATAACCAAACTTGGGGTACGAATATGGCTGAATAATAATATCTCTGAATCTGGAGATCAGGTTCCACAACCAACAAACCCTATGCCTTAGCTTGCCATGGAGAGTTCTTCCCTTGGAAATATTTCAACCTTGAACCCTTGAAATTTGATCACTATCAAATTGAAAACCTCTACTTGGATGTTCTCTACACATCCCTCTCCAACAGTTCACATCCCTTGAATTTCTTTAAAATTGATTCCTAATTCACATATTACCTTCTTCCTTGTTACCTCCAAGCTTCATTTTGCCTCTTGGTGTGCCTTCTTTATATAGGAGGATAATTTCCTTGCTAATTCTACCAAACTAGACATCGGGAACACTCTTCATCACAAGTGGGCACCCAATACGCAATAAACTTGCCAATGGTTACAATGTTCCTTTAAGGTGCCTGATAGTGACCACTTAAGCATGTCAATGTAAAATTGTTTTCCCCTATCAGGGTGTCTTACCATTGTATCCTAGGGTAAACAGTCCCATGGCCCTTTTTCCATTCCAATTGAACCTTTTGTTGTGCCCAAGCATCCTTATGTCTTGCCAACATGCTCTTTCCTAGTACCTTGCATCTACAAGTCGAGAAGTCTCCTTGGTGCCTTGTGTAAGTATACTTGTTTCCTATGATGAATGTCGAAGCATTTTCTAACTGTCAAATCCCCTTTGTAGAAGCCTCACTGTTGTGCACAAGCTTGACCCATCACTCTCCTACTCAATGATGACTTGCACATTTTCTAGAATTCCCAATGTGCTATTCGATCTTTTCCCTAATCATGCACAGGTTTATTAGCTATGCATGTGCTCGAGCCCAACGAGGACCATGCCGATGCAGATTCATCGCCTACCACAAATTGGGGACATTAAATCCTCCCCCATGTTATATCATATCCATGTATTCATGTTATATCCGTATCCAGATATTCTTAATTAAATATTAATAAACCCTCAACTTCTAGTATAACCCACATTTTGATAAATATAAGATGATATATAATTGATGATTGAATATTACAATGCTTTGGCCTTTATATACGCCTACTAATACCTTTTCATCGAAAGGTTATGTCTTTTGATGTAAATGATTTAATTATTATTATTATATTACTTTTATTGATGATTTAATATTATGTTTGTTACATTGCCTTCCTCTTAATGGAAGCTTTGTCCTCAAAGCTTATTTAATGAAGGACTCATCAATTATTCATGTTTGTAACATCTTCTCATGGTCTTCTAAACTTTTAATTCTAATACTTGACAAAACAAGGAGATATAATTTTCAAATTCCTGAGCTGAGTTGTTGCATTTCTTAGGAAGTGATCCATCTGAAATTTACCTTCATCGAAATTGTTTTTTGGTTTGATGGAATCAAATTTCTTGTCTTCTACTCCCAAGCAATTTGGTGATTTTGACTTTTCTCTCCTTCAAGGTATTTAGTTTTTCTATAGGAGTAATGTTGTTTATTTTTGTCTTGATTTTGTCGACTTTTATGATTCAGATGTTGATAAGGGCTCTTTGTAATGTTACTTTTCTTTTTAATGTTCGTAGTGTCTTCCTGCTTCAATTCTTGTCTATATCCTTCTTTAAATGGGAAGATATCTTGATCTCCGACTTGAACCGAGTCTGTAAATGTGCCTTTTAACTTGTCCTCTAACATTTTGTTATCATTCTGCATCTTTTTAATCATTTCTTCTTGTGACTTCTTATCATCTTCGAACCTCTTAAGTGGTTTTGTTAAATGTAAATTTTCTTCCTCTTTATCCAGTAGTTTTCCTTTGGTATCTTCATTTGATTGTTCTTCCCTCTTAGTACCTTTTAAATTCCTATTTTTTCCAATTAATGTCTTTTTATGGTTTCTTAACTGATATATTTCTTCAGTGTTATTTGACAACGTGCTTTTGACTGTTGTAATCTCCAACTTGTGAGCCTTTTTAGTGCTGTCCTCTTTCTGCTGGAGTTCTTTAATCTATTGTTGAAGGTGGCAATTCTCTGCTTCCTGGCATCTTACTTTTGTCTGGATTTGTGTGATTTTGTCATATTTTTCCTTTATGATTTTGTTTAAGCGTTTTATTTCTTCTTTATTCTCGGCCACTTCTTTCATGATTTTTTGGTTTTGTAGATTCTGATTGGGATATTTTTCACTCATTAATTCCTTTATTTGAGTATTTAATCTCTCAATATGTTTTTTTAGATAACAATTCTCCTGCTCTATAAATCATTTAGAAATATCTTGCTTTGTAATTGTTAACAGCATACGATCATTTGTTTCTTTGTAATGCTCTAACTCGTCCAATGCTGCTTGTAGTTATGACTTTACTCTTGCATATGTGTTTGTCATTGTTTGTGACTGTGTCTTCACTTCAACTTTGTCTTCTTTTCTTCGACAATAAAGGGCCATCGACTTCTCTTCTTCTTAAAACTTCTTTAATACTTTAATACTTATAAATTTCTAAATATGGGATTTTTTATTCGATGACTTAGTGTTGCTGATGCAGAAAATCCATTGCTCAGATCCAAATTTTGACTGCACCAGTGACTGTGGTTCATGAAAACATTGAAGAATGACTATGCGCCTTCCACTACTTTTCTCACCAAGTCCTTCATGCTCATGCATGATTCTAGAAAAGCATGACCTACTCTTCCAGTGTCGCTTGGTAGTCTTTGCCCAAGATCCACTTGCACGCATTTCACACCCCCATGATGCATGCCCTAGGTTCCACAATTCATCATCACTTCCTGATTGTCAAATGACCTCTCTTGTTGTTGGAAAAGGGACCATGTATACCTCTTCCTATTTCCCACATTCCTTCTCAAATCACCTCTTTACCAACTTACTTAACCTTTGAGCAAGTGGTTGAGCCTCCTCATCAACTTCCTCTAGGATATGTGAGTCAACCAAAATATGATCTAAACTACACACTCTAAGTTGACTTATACCATGTTGAAGGGCGCTTTCCATGGGCTCAAGTCTAACAAACTTTCATTCAACTAAACTATCACCCGGAACATTTGTGCACTAATTGTGCCCAACACTTGGGCTATTTTCCAATGAAAATCTGACAATCAATTGGACTAACTTCTTTGTTGCACTTCCCATAGTTTGACAGGTTTCCGACTTGCTCCTCATGTGAACATATTCATCCTTCGCACCCAAGGTATCTATGCTAGAAACCTTATCGTGTTGATAATGTGAGATGCTACTAGATCTATTGGTTGGAGTGCACCTGAATTTAGTTAGTCTAACTCTTGATATCCATGCAATCATCCTCAACTTCATTTTAGTTATCAGTGGCACATAATGATTTGGGGTTTCACTCAAGAAAAATAGACAACTCTTGTAGGGCATGGCGATGTATTTATCTAACCTTAAAAATTCTTATCCCAATATGAGTTTTTGGTCATCCAAGGGAACCTCCATCAAATCCAGAGTGCCAAACCAATCCCCAACCTTTGATGGTGTTGAATGGACTATCATGTTGTTTCCTTCACTGAAGAGTTCACTTCCTTATACAAGGTGTTTCTACCTTCGTCCTCCCGATCAAGTCCCTTAATATGTTTACTAATGAGGGTATGGGTTCAACTGGTGTCCACCAATGCCACCATTTTCAATCTGCTAACTATCACGTTCACAAAGCAAAGTCCATTTCTTCCTTCACCCTATTATACTTGTCCTTGACCTTCTATCGCAAACTTGCCTAGACATCCCATTAAGGAATTTATAACCTACAATTATTCCTATGAAGGTAGCTACCCTTGAGCTTTCGTCAAGACTGTTGATCTTCTCCTCAAAGGACGACCTTCTTCTACATGGTTATGTTTGCAAAAAAAGTACATTGTCCCCTTACCCATATACTTAGGCAATTCATGTGCCTTCTTTTTTGCAATGAATCCATTGTCTTTGACATCCTCCACTTCTTGAATGGATCCCATATTTAGTTGCAAAGGAACCTTTGTGTGGTCCATCCCTACTTGCAACCATCTCATTAAGGCATCTACTTGTGTGTGAACTTTCTTACATCATGTAGAGTGTGCTTGAGTTAGATCACAATTGCCTTCTTTTTTGCAATGAATCCATTGTATTTTACATTCTCCACTTCTTGAATAGATCCCTTCTTTGGTTGCAAACAAACCTTTGTGTGGTCCATCTCTACCTGCAACCATCTAATTAAGGCATCTACTTGTGTGTGGAATTGCTTACATCTTGTAGAGTGTGCATGAGTTTGATCACACCCCTCTCGCTGCAACTACTCCAAGTTGGCCTTCATAGACATCCACCATGTCTTCAAATGATCTTCAAGTGTGCCCTCTATGGTGCAACATCAACACTTATTAAGAGACTTTTTCCCAAGCCTTCAAGTCTTGAAACTTTATTGTTTCACATTTTCGACACTAAGTGCTACCTTTGGACTGTTTTCTTTTGTCGAATTTTCCACTCAACATTACCCCATTGCTTTCCTTTATCATTTCCTAACCAGCCCAAATAATAACTTGCTATGTGCAAAAATGAAACCAACAAAGGAAGGACTTACCACTCTATCAAGTTATGGGTGGAACGCTTCATTCCATCACTTTCCAAGTGACCCCTGCCTACACGAAGCCAATGTTGTCCAAACAATGCTTTGTAGATTCTAGGTGGGATTGACTGCTTTGTTTCCTACTACCTTAAGTGTCGAATGGCCTTAACTCTTTCCAGTGACTTCGATAACTCTTGTTAGGTTCACTTTCAAAACCCCCACCACCACCACCACCACCACCACCACCACCACACAACCACCAACACCACAACCCCACCACCACCACCACCACCACCACCACCCCCACCTATTAAAATTAATTAATTAATTTTAATTATTAAATAAATAAATCAACAAATTAATAACAAAAGATGGAATCTACTTGCTTTTTGGTAAGTAAAATTATACCTTTTCAACCTTCTATCCCATTGAAATGAATATTTTATTAAAAAAACTCTCTTAACATAGATATATAAATATTTTCCAGTTGGGTTATAGGTAAGTAAAATGACCAAATGAATATTTTATAAAAAAACATAAATATATTAATATTTTTTAGTTGGTTTATAGGTAAGTAAAACGGTCATATTCTATATGAAAAATTGTTTGGAAATAATGATAAAATATTTTAATTGGATTATACTTTAAAGTTGAAATGGATGAATTAATTTTAGTAATTTAATTTTTAAAAAATTATAAAAAAACTATTCAAATAAATAAATTAACAAATTAGTCTAAAGGGGTTGGATCCATTGGCGAAGAGTGAGTATTTTTTCACCAATGGAAAAGGTTTAATTCCAATGAGATTTGAACCTGGAGCCATGGGGCACCTTGAGGTAGTGGTCGAATGTGTGGTTCCACCTAAAGAGATTGTATTAAATGATCTCATGACACATGGACACATAAGTGGATCAAAGCCCACCCCCATGTCCTCCTAAAATTTAAGTCAATTCTCACTAGCTCATTCGGTTAAGGTGTAGGTCTCGTCAGCAAAGCGACCTGAGTTCAATTTCCCCTAGGGGTTCGCTAGTTGGGAGGAGACACCCAAAAATCCAGCCATCATAAGGGTTGGTGTGGCCCAAACCGGGTGTGATCCTTGAGTGATTTTGATGGCTTAGATGCCCCTGGGTTGCGGTTCTTAACCAATGGTTCATTGCTACCGGCCCCGAGTGACGAGCAATCAAATAAATAAATAAATTAATTAACAAATTAATAACATGTTAAACTCAAAGATATATAATTTTAATATTACTTAAAATTTTATTTTTTAATAAATTTTGTTAAAGAAAATATGTTTTTAGGAAGATCAAATAAAATTTTAACATTTATATGTAGTAGAGAGTCTAATATATGTGATGGAGAGTCAAAACATAACAACAAAATCTTTAAGAAAGTTTATGTAAGATAATTATAAGAAATAATAATTTTAAAATAATGTAAAAATATATATTTTGAAAAAAAATAATCTAAAAATCCACATAATAGGGAAATGATTTGCTCACTTAAATCTCTTACTTAATAACTTTATTATTCATTAAATGCTAATTGATAGAATTCTTATATTACTCATATTTATATGTGTTAAAGTTACAGCATCATGAGTCATTCTCCAAGTCAATCTTGTGCACTAATATTGAGCCTCGTGTGTCGAGGTAGTGCCTTATAGGAGCCTAAGTTGGACTCAGGAAACTTGGAGTAGAATCTTGAGTTAGACTCAAGAATTACTAAGCCTTCTGTGTAAAGGTTAAAGCCTCATGTGTTGAGGTAAGGGCTTTGTATGTCAAAGTGATGGTACTGTACAATCTTATTTGTCAAGACTAAGGTCTTGTGTGTTGAGACAGTTCCTCATGTGTTGAGGTAATGCTTTGCTTGTCGAAACATGAATGCTGTGTGACGAACTACTAACCATGGCCTTAGAGATGGATAAGCTATTAAGTCTCATCTAGAGACTTGCCACCTCTAGAGTGAATTACTTTAGCATATGACCACTTGGAACGAGAGTAGAACGAGATGATCACATCATTGGAAAAATCTCCTTAGTATATTTGATATGATAAATAATTAAGTTAGCACAATTGGACCATGCAGATAAGATAAGAGATAAAGATAAGATGAGTTAAGATAATAGAGAACTTGAATTTGTTGAATTCAGTGATCAATGTGCTAAAAGAGTTAGCCACGTGTTAACAAGAAAGATTTATGTTATCAAGTGTGCTAAAAGAGTTAACTAAGTGTTAACAAGAAAGACTTCAGTAAAAGAGTTAACTAAAGTGTTAACAAAGAGGATTTAGTTAACTAAGTGTTATGCATTATGACACTTGAGTTAAACTAAAATACAACACTTGAGTTATGACACTTGCATGTCGACACTTGAGTCGAACTAAAAGATGACACTTGAGTTACGACACTTGAGTTGCGACACTTGAGTAAGTACACTTGAGTTATGACACTTGCATGACGACACTTGAGTTGGCCACCTAACTAAGTGATCTGGCATCCAGTTGAAGGGCGAGTTCATCCTAAAGTCAGAAGACAAAGATAAAAGAAAAAGCATGAGAAGTATGGTGCAACTTGTCATGCAAGATTGATGAAACCAATGTCAGAGCGAACCCTCTCTTGAAGGAAATTCACAACTTTTGTGCTTGTGACAAAATCAATGAATTAGTTTAGTGTAGAATATTATTTTGAGTTCTCTTTTTGAATATATCTCTCTTGCACTGTAATTGCACCAAGGGTGCTTGATATTTCTCTCTGATATTGCACCAGAAGTGCTTGATGTAATCTGCTCATTGTAAAGTAAACATTCTCTGCTATCTATCAATATACTAAGGAAGATTTTGTTGGGGTTTTCTCCCTCAAGTTATAGTGGGTTTCCCAAGAGTAAATTTCTATGTCGATTGTGAATGTTTATGCTTCTAATTATTCATTGTTTTCAAGTACTATTATAATTCCACAATTAACATTAAAAATCAACAATATGGACTCACTTTATTTTGAACATCAAACTTTATCCCATTTACATATTTTAAAACCCTTGAGTTTTTCATCTTCATCATCACTTACATAGAGGGAAATTCGATAGAATTCCTCGGTATACTTTCACACACTTTGTTATTTCTATTTCAAATTCAACATTTATTTGAAAAGAAATTTATTATAATCGATTGGCGTGGACTTATCTCAACCTGTATTCCATCTTATTCCATGTTCTTATATTCTCCTTATTCAAGTGCATTGTCTCACAGTGAACAAAATACAACCAAATATCAACATAACCCTTCAACTTTGTGATGGTGAACCTCACTTCCTTTGAGTCTTTGATCTTGCCATATTCAAAGTACATTTCCTTCCTATATATGCAATCAATCAGGTTTCCATATTTCAAACTTTCATCATAACAAAAAAAAATTCAACTTTATCATCCATGTTACTTTTCAAGAATATGAGCAACTGCACTCCAACATCTCCTTATTTCTCATTTTGTTTATCTTAATCTTTTAATTATTGTTTTGAACTATTCGCTTCAATGTCTCTACTCCAATGCAGTGTTTCAAGTTCCTCAATTCTCCCTCTATGTCCTTATATTTCTTTATTCATGCCCAATTCTACCTCTTATTCTCAACAAGGATAGAATCCTTATTCTTCTATGTCTATGGATTTCCACCTTCACAATTACTTTTATACACAAATCTAGTAATCATGAATTATCCCAAAGCTTCAAGAATCTCCAATACCAAGTATGATGCCACAATAGTAATGCAATGGTCCAACCTAGGACCTTGCATGTTAGTCTTAACGTAATAGGAATTCTCAACAAGAAATTAGGAAGAAAGAAACACAAAAGTGAAAGATAAGAATAAACATGGATGATTATAACAACCTAGTCATTCTCATTAAATATTTAAATTACATTAAAATGATATACCTTCAATAGGATATCTCAAGTTCTCCATGTACAACTCACTTTCTATATAGATATTTCCAACCTAGGACCTTGCATGTTAGTCTTAACGTAATAGGAATTCTCAAAAAGAAATTAGGAAGAAAGAAACACAAAAGTGAAAGATAAGAATAAACATGGATGATTATAACAACCTAGTCATTCTCATTAAATATTTAAATTACATTAAAATGATATACCTTCAATATGATATCTCAAGTTCTCCATGTACAACTCACTTGCTATATAGATATTACAAACTTGGTGTCAGGCTTCTCTCAAATTTATTTTCAGAGAAAGTAATATGTGAACCCTACATAACCTCAGCTTACTTCATATTCCTCTTACTTTAGCATAAAATCACTCCAATTCCAATCCTTAACCCTTCACAAATGTATTTCTTCTTCATGTTTGAACTTTGTGTTCCTCACACCCAATCATAACATCTCCAATAGTCTTCTTCACGCTTCCTTAAATTTATGGATTTCTTCCTTAAAGGCCTTCTTCGTGTGGACTAATTCTACCTCTCTTGGTTCATATCCTTTCCAAATCAACCTCTACTTCAGTGTCAACCCAAATTCCCTCTTCACACATCCATTTATTTTCATACCTTCAATGTTATGCCTTCCAAATACTTCAACTCACCAACTACAATGGTTTACCTTCCTCCTTTATTGATCAAACCTTGCTTGCATGTGTTCATTAATTCAACTTCCCATGTGCAACTTTTCATATTCTTCCTTTGCATTCATTTCATTATGTGCTTCTATGTGCTCTTCATTTTGTCCTTTTACCCATACACATTTTTCATATTCTCCCTTTGCATTCCCTTCATTATGCCCTTCTATGTGCTCTTCATTTCGTCCTTTTATATATCTACATTTTTGCACCAAGAATTGCATATGCATTTGCCTTTTATTCCATGCCAACTCTTACTAATCACTCTTGTGCTCATTATCTTCACACATTCCTATCTATGCGTGATTGCTATAAGTATTCATTAAGATGTTCTTGCATATTTTTATAAATGTTTTGGTAAATGCAGGGTTCTAGTGATTACCAAACAATATTTATGTTATTTAAGTTGGAATGAATGGTTCTATACTTATGCAACAAAGAGTTCACAGTGATGGAAATCACATGATAACATACATATAGATAATGTTCACAAAGGATATGATGCATCCTCCATGGGATTTTTATTTTTGGTTAACGCTCCTACATAAAGAATTATATTCCTAAAGTGCCTTGCATGTACCTTGTTCTTTATCCTTTTGGGTGTTGTGGTAAATGTAAGGTTCTAGTGTTTTCGAACACCTTATATGTCCAATATTTATTTCATTTAAGCTAGAATGAATGATTTTCTACTACTTCAACAAAATACAGTTTTAGTATTATGGATTTTAATTTTTGGTTAATGTAGATTTTAATTTTTAGTTAATACTCTTATATAAAGAATTATATTCCTAAAATGCCTTATATGTAGAATTGATCTTATCTATCTTTTTTTAGAAAAAAGAAAGTTGATTGGCAATCAGATGATGGAACTACATACATATAGATAGTGTTCACAAATGATGTGATGCGTACATGGATCCCCTTCAACAGAACCAAATATTTTCACCAAACTCTTTTTTTATAAATACAAGGGTCATTGCACCGAGAGGAGCGAGGTGCTATACAGGCCAGTATGGGGGAGATGTTGTAACGTAACGTAACATTACCATAATTAAAAAAATCCACATGGGCTCATAAAACAAAAAATTATGAAAAGTAATTAAAAAAATCCATGTAGGCTCATGAAATAAAATAAATTATGAAAAGTAATTAAGAAAATCCATGACCAAAATAGAAAATTAAAACTTAAACCCAGATCTATCAAGCAAGAGAGGAATAAAATTTCTCAAGTTTAAGATAAAAAAATTACATCTCAAGAAATTGGATCCCTCTCGGTGCTTTATAGATCCATGTTTAAGATGGATCTATGCTAGTTAATACACATTTATTAAAAGATGTGACCATATATAGAAAAACCAACTATTCATTATGACTAAGTTATTAGAGGTGCCTTGTGAATTATGTCTTTCTATGGCATTATAGCATTGTAAGATAAGCTCATATCTAGCTTATACAATAACATACTCTAGGCATATTACATTAGGGTTAGTCTAATAAGGTTAGTGGTTAGGATGGTAGTGGGTTATGGGCTATTTTATTAAGGGGTTAGTGAGTTAGTGGGTTTAGATTTTATTCAGATATAGGTTAGTTGTTATTGGGTTAGGAGATAACGATTATTGGTTCAAGGGTTAAGGGGCAGGAGGTTTTGGGCCAAGGATTATAGGTTAGGGGTTGATGGGTATTGAGTTGGGGGTAATGGTTAGTGGATGAATTACTTAGGAGTTAGGTGGGTTAAGTGTTAGTTGGTTGGGTGCTAATGGTTAGTGGCTTAGGGAATAATGGTTGGTGGATTGTGGGGGTAGTGATTGGAGTTAATGGGTTAGCTTTAGTGGGTTAGTAAAACACACACACGCACACATGGTTAGTTGACGAGTTAATTAGGGATTGGTGGGTTAAGTGTTAGTTGGTTTTAATGGTTAGTGGCTCAAGGAATAATGTTGGTGGATTATGGGATAGTTGATGAATTAATTAAGGGTTGGTGGGTTAAATGTTAGTTGGTTGGGTGTTAATGGTTAGTGGCTTAGGGAATAATGTTGGTGGATTATGGGGGAAGTGATTGGGGTTAATGGGTTTGATTTAGTGGGTTAGTCTCTCTCTCTCTCTCACACACACACACACACAATTGTCTCTAGCTTGGGTGGTCAAAGAGAATAAATGTTATCTGCCCCACTTGGAGGGTGGAGGAGAGGTGATTTTATAGAAGTAGAAACTATTCCAAGATGTGACACATAGAAGAAAACACAATTTTGGAAAGGGTAGGTTTGGATGTTTTTAAGCATGCTCTGTTAAACATTTCATTACACATAATGTGGATGTTAATAGGCCTATTTTATTGGTTGTTATATTAAAAAAAAATTATGAAATCATGTCCATAGTGGGTTGATATTGTATATGTAATTGTGGTTGCAATGATCATCACAAAAATGCCCACAACCACAACTAATGTGTTATGTACCAAATACTTGAGATACAAAAATAAACCAAGTACACAGAATGTACACCAAATATGAGCATGGAGCAAAACACCAAGGATATAATAGAGATGGGTTACACAATAAGTCTTTATAGTTTAAGAGAACCTCCTCCAAATACCCCAATACATTCATATATACAAATCACATGTTCATGTCAATAATGACTACGTGACTTCTATGTATACATATTCACTCATTACACATGTGGGTACTTTATTAGGCTGGGTCATATATAACATATACCCACATTTACCCCATTGTACATAAATTTACCCTATTAGATATACATGTAACCCTATATATACCCTCCTTAGGACCATATCATAGTACTCTCCTTCAAAAATATTTATCTTCAAAGCTTTTTAGTTAAGGGTTTTACATGTGATGAAACCAAGTAATATGATTACCTGATATTCCTATTATGTTGCTTTAATTGATGATGATCCATCCATCCAAGTTCAATTATTTTTGGTCTTAATCCTTGGTAGTTGATTGTAGAATAATTTATTTCCTTTCATTCCATGTGTTGTTGTTGTGACTTCTCTAATTTTTTGTATTTGCTAGTCTTTGATAATATCATGTAGAATAATGGCTATGTGATGCCATGTTCCATGAATATTGTTGATTACTCCATCTTCTTCCTTGATAATGTGGATGATGATCTTCTTGTCTTTCTTGGTAATGAGGGTGTTTATCTGGTTTTACCTTTGATGGTTTTTATTCAATTTTCATACCCATATCATCAATCTTATTTTTATGGACAATGACATCTATATCATATTTGCTTGATATTTAATTACTGCATCCTTTGATATAATACCATCATATTTGACATATACATCCTCAATATGGAGTTCACCTTCTTTAAGTATATTTTGGTGGCATTCTTGAATCTTGTCTTATTTCTTCTTTTGAATATGCAATGTGACACCATATATCAAATTTGTATGTCCTTTAATTATAAATTTCATTTAGGATTTTACCTCATCAGTATTTAAGAATTCTCCAACATTCTTGCAAATTTCCTCTTCAAGTGTTTTGGTAGTATTATCTTCAACTTGTTCGGTAATATCTCCATCCTTATTCTTTGATTCAAAGTCTTGTAGATATTTTCTCATATTCTTAAAGTCGTTAAAAAGTTATTGATTATGTGTACGCAAAATTTTGATTTCTTCATCTTTCTTTTTCAATTCTTCCCTTGACTCATATTTTTCCCACTTTCCTTTGCTAATAATAGTTTCTTGCTTCAATTTATGAACCTCCTTACTTGGGTTCTTCTTTAAGGTCTTGTATCTTGGACATCTCCTCAACCTTTTTCCTATGTTCTTCTTTTATTTTTTTTTAATTCATATTGAATTTTATTCGTTGCATACATTTTTTAGTCTTTGATCCACCTTCTTGAGATTATTTTTTCAAAATCTTCCCATGTGTAGTTTACTCTCGTATCTTCATTAAGACTAACACCAATTAAAAGCTTCAACATAAAAATGAAAGTTTTCCATAAAATGAACTTTTTCATTTTCCTTTGTTATCCTCACTCATCCCATAGGATCAATTTCATCTCTATCTTCATCTCCTCTAAATATAGGTATCGCCATTGATTTTTAATTGAGGCTAAACAATACCCTCAAATTTTAGCCTCACTATTTTATAAATAAGACACCAAATAGTTATTATCCTATTTCCAATACATTCTCCTATGCTTCCTCTCTCCAATAGATTTTGAATAACCTCAATCAAACATCTTAGTAATTTTTTTTGAAAAATTTAAATTAACATACATTTTAAAACCTTGCTTAGGAGACTGTCTTACTAGTTGATCTTGCCCCTGATGTAAGTTTACAATTTCAATATCTCTAAGTCTATAATTTCATTCTACAATAATCCAATATGTGTTCTCTATAATGAAATAGATTTAATCAACTTTTAATTTGTCAAAAATATTATGGTAACATTTCCAAAATTTAATAATTTTGAACCTTTAAAAAAATAGATGATCTATCATATATTCAATAATAATTGTAATAAAAATAATTTTTAATAAATCAACATAAAATAGTTTTTGGAAAAAACAAAATATATATATATAAAATTCAACTTAATCTGCATCATAACTTAAGAATATTACACAATTACAAAGCTTAGTTTCGATCACTCAATCATGATTAAACATGAAGATGTCATACATATGTGTGATCTACTTAGTATATTCATATATACATTACAAATCATATCGATATACACATTATAAATATATGAATTTTATCGATTTCAAAAATCATTTTCACCTTCTTCCCCTTTAACCCCCTTGGTTAACCTTTCTTGACACACTAGGAAGCATTATGATACCTTGCTTGTCCTTAACCTTTTCCAAAGCCAATCCTTAGTTTATGGCTTGTTCCTCATAGAGGTGGGGACAAAGAGTGACTTCACGATCCCCTTATCTAGTCATGCCCCATGGTTTTTAAGGGTAGACTTGGATGTTTTTAAGCATGTTCTGTTAAACATTTCATTACACATAATGTGGATGGTAATAGACATAAATTACAAAATAACAGAACTTAATCATAACACAATATTCAGGTCACATTCATCATTCAAACACAAACAAAGATACAAGAAAGAGATTTGGGCATGCCAATTAGATGAATATGTGAAATTTGGATTGATTTCTAAGAAAAGTATGAGAGAAGAAGAAAGAGTATTTGAATGCTTGATTTGGTCTGTATCTTTCATTTTATGAATACAATATATATATATATATATATATATATATATATATATATTAATATTAATATTATGAAAGTGTGTAAAAGTCTATGGCCTTAGGCCTATGTTCTATTTAAAAAAATCATAGCTAAATATTAATTTTAATACAACTATATAACAATACTCGTCTAAACTAATCAATCAAATTTTCATTTATAAACATTGATATTATTATGAAATGAATGCTAACAAATTAAAATATTAGATAATGAAGGTGATTTTACTATGGTGTGCTGAGTGCATTTTGCATCTAGTCTATCCATGTAATCAATGCTCACCATGAATCCTCCCATCATCTTGAGATGGGTTATTATTGTTGATAGTATTTCCTTAGTTATCCTCTTACACCAGGCTTAGGTGTATGAATATGTGTTTTTTCAATTTTATCTCTAAAGTCTAGACAAAGCAACCTTTGTTTCTTTCTTCAGTCATAATCTGGTCATGTTTATTTCTTGCCAAAGTCCTTAATTGGATGTTCTCTTCCTTATGTCAGATCAACTCTGACATCCATGCTTGATTTGGTAAAATTGGGAGTTAGAGATTCCCTTTTTCAGGTCCCCAAGGACCATATCTCTATTATGGGCACACATAAGGGTGACAAGGTCAAAACTAATCTTCCAGCTTTCAATATTCAATTCTTAGATTAAATTTCCAATTTTCCAGTATTCCATTCCTAGAATAAATCTATCAGTCTTTAGCAGCTTCAGTCCATAGGTTTACATCCCTTTCATAGTTCCAGCTCCTTAGTTTTAGAACAATATTTCCATTTCCCCCGAAGAAACCTTTAGGATACATTTAACACCTTGAACAACAAAGATCACCCTATAGTGCACATACAGTGCTTAGCACCTCTTAAGTTTGTATGCTCCTTGGTTGATAATTAAAGTATACTCCCGGTATAGCTACCCTAATTAGGTATCCATTCGTAGAGGCCACCATGCATACTTATGCATTACGGCCTGATCATGATGCTTGTTGAGTTTAAACTTAATACCATAGGGGATACGTGGGAGAAATTCCTCGTTAGAAACGAGATCTTGGAAACCTTGACCCAAAGCACCGATGACCATCAAGGCCAAGCAATCAACCATGCTCAAGTCTCCCTACATATCAGGCCCCTGAATCCCCCTCGATTGGTCCCACTACATTGAGCTTTTTTCCGTCAAGTTTTAAGCTCGTGAACGGGGAACATGTGGTTCATACACAAAAACCCTTGCTTGACCCAAGTCTCAATTTTGAATCACATCTTCAGCCACCTCAAGTGGGTGAAACTGATGAAAGTATGTCTAATATACTTGAGCAGGCTTTAGACCACATGAAAGTCACCCAGACCCTCTGTAAGCTCTCTACGTGATCTAGAAAGCCTCGAGCTGACTCGTGACTAGATCATTCGTCAGATTTCCACCAAGGTAATTATTTTCCAGATAAGCTTGGTGAATATTTTTTAGCAATCTCGGATAACATGACGAACCAAAATCCCTGTGATGTAATGCGCCGATATGTCTCTATTGCAAATAAAATTGAAACTTGAGCGCAAAGCTTGATCCTAGTTGAAAATTATAACCCAGTTTAGGATCCTTTGATCAACATTAAACAGGGGAAGGATAGGGCGCCTGATCCCACCATCACGGAAATTGATGTTCAATCCCAACATCATGATTCAAATCTTCTTCAAAATTTTGACCATCAGAGCTTACTCCAAGAAGGTCAAAATGAACAAGGTATTGATCGAAACCACAGTGATTTAGAGGAACAGAAGATATATGAATTCAAGTTCGACCTTGTAAACAATTCTCATATAAAGGACCTTGAGAATTTGTACAGTCATTACAATGATTTTACCCAACCTATCATTGCAAGTAAAAATCAGGATAAGGTAATTATCGATACAAGTTACAATGTAGCTTCTTCGGCTCAAAAGGGTCATGATAGTCACTCTGTCTTATATGCAAAACCCATGGATAATCAAAAGGTACAATAGGTGGAAACAAAGGAAATAGATCATTTCCAAAAGGTAAAAATCAAGCAAGAAACGCTTGCCCCTGTAACCCCTTCTCTTAGTTTTGCCTCTACTTGGTCATTTAGAATGTGTTTTGAAGGTGACAAACTTCCTGTAGGAAGTATTGTGGGTAAAAGGGAAGCAATATTTATGTCTCGACTCAGGTGTAATCGTTCCTCTCAACCCTTCAATCAATCAGTAATTGATGTGGATGATCTCGAAGATCCTAAGCCCGAGATTAAAAGTGATAAACATGAGTTGAGTGTAGAAGGTTAGACTAATCAACAATTTCAATTACATGTTGGACTTCAGTCCAACTCAGATATCCAATCTACCTTACACAGATATACATCCTTATGTGAGTGTTTTTCTAAGCTCCATGATACAGTTGATGCACATCGCGTGGTCGCTCCAATTGATTGTAGGTGATGTCATTATTTAATGACTCATTATTCTTTGAACAATGATTCTCTAAATGAGAAAATACAGGCTTGCAAAATGAAGATTCAAAAACTGATTAGAAGCATGAACTTATTAATTCACCAGCACCAAAATCAGATTGATCAACTCAAACAAAAATTGGTTACTGCCCGTGAATGTTCGATTATTCATAAACCCGGGTTAATCTTTATCTAACTTTTGATCAACTTCATCCCACTGGAAATCAATGATACTTTTAGATGATGTTTTTGTTTTTGAATGATCTGTTAAGCTCAGAAGTTAAGGCCTTCATCCTCTCATAGTTTTGGAATGATCTGTTAAATGTCCACATGAATGTAATGTTTCATCTTTTGGTTAAATGCTATGATGCATAAACAATCAAGGGCTCATTTTGATATCCCACTTTTTTTTCACTCTATTTTCCATGATAAGTCGGTCTCAGTAATTGTTCCAATCATATAAAGGGTAAGATTAAGACTTGTGAGGGGATGGATTTTGGAGACTTGATGTGCACACTCTATTGGACATAATATAGTCATCTATTTTCTGCATGAGTTGTTGGATGTGAGTGACGTGAATGTTTTTCAATGCTAATTATTATCTGATTAGTTTATGTTGAAATATAGTTTAATATATTATTCTGAATTTATGATCAAATAACCACTATCTGTGTCTATTTTGATTGTAAGCTCGCATTTTCATATTTGCTTAGAATTTTCATTTTTCGCAGAGGTGCTAGCATTGTATATTTACGTGCATACATCAATCCTTCCCTTATATAGATTTGGTTCTGCAATTTAGAAAGACATTGAACTGTATGTCAAAAAGATAGTAGATGTTAAAACACATTCCAAACAAATTGATACAGTTCCCTTTAATATTAAAATAGTCTTATTTTTCTAATAAATGAAATGTTGTTCATTTATTGTTAAATATCGATTGTTATGTATTTACTCTGCATGTACAGATTTAAATCACCTTTCTTGGTCTGAGTCATTTATACTTAGTTATTCAAAAATTATATAGTGTCCTGTTGGTTCTAGATTAACTTTCAGGTGCTATATTTGTTTTTTATTTGATGAATGCCTTCATCTGATACAATTTTTTTTATCAACCTCCTTTATATTCAGACCTATGAACACCCATAATTATTTCATGCTTGGCCAAGTGATAGATCAATGTGTCTTGTTTTAAATTCTTTTAATTGTAGGAATATATTATTGTTTTATATGTGATATTTTATTTGAAAAGTTCATATCTTTTGTTTAATGTTTCTTTGTAGTATTTTCAATTTAAATTATAGTCTCCCGAGACTCGTCGGGATTAAACATTGTAAATGTGTAAACACTGTACACTTTGTAATTAGCCTTGAATGACCTATTTTAGTTAAATTGTAGAGTGGGAAGGATTTAGAGAGTTAATATTCTCAAGATCCATTTACCTTTGGAGCTACAACAGTGGCCAATAGGGAATGGATTCTTTCTTTTGTTTACCTTCAATCATCCCTCTCCATTTTCTATAATTTGGATAGTTTGAATACGGGTGTGCTTAGTGTAGTTGTGAGCATATTGTCTTTTATTTTTTTTCTCTTTAGCTACAGTTAGGTTAGTGTAAAACTGGCCAATGGAGCCATAAAACCTATAGGGATCAACTATCTAAAATGACTGAGGGGTCCATAAAAACCCTTGGATCAGGATGATACCCCCTTTGTTGGCCTTGTACATATTATCGGGCCAACAACACTTTGTTGCATATGCTACATCCCTGTGCTTAAATAAGGCTTCCATCCACTTGGATGAAACAATCCTTGGAGTACCATTGGACATGCCCCTCAGAACTACCCTCTTACCATCCATTGTATTAAATCCCATCTCCATTATTTGATAGTTCCGTGAAATTATTCCCAGAGTACTAAACCACTGAACACCCAATATTGCATTAGTGTTTTCCAGCACAACCACATAGAAATATTTTGTCATACTATAGTTACGCAACATCACATTCAACCATGTAACTTTTTGCGTGCATGCCATAGTGCACCCACCAACTACCACAACATTGAATCTCTCAAATTCCTATGTAGGAATTCCTCTCCTAGCCACCAAAGTCGAATCTATAAATTTATGGGTTTCCCCACCATCGATAAAAACCGTGATAAACTATTCTCGTAATACTCCCCTGACCCGGAAAGTGTGAAATCAAGGATCACCTGGTAGAGTAGAAATAGTTCCACCTTGAATCTCTACACATGCCTGCTCAATAGCCACACCGCTATGCTCACTATCCTAAACCTGTCCTACCTCCTCTTCCTCATCGCTATCCCTGAGCACCTTTATGTAATGCAACTTACCTTTACCCATGCACCTGTGACCCAGATCCCAAGGCTCTTTATAGTTGAAACATAGCTTCTTCCTTCTCAATTTGTTTTGAGTCTCATCATCCAACTTGTTTTTCCCAAACCACTCCTTTTGGAATGGATTCTTGTCTTTGATTTTCTGAGGAGGGAAATATTTGGGAGGAAAATTATTCTTTGGTACTACGTCCTCCATGTTCTGTGTCTTGATAATAGAATCTTGTAGAGATACAAGTTTTAATGCATTAACCCAACCATGTAGGGGTTCAAATAGTCCTTCGAAGAAAATCATAATCAGCCTATGCTCCGTCACATCTGTTACCATGATTGCAATCCTTTGAAATTATGAAATGTAAGCATCTACAGCACATGTTTGCTTGAGTTGTGCCAACGCTCTGAAATACAACTTTGGGTCCTTCTTATCAAATCTATCAATCAACCTCTGTGTGAAGTCCAGGTATGAGGTGTGCTATAATTCCCCAATGTGACTAGCCCATGGTACCACCGCTCTTTATCCTCTCCATCCAAATTCAATGCAACATATTTGATCGCTTTTGTCTCCCTCATGGGGTTGATTTGAAAATATGTGTCCAAATTTTGAACCCAACCTCTAGCAGTGCATTTGTTAGAGCCATCAAAGGAAGGGATAGACAATTTCCCAAGCTTCCACTGAAGATCTATATTATGTTGGACCCTATTGAAATCTCTTGGCCTATTCCTGCAATTGATGGTACAGAAATCTTGTAATGACATAGCTTCCTGAAACTCCTCACCAAGCGTCTGATGCTCCCTCAAATAATCATTAAAATTTTCACCTTGTCTTGGATGCCCCTGATTTCCAGCTTGCTGCTCCTCCAAGGGTGCATAACACATTTGTGTAGGAAGGGTGCATAACACATTCCTATCTTCATTCCTTGCAATCATTGCTTTATACTGTTGTAGGGAGGAAAAGATAAGAATACACACTGATGATTAGAACAACCTAGTCATTCTCATTAAATATTTAAATTACATTAAAATGATATCCCTTCAATAGGATTTCTCAAGTCCTCGCAAGTTCTCCAAGTACAACTCACTTGCTCTAAGATCTCACAAAATTGGTGCTATGCTTCCCTCATATTTATTTTCTCCTAACTTTAATATGTCAACCCTACATAAGCTTAGCCTACTTCATATTCCTTTTACTTTACCATAAAATCACTCAAATGCCAATCCTCACTCAACCCTTGACCAATTTTTTTCTTATTCATGTTGAACTTTCTGTTCCCCGCATTCAGTCGTAACATCTTCAATAGTCTTCTTCACAATTCCTTAAGGTTCTGGATTTATTCCTTAAAGGAATTCTTCTTTTGGACTAATTCTACCCCTTTTGGTTCATATCCTTTCCAACTCGACACATACTTCAGTGCCAACCCAAATTCCCTTTGCATGAGTCCATTTATCCTTCATGCCTTCAATTTTTTGCTTTCCAAATGCTTCAACTCATCAACTACAATGGTTCACCTTCCTCCTTTATTGATCTAACATTGCTTCCATGTATTCATGATTTCAACTTCTCATGTGCACCTTTTCATATTCTTCTGTTACATTCCCTTCATTATGTCATTCTATGTGCTCTTCATTTTTTCCTTATTTACATACACATTTTTGCACCAAGATTTGCATCTACATTTGCTTGTTATTCCATGCCATTTCTTGCTACTCACACTCTGTGCTCATTATCTTCTCACTTTCTTATATATGCATGATTGCTAATAAGTATTCATTGAGACGTCCTTACATCATTTATGTAGATGTTGCGGTAAATGTTTTTGGTTGTTATTCCATGCCAACTCTTGCTACTCACTTTGTGCTAATTATCTTCTCACTTTCCTATACATGCATGATTGCTAATAAGTATTCATTGGGATGTCCTTACATCATTTCTACAGATTTTGTGGTAAATGTTTTTGCACCAAGATTTGCATATCTACATTTGCTTTTTATTCCATACGAACTCTTGTTACTCACTCTGTGTGCTCGTTATCTTCTCAATTTCCTATATATGCATGATTACTAATAAGTATTCATTGGGATGTGCTTGCATCATTTTTATAGATGTTGTGGTAAATGTGGGGTTCTAGTGTCTTCCAACATCTTGTTTATGCAATATTTATATTATTTAAGCTAGAATGAATGGTTCTCTACTAATGCAACAAAAAGAGTAGAGTTTTACTAGTGTGGATTTTAATTTTTAGTTAAGACTCCTAATAATTATATTCTCACTTTCCTATATATTCATGATTACTAATAAGTATTCACTGGGATGATTATATTCTCACTTTCCTATATATATTCATGATTGCTAATAAGTATTCATTGGGATGTGCTTGCATCATTTTATAGATGTTGTGGTAAATCTAGGGTTCTAGTGTTTTCCAACACTTGTTTGTGCAATATTTACATTATTTAAGCTAGAATGAATGGTTGTCTACTAATGCAACAAAAGAGTTTTACTATTGTGGATTTTAATTTTTAGTTAATATTAATATATATAAAATTAAAAATTAAAAAAAAATCATAAAGTGTTGATTTTTTTTTATATCTTTTAAAATTGTAAGTATCGTGTATGTACACTTAATATTTTCTAAGTATTTTTAAAGAAAAAAAAAGTTAATTGGCAATCACATTATGGAAGTGTGTAAATATAAATAGTGTTCACAAAGAATATGATGCATCCTCCACATGATTTGAACATGGATCCCCTTCAAGGGGACCAATGAACTTCACCAAATTCCCTTTAATAAATATAAGGGCCATTAACACATATTTATTGAAAAGATGTGACCTTGTATAAAAAACAATTCTCCATAATGACTAAGTTATTAATGGTACCATATGAATTATGTTTTTGCATGGCATTATAACCTTGTAAGATGGTTTATATCTAGCCAGGATTATAAAATAATATACTCTAGGAATATTATATTAGGGTTAGTGGTTAGTATTGGTTGGATGTTAGTGAGTTAGGGGTTAGCGAGTTAGTGAGTTAAGGGTTAGATGTTATTGGTTAGTGGGTTTAGATGTTATCGGGATAGAGGTTAGTTGTTATTGGGTTATCAGATAACTATCAATTATTCAAGGGTTAAGGGGTAGGAGGTTTAGGGTTAAGGATTATGGGTTAAGGATAAATGGGTTAGGGGTTAATGGTTATTGAGTTGGTGGATAATGATTAGTGGATGAGTCAGTTGGGGGTTGGTGGATTAAGTGTTAGTTGGTTAGGTGTTAATGGTTAGTGGCTTAGGGAATAATGGTTATTGGATTATGGGGATAGTGATTGGGGTTACAGGTTAATAGGTTAATAACACACACACACACACACACACACACACACACTTGTTCCTTTCTTGGGTGATCAAGGGGGGATAAATGTTATCCACCCCACTTGGAGGGTGAAGAAGAGAATATCTTACAGTAGTAGAAACTATTCCAAGTTGTGACATATAAAAGAAAACATGATTTTGGAAAGGGTAGACTTGGATGTTTTTAAGCATGTTCTGTTAAACATTTTAATACACATAATGTGGATGGTAATAGACATATTTTCTTGGACGTTATCTTAAAAGAAAATTATGCAAGAATGTCTATAGTGGGTTGATATTGTGTATGCAATTGTGGTTACAATGCTCACCACAAAAACGCCCATAACCACAACTAATGTGTTATGTACCAAATAATTGTAATAGCATAATAAACCAAGTACACACAAAGTAAACCAAATGTGAGCATGGAGCAAATTCCAAATAGATAACCAGAAAGTATGGAGATGGTGAAGACTTATAAGTTAGAAGGAATTTGGATTAAAATATAGAAGACATATATAGGATTTGTATGATGACATACAAAGGGTTTGTAAATTGTTGTGTATATTTCATTTAAATAATTCATCACAACATATATTGTAATATTTTGCGATTTCTTGTTATGTGGTATTTTATTTTAAAATTTAGATTTAATATTAGTAGTTTAATGCACAAGATAGTAAAATAAATTAAAATCAAAAGGAAAGGAGCGAAGCAAATAACACATCATCCACACAATGAACACAAGATGTACTCTATTAAAAACAATACAAGAAAACCTAACTAGAAGGTCATGATGCCCATGCCTTGCACTCTTCTTCTCAGTTATGAAATGAAAATACAAAGAAAGTGCACTCACTATGGAGTTTCCATGGACATCGTGCCTTGAATGAGTGTGTTATATGATCTTTTACTTCCTTTGTTATGCTTCAAAATCACACCCCTAGATGATGTGCTCTACTATGGAACACTATTCAATGCAATAAGAATGAAACCCCTTGCTTTTATAGCAGCCTAGTATTTAACATGGTGTGATAGCCATCTAGAGTTAGGGTTAGGGATTTTGCATGACTTATCTCCCAATTAGGGTTAGGGTGTTGAACCCTCTAAATTAATATTCTTGAAAGTAAACATGTGACAAATTCCACATATGTGGATAATGAAAGATAACACAACATCTAGTCATTATCATAGTAATCAATAGAATAGATCAACTTATAGAAGGCATAACTTCTTCATATAAACTTTGATTGAGATGATTTTTACTTTAATAAAAAAAAAACTTTATTTACTTTATTTACACCATTTTTAAACTTAAAATCGTAAACACAGATCATGAAAACGAGACCTACATATCATGAAAACGAGACCTACAGATCATGAAAACGAGACCTAAATGACTCCATGTGACCCGTAATTTAGGTTTAAAAGGAGAACACTTTACAATCGATACATTAATTTAAGAAACGTGTAATTTTATTGGATTTCAATGATATGGAAAGATAGCGTAATTTAAGGAAGAATATAATTATTTTTTGAAAGTCAAATTTTTCATAAGAGGAAAAGAGTATATAAATTAAAGGGGAGACAATTTTATTGGATTTAGTAATATGGAAATATAATATTATTTAAATTTAAAAGAAGAATATAATTATTTATGAAAAGTCAAATTTCTTTTAAAGTGGATATATTTTTAAAATTAGCAAGTTGTGAATCATAATGGGTTTTGCTGGTTATTTTTATTTAAGGATTCAAAGTGTAAAGTATTATTTGCTAAGCCATGCTTTATGGTGAAGCTCTTGTCATCCTCGTATATCGAAGTTTTAATTACTAACGATTTAAGGTAAGGGTGTTTTCTCCAAGGTAGGTAACTTAAAGTTTAGGTAAGGAAATTACTAATCAAAATTTTATCATTACTGTAGTATTTAAAAATATATTATATTAAGTAATTATTTTTTTTTTGCTTGTTTTTAGTAATGTTTTTAATAATCGATTTACATTAATATAAAAGTTATGTGAAAATATTTTTTACAAGCATTAAATATTTTTTATGCTTTTAAAGTTTAATTTAAGTGATATTTATATATTTATTGGGTGGATTAATACATTAGTTTGAAACAACATTGTTGAAATTTTTGTATTATCCTGATTACATAAATATATTTTTTCTCACTTAAACCTTGTAGCACTATAATGAATACACTTAATTGTTTGACATATCACATTAATCAATATCTATGATCTTTTGCTCTAATTATTATTCTTCATATAATTGTTTAGTTTTTGACATTATATTTTATTGTTCCATAATTTTTGATAATAGGTGATAATTGGGAATGAATAGGCATGGAAGTGATTTCAAGGTCATTTCATCTAAATGACCTTCCTCCATCGCCTCATTACATCAGGCACATGAATCTAGTTTGCACGCTACTTAATATGATGCTTTAAGTTACAATGCAAAGTTAATATTGTTTTATTATAAGGTGCATTGTAAATTCGAATGAGTTGATAAGAGAAAAAAAATACTTGCTCCCCATGTTGTTTCAATGACAATCCATCACATCCCATAGTAGTTCAAGTAGGCTAGCATATCGAACAGTAGTTCTAGTAGCTAGTTGAGCACAAGAATTCCATTAAGTTGAGCGAGATCTATAACAATAGAATTGACATCACACTACGAAACATAGGCAGAAGGTGAACTAGAGGCAAAAGTACCTTGAATAATAAGTATCTACAATTTTGTTTTTGTTAGGCAAGTGTAGTCTACTTTGTTCTAGTGAATGATACAAGTGACCCATTAACATCAAAGGCCACAAAGGCATTTCCCATTCAACAATTAAGATTCAAAATTGCTAAAAAGGCTTAGAGGTGACCCTTTTATCATGTTATAAAGGGAAAGTTTGTTATATCATCCAAAGAGGGGGATATGTGGCATATATATATATATATATATGGAAATATATGTTTAAATCTTAATGTCAAGTTTCAAAATGATAGTTCTCTCTTACTAACACTCGGTAATAATTCCCCAATTTCTTGTACTAGTAATTTACATTGATAATTTATATTATATTAGCAAATGTCAAAGAGATTTATTGTTATTTTCCACTCTTATGTGCAAAACATCCAATATAAGAAGGGCATTAAATGTACCACAATTCAAATTTGTTTGCGTATATTTCAATATATATGAATATGTAGCAATTATTTAACATAACTATGATAATATGATTTAGTTGGTTTTGCATATTTGTCAAAGTGCTTTTAATCACTTGACTCATGAGCTAATTTTCTCATCTGATTTGATTATTCTCGCACTGACATTAAGAAACAACATAGAAATGGGTTTGAGAAAATAGAAGGGGTTTGTTGTAGGAAAACATTTTGGTAATGAATCCAATGGAGACTTTGTGTCACAACCCTCGGGCATGCACCCTCCTAGTGCCTGAATCCTTATTGTCGGTCATATTTATCACGCAGAAACACCTGACTTTCGGCACAAGGACTTGGAAACCTACATCTATTTTCTAGTGGACTACGCCTCTTCACCTAGATGATGCCCATACATTCACTCTAGTCTAGAATTTGCTAGACTTGCAACAAGCCTAGCCATTGATGTGCACTTAACACTTAACAAAATTCTTAAACATAAGAGAGTAATCCATACACAATAAACATAATAGTACACAAGAGTTTTCCAACACCCAAACCAAGTGTCGTAAGGTTTTTATTATTGAAGTGTACAAATATGATACAATGAGAGAGTACAAAGGGGGGTTTGATGCTTCACTATCGAGACCCTTTTACAATAAAAAAAACAACCATGGATAGACCTACCCAATTCATCACCATGGCCATCAATAAACCCTTCGTGTTGATGACCCTGCCTACCAATGAATCACATCTACCATTGGATCTATTTGTCAATGAACCTACCTACCGACGAACCATGTTACTCCCCACAAGTCCACAACCCACAACACTTGTTCTTCAAAAAAATTAGTTGCCGCATCAAATATTCCACGGGCCAAGCTTAACCCTGTTAGAAAAACAGGATCGCTGAGCAATAACAATAAACAAAAATGCAAATATAATCACACATACACATTACAAGAGAGACACAGATATATCGTGGTTCACCCAACTTGGGCTACATCCACACTGAAGTTTCCTGTCCTTATTATTATTCCGTCCAGCAAAGTGAAGGGATACAACCTGCAGCACAACCACTGCACTTCCTCTTCACACTCTCTCATAGTCTCTCTTCTGATCTCAGAGATCCTTACAATCCATAAAACCTAATACATAAACCCTAGCCGTGTTACAATGTCTTTATTTTATAAGGGAAATACAATGGGAAAATACCATGGGTTACTCAAAACCATGGGCCCGAAAACTGGTGGCGAAAACAACCCCAAAAATTTTCCTCAGGGGCTACGCCCCCGAACCCTCAAAGGTTGTCTGCTGCCCCTCGGACCCCCTAGGGTCATGCCAGGATCATAACCAAACCTGGGGTATGAACACGGTTGAATAATAATATCTCTGAATCTGGATATCAGGTTCCACAACCAACAAACCCTATGCCTTAGCTTGCCATGGAGAGTTCTTCCCTTGGAAATATTTCAACCTTGAACCCTTGAAATTTGATCACTATCAAATTGAAAACCTCTCCTTGGATGTTCTCTACACATCCCTCTCCAATAGTTCACATCCCTTGGATTTCTTTAAACTTGATTCCTAATTCACATATTACCTTCTTCCTTGCTACCTCCAAGCTTCATTTTGCCTCTTGGTGTGCCTTCTTTATATAGGAGGATAATTTCCTTGCTAATTCTACCAAACTAGACATCGGGAACACTCTTCATCACAAGTGGGCACCCAATACGCAACAAACTTGCCAATGATTACAATGTTCCTCCAAGGTGCCTGATAGTGACCACTTAAGCATGTCAACGTAAAATTGTTTTCCCCTATCAGGGTGTCTTACCATTGTATCCTAGGGTAAACAGTCCCATGGCCATTTTTTCCATTCCAAATGAACCTTTTGTTGTGCCCAAGCATCCTTATGTCTTGCCAACATGCTCTTTACTAGTACCTTGCGTCTACAAGTCGAGAAGTCTCCTTGGTGCCTTGTGTAAGTATACTTGTTTCCTATGATGAATGTCGAAGCATTTTCTAACTGTCAAATCCCCTTTGTATAAGCCTCACTGTTGTGCACAAGCTTAACCCATCACTCTCCTACTCAATGATGACTTGCACATTTTCTAGCATTCCCAATGTGCTAATTGATCTTTTCCCTAATCATGCACAGGTTTATTAGCTATACATGTGCTCAAGCCCAACGAGGACCATGCCGATGCAGATTCATCACCCACCACAAATTCGGGACATTAAATCCTCCCCCATGTTATATCATATCCATGTATTCATGTTATATCCGTATCCGGATATTCTTAATTAAATATTAATAAACCCTCAACTTCTAGTATAACCCACATTTTGATAAATATAAGATGATATATAATTGATGATTGAATATTACAATGCTTTGGCCTTTATATAGGCCTACTAAAACCTTTTCATCGAAAGGTTATGTCTTTTGATGTAAATGATTTAATTATTATTATTATTATTATATTATTATATTACTATTATTGATTATTTAATATTATGTTTGTTACATTGCCTTCCTGTTAAAGGAAGCTTTGTCCTCAAAGCTTATTGAATGAAGGACGCATCAATTATTCATGTTTGTAACATCTTCTCATGGTATTCTAAACTTTTAATTCTAATACTTGACAAAACAAGGAGATATAATTTTCAAATTCCTGAGCTGAGTTGT
Source organism: Larix kaempferi (assembly GCA_027924585.1). Classification (NCBI taxonomy): domain Eukaryota; kingdom Viridiplantae; phylum Streptophyta; class Pinopsida; order Pinales; family Pinaceae; genus Larix; species Larix kaempferi. The sequence continues at coordinate 6,781,519 of BSBM01000431.1, read as the reverse complement.
TACATTTCTTGGGAAGTGATCCATTTGAAATTTACCTTCATCGAAATTGTTTTCTGGTTTGATGGAATCAAATTTCTTGTCTTCTACTCCCAAGCAATTTGGTGATTTTGTCTTTTCTCTCCTTCAAGGTATTTAGTTTTTCTATAGGAGTAATGCTGTTTATTTTTGTCTTGATTTTGTCGACTTTTATGATTCAGATGTTGATAAGGGCTCTTTGTAACGTTACTTTTCTTTTTAATGTTCATAGTGTCTTCCTGCTTTGATTCTTGTCTATATCCTTCTTTAAATGGGAATATATCTTGATCTCCGACTTGAACCGAGTATGTAAATGTGCCTTTTAACTTGTCCTCTAACATTTTGTTATCATTCTGCATCTTTTTAATCATTTCTTCTTGTGACTTCTTATCATCTTTGAACCTCTTAAATGGTTCTGTTAAATGTAAATTTTCTTCCTCTTTATCCAGTAGTTTTCCTTTGGTATCTTCATTTGATTATTCTTCCCTCTTAGTACCTTTTAACTTCCTAATTTTTCCAATTAATGTCTTGTTATGGTTTCTTAATCGATATATTTCTTCAGTGTTATTTGATAACGTGCTTTTGACTGTTGTAATCTCCAACTTGTGAGCCTTTTTAGTGTTGTCCTCTTTCCGCTGGAGTTCTTTAATCTATTGCTGAAGGCGGCAATTCTCTGCTTCTTGGCATCTTACTTTTGTCTGAATTTGTGTGATTTTTTCATATTTTTCCTTTATGATTTTGTTTAAGCGTTTTATTTCTTCTTTATTCTCGGCCACTTCTTTCATGATTTTTTGGTTTTGTAGATTCTGATTGGGATATTTTTCACTCATTAATTCCTTTATTTGAGTATTTAATCTCTCAATATGTTTTTTTAGAAAACAATTCTCCTGCTCTATAAATAATTTAGAAATATCTTGCTTTGTAATAGTTATACGATCATTTGTTTCTTTGTAATGCTCTAACTCGTCCAATGCTGCTTGTAGCTGCGACTTTACTCTTTCATATGTGTTTGTCATTGTTTGTGACTGTGTCTTCACTTCAACTTTGTCTTCTTTTCTTCGACAATAAAGGGCCATCGGCTTCTCTTCTTCTTAAAACTTCTTTAATACTTTAATACTTATAAATTTCTAAATATGGGATTTTTTATTCGATGACTTAGTGTTGCTGATGCAGAAAATCCATTGCTTAGATCCAAATTTTGACTGCACCAATGACTCTGGCTCGTGAAAACGTTGAAGAATGACTATGCACCTTCCACTACTTTTCTCACCAAGTCCTTCATGCTCATGCATGATTCTAGAAAAAACATGACCTACTCTTCCAGTGTCGCTTGGTAGTCTTTGCCCAAGATCCACTTGCACGCATTTCATACCCCCATGATGCATGCCCTAGGTTCCACAATTCATCATCACTTCCTGATTGTCAAATGACCTCTCTTGTTGTTGGAAAAGAGACCATGTATACCTCTTCCTATTTCCCACATTCCTTCTCAAATCACCTCTTTACCAACTTACTTAACCTTTGAGCAAGTGGTTGAGCCTCCTCATCAACTTCCTCTAGGATATGTGAGTCAACCAAAATATGATCTAAACTACACACTCTAAGTTGACTTATACCATGTTGAAGGGCGCTTTACATGGGCTCAAGTCTAACAAACTTTCATTCAACTAAACTATCACCCGGAACATTTGTGCACTAATTGTGCCCAATACTTGGGCTATTTTCCAATGAAAATCTGACAATCAATTGGACTAACTTCTTTGTTGCACTTCCCATAGTTCGACAGGTTTCCAACTTGCTCCTCATGGGAACATATTCATCCTTCGCACCCAAGGTATCTATGCTAGAAACCTTATCATGTTGATAATGTGAAATGCTACTAGATCTATTGGTTGGAGTGCACCTAACTTTAATTAGTCTGACTCTTGATATCCATGAAATCATCCCCAACTTCATTTTAGTTATCAGTGGCACATAATGATTTGGGGTTTCACTTAAGAAAAATAGACAACTCTTGTGGGGCATGGCGATGTATTTACCTAACTTAAGAAATTCTTATCCCAATATGAGTTTTTGGTCATCCAAGGGAACCTCCATCAAATCCAGAGTGCCAAACCAATCCCCAACCTTTGATGGCATTGAATAGACTATCATGTTGTTTCCTTCACTGAAGAGTTCACTTCCTTATACAAGGTGTTTCTACCTTCGTCCTCCCGATCAAGTCCCTTAATATGTTTACTAATGAGGGTATGGGTTCAGCTGGTGTCCACCAATGCCACCATTTTCAATCTGCTAACTATCACATTCACAAAGCAAAGTCCATTTCTTCCTTCACCCTATTATACTTGTCCTTGACCTTCTATCGCAAGCTTTCCTAGACATCCCATTAAGGAATTTATAACCTACAATTATTCCTATGAAGGTAGCTACCCTTGAGCTTTCGTCAAGGCCGTTGATCTTCTCCTCAAAGGACGACCTTCTTCTACATGGTTATGTTTGCAAAAAAAGTACATTGTCCTCTTACCCATATACTTAGGCAATTCATGTGCCTTCTTTTTTGCAATGAATCCATTGTCTTTGACATCCTCCACTTCTTGAATGGATCCCATATTTAGTTGCAAAGGAACCTTTGTGTGGTCCATCCCTACTTGCAACCATCTCATTAAGGCATCTACATGTGTGTGAACTTTCTTACATCATGTAGAGTGTGCTTGAGTTAGATCACAATTGCCTTCTTTTTTGCAATGAATCCATTGTCTTTTACATTCTCCACTTCTTGAATAGATCCCTTCTTTGGTTGCAAACAAACCTTTGTGTGGTCCATCTCTACCTGCAACCATCTAATTAAGGCATCTACTTGTGTGTGGAATTGCTTACATCTTGTAGAGTGTGCATGAGTTTGATCGCACCCCTCTCGCTGCAACTACTCCAAGTTGGCCTTCATAGACATCCACCATGTCTTCAAATGCTCTTCAAGTGTGCCCTCTATGGTGCAACATCAACACTTATTAAGAGACTTTTTACCAAGCCTTCAAGTCTTGAACCTTTATTGTTTCACATTTTCGACACTAAGTGCTACCTTTGGACTGTTTCCTTTTGTCGAATTTTCCACTCAACATTACCCCATTGCTTTCCTTTATCATTTCTTAACTAGTCCAAATAATAACTTGCTATGTGCAAAAATGAAACCAACAAAGGAAGGACTTACCACTCTATCAAGTTATGGGTGGAATGATTCATTCCATCACTTTCCAAGTGACCCTTGCCTACATGAAGCCAATGTTGTCCAAACAATGCTTTGTAGATTCTAGGTGGGATTGGCTGCTTTGGTTGCCTACTACCTCAAGTGTCGAATGGCCTTAACTCTTTCCAGTGACTTCGATAACTCTTGTTAGGTTCACTTTCAAAACCTTATAATTTTTTAAACTCATGCTGCACCACCCCCACCCCCCACCCCCCCACCATCCCCACCCCGACCCCCCCCCCCCCAACCACCACCACCACCCCAACCCCCCCCCCCCACCCCCCCCCACACCCCCACCCCCCCCCAAGTCAATCTTGTGCACTAAGATTGAGCCTCGTGTGTCGAGGTAGTGCCTTATATGAGCCTGAGTTGGATTCAGGAAACTTGGAGTAGAATCTTGGGTTAGACTCAAGAATTACTAAGCCTTATGTGTAAAGGTTAAAGCCTCATGTGTTGAGGTAAGGGCTTTGTATGTCAAAGTGATGGTACTGTACAGTCTTATTTGTCAAGACTAAGGTCTTGTGTGTTGAGACAGTTCCTCATGTGTTGAGTTGGTTCCTCATGTGTTGAGGTAATGCTTTGCTTGTCGAAGCATGAATGATGTGTGAAGTACTACTAACCATGGCCTTAGAGATGGATAAGCTATTAAGTCTCATCTAGAGACTTGCCACCTCTAGAGTGAATTACTTTAGCATATGACCACTTCGAACGAGAGTAGAACGAGATGATCACATCATTGGAAAAATATCCTTAGTATATTTGATATGATAAATAATAAAGTTAGCACAATTGGACCATGCAGATAAGATAAGAGATAAAGATAAGATGAGTTAAGATAATAGAGAACTTGAATTTGTTGAATTCAGTGATCAATGTGCTAAAAGATTTAGCCACGTGTTAACAAGAAAGACTTATGTTATCAAGTGTGCTAAAAGAGTTAACTAAGTGTTAACAAGAAAGACTTCAGTAAAAGAGTTAACTAAAGTGTTAACAAAGAGGATTTAGTTAACTAAGTGTTCTGCATTATGACACTTGAGTTAAACTAAAAGACAACACTTGAGTTACGACACTTGCATGTCAACACTTGAGTCGAACTAAAAGATGAAACTTGAGTTGCGACACTTGAGTTACAACACTTGAGTAAGTACACTTGAGTTATGACACTTGCATGATGACACTTGAGTTGGCCACCTAACTAAGTGATCTAGCATCCAGTTGAAGGGCGAGTTCATCCTAAAGTCAGAAGACAAAGATAAAAGAAAAAGCATGAGAAGTATGGTGAAACTTGTCATGTAGGATTGATGAAACCAATGTCAGAGCGAACCCTCTCTTGAAGGAAATTCACAACTTTTGTGCTTGTGACAAAATCAATGAAATAGTTTAGTGTAGAATATTATTCTGAGTTCTCTTTTTGAATATATCTCTCTTGCACTGTAATTGCACCAAGGGTGATTGATATTTCTCTCTGATATTGCACCAGAAGTGCTTGATGTAATATGCTCATTGTAAAGTAAACATTCTCTACTATTTATCAATATACTAAGGAATATTTTGTTGGGGTTTTCTCCCTCAAGTTATAGTGGGTTTCCCAGGAGTAAATTTCTGTGTCGACTGTGAATGTTTATGCTTCTAATTATTCATTGTTTTCAAGTACTATTATAATTCCACAATTAACATTAAAAATCAACAATATGGACTCACTTTATTTTGAACAACAAACTTTATCCCATTTACATATTTTAAAACCCTCCAGTTTTTCATCTTCATCATCACTTACATAGAGGGAAATTCGATAGAATTCCTCAGTATACTTTCACACACTTTGTTATTTCTATTTCAAATTCAACATTTATTTGAAAAGCAATTTATTATAATCGATTGGCGTGGACTTATCTCAACCTGTATTCCATCTTATTCCATGTTCTTATATTCTCCTTATTCAAGTGCATTGTCTCATAGTGAACAAAATACCCCCAAATATCAACATAACCCTTCAACTTTGTGATGGTGAACCTCACTTCCTTTGAGTATTTGATCTTGCCATATTCAAAGTACATTTCCTTCCTACATATGCAATCAATCAGGTTTCCATATTTCAAACTTTCATCATAACAAAAAAAAATTTCAACTTTATCATCCATGTTACTTTTCAAGAATATGAGCAAGTGCACTCCAACATCTCCTTATTTCTCATTTTATTCATCTTAATATTTTAATTATTGTTTTGAACTATTCGCTTCAATGTCTCTACTCCAATGCAGTGTTTCAAGTTCCTCAATTCTCCCTCTATGTCCTTACATTTCTTTACTCATGCCCAATTCTACCTCTTATTCTCAACAAGGATAGAATCATTATTCTTCCATGTCTATGGATTTCCACCTTCACAATTACTTTTATACACAAATCTAGTAATCATGAATTATCCCAAAGCTTCAAGATTCTCCAATACCAAGTATGATGCCACAATAGTAATGCAATGGTACCAATCTAGGACCTTGCATGTTAGTCTTAACGTAATAGGAATTCTCAACAACAAATTAGGAAGAAAGAAACACAAAAGTGAAAGATAAGAATAAACATGGATGATTATAACAACCTAGTCATTCTCATTAAATATTTAAATTACATTAAAATGATATACCTTCAATAGGATATCTCAAGTTCTCCATGTACAACTCACTTGCTATATAGATATTACAAACTTGGTGTCAGGCTTCTCTCAAATTTATTTTCTCCTAAAAGTAATATGTTAACCCTACATAACCTCAGCTTACTTCATATTCCTCTTACTTTACAATAAAATCACTCCAATGCCAATCCTTAACCCTTCACAAATGTATTTCTTCTTCATGTTTGAACTTTGTGTTCCTCACACCCAATCATAACATCTCCAATAGTCTTCTTCACGCTTCCTTAAATTTATGGATTTCTTCCTTAAAGGCCTTCTTCTTGTGGACTAATTCTACCTCTCTTGGTTCATATCCTTTCCAAATCAACCTCTACTTTGGTGTCAACCCAAATCCCCTCTTCATACATCCATTTATTTTCATACCTTCAATGATATGCCTTCTAAATACTTCAACTCACCAACTACAATGGTTTACCTTCCTCCTTTATTGATCAAACCTCACTTGCATGTGTTCATTAATTCAACTTCCCATGTGCAACTTTTCATATTCTTCCTTTGCATTCATTTCATTATGTCCTTGTATGTGCTCTTCATTTTGTCCTTTTACACATACACATTTTTCATATTTTCCCTTTGCATTCCCTTCATTATGCCCTTCTATGTGCTCTTCATTTTGTCCTTTTATACATCTACATTTTTGCACCAAGAATTGCATATGCATTTGCCTTTTATTCCATGCCAACTCTTACTAATCACTCTTGTGCTCATTATCTTCACACATTGCTATCTATGCGTGATTGCTATAAATATTCATTAAGATGTTCTTGCATCATTTTTATAAATGTTTTGGTAAATGTAGGGTTTTAGTGATTACCAAACAATATTTATGTTATTTAAGTTGGAATGAATGGTTCTATACTTATGTATAAATATTCATTAAGATGTTCTTGCATCATTTTTATAAATGTTTTGGTAAATGCAGGGTTTTAGTGATTACCAAACAATATTTATGTTATTTAAGTTGGAATGAATGGTTCTATACTTATGCAACAAAGAGTTCACAGTGATGGAAATCACATGATAACATACATATAGATAATGTTCACAAAGGATATGATGCATTCTCCATGGGATTTTTATTTTTGGTTGACGCTCCTACATAAAGAATTATATTCCTAAATTACCTTGCATGTACCTTGTTCTTTATCCTTTTGGGTGTTGTGGTAAATGTAAGGTTCTAGTGTTTTCCAACACCTTATATGTCCAATATTTATTTCATTTAAGCCAGAATGAATGATTTTCTTCAACAAAATACAGTTTTAGTATTGTGGATTTTAATTTTTGGTTAATGTAGATTTTAATTTTTAGTTAATACTCTTATATAAAGAATTATATTCCTAAAATGCCTTATATGTAAAATTGATCTTTTCTATCTTTTTTTAGAAAAAAGAAAGTTGATTGGCAATCAGATGAGGGAACTACATACATATAGATAGTGTTCACAAATGATGTGATGCGTACATGGATCCCCTTCAACAGAACCAAATATTTTCACCGAACTCTTTTTTTATAAATACAAGGGTCATTGCACCGAGAGGAGCAAGGTGCTATACAGGCCAATATGGGGGAGATGTTGTAATGTAACGTAACATTACCATAATTAAAAAAATCCACATGGACTCATAAAATAAAAAAATTATGAAAAGTAATTAAAAAAATCCATGTAGGCTCATGAAATAAAATAAATTATGAAAAGTAATTAAGAAAATCTATGACCAAAATAGAAAATTAAAACTTAAACCTAGATCTATCAAGCAAGAGAGGAATAAAATTTCTCAAGTTTAAGATAAAAAAAATTACACCTCAAGAAATTGGATCCCTCTCGGTGCTTTATAGATCCATGTTTAAGATGGATCTATGCTGGTTAATACACATTTATTGAAAGATGTGACCATATATAGAAAAACCAACTATTCATTATGACTAAGTTATTAGAGGTACCTTGTGAATTATGTCTTTCTATGGCATTATAGCATTGTAAGATAAGCTCATATCTAGCTTATACAATAACATACTCTAGGCATATTACATTAGGGTTAGTCTAATAAGGTTAGTGGGTTAGGGGCTATTTTATTAAGGGGTTAGTGAGTTAGTGGGTTTAGATTTTATTGAGATATAGGTTAGTTGTTATTGGGTTAGGAGATAACGATTATTGGTTCAAGGGTTAAGGGGCAGGAGGTTTTGGGTCAAGGATTATAGGTTAGGGGTTGATGGGTATTGAGTTGGGGGTAATGGTTAGTGGATGAATTACTTAGGAGTTAGGTGGGTTAAGTGTTAGTTGGTTGGGTGCTAATGGTTAGTGGCTTAGGGAATAATGGTTGGTGGATCGTGGGGGTAGTGATTGGAGTTAATGGGTTAGCTTTAGTGGGTTAGTAAAACACACACACGCACACATGGTTAGTTGATGAGTTAATTAGGGATTGGTGGGTTAAGTGTTAGTTGGTTTTAATGGTTAGTGGCTCAAGGAATAATGTTGGTGGATTATGGGATAGTTGATGAATTAATTAAGGGTTGGTGGGTTAAATGTTAGTTGGTTGGGTGTTAATGGTTAGTGGCTGAGGGAATAATGTTGGTGGATTATGGGGGAAGTGATTGGGGTTAATGGGTTTGAGTTAGTGGATTAGTCTCTCTCTCTCTCTCTCTCTCTCTCTCACACACACACACACACACACACACACACACACACAATTGTCTCTAGCTTGGGTGGTCAAAGAGAATAAATGTTACCTGCCCCACTTGGAGGGTGGAGGAGAGGTGATTTTATAGAAGTAGAAACTATTCCAAGATGTGACACATAGAAGAAAACACAATTTTGGAAAGGGTAGGTTTGGATGTTTTTAAGCATGCTCTATTAAACATTTCATTGCACACAATGTGGATGGTAATAGGCCTATTTTATTGGTTGTTATATTAAAAAAAAATTATGAAATCATGTCCATAGTGGGTTGATATTGTATATGTAACTGTGGTTGCAATGATCATCACAAAAATGCCCACAACCACAACTAATGTGTTATGCACCAAATACTTGAGATACAAAAATAAACCAAGTACACAGAATGTACACCAAATATGAGCATGGAGCAAAACACCAAGGATATAATAGAGACGGGTTACACAATAAGTCTTTATAGTTTAGGAGAACCTCCTCCAAATACCCCAATACATTCATATATACAAATCACATGTTCATATCAATAATGACTACGTGACTTCTATGTATACATATTCACTCATTACACATGTGGGTACTTTATTAGGCTGGGTCATATATAGCATATACCCACATTTACCCCATTGTACATAAATTTACCCTATTACATATACATGTAACCCTATATATACCTCCTTAGGACCATATCATAGTACTCTCCTTCAAAAATATTTATCTTCAAAGCTTTTTAGTTAAGGGTTTTACATGTGATGAAACCAAGTAATATGATTACCTTATATTCCTACTATGTTGCTTTAATTGATGACAATCCATCCATCCAAGTTCAATTATTTTCGGTCTTAATCCTTGGTAGTTGATTGTAGAATAATTTATTTCCTTTCATTCCATGTGTTGTTGTTGTGACTTCTCTAATTTTTTGTATTTGCTAGTCTTTGATAATATCATGTAGAATAATGGCTATGTGATGCCATGTTCCATGAATATTGTCGATTACTCCATCTTCTTCCTTGATAATGTGGATGATGATCTTCTTGTCTTTCTTGGTAATGAGGGTGTTTATCTGGTTTTACCTTTGATGGTTTTTATTCAATTTTCATACCCATATCATCAATCTTATTTTTATGGACAATGACATCTATATCATATTTGCTTGATATTTAATTACTCCATCCTTTGATATAATACCATCATATTTGACATATACATCCTCAATATGGAGTTCACCTTCTTTAAGTATATTTTGGTGGCATTCTTGAATCTTGTCTTATTTCTTCTTTTGAATATGCAACGTGACACCATATATCAAATTTTTATGTCCTTTAATTATAAATTTCATTTATGATTTTACCTCATCAGTATTTAAGAATTCTCCAACATTCTTGCAAATTTCCTCTTCAAGTGTTTTGGTAGTATTATCTTCAACTCGTTCGGTAATATCTCCATCCTTATTCTTTGATTCAAACTCTTATAGATATTTTCTCATATTCTTAAAGTCGTTAAAAAGTTATTGATTATGTGTACGCAAAATTTTGATTTCTTCATCTTTCTTTTTCAATTCTTCCCTTGACTCATATTTTTCCCACTTTCCTTTGCTAATAATAGTTTCTTGCTTCAATTTATGAACCTCCTTACTTGGGTTCTTCTTTAAGGTCTTGTATGTTGGACATCTCCTCAACATTTTTCTCATGTTCTTCTTTTTTTTTTTAAATTCATATTGAATTTTATTCGTTGCATACATTTTTTAGTCTTTGATCCACCTTCTTGAGATTATTTTTTCAAAATCTTCCCATGTGTAGTTTACTCTCGTATCTTCATTAAGACTAACACCAATTAAAAGCTTCAACATAAAAATGAAAGTTTTCCATAAAATGAACTTTTTCATTTTCCTTTGTTATCCTCACTCATCCCATAGGATCAATTTCATCTCTATCTTCATCTCCTCTAAATATAGGTATCGCCATTGATTTTTAATTGAGGCTAAACAATACCCTCAAATTTTAGCCTCACTATTTTATAAATAAGACACCAAATAGTTATTATCCTATTTCCAATACATTCTCCTATGCTTCCTCTCTCCAATAGATTTTGAATAACCTCAATCAAACATCCTAGTAATTTGTTTTGAAAAATTTAAATTAACATACATTTTAAAACCTTGATTAGGAGACTGTCTTACCAGTTAATCTTACCCTTGATGTAAGTTTACAATTTCAATATCTCTAAGTCTATAATTTCATTCTACAATAATCCAATATGTGTTCTTTATAATGAAATAGATTTAATCAACTTTTAATTTGTCAAAAATATTATGGTAACATTTCCAAAATTTAATAATTTTGAACCTTTAAAAAAATAGATGATCTATCATATATTCAATAATAATTGTAATAAAAATAATTTTTAATAAACCAACATAAAATAGTTTTTGGAAAAAACAAAATATATATATATAAAATTCAACTTAATCTGCATCATAACTTAAGAATATTACACAATTACAAAGCTTAGTTTCATCACTCAATCATGATTAAACATGAAGATGTCATACATATGTGTGATCTACTTAGTATATTCATATATACATTACAAATCATATCGATATACACATTATAAATATATGAATTTTATTGATTTCAAAAATCATTTTCACCTTCTTCCCCTTTAACCCCCTTGGTTAACCTTTCTTGACACACTAGGAAGCATTATGATACCTTGCTTGTCCTTAACCTTTTCCAAAGCCAATCCTTAGTTTATGGCTTGTTCCTCATAGAGGTGGGGACAAAGAGTGACTTCACGATCCCCTTATCTAGTCATGCCCCATGGTTTTTAAGGGTAGACTTGGATGTTTTTAAGCATGTTCTGTTAAACATTTCATTACACATAATGTGGATGGTAATAGACATATTTTCTTGGACGTTATCTTAAAAGAAAATTATGCAAGAATGTCTATAGTGGGTTGATATTGTGTATGCAATTGTGGTTACAATGCTCACCACAAAAACGCCCATAACCACAACTAATGTGTTATGTACCAAATAATTGTAATAGCATAATAAACCAAGTACACACAAAGTAAACCAAATGTGAGCATGGAGCAAATTCCAAATAGATAACCAGAAAGTATGGAGATGGTGAAGACCTATAAGTTAGAAGGAATTTGGACTAAAATATAGAAGACATATATAGGATTTGTATGATGACACACAAAGGGTTTGTAAATTGTTGTGTATATTTCATTTAAATAATTCATCACAACATATATTGTAATATTTTGCGATTTCTTGTTATGTGGTATTTTATTTTAAAATTTAGATTTAATATTAGTAGTTTAATGCACAAGACACTAAAATAAATTAAAATCAAAAGGAAAGGAGCTAAGCAAATAACACATCATCCACACAATGAACACAAGATGTGCTCTATTAAAAACAATACAAGAAAACCTAACTAGAAGGTCATGATGCCCATGCCTTGCACTTTTCTTCTCAATTATGAAATGAAAATACAAAGAAAGTGCACTCACTATGGAGTTTCCATGGACATCGTGCCCTGAATGAGTGTGTTATATGATCTTTTACTTCCTTTGTTATGCTTCAAAATCACACCCCTAAATGATGTGCTCTACTATGGAACAATATTCAATGCAATAAGAATGAAACCCCTTGTCTTTATAGCGGTCTAGTATTTAACATGGTGTGATAGCCATCTAGAGTTAGGGTTAGGGATTTTGCATGACTTAACTCCCAATTAGGGTTAGGGTGTTGGACCCTCTACGTTAATATTCTTGAAAGTGAACATGTGACAAATTCTACATATGTGAGTAATGAAAGATAACACAACATCTAGTCATTATCATAGTAGTCAATAGAATAAATCAACTTACGGGAGGCATAACTTCTTCATATAAACTTTGATTGAGATGATTTTTACTTTAATAAAAAAAACTCCTTTAAAATAGCATTAAAAAACTACAAACTTTATTTACACAATTTTTAAACTTAAAATCGTAAACACAGATCATGAAAACGAGACCTACATATATACTAGGTGGGATACCCAATGACTCCATGTGACCCGTAATTTAGTCTCTCCTTGTAATTTACATTAGGTTTAAAAGGAGAACACTTTACAATCGATACATTAATTTAAGAAAGATGTAATTTTATTGGATTTCAATGATATGGAAAGATAACATAATTTAAGGAAGAATATAATTATTTTTTAAAAGGCAAATTTTTCTTAATAGGAAAAGAGTATATAAATTAAAGGGGAGACAATTTTATTGGATTTAGTAATATGGAAATATAATATTATTTAAATTTAAAAGAAGAATATAATTATTTATGAAAAGTCAAATTTCTTTTAAAGTGGATATATTTTTAAAATTAGCAAGTTGTGAATCTTAATGGGTTTTGCTGGTTATTTTTATTTAAGGATTCAAAGTGTAAAGTATTATTTGCTAAGCCATGTTTTATGGTGAAGCTCTTGTCATCCTCGTCTATCGAAGTTTTAATTATTAACGATTTAAGGTAAGGAAGGTGTTTTCTCCAAGGTAAGTTTTAATTATTAACGATTTAAGGTAAGAAAGGTGTTTTCTCCAAGGCAGGTAACTTGAAGTTTAGGTAAGGAAATTACTAATCAAAATTTTATCATTACTGTAGTATGTAAAAATATATTATATTAAGTAATTATTATTATTTTTTTTTTGCTTGTTTTTAGTAAAGTTTTTAATAATCGATTTACATTAATATAAAAGTTATGTGAAAATATTTTTTACAAGTATTAAATATTTTTGGTGCTTTTAAAGTTTAATTTAAGTGATATTTATATATTTATTGGGTGGATTAATACATTAGTTTGAAACAACATTGTTGAAATTTTTGTATTATTCCTGATTACATAAATATATTTTTTCTCACTTAAACCTTGTAGCACTATAATGAATACACTTAATTGTTTGACATATCACATTAATCAATATCCATGATTTTTTGCTCTAATTATTATTTTTCATATAATTGTTTAGTTTTTGACATTACACTTTATTGTTCCATAATTTTTTTATAATCGGTGATAATTGGGAATGAATAGGCATGGAAGTGATTTCAAGGTCATTTTATCTAAATGACCTTCCTCCATCGCCTCATTACATCAGGCACATGAATCTAGTTTGCATGCTACTTAACATGATGCTTTAAGGTACAATGCAAAGTTAATATTGTTTTATTATAAGGTGCATTGTAAATTCGAATGAGTTGATAAGAGAAAAAAAAATACTTGCTCCCCATGTTGTTTCAATGACAATCCATCACATCCCATAGTAGTTCAAGTAGGCTAGCATATCGAACAGTAGTTCTAGTAGCTAGTTGAGCACAAGATCTCATTAAGTTTGTCATGTCCCAAATTTGGCATTGGGTCACAATGGCCTAATCAAATTGGCCCTATTCATTAGAGTTTGTCAAATTGATGCTAAAGGTCAAATAATTGCCAAGGAGAAAAATTACTAGTTTCCTAGGTTTGGGGTGGAAGCTTTGGGATTTGGAATAATGGAGATAATAAATGATGTTTGAACATTATAATGGCATAAATATTTAATAAATGAGCTAAATAAATATATACAAGTGAAAATCAAAGTGGCATTTCATCATGAAGACACATGGAGGAAGTGGGACCCACATATGTCTAGATTTCCCCACTACACTTGGCATCATTCTCTCACCAATTTGAATTCAAGGTGAATGGTAACATACTTGGGGGAGTCCAAAAGGTATTATTCATTGCATGACTCATCCAAGGTTGAAATATAGAGGAAGAGTAACTCCCATGGAAGAGGAAGAGGCAATTTGGAGCTAGTGAGACACTTGGGCTAGATTCCCTAGCTCTATGACAACAATGATGAAGATGCTATGACACCTATGACACAAATCAGACCTGAAGGCTGACATATGACATATATGACATGTCAGGGCTAAAAATAGACTCCAAGAGGGCACTCAAGGGTGTTAGGGCAGCTAAGATGCTTCCACATGTGATTTGGTGGAAGTGGGAGACTAGGAATTGTTGTACAAGTGGCGTTCTTTGGAATCTCTTCCCAACTTGAGTTGGCATGAGTCTCTTGGAAGGAATTCGACCCATGGAGGGCATTAGAAGTTTATAAATGTCAATAACAAATAATGAAAGCATCTTTTGATCATTTGTAGAATTTGCAATTGCATTTGTGAAGAGGGAGAGCTAGTGGATGACTAGTTTCTTGCCTTAGCCAATTTCGAGGGTGAAAGATTCCCATCCAAGTTGGTAATTGGAAAGGCCATTAAGACCTTTCATTTGGAGCTTTAATGGAGTCTTTATTTGCAGGTGTAAGCCACAGGGCAGCTCATGGTTTCTTCTATTGCAGCTCACTCCTTCAACCATTTCCAGTTTTGATGGCATATTCTTGATCCTTGAGGGAGGGCGTTTTTGGTGAGATATTGTACTTTTTGGGGGAGCTTCTAATGCCCCATTTATTTTGTAATATGAATTAAATACTCTGTTCTTCATCTCCAGAAAGTTTCAGGTCTAAATTCCAAGTAGAAATGTATAAATCTCATTTTTAATGGAAGAACAATGCCATTTCCCCACTACGTTGTTGTGAACCAATGTATTGATGATGATTTCGAATGAATGGCTGATTCTCTGATATATTTGTGATAAATATACTTCCATGGATGTCTTCTACAAGTTTCATGTACTGTACTTGAGCATTTGAAGCATTTTTACTCAGTTTAGTTGTATTGGGAGGTGAAATAGTGCCATTTCCCCAAGGGTCGAATTGGGGATTTTTGCAGTTGAATGGGAGAGGGTGAGAAAAGTTGTAATAATACATTAATGGTGCATAGGAGACTTTAATAAAATAATTAACACATTACATACCTCTGTTCATAAATTTGAGTGGGTTTGGAGGCATTTGGGAAGCCATTTTCAGTACTTACCCCAGGGGGATTTGAACCCCAAATCACTAGTAAAATTGCATAATTGGTCCAGAATATTAAGAGAGTTTGCAGAGGTCTTTTGGTGGACATATGTCATCCATAAAAATCATATTCAAGTTCTAATATCATTCATACACCTTCCTTGAAGATTTGAAGGCATTTGGAGTCAATTTGAGACCTGGAGGCCAATACCAGTCAAAGGAAAATCACTAGTAAAGTTACCTACATTGATCAGAATTGAAAGAGGATTTGCAGAAGTATTTTAAAGGTCCAAAGGCACCCCTGAAACACATATTTATGTTCTAATATCATTCATATACCTTCTCAGAAGATTTGGGATCATTTGGGGCAAATTTGGGACCTAGAGATAAAAAATAGTCAAAGGTCGAACTAGGGAAAAAAAAGTGGAAAATTGCAATTTTAATAAAATTCCTAATAAGGGACATTACAAAGTTGAACGAGATCTATAACAATAGAATTGACATCACACTACGAAACATAGGCAGAAGGTGAACTAGAGGCAAAAGTACCTTGAATAATAAGTATCTACAATTTTGTTTTTGTTAGGCAAGTGTAGTCTACTTTGTTCTAGTGAATGATACAAGTGACCCATTAACATCAAAGGCCACAAAGGCATTTCCCATTCAACAATTAAGATTCGAAATTGCTAAAAAGGCTTAGAGGTGACCCTTTTATCATGTTATAAAGGGAAAGTTTGTTATATCATCCAAAGAGGGGGATATGTGGCATATATATATATATATATATATATATATATATATGGAAATATATGTTTAAATCTTAATGTCAAGTTTCAAAATGATAGTTCTCTCTTACTAACACTCGATAAGAATTCTCCAATTTCTTGTACTAGTAATTTACATTGATAATTTATATTATATTAGCAAATGTCAAAGAGATTTATTGTTATTTTCCACTCTTATGTGCAAAACATCCAATATAAGAAGGGCATTAAATGTACCACAATTCAAATTTGTTTGCGTATATTTCAATATATATGAATATGTAGCAATTATTTAACATAACTATGATAATATGATTTAGTTGGTTTTGCATATTTGTCAAAGTGATTTTAATCACTTGACTCATGAGCTAATTTTCTCATCTAATTTGATTATCCTTGCACTGACATTAAGAAACAACATAGAAACAGGTTTGAGAAAATAGAAGGGGTTTGTTGTAGGAAAACATTTGGTAATGAATCCAATGGAGACTTTGTGTCACAACCCTCGGGCATGCACCCTCCTAGTGCCTGAATCCTTATTGTCGGTCATATTTATCACGCAAAAACACCTGACTTTCGGCACAAGGACTTGGAAACCTACATCTATTTTCTAGTGGACTACGCCTCTTCACCTAGATGATGCCCATACATTCACTCTAGTCTAGAATTTGCTAGACTTGCAACAAGCCTAGCCATTGATGTGCACTTAACACTTAACAAAATTCTTAAACATAAGAGAGTAATCCATACACAATAAAAATAATAGTACACAAGAGTTTTCCAACACCCAAACCAAGTGTCGTAAGGTTTTTATTATTGAAGTGTACAAATATGATACAATGAGGGAGCACAAAGGGGGGTTTGGTGCTTCACTATCGAAACCCTTTTACAATAAAAAAACAACCATGGATAGACCTACCCAATTCATCACCATGGCCATCAATAAACCCTTCGTGTTGATGACCCTGCCTACCAATGAATCACATCTACCAATGGATCTATTTGTCGATGAACCTACCTACTGACGAACCATGTTACTCCCCACAAGTCCACCACCCACAACACTTGTTCTTCAAAAAAATTAGTTGCCGCATCAAATATTCCACGGGACAAGCTTAACCCTGTTAGAAAAACAGGATCACAGAGCAATAACAATAAACAAAAATGCAAATATAATCACACATACACATTACAAGAGAGACACAGATATATCGTGGTTCACCCAACTTGGGCTACGTCCACACTGAACTTGGGCTACGTTCACACTCTCTCACAGTCTCTCTTATGATCCCAGAGATCCTTACAATGCATAAAACCTAATACATCAACCCTAGCCGTGTTACAATGTCTTTCTTTTATAAGGGAAATACAATGGGAAAATACCACGGGTTACTCAAAACCACGAGCCCGAAAACTGGTGGCGAAAACAACCCCAAAAATTTTCCTCGGGGGCTACGCCCCCGAACCCTCGACGGTTTCCTGCTGGCCCCCGGACCCCCCTAGGGTCGTGCCAGGATCATAACCAAACCTGCGGTACGAACACGGCTGAATAATAATATCTCTGAATCTGGAGATCAGGTTCCACAACCAACAAACCCTATGCCTTAGCTTGCCATGGAGAGTTCTTCCCTTGGAAATATTTCAACCTCGAACCCTTGAAATTTGATCACTATCAAATTGAAAACCTCTCCTTGGATGTTCTCTACACATCCCTCTCCAACAGTTCACATCCCTTGGATTTCTTTAAAATTGATTCCTAATTCACATATTACCTTCTTCCTTGTTACCTCCAAGCTTCATTTTGCCTCTTGGTGTGCCTTCTTTATATAGGAGGATAATTTCCTTGCTAATTCTACCAAAATAGACATCGGGAACACTCTTCATCACAAGTGGGCACCCAATATGCAACAAACTTGCCAATGGTTACAATGTTCCTTTAAGGTGCCTGATAGTGACCACTTAAGCATGTCAATGTAAAATTGTTTTCCCCTATCAGGGTGTCTTACCATTGTATCCTAGGGTAAACAATCCCATGGCCCTTTTTTCCATTCCAATTGAACCTTTTGTTGTGCCCAAGCATCCTTATGTCTTGCCAACATGCTCTTTCCTAGTACCTTGCGTCTACAAGTCGAGAAGTCTCCTTGGTGCCTTGTGTAAGTATACTTGTTTCCTATGATGAATGTCGAATCATTTTCTAACTGTCAAATCCCCTTTGTAGAAGCCTCACTGTTGTGCACAAGCTTGACCCATCACTCTCCTACTCAATGATGACTTGCACATTTTCTAGCATTCCCAATGTGCTAATCGATCTTTTCCCTAATCATGCACAGGTTTATTAGCTATACATGTGCTCGAGCCCAACGAGGACCATGCCGATGCAGATTCATCGCTTACCACAAATTGGGGACATTAAATCCTCCCCCATGTTATATCATATCCATGTATTCATGTTATATCCGTATCCGGATATTCTTAATTAAATATTAATAAACCCTCAACTTCTAGTATAACCCACATTTTGATAAATATAAGATGATATATAATTGATGATTGAATATTACAATGCTTTGGCCTTTATATAGGCCTACTAATACCTTTTCATCGAAAGGTTATGTCTTTTGATGTAAATGATTTAATTATTATTATTAATATATTACTATTATTGATTATTTAATATTATGTTTGTTACATTGCCTTCCTCTTAAAGGAAGCTTTGTCCTCAAAGCTTATTTAATGAAGGACTCATCAATTATTCATGTTTGTAACATCTTCTCATGTTCTTCTAAACTTTTAATTCTAATACTTGACAAAACAAGGAGATATAATTTTCAAATTCCTGAGTTGAGTTGTTGCATTTCTTAGGAAGTGATCCATCTGAAATTTACCTTCATCGAAATTGTTTTCTGGTTTGATGGAATCAAATTTCTTGTCTTCTACTCCCAAGCAATTTGGTGATTTTGTCTTTTCTCTCCTTCAAGGTATTTAGTTTTTCTATAGGAGTAATGTTGTTTATTTTTGTCTTGATTTTGTCGACTTTTATGATTCAGATGTTGATAAGGGCTCTTTGTAATGTTACTTTTCTTTTTAATGTTCGTAGTGTCTTCCTGCTTCGATTCTTGTCTATATCCTTCTTTAAATGGGAAGATATCTTGATCTCCGACTTGAACCGAGTCTGTAAATGTTCCTTTTAACTTGTCCTCTAACATTTTGTTATCATTCTGCATCTTTTTAATCATTTCTTCTTGTGACTTCTTATCATCTTCGAACCTCTTAAGTGGTTCTGTTAAATGTAAATTTTCTTCCTCTTTATCCAGTAGTTTTCCTTTGGTATCTTCATTTGATTGTTCTTTCCTCTTAGTACCTTTTAACTTCCTAATTTTTCCAATTAATGTCTTGTTATGGTTTCTTAACCGATATATTTCTTCAGTGTTATTTGACAACGTGCTTTTGACTGTTGTAATCTCCAACTTGTGAGCCTTTTTAGTGTTGTCCTCTTTCTGCTGGAGTTCTTTAATCTATTGTTCAAGGAGGCAATTCTCTGCTTCCTGGCATCTTACTTTTGTCTGAATTTGTGTGATTTTGTCATATTTTTCCTTTATGATTTTGTTTAAGCATTTTATTTCTTCTTTATTCTCGGCCACTTCTTTCATGATTTTTTGGTTTTGTAGATTCTGATTGGGATATTTTTCACTCATTAATTCCTTTATTTGAGTATTTAATCTCTCAATATGTTTTTTTAGATAACAATTCTCCTACTCTATAAATCATTTAGAAATATCTTGCTTTGTAATCGTTAACAGTATACGATCATTTGTTTCTTTGTAATGCTCTAACTCGTCCAATGCTGCTTGTAGCTACGACTTTACTCTTGCATATGTGTTTGTCATTGTTTGTGATTGTGTCTTCACTTCAACTTTGTCTTCTTTTCTTCGACAATGAAGGGCCATCGACTTCTCTTCTTCTTAAAACTTCTTTAATACTTTAATACTTATAAATTTCTAAATATGGGATTTTTTATTCGATGACTTAGTGTTGCTGATGCAGAAAATCCATTGCTCAGATCCAAATTTTGACTACACCAGTGACTCTGGCTTGTGAAAACATTGAAGAATGACTATGCACCTTCCACTACTTTTCTCACCAAGTCCTTCATGCTCATGCATGATTCTAGAAAAACATGACCTACTCTTCCAATGTCGCTTGGTAGTCTTTGCCCAAGATCCACTTGCACGCATTTCACACCCCCATGATGCATGCCCTAGGTTCCACAATTCATCATCACTTCCTGATTGTCAAATGACCTCTCTTGTTGTTGGAAAAGGGACCATGTATACCTCTTCCTATTTCCCACATTCCTTCTCAAATCACCTCTTTACCAACTTACTTAACCTTTGAGAAAGTGGTTGAGCCTCCTCATCAACTTCCTCTAGGATATGTGAGTCAACCAAAATATGATCTAAACTACACACTCTAAGTTGACTTATGCCATGTTGAAGGGTGCTTTCCATGGGCTCAAGTCTAACAAACTTTCATTCAACTAAACTATCACCCGGAACATTTGTGCACTAATTGTGCCCAACACTTGGGCTATTTTCCAATGAAAATTTGACAATCAATTGGACTAACTTCTTTGTTGCACTTCCCATAGTTTGACAGGGTTCCAACTTGCTCCTCATGTGAACATATTCATCCTTCGCACCCAAGGTATCTATGCTAGAAACCTTATCGTGTTGATAATGTGAGATGCTACTAGATCTATTGGTTGGAGTGCACCTGAATTTAGTTAGTTTGACTCTTGATATCCATGCAATCATCCTCAACTTCATTTTAGTTATAAGTGGCACATAATGATTTGGGGTTTCACTCAAGAAAAATAGACAACTCTTGTGGGGCATGGCGATGTATTTATCTAACCTTAGAAATTCTTATCCCAATATGAGTTTTTGGTCATCCAAGGGAACCTCCATCAAATCCAGAGTGCCAAACCAATCCCCAACCTTTGATGGTGTTGAATGGACTAACATGTTGTTTCCTTCACTGAAGAGTTCACTTCCTTATACAAGGTGTTTCTACCTTCTTCCTCCCGATCAAGTCCCTTAATATGTTTACTAATGAGGGTATGGGTTCAACTGGTGTCCACCAATGCCACCATTTTCAATCTGTTAACTATCACGTTCACAAAGCAAAGTCCATTTCTTCCTTCACCCTATTATACTTGTCCTTGACCTTCTATCGCAAACTTGCCTAGACATCCCATTAAGGAATTTATAACCTACAATTATTCCTATGAAGGTAGCTACCCTTGAGCTTTCGTCAAGACTGTTGATCTTCTCCTCAAAGGACGACCTTCTTCTACATGGTTATGTTTGCAAAAAAAGTACATTGTCCCCTTACCCATATACTTAGGCAATTCATGTGCCTTCTTTTTTGCAATGAATCCATTGTCTTTGACATCCTCCACTTCTTGAATGGATCCCATATTTAGTTGCAAAGGAACCTTTGTGTGGTCCATCCCTACTTGCAACCATCTCATTAAGGCATCTACTTGTGTGTGAACTTTCTTACATCATGTAGAGTGTGCTTGAGTTAGATCACAATTGCCTTGTTTTTTGCAATGAATCCATTGTCTTTTACATTCTCCACTTCTTGAATAGATCCCTTCTTTGGTTGCAAACAAACCTTTGTGTAGTCCATCTCTACCTGCAACCATCTAATTAAGGCATCTACCTGTGTGTGGAATTGCTTACATCTTGTAGAATGTGCATGAGTTTGATCACACCCCTCTCGCTGCAACTACTCCAAGTTGGCCTTCATAGACATCCACCATGTCTTCAAATGCTCTTCAAGTGTGCCCTCTATGGTGCAACATCAACACTTATTAAGAGACTTTTTCCCAAGCCTTCAAGTCTTGAACCTTTATTGTTTCACATTTTCGACACTAAGTGCTACCTTTGGACTATTTCCTTTTGTCGAATTTTCCACTCAACATTACCCCATTGCTTTCCTTTATCATTTCCTAACTAGCCCAAATAATAACTTGCTATGTGCAAAAATGAAACCAATAAAGGAAGGACTTACCACTCTATCAAGTTATGGGTGGAACGCTTCATTCCATCACTTTCCAAGTGACCCCTGCCTACATGAAGCCAATGTTGTCCAAACAATGCTTTGTAGATTCTAGGTGGGATTGGCTGCTTTGGTTGCCTACTACCTTAAGTGTCGAATGGCCTTAACTCTTTCCAGTGACTTCGATAACTCTTGTTAGGTTCACTTTCAAAACCATCATCATCATCATCATCATCATCATCGGCCTTAACTCTTTCCAGTGACTTCGATAACTCTTGTTAGGTTCACTTTCATCATCATCATCATCATCATCATCATCATCGTCATCGTCATCGTCATCGTCATCGTCATCGTCATCGTCATCGTCATCATCATCATCATCGTCATCATCATCATCAAAGTTTAAAAATTAAAATTAATTAATTAATTTTAAAAAAAATTTAAATAAATAAATCAACAAATTAATAACAAAAGATGGAAACTACTTGCTTTTTGGTAAGTAAAATTATACCTTTTCAACCTTCTATCCCATTGAAATGAATATTTTATTAAAAAAACTCTCTTAACATAAATATATAAATATTTTCCAGTTGGGTTATAGGTAAGTAAAATGACCAAATGAATATTTTATAAAAAAACATAAATATATTAATATTTTTTAGTTGGTTTATAGGTAAGTAAAACGGTCATATTCTATATGAAAAATTGTTTGGAAATAATGATAAAATATTTTAATTGGATTATAGTTTAAAGTTGAAATGGATGAATTAATTTTAGTAAGTTAATTTTTAAAAAATTATAAAAAAACTATTCAAATAAATAAATTAATAAATTAGTTTAAAGGGGTTGGATCCATTGGTGAAGAGTGAGTATTTTTTCACCAATGGAAAAGGTTTAATTCCAATGAGAGTTGAACCTGGAGCCATGGGGCACCTTGAGGTAGTGGTTGAATGTGTGGTTCCACCCAAAGAGATTGTATTAAATGATATCATGACACATGGACACATAAGTGGATCAAAGCCCACCCCCATGTCCTCCTAAAATTTAAGTCAATTCTCACTAGCTCATTCGGTTAAGGTGTGGGTCTCGTCAGCAAAGCGACCTGAGTTCAATTTCCCTTAGGGGTTAGCTAGTTGGGAGGAGACACCCAAATATCCAGCCATCATAAGGGTTGGTGTGGCCCAGACCGGGTGTGATCCTCGAGTGATTTTGATGGCTTAGATGCCCCTGGGTTGCGGTTCTTAACCAATGGTTCATTGCTACCGGCCCCGAGTGACGAGCAATCAAATAAATAAATTAACAAATTAATAACATGTTAAACTCAAAGATATATAATTTTAATATTACTTAAAATTTTATTTTTTAATAAATTTTGTTAAAGAAAATATGTTTTTAGGAAGATTAAATAAAATTTTAACATTTATATGTAGTAGAGAGTCTAATATATGTGATGGAGAGTCAAAACATAACAACAAAATCTTTAAGAAAGTTTATGTAAGATAATTATAAGAAATAATAATTTTAAAATAATGTAAAAATATATATTTTGAAAAAAAATAATCTAAAAATCCACATAATAGGGAAATGATTTGCTCACTTAAATCGCTTACTTAATAACTTTATTATTCATTGAATGCTAATTGATAGAATTCTTATATTACTCATATTTATATGTGTTAAAGTTACAGCATCATGAGTCATTCTCCAAGTCAATCTTGTGCACTAAGATTGAGCCTCGTGTGTCGAGGTAGTGCCTTATAGGAGCCTGAGTTGGACTCAGGAAACTTGGAGTAGAATCTTGAGTTAGACTCAAGAATTACTAAGCCTTCTGTGTAAAGGTTAAAGTCTCATGTGTTGAGGTAAGGGCTTTGTATGTCAAAGTGATGGTACTGTACAGTCTTATTTGTCAAGACTAAGGTCTTGTGTGTTGAGACAGTTCCTCATGTGTTGAGGTAATGCTTTGCTTGTCGAAGCATGAATGATGTGTGACGTACTACTAACCATGGCCTTAGAGATGGATAAGCTATTAAGTCTCATCTAGAGACTTGCCACCTCTAGAGTGAATTACTTTAGCATATGACCACTTGGAACGAGAGTAGAACGAGATGATCACATCATTGGAAAAATCTCCTTAGTATATTTGATATGATAAATAATTAAGTTAGCACAACTGGACCATGCAGATAAGATAAGAGATAAAGATAAGATGAGTTAAGATAATAGAGAACTTGAATTTGTTGAATTCAGTGATCAATGTGCTAAAAGAGTTAGCCACGTGTTAACAAGAAAGACTTAGACTTATGTTATCAAGTGTGCTAAAAGAGTTAGCTAAGTGTTAACAAGAAAGACTTCAGTAAAAGAGTCAACTAAAGTGTTAACAAAGACGATTTAGTTAACTAAGTGTCATGCATTATGACACTTGAGTTAAACTAAAAGACAACACTTGAGTTATGACACTTGCATGTTGACACTTGAGTCGAACTAAAAGATGACACTTGAGTTACGACACTTGAGTTGCGACACTTGAGTTACAACACTTGAGTAAGTACACTTGAGTTATGACACTTGCATGACGACACTTGAGTTGTCCACCTAACTAAGTGATCTGGCATCCAGTTGAAGGGCGAGTTCATTCTAAAGTCAGAAGACAAAGATAAAAGAAAAACCATAAGAAGTATGGTGCAACTTGTCATGCAAGATTGATGAAACCAATGTCAGAGCGAACCCTATCTTGAAGGAAATTCACAACTTTTGTGCTTGTGACAAAATCAATGAATTAGTTTAGTGTAGAATATTATTCTGAGTTCTCTTTTTGAATATATCTCTCTTGCACTGTAATTGCACCAAGGGTGCTTGATATTTCTCTCTGATATTGCACCAGAAGTGCTTGATGTAATCTGCTCATTGTAAAGTAAACATTCTCTGCTATCTATCAATATACTAAGGAAGATTTTGTTGGGGTTTTCTCCCTCAAGTTATAGTGGGTTTCCCAAGAGTAAATTTCTGTGTCGACTGTGAATGTTTATGCTTCTAATTATTCATTGTTTTCAAGTACTATTATAATTCCAAAATTAACATTAAAAATCAACAATGTGGACTCACTTTATTTTGAACACCAAACTTTATCCCATTTACATATTTTAAAACCCTTCAGTTTTTCATCTTCATCATCACTTACATAGAGGGAAATTCGATAGAATTGCTCGGTATACTTTCACACACTTTGTTATTTCTATTTCAAATTCAACATTTATTTGAAAAGAAATTTATTATAATCTATTGGCGTGGACTTATCTCAACCTGTATTCCATCTTATTCCAAGTTCTTATATTCTCCTTATTCAAGTGCATTGTCTCACAGTGAACAAAATACCACCAAATATCAACATAACCCTTCAACTTTGTGATGGTGAACCTCACTTCCTTTGAGTCTTTGATCTTGCCATATTCAAAGTACATTTCCTTCCTACATATGCAATCAATCAGGTTTCCATATTTCAAACTTTCATCATAACAAAAAAAAATTCAACTTTATCATCCATGTTACTTTTCAAGAATATGAGCAAGTGCACTCCAACATCTCCTTATTTCTCATTTGATTTATCTTAATCTTTTAATTATTGTTTTAAACTATTCGCTTCAATGTCTCTACTCCAATGCAGTGTTTCAAGTTCCTCAATTCTCCCTCTATGTCCTTACGTTTCTTTACTCATGCCCAATTCTACCTCTTATTCTCAACAAGGATAGAATCCTTATTCTTCTATGTCTATGGATTTCCACCTTCACAATTACTTTTATACACAAATCTAGTAATCATGAATTATCCCAAAGCTTCAAGAATCCCCAATACCAAGTATGATGCCACAATAGTAATAGTAATACAATGGTCCAACCTAGGACCTTGCATGTTAGTCTTAACGTAATAGGAATTCTCAACAAGAAATTAGGAAGAAAGAAACACAAAAGTGAAAGATAAGAATAAACATGGATGATTATAACAACCTAGTCATTCTCATTAAATATTTAATTACATTAAAATGATATACCTTCAATAGGATATCTCAAGTTCTCCATGTACAACTCACTTGCTATATAGATATTACAAACTTGGTGTCAGGCTTCTCTCAAATTTATTTTCTCCTAAAAGTAATATGTTAACCCTACATAACCTCAGCTTACTTCATATTCCTCTTACTTTAGCATAAAATCAATCCAATGCCAATCCTTAACCCTTCCTTAACCCTTCACAAATGTATTTCTTCTTCATGTTTGAACTTTGTGTTCCTCACACCCAATCATAACATCTCCAATAGTCTTCTTCACGCTTCCTTAAATTTATGGATTTCTTCCTTAAAGGCCTTCTTCGTGTGGACTAATTCTACCTCTCTTGGTTCATATCCTTTCCAAATCAACCTCTACTTCGGTGTCAACCCAAATTCCCTCTTCACACGTCCATTTATTTTCATACCTTCAATGTTATGCCTTCCAAATACTTCAACTCACCAACTACAATGGTTTACCTTCTTCCTTTATTGATCAAACCTTGCTTGCATGTGTTCATTAATTCAACTTCCCATGTGCAACTTTTCATATTCTTCCTTTGCATTAATTTCATTATGTCCTTCTATGTGCTCTTCATTTTATCCTTTTACACATACACATTTTTCATATTCTCCCTTTGCATTCCCTTCATTATGCCCTTCTATGTGCTCTTCATTTTGTCCTTTTATACATCTACATTTTTGCACCAAGAATTGCATATGCATTTGCCTTTTATTCCATGCCAACTCTTACTAATCACTCCTGTGCTCATTATCTTCACACATTCCTATCTATGCGTGATTGCTATAAATATTCATTAAGATGTTCTTGCATATTTTTATAAATGTTTTGGTAAATGCAGGGTTCTAGTGATTACTAAACAATATTTATGTTATTTAAGTTGGAATGAATGGTTCTATACTTATGCAACAAAGAGTTCACAGTGATGGAAATCACATGATAACATACATATAGATAATGTTCACAAACGATATGATGCATCCTCCATGGGATTTTTATTTTTGGTTAACGCTCCTACATAAAGAATTATATTCCTAAAGTGCCTTGCATGTACCTTGTTCTTTATCCTTTTGGGTGTTGTGGTAAATGTAAGGTTCTAGTGTTTTCCAACACCTTATATGTCCAATATTTATTTTATTTAAGCTAGAATGAATGATTTTCTATTACTTCAACAAAATACAGTTGTAGTATTATGGATTTTAATTTTTGGTTAATGTAGATTTTAATTTTTAGTTAATACTTTTATATAAAGAATTATATTCCTAAAATGCCTTATATGTAGAATTGATCTTATCTATCTTTTTTTAGAAAAAAGAAAGTTGATTGGCAATCAGATGATGGAACTACATACATATAGATAGTGTTCACAAATGATGTGATGCGTACATGGATCCCCTTCAACAGAACCAAATATTTTCACCAAACTCTTTTTTTATAAATACAAGGGTCATTGCACCGAGAGGAGCGAGGTGCTATACAGGCCAGTATGGGGGAGATATTGTAACGTAACGTAACATTACCATAATTAAAAAAATCCACATGCGCTCATAAAATAAAAAAATTATGAAAAGTAATTAAAAAAATCCATGTAGGCTCATGAAATAAAATAAATTATGAAAAGTAATTAAGAAAATCCATGACCAAAATAGAAAATTAAAACTTAAACCCAGATCTATCAAGCAAGAGAGGAATATAATTTCTCAAGTTTAAGATAAAAAAAATTACATCTCAAGAAATTGGATCCCTCTCGGTGCTTTATAGATCCATGTTTAAGATGGATCTATGCTAGTTAATACACATTTATTGAAAGATGTGACCATATATAGAAAAACCAACTATTCATTATGACTAAGTTATTAGAGGTACCTTGTGAATTATGTCTTTCTATGGCATTATAGCATTGTACGATAAGCTCATATCTAGCTTATACAATAACATACTCTAGGCATATTACATTAGGGTTATTCTAATAAGGTTAGTGGTTAGGATGGTAGTAGGTTAGGGGCTATTTTATTAAGGGGTTAGTGAGTTAGTGGGTTTAGATTTTATTCAGATATAGGTTAGTTGTTATTGGGTTAGGAGATAACGATTATTGGTTCAAGGGTTAAGGGGCAGGAGGTTTTGGGCCAAGGATTATAGGTTAGGGGTTGATGGGTATTGAGTTGGGGGTAATGGTTAGTGGATGAATTACTTAGGAGTTAGGTGGGTTAAGTGTTGGTTGGGTGCTAATGGTTAGTGGCTTAGGGACTAATGGTTGGTGGATTGTGGGGGTAGTGATTGGAGTTAATGGGTTAGCTTTAGTGGGTTAGTAAAACACACACACGCACACATGGTTAGTTGACGAGTTAATTAGGGATTGGTGGGTTAAGTGTTAGTTGGTTTTAATGGTTAGTGGGTCAAGGAATAATGTTGGTGGATTATGGGATAGTTGATGAATTAATTAAGGGTTGGTGGGTTAAATGTTAGTTGGCTGGGTGTTAATGGTTAGTGGATTAGGGAATAATGTTGGTGGATTATGGGGGAAGTGGGGTTAATGGGTTTGAGTTAGTGGGTTAGTCTCTCTCTCTCTCTCTCTCTCTCTCTCTCTCTCTCTCACACACACACACACACACACACACACACACACACACACACACAATTGTCTCTAGCTTGGGTGGTCAAAGAGAATAAATGTTATCTTCCCCACTTGGAGGGTGGAGGAGAGGTGATTTTATAGAAGTAGAAACTATTCCAAGATGTGACACATAGAAGAAAACACAATTTTGGAAAGGGTAGGTTTGGATGTTTTTAAGCATACTCTGTTAAACATTTCATTACACATAATGTGGATGGTAATAGGCCTATTTTATTGGTTGTTATATTAAAAAAATAATTATGAAATCATGTCCATAGTGG
This sequence comes from Larix kaempferi, assembly GCA_027924585.1. Taxonomy (NCBI): domain Eukaryota; kingdom Viridiplantae; phylum Streptophyta; class Pinopsida; order Pinales; family Pinaceae; genus Larix; species Larix kaempferi. The sequence continues at coordinate 6,752,162 of BSBM01000431.1, read as the reverse complement.
GTTGATATTGTATATGTAACCGTGGTTGCAATGATCATCACAAAAATGCCCACAACCACAACTAATGTGTTATGTACCAAATACTTGAGATACAAAAATAAACCAAGTACACAGAATGTACACCAAATATGAGCATGGAGCAAAACACCAAGGATATAATAGAGATGAGTTACACAATAAGTCTTTATAGTTTAGGAGAACCTCCTCCAAATACCCCAATACATTCATATATACAAATCACATGTTCATATCAATAATGACTACGTGACTTCTATGTATACATATTCACTCATTACACATGTGGGTACTTAATTAGGCTGGGTCATATATAACATATACCCACATTTACCCCATTGTACATAAATTTACCCTATTACATATTCATGTAACCCTACATATACCCTCCTTAGGACCATATCATAGTACTCTCCTTGAAAAATATTTATCTTCAAAGTTTTTTAGTTAAGGGTTTTACATGTGATGAAACCAAGTAATATGATTACCTTATATTCCTACTATGTTGCTTTAATTGATGATGATCCATCCATCCAAGTTCAATTATTTTCGGTCTTAATCCTTGGTAGTTGATTGTAGAATAATTTATTTCCTTTCATTCCATGTGTTGTTGTTGTGACTTCTCTAATTTTTTGTATTTGCTAGTCTTTGATAATATCATGTAGAATAATGGCTATGTGATGCCATGTTCCATGAATATTGTTGATTAATCCATCTTCTTCCTTGATAATGTGGATGATGATCTTCTTGTCTTTCTTGGTAATGAGGGTGTTTATCTGGTTTTACCTTTGATGGTTTTTATTCAATTTTCATACCCATATCATCAATCTTATTTTTATGGACAATGACATCTATATCATATTTGCTTGATATTTAATTACTCCATCCTTTGATATAATACCATCACATTTGACATTACATCCTCAATATGGAGTTCACCTTCTTCAAGTATATTTTGGTGGCCTTCTTGAATCTTGTCTTATTTCTTCTTTTGAATATGCAATGTGACACCATATATCAAATTTCTATGTCCTTTAATTATAAATTTCATTTATGATTTTACCTCATCAGTATTTAAGAATTCTACAACATTCTTGCAAATTTCCTCTTCAAGTGTTTTGGTAGTATTATCTTCAACTCGCCCGGTAATATCTCCATCCTTATTCTTTGATTCAAATTCTTGTCGATATTTTCTCATATTCTTAAAGTCGTTAAAAAGTTATTGATTATGTGTACGCAAAATTTTGATTTCTTCATCTTTCTTTTTCAATTCTTCCCTTGACTCATATTTTTCCCACTTTCCTTTGCTAATAATAGTTTCTTGCTTCAATGTATGAACCTCCTTACTTGGGTTCTTCTTTAAGGTCTTGTATCTTGGACATCTCCTCAACCTTTTTCTCATGTTCTTCTTTTATTTATTTTTAATTCATATTGAATTTTATTCGTTGCATACATTTTTTAGTCTTTGATCCACCTTCTTGAGATTATTTTTTCAAAATCTTCCCATGTGTAGTTTACTCTCGTATCTTCATTAAGACTAACACCAATTAAAAGCTTCAACATAAAAATGAAAGTTTTCCATAAAATGAACTTTTTCATTTTCCTTTGTTATCCTCACTCATCCGAGAGGATCAATTTCATCTCTATCTTCATCTCCTCTAAATATAGGTATCGCCATTGATTTTTAATTGAGGCTAAACAATACCCTCAAATTTTAGCCTCACTATTTTATAAATAAGACACCAAATAGTTATTATCCTATTTCCAATACATTCTCCTATGCTTCCTCTCTCCAATAGATTTTGAATAACCTCAATCAAACATCCTAGTAATTTGTTTTGAAAAATTTAAATTAACATACATTTTAAAACCTTGATTAGGAGACTGTCTTACTAGTTAATCTTACCCTTGATGTAAGTTTACAATTTCAATATTTCTAAGTCTATAATTTCATTCTACAATAATCCAATATGTGTTCTTTATAATGAAATAGATTTAATCAACTTTTACTTTGTCAAAAATACTATGGTAACATTTCCAAAATTTAAAAAATTTAAACCTTTAAAAAAATAGATGACCTATCATATATTCAATAATAATTGTAATAAAAATAATTTTAAATAAACCAACATAAAATAGTTTTTAGAAAAAACAATATATATATATATATAAAATTCAACTTAATCTGCATCATAACTTAAGAATATTACACAATTACAAAGTTTAGTTTCATCACTCAATCATGATTAAACATGAAGATGTCATACATATGTGTGATCTACTTAATATATTCATATATACATTACAAATCATATAGATATACACATTATATATATATATATATGAATTTTATCGATTTCAAAAATCATTTTCACCTTCTTCCCCTTTAACCCCCTTGTTTAACCTTTCTTGACACACTAGGAAGCATTATGATACCTTGCTTGTCCTTAACCTTTTCCAAAGCCAATCCTTAGTTTATGGCTTGTTCCTCATAGAGGTGGGGACAAAGAGTGACTTCACGATCCCCTTATCTAGTCATGCCCCATGGTTTTTCTCTCAAGTGTAAAGAGGTGGGGGCACACAATGACGTAGTGAGGGTTATGCGATTCTTATGTAATGATGGACCCTTTTTGCACGTCCTTTTTGAGTCAAAATTGTGTAGCCACGTTGCAAAGTCTCTACTTTCCTCTTTCCTGTTAGCGGGTCTTCCGGACAGTGGTAGGTAGCTTAAATTTTAGATAAGGAAATTAAAAATCAATAGATTAAATATTAATTTTGAAAACATATCATTTTTATTAAATATTAATTTTGAAAACATATCATTTTTATTAAAGCAAGGTAATTATTAGTTCCTCTTAATTTTGAAAACATATCATTTTTATTAAAGCAAGGTAATTATTAGTTCCTCTTGTCTTTAGTAGGGACTCTTAGTTATGAATGTACATTTTAGATAGGCAACTCTTGGGATATAAGTTTATCTCGATGAATTTTAGGAAGTTTTGGTCTCTGTTGAGTCACAAGTTATTGGTTTATTTGGTTTATGGGTTGTTGGATGTACTCTTGGGGTTATAGTGGTAGCCGCCAGATTTGAACCTGGGCTAGATCGCGACGAGACTACCGATTTCTCATGGTAAAAAAAATAGTCTTTAAATTTTTAAACTATATTAAATTTTAGTTTATATAAACATTTTTAAAGTTTAATTTAATGAGAAATTTGTATATTGGTTATGTTTATCAATATAACAGTTTGTGATGATATTGTTGATGGTTTTTGTATCACTTTCACTTGCATAAATATATTTTGCTTTGTCAAGTCCCACTAGTGAGGTTGGTATTCGAGGGGTTTTGTTTGTTAGGCGGCCCAAGGTTCGAAACTCGGCGATGGTAGTAAGAGACACCAAAAAAGTCTAACCTTGCTAAGGGTTGCTGTGGCCTAGGTCGAGTGTGATCTCTAGGTGATTTTGACGACTTAGATGCCCTTGGGTCTTTGTTTCTTAGACCACATGCCACTACCACAAGTAAGGGATATTTTTGCATATATATATATATATATATATATATATATATATATATATATATATATATATATATATAATTCTCCTAAATCTCAAAGTACTAGAGTGAATACACTTAATTGTTTGATATATTAAGTGAATACATTTAATTGTTTGACATACCACATTAATTGATATCCACAATCTTCTACTGTAATTTTTTTTCATGCAACTATTTATGTTTTTGATGTTAGATTTTATTGCTCCAACTTTTCTTAACAACCAATGATACTTAGCAATGAATACGCCTATCATTGATGGTAAGCCATTACACATAGACAACCTTCCTCCAATGCCTCGCAATTACCAAGTATGCCAATTCTAGTTTGCCTCACCACTACTTACCATGACCCTTAATGTGTTTTGAAAAGTTAATATTGTTGTATTATAATGTGCAATGCAAATAATAATGGGCTACTTGGTGAAGAAGTAAAATACTTGCTCCCCACAATGTACCAATGACAATCCAACATATCCAATGGTAGTTTGAGTAGGCGAGCATATCCATTAGTAGTTCAAATATGATAGCATATCCATCAGTAGTTTAAGTGGGCCAACAAAACACAAGTTCTTGTTAAGTTGAGTGAGAGCTACAATAGTAGAACTGACATCATGCTACAAAACATAGCCAGAGGGTGAACCAGACACAAAAGTACCTTGAATAATATGTATTGATGATTTTGTTTGCACTAGGTAGTTGCAGGTTTGTTGACACAGTTCTGTCGACAGGGGTTCACTTCGCACTGTTGTCAACAAACACCAACCAAACACCCTTAAGCACCGGCCCAAAAAGGTTTTACCCTTTCCAGCAACACTTGCGGAGCGAGTGAAGTCTCACCCGATATGATTAAGGGGGTTGCAGGAACCAGGTTTCCGCAGTAGGGGGAGGACATGCATCTATTCTCACTTTATTGCTACAAAAACCAGAGATTTATCTTCGCATCATGCTTACCAATTCAAACATATATTCATCATTCGCATATTCAAAGTGTAATTGACATTTGCACTAACATGGTAAAACTAGCAATCGCATCAACATAAATTACAGAATAACAGAACTTAAGCATAACACAATATTCAGGTCACATTCATCATTCAAACACAAACAAAGATACAAGAGACATATCCGAACATCTTCATGCATTAACCCATCAAAAACCCGCAACACAACCCTCACAGGGATATTTCCAAACAACTTATCGCAGATCCATACAAAACTTGCCGAAGGAAGAGCAAAACATTAGACAATTCATTCGCTCGTCTATTGATCAACTAATGCCCTTAGGCTTACAATTATAGTCCTATTTATAGGAAACTATAGCGGTTACAAAATGGTCCAAATGACCCATTCTAACTAACTAAAATAATCTTGCGCTTTCGTCGGCTCCTTGTTCTCCGCGAATGGTCCTTTCTTTTGCGGATGGTCCTTCTCGTCGCTGTCGGCTTCCGCACTTCATGCGGTCTAACCCTGTGCCAATAAGGTTACCTTGTACTAGTGATTGATATGAGTTACCTATCAAGATCAAAGGTAACAAAGGTATAGCTTGTTCAAAATCTAGGATTCAAGACTACTAGTGAAGGCTTAGCAACAACCTGAATTCTATGGACTCAAATGCATAATGAATTGGGCATGTACCATTACCTAATTGACCCCGGGTGCATATACAAAGCTTCATTGTTTGATCAATCGATTGTTTGGGATTCATAACCTTTCGAAATTGTAGTATAGAATGGTGGTAATGTGAAAAAACTAAAAGTGGGAGAGCATGTAAGCATTATTGTTAGAACAAAGAAGCCATAATGATGCACAACTCAATTGAAGGTCTACCCAATAACTCAAGTTGAGGGAATGAATCTTATATTGAAGATGGGAATATATGATTCCCATCTAGTTCTCTTGTTTGGCCTTTGGAATTGTTGTCATATCACATAGGACATCATTCTTTATAAAGTAAGGAAACACCATTTCCAAGTTTGTTTTCCTAACTATATATGAATATGATTGTTCCATTGTATCATTGGCCAACCTTCCTTCAAAACTAGGCAAGGCATGAACTTATGCACCTTTACACAAACCCACATTTCTTTAGGATAAGGTCAATTATTCTTTCTAATGGAAGGCTAAACCATTGACTAGAATTGCCATGTTATTTTCCCTTCTTTGCATGGTGACTACAACTCTAACATAAAATAAGAAGATCCATTTAGTGAAAACTCGTGGTTTATATGAAAAACTAACAATTTATAATTTTTTATGAAATTAAAGTTTACACTAAAAAATTGTATATGTATTCATATTTAAAATACATTTTGATTGCTTAATTTTATTACTTTTAATCTCTTCTTTTTTAACAAGAACAAGTAATTTTGTATTTATAGGATAAAAAGGGTTGCGGGGTTGCGGCCTAACTGTTTAGTCATTAATAAATGACAAAAAAGTCTAGAGTTGCTATAGGATTTTCAGCCTTGTGATTACATTGCTATCAAGGCACTGAATACTTAACACTCTATTACTACTGTTGACTATTCGACTCATGTAGAGTCTCAAATATTGCCCCAAAATTAGTACAATTTTACAAAACATACTATAAAACACTTTAAGTAAAAAAAGTCCATGCCCATGGTGGCCATTTTTCAGATGTCTTACCACAGAGAAATTCTAAGAGTGAACTATTGTGGCAATTCTAGAGGTTTTTCTCAAAAATGTCCTCTTCTTTCCCTTCCGCTTGATGCATTAATGCAATCGATCCAATTGAGTGTGCTGGAGAAGGGGGTATGTTTCAAGGCTAAGAATTCCGGGTGTTGCTCCAACTATAGAATTTTGACTTTGGCTCAGTAGTCCTTAATTGCGTATGCCTTCTCTGCAAGCTTATCCTTTGTTGTTTCCATGCCTACTTCTAGTAGGACTGTTTTCATTTTGTATCTACTTATTTGTGCTTTTCTTACCTCCAATTGCCTCTAAATGTTCTCATTATCTTTGTCATAATTCAACTCCCAATGCTTCCTCCACTCTTCCATCTTTTCCATAGCTTGTTCCATTGTTTCCTATCCCCCATCAAAGAGTTTTTCACATCTGTGTAGTGAATTGTTGTAATGTTCTTCTATGTTGGGCATACTGGTTGAAAAAAGCTAGAACCAAACCTACAAAATAAAGGGGTTACCTATATCAATCAATAGCCACAGATCCCAAACCAAGTCTAACCCTATGGAAATAATTGAATGATAGACAATGTAGGCCTTTTTCCCAAGAGTGATAGCATAAGCCTTTCTTCCCAAAAAAAACCCCACAATTTCAACAAGTTTGTAGACAACAAGGTGACATACAATGGAGATAAAAGGAAAAACAAGTCTAAGGGTGACGAAAAGAGACAGTGCAAGCATACCCGACCCGGAATGGAGTTTGCCTCAAGTAATAGACTATTTAATATTATATGACAGCCTCGTAGAGAAAACAAACTAGATTCACATGAGAAGCAAACAAACTTAGAATAAAACGTGGAATGGAATCCAACCAGGTCATGTGAAATCGTTTTAATGCAACTATCAGGATAACTGTAGAATTAAAATGAGAGGTTGTGGGCCCAAAGAGCTTGCGATGCAACCATATCAAAAGGGGAATCAATAATATAATTCTCAAACCTGATTTCACGGTGACAGATGAACCTAATGCCAAAGTGGTGATGAGTGAGCTAATCTCATCGTTCAGACTTGAAGCTGAGATCTAGATCCTTACTTCACTGAAAAACATATCGCAAGAGCAATGAGTTAAGAAAAGATCAAACAAATGAATTCTAAGAGAATTCCCACATGACAAAGGTAAAGACAACGTGCAATTCATTAAATCCTGAAGGGTGAGAGAGTTAAGGGATATTACACGATAGGAATTTCTCCTTGCCTCTCAATCGTCATGGAGTGGATACTAAACTTAGGGGAGGAACATTGAATTCTCCCCCCACCCCCTTTTGACTAATATGCTTTCCTAAGGCCACTTCATTTGTTATCTTGGGCGTCTTCTACTTCATTTAGATCTCAGAGGACTAATACCCTTTCCTAAGGCCACTTCCTTTGTTAACTTGGGAGTCCACTACTTCATTTAGATCTCGAAGCATGTGGAACTAGTGAACCTCCTTCATTTTCTTGTAAGCACTTGAATTCACATCATGGTTCTCTTTAACTAAGTCTCTTTTGGGAAGCTCTATTACTGAAATTTCCAAATTATGATCATGAAATCATCGGCTATAATGAGTGCATCTATTCATCTTTCTTTCACTTTAACAAATCCCATCCATAGTGACATACTTTCCACCTAGTTCTTAGACGCCTTACCTATTCCTTAGAGAAAGGAGTATTCATATTTTCTTTCAAGGTTGTAAAGCACTCCCACTTACCACCCTTATTACTTTTGATCTTAGAAAAACCATTTATCTTATTGAAAAAGATAATCAATAACTTTTTATGAATTTATAATTCACACTTCATAACTCTAAATAAACATTAAATTAATATTCAAATTATTAACTTATATGAATAAAAAAAAAAAAAAAAATTATCATCACTAATTTTTTAACAAATAAAATTAAGGACAAAATTTCACCCTTACATAAAATGTCAATCTTTTAACAATTAAAATTAAAAAAAAAAGTAATGTGTATCTAAAATCATAAAAAAAATTTGCGAATCGAAAACCAGAAAAGTATATCCACTTATCTTTTTTTCAAAGTATAACAAATAAAATACGCAGAGGTTTAAACATGTGACCATTTTGATTTTTCGATGAGTTTTGGTCGGAATTCGATGATGTTTTTTCAAGAAATCCGAATTTTGTGATGTTCAAATTGTGATTCCGAATGCATAAGTAAATTCAACATCCTCAAAAACCCCAAGACACACATATTCTGAAAATTTAAAAACTGTTATTTAAAATTTTAAGAATTTCTGTTGATTTCCGTCAAAATCGCATCGAAAAATATTGAAATTGTCACACATTTAGACTATGCTACAAAATACAAAACTTTGAGATTTACACACAAAGTTAAAATTCAATGCATATCATTTTACATGCTGTAGCTTTATCATCAAAACAAAAAAAAATAAGATTTGAGATTTATATTTTATTTTATATTAAAATTTATTCAATTTTATTATATATGTAGTTAAGGAAATTAAAATTTTGATAGTAAAATTATTTTGGTTGGGAAAATAGATATTATAAATTATAATTGCAATTAAAATAGAGATATATTTAACAATCTACTATAAGAGAGATGTATAGTGTTGGGTATGTGTTATATTATTTGCATGTGTGTGGGGTTTGTCATTTGTACGACTACGTCTAACTATCCCCACCCATCTTGTGCTTAGATATGCATTGAGCACTACACGTAGCGTTGGCTCAATGGAGTCCCAGGGGGGCACATTGGTGCCCTTCCCATGCTCCGCATAGCAGACATTGAAAATGGGCATTAGCCCATTGCCGATATGTGCCGAAGGCGAGTTTGAAATTTTTTAGGCTATTTTTTGGGTTTTTTCTAAAAACATGTAATTTGATCCCCCTTAAGGGATTGGGGTCTATTTTTAATCTGGGTTAATGGATTAGGGTTTTAGATGCTTCGAAATACCTACGTATTGTATTGTGAATGGTTATTAATCATAATGAGTTAGTGAGAAGTGCAGCTCTAAGTTTTGATGGTTTTCCTAGTTAAGGGTTTCCATGGTAAATCTTTGTGTATTATGTGTGAATGTTGTAGTGTAATCTCTATTTTGCTTCAAAGAATTTATATGCTTTTCTTCTTTGCATAGGTTTAAAACTTATATATACTATATACTTGCACACATGATATGTGACATACTATATAAAAATAATATAAGATATGAAGTATTTATATTTATATTAAAATAATAAATATAATTTTTTTGACTGATTTTTTTTAAATAATATCAAACATATATATATATATAAACTTGGGATGGTATATATATATATTAAAATAATAAATATAAATTTTTTTTAAACCCTTTGTGCGATCTTTTAAATTCAAGCTTTAGTATATATATATATATTTTTGCTTCAATATTTTTGAGGTAGAAAGTGGAGGAAACTCTTTTAAGCTCCCAGTCCATATTAAACAAATATATGTATTTTTTTTTTTTTTTTTTTGCAAAATATCGAATATAGGAATTATTAATTTTATATATATATATATAAAAGAATTTTAAATATTAATAAATTTTCATATCAAATAAAGATAAATTTATACTTATACATATTTAAATTTCATATTAAATAAATGATCAATTTTAAACATATTACTTAGGAACTTAAGAAATATTTTTAATCTACCAACATTTTGATAAACAAAAGATCCTTGTAAGTCAATTCCGAGTAAAATGAAAATTTATAAAAAAACTATTTTATGTAATAACAGAGTTCCGTGAATATTTATACTTAGGCTATAGTTATTCGTTTGGCAGAGTGCCATAATGTTAATGATCTAAGTTTGGATAAATTATATTATAAAAAAAAACTACAAATAAACATTGTTTCACACTACATTTTGCAAATAACCTACAAAATTATCACTTTAATAGAGTGTGAAACTATTTTAAAGTGGAAAGGACATGTGGACTTGATATCACTTAAAAGAGTCGCATTCCAATGGATTTCATTGAAGATAATATATATCATCAATGTAGTTTGACCTTCATAGACACTCATGGGAGGAAAGTCTTGAGAAAACTAGATGTATGGTGGAAACATAAAACTTTGAAATAAAGTTTGAAAGTTTACATTTTATGAAGATGATTCACCCACTTACAATAATGAGGGGACATATCATCAATGAGGCTTAAGACCGTGACAAACACTCATTGGAGGGAAAGATTAAGAAAACTAAATGCATGGTGAAAACACACAACTTGAAATAGAGTTTGAAAGCTCACTTTTTATAAAGATGATTCACCCACTTGGCTTCCTTATTTAAAAGTATCTATCTTTCATTCAACTTACCTTGGAGGGGTATGATTTATTACCTTCATAGGCACAATGTTGGTAATTACCCATTCTCAACACCATGGCACATTATCCAATGGCAAAGGAGACACATAAAACACTTTTCATTTTGAAGGAATGTAATCAATCAATTAATTATGGCTAAGTGGTTGATTTTCTTGATAATGTTTGTGATCAAGAATCCTTGAGGTATTACCTCCACACTCCACAAGAAAAACAAAGACAAAGGATGACAAAGGATGCAAAGTTTGGATACGAGGACCTATAAACATGCATGGTTTTGGGCATGTACAGATTTGGAATGTAGATGAGATGAAGTGAAGATTATCACTACACTTCAGAATATGCAACAAAGCATGCGATGTTGTAGATTTGGATGCAAAGGCAAAGGCTATGAGGATGCAAGCATGGAGACCCACCCTCACACTATGGAATGTGGTCCATGATAATATTGAGGCTTAGAGAAATAAAATATATGCCATGCATATTGCAATAAGGAAGAAATGTGTAGCAAATATTGTGACTAGCTATCTGGCCAATTCAACAACCAATTAAATCTTAGAGGTTACCACGTGGAAAAATAAAAGGAGGCCTAAAACAACGTTTCATACACATAATGAGCCCGACACCCAAGAAAGGTGATGCAATGTTTGTTTCTTAGGCCATTTTGTATTAGGAGAGAGGGTATACAAGTGTACAAGATCGCTAGGTAAACGATGAGTATTTCATAGTTGATTCTTAGGGAAGGTCTCACCAAAAGAGTTGTGTTGAGACTAAATCTTGTACAACGCTCACATGATATGACTATCTCAACTGACACCCAACCCACTACCCATACTTTCACCCTAACTATTATGCAAGTGTTGAATAAGGATGTCAATGATGTCAAAGTCCTAGTGTATATAACACCAAAGTAGTCCTCTTATGGCATAGCTTTAAGCATGAGCCTCATGGGAAGACACTTTGGGTTTTACACATATGGGGAAAACCCCTAAATAAGTCCCTAAGGTTTCCCCTAAGCTGCCAATGTTGGCAAGAAAGGTGAATAAAAGCCTAGAATAATGGTGTTGGTTCCACATGACCATGATGTTAGCGTCACATGACCCATGATGAAGAAGGCCCTAAAGGTCCCCTAAAGTTGTCCCAAAGCAATATTGGTGTGAAGTATGAAGAATCCCACAAAGTACTAATGATGGGTCCACATAACCCCAAAGTATTGATGATGGGTCTACATAAAGAGGAAAGAAACCCCAAAAAGAATAATGATGTATCTAGTAAGTATGATGAGTATGATGAGGAGAAGTCCCAAATCCCCTTTGATTATATGAAGTGATAATGAAGGAAAGTTAAAGTTTCATGATGAATCCTTGAACTGGGGTATTGACCCATTCAAGTACCCCTTAAAATATGGAGATCCCAAATTTAAGGATAAGTGAAACATCATCCCTAAAGCAAACTAAAGGCATATTGGAGGGTATAAACATGAGATGAAAAATCTCATTTAATCATCATTCAAGCTCATGAAGTCTCTCTTATAAATTGCACAACTCTTGGAGAAAAAAGTGTGAACTTTTGTGGAGAAGCTAGTGTGGAAAGTTTTGGGATCATTTTTGTCCTTTGGTGAAGATAGGTAAAATTGGCATAACTTACTCATACGATATCAGAATTACGAACTTCTTGGCTTGTTGGAAATATTATTGGAAGGGATATGTGATGACATGATCTAGGGTTTCTTTCTTGTTTCTTCATCTTGGAAAAGGTATGGTTCTTGCTTATGGGCTTCTCTTGTGATGATACATGCCTCTCATGGACTAGTGTCCATCTTTTTGTCTTGAAAATGGTATGGATCTTGTGTATGTGTTAGAACCTTTTGTTTGGTGATCTTTCATACTGATATGTTATGGTGATTCTGGTGATGATATTGGCAGATATCATGGTGATTATCTTGGAATATCCCAGGGTTTGGAAATGTCTATGATGTAAAAGTGTGAAGACGTAAATGAAATCTATGGATGATTGTTTTGGGGCATTCTTGGAAAGATAGATTTGAGTCATGATACAGGTTGACATAGAGACAGTGACAGAGATAATGATATAGTGACATGGATAGTGATATAGGTACAGGTTGAAAGAGACAGTGATACAGGTTGATAAAGGCATTTATATAGGTATAAGTTGACAAAGACAACGATATAGGTATAGGTTGACATATATAGTGACAGTGACAATGACATGTTAATTCTCTTATTCATATCAGGGTGGAAGGGCGGGGCAAGGATAGGGGGTTGTATCCTCCTTCCGGTTGATGTTGGTAAATCCAGTGAGTTGGAGTTCACTAGGGATTGGATTCCTCACTACAGGTCAGATCCTGTCATAAAACCAGGGGGTTGTAGCCTCCTTTTAGTTGGAGTTGATAAACTAGGGGGTTGTACCCTCCTTCCAGTTGGAGCTAATAAACTAGGGGGTTGTACCCTCCTTCCAGTTGGAGCTGGTAAATCAATTGAATGTAATATTTATTGTATATAAGAAAAGTATTTTGTGGTTTTCTCCCATTTGGGTTTCCACAAAAAAATATCTTTTGTACTGTGTATGGCTTATGTGATGATGAATGTTATTGTTAATGGTTAATGTTTGCATCTGATATTAAAGTTTGAAATGGTAAAAAGTGGCCAATATTGATTCAACCCCCCCTCTCAATATTGGTGAATATTCCAACAGCAAGAACTATTCCATCAGATTGTGATCAATATCAATGTATTAAGGGAGAAAAGGACCAACACAACCAGAACCACTATCTTACTTCAAAGCACAACACAGGTTCAAGTATATTTCACTCATTCAACAACATAGATAAGGAACTTTAAAAAAAAAGACATCATCACCATATAAGGGATAGACAACAAATTTTTTAAAGGGGCTCCTCATTCCATTAATATCTAACATGAACCAATATATAATTCATTTACAAGTTAGGACTACAGCTACACAAAATGCATTTTAAAATATAAACCAATTCTAACCCAAAACCCATTACAATAGTTGCAACCCCACATTGACAACAACACTCAATAAAGAGAAACATAACCATAATACTAAGAACAATAACAAGCAACCCTTTCTCAAACCTAAGCCTTTACATTATTTAGTATGGCACTTGAGGTCACGAAGGTATATACAAAATGTGCATGGTTGTTAGCCTTATTCAAGTCTCGACTTGATTAAATTTTTGGTATCTACTTCTACTCCATCTAGTGGTATTCATTATTTTTCCACTTCATTACTTGATCGCCTGGAGTCCCACATACTTTTCTAGCTTTGGTATTCCTCTATGTCCAAGGATTCTTAATTATATGAATAATCTTTGCTACACATGGCATTACTCCCATCTATTTTGTTTACATATTGTGTGGCACTCTATACATTCCTCTTACCACATTGTGTTTATCTCCAAAGTTCAAAATGAGGGGCCTGACAATTTATATTGAATTAAAATGATTTCCTTCAATAGCATTTCTAAAGTCCTTAGCACAAGTTCTCTAAGTACAACTCATTAGCTTTGTATATCTCACACACTGGTGTTATGATTCTCATAGACTTCTCTCCCAACTATGCTATGTCAACCATGCATAAGCTTAACCTACTTTGTATCATTCTGAATCCATCATAGAATAAATCCAATTCCAATCCTTAAGCCGTGGCCAATTGTTTTCTTCATCACCTTGAACTTTGTGTTCCCCTTACCCAATTGTAACTTCTTTAATGGTTTTCTCTACTCTTGCTTCAAGTTTTGTATTTCTTCCTTAAAGGCCTTATTTTTCTGGAGTAATTCTACCTCTCTCATTTCAAATCCTTTCCAACTTAACCTCTACTTGGGTGTCAACCCAAACTCCTTCTTGTTGCACCCATTCATCCTTCATACCTTCAATTTTAGTCCTTCCAAATACTTATAACCCTTAGTTGCAATGATTTACCTTCCTTTTCTGCTCACTTCTGCACATTCATCTCTTCAACTTCCCATTTGGAAACTTCCATATCCTTCCTATGCATTCCATTGATTTTGTAATGTACTAAACCCTAGAACTTCAAAGGAAAAATAGAGAAACAAAATGCATAATATATAAACCTTGAAAAATATATCTTATATTAATTATATTCAAAATATAGAGTTATGTTCACTTTCCGCTCCAAGGGGGGAAACATCCCAGAGAAAACCTCCAAATTAAATAACAATTCTTGAAAAAATATTACATAGTGTACTATGCTATATATAGTGCTTCAATAACCAAATCCCCAACTACTTGTAATCCCGCTCCTAATGAGGTTCAACCACCTAGGGGAATTTATTCAATAAATAGGTCCCTTTTACATTAAGTCACTACCCACTAACTATCTAATGGGACTTACGGCCTTGTAAATTGATAAAGTGGGGAGGTAAGGGAAGGACCCTAACATGCCCTCCCCCTTCAAAAGAAACATCGTCCTCAAGGATGGAGATGGGGAAACTACTACAAAATGGTTGACAATTCACAAGTAGCATGTTTCAGTGAGATATCCTTCCATTGAATCAAAACTTCATGAATAGTACATTGACATAGATGACACTCCTTGGTATCCAAATCAAGCCTTCTTAATCTAGTTCTATTAATGCAGTTTGAACTCGAAAATTCTGACCCACAACCTTCTTCAAACAACACACATGAAATACTAGGTGGATCTTAGAGTGGGTTGGCTACAATGCTAATTTGCAGGCCACCTGACAAATGAGTTGAATGATTTGATATGGGTTGTAAAAATTTGGTGTGAGATTTTGATGGCCTTTAAATTTGAGAGACGTTTTCTTATAAGGTTGGAGGTAAAGGAATACTTGGTTTCCATCTACAAATGAATTCTCTAAGTGATTTTTTTACACCTATTACTTCATGTGATTTTGAGCCATTGCCAAACTTTCCTCAAGTGTGAAAAGAATGACATCACAATTATGAAGCAGACTATGTCTTATGTGTACTTTGAAGGTACTTGGTAGATAAGAAACCTTTGAGGGCAGTTGTTGGCCATAGGTTGCTTCATATAAAGTCATTTTGTAGCCTCGTGATAGATGGTATTATTCCACCATTCTTCCAAAGGTAATCATTGTGACCATTGGTGTTACTTTTCAATGCAAAACATCACAAATATGTTTGAAGACACGTGTTGACTGCTTTTGTCTAGCCATATGTTTAGGGATGATAAGATGTGTTCATTTGCAACTAGGTGCCCTATAGTTTAAATAGTTCTTGCCAAAATTTTATAGTGAAGGTGGGATCATGATCTAACACAATATAGGTAGGCATGTCATGAAGTTTTAAAATTTGGTCAAGAAAAATTTGGGCAACTATTACAAGGGAAAAGGGGTGTTGAAGAGCACAAAATTGAGAATATTTGGAAAGTCAATCAAATACTACCGTGATGATTTATTTGTTACCTGCTTTTGGAATACCAAAAATAAAATCCATGGAAATGTCTGTCCAAATAGTGGCTAGTATTGGAAATGGTTTCAATTCCCTAATAGTCTTCACTGTTTCATCCATGTTCTTTTGGAAAGTGTTAGATCCTGTTACAAAAGTAATAATGTGCTTTTTCATGCCTTACCAGAAGAAGGATTTCCTACTATGTGCATAAGTTTTATGAAACTTTGAATGACCTTCAAGAGGTATATGAAAGCAATTATGTTAATATCATTTGTTTTAAAGTAGAGATAGGCACTACAAAAAGGAGACCTTTTATACCGGAATGTACCTTGTTGACAAGTGTAACTTGTTGGTGAAAATATATGCTATCTAATTCAACACTTAATTGTCAACCTGGGAAGGTAGCTTATGAGATGCAAACACTATATGTGCAGGACTGAAAGCCTAAACTACCCTAGCCTTGCTTATCCCTAAGCTCGTAATTTACTTAAAAGTGGAAAGTGAAATCTAATTCAGAATGGAAAACTGAGTTACTTTCATTCATAAAGAATCTATACTATTATTTATCAAACGATACTACATACAACACTTCATTCAGACACTACATACGATATTACATTGAGACTCTAACTAATATTTCAAATGTAAAACTAATCTATGCCATCTTAACCTATGAACGAGAATTGAAATTGCAATAAAAGAAACTACTATTCTAGAAAAGCAATGCTTGGTCTGAAAACAACTAACTAACGGAAGAAAAACCACTTTAAGCAAACTATTAATCTATTCTATGAATTGGAAATCTATTCTATTTGTGCAGAATGAAATATCTATCTAAGAATTCAATTACAGTTGACTACTAAGGATATAAGCTATGTAACTTGTAAACTAATTACTTCGAACAAAAAACTATGCTATTTCTACGCAAGCAAACTAACTACTTTGATCTATGTAATTTAATCTGACTAATTAACTACAAAATCCACAAAAGCAAGGTAAAGTTCTATTCTAAAGACCAATCGTAAATAAATTAATTGCAAAACAGTAAAGTAATCAAAGCAAACTAAACTTGGAGTTCAAGCATACCTAAGTACAAAACAAGAATTTAAGTGATTGGAAACAATGACAACTTATAAGCAAAACCTATAGCAGAAAACAAGGTGTTCCTATACTATCCCTTCTGAAAATCAAACTATATTCTAAGATAGCTTGCTCAATTATGCAAGTGCAATGCAACTAATCTATAACTTGAAAAGTAAACCTATATTAAACTAACTATGAGAACTTTCAAAATGAGACTTTAAAATACAGAAAACTAATGCATCTACATAAAACTCCAAATGAACTATTAAGCTTGAACTTAAAACTGGTTTCTAGTCTATTATACCTATTGAAAGGAAAGAACTTGAAGCAATGAAACTAAACCAAGTCTGAACAACAAAACACTATGTAAATGAAAATGAAAGTTTGATTATAAACTTGAAATGAAAATTGGAAATGAAATGCTAAGCTGATTTCAAAAACAAACTGATATTTAACAAGGTCTATGATAGCATTTTAAACAAACTTAAGCTAATCTAGGTTCTAGGTATGAAAGCAAATGTAAGTGAATCATGAACTATCCAAATCATAATTAAAAACACAACTATGCTGCTCTACTTAAACCAAAATTATTTCTCATTTGAACAGTAAAACATATGTTGAATGTAAATGAATTTTATCATCATTAGAACTGAGATAATCAACCTATGTGTGAATGTAAAACTGAATATAAATTGTTGGAGGTGGATTCGAATCCCAAACTAGCTATAGAACATGATGAAGTACTGGAAAATTAACCTAAGCCCGAACTAATTATTTCTGCACAAACTTAATACTAGAAATTCTGGAAAATACTAAAAATTCTGTCTAAATGCAAATGAAAGGCTGAAAGACAGTTTGAACGAATGGTGTGAATGGCCAGCCGTATGAGTTATGAAGATATAAATTACATAAAAACACAGGAAAATTATATTTTATACACAACAAAACATCATCTACAGGAAAACGAACTATATGCATAAAAAATGAAATGATTTATCTGTAAATATAAAAAGAAACTAATGAATATACACAAATGGAACCTTTGCTTATTGAGGGGCCCTTCCCAATCAACAGAGGTTGTCTACACTAAATTGGAAATGAAACTAATAGCTGAGCAGAGATTTTGCATTGATATCAGAAGCAAAATTTACAAAAACATTTTATGTCTATTCTTCACAACCCTGGGCATGTTTATATAGCAATTACAAAGGAGAGCAGGTCGACCCTTTCACTGGTCGACCTCTCTAAAAATAGAGGGTGTTAAATGCTGGAGAAACGACTTATTAAACAGACATGGTGTTTTCCCTAGATCCATGCATGACGGTTTCCTGAACGTTGAACAACCAATGCGCTGGATGCTTAGGCTGGTATTGACGCGAACCTTCATCAACCAGGGCTCACGATCCATGAGTGGCACGTGGACAATAGAACCCACGTCCTCATTTCTGTCTTTAATGCTCTAGAATATGCTAACAAACGATTTCTAATGTGCAAATGAAGGGCTGAATGGACGTCCGTATGACTGTGCATATGCGAATGGTAGTCTGAATGGGCGTCCGAATGACCTGTAACTGAAATTTAACTCACAAATCCGATTTCTAGGCTGAATTTCTGCTGGGTTGTTTTCCAAATTGAATGTTGGATGCTCAGTTATTGATTGTGGCTGATTTCTATTGGCTGGGTGCTAGGTTCCCTTGCCTTGTCATCCTTCTTCACGTGATGTGTGCTGCAAAATATTCTCGTGCGTTAATTCTCCATGTGTGCATTGCTTCACGGCCTGCACATAAGAGAAAGTCTGTTAGTTTAAAACAAATATGAAATGGAAACAATGAAACATGAAATGGCATTTATACATGGTTTTACGTTTTAAGTGGAAAGTCAACGGATATGGGTTTTTACCATACTTTAGTACATTTCCATTTTAAATATTTTATTTTATGGATGTTTTCAAATTTGTTTTATGCTAATTTCCTTTTATTTTAGATTTAAACAAATTTTGTTTTAAAAAGATTAATAATAATCTTTTTTTTAAATTCCATTATTTTTTATTTGTTTTAATCTTGGTTTTGATTTTCACGTGCAGGACCAACGAGAAGTAGAAGACGAAGATGAATCAAAGCAGTAACTCAATAAGAAACATGAAATCAAACTCAGTGCGGAACTCATGAACGGAAGAAGGGTTGAATGAAAGGTCAAATGAAGTGCCGAAATGAGGGTTGTATGGACCATAATACATCAAAAAGAAGTAGATCAGGCTTTCTTTAAGTTTTAGAGTTTTCATTAATAAAATAAAGTAAATATAGCCTTATTGAACAGATATGTACTAAATTATGGTAAATAGTCCGGGAAATTAATGTAAATAAAATCATTACAAATGACAATTCCTGGAGCCCAACATAACTTTTGGGGGGATTGGGATCGTATTGCTTTCGTTTGATGATATTAGATATAGTATCATTGGTTACTCATTATTTTTGTGCTTCTTCTAAACATTTAGGTGCCGAAGAGGATAAGGCAAAGAGGGATCCATCACTCTTCCTTATGTTTCCTTGAAAATGTCTACCACAAAATTGTCTTTTCCCTTTTCATAGTTGATCTCATAATCATATTCAAGCATCTTAGTAACATTTTTATGTTTCTATAGAGATGAAAACCTTTGTTCCAAAAAATAATTCAGGTTGTGGTGATCCATCTTGATCTAGAAGTACCACCCTATGAGATATGACTGTCATTTGTTACCTCCATATAGGATGGTCATCATTTATTTCTCATAGGTAGACTTGCCAAAATTACTATCACACAACTGCTTATTGGTGAATGCTATCTATGAAAAATAAATGATGACCATCCTAAGGGTCTTCCTTCTTGCATTAAAACTGCGCCCAAACCTTTTCTAAAATCATCACATTCCAGTACAAAAGTCTTAGTAAACTTAGGTTTTACAAAGATCATGGTCGTGCATATTGATTTCTTCAAAACCGAGAATTATTGTTTTGCCACTTGGTTCCATGCAAATGCATTTTTCTTAAATAGGGTTGTCAAAGGAGATGCAATTTTATCATAGTTCTTCACAAACTTCCTATAGTAGCCAATAAGTCCTAAAAAGCCACATAATCTTTTTAAGGTTTTAGGGCATGGCCATTCTTTCATTGTCACAATATTTTTGGTGTCTACTCTCACCCCATCTTGTCCAACAATGTGACCCAAGTATTCAACCCATGAAGCTCCAAAAGAACATTTAGATAATTTAATGAACAATTGATGGTCCCAAAGGAGTTGCAAGGATTTATCAACATGTTGTACATGGGAATCCCAAGTTTTACTATAAATCAAGATTTCATCAAAGAAAATCATCACAAAATCATGAACGTATGCTTATAAAATTTTATTCATGAGGCTTTAAAAGGTTGAGGGGGCATTACCAAAAGTACATAATGGTCTTAATGTGTGCATAAAGTTGTCTTTGGAATGTCAACCTCTTTCATAATGAATTGGTGGTATCTAAAACAAAGGTTGATTTTGTTGAAAATTTTGGACCATGGATCTCATCTAGAATATCATCAATGACTACAATGAGGAAGTTATATTTGATGGTCAACTTATTGAAGGCATGAATATCATCAATTATCAGGATGGGAAATTTATCTTTTCAATTTCATTATGTGGAAATGGGTGCCTATATCAACATACATTGGTGGTTAATTACTCGGAATCAAGGATATACCACCATCATCCTCATCCTTTGGATGGGGTAAACCCTTTGGTCTTTAAAATACCCATCAATGTATGCCCAAAAAATTTGCAAGTTGGTATGGATTTCTAGTGCAGTTTTATCTAGAGCCTATATGGCATGGTAGTGAGCAATAACTCCCAAATGGCCTTTCTTCAATAATATTTCCACCCAATGAGAACTTATGATTTCAAGGAAGCCTGCTTGGATCCTTTTTAGGGTATGAGTATGAGAGTCCTAAGTAAAACTCAAGTATAATTCTTTAAATTCCATGGTGAATGACCCCAATGTGTGTAGCCACTCAACCCATAAAACTATATCGCAACCACCCAGATATATGGTCAACATATGAGGTTTGAGATGATAGTCACCAAATTGGAGTCTCACATTTTCACACCATCCCCACCCACATTTCATCATCCCGCCATTGGCTATCGTAATTTGAAAGTTGAGCACTAGGTGGACATAACAATGGATTTCTTCAACCACTCGTCAGTGACTAAAATTGTGAGTGTTTCCACTGTCAACCAAGACTACCACTTTGTGGTGCTTGATGTAACCCAAAAGTTTCAAGGTCTATGGCACTAAAATACCAAATAAAGCATGAAGAGAGATGAGTTGTTCTTCTTGATAGAATTCATCTTCCACTTTGTGCATAGGGGTACTTTGTTCAATAGCCTTGAATTGAGGGGTATCTTCCATAATGATGTCTTCAGAATTGATAGGATCAGTCACAACACTTTGAAATAATTTGTGTTCTTTGAATTTATGACCCAAAGCATGATTTTCATCACAATGATAGCAGAGTCCACATCTTTGGTGGTCTGCCATTTTTGTTGGAGACAACCTTTTTTGTTTTCAAGGGAGGAGAAAGGATTTTGCTTGAGGAATTAACCTACATAGGGCACAAGTGAGGAATGAAAGAAGTTTTGTTGGTTTGGGCATTGATCACCATCTCTACTTCTAGAGCCCTTTGATATGCCTTCAACCAAGTAGAAATACATTCCAATTGTGCTCTAATCGCCTCCTTGAGGCCACTAATAAAACATGTTGTATAGAAAGAATATGTTAAGTTATTTATATGGATGATTGGTTACTGAAAGGTTGAGATAAAGTATATGACTAAGCTTGTTTGGTGTAACTTGGTAAGACACCCCAAATAGTGAGTATATTGCTCATAACGGGCATGGATAAATTTAACAAACAAACTCCTAGGGGACCTCCTATATACTCGAGGGTACATGGAAGTGAGATTCCATATACAAATGCTAGCTAATATGGTACTACTTGAAGGGGTACCATTAGAGGTTACAAGGATGTCCAACAATGTGAATTAGTACCACTTGTATTTCTACGTGTATGCTTTCCCAACTGTGTGTTAACCTGTTGAACTATAGATCTCTATGCTATTTAAAAACAATAAAACATGACTCTAAAAAAAATAGGATTCCACTAACCCCAAAAAGATCTCTACAATCACTGAATAATAACTTACTTTTCAAAAATAGGGTTTGAGGCTGAAAATTAGAAATAAGCACAACTCCTGCAATATTGATTGGAATGGCTATTATGACCTCTTACTAGAAATGACGTGGCCACCTTGTATATACTAGAATTGGTTTGATAAAAATCTAGTCACACTATCAAAATATAGTCCCTTTTCAATATTCGCGGCCATCATTGGGAAAAACCCTAAAACGATTGATTTTTAAATCAATGACATCTCCACTTCCCATAATCCATTTGAGATGTTTTTTTAGGGGGAGGGGGGTATTTTTGTGAGAGGAATACAAATATACCATTGGTTTCTTTAGATTCTGCACAAAATGTTCCATAAAAGAGTCTAAAGTCCGCCATCCTCTTCCCCGCCAAAAAAAAGGCTTGCAAAAAGAGAAAAAAAATCTTATCCTTTCTTGGCCCAAGAAATAGCTCTAATACTAATTGTAATGTACTTAACCCTAGAACTTCAAATAAAAAGTAAAAAACACAGGTGATAATAGATCAACCTTGAAATATATCTTGTATTATTGAAATTGAAAAATACAAAGTTATGTTCAATTGCCTCTTCAAGAGGGAAGCCTCTAAGACAAAGCTCCAAATACAATAAAAATTATTGACAAAACATTACTTAAATTACTACTCTATATATAGTGCTCCAATAGCCAAATCCCTAACTACTTTTGGTATCTCTACTAATGAGGGTCAACCACCTAGGGTTCTTTATTTAATAAAGAGGGTTCATTTACCTTAAGTCATTTACCTAAATCCTATGACCG
The DNA here is from genome assembly GCA_027924585.1 of Larix kaempferi. Taxonomy (NCBI): domain Eukaryota; kingdom Viridiplantae; phylum Streptophyta; class Pinopsida; order Pinales; family Pinaceae; genus Larix; species Larix kaempferi. Next base: position 6,729,048 of record BSBM01000431.1, on the reverse strand, counting down.
TGTTAATTGGTTGTTCCTAAGGCCAATGCTGCTCTAGGTTGGGTTTCCTCTCCTGTTTGTAAATTGGATCATGTCATGTTTGCAATATGTTTCATTTGTTGTACTGATAAATGGGTCAACTTATTCGTTCTTTAGGCCTAGTAGAGGTTTAAGACCAGGTTATCCCCTGGCCCCTCTATTATCCATCCCCTCTATTATTTGTTTGGGTGGTGGAGGGATTGAGGAGTCTTATGTATCAAGCAAAACAATGTGGTGATTACAAGGGGGTCAAGATTGGTGGGAATACCTGGGTTTCTCATCTTCTCTTTGTAGATGACATACTTATCTTTTCACATGAATCTAGAATGGAGATCCAAAAGCTTAAAGACATCTTGGATCTATTTATTGAGGCTTATCTTCTCTTTGTAGATGACATACTTATCTTTTCAGATGACTCTAGAATGGAGATCCAAAATCTTAAAGACATCCTGGATCTATTTATTGAGGCTACATGCATGTTTCTTAATATAAGGAAATCCTCTGTTTCTTTCTTGAATTTGGATTAGGAGTCAATAGACTGGATATGCTCATAATTTGACTTTACTCAGGTGGGCACACATAATGGATTGAAGTACTCGGGGTTTCTCTTAAAACCCAATGACTACCTAAATAGAGAGTGGGCTTGGATAGTAGGTAAAATTGAGAACATAATTCATCTATGGTGTAATAAATGGCTCTCTTGCAGTGGTAGATTAATTATGATGAAATATGTATTGGAAGATATACATGTATATTGGGTTTCCTTGGATTTTGTACCATCAAATGGCATCTTGGAGTAGATTAGGAGAATGTGCTTTAATTTTCTATGGAAAAGGAATTCCGAGGAGATGAATTTTCATTGGACTGCATAGAGCGAGCTTTCTCTTCCTAAGGAGATGGGAGGATGGATCTTGCAGCACCCATTGTACTTTTCAAAGGAATTGGTTTCCAAGGGAGTGTGGAGGATCCTCACGAGTGAGGGTTTGTGGGTGAAAGTGGTGTACCAGAAATACATTTACCCTCTTTTCATTGAGGAATGGTTTAGGACTAGGAATAATCCCATCGGGAATGTATCCATTGTGTGGAAGGAATTAGTTTTGGAATTTCAATTTATTGGGGATTGGTTGGTCTAGAGAGTTGGTGATGGATCTAGGGTTAGGATTGGTCAAGAGCCTTTGATTGGATGCTCTGGATCACGTAGACTATCTCTGGCTATGGTGGAGGACTTGAGGGCTCGAAGTCTTGTCATGCTGGGATGGGTTGGGGATGCTACTAATACCTCTCCTATTAGACAATTCTAGCTAAAAGAAGAGGATCTTGGCTTCATGGATGATGAAAAATACCTATGGGATGGACATGTTAAGGATCTACGGGATTTTCATGTCAGACTGGTGGACAGACCTAATGAATTAATATGGTCCGGGAATATTGTGTGTGGAGGCTATATCCCAAATTTAGGCTATAGTGTGATCAGAGAGGAAGACGATCTTACGGATCCTCCATGGTGGACTACTATGATTTGGAAACTCAAGTTCCCTCTAAAATATAAATTGTTTCTATGGTTGGCATTGTTAGACAAAGTACTAGTTTGGGACACTATGATTAGGAGATATTGGGTGGGTCCGAGTAGGTGGCCCGTATGCAAAGAAAACAATGAAAATATAAGTCATTTTTTCATCAATTGTCAATACCTGGTTAAGATGTGGGAATATGTATCTTTGTTCAAGGGCATTCATTTCACCTGGAATGGTCAGGAGCTAGCAGAGGCACTTCAAGCTTGGTTCAACAATGCGGCTTATAAATATTTTCTAGTGGTGCCTCCTATTCTTATCTAGGGGACTTGGTTAGTTAGGAATAAATACATATTTGAAGATATTTATTTAATTCCATCTGTGTATTCTCAAAAGGATTAGCTATCCTTGGTCACTTTCCCCAGGATGATGGCATACCAAATGTGAGACCCACTGCTGAAGAAATAATCGACAGGCTAGGTTGCTGGTCATATTTTGATGGTGCCTCCCGAGGCACCCCTACATAGGGAGGGGTAGGTGGAATTTTATACTTTTCTGATACATAATGAATAAATTTTTCAGTTGGAATTGGTCTTAGTTCAAACAATAGAGAAAAGATGTTGGCATTGAAACTACTTATGTTGCTAGCTATATCAAAGGGGGTTCAGAGGTTATAAGTTTTTGGGGATTCAAAGTTCGTGGTTGACTAGTTGTGATTGAAGAGGCCCTCCAAAAACATATTGTTGAGGTTAATATATGAGGAATTGATCCAGTTGGATGGCATGTTCCAGGTGATCAATTTCCAACACATTTTAGAGAGAGAAATAGTCAGGTAGACCAGGTGTCCATGGTTGGATTATGGGTGGGTGATGGCATATGGCATCATTGGGAAGTGGATAATAATGCTCTCATGGAGCACGATCCTGGACCACACCATGGATGAGGTTATACTATTCAGTCTTGAATATAGGTTTGAGAACACCCCATTGACTATGATTTCTTGTCCAACATGGGATTTGAAGTTACTTCTATTTGTGTTATTTTGGAGAAAATGGGATTTATCTATATTTCTAGTGTTCGTATTAAAATGATTACAGTTTGCGAATATATTTAAAGAAGGAATGTTTTCCTATTTTGTGTACATGGCCATAGCGGCCTTATAAAGAAGGTAATCATACAACAAAACACACATATAAGGTCCATTGGTGAACAATGTGGTTGATTTTTAAACAAATAAACAATGACTTTTTTTCGAGGAAAAAAATTATAAATTAAAGGAAGAATACAATTATATATTGATCTAAGATTTCTACACATGGAAGATTATTTCTCAAAATGTGATTGAGATTTTTTTTTATGATAGGACCTTTTTTGCAAGTCCTCCTATCAAAAATGGCATCGTGTGCTCTTAAGTAATAGTCCCCATAATTTAAACCAATGGCATTACGTATTTTTCGTTCATATAAATATTTCCCAAATTTTAACTTAGGGAGATATTTTTTTGCACTAGTTTGAGATGATATTGGTAGGGTTATCATATTACTCTTGCTCATAGAAACATAGTTTTGCACATCCACCAAGTTTTGACATATTATAATGAATACACTTAATTGTCTAAAATATTAATTCCACTGAGTCTTCACATATTACAATGAATACATTTAATTGTTTGAATATTAAGTGAATACACTCAATTGGCTAACATATCACAGTAGTCGATATCCACAATCTTCTATCCTAATAATTATCTTTTGTTTAACTATTATGTTTTTGACATTACACTTTATTGCTCCAAATTCATGACAATTGATAATACTTGGCAATGAACAAGTGTGGTAGTGATAGGAAGGTCATTGCACCTAGATGGCCTTCCTCCACCACCTCACTACTACCAAGTACATTGACTCTAGTTTTCCTCATTGCTACATACCATGCTACTTCAAGGAACAATGCATGGCTAATATTGTTACATTACAAGGTGAAATACAAATAAAAATGAGTTGATAGGAGAGAATTAAAATACTTACTCCCTATGCTGTATCAATGGAAATTCACTATATCCAACAATAATTTGAATGGGCCAACAAATCCAATAGTAGTCTGAGTAGGACACCTGAATGCAAGTTCTTATTTGCGAGAGCTATAATAGTAGAACCAACATCATGCAAAGGGAGAACTAGATGCAAAATTACCTTGAAAAATAGGTATTGATAATATAGTTTGCATTAGGAAAGCACGAGTTACCTTGTACCAATGAATGGTACAATTGAACCATCAACATCAAAAGTAACACAGGCATATCCCATCCAAAATCTAGGATTCAAGATTGCTAATGAAGGCTTAGGAATGTAATGAAAATTTATCCGTAAAAACTAAGAGAGATTGGAGTTTTGGGCATGTCATGTAAGCCACGAGTTAATTCTAAATGGGATTTGGTATGCCTACCCCATAGGATAGGCATGTAAGCCACGAGTTAATGCTAAATGAGATGCGGTATGCCTACCCTAAACTATCTTGAATCTATCCCAAAACAAGATAGTTTCAAGATAGTTGCATTAGGAAAACACGAGTTACCATGTACCAATGAATGGTACAATTGAACAATCAACATCAAAAGTACCATAGGCATACCCCATCCAAAATCTAGGATTCAAGATTTCCAGTGACGACTTAGGAATGAATTTGACAAGTAAAGAAATTCTACTCGGACAACTTCACATAAGCAATATCACGGTAAGAATCCTTATAAGAAAGACAAGGGAAAACACAACAAACAACCCCATATAAGGAAATGGTGTTATTACCCCAGTTCAACTTGGCATGATACATCTAAATGCAAATCTCATAACACATTTTTGAGATAGATGTATATATCCGATGTAGGATCAAAATACAAATCTATTATGGAATATGACCCAGACTCCTCGATTCTAATGGCATCGACTTTGATATCCCTCCCGAACTAGACCATCGTCAACGAAGAGGAGAGAGAAAAACTATTCCATACACAGATATGGGTATAGAAAAACCTATTGCATCTGATTGTGGAATATGGTAGTCAAAAGAACTTTGTCTCTTAAGACATTGTGAAGAAATTGAGTCATCTTACTACTCCACATCTGAAACCTTACAACATCAATTGGATGAAGGATGGACAAGAACTCAATATCACACAACAGTGCAAGATTTCCTACTTCATCAAGCCTTTTTTAAATGAGGTGCTTTGTGATATAGCGCCACTCTTAGTATATGATGTACTATTTGGGAAACCCTACTTATGGGAAAGACATGGAAAGTATTAGTATAGACCACAGAAAATGATTGTCAAAATCCAGGATCAGTGGTATATCATTCCTGAATGTCAACCCACACCGACAGTCAAAAGGGTTTCAACAAAACAAGCCAAAAATCTTATCAACCATGCTAAAAAATCCATGTTGTTAATGATTAGACCTAATTATTCCAAGAGGATCACATCAACCGGTCAACTCTCCACCAACAACAACTCTCAAAATTAGCAACAAGTTGACAAAGTGCTTGAAGAATACGAAAATGTGTTCAAATATTCAGTTGGAGTACCACTACATTTCCAGGTAAAAAACTCCATTGATCTTGTTCATGGGTATTCATTACCCAATGCATTTGTGTACAAAAGGTTTGTTTTAGAGAATGAATAAATTTGTATACAATTCAATACTTGATTGACAAAGGGAATATTTGACCTAGATGCTCTCCTTGTGGAAGTCCAGTCGTCCTATTCCCTAAGAAAGATGAGACATGGCACATGTGCAATGTGCATTGACTACATGACTCTAAAAAATATTTTAGTAAAGAATTGATATCCTTCGTAGAATAGATGATTTACTTGATTATTTGAAAGATGCTAAATTATTTACCAAACTCAACCTCAAGTCGGGATATCATCAAATTCCCATAGAGTCCTCATATGTATGGAAGACTTCTTTCAAAACTAGGGAAGGTTCATTTGAATGGTTAGTCATGCCTTTTGGTTTAACTAACACACTTGCAACTTTTATGGCATATATGGATGATGTTCTTAGACCTTTTGTAGGAAAATGTGTCATTTTTTATGTAGATGAAATCCTGATTTTCAGCAGATCGAGGGATGAGCATTTGTTGTAGCTTCGACAAGTTCTTAACACTCACAGATAACAAAAACTCCGTTTGAACTCAAAGAAGTTATCTTTTGCAATGAAGAGTATCAAATACTTGGGCTATGTGATTGAGTCAATAGGAATTCAATTCGAACCAGAAAATATACAAGTCATTGGGGAATGGCCCACTCCAAGAAACATTCATGAACTAAGGAGTTTCCTTGGTTTAGCAAATTTCTATTGCAGATTTGTGCTAGGATTTAACCACATAGTTTTTCCAGTGAATAAGTTGAATAAAGGATGTGGAAAGACAGTTTTCAAATGGACCATATTACACCAACAAGATTTTGATCAACTTAAGAACAAGATTTGCACAGCTCTAGTGCTCATGCTACCTGATTTGCATCATCCATTTGAAACTGAGACCAACATATCAGGCTATGCCATGGGCATCAGTATCACTCAAGTAGGTCATATAGTGGTGTTCCATTCGGAAAATTTCAATGATATTGTTCGTAAGTATTCGACTTATGAAAGGGAATACAATATTCCATTGTACAAGCAGTTAGGAAATGGAGATGCTACATTCTAGGTAAAGAAACGATCATTCATATGGACGATAAGCCTCTATAGTTCACTCTATCATAGTCTAAGTTATAGATGATAAGACAAATCAAGTGGATTAGTTACCTACAACAATTACAGTTGGTAATTAAGGATAAAAAAGGAAAATCCAATGCAACAAATGATTGCCTTAACATACCACTAGTCACTTCACTTATTATAGTGTTAAGTATGCATGGTTATGACACCGTCACTTAGCCTCAACTATATGAAGAAGACATTGAATTCTACTAAGTGTATTGACAACTCTAGACAAGTTAGTCGATTGTTCTCGACTACCACGTGAAGGAAAATGTTCTTTACAAGCTAGGCAAAAATTGAGTACCTCTAGGTAAGCACATACACAAGCTCATTTGGGATGCACACTACAAAAAAACAATAGGTAATTTTGGAGCAGAAAAAGATTCTCACAGTATTGCAAAAGTATTTATATTGTCCTTCACTCAAGACGGATGTAGAAAAGTATATCAATTCATGCATGATTTGAGTCATCACCAAGCCATTGAGTCAAAGACAAGGTTTGTATGCACCCTTTCCCATTCCAATTCGACCATGGGAATCCATTTCCTTGTACTACTTGATTGGATATCCTATGACCAAACACCAAAATTATGCAATCTTGGTAGTGGTTAATAGTTTCTCTAAAATGGAAATCCTCATTCCTTGCAAGAAGACTACAACAATGCAATTATCCACTCAGTTGTTCTTTGAGCATGTTTAGAAACACTATGGCTTAACGAATATAATCATATCGGACAGATATTTGAGATTTTTCAACCCTTTTTTGAAAACACTATGCTAGCATATCGACACACAACTATCTATGTTGATTGCGTTACATCCTCGGAATGATGGAAAGATGGAAGTTGTGAATTGCTTGGTGGTGAAATTGCTCTGAATGTACAACCATAATCATCACAGAACATGGGATGAAATTATCCCATATATCCATCATATATATAATTGAGCACAACAAAGTTCAACAAGAAAGAGTCCCTTGAAATCTGTTATGGATTTCATCACTCAATGTCTATCGACTTAGTCAGTCAACTGACTAGTCTGATTGACACAGAACATGAACAAAAAGAATTCGAAAAATCACTCAAGTTCAATGATAGGGTTTATGAGATTCAAAAACAAGAACATGAGATGTGGTTGCAAGCTAGTGAGAAAGCCAAGGCCCAACACGATAAGCATCGTATTCCTCATTCATTCAAAATTGTGGATAATATCTAGTTGCATCTCAAGAAATAAATATGCAGTGACCCGCACAGGAAGTTAAAGCCTTTACAATATGGTCCTTACACCATTCTTCATAAAATTGGGGACAATGATTTTAAGATCAACATTCCACCATACCTGGGTTTACATCCAGTACTCAATGTGGACTTTCTTCGACCATATTTTCCACCATTATTGGAATAGATCAACTTACAACCAATGGATCTAGAATACATCCATCTAGATGTTCAATACCCCCTTGACATCAAAACCATTTTTGAATAGAAAGCATGCCACATAAGGACACAAACAATTCCCTTGTTTTAGGTGGCCAAAGTAGGAAAACCCCTAGCTCAAGGAATGTGGTATCCTCTCACCGAATTGGAGTACACGTTTTCTCATATTATTAGGATGGAAATGGGGACCATTTCCACTTAAAGGGGAAGTTCTAATCCATTCAACTTGACTGGTTCCCTTGAATAGTTCATATTCCTAGTTGAATCCTTGGTTGGATCTCAGACGCATTGACTCAATCGACCCTACAGATCAGTTAATGCATTGACTCAGTCGACCTTGTGGATTAGCTGATCCATCAACTCAGTTGATCCATGCAATCTTCTACAAGATTCATTCATCATACATGCCCTATGGAATTTGATGACTCCAACACATGTCAGATGACATTCTAAATAGTTAGAAGGAATTTGAAGGATTCCATCAATAGAACAATGATGTCTCTTTGTTGTTCAAAAATAAATCCCATGACTACGGAAAGATCACCAACATAATAAGTATGACGATATTGACCAAAATGTCTATGTTTACAGGAAACTTTAGACCCTTATTCGTACATAAGACTACATTCAAACTTTAATAAGAAAATATTCATTAGAGGAGAGATTAGGGAGAAGAGAAGTATGTACCTTTTTTGTAGGTTGTCCTAGCTACTCCTTTGCCATTCTCCAAATCCACTCTTTTTTTTCAAGGTCAACCTGCAAAACAGGAAATATCCAAACCTTTCTCAAGCCAATTTGACACTTAACAAAGAATGTGATGGAATTGAAATATAAGCAAAACATAAACTATCTGATGAATTTCAATATGAATGACGAAACATTCTTTATGTTAAAACACAATCAAAAGAAACACTTGATTGGAGGAGGGAAAGATGTCAAATATATATTATAGAAATGAAACAAATACAAGATGTACCTTCTCAATGCTTGACACCTTATTGAACCTGAATATTTTTATCTCTTTACTCATGCACTCCAATGATCACACTCCAGTCCACTAGATGTATGTGAGGGATGAAGTTACCTGAGTGCAGAAACTTCAGTATTCAAGGATACAAGGGGTCAGTAGCAGGGATTGATGATGGATATGGATGAAGGGTGTTTGAGTGATTACTCTAACATTCTCTTGATAACTTGGGTGTCAAGGTGTCCTCCCCTAGTCCATTTCATTTCCATTTTATGTTTGGAGGAAATAAGTGTAAATGGTTACTGTGTGGTTTAGGGAGTTGCAATCAGACAAGTTAGTTTGTAAAACTTCCTTAACTCCCATATTTTGAATTTTTGTATTTTTTCTCATAAAAATATGGGTAATTTGTCCCTTATCCACATGAAACATGTGAATGATTCACTCATTTCCAGTGTGCAAGGTGCAGATGGGTATTTTTTGATGCATTTGTGCCCTATTCAAGAGCAAGATGTGAATGACTCATCCCTTGATAGTGTGCATGGAACGAATTTTCCCTTTTTTGTGGTTACAACTCTTAGCATTAAATGCAATTATGTTGGGTTCTCATTTTCAATTATCAACTCTATCACCAAAGGTCAAATCATAGGCTCTTCCATCCATAAATGTCATTTTTGTGAGCGAATAGTGACACTTTTGAGTGTCATCTTTTGAATTGTCGTCAAAAACGGAGAAGTGTTGATTTGATCTATAGCATATGCCCCCAAATGTGTGAGGTCAGAAGGAAACATGATGGCCAAAATACATTATAATAAGTGGTGGAATGGGATGCAGAGTAGAAAAGTTTGAGATTCCAATACTCTTAGTTTCAACAAAGTACTTGCAATAGAGAGATAGGTGTTATACACTCTTTTCCCTCAGATGAACATATCCATGCTCAAAATGATAGAACATGGATACCAAATTACATACACTACGAATCCATGACATATATAAATGTTGTATTGATCATGGCCACAAAATAATACATAGTGGATCCATGTGAAATATATAAAGGTGGATCATGGCCATAAGGATGATATACAGTGGATCCATTCCAATCAAGAGACCATAGCCAAGAATAGATACACAGTGGATCTATGTCAATCTAGATATCATAGCCATGAATAGAAACACAATGGACCTATGTCAATCTAGAGATGATATCCATGAATAGGTACATAGTGTATCTATGTCTCATCATGCATAAGGAGAACAATATGTAATTGAGCTGAGTAATGGTTCTCCCGATAATACTAGTGTCATATGAAGTGTGGTACAATCTTGGGCAATTCAAGCAATATCAAAATGTGAAAATGGTACTATTGGCCCAAGTTCTTCCATCCAAACCACCGAGGGGTACGAATTCCTCCCATGTGAACAAATTATTTGAAGTTGAACATGGAGGACATCATTTGATTACTAGTGATTGATGTATACCGTTAAAAAATGTGAGGCATCCCACTGATGATGATAATGGGTAACAAGTTACCTAGTACATTCTAACAAGTGTGAATATATTTCTTGGAGTTGAACACTTGTAGAATCTATCGAGTAGGATACATTGATGTATTCCCACTACACAATAGAGAGGGAACCTGCCACTAATGACTAGAAGCCCTAAGGTACTACCAAGGCTCTAGATCTAATTCCCAAAGCATGATGATTTTAAGTCTATGGTAAGAGACCCATTGAAAGGGATTAATTAAGGCACCCCCATCATCCAACATGAAAAATATCAGGGATTGATTCAACTTGGGAGGGGACTGGGACAAAGTTTTTCAAAACTGACCACCGGGTATGAATCCTGCATGCAATGGATGTGAATAGAACACAGAAGAGACCACCTAAGTAACAACCGATAATGTAAGCTATTGACAAGGTGATGACTTCCACCAATGATGAAAATGGAATCCAAGTTATAACATGAATCCTAAAATGTGAATAGATTTCTTTACATCAAACGTCATCGGAAACCACTCAATCAACGACAAATGATGGATTCTCATCCTTTGAGTGCAAGATTACCTGTCAATTATGTAAACATTGCCAAGGTGTTACAAATCTAGGTTAATTCCTTAGAGCAGATAAGTCATAGTTGATGAGACACAAAATTCTTGTGAGAAGTCAATGGGGACACTCCACACAAGCACGAGTCCGAACACTGATTTCAATGATACATATTGAGAACAGACTGACATTGGGTAATGACTGACACATGAGGTCAAAGCAACTTCAGAATGGTGGACACGGGCTATATCCTTGAACAATGAACATGACATAGTAGCGACTTGAGCAGATTTTGACATGAAGGGACCAACAATACAAATCCACAATGTAGGAGACATTGATAGATTCTCCATGTGATTGGAAGAGTAACCAGCCAAAGGAGTAATAACTCTGAGATCAAGGATTAAATACTAAGGCCAAAAATTAGAACCCAACTTGCTGAGAGACTCAATATTGATGTTATATTCAAGGATGATTTGACTTGGTGCCACAAAATAATAGACATTTGAGATCTTTCTCTCCCCTCTCTTTTTATAATATTTTATTTTTAGTGCATTTTTCATACTATGAAGCCTGAAAAAGAATAAAATAATGCTATATTACTTTGTAAAAGACTAGTGTTGCATGGTGTACCACTATGTTCCAATCACACATAACATACCTAAGCAAAAAATGCAAAAAGGGATGTGTAGGATGTGGATGCTCTTCAAGCATGTATTGTTCGGTCATGGTAGCAAGATGTGACTGCAATAAGTAGAAAATATGAGTGGTATTAGGAGAATACATTGGCAGTAAGCGGATGATGTCAAACTACAAGAGGCATTAGACTCAAAAGTGCAAGCATATGTATGCAAATGCAATAACACAAAATGAAAAAAAAATTGAGTCCCCTAGGTAATGGACAGAATAAGAATTAGAGAAGGTCATGATGCTTCATTACAATGACATGACAGGGATATCTAGGGACTATTGATCCTAACACAAACTTCGGTATGGGAACCATAAGATAACATGGTTCTAACTAGGGTACCCATGAATTGGTAAGCTCTAACTTGAAAATTATGATTTTTTGAGGACAAACGGCTATTGTCACAATTCCATGTGTTGTGATCCCAAGGCGTAAAAGTGATGGTAGGGTTGATGCATTATGGATATGAAATACCCTATATTCCAGTTTAGGGACACAAAAATTTTAAACGAACCACGGGTTGGATAAATTGGCTCTGATTCTAGCTTTCCTATCATAATTCACAATATCTCGCGAAATGGCATTAGTAGTGGTAAGCAATTTTTTTGACATATTTTATTTTTTGTATTTTTGAAATATTTTGATAATGAAGAGGTAATAAAAGTAACCTATGCTACTAATTATGATACAATAAGTACAAGTGGATTCTGTCTAAACTTCAAAGTTCTAGGTATAATACCTCTTCCGATATAGCCCATTTCAAAACCCTAGAATGTTCCCCTCAAAATATTCTAGCTCATAAGATCCCTTATTTAACACTCACTTTACGATGTAAGGACCAAGCCACATAGACTTGAATTGACTAGGCCCTAGATCGTCATGTTTTTGGTCATAGACAAGCATCACGCCTCCTTCATAGAAGACACGAGGATGAACATATTTATCATACTGACCCTTCACTCATTTCTTGTGTGATTTGTTAGTAGTAGCTGCATCTCTTCTACGTGCATTCAGTTGTTCCAAGTACACTAAATGTTCTTCTAACTAGGTGGTATCTGGTGAGATTGCTATAACTAGATTCAATGACAAGTTTTCATTCTCACCAATCTTTACCTTTTTCTTTGTAGATGGAACCAGTGCATATTGATGCATATTTCCCCAAGGTATTTCTCCCACAGAAACAACCTCAGTGATATCCTCATCTAAAGGAAATACCATGTCTAATGGATCATGACATGGTAAAGAATGGATGGGAACTATAGGAATGGAGTATTGATCATCAACTTCCATTTGGATAGAGTGATAATCATGGTTTTCATTCTTTAGAGAGATGGCTTGATAATCTATTTCAGTTGCAGCTAGTACCAGTAAAACCTACCTACACCCAGTTCCTTGATGTGGTTATGGTATTCTCCACGGGTCTTTTAAATGGGAGGTCCTATATTGAGACATTTTCCATGTGGAAGTAATAGCAACAGATGATATCATGTGTATTGGGGCTGCATTGTCACCTAGGTAGGGTGGAGGTAATTTAAATCTTCCCATTAGGGTAGGATACATTCCTACACCGAATTTTTCACAGTCCTTCTTGGAATGGATTACTAGGGGGGACATTTGTCCTAGAGTTGTGATTGGACTCATTTCTATGGAATGAGAATTAATCAATGGTAACTATATTTCCTTCATGGGGAAATTTAATCACCCGAAATATAGAAGATACCACAACCATCATGGCATGATTCCAACTTCTACATAGTAACATATTGTAATCGAGTGGAGCACCAACAACTTCCACTTCTACATTAACTGTATTTCCGCCTATCTCTATTGGGAGAGATGATATTATTCCATGAGGTTGGAACAAGTGACCATCAAATTCCTTTAACATGTTTACTGTGGGAACAACTTCGGGTGAGCCAATGGCTTTCCAACATGATAAGGACATTGAACATGTGGATGCTCCCTCATCTACAATAGTTTGGTGGATGTCTTACCTTCCATTCGAAACTTAAATCTGAAGAGTTGCATGATGCGGTAGGTGAGGTTTCCAGTTGTCCTAATTGAACGTCGATAACTGACTATCTAAATGGTCCATAGCTCCTATAGCTGAAAGTATGGTCTTTCGCTGAGTATCATTAACTATCTAAATGGTCCATAACTCCTATAGCTCCTATAGCTGAAAGTATGGTCCATAGCTCCTATAGCTGAAAGTATGGTCTTGTACATGGATTTTTTTAGAACACCTTCTGATATTATAGGCATAGTATCATTAACTAGTTTCTCTATGTGTAATGGTTGAGTTGTTTCAAACTCGGGACCTTCTTTTACCTTAGATCCAAACATGGTTGACTCATAATTTATATTCCTTTTCTGGAGGTTTGTTTCACATTGACACATGAAAACTTCGCTTTGGCTTGGATTACCCCCTTTCTAGGAGGCACCCCGATTACCCCCTTGCAAAGTTGTATAGATTGAGTTAGCAGTATAAATCATTTGTTGTTGCTACAATGTTAAGAACCTATGTCAACCCTTCTCTTTACTATGTTAGTATATTGTTGTTGGACGCATATGCTTTGTAAGTCGTCCCGTAGTATTTGTTGATCCATAGTTTATATTAGCCCATAGTATTGACCCATAGTATTGGACGCATATGCTTTGTAAGTCGTCCCGTAGTATTATATGTCCCATGGTTTTGAATCATAGTATTGGGAATAGACTTAGTATATAAGTGTGTGTTGAGGTCATTGAAGGCACCGTGAAGTTAATTGTATTGAGCTTGCTCAAAGGAGGTTTCCCCCTCGAAGTGGCCCGTGATCAATATAAAAGTGATTCTGAGTTCTGTCATTTCTGTTATTTCGCATATTCTTATTAATTAATTGTTGCAGGTGCATCTCATCTAATATTAGAGCACTTTCTTGGGCTCGCTGGGTGAAATTTTCGCCAAATTTTTTTTTCGCATCTGTTGCAAGTTCGGATTTGGGAATCATCCCTATCCTCTTAACTGTGGGAAGTACTTGGGCATAAGCCCTAAAACTCATTGTGAGGAGTACCACAAGAACCCCGAAGTAGCTAGCCCATTGAGAGGACCTGCCAGCGAAAAGGGCAACAACTCCTACTTGATTGACTAGTTCCCACCCGTGAGGTAAACAAAGAGCTGTCGTTTGTGGTAAAGCGGTTATCAGTTTTACCTGAGCCGTGGAGTGAGGGGTACTGCCCCAATATGCAAGCCGTCAGACAACATGGTGGCCGAGTGAAACCCATGAACTGATAGGAAGCCGCTCATACCTGGGGTCCATATTGATTTTCAGTTGAACTATTGCCGATCACTTCCGCTCCAGATCTAGCCGTTTCAGATCCATTTGCTGTTTCAGATCCAACCGTTTTTTATCCCTTCCGCGGCGTTGCAGATCCATCTGTTGTGGATCCCTTCCGCGCCGTTGTTGCCGATCCATTTGTGAAAAAAAAAGAGTATAAAATTTAGTTTTTTCTCCATATCTCCCTTGTTTTCACTCTGTTGCCCTTGAAATTTTCAGGGAACCCCTGTCATTCCATTCTGCATCTTTCATTCCTGAGGACCCTATCCCCAATTCCCCTTCCCAAAGCCCAAAATCCCACATTTGTCTATTTTTATGGTTTTCCATAACTTCCTCAGATTTCACCCAATCACCTTCAAATTTTACCACAGAGTTCCTTTCTGAATTCTGCTTCTTTGTCTCTCTCTGCCAAATTTTCTCATTCTATCACCCTGCTTCTGAAATCCCCCTTTTTTGCTTTCGTGTCCTTTGGACAGTCTCCAAAATCTAGTCAAACCCCAATTACCCCTCAGATTGTTTCCCCAATCCAAATTTTCTTTTACTAAATCAACTTCTGTTTGTGTTTTTCTACCCATTCCACCAAAAAAAAAAAAAAAAAAACCTGGTTATGGTTGTCACCTGTGCAGGAGCACACACCATGGAGGAAGCACTTGTAGCCATCCAAACCAAAATCCAAGATCTGGATGAAAAATTTCTCAGCCTCCATCTTCAGCATTCAACCATGAACAATACCAGACAGCCAGAATCTTTTGCAGCCACCAGGTTCTCTTCTTCCAGCAATTTTCGTGGGCCGAAGCTTGATTTTCCTCGCTTCAATGGTATTGATTCGACTGGATGGATATATCGAGTAGAACAATATTTCAGTCTGCATAATACTTCTGATGCCCAGAAAGTTCCACTTGCATCCTTTCATTTGGAACAGGAATCCCTTCAATGGTACCGTTGGTACATCAAAGCTCATCTCGAGCCAAACTGGACAGATTTTTGCCAACTCATTTTGCCACGATTTGGTCCTAGTGCTTTTGATGATTTCATAGGAGCACTCACTAAACTTCACCAAATTGGCACAGTGAGAGAGTATCAAACAGAATTTGAGAAATTAGCCAATCACACAGAAGGATTGTCTGATGAATTCTACAGGAGTTGTTTTATCAGTGGTCTCAAGGATGAAATCCGCTCAGAGGTCAAAATGTTTTGTCCCAACATAATGATGGAAGTCCTAGGGTTGGATAAGCTGGCCGAGGACAAGATCGCAGCTCAACAACGCTGCAAACCCACCTTTGTTCCCTTCAGAAATATGGGTTTCCAATGACCTTCCACCACGCCTTCTCCTCAACCAACTCTTATCAAGCATTTGTCTGAAATAGAAATGTAGACACGCCGAGAAAAAGGGCTTTGCTATAATTGTGATGAGAAATTCACTCGGGGACATATATGTGTTCAACAAAAGCTTTATCTCTTGGATGTGGATTCCCCGCCTGCCTTAGAACTTGGTGAAGAAGCTACAGATACAGTAGATGATCAGGTTGACATTCAACACCCGCCTGTTGACACCCCATCTCAGGACGACCCACCCGAGATCTCTCTCCATGCTGTAACTGACGTCACCACCCCACAAACAATGTAGGTCAGGGGATACTTCAAGAAGCTCCCTCTTACCATACTCATTGATTCTGGTAGCACTCATAACTTCTTTGACCCTCGGATTTCCGGACAGGCTGATTGTTTTGTCCATCCTTGCTCCAACTTTGAAGTCATGGTTGCCTATGGGGGAACCTTACCTTGCAAGGGGAAGTGTCACAATGTGCGTATCT
Source organism: Larix kaempferi (assembly GCA_027924585.1). Classification (NCBI taxonomy): domain Eukaryota; kingdom Viridiplantae; phylum Streptophyta; class Pinopsida; order Pinales; family Pinaceae; genus Larix; species Larix kaempferi. The sequence continues at coordinate 6,712,494 of BSBM01000431.1, read as the reverse complement.
CTATGGAAGATTATAACCTACGCTATGACATGTTTGCCTTGTCCTTAGGTGGATGTGATGTGGTTTTGGGCGTTCAATGGTTACGCACACTTGGCCCCATCTTATGGGATTTTGCTGAACTTTGGATGCAGTTTAAAGTCAATGGGGCACAACACAAATTTATGGGCTTACAACCAGGGTCTCTCTACATCATCAGTTCACATCGCCTGGAAAAAATCCTTAAGAAGAATTCACATGGTGTCATCGCTCAGCTCAATTCCATTTAGATGCACCCATCAACAGTCTCCACTACTTCCTTGGATAGATATACAAGTATCTTTGCTGAACCAATGCGCTTGTTGCCTTCAAGAGACCTTTCCGATAAGAATTTAGCCAGATCTACCTCTCAGCAGGCAATGATGGCTATTTTTGCACGCAGTACAGAAGTGGCAGCCATACCTATTAGGGAATTATTTTTGCATCAAGACTAATCTCCAGAGTCTGGAAAATTTTCTGGCACAATGGGTCTCCTCCCCAACACACCTAAAATGGGTTATCCAACTCATGGGTTATCCCTATGTGATTACTTACAAGAAGGGTAAGGACAATATGGTGGAAGATGCTCCTTCTCACACAATTGATGACCCAGTTTCTCTTACAGCTCTTTCTCTGCTTGTTCCCAATTGGTTGCAATATGTTCAACAGGGCTCTCTCTTCTATGAACTCCATGCTTCTTCATCAACAGGGCACTCTGGGTTCTGCAAAATGTATGATCGGGAACAACGTAACTTCTTTTGGCAGGGACTAAAAATGACAATTCAACAGATGGTGGCTGACGATGATACTTTCCAAGTCAACAAGGGTGAAACGACACTCCTTTCGGGATTGCTCAAACCCTTTCCAATCCCTACACAGCTTTGGCCAACTATTTCTATGGATTTCCTAGCAGCGCTCTGGTGGTACAATACCACATCTCAAAGGACACCATATGAAGCAGTCTATGGAAACACACCGCCAGTTCTTATTCCATACACCCTTAGCAGCTCCCCAGTTCAAGAAATTGACTCGGTTCTTCGCAACCGCGATCAGATTCTTCTCATTTTGCAGGACAATCTTCACATGGCCAGAATTCGCCTAAACAACAAGCCGATCAGCACCATTCTGAGCGCATTTTCCACGCAGCTAACAGGGTTCTTCTTCATCTACAAACTTCCAAGCAATCCTCCTTGACACTCCAAAGGCGTCAGTGGCCCGAAATGCAACCCGAGGATGCTACCGGGGAACCACTCCTTCAGATTCTGCAGCAATTTCTCCAACCAAAGCTTTGAGGACAAAGCTTTTTCTAAGGGAGAGGGGATGTTAGGAACCTATGTCAACCCTTCTCTTTACTATGTTAGTATATTGTTGTTGGATGCATATGCTTTCTAAGTCGTCCTGTAGTATTTGTTGATCCATAGTTTATATTAGCCCATAGTATTGACCCATAGTGTTGGACGCATATGCTTTGTAAGTCGTCCCGTAGTATTATATGTCCCATGGTTTTGACTCATAGTATTGGGCATAGACTTAGTATATAATTGTGTGTTGAGGTCATTGAAGGTACCATGAAGTTAATCGTATTGAGCTTGCTCAAAGGAGGTTGCCCCCTCGAAGTGGCCCATGATCATATAAAAGTGATTCTGAGTTCTGTCATTTCTGTTATTTCGCATATTCTTATTAATTAATTGTTGCAGGTGCATCTCATACAAAGGGAACATATTAGTTAACATGATTTGTTTCTTGGTAGCTTCTCGTTGTCCCAACAAACGCTTAGCAACTTCTAGTTTGAGGAATAGGTAAATCAAGTGATAATCTATGCATAGGTTGCATGGGAACTTGGCCTTTTGTTTTCTTTTTTTTCCTACCAACATTGTTGTTTTTGTTATTTGCATTATTATTCCCTTATTCACATTCTTCTTAATCTTATTATTCTTCCCTATGGGTTGTTGGTTTCCCTTAGCATTAGTCGCTTGTACTTACAGATGTATGTGGGAGGGTTGGGTTTAGGTTTTTTGTTGTTCTTCTTCTTAGATGTAGGTTCATTCTGGTTAACCCCTTGACAAGCTATGTCATTTTCAACTGGACCAATCACACCATCGACATGGGGTATGGGGGTGGGATTAGTTGGATCAATATATGCTCTAGGAGCAGTAGGTAGAATCTCATACAAAATTCTTGACTAGGAATACACCAAGTCAAGTTGTTGAGCCTCGATAATGGTTTGTTATTCTATTTTTACTCTAGAGAGGGGCACGTCCTTCACAATGAACGGTTTTAATGACTTAATGAACCAACCCATTAAGAATTCATCAAGAATTTGTTCCTTTATTAAACTTCATATCCTCCTCCAATCATGGATGTGATCAGATATGTGCCTGGAATTATCTTGTTTGAACGAAGTGAGGTGTTTCGTGCTAGTCTCGTAGCGGATTTGTAACAAGAAATGGTTACAAAATGTCATTGTAATCACATTGAAGTTCTAAAAGGAATCGCATGGAAACTCAATGTACCACTTTTCTACTACCCCTGTTTAGGTCCTTTGGAAGAAGCACAACCTAATAGAATCATCCATTAATGAGTTCGAAGAACACCAAAGATGAAATGTCATCACATGGTTAGCCAAATATTCTTTAGGATTCCCTTCAAATTTAGGGATGTTGGAAGGGATTTTAGTAGGGATAGGAGGCCATCTCGGATTATGTAACATTGGGTCATCACTTTTGGAAAATTCAAAGTAGCCAAGAATGGTAATTTTGTCTGTTCCATAAAATTACAAACCCTAAGAACATTTTCTACCCATTGGTTTGTATTGATGAACTATTGGGTTGGTATATAATCACTCCCAGGAATCGTAAAAGTTTGGTTATTTTTACCAAAATTTTGATTATGACCAAATTAAGTTTGCATAATAGGTAGGATATTGCTTCCAGGTATGCCCCCCATTCCCATGAAAGGTTGGATTCTTTGTGAAGTATTAACATTTGAAGGATTGACCATGTTCATCCCTCCTTCCCCATATGAAGAATGTTTCCTTAGTGCATATTGTTCTCCTAGGGAAATATAGCAATCATGCCACCTAATCCTGGATTAATCATATTGCCTTGTGGCACATTTATTCCTATAGGAGAACCAGTGTTCATACCTCCTATTCCTTGTAAAGGTATGTTCATTTGAGGATGGATAGATATAGGATTGTATTTATTCACAGTAGAAGGGGTGGACATGGATGTATGTCCATCATAAGGTGTGAAATCATAGGATGAAACCAATGGACCACTGCTTGGTAAAGTAGTATTCATTGAGATGGGAGGGATATTAGCATTCACAGGTTGGAAAACTAGAAATGTCATCCCAAAGGGTAAGGGGTTAGTGCATTGAGGCATGGATGTAAACCCACATATAGGAGGGTCATTCGATGGAATGGTCCCTCCAATAGGAATCAATGAGGATGGTGGAAACCTTCCATATTCTACCATGGATGAAACATTAGGATTTAATTCTCCTGTTGGATTGGAACTGACTGGAGATGGAGTGCCCCCAACAACAGGTACCTCTCTCAAATTTTCCATACTAGCCCACTCAAGTGGATTATTAACTCTAGGGATGTGTAACTCAAACTCTCGGTTATTAACAATATTAGGATTTTGTAGTGGGTTTAACAACCCTTCAGGGCCTGGGAGATCCTCAATGGAAAGAAGGCCTAAGTTTTCCTCAAGTTAAGGATATGTGGCTTGAGGGGTTTTATTCAACTATACGTCAATGTCACTAAGGTGTCCTTCTTCAGACAAGCTTTCAGACACACTAGAACTTGAATGGTTTCTTCTTCTTCATGTTTTATTTTTGGTTCTTGGTTCTCTTCCTCTGCCCCCTATGGAGGTAGATTGTTGTAATCCATTCTTCTCCTTGGTGTAGGTAACTCTCTCCATTTACGATACAGTTGTTGAATCCTTCTAGACCTACACAAAGGTTGATTTTACACAGTGGTTTATTGAAGACACAAAGGAGGAAGGTTGCAAATTAAGAAATAAAACAAACAACATGTGCTAAAATTTCCTGAAAATATTTACACGAGCATAAATACTCACCCAATGATAAGTACTAGTTATTTAGATCCAAATACCAATCAGTGAAGAACCACAAATAAGGGTCTTCCATTGGTTAGCTTGGGATGATTAGGGCCCAAGTCCAACCAACGAATATTTGAAAGAACCAGTTATGCTAACCTTCATGCAACAATCGCCAGTAGTGTAAGTACCTTCGGTAGATACCCTCCCAAGGAGCTAAGATGGAGGTTCTATGTTTTCCTTAGGTACTACAATATTTTCCCCTTGTAGTCACCTGTGAGGATCCTAGGAAAGGCAACTAGGGTCACCACTTCACACTTAGTAGTCAGGAAGAACAATCATTGGAAAGATATTATACGGATGGGAAGGGAACATAGGACACAAGTCCTAGTCCCGAAGCTGTTAGTTAGTAGTGATTCCACCCCATGGAATTTCCACGCCTGAAAAAATCCCAAACTCGTATAACCCCACTAATCCAAGCAACGACGGACAATCTTCCCACTTGGACTAGTTTTACCTACCGCATGATGCCTATGTTAGAGGTGCTTTCCTGACAAGTACTTCACACTACTTATGGGTTTAACACTCTTTAATTGTTCCTATTCTCATTCTTGTGTGGCCTTAGAGGATTTAACCCACAAAACCTATCTCCAAGGTCCTAGAACCTAGACTATTAGATGAGTTTCTATAAAAGAAAATCTCCTAGATACTTTGCAATGCTTTCTACTTTTCAAAAATAATAATTTCAAAGATGTTTTTAAAAAAGAATAAATTAACTGCAACTAAAGTTATTCCAATGAAAATGCACTCATTCACACTCTTTAAAATGAAAGATGAAGCACTTTTCAAATAACATAATCAAGACTTTCAACGCAAATGCAATCTACGAAATTTTTGTTTGACAAACCAAATACAATTTTGTAAGATCCAAACTTTTTACTTTTTTATGAAAATGCAAAATTTTGAACAACCACTAAATTAATGCAAGAAACAAAAAAATGATATTCCTATCACTATGGTGAAAAGAAATTCTAACACTAGCCTCTTATACCACAAGCCAAAGCCAAGTTCGAGAAGAAACAAGTTCTTAGACTCAAACAAGTTAATAGGTCTACTAGGTGACAAAGTTTTGGAAGCCAATTTTGCATTCAAGCAAGGATAACTAGGAGCACAAACAACGCGAGTATGCTCTAGGTCTTCACACTCAAGGCTTATCAATCACTCAAATGAATGAAAATCAAACAAACTACAATACACTCGTAACACTTTTCACGAATGTTTGACTCAATCTCGAGACAAACACACTCAAACACCAGCCATACTAGTACAAAAGGACACATAAAGTCTTTGTATCACTCAAACAATCCAACCAATCCATGAATTTTAGGAAAAAGAGGGGAGAAGAAAGAAAATTTTCCAAAGTTCAACAAATTCGTGCTTTTCAATAAGGTTAGGTGTGAATCATTCGTGCTTGTCACCACTACAGGGTGCGAATTCCCACTACCATTCATGATTGTAAGTACTACAAGGTGTGAATAGCTCCTGGGATGGACTAATAAAGCAAAATTTTCAAGAAACTTTCAAAATTGTAGGAATTTCAAGGTATGTGGGATATGGTTAAGCCTATTATAGACCAACACACCCAAAAACAAACAGGAAATCAATAAGGCCCTATATAGGTTGGCTTCTCTCTAGTGTAATTGTCAATTTTGATGTTCAGAAATAAATCCTATGGCTAGGGAAAGATCACCAACGTATTGAGTAAGATAAGATTGAACAAAATGACTATGTTTATAGGCAGTTTTAGACTCACATTCATACAAAGACTACATTCAAACTTTAATAAGAAAAAATAAAGTAGAGGAGAGATTAGGGAGAAGAGAGGTATGTACCTTTTTCATGGGTAGTACTAGATACTCCTTTGTATTTATCCAATTCTTCTCTTAACAACAACCAAACCTTTCTCAAGCCAATTTGACACAATAAAGAATGTGATGGAATTGAAATATGAGCAGAACATCAACTATCTAATCAATTTCAATATGAATGACGAAACGTTCTTTGTGTCAAAACAAAATCACAAGAAACACTTGATTGGAGGAGTGTTATTGGACAATCTACTCGAGCGGACGCGAGCCAGATCTCCCTAGTTCAATGCGAATCTAGAAAAAATAAGATAGAACATAGAACTGCTTTCCTAGATCGAGTTAGAGATTAAGTAATAGACTTCTTACCTTTAGATCATAGATCTTCTTCTTCTTGTTGTTGCTCCAAATCCTGCGGTCATCAGATCTTTAGCTGCAAGACCTACCAAGACATATGAAAACAATGCAAGTGGTAAAGTATGTATAAACAATAACTGATCTAAGTAAATGGTTAAGGAAGTAAACTACAAAAAACATCAAACACGATAACATTTGTGGAAAGAGTTTATATTACTGTATAAAAGAGGGAAAATACAATATAGAGGTATGATCACAACCCAATCCTTAACGTCACAATCCTCCTCCAATAAGCTAAGCTAATGCCTCCAAAGGAAGTATGAGTCTCCCAAAAGATGAGTAGGGATCTCCTAAGCTAATTTAACCAGCATGCAAGTGCTATAGACTTCTTCTCTTTGGAATGGAGAGGGGCCTTGTATTTATAGGACCAAGTGGATAGAGTAGGTTGAGGATCATGGGGAGAGGGCTAAGGGATCCTCCCTTGAGGTTAGGGAATCGAAGGACAAATCACCTAGGAGTTAGGGATAGGAATCCACCTCATCCAACTTCTAGAACTCATTCGAAAGCTCCCTTTATCCCATTTAACCAACCCCGACGCAGGTTGCATGAAGATTACAAGCGCCTGAGAAGGAAAACACAGGTTGAACAAAGGAGTTTTGTGTCGCTAGCGCAGGCTGGCGGAATACATTCTACACCGGCCCTGGTTGGGTGCTACTTGCTTAAGGACATCATGCGCCGACCCAACTAGAAATGTGGATAAAGGCATCAACTTGCTCTAACTGACTTACTTGATCTCAAGGAACTCTGAGAATCAAGGCATTGAGTTAACAAGGGTGTCATGGTGATGAGATTTAGGTGTAACAGAATGCCCCCCAAAGCATGAAGCTGGAAAAACAAGATAGGTGAAGTGCTTTCAAATATGGATGGAAAGGACTTACTGGCTCGAGGATGCTGCTGCAGTACAACTGACTTTGAGATACCAGTCTCGCATGACTCACAACATGGCTGTTGACCAATACAATGCAGATTCATGGTAGTAAAGACCGACTGAACACAAGCATGGCTACTAGACACAATCGTAGATCCATGATGATATGATAACACAACCACTACCAATACAAAGTGGATCCATGTAATATGACTCAAACAATCTCAATCGCAACCTGGGTAAAATATGACTTCCATAGGGTCTTCAAGCCGAACCCGCAATGATACGAATCTAACCATGTGATTACAATATTTTGGATTCGAACATGGTAGAAACCACTTGATTACCGGTCAATGATGTATACCGTTAACAGGAATGAGGGAAATCACCATTGATGTCAATGATCCCCAAGGTATCACAGTACATATCACCAAGCATGAATAAATGAGTTGAAGTCGAACACCTAATGAAATCTTTCAATCAAGAGTCAATGATGTAAACTCATGTTGAAAGCGAGGTAACCTGCCATTGAGGCATGCAGGCCCAAGGTACTTGATTGGTTTCTACATTCAATCCTCGGATGATGTGTTGAAGTCGACAAGGATGAATCTGTCGAAGGAGGGCCATGATGTATCCCCCATCAACGACACAAAACTCAATAACAGATGTTTGGAGTAGATCGGACGGTAGAGTAATGTGTAAGATAGACTCAAGGTAGACTGCCATGGTAGAAGGTGTACTAACTGTAGATTATGAGCAATGAACATCTCTTGAACGTGGGAATGGCATGACTTGGAGGTATTGACATGATGAGAATGACACTGATTCCAATGCAACTGATAGTGGAAACATTCTTCGGATGACCCAAAGGGGTGACAAGACTCATGAAATCAGTATGACTCAAAGACAAACAGATTACCCAAGTACTGAATGCAAATGCAGATGAGTGCCATGTTCAAGAGCGACGATGCAATTCCGTGAATAAAGTGTAACACAAAATCTTTCATTTTTCCCCATCATGACTGTTGAGTGCCTCATGTGTTTTTTAACGAGCTTGAGGAGGGTAACCAGATGCTCGGTATAGCTCATCTCATAAATGAGTCCAATCCCAAATGTTTTACGAACCTAGGAGAGGAGGGGTTCGTCCCATGGTGGGCCCTTCAATGTTGAATTTTAATGAGTCCATAGAAGGTAAAATCGGCATCATTTCATGTTTAGAGAGTCTGAAAAGAACTAAAGAAGACTCCAAAGGTCCTTTTTTCGTAAGGTTAGCCTCTTCACCCGGAAAAGGGTAAAACAACGCGAGAGAGGACTCTTCCAGTCATGATTGGTTGGAGTATTCCTTTTTCGTAAGTAGTGCCCCATGGTCCGAAAAAGGGGTAAACTATCACCAGGAAGACGATCATTCAAATACTTTTACAAGCATGAACGCATCAAGTTCGCTTGGCGATCTTTTCGTATTTAGAGAGCCTGAAAAGAGCTTAAAGAAATGATTCTGGGAGGTTCCTTTTTCGTGGGAGTTTAATGAGCCCGAAAAAGTGATAAACTATAACTCGGTGACTTATTCTCATTGTTTTACGAGCACGAGAAATAACAAAGAGTTAGCTCGGTGTCATTAATAATTGAATTTAATGAGCGAAAGAATGACAAAAAGATGCTCTAAGAGTTGTTCATACCTGAGAATACGTGTAAAAAGACCACAACCGCGAAGAACGGGATCAAAGCAGTACTTAACTTCACCTGGAAGCTTAAAAACTAGGTCAAAAGTAATTAACCGGTCATAAATGAATCCAATTATAGCAAAATAACCCATATTGGAATAAATTAAAAAGGGAATATGCTCTTTTTGAATATAAATAGTAAAAAGAATTACTATTTGTTTTTTACCAAGTTGGAGAGGTGAATAGTACCATTTGGAGCCGTTCTTCTTTAGCTGATTTCGGGAGCTATGATACATCATTTCAGGTGCCGTCAACAACAGGTAACCCTAAACTTGTCTCTTTAACTTTCTAGTGGATTAGAATTTTCTTTTTCTTGCATTTAGGTAGGTTTTGGGCATGTTGGGTTGGGGGATTTGCGCTCACAGGTCGTCTTAGGTTTCCCTTTCAGGATCTGCGCCGACGCAGAACCCGAAAGGGAGTTCTGCGCCGACGGCACAATGTCCAAATGGACGTTCTGCACTGGCGAGGAGGGGTTCGTCCTATGGCGGGCCCTTCAATGTTTAATTTTAACGAGTCCATAGAAGGTAAACTCGACGTCATTTCATGTTTAGAGAGTCTGAAAAGAACTAAAGAAGACTCCAAATGTCGTTTTTCGTAAGGTTAGCCTCTTCGCCCGGAAAAGGGTAAAACAACGCGAGAGAGGACACTTCCAGTCATGATTGGCTGGAGTATTCCTTTTTCGTAATTAGTGCCCCTTGGTTTGAAAAAGGGGTAAACTATCACCAGGAAGATGATCATTCAAATACTTTTACAAGCGTGAACGCATCAAGTTCGTATGGCGATCTTTTCATATTTGGAGAGCTTGAAAAGAGCTTAAATAAATGACTACGAGGGGTTCCTTTTTCGTGGGAGTTTAACGAGCCTGAAAAAGTGATAAACTATAACTCGGTGACTTATTCTCATCGTTTTACGAGCACGAGAAAGAACAAAGAGTTAGCTCGGTGTCATTAATAATTGAATTTAATGAGCGAAATAATGACAAAAAGACGCTCTAAGAGTTGTTCATACCTGAGAATACGTGTAAAAAGACCACAACCATGAAGAACAGGTTCAAAGCGGTACTTAACTTCACCTGCAAGTTTAAAAACTAGGTCAAAAGTAATTAACCGGTCATAAATGAATCCAATTATAGCAAAATAACCCATATTGGAATAAATTAAAAAGGGAATATGCTCTTTTTCAATATAAATAGGGGTAAATAGTAAAAAGAATTACTATTTGTTTTTTACCAAGTTGGAGAGGTGAATAGTGCCATTTGGAGCCGTTCTTCTTTTGTTGATTCCGGGAGCTATGATCCATCATTTCAAGTGCCATCAACAACAGGTAACCCTAAACTTGTGTCTTTAACTTTCTAGTGGATTAGAATTTGCTTCTTTTGGGCACATTGGGTTGGGGGATTTGCACTCACGGTTCGGTGCAGTTCGCCCTTTTGGGATCTGCGCCGACGCAGAACCCGAAAGGAAGTTCTGCGTCGGCGGCTTACTGTCTGAATGGACGTTCTATGTCAGCACAAACGGCCAATTCAACCCAAAAACCTAGCCAAATGCAAGCTTTTCTGATGGTTTGGAAAAGTTCTAATGGCATTAAAATGACTTTCTTGACAGGTTTGGAGTGAGCACAATGGTTCTTGAGTGGTGAGAACACGAGCATGAGCTTGATGACATACAAGCGGAAAATGATCCGCAATGCATTACAGCATTGAGTAACTATGGGCTACTCAAGTACTTTCGAGTTCCGGGGATGAGGTCCCAAGTATCACTACTGACATACCTGGTCCATTGTTGGGACCCAATACAATAACATTTTCAGATTGGTGAGCATATGCTGACCATAGATGTCGAGGACATCTATCTTTTGACAGGGTTGTCCCGGCAAGGAAACCCTATGTCCTTGACTGGGTCACGAGGTGGTGATCATTCAGTAGATGACATGATTGATCACTGGTGTACTCCAGGTACGTCGATGACTGGTGGGAAGATTCCCATCAAGGATGTCAAGGACCGGGCCCTTCGGACGGTACTCTTTACTATTGTGTGGGTGGCTGGCATCCAATCCGCTCATCTTGCGAGCAAATCGCAAATGATGTATGCCGAGGAGTGCATGACTCCTACTGTGTTCAACTAGTGCGAAGGACTTCTCACTAGTCTCAGAGATCAGTTGACCAAATTCCAGCATGGGGCGTTGAAGCAGTTTGGCTATGGATCAGTGGTGGTGGCTTTTATGTTGGAGCGGGTACCACACTTGCGCCCATAAGTAGATCTTGAGGACCGGGATGCACGGTATCCTCACATGACCCGGTGGGAAGAGGTGATGGCTCTCCATGGTGGCGGGGGTCCCATCATCATTTTCGGTACAAGGTTCTTCACATGGTTACAGGGATATATCCTCATGGTGGAGGATTACCCATACCATGGTACAAACTTCCCCAGAGACCCAGACTTGGTTTTTCCTGAGGGAGCGCAGTGGGATGATATCGGTAAGAACAACTGACTGTGTTTTTTCATTTTATGCATTTTATGATTTTTTTGGAGTAGTGCTAATAAATTTTACATGTTTCTTGCAGACTTGGGTCCAGAGCGACCACTTTGAGTCTCTCGCCTTGTGTGGAGAGGATCAGCACCGGCGGTAGGCACTGCGGTCCGTGATGCTCTAGAGGAGCTAGAGGCAGTGGAGGATAACCTCTAGAGGATGACCGTGGACATCCCAGAGATGGGCGTCCATGACCTACCCCATCGCTATCAGAAGCTGACGATTGGATAATCAGTTCGTTTCGGCATGCTACTCTGAAATCTGGCGAGGGTTGTAGCTTGCTTCCATGCGCAACAGCCTAGGGATTCGAGGCCTCGGGCTGCATGGCCTAGGGATTAGGTGCATGTTTTACTTATGTATATACTGAAATCTTATGAGCTTCAAATTTTGTAGAGATGACTCTTACTGAAAGCTAGCATGCTTCAGACTTTTCTGTCAACACTATCATTTTGTATAGATTTATATATATATATAGACACTTCTGGCGGTTTTATACATCTTGTGTTCTATTGGTGATTAGTGAGATATTGTTTATATGTTTTCTTATACAATGGATGATTTACATGTTATGTTTATCTTTTATATTTTATGAATATGGTATGTGTGTGTAATGTACCAATCTAGAATGAAGTTGGCCATCAAGTCAACAACTGTGTTCATGTCTCGTGGAATGTGCAAGTGTTGAATAGATTCAAAGGACCTTTCCAGAAGACGAACTCGTCGAAAGAGACGGATTAGGGTAGGGGTTGAGGATAGCGTAGATCCGGTTAAGATGAGAAACCACTAGTTGTGAATCCAGGTGGATGACAACGTGATTCATACCCAAGGAAAGAGCGTAAGTTAGGGTTCTAATCACTGCCTGATATTCTGCGGCGTTATTGGTTGCTTATCCTAGACAACTTCCTCCTGAGCTGATAAGATTGCAGGTGGGAGAGTAAAGTACCCAGGCTATCGAAGCAAGGTTGCAGGTATGCCGACTGGCACCGTCCGCGGATCCGTAACCAGTTGCCATCTGCACATGCAGATAGAACATGGTATAAGTAGCGAAAACAAGATCTAGACACACTAAAATAAAAGCATCACACCACACAAAACACACACCATGTACAGTATATACAAGGTACTTATGCGTGAAAGACTCAGGCATAGTACATCTTCAGGTAGAGCTCGTTTTAGGGCTCACCCAAAGATATCCCATCATAATCCTCTAGTTTGTAGGCTCCCTTCTCCAGAACACGTTTCACTATGTACTGTTCGTGCCACATGGACTAAAACTTACCTGCCCCTAGGTTATCATTCCTTTGGTCGTATGTGAGGAACAAATCACCCTCGTCGAAGGTACGAGGTTTGACAGACCAATCATACTGAGCTTTGATGCGCTTCTTATGTGCCTCATTTGCAAGAGCAACATCACGTCGGGTCTCGTCGAGTTTTTCTAGGTAGAGGAAGCGTTCTTCCTCGTCAGTGGTGTTCGGAAGAAGTTCAACTGCGAGTTTGAGAGATGGAATCTCGCACTCTATTGGTAGGACTGCCTCCAATCCATAAACTAACTGGAACGGTGTGAATCCGGTGGCAGTCTTAACGAAGGTCTGGTATGCCCATAGTGCGGAAAAGAGCATATTATGCCAATTTGACTTATGTGTACCCACCATGCATTGAATCATGGTTTTCAAGACCTTGTTGATGGCTTCTACTTGTCCATTAGACTGTGGGTAGTAAGGGGTTGAGTTTTCATGGCGAAAACCCATTATGGTGCTCAATTCGTCTACCATATGGTTTTGAAAGTGAGATCCATGGTCGGTGATTATGGATTGTGGAAATCCGAACCATGAAATGACATGATTGAACATGAAGAGTGTGGTGGTTTTTTCATCGTCCCTGTACGTAGGCATAGCCTCGGCCCATTTAGTAAAATAATCCACGGCTACTATGATGTAACCATTCCCCTCAGCCGAGGTAGGCTTACAGTGCATGAAATCTATGCCCCATTTCGCAAAGGGACCCACGGCAATAACCAGGTGCAACAGGGCTGGGTGGGAACACGTTTTCATGCGAAAATGTTGGCATGGGGGACATTTTTAACGGTCTCAATGCAATCTTTGAAGATGGATGGCCAATAATATCCCGTACGTAGGATATTTTGGGCTCTAGCCATCCTAGAGAGATGATTGCCACAAGCCCCAAAGTGACAGTCATTCAAGATGTGTTCAGCCTCCTCGCGTGTTAGACAACGTCAAAGAACATAATCAACACCACAACGATATAGGGTATCGCTAACAATCAAGTAATACTTGGCGTGGTGACGTATATGACGACGATCGTCATGAGATAGTTGGGGGTTGAAATGTTGGGTTTGAATATATAAGGTAATATCTCCATACCATGGTTCGGACGTGTTGATGAGGAACAACAACTCACCTAGAAGAGAATCGTTGTGCTCAGATCCTAAATCAACACACGGAAGATCACAGATTAGTTCGGAAAACACCAAATACTTCTTAGACTTGGCCTTCTCGAAGAGGATATCGAATTCCTGAAGTATCACAATCCAACGTGAATGTTTTCCCCCAAGTACTTGACATGTCAAAACGTGGTACATGGGGTTTGAGTCAGCAGTAATGGTGGTGGTGCGAAGCAGTATGTAATGACGAAAATTTTGGATGGCAATGACTGTTGCAAGAGAGAGTTTCTCGACATGTGAGTAATGAGTTTCAGTGTCAATAAGACCCTTACTATGGTAATAAATCACATGTTCCTGGGCATTGTTGAGGACCATGGCGATCGTGGTGGAAGAAACGACAAGATAAAGGATGTAATCCTTGTAATAATTGGGTGGTTGGAGCACAGGGGCGTGCATAATGGCATGTTTCAGACTGTCAAAGGATTGTTGCATTTGCTCATCCCAAATGAACGGGACGTCCTTCTTTAGCAAACTCATGTAGCCTTGTGTCTTCTAAGCGAAATTATAGACAAAACACCGTAGGTAAGTTTTCTTCCCTTGCAAACTTTCTAGTTTCGTAATGTCAGTAGGAGGTGGGGGAGCGACAATGGATTCCACCTTCAAGGGATCAATGTGGATCCCGTCTTTTGAAATGATAAATCCTAGGAGGCATCCGGACTCTATGCAGAAAATACACTTGTGAGGGTTCAGGAGGATGTTGTACCACCTACATTTGAGGAATACGGTCGTCAGATGATCGATGTGGAATTCATGTTGACACGAATGAGCATGGAGATCGTCAAGATAGGGTTCCACAAATTCCTTCACATCATGAAAAGCGTACGACATGGTCCAATGGAATGTGGCACCAACATTTTTGAGACCAAAAGGGATCTTGCGATAAGAAAACGTACCCCAAGGGAAGATGAAAGTTTTCTTATGTTGATCAGCCAGGTGGATCTCAATCTGGTTGTAACCGGAAAAGCCATCCATGAATGAGAAGATGACACTTCCGGCACAATTGTCTATGATCTGATCGATGAAGGGAGTGGGGTAGTTGTATTTAGGACAAGCTTTGTTCAAATCCCGATAATCGACACAGACCCAGATGGTGCCCTGCTTCTTAGCTATAGGGATGGCATTTGAGACCCATTCTTTTAATGGAACAGGGTAGATGAAACCGGCCTTCAAGAGCTTTTCAATTTCTGCCTTAATCGTTGTAGTTTTTCAAGGGTGTATCAGTCGGAACTTCTGACGGACAAGTTTTGCATCGGGATAGGTTTTAATCTCATGCGAAACGATAGCAGGGTCTATCCCGAGCATTTCCTTGTAGGTTGAAGCAAACACGTCTCGGAATTTCTCGAATAAGGCTGTAAAAGTAGTAATCTCTTCAGGGGAACATTTCTAGCCTAAACGAATATGTTCCACTACACTAGGGGTAACCGAGATGTCAATCGGAGTGGTTGGTTAAATGTTTGCCAGGTTTCCCTTAGTGTCCGTATGAAACATAAGTCGGTGACTGGGGGCAAGGATAGACATCCGGTGTGAAAATGGTGGTGATGTTCTCTACAGAGTCCAAAGGGGGTAGGAAAGACGATTGATGGTAGAGATCTTCCCACGGAGGGTCATCCGTACTCATAATCTCCATAATGGACTCGTCTGAATAAAAGGTCTAGAGCAGAGGATCTGGTAAGGATGACGTTTGTTGTAGAGAACAGGATGTAGAGGCCATAGCCAAGTGGTCCTCGAGTGCTGATTGGATAGCTTCATAAGTGAGTTCAGTGGGTGAAAGAGGCATGTTATCTCCAATCTAATTCATGGTGGCTTCATCAGGTACAAGCCATTGATCTGTGGAGTTGGGGAAAGAGGATATCATGTTCATCGTGGAAACATGGTTAGGGGAATCCGGGGTTGGAAAGACACCCATAAGAGATGATTCTTTTATGAGGCCGACCCCCACGCTCTCATATTACTGCGAAGATTTCCCGAGTAATGGGACGTTATCGCCAGGATGAGTAGCGGTGTTCGGCCTTGGTGGGGAAATTGCATAATGCTAAAGACGGATGATGCGACCACAGTCATGGCATAAAACTAATTACAACCAAGTAAAATATTATAATCCAAAGGGGTAGCGAATACTTCCATGTTAATGGTTGTGGTCTTACCCCCCAACTCTACTGCTAACGCTTGTAACAACCCATGGGGTTGAAATTCACGACCGTCGAAGGCTTTCAGGGTAGTGGGAGAATGGTTTAACTCGGGAGAACCAATGGATCTCCAACACGAAATTGACATGACCAAGGTAGAAGCGCCTCCGTCTAGTACAGTACGATGGACAGTTTTCCCAACTACTTTCATGGCAACTTGAAATGCCAGTTGGTGGGAAAGCCTCGGTTTAAAGTACTCGAGTCGGAACATGATTGTATTCGAGGAATCCGGATCGATCGCGCCAATGGTAGCGAGAAGAGTCTTGCGATGGTTGGGACAGTTCTGCAATACCTCTAGTGTCGACATGGCACAAGGGGCTTGGGACAAGTCCTCTACAATGTTGTAGTTTTGAGCTGCCCGAGCATTGGGATTGAAAACGGATTTTCGAATCGTGCTCTTAGGCTTATGCAACACTGACTCTAAGGAAGGCTTCTCAATGGTAAGAGAAGCTTTCAGCACGGTAATGTCGGGAATAGAAGTGGAAGATTTTTCAGTATTACTTCCAACGGGTTCCTTCGTAGGGACTGAGTCGTACGAGCATGAACATGTGTTCAAGTTAACCGTCTCACTACGCATCATTAGAACATGCGTGGTGGAGGATGTGTCTCCATGTGAGGGAGAGATTTGAGTGACCAGTTGTTGGTTCTGAGTGGGGAAGGGATCGTTGAGAACTGTGGGAGTAGGATTTCCCTTAAGAAACTTCTGCACTTCATCTCGGTGAGGACATTCCTTTGAGAAATGGTCACCACCACATAGTAAACAAGGATACTTCAACTTCCTCTTTTGTTTGGTGTCTTCAGGGGTGGGCTTGGGATCCTGTTGATTAGAAGATTTCTTAGGTTTACCTTTATTTTTCTTCTTACCACTAGATTTCTAATGCGAAGCTGATTGAACAGAATTCACTTCTTCGGTGGAAGCAGGAGTGGGTGAATTGGTGGTGGTGCTGCTAGCCTGTGGTGGGGATGGGGAAGAACCCTGGGGGTTCGATGGTCCACCAGTTTGATTAGAAGGCTGGGAGTTAAGGGAACCAATGATGCCATCAGCCTGAGTTCCCTTAGGTGGTTTGCAAGGTCGTACGTAGGGCAGGGTGCGTCAGGAACAATGTCATGCAACATGCCAGATTGAACATAGACCAGGTCTAAGTAATGGGCACAGTCAATAGCCTATTCCTCGGTGATGACCCCTCCCATGGCCACATCTTAAGCTACGACAGGTAAAAGAGACTCCGTGAACTAGTCAGCTAAGAGTTGGTCTAGAATAGGAGCCTTAATGAGACGTCATCTCCTTCGCCAATCATGGATATAATTAGAGATATGAGTAGCGGTGGTTTGACGGAGCGAAGTCAAAAGGTCTATACCAGTTTCATAGTGTATGGGTAACTGGAAGTGAGTCAATAAAGACATAGAAAGAGAGCGAAAATTGGGAAAGGAGTGTGGTGGTAATTCGATATACCACTTGGAAGCTGGGCTGGTGAGGGTCCTTTGAAACAACCTTAAACGGATCGAGTCGTCCATCAAGGAATTAGAAGAGCACCATAGATGATAAGTCATCACATGGTTTTTCAGGTCCTCACCAGGTTTTCCATCAAATTTGGGAATATCCGATGTTAACTTGACCGGAATTGGTGGTCAATCGTATCCGTGTAGGATGGGATCATTCGTCATAGGAGAAGGGTCGGGTAGGTCCAAAGTGTCCAAAAAGGGCAGTTGTTGGTTCAGTTGCGGATACTGATAGTATTGATATGGCATATACGGACCAGTGGGACCTTGAATCGACTGATTATAAGGTGTTCCCGTCGAGAATTGACCATAAGGGGATGGGCCTCAGGGTGGTGGACCATAGTTAGGTCCACCGCCATAATAAGGTGGTCCGCCGCTAGAAGGTGGGGGTGCGCCACCACCGGAATAAGGTGGACCTCTAGGTGGGGGTCCTTCGTCGCCTCCTCCACCTCCAGAATATGGTGGGCCACCTCCTCCACCACCAGGATAGGATGGGACACCGCCTCCAGAATAGAGTGGGATGCCTCCATAAGGTGGGGGTCCGCCACTACTGAAAGGTGGTGGTCCTTTGCCACCGCTGGAATAAGGTGGGTCACCACAGCCAGAATGAGGTGGGCCTCCTCCATAAGGTGGGGGCCTGCCACTACCAGAAGGTGGTGGTACTCCTCCTCTACCAAAATAAGGTGGCCCTCCACCGCTGGAATGGGGTGGGCCTCTACCTCTGCCAAAAGGTGGAGGTACGCCCCTCTGGATGGAGGTGGACCATATAGTTGTGGGGGTGGTGCGGCATGAGGAAGAGTTGGTGGGGGTCCAAATGGTGCAACATTAAAATGTCCTCATGGAGTGTATGAGTTTTCGGGATAAGGTATCTTTTGGAGTATGTTTCCGGGATTAAGTTGTCCCGACACAGGGTTAAGATAACCTAGATACACTTGAATCCATGGTGGTTGGGTTGGGTTTGATGGTCCCCCACCAAGGGGTAATCCCATGGTGGATCCCACAACAGGTAAAGAGCTACCAAGGGAATGACCAATTGGCAGTCCTCCACTCGAATTATGGCTAAAAAGTGAGTTTTTCCCCCCAGTAACAATGTGTTGACTATTAGTGGATGGTTGACTCATAATGGGTTGTTGACTACTTACTATGGGAGGAACATTATGTGTGATAAAACCAAGAGGTAAGGAGAATCCTCCCCGTGATTTTTGGGGTGGGGGAGGGGAGGGTAATGTTCTAGTAGTAGTAGTGGTAGGGGTGTTGGAATGTTGTCCTTCAACACTCCGAGTCACTTGAGGTGTAGAATCGATCCCCTGACTGAGAGGTGTGCTCGCAGGGAATGAAGGTTGACCAGGTTCGCAAGTGGTCACATTGTGAATGGGTGTTTCCGGTGAAGTAAGTGAAAAAGATCGAATGGGAGTGTATCGAAGCATGGGTGTCTCCGGGATGTGTCTTCTTCGTGATAGGCTCTGGCGATGAAGTTTGTCACTGCTGGTGTAGTTCATCCATGAGTTCATAGACTGGAGCCATACGCTGGACATGGGAAGTGTTAGTATGTAGATCGACCGCCAAGTGGGCCCATTTATTCCCGAGAGAGGTGTCCCAAAAAGATGCAGAGGGGCCAAATGCTGCGGACATAGGGTCATCATGGGATGTGTTTAACCATTCTATGGATACAGGTTCGCTCGACATCACGCGGTCGAAGGATATGTCTTGTGAAGTGGAAGGTTCTCCCTCTTCATCCCTTGATGGGTTAGAGGTTGGTGAATCAGGAGGAAACATGTTTGCTCTGGAATCCATAGTGGAGTTTTCTACTTCAGGCGACACGACCATAACTTGTGTGTCCATGCTTACCCTCGAAATGACCTCCTGATTAAGGGAGTATTCGGGTGGTAAGTTCAAAATTCTCCAAGACCTTCTCACAGGTTGTTCAGCCAAAATGACCCAACCAGAATTTCTCCTAAGGGTATACTAAACAAAATAAAAAGTAGTCCAGAAAAATCTACACAAACTAAGGCCACAAGCAAACTTATGTGATAGGTGTGGATTCAAAATTCTGGAACCTCAGGGGATTGTCAAGGCTTCGCAACTCGCGATATACTCCAGGGTCCAACAGTTATACTTGGCCCAATTTTTCAGAGCACTAACCAAGGAGGATGAGGACTGTACCCCTGACCATATAACCCGACTACCTGATAGTACGTGTGTAGTATCTCCCCGCGTGCTGTTCTCGGTGTATTGCTCCGCCAAGACGGCCAAATGGTTAGCTTAGTTGGTTTTAGGAATTGTAAGAGTGTATCCCCATATACGCAAGGTACATGGGAGCTCAAATCCGTGTTGGTGTTGTCTAATGCACAACTGTACAGAAAGAGCCTTCTGATATACTACCAAGTATGTGAAACATCTTTCGATATACGCCGAGTACGTGAAGTGCCTTTCGATATACCCTAAGGTACGTGAAAGAGCCTTTGATATAACGGTTGGTACCTGAAAGAGCTTCGATATACTGGTTGATATGTGGAAGAACTACAATACCCATGGAATGCAGTGCAGGAAAATAAAAACAACTGTCATGTTTTAAGATGCCGAAACACGTCTCTAACTTAACACACAAGTTACTAAATATTTTAACCTAATTCTACCGTTGATTTTATCTGGACAGTTAGGTGAATGCATGAGGTGATTACATAAACGTAAAAATAATGCAGCCCCTAGACACATGAAAAAATTCACTCTTTCTTTTGATGAAATCTATATATGGGAAGGAGAAATATTTTTCCAATGGTCTCACAAATAGTAAATTTTAACAACACTCTCAATCTACCAAAAATGATAATGAAAAGCACTCTTTTCGTTTTTCAAGCAAAACATGAAAATCAACAACACATCAAAAACCAAATCAAAACATTTTTCTTTTTGTCTTTTTCAATTTAGAATGAAACTAAAAATGATGAAAAAGGGGAGAATTTCTATCCATAGCACACTAGCTTTTCAAGTTCCACGATGATAAGCTAAACATGAAAATCAAAAGTGCATATACATTTTTCAAGCATGGAATCACTTTTTGCAAAAATTTGACTACCCTTGGATTTTTCAAGAAAATGAATGGCTCAAAATCGAAAAAAATACAAATGATTAACTCTTTTCCCAAACTTTTCAAAATATCTATGATGAATTCCAATGCATGAACCAATTTCCACAACAATTCTCAAATGCACTTGAAAATGGTAAAAAATGAAGCACTTTTTAATTTTTCAATGATATGCCAAGACTAAACATGATAGCACAATGCTTTTAAGCGTAAATGAATGAAAAGAAAGACTACTTGCAACACTCTAATCATTCAGAAATTCTCAAAGAAATGACAAGCACACCAATGACCTAAAAACATAAAAAATCACTCAAGAAGATCAAATGCAAGCCAACAAAAGATAACTAGGCTCAATAAGAGTTTGGAAGCAGATCTAGGATGCTAGATAGATCCAATGAGGTGATTAGGGAGAACAAGATAGAGTGGATGGCCATGGGGGATTGAAAATTCCCACCACTTCAATCAAACTCACTTGATAAAAAAGACCCAACAACCAACACAAGCAAACCAAACAAAACACTGCTGAATAAAAGAGTCTATGTCTAGAAGATATAGTACAGAGATGTCTGTAGATAAACCCAAAAAAAATCACAAGTTTGGAGCAAAGACCCAAGCATCAACTTTGAAAACTCGGCGTAGGTTATGTTTGGACACGGAGCGCTCGGCGCAGGTTGCACACAGAGGAAAAGTGCCGATCGCGCAGGATGTCAAAATAGAAAAAGTGGCGGTGGCGCAGTATAACCAAAGGAAAAATATGCTCCTCGGTGGATAGGCGCCCTGGATGTACTGCCCAGGTGCGTTGGGTGAATAACTCAAAGAAAACCAAGAAAAAACTCCAACCAAAAATCAAAATAATGGACTGAGAATGGTTCTACAAACCCAGAGAAAGTCAACAAACTCTCTGAAGAAAGAAAATGATGGGGAAAATAGGCTTAAGAGGAAAATTAATGGATCATTAAATAAATCAAGAATAACACACTCAAACTTGAAATCAAAACTACTGTAAATCCCTAGTATGGTCGCCAGATTTTTTATTGGACAATCTACTCGAGCAGACGCGAGCCAGATCTCCCTAGTTCAATGCGAATCTAGAACAAATAAGACTGAACACAGAACTGCTTTCCTAGATCTAGTTAGAGATCAAGTAATAGACTTCTTACCTTTAGATCGTAGATCTTCTTCTTCTTCTTGTTGCTCCAAATCCCGCGATCGTCAGATATTTAGCTGCAATACCTTCCAAGACATATGAAAACAATGCAAGCGGTAAAGTATGTCTAAACAATAACTGATCTAAGTAAATGGTTAAGGAAGTAAACTACAAATAACATCAAACACGATAACATTTGTGGAAAGAGTTTATATTACCGTATAAAAGAGGGAAAATACAATATAGAGGTATGATCACAACCCAAGCCTTAACGTCGCAATCCTCCTCCAACAAGCCAAGCCAATGCCTCCAAAGGAAGTATGAGTCTCCCAAAAGATGAGTAGGGATATCCTAAGCTAATTTCACCAGCATGCAAGTGCTATAGACTTCCTCCCTTTAGAATGGAGAGGGGCCTTGTGTTTATAGTACCAAGTGGATAGAGTAGGTTGAGGATCATGGGGAGAGGGCTAAGGGATCCTCCCTTGAGGTTAGGGAACTGAAGGACAACTCACCTAGGAGTTAGGGATAGGAATCCAACTCATCTAACTTCTATAACTTGCTCAAAATCTCCCTTTATCCCATTTAACCAACCCCGACACAGGTTGCATGAAGAAAACAAGCGCCCGAGAAGGAAAACACAGGTTGAACAAAGGAGTTATGCGCCGCCGGCACAGGCTAGTAGAATATCTTCTGTGCCGGCCCTAGTTGGGCGCTACTTGCTCAAGGACATCATGCGTAGGCCCAGGCCCAACTAGAAATGTGGATAAAGGCATCAACTTTCTCTAATTGACTTACTTGATCTCAGGGAACTCTGGGAATCAAGGCATTGAGTTAACAAGGGTGTCATGGTGACAAGATTTAGGTGTAACAAGGAGGGCAATATGTCAAATCTTGATTATAGCAATGAAACAGATACAAGATGTACCTTATCAATGCTCGACACCTTATCGAACCTAAATATTTCGATCTCTCTTCTCATGCACTCCAATGATCTCACTTTGGTCCACTAGATGTATGTGAGGGATGGAGTTATACGAGGGAGGAAACATCAGTATTTAGGGATACAAGGGATAAAAAACAAGGATTGTTGATGGATAGGGATGAAGAGTGTGTGAGTGATAACTTGGGTTTCAAGGTGCCCCCCTGGTTGATTTCATTTCCCATTTATGTTTTGAGGAAATAGTTGTAAATGGTTACTAGGTGGTTTAGGGAGTTGCAACTAGGCATATTGGTTTGTAAAAACTCCTTAACTCCCATACTTAGAATTTTTTATATTTTTTCATGAAACTATGGGGAATTCAGACCCTATCCTTAGGAAACATGTGAATGATTCACACTTTTCCAGTGTGCAAGGTGTGAATGGATTGTTTTTATGGATTCACGCCCTATTCAAGAGTAGGATGTGAATGACTCATGCCTTGATAATGTGCAGGGTGTGAATTTCCCCTTTTTTTTGGTTACAACTCTCAAGATTAAATGGAATGATGTTGGGATCTCATTTTCAGTGATCAAGGCCATCACTAAGGGTAAAATCATAGGCTCTTCCGTCCATAAATGTCCTTTTTATGAGCGACAATGACACTTTTAAGTGTCGTATTTTGAATTGTCATTGTAGATGGAGACTTATTGATTTGATATATATCACTCTTCATCTTCTTCTTTCCGACATAGGGGACGAATATTGTTGGTCACGTCAATCAAATTGTAACTGCTTATTTTTAACTGAAACGTGGTGGGTAAGCACCCAAGCATCCCTCATATTTGTATATATGCATGTAAGCCTAAATATGAAAGGGTTCCTTGTTCTTGATTTCACTAAGATGGGTCCCAAAAGAGAAGGCTTGATTGGTTCCTCATGGATCCTTCATTCGACCTCCATTCATGTAAATCAGTCTTTCAACTCAATACACCTTGATATAGGGTTTGATTATGGACTTAAGAGACCAACATCCTAAAGAAGGTTGCTCAATAAAATAGAAATTTTCACCCTTGGGGTTTCTCCATTATCAATTCCTGACTTGAATTTTCATGTGATCGTTTTTGTCTATTTATTTTAGTCGTTTATGTTTGGTTATTATCTACATTGGTTTCCTTGTTCGGTCTAGTATTGTTCGCTTCCACTATAATAGATATTGATTCATTCAGTCAACTCCATTGTCCTCCTGTCAACCCTGGGTGACACAGATCACAAGAGGACCCCAATTCACTAAATAAATTTGTGTGGAAGAACTTCCCAATAGAAGAGACAACATGGGAAGATGAGTTCTTCATGTAGAAACATACAATGTAAAAGGGTTTATATTCAAAAAGGTTATGCACACATGCATTACAAAATGAAGATCCTTGAAACAGAGAGAGTTTTCATAGTTTGAATTAGAAATATGACCAGCTTGGCTCTATAGTAATTATGGAGCCGTTGTCTAGTGTTTGTAATTACAAAGGAGGGATATACCCTTTCAAACTGAAAATTTAACAAGATGCAGAAAAACATTCAAACAAGAGAAAAGGACCAACCCATCTAGATTTCAAAGCCCTTCTAACCATACTTTTGTTGTTGAACTGAGATTTCCTCTGCTATTCGCATATCCACAGAAGGGGATTCTTGGTAGTGACTGCATTGAGACAACCTGCCCATCTTTAAAATTTCCTCTTTTTTCACATCCACAGACCCCATCAACTCATACAGGTTGTGTTCTAGATCATCTATGCGTGAATCCTGGAAAGTTAACTATTGATAACTATACCTCATGTCATATGTCGACTCCCTGTGCACTTTGATGCCCATGCAAACCACCTTGTACACCTTACGTAGGTGATGTTTGAATTCCTCCACCTTGGATTTTAAGAACGTCGTCCCATCTGCGAGGCCAGCCATTGAACTGTATGTAAAAGTCTCACAAAAGGGCAGGTCTTCCTGTTTCCCTAACGAAGAATCCGAGGGAACAAACTGAGCACTAAAACTTGACACTAGGCTATGGAAATGAGTCCAAGCTGAGAAGGAGAGGCTTTCAAAGCTTATTTGGAACCATGGAGGCATGGTTTTCGCGGAGAACTCATTGTCATTGGATAGGTTCGTCATTATGTCGGGATTGAGTCCACGGAGGAAGAAGGAAACTAAGTCATCAATTAATGATGGAGCGTGACCAAGGGGTATCCCATCCATTGCCCCTTTTTTCCACCTTCTCGAACGAGATCTTAGGGAATACTCTTATGTGTTTCCCCCCCATCACTATATTTAACAATTCCAATGGGTAGCTTAACCTCTTGATTGGAAAATTCATCAGCTTGTTTATTATTTTCCCCAAGTATGTGAAAGCAGAGTACCTCAGGGGGAGTGCTTATCTGCTTGATTCTCTTGTAAATTCCGTTACATCTGGAAATTCCTTTAAGGATTCCTGACCTCATTTTTTGGATGACGTGTCTAGAGTCTTCAAAAACCTTGAGTCTATTGATATTGGGAGTTGAAACAATTTCCATGGCATGATAGAGTGCTAACCATCCTGCTTCATTTTTAGTTTTCTTGCCAAGGCCCCATGCAAAGGATATGATTTTTTTTCCACCGGGATCAAAGATAATCCCACCCGCATCTGCCTCCCCTGGAAGGGGATGGGAATGTTTAGGCCCTATATATTGTGACATTACATTTCTATTATCATATTAGTATTATATTTATTGGTCGGCTAGAGCCTAGGACCCTAACAGTAATTGTATGTAGGCTCTAGAATTTTAATTGTAACATTTATCTCCTATATATATATACCAAGGAGATCTAGTTTGGAATCATCTCATCTTAAATATTTTTTTGTCTCTGAAATACATTGGATGACAAATAAGTAATAAATTATTCCATATATAATAATTGAAAAGGTTGATCATGTACATTTACATGATTGAACATGGAAATCTACATCTCAAACAAAACCAAGTTGATGGGCTACTTAATTGTATTATTATAAGGCCCATCCCATCTTAGATTTGACATGTTTTGTGCCCTAGATTCTAAGGCTTTGATGTAACTTTCTTATTTATGATGAACTTGAGACAATTGATTTATGCTTGTTAAATTTATGTGATTTGCTTATGTCTTAAGGTTGAATGTGGCATGATTTAGTTTAAAATATGACCTTAATTAATGGTTTGTGCATAATGTGCTCCAAGAACTAATGTGAAATGAGCAGGAGAAGATTTCAAGGCGTTTGAACTGATAGCCTCCATTACTATTCTAGATAGCATACTACACATGAGATGGAATCAAGGGATCTTATCCCTTTGCCTCCAAAAGGAGCCGTTGGCACTCAAAGAAGCATTATTTCAAATTTTTTGTCCAAGGAAATTTAGATTGCATGAGGAGGATGAGATTCACATGAGACATAATGAATATTTGTGGGGCGGCATCTCCCATCAATGAAGGGATTGATTGGGAGTTCCATTAGCTCTTTCTTCAACCATAAATAAGAGCATAGGTTGATATATTAGAGTCTCCTTCATTTTCTATTTTGTCTTTCATATTTTTGTTACATTGAATTTGTAAATTTGAATTGAGAAGGAAGGAAGACTTTCGGTTCAAGTCTCTTGTTGTAAATAGTGTTTTTATCTTGAGGGATTCACCCTAGGCATGCTCCTAAAAACCAATAGGGATTGAATCCCCTTTACATATACATTAGATGGTCATTGTATTGTTTATTTTAATGGTTGTAGTTTTCTTTATGCATACCCATTTCATTGCTTATTGTTTTTTTCATTTAATTCATGTACTTTCATTTCGAGCATTCCTTTGCTTTCATGTATTTCCTTTACTTATTTTACTTTACAATGTTCATTACTTTGAAGTATGTTTAATGGAATATCTATGATTGCTAATGGTTGTAAGAATTGAACGATCTAGTAGTGGCCTTAGGATACTAGATCCATGGATACATTTGTCTAACTCTTCACTTAAGAACAATGATCCTATACCTCTTTATCTTCCCTTGCATGCTGTCAAGGGAGTTAAGAGTGAAGATCATGGACTTAATGGGATGAAGAGTCAAGGGGGATGAACCATCAAAGTTGGGAAATTTCCTTGGTAATGTATATTAGATTTAATTAGTTGTATATCGCTCATAGGATATATTTGAGCAAGTTAAGACCTTGTGGTTGCACATATAGTACACAACACCTACGAAGTGTTAAATCCCTTGATTGATAATTAAAGTATAAGTAAGGGAATGAAACAATTCATGCATCACTAGAATACCTTGGCCTGACACTTCAATAGTGGTGTCCTTAAGTAGTCCTTGGGCATAATGTTGCTTGAATATTATTGTAATACCCTAGCCCATCACAAGTTTCAATAAATATGATGCTAACAATTTGACAAAATGAGGTAGGATATAACATTGAGAATATGCTTATGGTCAAATTGAAAGCTTGACGTTTTATTTTGTATGTTCATAAATTTTTGTATAAGATCATAGAATTTTTCAATTTCTTGTATTAGTAATTTATATTATAATAATAAATATCAAATAAATTTAAAGAACTTTTACAATTTTTTTTTTTCCTTTGAATTGGTTTGATGATTTGTCTTACTCAATTGCAAAATATATCCATATAAAATAGATTACAATGAAAAATCATTTACATGTTTTAATATATATAAATTTACATGTTTTAATATATATAAATATGAAGCAATTATTTAATAAAGTAATAATAATAACAATAAATTATAACAACTTACTGTAATTGTAATAATATAATTTAATTGATTTAACATATTTACCTAGGTAAATTAGATTCTTTTACAAAAAGCAGCAATGAGATTCTCCTTCCCTATAGCTCATCAACTAATCTAATCTTTGTTTTATGTGATTCTTCTTCACAATGACACTAAAAAACAACATTAAAATTGCCTTAAAAAATACAACATTAAAATGTGCTTCAAAAAATTAAAAAGAAGATTGGTTTATGCAAACATTTTGGTAATGGATGTATATAAAGTTTTATTCCAAGCCCATAATTCCCCATTATGTTGGAGTTGTAAGTTGAAATGTTATAATTTATAAAATTTAATTTTTATATAACATAAGAAAAAGAAAAAGGTTGTTAGTTATTGTTAATATTTTACTTTATATTTATTAATACAAAATTATTATAAAAATATAATTTTAATTATTAAAAATATAGATTAATTAAAATAAATTTTTAAAATAATAATGATAAAAATAATAAAATATATATATATATTATAATGTAAACAATAAAAATACTTATTAAAATGTATACTTTATTTACTCATCAATTTTCACTTTAATAATATGTATTTCTTTTATTTAAAAATAACCATACAAAATATATAATCTCAATGCTTGCAATAATGTTAATAGAAAAAAAAAATTATAATATAATAAATATAAATATATAAACATCAAAACACCTATAATAAATACTCATTAAAATGTATACTTTGTTTACTCATCAATTTTAACTTTAATAATATGTATTTCTTTTACTTAAAAACAACCATACAAAATATATAATCTCAATGCTTACAATAATGTTAATAGACAAAAAAAAAATTATAATATAATAAATATAAATATATAAACATCAAAGCACCTATAATAAATACATAATTTTATATTGTAAATAATGTTATTGGAAATGAAAATAATTATAATAATAATTTTGAACATATACAAAATGTAAACATTTTTTTCAAAGTTTGAAAATATTACATGATATTTTTTTTGAAATACAAAATGCAATTAATTTTTTCAAAATCTAACAATATTACGTGATAACATTTATGTTTTCTTTATTTTAAATAATTTTAGCTTTTTCCATTTTCTAAAGTATAAAAATATTACATAATAATATTTATATTTTTTTTTATTCTAAATAATTCCAACTTTTTTCAAAGCTTGAAAATATTGGATGATAACATTTATGTTTTATTTATTATAAATAATTTTAGCTTTGAGTTCATCTACATGGGTAAGTCACAAGGATTAAGCTGAGATGTAATATGGAGGTGGAAATCATTGAATTTTTTCCTTAGGCATTCTTCGATGGTGTTTATCAATATGATGCTTAGTCGGGAGAAGATGGTGGAATTATTTCTTTTTTGAGAATCATTTCTTAAGATTCAAAGTTGGAATTGAACCAAGTTCAAATAACCTGTATGAATTATGGGCTCTGAGACTAGTCTTAATGTTGGTAGTAGAAAGTGGTAAATCTTCTTTATAGGTGATTGGCAAATTGATGCTTGTGATCCAAAGGATGAAAGGGGAATTTCATATGCATGACTTTCTTATTCATCCCCTTTTAAATGAGACATTTAGGCTCTCAAATACTTTCAACTCTATTTCTTATACGTTTTTTCAAGAAAGAACCTCAAAAGTTAATGCTCTATCAAAAGGAGGAGTTTCTCTTCCTTAGGGAACTTGGGAAATTCTGGAGACTAAGGAGGGGGTGTGCTCTATTATTCAACATGCTCCCTTCTTGTAGGCACTTTTTGTTTCATGAGTTTAGTGTTTATGTGGTAAAGCACAATGGATAGTTAATGGGATGTTTTGAGACTTTTGAGGAATTGTTATGCCTGGTTGAAGCTAAATTTATGCTTTGGGTGAAGAATCAAGATGTCTAAGATGTTTTGTCAGAAACAAGTGATGATAGGGGCATTTTACTATTTTTTATTGAAACTACATGATCAATGTTCTTTTATAAATTTTGTTTGACATATATCATATGTAATTTTTTCTCTATTTTGAGTAAAATTACGATTGTTTTCCTTGGATTATATATATTCACGCCCATATCTCTGAACGAAATACCAACTTGTGTGGGATTAAAAACTTTTCACTGGGTAAATTTAGTGCCCATGCCCCACCATGTCTCATTGATTAAGCTCATAACAATGAACATTGGAGGAAAAGACTTGCCCTACATTCCATATTATTTCGTCATCCCAAACTTAAGTTCTAACTCTCGCCATCATCTGCTGAGAGACCACTTGGATAACATGCATGCCACTTAGTAGCACATTCCTTCTCACATTTTGGGTGAGAAGGGACACACTACTAAGTTACAAGCATGCTATCCAAGTGATCTCCATTGGTGGGTGACGGTGGCAAGTAGAACATAAATTTGGGATAATGAAATAATATAGAACACATGGCAAGTCTTTTCCTCTAGTGTTCATTGTTATGAGCTTAATCGATGAGATGTGGCAGAGCATGGGATCTAATTTTACTCAATACAAAGTATTTACTCCCATGCGAGTTGGTATATCATTCATAGATATGGGTGCAATGGGTTTATTACCCCCTTCTATGGATGTAACTTGGAATACAAAGCTATCTGGTGAAAAGAAAATGTTTGGTTTTTTCAGGTCTGCTCTATTTCGGCTTGTCTCCCTGTTTAATTTCCTTATTTTGGTTTCTAGTGGGGTTTCCCTTGTTAGAGAGCCTAAATTCATAGAGGAGGAGGAAACATAGTGTTTCTCGTGGAAAATACCTTTTGAAAGGAAATATATTTCCCAATAGACAAGAGATTGAGGAGGAAAAATAAAAAATCTGGATGCACATCTCCAACTTGGTTCGAGATGAGGAGATAGAAGAAGTTCAACAACATGATGCCTCTTCTCCAGGAATCTCTATATCCAAGTCATGTCTTCATCTTGGGTCACTGACAATTATTGAAGCATGCATTTCTCTTAGGAAGGGATCTCATACAATGTAGTCAGGATCGTCTTGGCATCAGCGTGGTCATCAAATTAATGAGAAAGGACTTGAATGCTATTCACAACAAACTAGATATATTGGCGGACATAGAAAACATTGCACTTCATATGGAATCCAAACATCCAATTGGAAGTCTTTCCACTCCCATTCCTATCCCCTAGGATGAAAAAAATGGAAATTGATTCAGTTTGGTTTTTGTTTTAGCTCAACACGAGTTAGTTCTCTCTTTCTATTCACCATAGTTATACAATGTTAATTTTAATACATATATTAGTCCATAGTTATGGTAAGGTTAGTAGGATTTGGTTTCCCAATTACTTTGGGAAATCCTCTCTCCCTCAAGTCAATACTATTGGTTTTTGGATCATATATAGTTGATACCTACTTGACATCTCTTCCTTCTAGCTATCCTAGTTTCCCTATTGGCGGGTCAACCAAAGGAAATATATTGGTATATTATATATTTTTAAGTAATAAAAGGTAACATCATAGCTTACACACACACACACATTTATATATGCATAGACGATCAATTATGCCTAGCTTGAAGTGGTTAGGGAGGAAAAATGTTATCCACATCACCATGGTTCAAATCTTGCTTGTGACATTTTTCACTCCCATGAGCTAATTGTTGTTGAAGCTTTGAGCCATGAAGAATTTGTTACCCTTAATTATGAATTTTTTATCTTTCTAATTTATGTTAAATTGTATTCATTACATCCATTTTTGAGTCCTTAATCCAGCTTCTTGAGAATATTTTTTCAAATTCTTCCCATGTGTAGTTTATTCTCGTATCTTCATCAATATTGATCCACCACTTATAAGATTCACCATAAAAGTGATTTTTTTCCATAAAAGGAGCTTTTTCATTTTCCTTTTCCATCCTCAACCATCAGATAGGGTCAATTTCATCTCTATCTTCATCTCCTCTAAATATAGGTATTTCCATTGATTCTCAATTGAGGATAACCAACACCCTCAAATTATAGCTTCACAATTTTACAAATAATGATACCAAATAGTTATTATTTGATCTCCAATACATTCTCTTATGTTTTTCTTTCCGATAGCTTTTGGGTAAACTCAATTGGGCATCCCAGTGAACATTTGTGCAAATTTTAAGTTATCTTGCCTTTTAAAACCATGACTTGGATAATATCCCATTACCCAACCTTTTTTTTCCACACAAACAGGTAATTTTTATATTAATAAATCAGTTGTGTAGCATGATCAAAAATAGTGACAGTCCAAGAGTTTATTCCACTCCAGGAGAAAATATGAAAGATAATCAAAACTGAAATTGCATTCCTCTATTTTTTAGCAACTTCCACAATTGCTACTGGTATAAATCCTATAAAACGATCCTAATATCAAAATGCATTTGCATAGCATAAGAAATTACTTGTTAATTAGAGTGTTGACTACCTCCAAAGGACTTTGGAATTTCAATGATTTCCACATTTTCTTGTGTTTGCTAAACTGTTTCCTCCTCCCTTGGAAGACCTTGGACTTCTTCCATTGCACTTTGTTGCTCCGAGGTGAGTATTGCAGAGTTATGGCTCTCATTGTTGGCTGCGTTTCGAAGAGTTTCCACCGCTTCTTCAAGTGCTATTATATGTTATTGATGTGCGTCCACATATTTTGATGTAGAATCATTTTGCATTCCCAAGTTCTGGACCTAAGTTCTGAGAGATTTAATTATTGTTGCATTAATATTAAGTTGATCTTCCTGACGTATGACAACTTTCCTTAGATCAACTATCTCATGCAAATTCTAAATGCAATTCGGACATTCCATTATCAATGCTCCCATATCATTGTCTAAATTTATATTTGCAACTTCCCTGATACTAATTATGTTGTTCTCCTCAGATATGTGAACAAATACCCAATGCATAATGAAAATGAAGAGCGTTTCAAGCCCGTGAATCCACAATCTCAAATGCCTGTCACCACTTCTATAGTAACCAACTTTGAATTGGTTTGTATTTTTATTGTTTTGATCACAGATAAGATGGGTGTGTGAGAGTCTACATGAAACTAGTGGCTTGGAAGTTGTAACTTTGAACTCTCCTCCAACAAAATTGATGTATTTTTGCTTGAAAATCCCTCTACAACACTAAGATGTCTTAAGAACATTTTGAGAATCAAACCTTTCCTGTCGAACTATCTTTGAGTTAACTTCCTATTTGTTGTAATCGTGGAAACAAGTGACCCATGAAACCTGTGCATTAGGATCCAAGACAAAGATAGAGCGATCACAAGCCTTCTTCCCAAGGAAATAATGAAGCATCCTACTCTTCTTGCAAATGTTCTGGAGGGGTATTGAATTCATTATTTCAAAGGTAGATGCTATCAAACTCCCACTTGTGCGAGCAATATGGATTTCACTTCGTTCTGTCTAAAATGTACTTGAGGAATTGATGAGATTTAATTCTTAACACTCAGACATATTATACATGAAAAATTTATGGAACTGGGATCAAGTTTATGACCACATTTGTATTGAGATTCCCTTTTATTCTCCTCGAGGCGTTATTTTCTCTTGCATCAACCTCTTGATTTTGGTTTTGAAGGACATGAAAAAGTCATATGTTATTAATTTTCTTTGCCTCATTCTTGATCCTAGTTATCCATCTGGATAGATAAATGTCCTTAGGATCGAAGGCTCTTAGCATAAGTTTGATCAAGATATCTGAGTCTCCAATCATGACAATCTTGTCTCTTCCAAGCATACATGCTTGTATAAGTCCTTGATAAAGAGCTTCTACTTCTTCCTGGTTTTTTGTGGTCTTACCTAGCCTCCATTCATAATACAGTTCTTCATGTCCTTAGGATCAAGGATTACCCCCCCCCCACGTCTGCTACCCTTGGATTTCCCTTCGAGGATCTGTAGAAGAATAAAATGATTGTCTTTTGGGAATTTTTCCAACTCTGTAATTCCTTGATTGTGAACTTCAATTTCCAACTTTTGTTTGACTGTCTATTCGCCACTTTATTTTGTGCAGGAGGGGATTCCAGTATGTCCTTAATCTAGTCCTTTTCATTTTGATCTATATACTGGACATTCTTAGTTGATCTTCTCTTGCTCACGAGGCAGTCTCTCAACAATCCCTGAGCTTTTATGGCTATTTTCCAAGGGGGTTCACTTTGATCTTTAAAAATGTAGGAATTCCTTAATGCTATCCACACCTTCCAACAAAGATACTTGGGGGTTGCATTCCATGTCCTTTTGATAAGAGGTTTATTTTGAAAATTTCCTTTATATTTCTTATGCCAAGAGGTAAGCATGTCCTTACAGTTGATTGGCATTGTCCACCTATTCGGAATTTGCAAGAAGAGTATTTTCCAAACCTTGACAGTGTAGGGACATTCTATAAAAAAGTGATGACAAGTTTCCTCAGTTGCTTTGCACAACAAAAATCTGGTAGGACCCTACACTCCTCTCTTTTGTATATTATCTACAATTAAAATTTGATTTTGCAGCAACATCTAGACGAAAATGTTGATTTTGGGGAGACCATATGGATTCCATATATGCTTCCATATACCTGAGACTGGAGGTAGAGAGATACTCTAAATATTTGTCCTATACCCTTTTTTGATGGATTATCCTTCTTTTATAACCAAAATTGGCACTTCTCCATCTATGACAATGCTTGCATGTTGATGCTCTCATGACGACACTCCATGTAGTTATTGTTGGTCACAAAAAAGACACTATGCATGGAAGAGACATATTTGGGAGCTCAGTAAGGTGGCCTTAACTTATTCATTGATTATCTAGCAGTTAGGGAGATTCTGACCAGATTTGGAGACCAAAACACCCCCTGAAAAGACCTCAAAATGACATTTTTTTCCTGTTTTTCCACCCATGCGCATGTTGCACGTGGCTCACCTGCGTGTGGTGCACACGTTTCCCCTTTTTCACCAGCGTGTGCCTTTAAAAAATCCAAAAAATATAAAAAATCTCGAATTTGGGGCAGTTTTGGTGGTTTCAGAAACCTCCTCCTTGGTTACAACCGCTCTCTCCTATACTCAACCATCTCCTTCTACTATAAAAGAGAGGGATATTGGCCATGAAGAAAAACTCTTATCCCAAGTACTATTATGCTAGAGATATTATCACTCTTTCCCTTGCCATTGATGCCCTACTTGCTCTCAAACCCTTGTGCATCTGATCTATGGTTAGGATTCTTGGAGAAGAGGAGCAGGAGACCTAGGATGAAGGTTTCAAGAGGTGCCTAAGCAGTTACAAGGTATAATTGTACTTGATTCCATTCATTAATAAAATAAGATACATTCTTTCCTTCCCTAACAACTATGTTAATGCTTATCTCGGATTTGGTTACATTTTGATATTCATTAGATTAGTTTTTATGCTATATTTGAATTTCAATTATTTATATGTATCCAAATGTGTTTGAGGAAGGTTGTATGTTGGTTTTGCATGTTATTGCCTTGAATATTTGGAGCAAAGCTTGGATCAACAAGATCTAGGATCAACCTTGAAAAATGCGGTACATGATCCTCTTTCTTTAAAACCCTAGTCTAGCTTTGCTTGTTTATATATTCTAATTTGGTTGTTGCAGAACCCTAGATGTCTATTTTTCAACCCTATTATGTTGGTGGCCTCACCTCAACCATATGACAAATTTCCTAAAAACACCTTTTTTACCCCATACTAGAGAATCTAGTTCATTGTTGATGGTGATGCACCCAATGATAGAATTGTATAGTTCTTCCAAGAGATACCTTAATTTGGAGGGATGTTGAGAAGCTTCTAGCCCATCCATATATCTTTATTTTCACAGCAGTCAGAGATGTCAGCGAACCGTTTAAAGCCATTATGTTCCACCTACTGTTGCAATGGCCTGAGGATTTGTTATAGATTCAACGAGCAATTCCCCATGATGGGGTTCACTCTGATATTTAAAAATGTAGGCGTTCCTTTCTATCCACACCTTCCAACAAAAATACTTGGGGGTTGCATTATATATCCTTTTGAGAAGAGGTTTATTTTGAAATTTTCATTTTTATTGCTTATGCCAAGAGGTGATCATGTCCTTACAGCTTATTGGAATTGTCCACCTATTTAAAATTTCCAAGAAGGTGATTTTCCAAATCTTTACAGTGTAGGGACATTCTATAAATAAGTGATGACAAGTTTTCTCATCTTCTTTGCACAACACGCATTTGGTAGGACCCTACACTCCTCTCTTTTGTATATTATCTGCAATTAAAAATTGATTTTGCACCAACATCAAGATAAAAGTGTTGATTTTGGGGAAATTGTCTAGATTCCATATGTGCTTCCATATACCTAATACTGAAGGTAGAGGGAGATTCTAAATATCTATCATATACCCTTCTTTGATGGAGTATCCTTGTTTTCCCCATACTCAAGAATCTAGTTCATTGTTGATGGGGGTGCCCCCAATGATAGCACTATATAGTTCATCCAAGAGATGCCTTAATCTGGAGGGATGTTGAGAAGCTTCCAACCCATCCATCTATCTTTGTTTTCACTCCAGTCATATATTTCAGCCAGTTGTTTAAGGCCATTATATTCCATCTAACGTTGCAATGTACTGAGGATTTGTTGTAGCTTCAATGAGGTATTCCCTATGATGTTATCGCTCCAGACTTTAATAGTTTTGTCATTTCCTAGATACCACATCATATTTAATTAGATTAAAGGAGTTTCTGATTTGAGCAATCTACATATCAGAGAGCATTTGATCTTCGGGATTGGCCTATCCAAACAACGCTTCATTTACCCTTGAAGTATTTTTTATGCAATCATTTCTTCCACCACTCCAACTTGCATGTGATCATCCTCCACAATATATCCGCACCTAAATATCTATTCATGATGGCAGGGTATTTTATTCCCAAGCCTACCCTATTTTTGCTAGCTAAGACTGTATTCTATTTGACGAGATGATACTTTTAGACTGATCCTTTCCTCCCTACCAGAGGAATTGCTAGATTTCCATGGAGATCTTTGACATGACCCCTTTGGGGGCCAGAAGAGCAGAGCATTTGAAAATAGTAAAGCATAGAGTACTAACTTAATGAGGACAATACGCCCAATATATTCATCCAATTTGCACCCCATTTATTGAAGTTCCCTGTCATGTCCCAAAAATTTGCATTGGGTCACAATGGCCTAACCCACTTGGCCATATTCATGATAGTCTGTCAAATTGATGATAAGGATCAAATAATTACCAACCATGATGTCTAAGTTAGTAATAATGTAAAATTAAATCCAAGTGGACAAGGTGGGTCACATTAAGAGAAAATTCCCAATTCAAATTTTGTAATACTCCCAATTCAAATTTTGTAATATTCCCATCCAAATGAACTATCATGGAGGAAAATTACTAGTTTCCAAGGTTGGGGGTGGAAGCATTAAAAGTTGGAGTAAAGGAGCTACAAGACCCAAAATGACCTTAGAATTACAAATTCACATTAAATGGTTCAATTAAATAATAATACAAAGAAAATAAGGTGGCATTCGACCATGAGGGCACATAAGAGGTTGTGGGACCCACTTATGGCAAGATTCCCCACTAGACTTGGCATGACTCTCTCACCAATTTGAGTTCAAGATGAAGGGTAACATACTTGGGGGATTTTAAGAGGTATTATTCATGGAATGAGTCATTTAAGGTCGAATTGAAGTGGAAGAATAACTTCCATGGAAAAGGAAGAGGCATCTTAGAAGAATTGTGACACTTGGGCTAGATTCCCTAGCTCTATGACAACAATGATGAAGATGCTATGACACCTATGACAAAAATCAAACCTGAATGCTGACATATGACATATATGACATATCAGGGCTAAAAATATCCTCCAAGAAGGTGCACAAGGGAGTTAGGGAAGCCAAAGAGACACCCATTTGAAATGTGGCAAGATGGAGACTAGGAATTGTGGACAAGTGGCACATATTGGAATCTCTTCCCAAGTTGAGTTGGAATGAATATTTTGGAAGGAATTCGAACCATGGAGGAATTGAGAAGTTTATAAAAGACAAGAACAAAGAATGAGAGTAGCTTTTGATCATTTTTTATTTGCATCTTTGCAATTTGGAGAGCTTCTAGCTTGTCCATGCTAGTGGAGTGTTTACTCTACTTGCCTTAGTACCAATTTCGAGGGTGAAATATTCCCATCCTAATTGGAAATTGGAGAGGCCATTCAGACCTTTCATTTGTATCTATAATGGATTTATTATTTTCAGGTTGAATCTATAGGGAAGCTCGTGGTTCTTTCTTCTATAACTTGTTCTCATCTCTATCACACATTTCCTTGCATATTCTGGATCTTGGAGGAATTGCGCCTTTGGTGAGATGCTGATCTATTTGTGAGTCCAAGAATATAAATTTATTTTTATTCTGATATATATACTCTGTATTTGATGCTCAGAAGACTCTCAGGCCGAAATACCAAGTGAAACTATGTAAAAATACCAAACAATGCATAAATGGTGCCATTTTCCCTATATCTTGTTGTTGGAGCTTGAAGATGCTTTATTTCGACTTGTATAAGTCCATATCTATGATTTTGTTGATTTATGGAGTGTCATTAATGTTCTAAAGAAGTTTCATTAACATTTCACAAGTCCTTGGAACCTAAATTTCAAATTTCATAACAAGTGGTGAAGTTTACTAGCATTTCCCCCTATGTGAAGACATGAATACAAATATCTGATTTATGGGAGTTGCAGAAGCCTATAGAAAATAATTGATGATGCATTGAGGAGACCATTGAAGTTATTTATCAGTACCATTCCTCTGTTCTGAAATTTGGGAATTTATTACAACATTTGGAAAGCCATCTTCGTCCCCTACCCTTGGGGGTTTTGAACCTCGAATTTACTAGTAAAATTCCCCGACTTCTCCTGAAGTTAAATGAATGTTGAAGAAGTATTATGATAGTGTCTAAGAACCCATGAGGTTAATTTTTATGTCTTAATACCATTCATATACCTTCAGACCCAATTCAAAATTCTAAGGAGTCTTTTGGAGCCATCTACCCTTGGGGGTTTCAACATAGATTTTCCTAGTAATTATGCCTTTCATCTTCTAATTGTAAATGCAAGTGGTTGAAGTATTTAGAAAGTGTCCAAGCCAATAATAGCTGCATTAATGTGTCCTATTACACCTCAATCAACTCTAGACACAGTTCGAAACCATTTGGGATCATTTGGGACAGTTTGGGGCTTCACTAGTCCAAGTTTTGAAAATTGACCAATTTGGAAAATTTTCAATTTGGGGACATTACATTCCCTTTGATTTTACTTATTACCTTATTCCAAATTTCCATGTTGGAGTTTGTCAGAGAAATATGCATGCTGATATACTTGAAATTCCTCCATTTATTGGTGAAGGGAAATCTCAATATTTTGGCAATGTAATGCAAATTTGTTGTACTAATATTCCATCCACGGATTGTTTTTCCTTCATTGATAGCCTCTCCAGCTACATCTAAAACCGTATCCAAGACCGTAATGAATCTTGTTGCAATTATTATGGATGCTCCTCCGAGAAGCAATGTGTCATCAACGAATTGATAATGGTTAAGGGGTTTAATCCCTCTAGTAATGGAGATGCCTAGAAGATTCCCTTTAGTTCTGTCTAGCTCAATCTTTCTGCTCAAAGATTCTGCCATTATAAGGTACAACGAAGATGACATTGGGAAAAAATTTTGTAGGCCTCGGTTGCTTTTGAAGAAGGTGGTGGGCATGCCGTTGGCTAGCGAAGCAATCCATGAGCCCCTAACACAAGCACTTATGATATTGATAAAAAATTTATTGAAACCAAATTTTTCCATAACTTTAAAAATAAATGCTAAATTTACTCTATAGAAGGAGTTTTCCATGTCAATTTTGATCAGCATACCTCTTTCCTTTTTTCTCTTTGTTGAATTTCACCGCTCCTTTCACCATTATTATATTGTCCAAAATTTGTTGGTTTTGCATGAATCCGCTCTGATTCTCAAAAATAATGGCAGGCGTGATTTTTTTAAATCAGTTTACCAATATTTTGGTAAAGATTTTATAGGAAGAGTTGCACAATGATATTGGATGGAATCTCGAGAAGGTAGTTGGATTTGTCTCTTTGGGGATGAGAGCTAAGAAAGACGATTTTGTCCCTCCTCCTGTGACTTTTTTATTTTTCATGATATTTGCATACATTTTTTAAGGTCTTTTTTGACAATTTCCCAGTAGACCTTGTAAAAATGGACAGTGAAACCATATGGACCAGGGAATTTGTCCGACACTATTGACTATATTGCTTCGATAATTTCGGCCTCTTCAATCTCCTTACATAGCTCCATGTTTTCTGGTTGAACAATTATCAATGTTACAATATTTTTTAGCAAAGGACAATATGTGTTGATTGGTGTAGATATTTCTTCAGTTAACAAGTGTTGAAAGTGACTTTTGGCCTCCTCCATGACCTCTGCAAGACTTGAGATGATGGATCCATCCCTAGATCTGATTTTCATGATTTTGTTTCTTTGTTCTCTTATTTTAGCTTGTCAATGGAAAAATTAGGTGTTTTTGTACCCGCTTTGAGCCACAGTCTCTTGGATTTTAGCCTCCATTATTCCTCTTCTTCTCTCTAAGCTTTAAATATTTGGTATCCTATCTCTTTTTCTTCCATCCTGATTTGATGGGTGATCTCCATCGTCTCCATTTTTTGCTAAGTGGATTCCAAATGGGCGACAAGTAGCTCAAGTTTTTTGGATGGGTTAATGAAGGATGATTTGGACCATTCCTTTTTTTTAACAGAAATAGAGTAAAAGGTTTGTATTCAAAAAGGTTGTGCACAACCATGCATTACAAAATGGAGAGCCTTGAAACAGAGAGATTTTTCACAGTTGAAATTAGAAATATGACCAGCCTGGATCTGTAGTAATTCCAAAACTGCTCTCTAGTGTTTGTAATTACAGAAGAGGGATATATGCTTACAAACTGAAAATTTAACAAAATGTAGAAAAACATTCAAACATGAAAAAAGGACCAACCCATCTAGTTTTTGAAGCCCTTGTGACCATACTTTTATTGTTGAACCGAGGTTTCCTCTGCTATTCGCATATCCACAGAGGGGGATTCTTGGCAGTAACTACATTGAGACATCCTGGCCATCTTTAATATTTCCTCTTTTAGCACATCCACGGACCCCATCAGCTCATACAAGTTGTGTTCCAGATCATCTATGCGTGAATCCTGGAAAGTTAATTGCTAAGATATATACCTCATTTCATTTGTCAACTCCCTATGCACTTTGATACCCATGCAAACCGCCTTGTACACCTTACACAGGTGATGTTTGAAGTCCCCCACATTGGTTTTTAAGAATGTCATCCCATCTGCTAGACCATCCATTAAACTGTATCGAGAAGTCTGAGAAAGGGTCAGGTCTTCCTGTTGCCAAACCAAAGAAGCTAAGGGAACAAACTGATCACTAAAACTTGACATCGGGTTGTGGAAATGAGTTGGATGATCCTTCCAAGCTGAGAAGGAGAGGCTTTCAAAGATTCTTTAGAACCACAATGGCATGGTTTTCGCAGAGGACTCAAATTCTTTGGAGAGGTTTGTCATAATGCTGGGATTAAGTCTGCAGAGGAAGAAGGAAACTAAGGCGTCAATAAATGCTGGAGCGTGACTGATGCCAGGGAAGGGACATGCGAGGGTAAATCCATGTGAAGACCCACGCGTACCTTTTTGCAGCGGTTGAAACCAAGGGGGATCCCATCCATTGCCCCTTTCGTCCACCCTTCTCGAACGGGGAGCTTAGGGAATGCTCTTATGTATTTCCCCCCCATCACTATATTTAACAATTCCAATGGGTAGGTTAACCCCTTGATTTGCAAATTCATCCGCTTGTTTGTTATTTCCCCTAAGTATGTGGAAGTAGAGCACCTCAGGGGGAGTGCTTATTTGCTTGATTCTCTTGTGCATTCTATTACTTCTGGAAACGCCTTTAAGGATTCCTGAACTCATTTTTTGGATGACATGTTTGGAGTCTCCAAAAACCTTGAGTCTATTGATATTGAGAGTTGAAACAATTTCCATGGCATGATAGAGTGCTAACCATTCTGCTTCATTGTTGGTTTTCTTACCAAGCCCCCATGCAAAGGATATCATTTTGTTTCCTCTGGGATCAAAGATAATCCCACCTGCACCTGCCTCCCCTAGATGATTTGTCCCATTCCTTGAGCTATCTTGGTTTTCTTTAATTTTTGTTCCCACATATAGGAAACGGACCTAATTACCAGACATGTCCAAGCAGAAGAGACGATGTCTTAAACTCCAAGATCTTCAAGCTAGAGGGGACTGAAGCAGAAGGGGATGGGGCCAAGGGAAATTTGATCTTGAATGCCGAGTAATATAGGCTTGTGACCTGAAATTGTGGAGGGAATGATATGTGAGGTAAAAGAATGACTACCAATCAATAGGTCATTGTGAACAAGAAATCTACCTAATATGGTAGATGTATGGCTTGGACCCAATATGTGATTTGTCCACGTGAAGCTCCCGTTAACTTGAGATCAATCAGGTCCCAACCACCCATGATGTATTCCATGATTTATTGAAAAGGATCTCTTACTATGATCCCCCCT
Organism: Larix kaempferi; assembly: GCA_027924585.1. Taxonomy (NCBI): domain Eukaryota; kingdom Viridiplantae; phylum Streptophyta; class Pinopsida; order Pinales; family Pinaceae; genus Larix; species Larix kaempferi. The sequence goes on along the minus strand of BSBM01000431.1, from coordinate 6,670,267 downwards.
CGTTTCTCTTTATTATTTAGAACGGTATTGAAATTGTTCGAGTACACAGGGTACTACCAAAGGACCGAACACCAAAAGCAACCACTTCACACAAATAGATCACAGATCAACACATCGATGTTTTGACGTGGTTTAAACCCTCTTGAGGGAAACACTCCATGGCCCCAGCCAAATAGCTTCTACAGGACAATTTATTATGCAAAAAAAGAAAGTTACAAATGAGCTTCTCATAATCGATCAACTAAACAATGACCCTCCATGCTCTTTAAATAGAGATCATGGACCAATCGGGTGTTAAGCCACGGATCAAGGTTAGGTTTGATCTAAGAGAAGTTGAGCCGTCGAATCAGTCTATGTCGAGAACATATCGTGACCATCAGATTAAGTATTTACAAATGCATACTAAAGAAACACACTATCCCTAACGGATATATTACACAAGTTGATCTTAACTAACTCCTAAGTGTCTAAATATCCTAACATCCCCCCTTAAGAACAACTTGGGATAGGATTGAAGGATTTACAAAATTGACACTATTAGGAGAAGGAAGGAGGCATTAGAGCCTATCCCCCCTTAATGACAAGTTCCTGAACTCCTAACATAGATTGAAGTTTAGAAAACTTTGCTTCTGTAAGAGACTTGGTGAAGATGTCTGCAACTTGATCATCTATAGGGCAAAAGAGCACTTCAAGAACCCGATCATGAACAAGATTTCTGATGAAGTGCATATGTAGCTCAATGTGTTTGCTGCGTTGATGTAGAACTGGATCTTTGGCAAGCTTGATGGCACTTTGATTGTCGCACCAAAGTGGAGTAGGTTGCTGCTACTTGAATCCAAACTCTGAAAGGATCTATCGAAGCCATAAAGCTTCCTGACTGGCATTAACTGTTGCTCGATATTCTGCCTCTACTGAAGAAAGAGCAAGAGCTTGTTGTTTCTTACAAGCCCAAGTAATAGGTCCAGATCCTAGACTGAAAACATAACCTGCAGTAGACTTTCGATCATCAGGATCGCCGGCCCAATCTGAATCAGTGAAACCAACCAACAAAGGTTTCCCCCCATGTACTGTAATGAATCCCAAACTGAACTGTACCTCGAATATATCGAAGTATTCTTTTAGCTGCTTTCTAGTGACTTTTATGAGGTGTCTGCATATAACGGGCAACACGACCAACGACAAAGGAAAGGTCGGGACGGGAATGAGTCAAGTATAAGAGACTACCAACAAGCTGACGATACAAGGTGGCATCGACTTCAGGTGAAGTACAAGTGGTAGAAAGTTTGACTCCAGACTGGAAGGGAGAAGGGGCTGGTGTACAATCTTCCATGTGAAAGCGACGAAAAAGGTCACAAGCATACTTAGACTGTGAAAGAAAGATTCTTTCTTTGGTTTGTAGGACTTGGAGACCAAGAAAATAATGCAAATGTCCTAAGTCTGACATTTCAAAATTTTGTTTAAGATTGGATTTCACATGGGTTATAAGCTTAGGGTCACTACCAGTAAGAATAAGGTCATCAACATATAGAACAAGTATGATGAGATGGTTTCCTACTTTCTTGGTATAGACATTGGGGTCAGAATGGCATCTAGAAAAACCAGTGTCAAGGAGAAAGTTATCCATTTTGGCATACCAAGCTCTAGGAGCTTGCTTAAGGCCATATAAGGATTTCTTAAGGCGGCAAACAAGGCTAGAGTTATTCTGAACATAGCTAGGAGGTTGTTCCATGTAAATTTCCTCTTGTAAATCACCATGTAAGAAGGCAGACTTGACATCCATTTGATGGACTTCCCAATTGTGTAAGGCTGCAAGGGAAAGAACAAGGTGGATGGAGTTCATTTTTGCGACGGGAGCAAAGGTTTCATTGTAGTCAATCCCTTCAACTTGGGAAAAACCTTTGTCAACTAACCTTGCCTTAAGTCTTTCAACACTTCCATCTGATGCATACTTAGTTCTGTAGACCCATTTACATCTAACAAGTTTTCTTCCTTTTGGAAGAGGTACAAGATCTCAAGTATCGTTCGCCATTAAGGAACAATATTCTTCATCCATGGCTGCATCCCAATCTGGATTCCCTTAAGCTTCTGCAAAAGTTTATGGATCATGATTCTCGAAAACTTGAGCCAAAAGAGAAGAGGCTCGCTGAAACTGAGAACGTGTTCGACGTTGATCTCTAGGATCACCGACAAGATCACAAGCTGCTTCACATGTTGAACGGACCCATCAAGGAAGCACTTGTGCTGGTGTAACTAGAGGAACATGAGCAGGCGGAGGTGGATTTTCATCCTCACTGTCATCATCAGAAACTGGAGTTGGAAACCTGTCAAGGAAGTTGGAAGAAGAAGAAGGCACAAACGCCGAATCAGGCTCGCAGGCCAAAGATGGAACAATCGCCAAGTTAGGCTTGCAGGCCAAGAGATTTTCATCAAATTTAACATCTCTTCTAATGATTATATCATGATAATGTGGTTGAATAAGTCTATAACCTTTTACATCTTCAGAATATCCAACAAATATGCACTTTTCACTTTTAGGCTGCAATGCTTTCCATTTTTCATCTGGAATGTGAGCCCATGCTTCACTACCAAACACACGGAAGTGGATAACATCAGGTTTAGTTTTACTCCATGCTTCTTCCGGTGTTATACCTTGTAATGCTTTAGTGGGGGTGTGATTAACTACGTAATTTGCACAATTAATGGCTTCAGCTCAAAATTGAAGACTTAGTCCCTTAGATTGGATCATACAATTAGCCATTTCTTTTAAAGTGCGGTTCTTCCACTCAGCTACACCATTTTGTTGTGGTATATATGGAACAGTGTGTTGTTGTTGGATGCCTTGTTCAGTGCAGAAAGTAGTGAACTTATTGTTAACATATTCTCCTCCATTGTCAGATCTTAACTTAATAATTTGATGACCAGATTGTTTTTCCACAAGGGCCTTGTAGGTCAAGAACATGTTAAATACTCCACTCTTAAGTTTTAGGAAATAAACCCAAGTGCATCTGGTGTAATCATCAATGAAAGTTAAGAAATATTTGAAACCAGAAAAGGAAGTAGATGGAAGAGGACCACACAAGTCACTATGCACAAAATCCAAGGGAACCGAGGCGTGCCAAGAGGCACGTTTGTCAAAACTGTCCCGATGATGTTTTCCGAGTACATAACTGGAGCAAACACCATCCCTGCAAGATACCATCGGAAGACCTGTCACCATATTTTATTTACATAGTTGTTGCAATGAGCGATAATTTAAGTGACCAAATCGCTCATGCCAAAGTTTGCTCAAGTTATCACTATGAGCAACAAAAACTGAAGGGAAAGGTGATGACCCAAAGTTGTTAAACTTGTACAACTTGGTAATATCATCAACAATTCCGGTAGCTAGGACCTGTTGAGGATCTTTAAAATCATTGAGTACAACTTGGTGAGGTGTAAAGGTCACAGTTTTACGTTCACCAGAATGAGTGATCTGATAGACTGATAACAAATTGCAGGAAATTCTTGGAACACATAGTACATCACTAAAATGACCATTATCTACTGGAATTGTTCCATCTCTTACAACACTTAGAGATCTATCATCACCAACAAATATTTGTTTGGCGTTACATTCATGCATAGTAGAAAAGATGGCTTGATCCTTAGCCATATGATAAGATGCTCCAGAATCAATGAGCCATTCATTTGAAGTAGAAGAAGAAGATGCATTATAAGAATAACCAGAAGCACAAAGTGCATGTCTGTAGTGCCCCTAGACTACTGTAGACATTGAGGGCAGCTACTGAGTCACCCGACTGTTTGAAACATTAATAAAATAACCCTATGATTTTATTTTGAGTATATTTATGATTACGATTGATTGATATATGTGCATTTGGGTAGTTATTGTGAATGGACGATTTCATGTTGTTTAACGATTAACTTTGATATGAAAATTGTACACATGAATAATGCTTAACGACTAGCTATATGGTGATTATGTATTTGGCGACGAAATGTATATTTGATAAGATGAATGAGCAGTTTGAATAAATCATAAATGTTTAACAATGCTAGAGTTAGAAACCAGATGATGATTGTTGAGAACAGTGCCACTGATAATTTGTTGTGAGAAGTGTGTGTAGAAACAAGTGAGACGGTTCACCAATGGACACACAAAGGAACATGGAGGGTCGTAGAGTACGGGTAAATCACACACAGGGGAAGCGATGACGATGTCAACTTTCGACAAGAATACCACGCATGAGCAGATAAGCATTGATCCGCTTGCTCAAGAGGAATGCGTGAGGACGTACGAGGTGGGCCACGACGGAGCTGGTCACGTACGAGTTGAGGGGCGCGCAGTGAGAACGGACTCACTCCTCGGCGCCATTAGTCCCTAGATAGCATGTAGACGGAGGATGGATGGTAACGATTCCTAAAATCCCTACAAAAGTTCCCGCAAGTCAAAACGGAAAGATGGTGGCAGAAGGTCCCGACGATGCGGTACCCTGTCGAGAACGGAAAGAATGGATGCAAGGACCCAACGATGAGGTACCATGCCAAGGAATGGAAACCATGGATGACTGGACCCGACGGAGTGGTGCCATGTCAAGGAATTAAAATTAAGGAACTAGGAGCCCAACGGCGCGGCACCATGATCCTAGTGAGTTTGATTGTTAGATTAAACTGCATAAAAACTTAGGAGAATAACTCTAGATTATTACTTAGCAAATGCATAACAATAGCTTAGACATTTGCACATGAATAGTTATTTTGTTAAGCATTTAAAATAATAGGAATTATTATTTAGGAGCAAAATAGATTAGACACCTAGTCAACTAAAAGCTAGGAGTTGATTAAAATATCTGGGGGACAAACTAGAGCAAACTTAGGGATGTAGGTGCACTTCCCAGAGAAACTGACACTTGGATGGGTGAGTGTTTTAATTAAATAAATAATTAAAAATATTTATTTATGCATGAAGCGACATGTGTCGCAGGAGATTTCCCTTTATAAGGAAGGCTTAAGGAATGGGTAAGGGGCCCATAATTTGGACGATTGTCGTAATTTTCGAATGCCTCAAAGACTTGCTGCTATCTAAGGGTTTGGCTTAGAAATCCTGGTGGGAAGGGAAGCCCAAGCTGAATTTCTGAAATACTTGTGTGAGCTCTACGACCCAAAGCTCGGGGGAGGCCATGCGACTGAAAGCATGAGCCTATGGTTGGGTGGCGAAGCTAACGGTTGCTTCGCCTATGGTTAAACGAGCTTTGCTGGAGGGATCCTACGGAAGACGCAGACAACAATGGACCAGCTGGATCGGGTTGACAGGTTAAGGTTTGCTTATTTTTGTTAAGTTATTCACTCTTTTATTTTATTTTTCCAATAACTATAATGGCTAATTTGTTTGTATGAAGTTTTTAAAGTTTCAGGTTCAGTTCAAGGGGACCCTAAAGGAGGGGTTCTACAATGTCCATGAGAGGCAGATTCTGAAGACGAATCTAGGCTGATGTGGTGCTTCTTCATTGTTGCTTCCAAGGCTGCCATCTTCTTGAAACACTTAAATTCATCATGATTATCTTTCCTGCAATAGTTGCAATGACGCTCAGTCTTCTTGCCTTTTGGCTTGGATCCTTTGTCATTTTTTAAAGAAGGAGCTGACTGAGAGGGTTTGGGACCCTTGTTTGACTTATTATTGCAAAAATTTTATTTCTTGGGAGGCTTGGACTTTTCTTTCTGTTGGGACAATAAGGCTTTCCCAGATGTATCTGCATTGTTGATTATTCCAAGATGAATGAGTTTATCTTGTTCCCTAATCAAGGAATCACAAAAGGATTCAAGACTATGCTCTTGATAGCTAGCTGCATTCAAGGATGCTTTCATGGAGTAAAATGTAGATACAAAAACAGAATATGCAGGTCCAAGTTTGGAAAGAATATGATAAATGCATTGTTTGTCTTCCCTCTCAATCTTACATTCTGCACATAAGAGTTTAAGAGTTTTGTACTTAGATAAATAATCTTGAATGCATGAAAAGTCACTTGGATTTAAAGAAATCAACTCATTTTCGAGTTGGTGACCTCGAATTTCATTGTGTTTACCAAACACAGATTCCAACTTGTCCCAAACAGCATTAGGTTCATCAATTCCAGATATGTGGAATCACAAATCAGTAGAGATTGACATCCCAATCAATCCACGAGCTTCATCACATCTATTCGCCCATTTTATTTTTTTATCATCATCAGTGGGTTCTTTTTCTTTCCCTAAGGTAATTCTGAAAAGTCCCCTATTTCATAGAATATCCTCCATACAAGATTTCCATGAGAAATAGTTGGAACTGTTAAGTAGAATATCACAAGGGGCAGCCATATTTGTAAATTAATGCCTATAAAAGTAGAAACCAATAGTTTGGTTGTGAAGAGCTCGAAAAAATAGGCGGTTTAAAAAAAAATGGCACTGAAAACTGACTCTGTATGATGAAGTTATGCTTGAACAAAGAAACTGTTGAAGATGTCCCCAATAGTGACGTGACAGCTAGATAATGTTTAGCAAAAAAAAGAACCCCCCTCTTCCCAAGATGAACCTTTTGACAATCACTTTACAAGAAAGTTGCTTTAAGTGAACCACTTTTGTAAAATAAGTGATTTCACTTTTACAATGATATTACTTTTAAATAGTGCAACAATAAAAAAAAACTTAAGTGACTCACTTGTATTTTTATTTTTTATTATTTAAGTGAGATGCACTTTTACAATAAAATAACTTGAAAATAGAAATTGCTTGCACTTTTTCTTTTAAAAGTAACTTCCTAAGACTTGAACTCAAGACCTATTAACGAATAAAGCAACTTTGAACCAAGTGAGCTAGATTAAAAGGTATGTAAAATATTTGAATGAGGAAGGGGGTTTTTTTTTTTAACTCTTCTTGCTCGGTTTGCGTGCTTGCCCTTTTTCCTGCAAAACACACCACAAATCGAAACAAAAAAAACTTTTCCACTCTTGTGGAGTTAGATCTTGTTAGCTTGCCCGGAAAGTCTACGTTTTCTCTCTGTTTCTGATTTGCCGAGATCGCGCAAGGTGCATGGCAAAGAGCATACGCAGCCGAGAAAAACCCTTTCCTTTTCTATTTTTGATTTGCCGAGATCGCTCAAGGTGCACGACAAAGAGCATACGTAGACGGGAAAGCAACAATCCAAACCCCCCAAAAAAATCTAATAGTAAAAAATGATGAAATATGAGATTTTTTCCTTTTAAAAAAAGAAAAAAAAAAATGCGTCACTGTAACATTATACCTTCAGATCTGATGAAATACGCGTTTCTGGAGCAACCGGGAACCATTTTCGATCAAACGAAAACTATTTCCCAATGGAAACAACGCTCCAGACGCAATGGAACACCTACCACAGCCTAGAAATGCACAGAAATACCAGAACTAGAAACCCTTTTGAGTTTCGGTAACAGCAATTCAAGATCTAGATCATAACCGGAAGCGGCACTTCATAAAGCTATGATACCATGTTCGGGTACACATGGTACTACCAAATGACCGAACACCAAGAGAAACCACTTCACACAAATAGATCACAGATCAACACACCGATGTTTTGACGTGGTTTAAACTCTATTGAGGGAAACACTCCACGGCCTCAGCCAAATAGCTTCTACAGGACAATTTATTATGCAAAGAAAGAAAGTTACAATGAGCTTCTCTTAATCGATCAACTAAACAATGACCCTCCATGCTCTTTAAATAGAGATCATGGACCAATCGGGTGTTAAGCCACGGATCAAGGTTAGGTTTGATCTAAGAGAAGTTGAGCCGTCGGATCACTCTATGTCGGAAACATATCGTGATCGTCAGATTAAGTATTTACAAATGCATACTAGTGCATACTAAAGAAACACACTATCCATAACGTATATATTACACAAGTTGATCTTAACTAACTCCTAAGTGTCTAAATATCCTAACAGAAATCACCATGTACAATGTTGCTTTTTGTCCAAGTTGTATTGTGAAGATTCTACAAATTCTGCCAACAAAGGGTTTTTTCTTGGTAATGAATAAGCATATACACATTTAACATGTTTAGGATTTTACCTAATCTTTGGTTGATTAAGGATGTGAGAATCTAATGTTGAGTTTGATGATGGTTGTCGAGGCTAAGAAATTTCGGATCCCACAAAGTCCAAATTCCACCAGAAGCCCCTCTAGAGCTCACAGCTTTGCATTCACAATTTTTCCGAGTATCTTTGCTAAGATTATCATGTCTTTTGAGCCGATTTTGGTTTTCTAGAGCATAATGATAGCATGCCTCTCCTTTCTTATTATATCTCTTAAGGCAACTTATTTAATTGTATTTCTCGTCCCTCGGCTATTCCAAGAGATAATCTGCATCATTTAGTCTTCGTGATTTGCCCCCCCCCCCATGTTGGGGGATCTTGTTTCCTTATGTATTGGCTATGTTGTTGATTCCAAAACTTTTCTCTATGGTGGGTGCTTGAGTCCTTAGTGTTTTTTCTTTGTTTTCCTTTCTTCTCTTTTTTCCCTAGAAGACTTTCTTCCTACTTTTTTATGCACTAGTTCTTCTCCTGTTGATTCATCACTCTCTTTTGCTTCATTATTTTCAGAAACTTGTAACCTTGTGAGAATTCGTATGGGTTGAACATGAATATTTGGCATCTCTGCTACCCACTAACCAACCTTAGACTTGATGTAACTTTAAAATTTCAACACCTCTAAGTCTACAATTTCATCTTATAGTAAGTTAACATGTCTTCTTAATGGCATAGGTTTAACCAACTTTTAACATGGAACAAAAATTCATGACATATTAAAATTTATTGATTTTAAACCATTTCAAAAAGTACAATTGTATAACCTACCATGTATCCAATGGTTATAATAAAGATATTTTTTAATACACTAATATAAAGTAGTTTCTGAGCATTCTTTTAATAGAAAGAAATCCAATATTTTGTTTAATCTATATTAAAATCAACACAATCTCCATCATATGTTTGAACCCAAATTAAAATGACTAAAGTAAAAGAAATGTATACAAGTGCATTTCAATTAAAGAATGCACTGAAAAGAACATTATGCAATTACAAAGCTTAGTCTTATCACTCAATCATGGTTGAACATGAAGATGCCATACATGTGTGATCTACTTATTTAGTATATTCATATATACATTACAAAGCATATATATATATATACTCATATACCATGTATCCAATGGTTATAATAAAGATATTTTTTAATACACTAATATAAAGTAGTTTCTGAGCATTCTTTTAATAGAAAGAAATCCAATATTTTGTTTAATCTATATTAAAATCAACACAATCTCCATCATATGTTTGAACCTAAATTAAAATGACTAAAGTAAAAGAATGTATACAAGTGCATTTCAATTAAACAATGCACTTAAAAGAACATTATGCAATTACAAAGCTTAGTCTTATCACTCAATCATGGTTGAACATGAAGATGCCATACATGTGTGATCTACTTATTTAGTATATTCATATATACATTACAAAGCATATATGCATACTCATTACATATATGAATTATATCGATTAAAAAATCATTCACCTTCTTTCCCTTATCACCCCTTTTTAACTAACATTTTGTCCACACACCATGAACTTATGGTACCTTGCATGTCCTTAGTTAAACCCTTTTCAAATCCAAATCCTTAGTTTATGGCTTGTCCCATGGGTTGTCCATCACATAGGTGGGGACACACACTAACTTTATGGTACGCTTATCTAGGCTTCCCCATCGTTTGTCTCTCATAATGTAAAGACGTGGGGGCACACAATGACGTGGGGAAGGTTCTTTCTCAAAACGTGATTGAGTTGTCCCCTCATAACCTTTAGTGATTATTTTGTAAGGATGGACCCTTTTTGCACGTTCTTTTGTGTAAAAATGGCATTGTGTAGCCACATTGTAAAGTCTCTACTTTCTTCTTAGAGGGTCTTCTAGACCGTGGTAGGTAACTTAAATTTTAGGTAAAGAAATCAGAGTTTTATTAACTGGAGTATAGCCATTATTAATCTTGAGAATATATCATATTCCTTAATTTTGAAAATACTTACTTTCCAGGTTGTATCAATGATGATAAAACATATTCACTAGTAGTTCGAGTAAGCCAGCATATTCATTAATAGCTCCAATAGGCCAACATATTCATTAATGGTAATTCAAGTAGGAAAAGGTAATGCAAATTCTTATTAAGTTGAGTGAGAGTTATAACAATTGAACTAACATTTTACTAAAAGTGAATTAGACACAAACGTATCTTGATAATAAGTATCGATGAGTTTTTTTTGCACTATACAACCACAAGGTACCTCATACATCAAATAGCTTACTCAAAAGCTAGGATTCTATACTGTCAATGAAGGCTTGGAAACAATTTGGCTTATATGGACTCAAATGCATAATGAGTTGGGCATGTACCATTACCTAATGCACCCTAGGTGCATATACACAACTTTATTGTTTGATCAATTGGTTGTTTGAGCTTCACAACCTTTGGGAATTGTAACAAATATTGTTGGCGATGTGAAAAGATTGAAAGTGGGAGAGCATGTAGACACTTTTGTCTAGACAAAGTAATGATAAGGACGCAAGACTCCTCATAATGAAACATTGATACAAAGAGAAGTGTGAAGCCAAATCCATTGAAGATATATACAATAACTCAAGTAGAGGAAATGAAGCTTTTATTGAGGATGGTGTCCATATGGTTCTCTTGCTTAACCTTTGGAATGGTTGTCATATCACATATCACAACACACTTTATAAAGCAAGGCAACCCCATTTCTAGGTTTGCTTTCCTAACTATATATGATTCTTCTATTGTACCACTGGCCATATGACAGAGCCTCCTTCATTCATCATTGGGAAAGGCATGTACTTATGCACCCTTAGGCAAGTCTATATTTCTTTAGGTCAAGTTCAATTCCTCTTCATTATAAATGGATGGACATATTAATTAGGGTTTCTATGTTCTTTTCTCTCATTTTCATGGTGGCAATAGCTCTAACATAAAATAAGAGGATCCATTTAGAACAAACTTGTGGCTTACAACACATGCCCAATACTCCAATACCTTCCAATTTTTTTATGGTTAACTTTGCATTAGATCAGTATAATGAATGCCCACTTGTAATGAAACTATCCTATTTCATGATGGATTGAAGCAAAATATTGATGCATAATTTTTTTGGGTAGTAATCCTCATTTCAATTGTTGAGCAACATTAGCCAACACCTTCCTCCTCTATCTTTCTAGTTGAGTACTAGTTATCAACAAAGGATGCTTCTTCAATGTGTAGGGTGAGGGAGAGGGTGAATGTGTCATTCTAATGAAACTCTCCAAACAGTGGTTCAACGATTCAATTTTGATCAAGAGATAATTGTATTCGATCAAATATTCATAGTAACAAATCCAAAAGCACCCATTGTAGATACAACTAGGCTCATAGTAGGCAATTGGAGCAGTAGTCATATCATGCATGAAGCAAAATGACAACATTAGTTGTTCAAATGCCTAATATAGTTGAATCGCATGGACATGTTTCCTATATATGCAGTTTTATTTTGTCATGTTGAATGGCACTTGGAAATGATACAGATGGTCTCGCTATCTCATCATTAGTTATCGAGGCATAATCCTAAGAAAGTGATGCCAATGGGATTTGTTAAAATGAGAATACCAACGCCACGATTAGATCCCCTAAGTGCCAAACACTACCAGAATCACTTGACTCTCATTAGCTTAGCTATCGTTTCTTTATTTCCAATTTCAATTTTCTAGGTAGGGACTAGCTACTACATGCAATATCCCATGTCAATCTAAAAAACATATCATAAGAACATGGGAGTAGAGTAAATTATTATAATAAGTTATATTTATGATTGAATGGTTATATAGGGTGATTTTCAAGATTGTTGACCATGAAAGCTTTTGTGAATGTTAATTTTACTCAAATATTTGATTTTTTTTTTCAGAAGGAAATTTTTATGAGAGGCTTGAAGAGATGTTTTTCTATATTTAGTAATATCACTATCAACTAATATGTCTAATTTAAGTAGATTTGGCGTAGATACCTACTAACACATATTTAATTAAATATCCAATAACATTAATAACAATCAATTAAACTTATCTTTTAAATTTAAAACACCTAATTACCTAAATATAAAAATTATAACCTTTAAATATATTCAACAAATAAATAATAAATAATCTATAAATAATCATTCAAAAAATTATTTAAATAAATCATTCACATCTACATATTCAACATATTCAAAAAGGTACATCACAAAGAGAACCAAGTTCCAATAAATATGATACTAACAATTTGACAAAATCAAAATAGGATAAGTCGATAACAATATTCTCCACTCTCACTTAATCTGCAAAACATACCCATAAAAAATGGGTATTAAATGTTGCATTGTCAAAATTCATTTACATGTTTCAATGCTAGTAGTCATAATTATGATAATATGATTTAACTTATTTCTACATTTACAAAGGTTTTCTTTGTCAACTTTTTATGAAGAGGGGGGTAAATGGAATTTTATATTAATTAAAGAAGGTTTATTATAAAACAATAAAATTTATATATTAAAAATAATTAAAACATTGAATTATAATAAAAATAAAATTTCAGAATGTTCATGGGTGTAGAATAGATGATGGATAGGTGTACTTTTAAGACACTTATTGTGTCCGGTCACCAATTCCAAACTCCATAAATACTAGCTAAAAAAATTCAAAATAATAATTAATAATAATATTAGAAATATAAATAATAACAGATATATATGAGTTTGGAATATAGATATTAATGATGTGTATAAATAAAATATACATCAAAATGATGAGTAAAATTAAAATATAAATTTTGTCAATAACATTTGATTTTATGAAATAACATAAAATAATAAATAATGACTATTCATACATCGATTTTCAAATTTGATGATATAAATCTCTTTTATACACAACCACAATGCTCCTAATGATTTTAGGCAATGGATATGAAAATAATTATAATCTATTATGAAACATCTCTTTCACTTACCTAAAGAGCAACATGAGAAAGACATGACATAAAATAGTAAATAATGACTATTCATCCATCGATTTCAAATGTGATGATATACATCTCTTTGATCGTGTACTCTAAAAATTCTATGATTTTGAATAGAAAATTTTGATTTTTCCGACACAATTTTGAAAAAATCCAACAAAAATTTTAAAAATCCAGCTTACAACTATAAAAGTCTGAAATTTTGGGTACACCAGGGGTTTTTGATGGCGTTGAATCCATTTATACCATCAAAATCACCATTAAAACATGATTAAGTTCGGATTTTGCAAAGTAAAAAACATTGGATTTCGGTGAAAAGGCCCCGTTTGGGCCAAATCGTTGAATATTTAAACGACTCCTCTCTTTTATACCAAGGTTTATACACAATCACAATGTTCCTAATGATTTTACGCAATGGACGTGGAAATAATTATAATCTATTATGAAACATCTCTTTCACTTACCTAAAGAGCAACCATGATAAAGACATGATCCCAATATTGCCATTTATGTTTTCTTGATTTGTAAATAACCAAGTTGAAGCTTTGTCTCTATGGCAATGACTAATGACACTAAAACCTCTAGGAATCAATAAATTCATGGTGTTAGGGGTTTCAATGATGGTTATTCACCGCATGGTAACCAAATTCAAACTCGCCATTATTTTCATGAATTCATTTATCATACAAAACATGTGTTAGTCCAAATATCGCATGCAATATCTACTTAATGGTGGTTGTTTGGGTCATGCTCCACACTTGGATTTTCACAATCCAGCCATTATATATTGTGTCTAGATGGGATGATTGCATGTGTGTGGGTTTATAACCGTCCTTATCCATTCAAGAACCTTCTCCCACTATTCTTTCAATTCATTATGTGGTTTTCTAGGGAGATTTTCCTGTAAGATTTCTAGTGTTATTTGCATGGTGCTCTCTTATGTGGAAATTGGGGGATCTCTCATTGCCTCACCGATTGGATTAATGGAATGTGCTATAACTGTGTAGGTCGTTTATGCTTCTAGTTTGTTGCTTGGAGTATCAAATTGGGTGTCTTGTTTGTAGGTCTATTTTCTTACTGCCTCCCCAAAACATGCAGAGGTGAAATCTGGAAGAGAATTCTTGATGAACTCTCTAGAATTTATTGTTGGGTTCTCTTATTTGGGTTTTATGTGTTTCCTATGTTGGTTTATAGGTTTCTATTTTGATTCTATATGCACAATGGGATTGTCTGGCTTCTAAAATTTCTCTCTCAAGTTTGGTGGTTATAAGGGATTATTTAGGCATCAAGGAAGCCAACTTCAAGGCTCTCTTGGAAAGGCATATATTGGGAAGGATGGATAAATATAATGGGAAACCAATCAGATGTCCCCATTGTGAACATTTTGAGATTAGAAAAGAAATCCAAAGATATGAGCACCATTTTGATGAAAACCAAGACTGCATAACTCTGGATATGGGGAGATGGGAGGCATGGCGAAAACACTAGGAGTTGAACAATGCCAAGGAATTTAAAGGCAACATGAAGGAAATTGATTCTAGCTTGAAAAAAACAAGACAAGCTAGTTTTAATAAAGGAAGGAGACGAATGCAATAAAGAAAAGCTTGAAGAGGAAACAACAAAAATTAAGGAGTTGCAAAGTACACTTCTACATTTGGATATGGAACAAAGGCCTAGGTTTGAGTAGTTAAGAAATTATGTGTCTCTTGAGGCTTCAATGGGATATCCTAGACTGAATCAAGTGGCTTCTATGGAACAAGACAGTGTGTCCAGCAACAATGTAAGCAACTTGGAAAGCATTACCCCTCCTTTCTAACTTTAGTAGTTGGTCAGGAGTAGAATGTGCGTCATGGGTTTGGTTAATTATCTTCTACTAAATTAATATGTTTTATAAGTCAGTATCTTTTCTAAGACATCTTGCAAGGATTTATATAAGCCATGTAGTGGACTCAAGATAAAACTCTAACTATAGGTAAATTTGGTAAATAACTTTTTGGCCATTTTGAATATTTTAAAAGTATTTTCAACAATTTTATTTCCAAACATTTTATATTAATAGGCTGGACAATGAGGCCATAGCCCCCACTTTTATGAAAATAGTAACTACTCCTATTTAAAAAAACATAATTAGGAAATCATAATAGTAATTTTTATTTAAGTAAAAAATAGGAAATTGCATTCTTCAATCGCTAAGTCACATCATAATAATGTCAATAACAGATCGTAAGAGAACATCTTCTTAATCATTTCCAATAAATATCCACATGTATTACTTCGTTTTTCTAGGATATGGATCAAACGTCTAATGTAAACCCTCCCAAAATGTAATAACATAAATATTTTTTTATTTTTAACCATGAGAATTATTTTCTAGTCGGGATTACCAAGGCAAGCCCCAGTTCAAATTTGATTAAGTACCATCATAGACCAAGAGTATATCCAACAACTTGCTAGCTAGATATACCAATATCTCGTGACTCAAAAAGGGTCGAGATGTTCTAAGGCACACCACGCGGACCTCTATCCCAAAAGGAATGTACCCTTCTAGCATTATCGCAACTTGTCAATGTCTCATTGGGGATCTGAACTTGAGTGGGGAAAGTGTGAAACTTACCTCCCTACCTATTGAGTTGTTGACCCTAGACTAAAATTGTCACTATAGCCATACCAATTAGTGTCTGGTCTTAAGGATGACAAGAGGTTGTACATTGATCCACTTATGTGTGCATGGGGAGTGCGATGCAAGACTCACAACATTTCATAAAATGGATCACAAATTCAACAATAGCTTTTTCCAAGTTGAGTAATGCTTAAGCCAATTGTTGTCATCTTTAAACAACTTGTCCACTTCTTGACAAAACTCTCTAATACAACTATGGTTCTTATATTTATCAAGTCAAAGAGTGAGTAAATAAAGAGATGACACCATCCAATGATTATTCCATATTTAGGGATTCTTCCATATTTTATTCTCTAAATATGTGTTTATGAGATACTTTTGTAAAAATATTTAAGGATTTTATTTAGTTTCTATAAAATTCCAACAATTTTTAAAGCAAAATAATTTTATGCTATAGAATTTGGGTGAATCATTTCAAGAAAAAAAATGTAAATTGATAAACTTTTTTTGTTGGAAAAACCATCAAAATTTAGCTCAAGGGCAAAATTTAGTCCCTAAAATTTTCTCTAGACATTATATCTTTTATAAGACTATCACTAAAACTTAGAAAATAGCTTAAATCGACATATATAAGAGGTTGAGGATGGTTGAAAATACGCAAAATTCACGAGTCATGTTGTGAGCCTAGTAGATGAATTGAGACTCATGTTGTGAGCCTAGTAGATGAAATGAGGGTGAACCATGACGATCCATTAAAGTGACCCTCAAACTGGAGGTTAATGCTTATCTTGATATTGAATATGGAGATTTAAGTGCACCAAAAGATATGGAGCAAGGTGACAACAGCTCCAAACTACCTCTTTCTGAAAGATAAAGTTCAAACATCGAGAACATACGATCAATCAACGATGTAGACCATTAATGCTTGTATGCTTATCTTGATATTAAATATGGAGATTCAAGTGCACCAAAAAATATGGAGCGAGGTGACAACAACTCCAAACTATGTCTTTCCGAAAGATAAAATCCAAACATTGAGAACATACCATCAATCAACGATGTAGACCAATAATGCTTTTCCTGTAAAATGGTAAAGAGTCCCAGGCTTCAAATTTGAAGCCTCCAGGGCACATCAGAGGCCATTTTACACGTCATAGAAGACCACCTCAAATTTTACCATGCAAAAAAATTTAATTTCATGGTAAGCCCGCCAATAATTAAATTAACCATTACGGTTTAAAATTGCAATAGAAGGGCAGCTTCAAATTTCACCCATCGACAATTTTAAGTGGGAAATTGGGAATGCGGCTACTAGCTAGGTGACTTGGGAGTGGGACTTGATACTTGGTTACTCTCCAATATCCGCGTGTCCTTTCATCGATGGATCATGGACCATTGGGCCTCTAATAATATCATTAACCAACTTAAGTGGACGGGCTTACACTATGCATCCCATGGATTAAACGCTCCTAAGTTCTCGTGTGCACTTACATGTTTAACACATTTAATGGCAACAACAACTTTATTAAACATGGTTGGTGGCTCATACGTGTTGCTGGCAGCGGGCTTACCAATTTACCAGTTATCACATACCAATTCGTGACTTCTGACTCTGTGGGGTAATTGACTATTCAATGTATAATATATTATGTTAATGTGCCCCGGATTTGGCATTTTAGACAAACTCCACAATCCAAAAACTTCTTGTAATGTTGCAAGATGTCACTCCCGCCCATGGCCCCTTCCCACGACCCTGTGTTTTCTTTATTGTATCAAGTTAATCCTACCGTCTACGTCTCCCTGCCTCACACCCTGTGTTTCCTTTGTTGTATGAAGTCAAACCTACAGCTCCCGAGTCCCACCTTGTGTTTTCTTTGTTGTATCAAGTCAATGCTCGAATGCCATGCTTCCATGGCCCTGACCATCAATATATAATATTACAGGAATACAAACAAGATTTTTCTTATACCCCTGCTCCATCGTGGTCAAGCTACTTCCAAGTTCCACCTACCCTATCTCCTCCAATCGTCCATGAGAGTTTGTAGAGCGAAGATGCTAATGCCAGCCTGCCATAAATATATATAAAGAAATTTGTTTTCTTTGAGGAGCTCAACTTCAAGGTTGATTGGATTGCTAAAATCCTATGAATTTACAGGTATGTACATCATTTTATCCATTCATGATCCCATCAATTATATAAAAATTTTGTTATTTTATTAAAATTCTGTAACTTCAAAGTTCAAACACTATTATTATTTGATTGAAATTTTGTAACTTCAAAGGGGCCTTGAATGATTCAAATTTGAAGCCTGGATCCAAGAGTGGGTTTGTCACAAATCTCCGTTAGAGGCTGTTCAAAACGACATTTATCAATTCCCAACCGCAACGACAACAACAATTGCTTCTTTCTTCATATATTTTGTGTACACGCATATGATTCCATGTGCTCCTTGCCTTGCCCTATTTGCCATTGTTTCCCTATCGAAGCTCTTCAGAATTTAGCTTCCCTTTAACTTACCTGAAATGGATGGGACAAGGAAGACCGTTGTTTTCACTCTAAAACCGAGTGCTTCCCCGTGCAGCTTCCACTGGCCACGGTTGCAATCCTAAGGGAAATAGGTGTGCACATTGCGCCCCCCATCTTTACCAAAAATCCTGGGGTTTTGGGGAAGTTCCCACTCTGCTAACCTCCATGCATCTAGTTAATGAGTCAAAGCAAGAATCCATCCTTTGTATCTAAAACTGTATCGCGTGAGTCATTTTCCCCAATTGCTTAGTTATCGACTTGACTCCTTCGTTTGGTACATTTATTAATATGAATAGCATCGATGCTACTACATTTACAATCCCAACTAGCTATCAAATTTCAATATGATTGAGAATATGCAACATCTGGTGAAGGATAATGCTGAAAGATGGCAATTTTCTTAGAATGCCTAGTGCCCACTCTTGCGTTCGACTGTACGAACTGGGACAAAAATGTTTTTGTAATCTTGATTTTTAGAACGCCAATGCTACTTTACCTTTTGATTTTGTTGCCCTTATCGGTTGGTCTTGAATAGAACATGAACTTCAACCATCTATGCATCTCCTCTCTACTTGGTCTGCCTACATTTTACTTATGCTTCACAACCCATTCTCTACTCCGTCATACCACAGAGTTAGTATGTATAACGAAATATAGGGGGAGGGGTATAGAGAAGAAGTAACCAGGGTCCTTAATTAGATATTGAGAACAAAAGCTTCATGGAGTCGGATAGTTCTCTTTGCTCAAACCATAACATAACATGTAACATGTAAGGAGCGCTTAAAATTATTATTTCCCAAGTACGTGTGGCATTTCTAGTGTTGAATGAAAAATTAAAACATATATTGTTGTCATTGGCATTCAATTCTGGTGTAGGGCATAATTAGAGTGACAAAGAAACTTGCTATTGGTTTTCAATCCAATCCAATTTATGTGTTGAATTGTTCTCTCTGATAGACTTGCGTGAAGGAGGAATATAAATGGCATAGGCAACGCAGTTGTTTGATAGAGGTGCATGAAAGTGAATTATGGTCCTCAATTCAATGAAGTAAAAAAAAGTTACCATTCATATTCTTTCCCTTCACCTTTTTAACTGCCTTTCTGCATACATCTCTATTGTTCACTAATTTAGCAGCAGATACAGAACAAACTCAACGTCCAATTTTTTTGGTTTCTAAAACAATTTCTTCCTTTTTTGGATTACATTATCATTTTTTCCATTGTTAAGTAGGCTAGAATTTATATTAGTTTGAAGAACGCCAATGATTTACAAAGATTGAACATTTACAAGAATAAGCATCGTGTTGCTTTTAGAAGAGTTGAAGAACCCAATTCTTCATTGAGCTTGTATTGTTCGAAGCAGCCTAGGAACCCATCTTAAGAGGTATTAAATATTATTATACTGGTTAAAAGTTGGATTGGAATTGGGCTAGCAAGCTAACTGTAGTTGCAGTGATGCAGAAAAAAAAGATCTATAAAATTAGTTATGGCAATTCACACTGAACATCTAGAAAGTAGATTTTCTATGTGTCTCCTAAGTTATGTTTCACTAATAAATTCCTCATGCTCAGGTAAATCATGAAAGGGTAAAATAATATTAATTTTGGTTGTAAAGATGAAAGTTGGATTGGAATGGGGTTAGCAAGTTAACTGTATTATTATACTCGTTAAAAGTTTAAGAGGTGAGATCAATTTGGGAAACTACTGAGACGACAAAGGTGACATAATGGCCTAGAGACCGAGTTGCTAGATCGGGATGAAATATAGTTGTGTTATATGACATATATAACGTTCAGTGCCACCATATCCACTGCAAAATAAAACCTCTCTACTTTACTATGTAAGTAAACATTAAAATTTTGATGTACTAGTACATTTTCAAATGAAAAGAATGACTTATTTTTACATGTTAACATTGAAGGGTTCAATATCTCATAGCCCTTCAAAGTGAAATGGTACCCTACCTTCAAATTTGATCCCCTGTAAAGACCATCTTTCATTTTAACTACTTGAACCGTTAAAGCAAATCAAATCAACAACCATGCTTTCATAGAATTTTTTGTACATTCAAAATTATATGGAAAAGGAGTTCAAAGTGGGCATTAAAGTTGGGTGAAATCAGCAACCATGCTTTCATGGAATTTTTGTCCATTCAAACTGTCCATATATATGGAAAGTAAAAGGAGTTGAAAGTGGGGCATTAAAGTTGGGAATTTTTGTACATTCAAAATTATATGGACAGTAAGCCATTAAAGTTGGTTCCATTCATTTATGACTTGAGGAAGATTGAGTTTGTTTTGTTAACAATATATTTTCTAATAGATAGAAGGCTATTTCTCAAAACGTGATTGAGTAGTCCCCAAGGTTATTGCTAAAAAAGCGATTGAGCCGTCCCTCGTACCCTCAAGCTATTATTTATTGTTTATGTAGATTAAGTGGGTATATTGGATGGTAGTTGGTAATTTAAATTTTAGATGAGAGAATAATAAATTAAAGGTTTAATATTTTGAAGAGTAAAGTAATTATTAATATAGGATGATATGAGAGTATATTAATTATGAATGTCTTAAAAATTTGTAATACATCATATTTATGAGTGATTGAGGGTGATTTATTGCTACGTTGAGGAGATTGACTTCTTTGTTTTTAAAATTTGGAATTTTTTCAATCTTGATTTGCTTAAACTAGTATAGATCCATCTTAAACCAAGCACAGAGAAGGATCCAATTTTTTGAAGTGTATTTTTTTTTTTATAGATCCAGGTTTAAATTTTAAGTTTTTATTTTGTAAACAAACCTCGATTTTTTTAATTACTTTTCATAATTTTTTTATTTTATGAATCGACATGGATTTTTTTTAAATACCTTCCATAATTTTTTATTTTATGAGAGGACATGAAATTTTTTAATTATTTTTTTAGGAATGAACGTTACAACATCTCTCACATAACAAGTTGAGCTAACTTAGGGTCTTAAATGGCAGACATATTGGAACATTGTCAGTTTATGACATCTATTGTTGTACTGTTTGATTCAAATTTTTGAATATCAATGGTACGTTTTTTTTCACTGAAAAAAAAAAGCAACAAGTTGAGCTAACTCCTTGAACTTGAAACACCTAATTACTCAAACAAAGGAGATCACTTTTAATAATAATAATAATATATTTTTAAGGTCAAAGCCAAGCGGGACACCAATTTGGTGTATGAGACCTCCTTGTTCATGGGACAAGAGACCCCCCTCTACTCAACAATTTAATTGCTAAAGTCTATAGAAATGTACATACCTTACTTTTTCGGATTTGAACCTATAATCTCCTAGAAGAAAACACCCTTTCTTAATATATAAAGAATAAAATAATCAATAAATATACAATTAAATAAATAATGATTTGGATATACCATATATATATATACCATAAAAAATAGAAAGTTACATCTTAAATAAGCCCAAGATCTAATACATTTGATACTAACCATAATCATAAGAAAAAAATGAAAAATATTAAGTTGATAGTGATATAAGATAGCAATTGAACCATAAGAAATAAAATAAAAAATATTAAGTTGATAATGATATAAGATAGCAATTGGGTTATATTCATGATTAAATTAAAAATTTGTTTAATTATTTGGAAACCTTTTCTTCCATGGATTTAAAATTTTTGGATATTAATTTATCCTCAATAAAACATGGTTATATTTAATTAATTATAAGTGATCTGGTCTTTGGATAAGATGGAAACTTTTAATTTATTCAATTGCAAGTAACATCATCCCTTACTAAAGTTGTGGTTATATTTAATTAATCATAAGTGATATGGTCTTTGGATAAGATGGAAACTTTTTATTTATTCAATTGCAAGTAACATCATCCCTTACTAAAGTTGTGGTTAAATCATAACTCTTTCAATAAAATCGAAACCTTAATAAAAATACCCTTAAACATCAATAATTAAAATACAAAATTTAATTATTTACAAAATTATATAAATATATATTTTTGATATAAAAAATATATGATTTTTTTAAAACCAACCTGAACCTGACCTGCAACGAGGGGGATATATGATAGATTAAAGGGCCCAAGGTTAAAGCATTCATATGGTGTATTTGTAACTTCTTGTGAATATACATATCTATGTTATTTGTTTTTCAGAAAACATATCTCTGTTACTTACCACAAAAGCAGCCATCATAAAAACATGATCCCAATTTTGGCAATAATGTGAGGGGACATGAAAATAATAATGATCTATCAAACAGCTATTTGACTTACCAAAAAAGCAACCATGAGATATACATGATCTCAATATTGCCAATGATGTTTGTGGACAGTAAAACAATTATAATATATTATTAACACCTTTTCTTTACTTACCCAAAAAGCAACCATCAAAAATACATGCTCTCAATATTGCCAATGATGTTAATGGTTTTGACAATAATTATAATCAGTTATCAATTTGCAAATTATTGAATTTATACATGATACCATGCAAGTTAATTATCATTTTATTTTATTTTTATTTTTGGATTTGAGTAGAAAAAATATTTTTAATATATATATTAAATTAAATAAAATTAAAAATTATATTTTCAAGTGTTAAAGTACATCATATATATATAACAAATTAACAGATAAGAGACTGTCCACTTAATCATTTCTAGAAGATAAGACACCATCCTCCTAGTCATTTCCAGAAGATAAAACACCATCTTCCTAATCATTTCCAGCAAATATCTACATGCATCATTTTTCTAGGATATGAATTAAATGTTTAATATAAACTTTCCTGAAAAATAACATAAAAACTAAGTTGTCAGGAAACATGGGTACGTGGATGGGTACTAGTACAGAGACGCCACTTTTTGAAACAGGATACTTGGGTACGTTGAGGTACTGTATATATATATATATATATATTAAAATTTATAAAAATAAAACATGTTACAGTCACATCATACATGTATCATGTATATTTGATATTTCTAAATTCAATGATTCATATGAACATTCACATTGAAAATTTGAAACATGACATAGACTCATACTAGGTATCAAGTGGAAGACTTAATGGGATTTCCAAACATGAAAAAGAAAGTTCATAACAGTAAACATTGAACAATGAACAAGACAGTTGATTTGGCTTCCTCAAGCCATGTCATCAGCATCCTCAGGATCAATGTCATCAACATCACTAAGGTCCTCTATCAACAAGCTCTCTAGATAGGCATCGCTGGAATAGTGAGCACGGAGCACTAACAATAAGAAATGGAATGCTGCGTAGGTTTAGGTAAGGGGTAAGTGCCCACATAACATGTGTTTTAGTGTTTTAATTTTTAATTTTTAAAACTTTAAACTTCAAACATTGCAAATCGACCCCCCTCGATAGGCAAGCTAAGGTAAATTTCCTAACGGCCGTACCTCCCACGTACTCAAACACGCGGTACGACGTACCAAAATCCATGCAAGTACCCTGTTTTCATAAATGAAGTACCAAGTACGTGAGATTGGATTTGGGTACGGCTGGGTACATACCATTAAAGTACCCAAGTACCAAGTACGTGTACTTGGTACGGGTTCGTGTACCCGACCCCCCGGTACGAGTACCCATGCAACACAACATAAAATATTGTCATCAAAATATATCACCATAAAAGCACTTTAATGATTTGTTGTGTTATCATATATATTTCAAAAAAATATATGCAAAGTCTATCAACTTTAAATTAAGCAACAAAATCATCATAAAATAGATCACAAATTGGACATTAATTTCTTTCAACTTTAGCAATGCAATGTTTTAACTAGCTGTTATCCATCTTTAAACCATAGTAGCATAATTTGGCGGTACCTTTTGTGTATGGAAATTCGGAAGAATTCAAACTCGTAGAATATTTAATTAATAGACAATTAAATTTTGATTAAACCAAATTTAATTATTTTAACACTATAAAACATAAATCCAATTCAATTTTATAAATGGTCTAAACTTTACCTCACTCTTTTAACGAACTTTCTTTAATTTTTTTTTTTTTTTACATTTAATTTTCTCTCTCCATGTATAATGCTTTGGAAAAAAATTATAATTCATTTTATTAAATATATTAAAATCTAAATTAAACATAATCTAAGTCAAATCCATGTTTAGAAAATGTTAAAAAAAAAACTTCTCATTACCAAAGTCAAATAGATACCATGGATGGTGATAGGTACCTAAATGTGAAAGAAAATAAAATGTAAGAGTGATCAATACATATAATATACTAGCCTTTTGGTAAGTAAAAGATACCTTTTCAACTTTTGTGGGGAACTGGCCTTTTGGTAGGTAAAAGATCCTTTTTTAACTTTTGTGGAAAAACAACACAGATATATTAATATTTTTAGTTGGGTGGGTTATAGGTAAGTAAAATATACTTTTCATGTTTCTTCATATTTTATTTAAAATAGTTTATAATAAAGATATATTAATATTGTATAATAAGGATATATTAATATTTTAATTAGTTTATAATAAATATATATTAATATTTTATAATAAGGATATATTAATACTTAAATTAGATATAGTTTACAAGTTAAAATAGCTGACTTATGATTTATTTTTTAATAAAAATATATTAATATTTTAATTAGATATAATTTACAAGTTAAAATAGCTGACTTATAATTTATTTTTTTAATAAAAAACGCATGCATCTAAATAAAATTCTTCACTTGAAAACTCCATCTTCAATGTAATTTAAGAAAAAATGTGATCGTTAAAACATTAATAAAATCATATAAATTTGTTTCACAACCAATTTCTCAATAAGACTGAACGAGTGACTTTCCGTCTCCACCTTCACAGGTTTCGTATAATATATAATATTATTATATCGTTAAGTAGATTTGGATTGCTATCGTATGTACAATTAGGTTTAAATTAAACACTGTTATGATATTATAATAACAAAATAATTATATTTTTAAAGATTTAAAGGAATTAGTAATTAGTCAAAATTATTAAAGTGATATAAATTCAAATTCAGCTAGTTGTTACTATAAATCTTAAATCTTAATCTAGTGTTAGTAGCTCGCAAGCCAGTGTCTGATGGGAAACTTATTAATGCCAACAGCCAGCAAGTCAACATTTAGTAGGAAACTTATTGGTGCCAGCAGCCTGCAATGCATTATGAGAGCCTCACTCAAGGGAGCGTCTAGCCTTTAAGTCTTATTACATTACAATGGGTCCATGTCTCATTGAGGATTTGCCTCGAGGAATGCAATGCAAGCCTCACACATTGGACCATTACCTCTAGATATCCCATGAGAACCTCAAAAACATAACACCAATTAAAATTGAACCTTATATATCTTATATATCTATGACAACCTCATACACCCTCATTAAAATTGAACCTTATTCACTGAGAATAAACTTTTCATTACTCATTTACTCATTGATGAATCTTACTGCTTTAAACAAAATAAACAAACTCACAAGCTCACAAGGATGAATCTTTTAATCTAGTACAAGGATTGCATACACCCAAAAACAAGCTCAGAAAGAAGTAACCAGATTCTGTATCAACAAAATCATCTCCTGCCTCCATGTGCAATACCTTAAGGTAGATCCGTGAGATGTAGAACAGTTGGCGGCGGGTGATGGTTAAGACACTTTTAAGCGGAAAGGTCACTGGTTCGAAACCCCGCGGATACTAAAATCCAACCATGGTTGGTGTGATCCAGACCGGGTGCGATCCCCGGATGATTTTGACGGCTTAGATGTCACTGGTTCGTAGTCTCTCAGCCAATGGCGAACCCTGCTAGTCAGGGTAATACCACTTGCCAACCAAAAAAATACCTTAAGGTAAAATGCCTTATGCCTTATGTCGTTTAGTCCATTTTCTATTACAGTTATAATTGACTTTTCATAATGCAGAACGAGCAGTTCACAGCATTTTAAGAATCCCTTAATGGCATTTTCCAATATTTAATCACCAGCTCTTTGAAAACCGTTTTACATGTTGGGAGGCCACACATGAATGCTAGCAATGGTAATTAAGCACAGTCTCCAATGGAACAGGAGACGCAGAAAACAGTCTTCATTTTGAAGACCTGCACTTATTTGTTCTTACATTTATCATCCTCAATATAATATCAACAACAAGCACCAGTAGAAGCAGAGTCCTCCTGAACATCGAACCGTCACTGGAAAATGACTTCAAATGGTTATTATTTTAATTCTTGAACAAGTCAATAACAATATTCTGCCAGCCCTTTTCCATGCAAGTAATAATATCCAATTGCTTGTTTATAATACTCTCACAGGTTCTTCCTTCACTAGTTCGTTACAAAGTTCACTGTCACTCTACAAATTGGGTAAGATAGATAAGTACATATTATATTCAAATCAGGGAAATAGGTGGTATGTGCAGCACACCCAAACATGGCAAGCGTGGTTCAAGGTGTTGAGATTCACCCAAATACTACTGTATTCTATGCTAGGATGAAAACATAAGGGGTGATGTTGGATGGTTTTCTCTTTAATATCATTTTTTTTATACATAGTATGTGTATTTATAATGGAAGTGGGTCAGGATAGAGAGCTGTCGTGTATATTTATGGTTAGAAGCAATACTGATATTGATTTCACACAGTCAAGCAAGAGAACAAAATCAGCTGCCACATAGTCCAAACTACTAGCAATTTAGAGTCACAATAAACCCACAGTATCAGCACAAATAAAGAAAATAAGAGAAGCCTCCTTTGTTTCATTCACTGCTAAAATTGGTTTGTCTGCCAGGTGAGTCCAAAAGAAATGCAGGATTAGGTCTAGGCAGATGTAGAAGTTATCAGAGGAATCCAGGAAGTGTTGATTACCCAGATGCCCACGTCCCATGAAAATTTTTGAGGTTCATAATTGTGGGAACAGACAAAGAAGCAGCGCGAACAATGGCAGAGTGGTGGGGAAGAACGAGGCAAAGTGGTGGAAGGAAAAAAAGAGAGAAGAAATAAAAAAATATTTGTTTAAGTAGAAGAGAAGATTCGGCATTTGTTAACCATTTCCAAGAACAAGTTGATGGGCAGATGATCATGGTTTTGGTGTCATGGAAACCACTCATAGAAACTTGAGAGAATAGCATGACAGCTTAGGTAGGTTGTTTCTGGGAATGGAGTGTAGGTGAAGGACCTTCAATGACGCGAAGCAGGTAAGACCTCTTTCTATCTTCTTTTATACATGATTTCGCACTAATTCATGCTACTGGCAATCACTATGCTCATGTCCACTTTCTAATTCTTGGAGACCTATGAGATTCAGAGCATGTGATCACCATAAGCAGTGATTGCATTTCATTGGAGGAAACACTGTCAAAGGTGCCCAGGTTGGTTTCAGGTGAAATTTTCATTCCAACTTCAAATTGGGTCCTATTTTTGTCTGAATTCTTTGGTGACATAAGGTCTAATCCAATAAGTGCAGTAAGGATTTCTTATTTCAGCCCAATAGCATATACGCCTATCTGGTTTAATATCTTGTCTACATATTTATGGATTTCATGCTACTAACAATCACTATGCTCAGGCCCAGCTGCTAATTCTCCGAGATTTATAAGATTCAGAGCATGAGATCATTGTAAGTAGTGTATTGCAATCCGTTGGAGGAAAGATTGCGAAGGTGCCCAGGTTGGTATAGGTGAAATTTCCTTTTCAAGTTTAGTTTGGGTCCTATTTTTTCCGAATTCTATGGTGCCCATAAGGTCTTATCTAATACCTGTAGTTGAATATAATTCTTAATTGTCTAATCCTATATGCCCTAATTGATTCAATATCCTGTATATATATATTTTGCATTTCGTGCTACTAACAATCATTACTATCAGGCCCACTTGCTAATTCTTCGGAATATATGAGATTCATAGCATGATATCATAACGAGTGATTGCAATTTATTCAAGTAAATATTGCCAAGGTGATATTTCAATTCCGAGCTCAACTGGGTCATATTTTTTCTGAATTCTTCCGTGCCCATAAGGTCTATTCCAGTACCTGCAGTTATATAGAATTCTTATTGTCTAATCCAGATGTGCCTAATAGATTCAATATCTTGTACGCATATTTTGCATTTCATGCTATTAACAATCACTATGCTCAGGCCTACCTGCTAATTCTTGGAGATATATAAGATTTAAAGCATGAGATCACTGTAAAAACTGATTGCAGTTCATTCAAGGAAATATTGCGAAGGTGCCCAGGTTGGTAGCAGGTGAGATTTCCATTCCTAGCTCAATTTGGGCTGTATTTTGTCAGAATTATTCATTGGCCATAATTGTATAATCCAATACCTGCAGCTGTGTGGAAATATTGTTGTTTAACCCAATAGTATATGTGCCTAATTGATTCGATATTTTTCATTTCATGCTCCTATCACTATGCTCAGGCCCACTTTCTAATGCTCCTAGATATCTGAGATTCAAAGCATGAGATCATTATAATCAGCAATTGCAATTCATTCAAGGAAAGATTGCCAAGGCCCAAGTTGGTATCAGGTAAAATACCCATTCCAAGCTTTCTCTGGTCGTAGTTTTGTCCGAATTCTTCGGTGTCCATAAGGTCTAATCCAATAACTGCAGTTGAATGGAGTGCATATTGTTCAGATCCTCATAACCATTCCTGATGTTTTTGCAGGCAAGATGGTGAAAGAGTATAATGAAACAAATAGATTTTATCAGTTTTATTCTCAGAAAAGAAGTGTTATGCATATCATTGCGTTAATGGTGCTGTGCTCTTTTTTCTACATTCTAGGAATATGGAATAACACTTATTCGGTCCCTATAATCTCCACCGGACTGGGTTGTGCTACGAATAACATAAATATATCATCTTCATCTGTTTCCTTAGATTTTGAAGCCCATCATATGCTGGGAGTGGATGATATTTCAAATTCGACTCAAAGTTTTGTACCATGTGATATGAAGTACAGTGAGTATACTCCATGTGAAGACCCTGTGAGGTCTCTCAAATATGATAGAGAAATGCTCAGATACAGAGAGCGTCATTGCCCAGAAAAAAAGGAGTTATTGAAATGCCTTATTCCAGCCCCGCCAGGCTATAAGAATCCATTTTCATGGCCCAAAAGTCGAGATTTCGCTTGGTTTTCCAATGTACCACACAGGGAACTCAGTGTAGAGAAGGCTGTGCAGAATTGGATTGAAGTTGATGGAGATAAATTTCACTTCCCCGGTGGTGGAACCATGTTTCCCCATGGAGCAGATGCTTATATTGAAAATATCAATAAACTGATTCCTTTGACTGATGGATCAATCAGGACTGCCATTGACACTGGCTGTGGGGTATGTTATGCGCTTTCCCCTTCATTCCTTGTGGTTTCAAATTCTTGGTAATTTAGTGGCCTTTTGTAATTCAAAGATCATACCATTTGAGGAGGTTCTTCAACTAAAATATCCTATTTAGGTCAAATAAAAAGCACAAGGTACCAGAAGCAATGGAGAGGATTCCATGTTGTTGATTGGTACAAAGTATAGTTCACAAGTAGCTAGACACTGGCAGGGCTTCTGCTCTGTATAGGTACATTGCCTCTCTGGGGATGAAATAGTTCTGGAAATTGGCACCATGGATCAAATTCAACAAACTGGATACCTTCCAAAAAGCATCACACCATCATGGAAAGGTTCTCCTTCTTGTGCTTTTCAAGTGAAAAGGAACAACTACATTTCGCTTGTAGAGTGAACACATCATGTATAAAGCTTATCAAC
Source organism: Larix kaempferi (assembly GCA_027924585.1). Taxonomy (NCBI): domain Eukaryota; kingdom Viridiplantae; phylum Streptophyta; class Pinopsida; order Pinales; family Pinaceae; genus Larix; species Larix kaempferi. The sequence goes on along the minus strand of BSBM01000431.1, from coordinate 6,640,254 downwards.
CTTATAGCTTGCTACTTTCGGTACCAGTGGAGTTTTGAAGGGGATCTTTGATCTCAGTCTGCAAAGAATTCGTTCAGGTCCACATAAAGAGCCCATCTAACTGAAGAAAGATCCGGTCTTCCAAACTTTACCCCTGATGGCCACCTATTTAACACGAGATCAACCTGTTTCATCCATCCTCACAGTTAATATGTGAATATTAGTTTACACTGGGTAGTTTATTTCCTTTCGCTACATAGGTCAACGGTGTTCCTTTTCACTCAGATGGAGTTTTGTAAGTTTAAAGCATTTGTAGAATATACTTGCTTGCAATGAGAAAACGCAGTAGAATGAGTTGAAGCACATTAAGGTCTCTGAAATACATTTGGCTTTCCAGCTAAAAGCATAGAATACCAAGCTGGGAAACAGTCTGCTGAGTTTTCTGTAATGCAATGTTTTTCAGGTTGCCAGTTGGGGTGCTTACTTGTTGAATAGGAATATCACATCCATGTCCTTTGCACCACGGGATTCACATGAGGCACAGGTGCAGTTTGCTTTAGAGCGTGGTGTTCCAGCTATGATTGGGATCATGGCATCTCGTCGGCTTCCATACCCAGCAAGAGCTTTTGATATGGCTCATTGTTCAAGGTGTCTGATTCCATGGAATAAGTATGGTATGATAAAGATTCTCAACTTGATCAGAGCCTGAGGCCTGTTTAGAAGCTATTGTTATGTGAAACTAGGAAGTCTCTTTTACTCTTGTTGTATATTTCTATTTTAGTTATAGTGAAAATGCATGCAAATCTTGATTATGTGTCTGCTCTGTCATCTGTTTTTATCATCAGATGGTATCTTCTTGATGGAAGTTGACCGGATCTTGAGGCCTGGGGGTTACTGGATTTTATCTGGACCTCCTATAAATTGGAAAACACATTTTAAGGGCTGGCAGCGAACAACCAAGGACTTGAAGCAAGAACAAGATGAAATTGAGGATATTGCCAAGCGTCTGTGTTGGAAAAAAATTGTTGAAAGGAATGACCTTGCAATATGGCGAAAGCCCACAAATCATATTAACTGCAGGAAAACACGCAAAGTCTTCAAGGTTCCTCCAATGTGTCAAGATGGCAACCCTGATTCTGCTTGGTATGTCTTTTTTTCAATTAACTATCAGATGATGGACCGTTGAAACATAAAATTCCGTTTGACAATCTGTTTCTTATACTCAATTTTGCAAACTCCGGTGTTCCTAACTCCTTTAGGTTGACCTACTTCCTATTACTACTTATTATGTTGGGTTAGAAACACAACAGTAAGATTGATTACTCCTTGTCTTTGACTGGTTTATGGACTGGTTTATAAGGTACAAGAATTCGGAGGCTTGCATAACCCCTCTTCCACAGGTCAATGATATTCGAGATATTGCTGGAGGGGCTGTGGAAAAGTGGCCACAAAGGCTAACATCTGTTCCTCCCAGAATAAACAGTGGAAGTATTCCAGGGATTACAGCTGAAACTTTTACTCAAGACACCCAACTTTGGAAAGCCAGTGTGTCATACTATGGAATTGTGATAAGTGAACTTAATAAAGGAAGATACCGTAACATCATGGACATGAATGCTTATCTTGGTGGTTTCGCTGCTGCCTTGGTCAATGACCCTGTTTGGGTTATGAATGTGGTGCCATCAGATGCTGAACACAACACACTAGGTGTCATATATGAACGGGGGTTGATTGGAACATATCAGAATTGGTATGCCCCTGCCTTTGTTTAACAAAGTTTTAGGTCCCTTAAGTATTGCATTATTTAGGTAATCTGTCCAATGGAGAACCATATGGTGGCAGTTCAAGATTAATGGATGTTTTGCTGGGATGCAGGTGTGAAGCATTTTCAACATATCCCCGGACATATGACTTGATTCATGCCAATGGAGTTATAACCATGTACCAACACAGGTGATATGTTATCTGAAACCATGAATGAGTTAGGAATTTCATTCTTCTATCTTTAAAAAAAATAATTGACACTTACATTAGTTTAGATATATTTGAACACCAAATCTATTAAGCATTGAGAGGGATCATAAAAACTGTACACTTTAAACTTTTTGTTGCGTATAAAATCCAAGGTTAATATAAATTTATTATCTTCTATTTATTTATTTTAAATTGCATAATAGTAATTAATAAATAGTGGACTATTTTTTATGTTAGACATCTAACCTCCATTTCTTTTCCATTTTAGTTCATAATGTTACCCATGGACATCACACATCTTTTCCACCTGGTCTGTAAAATGCATCATGCTTCTCTCAGTGAAATGACTCATACACCTGGTCTGTAAAATGCATCATGCTTCTCTCAGTGCAATGACTCATAGGAAAACAATTGTCATCCTTCATTGAGTACATAGAAATGCATCATTACATAAAACATCGATCTGTTATGTGGAACCTTGCATGACAAATAAATTTCTAATTTATTTGTCTTTTTTGTTTTTAATAAATTGATAGACTTTAAGGAAAGCAATTGCCATCACTTCATCACTTCATAGAATACTTAGAAAGCCTCATTATATAAGACAGATTATTGGTTATCTTGAACCTTGAATGACATATAATATAGATTTATTCTCTTCTATTTATTTATTTTAAATTGCATAATGGTAATTAATAAATAGTGGACTATTTTTTATGTTAGACATCTAACCTCCATTTCTTTTCCATTTTAGTTCATAATGTTACCCATGGACATCACACATCTTTTCCACCTGGTTTGTAAAATGCATCATGCTTCTCTCAGTGCAAAGACTCATAGGAAAACAATTGCCATCCTTCATTGAGTACATAGAAATGTATCATTACATAAGACATCGATCTGTTATGTGGAACCTTGCATGACAAATAAATTTCTAATTTATTTGTCTTTTTTGTTTTTAATAAATTGATAGGCTTTAAGGAAAGCAATTGCCATCACTTCATAGAATACTTAGAAAGCCTCATTATATAAGACAGATTATTGGTTATCTTGAACCTTGAATGATATATAATTTTAATTTTTTTCTTCTTCTGAAAATCATTTTTGAAGAAGACTGATACTTAAATGGCTTGAAGGAAACAATTGCCATTCCCACATAGAGTACATTGGAAGCCATCATTGCTTCAACACAGACTTCCCCTATTTACCCAAGCTAGTAGGGTAAGAGCATGAGATCTAGCTTATGCATCTAACATATCACAAGCTTTTTTTACAAATTCAGACAAACTGGCATTGAATAGCTAGATTGATACCTCTTACTTAGATTTGTATTTTACTGCACATGGTACTTCCATACTAACAAAAAATGATTGTTTTTTAATTTTTTAAACCTTTTTTTAAAACTTTTGGATATAGATCGTTAACCAAAACATCAAACGAAGGATATTATGACACTGCTTTCTTTCCTCATTTTCACATAGTGTTGGCCTGCTAAAAGATTCAAATTTTGTTGTGAACATATGTTTCCTATAAGGAGTTGTTATCCTTTTTTTCCTAGATTTTTTAAGATTTATAACAGGAAGGATTATCATGCAGATGTGATATTACTGACATTCTGCTTGAGATGGACCGCATCCTGCGCCCAGAAGGAATAGTGATCTTTAGAGATGATGTGGATTCTCTAGTGAAAGTGAAACAAACAATTGATGGGATGAGATGGAAAAGCCAGCTTTTAAATCACGAGACTGGTCCCCTGAATAGGGAGAAGCTACTGATTGCAGTTAAACAATACTGGACTGGTACACAGAAAGAAGTAACAGAGTGAGCAAGTTCATAGGGGTAAAGGCTATGTGTGAATTCATAAATTTTTTTTGAATGGTGTCTGAGGGAGCTGAAGCAGCTGTTATTCTTCTTGCTTTGCATTAATTTGATTGAGATCGTCATGAAAGATTATTAGATTAGTATGAAAGAGGGAATGCATTAGTTCATGTGGTCATTCTTTATGCCTATCACTGTAAGGAGCTGGGGGCTTTCCAATAAGTACAAAAGAATTTGACTTCAATAAATCTTGTTCTATTAACTTGGAGGAGAAAAAGAAACAAAATTAAGCTGTTGATATTTAGATATTATTTAGGTAAATGTTAGTAGAATAGAGCTATTGAATGTCAGTAGAATAGATATATTTTAATGTGGAATTTATTATGTATTTAATCTTGATACATTTTTTTTATCGAGTTATGGAGTGTACCTTTTTTATTGAAAAAAATACTATACTTATATATTAAAATATAAATATACTGATCATTCATAATACCTTTCAAACATTCATAAGACTGACTAAAACATATTATCAGCATTAATAACCTTTAAAGACCTAGCCAAGTTCTGTCAAAGAAGAAGATTTTTACAAAAACAAGCTGACCCAAAAAACAAAACTGAAAGATACATGCCACAGATTATTGAGAGGTCATTGCTTACCTACAAACCAAACTTCACTCAACAAAGAAAATATACAGAGAATCCATTCCAAAACAATTCCAGTTCCTCAAACTGCTAATCAACCCCAAATAGAAAAAGAACCTTCTAAAATGGTATGGAGTGCACTTTACTTCTCTTCATTTGCTTAAAAACAATATGACAAGTTATTGACAAATTCATAAAATAATAATAATAAAAACAATTATCATGTAAATGTGATTTGATTTATAGCATTAATAACTTTGAAATTTCTTTAAGGATAATCTATTTTTTTTCAATAATTTATTAACTCTTAGCAAAATAGGTAACATGAACTTCTAAAGATGTAATAAACCACGCTGAGAGAGGAATTTTGTGGAACAAAAGTACGATCTTAAAAAATCTCATTTGAGGATGGCCACTCTGAATAGTAGTGTATCCTTCAAAAAGTGGGTGGTAGAAAAAATCTAGATTATTAATTTTAAATACAATAATGGATGGGTCAAATTATTCTATCCAAGAATAATTTTAGGGGCAAAATTTAGCCCATGGGCTATTTTTCCATGTTTTTTTCCAAAAAAATGTTCGTCAATTTGCATTTTTTAAAGCCCCATTTCGCCCAATTTTGATGGGTCAACTTTTTTCACTCTAAAAATCACCAAATTATTATATAAACTATATAAAATCCTTAGAAATTTAAATAATTTTAGAAAAATATCGCCAAATATTTTATAGTTGAAATTTTAAGAATTGGTAAGATTCACCAAGATTTATACACTTTTAAATAAGTATGGGTCCTTAAAATCATCCCCGTGAATCTATCTTTTAAACAAATTTAGAATGAAAGATTATTTTAATAAAGATAGGGTTAACTTTTGTAACATTTTTGAGACAACTCCTAGACATTTGTGAATGGAATCTCTAGTAAAAGGATCAACATGGACTAGTGCACATAACCAAAGGGGATTTGAACCAAACACCTACTAACACAAAACTAGTCAAATGCCTAGCAACATTGCTAGTGATCAATAGAGATAACCCCTTGGGATATGCAACACCTAGCCTTATATAAATGATCATGTACATTAAGTTTTGCACTCTAGTACAATACCTACCCGCCCCCAACTCATATTTAGTATAACATCAGCGACACTAATAGATTCAAACCGAGTTTTTTCAACATATTCAACAACGTGCACTTTGCCATTTTTTAGTTTCTATAATATTTTCAATGTACTTTTATTTTTCTCAACTTACATAGATTTTCCAATTCTTTTTACCTATCAAATTTTGATTCCCAAGCAATAGTACACATCACCAAGATCTATCATATGAAAATGAGATGACAATGGAAGCTTCATCCACATAAACTTTCATTTATCATTATCAATCAACAATATGTCATTTCCATCATGGAATGTCATCATGCGTCCATTGTATAGATTACAATAGATGTTGTGATCCATAAATATCTTCTAAAATCCTTTCCTCAAGATGATTCCATCAAAATTTTGATCCATTCAATTAGGGACTACTTCAAGCCACAAAATGCTAGCAGCTCACCTTTCTCTTAACATTGAATCCCTTAGGTCCCATGTATACTTCCTCTTCCAAGTCTCCATGTAGAATCGCCCACATCCATTTGCTTGACTTTGAGGTCACAAGTTGTAACTAGCAATAATAGTCTAATTGGCTTCATCTTTGTAATAGAGGAACGCGTTTCCTCATTCTTGATACCCTCAACTTGAGAATATAGACTTTTGCAACTAAATAGGGATTACTTCTCACAACCATCCATTATGAATTTATATTAAAAGCCCATTTAAAGTTGATTCCTCTTTTTGGTATAAATAGGGATTTCCCTTCTTATTTGTAGCTCTTATATTCATTTTACCAATATATAAGCAACTATTTTATTTGGGAAGTCTTTCTCCATTACTCATATTTGCATGTGCAATCCACTCCTGGGTGTATAGGTGTCATCACTATTTCTTTTTACTTTTGCCTCTTTATTTATGTTACTTGTGGGTTTTTTGTTTTAGTTACATCAACAATTGCACTAATAGTTCAATATTGTGTTAAAAGCACTACAAATTGGTATTAAACCTTCAATCAAAATTTTAGTCTTTTTAATTGTTAGATAAAAACAATGCTAAAAATTCCTAATATGTGACTAAAGCATATATGGATGAGATATTTAGAAAATTTACAGAAAATATAAGGAAACTAATGAATCTATGAACCCTAGACAAAAGGACCATGGACTCTAATATATATACTTCAATCCACAATTCCAAAATCTCTAGGCAGGAAGAAAAGGATGTAAACCCTTGGAGAACAAGACGTAACACCCCTACCTTAGTCATTCAATCATGCCTCAATCAATCCACATGCTCCCCTACCTAGCCTTAATATCAAAGATATTGTCTATTGACCCCAATGGGATCAGATCTATGAGTCATCTATGTTAGTTTTTTCTTTGTTGTAACATCCCATTCACCCAATCCGTCCATTTGGAGGAAACATTAATTGATTTTGGGATCTCAAATTTTGACCCAAATCCATAATACGAATTTCAACATATAAAATGTGTGCAAAAATGTAAATAAACATACACAACGGACGGAAATAAACTGGATCCACACACACACAACATGCAATTACAAGCATAAACATTAAATAAAAATGTTTCAAATTCAAATGCATGAGAATACTTATCTGTATCCAACACAGATCCAAACAACTGGCTCTGTAAGAGAGATTTTACACCCAACCATAGGCACTCTATCCAGCATATACCCTTTTTGCTGAGAGGCCACCCCTAAGCTAGGCTATGAGGCCACCCATGCGAAAGAAACATTGACATGATTCCCTCTCTCAGTCCATAACCCATTCTGCTCTCTGTTCTTAGCCAAATGCTCATACAGAACTCTACAGGGATCTCCCTCAGCCACGACAACCTTGGATTCCACAATATCTGCCCCACACAACACCCTTCTTGGATCGGGCATCCCCTTCATCTATCCACGGCTCTCTTGGGCGATCCATCTTGCCTAGTGCTTCTAGTGTGTGCATATAAGAAGTCCAATCTAAAATGTGTTGCTATAGAACCACCTGCAACTTCAATTCGTGGCTTCTCAAGCACCTATGAGCAGCATAACTCAATGTCTAAGGGTTCCTAGCTTGCCCAACTTCTTTTCTCACATACATGCATCATTTTTTCTTTACAAATCTGCAGCATGGTCTTCAAATTCGAATTTTGGGGTTAATCACAGTCTAATAAGTTCATAGACAACAATGGAGAGCTCTTCCTAGCGTGGATCTGTATGAGAAAATGAGAGAAGAGGGTTCACTCCAAGGGATATGAGAAAATGGTGAAAAGACAACTAACATAGCTTTCGACAGTAGAAGAAAGGACTCCTAGAAATTGTGGACTGAATTCTATCATGATAGAACTATCACAAAAGTGTAGTCAGTCCCATGCTTCAATAACTGCATGAGGTGACTTTTCCCACCAACCTCACATATGCATTCAATGATTGGTAAATGGTAAAAAATGAGATAATTGGCTTATTCACAACACATGACAGAATTTGGGTGAGTTCTAATGTTGACACTTGGAAGCAAGGATTTAGTCTCCCATAGACCCCCCTTTCCTCTTCCCCTTTGGTGGAATCGTAGCCCCTTTGGTTCTCTTTACACAACCATTCTTGGACTATTTTATTATTTATGCACATATATATTTACATATATTTTAAATCAGCATGACAATCCAACCACACAGCCCAAATAAAAATATATACATCTTACATGCCTAGCCATTCAATAGTCTGGCCTTGGCCTTGAGCTCTGCACTAGGAATCCACACTAGCATAATTATATAATTTACATAATTTTGGCTAAATACATTCCAAATCAAAACTAGGGGTATTACAATCCCCTCCCCCTGGAATAACACCATCCTTGGTGTTTGCTTAAAATCAGAACAAAAATGCATATGCCTCTTTCATGGCATCCTCCAACTCCCACGTAGCCTCATCGAGATCGAAGTGCTTCCATTGCACCTTTACGTGTCCGATGGTTTGGTTCTGGAGCAATGTCACCTTATGTCTAGGATGCATAGTGGCTCGGTTTGGAACTCTCCCTTGAGTTCCACCTAGATCACATCCCAATCAATCACTTGGTTAGGATCATGTACATATTTCTTAAGCAATGATACATGAAAAACATTATGAACTCTAGTGTTAGTAGTAAATGCAATTCTATATGCAACTGGACCTATTCTCTCAAGCACTTCAAATGGCCCACAATATCTTAGTGATAGCTTGGCACAACTTCCAAGTTTCAAGGAACTCTTCCAACATGAAACTCCATATGCACTCTATTCTTATCTGCATAACCTTCTTGTCTATCTTGGGATGCCTTTAAATTTTGCATAATCTTTGCAACCTCTTGTTCCATTTCCTTAAGTAATTCTAGCCCAAGTATAATTCTATTCACTAGATTATTCCAATTAACCAGTGTTCTACACCTCCTTCCATACAAAGTTTCAACTGGACTCATGCCCAATGATGCTTGTTTCCCATTATTATATGCAAACTCTACCAAGTGTAGATAATCTTCCCACTTTGATGGTTTGTCCATCACATACATGCGTAGCATGTCTTCAAGCACCTGATTTACTCTTTATGTTTTCCCATCTGTTTGTGGATGGTAAGTAGTATTAAAGTCCAGCTGTGTACCCAAGTCTGGAAAAAGAATTTTCCAAAAGTTAGAGGTGAACTTGGTATCCCTGTCTGAAATTATTGCCTTAGGAAATCCATGTAACCTGAAAATTTCCTTCATAAAAATATTTGCAATGGCATCCGTTTTATATGTAGATTTAACCGGAATAAAATGTGTTTCCTTTGATAATTTATCCACCACGACCATGATGGAATCATATTTCCTTATTGTCATCGGAAAACCTGTAATAAAATCCATGGAAATCACTTCCCATTTCCATTCTGGAATTGGCTAAGGATGTAATAAACCTGCTGGGTGTTGATGTTCAACCTTCACTTGCTGACATTTCATACACTTATAAAGATACTTAGCAATGCCATTTTTCATTCCCAACCAAAAATATTGCTTTCGTGTTGTGGCAACTGTTTTCTGGTATCATAGGTGACCAGAATATGGCATTTTATGGATTTCATCCATAACAATTCTTCTCAAATATGGCACATTTGGAATATAAATTATGTTTTTATAAACAAGAATTCCATCACCTTCCAAATGGTAATCTTCATACCTCTTCTCTAAATTCTGTTACTGTATTTTTTTCTTTATTTGCACATACAGTTCATCTTTAGTGATACAGTTAACAATATGCTGCCTTAAATCTGATTGGAAGGTACTAATGGCTGTCACATGCATTTCATGTACCTTTCTGTTGAGTGCATCAACCACCTTATTTTCTTTACCTTTTATGTGTTTGATCTCAAAATCAAATTCACATAAAAATTCCATCCATCTAGCTTTCCTAGCATTTAATGTTGGCTGCTCAAACAAATATTTCAGACCATAGTGGCCTGTCCTTAACTCAAATTTTCTTCCCATTAAATAGTGCCTCCACATTTTCAAAGCATACGCTATGGCCGCAAGTTCTAAATCGTGGGTAGCAGAGTTTTTTTCATTCTCTTTCAACTTCCTTGATGCGTAGCATACCACATGGTTATCTTGCATAAGAAATCCCCCAAGTCCTTGTTTATACGCATCTGTACACACCACAAAATATTTTTCCGGGTTGACAATTTTTAGAATTGGAGCACTTGTGAGAAAATTCTTCAAAAGCTGGAAGCTTTCTTCACATTTCCGTGTCCACTCAAACTTTATCCCCTTCTTTTCTAAATAAGTGATTGGGTGTGCAACCTTGAAGAATCCTTCAATGAACCTCCTATAGTAACTAGAAAGACCCATAAAGGATCTCACATCTGTCACATTCCTTGGAGTTGGCCAATTCATGATGGCTTCAATATTTTTGGGGTCCACTGATAATCCTTCCTCATAAATAATGTGACCCAAATAATGAATTTTATTTTTATAAAAGTCACATTTGCTTAGCTTTGTATACAACTTATGCTCACTTAACAATTGCAAAGTCATTCTCAAATGATCTTCATGTTCTTCTTCGTTCTTAGAGTAAATACGAATGTCATCTATAAATACAAGAACAAACTTGTCCAAATACTTGTTGAAAACACTACCCATGAGATACATGAATGTAGCTGGTGCATTGGTGAGACCAAACAACACCACCACAAACTCATAGTGCCCATACCTTGTTCTAAAGGTGGTTTTGTGAATGTCTTCTTCCTTGATTCTCACTTGATGGTAACCGTACCTCAAGCCAATCTTTGAGAATACATTTTCCCCTCTCATTTGATAAAAAAGATCATCAATTCAAGGCAAGGGGTACTTGTTCTTCACTGTAACTTTATTCAGTTGCATGTAATCGATACATAACTTGAGTATTCCATCTTTCTTTTTCACAAAAAGTATGGGTGCTCCCCATGGAGACACACTTGGCCTTATGTACCTCTTTTCCAACAATTCTTGCAATTGCATTTTCAGCTCTAACAATTCTGGTGTACTCATCCTATAAGGTGTCTTAGAAACTGGTTCAGCTCTTGGAACAAGATCAATTGTAAAATCAATGTCCCTCTTTGGAGGAATTCCTGGCATTTCATCGGGAAACACATCCTTAAATTCTTGCAAAACATAATGGTCTTCCAACTTAGGAATTTAATTTTTGTTTTCTCCAAAATATGGGCTGCATACAATTGACAACTTTTCCTACAGAATTTCTTCAACTGCATGGCTGAAATCTGCCTAACAAAAACTACCTTTGGGTTGCCCTTTACAACCCTTGGGTTTTCTTCTTTATCAATGCATTCAAAAGTCTTGCTGTAGCAATCTAGTTTAACTCTATGGGCCTCCAACCAGTCCATTCCAATGAGAATATCATAGGAACCAAGTGGAAAAATATTCAAATTTTCAAAAGTGGACAGTCCATCCATTTCCAGTGGACAATCCATCAATTTACAATGGAAATTTCTCCACGATTTCAATAACCTTCCTCTTAGTTCCGGTGGCTAGTTGGACCAACCATGATTTAATATGCTTTGATTTCTTAAAATCACAAATCTCAACAATTTTAGGAGTGATATAACTGTGAGTAGATCCAAGTTCAATCAAAATAGAAAGATATTTCTTAGGAATTTTACCTTCAACTTCAACCACAATTGACTAATGGTCTACTTGGATATCCTCTAGTGCTACATAGATTCTAGGGATGATCCTTGTCATGTGAACCACAGTTTCAGCTCCTTGGATGTTGTGAACTTGCTTTGCACTCCCATTTTGATGTGGTCAGTTCCTAGGCATATGGTCCTCTCCACATCCCCAACATGGAAGTGGATCTCTTAGATCTCTTGGCTTGTTTACCATCATCCAAGTTGGCTTAGTCACACCCTATGGTGGCTTCCTTGGATGGTTTTTGAATTGAGGAGGCTTGAACCCATTCTTCCTTTGGTCAAACTTCTCATTTTTCTTGTCCTTCCATGCCTTATGGAATTCTGGTTTGCTTTTGTTTTGATCATAAAAATACCTGGCCTTTCTTATGGCCTCCTCTAGAGTTCGAAGTTCATCAAAATCAATTCTGTCTTTATATGATTGGGGCAGTCCACTTAGAAAATGATGAATTTTCACCTTATCATCCATGATATATTTAACATACCTAAACAAATCCAAGAATCTATTTGCATATTCTTCCATAGTCATTTGTCCCAATTTCAGCTCATGGAACTCTTTGATTTTTTCATCATAGTGCCTATCATAAAGGTACTTTTCCTTGAAGTACTTCTTGAACTGCTTCCACACAATCTTCCTTTCATTGATCCTCTTTACTTTTTTAAGGTGATACCACCATATAGATTCTCTTCCATTTAGATTGAATATGTCCACTCTTGACTTCATATTTCCAAAGTAGTCTTGGACTTGGAAATACTTCTCATCCCAAGAAGCGAAGCCTCAACTTCTTGACTAGATTTTATCTCACCACCAATTGTAGGAGGTTTGACCTTCTTAAATTATCCATGTGAACTGTTCTCGGAAGACCTCTTTCTCTTGTTTCTGTGAGATGAATATCTCAAACCTTTAATGGATTATTTAGATTCATATGACTTACTATTGGGTTTAGTGAGATGAATATCTCATACCCTTAGGTTCCTCATGGTTTTTGCAATGTCTAGGTGTTACACCTAAATATTCCCATCATAATACTCAGTGTAAACATCCCTGAAGTTCCTTTGACTAAGTTATCAACTTGGAAGAGATACTGACCTATTTCTATTGGGTTTAGTGAGGTCGTCGCAGGTCACCTTTGCGCAACCTACAATGTCGCGGGTTGTCCTACTATAGCCTGCGACGAAGTCAGTTAAATAGATAAAAGAACATCTTCGAGCCCATTCTCGAAGGTGTGTGATTTGGATCTCTATCCCTAACCTATAGGGGAGTTGGCATTCAGTTCCCTAGCCCTTTGGGAGGATCCCTTAACCCTCTCCCACTATATCTCAACCTACCCTATCCTCTTAGTCCTATATATATGAAGCTCATTCCCATTCCAAAGGGAGGAAGTCTATAGCACTTGCATGTTGGTGAAATTAACTTAAGCGATCTCTACTCATCTTTTGGGAGACCTATACTTCCTTTGGAGGCTTTGGCATTGGCTTGTTGGAGGAGGATTGCGATGTTAAGCTTTGGTTGTAATCTTCACTCTTTTGTACTTCCCTCTTTTAATACAGTAAGATAAACTCTTTCCACCAAATATTGTTGTGTTAATGATGTTTTGTGTAGTTTACTTGCTTAACCGTTTACTTAGATATTTTACTGTTTAGATGCATTTTACTTGCTTGTATTGTTCTGTATGTCTTGATAGGTCTTGCAGCTGAGATCTGATAACCGTGGAGCTTGGAACAACACCAAGGAGAAAGATCTACAAGCTAGAGGTAAGACATCTAATCACTCGATCGTTAACTAGATATAGGAAAGTAGTTTCATATTCTGTCTCACTTGTTCTAGAATTACATTGAGCTAGGGAGATCACGCCTTAAGTCTGCTTTCGGTAGATTGTCCGCTAACACTGGGGGAGTTGCTTGGTTTCTTCTTCCATTGGATTCTATCTCTGCATTCTCAACTTGTATATTCTAACCATTGCATTTGCCTCAACTTCATAGGGATCTTGTGCGTCCTCCATGATGATACTTTTCTTCTTGGTCAACCAAGATCAAAGATTTCCCAACTGCACTATAGTCAATGCCGACCCTTAATAGTCATTGATGGGATTTTGAAATTGCAAAAGTATTTATAAACACATTTGTTAGCTGCATTAAATTCTTATAAAATTACAAAATTATTTTCATGCATTTTGGGACCAATCCATATTGACAATTTATGTCAAATCACATAAACATCTTAAGCACCCCTTCAAGGTCTAATTGTGCACAATTGCTCTCATATTAAATGGAAAACTACAAGGTCTCCATTGGTCCTATTGTCACCACATAAATTTCTCAAATTCGACTGTCTCAGGGGGACAACGGGGCTCAAGGGGGCTTTCCCCCTTACGGCCAGGGCGGGTCGAAGGCAGCACCCTTGTTTTTTTTTTAAATATTTCATTTGTGCGTAATCTGGTGCATGACATCACTAGCATTTTTGGATCTCAGGAACCCGAAAATCAGTTGTGAAAACCTTGCTCTTTTTGTGATCTACACCCTTCATATGCCACCCACACTGCCTTACCAGTTTTCAGTCATAAGCAGTTTCAGCCTCGAGGAAGAGTGGTTTCCTGAAACTGATTTTACGATCTTGAATGCGTGAGAGGGTGACACGTCGCAAGGTGGTTTACCACTTCAGGCTCAGGAGAATTGAATAACTCATGTGCATCTTCAAGGGCCTGAAACACTGTGATCCATTGATCTAATCCGCATGATCCTCCCAGACTAACATGACCTCTATGGGTCCTATCAACCCTGACACCTTTGCACATCATGTCTGACCCCACGTCACATCACTAACTGTCAGGTCAAAAGTGGTTTCAAGATCCAGGGAAAGTGGTTTCCTGAATCCGCTTTCACGAGCCTGAGTGCATGAGAGGGTGACATGTCATAGGGTGGTTTACCACTACAGGATTTTTCTAATCAAGTATCCTTCATGCACCTTCACGAGCTTGAAGCGCCATCAATCATCGATCATGATCTCCACCATCCAACAATCAGATCTACTCTGCCTTCACACTCTATCGCCTGCGGTCATCTGTGTAGGTGGACCTGATGTGGTTGGTACACATCACACCCTCTACCCATGTAGCTCCTCCACATCACCCATCCATGTGGCATGTGTGGGGCCCAACTAAAATTTTCCAATTTTTTTAAATTTCATAACTGTGCGGAATTTTGATTTGCCAAAAGGGGATTAATTCAAAATTAATTCAAATGTACTCCTAGCCCCTTAAATGCCATTTAACAGAAACTAATTCTTGCAGAACCATTTCTTATTCTTTTGCTTTTAAACTTGATTTCTGTCCCATACAGCTTCGGTATTGCAACCAGAAGCTCTGATACCACCCTGTAACGTCCCCTTCACCCAATCTGTCTATTTGGAGAGAACCCTAATTGATTTTGGGATCTTAAATTTTTCCCCAAAGCCATAATATGAATTTCAACATATAAAATGTGTGCATAAATGTAAATAAACATACACAATGGAAATAAACTGGATCCGCACACACACAACATGCAATTACAAGGATTAAATAAAAACGTTTAAGATTCAAATGCATGAAATACTTATCTTTATCCAATGCAGATCCAAGCAACTGGCTGTGTAAGAGAAATTTTCCACCCAACCATAGGCACTCTATCTATCATATACTCTTTCTACTGAGAGGCCACCCCCAAGCTAGGCTATGAGTCCACCAGGGCGAAGGAAACACCTACAACCTTATCTCTCTCAACCCACAACCCGTTCTACTTTATGTGCTTAGCCAAATGCTCATGCATATCTCTACAGGGATCTCACTTAGCCACAACAGCCTTGGCTTCCACAATACCTTCTCCACACAACACCCTTCTTGGCTCAGGAATCCCCTTCACCGATCCACGGTTCTCTTGGGCGATCCATCCTGCCTGGTGCTTCTAGTGTGTGGATAGAAGAAGTCCAATCTAATATGTGTTGCTAAAGAACCACCTGTAGCTTCAATGCGTGGCTTCTCAAGCACCTACGAGCAACAAAAATCAATGTGTAAGGGTTCCTAGCTTGCCCAACCTCTCTAATCACCTACATGAATCATTTTTCCCTTCCAAATCTGTAGCATGGTCTCCAAATTCGAATTTCTGGGTTAAACACAATATGGTAAGTTCATGGACAACAATGGAGAGCTCTTCCTAGCGTAGATCTACATGAGAGAATGCAAGAATGAGGGTTGACTCCAAGGGATATGAGAAAATTGTGAAAAAACAACTAACATAGCTTTTGATAGTAGAAGAAAGGGCTCTTGGAATGATAAAAAAATGACAGGATCTTTATAACCATTATTTGCATGTGAAAGTTTGAATGCTTAAATCAATTAAAAAGGCTTTAAATGACAACATTAGAGATAATAATTGAAGCAGATAAAACACATAAAAGAGATGCAAACCATGATATTTGTAGACAAGAACTAATAAGGAGTTCACCCTCCTTGGGCTATGTCTCCGGGCCACTTCTAATGAGAAGGCCGATCTTATTAAGTCTTCAAAGCTTACAAATATGGGTTTTTGGAAACACTTCTGTTTTATGTCAGTCATCAACAAAAACATACAACACCACTGTGTTCCTCTCAAAATTCTGGGAAAAATGAGTATAAAGTCGACTACGTTTTCCTGAGGTCTCCTTTGGCACACAAATAGAGAAACTCTGCCTGCATAAAATACAAAACAATACGGATCTCCACCTCGGGAACCGTTCCCATTAATGGATGTACGGACCTCAGGAATTGTGCCAAAACACCTTGGGAACTATGCAAAAAACCACCTCGGGATCAGTGCAAAGACCGTCTTGGGAACTGTGCCCATACCGCACGTCGAACTTTCTGCAAAATATACCTCTGAATCCATCTCGAACTCTATGCCAAAACCACGGTTTTATAGAGTTTGATTTGGGTGGTTTTTGGGTGTGAAATGGAGGGCCACACGCCCATTTTCGAGCCCCAATTCTGCGTTCAAATTTTAAGGTTTAAGCGCCATATCCCTTAACATGTGGCGGCTTTGGTGTGTTGGTCAGAGCACTTGGAAATGGGGGAGGAGGTCATGGGTTCAAACCTGTGGACCTCTCCCCACTATATGGTTTTGTTGACATGGTTTATTATAAGGCTCATTGGTAAGGTTTTGTGGCATATGGTTGGGCGTTGGATTATGGCTTAGCTCCATGATGGCGTTTGTTTGTTGGCATGTTGTTGTAACTTGGCTCTGTGTTGGTGTGTTGGCATGTGGAATCTACATTGGCTCTAGGCCTCGGTGTTGGCCATGGGGTCAAGGGATAAGCCCTCAAACCCACCTCTTTTTCCAACCAAACTCTCCATCAAACTTGAACATAAGTTTTATCCTATAGCTTATAAGGAACATCGGTGGGAAAGATGGCTAGGAGGGCTTGGTGAAGGCTTAGGGGTATATGGAGGTCTTGGGTTCAATTCCCATAGAATCCACCAATTATGCTATAAAAAATTACATTGACATTTTTTGCCCAAATTACCTATTGGTTTTGCCAATTTAACCAAATTTGCCGAAACTTCAACCTTTGATAACTTTTTCATCCGTAGACCGTTTCACACGAAATAAGTGTTGACATAAATATCTTGACAAGCTCTTTACCACTGTAAGATTTGTTTTTCTGTTTGAATACTTATATACTGATCGATCTCTGAAGATCCTTCTGGAACAAACCTTCCCACTGAGAAGCTTTTGTACCACCAAAATCCTTAATCATTCAGAATTCAAGTGAGGACATGTTCATCTCACTTGTCCCGTATCACTTGTCCATTCTTCTGGGCACCTGTACATTTGACTTATCATAATAACAATCAAAACTGCACTGACATTGTTAAGTACATTAATCCCTTTTTCCACAAAATCTTCATTCATCATTGTCGGAACAAACCATATACTACTGATCAGTAGTAAGCTGAATATCAAAATTGAACATGTGAAAGAGATTGTACTCATATCATGCTTATGTTTTATCATAGGAACGCTATTGATCATAGTAGATGAATTGTGATGCAACGATGCTTCCTCTTCATTCTTAGGATTCTTTTCTTCCTTACATTGCATAGACATAAGTGCCAAATTCCAACTTGCATTAAAAACCCTTTTCAATTGTTGTGTAGTTCCCTATGATCTATCATTTTTAAATGAATGTGAATGTACTATGTACTCAATTCCTTCATTTTAAACAAATGATACTAATTATGTTCTCTATAGAATATTGCCTTTCGATCATATAAATACGGGCTTCCCAACACAATTCCACAGATATCTAATGGAACCACATCAAATTCAACTTCATCTACAAACTTGGATGTAATTGCAAACTTTAGATCACATTGCTTTGTTACTTGTAATATTTTATCTTTGCATACCCAACCTAATGGATAAGGTTTTCGGTGTGGTTTTGTTGTTAATCCCAATTGCTTAACTACTTCTGAAATAAGATTAGCTTGAGATCCACTATCTATGAGTGTGTCGACCTTAGTTTGTTTTGTGATTACCCTTATATGAAACAATGCATTCCTTTTCCTATCCTTAGAATTGTCATTATCTTTAGAAGTAGAATCACATGAAGAACCAATGTTAGAATCATTACCAACAATAACTTTACCTTTCACACCTACGATATTTGATATCTTTGTTTCGTCCTCGGAATATTATCCAAGGTCCTCAATGATAACCGTGGCCTTTTTCTTCCCTTTCTGATCCTTAAACCACTATGGTTTCAATTTTGGATGTAGCTTCCAACAATGTTCTGCATCATGTCTATCTCTCTAACAACAAGAACATGAAAGTTTTGTGTCCCCTTTCTTCATGGTAATATTATGTTTTCTCTTCCCTTTGTCCTTACCTTCTTTCAACTTATTGAAATCAACTGAGGAAAATTCATCATGAACATTCTTCCATTTGGATTCAATATGTGTGGCTTGAACACATACTTCATCCAGGTTAGTAGGATTAAACATAAGTATTGTATGATGCAAATAAATATGTAATCCTCCAATAAATTTGAGAAGAGTTTCTTGAGTGTAGAGAGGTATACCCAAAATCAAAGCTCTCTTTCTGAATTCCTGAGTGTATTCTAATACATTTTGACTTTTACCTTGCCTTAAGTTTTTCCAATCCATCATGGCCTACTGTATGTAGCCTAATAGATAAAATTGCTTCTTTAATGCAACAGTAAATTCATACCAGGAAGAGATAATATTACCTTTTGTAAGGATGCCTTCCCGTGTCTTACTCTCCCACCAGATGAGTGCAGTGCCTCCAAGGCGGAAAGTGGCCAACTGGATCTTTGCACTATCATCTACAAGCTTCTGGATCTTGCAATATACTTCAATCTGTCTGATCCAGTCATCTAACTTTTCTGCGTTAAGTTCACCATTATATGTAAGCAAATCAAACTTAATATCAAGTTTCAAATAAGGTAAATCAGAGTTAGCCTTCTCAGGTTATTTCTTTGAATTAGAAGAAGCAGTACTGGAATTTTCAGAAGAGGAAGAAGAAGACGGAGAAGAAGGCTCAGAAGGACCTCCTCCTTTTCCTGAAGTATCATTCTATGCTTTCTCCTTCTTCTTTTTATTATTTTCCAATCTCTCTTGATAATCCGCAAACAAATTTTCTACCCTGTCTGCCATCTGATAAAAAAGCTTTGCAAAAATCCTTTCATCTTCTTCTCGATAATATTCATCTGCCATTTTCTTTCTTATTCTTTTACAAATTTCTGGATCAAACTCTTCAAGTTCTCCTTCACCACGTTGAAGCCTAGATCTTGTTAACATTCACAAACTCACAATGCAATGGTTAAACTGCTCTAATACCAAACTTGATCCGAAAATGACAGGATCTTTATAACCATTATTTGCATGTGAAAGTTTGAATAATTAAATCCATTAAAAAGGATTTAAATGACAACATTAGAGATCATAATTGAAGCACATAAAACACATAAAAGAGATGCAAACCATGAGATTTGTAGACAAGAACTGATAACGGAGTTCACCCTTCTTGGGCTACGTCTCTGGGCCACTTCTAATGAGAAGACCGATCTTATTAAGTTTTCAAAGCTTACAAATATGGGTTTCTGGAAACACTTCTGTTTTCTGTCAGTCATCAGCAAAAACAAACGACACCACTGCGTTCCTCTCTAAATTCTGTGAAAAATGAGTATAAAGTGGACTACGATTTCTTGAGGATCTTTTTCCAACCAAACTCGGCGAGGAAGATGGCTAAGTGGGCTTGGTGAAGGCTTAGGGCTATATGGAGGTCTCGGGTTCAATTCTCATAGACCCCAACAATACTTTTATAAAAAATTACATTGACAAATTTTGCCCAAATTACCCATTTTTTTCCCAATTTAATCAAATTTGTCAAAACTTGAACCTTTGATAACTTCTGCATCCGGAGACCGTTTCGCATGAAACAAGTGTTGACGAAAATCTCTTGACGAGATCTTTACCACTGTAAACTTTGTTTTTCTATTTGAATACTTATATATTGATCGATCTTTGAAGATCCTCCTGGATCATGGAAGTTGTAGACTAACTTCTGTCATGACAAAACTGTCACACAATGTAGTCAGTCCCATGCTTCAATAACTGCATGAGGTGAATTTTCCCACCGATCTCGCACATGCATTGAATGATTGGAAAATGGTAAAAAATGAGATAATTGGTCTATTCACAACACATGACAGAATTTGGGTGAGTCATAAGGTTGACACTTAGTAGCAAGGATTTAGTCTCCCATAGACCCCCCTTTCCTCTTTCTCTCTGGTGGAACCATAGACCCTTTGGTGCTCTTTACACAACCATTCTTGAACCATTTCATTATTTATGCACATATATATTTACATATATTCTAAATCAGCATGACAAGCCAACCACACAGTCCAAATAGAATATATACATCTTATATGCTTAGCCATTCACTAGTCGGGCCTTGGGCCTTGAGCTCCACACTAGGAATCCACACTAGCATAATTACATCATTTACATAATTTTAGCTAAATACATTCCAAGTCAAAACTAGGGGCATTACATTTGTAAACATCATGGACTAGTGCCTACTATGCTAGTGAAATATCTTTCCTCTATTCCTTACCATCCATCCTTTACAAAAGGTAGTATTTAATAGTATGTAACCAAGGTTGCGACCAAGATTTCTTTCCAAGAGTGAGAGATCCAAAGCAGGGAACATTTTAAGGATTCATAATTTTCTTAAAGTGTAGAAACCTTGGTGAATTTTACTAATTCAAATGTTTGTAAAAATATCCAAATTTATAGGGATTTTATATAATTTATGGACAATTTTGGAAACGTTTAGAGTAAAACAAAACCCTATGGAATTTGGGTGAATCATTTTAGAAACAAATGGAATTTGGTGAATTTTTTCTAAGAAAAAAATTATCCCATGGTCTAAATTTCGCCCCTAAAATTAATGGATTTGTTGCTTTTCCCATGTTGTGATATTCCCATCCGATTTGTGTTACTACCAACATCCGTAGGAATTAGTAAGCACTATCTAGAATTGAAGAGTGCCCTTCCATTTTGGACTGAACACTTCTGTAACTTGCTCCCGTTCAATTCACGAATTTGGCGTGATGCAGTCAGTGCAAGGTTTACCTGGACTCTCTTACAAGAGTGGTTTTCCATAGCTTGTGAGATTGCCTGGGTTGATTAACCCGAAAACAAAGAGTTGAAAGGCACTTAAGCCAAAGTTAGGAATGATCACCTCATTGTCCCATAAATGTGGAAAAAAGATAGCAAAAGGAGTCAAGCTATTGATTCTTATTTTACTATAATCATCCATGATCCCAACACCATGATTGTTGAATAGTGAATGAGAGTCATCCTGATGAATGTGAATGTAACCCTTTTCTATCTTTCCATGTGCTATATATAGGGAATCTTAGACTTGATCCCTCACTTAGTTTGTGTATGCTTGTCTCATGACATACCCCCTCTTATCACCCCATCATTCCTCCTAGGCTATTATGTGCTTTGTTTTTATTTACTTGTGAAAGCATGAAAATATTTCCCTTTTAATACAACTTATAACATGAGTGATTTCTTCATGAAATAACATCAATTATAGGGGCCATTATTAACATGCACCCTTTATCCCCTTTATCCCAAACACAACAATAAAAGATTACATATAATTTACATTGCCTTTACTTAGAGAGGTGTAAATTGGGGTTTTACAAATATATCCAACACTTATGACAATTAAATCTTCTTCTTCATCCTCTAAATCCTCCACGACCTCTACCTTAATGTTTTCTTGGTGCATTGTTTTCTTCTACCTTCTCTACATTTTCATTGTGTGCATCTACCAACTTTTGCACAATGACCCTTGCCATCATGATCACCTCTTTCTCTACCAAAATTTTGATTACTATTGCACTCTAATTTCTCCTCCACTTAGTGCTAATTGATAAGTTTCTTCTACCAAAATTTTTATGCAAATTTATTTTATGTTGAACACCATTTACATTCCTTGAAACACATTGGTTTTCATCTTCTTCATGCCTACTTGTTCATTAAATTTTGTAAAATCCTTTGTGTACGCCTATACACTATGCTTCTTCTATATAAGGTTTGGCACTAGCTTAAACAATGATCTTTTTGTAATCCATGGGTATAAATAATCTCTCAAAGCTTTCCAAATGTCTTGTTCCAACTTGAATTTTCTCCTTACCCTTTTAAATTAACATGCATTGCAAAAGCTTCCCACCAAATCATAGTGTGCCCCTTCTAACTTTGTATTGGAAAATTTTGTCTTCAAAGGGTTTTCCGTTCTTTAAAATTAAAAACATGGCTCCATATTGTTGAAGAAACCAATCAATGTCTTTGCCTTCAAGTTTTCAACATAACAAGAAATTTTTTATTTTCACTCCCCTCTTTTTCTTCAAAATTATTCTCAACTACACCGCAGTGTCTTTATCTAAAACTTTGTTTTCTTTTCCAAAACAAAATAAAACAATACTAAACCTATGTATTGTTGCATCAACTCCGCCAAAATGTATTTGTACCTATTTTCCCCCATTATACACCTCTTTGACAAATTGCAAGCCAATGGAAAATTATAAATGTTGAAGGAAATCTGAAGGGGAAACGTTCAAGGAAAAATTTGAAAGTATGAAAATACTAAAAGGTGATAAATGAAAAAACTCACTCTACAAATCGAATCACTCAAATTGGCCAAGAAACCAACATAGATCCATCTTAAACCCATATCTATCAAACACTGAGAGAGATCCAATTTCTTGAGGTGTAATTTTTTACCTTAATTTTTTACATGTTTAGAAATATTTACATGTGGAGAGATTTGGTCCCTCTTGGTTCTTGATAAGCACCAGGTTTAAGATGGATCTATGATGGTTTTAATTTTTATTTTATAGGCCGACATAGATTTTCTTAATTACTTTTTGTTTGGTTTTATTTTTTATTTTGTGATTTATTTTTGGTAGTGTCACGTTACATAATGTTACATAACGACATCTCCCCCATACTGGGTTGTAGAGAACCTCGCTCCTTTGGGTGAAAAAAGAATTGGATAAATGTATGAATTATGTCAATTGTGATGTACTCCTTTCTTTTATTGTCTAAAACCACTATATCCCTATTCCACTTAATACTCCACGATGAGGATTTTGAAATGAATTCCTAAATTATTAGCACTGACAAACTTTGTGATTACACAATTTCATCATATAGCAATTGGTGGATAGTAGAACATGTTCCATTCCCACATGTCTAGATGGACCACACTGAGATCATTGCAAATTAATGCAAGGGTAGTGAAAGCAAGGGAACAATATGAGTGTTCTAAAATTGTTCAGAATAATAAAGTGATAGGTTTTGAGCAATATATTTTAACAAATATCTTCATATATTTGTAAAAGAACCTAGGGCGTCAATATCCTAAGTTTGTATAATTTTTATCGTGAAAGTGAAGAAGCATACAACTCTCTTGTTATCTAATGAGTTTGAGATGTGCCTCTAATCCCTATTTCAACCAACTAAAGGTAAAAGTTAAAACCATATTTGATATACTTATACATTCATCAATAGTTATCAACAAAAAACAATCATTTAATTCAATCAACAAATTATCCATAAGTAGACACAACATATAAGCATTCTGTAATATATTGATAAGAACAATAGTTTACATCAAGTTGATGATCTTCTTGATCAACAACAATTAGTGGTAATATCGGATTGTCTTCTATGCCACTTTCACATGAGCAAAGATTGCCCTAATGCTTCTTTTCTACACTCACAAGCAGTGGTAATCCCAATCCTAATTTTATGTACCCATAAGCAATGGTTGTCCCAAAGCTTCTTTCTGCACCCACAAGCTATGGCTGTCCCAAAGCTTCTTTCTGCACCCACAAATCTCTGCTTCTAACCCTCAATCAATCTGTCAATAAGATGTCTTGTCTGCAATTGATTTCTTGTCAAAATAAATGAAGCCCAATTAGATTCTCTGACTCTTTTTCTTCTCTTTATCAACAAGTTGTTGATCTACCTACTTGCTACACCTTCATTTCTAGTTATTCCCCAATATCTTCTCTTTCCAATTTCATATAATTTCCATTTTTCACTCACCCAAAAATGTTGTGCATTACTTCTATATATATAATTTCCTTTTATTATTTTAATTTATTGAGCGGACTACTTTATTTCCTTTTATTATTTTAATTTATTGAGCGGACTACTTTATGTTCCTTTATTAATTTCACTTTTATATTTCATGAACCACATTGTATTTTTATTTTGGAGTCGACCTTTATTGTTTATTTAACACATCATCATAGGGCTAATTTATTTGACTTCAAGATTTCTTCTTCACATCATCATGGCTTCATAGCTGCACTTCAAGGCTTCATGGTTTTCTTAACTTGGCTTGGACATTAACTTATTAATTTTGTCTCAAATTTGATTTGATTATATCATGCATGTTGGTCACCTTTTTAACCTCTTTTGACATCAATAACAACACCAATTTTAACAATCTCCCCCTTTGGCATTGATGTCAACACCAAGTAAAACAAGCTCCCCTTGAGTATGAGCTCTTCCTTTGGTGCTGATTAGATTTGAATTATAAATCTCATTCTTAGCTTCGTGCTACTCCCCCTAACTTCTAGCTCGCCTTGATCTTATTTGTTTTACTATTCAAATCTCCCCCTTTAACATCAATGGTAAAGGTCTTCTTCCCTTACTCTTCTCAGTTATCTTCCATTATTGTTGTTATAGGTTTAGCTCCCCCTCTCAGGATTTTTTCTTAATTCCGACTCTCTTCATATTGTGTGCTCTCCTCGTCCTTATGCTTACTCCCCTTGTCATGGTTGTTTCTTTTCATATGCTATCCTCAGAATTGATGTAGATTTGCTCCCCCTATCAACCATATTTTGAATTCGTGATGGGAAGAACCGAGTTGGACCTTGCAACCTCAAATTTTTTCTTCTCTTTCTTTCACACTCAAGGACATGTTGACAAAATTTTCTTTCCAACCTCGAAGAAGTCCCATGGCAGCAAGAACAATGTTTGTCTCTTGACCAATATACTTCATAACGAGATTTACAAGTAGACAAAAACTCTATACCTCTTTTCTTTCTCAACTCACTAGCACGTTAAGAAGATGGTTCTAGGCAGTATGTCTAGGGGCACTTTTCAAAATCTCTATACCTCTCTAGCATAACAATCATCCTCATCTTCAAACTCGTCTTCTGTATCTTGCTCGTTTTCACAAGCTTCATCTATATCATCTTCCTCTTTAGATGACTCACTAACATTATCTTCATTGTAATAATGATCTTCTTCATAATGAACAAATTTGATTACTTCATTGTACAGTGGAAAGAAAATCATTTCATCATTTCGAGTCTTTACAAGGAGAGAAATTGTATTTCTATCTAACTCTCCACTTACTGCCCTTCTTCATTCTGAACATTGAATGGATATAGCATGAGACTGTTAATGCACTCATTGCTGAACAAATAATAAATTGCATGTTCGCATGTAGACTTTCATAACGATTGGGAGCTCCACAACTTTACAACGTCCATTTGTATTCTTACATTATTGCCCATTTGCTAATACCGAGAGGCTTGCTTGTCTCGATTAACACAGAGCCTTCTTTCCATCATGATCGACTTGATTTGAAGTTATTGCCTTTAGGTTTGTCTTTGTACATAAAAGGAAACGAATGATCCCGTTTCAATGCCACATTTCCCTCTTGAGTTCCAGTATTATGGCAACCTTTTCTGGGTTTGGTATTTTCAAGAAATGTACGACCGTTTTGTAATGGAGCATATTCAGTTCCATTTGCCTTAGGAACATCATTGCAGCTCTGGTTTTCGAGATGGACCTTCCAATTGGCAAGGATGGCCATCCTTGGTGAGCGGTCCAGGAGAAGAAGCATGGTAGATATTGATGACATCCTCGAGCAACTGATGGAGTAGGTAAAGGTTTCGAGACATGAGACAGAGATCGTTTGAATCTGTTCGGTGAAAACACCCTCAAACTTTCCAATGGCTCTTTCATGACCATTGTTTTCAATGGTCCTCCACAATGTATCTATGGTTTTACTATCCAACGATCACCTTGAACAATATTTCCCAACATTCTATGGTCCGGATTTTTCATCAAATCATTCGTCATTAGTTAGTTTCACGCCAACTCCAATGCCCATCTCAACGATCACTTATCAACTTGTGTAAATTTCTTTTCTATTTGCTCGAAACTCAACTTCATGGTTGTTATAAAAAAAACAACAATCTTCTATCTCTTTCTAAATTCATGATCCAAATTTTAGGAGGCATATGGTCTAAATTCAGATGTATAAGTCATAAAAACATTAAATGGAGATGCCACCCTCCCCCATTCATCATTGCACTGAGTGAAATGAGGTGCTCTACAACCTAGATGTCGTAACGTTTGTGATGTAACAAAATAATTAAAAAAATTCATGCCGGCTCATAAAATAAAAAATCATGGAAAGTATTTTAAAAAAAATCCATGGTGGTTCATAAAATAAAATATTATGAAAAGTAATTAAAAAATAGACGTTCGTTTATAGAATAAAAACTTAAAACTTAAACTCAGATCTATCAAGCAAGAGAGATCAAATTTCTTGAGTTTAAATTGAAAAAAAAGAAATACACCTCAAGAAATTGGATCCCTCTCGGTGCTTGATAGATACGGGTTTAAGATGAATATATGCTGGTAAAAACATTAAATGGAGAGGCCATCCTCTCCTATCCATAATTTTGGAATCTTCCATGCAGCCCACAGTTTAGAATACACCCATCCATGGTATTTGGTAGCCCATGGTTTTGTTCCATGGTATGACACAATGTAATAATATTATATAAAGGGATTTATGCCTTCTCAATAAAACAAACTATTATTTTTGGCATCCTACATTTCTCTTATTCTATTGAGTTATTATTGGGTTATTGGTTCTGAGTGACTTTCTTGGTATAGTTTGAGAGGTGAGGCTTAAAGAACCCTCTTTGACCCTCACCCAACCATGTGGCATATTAATATATGTTTCTGTGTCTAGGCTATTCACAGCCCAAATCTTGTTGCTGTGTCTTTCTCACAGTTGGTCCATTTTCCACTTCAGCATTGAGGCTATCTCTTCTCCTCCTCTCTTGGTATTCAAGCCTTCTGGGTCTCATCCCCCAAGATTTGGATCAGTGGTATTAGAGCAGGTAACCATTCCATGGGAATGGGGGTTTGAGCATAGTTTGGGTTCAAAGATCTGCAGAAATTTCCAACGTCCTTTTGGCACTCTCAAATTCCATTTGTTGGGCCATACACTGGAAGCATCACAGTTGGTCTTCAAGCACTATAGGGTGTTTTCTTACCTTGGATTTTCGTTCACCATTGTAGGAGAATCATACATGGATTTCACTACATCCATTGATCTGTAGCATTTTTTAGAAATTTTTTAGGGTTTCTAAGCTACAGTTGGAGGTTCCATGATCTCTAGGACATCCCATGTTGCTCTACAACCCTTGGCATCCTTTGGAGGAAGATCCACTTCTGCAAAAATTTAGAGAGATGTTGCGACCTCTACAGGAAGTTTCAGAGGTCCTACCATAGCTCATTTGAAATGTCTTTTTGTCAGTGCAAATGGGTATTTCACAGAATCTTAGTTTGTTTCCTAGTTTGTGAGATATGCTTGTTTGAAGCAACACATGTCTATATACAATGTGGCCACATGTATAGCCAAATTCAAACAGATACCATGGACCTCACAGATAATTTTAGAGGCTTTACCATTGCTTACTAGAGAGGTCTTTCCGCTAGCTAAAATGGGTTTTTCACAGTTTTTCATTTAGATTTTTGGTTTGAGAGATATCATCGACTGAAGCAACATATGCCTGCAAAACAGTGCACACACGTCTCCTAAGCTTCAACAAACATTTTCTCACTCCCCGAGCCACCACATAGCAAGTATGTTATATGGATGGAAATGTCTCTTCGATATATCAAATGGGTCTTCAACAGAATTTAATTTCATCACCTGCATCATAAGCTGTGAATGGATTTGCAGCAAGACATCAACTGCCGCAAAGATCATGAATTTTTCAATTTTTAGTCTTTTATTAAATCCTATTGTAATCATGGTTATGGGTTAACCACACAAAACCCACAGTTATGGGTCAAACACACAAAACCCACCGTTATGGGGCAACCACACAAAACCCACGGTTATGTATTGTAACCACAGTTATGGGTCAACCACACAAAACCTTTATCTTCATTGGTAAGTGACATATTGTAATTATGGGTCTCTTTTTAGCATGAAATGATGTAAGGAGGGAGGAATGATCCAAATTTTAGGGGGCATATGGTCTAAATTCAGATGTATAAGTCATAAAAGCATAAAATGGAGATGCCACTCACTCTCATTCATCATAAAAGCATTAAATGGAGAGACCACCCTCTCCCATCCATAGTTTTGGAATCTTCCATGCAGCCCACAATTTAGAATACACCTATCCATGGTATTTGGTAGCCCATGGTCTTGTTCCATGGTATAGCACATTGTAATAATATTATATAAAGGGCTTTATGCCTTCTCAATAAAGCAAGCTATTATTTTTGGCATCCCACCTTTCTCTTATTCTATTGAATTATTATTGGGTTATTGGTTATGAGTGCCTTTCTTAGAATAGTTTGAGAGGTGAGGCTCAAAGAACCCTCTTTGAGCCTCACTTCGCCATGTGGCATATTTACTCTATGTTTCTCTGTTTAGGCTATTCACAGCCCAGGTCTCACTGTCCTGTCTTTCTCACAACTGGTCCATTGTCCGCTTCAGCTTTGAAGGTATCTCTTCTCCTCATCTCTCAACATTCAAGCCTTTTGGTTCTCAGCCCCTAGATCCAGATCAATTCACCATGTAACTATCCACATTATGGTGGATGATAAAGATTGTTCACCATAGGTTATCTTTCATAATTGCTCTCATCAATTTTTGCACAATGTCGATCCAAGTTTGGCCCTTGATTTCACAAACAACCACCATCAATTGATAGTAAAAGCACAAGAGACTGGACCATATCATGTATTACAATACTTCCACGTCGTAATGGTCATGCGACACTCATCTCATCAATTTGGTTCTTCTCCTCTTGACGGTTGTGATTTCATTGATGGCTCTTTTTAACGGATGATCAGATTAAACTGAGCTATCTCTGCCATGTATGGGTCGAATAGATAGGTCACGACCTCATCTGCGACTAGTTTGAGAGGATTTGACGAATGGGAATGCATCATTCTTGGAAATCATTCACCAAACATTAATAAAATTATCTTATTTTTTCTTAACATCCGGGTGACCAAACTCTTTAACGCCCAGCTTAAAAAAATCAACCATCGTGGAGTGAATGTCTCATCCCCTAGTGGTTTTCTTTCGTGCATGTAGGCGTGTTTTATTAATCAACGTTCTCCTCTAGTGTTCCATTTGCAACCACTATGTTTCCTCTACGTCCTTTTGTGTCAATGAGATGCATCCCATGGATGGACCTGGTTTCTTCTCGACTGAAGGTGTAAGGCTTGTTGCCGATGTAATCACAAAGATGTATTAATGTGCCCCATTATGTACATGATCATCACCATTTTTTTCTTATCATTTCTATGCTCAATCATTCTACTTCTTTATGTCATTCCCCACAAGTTTTTAAAAAAAATGTTTATAGCAATATGCCCAGATCAACAATTTGTTGATTGCAACTACTATTTTTTTATCAATTGTGGAGCGTTGGTATCAATTGAGAGATCGTATCCATCTACTGGAATGGATCACTCGAACGTGGTGAAGCATGATATCTTCTATGGAGATCAGGTTCTTGTGAACAACACTACCACAGACCCCTTGAACGACTGTTGTGAATAAAGTCCCGTCACTGCCTTGTGTCTCCTGCAAGGATATATATATTTTTTTCACAGGAAAAAAAGTACTTTTGTTATTCCAAGATGAAAATCAAAATGTACATCAAAACATCAAAATCTGCAGGCAAAAATTGTCTTTTCATAAACCAAACCAAAGACTGAGTCTGGCTATACCCAGAAAATCTAAAAAAACTGGAAATCCACAAAAACTAATGCCATAACAGAGCATGCCGCAGACCAACCATACAAAGAACAGACCCTAGACCAACATAAAGATCTCATCCTAAGATAATAAAAGAGTCTAAATCTCATGCAAACAACAAAATCCAGGTCCAAAAGCTCCATAAGGAATCCATAAGGATCCCATTACAACAATCGAGATAACTAAATCTAAAAAATCTGCAGCGATCCCTTAGAACTCCTAATATATATATATATATAATCCAGATAACTAGATCTCAAAAATCTGCAGCGATCCCTTAAAGGAGAGAACTCCATCAATATATATATATTTTGATGGATTTCTCTCCTTTAAGGGATCGCTGCAGATTTTTGAGATCTAGTTAGAGATCCTTTATATATATATACATTGATGGAGTTCTCTCCTTTAATGGATCGTTACATACTTTTGAGATCTAGTTATCTGGATTGTTGTAATGGGATCCTTATGGAGCTTATGGACCTAGATTTTGTTGTTTGCTCTTTTACATATATATATACACGAAGATATAAACCTCCTGCATATGGATCAATACGAGGAGATAGATCATAAGACTTCAATCCTCCTTTTATTTTAGTATTCATCTTTCTCTCCTGGTTCACATCTTTCTCTTCATCTCTTGGGAACAAGATGCATAGTTGAATACATCTGGTGTTACACTTCCATAATCTTCAGCAATCAATTTCTTTCCTTTGTTGATTTAGACTCTTGAAACACTGAAAGGATAATGACGTTTGCTTGTCTATCTTTTGCAATCTCTATTGTAGATTAGAACTCTCTTTCATAACCTTTCCCATTGAGAATGTTGGGTTGAGCCTCACCTTATAAATTGATCGCAGTGGAACTATGGAGATCCAAATGGTCACGTTGAGTCTCCACACACTTGGAATATTAGTGTTTCAAATAGGTATTGCTTAGGATAGGGGTAGATAAATGTAATCTTCCACGACTCAGATTCATTCCAGATGTGCTAATTCCAAGGGACATATGTAGATCTTGTGATCAGTACAATTGATACATTTCTTACATCAATTACTTCGGGAAACTACAATGTTAATCGTAGTGCTTGCTACTTAATATCTCTTTGCTTTACTTCACACAAAATATCGCATATAGCCTTTGTCATAAACAACATAGATCATGCTCCGAGCTTTTAAAAAAGAAATTGAAGTCGATTTTCATTAGTATACTCTCTTTCGAGCTGGCTCCAGCCAGTAAATGTATTTTTTCTAGCTGTAAATGATTGTCTTCTATTAGTGTCAGCAAGAGTTTTTTTTTTGTGTATATATGAATCTAGACTTTTAAAAGGCATTTCCAACATTTTCAAGATGAACTCTATCTCTGACATGTGATTTTTCCATACTACATTGAGTTCCTATAGAATTTTCCATGATTTCGAAGAAGTCTTGTTTCAATGAATCATCTTCCAGCATTTGCTATTTAATCATCTTCCTTGTCTTTCTTTCCATACTCAATTCATATATGGCATCGAATTCTATTGGAGATTTTATGGAGATGGTCAAAGATGAGGATGGAAATACTTCTCCTCTGCTTTTGGAGATATCCTCTGCTTTTGGAGATAGCAAAATACTTGGTGCATTCTGCTACTATGCCGAAGCAATTTCAGAGTCTCTTGGATCAAATTACTACAAGTCCTCCTCCTCCCGCAACTTTGAAGAAAATTATGGACCAGTTGAAAATTCTTGTAGAGTGTGGGGACAAATCAACTGTTTCTGATCTTCAATCATAAGAATGACCTGATTCTAGTTCTTATTGTATTGTATTTAATAGTCTGATGGTTTCATCATGTTAAATTGTATTCAACCTTTTGTCTAATAATAATAAAACCACTTCATCTTTTGATGCTTATTCCCATGTCTCCATGTAAGTTTTGATAGTAAATATATTGTTTTTAGTATGCAAGAGAAAAGTAATAATATTTTGCACACAACTGTCTCACACTTATGCTTCAAATATAGAATGAACTGTCACTTGTGATTCAAGCAAATTCCTTTGGAATATATGCCAACAATATTCCATCATACATAGAATCAGGTGTAAAGGTGTTGAACTAACATATATTTTTTAGATATCTTACCAAATATTTTTGAGATGCTTTCTTGAACTGTATATTCTCCTTCTAGTACATAAAAGCATATTCACAAGATATCGTGTCCCTAAAGACCGTACAACAAATCTACCATTTTAATTGTGCTATGGATATATGCCTGAAGAAGAAGAAAAAACTCCCCATCTATCACTTCAACATCTGCTACTCCTTAATGTTGGCATTGTTATGGAGGAGAGATTTAAAAGAAAATACGGGATCTTCCCAACTCTTATTATGTTGTCTTAGAAAGACTTTCATCATTGTTTTGGATAATAGCGTATCCTTCTTTATTTGATGTAGTTGAGACTTGTTCTTTTGTTTCATTTTCATTTATTTTATGTGCTACAACGCATAAGATTTTCTGAATTGAATTGTCATTCTGTTCTTTCTTTCTCCATATTTTTTTACTGCTTTCTCCATTTTTCCATAGTATTTAATGGGGATTCTGCAATCCCAATCTTTATGTCCAAACTTGTTACAATTCCAACACTTTATGGTGTACTCGGCATAACCATAACTTCTTCTAGTGTAGTATTTACAGTTCAAGGCTTTGTATCCATAATTATTGCAAGAGAAACAATACCCATTGAATGATCTTTCATACCTGGATTTATAATTCCAATACGAAGATTTACGACTCATGAAATTGTTTTGGGCTGAAGAATATGTACTTCTTCCATTTGTAGATTCACCAACTTGACTTCTTTCTTCATTATCCCTATGTGAGAAGGATGGAACTGTTTCTTTTGAATTTCATTCAGCTTTGGTTGGAGGATATTTAGTAATCTCACTCATACCAAAGCAAATTCTTGATTTATCAAAGATAGGATTAGAGAATTTCATCCAATGCTTTTGAGCTCTTGTTGTATTTTCCATTTAACTATTGTTCCTTGCCAATTCTTTCAACTTCTTTCTTAAGTTGAGCATTTTCTATTTTTAACTTATGAATCTCTTATTTCTTTGTTTCGAATTCTTCAATGAACTTTCTTTCTTCATCACAATTAATCTTCAACTATTTTTCTAAGACATCATTGTCTTCTTGAACCTCTTGTAGCCGATCAGTTAACTTTTGATTTTCTTCTTTTAATTCTGCAAGTGCTTCTTCTAGATTGTTTATCTTGATTTCTTGATCATTGCTGGAACTCTCTTTCCTTTGATTGGTTTCCTCTTCTTCCTTTAACTTCTAGTTCAATTGAATGTTCAATATTTTTGTTATGTTTCTTGACAAGTTTTCTTAGTTAATGAATTTCTTCAAGGGCTACCTCTAATTCAAGATCTAAATCAACTTCCGCTTCTTCTTCATTCTCACTTTCTTCCTTTGTGCTGTCCTTGACTTTAGATTGGTTCTTTTATTCTATGTCTAGGAATAAGATCTCATTTCTTCCTTCATCTTTACCATCATCATCATCATCATCATCATATTCTTCCCGTGTCTCGGTGTAGAAAATTTTCTTTTTGGGGTAGTTTTCCTTATAGTAATTCCCTTTTGTCTTGTGCTCAAACCTTTTGTCCACAGGAAACACGCATCTTTAGGGAGTGACGCACCTTGTCCAAAGGAAAAAGGTGTCACCAATGCGCTCTATTAATGTGCATAGCGTGTTAGAATATGTAACGATGACTTATGTGATATATTGGTAAAATATCATTCAAAAACATAAAATAACTCTAATGTTATAAAATAGAGTTATCCCACATGCATCATTGTAATTATATCATTTGTAACCATTCTCTATATAAAGAGGAGGAAATTCATTTATCCCACATGTGTTATGGGATGTATTGTAATCCAGACCTCGTAGTATATAAAAGAGGTGAAGGAGACCCTTTTGGGTATGTGTTGATTGTAATTCATCACACATCACATGTTGTGTATGTCATTTGTATACACATTGAGTGATGGATCTTGATGTGATGCATATGTGAGGATGCCATGTAATCTTGGAGATCTATTTGCATAATAATGGAAGATGCAACCTTTACCGTGGACGTAGCCCATATTGGGTGAACCACGTATATTGATGTTCTCTTGTTTTTCTCTTTTATCCAATTTTATTTCATGTTTTATGTTGCTTGGTAGATAGAAGAATAGACTAGTAATGCTTTCCTTAGTTTATATTGTGTTATGATATTCTTTCATATGTTCACAATATTCTAACATGGTATCAGAGCAGGTTGCTATGCTCTACCTTCTTCAGTAAAATTTTATTCTTTAATTTTAAGCAACATATGTTGACAATTTTACTTGGGCTCTTTAAATTTTTTGGTTTTGTGACCTGATCTATAATACCCATGTGGTATTTTTTCATATTTGAGCTTTATTCTACATATTTGATTTTTTTCTTTCAAACCCTAACTCTTGTGGAGAAATGTTTAATGTAAAATTGGGCGGCGACTTCCAAATCATTTTTTTGACACTTTCTGTGCATATGTTTAATGAATAAATTGAATATTTGAATTCATATCGCAAAAATACTCAATTTCAAAAAAACAATCGTCTCGTTTGGAGTCCGGATGGTGGAGATATCTCTATTTTAAAACTGCAGAGTGAATATCTTTTGATTGAGTGCCTAGATTTCTATTTTGTTTGTACTAGTGGATGCAGAATGACTTCTCCAGTTCCGAAGACAGGTTATGCTAAAAATTCTGGGAAATATTGATTGAGTTATGGTCATTTTAAATTTTTCATTTTTTCTACTGTAGAGTGACAGATCCGTTTTTCAACAACTATTGGGCTTCGGTTTTGGTGAGAAAGTTCAGTTTTTTATATCTCTTATCTTGAAATTCTTGTGATGAGCTTCTTGATCTCTTTGCATTAGGGTTTCTGTTCTTATTCGTCATGTTTACAGAGGTTGTCTTATTCTTGTTTATGTCTCTAACCTTTTTTGTATGGAAGATGTTTTGACATTTTCAGGGGCATGGATTTCTAGTGTGGTAATGGTGACATCAAAAAATGAACCTATGCTTAGGACTTAGTTGCTTCATGGCTATATTTTCATATCTATAAGTGATATTATTGTTTTGTTTGATCAATTTTTTTGCTCAATATTCTAACATGGTTTCACTTTTCTAATAATGATAATGAAGCTTCTATATGTATTATCTTGTGATCATTATTTGCTTTATTTATATGTTATTGCTGACATTTGTATAAAAACAATTTCAGTGTTTTTATAAGTAATATCTTTATGATCATTATATGCTCTTGCTAATTAATTTCTTGAGTAAAATCATTTTTTTGAATCTATGTGATATCATATTTTTGGCTTGTCATAAGTTCTTTAATTGGGATATGGTTTCTTTTTCATGTATCGTAGAGATTGTATTTAGTTCCTGTGTTGTTTGTCTCTAACATTCCTATATGGAAGCATTGACATTTCCAGGGCATTTCATCTCTTGCATATTTACATAGTGTTAACAAGAAATGAACCCATGATTAAGACCATTAGTGACTTGTCATTTCATAATTTTTTTTATAAGTGATATCATGAGTTGATCATAATTTGCTATATGTTGATCATGTTAAACATTTTTGATCTATTTTCATATATATCATGTCATGTTTATTTCGATCATCTTTTACTCAATATTTATATGGATTTGAACAATCTCATAATCTTGAAATATTTGTCATGGGCACTTTGTTCTTGTTGCATTGATATTTCTATTCTTATGATTGCAGAGGTTGTCTTGTTCCTACTTGTCTCTAACGTTCCTATATGGAAGCATTGACATGTGTTTCTAACAGAGCACGTCACCAGGAGTCTGGCGCACTTTGTCAATGTGCAAGGTGCATCGGGGTGATAACAAAATGAAAAAGGATAACCACTTCGGTCTATCATTCATCCTCCCATCAGTTTCAGGTAATTCTAAACTCTCTTCCCTTCAATTTTATAGTTGAAATTTTAGTTTTAATGCAATTTTGAGTGTTTTTGTGGCTCATTCCATAGGGGGAATTGCGCGCCATACACACAGATGTTGGGTGGGAAAAACCCCATCAAGAACATGCGGGACCATCTCTTGAGGACCGTATTGTTCACTATTGAGCGAGTGGTAGGCAACAGGGCCCCACATCAGGCCACCAAGGCCCACATGTTGTATGCCATCGAGTGCATGGATCCTACAGTGTTTAACTGGTGCGGGGGG
This sequence comes from Larix kaempferi, assembly GCA_027924585.1. NCBI lineage: Eukaryota > Viridiplantae > Streptophyta > Pinopsida > Pinales > Pinaceae > Larix > Larix kaempferi. Next base: position 6,603,609 of record BSBM01000431.1, on the reverse strand, counting down.
CTCCTCGCAAACTTGAAGTAACAATTGACCAAGTGTCGCAGAGGGGAGCTGAAGCAGTTTGATTATGGATCCATTGTGGTCTCTTTCTTCTTGGAGAGGGTTCCACTTCTCCATCCCCAGGTCGCGATTAGTATCTCGATCCACGTGACCCTCGTATACAGCAATAAGCTGATGTGATGGCCCGTCATGGTGGCAGTGGGACAATGATCACCTATAGACCTACTTTTTTCAGGTGGTTGCATAGCCAGCTCCTCATGGTGGAGGACTATGCATATGTAGGGGCAGACTTTCGAGGAGATCTAGACTTGGTTCTTCCAGAGGGAGACTAGTGGAGAGAGATGGGTAAGAAAAAGAATCTCTTGTTTTTATGTATTTTTTTTGTAGTACTGATATCTTATATTTTTACTTACACAAATATTGGCCCATCGAGACCAGTGGGATCCTCACCCATTGAGAGGTGAGGAGTGGTTCGTGAGATGGTTGCGGTTCATCAAGAGGTTGTAGAGGAGTTAGATGAGTTGGAGGAGAACCTCCAACGACTGACCGCAGACATAGACATCTCCATAAACGACCTGCCGCGAAACTATCAGCGTAGGACTGCTGGAGTTTGAGGTCGTTTTGGTTGGTTGCTCCGCTGGGTGGCTAGAGCCATCATATATTATCATGAGCATCGCCCATGATAGGATATATATGCGATGACATACTGAAAGACATGGGCTTCAAATTTTTGTAGATGTGATAGACTGGAAGCTGTTGGCTCCAAATTTTTTGTATCGGTACCTTTTGTACAACATTTTTCCAGACTTAATCTAAAATGTTATCTAGCGGTTTATACAATGTGTTTTCATGGTGGATATGGGTATCATGTGTGTTTGCTTATACATTAATGAATAATTTACATGTCATGTCAATTATGCATCTTTAATAAAAATGCTTATGAATGTGAAATGTGCCAATCTAATACAAAGTTAGCCAATGAATCGGAAACCATGTTTATACATCTCGGGGTATGTAGGTATTGAATGGAGTCAAAAGACCTTTCCAAGAGACGTACTCGCTGGAATAAGCAGAAGTGTTGCAGATAGCGTAGACTTGGTTCAAATGGGAGACCACCATTTGAGAATCCAAGTAGATGAAAACGTGGTCCAGACCGAGAGAAAAAGTCTCGGTCAACAATCCAATCACCGTGTGATATTCAATGATGTTATTAGTTGCAAGACCTATGCAAGTTCCTTCTGAGCTTATTAGTTCACCGACAAGGGAATAGAGTACCCAGGTTACTAAGGCGAGGTTCCGGGTGTGCTGGCTAGCGCCATCTGCGAATCCATAGCAGGTTTCCATTTGCACATCCAGGCAGAACGTGGTATAAGCGACAATCGAGATAAGACCCTAACACACTAAAATAAAAGCATCACACCAACACAAAAACACGTCATATACAATACATACAAAGTACTGATGCAAGATAACTTAAGCATAGTACCGCTTTAGGTAGAGCCCATTCTGTGGCTCCCCTAAGGATATTCCATCATAATAAACTAACTCATAAGCTCCCTTTTCCAAAACATGTTTTATGATGTATGGGCCCTGCCACATGGACTCAAGTTTACTTTCCCCCAACTTATCATGGTTTTAGTCGTAAGTAAGGACCAAATCACCCTCGTTGAAGACACTGGGTTTTACATATTTTTCGTATTGGGCTTTGATGTGTTTCTTAATTGAGAGAATATCTTCATATTTAAATATATTTGTTTGAATTAATTGGGAGTTGTAGTGGCACTGTCCCTAAATACAGACCTATCGCGAGTCCACTACGATAGGCACACCTTTCTGACCAACATACATTCCAAATAAAGGAACTTAATTTCTTAATGCAATCCTAAGAAAGCCACGCCTGTCAATTAATAAAAAAAGCATGTGCAAGTTCGTTTCCTAGTCTGCTGAATCGAACATATGTCAGGGCTGGTGAACCAGGTGGAGTAGGGGCCTGCTTTTGATATTTGGTCTCTAGGCTGCACTGTGCTGGAGATGGCCACTGGGAGGCCTCCGCGGAGCCAAGTTTCCAATCCCCTTGTGTTGCTTGGTTTTTCAACCAAGGATGCACCTATGAACTTGTAATAGCAGTCTTCAAATTGAAAGTAAATACAACTATAAACTAATCTAAGATTAACATGTGCATATAACAATAAACTTGAAAAGATTTAACAAAAAGAACAAGAAACAAAATAAAAAATGACTTTTGTATTATAATACCTCAAATGGTGAGGATGTTTGGTGTTGAGCAGCTCCAAGGTTGAGATGCTCCAGGCTCCAATGGTCTCTTCTCCAAGATTGCTAAAATGGTCAAAGAACTCAAGAGAGATTTTGACAGCATGAGAATAGGATGATAGATGGATGGAAAGTGAGGAGCCCCTATCACCTTTTTATAGTTTTTGGTGATGGAGAATACCATTATCGTTTTGAGGAAACCAATGGTATTGACCAACATGGTTTAGGTACCTTTTTCCCTCTTTTTCCTTTTTGAATATTTTGAATATTTTTATTCCCTTTTAATATTTTTTGGGAATTCTGGACCCTTTTTGAGGGTTTTTTGAGGAAAAAGGTGTATTATGGTCTTTTTGGTGACCTTTTGATGGCTTTAGAGGCTCAAATGGTGGAAAAGTGGACAAATGGGTCATGTGAATAAGGGAATGAGCAAGTGAGCACTTTTTGGGTGTTAATAGATTGCCCCCTGATGTGTGAGGGCAGGAGCTCATCGTATCGTCGATAGACATCATAGTTCTTTTGTGTTTTTCCTGGGGTTTGGAGCAGAGAAGAGACCGGTTGGAGACTGGAGCAACGACCCCTTGGAAGCTGCAAAAACTGAAAAATATTACATGGCCTCAAAATGAATGAGGGATATATCTGACTATGGACGAGGTGGGCATACCCATACTCGTATCAATACATATACATAACAATTAGGCCCACAAAGGGGGGCCTGAAGAAATACATAAAAATCTGCTAGTACATCATAATGGTCCAGAGGAGACACAATGCTTGGACATACTCATGGTCATGTCATGACTGATTTGAATAACTGATACACTGGAAAAAAGGGGCAACAACCATTCTAAATAAGGTATCAGAAGGGTTGATGAACTGTTGAAACTGAAGGTGTCCAACATCTGAAAATTGTCGCCAAGTGCCACCCGAATATCCATATGAACATGTAATTGGTTGTATCCTTGATTAGACTCTCATATGTGGTAGAGTCAGATGATGTCCGGGGTCTTCAACAAATGACTGAAAGGGTCAATACCCTGTATGAGTCTCAACGATGCGATCAAGGTGTTGAAGTTGAGCATGTGAGAAACAATCATTTGGAGAGGCACTGAGGACTCCTCTCGAAATGATTCATAGGCACTCATCATAAATGGTGATGAGTCCAAGGCACAGGGACCTTTAGGTCTATCCTTTGGAATAAATTTGGTTGGCGTCAACAGAGGGAGACCAACAACTATCAAGGCAATGATGTTTCCTTGATAGGAGTGCAAGGTGTACAACCAAAGTTGATAGTACTGATGGTAGGACTGACATACTGTGGGGATGGGAAATAACTAGGGTCATAGAGTGGGTGGACTCAAACTTCCTTTGTTTAGAGCATGGTGACATGGTTGACCTGGCAGCGTAGGAAACTGACTAGTAGGTGCGGGGATCATAGCTTTAAGCACTGAAGGGTATGTATTGTAGATTGGAGTGACTCTAGGGGGACAAGATGATGGATGCCGTAGAGGGACTCTCAGGGTGACATACTGCAGAATACTCTGAACAAAGGTGACCAAATATGGGGAAGCTGCCATATGAGTAGACATGATCTTTTGTGGCATTGAGAAGCACCATTGGGTCCTTCTTCGTAGTTTTAATGAGCTCCAAGAAGGGATAAAAGTGTGCTCTGAAATGGTACTATCCTGTGGATTTTCTGAGCCCAGGACTGTTCGTGCTCATGAGTGCTTTCATTTTTAAGGAGTCTGAAAATGATAAGAAGACTCTGCAGTGGTGGTGGAGTACCGTCCTGTGGATTAATACGAGCCCAGGATGGTGATTGCTCGTGGTTGCTTTCATGTTTAGAGAGTCTGAAAGCGGTAAGTGGACTCCATTGGTGTTCTTTTTCGTAAGTTAGTCTCCAAGGCCCGAAAAAGCATAAAATGATTCAAATGGAGAACTCTTCTAGCCGATGTGACTAGAGTATTCATTTTTCGTAATTAGTCTACGAGGTCTGGAAAAGGGGTAAACTTATACCAGGTAGATGCCCTTTCAGATACGTTTAGCGAGCATGAAAGGAAGCAAGGTTGCCCGACGATCTTTTCATTGTTTTAGGAGTTAGAAAAGAGCTTAACAGAAACTCCCTAAGTGCCTTTTTCGTAAAAGAATTGCTCGGTCTGAAAAAGAGATAAAATTATACCGAACAAAAAGGTATTGATGAGAGCGAGAAATGGTATCGAGCATCATCACGAGTGCGAAAAACTGAATCTGGTGACATAAAGATCGTCAAAAATGGGCAACGGCTAATGTGGCACGCAAACCAAGGTGATGAGTGGCATTTTGAAACAATGCCCATAAATTATGGTGGGAGAGCGAGAAATGGTTTCAAGCATCATCACGAGCACGAAAAACTAAATCCAACGATATAAGACTCGTAAAAAATGGACGATGGTTGATGTGGCATGCAAACCGAGGTGACGAGGGGGCATGTAAAAGATGACCAAAAAATCTGGGCGTGAGAGTGAGAAATGATCTTAAGTATCATCATGAGCGCGAAAAACTGAATCCGGTGATATAAGACTCGTAAAAAACGGACGACAGTCAATGTGGCACACAAATCGAGGCAGCTAGGGGCATGGGAAAAAACGCCCAAAAAATCTGGAGGTGAGAGCGAGAAATGATCTCAAGCATCATCATGAGCGTGAAAAACTGAATCCGGTGATATAAGACTTGTAAAAAATGGACGACGACAGATGTGGCACGCAAATCGAGGTGACGAGGGGCATGGGTAAAAATGCCCAAAAAATCTGGAGGTGAGAGCGAGAAATGATCTCAAGCATCATCACAAGCACGAAAAACTGAATCCGGCAATATAAGACTCGTAAAAAATGGACAATGGCCGATGTGGCACACAAATTGAGGCGACGAGGAGCATGGGTAAAAATGCCCAAAAAATATGGAGGTGAGAGCGAGAAATGATCTCAAGCATCATCACGAGCGCGGAAAAATGAATCCAGCGATATAAGACTTGTAAAAATAGACGACGGTCGATGTGGCACGCAAATCGAGGCGACAAGGGGCATGGGTAAAAATGCCCAAAAAATGGACCTGGTGGAATTAGGAAAAGGAGAGGACTATCATGAAGTTCTCACTGTGCTGATTCCAATGGTACCAACGGTTTGAAAAACGGACGTCGTATGATACCGAAATCGCTGTTGGAAAAATGGTTAAATTTCTATAAATAGGGTGTGGGCCCAATGTGACATGTGTCATTGTTACGTACGAGTTTCACAGAGCAATTGAGTGAGGTCAGATCTCTTTCTCGATTTGTGGGAGATTCAACCATTGGAATTTCGTTCCACGAGTTTCAGGTAAGCCTATGTGCCTTAGCCTTTTCAATTATGTCTTTTCTGGTTAGCGACGGCCCCCCGAAGGCCGCGAAATTCCACGTTGGCATTCCAACGTGGAATATCACGGGTTTCGCTTCCTTTTCCGCAATGAACATGACGGGTTTCGGTTCGAAACCCGCGATGTTCATCAGGGTTATCTAGCTGACAATAGCGATGCTCATCGCGACTATGGGGCCGATACCCGCGATGTTCATCGCGGGTTCGCGGCTGATACTCGCGATGATCATCGTGGCTTTTGATGGAAAAGCCATGATGATCATCGCGGCTAAAGGCCTAAAAGCCTCGATGGAATTTTTTGAAAATTTTTTCTGTTTCTAAAAAATTTTCATTTGTTTTTCGGCAGGATGTTGAGGAGACCGCTAGTATCATGGCGGGAGCGAGAGATGGATGAGGACTTGATGGAGCGGATTCAGACTGACCAGGGTGTCCGGCAGGCCTTGGCTGCAGGTGGGCTCCTAAAGTTCGCTCAGATTCCACCAATGCGTTCAGTCAGAGAGGTGCTGAACAAATTGGTGGGTTTTTGGGTTCCTGCAGAGGTTGCTTTCATGGTGGGGGGTGAGAGGTTAGAGATCACCCTTTCTGATGTGTATTTCCTTACTTGGTTGCCTCACTTAGGGGAGGTCGAGGAGCTCCAGCCGAAGATCTCAGCTGGGTTGGATATTGAGGATCTCTTGGAGAGATTCTGTGTGCCGGGTGCTATTGCACAGAACAGTGCATTGAGTCTGAGATCTCTGAGGGAGTGGGAGATGCGGGCGGTTGGGGCCTGTGTTTTGCGTGTGTTGGGTGCCGCGGCGCCACATCATTTGTCTGGGGGACAAACGATGATGGTAGACCGTGTTTTGAGAGGGACCTACTTTGCCTGGGGTTAGATGTTTTTGGCCTGTGTATGGCGAGATCTGGACAAGGTCAGTCGGGAGGGTGGGGAGTTTTGCTATGCCTCCTTCCTGTGTTGTTTTTTCTTTGAGCGAGTACCGACCTTGCGGCTGCATGTGCCGGTTCGAGACGGGTTGGTTAGTGAGCCGTGGATGGTGCGGTGGGGGCAGATGATGCCCCGGGGTGGTGGTGGCATCCGACGGTTCTTTTCGGAGGACATGTATGAGCAGTGGGAGCAAATCCCCCTGCTGATTGATGACTTTCCATATGCTGGCATGGATTATCGAGGAGATCCGGAGATGCCTCGAGCTCAGGGGCAGGCCTGGGGTTTAGATGGTATGTCTTTATTTTTGGTTCTCTACTACATCATGTGTTTAGATGATTTTGTTATGAGTATAGTTAGATATATTTATATGATATTGACTTGGTACACTTATGTGTTTGTGCAGATATTGGACTGAGGCCACCACCTGATTATGTAGGCCGTAGGGGACGGGCGATGGTGGTCGTTCCTCCACCTGTAGCGGTACCGCCTCCACGTTCTCGAGGGGTTGTGCACCCTCAAGATGATGATGCCCTGGAGGGCGTACGAGAGACTTTGGACATGATTCTAGCAGAAGCACCAGAGGAGGGGTGGAGGAACTTAGATCGGGACATTATCGAGCGTTGTTTCGATGCCCATCGTGAGTGGCGTTCTATCCTGCTTAGAGCAGCTGTGGTGATGGCCGAGAGGAGGGCTCGGGATTAGGAGGATCTGGAGGAGCCAGCCGAGGAGGAGCCAGAGGATCCTGGGGATCGTGATGACTAGTTGATTGTATATTTTCCCCCAAATGTTGATGAGCATATGGGGATGTACCTTTTTGTACGGCTTATGTATTCTTGTATATTGGGTGCTGAGGGCACCTATGACAAGTTGACTATTATGATTATATATATATGTATATATATGTTTGGATATATAGTCGTGTATGCACATGGATGCATTTGTTGTCTATTTGTTTTCTCGTGGAGGCATGTTTGATTCTTGTATGCCCGTGGAGGCACATGTTATGCACGTGGATGCAAATTTTGTTTTTTCTACATGGTTTGATTAGTGTGCCAATCAAGAATGTTGTTTTCCATATGGTCCGCTACACTATTGAGATTCCTTCGGACATGTGTGAATGAAATGGATTCAAACTGTCAAATCATTTGTTTAGTGCGCAGGAATTTTCTGAATAGACAGGGATCGCGTACCTGGTAATCATTGTTGAGCTGGGAAACAAGGAGCTGGGAGTCCAAGAAAACGCTAAGGTGACTTATGCTCATTTGGAGAGCAGTGGCCAGGAGACCAGTCACGGCGTCGTACTTAGCTTGGTTGTTTGTGGTGGCACCTATGCACACTCCATCGATGTGGATCAACTCATGTGAAGGGGAATATATTACCCAAGCTGCGGAGGCGAGATTGGGAGACCAACGGCTTGCACCATCAGCGAAGCCAACGTAGCAAAGTGGAATAGGATCCATCTGTGGTCATGCAGGAAAATTTTTTTTTTTAGGTTTTTGTATTTTTTGTAAAAAAAACAAAATAAGACTGTACAATTGTGGACTGTGGTGTCCATCAGATTTTCTATGGGTAAAATCGTTTGAGGTACAACCCATTACGGGGGTTGCGTAAGGGGTTTCCTTCTGAGTCGGTCAGAATATATGCCCCCTGTCCGAGGCAGGTGTGTATAATATATGGGCTTTGCCACATGGACACAAACTTTCCTTTTCCCGTTTTGTCATGAGCTTGATCATAGGCAAGTACGAGGTCGCCTTCACTAAATGCTCGTGGGTGAACATGTTTATCATAATGAAGTTTAGATCTGTTCTTTTCGACTTCGATTGTTTGGAGAGCTGCGTGGTGATCTTCGTCGGCTTTCTCTAAAAAAAAGTAAGCGTTCTTAAATCATTGATGTATCGAGGAGAATTTCTACGGACATTTGTAATGTTGGTATCTGACATTTAATGGGGAGGACAGATTCCACGCCATGAACTACATGAAATGGGGTGAAGCCAGTGGCGGTCTTGGTTGACGTGCGGTAATCCCATAATGCAGGGAAAATCATGTGATGCCAATTAGATCTATGTTTGTCGACGATGCGTTGGAGGATAGTCTTCAAAATTTTGTTAACAGCTTCGACTTGGCCGTTCCCTTGGGGGTAGTAGGCGAAGGAGAAATGGTGTTCAAACTTAAGGAGTGTGGACAATTCTCTCCAAACGGAGTCTTGGAAGTGAGAGCCGTGGTCTGAGACGAGTTGTTTTGGTACTCCGAAACGAGCAATAACATGGTTGAGGAAAAAACGGGTTGCAGTGTCGGCTGTGCATTTGTAAGTAGGCATGGCCTCCGCCCATTTGGTAAAGTAATCAATAGCCACAATAATATGTTTGTGTCCGCCGGCTGATGTGGTATTGCAATCCATGAAGTCGATGGCCCATTTACAAAATGGTCCAGCGGTGACGACCGAATGAAGGGGGGCAGGTGGGGTTCTTGCCTTTGGGGCAAAGAGCTGGCAGTTTTGGTAGTGTTTGACTGCTATGATACAATCGATGAATAATGATGTCCAAAAATAACCTGCGTGGATTACCTTTTGGGCGGTGGCCATTCCTGAAAAATGGTCGCTGCAAGCACCGCTATGATAGTTGTTAAGGACTTGTTATGCTTCGTCTTGGGAAAGGCATCGTCGTAAGATGGTGTCGAAACCACGTCGATAGAGGACATCACCCAAGAGGAGATAACGGGGGGCATGGTGATGGATGCGATGGCATCCGTCACAGTCGACGTTGGGCCGAAACTTCTGTGTGCGGAGGTATACCAAAATGTTGCCATACCAGGGGTCGTCCGACGAGATGATGAACAAATGTTCGTCGATCATATCAGTATGGATAGTTGGTGATGACGACGATGATGGTAAGCCCGTGATGAGTTGAGTGAGTGCTAAAGCTTTGGTGCTCTTCGGGGTTTTAAAAGTTAGGTCATATTCTTGTAAGATAATCACCCATTTGGCAACACGACCTTGTAGAAGGCGACGATTCAAGAGATAGACCATTGGATTGGAATTGGCTACAATCGTGGTGTGGCTGAGAACAATGTAATGTCGTAGCTTCTGTATTGAAAAGACAACAGCAAGGGCCATTTTCTCTTCATGTGGGTAGCGGAGGGGTGGGCCTGACAAGGTCTGGCTCACATAGTAAATGACATGCTCTTGGCGGGCAGAGTCTTCTTGGACGAGAACTCCAGAGACAGCGTGATCTGATGCCTAAATGTAAAGGGTAAAGTCTTTTGTGAAATCTGGTGGGGAAATGAAAGGGGTGCTTGTAAGTGCTTTCTTGAGGTCTGTGAAGGCTCCTTCTGCTTGGTCGTCCCATACAAAGTGGGTGTGAAGACGTAGCAAACGGAGGAAACCATGTACTGTGGTGGCATAGTCTGGGACAAAACAATGAAGAAAGTCTGATTTCCCCTGTAGGCTTTGCAGCTGTCATAATGTACATGGTGAGGGGAGGTCCACTATGGATTGAACTTTTAGAGGGTCAACGGTGATCCCTTTTTCTGAAATGACAAACCCCAGCAGGCAGCCTGCTGTAACGCAAAATACACATTTAAGCGGGTTCAAGCGGATTTTGTATTTGCGGCAATGCAAGAAAACTTGTCGAAGATATTCTAAGTGGTCAGATCATTTCTTAGATCGGGCGGTGAGGTCGTCTAGATAAACTTTGATGATTTTATGCAGATCATGAAAGCAATAAGTCATGGCTCATTGGAAAGTGGCTCCCGCATTCTTGAGACCGAAAGGCATGACGCAATAGGCGAAGGTGCCCCATGGGGTGGTAAAAGCGGTCTTGTATTGATCTTCTTTACGGATTTTGATTTGTTTATATCCAGAGAAACCGTCCATAAAAGAGAGTACCTCATGCCCCGCACACTCATTGATTAGTTGGTCAATAAATGGTGTGGGGAAGTTGTCTTTGGGACAAGCTAGATTGAGGTCGCGGAAGTCAGTACAAGCACGGATGGTGCTGACTTTCTTATTAACTAGTATTGGATTTGAAACCTAGGTGGTATATGCAATTGGGTATATGAAACCTGCGGCTCGAAGCTTCTCGATTTCTGCTTTGACGGCTGGAAGCTTGGATGGGTGAATGGGACGTTGTTTCTGGCGAACCAGAGATATGTTGGGCCAAGTGTCTATGTGGTGTTCTACGATGGTGGAATCAAGACCAGGCATCTCGGTATACGACCAGGCGAAGACATCACGAAACTCTTGGAAGAGTTTCTTATAAGCTTGGGTTTCTTTCTCAGTGCAAGATGCACCTAAAGAGATAAGCTCAGGTTTACCGGGGGTGGTGGAGATGTCGATTTTTATAATGGATGAAATGTTAGCCATGTTACCTTCCTCGAAGGATTCTGGAGCTGGTATAAGATCTTTGAACCAATCGACCTTGGTTGGTAAGAAGTCCTTAGTTTCAATAGATAGTTGGTTTGCTGCGGTGGATGTAGATGCTTCAGGGAGGAAGTATGATCGATGGTGCATATCATCCCAAGGGTAGTCCAGTGCAGTGAGGGTTTCTAGGATTTCTTCATCGATACGGAAATAGTGTTCCATTAAATGAATTGGTTCGAGCTTGTAGGTTGTTGAAATCATATAAATGATATTGATTTCTTCTGAATGGGACGATTCTGGAGGGAATATTTCTTCAACAAGTGGTGGGGATATCTCTAAGTCGGCATTATCCATCTCGTATAGTGCTGCTCTATAATCTGGGAGATTGGGGCAATGATGTGAGTAATGGCCGTAGGTTCCGCATATTGCACAAGGGTGGTTTGTGTGCAATGACTTATCACGAGTTTGAGATGGTAATTCTAATTTGACAACTGGAACATTGATGTCATCATCCAACATATTCATGTGTTCTTGAAGTGCTGGTAGTTGTGGACATAGATGGGTGGCGTGGCCAATATCGTCGCACAAGGAGCACTTAGGGAGTACACGGGTTGGGGGGTTCTTGGCTAATTTGGGAGTCACTGGGGGGGTGCAAGTTGTGGGTGCAGTGTTGTAGGTTTGTGGACCTCTGCCCCCAGTGTGGCGGGATTGAGGGGGGACATAACTAGATGTGGATGTAGTGCCCCCTGTTGGAATTGATCGGTTTTGGGGGTTGGGACCACTAGGTGGTGGGTGATTTTGGTGGTTTGGTATGTCAGGTGGTGGATGGTTTGACATATTCACGGGTTGTACTAGTTGTAAAGCAACGGTCAGATTCGGTGGGGGGTTGGTGCAGCTAAGTACCATACTGGTAACCCTATTGTTAAACCTGGTAGGTTGAGTGTAGCCATTACTGGCGAGCTGACGACTCCTGAAAACGGAAACAAGAACGGGATAGTATGAATCGGTGTTTTTATGATATGAGTAGGCATGATGGGTGCTAGTGGTGTTGGCTGAGTATGTTGAGGACGTTGTTGTTCATTGTGTAATAGGGTACACATATCGGATACTGCAGTTTCCTGAAGAGGGGGTGGGATTGACGGGAAAGAGCTGGTCATGGGAATATCCGAATATATCCCGGGTCCGATTGATGAGACAAAAGCTGTTGGTGCACTAAGAACGGGTTGTTCAATCATGGGAAGAACATTCTCTGGTGTTGCGGGGGCATTAGGATCATAGTATGTAATCTGGTCGATTTTAATTACACGTCCTTCATGAGGGAACATCATGATGCGGAAAACTGAAGAAGCGACAGCTTTCATTTTGTACATGTAGCTTCGTCCCAGAAGGAGATTGTAATCAAGTTGGGAATTAATGACCTCTATATCTATGAGATCCAACTTGCCCCCAAGTTGTATGGGTACTTTCACTAGAAAACCTTGGGGTTGAGCTGCACGACCATCGTAAGCTCGTAATGCAGTAGTGGATGGTTGTAGTGTTGGGGATCCAAGTTTCTGCCATACGAAAGTCGACATGACGCAAGTAGAGGCCCCTTCATCGATTATGCATCGATGAACGACGAGGTTGCGAATGGAGACGAAAATTTGAAAAGCTAGAGATGAAGGTATGCGAGGTTCAGCTTGTTCTAAGTCGAAAGCCATCATGTTAGAGTCATTAGGATCTATGGCACCAATGGCAGATAACAATAATTTTCTCTGTGCAGGACAATTTTTTAAGATCTCGAGAGTGGACATAGCAGTGGGGGACTGAGCTAAATCCTCTACAATGTTATAGTTGGAGGCTGCACGAGCATTCGGGTTATTGTTAATCCGTCTCAAAGGGAAACGGGGTGCTTTAGAGCCCCCGTCCATGGGCATAGTGGGTATGCGAAGTGGTTGATCGGTTGGGAGAGTACTCGACGATGGGTCGGTAGGTGTGGCCTCAGGGGCAGATCCGTATTGATTTCGACGGGTTTGGAGATTGACATCATAAGCAAATGGTGAGTGTTGGACTCAGCATGCTAGTAATCGGCGGCTGTATATGTAATTTGCTGCTGTGGTGCAGCGGATCCTTGAGGGGGATCATTTTGACGAGTGTTTACTGTGCCTTGGTGTGGTAAGGGATTTTGTAATATCATGGGTTGTGGTTGAGGAGGGGGTGCTGGTTGTGTAGCATGTCCTTGTCTTTGGACGTCGTCGGTCCAGAGTTGACGCGCTCGATCTAAATGGGGACAACTATGTGTGTAATGGCCATAGACTCCACATATGGAACATGGATGGTTTGTTCGCAAGTTATTATTTTTATCTTGTTTTGAAGGGCGGTCAGGATTTTGGATGGGGGGAGCAGCGTTATTGTTGTTTGGACGATTAGGTGGTGATGCACCTTGGTTATGTTGTTGGTTGTTTCCGTGGTTACGTCCTCTTCCGCGGTTTTGTTGACCTCCTTGGTTGCGCTGGTTGTTTTGGTTTGGAGGTTGGTGTTGTTGTGCGTAGACATGCCCTTGGGAAGTAGGTGGGTTTTGAGGTCGTGCCGGCACTAGAGCAGGTTGCGGTGGGTAGTAAACAGGAGGGTTTGGAGGTGGCCTTGGTGTTGGTTGCGGTTGTGGGTAACTTTGAGCTACTGGAAGTGTTGGAGCAAGAGGTGCTGCCTGTTGAGGATAATAAGTCACTTGGGCTTGTGGCTGGACCGGAGTCTGGTGGGCCTATTGGTTATAATATGGAGCTGGCGCATAAGTTGATGGAGCTTTCCCATAACATTGTGGTGGACACGAAGGTCCATGAATGTGGTGGGTGTGTGTTACTGGAGCATATGAAGTTGTAGCTCTAGAGTTAGATGAATCCCTAGAAAGGTCTGGGGTGTTGTTTGTACTTGTCATAGTAAAAGGTTTGTTTTGCGCCATAACCTGGCCGATAATACCGTCGGCGACATGGGATTCCCCTGGCGCATCATGGCGGGATGGATCGTCGCGCGGGGCGTCAGGTAAAATAGTGTATAGATATCCTGACTGGGCATATATGAGGTCGAATTGCTGAGCTTTTAAGATAGCTTCTTCTTCTGACTGGGGTCGTTCGAAAGCTACATCTTTGGCTATGAGGGGTAGGAGTGATTTGAGAAGCCAATCCAAAAAGATACGGTCATCAAGCTTTATCTTGCAGAGGCTACGATGCTTACGCCACTCATGGATATGATCGGTGATGTGTGTAGCTGTGTTTTGTCTACAAGACAAAAGTATTTCAACTCGTACATCATAGCGTACATGTAGTTAAAAAAACTGGAGGAAAGTTGAGGCGAGGGACGTAAATGTGTTGTGGGTCCCATGTGGTTGCTCAATGTACCACTTAGCTGCAGAGCCAGTGAACGTTCGTTGTAACAGTCTCAGTCTAATGGAATCATCTACTATGGAGTTAGAGGAACACCATAGGTGAAACGACATGATGTGGTTTTGGGGATCTTCCCCAACTTTTCCTTCAAACTTTGGGATGTCTGAGGGAAGCTTTATGGACATGGGTGGCCACGTAGGGTTGTGTCTAATAGGATCATTGGTTAACCTGGCTAGGTCTGGTAAGTTCAGACTAGCCATGTATGGTATACTGGCAGATGGGTGTGGCGTGGTGACTGGGACATAACTGTTAATAGTAGAATTATGTAGTGCTCCAGTGCCCCCTAAGGGTATGCTAGGTATGGAATGGATGTGTCCTCCAACCGATGTGGTGTGGGAAGGGCCTGCGCTCCCAAGTGCAAAATGGGTTGCAAAGGGGTTAGGAATGGTTCCAGGAATCCCTGGGATCTGGGTTGTGGTAATGAGAGGGGGTGTGACCCCTATGTTGGGCATACCCATAATAGGTGGTGGTCCTGTGTTGGGCATACCTAAAGGGGGAATGGCCCCTATATTAGGCATGCCTACGGGGGTTGTGGTTACCGTGGGTGGCATGGTAGTAGTAGGGTTTGTTGATGTAGCTCCCATAACACTGGTGAAAAGGGGGTCGTATTGTGATCCAACCATGGGGTTGGTTGGCGATGTCTTAGTAGGGTATTTGGATTCAGCCTCAGAATCAGATGTGAAATGAGGTGCGTCAGAATTGGATGACTGGGTTCTCTGTCGATGACGTGTGGAGTCAAGAGATAACGCTCTACGTCTATGACGTGTAGATTCAAGTGTACCGAACTGAGGGGGTTCACCCTGAAAATGGCGGGATCGTCTTAAGTTCTCAATGGTGAGAAATGTATAAAAATGCCAGTGGATGGTGGTGATATAAAAAACTCAAGACCCTAATGCCACGATGTGTGCAGGAGGGGAGTATGAAAAAATAATGGCTCTCAGGACAACAACCAACCTCAAAAGCACTTATTATAATAGATGTGCTATAATAAGTGGAGGGATGCAAAAAAGTGGTTAGAATACCAAAAGTCAAACAGTTCCTAGAAAAAAGTGGTGCTTACTAGACCAAGGGGGGTAGTAGAGCATGCAAACGCCTAACTAAAAGTAGTATTATGACTCAACTAAACATATCCTCTGCAAGGTGATGAAATCCAAGTCAGACAATATGGGTAGTGGAATCAAAGGCTAGATATCCCCCTACCTGGAGGGACACCGGGTAGTCAATCCTAAACAATGGCAACTAGGATACCCCGTTCATGACATGTTCGGTTGGGTGAATCTGCAGTTTGGTTCTATCGCCGTTGTACTCCCATATGGGTGGTACACCGAGAACTGTGAAAGGTATCCTTCATTTACTGAATGGATAGCGGTATTCCACTCAGACTTCCAGAACCAGTCTGGCTACTTCAACCCTCCTAAGGGAGAGGCCTTCCCGATAAATTGGTGTATAACCGTGTCAACAAATAATAAGGGATTTTTGGGTTCCCTAAAAGACAACCACTATGTCTCAAATGTAAATAATTGAGGGGTGTTATTGGAACACCTATCCCCCCAATCCTACCTAGCTACAAGATTCTTCAAGTGTTCCTCAAGTGGGGTTAAAGCGTTGGTTGAGTTAAGGTAGATTTTAAGGCTCAATTAATTAATAATGTGGTAGATTGGGTGCAAGTGTGATTATTTAACTGAAAATGATTTTCCTCGCTTGGGCGATTGATTATAAATGAAAAACAAGACGCTTCCAATTTGGAAAAAATAAAAACAATTCAAAAATGATAGACTTTTGAAATAATTTTTAAAGGAAAGCAAATAACATAAAAATTTCAAGAAATAAATGGATTTCTTAAAAGCTTGCTTGGGCAAACTCTTGAGCAAATTGAAGTAAAGTCTATGATCTAAACAGAATGCTAAAAATCGTTCTTTTAGTTACTGAAAATTTTTAAAAAGATTTTTGATGGAGCATATGTAAATAGGAAATGATTCACTATGGCTGTAATAATGCAGAAAAAATAATGCTGTAAAATAGGCTAAATGGGCCAAAAAATACAGCAAAAAAATTTTCTAAAAAAAATTGGCCGAATTTAAAATAACAGCATCATAGGTTTTAGGGCAAAAGCCGCGATGTGCATCGTGGGTTTTAGCCGCGAAGTCGCGATGCGCAGCTCGGAAAACTGCCACGAAGTTGCGATGTGCAGCGTGGAAAATGAACGTGAAGCCGCGATGTGTAGCACGGAAAATGACCGCGAAGCCGCAGCACGTCGCGCGGAAAAGGGCCGCAAGGTCGCGATGAGCCGCGCGACTGTCGGGCGAAAAGTCGCGATGCGAAAAACAGAAAACAAGTCGCCGAAAACGACACTGAAAAGTGAAATTTCGGTCTGTTAGAGGCTACAGAAAGGGCCAACAACTAGGGCAACAATGAATATGCTGTCTAGTATGGTAGATCTACTAATTTGAATGGAAAAAACAAGTAAAAAACTAAGATCTAAAGAAAAAATTTAAAGCTCGAAAGCCAGCGGAGTCGCCAAAAAACTGTTGCTTGGTTTTTCAACCAAGCATGTGCAAGGATACAACTATTAACTTCTAATAACAGTCTTCAAATTGAAAGCAAATACAACTATAAACTAATCTAAGATTAACATGTGCATATAATAATAAACTTGAAAAGATTTAACAAAAAGAACAAGAAACGAAATAAAAAATGATTTTTGTATTATAATACCTCAAATGGTGAGGATGTTTGGTGTTGAGCAGCTTCAAGGTTGAGATGCTCTAGGCTCCAATGGTCTCTTCTCCAAGATTGCTAAAATGATCAAAGAACTCAAGAGAAATTTTGACAGCATGAGGATAGGATGATGGATGGATGGAAAGTGAGGAGCCCCTATCACCTCTTTATAGTTTTTGGTGATGGGGATACCATTATGGTTTTGAGGAAACCAATGGTATTGACCAACATGGTTTAAGTACCTTTTTCCCTCTTTTTCCTTTTTGAATATTTTGAATATTTTTATTCCCTTTTAATATTTTTTGGGAATTTTGGACCCTTTTTGAGGGGTTTTTGTGTTTTTTGAGGAAAAATATATATTTTGAGGGGAAAAGGTGTATTATGGTCTTTTTGGTGACCTTTTGATGGCTTTAGAGGCTCAAATGGTGGAAAAGTGGACAAATGGGTCATGTGAATAAGGGAATGAGCAAGTGAGCACTTTTTGGGTGTTAACACCTTGCTGCAATGTATAGGATCAGATGCATAGAGGAACTGCTTGAGTTGCCTGCATCACTTTCACCTTAGATCCAGGATTTCTTAGAGAAATGCTTTCGCAGAGATCCCAAGAAGAGGTGGACCAGTGTAGAGTTGTTGAAGCAACCTTTTTTAAATGAAGTTTGCTCTACCATGGATAAAGAGGAGGTAATTAGGGGTCCAGTGTCCCCAACCAATAATTTGGATTTTGGGAATCAAGTCGAGGAGGGGAATGCGATGCAATAGCTGACAGTAAGAAGACATCAATGGTAAAGGTCTTCTTCCCTTCCTCTTCTTAGCTGTCTTCCATTACTGTTGTTATAGGCTTAGCTCCCCTTGTCAGGATTTCTTCTTAATTCCGACTCTCTTCATATTGTGTGCTCTCCCAGTGCTTATGCTTACTCCCCCTGTCATGGTTATTTCTTTTCATCTGCTATCCTCAAAATTGATGTAGCTTTGCTCCCCCTATCAACCGTATTTTGAATTCGTGATGGGAAGAACCAAGTTGGACCTTTCAACCTCAATTTTTTTCTTCTCTTTCTTTCACACTAAGGACATGTTGACAAAATTTTCTTTCCAACCTCTAAGAATTTTCAAAAGTTCCATGGCAGCAAGAACAATGTTTGTCTCTCGACGAATGTACTTCATAACAAGATTTACAAGTAGACAAAAACTCTAAACCTCTTTTCTTTCTCGACTCACTAACACGTTAGGAAGATGGTTCTAGGAATTCTGTCCAGGGTCACTTTTCAAAATCTCTATACCTCTCTAGCATAACAATCATCATCATATTTCACATCCCCATCTTCAAACTCGTCTTATGTATCTTGCACGTTTTCACAAGCTTCATCTATATCATCTTCCTCTTTAGATGACTCACTAACATTATCTTTATTGTAATGATGATCTTCTTCATGATGAACAAATTTGATTTATCTCACTGTATAGTGGAAAGGAAATCATTTCATCATTTCGAGTCTTTACAAGGAGAGAAATTGTATTTCTATCTAGCTTTCCACTCACTGCCCTTCTTCATTTGAACATTGAATGGATATACGATGAGACTATTAATGTACTCATTGCTGAACAAATAATAAATTGCATGTTCACATGTAGACTTTCATAACGATTGGGAGCTCCACAACTTTACCACGTCCATTTGTATTCCTACATTATTGCCCATTTGCTAATACCGAGAGGCTTGCTTGTCTCGATTAACACGGAGTTTTCTTTCAATCATGATCGACTTGATTTGAAGTTATTGCCTCCAGGTTTGTCTTTGTACATAAAAAGAAACGAATGATCCCATTTCAATGCCACATTTCCCTCTTGAGTTCCAATATTATGGCAACCTTTTCTGGGTTTGGTATTTTCAAGAAATGTACAACCATTTTGTAATGGAGCATATTCAGTTCCATTTACCTTAGGAACATCATTGCAGCTCTGGTTTTCGAGATGGACCTTCCAATTAGCAAGGATGGTCATCCTTGGTGAGCGGTCAAGGAGAAGAAGCATGATAGATAATGATGACATCCTCGAGCGACTGCTGGAGTAGGGAAAGGTTTCGAGACATGAGACAGAGAGCGGAGATGAGCGCCTTTAATCATTTGAATCTGTTCAGCGAAAACACCCCCAAAATTTCCAACAACTCTTTCATGACCAATGTTTTCAATGGTCCTCCACTATGTATCTGTGGTTTTACCATCCAACGATCACCTTGAACAATATTTCCCAACATTCTTTGGTCAGGAATTTTTCATCGAATCATTCATCATTCGTTAGTTTCACTCCAACTCCAATGCTCGTCTCAATGATCACTTATCGACTTGTGTAAATTTCTTCTCTATTCGCTCGAAACTCAACTTCATTGTTGTTATAAAAAAACAACAATCCTCTATCTCTTTGTAAATTCATGATCCAAATTTTGGGAGGCATATGGTCTAAATTCGGATGTATAAGTCATAAAAGCATTAAATGGAGATGCTACCCTCTCCCATTCATCATAAAAACATTAAATGGAGAGGCCATCCTCTCCTATCCATAATTTTGGAATCTTCCATGCAACCCACAATTTAGAATACACCCATCTATGGTATTTGGTAGCCCATGATTTTGTTCCATGGTATGGCACCTTGTAATAATATTATATAAAGGGATTTATGCCTTCTCAATAAAGCAAGCTATTATTTTTTGCATCTTACCTTTCTCTTATTCTATTGAGTTATTATTGGGTTATTGGTTCTGAGTACCTTTCTTAGTATAGTTTGAGAGGTGAGGCTTAAAGAACTCTCTTTGAGTCTCACCCCACCATGTGGCATATTTACTCTATGTTTCTCTGTTTAGGCTATTCACAGCCCACATCTCGTTGTTGTGTCTTTCTCATAGCTAGTCCATTGTCCGCTTCAGCTTTGAGACTATCTCTTCTCCTCCTCTCTTGGCATTCAAGCCTTCCGGTCTCATCCCCCAAGATCTGGATCAGTGGTATTAGAGCAAGTAACCATTCCATGGGAATGAGGGTTTGAGCATAGTTCGGGTTCAAAGATCTGCAAGAATTTCCAACATCCTTTTGGAACTCCCGGATTCCATTTGCTGCTCAAACCCTACAGTTGGTCCTCAAGCACTATAGGGTTTTTCTACCCTTGGATCTCCGTTCACCATTGCAGGAGAATCATACATGGATTTCACTACATCCATTGATCTGTAGAATGTTTTAGAAATTTTTCAGGGTTTCTAAGCTACAGATGGAGGTTCCATGATCTCTACAACATCCTATGTTGCTCTACAAACCCTTGGCATCCTTTGGAGGAAGACCCAATTCTGCAAAATTTAAAGAGATGTTGCAGTTTCTACAGGAAGTTTCAGAGGTCCTACCATAGCTCATTTGAAATGTCTTTATGTCATCTCAAATGGGTATTTCACATAATCTTAGTTCGTTTCCTAGTTTGTGAGATATGCTTGTTTGAAGTAGCACATGTCTATATACAATGTGACCGCATGTATAACCAACTTCAAATAGGTTCCATGGACCTTGCAGAGCATTTCAAAGTCTCTACCACAACTTATTTGAAAGGTCTTTCCATCAGCTAAAATGGGTTTTTCACGGTTTTTCATTTGGATTTCTGGTTTGAGAGATATCATCGACTGAAGCAACATATGTCTGCAAAACAATGCACGCACGTCTCCTGAGCTTCAACAGACATTTTCTCACTCCCCGGGCCACCACCAAGCAAGTATGTTAGAGGGATGGAAATGTCTCTTCGATATATCAAATGGGTCTTCAATGGAATTCAATTTCATCACTTGCATCAGAAGCTATGAATGGATTTGCAGCAAGACATCAACTACCCCAAAGATCATGAATTTTTCAATTTTTAGTATTTTATTAAATCCTATTGTAATCATGGTTATGGGTTAACCACACAAAAACCACGGTTATGGGTCAACCACGCAAAATCCACTGTTATGGGGAAACCACACAAAACCCACGATTGCGTATTGTAATCACAGTTATGGGTCAACCACACAAAACCTTTATCTTCATTGGTAACTGGCACATTGTAATAATGGGTCTTTTTTTAGCTTGAAATGATGGGGACCATCATTTTCTAAGGGGAGAGGAATGATCCAAATTTTAGGGGGCATATGGTCTAAATTCAGATGTATAAGTCATAAAAGCATTAAATGGAGAGGCCACCATCTCTCATTCATCATAAAAGCATTAAATGGAGAAGCCACCATCTCCAATCCATAGTTTTGGAATCTTCCATGTAGCCCACAATTTAGAGTACACCCATCCATTGTATTTGGTATCCCATGGTTTTGTTCCATGGTATGACACATTGTAATAATATTATATAAAGAGATTTATGATTTCTCAATAAAACAAGCTATTATTTTTGGCATCCCACATTTATCTCATTCTATTGAGTTATTATTGGTTTATTGGTTTTGAGTGTCTTTCTTAGTATAGTTTGAGAGATGAGGCTCAAAGAACCCTATTTGAGCCTCACCCCTCCATGTGGCATAATTACTCTATGTTTCTCTGTTTAGGCTATTAAGAGCCTAGATCTCGCTGCCGTGTCTTTCTCAGAGCTGGTCCATTATTCGCTTCAGCTTTGAGGCTATCTCTTCTCCTTCTCTCTCGACATTCAAGCCTTTCGAGGTCTCATCCCCCAAGATCTCTGGATCAATTCACCATGTAACTATCCACATTATGGTGGATGATAAAGATTTTCACCCTAGGTTATCCTTCATAACTGTTTTCATCAATTTTTGCACAAGGTCGATCCAAGTTTGGCCCTTGATTTCACAAACAACCACCATCAATTGATAGTAAAAGCATAAGAGACTGGACCATATCATGTATTACAATACTTCCATGTCAGAATGGTCATCTCATCAATTTGGTTCTTCTCCTCTTGACGGTTGTGATTTCATTAATGGATATTTTTAATGGATGAGAAGATTAAACTGAGTCATCTCTGCCATGTATGGGTCGAATAGATAGGTCACGACCTCATCCACGATTAGTCTGAGAGGATTCGACGGGCGGGAATGCCTCATTCCTCAAAATCATTCACTAGACATTAATAAAATTATCTTATCTTTTTCTAACATCCCGGACTCTTTAACTACCAGCTTAAGAAAAAATCAACGATCGTGGAGTGAATGTCTTCATTCCCTAATGGCTCCTTCATTAGGGTTTTCTTTTGCCTTACCCGCATTCAACATTTTTTATTATTTGCTTGTGATGAGTGGAGTATCTTCGTGCATGTAGGCATGTTTTATTAATCAACATTCTCCTCTAGTATTCCATTTGCAACCACTATGTTTCTTCTATGTCCTTTTGTGTTAATGAGACGCATCCCATGGATGGACCTGGTTTCTTCTCGACTGAAGGTGTAAGGCTTGTTGTCGATGTAATCATAAACCTGTATTAATGTGCCCCATTCTGTACATGATCATCACCATTTTCTTCTTATCATTTCTATTCTCAATCATGTTAATTTTTTAGCATTATTTCAATATACTCTAGGATCTTTGCTGAGAGAATAACATGTACAGTATATCAATGTATATCAATCATAGCAAGCATGTCAATCATCACAAGAAGCAAACATAAGAGACAATAGAAACACAGAGTTTCCGTGGGGAAAAACCTAAGGTGAAAAACCCCACAACTTCCTCAGAGATAGATAGAGCAATAGTACAACCAAAGTACATAGAGATAGACTCCTCCTAGCAGTTGATCCTCCTCCTCACATGTGCGCCACTTTCCGAGTGATGGAAGAGTGAGTTATGAAGTGATCCAAATAGAGATCGGGAGATCTCTATTTATACTTGTCCTGATTGCCCAATAAACTTATGGGGATGACTTGTCTAGCTTAGTACAATAACCCAATGTTAACTTAATCAGGGCCGACCCCACACATGGTGGTCTAATAACCCATCGGCAAGTTACGACACTTGTCAATACACGACACTTCCATATAGAGGAATAATAACATCTCTATAGGAGTACAATATACATAGATGAAATGCATGGGTGAAATACATTCCAAAGTTACATATACATCAACAAATCATTCTACTTCTTTATGTCATTCCCCAGAAGTTAAAAAAAAATGTTTATAGTAATATGCCCAGATCAACAATTTGTTGATTGCATCTACGTTTTTTTTATCAATTGTTGAGCGTTGGTATCAATTGAGAGATCGTCTTCATCTACTGGAATGGATCACTCAAATGTGGTGAAGCATGATATCTTCTACGAAGATCGGGTTCTTGTGAACAATGTAATGTTCCTTTTTCAAAATTTATGAAAATTCCCAATTTTCCAAATTTTCCCCAATTTTGAACTTTGATTAGTTTTACTGTTTTGGCCTTCAAATTAACCCAAATGCTCCCAAATCTTTTGTAAGGGTGTATGAATGATATTTAGACTTGAATATTAATTTCAGGGATGATTTATAACCCTCAAAATACTTCTGCAAATTTGATTTGTATTATGGTCAATGTATGGTATTTTAACTAGCAATTTATGCATCAAATCCCCCCTAGGTAAACAATGAAAATGGCCTCCCAAATGCTTCCAAAATCCTTCGAATATCTGAATAGAGGTAGGGGATGTATTAAGGATGTTAATAAGGTCTCATGTGAATCATTAATTGATTGTTATCTCTGTTCCAACCCTATCCCATTCAGCTGCAAAAATCACCAATTCGATCCTTAGGGAAATGGCACTATTTCTTCTCCCAATGCAATTAAATTGAGTAGAAATACTTCAAATGCTCAAGTACAGTACATGAAACTTGTAAAATACATCCATGGCAGTCTATTAATCATAAATGTATCATATAATCATCCATTCATTTGAAATCATCAGCATTATCATGCTATACATCAATGTAGTGGGGAAATGGACATTGTTTGCTCATTAATCAACATTTTTGCATACAACCAGTGGGTATTTAGACCTGAGACTTTATGAATATGAATAACAAGGGATATTAATCTATTACAATCATAAATGTATTATATGAATATCTCCCAATGAGTACAAGTGCTCACCAAAAACGCCCTCCCTCAAGGAGCATGAATATGCTTTCAAAACTGGAAATGGTGGAGAGGAAGTGTTGCACTAAACCAAACCATGAACCTTCCTGTAGCTGATACCCACAAATACAAACTCCATTAAAGCACCATGAAATATCTGAGTGGTCTCTCCAAACACCAACTTGGATGGGAATCTTTCACCCTTGAAATTGGTTAAGGCGAGAAACTAGTCATCCACTAGCTCTCTCTTCACAAATGCAATTTTTCTTAAATCATCAAAAGCCATTCTCATACTTGATTTCTACATTTTATAACCAACATTAGCCTTCTAAGGGTCAAAATCCTCACATTATTTTCTAGAGATTTCCACTTAGGAAATATTCCACATTTGCCATTTGTCTCCTAGTTTCCAACCCTCCATCTTCTCCCAAACTCGCGTAGGAGTCTCTTTGGCTACTGTTAACACCCAAAAAGTGCTCACTAGCTTATTCCCTTATTCACATGACCCATTTGTCCACTTTTTCCACCATTTGAGCCTCTAAAACCATGAAAAGGTCACCAAAAAGACCATAATACACCTTTTCCCCCTCAAAATATATATTTTTCCTCAAAAAAACACAAAAAACCCTCAAAAAGGGTCCAAAATTCCCAAAAAATATTAAAAGGGAATACAAATATAAAAAATATTCAAAAAAAGAAAAAAAGGGAAAAGGAGACCTAAACCATGTTGGTTAATACCATTGGTTTCCTCAAAACCATAAAGGTATTCCCCATCACCAAAAACTATAAAAAGGTGATAGGGGCTCCTCACTTATCATCCATATTTCATCCTATCCTCATGCTGTCAAAATCCATCTTGATCTTTTCCCAACCATTGAAGCATTGGAGAAGAAGAGACCATTGGACATTGGAACTTCTCAACCTTGGAGCTATTCAAAATTCACCATCCTCACCATTTGAGGTAATACAAGAGTTTTAATTTTTATTTACATGTTTATGAATCAATTTTACTTATTGTTATTAATCTAGATTTCTTTATTTTACTGTTTACTACCATCAATATATAGTTCATATTTGCTTATTTATATTGCTTTATTTGAGACTGCTACTACTAGTTAGCAGGTGCATCCTTGCACATGCTTGGTTGAAAAACCAAGCAACAGCTTCCCCCAACTCCATGAGCACCTTCCTTGAGCCTATTTTTGGGGCTGACATGTCATAATGGTCAGACGTCAGAAGTCAAATCTGAATTTTGTCATAGATGTCATAGATGCTTCATCATTGTTGTCATAAGACTAGGGAATCTAGCCCAAGTGTCCACTAGTCTCCAATTTGACTCTTCCTCTTCCATGGAGGTTACTATTCCATCCTATTTCAACCTAAGATGCTCAATGCCATGTGTATGCCATGTCATATGGGATCCTTATGGAGCTTTTGGACTTGGATTTTTTTGGTTGCTTGAGATCTAGACTCTCTCTCTCTCTCTCTATATATATATAAACCTCCTGCATATGGATCAATACGAGGAGATAGATCATAAGACTTCGATCCTCCTTTTATTTTAATATTCATCTTTCTTTCGTGGTTCACATCTTTATATTCATCTCTTGGGAACAAGATGCATAGTTGAATACATCTATATGGATCAATACGAGGAGATAGATCATAAGACTTTGATCCTCCTTTTATTTTAATATTCATCTTTCTCTCCTGGTTCACATATTTATCTTCATCTCTTGGGAACAAGATGCATAGTTGAATACATCTATATGGATCAATACGAGGAGATAGATCATAAGACTTCGATCCTCCTTTTATTTTAATATTCATCTTTCTCTCTTGGTTCACATTTTTATCTTCATCTCTTGGGAACACGATGCATAGTTGAATACATCTGGTGTTACACTTCCATAATCTTCACCAATCAATTTCTTTCCTTTTGTTGATTTAGACTCTTGAAACACTGAAAGGATAATGACATTTGTTTGTTTATCTTTTGTAATCTCTATTGTAGATTCTCTCTTTCATAACCTTTCCCATTGAGAATGTTGGGTTGAGCCTCACCTTATAACTTGATCGCAGTGGAACTATGGAGATCCAAATGGACACGTTGAGTCTCCACACACTTGGAATATTAGTGTTTCAAATAGGTATTGATGAGGATAGGGGTAGATAAATGTAATCCTCCACGACTCAGATTCAAGATGTGCTAATTCCAAGGGACATCTGTAGATCTTGTGATCAATATCATTGATACATTTCTTGCATCAATTACTTCGGGAAACTACAATGTTAATCGTAGTGCTTTCTACTTAATATCTCTTTGCTCTACTTCACACAAAATATCACATATAGCCTGTCATAAACAACATAGATCAGGCTCCGAGCTTTTAAAAAATAAATTGAAGTTGATTGTCATTAGTATACTCTCTTTCGAGCTGGCTCTAGCCTATAAATGTAATTTTTCTAGCTGTAAATGATTGTCTTCTATTAGTGTCAGCAAGAGTTTTTTTTTGTGTATTTATGAATCTATACTTTTAAAAGGCATTTCCAATATTTTCAAGATGAATTCTATCTCTTACATGTGATTTTTCCATACTACATTGAGTTCCTATAGAATTTTCCATGATTTCTAAGAAGTCTTGTTTCAATGAATCATCTTCTAGCATTTGCTATTTAATCATCTTCCTTGTCTTTCTTTCCGTACTCAATTCATATATGGCATCGAATTCTATTGGAGATTTTATGGAGATGGTCAAAGATGAGGATGGAAATACTTCTCCTCTTCTTTTGGAGATAGAAAAATACTTGGTGCATTCTACTACTATGCTAAAGCAATTTCAAAGTCTCTTGGATCAAATTACTACAAGTCCTCCTCCTCCCGCAACTTTGAAGAAAATTATGGACCAGTTGAAAATTCTTGTAGAGTGTGGGGACAAATCAATTGTTTATGATCTTCAATCATAAGAATGACCTGATTCTAGTTCTTATTGTATTGTATTTAATAGTCTGATGGTTTCATCATGTTAAATTGTATCCAACCTTTTGTCTAATAATAATAAAACCACTTCATCTTTTGATGCTTATTCCCATGTCTCCATGTAAGTTTTGATGGTAAATATATTGTTTTTAGTATGCAAGAGCAAAGTAGTAATATTTTGCACACAACTGTCTCACACTTATGCTTCAAATATATAATGAACTCTCACTTGTGATTCAAGCAAATTCCTTTGGAATATACTGCCAACAATATTCCATCATACATAGAATCAGGTGTAAAGGTGTTGAACTAACATATATTTTTTAGATATCTTACCAAATATTTTTGAGATGCTTTCTTGAACTGTATATTCTCCTTCTAGTACATAAGAGCATATTCACAAGATATCATGTCCCTAAAGACCGTACAACAAATATACCATTTTAATTGTGCTATGGATATATGCCTTAAGAAGAAAAAAAACTCCCTATCTATCACTTCAACATCTACTACTCCTTAATGTTGGCATTGTTATGGAGGAAGTCTGAGATTTAAAAGAGAATCTGGGATCTTCCCAACACTTATTCTGTTGTCTTAGAAAGACTTTCATCATTGTTTTGGATAATAGTGTATCCTTCTTTATTTGATGTAGTTGACACTTGTTCTTTTGTTTCATTTATTTTATGTGCTACAACACATAAGATTTTCTGAATTGAATTGTCATTATGTTCTTCTTTCTCCATATCTTTTTTTACTTTTTATACTGCTTTCTCCATTTTTCCATAGTATTTAATGGGGATTCTGCAATCCCAAGCTTTATGTCCAAACTTGTTACAATTCCAACACTTTATGGTGTACTTGGCATAACCATAACTTCTTCTATTGTAGTATTTACAGTTCAAGGCTTTGTATCCATAATTATTGCAAGAGAAACAATACCCATTAAATGATCTTTCATACCTGGATTTATAATTCCAATCCAAAGATGTATGACTGAAATTGTTTTGGGATGAAGAATATGTACTTCTTCCATTTGTAGATTCACCAACTTGACTTCTTTCTTCATTATCCCTATGTGAGAAGGATGGAACTATTTCTTTTGAATTTCATTCAGCTCTGGTTGGAGGATATTTAGTAATCTCACTCATATCAAAGCTAATTCTTGATTTATCAAAGATAAGATTTTTCCTCTTGAGAATTTCATCCAATGCTTTTGAGCTCTTGTATTTTCCATTTAACTATTGTTCCTTGCCAATTCTTTCAACTTCTTTCTTAAGTTGAGCATTTTCTATTTTTAACTTATGAATCTCTTATTTCTTTGTCTCCAATTCTTCAATTAACTTTCTTTCTTCATCACAATTAATCTTCAACTATTTTTCTAAGCCATCATTGTCTTCTTGAACCTCTTGTAGCTGATCAGTTAACTTTTGATTTTCTTCCTTTAATTCTGCAAGTGCTTCTTCTAGATTGTTTATCTTGATATCTTGATCATTGCTGGAACTCCCTTTCCCTTGATTGGTTTCATCTTCTTCCTTTAACTTCTTGTTCAAACGTTCAATATTTTTGTTATGTTTCTTGACAAGTTTTCTTAGCTAATGAATTTCTTCAAGGGCTAATGTTATCACCAAACTTGTAGGTGCCCCTAGAGATGAATCCAAGATGGATGGCAAAAAGGATGGGCAACCAAAAAGGTGCAACCAAGATGGCCTCGAATCCCAATGGATGGTTGTCACGCCAATCGAGACAATCTTCACTTTATGTTATCTAGCCCAAGACAACAAAGGGGGAGACCCATATCTACTCCCGACAGGAGAGATCAAACCAAAACACCAGATCAAGTCAAGTATAGTTGAAGTACGTAAGATGTATGGTGAACCCTAGATCTATGGAAGAAGTCACAAGATGAATAATAGTTTGGATCAAGGGGTTTAAACAATGTAGCTTTGGTCCATTATCGGTGGAAGAGTGACTTATGATGTTTGAAATAATATCTAAGATTAGGGTACTAGTCAATTATGAGAGAATCCACTGCCTTGGGAAACGTGTCCAATGCAGTGTAGTTAAGGACTGAATTGGGGCTAACCAATACCAGAGATGAGCTTGATTGAGTGATATGACAATGTCAAGGGGTTCAAGCAACCAAAACAAGGATCAAACCACAAACTAACCCAACAATCCAAGAAAGTCGAATGGGCTTGGAGAAAGATCAGTGCCTTGGGAAATGGGCCAAATGGAGTCAAATGTCCACCAAATTACAGATATGGAATGTTGAGGTATTGAGGTAGGTGGATCTAAAAGATTAAGGTCATCCAATGGATGGATCTCAATAGATCTGAGATTGAAGTATGCCACAAAGTGATCCAAGTGGGGCACAGCCCTCAAAATGAGGAATGGGGCACACAAGGTCAAAATCATTGAAGTGACACACTAGGGGTAGGTTATTGAAAGTGTAGATTACAGATCAAGTGGAATCTCACCTACCCAGGTGCTAGATCCTAGCAAACTCACCTCTCCCAAGAAGTGCGACCTCCCTTGGAGAAGCTTCTTTGCCTTGGGAAGTGGGTCAAATGAAGGCCAATCCTCACCAAACTATAGATCCAAATTACCGTGGATGCTATAGAGGTGGGTTTTAAATTTTATACCCAAAATCCAAGTGGATCTTGCTAGATATGAAAAAATGTAAAAATGGGGTTTTTGAAATTATGAGGGTTTGAAGCATTTAGACAGATGGATAGATCATGGAAAGAGAAATTACCTTGAGATCATACCTGAGTGATGAAATGAGATGCTTTGTTGTTGAGGAAGACTCCCGTAGATATCAAATGAGAAATTGTTGAATTGGCTTGCCGAAATTATGCCCTAGACCACAAGTGCGACCTCCTCTACCTGTCAAACCAAGGAAAATCGATTCAATCAGTCAGATCAAGTATGGAGGTCTGCCACCTCATGTCCTGTGGTTGAATTTTGGTCAAACTGAGGTTTGACCAAGTCAACATGACCAAAATATAACTCAAACTGTCATCAAGCTATTGCAAGGTGTCCAAGGTTAAGACATGCTTTACAATCCATTCAATTAGCAATTATAACAAGAAGTAATCATTACTGGCAATCTAAATCCACATATAATAAGTAATAATTATTATTTATTACTCATACTAGACTTTCAAGGTCATACTCACTTCATAGTTGTAATCAATTTGCTAGTGAAGGGTGAAGGCTAAGAAACAATTGGCTAGGTCAAAGGATGACTTACTGACTTCACACTGTGGCACTTTGGAAATGGAAAAGGGAATACACACCATAGCATATAGTGGACAAGCAACAACACAGGGAATGGCGGTGTCTCACAAATGGACAAGTTGTTCAAAGAGTATTTATTCACCTTACATAGATGCACACAATCCGTAATACAAATGAGACCAGCAATATTTTTGATATAGCATTTAAGTTCCATTTCTTTTTTGGGCCTAGAGTTTCCATAGCCTTTGATCTATGTGTGTTTACAAACACATTGCATAGATTTACATTTATTTAGGCTTCTTGCTGTAGGTGTGTTTTTAAGGCACTTGTTTACCTGAGCACTTCTAGGTGTGTCACAGACAGCTTGTTTACCTAGGTATTTACATTTCATAAAAGATATAGCATTTGATATTTCATAGCCATTTTCATTTGGCTTGCCTTTCATTCATGTGTGTTGAGAAACACATTGCATGAATGGGCTTTTCATACAAGATACAACATTTCATTTCCATACTTTGCATTAATGGCAGCACTAAAAGTTTCAGGTTTAGCCAACAACATCTTTAGTGACTAGGGGGACTTCTCAAGGAAATCCAACTCACCAAAGGTAAGTTTTGTCACCAAATTAGAGCCGAGACACAATAAACAGGGAAGCTTATCCAATATAGAGGCTACAGTGGGGGAAGGTCCTTCATGTCACTAGTCAAGTAGTAAGTCAAGGTAATGAACAAACTGGGTAAGTTATGGATGGATGAAGATAGTGAACAATGAAACCAACACTAGCAAGCCAAAATATGGTGGGAATGATCACCTCTATTCTCCCTAGGGAGGGTAAAACCAATGAGTATAGGCCAAGAACTTCTAAGTCTGAGTAGGGACAAATATGATATATATATATAATTCAACCAGGTCCACATATCTATATGATCGCCAAATCATGATACTGAATGCTAAGACATGCTAAGAAAATGGAAATAAAAGCAATATAACCACAACACCATAATATACCTGCTGAGTCATATACTTGAAAGATCATCATATGAACCATCATCTGTCCTCTGCAACTGCTGATGTAACTCTGGGCACTACTGACTGCTCTGTACAAATGGCTAAATAGCTACATCGATCATCTCTTTGAGTGTCCTAAAACTCAGTCATGGCATGGGGAATAAAACTGCTATCCAAAATTTGATAGTGATCCATAATAGATGCTCATCTCAACATCTCAATGCAAGGGAACTGGCTGAATAGTGTACTGGAATCAGAAAAATAATATATGGTAGCCTGGATACTATATATGTGATAACATCTGGCTCCGGCTAGGACAAGTGCTCTGCTAAAAAGAGAGCTTGAGAACCTCAGAATCTCTTGTCCTCGAACTCTGCTACTCGAATCCTCGATCCAGCACTCTACCATTTTGCTTTCATATTTTTTTTTCTTTTTTTTTATATGTATGCACCTGTATCTGCATTCACAAACAAAAAAATCCTTATGCAGCATGTATGGGAAAAATACAAAATCCAACTGAAATAAAATCTATTCTATAACAGAAATTTAAATGCATGAAATATAAATGTGGAAAATAACTTTAAATCTACTAACACAACTTTAATAAGTTTGATATTTTATTGTGCAGGAAAAGAAAAATGACAGGTACTCAGTTAAACTAGGAGCTTAAAAAGGAGCTTAGGAGAAAACAAATAAAAGTGCCAGACTCAATGGCTAAAAAGACTAACTACTACCTAAGTAGGCTTATTCAGTTTCTACCTACTCTCTTCTACCGGGCAAGGCAAGCGAAGAAATCCCAACTATGTGGGATCAGGGATATGATCCCTCAAGTCTCTCTGATTTACAGGATATAGAATATGTCATCCACTACCAGTGGTCAGGAAGCACATGCCATCAATGCATTTCTCTATTGTGAAAGGTCCAACCCACAAGTCACCAGCTTGTCTTGATCTAATATGCAATAAATGATTGGGAATGATGACTTGACTTCCTGTAGGAAACCTATTTCTATTGACAGACTTAGGAATAACTCCAATGTTGCGAATGGGCATAGGGTGGATTTCAGCAGGATTCTGCGGTTGAGGTGTAACAATCCTTGAGCTCCTTCTATAAGGAACTGCATTGACTCTGGGTGGGCCACCATCTAAGGAAACAACAATCCTGCCAATAAGGACTTCTTTAATCTCTCTTCTTGTTTCTTGGACTACTTCATTCAACTCTTCATCGTGAGGAGACACAATATTTTTAACAACTTCACCTACAGTCCAGAAATCTCTATGTTCTTCCAAGAGAGGTGGCTCATGGGATATGACAGTATTATGACTGGAGCCTTCCCTTGAAGGAACTGGAATGACCATGTTTTCCAAACCTATGGAAACTGACTCAGAATGAGATACAAAAGAGCTAGGAATGTGAGAAGGATCATGAGCATGATGACTAGATTACTCAGGTGGTAGAAGAAAATCTGGGACATGAGGATATGCAGATAAAGCATGGTTTTGAGAATTTGAAGGAGTTTGAAAAATAAAAAGATTGTTTAAGTTAAAGTCTCCTTCAGGTGCATCATTAATTAAGGCATCCTCTTCCCAATTTAAAGAATTATCATGAACTTGAATTAAATTATCCTCTTCTATATATAGGTGGGATAAGGAATCATCTACATCATAATAATGAGAGACATCGGATTCATTGTTTACTTCAATTACAGCAGCTGCTGCAAGACGGTTTTCCCATGGATAAATAGGTGGAAGCCCTTGGCTTTCCCTTTCTCTATTATGATCAGTTAAGTAAAACCACTCTCTCACAGTAAAAGGAATTCTTTCTCCCCTCCTAATGTCATCAAATTCATCAACTACAAGGACAGGATCTTCAATAACATTTTCTTCAACATTTGTTTTCTCAAGATGATTTTCCCATGGGAGAATTGGTTCCAGACCTTGATTTTGTCTTGTTATGTTACTATCAATAAGTGCATTCATTTCAATGATGGATCTGGGCAAACGCTCACCTCTTCTTATATCACTCAAGCCATCATCAACTTCCTCAGGTGTTTGATTTTCAATAGTTGGTTCTTGATTGATTGCATCATGTTGTTCTTGAGCCTGAGTTTGATTCTCACTTCTTCTCAATTCATCTATTTCTTTTGAAAACTCATTTCTAAGTAAATCCAAATTTATCCTTCTAGCAAGTTTAGTTATCTGCTCTTCTTCCCAAGAGGAAACAGAATCTTCCATTACCATGAACATATTTTCAACTTGATTATCTTCCCAAAGTTCATTTTCACTTTCAACAAGGTTAGCTTTTGCATTATTCAATAATTCATCCCCATAAGTGTTTTTAATCCCTTCATCAAATGATTCTAAATGCTCGTTATAACAAGGTTCTCTGTTCACCCTAATCAAAGCTCCATCAGAATTGGGCACACAAATATACGATAAATCCATCATAAGGTATCCACCTAAGCCGGCTACCTTCCTGGATATAAGCATTCCATATGCTGGGGGCAAGTCAATCACTACTACATCCATCATAGTAGAAATGTTTGAGCATGCATAAAGATCGGCTCTAAGAGTTTTTATCAAACCATAAGACTGCACTCGTCGGGAGTCTATACCACAGACATTTCCATAAGGTCTAGTCACTTCAAGTCCCATTTCCTTCATGACTTGTAAAGGCATGACATTCATTGCTGCTCCGGAATCCAACATACAATTGTGAAGGAGCATGTTCTGAATGTGTAAGGTAAGGTAAAAGGGAGGGTGACCACCGTTCTTTCTCTCATAAATTGCTGGATGGATGTTTATTGGTGGATCCTTTTCTGTTTCGCTAAGTTTCATTCCACTAAGTTTCTGGATATGACAGGTTTCTAAGACAGTCTCAGGAGCTTTCTCTTGGCAAATGCCATCAAATAACTCCTGTACTTGGCTTCTAACAGAGGGTACCTTCATTAACTCAGTAACAGGGACATTACACATTATCTTGCTTAACTCTTTCTTCATATCAATTTTTAGATCATAATCATTTACAGCAAGATCTTCTTCTTCCTTCTGATCTTCATTTTTATTTTTGTGTTTGTTAAGGAAAGAAGGTTGGGAGTTATTTCCTCGTTTGTAAATTCTATACTAGGGTTGTTCCTTAAGTTCTGGGAGATCTATAGCACAACATGAGGAACTAGGTTCTTCAATTATTTCTTCTTCTTGCTCCCATGGCTCCTCCTCTAGAAGGATTCTTCCAAAATCTTCATCATAAGATAAGTCATTAATAAAGTTGATGTTGTCTGGTTGGTCATCAGGGCTAATGGTGTCGGATGGTTCTTCTTCTGTTTCATCACACCAATTAACATTTTTTTTCTCAGAATTTTCTGGATACTCAGTTCGTCATCTATCTCTATCCCCCTTAGGCCTTATATTTTTGTTCCAATAAGGTTTAGGGCCGTAAGGGTTCCTATGTCTCTCAGGGTCATTCAAGCTTGCTACACTTTTAGTTAGGATAATTAATTGTCTCATCATTTCTTGCATTGTTTCTAACGTGTCCTTTGATTCCTTTGGCTCACTCACAGGTTCCTTGGGCTTTCGGATTCTAGGGTCATATCTAGAAGTGGATGGGGTAAATTGATCAAAAAAGTTTTGTTTCCCCATAGATGTTGCATTCTGCTCAACCATCTTTGCATTGAATTGGGCAGTCTTTAAGTCATTTGGGTTTTTATCCTTCAAGTGATAACCAAGCCATCCTTCGAATGCATTCAAGTAATGAATAACAATCGCTTGATCTTTTGGTTTAATCTCTTTAGGGATAGCAGCCATGGTATTATCAAATCTTACATTAAATTCATGGGTTGATTCATTTTCTCTTTTTTTAATGTCAAACAATTGATGTCAGAGAAATTTCTCATCTAACTTACGGGACCACTCACTATTAAGCTTGTTGACAAAATTGTCATACCCATCAATAGATGAAGCAGGCAACCTGTCAAACCACTTCCTAACATCTCCTTCTAAAGATGCCAGGAGACCCCTCATGAAAACATCTTCCTCAGATGCTCCATATGCTTCCATGTGTTCCCATACTTTATCAATATGATCTTCAATGGAAGTAGAGGATACTCCATCAAATCTAGGAACCTTTTCAAAGTATTTTTCAGGCATGTCATCGGGTGCACCCTGGATTTGGGAAAAGTCTAAAGGAGATGGCTTAGCCTTTCTTCCGAAGATCCTAGGATTTTGTAGTGGAGGAACATTCTGGTTTCTAGAGTTTGTTCCGGCCATTGGATTTGGATTTATGTTCAAGTTCGAATTAGGAGATGAGGGAGGAACCGAATTAAACAAAGAAGACCCTGAGATGCGGTTTGGAGAATCTGAGTTAACAAGTTTCCAAAAGAAGTTAGATGATTGGGATTTAGGATCTCTTTTGTGATAGGTAAGTGGGATTCCTTCAACTTGATTTAAGTTTGTTTTACTTCTAGTATTATAAGGATGCAAATGAGCTCGCTCCTTAGCGGAGTCACGATTCGGAGTCGCCAGGTAGAATTTAAATTCTTCTACCAAGATGTATGTCGTTTAAAATGCAGGAGAGAATAAGTGACAAATAATATGTCAAAACTAGGTAGGCTTCTTCCCTCCTTGTCAACGGCGCCAAAATGTTATCACCAAACTTGTAGGTGCCCCTAGAGATGAATCCAAGATGGATGGCAGAAGGGATGGGCAACCAAAGAGGTGCAACCAAGATGGCCTCAACTCCCAATGGATGGTTGTCACTCCAATCGAGGCAATCTTCACTTTATGTTATCTAGCCCAAGACAACAAAGGGGGAGACCCAGATCTACTCCCGAGAAGGATATAATGACAAAACTTCTGGACAACGATGACGCCTTTCAGAGCTATCTTATCAACATGAGAATAACGAGTTTCAAAGTTGAGAAGACCCTTACTAAGGTATTAAATCACATGCTCCTGTGCATTGCTATCCTCCTGCACTAAAACCATACCAATAGTTGAGGTAGAGGCAGAAATATTGAGGATGTAATCCTTGGTGTAATCCAGTGGTTGTAACATGGGTGCATGGGTAATTGCGTGCTTGATATTTTCAAAGGAAATTTTAGCGTAGCCATCCCAAATAAATGGGGTGTCCTTCTTTGTAGTGTCCCTTTTTAAGAAATTTGGAAAAATTGGGAAAATTGCAATTTTTGGCCAATTCGACCCTTAGACTAGTTATGACTCCAAAGCTTCCAAATGGCTCCAAATGCTTCCAAATTGGGTCTGAAGGTATTTTAAAGGTATTAAGACATAAAAATGAGGCTTATAGGTGTCTGGAAACTCTCAAAATACTTTTGCAACATTCATTTAAATTCAAGAGAAATTGGGGAATTTTACTAGCAATTTCGAGGTTCAAACCCCCAAGGGTAGAGGTCACTAATGGCTTCCCAAATGTAGTACGAACATACCAAATTTTAGAAAAGAGACATGGATTAGTTAAAGGACTTCAATGGTCACCCAAATTCATAATTATTCAGCTTCTAAAGGTTGTTTCAACTCCCATAAATTAGAGGTTTGTGGACATGCCTTCACATAGGGGGGAATGATAGGAAACTTCGCCACTTGCTATGAAATTTGAGATTTATGTTCCAAATAATTATGTAATGTATATGAAACTTATTCAGGGCATCAATTACTCTCCATACATCATAAAAATCATAGAGATGAACTGATACAAATCAAAATAAAGCAACTTCAAGCTCTCACAACAAGATGTAGGGAAAATGGCACCATTTATGCATTGTTTGGTATTGTTACATAGTTTCACTTGGTATTTCAACCCGATAGTATTATGAGCATTAAATACAGAGTATATATATCAGAATAAAAATAAATGGTGTATATTGGACTCTCACAAAGATATCATCATCTCACCAAAGGCGCCCTTCCTCCAAGAGCCAAAATATGCAGATAAATGTGAGATAGAGATGGGAACAAGTTGAAGAAGAAAGAATCATGAGCTGACCTGTAGCTTCAACCTCAAACAAATAAATCCATTGTAGCTCCAAATGAAAGGTCTGAATGGCCTCTCCAATTTCCAATTAGGATGGGAATATTTCACCCTCGAAATTGGTACTAAGGCAAGTAGAGTAAACACTCCACAAGCATGGACAAGCTATGCTCTCCAATATTAAGAATGAGAAATGATCAAAAGCCTCCCTCTTTCTTTGTTCTTGAATTTTATAAACTTCCAAATACCTCCTTAGCTCGAATTCCTCCATGAGCTTCATGCCAACTCGAATTGGGAAGAGATTCTAATGTGTGCCAATTGTTCCTCCATTCCTAGCCTCCTCCTTCACTCAATTCGAATGGATGACTCTTTGGATTCCCTAACTCCCTTGTGCACCCTCTTGGAGGCTATCTTTATCCCTAACATGTCATACATGTCAAATGTTAGCAATCAGGTCAGGTTTTTGTCATAAGTGTCATAACATCTTCATCATTGTTGTCATAGAAGCTAGGGAATCTAGTCCAAGTGTCTCAATAACTCTCAAATGCCTCTTCCTCTTCCATGGAAGTTATTCTTCCAATCCAATTCGACCTTCATTGAGTCAAGCCAAGTATATTGACCTTCCAACTTCCCAAGAACATTAGACTCCACCTTGGATTCGAATGGGTGAGAATAGGATGCCATGTGGCATGAGGAATCTAGCTTTGTGTGGGTCCCACACCACCAATGTGTCTCCATGACCAAGTGCCACCTTATTTTCCTATCATAAATATTTATTTAACCCATTTTAATATATTTATGTCAAGCTAATGTCCATTTGGGTTTTTATAGTCTCCTTATTCCAAATCTAATGTTTCCACCCCAACCTAGGAAACTAGTAGATTGGTGGAATTTTCTCTTTTGAGATTTATTTGAATGGGGGCATTACAGTCCTCCCCACCCAAGATTGCCTGCCCTAAAGAAATTTCGAACATGGATGTTGAAGAACCTGCTTCCCTTCCAAAAATTTGCTTCCAAAACTTTCTTTTCCATTTTTGTTTTTGAAACCAACGAGACTAAAAATTATTCCAAGGTCCCATTGCTTGTATTGCACTCCAACAATTAAGAGTGCTCTCCAGCCCATACCATCAAGCAAGAGAATTCCTGGATCCCATTTGCTTATATGCATTCTTCCAATCATCATAAGTACAAAATATAGATCATCAAAGTACATAGCAACATAATAAAAATTTACATAAAGGAGGTGCCTCATCAAAGAATCATGAAAGTGCTTATACCTCCAAGCAAGTAGACCACCATATGCTAAGTGCATACAAGCATCAAGTGACCAATCAAATCTGCTCCAATGACATAGGTGAGGATCCCATGTCCTATAATGCTGCTCCAAAAATATGCAGGATGCATCAAAATAATCAGCCCTATGTTCTTTCATCCAAGAAGTGAATGAATAATCTCCATTAAAATATGAACCAAGTAGGGAGCAAAGAAAACAATGAGCCTTCAAGGGGCTCACATAAGTACCATTTATGCATCCATGGATATGTGTATCATGAAGAAATAACAAGGGATGTTGTTTCCAATAAAAATTTTCTGCAATCATATATCTCTTCACCCAAGTAGTTAATGAAGTTCCTCCAACATCAATTGAACTAAGCAAGGAGCAAGGAAAATCACGAATCTTCAAGTGACTCAAGTGAACATCATAAGTGCATCCATGAAGATATGTATCATCATAAGGTAAAAAAGGATGCTTCTGCAAATGTAAATAATGAGGTGCTCTATTCATGTCATCATCAAAAGGAGAGGTAGGAGTTTCACACTACTCATGTGGCACAATCAAAAAGAAACTTTTCACCCATAATTCACTAGGATGAATGCTGCAAAATGAGGAAGTGTAAGATGTAGGAGAATGAACCAACTCACCCAAATGATCAGAATATGCAAAGGTGTCATCATTTGTAGGCTCCATAAGGGTAGGATCATGCACATCCCGCAAAAGGGAAAAACTTTCCTCTTCCTGTACTGCTTCTTCTACTTCACCTATTTCAAAACTAGGTGGCTCATGGGTCTCCTCCTTTCACTCCTTCAAGCAAGCTGATGCATTTTTCCCCTTGGTTTCCTTAAGATCAACATATTTGGAATCTCTTTTTGAATAAAACCCAAGAACTCTCTTTAAGTAGGAAATACATGCATTCCCTGAAGCTTCATATATTTCACTGCTCTTTTAACTCACACACATATGATTTTATCTCCAAGTTCTTTTGCAAGAAAGGCATAGACCTTTATTCACTAACTCCACATCTTCATTTTTGGGCCTATTTTCAAACACCCAATCAAAAAATTCTTCAAAAGTAATGGCCTTTTGTGTATCTCCCTTGTACACATCAAGATATGCTTGTTATCATTGGGGCACTGTTTTACATGTTGCTCTCAATATTTGTAATTCATTCATAGAATTATCCTTTGGTAGTGTGACACAATCATCTACATCAGATTCAAGGTCATAAGAATAACCCTCATTCCTTATGAAATTTTAAGAAGTGCTGCATGATGGCACCTCTTCCTCATACCATTCACATTCTTCTTCATATTGCTCATAAGCATTGTACTCATAGGATTCATCATAATAGTAAGACATGTCTACGAATTATTCTTCAAGATATGATATTAATTCACAGGTGCAAGGACCATTCTCTGATACCACTTGTAGTGTTCCTTTTTAAGAAATTTGGAAAAATTGGAAAAATTGCAATTTTTGGCCAATTCGACCCTTAGACTAGTTATGACTCCAATGTTTCCAAATGGCTCCAAATTATTCCAAATTTGGTATGAAGGTATTTGAAAGGTATTAATACATAAAAATGAGGCTTATAGGTGTCTGGACACTCTCAAAATACTTCTGCAACATTCATTTAACTTCAGGAGAAATTGGGGAATTTTACTAGCAATTTCGAGGTTCAAACCCCCAAGGGTAGAGATCACTAATGGCTTCCCAAATTTTAGAAAAGAGACATGTATTAGTTAAATTAATTCAATTGGCACCCAAATGCATCATTATTCAGTTTCTAAAGTCTGTTTCAACTCCCATAAATCAGAGGTTTGTGGACATGC
Organism: Larix kaempferi; assembly: GCA_027924585.1. Taxonomy (NCBI): domain Eukaryota; kingdom Viridiplantae; phylum Streptophyta; class Pinopsida; order Pinales; family Pinaceae; genus Larix; species Larix kaempferi. The sequence goes on along the minus strand of BSBM01000431.1, from coordinate 6,563,153 downwards.
CTTCACATAGGGGGAAATGATAGGAAACTTCACCACTTGCTATGAAATTCGAGATTTATGTTCCAAAGACTTATGTAATGTATATGAAACTTCTTCATGACATTAATGAATCGTCATACATCATAAAAATCATAGAGATAAATTGATACAAATCCAAATAAAGCAACTTCAAGCTCTCACAACAAGATGTAGGGAAAATGGCACCATTTATGCATTGTTTGGTATTTTTACATAGTTTTACTTGGTATTTAGACCTGAGAGTATTCTGAGAATTAAGTACAGAGTATATATATCAGAATACAAATAAATGGTGTATCTTCGACTCTCACAAAGAGATCAACATCTCACCAAATGCACCCTTCCTCCAAGAGCCAAAATATGCAGAGAAATGTGAGATAGAGATGGGAACAAGTTGAAGAAGAAACAAACATGAACTTCCCTATAGCTTCAAATTGAAACAAATAAATCCATTGTATCAACAAATTAAATTTCTGAATGGCCTCTCCAATTTCCAATTAGTATGGGAATATTTCACCCTCGAAATTGGTACTAAGGCAAGTAGAGTAAACACTCCACAGGCATGGACAGGCTATGCTCTCCAATATGCAAAATGAGAAATGATCAAAAGCCACCCTAATTATTTGTTCTTGAATTTTATAAACTTCCAAAGACCTCCTTATCTCAAATTCCATCCATGAGCTTCATTCCAACTCGAATTGGGAATAGATGCCAATGTGTGCCACTTGTCCCTCCATTCCTAGCCTTCTCCTTCACTCAATTCGAATGGATGACTATTTGGCTGCCCTAACTCCCCCGTGTGCCCTCTTGGAGACTATTTTTAGACCTGACATGTCATATATTCCATATTTCAACAATCAAGTTTTATTTTTGTCATAAGTGTCATAGCATCTTCATCATTGTTGTCATAGAAGCTAGGGAATCTAGCCCAAGTGTCTCAATAACTCTCAAATGCCTCTTCCTCTTCCCTGGAAGTTACTCTTCCACTCGAATTCGACCTTCATTGAGTAATTCCAAGTATATTGACCTTCCAACTTCCCAAGAACATTAGACTCTACATTGGATTCGAATGGGTGAGAATAGGATGCCATTTGGCATGAGGAATCTAGCTTTGTGTGGGTCCCACACCACCAATGTGTCTCCATGACCAAGTGCCACCTTATTTTCATATCATAAATAATTATTTAACCCCTTTTAATATATTTATGTCAAGCTAATGTTCATTTTGGGTTTTATAGTCTCCTTATTCCAAATCTAATGTTTCCAGCCCAACCTAGGAAACTAGTAGATTGGTGGAATTTTCTCTTTTGAGATTTATTTGAATGGAGACATTACATTCTTTAACAATCACATATAACCCTGTGTTTTTTGGGGAAAATTACACACAAAATGATGCAGGTAGTTTTCCTTCCCCTGCAAAATTTGAAGTTCTATAATGTCCGTAAGTTGGGTAGGGCTACAATGGCCTCTACCTTGAGGGGATCAATGCGGATCCCATCTTTGTAAATGATGAAGCCAATTAGACATCTGGAATCCACACAGAATATGCACTTGTGGGGATTTAATGGATATTGTACCATCGACATCTGAGAAACACAGTCGTCAGATGATCGATGTGAAACTCATGGCAATTTGAATGAGCGGGCAAATCATCGAGGTAGGGTTCCACAAAATATTTGATATCATGAAAGGCATACGACATGGCCCACTGGAATGTGGAACCAACATTTTTAAGGGAAAAAGGTAATTTGCGATATGCAAACATACCCCATAGGCGAATGAAAGCAGTTTTATGTTGAATGGTTGGGTGGATCTCAATCTGATTATAGCCAGAAAATCCATGCATAAATGAGAAGATGACACTTCCAGCACAATTGTCAATAATTTGGTCAATAAATGGGGTAGGGTAGTTGTCCTTAGGACAAGCCTTATTGAGATCCAAGTAATCAATGCAAAATATGATGGTTTCCTATTTCTTTGTAATCGGGACGACATTAGAGACCCAATCTGCCAAGGGGACAGGATAAATGAACCCAGCTTTCAACAGCTTTTCAATCTTTGCCTTGATGGCCGCAGTCTTTCTAGGGTGCACTGGACGGAGTTTTTTTCGGATAGGTTTTGTGTCAGGATATGTTTTGATTTCATGCACAACAATAGCAAGATCAATCCTGGGCATTTCTTCGTAGCTCCATGCAAATACATCGCGGAACTGTTTAAACAAGGCCGTATAAGTATTTATTTCATTGGGAGAACAAGTTTGGCAAATGTGGATGTGTTCCACGACGTCTAGTTTTACCAAGATGTCCATGGTGGTGGTAGGCGTGATGTTTTCCAAATTCCCCTCGGTTACCATATCCTTGGTAAGAATATGATATTGAGGGTTAGTAAAGACATTCAGTGAAACAATAGTGTAAATCGCATTCTCTACCATGTCTAAAGGCGGGACGAAAGATGATTGATGATGATTGTCTTCCCATGGAGGCTCATCCAAGATCATAATCTCCATGATCAATTTATCAGAGTGCAAAGTATGGAGGATATAATCTGGTGATGGTGAGGATGAGTTTCACCGAGATGGTAGAGAACCTAAGTCACATGCCACCAAATGGTGGTCATCAGGTGAATTGGGCGTCGATTGGATGGCCTCATAAGTGGATTCAGTGGGGCTGAGAGGCATTGCATCTCGAATCGAATCGAGATGATTAAGATCAAGCAAAATCCATTGGTCTTCCAAGTTATAGGAGGATGTGATCATGGATGAGATCATGTTCACCATGGCAACATGTGATGGGGTATCAGGTGTTGGAAAGACTCCCAACAGTTATGAGTCTTTTAGGAGTCCTACCCCCACTCTCTCGTAAATTTGCAATGAATGTCCTAAAAGAGGGACATTATCCGTAAGACGAGTGGTGGTGTCCGGTGTACAAAAATCCAACTGGTCGATAGTGACAATTTTCCCATGATGGGGAAATTGCACAATGCGGAAGACGAATGATTGGACCGCAGTCATGGCATAGAACCAATTGCGACCAAGTAACAAGTTATAATCCAATGGGGTGGAGACTACTAACACGTTAATGGAAATATTCTTACCTCCCAAATCAACGGGTAAGGATTGTGGAAGCATGTGTGGTTGAAATCCAAGTCCTTCAAATGATTTCAGATTAGTAGGGGAACTGTTCAACTCAGGAGAGCATATGGCTCTCTAGCAGGACATCGACATAATTGAAGTAGAGGCTCCTTCATCTAAAAAAATACTATGGATACTTTTCTCAGAGACATTGGTGACGATATGAAACACCAATTGGTGGGAAAAACTCGGCTTGAAATATTCCCATATAAACATGATAGTGTTAGAGGAATCCATATCCACTGCTCTAATAGTAGATAGAAGAGTCTTATGCTAATTGGGACAGTTTTGTAAGACTTCAAGCGTCGACATAGCACAAGGTTCCTAGGCTAGATATTCTACAATATTGTAGTTTTGAGTGGCCCAAGCATTAGGGTTGAAAATGGCTTTTCGAAATGTGATTTTTGGTGGACGCAATACTGCGTTTGGTAGAGGCTTCTCTATGGTCAAATGACCTTGTGGCAGAGGAATATTGGACATAGAAGTGGAGGATTTTTTAGTATGACCTCCATTGGATTCCTTGTCGGGAATATATTGATATGTACGTCACCAAGTAGATAAGTTGATCGTTTCACTGTGCATCATGAGAACATGAGCGGTCATGGAGGGTTCTCCTTGAGAAGGAGTTGGTTGTTGTGCAACCATTTGCTGTTGTTGTGTGGAGAAGGGTTCCATTAGAACTATGGGTGGAGGGTTCCCTTTGAGAAACTTTTGGACTTATTCACGATGTGGAAATTATTTCGTGAAGTGGTCGTCACCGCACAATAAGCAAGGATATTTGGCCTTCCATCACGGTTTTGTGTCATTAGGATCGGAACTTTTTTTATGTTCCTGCTGGTTAGAAGACTTCTTGGATATTCCTTTGTTCTTCTTTTTACCACTGGATTTTTGAGATGAAGCATATTGGATTGAATTCACCTCCACAGTGGAAGCAGGACTGGGTGACTGGTTGGTATTGTTTCCATCCTGTGACGAGGTTGGAGTTGTAGGCATATGGCTCTGTAATCCAACCAATTGGGTAGTAGGATGGGTATGAATAGCTACAATGATTCCATCGGCATGTGATCTCGTAGGAGGTTTTTTCAAGACATGTGTGGGGCAGGGGGTGTTACGGATTATGACGTATAATGTGCCATATTGAGCGTATACTAAGTCTAAGTACTGAACATGCGAGATGGCTTGTTCTTCCGTAATAGCCCCACCCATAGCAACGTCTTTGGCTATGATGGGTAATAATATTAATGACTTGGTAAACCAATCAGCTAGTAGTTGATCCATGGGATGGGATCCTTAATGAGACGACATCTTCTTCTCCACTCATGAATATGATCAGAAATGTGAGTGGAGGTTGATTGTTGGAGAGAAGTCAAAAGATCCATGTCGGTTTCATAGCGAATTGGTAATTTAAAATGAGTCAAAAAATCCATAACTAAAGACCTAAAGTCAGTGAAAGAGTGGCGTGGTAACTCGATGTACCACTTTGCGGTGGTACTGGTGAGGGTTCCTTGAAAGAGCCTCAAATGGATAGAATCACCCATTAACGAGTTTGAGGAGCACCACAAATGATATGCCATCACATGGTTCTTGGGATCCTTATTGGGTTTGCTGTCAAATTTGGGTATGTCTGACGGTAAATTCATAGGAATGGGTGGCCAATTCATGCCATGTTGGATGGGATCGTTGGTGAAACATGATGGGTCTGATAGATCTAACGTAGCTAGAAATGGTAACTGTCAGTTTGGATGTGGATACTGGTAGTATTGATAATGAATTTGGGTACCAGTAAGACCATTGATCGATTGATCATAAGGTCCTCCCATAGAGGGTTTTCCATATGGAGGTGGTCCTCCCATGTTAGGAGGTGGGTGATGGGGGTCCTCCTCCCGAATGTGGGGGCCCTCTGCATGAATGCAGAGGTCCTCCAGGCGGTGATGTTGGAGGTGGGACAGGTGGTGGAGGCGGGGGTGGGACAGGTGGTGGGGGTAGTGGTGGGCCGTCGGCTAGAGGCCCAACAGGTGGAACATTATGATATCCCCATGGGGTATTCATGTTTCCTGGGTAAAGTGCTCCAGGATAAAGAGTCACTGGATAATTTTCACCTATCATTATATTATGATTACCCAGATATGTATACCCAAGGGGGTTGGGTCCACGTAGATGGTCCCCCCACTTGATAATCCCACGTAGGTTGTCCCATGGATGGGAGTGAACTCCCAATGATATTATCGTTCATGTAAGAAGGATATCCTCCACTTACACTTTGTCCCCTAAGTAGAGGTTTCCCCCAGTTAGATTATGTCCACTGAATAGGGGTTTCCCCCAAGTTGAATGTTGTCCATCGACTGGAGTTTTCTAAGTAACTATGTGTTGACTGTTGATGTATTTGTAACTTCGGAATGTATTTCATATATGTATATTGTATTCCTATAGAGATGTTATTATTCCTCTATACGGAAGTGTTTGTATTCATATGGAAATGTTATTATTCCTCTATACGAAAGTGTCGTCATTTATATTGTAAGTGTCGTAACTTATACTTGATGGGTTATTAGACCACCTTGGTGGGGTCGGCCTTGTATAAGTCATGTGGGTCAAAGGGTTATTAGACCACCCTATTGGGGGTTGGCCCTGTCAGCATTATGTTATGTGGTTAAGTTAAGGCCGACCTAGTAAAGGTTTTTAGGCAAGTCAAGTCAAGTATAAATAGAGTGCGGGAGGCACTCTATTTGATCATTCACTTTCTCACTCATACTCTCATTGGAGAGTGGTGCACTTGTGGAGGAGGAGAAGCTGCTCTAGGAGGACTATCTCTTGTACTTGGGTTGTATCATTACTCTATCTATCTCTGAGGAAGTTGCGGGGTTTTTCACCTTCTTGGTTTTCCCCGGTGAAACTCCATGTCTTTTGTGTGCTTGCATTATTGTGTCCATGATTGATATGTTGTAGATATGTTGTACATGTTATTCTCTCAGTTAAGATATTAGATCAGATTGAAAATTCTGAAAAACTAACATGGTATCAGAGCTAGCCTGAAAGAAGGCATGGTATGGCATTTATGACACTTGTTGCACTTGCGAAGCTAGGGCTTGATATAGAAAAAACTAGTCATCGTAGCACTTTTGCTATAAATACATTTAGGCAAGTTTTCAGTATTTGAAAATATGACAGGTCGAAGATAAGATTCCCATGTACCTTTTTTCCAAAGGAAAGCCTCTAATTCATTGTACTTTGTGAGTTATGATCTGTACAATCTAGGGTTTCTGCCTCTTCCATATCTCAATCACAAACAGGTGACCTAGGAAAAAAGGTCACAACTTGGGCTAGGAAGCTCCAAATGAAATTTCGTAAAACGTGGTAGGTAGGGAATGGACTGTACTTTCTCAGGTAAGTTTTTCAGAGGTTGAAACTGAACCAATGACACGTGGAATGTCATACAAGTTCGCTCTCCTGTTTTATCCCATAAACATGTAACGTTGCGACACTTGGAATAACTCTCTCTCAGAGAATCCAATTGAGGTCATACCTATGGGGTTGGAAAGATGACAGGTCAGGATACCATAGGAAGAATTTTCAGACCTTATAGATCTGAAATTTTAGAGTTACACCAGAAACAATCAGGTGCATATTTCTGTCAAAACAGAATTGGATTTTGAGCACCTTCATTCATGGCTCCGGGAATTTAGGGTTTCGGAGAATGTTGGAATTTTTTGTATCTGTGACCACGACTAGAAGATCCTCAGAAAAATCAAATTTTAGAGCTTTGGATCGAACCTTTTGGTTTGGAAGAAGTGTGGGCTTTATCAAACCCTAGATCGGGATCCTGTCCAAAAGATCCGGAAGTTTCAAAGGCAATTGTGAGGGGTGAAACTTTGCAGTTTTCAAATTTTGAGTTTCTGCATTAGGGTTTAGAAACTGGATCTAGAGCTGGATTAGGGTTTGTCATCAAGGTGCATCTTTCTATCCTTTCAGAATTTTGAAATTCAAAGTTTGAATTTTTATGGTTTCTCTGACAAACCCTAATCCAGCTCTAGATCCAGTTTCTGCAAATCAAGTGGATTGGGTTAATCCTAGAAGAGAATGGATTGGTCACCTGCATAAGTGAAGAAGTTCATGTTTCAGAGGGAGATGAGGCTAAGGCCTTACATAAGAAGATTACAAGCAATCTCGACAGGTATGAATTATCCAAGTATGTTTCGAGATTTGTTCATGATTAAGTTTATGATATGTCTGTCTTCATTAAGTTTAGTACAATCTTGATTAACTTTAGACTTGTCGTATCACCTTAGTAAAATTATGAATGCAAATCTTCATTGATTAGGGTTTTGACACTTATGATTGTACTAATACATTGTGGTGTTGTATGAGGTTTATGTTGTCCACTAACATGAAAGGTACATTAAGAAAGACAAATCATGTTCTAGTTCAAGAACATATGACCATGGTGACATGAAGACAAAGATTCATCCATTGTCATGGATCACATAGAAGATCTACTTACGAGGTATGTGTAACTTGGTTCTATAATGGTTAACCTATGAGATATGCAGGTTACTGGCACAAGTCATTGAAGAGAACAAGAAGACATTATGCGGGTATGTTAGACATAACTAGCTAGCATGCTAATCTATGTATGTTTTTCCTATATCAAGTTAGAATCCTACCTTGTGTTAGGATCTTATATTGTTGTATGGTTGACAATGATTATTCATGAAGTTAGAAATGTAAGTAATCAAGGGTTTATGCATATTATGTCTCTTACCTTGATTGATGATATGACTAACCAGAAAAGTACTTTGGTCAAATAAGAATATGCACGAGTAAAAGAAGTATTCCCTGAAACCTTGAATACTAATGTTTATTATCTGTGTTTGAAATGATCATGACTATACATGTTTAAGATTATTGTGTTTTGATAGTATTGAGATTATACTAATGAATGTATGTATGAGACCTCGAGGATAACACAATGATGATACTAGTAAGTATGCATAAGTGATCGAGGATGGATATGATTTCAAGGACAGGTAATCCAGGAAGCAAAGATCAAGAGGGAGCACACTCCAGTAGTTCCTACAAGGAAGCAAATATTGAGAGGGAGTCCACCGTACAAAAAAAACAAAGATAAGTACTTGAATTGTCATTTCTTGTATATTTGATTGTTTAAATAATACTATTCAATGATGTATATACTTATGTTCCTAGACTTAGGTTGTGTATAATGCATATTAGAATAATTGCATTAATGAACAGTATACTACTAATACGCATGTAATGGGTAAGTGGCCTATGGCACTGTACAACATTCCATTGCTACTTATCTAGAATGAAACCTCTTTGCTGACATGTTGGGAGTTGTGAAGCTTCTTAAACAATGTTTTGGTAGAGATTTCAAGGCATCTAGAAAGTTACGGGATATGGATAAATGTTTTATTGAAGCATTGGCTAAAAGAATTGCATGACTGTATGACATATTTCTTTATGTGTAAGAATTTGTTCTGAAAACTATGAGAAGTTTCTAATAATGCAATTTAACTTGTCTTGTAGGAAAGATCCTATACCATCACCTACAAAAGAAGGACTACAACATTTGTTCCAGCAGCAAAGATGTCTATTGAAGAATCTAAAGTTCCCAGGATTCGGGATACAGTAATGAAAGAATGCCATGATCGAGGAATACCAGTCGATCATGAAGAATGATGTTTGTGATGTGGTCCCAAGACTTGAAGGGAAGTCTGTTGTGACTTCCAAGTGGATGTATAAGATCAAGCATGCTGCAGAAGATAGCATAGAGAAATACAAAGCAAGTGATGAAATGGAAGATACACCAGATCGATGTCAAGACAGCTATCTTGCTTGGTGTTCTTCAGATTGATGATACTTTGAGGAAGAAGTGATGGGACACATTTGTAGGAGCCATTCCAAGCATGGTGAGAGGAGGATCCTTCCCATGTCTGTGGATGTAAGCATTGTGTGATGAGCATCAGGACGATGCTCCAATTACTAATTTGTATATATATCATGTTGGATGCTAGATATGATCAGTTGGATCATGTATTTGTATATGCATCATGTTGGATGCTGGATATGATCAGTTGGATCATGTATTTGTATATGCATCATATTGGATGCTTGATATGATCAGTTGGATCATGTATTTGTATATGTATCAGGTGGATACATTGTATGATTAGGTGGATCATGTACTTGTATATGTATCAAGTGGATACATTGTATGATTAGGTGGATCATGTATGATGACATGTATCAGGTAGATACTTTGTATGAATCAGGAGGACGCAGTGTATGATCAGGATGATCATGGATGATGAGATTCAGGCTGTTGCTCCAGATGATATGCATCAGGATGATGCTGCGATGATGATCAAAATGACCATGTGATGATGTATCGTCAGATGATTGGGTCCTTGATGTACCTGACGAATACAAGACCAGATATCTGCTTTGCGGTGAACACCTTGAGCAAGTATTTGACATATCCGAGACATGTTCACCTGATAGATGCAAAGCATATTCTGAGGTACCTAAAGGGTACAGTTGACTATGGGCTCAAGTGTGAGGTGAATCAAAAGTTTAACCTGGAGGGTTATGTTGATTCGGATTGGGTAGGCAGTGCCATTGATCAGAAGAGCTTTTTGGGGTGCTACTTCAGTATGGGATCTGGTATGATCCCTTGGTTTAGCAGGAAGCAGTCCTGTGTGGCACTGAGTACAGCCGAAGCAGAGTATGTCACATCTTGTTCAGCTAGTTGTGAGGTAGTATGGATTAGGAAGATGTTTTTTGATTTGTTTGATCTCCAGCTGAGTGCTCCTTGCATATATTGCGACAACCAGAGTTGTGTGAAGTTGTCAGAGAACCCAGTGTTCCATGACAAGTCGAAGCACATTGAGATCAAGTATCACTATATCAGGGATATGGTGTAGAGAGGAGCAGTGAAGCTCCTGTATGTTGCGATGGACGAGCAGATAGCCGATGTGTTGACCAAGTCACTGGCCAGAGTGAAGTTTGAATACTTCAGAGGGAGACTTGGTGTACTTCAGATCGAGATTCCCTCCAAAGGGAAGTGATCAGTCCGGAGACACAGATGTACACGAGCCATTCCGACATGATGGTAGGTTCGTCCTCCCATGGTCGTTGATGTAAGTGTTGGGCCATTCTCACATAGTGGTAGGTTAGTCCTCCTATGGTGTAGATGTAAGGGCTGGGCCATTCTCACATGGTGGTAGGTTAGTCCTCCCATGGTCGTTGATGTAATTGTCGAGCTTTTTCGACATGGTGGTAGGTTAGTCCTCCCATGGTCGTTGATGTAATTGTTGAGCCGTTCCGACATGGTGGTAGGTTCGTCCTTCCACGGTCGTTGATGTAAGTGCTATGAGCCTTTCACAGATGGTAGTAGGTTGGTCCTCCCATGCTGGTGAGTGTAAGTGTTGTATGTGTGCATCTGGGTTGTGCTCCGTGGACAATCACGATGATCTGAAGACGATGATGTGACAGTATGGTACACAAGTTTTGCATAGGCATATGATCAGTCCTGAGATGCTCTTGCAGGTTTTGCAGAGGCAGTATAATCAGTCCTAGGAGATCTTGTAGGTTTTGCAAAGGCAGTGTAATCAATCCTGAGGTGTACCTACTTGATGGCTTTCTCACTAAGATGACATGATCAGCATGATCATGAGTATCAGGATGATACTCCGTGGCCGTGGACAGGTTGTGCACTTGCATGTAAAAGATCCTGGGAGATCCGATAGGTTGAGCTGTGTGCTCGTAATCAGTCCTGGGATGCTCTTTCGAGGTTTTGTTGACTCACGTAATAAATCCTGAGGATTCCACAGTATGGTCAGTGGTGGGCCTACATCCAGTATGAAAAAGGACTGGCTCTGTAGAACTTCCTATGACGAGTAGATCGGATATTGATTGAGATAGCAGTAGCAGTGACGATGATGATGATTCGATGACGATGATCCAGTGACGATGACCCAGAGAAGAAGACTTGTGCTAGAAGACCTGTGTCAAGAAATACCTTCCTAGTTAAGAGGGAGTGTTGATGTATTTGTAACTTCGAAATGTATTTCATATATGAATATTGTATTCCTATAGAGATGTTATTATTCCTCTATACGGAAGTGTTTGTATTCCTATAGAGATGTTATTATTCCTCTATACGGAAGTGTCATCATTTATATTGTAAGTGTTGTAACTTATACTTGATGGTTATTAGACCACCTTGGTGGGGTCGACCTTGTATAAGTCATGTGGGTCCAAGGGTTATTAGACCACCCTATTGGGGGTCGGCCCTGTCAGCATTATGTTATGTGGTTAAGTTAAGGCCGACCTAGTAAAGGTTTTTAGGCAAGTTAAGTTAGGAGGCACTCTATTTGATCATTCACTTTCTCACTCATACTCTCATTGGAGAGTGGCGCACTTGTGTAGGAGGAGAAGCTGCTGCTAGGAGGACTATCTCTTGTACTTGGGTTGTATCATTGCTATATCTATCTCTGAGGAAGTTGTGGGGTTTTTCACCTTCTTGGTTTTCCCCGATGAAACTCTGTGTCTTTTGTGTGCTTGCATTATTGTGTCCATGATTGATATGATGTAGATATGTTGTACATGTTATTCTCTCAGTTAAGATCTTAGATCAGATTGAAAATTATGAAAAACTAACATTGACCACTAACTATAGGCTGACCCGTGACCATATATTGGCCACTAAATAGAGGGTATCCTCCGCTCGAATTTTGAGTCAGAGGTGGTGTTCTAGTTACAAAGTTAAGAGTAGCTGAAGGTTTCCCTCCAGTCGTTAGGGTCAACTGGGGTGTAGAACCGACCAAATGGTTTTTATGCGTACTAGACGAAAAAGAGGGTTGGTATGTTTCATAGGTGTTCATATTAGGCACAAAGATTCCTAGTGAAGGGAGAATAAAAGGATGTATAAGGGAATCAATGTTCAAGAATGGGTACCTCTGGGGTGGGTCGGGGAGGAAAAATCTGGTGCCTTTCCCGCTCTCCAAGTGTGCATAAATGCTCGATAGTATCATGAACCAGTGCGAGAAATTCCTCATTCAGAATAAATTGGGTAGGGTGTGGATGTGGTGGATTCTCCATAATCGGGGGTGAACCAAAATTAGAAATGACATGACCTAAGGTGGTCCCCCAAAATGATGTGTTTGGACCAAAAGCAGTTGCTATCGGGTCGTCTGGGGGTCGATTGAAGATCCAATTGATAGATCCAGGGTTACCTTCAAGCGAGTGATGGAAAGATGTGTCATGTGGAGGAGCTTGATCCACCAACAATGGTCTGGTAGGATCAATGATGGGCAGATTCACATGAGGATAAAAGTTTCCTCCTGATTCGGGGATAGGAATTTCTTCTTTAAATGACCCAGATGTAGTGGGTTGATCCATGCTTGCTCCCAAGTTCTAATCCCGGGTAAGAATATATTTAGGTGGAAAATTTAGTATTCTATGGGACCTTCTTAAGGGTTGTTCAACTAGGACGACTGATGAAAGGATTCTCCTAAGAGTCTTCTAAATAATAAACACACTTCAAGTCCTACTCAAGCTAATGTTGCAAGCAAACATATGTGATAGGTGGGATTAAGGTTTGGAACCTCACGGGAGTATCAAGGCATTGAAACTTGCGATATACTACAAGGTCCAGCAGTAATACTCAACCCAATATTTCAGAGCACTAACCAAGGAGGATTAGGACCGTACCCCTGACCGTATTACCCAACTTCCTAGAAGTACGTGCGTAGTAGCTCCCCGAGAGTTGTTCTCGGTGTATTTCCACGCTAAGATGGCCAATGGTTGACTCAGATGGTTTCATGAATCTAGTGGGGTCTCCCGATATACATAAGGTACATGGGAGATCCAATCCGTAGTAGTTATTTCTAATGCACAACCGTACGACGATATCCTTCCTATATACTGTCGAGGATGTGAAGTACCTTTCTATATACCCGAAGGTACATGAAAGGCCGTTCGATATACCGACTGGTACGTGGAAGAACTACAAGGCCTCGGGATGTAGTGCAGGAAGATAACAAAAACTGCTACGTTTCAAGACGCCGGAACATGTCTCTACCCTATCACACAAGTTTCTATCAAATTTTAACCTAGGCTACCGCTTGATTTTATCTTATACAATTAGGTGAATGCATGAAGTGTAGACTTGTAAAGTAAACAAAACACACAACTAAGATAAATGAAGTGCAAGTCGTTCGTTTTTTCGATGAAAACTTGCTAAAGGAAGGATAAATTTTTCTTTTCCGAGAGTAATGAACAAAGTACCCTTTTTACTTTCTTTTCCAATCAAACCAAAAGACTACAATTACTCTTTCATTTAATCCAACAAAACGAAAATAACATACCAAACCAAATTAATTTTTTTTCAACTAAGCTAGATCTATGAGCAAAATGAAAAGATGAGCTCCTCTTTTTGATTGCAATAACTCCAATTTGAAATCAAGGAATAAAAGAGGTGAAAGGGAAATAAAAAATATGAGAGCATTCACTAGCTTTTTCGATACTTTGAGAAGGTCTAAATCCACTTAATATTTTCAAGGTGATGAAAATGGACTTTTCAAAACCAAGAGAACACAAGCATTCAACTCTTCAACTTTTCCAAAGTTTCTTAAACAACTATCCAAAGCATAAAACACTCTTCTCAAGAGTTTCAAGCAATCCACTTGAAATGAAGAGAGTAAAGAATTTTTTTATTTTCCAAACTAATGCACTCAACAAATCTGAGAATGATATCACTTCTTTAATATTGATTCAAAATACTAGAGACTACTTACTACCACAATGTTTAAACAACTAGAAGTTCTCAAGAAGTCAATCACCCAAAAACGTACTGTAACACAAAATTCACACCAAATTGCACAAGAATCACTACAACCTAATTCTTGGAGGACTTAGAAATAAGAGAAAACAAGTCAGAGATACTGAAAGGAGTCACAAGACTGGTTTCCCTCACGAGGAACTGAAATTTCCCACCACTGGAGAAACAACCACTTGACTGACTAGGACTCAAATCAAGTTCCAAATTCCGGAGAAAACCAAATACAAAGCACACTAAACTTGAGGAATACTATGGCTTAAATGGGTAAGACACAGACCTAAAAAAACCAAGCAAAAACCAATTTTGTGGAATTTTTTAACCCTATGCACTAAGCTTTGCAGGGTGACACACTTTGCAAGTATACACCAGGGCGTTGGAATACTGGTGACAAAGGTTGCAGATAAGGAAAGTTTTCCAGTGACGTGGGTTGAACACAGAGAAAGGGCGTCGATGACACAGTCTTCCTTAAGGAAAAGTGCGTCAAAATTACAGTGACGTAGGCACATAATTTCCCAGGTGCGTCGGGCGAAATCCAAATCTGAAAAAATAAAAACTACCAAGACAAGAGAGGTAAATGGCTAAGCTAGATATCCCAATCAGAGATTGGATCACCCAGTAACTCTCTAAGAAACAAATCCAAGAGAAGGAGACAATTTAGAGGCTACTGGAGAAAAACCAAGAAAAATAGAAATCACAATCCAAACAAATCAAATACTATGGGATAAATTCCCCAGTATGGTCGCCAATTTTGTTTACGGATTATCCGTCAGTGCGGACACTAACCGATCTCCCAAGTCCGAATGGTTTGGATCTAGAACAAAAACGATACAGAATACAAATATCTTTCCTAGATTAATCAAATTGCAAAAGGTATGAAGGAATGGATTACCTTATGATTGTAGCGCTACCTCCTTGCTTGATGTAACTCCAGATCTTCAGCTGCAAGACAATGCACAAACAAGTGGAAACATACAAATACTGATAATATGCAATATAGATTAATCTAAACTAGCGGTCAAAGAAGCTAATTATAAAGATCTTAAAACAACAAGACTTTATGGAAATAATATGTATTACTGTAAATGAAATAAATACATAGGGATAGATTACAACCAAGCTTTGACGTTGCAACTTCTTCCAAATGGTCCTAGCCTCAAAGATCCAAGCTTTTTTGTCCTAATAGATGAAAGGGGATAAGCTCCAGCAGAATTTCACCAGCATTTAGGTACTCTATCTTTTTCCTCCTTAACTATGAAGAGAGGGCTTGTAAATATAGGTCTAAAGGGATAGAATAGGTTAAGGATTTGTGGGATAAGATCAAGGAATCATCCCAAAAGGTAAGGGGATCGAGTGCCACATTTCCTAGTTCATAGGGATAGGCCTCCACGAAGCCATGGGTTCTAGAAGCCGCTCGAAGCTTCTCTTTTTCATTTTAAACTAATAGTGTCATACTTTGTCCATAGGAAACACGTGTCTTTGGGGAGTGACAAACCTTGTCCAAAGGCAGAAGGTGTCACCAACACGCTCTGTCAATGTGCAGAGTGCGTCACCAGGAGTCTGACGCACTTTGTCAATGTGCAAGGTGCATCGGGGTGACAACACAATGAAAAAGGATAACCACAACTCTTCCTTCAATTAATTTGGCTTAAGTGCTTTAGGAATCAGGACAAATGAAGGACACACAACTCATAATGACGATATTTTGGTGTAACAAGAATCCTTCACGAGTATCCATATGTGTTCTTTAGGATCTCCTTCAAGTTGATTAGACTGGTATGAAGGCCCACTTTGATACCAATTGTTGAACACACTAGGAACACCGAGAGGGGGGGTGAATCAATGTTCTACACTTAATTTTTTTTCTTGGACACTATCTTCATCAATTTCACTTATACATTCATCAATAGTTATCAACAAAAAACAATCATTTAATTCAATCAACAAATTATCCACAATTATACGCAAGATATAAACGTTCTATAATATATTGATAGAACAATAGGTTATGTTAAGTTGATGATATTCTTTATAAACAACAATTAATGGTAATACCGGATTGTCTTCTATGCCACTTTCACACAAGCAAAGATTTCCCTAACGCTTATTTTCTACACTCACAAGAAGTGGTTATCCCAATCCTAATTTTATGTACCCACAAGTAATGGACATCTCAAAGCTTCTTTCTGCACCCACAAGTAATGGCTGTCCCAAAGCTTCTTTCTAGACCCACAAATATCTTCTCCTAATCCTCAATCAATCCATCAATAAGATGTCTTATCCCAATTGATTTCTTGTCAAAATAGATGGATCCCAATTATATTCTTTGTCTCTTTTTCTTCTCTTGATCAACAAGTTGTTGATCTCTCTACTTACTGCACCTTCGCTTCTAGTTATTCCCCAATCTCTTCTCTTTCCAATTTCATATCTTTTCCATTTTTCACTCACCCAAAAATGTTGTGTGTTACCTCAATATATATAATTCCCTTTTATTATTTTAATTTATTGATCCAACTACTTTATGTTCCTTTCTTAATTTGACTTTTATATTTCATGAACCACTTTGTATTTTTATTTTGGAGTCGACCTTTATTGTTTGTTTAACACATCATCATAGAGATAATTTATTTGATTTCAAGATTTCTTCTTCACATCATCATGGATTCATAGATGCACTTCAAGGCTTCTGTTTTTTCTTAACTTGGTTTTGACATTAACTTGTTAGTTTTTTCTAAGTGTTTGGTCTCAAATCTAATCATGATAATGCATGTTGGCCACCTCTTTAACCCCTTTTGACATCAATGACCAAACCAATTTCGACACATTATGTTTATACAAGTTTCAAAGGGTTTTTCAAGAGAGATATTTCCTTCAAAACACCTATATAGGTAATTATATTTTATAATCATTATTGTTGGAAAATTTCATGTCATTGTTGTTGTCATTGATGTCAGCTCAGGACAAGGTCTAGAAGACATGCACTTAACTAAATATAAGAAGACAGAGGGCATTACAAACACATGCAAAACCCTCTTGGATGGATAGTCCTTGTCATGTCAGTTCTTGTGATATGTGGAACGTCTCGTGGTTACTCATGGTTAAGGAGATATGTCCTCCTGAATATGGAGTTTTTAAAAAGGGGGTTTTAATATATAAAAAAATAGGTTTTAATATTAAAAATGAGTTTTTATATTAAAAGGGGGTTTTATATTAAAAATGAAGTTAAGTGAATTAAAAATAAATTTAGGTGAAGTTAACTGAAGTTAAGTGGATTAAAAATAAAGTTAGGTGAAAGTGAAATAAAAATAAGTTACATTAATGAATTAATTAATTAAAAAGGTTTTAAGTGAAAAAGTAAAGAAGTCAAAGATCATGGTTTTGGAAGCCCATGGTATTTACTCATGGTATTTGCAAATGTGAAATAAAAATGAGTTAATGTGGTTATGGAAAAATGTTAATAAATATGAGTAACTTATGTGAAAAGTCATAATATTTCACATTAAAAATGTCGAAATGAAGAGTTATGTGGTTATTGAAAAATGTTAATAAAGAGATGTGACTTATGTGAAAAGTCATAATATTTCACATTCAAAAGTTTTTGAAGCATATTTATATACTTGAACATAGATTGAAAGTGTGTGTCTTGGTGGATCAAATATAAATGGATTGAATGGGAATTCATCCTTTATCAGGTTGGTGCCTATTAACAAGTTGGGTCTTGGATTGGATTCCTCATGTCTTAGTTGGATTTTAGAACTACAAGCTAGGTCTTGTATCTAAGAGTTGGATCTCTCTTATTTAGTTGATGTTGAATATTTTTTATGATTGGTATCATTTGCACTTATTTAAGTTTAATAAATATATGATATTTATTCTTCTTAAAATAATAATAATAATAAAAAAATGGCCAAACATAAGTTCAAAGAGAACAGGTCCAAGAGTACCAAAGCATGAGCAAGAAAGAAGAGGAATGAAGCCACATTGATAGGGGGAGTCACTCTTTTTACATCGATGTCAAAGAGGGAGAAGAAGATTAGATGCATGTAGAAAGAGGGAGCAGTGATCGCAATAGGAGCTTGAGTGTTTCCATCAATGCCAAAGGGGGACATTGTTTGAAAATTTGATGTGATTGATATTGTTGTTGATGTCAACTCAGAACGAGGTTTAGAATCCATGCACTTAAATTGAAGATAAGAAGACATGGGACTTTACAAACACATGTAAACCCTCTTAGATGGATAGTACTTGTCATGCCGGTTCTGGTGATATGTGGAACGCCTCATGATTCCTCATGGTTGATGAGATATGTCCTCGTGAAGATGGAGTTTTAAAAAAGGGGGTTTTAATATTAAAAAATGATGTTTTAATATTAAAAATGAGTTTTAATAATAAAAAGGGTTTTTTCATATTAAAAATGAATTTAAGTGAATTAAAAATAAAGTTAGGAGAAGTTAAGTGAATTAAAAATAAAGTTAGCTGAAGTTATGTGGATTAAAAATAAAGTTAGGTGAAAGTAAATTAAAAAGAAGTTATGTGAATGAGTTAATTGATTAAAAAGGTTTTATGTGAAAAAGTAAACAAGTCAAAGATCATGGTTTTGGAATCCCATGGTATTTAGTCATGGTATTTGTAAACGTGAAATAAAAATGAGTTAATGAATGCTAAAAAGAAAAGTTACGTGACATTGGAAAAATGTTAATAAAGAGGTGTGAAGTTATATGAGAAGTCATAATATTTCACATTCAAAAGTTTTTGAAACACACACACACACACACACATATATACACACACACTTGAACATAGATTGAAAAGTGTGTATCGGTGGAACAAATATAAATGGATTGAATGAGAATTCTTTCTTTATCAAGTTGGTGCATGTTTACAAGATGGGCCTTGTTATTAGGATTGTATTCCTCATGTCTTAGTTGGATCTCATAACTACAATCTGGGTCTTGTATCTAAGAGTTGGATCTCTCTTATTCAGTTGATGTTGAATATTTTTTATGATTGGTATTATATGCACTTATTTAAGTTTAATAAATACATTATATTTATTCTTCTTTAAAAAAAAATGCTCAAACATAAGTTCAAAGAGAACATGTACAAGCAGTAGCAAAGCATGAGAAAGAAATAAGAGGAAAGAAACCACATTGATAGGGGGAGTCACCCTTTTTCCATTGACGTCAAAGGGGGAGAAGAATATCAAAGGCATGTAGGCAAGGGGATTAGTGATCACAAGAGGAACATGAGTGATGCCATCAATGCCAAAGGGGGAGATTGTTGGAAAATTTGATGTCATTGTTGTTGTCACTGATGTCAACTCAAGAAGAGGTCTAGAAGCCATGCACTTAATTGAAGATAAAAATATATAAGACATTACAAACACATATAAAACCCTCTTGGATGGATAGTCCTTGTCATGCCGGTTCTGGTGATATGCGGAACGCCTCGTGGTTCCTCATGGTTGAGGAGATATGTCCTCGTGAAGATGGAGTTTAAAAAAAAGGGGTTTTAATATTAAAAAATTAGGTTTTAATATTAAAAATGTGTTTTAATATTAAAAAGGGGTTTTTATATTAAAAATGAAATTAAGTGAATTAAAAAAAAGTTAGGTGAAGTTAAATGAATTTAAGTGAATTAAAAATAAAGTTACGTGAAGTTAAGTGAAGCTAAGTAGATTAAAAATAAAGTTAGGTGAAAGTGAATTAAAAAGAAATCACATGAATGAATTAATTAATTAAAAAGGTTTTACGTGAAAAAGTAAAGAAGTCGAAGATCATAGTTTTGGAAGTGGTATTTACTCATGGAATTTTCAAATGTGAAATAAAAACGAGTTAATGAATACCGAAATGAAAAGTTATGTGGTTATGGAAAAATGTTAATAAAGAGGTGTAACTTATGTGAAAAGTCATAATATTTCACATTCAAAATGCCGAAATGAAGAGTTATGTTGTTATTGAAAAATATTAATAAAGAGGTGTGACTTATGTAAGAGTCATAATATTCACATTCAAAAGTTTTTGAAACACACACACACACACACATATATATATACTTGAAGAGATATTGAGTTGGGTCTTGTTATGAGGATTGGATTCCTCATGTCTCAGTTGGATATGAGAAATACAAGTTGCGTCTTGTACCTGAGAGATTTGGATCTCTCTTATTGAGTTGATGTTGAATATTTTTTATGATTGGTATCATATGTACTTATTTAAGTTTAATAAATACATGATATGTATTCTTCTTTATACAATCTCTGTTTTTATAACTATCATATATATTTATGAATAAGTAATTGAAAATTCAATTAATTTAAGTATTTGGAGAAAGTGTGAAATTGTCCAAAAGTCCAAGACACTGATGTTAGCACCTAGTTTTTACAGCACAAGTATTGATGTGTAATGGATAGATATTTTGAAAATTTTCCTGAGGAAGCCTGAAATACTTTTGTTTTCATGATCATTTGCAAAAAGATTGAAAAAACTTGTGAATAGAAATGCTAAAGGTGAAAGACCAAAGAAATTTCAAAAAGAAGTATGAAAAATTTGACCAAAATGATCGAAAGAAGGCCAAAACTATAGCCCGCAAGCAAAATCTTGTAAATGTTAATACTTGTGCAGGTTACGCCATTGATTGAAGTGCGAGTATGAGATCTACGGTCCCTATTTGTTGTCACATGGCCAAAGCGCGCAGAGAATAAAAGGTGTGAGTGGTTGCGAAAGGGAAAACAAATTGCCACGCGTCGTAGTCAGAAGATGTCGCAAATGGGAAAGGTGGTATGCAAAACCAGCTGGATAGGATGCGATACCACCAAAGTAAAAAGGTGTGTTGCTGACCACGTGGACCGCTAAGATGCACCAAGGAAGATCCTGCGGTTAAAAAGTTAAAGTTTCGAAAAGGCGCGAATTCAGTAAAGAAAAGAGCGGTCCATATTCTCTTATGGTAGATCGGCGGTCTAGGATGATCGACGCATCGGGAAGATGCATGATGGTTAAAAGATGTAGGTGGTTGTGGAAAATAAAACCACTCGAAAGGTGTCAGTGCTGGGTTTTGTCGGAAGAGGGACGAGTGGTAATTGAAACCACTTTAGAGAATCGCAGCATCACTTTGTAGATATACGGTACTAATAATAAACGGTGGAGATCAGAGCATAGAGGATGATCCGACGATGGATAGAGAAAGGTGTCAAATCAATAAAAAGGGATCAGATCTAACAGTTGAAACATTGCACGAGAGATCAACGAATAAAAAAGGTTGACAGCTGGCAAAGAAGACCAAAGGATAAGAGAAAAAGGGTTATATATATAACAGTCAACATGTGAAGTTGACATTTGTTTCTTGGAGCTGTCGGAGTCAAAAGTTTCTGGACGTGTGGAAGAGGAACGATACGACAGGAAAGGTCATTCTCAGAGCTTCTCGGTGATAGGTAGGACCTTATAACTGCTTCTATTAGTAATCTGAGTGTATTTATAACAAGAAAATGAATGAAGATACAGTTTCTAGCAATGTTAGGGTTAAAGTTGCTCTAGAAGATAGAGATTTTGATGTATTTGATACAGAGGTTCGACTGCCTGTACCCGAAATTAAGAGAAGATTGAAAGATTTGCTTAAGGAAGGTCTAGATGTGCATAGAGTATTTCAGTCATCCTTCATCCTTTTCTGCATTGACCAAATTATGCCCTTCTCCAAGTTTGTTTCATGGTGCGAGTCCAATTATTCTGAACCCCAACAAATTATTATGAATTCCTAGAAGTCTAAGATTGGCTGTTCCATAAATTCGTCATTCACCAATAGCTCTTTTGGAATCCCTGCGTCCCAAGTACTTAAGTTCGAGAGTTTTTCTGAAGAGTCTGTTATTGCTACATATAGGCAGTCTTCTCTTGAGAATCGACAATCCTTTCTAACCACCTGTCTTAAAACTGACCTGGAAGTCGATAATACCCCATATCATTTGGATATAAATTTCTTTAATGACAATACCCAATTGGTTCTTTCTTTGATAGCTCAGTTTTTAGGCTTGGATACAGGTATGTGGGTGACAAAATTATAGTTGAGTCTATTATTTAGAATTAGCATCAGTTCACCAGGAACTGAGAATGATTCGATGCCATCCCTCAAATTCGAAGACTTTTTAGCAGAAAGAATTCATTTACAGTTGAGCAGTTTCTCCAATACACAACATTTTAGGTTGCAGGCGCAATTAATGAAGATGGTTATGTTTAGTAGCATAGAAGATTTACAATTCTTACAAATACTCTACACAGATGCCTTAGAAGATAATGTATTCAATTACATGAATTACATTATGTCTACGGTATATAAAGTGATTTTTGGAGAAGAATTACCAAGGGTTTTACCTGAAATGGAATCTTTGATGCAATTGAAAGATGAAATAGCAGTAGGTGATTGGTTTTTATTGAAGGATTTCACAGTGATTAGATTATATGGTTTTGTACATGAACCTTAAATATTACCTGCCTTCTTAACTCTGAGAATTTTCTATCTCGAATTCGTCAGACAAAAATTGACTTTAGAAGACGAGCAATTCTTAAAGTTTAAAAAGGGTTTTGATTTAAAATACCCATGGAAAGTAGGCCCGTTCATTATAAAAAGCAAAGATGCTCTTTCAGATGTGGAAAAATTGTTGGAGAATATGGAGTTTAAGAAAGATGCACCAATTGAATATGATCCTTTACATATAATCTCTGAGAGGAAGAAGAAAAATAATATGAAGGCTTTTGAACACAAAGAAACAGAAAGATTGCTAAAAGGGTGAAATTTATTTTGTTATGAACTTGATGATGAAGAAATTATAAATTCACAAGTGGGAGATCTTATTTTGACAGAATTAACAATAGAAGCAGATCAGGTACCAGAAACTTTGGAAATTGGAAGAAAAAGAGATTTGCATGAGATTATAGATGTAGATAGTGAAGGAGGAAATGAATACAAAAGGCTTAAGATGGAAACGCAATACGAACTGGTTATTTCAGCAGACAATGAAAGATGTGAGGAAGAAAAGTCTTCAGTTCCAGAAGCCCAGATACAAGAATAAATATTTCAAGAAGTTAAAGAGAGTGGTGATGTAAATAAATTTCAATCTAGTCTTGACCTGTATAAACATTATGGACAAAATAAGCAAGCCTTTGCCCAAAAGCTTTACAATTTATTGCCAACAATCAGGGATTTATCAAATTCAAAGTGTTATTTTAATAACCAACAAGGATATAAAAGAAAACACTTTAAACTTGGCAGTGTCAATAGAAAATAAAATGACCGAGATAAAGGTCAATTTGAAGAAAATACCAGTACCAGACAAGATCCAATTGCATAAGCAAATTGGAGAGGTGATATGAATATTTTATGGAAGCAACATTGAAAGTTGCTAAATTGGAAAGTGCTGTAAATAAAATGGAAGGTCAATTGAAGCAAGAAATACTAGAGAATAAAGCTTTCCAACAACAGGTAAAAAAATTACAATTTGACTTAATTGCAAGCGATGGTGGAGGTAAAGCAAGCAAACAATTGTTGATAGAAAAAGATAATTTGATTCAAGCGTTACAGAAAAAGATGAAGATTCCAAATACTCAGCTCATTCCCGCTCCTGAAGAAACAAAGCTAGAGCAAGAAAAAGAAGCTTTGTCTAAAGAAGTCAATGATAGCAAAGAAAAATTATTGAAATTTGTTGAAAGAGAAGCTAGCTGAGAAAAAGAAAAAATAAGCTTGAGAAATCAAATTAATGATTTAAAAAATAATTTGTCAAATTTAAGTCAACAACAAACAGGTATAAGTCTGAATGGAGATGGAAATGATGCTGATAGTATTTTACATCCTATGTCCCAGATTAGTTTAAAGGATGTCGAGATTAAGGAGTTAAGAGAAGAAGCTCAGAAATTGAAACAAGAAAGTGAGAAAAAAGACAAAGAAACAAAATCCTTACAAGACAAATATAAAGAATTGATTGAAACTAACAAAAAGTTGGCACATCAAGTGACAGGGCAAGCAACTATGCAGGGATGTAAGCACATGGTGTGGGACTTAATAATTAAAGAAGCTGAAAATCTTAGACCATATTTGGATTTTATGAGAGTAAAGGAAAAAGTAGCTAAAGATACTTTTACAAGTTGTACTGCAATAAGAGAAAATATGAATAGGAAGCCCAAAGAGATAGCGCAGAACGCAATCACCTTTCTAAATAGTTTAACATAAGAAGATTTAAAGGTCTCAGGTATTAAGAACAGGATTACGACAATTACAGCAACAAGAAGAATTTTAGGAAAGCATGCACACGTCGAGAATGTGGAAGCCAAAGCTGGAGCAATGAGAAGACAAGTAACAGAGTTCAAAAAACAGTTTGAAAAATTGGTCGAGAAAGGATTACCTGCATTCTGGGATGAAAATCAGAAGTTAATTTCCCAAGATGAATATAAAAAATTATTATTCAATATAAGGATGGATCATGGGAAGTTTCAACATCTAAGTCACTTGCTTACAGGGAAAATTTTAATGGAAAAGATTGCAGAGGATTTTGAAATTCAGAACAAGTTAGTTTCAATTGGTGAAAGACTTCCACAAATTTCCCTTGCAAATCACATCGAAATGAGAGTTATGGTAAAAGAAATGGCGAGCTATGATCTTCCAACTGTTGATCAATGGACAAGCATGGAGAGATACAGAAAAACGAAGTACACAATTCATTCTTAAAAACAACTGTTGGATCCTACGTCAAGTGAAGACTCAGAAATATTTTTATTTTAAAGAAATTTGTAATATTTTTATGACTTTGATTCAGAGACATTTGGCAAGTTTAGTTAAGTTATTTCAGTTTTTAGTTAAAAGAAGTAGTTAGGTTTTGCTTTAAGAAAGTTTTGTATAAAAGACAATGAAAGTCATTTTTGAAAGGGTTGGAAACTTTTTGAGAGACAAGAACTCTTGTATCGAGTTGATATTTTTGATATAAAAAGCCACACAGGAAATAACACTTTTTACAAAATTAGAGATTCATGTGTTGATCATTATTACAGTTTGTATTTCTCTCTTCTTAAATGTGCATGTTTATCTTTTTCGTTATACTTCCATTATGTTATGTCTTCTATGCTCAAATGAACGTTGAAATAAATTGGGATTCATATGTTTATGCCTTGATTTATCACATCTATGTATCCATTTATTTCTCTAAATTTGATAGTGGATTCATCTAAAATCTGGTGCCCATTATTGATGGACTGTCTTTCTTTCTTTCTAAATCACCTGCAAAAAGCTTTGACCGTAATATGACAGCTACCTTTCCTCTGTGAAAATCTTTATTGTTGTTTATCTGATGGTGCAATAACTCCTAAGTTTGACTCCATACCCAATGTTTCTTGTTTACATTTCAACCAAGTATTCATTTAAAAAACGCATTCATTTTTCATATATCTTTAGCCATTTATTATATTTTTGAGAGAGCCGTAGGGAAAAGGCTAATTTCCCTCCTAAAGATTGGTTTGAAATAGTTTCCTTGGGGTTTATCCTTCTACAACCAAAGGGTAAAATCTAAATGATAACATTTTTGTTAACACTCCATAATTTTTATGCTAAATTTTCTTCTTATAACAGTGGCAATACAAAATAGAGCATTTATAACAGTAAAAGTTTCAAACTTGACCGAAAACAAGCATTATTCCTCGAATGTCAGCACTAGGGTTGCAAAAGACAAAAAAATATAGCTTTGGGAAGATTTATGTGTTTGATAAAAAATTTAGGGTTGCAAAAGACAAAAGATATGGCTTTGAGAAGATTTATGTGTTTGATAAAAAATTTAGGGGCCCCAACAATTCAACACCCAATCTCCAAATATTGAGACCTCAGTCCACGAAAACAAGCCAACATATCGCAAAACAAAGCCCAGCTCTAAAGCTAACACGGTATATATACCATCCATTTCTCATCGAAATAGAAGGTGGGTCTATGTGTATTTAAACAATGAAAGGCACTTTCAGTCTTATCGATGTGGGATAAATACCTGAGATATAAAAAAAGCGTGAAACATAACGTTTGCATGACAAGAGTTGACGCTAGGTATAAAGAAAGATAAAACGCCATTTGTCCAAGCGTTTATTTTCCAGGTGTGGAGGCTACTGCACAAGTGTCCAAAGGATGGAACAATGTAATCAATTGTAGAATACTTTCAGGAGACCTATGGGTTTACTATACAACATATTATCTTGCCATGTCTTCAAATTGGAAACCAGCAAATACCAAATTATTTTCCCATGGAGGTTTGCAAAATAGTCGAGGGTCAACGCTACTCCAAACGATTGAATGAAAGGCAAGCGTCCTAAAGACCGAGAAATGGACATTTTACAGACTGTTCATCACAATGCATATCATGAGGATCCTTATGCAAAGGAATTCAGTGTCAAAATTAGTGACAGACTTGCATCAGTTAAAGCTCGTATTTTGCCTCCACCTTGGTTTAAGTATCATGATACTGGAACGGAAAAAGATTGCTTGCCACAAGTCGGGAAATGGAATATGATGAACAAGAAAATGGTGAACAGAGGAACAGTAAACTCCTGCGCCTGTGTGAACTTTTCTCGAAGTGTTCAGGACAGTGTTGCTCGTAGTCTTTTGTCATGAGTTGTCTCAGATGTGTCAGATCTCTGGCATGGTATTTAATCCAGAACCTGTCATGCATATCCACGGAGCACGATTTGATCGAGTTGAGAGAGAACTGAAGACTGTGTACAAAGAAGTGATAAGCAAACTTAGGGGAAAGGAATTGGAACTACTTGTTGTTATTTTGCCTAACAACAATGGTTTTTTGTAGGGATTTTTAAAGCGTATATGTGAAACTGATCTTGGTTTGGTATCCCAGCGTTGTCTGACAAAACATGTCTTTAAAATGAGCAAACAGTGTCTTGCAAATGTTGCTCTTAAAATTAATGTAAAGGTTGGTGGAAGAAACACTGTCTTAGTTGATGCCCTATCAAAGAGGATACATTTGGTCAGTGATAAACCTACAATAATCTTTGGAACAGATATAACCCATCCACACCCTAGAGAAGATTCGAGTCCATCGATTGCTGCTGTTGTAGCTTCTCAAGATTGGCCTGAAGTCATTAAGTATGCAGGATTAGTTTGTGCCCAAGCACATCGTCAAGAACTTATTCAAGATCTTTATAAATTTTGGCATGATCCTGTGCGAGGCATTTTAACTGGAGGCATGATAAAGGAATTGTTGATATCCTTCCGAAGGAATACAGGGCACAAGCCAGAGCGTATAATATTTTACAGAGATGGAGATGCAACAAATGGAAAATTAAACGGTGTTTGAGAAAAGGGAAGGTCGATTTTCTATTTCGCAGTCCAATTTACTCAAAAGACAAAATCCAAAAGTGGTTGCGAAAAATACAAACCACTTTCCACGCGACAGTATCACAGTGTTTCGCAGTTTGGAGGAGTGGTTAGAGAAACCATTTTCCTCCTTTGCGAAAACACCATTCCAAAGTTATAAACCCAAAGGTTCAGTCATCAAAATTTTGTCAAAAGGGTTTGGTTATAAGTTGAAGTGGACGAGAGCAAAGGAATGAGCAACACACGACATCACTCAGCGGTTGGTTAGGGTTTGCTCAGGGAGCATTTTAGTATAAATTTGATTTTCAAAATGTAACAAGGGTTCGGATTGCCAGTGGGGAAGAGACCCATTCTGGGTATTGAAGTTGTTTCCAGAAAATCAATAAAAGATTTCAGAAGTTAAGTAGGTTTTTATCAAAGATTCATGTGTTGTTTAGAATTACAGTCTGTATCTATCTCTTCTTACATATGCATGTTTACTTTCTTTGTTATACTTTTTATAGATTGAGATTCATATTCCTATGCCTCGATTTATCGCTGAGTATCCACTTATTTCTCTAAAGTTGACAGTGGATTCATCTGAAAATTGATGCTCATTGTTGATGGATTATCTTTGTTTCTTTCTATACCACTGGCAAAAGCTTATTGACTGTATTATGACAATTACCTTGCCTTTGTACAAAACATTTGTTCATCTGCTGGTCTATATTTTTCTGTTTTCGACTCCATGCTCAAAGAACTATTTTCCTTGCTTGATTCAAACCCCATTTTTTAAATCTTGTTCCTATTAATGATCTAGCTATTGTTCTTGAGTAAACAATTGATTACCGAGGTAACATTGGATGATTGAATTGTATGAGAGAGCCCTCTCTGAATTGGAAGAGCTAGCTTCTAATCCTAAATGTTGGTTTGAAAAAGTTACCTCGAGATTTCCTTGATACAACCCAAGGTAAAATCTGAGTGATAATAACTCATTCACCCACTTCTCATTGTCAATATGTGTTTCAATAGTTATTATATGACCCACAAAATTATAATGTTACTTGAGCTTCGATCTTGAAACAAATCTCACTCGTAGCTTTTGTTTGCGCATCCACTTCAAAATAATATTAAGGACTGTTTATTGAGATCATAATAACAATGGTCAATGTAAATAAGATGAAAACAATAATCCCATTTTCATCGAAATATTAAAGTTTATTAAATATTATTAGGAGATTATTAAATTAGTATTTTTATAAAGACTAATGTATGTATTTATAAAAGTTATTTGATATAAATATGTACATGTTAAAAGTTTTAATCTCAAGATATGTCTGAAATCTATGAATATCAAAATTATTAAATTATTATAGTTACAAATATAAATGCAAATGTAATATTGTTAATATTAATAACAATAATAATAACATAGTTAGGTTAATGAAAAGTCAAAGGGTACATACCTCTTCGCCTTGTGTCCATCCAATGTGTGTAAGTACATCTTCATGATGCTTGTTGTAATTCATTATTTATTCAATATATTATATTTTAGATATCTATTCTGTCAATCAAGTCTAAATAGAAAATATGCTCACTTCATTGGTATCAAATCCAATTCCAAGTTAACTCATAACCCTCACATTGTTGGTCCATACAATCTAAAATTATTATTGGGACGCACAATCATTAATCTATACAATCCACTGTAAAAGAACTGGTCCAAGCGGTTTGTTGTCATACCTGATAGTCTTTGTACAAATTCACCATCGTGTGAATACTAATGTAATAATAATAATAATAATAATAATAATAATAACAACACAATTAGTTGAATGAAAAGTCAAATGGCATGTATCCCTTCGCCTCTTGACCATTCAATAAGTATAAGTACATCGTCACGAGGCTTGTTGTAATTCATTCATGATTCATTATCAATTATTCAATATATTGTATTTCAGATATCTATTTTGTCAATCAAGTGTAAGCAAGAAATCTACTTGCTACATTGGTGTCAAATCCAATTTCAGGTTAACTCCGCATAACCCTCACATTGTTGGTCAGTATAGTCTACAATTATTAGTTTTGAAAAAATCGCAATCAATAAAAAATTGGTGAGGGTCCCAAATACAACTTCTCAACAACATCGATGAAACAATCAACAAAAATTGACAAACCACGAAAAACATTAAAAAACACAAATTATATTCATTTTTTTCATAATTTTAAACATATAAAGCAACAACAACACCAGATAAATACATTGGCACATAATTATGGAGAAAGCATTGATATATATATGATGTAGTGGATGCCAAATAAAAAATGATACATCAAATTCAATACTAAATCATGAACCCTGGTAGCCGCCCAATAGTACTCAAAAGTGGACAACCAATGGTCCAATACAAAAAGTCTCTAATATCAATTCCCTCTCCCCTTTTACAAGAAAAGATCATGGGTTTTTTTCCAGGCCTGCCCCTAACTGTAGAAGGTCTTGTCCCTACACCAAATGTCGAATGGTGACTAATGGGTGCCAATGTGGGACTATATACATCAACCAGTGTAGAAGGTGGTGCTGATGCAAGCACATCACCCTCCAAAAGTCTTCAAGCTTATCATCCTCCCGCTCCTCCACTTGCTCCTCCTCTTGTTGCTCTTGGTGTCACTACTTCTCCTCCTCTAACCATGCAGATGCCTCGTCCATGAAAGGAAACACAATATCCACCATCCACTTGTACAATACATCAATATTGTCCAAGGAAATGGCATCCACATCGTGTGTTTGCTCCACCTGCTTCAGCCACAGTTGGAGATTGTAATTGGCATACACCAAGTCATTAAGGCATGGGAAATCCAACTTGTAAGAGGGTCATAAAACATTTAATGAGTCTTAATGCCTAAGGGACACAATATGTTAGAGGATCTTAAATTAAATGAATTTAAATGCTTTGTTCAAGTTCTAACCTGTTGTGTATTTTATCAAATACATTCCAATTGCGCTCACATCCTGAAGAACTAAAGGTTTGGTTGAGTACTTGAATGGATTTTTTTTTTTTAATTTGGTGCCTTTACACCATATGTTCTCCACCAAACACCTAAAAAAACAAGAAAGAAAAAGAATTGGATTACATAATTCAAATTTCAACTTTCAAATAAAATTATAAAACACAATTAAATTTAAAAAATTTAAAGTTCTAAATTATATTTTGTAATCATTTACTTGGAATCAAAATGGTCCTCTCACAGATAGTATTGAAAAATCCAAATAGTAATGCAACCTCTTGATGCATATCCATATCATGAGTAATACCTTGGCGAGTCTTACCATCAGGTACCATCCTATGAAGACATGAGATAAGCCCTTCCATCACCTTGCAATCATAATCAAGTTTACACTTGTAGGAAAAGGCGAGGTTGAGGAAAAATGTCATTGCATGAATGGGTTGATGCAGCATCCTAGTCCATCGAATATCAATCAAATACCATAGCATCATGTGTCTATTGTATCCAAGGGTACCCTTCCCCAAATAATAAGACCAAATAATATATCTGGCCCTACCCATGGCCTCATACAAATATCCCATAGAAGGCTTATCACTGGAAACTAATATTTGAACCTTTACCAAAGGTTCACTAATTGAGCACACTTCTTCCACTCCTACCCAAAAGGAGTCATTTTACACCAAACTAGTGATATATCTCCCATCCTCTCTCTTTCTATATGTCCAATCATGCCACTCATCACAAACAAACATTTGCTTCAACTCAAACTGACATTGAAGCAAAGACTAAAGAGAAATGAAGTTAGTGGAAAAACGTCAATTCTAGGATGGATCAACTCCATGTTTTTCATGCATCTCCTCATGAGGCTAAGAACAAAAGCATGGTTATATATGAATTTGGAGACACTCCTAGCCCGATGAATGACCTCCTTGATGAAGGGAATTTTCCCCACATCCTCCAACATCAAATCAATACAATGTGCAATGCATGGAGTCCAAAACAATGAGGGGTTCCTCTCCATAATAAATATACCCACAACCACATAATTAGTTGTATTATATGTTATGATTTGCACCACATTTTTCAAACCAATCTCCTGGAGGATCCCATCCATTAACTCACATAACAATGCTACATCTTTTACTTGTGTCAATGCATCAACGGATTTGACAAACATGGTACATTTAGGACAATGTACCAAGAAATTGAGAAGGGTCCTACCCTTCCCATTTGTCCAACCATCGAACATCACTATGCATCCGTAGGTCTCCCATGACTGTCTAAAATCCTCCAATCTAATGTTGATGTCCTTCTTCTTTGCTTGAAGAATTGGCCCCCGGAATTCCTCATATGTAGGGCACTCGTACCTTATCCCAACAATAGAAATGGCATCACACATTAGCTAGAAAAATGGATTTTTTTTGTGAGGCTAAGAGGAAAGTCACTCCAGAAAAGCATCCTCCCCATAGAATCGCTCGCTTCTTCCTTCTCCTTTTTTTATTCACCGACTTGATGAAAGGTTGTGCACCTAGTCCATGGAACAAGAAAAGATGAGGCCCTCCAGGTAGATGAATCCATGGCCATGGATCCCCTACCGCTACCCTCAATGAGATAACTATATATCCCTGAAGATCTATCTACCCCACCAACTACAATATTGGTTCTATTTATGGTTTCCTCTTCCCTTTTTTTTATCCTTCGAGTGAATTGAATCATGGGAAATTCTCCTAATATCCGGGGTAACTGCATTACAAAGCCCCACATCATGCCTAGGGAGTTTTTCCAAATGGTACTTCAACCTGATAATCCCTCATGTCATATGTTTCCCACACAATTTTCAATTCAAGTGTTGCCAGTTTGTTTCATCTCCAGGCTCATAATACTACCATAATGGATCTAATGCATTTGGCATAGTTGCAATGGAAATGTACAACCTCTAGAATCAAACTTGGGGCACCAAAAACACAGAAAAACGACATTAAAACCTAATAAGAAAAAAATAACAACAGGCTAGTTGAAAAAATCATACCTCTAGATTAGATTACTAACAGTGAAAAATGACGATAAGAGGGGTTTTAGAAATCAAGCATGTTGTCACATTAAAAAAAACAAAAAAAACCCTTACATTATTCCATGGGGTTGAAAATCAATGCAAGATGACAATAAAAGATGCAAAATGTAGGCATGCAAAGAGGCAAGCAAAGTTGCATAAATCTATGGAAAAAATAGTAGTAACATGGTGGAATTTAAATACACACCTAAGATTAGAAAATTGGAAATTTCAACACCAGTTGAAAAATGAGGTTGATGTTAGTTTTTCATAATTTAATTCAATATGATCTAGGATCTTTACTGAGAGAACAACATGTACAACATATCAAACATAAGAGACAAGAGACACAAAGCATTTCACCGGGGAAAACCAAGAAGGTGAAAAACCCTGCAACTTTCTCGGAGATAGAATGAGCACCAATACAAAGATCACAAAGATCAAACCCCAAAACAAGAGATAGTCTCCTAGTAGCTTCTCCTCCTCCACTTGTGCGCACTCCTCCTCTCTCTCACTAATGCGAAGTGAGTGAGTGTGTGAATGGATAAATAGAGAGGTGCTCCTCTCTATTTATGCTTTACATTTACTTTCCTTTTACTCTAACTGGGCCGACCTCCCTTAGGAGAGTCTAATAACCCATTAACACTTGTCACTGGGCCGACCCCACTAGGGTGGTCTAATAACCCTTTAACTCATACTGGGACGACCCCTTTAAGTTGGTCTAATAACCCATCAAATATAAGTTACGACACTTACAATGTAACTTGTGACACTTGCAAATACAAATGAAAACACTTCCAATCGGAGGAATAATACATCTCTGTTGGGGATACAAGAAAGTACAAATGTAACACATACAATATACAAGTGTATATCTTCCGAAGTTACAAATACTTCAACACTCCCTCTTAACTAGGAAGGTATTCTCTTGACACAGGTCATCAATACATAGGCACAAGTCTTCAATACTGGAGCTAGATCATCATCACTGGATCACGGAGCATCATCATCACTGCTGCTATACTCGTCATCTCGATCACTAGTTCTATCTCTCAATTCTTCTCGTCATAGGAATTTCTACAGAGCCAACCCTTTTTCATGTTGGATGTAGGCCTAGCCTCCTGTAGGCCTTCATCATCTCTACGAGCTGGCCATCCTGTGGAATCCTCAAGGATGATTACATGCGTCAAAAAAACCTTGAAAGAGAATCCTAGGACTGATTACGAGCTTACTACTCAACCTATCAGATCTCCCAGGACTTTTACATGTGACCTCCACAAAACCGCAAAAGAGTGTCTTGCGACCTGCAAGGTCTCTAAAGAGCATTCGAGGAATTTTTTGTGCCTAGCACAACCTGTTCGGATCTCCAGGATTGATTACATGTGGTCTCCACAAAACCTTAAAAGAGTGTCTTGCAACCTGCAAGATCTCTAAAGAGCATCCAAGGAATTTTACGTGCCTAGCACAACCTATCCGGATCTCCAGGACTGATTACATGTGGTCTAGAAAAACCTTAAAAGAGTGTCTTGCGACCTGCAAGATCTCTAAAGAGCATCCAAGGACTTTTACGTGCCTAGCACAACCTATCTGGATCTCTAGGACTAATTACATGCTACCCTCGCACAACCTGTCCATGGCCATGGAGTATCATCCTGATACTCATGATCAACCTGATCATCCTCACATGGCGCATCATCCTGATTCTCATGATCATACTGATCAGCATCATATAGTACATCATCTTGATGCACATCATCACATCACATGATCATCCTGATCATCATCATAGCATCATCCTGATGCATATCATCATCACATGATCATCCTGATCATCATCATACTATACATCATCCGGAGCATCGTCCTGATGTTCATCACACAGCGCTTACATCCACAACCATGGGAAGGATCCTCCTACCACCATGCTTGGAATGGTTCCTTCAAATGTGTCGCATCACTTCCTCCTCGAAGTATCTTCTATCTGAAGAACACCAAGCCTCTCTCTGAAGTACTCAAACTTCACTCTGGCTAGTGGTTTTGTCAACACATCTGCAATATACTCATCCGTCGCAACATACTCAAGCTTCACTGCTCCTCTCTGCACCATATACCTGATATAGTGATACTTGATCTCGATGTGCTTCGACCTGTCATGGAACACCGGGTTCTCAGACAACTTCACACAACTCTAGTTGTCAGAGAAGATACAAGTAGCATCCAACTGGAGATCAAACAAATTAGACAGGAGCTTCCTTATCCATACTTCCTCGCAACTGGCCGAACAAGATGTGACATACTCTGCTTCGGCTGTACTCAATGCTACACAGGATTGCTTCTTGCTAAACCAAGAGATCACACCTGATCCCATACTGAAGCAACACCCCGAAGTGCTCTTCCTATCTGCAGCACTGCTTGCCCAATCCAAATCAACATAACCCTCCGGGTTAAACTTTTGATTCGCATCATACTTGATCCCATAATCAACTGTACCCTTTAGGTACCTCAGAATATGCTTTACAACAATCAAGTGAACATGTCTAGGATCCGTCAGGAACTAGCTCAAGGTGTTCACAACAAAGAAAATATCCGGTCTCGTGTTTGTCAGGTACATCAAGGACCCAATCATCTGACGATACATCGTGGCATCAACCGACTCTGATGAAGCATCACTCAATAGCTTCAGTTTCGATGCCATAGGTGTGGCCATGTCCTTACAGTTCATCATCCCGAACCACTTTAGGATCTCTACTGCATACTTCCATTGTCCAAGGAATATTCCATCTACACTCTGCCACACCTCCATACCTAGAAAGTAATGCATCATACCCAAGTCCTTCATCTCAAACTCGACAGCAAGCTTCCTCTTCGTGTCGGAAATCAACCTATCCTCACCTGTCAGAAACAAGTCATCCACATACAATAGGAGTATTACTGGATTTCCTTCCTCGACCTTGTAGTAAAGGTTGGATTCTGCTTTACTCTTGGTAAAGCCCAAACTGGATAGAAAGCTGTCTATCCTGCTGTACCATGTTCTGGGTGCTTGTTTGAAGCCATACAAGGCTTTATTTAACTTGCACACATATGACTCCCTGTCATGTGTCTCAAAACCGAGTGGTTGCTCCACATACACTTCCTCTTCGACTACACCATTCAAGAAAGCTGTCTTGACATCCATCTGGTGTATCTTCCACTTCATTACTGCAGCCAGAGAAAGTATTGTTATGATAGAAGTGTATCTAGCTACAGGTGCAAAAGTCTCTTCATAATCTATCCCTTCTTTCTGGGAGAAGCCACGAGCCACAAACCTTGCCTTGTATTTCTCTATGCTACCATCTACAACATGATTGATCTTGTAGATCCACTTGGAAGTCACAACAGACTTCCCTTCTGGTCTTGGAACCACATCCCAAACATCATTCTTCATGATTGACTGGTATTCCTCGATCATGGAATCCTTCCATTACTGCATCCCTGATCCTAGGAACTTCAGATTCTTCAATATCTTCAATAGGTATTTTTCTTGAACTTCATCGCTAGAACAAATGTCGTTGTCCTTCTTTTGTAGGTGATTGTACACGATCTTTCATACAAGTCAAATTCAATTGCATGATTAGAACTTTCTCATAGTTTTCAGAACAAAATCTTACGCATAAAGACATATGTCATACAGTCATGCAATTATCTTAGCCAATGCTTCAATATAACATTTATCCATATCCTGTAACTTTCTAGATGCCTTCCATCTCTACCAAAACATTGCTAAGAGTGTGCACTACTCCCAACATGTCAGCAAAGAGGTTTTATTCTAGATAAGTAGCAATGGGATGTTGTACAGTACCATAGGCCACTTACCCATTACTATATTAGTAGTATCTTGTTCATTAGTGCAACTTTTCTAAAATGCATAATATACATCCTAAATCTAGGAACATAAGTATGTACATGACTGAACAACATCATTTAAGTAATATGTACATGACTGAACAACATCATTTAAGTAATCATATATACAAGAAATGACAATTCAAATACTTATCTTTGTTTGGTTGTTGGGTGGACTCCCTCTCAATTTTTGCTTCCTTGCAGGAACTACTGGAGTGTGCTCCCTCTTGATCTTTGCTTCCTGGATTATCTGTCTTTGAACTTATATCCATACTGGACCACTATGTATGCTTAAGTGTGCACTAGTGTCATCATTGTGTCATCCTCAAGATCTCATACATTCATTAGTATAATCTCAATACTATCAAAGCAATATGATTCTAAATAATCTTAAACATGTATGGTCATGATTATTTCATATACAGGTAATTTATCACAAACGTTAGTATTCAAGGTTTCAGGGAGTAATTTTATGCATATTCTTATATGACCATAGGTCTCTTCTAGTTTTTCATATCATTAATCAAACTAAGAATCATAATATGCATAAACCCATGATTTATAACTTCATGAATAATCATTATCAATCATACAAAAGTATACTTATCTAAGATCCTTACACAAAGTATAATTCTAACTCGATATAGGAAACATACCTGGATTATCATGCTTGTCTAACATACCCAAACAATGTCTTCTTGTTCTCTTCAATGATTTAGAGACCTTGTGCTAGTAACCTGCATATCTCATAAGTTAAGCATTGTAGAACCAAATTATGCATACCTCGTAAGTAGAGCTTCTATGTGATCAATGGCTATGGATGAGTCTTTGTCTTCATGTCACCATGGTCATATGTTCTCGATCTAGAATTTGATTTGTCTTTCTTGATGTACCTTTCATGTTAGCGGAAAACATCATCCTCATACAACACCACAATGCATTAGTACAATCATAAGTGTCATAACCCTAATCAATGAATGTCTTCTATCATTCACATGCATTCATAGTTTTACTAAGGTGATAAGACAAATCTAAAATTAATCAAGATTGTACTAACCTCAATAATATGCAGACAAACATATCATGAAATTTAGATAAATGAAACAAATTTCGACACATACCTGTATCTCCTCAAGTCATACCTGATTTATGTTCTTTCCTTCAAACAGCGTGGTCAATGAATCAAACATCTCCTTGGGTGTCTTTAGAGAAGACACATGAGGTATGAGATGGTCTTTGATAGAATCTACAATGATTCTCTTGGCCTTGACCAAGTCCTTCTTATGTAAGGCCTTAGCCTCATCTCCCTCTGGAACTGGAACTTCTTCACTTATGTAGGTGTCCAAATCATTCTCTTATAGGATTAACCCAATCCACTTTGATTTGTTGAAACTAGATCTGGAGCTGGCTAGGGTTTGTCAAAGAAACCGTAAAAATCCAAACTTGGAATTTCAAATTTATGTCTGGATAGGGAGATGCAGATGACTGAGGTGAGCAAGATGGTGTGCTCAGATTTTGAAAACTCCTAAAAATTGACTTGCGAGTTTTGGATCTACAGCTTCTGTCAAATTCTGGTTTTCTGGTAAAAATCCCAAACTAGGGTTTGATAGAGCCCGGGGTTCTACCCAACCAAAAAATTCGATCCTGGTCTCTAAATTTCGATTTTGATGAGGAGCATCCAGCCGTGGTCTCAGATTCCAAAAAATCCAAATTTTGTAGAAACCCTAATTTCCCACAGCAGTGACAAACCAAAAATGAAAGTGCTCAGAATCCAATTTTGTTTTGACAGAAATATATGCCATATTGTTTCTGATGTATCTCTGAAATTTTGGATCGTAAGGGTCTAAAAATTCGGCCTGTGGTAGGCTAACCTGTCATCTTTCCAACCCCATGGATCTGAGCTCCAATGGATTCTCCATGAGAAAGATATGCTAAGTGTCGCAACATGACCTGTTTATGGGATGAAACATCATAGCGAACTTGCATGGAGTGCCACGTGTCACTATTTCAACTTCGGCCTCTGAAACTCGGACATGTGAAACTACAATCCGTTCCCTAACTTCCACCTTTTACGGAATTCCATTTGGAGCTTCCTAGCCCGAGATATGACCTTTGTGCCTAGGTAACCTGTTTAGGGCTACATTTTGGAAGAGGCAGAAACCCTAATTTGTACGGATCATATCTCACAAAGTACAACGAATTTGAGGATGATATTCGGAAACAAGGTACCTGAACATTTCATCTTCGGCCTGTAAAAGTTTTAGATCCCGAACCTTTGCCAAAACTGATTTATCGCGAAATTTCCACGATGACAATTTTTTACTATATCAAGCCCTAGCTTCCAATTTGTTGCAAGTGCAACAAGTGTCGTAAATGCCATACAATGCCTTCCTTCAGGATAGCTCTGATACCATCTTAGTTTTTCATCATTTAATTCAATATGATCTAGGATCTTAACTGAGAGAACAACATGTACGTCATATCAAACATAAGAGACAAGAGACACAAATAATTTCATTGGGTAAAAGCAAGAACGTGAAAAACCCCGCAACTTCCTGAGAGATAGAATGAGCACCAATACAAAGATCACAAAGATCAAACCCCAAAACAAGAGATAGTCTCCTAGCAGCTTCTCCTCCTCTCTCTCACTAATGCGAAGTGAGTGAGTGTGTGAATGCATAAATAGAGAGGTGCTCCTCTCTATTTATACTTTACCTTTACTTGCCTTTTACTCTAACTGGGCCGAACTCCCTTAGGAGAGTCTAATAACCCATTACCACTTGTCACTGGGCCGACCCAACTAGGGTGGTCTAATAACCCTTTAACTCATATTGGGTCAACCCCTCTAAGGTGGTCTAATAACCCATCAAATATAAGTTACGACACTTACAATGTAACTTGTGACACTTGCAAATACAAATGACAACACTTCCAATCGAAGGAATAATACATCTCTGTTGGGGATACAATAAAGTGCAAATGTAACACATACAATATACAAGTGAATATCTTCCGAAGTTACAAATACATCAACAGTTGAATCCTTACTACACTAAAAAATCCTCAATGGTGATGATGATGATCGTCTAGCTACCTCCACAATGATTGATGATGACTACAAGCCATCTCCCTTCCTTCTCCAAAAAGACAAAGTCAAAATGAGCAAAAGAAAAAACAAATTTCTCCTTTAACCCTGCGGCCTAGCCAAAGCGACGATTTTTTCTATCGTGGTGCAATTTTTTGTTAATTTCACACAATGCGATTTTTTCGGCTGAAAAAATCAACAACCCAAAAAACTTGCAAAATTTTGGGACATCGCTGATTTTTCGCCGAGTTTTTCTACTATGTTACAATCATTAATCCATACAATCCATTGTCAAAGAATTGGTACAAGATGCCTACTATCAAACCTGTCAATATTTGTATAAATTTACCATCGTATGACCCATCCAGATGTTTTGTTGTTGTATGCTTTCACCATACAATTTACTACTTAAGTGTTGCCAACTCCCTTGTGTCATATCTTCTTGTTGTCTCTTCCCCAAAATCCATTCACGCTATGTAATTACCCATGATCCATACAACGCAATCGTTTCCATACTCAACTGCCAATTAAGTAGCCACTGTCTAATTAAGCCACCATCTATACAGTTCTTTCATGTGTACCGATATCTTTTATAAAGCTAATTTAAAAAACAAAATTACATAATATGTAAGTCATTTTATTAAAATCAAACCTTAGTATATTAAAAGTTATTTGAACTTTATATAATATATATGGTATATAAGGGAAACTAAGTTGCGTCCCTTCAAAGTCGTTATTATTATTATTATCTTTTATTTTGAAGGGTTATAAAAACATTACCTTTTCCACAAATTAAAAAAGCTTTGTGTATAATATATAAAGTCAAGATTAAAGTGGCCCCCACAAGATGCTATCACTAAAATGGGTGATTGTGCAGAAACACTTTTTTTAAAATATTATGAATTATGAGAAAAACTCGATAGAACACTAAAAGAGGCATCTAAAACATTTAGAGGTAATATTAGCAATATAAGGAACAATTTAGAAAGCAACTTAATGACATAACATAAGACTTTGATGGTAGATCCTGTTAAGGTTAAGAACAATGATAGGGACAAAACAACGAAGATAACTAATGAGCATAAAGAAATGGTAGATCCTGTTAAGGTTAAGAACAATGATAGGGACAAAACAACGAAGATAACTAATGAGCATAAAGAAAGGACTGATCAACTTATTGAAAGATGAGATGAGTCAATTATCAAACCAATTACCTACAAAGATCCGTCATTAAGTCTCAACCTCTTGACTCCAAAAGAGGAAATCATGGTATCATACAACTTAGATTTGAACAATGACGAAACACTGCAAAAAGTATCACTATCACCAATTTAATGCACAGTACAAATAATAATGATGATGATGTGTCGAAAAGGGGAAATATTATTTAAAAAAACAAGACATAAGTACTCACCAAATATATCCAACCTCATATTAGGAAGAATTATGAAATCAAGGTTTCAAGAAAAAAAGGCACAAAAACTAACAATTCCAGCTACAACTAAGACAGAAATAATCACAACCTCAGACACTAAAGCTCAAGGAAATTGTAAAAAATTGAAAACTAACAATCCTTGTAGATTCTAGTGATACTCATAATTGTATAGACATCAATGTAGCCAAACGGTTAAATCCTTTTGTGTACCCCACCAAGGACCTTATTGTTAAAGTTATTGATTGACATCAAGTTGACAACATAAGACGATGGCATAAGTGATGCATGTACAAATACAAGAACTAGAACTACAATCAATATTTTATGCACTACCACTCGATGGGATGGGTATGGCGCTAGGTGCATAATGGTTGATATAATTGGGAACTTACACCACCAACCTTGACAAACATTTTATGGAGTTTAATTGGGAAGGACAACGTTATAAATTATATAGTATTCAAAAGGTCTGCTCTAAAAAAAGGTGAAATACCATTAACGACAAAAGTACAAAAGTCTCATACGAACACACAACAAAGGAAGCAAGGCAAGTATGTACCCAAGAGCCCTCAACGTTTTATGTTCACCAAACAAATCTAAAGACTTCAAGATATGATGAAATCAAGGTTTCAAGAAAAAAGGCACGAAAACTGACAATTCCAGCTTCAACTAAGATAAAAATAATCACAACCTCAGACACTGAAGCTCAAGGGAATTGTAAAAAATAGAAAACTAACAATCCTTGTATATTCTGGTGGTACTTATAATTGTATAGACATCAATGTCGCCAAACGGTTAAATCTTTTTCTGTACCACACCAAGTACCTTATTGTTAAGGTTGTTGATGGACATCAAGTCAACAACATAGGATGATGTCATAAGATGCATGTTCAAATACAAGAAAACGAACTACAATCGAGATTTTATGCACTACCACTCGATTGGATGGATATGGTGCTAGGTGCATAATGGTTGATACAATTGGGAACTTATATCACCAACCTTGACGAATAGTTTATGGGGTGTAATTGGGAAGGACAACATCATAAATTATATAATATTCAAAGGTATGCTCTTAAAAAGGTGAAATA
This sequence comes from Larix kaempferi, assembly GCA_027924585.1. Classification (NCBI taxonomy): domain Eukaryota; kingdom Viridiplantae; phylum Streptophyta; class Pinopsida; order Pinales; family Pinaceae; genus Larix; species Larix kaempferi. The sequence goes on along the minus strand of BSBM01000431.1, from coordinate 6,521,278 downwards.
CCATTAATGAAAAAAGTACAAAAAATACCATATGAACACACAACAAAGGAAGCGAGGCAAGTATGTACCCAATACGCCTCAAGGTTTTATGTTCAACAAACAAATCCTAAGACTTCATTATATGATGAAATCAAGGTTTCAAGAAAAAAGGCACAAAAAATAACAATTCCAGCTACAACAAAGACAAAAATAATCACAACCTCAGACACCGAAGCTCAAGGGAATTGTAAAAAATAGAAAAATAACAATCCTCATAGATTCTGACGTACTCATAATTGTATAGACATCAATGTCTCCAAACAGTTAAATTTTTTTGTGTACCCAACCAAATATCTTATTGTTAAGGTTGTTAATGGACAACAGGTCGACAACATAGGATGATGTCACAAGATGCATGTTCAAATACAAGAGCAAGAACTACAATCAATATTTTATGTACTACCGTTAGATGGGATGGATATGGAACTAGGTGCATAATGGTTGATACAATTGGGTACTTATACCACCAACCTTGATGAAAACCTTATGTATTTTAACTGGGAAGGACAACGTTATAAGTTATATAGTATTCAAACATCTGCTCTAAAAAAAGGTGAAATACCATTAACGACAAAAGCGCAAAAATCCCATACAAACACACAACAAAGAAAGCAAGGAAAATGTACCGAAGAGCCCTCAAGTTTTTATGTTCAACAATCAAATCCAAAGACTTAAAGATATGGTGAAATCAAGGTTTCAAGAAAAAAGGCATGAAAACTAAAAATTCTGGCTACAACTCAGACAAAAAATAATCACAACCTTAGACACCGAAGCTCAAGGGAATTGTAAAAACTAGAAAACTAACAATCCTCGTAGATTCTGGCGGTACTCATAATTGTATAGACATCAATGTCACCAAATGGTTAAATCTTTTTGTGTACCCCACCAAGGACCTTATTGTTAAGATTGTTGATGGACATCAGGTCGACAACATAGGATGATGTCATAAGATGCATGTTCAAATACACGAACAAGAACTACAATCAAAATTTTATGCACTACCACTTGATGGGATGGATATGGCGCTAAGTGCATAATGGTTGATACAATTGGGCACTTATACCACCAAACAGTTTATGGAATTTAATTGAACATTATAAATTATATAGTATTCAAAGCTCCTCTCTAAAAAAGGTGAAATACCATTAAACAACAAAATTACAAAAATCCCATACGAACACACAACAAAGGAAGCAAGGGAAGTATGTACCCAAGAGCCCTCAATGTTTTATGTTTAACGAACAAATCCAAAGACTTCAAGGTATGGTGAAATCAAGGTTTCAAGAAAAAAGGGCACAAAAACTAACAATTCCAGCTACAACTAATACAAAAAATAATCACAATATCAAACACTGAAGCTCAAGGGAATTGTAAAAAATATAAACCTAACAATTCTCGTAGATTCTGGAGGTACTCATAATTGGATAAAATTTTGAATCTTGCAAATCTGAGTTGAGGGAAAGATGTGCCTCCCCAAGGTGAGTTGATAAAACCCCTCCTTCGGCCAAATATATGGACAGAAGTACGAAAAATCAGATGCTCTAGTTTTCTCGAGCAGTAGGGACAGGGTCAAAATTCAAAGTTCTCGGATATGGAAACTTCCTCCACAGAAAAATGTGCCCTCCTAGGGTGAGTTGCTTTGTCCTCCTTTTTAGGCCAAACTATGGTGAAAACCCTTCGGAACAAGAAACCCTAGTTTTCACTTTCCGATAGTTTTTGTTGCATAAAGTCTTCTTTTAGGCTATCTCTGATACCATGTTAGAATTTTGATACTTCAAGGATGGTTATGTTAGATCTTCAAACAATTTATATATTATCACAATAACCATATGCAATAGGATCACTAAAAGATAGAGAAGCACAACATAAACAAGAGTACACAAATATTTACCCTAGGAAAACCCTCTCACGGGAAAAACCCAACAAAACTTCTTCAATATAGATTCATCACAAGTACAATGTCAATCTAAGCGCAAAGGCTCTTTCACACAAAGATCCTGAGAATTAGATAAAATAGAACCCAAGAATAAAATGTCTTCATTGCAGCTACTCTTTCTCCCAAGCGAACTTGCTCTTCTCTCTTTAATCATGTGAACTTGCTTGAGTGAGTGTTGTACCAAATGAGCTAGGCGCCACTCTATATACACTAGTCACAAACTGAACTTTTTACCTAACTGGGCTGACTTGACTGGAGTAGTTTTTCCCATTTTTGGGGGCAGTTTACCCACTAATTTTTGTGGGTCCGACTTGTCTATTTTACTTGATTTCTTTAAGGGTTTTACATGATCAATTACAATAAGAATATTTACCGAAGGAAGTACAATAAAAATACAATAGTAATATCTTCCGAAGTTATATTATTCAACATGATGTACATCCTACAAAGGAACCTTTCCAATGCTCAAAGTGAAAACCACGTCAAACCCCTAAAACCATATAAACATAAAAATTATGCTTCCAAAATAACATGCTCAACAAGAGAGAACCATGGAAAATTTTAGAAGCAAAGTTTATCCCATGTGCGAAATTTAAGGGTTTTAAAATGTCAATGGGTGAATTTTGTATATTACATCCATTTACTATGTTTAACCCACATTTTATTTTGGAAAAAATCAATGGGAGGTTAACCCACGATTGTTTAGGAAGGGGAGCCAGGAGAAAATGATTTCTCCTTCAAAAAATCCATTTCAAGCTTTTGTTTGCCCTCAAAAATCCATGGATAGCTCCCATTCACCTCCGATTTTTGGAAATGGTAGCTACTATGGGCTATTTCACCTTCCATCCACCCTAGAAATCGAGGTCACAGTTAAATATGTCCCCATTTTATGGATCAAATCTAGTTTTACAATTTCATTTGCCCCTATATAAGTTAGTTTCAACTTTCAATCTTTACCCAACTCAAGAAAGGCTATGATTTGTGATCCATTGAATGTCCAGGTTGTGTTGGTTGTGGAGCCTGATCTCCAGATTTAGAGATATTATTATCCAGCCGTGTTTGTACCCCAGCTTTATATGATATGTAAAAAGTACTGTACACTCACCCCAACGGGTGTGGGGGGGGGAGAAGCCTCCCCCCACCGAGGTCTAGGGGTTATAACCCCCAGCTGGGGGGTCCGGGGGTAAAGCCCCTGAAGAAAATTTTTGGGGTTGTTTTACGGGCCCATGGTTTTGGGTAACCTGTGGTATTTTCCCATTGTATCTCCCTTATAAAAGAAAGACATTGTAATATGGCTAGGGTTGTGTATTAGGTTTTATGCATTGTAAAGATCTCTGAGATCAAAAAGAGAGATCGTGAGACAGTGAAGAGGAAGTGCAGTGGTTGTGCTGCAGGTTGTATCCCTTCACTTTGTTGGACGGAATAATAATAATCAGGACTGGAAACTTCAGTGTGGACATATCCCAAGTTGGATGAACCACGATATATCTGTGTCTCTCTTGTAATGTGTGTGTGATTATATTTGCATTTTTGTTTATTGTTGTTGCTATGCGATCCTGTTTTTCTAACAATTGGTATCAGAGCCAAAGGTCTATTTGGCAAATAAACCCACAGGAAGCTAGGGTTTCTGGTTCGAGTGGGAGCAATGGAGGAAGAAGGAAAGTTTAAGGCCAAGAAGTTTAACGGCCAAAACTTCTAGTTATGGAAGATGCAAATGGAGGACTATCTGTACCAGAAGGATCTATTCCTGCCGTTGGGAGGAAGAGCAAAGCAGCCGGCGGCTATGAAGGATGAAGAATGGGAGGTTCTTGACAGAAAAGCGTTGGGAACAATATGGTTGTCCTTGGCTTTGTTAGTGGCTTTCAATATCTCAAAAGAAACGACAACAGAGGGTTTGATGAGCGCATTGGGTAAGCTGTATGAAAAACCCTCGGCCTCCAACAAGGTATTTCTAATGAAGCGTTTATTTAATATGAAGATGTCTGAAGGTGGATATGTTACTGATCATTTAAATGAGTCTAATACGGTTACAAATCAACTAAGTTCTGTAAGTGTGAACTTTGATTATGAGGTTAGGGCTCTTCTAATCTTGTGTTCATTGCCATAAAGCTGGAATAGCTTTTTCATGGTTGTAAGTAACTCTGTCTCTGGTTCAAACACCTTGAAATTTGATGATGTTATTGGTGTTATTCTTAGCGAGGAAATGCGAAGAAAAAACACAGGTGAGACATCAGGTAATGCGTTGACCATGGAGACCAGGGGAAGAAAAAAGGAGAGAGGAAAGAGCCAAGGTAATCGTGAGAAGTCTAAAACGAGCAGATCCAAGTCCAGACTAGGAAAGGTAGAGTGCTAGAACTGTGGAAAGAAAAGACATCTAAAGAAAGACTGAAGATCTCTAAAGAAGAAAGGAGATGCACAGAAGGAAACTACCCAGGAAGCAAATGTAGCAGGTGATGTATTACAAGATGCTTTGATTCTTGCATTAGATAATACTAGTGATTATTGGGTAGTAGATTCAAGGGCTTCATTTCATGCTACACTCCATAGGAAATACTTTCATGATTATGTTCCAGGCGATTTTGGACATGTTTTATTGGGTGATGATGAGCCATGTAAAATTGTTGGAATGGGTAAAGTATGGATAAAAGTTAAGAATGGAACTGACTGGCTGTTAAAATATGTTAGGCATATTCCTGCTATGAAAAGAAATCTGATCTCAACAGGGCAGTTGGGAGATGGAGGTTATCTATCTACATTTGGAGAAAAGTGGTGGAAGATCACTAAAGGATCAATGGTGATAGAAAAAGGAGATAGGGTAGGTATGTTGTATTTATGTCCTCATAATACTGACCATTCTATCTCTTTATCTTCCATAGGAACATATACAACATTGTGGCATCATAGGCTTGGCCACATGAGTGAGAAGGGGATGCAGATTCTCCACTCAAGGAAGTTGCTGCCAGATTTGAAGCAGGTAAGTTTGGAATTCTGTGAGAACTGTGTTTGTGGAAAACAGAAGAGAGTCAGATTTCTCAGGGTTGGGAAACAGAAGAAGAATGAAAAGTTAGAGCCAGTGCATACAGATGTATGGGGACCGGCTCAGGTACAATCTCTTGGTGGCTCTCATTATTATGTTACATTTATTGATGATGCAACTAGAAAAACTTGGGTTTATTGCATTAGACAGAAATCTGATGTGTTTGCTACTTTTAAGAAGTGGAAAGCTTTGGTTGAGAATGAGACAGGAAAAAGGTTGAAGTGTCTCAGATCTGATAATGGAGGTGAGTACTACGGCAAGGAGTTTGATAGTTATTGTTCATACCATGGGATTCGTAGAGAGAAGACAGTCCTAGGAACACCAAAAGAAAATGGTGTGTCAGAAAGGATGAACAGAACGATCATGGAGCATGCAAGGTGTATGAGACTGCATGCAGGGTTGCCCTTACAGTTTTGGGCAGATGCTGTAAATACTATTGTTTATTTAATAAACAGAGGACCTTCAAGTGCTTTGGATGGTGGTATCCCAGAGGAGGCATGGACAGATAAAAAGGTAAACTACTCATTTCTGAGAACGTTTGGTTGTGAAGCATTTGTCCATATTGATAAAGAAAATAGAACAAAGCTTGAAGCTAAATCCAAGAAATGTACCTTTATTGGATATGGGGTTGATGATTTTGGTTATCGTTTATGGGATTATGAAAATCACAAAATCATTAGAAGTAGAGATGTCATATTCAATGAAAAGGTCATGTATAAAGATCAGTTGCAGGGAAAGAAACAGGAAAAGGAAAACACAGAGTACACAGTACTTGATGAAATTACAGAAAATGAAGTTCCAAAGGTGCCAAAAAATCAAGAACAGCAGCAAGTTCTTGAAACTCCTGCAACTGCAAGAAGATATACCAGGTTAAGTAGACTCCCTGAACGATACTCTCCTTCAATGTATTATTTGTTGATGACTGATGCTGGTGAACTAGAATGTTATGAAGAATCAATGCAGGTGGAAACTAGAAAGAAGTGGGAGCAAGGCATGAATGAGGAGATGGACTCATTGGTAGGAAACCAGACTTGGGATTTGGTTCAGTTGTGTGCTGGTAAAAGAGCATTGCAGAACAAATGAATTTACAGGTTGAAGGAAGAAGAAGGAAGCAAGAAGCGGTACAAGGCCAGACTTGTTGTAAAGAGGTTTGCACAGAAGAAAGATATAGATTTTGATGAAATATTTTCTCCTGTTGTTAAGATGACTTCAATTAGGACTATCTTAAGTCTAGTGGCGGTAGAAGATTTGCATTTTGAATAGTTAGATGTAAAAATAGCCTTTCTCCATGGGGATTTGGAGGAAGAGATATATATGCAGCAACCACAAGGGTATGAGGTAAAAGGTAATGAGAACTTGGTATGCAGGTTGAAAAAGAGTTTGTATGGCTTGAAGCAAGCTCCAAGGCAATGGTATTTAAAATTTGACAGGTTTATGACAGAACAAGATTATAGTAGATGTCATTCTGACCACTGTGTTTATTTCAAGAAGTTAGACAATGAAAGATATATTATCTTGTTATTGTATGTGGATGATATGCTTGTTGCAGGGTCTAACATGCAAGATATAAATGTACTCAAAAGGAAGCTAGCTAATTCATTTGCGATGAAGGATTTGGGTGCTGCAAAGCAAATCCTTGGTATGAGAATAACGAGAGACAGGAAAAATCACAAATTGACATTGTCTCAGAGTGAGTACATACAAAAGGTGTTGGAGAGGTTCGGAATGCAGAATGCAAACCAGTAAGTACACCTTTGGCCAGCCATTTCAATCTAAGGAAATGTGTCCCAAGACACAGGAAGAGACAGATTACATGTCCAAGATTCCCTTTCAATCAGCAGTTGGCAGCTTGATGTATGCCATGGTGTGCACAAGACCAGATATTGCACAAGCAGTGGGAGTTGTGAGCAAATATATGAACAATCCAGGTAAAGAACATTGGAAGGCAGTACAGTGGATTCTCAGGTATTTGAGAGGTGCTACCACTCAGGCATTATGTTTTGGAGGTTCAAACACTGTTCTACAGGGATATGTTGATGCAGATATGGCAGGTGATAAGGATAGCAGGAGGAGCACCACAGGGTATGTGTTTACTGTAGGTGGAACAACATTAAGTTGGATTTCGAAACTGCAGAAGGTTGTTGCACTTTCAACAATAGAAGCAGAGTATGTTGTTGTTACAGAGGCTAGTAAAGAGATGATTTGGTTGCAGAGGTTTATGGAGGAATTGGGTAAGAAGCAGAAGGATAGCAAGTTGTACAGTGATAGCCAAAGTTCCATTCATCTCGCAAAGAACTCAGCATTCCATTCCAGGACTAAACATATACAACTCAAGTACCATTTCATATGCTTTGTTCTAGAAGATGAACTGTTGAAGCTGGAAAAGATACACACTAGCCAAAATCCTGCAGACATGTTCACAAAGGTAGTGACCAAAGAGAAACTGAGTTCCTGCTTAGTTTCAGTTTGCCTTCTAACATGAAGGTGAAGATGAGAAAGTTGCGAAGTCCAAGGTCCAGCAAGTGCAGCAACGGTGGAGTTGTTGTGATCAGTCTCCAAGTGGGAGATTGTTGGTTGTGGAGCCTGATCTCCAGATTGAGAGATATTATTATTCAGCCGTGTTTGTACCCTAGCTTTATATGATATGTAAAAAGGATTGTACACTCACCCCAACGTGGGGGGGGGGGGTGTGGGGGTCCGGGGGTGAAGCCCCCGAAGGAAATTTTTGGGGTTGTTTTACAGGCCCATGGTTTTGGGTAACCCATGGTATTTTCCCATTGTATCTCCCTTATAAAAGAAAGACATTGTAAAATAGCTAGGGTTGATGTATTAGGTTTTATGCATTGTAAAGATCTCTGAGATCAGAAAGAGAGACTGTGGGACAGTGAAGAGGAAGTGCAACGGTTGTGCTGCAGGTTGTATCCCTTCACTTTGCTGGACGAAATAATAATAAGGACTGGCAACTTTAGTGTGGACATAGCCCAAGTTGGGTGAACCACAATATATTTGTGTCTCTCTTGTAATGTGTGTGTGATTATATTTGCATTTTTGTTTATTGTTGTTGCTCTGCGATCCTGTTTTTCTAACAGGTTGGAACAGGCATAAAATATATTTTATTTTGGGGGCTTTTATCATATCTATGAAAGGATGGTGAGCCACTTCCTTTGGGATTCTTGTCAAGGTTAGTAAATCTTTGTCTTCATAGTTTTGATTCAGTACATTGTTATGTGACCAGGGATGATTTTAGGGGCGAAATTTAGCCCAATGGCGAATTTAGAAGGTTTCTAATTTTTTTTAGGGTGAATTTTTAAGTAAAAGAGGTTTTTGAGAATTAATTTTAATAGCCCACTATTTATTATTTTGTAAATATTAAACAACTATATAGCCAAAATCGTATTTAGGAAGAATTTATAGGAGAAACCAGTCACCCGCGATTTTTGTGGAAGAAATAGGGAAAAATCGATTTTCGCCAGTTTATTTTTCGTGATTTTTCCTTGGATGCACCAGTCGCCCCCGATTTTTAGGGATGGTGTTTCCTGGAAACTCATTCGCCCGTGATTTCTGGCATGGCGGTTTTCTGGAGTTGTTATTCGCCCTCGATTCTGGCATGGGTTTTTTTGGAGCTATGGTTCGCCCTCGATTTGAAGAAATTACGGTTTTGGAGTCCGATTCGCCCGCGATTTGGCTGCTAGAGTGCCAATACAACCCCTAGCATCGCCCATACGAGGTAAAATTCTTGATTTTCACCCATACGAGGCTCAATTACTGTTTGTTTCAAAGATTACCAGTTTGTAGCGTGTATCTGGACTCCTGGAGGTTTGCAAACTGCTTTAGCTGTGCATTTCAGATTCTCAGAAGGGTTTCGAGCATTAAGAGGTATGTGACAATGTGAAATATCTGCAATTCAATTTTTGTTGCCATCTTAGACCCTGCGTGTTTCATTTCGATCCATGATTACACTGTGAGTTTAATCCCCAAATTATTAATGCTGTCAGACTCCGAAATCTTTTATTATAACTCGCCCTTCGTTTATAACTCGCCCTTCGAAATCTTTTATTATAACTCGCCCTTCGTTTTTCATAGCCGATGGAAGCTGAATTGAGTTTGAATTCTACTTGTCGGGCATACCTTGTAGGCATGGAGACATAATTCATGAGGGTCTGCTGGTAAACGTTTTGAAGGTTGTTGATCTGTGCTTGCCTTTCCCTCTGGTACTACTCAACTTCTTTAGTTCTATGCTTTGCCTCTTTCATTTCTTTTCAATGTGTCGAAGTTGGGCAGATCACAGTTTTTTACTAAACTATTAGCTGCTTGATAATGATTTTGGCAGTTTCTGGGCGATGTCTTCTTAAAATTGTATCCGACTTATCATTTGGATTTAGAACTGTAACTAATACTAGTAAGATGCTGTCACTTTCCTGAAATTGAATACTTATTCAGAAACTATGTGATCTCTGCCAGTTAAGCCTTTGTACAGTAATCAGCAGTGGTTATCATCTTTGGCGTGTTATCTTTTAAAAAATCGATTTTACTTGTTTTTATTTTGATGTCCATATAGTGAGGTGGAAAGTTCACTTCTTTATCAGTCAAACCTGCTTCCATCGATCTGCTAGCTGTATCCACTTATTGTACATTTTTAAGGGTCCCTATCAGCTCAAAATTGTCCTGTTTTATATTTTCCACACACAGCTTTTCCCAAGGATATGCTCACCATTAAGAAGTGACAAGCACTTAATTCATCTTTGACAAGTTAGAGAGGCTAACATAGCTTGATGGAGTCATGGTCACTATGATCGACCTGATGTGGGAAGATTCCAAGATTAATAAGCAAAGAAGATCAGTGATGCTCGTCCTCTTTGCCTTTTGAGCGTCATTGATCTTCTTTGCTTTTGCATCATGGAATTTTCCAACATCAAGTCTAGTAACAGAGTCAAATGGCTGCAAGGGTAGTTGTCTATTGGTGAGGTTTTGTCATCTGTTTTCTACAGTTTCAATGGTTCTTTTGGGGAAGAATATTGGAAGTTTGGTGACATCCCAATAAAAATCAAGGCCGTTGCTAGAAAATAACCAGAAATGCAACTTGTTACAGTTCTGGAAGGTCGTTGCACAAAAAATCCAAAAATATGCAAACTACCCTACTAAAATGTCCAACACTCCTGCACATAGAAGATTGTTATAGCAGAAATGGATGATGGCTCCATTTTAAAGATAAAATTCAATTGAAAAGAATCCTAAAATCAACAAAACTGCAATTATTAATAGTAGCATTGCAATCCTATAGCAAGTCACCTGACTTGCAACACAAAAAGTAGAAACATTACTGAATGATACTTGGATAATTCTAGGAATCACAACTTATGTTCAGTTTTGGCAAGATGGTTTTCTACCTGAGTATGCATCACAACATTGGCATTGTCTTTGGATCGAATTTCTATGTATGCTGGAACATTGCCATGTGTGAACTTGACAAAATTGTGAAACCTTTTGGACTTACATTGGTTGGGTACAAAAGGGAGGTAGGATCTAAGGATTTATGAGACAAAATGCTTCAGTTTGTATTGAAATTAAGCTTCTATGAAAATTTCCGTCATAAGTTTATTTACAATTGCCTAGACAAATAGAAGTTGAAGAACCGATTTATCTTAACCTCTCTAATGCTTGCTTGCTTCCATTTCTCCTAGTAATTTGATTCATGAATCATCATCCACCAAAGAAGCAAGAGAAGCAGAATAAGTCATAAAATGCATTAGATAAGAAAGTAGGAAGCATCAACAAGCACGATTAGACTCAAGTGTAGATTAAAATGGGACTCCATTGGAGATCTTGCAACAGAGCATCGATGTAATGACCATTGAACAAGGTCAACAATCTGACATGCCCTTGCAGACGAATTCCATTTCTCTAGTCATTAACATCACACATAATCTAATGCTTTGACCTGTGACAGATTGAATAACATCACTTGAATGACACTGCTCTGAGCATTTATGCAGAAGCATGGTATCATTTTCTCAAATGTCAAACATAACAATTATAGGTTTCTTCCATAGCATGATAAATTGCTTCCAATCCAGTCATCTTTTTGATGCACAAAATGAAGTATGTGTAGAACATGTTGTCAAGAGTGCCCTCCAAAGGGAAATGGATCCAAAACTACATCCAAAGTCATTGCATCAATGAATTAATCCCTGCAGCGAAGCATCTTGACTATGATTCTATTTGATTTTAGGTTCAAAGACAAGCTTCGAGAGCTTGTGCTAAATTTCTTTAATCATGATTAAAAATGCATTTCAGTCATCAAAATCAAGAGCTCTCCCTTTTATCACTCTTCTAAGTCATATCACGTTTAGGGGACCAGGACTAGATTCTGTCACGTCCTTTAAAATATTCCTCCTCTAGGTCCATTGCTACCCTTGGAAACATTTTTTGCAAGCACCATGGTAACACTCGGATAATGGATTTCATTATTGTCATCACAGGAATAGAGCAGTTTACCATTGCATGGATGCCAATCCAATAAATTGACTAAGATTGAATGCCCAATAAATGTCTGCCAATGGTCCTAAAGTTTCTGGGTGTCATTCTTGATTTCAAGTAGGTGACTTTCACTTTTTTTTCTTTTAAAGCACCAAACCATCTTCTAAATCGTTAACTCATATTCTTTAATTCCTATAGAACAAGAACTGCAGAGTTTGTCTAACCATTGAGCCCCAATCCTATACTTGAGAAGCAATCACTTATTGTTGTTTTGAGAGAGGTTTAAGCAACTTGACATGCCTCTTATTACTTCACTTTTGGATAAATGCAAACTCCATATGGTCTGAACCAACCACAACTACGAAGTCTGAGAGTTTAACAATTTTGCCCCACAAATCCTATCTACATGATATAATGCAAAATATCACTCGAGGAAACAATTCTAGGTACTTTTGAGTAACCTATGGTGACATTTTGAGTTAGATCCAGACCTCAATGAAGGAAAGTGAACTGTTCTCATATCTGAGCTTGTCTCTAACAACCCTCTGGAGGGATGTCTCAAGGTTGACTCCTACTAGTAGCAGTTGCTTGTTTGCAGATCAGAAAGGATATTTTGTAGGAGGATCTTGTAGCATATTGTGCCATTGCCTTCATTAAAGCAGTTTGCCGAGGAACCTAAAAATCAAATTCAAGAAGAAGTAACAAGGATAAACACATTGAAATTGTATTCCTAGGAATGGAAGGTATAGTGAAGGGACTACAACATAATCATAGTTTTCATGCAGTCTGATATTGGCAACCAAAACATACTCATCATCTTTGATAACAATACTTGTTGTTGATCCAGATTGCAAATCACTTCTGAGAGCTTCATTTGTAAATGAAATATCTATATCAAATATTGATCTTAGTAATGCTTCCTTTAATATCGTCCTGTACATTGAATCTTCAGAAATTCCTAATGAGACACACCTTGACCTGTGAAGCTCAAGTGTCTTCATGAGTCCATCCTTCAAGGATGCTCCAAAGGAAAAGTGGTCTTCTCCTTCCTTCCTGCTAACTTCCAAACAATGTAGGCCATAATGTTCTCCTCCTCTAACATCATTTTCAGTAATAGATGCATCCTTAAAACAATGCTTATATCCAATCAACATCATACTTCTTTGGCCCATTCAAGACACTTGCCTTGCTTTTGGAAACCCTTCAGAAATTTTCTTTAATCCAATAGAAGAATCACCAGGATGAAGGCCCTTAAGAAGGAAGTGCATGTGAAGGAGAAAGTACTCAGGAATAAGTTTAGCTATCAATTCACTTGCTTCAGCACCATTGTTCCCATAAAAAACAGCAAGCAATCCAACTTTCTTCTCTTCCATATCTGAAAGACCTGGCCAGTCTGAATTTAAAATATAAATTTTGTATTTTTATATTGGCATTGATTGTCAATATTTTGTATCATATAAAAATTTAACGTTTCAATCTTTTGAGGTAGTTTCTGTACTTTGAAAAGCCAGAGGTGTTTTCCTAGTATTTTTTTTAGTGTTATTTGGCCTTTGGAGTGAGTCTGATAGGAAGATGAGGTATCAATCTTATTATTTATTATATTTGTAATTGTGGAAGTTGTGTATTTTCATGAGATTAGTTTCTAGATTCTAGATTTACGCCCAATGTTGTATGTAATACTGAAAACATGAAGAATATAGAATAGGAAAAGGTTGTTGGCATGCAACTCACATATCTCCTTCAATGCACCTTTCCATTGAAAAACTAAAGTGCATCCCAACATGAACGATGAAATGGGCCAATAGACAACAAAAGAATAGAAATAATATGATCCATCTTAAACCCGGATCTATTAAGCATCGAGAGGGATCCAAGTTCTTGAGGTGTAAATTTTTTACACATTAAGAAAATGTTCACACCTTAAGAAATTTGTTGAAGTGCGGAACTTACTGAGATGAGTGGGAATGTTGAACCGGCCTCCGGCTTAGATTGATTGTGAATTCAAGGCCTACAAAAAATCCAAAATATGGGAGGAAGTAACTAGCCAACCAAACTCTTAATTAAAAGTGTCGAGGGTGGGACTAAGCTAACAAGTGAGTTTGCAGTTTCCTAATGCACATATTCTTTACCATTAAATATTGCCCAACCCAATTCGATCCACTATTGTTGGTTGATATCCCTCCTTTCCCTTCTATGTAAACAAGTCAACCAAGATGGTTAGGGGAATATATAAGTGGTTCGACTCCCTTGATGCAAAAAAATATTTAAACTTTTCCCCCCTATCAGATAAGTTACTGAAAAGAGAAGAGAAACAAATCATTGCCCAAAACATAAAAAAGGAGTTATTGAAATGCCTTATTCCATTCCCCCAGGCTATAAGGATCCATTTTCATGGCCCAAAAGTCGAGATTTCACCTGGTTTTCCAATGTATTACACAAGGAACTCAGGGTAGAGAAGGCTGTGCAGAATTGGATTCAAGTTGATGGAGATAAATTTCACTTCCCCGGTGGTGGAACCATGTTTCCTCATGGAGCAGATGCTTATATTGAAAATATCAATAAACTAATTCCTTTGACTGATGGATCAATCGGGGCTGCCTTTGACACTGGTTGTGGGGTATGTTATGTGCTTTCCCCTTCATTCCTTGTGGTTTCAAATTCTTGGTAATTTAGTGGCCTTTTGTAATTCAAAGATCATGCCATTATTTTATGTTTGGGGATCATAATCAGCATTTTGAATTTTGGTTTCTATTTTTTAATTGATCTACATATTTCAAAAGCACAATAATGACCTAAACATTGTCCATTGATGCACTTGAGCTGAGGGCTGAGTTGAGTTTCTAATTTTGTTTAAAAAATATTGTATGGTAGTCGATGTCCAATTTATGAATGTGTTTTTTGTTGCATGTTTGCGAGTATTTGTCAATTATTAAAAAATATTGATGTTTCCTTTCGAAACAAATCTTAAAGGTAAATAATATCTTTTTGACCTCATACCACATTTAAAATGGTGGTGTGGGGTACTTCCTCACTGCATTTAGAATTTATAAATCCGAATCCCTGAAAATTGATAATGTACAAAGCTGATAGCAGATGATTTTACAGTTATATAACACAATTTTTCCTTTAAATATTTTTCTTTCTGCTGATAGTTTCATAGAGTATATCCCGTGGGTTTGGGTATGCAGAGGTACCCTGCACCCTCCAGAGGTGCACAGAATTACTCACCCATGGCACCTGTCTTTGAGGATAAATTTTTTAAAAATCATTAAAATATAGTTACTAGTTTCCTGCCCTTTCTACTTGGTCCCACCAACCCCCTACTATATAAACTGTCAACAAACACAAAAGTAATCACTGATCATTTGCTAGTGCTGGGCCATCATTTTTCTGTTGCTGGGCAGTGGGCAGTGGTTTGGTTGCTGAAAACTCATAGCATATAAAAACATATAAAACATGAGCACGAAAATATTCTTCAATTGTTACGGGTGAGACCCAAACACAACTTACATATTGGCTTGCAGGACTATGTGGTTTAAAAAGATCATACATTTGAGCATGATAGTCTCAACTCTCTCATCATGAGATTCTGAGAAAATTCTGCTAATGTCAGACTCAAGCAAGTATTGATTGAACTGCGAGGAGTTTGCTTAATGTCAGATAAAATCTCCCAGTCATCAGAAAATACAGAGAATGATCCAAACAAAAAGGCATTCTCAAGGGAATAATTTTGAACCAAAATGAGGGCCATATGGTTAAGGGACATTTTGGCACAACTAAGTCCAAAGGCTATGAAGAAAGAAGCAATATTTTATGACCTAGTATTGGGTTAAATTATTAGTCCCATTAAGTATAACTATAGACCATATATACATCAAGCATGCCTTATACCTCAACATATAATGTTAGAATATAATTTATTACATTTTAGCAGAAATGACACCACTTGAAATCCAATAAGGGTATGTACTTGGGAGTCAAGGACAC
The DNA here is from genome assembly GCA_027924585.1 of Larix kaempferi. Taxonomy (NCBI): domain Eukaryota; kingdom Viridiplantae; phylum Streptophyta; class Pinopsida; order Pinales; family Pinaceae; genus Larix; species Larix kaempferi. The sequence goes on along the minus strand of BSBM01000431.1, from coordinate 6,505,802 downwards.
CATATAGACACATGGAATGACACTTAGGAGTCAAAGACACCATAGAGAGGACATGTTTCATGATTGGGGCTCGACTCACAATGTGTAAGTCCTAGAAGGTTAATCTTCCCGTGAAGGACCTTTTTTTCCTTTTCAACCATGGTCTATGCCCCTGGACCCATCACGGGTCCCCAAAATGAATTAATCATAGCCATATCCCAATTAGAGGCCAAATATTCCATAGAAAGGTCTTATGTGGTGTTGCAATGCATATTTCACCACACTTGAGCCAAAGAATATTTGTTAAATGACCAAGGATCTTTTTATACTGTCCTAACCATTATCAAGATGCATACACCCATCATTGTTACTAAAAACATTATAATGTCCTTTGGTAAACTATTCATAGTTGAAATATGGCCATGAGATGCAATGCTTTATGGATTTTAGATGTTTTTAATGGAAAATGAGTCTAAGAAGGATTATTTTGGGAATATGGCCAGACACTTCAATATTTTCCAGCACTTTGTTTAGTGATTGATTCTTGTATTTAAACATTGTTTGTGGTCAGTTTATTGAATCATAATTTAGTTGATTGTTCTTTTATTCTTTCCAGTAAATGAAAAAATGAAAAAGAGCTTTGTTGTAGAAAGTTTTGATTTTATGGCACTTTTGTTTCCTTGTTGCAACCACGCCACACAAAAGCACTACCCTTTTTGAGTAATAACAGCCCTAAAAACTTTTTAATAAAATGAAATAGAAACATTTTTCTTTTTTAGGGTACACTACACCAATTAGTTTTGGTTAGGATCTTGAGTTTAAATCACCTTAAACCACTCAAGATCACACATTACGCAAAAATCGTAGTGAGACTATCACAGGTAAACCCATTTCACTCAAAACTTGCCTGGGATCTATGCAGTAGGTCATTGCGAGATCAGATTGTTGGGAATACTCCTCCTACTTTCTATTCGAGCATACGCCAGGATTGGATTGCGTATTGGGGACTCTTTCGAGTTTCGGGCTTAGCTACCCTGCCCATGCTTTCTGATTCGACCGGTGACTGTTCCCCCAGGAGTTTTCGGTGTTGTGGTAGCCTTAGTATCTGACTCTAGGTTCATACACAGGTGACAGCAGAGGGTATATCTGTTGTACCTAAGACAGACGTGGGAGGAAATCCCTTGCAGGTCTTTGGGAGGGCGGTTGGGTGATTCCAGCGCTTGCACCCTTAGTCATTGTATTGTGGACCCCGGGTAACTGTCTTTCTTCCTTCGTTGATCTGTTCTGGGCCCTCATCATCCCAGACTCTTCTCCGGAAGGCATCTTTGTTTGCCTGGTTTGTATACTTAGGAATTTTTAGTTGGCGTGCTGTTTGCCCCCTAGTTGTAGTGGCCACCAGGTTCTAGTCTGTTATTTTATATTTATAATCACGGAGAATATCACTCAGTCTGGGATTTCACCCAGTTTCATGGGCATGAATATCTAGTTGAGGGGTTCAAGTGCATTTAGATCATATGCTAGAGTCCATATCATGGCATTGGATACCTCCTAGTTGGGATGATTACTGCTATATTCCAACTATGTTTATAGACTAGAATTGAATCACATACCTAATACTAACATAATAATATATGCTAGTTATATACTATAATACTTGTAGCGAGCCTTACAGATGTTACTTGTGAGTATGAGAATTGGGCACCCTTGAGATGGATAAGCAAATCATTAATGTGAGAAAATGGGTACAATTTTTTATAGTCACTTCATTGAGATCATGATAATAAGTAACAAGATGCCATGCACCAGATTCCTTTACAGAAATGAAGAAAGTAGAGGAACCATAAGGAGAGGAGTTAGGTTCTATATGTCTAGAGTTTAAGACATATTGAAGATGTCACTTAATATCAAGAAATTCGTGAGGGGCTAAATGGTATATTGGAGCAATTGGAAGAGAAGATGCTGAGACAAGATCAATAGTGTGCTAGATGAAATGAATGGGGGGAAGGCCAACAGGAGGTGTAAATACATACACAAAATCATCTAACAAGGGATTCATATAGGGTGTGGAAGGATGGGAGTCATTATCAATCTTAACCCATTTAACCACACATAGTGACATGAATTTGTGAAGATTGACATGGAACACATCAACATTGTTGGACAACAAGGAAGGTGAATGGGTTATAGAAGATGTGAGATCACAAGCCTTTCCATCTTTAAAAAATTTATAAGTGTTGTGGTGAGCATCATATAGGGAATGACGAATAATTTGGTAAGGGAACCCAGTAGTAAATATACACAATTGAGAGGAGACACATCACATTCCAAAGTATATTGAAATTCCCCAATGGAAATGGTGATAACATAATGCTCAGTGACATTTAGATGAGGAGCATATTTTGTAACCAAACCTGATATGGAGTTTGATGGTCTGTAGTGGGGAGTTGCAGATAGGAGACTAAATATCATGGGAAAATATATTTATTTGGCTACCATTATCCATAATTAGGGTGGTGATTTTAGATTTAATTTGATAATTATGAACAAATAGGAAACCTAGTTGATGCTGGAAGGATTTGTTGTACATGAATGATAGTGTAGGATCTGGGGTGGTGGCATTGGGTAAAAAAATTGGAGGACTCAAAAAATTGGTAGAAGAGTGAGATGAGGTACTAGGAATAGGCTTTGATATGAACAATAATTATAAAAGTTATCTCCAAGTAATTTTTTCCCAAGCAAATAAATAGACCCTTGAGAAATATCAATGACAAAGTGTGAAAATTAGTTTCCAATGTTTAGCTTGGATTTAAGATATGTAGCAATTCCAGTTAAGTTTCATAGATATAGCAGATTAGGAAACAGACGGATCATACCACTATCAAGGACATAATAAATTAAAAAGTCCCTATGTTTTCCTAGGGGATTTGAATATTTACTTTGATAAGTTCCCAGGATTGGATGAAGGCTACCATAAAATGAGAACATTGTTATCTTTCTGTTTAAATGAAAACTTTCATGAGTATGGCTTAACTCTACACAAATAGTTGTTGTGACCTAATAGTTGCTGTGACCTTTTTTTCCTTGGAAAAAGTGGTAATTTTATTTCAAAAAGATGAACAAAATTAGATTCTGCACATGTATTAGGATCACTGTGATCCCTACATTGACACATATTTACTGTCCCATATTAATATCAAGTCCAAAGTTCCATACTACTTCAAAACAATGAGTCTGGCTGTTCATACAGTCCGCATTTATCCGATTACAGATAGACTACTGTATCAGACCATCACATAGCTGCTATCTACAGCCGGCATATATCCATACAACTAAACAAAAAATGTTACAGAAATTAAAATAGGCGTCCATCCCTGGTCATCAAAATCTGAGCTATTGCTCAATTCCGTGCCTCTATAGCTTCATGAAATGGTCTGTGGTAATAACTGTAGGTGCCCCCAATAGAGTGAATAGTAATCCTCCAAGTGCCAAGTTCCCAGGATTGGATGAAGGCTACCATAAAATGAGAACATTGTTATCTTTCTGTTTAAATGAAAACTTTCATGAGTATGGCTTAACTCTACACAAATAGTTGTTGTGACCTAATAGTTGCTGTGACCTTTTTTTCCTTGGAAAAAGTGGTAATTTTATTTCAAAAAGATGAACAAAATTAGATTCTGCACATGTATTAGGATCACTGTGATCCCTACATTGACACATATTTACTGTCCCATATTAATATCAAGTCCAAAGTTCCATACTACTTCAAAACAATGAGTCCGGCTGTTCATACAGCCCGCATTTATCCGATTACATAGACTACTGTATCAGACCATCACATAACTGCTATCTACAGCCGGCATATATCCATACAACTAAACAAAAACTGTTACAGAAATTAAAATAGGCGTCCATCCCTGGTCATCAAAATCTGAGCTATTGCTCAATTCCGTGCCTCTATAGCTTCATGAAATGGTCTGTGGTAATAACTGTAGGTGCCCCCAATAGAGTGAATAGTAATCCTCCAAGTTCCAAGTGCTAAATGTTGCTGCGTCGCTTCTTTGGAAAGCTGATCAGCCATCCCATTCCTCTCCCTGTAGACAAGTGTAAATGTAATATGATTAAATGACTATTTTAACCGTATTACCTCCTCCAGTATAGGTATGAGTACCATCACATGACAATGAGTAATCTCCTTTTCCCAGTCAATAACTATCCTGGAGTCGCCAAATATCTGAAGAGATAGACATCCTTGTTCAAGTGCAAATAACAGCAGCAGCCTAAGAGACATAAGTTCAGCATAGTTGTTAGATCCCCTCCCCAAACCAGCCACGATATGAAAGAAATGAGACTCGATTTTGAAAAGGACTCCACCCCCACCACACTCCGATCGATGGTCAAGAGAAGCACCATCAAAATATGCCCATGGCATGGTTTTATCGATCATTTCCTCACTCACAGGTCGAGTTCTAATCTCTTTGACAGGTGTCTTGTAGTGTTGGATAACAGCCACAGCTTGTGCCACTACAGTCTCCTTCAGAATCCTGCAATCTTGAAATATGATCTTATTTCTGGTAATCCATATGCCCCATGCGAAAATACAAGGGGAAGCCCGGATGGGAGAGGATTTTTGTAAAGTCCACCACAATTGGAATGCTTCATGGACACTCGCTCCCCACCATCTCACATTTAAATCCAGATATTTGCATATATCATCCCAAACTGCCTGAGTAAACCGACAATAAACAAATAGATGATTAATGGTCTCTTCCACATCTTTACAAAGTGGACAGAACCCCGGTCCCTGGAGGAAGCGTTTTTGCAGAATGTCCCAGGTTGGAGCCTTATTTTCCAGAATAGCCCAGAAGAGTAATTTTGCTTTACTCGGACACTTTAACTTCCACGGATATTTCCACCACCACACCAATTCCCTGTTATGTGCTTCCACATTCAGCTGGATATATCCATTCCTTGGGGTGTAAATTCTAGAGGGATGGTGATCCCAGATAAGTTCATCATTCCTATTGGTCAGTCATATATACGAAAGTCTTAGGATCCGGAGAAAATCCTCCCAAACTCCTTGCATATCTTCAGGAATCTCAAGACGCTGTGCAGAGATCCACCCCTGATGCCAAAGAGTAGATGATCCCGGATCCTCTACATCATCCAGAAAATGACAACCTCTAGCTGCCAAGAAGTTCCTCAAGTCCACAGGCATGACATGACCTCCCCTACAGCCAACCCAAGGGTCCAGTCCAATACGAGTGAGTCGCCCATTTCCTATCCTCCACACTAATCCAGAGCCGACCAAAGGAAAATGCTGCACCACCGCTTTCCAGACCACAGAGCAATTTGCTTAACTTACACAAATAAAATCTATTGCTTAAATGCTACAGTACCGTGCTTGGAGATGTGAATCAAATTGCAAGTTAAGTCACCATTTTCTCCTTTATTTTGCAAATAAACCTCAAGTGTTTTATTGACTAAATGATCTTGGATATGTTTATGATGTTCTTTCATATCTGCATACAAAATTATCTCCTTTTTCCTAGGAAGGGACTCTTCAACCTTTTCCTTCAGCCTTCTGAGAAGAAATGGTCTAAGAATCAAATTAAGCAGTTGTACTGATTTTATATCATTTTTCTCATGCAGGCCTCCTTCTGGTTTCTATATTGATTTGGAATATCAATTGTGGAACATTAAGTAAGAAACAAGATGTCAAACATGGATCATGGAGAGAAAAATAAAACATTAAGACAAAAGGATGTAATGTCATATTTTCAAAAACATCAATCCAATCATCCACATCATATTCATGGTTCAAGCTCTCTTGAGCAAGGTATCGGTGAGAGAGATGTCAACACTTTGGAGGATGCCTCTGCAAAACATACAATGGATGGTAGAATACATTCCTCTAGTGATCAAAGTGAGGCAAATGCATTTTCATCAGAAATTGGTAGCTCAAATGTTGAAGATTTTTCCTTGCAAGGTGACATAGACCATTCACTGAAGAGGAAAAAAGGCCGATGGGACTTCGGGAGACAATTCCAATCTGATTGGGTATCAAGATTCCCATTTATTGAACCGATACCTCCAACAAATAAGAATGAGACCTCACGAGAAGTTAAATGCATTTCATGTAGTTGGAAACTTGGCAAGGTAGTGAAATTGCAAATGAAGCTGGACACAATAGAGAAGCATGTTGGGAAGGTGTATGATAACAAAACTGGAAATGATGAGAAGAAATCTACTGCTAGATGGAAATCTGATAGCCGACATCTCCAATGTGAAGAGGAATACAATAAATACTTAATAAATAAGAAAAAACTAGATGAAAGTGGAGGAACCATCACTTCTCAATTCGGAAAGATGATGGAAAAAAATTTGTTATCGAAGTCGATACAATTAAGCACTGTATTTCACATCCTATCCAATGGTCGTCCTATGACAGATTATCCAAAAATGATGAAATATCTATCTTTTATTCAAGTGCCAAATTTTCCATCTTCTCATTGGTCTTTAACGAGTGGTTGGGAATGGGGAAAATATCTAGCTCAAGTAGAAAAGGATGATATGAAAGAGAAGATTGTGAATGCAACATTTTTGTCACTGTCCTTGGATGAAGTTACAGCTGTTGATAATACTGCATGGATTTGCATGAGCATTTATACGGTCAATTACCATATCAGGAATTCCTATCTACTTGGAATTCATAAAATGAGCAAAAGTTCTACAGCAAAAAACATTTATGAACTTGTTATTAATACTTTGAAAGAAACTGGTGGTATGGATCATTCAATGATCGCAAAAAAGTTGGTATGCGTTGGAGCAGATGGGGCATCAGTAATGCAGGGACAAAGGAACGGCCTTTGTGCTAGACTACAACTCTCAGCTTCACCGTATATGATTGGTATTCATTGTATGGCTCATAGAATGAATCTTGCATTTAAAATAGTGAGCAACTTTCCATTGGTTTCAAAAGTTGAATATCTTGTACGTGAGGTTCATGCATACTTTTGTCGGAGTCCCAAACGGTTTTCAGAGTTTAAAAAATTTGCTGACGGTGTTACAAATGGAAACAAACTATTAAAAGATGTTGATACAAGATGGATCTCACTGAAGGGACCAGCTCAAAGACTATTCGATGAATATGCATCCTTGGTAGGGGTGATGTATGAACATCGCCTAAGTGTAGAAAAAGCTCAAACTCTTCTCTTTCTATTAACTGATATAGAGACATATTTAACATTGGCTGGAGTTCTTCCTCTGCTTCATGAAATGAATAGCCTCGTGAAGATGTCTCAGAGTCGCACGATGTATATTGCTGAATACACAAATGCTAGAAAACTAGCATGCCTTGCATTAGATAATTTGTATATGAGAGCAGATTCTTTTACAGGTCTAGCATTTACAAATTGGGCTAAGATAATCAATATTGAAAATGATGAAAATTTATTGAAGTTTGATAAAAAGGGTTTCTATGTATGGCAGTGCGTGGGTATATGGTTCCTTTTTATTATAATGACAAAATAGGAAGAACCACCAAAGAGTGCCCTGTGTCAAGAGAACAATTTGACAATGTTGTGATTTCAGTGAGGCGCAGCTTGATAGAAATTGCAAAATCACTATCATCAGAGATAAGAGAACGATTTCCTCGAGTTGAATTGTTGGAGGCCATGTCTGTGGTATACCCTCAATATTGGAACCATCGTCAATGTTCAGAAACTATAAAGGTTGACTTTATAGCTAAAATCAAGATTTTGCAAAGCCATTTTTGTCGAGAGACCGAGATACAAGGAGAACATATTCAAGGTATTTTAGATGGACAAAAATTGAAAGATCAAGCCCGATGCTTTGCTGATACAATGTGGGAGCAATTTTCTAAGTTGGATAATGCTCTAGAATATGGTGCAATTACAAAATTGTGGACTACACTCAGTGGTAGTGAATATCTACTGCAACATATGTCAGAGTATTTCAAATTAGTAGATTTATGTCAAACCATGATTTTGGGATCAGTGGAGGATGAGAGAATGTTTAGTGCATTAACATTTTTGAAGTCAAAGTTGAGGAATAAGCTTGATAAAAATGTGGATACATGCTTAAGATTATATGTAACAAAGTATGAGGTTGACAATTTTCCATATGAAAGAGCAGTAGCTCTCTGGCGATCAAATTGTGAAAGAAGGGGAGAAAACAATATGGCAAATTTATCTAATGAATTTGATATGGAACATAATGTTGTTGAGGATCATAATGACGGCTCATTCGAAGAAGGTCATGTTCAGAGTGCCGAAAATGAGGACCAGTCCCAGAATGTGAATTGGGAAATGGATTTCACCTAAGATTGTATATGATCCAATACACATGAGAGACTCTTGAGTCTTATTTTGGTATAGGTGTTCCATGGACCCTTGCGGGTGATCATTATATGTAAATTTGAGCTAGCATTTTAATTAAAAATAGATTCTACATTGTACTTTTTTGTTATAACATTGATGATATGACATACATTTCCTTGATGCAGTTTATTTTAAGATTGATGTTTTTATATTTATCTTTTACATTGTCTCTTTTTTTATGTGATAGGAAATGACACTGGAATTTGACAAAGCTAGGCCTAGGAGCTATCTCTTCACATAGATAGTGTCCTGACATTGAAGGATAAATAACTAATTTGACTACACTTTCGCTAAGCAAGAATGAGCTCATTCAAGTACATGAAACCATGTTGGTGTTTATCTCAAATATTTTGTGCAAATTTTTATGGTTTGTTTATTGCTTTTATTTGAAACATTTTGTTGATTTGTGGAGTTTGCATGTATTTTGGTTAATTATTGTGTTAGACCCTTGAATGCTTCTAGTTCTCATTTGATGCTTGATTTAACCCTTTGTTGTAGCTTGAATCAATATTAGATTTAGTTGATTTCCATTGATTTAGGGTTCGAGAAAATAAGTTTTTATTACCTTTTATTTGCATGAATTAATTGTCTTCACTTTTTCGATTTGTTTATGCTGATTGTATATTTTCTTTGTAAATACTTATCGTTATTCAGAAAAATAAATGAGCTCTACATAGCTAAGCGAAGAGAAAAATGGTCTATGCACTAGGTTCCTATGCATTGATCATAGGAGACCTATTGGCACGAGACCAACATTCCTCTAGTCCAATTGGCTCAAAATTTTCCTAGCCTCCATGGGCATAATTGGCTAGTGAAGGCCAAAATGATGCATAATGTCTGATTCTATTAGTTTATCGGTTTGTCAAGGTCCAAGTCCCCACATGTCATGGAAACTCTAATCAATAGAAAAAAACAATTTGTAATAAAAGCTCTAACATGGGTTATAATAACATCTACACACCAATATCAACAAAAAATACAACATCTACAATCAAAATCAACTACTAGACACATTTAGATATGGTATCAACAAATGGTATAACATTTAGATATGGTACTAGTGTTGAGGAATTTAGATGGAAAAAAGTTACATTGTCCAAAAGTATGACACAACAATAAGATAGCCCCCAATAGTCGACACTATAGGATGCCAACAAAATCACTATAATGTTATTCAAAGTATGTGCCAAGAAAAATACTTAAGGAACATGCCTAGCTTAAAACCTATGTACAAACTTGCCTTGAAGTATCAAAAAAAGTCTAGGGTAGCCACACAATCTATTGAAGGATAGTCTGTGGGTGCAATTCCTTTGTTGATTTAAGCAATTCAAAAAAGTCATCTCCCAAGACTATTAAAGAAGAAAAAGAAGAAATCTATAATAATTGAAGGGAGGACTACAAATAGATTCTAGAAACTCAAGTAGTAGAGGAAAAAATTGTAAGTAAGAAGAAGATGCAATGCTAACGTCATCAGAGCTAAGAATGACAATCTCCACCCGAAGAACCCCTCTGATAATGTTCCTCCCTGCCATGTCCATGTTGAGCACATCTTGAAAGCATTGCATTCAATGAGGCTGTATTTCGCTTTGGCACTTGGCCAAACACTTTATGTGCATCCTCCAAACACCCACATTTAGAATACATGTCTCCAAGATCTACTCGGCTTTGCTTGGATATCAAGGATTCATTAAGGCCACCACCATTTGGTATTGAGACCAAAACTTGAAATAGAGCAATTGAACTCAACATTTGAAGAAGCCTTGAACTCATAATTAACAAGCAGACTGTCATTCAATGTGTTTTATAGATCAATGAAAGATTCGCCAAATTTTTACAATATTTTATAATTCAGTGAAATATTCGCCAAATTTTTACAATATTTTATAATTTAGTGAAATATTCGTCAACTTTTTACAATATTTTATAATTCAGTAAAATATTCGCCAAGATTTTACAATATCTTATAATTTAGTGAACGATTCGCCAAGATTTTACAATATCATATAATAAAATGAAAGATTCGCCAAAAAATTATATATACATATTATATTATTGATAAAATCGCTTTCAAATTTTCCTATATATCGGGGAGATTCGCCAATTTTTTTACCATATAAATTTGGGGGGAGTTCTTAAAATCATCCCTGTATGTGACCCTTGATAACTTCATTGTAGTATGCTTTTTATCGTGTTGAAGGATATTTGAATGTCAACATATGGATCTTACATAAGAAGGTTTTTTCCATGTAATCTCTGGCATATGCTCACATTCATCAAAATTATGTAGCTAAACTACTTACTTTAGGAAAAATATTTTGTCCTTGACAACAATGCAAATTGTTAGCCCCTAAATTGTTTAACAATTATGATATATTGTGCATTGATGGCTCGTATATGGCCATATATTGTTTCTCTGAGCTTCCCCTATGTTGGATAAATCATGAAGTACCTAACTAAATATTTTCAAGCATATAGAGTTGTGTATAAGGCCTTTTGGTCCAGAAAACACAATTGAAAATTCAGTTTCTGATTTGGGATTACTCCATCCAAGAACATCACATAATCCCTTTGCTATAGGTGACCATTTTTAAAAACCTGCAAACATAAATAGAAGCTTAGTTATAAATCAGTTGTTGGTTCCATGGTTTTTAATCTATTTTGTTCAACAACTTTGCCTACAATCTATGGTTAAAAAATTATTTTAAAACCCATAAACACATGTTTTCAATTGTCTCATGAATCCTGGGGATTTGAACAAAGTCAACAAAGACAAATTTTCAAGCTATTGACTTCAAGGATTAATTTTTCTATTCCATTTCCTACCTTGCCTGTCCTATCACCTCCAAACCCCATCAATATACTACAACCTTCTACGAACAATGCTGGTTGAATTTGAGGTCATCCTTTTCTTTGTGTTTGGGCTTGTGGACATTGTTGCTACAATCACATCAATTCCCTAAAATCACAATATTGATACCAAAATGTCAAACAAAAGAAAATCTAAACATAATGACAAACTACATCTGTGAGAGCATGGGTCATTCATTTGGGCTATGAGACATTTGCAATAGCTACAAATTGGCACATTGCTCTAAATTTTGATTCAATTATACATTTGGACTGTGACCTTGTTTTCCCAAGAACATCATATATTGATATACATTAGATGATAGATAAGATAATAAAAATTTATTAAATATCAAACAAATAACCACAAAAGTAGGTCAATGGGATTAAAAGGTAAAACTAGTGGAAATACAATGTAAGCACAAAAGCAACTCCTAGATCAATGTTGAAAGAAAAATGATACATAACTAGCTAAGAGCTATATACTAGTGGTCTAGCAAGAGTATATAAGATAGTGTAAGTACAATGAAAATTCTTGAGACCAAAAAATATTGGTGCTGAGAGAGAGAGAGAGGATGTCAAGGCATGTTGGATTTGATGGCTAGGGTTGTGAATCTGTGTGTGTGTGTGTGTGTGAGAGAGAGAGAGAGAGGGGGGGGGGGGGGATGTCAAGGCATGTTGGATCTTATGGTTGGGGTTGTCAATCATTTTGAAAGAGATGATGCGATGGAAAATTATATCCTTAGGGGAGTGACCGTGGTTGAGGGTACCGAGTTGTACAATCTTGGGGGAAGCATAAGGTTGAGGAAGAAAAAACACCTTTGGAGGGGGGGCTCTATTTTATTGTTAATCTCTCCTAAAGATGGTTGGCTATAAGAAATGTATTTCCAGTTTACTAGAAATTTTAAAAAATTCACATGTTATTTTGTCAGAATTGATAGAGCGAATGAACTGCTTAGGGGTAAAAGAAGTGCAACCAATCAACTGTCAATTTCTTCAGAACTGGGATATGGGAAAGATCCAGCTGATGGATCAAAAATGGAAAAGTTGTCAAAAAGGAACAAGTTTTTGTTTGTTGTAAAAGAAGGGGTGGATATATGTTGCTCACTTTCAAATGGAGATATTGTAGTGTTTTTTCTAGTCACATTGGCGATTGGTATTACCATAGATGCTATGCTTGAAATTTTTTGGTTTGAGAATTATCAGACTAGAAATTCAATCCAATAAGTCAATGGGAGTGATTGATCTCAACTTAAGCAAAACAATGGTAGTGATTCACATGATCCATGCCAAAACTAAGAAAACACATATTCAATTGTTGCTACATTTAGATTAATCTCTACCTCCCCACATTCCTTCTTTATCACCATTGCATTTCAGGTTCTAGTTAGTTTTGCTTGAAACTCTCCTTATAGGTCACATCTTTCTATCACATTTTCATCCACTTTGTTCTCACTTGAACACCATCAGAGCTATTCAATGAACTCACTTCCTCAGGGTATATTTCCAATTGGCACTTAGTCTTTCTCCTTCCCATTCTAGTGCAATCTTTACTCTAGAAGATGGATAGATTGTTGTGTTGACAATAGTTGGCATTGATGTCAAATCCCCAAGTAATAAGAGTAGAATAAGGAGTGATTGAAGAATGTGATCAAATTTGGAGACAGCCCATAAACATCCCAAGTAAACCTTGTGATTGTGTGAAATCTCAAATAAGTCTTGAAATAACTTATTGAACAAGAAAACCCTTATGATGACCATATAAATGGTTGTAAAAAGAAAGTAATTATGCTAGGTTGGCCATATAAAGGTATTGTATAAAAGGAAAAATTATTTTAAATTTTGGCTCAAATGTAAAGTTATGTATAAATAAGAAGAGATCGCACTTCACTTTGAGTGTGTAAGTGGAAATGGAAGATAGATAAAATGGAAAAAGACTGGGGACAACAGGAAGCGAAGGTACAACAATAAAAAGTTGGAGATGATCAACTACTTGTTGATCTGAGGTAAGAAAGAGGAGCTAGAGAATATCTTTGGGTTTATCTCTTATTTCTATTGCAAACAAATAAAACTATAGTGTTCAAAGTGATTGAAGGATTGAAGCAGAGAATTGTTGGGCATAAGGTATTTGTGGGTAGAATCTAAACAATGAGGCTGACAATTCTTGTGGGAAGCATTGCTTGTGGGTTGAGAAGTGTAAGCAGTGGAGAACCATTGCTAGTGGGATTCAAAGTATAAGTAGTGAGGTAGACATCCTTTGTAAGCAGCATTGTTTGTGGGCTAAGAAGAAAAGAAGAATTGAAATAACCATTTCTTGTGGCATAAAATAAGCAACCATTGCTCATGTGCAAGTGGCATAGAAGACAATCACGGATTACCACAAATTGTGGCTTACCAAGAAGATCATCAATTTGATGTAACCTATTGAGTCTATCACTGTATTACTGAATTTCTATATCTTGTGTCTACTTATGTACAATTGGTTGATTGAATTAAATGATTAATGTTTGCCAATAACTGTTGATGAATGTATAGATGAAATTTATGAAGAGAGTATTCAATAAATGTAAATAAGTGTAGGATACTGATTCACCCCCCTCTCAGTGCCCCTAGTGTGTTCTACATGTTGTCACTTTGAAAGATCTCTTATGTCATTGGAAAAATATGGAGAAGAAAACTTGAGATAGTTCAACCTGTTGAAGTGGAATCTTCTTTTTCCGACTGCAACTTAGTGGATCTAACCTATAGCCAGATCAATAATTTTATTCTAGGACATTTATGGGATGTTATTTTTGTAGATTTTATAAGCATAATTTGTGAGGTAGCCAACTTAAGGAAGTCCACATGTATCTATATCAACTGCATGTATCAAGGCAAGTCATGATTATGCATTACTAAGGATTGCACTCAATATCAAATGTGTTTAGAAGGATTTGAAAGTCATTCTCTACTGGAACACACTGCTAGTTTTTATGGATCAATGGAGCAAACCAATGGGAAATTAGTCTCAAGTGGAACATTTCGGTGTTGGTGCATAAATTCAAAATCTCAAACTATAGAGAAACATTTAAGTGTTGAGGTTTGTCATCCAAATGTGCAATTTCTTGATGATAGAGAGATATTGTTAATTTTTAAAAATTGTGTTGGTAGCAGAGTTGATTTCCATTCTCAATTGCTAGATAAGGAGAATTTGCTGGAAAAAGGAGTACAATAACATTTTTCTATCCAGAAGTAGCTAAGATAGTAGTGCATCAACTTTAACAAAGCAAAACTAAGAGCTAAAGAAATTCTTATATGGTCTAGGATACAAAGGGAATGACTATCATATAGTGTGTGATCCTGAGGAGGTTGATCAAATTGTATTATATCTATCTCAGGCATGTTCATCGGAAAATCAGAAATATCGTGTGTACTATAGAAATTCCAAACTTGATGGCTTCACTTTTATGTTTGGGATTGATACAAAGGTTACTAAAAACAACTAAGGTCAGTTGTAGGATATGCAACCTCTGCAAATAAAAAAAATCCTTGCATGCAAGAGTAGATACCATGTATTTAGTTACAGTAGTTGATAGTGCAACAAATGAATGCCTTCTACTCATCCAACTGGATTGCTCTGTCGAATATCTTAAACACATATCCACTAGTCAATCATATGTGATCAATGTCTCCATCCTAGCTAGAACCGAAAAAACCTTGTACATTGAATTTCTTGTTTCTCTTAGTCTCTCCTCCATAACAGATTAATAAATCTGTCGTTTCAAGGAGATATCTAAACATTCGCTTGATTGCAGTCCAGTGCTCTTTTCCAAGTGTCTTCATGTACATTCTCAGTACTCCCACTGCATGGGAAATATTGGGTCATGTACATCATACTACCTACATCACTCACATAGGGAACATGTACCACGTACTCCTTTCCTCCTTCTGTCTTCGAACATTGTTCAATAGATAACTTGACTCTGAAAAGAATAGGCACCTTGAACGGTTGACTTTCCTGCATGTTAAAACATTTCAAGATCGTCTCAACATATTTCCTTTGACTTAACTAGAGCCTTCTACCTTCTCAATCTCTCTCGATTTCCATTCCAAAAATGAAATTTGCTGCTCTGAGATCGTTCATCTCGAACTTAGAGGATAACTACAGTTTCACCATTTTTATCATATCATGTTATTCCTGACCAACAACATGTCATCAACATACAAAGTCACATATACAAAGTGATCTTCAACCTTTTTCAAATACACATAGTGATCCGCCTAAGTTGTCCCAAATCCCTGTTGTTGGATATAATTTTCAAACTTTTGATAACACATCCCGGGTGATTTCTTTAGACCATAGAGAGACTTCTTCAGGTTACAGATCAGATCGTTTTCTCCATCCACTGTGAAACCTTCAGGTTGCTTCATATAGATTACTTCTTCAAGATCACCATGAAGAAATGTTGTCTTTACATCCATTTGTTCTATCTCTAGATCAAATGTTGCAGCTAAAGACATTAGTACCATTATGGAAGTTATTTTAGAAACACGAGATAAAATTTCACCAAAGTCGACCCCCTTGACTTGAGAATATCCTTTTGCTCCAATCAAGCCTAGTACTTCTCGACATGACCTACTGCATTCAATTTTTTCTTGAATACCCACTTACTATTGATCGGTTTACTTCCATTTGGTAATGTGACCAGATCCCATGTCTCATTTATATTCAAGGACTCCATATCTTCCTCCATGTCCCTTTTTTCATAGTTTACCCTCCTTGTACTGTCCTAGGATCATCATCTATGGCATATAATGCAAAAGCAGAGAAACAATTAGGTGGACTATACCTTTTGGGTTGTTTTCTTGCTCGACCAGACCTCCTCATGTACAGAGTCTATTGTTCCACCTTGTCGTTAGATTCAGTCAAATTTCCCAAATATAGGCTTTTGTCATTCATTTCAAACTCTTTCTTTTCTTGTTCCGTTTCTCTTTCGATCTCTTCAGTCTTGGAAGTGTTTTTGAATTCCATGAAGATCACATCTCAACTATAAACTTCCTTCCTCATCACTGAATTCCATAGATTATATCCTTTCATTCCATCCTTGTACTTGATGAAAATGCAATTCTTTGACTTATAGTCAATTTTTGTTCGTTTCTCCTCTGGGGTGTGTACAAAAACATCGCACCAAAAATATCTAAGATGTGAAAGAGAGGTATTTTTCCCAACCCATGCCTCATATGGATTCTTTTCGACTAAATTTTTCAACAACGACCTATTTACCATGTAAAATGTCGTGTTGACTTCCTCCTCCTAGAATTTTTGTGTGGCGCTTGCACAACTAAGCATGCTCCTCGCTTTCTCCATTAGCGTTCTATTCATTCTTTCAGCAACTCCATTCTGTTGAGGCGTATATGGAGTTATGTTTTGTCGAGAAATACCTTGCTGTCCACAAAACTGGTAGAACACTTTTCCATATAACTCTCCTCTATTGTCAGTTCTCAGCTCCTTGATCCTTTAACTAGTTCGATTTTCCACGAGAGATTTGAACTCTTGAAACTTTACAAATACCTCATATTTATTCCTCAAAAAATACAACCATGTAAATATGGAGAAATCATCTATGAAAGAAACGTAATACTGAGATCTTCCTAATGAAGGGACCGAAACTGGTTCACACACATCACTATGTATTAACTCCAGTATTTGTTTAGCTCTAGTAGCACCAGATGCAAACCTTACACAACTCTATTTTCCATAAATACAATGTTCACGAAAATCAATTTCTTCAGGACATTCAAGGAGACCTTCATCCATACCTTTACAGTGCATAGCATGGAGATATTTCTCACCTATGTGTCCCATCCATTGATTCCACAACCAATTCGACTAGACAAGTAGTCGTTCTATCAGTCTCAGGACAAACTACTTTAGCGCTTTTCTCGATGTCTGTTCTACCCAATAATTTATACAAGGTTCCAAACCGAACTCCTCTCATTAGCACCATTTCTCCTCATACCATTTTACACGTGTCTTTCCAAAATATAGACTATACACTTGCATCATCCATATTACTTATTGAGATAAGGTTTTGTGCCAAACCTGGAATATGTACGACTCTTAGAAGTGTTCTCATTCTTCCATATTTCAACTTCATCAAACCTTTCCTCATCTGACTATCTTGGTCAGTTAGTCATCTCCAAGAAATACATCACAACAGTCGATCTTCTCATACTCACATAACCACTCTCTGTACAATGTCATACGATATGATGCACTGGAGTCAATCAACCACAAATCACAATCCAACTATGTACTTGTGGAAGCCAAATAGACATTTCCTTTCTCCTCTTCCAAAGAATTTCCATCAATGGAATAAATTTCCTTAGTTGTTTTACTTTTCTCGACTTCAATTGATTTACATTTCTATCAAATATGGCCGAATTTTCTGCATCTCCAACAGGTATTCACTGTCAAAACAGTGGATCTCGTCTTAGATCTAACCCTCGACTTCGATCTCCTACCGAAGTTTTTTCCTTTTCATCTGCCTATTGATCATCAACCACATACCAATTGGGCATCATGGGTTAATCCTTCTATGTGCTTTCATCTCATCTCTTTGGACAACAAATATCTGATCACATCATCGATATTCAATGTGGTATTATTGCTTCCAATAGCTAGGACGAGGAAATCCCACAAATATGGAAACAAACATAGCATACTGATGCATTTTTCCTCTTTGGCGATTTTGATATCCATGGACAACAATTGACTGATCACAGTGTTTGGAATCATTTAGGTGCTCTGTGATCGATTCAACTTCTCCCATCCTCAGAAGGTACAAATTCTTCCGAAGAAACAACTTGTTAACCAAGGATTTCGACTGGTACAAGTTCCCCAACTTTTCCCACAATTTATTTGCAATGTCTTTTTCCGAGACATTCGACAATACAGAGTCTGCAAGACAAATTCAAATGATACTCATTTCCTTTCTGTGAATATTTTCCCAGTCTTTCTTCGACATACTCGAGGGAGTAGTTCCTGGGTTGACTGTAATCCATTGCTCTCGATCTACAAGGATATCTTCCATTTTAAGCTTCCAAAGTTCAAAATTTTTTCCATTGAACTTTTCAATCTCTATCCTTGAAGTGCTATCCATTCTAACTATAGATCAACATTCTGGAACTCCCACTACAACCAGTGTTTCCCCAGATCAAGATCAATCCAAAACCCTTAGCAACAAAAATGCCCCCCTGCAGCCAAATATAGCTTCGATACCAACTATTGGGTCGATACACCGCCTATCTTGAGTAAATTTTCAATTTGATTCATATAGTTAAATAGTTACTTAAACATTAAGTGAACAATGGCATACACAACACATCAATGCATAACACCAAGAGTTATCTTGGAAACCCCTTACTTTGGGAAAACCATCAAACCAATGATCTCTCAGTTCATCTATTATCAAGCATAAATGCACTACACTTGGGCGGTACCGACACAAACCAGTCAACACACACTGTTACACATGTAATTACCCTCACTCACGATATGCAACAATACAATACACTTTCTAATATACTACCATACACTTGATACATTGTCATTACATCTTATTTATAGGTGCAATGCATCTAACTGCTCATAAATGGTAATCCACAACCTCCTAACCAAATCTGGTTATTCTGCTTTGACTTCTCAACCGTAGTAGAATTTGTTAAGCTTCTAGTCATCCAAGTGTTCGTCATATTCATGCTTCCATCAACTTTCTTCAGCCAGGTCATTTTCCTTTCGACCAAGCAACTAATCCAGTCGGTCGACCGACCAAACTATTCACCATCTATCGCCTTCAACTACAACCAACTAATGCTAGTCGATTATCGACTTTTCCAATTGATCTCATGCAAAGAATATAACACTTCCAACATTACCTTCTCAAACATATCTTGGTATCTCTAATCAAGTGGTCTAAGTCACAGTCTGAGTTCAGGATCTGAAATTTTGGGAAACAAAGGTGAGGGACTAGAAATAACAAGAAATTTAACTATGGGGAATTTTATGCAGGTATATGCCTTATTAGTAATTTGGTGTATATGTACAAATAAATGGAGAAACCTAGTACTAGAGAAAACTCGTTATTCCAGTTTTTTTGGTGTTGCACTACTTGCTTAAAACATCTCCTGTCTAAGCATGTCTGGGCTAAAGTAATGCCTAAAAAGATAGGGTTGTGCCTTGACAAGAGTGAAGAAAAGACAAAAGAAAAATCTAAACAAAATAATGCTTCATCAAATAAGAAGAGACATAAAAGCATAGGATTAACAAAGAGGTTCCTTGAACAATATGTTCCAAAAAAAGCAGATAAAGATGAATACCTTAGCGCTCTTGGAAGAGTAAAAGTTGTAGTTACATATTTGATGACTGCACACACTTTTGAGTTCCATGAAGATTCGAGCTGTCTTATGTAAGGCTTATTATTTGATCTAGACATAAGAAGATTTACATGGTCATCTGCAGAGGGAGACATTTGGAATGATTTGAAGCCTAGCGGACCATGTTTGCACACCCAGTTATCTCTTAAGATTGTTGCGGACCTGTGAAAGTTGGTATTTGGTAGTGAGTGGGACCTATGAGTGACATCTCGTTGAATCTTTTTAATTTCCACCAGTCTCTAAATATCAACATAATGCAACCTATGTTTGAAGAGAAACTCATATCACCATTAAACAGTGGTTACACGAGATTGGCCCCATTTCTACAGGCATTCTTAACTCATACCCTTGAAGGAAATGAGCAAGGAGACACTTGCTAACACACAATGAAATTTTAGTTCATGATTAGAATCATTTTTAACAAGATTGTTACACGAACTTATTAAATGCGACTAAATATACTCTTCTTTGTGTTTAACTTATAGGCATGATGGTGACTTTGTTGAGTGATCACATAAGCATTCCAACACATGTAGATATACAGGACATGGTGGCGATGAAAACACAATTATATATGTGAAAGAATATATTTTTACTCATGCGCACTCTAGTATAGTTTGACAACACCCATCAACATAATTTGACACTTGACTCTCTTGTTAACAATGATGAACATAACACTGGCAGTTCTTCACATTTGATTCAGGTGAGCAAGGAAACAAAAATGGACCTAGTTAAAGGTGTCAATTATGTAGGCCCATTTTCTAGAGATCCTGCTACACAACTTGAGGGTGGGATTCTTAGGCATGGAACCGTTACTCCAGATAAAGGAAAATGAAAGCAAAGTGAAAGCAGAGAAACGCCATTCCTTCGAGAGCAATTTGATAACATAATACCACATATGATTCCCATAAGATCTAATTGTTGTGAGGAACTTGCTACATCTAACCCTGCAGAGATGACAATGTAATTTTATGATCAAAGATCTGTATCAAGATTTATGCAAGCAGGAGAGCAAGGATGTATGCCTTTACATTTTCCAATTGTAAAGAATTGGAAAATGTTTTCAAGTATTATAACTGAAAATTCAAATTCTCTTATTGATTAAAAGAGATTCCAGTACATTAACCAAGGAATTATTAGTCTATTATGGTCTTGTGCCATGATCCCTCTAGTCCATATGAGTAATGAGTGAGAGTTAGTTTTTTAGAAGATAACCACTTTAGGTCATGAGCACAATCAGTCCAAGCATGTGATTTTGTGTTGGCCAGTTTATTGTCAAATCAAAATCACAACCAACATGCACTACTAAAGGATACTCAGTTGTAATACAATCGCAGATAAATTCCTCTGGAATGCATCAAGGAACACATTTTTTGAAAAATGGAAAAATAAAGTCTTATCACCAAAGAATTTGTAGTTTGCTAGTAATTTGCAACAATCATGCATTGCTCCCTCCCTTTTAAATTTGACTGGATAGATGTGGAATTCTTACTATGTTTGAATCACGGTTAAGTTATAAAAGTAAATATTCAAATCCCATAGAAAAACATAGAGACTTATTAAATTATATGTCCCTGGTAGTGGTATGATCTGTTTGTTTTTTGATCTATTATACCTATGAAAATTAACTGGAATTGAGACATATCTTAAATCCAAGCTAAACATTGGACACTAATTTGCACACTTTTTCATTGTGCTCTTTCAAGGGTCTTTGTTTCTTTCCTTGGGAAAAAATTCTTTGGTGACGACTTTTATAATTATTGCTGCTATCAAAGCCCATTCCTAGTGGTAATGGAATGAAATCCACTTCCATCATGCCACTTGAAAATAGAATCCTAGCCACCACCCCAAAGCACAACTTCTGGTGCATGATTGGCTAGGTGAAATATGATTGGCACATTCCCTCATCTCAAAGTGGTTGGATGCTCACTTAGCCTTCATCCTACAAACATTTATATGAAGCTTGTCCACATTTTGTTGCATGATGGCTTCCAAATAGCCACTTCTTTTGGTTTAAACCTTTCCTCTAGGGAAAGAAGTAGAAGAGGTGACTCCCTACACAGAGGAGGGATGGGAACCATTGTTATATTTGGTCTTATAATGTTTAACTATTTGTAAATGCTTTATTTTTGTTTTATTTTTAGTGCAACATCTTCAGTGAAATGTGCACATTTGAGAGGATTTGTTGCATAAGTGATTGCCCCCTTAGGATGTTGGTAAGTGTGAAATTCAGTTCACACCAAGATCTGATCAAGAAATTACACACTCTCACAAAATATCTCACACAACTAGTCAAGAACACAGAAAATTACTCACAATAGATACAAACTGTATTACTCAAATGAATAATAATACATCAGCCAACCATGGGAAATTAAATGGATGTCAATATATAACTTTACATCAGAGATACGAATCGCTAAAGATTCCATTTGAATCCTCACAAGATTTGATCAAGAAATTACACACTCTCACAAAAGATCTCACACAACTAGTCAAGAACACAGAAAATTACTCACAATAGATACAAACTATATTACTCAAATGAATAATAATACATCAGCCAACCTTGGGAAATTAAATGGATGTCAATATATAACTTTACATCAGAGATACGAATGGCTAAAGATTCCATTTGAATCCTCACAAAAGCAGACTTACTAAATTGATGCAAAACCCCCCTAGGTGGCAAGTGTGTTCTCCAAGTCACACCAAAGGCTCACAAATTTCTGATTTAGTGACCAGACAGTGATATGTGATGAAAAAACATGCTAAATCCAAAAAATGGAAGGAAGAGACATTAAGGAGTGAAAGTGGTCCAAAAAACACTTTCCCTAATCAACTGGCTTTTCACCTTTCACCCAAAAGCAGTAAAAAGCAGGAATGCGCCTTTCTCACTAGAATCTTATCCATAATCAGTATAAATGTGCTCAAGTGACTTAGGAAACTTGTGGTCCACACCAGGAAGGCTTGTGATCTCCCCAAAGATGCGTTGTGGTCCACACAATGACTCATATGCCAACTATTTAGTCTAATACATAGTAATTAATCATAAAATGATTCATTAATGCCTCTAATGTATTAATTGACATAGGAATAGGTTTTAAATATTCCAAGACCCCCCGTAAGTCTTACTTTATGCGCTAAAAATAAGAAAATAAAAATACTAAGGGCCCAGTAACATGACATGGTCACCCTGTACAATACTGCCTGGTCCACAAAACAAGGAAAGAAGGAAAACCTCATGGGAAAAACCTTCCCTAAAAAATGGACATCATCAAAATTGAAATATTGCTAATCAATCATTCACTCCACCACATTTTCAACCATCCCAAGCAGTGATCTCAGATAGCTGAAAGTATTCTCAGTAAAATATTTGGTGAAGATGTCTACAATTTGCTCACCTGTTGGGAAATACTGCAAATCAATAATCTGGTCATGCACTAAACCTCTGATGTAGTGCATATGGATCTCAATATGCTTGGTCCTCTGTCTCTATACTGGATCACTTGAGACCCTTATAGCAGTCTGATTGTCACAAAAGATGGCAGTAGGAGTACTAAAGGCAATATCTAACTCTGAAAGAATACCTTGCAACCACACACACTGAGTAGCAACATTCACTGCTCCTATGTACTCAGCCTCTGCTGAAGATAGTGCAATTGCAATCTGTTTCTTGCTAGACCAGCAAACATGACCACCCCCAAGAATGAATACAAATCCAGATGTGGATTTTCTGTCAAGGCTATCACCAGCCCAATCTGAGTCAGTAAATCCAAGAAGGTCTAGGCTAGAATCTGTAGCATAATGAATCCCATCAGTCTTGGTGCCTTGCATATAATGCAAGAATATTTTTGTAGCCCTCCAATGGAGCTCATGTGGTTGCTCCATGTATCTTGATGCCACACTCACAGCATAAGCAAGATCATGTCAAGTGTGAGTCAAGTATAGCAAGCTGCCTATACAAGGTGTTGTCAACCAAAGGTGTAGATTCTGCTTCTTCAAGTCTAACTCCTTAAAGGAAAGGAGTCTTTGAAGGCTTGCAATCAACCATATTGAACTTCTTTAGCAGTTCAGATTCATATTTGGACTGAGATACCTTAGTTCCATTCTCTGTTTGAGAAATCTCAAGCCCCAAAAACTGCTTAAGAATTCCCAAATCACTCATGGAAAATGCTTGATGCAAAAGAGTCTTTAATGAAGCTATTTGGTCAGTAGAGATACCTGTGATTAGTAGATCATCAACATACAACACTATAATAATTATTGAACCATCAACCAACTTCATGTAAACATTAGGATCGTATTTGCATCTAACATAACATTGTGACAAGATAAAGTTGTCCATTTTGGCATACCAAGCCCTGGGGGCTTGTTTAAGCCCATATAAGGACTTCCTCAACCTGCACACATAGTTAGGATCAGATGTATAACCTTATGGATGCTGCATATAAATATCCTCCTCAAGATCCCCTTGGAGGAATGCACCCTTGGCATCCATGTGGTGCACTTCCCAACGCTTGGATGCAGAAATTGCTAGAACTAGTCTTATTGAATCCTTCTGTGCAACTGGTGCAAAAGTATCATTGTATTCAAGGTCTTAGACTTGGGAGAATCCCTTTTCCACCATCCTAGCCTTATATTTCACTTATGTACCATCATCTGCACACTTGGTTTTGTAGATCCACTTACACCTTACCAATTTTCTGCCTGGGGGGAGCTTGACTAGCTCTCATGTCTCATTCTTTTGCAGTGAATGAAACTCCTCATCCATGGAAGCCTTCCATATTAGGTCATGTGAGGCTTCAACATATGTCTGAGGATCAGAATCCACCATCATATAACATCTCTCATACAAGTAAGGATCATTCACACTAAGAGAAGTCTCAAATTGTGATCTAGTCCTCCTTGTGTCCTAAGGATTTCCCACTAGCTCACCAATTGCTTGCAAAGTCTTAGCATCCCATTTAGGCCTTGTTGGTGAATTAGGTTCTACAATAAAATGGTCCTCATCATCAGAAATATCAAAATAAAAAAAATCAAGAGCAGCATCACTTACTTCTTCAGGTGGTGGTGAAGATGGTTCTCGAATTTCAACATTCTGAGAGGGCTCTTCTTTGAATTGAACACTCCTTTCAATGAAGGATTTTTGAGTAGCCATATTCAACAACTTATAGCCTTTGGAGTCCTTTGAAATCCAAAAAAAATACAAGGTTGGATTTGGGGCTGCATAGCCCTCCTCTTCTCCAATGGAATTCTAGCCCAAGCCTTGGAGGCAAAAATCCTGAAATGAGAAATATCAGGTTTGTGCCCAGTCCAAGCCTCAAAAGGAGTGATTCCTTTGAGATCTTTGTGTTGCACTCTATTCTGAATATATGTGGCACAATTTATTGCCTCAACCCAAAGTCTTGGAGACAAAGACTTTGCCTCAAGCATACATGTGGCCATCTACTTAAGAAACCTGTTCTTCCTCTCAACAACCCCATTCTACTGAGGTGTATAAGGAACTATGTGTTGCATCTGAATTCCTGAAGAGGCACAAAATTGCTGAAACTCTAATTTGATGTACTCCCCACCATTATCTGATCTGATAATCTTGATATGTCTACCAGACTGGTTCTCAACTGAGGCCTTGTAAAGCTTGAACAGACCAAAAACTTCTGACTTTAACTTGATGAAATAAATCCAACAATACCTGGAAAATTCATCTATGAAGGTGAGGATGTATTTAGAATGGTTCAAGGACTCATGGGGAAATGGACCTGATACATTAGTGTGAATAAGCTCCAAGGGTGCAGAGGTTTGCTCAGTTTTGGATCTCCCATACTTATGTCAAGTTGTTTTCGTATGGTGCAACTTTGACAGACACCTTTGGAAAATCTAATATTGGGAAGCCCTATGACCATTTCTTTCTCATGAAGCTGGGAAAGGTATTTATAGTTCAGATGGCCAAATATTTCATGCCATAATTTGCTTGAGTCATTGGCATGGGTTAAAAGAGCAGAAGGTGAGGGAAATGGCACAAAATGAGAAAACTTGTAGATTCGAGAGCTATGGTCAAAAATGCCTAATGCAACAATTCAACCTGTTGACATTTCACATATCTCAACATCATTTGGGGTAAAGGTCACCTTTTTGGGTGAACCTGTGTGGGTCATCTGATATATTGACAAGCTTTGCAGCAAGTCCAGGAACATACAAGACATTATTGAATGAACCAAATTCGAGATCTATGCTACCTTTACCTTTGCTTGAAGTTTTAGAATTATCACCCAATACAATATTAGGACCACAGGAAAAGTCAAGTGAAGTAAAAAACTCACTTGTAGACACCATGTGTCTTGAAGCTCCAGAATCAATAATGAGTGAGGTTTCCATCAGTGTATGTACTCTCTCCTTATCATCATACTTTTGTCCTCCATCCTTCCTCCTTGCGCTCTCAGGAAGAGGAATGTTGGCTTTCTCCAGGAGTAGAGCCATTTGGTCAATGGTTTTCTTCATGCAGGAGCTTCAGGATGAAAGCCCCTGCTGCAATAAGTACATTTTCCCTTCTCATTCTTCTTATTTGGATTCTTATTTGAGTGATAGGATTCTTCAGGAACTTTCTGCTTGTCTTTCTTCTCACCAGTGGGCTTCTTGAAATTGCCCTTCTTCTTCCCTTTCAAACTCTTTGAATCTCCAACATTCATACAGTGGTCTTTTGATGGATTTTTAATGGCTCCCATCAAGGCCAGCTTGTCTTGTTCTTGTGTAAGTGATTCCATGAATTCTGAGAGAGTAGGACTCTTCCAGTTTTGAACTGCTTTCCTTGTGGCATGAAAGGTCGAAACAAACACTGAATAATCTGGGCCAAGATTGGAGAGAATGGCCAAGATTAGTTGCGCATCCTTTTTATCAATTCCACATTGCTTCAATTGTAGAACAAGTGACTTGAATTTAGAGAATAAATCCTGGAGGTTATCGAAATTTTGTGGCCTCAATGAAACTAGTTCATTATCCAATTGGTGGCCTCTTAATTCATCAATCTTGCCAAACAATTCTTGAAGCTTTAGCCAAACTTCATTGGGAGAGGTAAGACCATCAAGATGGAATAAAATATCCCTGTATGTAGTGAGACATAACATACCATAGGATTCATCTCTTCGATTATGCCACTTTGATTTCTCAACTGCCAAGGTTGGCTCAGTCTTAGTTGCCATAGTCACCCTATAGAGGCGTTTGCTCCTCAACATGATCTCCATCTGCACTTTCCAGTCAAAATAATTGAATGGAGTGAGGATGATCTGATGTGACTGATTCATGGAAGCTCTGAAATAATTTTTATACTGATTTGGGTGCGTTCCTGGATGCTCAGTTGCGCCCTGTGGATGATGGAATGCGCCCTGTGGATGAATTATTGCGCCCTCCTTGAGACTGGTTGGATCCTGCAAGACAATAGAAGGAGAAAGGAATAGCTTGATAGATCTGATACCATGTGAAATTCAGTTCACACCAAGATCTGATCAATAAATTACACACTCTCACAAAAGATCTGACACAACTAGTCAAGAACACAAAAAATTACTCACAATAGATACAAACTGTATTACTCAAATGAACAATAATACATCATCCAACCTTGGGAAATTAAATGGTTTGCAATATATAACTTTACATCAGAGATTCAAATGGCTAAAGATGCCATTTGAATCCTCACAAAAGCAGACTTTCTAAATTGATGCAAAACCCCCCTAGGTGGCAAGTGTGTTCTCCAAGTCACACCAAAGGCTCACGAATTTCTGATTTAGTGATCAAATAGTTATGTGTGATAAAAAAACATGCTAAATCCAAAAAATGGAAGGAAGAAACATCAAGGAGTGAAAGTGGTCCAAAAAACACTTTCCCTAGTCAACTAGCTTTTCACCTTTTACCCAAAAGCAGTAAAAAGTAGTAAATAGCAAGAATGCTCCTTTCTCACCATAATTTTATCTAGAATCAGTAGAAATGTGCTCAAGTGACTTAGGAAACTTGTGGTCCACACCAGGAAGGCTTGTGGTCCCCCGAAAGATGCATTGTGGTCCACACAATGACTCATATGCCAACTATTTAGTCTAATACATAGTAATTAATCATAAAACGATTAATTAATGCCTCTAATGTATTAATTGACATAGGATGGGTTTTAAATATTCCAACAGTAAGGAGCATTCTAGGAGCCTAACATATCAAAATCAATAGCTTCAAATTTGAAGAACTTGGTAAGGAAGTAGTAATCATTCTCAAGTAACAACTTCTACAAGTAACCCAGCTTGTGTGGAAAATGAAGAGATAAGACTCACTTTACTTGTCAAATATTGAGACATGCCAACAAGCCATATATCAGCTCAACAAAATGTGCTCCCACTGGATGCATTCCAAGATTCCAAATTTACGTCAATAGATTTGAGGCAGTCATGTACACTTTCAGTTTTTATATATTTTGGGGTACAATGCTGAGATGGTTATTTCAATCTTTATCAATAATAAAACTATTCTTCGAGCCAAATCATTCTTGTATGAGCTACACAAGTGATCCTCCTCGTAGAATTTTTTTTAGAAAGTTAGTTAGTCAGTGTCCATACCTAGATTTTTTTTCTCAAATTTGAAACCACTAAACAATTGGAAGATGACCCAAATGACTTGTGCATTCCATTGGATTAAAATTACAACCATGATCCAATTTAGAATCAATGATAATTGGGGTAGTAGTGATCACCATTGAGTAGATTAGATATTAATATAACATACAATCCCGCATATAACTTCATGTACCACTTCAAAGTTGCAATGAAGAACCAAAAATATATTTCCTAATTTCAAACGGAAGAGCACCAATGCACACCAGCCAACGCCAATGACAGAGGGACAAAACTAATTGTTATTATGAGAAATGGATAAGATGACCATTTCAACCTATCCCAAATTAGGTGACCTTTGGGTTCTTGGTGCTGCGGGTCTGCAAATAATTCTTTAAAATGATCACTTTAGACCTCTTGAAGACAATGAATATCTGAGAAATTTCCATCATTGAATCTATAACATTTAATCATGCTTTCTATGTTATATATTCATGAACTATAACAACATTCCCCATCCCAACCAATTTATGGAATCGAATCAAAATGCCCCTTAATGAAAGGATCATCTGTAATGTCCTCAATTAAATCATTTTCAGATAAACAATTAAGTTGGCCTATCCAATTCCTAGGGGTTATGTGGGAATATTAAAATATTGATATTTAACCCCAAGGCCTATACTCTCTCATGGAAATATATAATTCTAAATTGATTGTGGAAAATATGCCAATAAATTATGGAAAAATCATTAATTGCTCTAAAATGAAGTGGCATGGGGTCCTAGTTGGACTTGGGGGCTCATAAGTGGATATGTCGGTTCCACATGAGGGAATATTCCTCCTTTACACATGGCACCATCCTCAAATTTGAATTTGGAGAAAATAAGTAACTCCCATGGGAAAGGTGAAAAGGCACAGGGCTATTTTTAGTCAATGTCAAATTCTATGACAACCATATGACACCTTATGACACTTATGACATATTCTCTTACAACTATTATGACTATGACATATTCTATGACATTTATGACATGTAAGAGATAAAAATAGAACTAAAGAGGATGCATGAGGTGTGTGGGGCCCAAGGAAGCTTCATGAAGGATTCCAAGTCGAAATTCATGAAGGAGATCAAGCAAAATCAAGACAAGTGTCACTTAGGTTAATGTAACAACCAAGATTAACACTAATTCGAGTTAATGAACCAAGAGGAGGGAAATTCGATTTTCTTGGAGGGAAAGGAGGCCAAGGAGGTTATTAAAAGAGGAGCAAGTCGAATTGGGTCAGCTTTTGGTCATTTTTCATTTGCATCTTTGTAATTTGGGAGAGCTTTCGCTTTTCCATTGCACAGTGGGTGTTTACCTTCCATGTTATTGAACCAATTTTGAAGGTGAAATATTCATGTCCAAGTTGGTTGGAGGAGAGGCCATTCAGACCTCTTATAAAATATTAATGAAGGTGTTTTGTTGCAGGTTGGAGTCCCTCTATAGTTCAAGTTCATCTCTCATGTCTTTCTCCACTATCTCTTCTCACAATCTTCTCTTAATGTCCATTTTCTAGTGTTTATGGTGCACTCATAGTTGTATGGAATTTGTGAAGGATGATTTGGTGACTGAATTGTTATGATATCTGATGTATATCACTATACTGAGTTGCACATTTGAGCCATATCTCTAAATTCCATGTCTTTTGTGTAAACATTCCAAGCAAACCATCAATTCGAGCTAGTTTCCCCTCTACTTTCGTATGGACTTTTTGGAGTAGTTTTGCATCTGTTTTATATAAGTGTTTCTCAAATTTTTAGCAATTGTTCGAACATCCTATGATGTACTATTTATCATCAATTTATTCTATGCAAGCCCCTTGGGCATTTGATTATATTTTATGCAACAAATTTCATGTTCATTGTTCACAATTTCCAAGCAATGTCTATGTTTTACCACTCTATGTTTGAAGGGCGCAATAACCAGTTATTGATCTTGATGAATGCTCCACTTTGGTTTTCAATGAGGTCCTTAATCCATGCCAAGTATCTGTTCATAAATTAAGGAAGGTCATACAGTTTTTGGGAAGCCAAAAAGTCCAAGACTAGTTGGGGTTTTAACATCGATTTTCCTAGTATTTTCCCCTTTCACTCCTTCTTGATAAATGCAAGCCATGAATGTCTTCAATAAGTGTCGGAGTGTCTAATAGATTCATTAGGATTTCCTAAGACCCGTAAATCCATTCCAATAATAATTTGAGATCCTTTGGATGCATTTGGGACAGTTTGGGTTTCACTAGTCCAAGGTTCGAAATTGACCAAATTTGAGCAGACTTGAATAACATGTCAAAAGGATTTTTCTGATTCGGCCATTGAGTGTTTGAGCTCTGTTAGGATGTGTTAAATCCCATAGGGTCCTTCCATAATAAATTTGGAAAGGTCTAGAGGTGTTTGGGAACAAGACAAAGAAAGACTAGTTTCCTATTTTTCATAGTTTCGAAACTAGACAAGGTATTGAAGGAGGATGTATGTGAAGTGTTTGTAAAAAGTCCTCAGCCACACAATATTAAGCAACCCCATATATCATTGTGTCAAGCAAATCAGAATCTCCATATCACTTGCCTAGAGTTTCCTCAATTGTCCCATAACCATGGAATCAATGTGAAATTCATTGTTAATGAAGGTTTTGAGAAAGAATGCTTCCACTGTCTAAAGTTTTAAGCCTCTATTGAAATATTTTGTGATAGTGTGCCTAATTTTTCCAAAAAGGGACATTACATCATTTGAATGGTCCTTCGAGGTTTGATGCATCATGATACTTTGGAGAATGAAAAAAAATGAGGAACCCCTTGTGGGATAGTGATTGAAATGACACATGTAATTCTAACCAGAATAGCTAGGAAAATGTGATACTAGTTCAATAGGTGACACTCGCCAAGCTACAATAAGGTTATACCTTACCTTCACATGAAAAGTGTGAAGGAAAGTGAGTTGGTAATATCCTTTGATTAACCCATGGAGCTTTGTCCTACATCCATTGTGCAAATGAGTAGTTCAAGGTTTATATATGTGATTTCTTGGAAACATAGTCGACGCGTTGAGCACTTATACCTCATTGTGAGTTCACTTGGTGGGCTTACTTGACACAAGGTTATTTGCTTGGCATTTGGATGCATGGTATGGTATGCATTCGACTTGGTAAGGCTTAAGGTAATAATTGACTTGGAGGCTTGTACTAAGCCCAATATTTTTTCACAAGTTGTGACTTTGGCGTGGTATAAAAACTTACTTTGTACTAAGCCCAATATTTTTTCACAACTTGTATCTTTGGCGTGGTATAAAAACTTACTTTGGCTTGGTATACAAACTAATGACTTTGGCATGGGATAAAACTTACTTTGGCATGGTATAAAAACATGGCTCACAATATTTATTTTTTCACAATTTGTGACTTTGGCATGGTATAAAAACTTACTTTTGCTTGGTATAAAAACTTGGCTTTTGGAAACTAATGATAATACAATTTTTTTCACAATATTTTTTCACAACTTGTGACTTTGGCATGTTATAAAAACTTACTTTGGCTCGGTATAAAAACTTGGATTTTGGAAATTTATGAATACAAAAAAGTGACTTTGTCTTGGTATAAAAACTTGGATTTTGGCAACTTATAATAATACAAAAAAATCAAGGAAAAACAATATTTTTTTACAACTTGTGACTTTGGCGTAGTATAAAAACTTTTGTGACTTTGGCATGGCCTAAAAACATGGCTTTTGGCAACTTATGTTAATACAAAAATGTCAAGGAAAAACAATATTTTCTTCACAACTTGTGAATTTGGCATGGTATAGAACCTTACTTTGTCTTGGTATAACAGGTTGGCTTTTGGCAACTTATGATGATACAAAAAGAGTTACTTTGGATTGGTATAAAAACTTGGCTTTTGGCAATTTATAATAATACAAAAAAAATTCAAGGAAACACTTATATAATACAAAAATAAAAAAATATTCAAACTTTTTTGACAACTTATGATAATACAAAAATATTCAAGGAAAAACTGATAATACAACAATAAAAATAAAGTTATGATGATAACTTTTGGCAACTTATGATGATACAAAAAGAGTTACTTTGGATTGGTATAAAAACTTGGCTTTTGGCAATTTATAATAATACAAAAAAAATTCAAGGAAACACTTATATAATACAAAAATAAAAAAATATTCAAACTTTTTTGACAACTTATGATAATACAAAAATATTCAAGGAAAAACTGATAATACAACAATAAAAATAATGTAAAAGTTCTTTTTTTTATTTGGTGCTTTGTGACTTTGGCTTGGTATAAAAACTTTCAAAGAAAAAATTATGATAATACAAAATAAAAATAGTGGTAAAGGTTCTTTTTTATTTGGTGATTTCTGCACTTTATGTGTCACCTTTACTTTATGTGGCCATTCTCTAAATTTTGAAACTTGTGACATTGGCTTGGTATAAAACCTTTCAAGGAAAAACTTATGATAATACAAAGAAACAAAATAGTGGTAAAGGTTCTTTTTTATTTGGTGCTCTGTGCGGTTTATGTATCACCTTGACCTCATGTGGTCATTCTCAATAGATGCCTTAACTCTTGGTGTATTTCTCTCACACAATTGGTTTTGACTCGGTGGATCAAGAGACTTGGTTGACTTGTAATATAAAAGGAGATTGAACTTTGACCAAAATCCAATATTTTAACCAAATTTGACATATGGCGAGAAATTTATGGATTCGGGACATATAAAAACGTATTAAAAAATAATGACCTAGCCTTCAAAACCATAAAAATATACTTGAGTGGTTTGGCTTTAAATAGCTATGGAGAATTTGTTTTCACAGCCAAGACGAGAAGACTTGTCAAACCTAGAAACATGGATATGAATATTTATTGGATGAAAGATAACTTAAGGCAATAGAGGATAAGTCAACTTTGAAAAAAGTGAAAAAATTTGGCAAGGCCATTTTGAGTTACAACACCTAACATGAATTTTAATGGCTTATTGTTGGTCTCCAATATGACTTGTAGTGACTGGCAACTTGTCTCTAACGTAACTAGCAATGACTGGTGACTTTCCCCTATCATAATTTGTAGTGGTTGGTGGATGGGGAACTTTCCCCATCATGACTTTTAGTGGTTGGAGGCATGCCCCCTTGTCATTGCATCCTCTGTTTATTCTTCATCTTCCTATTCCTTTTAGATTTCTAGCTAGTAGGAGATAAAACTTCACCAAATGATGTAAATAGAGGAGGAATCGGGTTCACTAACAAAAAAGACAAAGGGTTTTGAGGTTCTTGATCTATAGTTCCTAGTTAGAAGCATCAAAATCATTAGGGACATTTTGAGTGGAAAACAACCAAACCAGAAATCCCACAATGAATCCAAGAAGATTCAAGGTGGCCATCTAGGGAGCACCAACGTTTCCAAAGAAAGAGAAATCACAAGAATCCACTTGGACAGGGGTCCCTTAAGCATAATCATTGAAAAAGGGAAGAAAAAAATCAGAGGAGGAATCGGGTTCACTAACAAAAAAGACAAAGGGTTTTGAGGTTCTTGATCTATAGTTCCTAGTTAGAAGCATCAAAATCATTAGGGACATTTTGAGTGGAAAACAACCAAACCAGAAATCCCACAATGAATCCAAGAAGATTCAAGGTGGCCATCTAGGGAGCACCAACATTTCCAAAGAAAGGAAAATCACAAGAATCCACTTGGACATGGGTCCCTTAAGCATAATCATTGAAAAAGGGAAGAAAAAAATCAAAGGTTGTCTAAAAACACACCACTACAAAGCACTCGATCGATAAGAATGTAAGCAACAAGAAGCAATACTACTCTTTTAAAAATTGTAGAGGATGGTTAAGGTCATGGTCCAATGAGTAAAGAGAAAGTTAACTAACACATTGTTTTTTTCTTATCTATGACAGATAATGAAGCTGGGACCTATCTATTCATAGATAGTGTCCTAGTATTAAAGGTTAAATAACCAATTTAACAAGATTTCAACTTAGCAAGAATGAACTCATTCAAAAGTTAAAACTCATGTACATGAAACTGCTTGGATTTCAAGCTTTAATGTCTTAGCAAATTTTAATGGCTGGTGTGTTTCTTGCATTTGGAGCTTTTTTTCAAGTTTGGAGGTTTTTGTTTCTTTTGGTTCATCTTTTATCATGCTTATTGTTTATTTAAAACACATGAAGTAATAGGTTTAATATGTAGATTCGGTTATGATCTAGGTATTCAATGTCCTTTTCAAAATTATTATTGTTTTATTTAAATATCTGATGGTTTGGGGAAAGATGTTTGTATTCCCTTTCATTTTGTAGCATGGCTTAATCATCTTCACCATTTAGAATCGACTATGTTTATTTTATATTTTCTTTGAAAATACATGTTCGTATTTGAAAAGGGAAATGAGATCGAAGTTGCTAACCTGAGAGAAAAATGGTAAATGCACCGGCTTCATAGGTTCCTACACATTCATCTTAGGAGACCTATTGCCAATGAGATCGACATTCCTTTAATAAAATTATACTTTTGATCTCATGACTAAAATATTTTTACATGTAGCGTCTAGGATTCTAGCTATATTTATAAATTCTTTGATAAACGTTAGTCTTTAATCACATAATAATATTATAACTCAAGTGGTATTGGTGTCTTAAAACACCCTCGATTGTAAGGCATGTGAAGCAGAACTTGAAAGAATATGTTGAGGTGTGTGTTTCTAAAACTCTCCCCATTGTAAGTCATACATAAAGAGGAGCATTGATATTATATGGAATCTTTGTAAAATGGAAAATGGTGTTATATTTCATTTTAATGTTTTGTGAGATGTAGCTTATTATGTCTCTCTTACACAACTTATTCATTTTGATTGTATGTTGTGCTAGACAATGGGGACATCCATGCTCAGAAGATATTAATCTCAAGTGTTTTATTTCAGGTAGTGCTTCAAACAACCTTTTTTTATTGTAGCTATTTTTTTTATATTGAAGGGGATGGTTAGGTCGTATAGAATTTGTGAAAGTTGACTGTACACTATGTGCAGTGGGACTAATAAATTTCACACTTTGATCAAATGCTCAATTGTAAATTGCAAACATTTATGAAATCATCTCTACATTTTATCTCTAAGGAGGCTTGAACATAGTAGCGTACAAGTAGTTGCGATAAGTAAGTCAAAAAATTAACTTGGAAGTTGGATTTTGTTTACAAGGTGTTATAGTGCAAAAGCACATAACAAATCTAAAATGAATACAAAATCATCTAGGTAATTTTATCAAGTCAAATTTCAACCAATTTGTCAAGACTTTACAAGTTTCAGTTTCTCCAAGAATCACAAGATTTTCTAATTCCATTAAATATTCGCCAAAAATTTACAAAGTTTTATAAATTTGTGAAGGATTCACCGCGATTTTACAAGGTTTTATAATTTTGTAAAAGATTCGCCCAGAGTTTACAAGATTTTATAATTCCATGAAAGATTCGTCAAAAAATTATATTTACATATTATATTATTGATAAAATAATCTTCATATTTTCCTATGTTTCACAAAGATTTGCCCATTTATTATACATATTAATTTAGAAGGGGTTTTAAAATTTTCCCTGGAGAAAACCCAATTTATTATGCTTTGAGTACACAACATTCTTAAGAGGGTGGCAATGTAACAAATATAAATATAATCAAAATACCAATAATACTAATACTAATATTAATAATAATAACATAGTTAATTGGGAGGTCTATCGTGTCTGCTGCTCTGTCCACAGACATGAATCTTCTGCTTCCTCCGATGAGGGTTTCGGTTATGACGAATCTATTTCTGTGCAAGGAGGGTTTGTCACCGAGCTCATCTACTGTACCCACTCATATGTGACAATGTATGGAGTTGCTTATGCACTCCATATATCTGCAGAATGTAATTTTGTATCTTCTGATAATAAAATTACGACTTTTTTCCAAGGAAAAAAGAAAAAAAAAATAATAACATAGTTAAGTTAATAAAAAGTCATAGGGCGCGTACCCCTTCTCTTCGTGAATAGTCAATGCGTATAAGTACATTGTCATAAGGCTTCTTGTAATTCACTCATTATTCATTATTCATTATCAATTATTGAATATATTATATTTCAAATAACTATTATGTCAATAAAATGTAATCAAGAAATATGCTAGCTACAATTACAGTTACAAACTCTCTTATGTTTAAGAAAAAATAAACATGTGACACTCAAATGAATCTCCACCATCCATTTTTCAAGTAATCTTAGCTATGCATTTGCCAATCTTCAATGTGATGCATGGCTATAGAAAGTGGTTAATGTTATTCTATATGAAAACTATAAAAAGTGGTTAATGCATTCAATGTACAAAAGTATACAATGAACAAGGACCCTACATTGCACGTGTGCTTTAGTCCTTTCAAAGCCACAACATGACTATCCCCGGTGCACCCTACAATGATTACAACAATACTTTCAAGTTCCTTCGTTTTGAGACTGTTTACTTCATAAATGGTGCATTGCGTCACTGCTACAAGGGCCAAAAGATTGCCATCATTGTCATCAAAGCCTTGGTAATTGTCACCAAGTTTTGGGGACTTGTATATATTTGCAGTTCTATAGTTACCCTATTGTGTTTTGTTGCAAGAGAATCTGATATGTTTTGTTGACATGCCACTTGCATACTTTTTTGGGATAATTTATTTTGTATTATTGTTTAGTACGTCTTTTTGGTTTGCAGTTGGGGATGTTATGTTGTAACTAGACTTGATCGATTGATGGGATTTAAAGATACATACTTTATGTTTTGTTGTTGTGTATAACTACTTTCTATTTATTTTTAATGAGTGGTTACCCTTGGTTTTTAAACATCATGTTAACAAAACACTAATGGACTCTATTATGATTGATTTTTGGTTCTAGTCTTTGAATTGAACACACATGCATCCCTACCGACATATTATTCCGTGGTCATCACTTATACCTATGAATCTGAATTTATCTATTGCATATAACTATTTTTTTTATTTATGTTAATATGATACCTTTATAGGTATTGTGTTAACAAGTACAAATCAAAGACCAATCATAAACGAGTCCATTAGTGTATAAATTGTGATTCATGAAAATGCAACATGCTACGAACACATTGTGTTGTAGTCATTGGTTTTCCATCTTAGCCCTATGAATTTTCATCCTTAATAAAAGAACAATCGAAAGTGAACAATATTTTGATTCTTAATGATTCAAATTTCTAGGCAATGTAAAGACAAAAGAAGTGACTTCATAAGTTTCGATCTTCTAGGGCAATCTTATCATGCTTAAACCAAATCTCAAAACTCACTTTTACAACACTTATAAAAGCAGTAAAACAACCCTTAACTTCTTCAATCATGATGTCAAATCACTCAACAAAATTATCCTTTACTTATGTCAAATCAACAAGGAATACATAGTTGAAATTACAATTCATGAACATAAATGGCTGGAAATCAAATTTACAATTTAGACAAATTGTGGATAGCTAAAAGCTTCATCAACATACACTACCTAATCATGTACTCCATTGGGTCCACTACCCCTGCATGAACATTGTTGTATCCTAGGTGTCCTGAAGCCAGCTCCAAGCCTCCATCTACAAATCCAAGCTACCCACTGCTACTTAGGGCCTCATGCCCTCCTCTAAAATGCACAACACTACTCTTATGTAGGGCATTCTCCAAGCAACCAAACCTCCTCTCCGTGTGGAAAAAATAGAGGAAGTCCACCAATTTGTCAAGAGAACTCCAACACTGGAGGGAAAAATGCCAAGCAAGCACCCAATTTAGGTCGAACAACCACTGAGCAAGCTACCTCCAATGTGAAAATCCATCATAAACCATCTCACGTGTGCCAATCCATAAAGTAACACTGAGGTCAAGCAACCACTGAGCAAGCTATCTCCAATGTGCAAATCCATCATGAACCATCTCACATGTGCCAATCCATCGAGTACCATCCAAGGGCTGAACATACACCATGTATCCCAAATCTCATGAAGCATCCCAAAGCAAGGTGTAAATACTTTCCAAATAACCCGAAAGCTAACACAAATGTTGCTAGTACACTGCCCCATTGTGGGACTTCTATATATTTGCAGTTCTATAGTTACCCTATTGTGTTTCGTTGCAAGAGAGATCTGATATGTTTTTCTGACAAGCCGCTTGCATACTTTTTGGGGATAATTTATTTTGTATTATGGTTTAGTACATCTTTTTGGTTTGCAGTTGGGGATGTTATGTTGTAACCAGATTTTATCGGCTGATGGGATTTAAGAATACATACTTTGTGTTTTGTTGTTGTGTATAACTACTTTTTATTTATTTTTAATGAGTGGTTACCCTTGTGTTTTAAACATCATGTTAACAAAACACTACTGAATCACAATGTATACACTAATGGACTCTATTATGATTAATTTTTGGTTCTAGTCTCTGAATTGAACACACATGCATCCATACCGACATATTCTTTCATGGTCATCACTTATACCTATGAATCTGAATTATCTATTGCATATAACTATTTTTTTATTTATGTTAATGCAATACCTTTATAGGAATTGTGTTAACAAGTACAAATCAAAGACCAATCATAAACGAGTCCATTAGTGTATAAATTGTGATTCATGAAAATGCAAATTGCTACGAACATATTGTGTTGTAGTCATATCCTATGCCTATGAATATGCATTTATGTTCCATAGTATACTTTAGCTGAATATGCATTATATGTTCCATATTATACTTCAATGGTCTCTGCATAATGTGTTAGCTTCAATTTGTCTAAGATACCATGTTAAAAAACCAATGATCTCCACATAATGTGTTAGTTTAAGTTATATTGCACTAGTAAGCCACATGCACACAAAAATTGCCCTGCTACAGTCTGTTGGAAATACATGTGAGCTCAAGCTTGCCAGATTCACCTCCAAGATTAATGAAAGGCAAATTAGTCCAGCGTTGCCAAAATGATTTTGGAAGTTCCATAAAATGTCATTCGTGCCACTCACATAAAAGTTCAAAACTTTATACAATTTTGAATCATAAAGGTGGAGAGTTTGAATAAAAGGAAAGGATATGAAAGGACATGACCATATGATATGGCAGAATGAATTACAGAAATTTCGAAAAATCAATTCATAGATTTCACCTCTAATCCTATTGGTTTTCCATCTTAGCCCTATGAATTCTCATCTTTAATAAAAGAATAATGGAAAGTGAACAATATTTCAATTCTTAATGATTCGATCTTTTACGCAAATCTAAAGAGAAAAATGCCAAAGTGACTTCATAAGTTCCAGTCTTCTAGGGCAATCTTATCATGCTTAAACCAGATCTCAAAACTCACCTTTACAGCACTTATAAAAGCAGTAAAACAACCCTTAACTTCTTCAATCATGATGTCAAATCACTCAACAAAATTATCCTTTACTTATGTCAAATCAACAAGGAATACATAGTTGTAAATTACAATTCATGAACATAAATGGCTGGAAATCAAATTTACAATTTAGACAAATTGTGGATAGCTAAAAACTTCATTAACATACACTACCTAATCATGTACTCCATTGGGTCCACTACCCCTGCATGAACATTGTTGTAGGCTAGGTGTCCTGAAGCCAGCTCCAGGCCTCCATCTACAAATCCAAGCTACCCGCTGCTACTTAGGGCCTGATGCCCTCCTCTAAGATGCACAACACTCCTCTTAAGTAGGGCATTTTCCAAGCAACCAAACCTCCTCTCCATGTAGGCACAATAAAGGAAGTCCACCAATTTGTCAAGAGAACTCCAACACCCTAGGGGAAAATGCCAAACAAGCACCCAATTGAGGTCAAGCAACCACTGAGCAAGCTACCTCCGATGTGCAAATCCGTCATAAGCCATCTCACATGTGCCAATCCATAAAGTAACACTGAGGTCAAGCAACCACTGAGCAAGCTATCTCCAATGTGAAATCCATCATGAACCATCTCGCATGTGCCAATCCATCAAGTACCATCCAAGGACTGAACATACACCATGTATCCCAAATCTCATGAACCATCCCAAAGCAAGGTGTAAATATTTTCGAAATAACCCAAAAGCTAACACAAATGTTGCTAGTACACTGCCCCATTGTACCAACTTGCATGCTCGATAACATTGCATTCAATGGAACTAGCCAGAGCGAGAGCATATGTGGCATAAGATACATCCTTTACTTTTCAGAAAACCATTTCATAACTGGGAGAGCTCATCTTGGGGCAGGTTCAAACAATTTTAGTGAATTCAATGCACTTTTATTTCATACAAAGCTGGCTTATAACAGAGAACTTATAATTTTACAAATTTATAGTGATTCTGCTATCACAAATAACTGGATGAAGAACCTTCTGGAGGTCAAACATGCAGGTTTGCTATGTTTAGGGCTGCATATCGAAGAGAAAGCAGATTTAATTGAGAATATAACTTACACTCACATCTATCGAGACCTGAACACGGAGGCAGATATTCTCTCCAAAACAGGTCTAGGGGGAGGCCCCTGAACAGGGCACAGAAAAAGAATACAGGGAGGGAATTCTGTTTTGATCTAGAACTTTCTCGGTTGAAACTTTATAGTGTTTTTTGTTGTCAGATTTCTGGGGCTACTGTAAAAGATGGTTTTATAGACCTCTCATATTTGCCTTGTGGGTAGGAAAATCTAAATGTAATACCTCTATAACAGTTTTTTGGCTCAGTTTTTGAATCAGTTTTGGATGGGAACTAAACTCTGATCTGGTAATAGTCCAGTTGCACTACAGGAGTATGTGAAATGTATTTTGGTTTCAACCATGCAATAAAAATGTATTTTTGTGGAAAAAAAGGACACTCCATGTGATGTAACTGTTACGACATGTGCCAATGGAGCAGACCACAAGTCAACCCATCCGTACAGTTAAAGGCTTGCATTCATGCATATTCACATTCCTTTCTGCTGACATTTATCCTTGCAAATATAATATAATATATTATATAAATTTATCAGATGTAAGTTCAATACCGATTATATATCTATAATTGTATATATTATAAGATTATACAAGTCAATAAGGTTACTGTTATCACATATATAGTAGCCGGGCTACCATACATTAATTTTCTGATTCCAGTACACTATTCAGCCAGTTCCCTTGCATTGAGATGCTGAGATGAGCATCTATTATGGATCACTATCAGATTTCGGACAGCATATTTCTTCCCCATGCCATCACTGAGTCTCAGGACACTCAGAGAGATGACCGATGTAGCTATTATACCATTTGTACAGAGCAGTCAGTAGTGCCCAGAGTTACAGCAGTAGTTTCAGAGGACAGATGATGGTTCAGATTGATGAGCATTCAGGTATATGACTCAGCAGGTATATTATGGTGTTGTGGTTATATTGCTTTTATTTCCATTTTCTTAGCATGTCTTAGCATTTAGTATCATGATCTGGCGATCATATAGATATGTGGACCTTGTTGTACTTATACATATATATCTTACTTGTCCCTACTCAGACTTAGAAGTTCTTGGCCTATACTCATTGGTTTTACCCTCCCTAGGGAGAATATAGGTGATCATTCCCGCCAAACTTTGGCTTGCTAGTGTTGGTTTCATTACTCATTGTCTTCATCCATCCATGACTTACCCAGTTTGTTCATTACCTTGACTTATTACTTGACTAGTGGCATGGAGGATCTTCCCCCACTGTAGCCTCTATATTGGATAAGCTTCCCTGTTTATTGTGTCTCGGCTCTGAGTTGGTGACAAAACTTACCTATGGTGAGTTGGATTTCCTTGTGAATTCCCCCTGGTCACCAAAATTGTTGTTGGCTAAACCTGAAACTTTTAGTGCTGCCATTAATGCAAAGTATGGAAATTAAATGTTATATCTTGTATGAAAAGCCCGTTCATGCAATGTGTTTCTAAACACACATGAATGAAAGGCAAGCCAAATGAAAATGGCTATGAAATATCAAATGTTATATCTTTTGTGAAATGTAAAATACCTAGGTAAACAAGTTGTCTGTGACACACCTAGAAGTGCTCAGGTAAACAAGTGCCTTAAAAACACACCTGCAGCAAGAAGCCTAAATAAATGTAAATCTATACAATGTGTTTGTAAACACACATAGATCAAAGGCTATGGAAACTCTAGGCCCAAAAAGCAATGGAACTTAAATGCTATATCAAAAATATTGCTGGCTTCACTTGTATTATGGATTGTGCACATCTGTGTAAGGTGAATAAGCACTCTTTAAACAACATATCCATTCGTGAAACACCGCCATTCCCCGTGTTGTTGCTTGTCCACTATATGCTATGGTGTGTATTCCCTTATCCATTTCCAAAGTGTCATAGTGTTAAGTTAGTAAGTCATCCCTTGACCTAGCCATGTCATTCTTAGCCTTCACCCTTCAATAGCAAATTGATCACAACTATGAAGTGAGTATGACCTTGAAAGTCTTGTCTGAGTAATTAATAATAATTAATGACATATTATATTTGGATTTCGATCGCCAGTAATGATTACTTCTTGTTATAATTGCTATGTGAATGGATTGTAAAGCATCTTTTAACCCTTGACACCTTGCAGCAGCTTGATGACAGTTTGAGTCATATTTTGGTTATGTTGACTTGGTCAAACCTCAGTTTGACCAAAAGTCAACCACAGGACATGAGATGGCAGACCTCAGATGTTACAGATAGATGATATATGGTCTGATACATGTCACCATGGTGGGCCTATGCAGTGGTTTCAGGCCTATGATGATTATTTGTACTTTCCAACATTTTTACAGATTATTATTATTTGGTCTGCTGGATATGATGAGTATTTATTTTGGACCATGCAGAGGTTTATATGGTGTATGAGTATACATCTTAGATGGATTTGGACCTTCTGAGTCCAATGAGATAGTCTGTTTTCAGTTCCGGGCAGTTACAGTGATGATGGAGCCTCAGCAGGCTTTCCTAGTGCAGTTTCGGTCTGTCGGAGACCTTGTCAGAGCAGTGATGGGATTCACTTGGTTCACCTAGGGCGCTGTGCATGGAGGGGGTGGTCCAGCCACTTGATTTTACCATATTACCCCCCTTCCAGACACATTGGTGCCCTCACCTTGACAGCGCAGGCACTCCAGGAGGCAGTTTGGACAGTTTCACGCTTCCCGAGGCAGTCCAGAAATGGTAGAAATGGCTATAGAGGAATTCGATTTGGGCTACTGAGGCAATGTTATGGCATGGGATGATTAGTGATGATGAGTGGGATGTCTTCCACACCTTCTCCAGCAGTTTCAGCTTCATCGGGACCCACATCCATCACTTATGACATTTTTTGATGATTTTTGGAGCCTCCTAAGGCTCACGATTTGTCCATAGAGGCACGATTTGGTACTTTGATGACTATTTTATTGATATTGTGATATGGGGATTGACCAAGGGTGTTTAAAATTACACCTTGGACCCACCATAAGCTAGATCTACTATTTTGTCATCATGATTTGGTGGGATCCCCTCTCCTAGGGCGATTTTGTCCACTTATTGTTATATTTTATTATTGATCCATGTATTGTATTGTTGAGCTCATCTCAACCATTGATTAGATCTTTTGATCTTTTAATCTTAGCCACTCATTCAAAAAGTGGTTAGATTGTGGACTCTCTCCCTCCTATTTAAAGGAGAGAGCTTCTCATTGTAAAGGGGACTTTTGGCTCTGGATTATTGGAATAGAGAATTATTATTGCATCTATCTGTTGTGTTGTGGTGAATGCTTTTGGAGTTCATTCGTTGATTCTTCCTTTGCACTGCGTTCTTGGAGATTTTGTCTTGCTATATTTTGTACCACGTTTTTGCATCTACAGGTGGAGGCGGATTTGGTTTGAGGAGGACGTATTGGTAGGGGAGGACCCTCCCTACTTCTTTGGATCTCTTCGTTGGTAACAAGGAGTATTACTGTCCCAGGACCTTCTATTTCATGTTATCATTGCATTTTACTTGTATTTCCTCCATACTTGATCTGACTGATTGAAATCGCTTTCCTTGGTTTGACAAGTAGAGGAGGTCGCACTTGTGGGCTAGGGCATCATTTCGGCAAGC
This sequence comes from Larix kaempferi, assembly GCA_027924585.1. Taxonomy (NCBI): domain Eukaryota; kingdom Viridiplantae; phylum Streptophyta; class Pinopsida; order Pinales; family Pinaceae; genus Larix; species Larix kaempferi. Next base: position 6,461,394 of record BSBM01000431.1, on the reverse strand, counting down.
AAATTCAACAAGTTCTCATTTGATCTCTACAGGAGTCTTCCTCAACAACAAGGTATCTCATCTCATCACTCAGGTATGATCTCAAGGTAATTTCTCTTTCCATGATCTATCCATTTGTCTAAATGTTTCAAACCCTAATAGTTCAAAACCCTCATTTGACATTTTCTCAGATCTAGTTAGATCCACTTGGCATTTGGGTATAAAATTTAAAACCCTCCTCTACAGTATCCATGGCGATTCGGATCTGTAGTTTGGTGAGGATTGGCCTTCACCCTTTTTCCAAGGCAAATTAGCCTCTCCAAGTGAGGTCGCACTTCTTGGACAGGTGAGTTTGGTATGATCTAGCATCTGGGTAGGTGAGATCCCACTTGATCCTTGATCTACACATTTGATAACCTACCCCTACTGTGTCTCTTTAGTGATTTTCACCTTGTGGGCCCCATTCCTCATTTTGAGGGTTGAGCCCCACTTGGGTCACTTTGTGGCACATTTCAATCTCAGATCTACTGAGATCTAGCCATTGGATCACTTAGATTTTCTAGATCCACATTGATACTTGCCTAAACTACTTGGATCTAAATTTTGATGGCCATTGGACTTGATTTGACACCCTTTACCATGCTTTTAGCCCTCCTTGGGCAAAGTCGCACTTCTTGGGTGTTTGAGTTTGTCCACTTGTAGGACATGGGTAGTTGAGATCCCGGTGGATTTGGAACAAGCATACCTTGAAACCTATATCTAGTGTGTCATTTTGTGAAGTTCTGCCTTGGAGTTAGCATTCCTTGTTTTAGGGGATTGTTGTCCACTTGGATCACATCATGAAACATTAGATCTATTAAGATCCAACCATCATATCTTTAGTAGCCCACTTGTTTTGTGTCCTAGGTGTCCTGATCTACAAGTTAACATCTTTTTGACTCCATTTGGCCCATTTCCCAAGGCACTAATCTTATCCAAGCCAATTCGACTTTCTTAGATTGTTGGATTAGCTAGGGTTTGATCTTTGTCTTGCATGCTTGAACACCTAAACACTGTCACATCTATTCATCAAGCTCATCTTTAGTACTGGTTAGCCCCAATTTGGTCCTTAAACTACCCTGCATTGGACACGGTTCCCAAGGCAGTGGATTTTCTCACAATTGACTAGTACCCTAATCCTGGATCGCATTTCAAATACCATAAGTCACTATCACACTCATAATGAATCAAAGCTATACTCATTAAACCCCTTACTCATCTTGTGACTTTATCCTTAGATCTAAGGTTTGCCATACACCTTACGTACTTCATTTATACCTGATAGATCTAGGGTTCCCCATACATCTTACATACTTCAACTATACTTGACTTGATCTAGTGTTTTGGTTTGATCTCTCCTATCGGGAGTAGATCTGGGTCTCCCCCTTTGTTGTCTTGGGCTAGACAACACAAAGTGAAGATTGCCTCGATTGGCGTGACAACCATCCATTGGGAGTCGAGGCCATCTTGGTTGCACCTCTTAGGTTGCCCTTCCCTTCTGCCATCCATCTTGGATCCATCTCAAGGGGCACCTGCAAGTTTGGTGATAACAGTTACCATTTTGCAAAGAACATCTAAGTGAATGAAGTGGAAAGGTCACTTAGCAAAGTACGAAAAGAATTTCTCAACGGAAATCAACAAATAGGGGCCACTAACAAAAATTCCTCCAGTATTGCTAGATACCAAGGCAAAGCTTCACAACATGCAAACATTAACAGAAGAGGTTAAGGCTACTCTCTATAAGTCGCACACTACTTTGTAAGTTACAACATGCACACATTAACAGAAGAGGTTAAGACAACTCTCTGTGACTCACATACTACATTGGAAGTTACAGTGGATGGCGTACAAGCATGTATTGAGGACGACATTGATGACCAGAGACAACTCCAATGCAAACATATTTTTGAGAGCAACGACAATGAAACCAAAGTTCAAGCCATTACATACGAAGATGAGTCAACAAGCATTACATACATTGACAAAGTTTTGGCCCATACCTCTCAAATGTAGGATGGTTCACAAACAACCAAAACGAGTTTCCTTGAAGATCTTAAATCACTGGTTGGATCCCAAGATTGAGATTTATGTTGCATAATTTTTGCGGCATCATTGTCTACCCATTATTTCTCATATCCTTCTCATATATACAGCAAAGCATCTATTTGTTAGCCTTTACAAGAGTACAATATGTTATTGAGTCAGGGAAGAATTTAGACTTCGACATTAGTTCTTGCTCATGGTTCAAGGTCAAAAGCATTTCAGAATGGAATGACTTATAATAGGACTAATAGAATAAATATATGCATTGTAACATTATAACTTTAGAAAATAGAAGATATTCATAAATAGTTATTAAAAACACTACTTATGATAAGTCAGAAAATATTAAATAATGAAGGAACACCCCCCTTTTCCTCGAATTTGTATAAATAAAGTGCCAAACATTTTTAATCATCATCCATCATCAATATATCAAAGAAAATTTTATCATACCTTTGCGTTTATCAGCTACTTATTTCTTTTCAGTTAGTATGCAGTTGCAGTACTGTTCCTCAAGATTTCCATGTCTTTGGCTCTGTGGCTACATTACTTTTTTATGTGCTTTTTACGTATGTCAATGTTATGAATCTCTCGCGTATTGCACCCACTGAACATTCCCTGTTGTGTCGATGTTTGTACAGATCTGTAACTTGGGAGTTTGTTCTCTTATTTTCGTGTATTGTTAAACAAGAGTACCTGTATCAGATGAGCATGAACGACTACAAACCAAATTTGTCGTCACAAAATTTATCTAAACTTTTTACAAAATTTTGGTTGAATATAAAAGACGTATTATCATCAGATAAGCCCGTTAATCTCCAAGCTGTTGAAAGATTGGAAGTTAATGCTGGCACAGAAAATTTCAATTACCTACATGCCAGGTTTCTTTTTCAGGGCCCTAGTTACATTCTCATCAAAGATGTATGTATATTACACAAATTTCAGGAGACCAAAATGCCCTCGAAGTTTTGCGGCCTCAGCCTCTTGAACACCCAAAAATTAATTTTTTAGGGTAAGAAAATGTACCCTTTTTAACTAATGTACCTTCAGGCAGGTATTGTGCTGATACTCCCCTGATATATTCCATCCTAGCTACATTAAAGATAAGCTCAAGTATAAAATATTTGGAAGCTCATTCAGTTCTAGAAAAGGTAGAGAAATCAAATATGGCCCACCAGGAAAATAAGCATTTTCGGATGAAATTCACAGAAAGATCTTGTTATGTGCCTATTCCCCAAATTGCTTCCTATGAGCATATTCAAGAGTTCAATGAAGTACGTACTCTAATAAAATAATACTCAAAAAAAATGAATCAGCATCTCTCCACTAAGGAAAACACAGGAATGCCCTTGGAGTTGATGCTTGTGCATATAACAGAAAGCTCTTCACCAACTTCAAAGTTGTTCATCCCCTCAGCCTGCACATTTGAGAATACCACATGTGAAGTAGATTAATAAATAAAAAAGAATCTTGTTTAGTTAATCAATACTTCCAAAACATAATTTCTGAGTTCCTTAGTTACCTAGATGGCTGGGATTGTGACATAAAACAAAGCAAATTTAATCAACTTTTCCAACTAATACGAAGATTTTTAAACCAACAATTTATGAAAAAACTAAATCAAAATTTTCAGCTAATACAAATTATGTTGAAACCAACAATATATGAGAAAATACTACCATTCTACATAAGTTTTATTTGTATTGTGATGAGCAGAAGAGTGGCAGCCTATATAAAAAAACTAAAATCTAAACCAAATAAAGAAAACTCATTCAATTAATCACACTACAAGAACAATATTTCCAGTTATTTCTCCTCCAACATGGCCAGGACAAGATATCCCAAACAGAAAGCATGACACATAGTTTCAATTTTCTGAGTATATGGAAGAAGACTTTGGATCCAGTTCATAACTCTACAAGACAAGATCTTATAGGGTCCAGTATTATTTGACTTTGAGCTAGTCATAGTCAGTTCAAAACATCAAACACATTCTCTATGTTTGACCCTAAGGAAATTAGAATAACATGATTAATTATATGGATATGCAAACACCAACATGAAATACCAAAACAAGGTATGAAAAGAACAGTGTGTATATGTCAGATATCAAAAGATACAAAAAACAAAACTCCACCATTTTTAGAATAAAATGTTAAATTTTGGTTAGGGTTAGAGTTTGATGCAGAAAAATCAAATCTTATATACTTTAATGCAAAAACAAATTTATACTAGAGAAAAATAGTACAGCAGTAACTTAAACAAGATAATTCAAAACATAATTTTCATCTCTTTCAACTTTTCAACTTTAACACTACCACATAGGTCCCCGTGTTAAAGTAATCTTCAGTAACATGTAATCAGCAGTATAACGCTAACTAACAATAACAGGTCTAATTAATAAGAAGAACAGGTTAGGGTACTTAGCTGGAGTGTGGGACCCTTCCTATTTTTATACTCAGAAGAATATACTTTCAGAAAAGGACTGTGTCTCTCAGACAGGTCAATCATTAGGAACCAGCTGACCCTGCTAGAGGGTAAGTACAAACCAGAGAGAGAGAGAGATGACAGGTGTAGTACAGTCAAACAGGGATGGTCAAATACAGTCAAAACATAGTATGAGACTCAGTACCATAGGTCTGAACACCAAGCAAATATTAAAGCTTCAGACAAGTAACACAGGGAATCAGATCACAATTAACCTTTAGCTCAAAGATAGACCCTAATTAGTTCTCAGCACAAAGATCAAGTATAGATCTGGTCAAGGACAAGTCTCAACAAGTCTTAGCGAGTCTCAGCATTAACAAGAAGTCAAGGGCATAGACTAAACAAACTGAGACAAACTGAGGTCTTCACAAATGAACTGTCAGCATATTGATATAGACTAAAACAGCTCACGTCCTCCACAGGTGTGCACACAGTAGGGTAGTGTTATCACACCATAGTAGCTGGGCTACTATTCTTGTTGAGCAGATATCTGCACTTTTCAGAGCTTTGCTTTTACAGAGATCAGTTATGATGAGCAGCATGATTTGAGATCACTTATAGATCAGAGCAGTGTATATCAGACATTGAGTAGACCTTGTGCCAAGGCTGAGCCTTGAGAGCTTAGATTTGATGACCAATATGACCTTTTGCTCCATACAGTTTCAGTTCAGTGCCTAGAGTTCCGGATGTTATTATTGCAACAGTGTTTCAGTTGGTTCTAGATGATGATTATTTACATGCAGTAACATGACCATTGGACGTATGATTGTTATCATGGATTATTATCTTGTTGTTTTAGCCATCTTCATAGCATTGACTTCGTATATAACTCATGATGTGGCAGTATTATTTTAAAAATTGAAATGAAATATCTTGGTTGTGTTTAAATAATGAATTGGATGTATTACTTGCACTTAAAGGTTCACTGACTATACTTATTGGTTTCACTACCCTCCTATGAGCATGAACATGGTCTTTCATGACATTTATGTCTGCTAGCTTGGGCTTCACATTTACCTGACTCCATCCATCCATGACCTTCCCTATTTTGGCTTTCACCCTGATTTGCCTTTTTGACTATTGATATGGAGGACTTCCCCTTTTCTACCGCTGTGTTGGATTGCATCCATGTTTGTTTTGTGTCTTGGCTCTGAGTTGGTGACAGAACTTGCCCTTGGTGAGTCGGATTTTCTGCCTAGATCATTCTAGTCGGTTACCCCGATGTGTGGCTTAGCGCAGAATTCCCTCTAGTCACATGAGATGTTGTTGGCTAAAACCTGAAGCACTTGTACTATTTATGGAAATTATTGGAAATCTCTTATGAAAGCCTATGAACTTAAAATTCTAGAATGTGTTTCTAAACACACGATGAATAAAGGCTAAAGCAATGAAATGCTAAAATACCCCATGAGGGGTATAGAAAGGTCTAAAAAGCAATGGCTAAATAAATGCAAAATCTAAAGATTGTTGACCTCATAAATGTAAATATGCCCCGAATGCAAGCTGCGATTAGTTGTGCTTTTAAGCGCATGTAAAATCCCAGAGGGGTTGTTGATTAAGTTGTCATTGATGCCAACAGTGCTTGGTCATTGATGCCAACAGTTGAGTCTTGGTGCCCCTTGTGGAGCCCCTGAGGGTTAGTGTTTGGTTTGCGGTTGTCTGTATCAAGAGGAGACCTTTTGACTTTGTCCAAGCCCAAGCTTGAAGCCCTTGGAGGCCTTGGGAAAATGGCAAAAGCCCTGAACACCCTTTAGAGTGTTTAAGTACCCCTAACGTGTTTCTCTGGTTCCCGAGTTGTTTTCCAGTACCACAACCTATGCCCTAATATTCTAGAAAGTGTCCTTGGTGGGTTGAAGAAGTTGCAAGAGTCCAAATGAACCTTTCAGTGGTCATTTGTGTTTATTGAGGTCATGGTACCCCAGGAGAAGGTCTAGCAACCCCACAGGTGATGTCATGATGGATCTTGACCCTTGTAGGTCTCCTGGTGTGGTTGAGGTGGTTGAAGAAGCCTATGAAGCCCCTTGCTTGATGAAGAAGCCCTGAAGAAGTCCTTGGACCCACATTTGATGGCTTAATGGTCCTTGTCCCCTTAAAGGTGATGATGTGGTCATTAATGACTTGATGAAGACTTGGAACCCTTGATGAAGATCTTGATGCCCATGTATCCCTTGTTGGGGTCATGGAACCCTTGGAGATGGTCATTATGCATGAGAAGGTCTGGCACCTGCATAAATGGCGGCATGATGACCCTTGGACACTATATAATCATTGATGGTGAATTTGGAAATGATTTGGGTCTTGGAATCCATACATATGGTGGTTTGTAAGCCCATGATTGTTGGAGCCTTTGATATGATAGAATCCTTGGTCATGATTCCCTCATCACTTGGCGATGGAGTCCTATGCGATGGGCTTGAAGTCCATGGAAAGTATCTTGTTTAAATATTATATGATATCCTTGAAAGAGTCCTTGAAACCCTTGCATGCGGTGCCTTGGGTCTTGAACCATGGTGATGTATGGTCCTATTTGTGGTTATATGGCTATTGTAATGTAGATGGAGGTAGATCCCACGGACGTGCCTTGATATGTTGAAGAAGACTTTGAAACTCTTGTAGTTAGTGGTATGGTCTTTTGGCACCCTCATGTGTGGGGTCTTTGACGTCCTGGACACATTGAATAATTTAAGGGCATTAGACCAAGAATTTGCAAATAAACCCATCATAGGGAGATAGTCCTCGTCAAGCCATTTCCATTGATATGTGGAGCATCTTCTAACTCCTTATGGTTGAAGAGATATGAATTTTTGAAGTTGGTGTACCCCACCTTTTTGGGTGAGCCGACCTAACAAAAGAAAATTTAATTATTTGTAATTTTGAATTGCATGTCGGCCCTGTTTGAGGTAATAACTTTCCTCCACGACCTATATAAATAGAATATCAGACATTTCATTTGCTCATCAATTGGAATTTCGCAACTCTTGGAGAAAAGTGCGAAATTTTGTGGAGGAGAAATTTTTGGGCATCTTTACTAAAATTGGCATAACTTTCTCATACGGAATCGGAATTACAAAATTCTTGGCTCGTTGGAAAGCTTGTTACGAGGGCTATGTGATGACATGATCTAGAGTTTATTTTGGTTTGTCTATTGTTTCTTGACCTTATGATCTTCAAAAAGGTATGGCTCATGCTTCTGGGGTTCTCTTGTAATGGCACATGTCTCTCATGGATAGAGTTCATCTTTGATATTAGTATGTGAGCCTATATATTGGTATATATATTTGAAGTCATTATGGAGGATATGATGATGATGTTGCATACCTTTATGCTATGATATTATACACTTTATGATGATAATGCATGTGATAATGATGTACACTCTATGAAGTTGATGCACTCCTATACAATATGATGTACATGCATACCATAGTGTGATGATGCTCTCCTATGCATTATGATGTATACTTGATGTTGATGATGCATACACGGTGCACACTGAAGTGACAATTATGCATATTTTATGATGATGATGCATACCCTATGACGATGATGCATACCTATGATGATGATGCATGACGATGCATGCCTTATGTTCAATGGAAGTAGAGAAGGATTATTTGTTCAGTCACTGTGTATGACGAGGTGTACAAGGATGTACATGAGCAGTGTATGGCAGTAAAATGACTTGTTGGTATGCATGGATGATTTGGCAGTGATAAGAGTGCAAAGGTTATCAGCAGCAAATTCAGGGTTTGGTGTGCAGTTGGTTAGACTCAGATTGACTGAGCCGGATGATGTGAACAACAGATTGATTGGTCAGTTGATGAGTAGTGTGGAGCAGTTGTGGTGCAGTGGTCAGTGGACAGTTGATGAGCAGTGAACAGTTGATGAGTAGTGGTCAGTTGATGAGTAGTGACAGTGGTTGTGCAGTGTGGTATAGATTGGGTACAAGTGTTGGATAGCAGGTCCGCAGGATCAGTGAAGTTTGTGGTTCAGTAGTTTCAGTTACTATCTTCATATCAGGGTGGCAGGACGGGGCAAGGAAATCTAGGGAGCTAAGGCTTCCTTCAGGTTGTAGCCTATAAAGTAGGGGGTTGTAGCCTCCTTCTAGTTGTAGCTGGAGAATTGAAGTCTTTGTAACAAGGGGATTGTTGCCTCCTTCCAGTTGTTGCTGGTAAATTATTATTATAAAGGCTTCCGTGGTTTTTCCCCCAGTACTTGGGTTTCCACGTAAAAATCTTGTGTACTGTGTTTTGCTATGCTTCCTATGTGATGATGATATGATGATATGTGATGATGAGCTGTAATTGTTAATAATGCTGATGATATAATGATAATGTGATAATACATTAATGAATGATGTATTGAAGAAGCAGTTGATGATTGTTAAAGTTGAAAAAGTAATAAAAAGCTATACACACTGTTCACCCCCCCCCCTCTCAGTGTGCTCAGTGTGTCCAACAGGGGTCATATAGGCCAAAAAGGCCATGGAAATTAAATGAATGATCCTAATGAACTTGGATCAACTTGATATAGACATGATGCCAAGGTTGAATAAGCACTCTCTAAATAACTTACCCATTTGTGAGGCACTGCCATTCCCTTTGTTTATCTTGTCCAGCACAGTGTGTAGCTCCCCTCTTTCCTCGTCCAAAGTATCTCTTAGTTGAATTGGTCAAGTCATCCCTTTTACCTAACCTTTTTCTTAGCCTTCACCCTATCTTAGCAATTACACCATGTCCATGGGTGAGTATAACTTTAAAGCTTTGGTGCAAGTAAATTATAAATAACATTAAATATCTATGTATTAACTGCCACTTGATTGATGTTTATACTTGAAGTTACGTTGTGAATATGGTTAAAGGAACATGCCTTAATCATTTGTTATGATCTAGTCCTTGGTTGTATTTTGACCTAGTCAAACATAGTTTGACCATGGTCATTCTTGGGATCCGTGATGAGATGGACCACTTGTGCTTTATGATGTGATTTATGGTCCCACATGCACCTATTGATGATTCCATATGTTGGATATATGCTCCAGATGATGATTGATACAGTTGGTCATTTTTATTATTATTTCCAGATCATCATATTTTACACTGTCCAGGTATGGTGGACCCTACAAGTTACCATGAGGTGTATGAGTACTCGTCTCTAGTGGATTTGGTTCTTCCAGATCTATTGAGACACTTATCTTTTAGTTCTGGGCACTCCTGGGCATGATATTAGCAGTTATGCACCTATTGACCAGTTTGGGCATGTTGGTCAGGCCTGTCCAGCAGGGGCATTGAAGGCCAGTCGTTGCCTAGGGCACTACAGAGGAAGGGGGTGGTCCAACCACTTGTTTTTACCATTATACCCCCCTTCTAGACAGCTTAGTACACTCAGCTTGACAATGCAGGCACCTTGGATAGCAGTTTTAGTCAATTTCAGGGTTTTCAAGAGGGTTAAAAAAAGGAATAAAAGGGTCATTGAGGAATTCGATTTGGGCAATTGAGGCAAGGTTTTGGCACTTGGTCTGCTCAAAGGTCATCCATGGTGTATCCCTCTTCTTCCAGATCAGTTGGCATCAGTCAGTGGGGTCCACATGGGCTACAAGAGCTCTTTTATTGTATTTCTCTCTCTAATTATGGGGACATGATTTGATCATTTGTATCTTGGACATGTCATTGAGTCATTTTTTATTATTGTGCCATGGGGACATGCTAGTGAAGGGAAATAATACCTCCTAGCCCTACCATGTGCTCTTAGTTACTTGTCCATGTCTTATGTTGTGGCTCCATGCTATCTAGCCACCCCCCATGTGTGACGTCACCCCTCCTAGAGACACTTTAGCTATGACGTCACCCTTTATTTGACTGATCCATGTGTTATATTGTATTGGCTCATCTTAGCCATTGATTATATTGTTGTATCTTTTGATCTCAACCACTAGTTTTCAAAAGTGGTTTAGGGTTTTGGTCTTCCTCATCCTATAAAAGGAGGAGACCCCCTCATTGTAAAAGCACCTTTGGGCTCTGGAAAACTTGGAATAAAATATTATTTTGGAGATCTACTTCTTGGCTTTGATTGGGATGCTCTTGTACATGGTTATGCATCTCTTATTATAGACATCTTTGACTCTAACAGGTGAAATCAACATCTACTAAAGGAGACCGAATTGGTTGAAGCTAGTTGTGCGAAATGCTTGAAGGGAAGATTGTAGGGGTTGCGCACATCCCCCTTGGGCAAGACATCTTCATCTTGAGGGAGTTTTTCAATTGTGCTTTGTCCATTCATTGCTTCTTTGATATGACATGCTTAGATCTCATTGATTTGTGAATCAAATCCAACATCTTGTAGTTTGAGTTATAGGTTGAATGGGGCATCTCTCCCCCTAGGGCTTGGACGATTATGCTTGGATTCACTTGGAGCTAGCTTGGAATTGTAACTAAAGGCAAGAATCATCTATGTGCAAAGTAGCTGCAAGCTTTTGAGGTAAGATATACAAGGTATGTATCCACTTCGCTTGTTCTCCATCCTATTGGTCACATAAACCCTTAAAATTCAAAACCCTATTTTTCTATTTTTTTAGATCTATTTGGATCTAGCATGCTTTTGGGGATAATATTTAAAACCCACCTCTATAGTATCCACGACAATTCGGATCTATAGTTTGGTGGTGTTTGGCCTTCATTTGACCCATTTCCCATTCCTTGAGGAGACTAGTTGGGCTAGTTCCTAAACGTGGGTAGGAGAGATTTTTGTTTCATTGAGTAGATCAACCCCTAAAACCTACCCCTAGTGCTTCACTTTGTTGATTTTCACCTTGTGGGACCCATTCCTCATTTTGAGGGTTGTGCCCCACTTGGGTCACTTAGTGATGCATTAGATCTATGGAGATCTAGCCATGGCATGTACTTGATTTTTTAAACCCACTTTGATTTTCATCTTGACTATCCCGATCTACAATTTGGTGGACATCCGACTCCATTTGCCCCTCCATCTAAGGCACTAGTCTTCCTTGAGTCAATTCGCATTCCTTGGATAGGTGGCTTTTTCCTAGATCCCATTCTTGGGTATTGCTAATCCTTGGCCAATCCATAGATCCATGCCATAACATACCCCTAGTGCCATGCTATTTCAACTTTGACCTTGTGGACCCAACTTGGACCATTTTCCACTTTTTAAGGAGTGGGTCCCACTTGGCTAATTTTTATGGTACTAAATCATCTATAGATCTATTAATTAAACCTCATACGTGGCCCTTGTCATTCATTGGTTGACCCATTTGTCACTCTTTAAGCCTCTTCAACCACACCTTAACCCTTGGGTCCACTTAACCTTCCTAGATCTAACTCACCATTGATCTCCTTGTTTCATCTTACACAATTCCCTAGGAATCTTTGGGTTAGCTAGTCTTCATTGATTGGCTAGGGTCTCCCCCTTGATCTTGATTTCTTGTGATCTAAAATGAAGAGTGCCTCAGTTGACGTGACTCCCAGCTTCCATTGGGAACCATGGTATCTCTTGGGTCACCTCTTTAGTTGTCTACACCTCTACCATCCTGGATAGGATACAATTAGAGACAACTACAAGTTGTGTGATAACAGGTAGATCAGACCCTAAGGCCTCACGGCCTTCACCAAGTGTGCCACCATAAACTGAAACAGACCCTAAGGCCTTACAACCTTCACCAAGTGAGCATATATATAAAGGATCAAACCCTTAATCAGCAGATCAAAGCTTAAAACAAGCTGAAGTGTCCTCCGCAAGGCATGAGGCCTTCATCAACACTAAACAACAGACTCACAAGGTCACGGCCTCCCTAAAACAGACTCACGGGTGGCAGAACCATACTTCAAGGGCTCACGGCTAGGTCAAAATGCATAGATCTGACCTCATACCAAAACAAGAACAGCAGACCAAGTTTATCCAAGGTCGCGATTTAGGTTAAATCAGATATCAGATGTGAGATCACACTTCAATCAAGCTTCAGCAGGCAGATCGAAGGTAGCTACAACAAGATCAACCCTAAATAATTATCCACAAACAGATCTGAGATGAAAGATGGACTTCAATAGGTAAGTGGCCTCAAAGCAAATGATCAAGCAACAGCAGATCAACACTTAACCCTTGATGTCAAGCAAGATAATAAAACAGAGCTGAGATGTTACGTTGTGAATGAATCAAATGCGAAACAATAGATCTCTATAAATAGGATATTAGATCTTCTAGAAAGATTATTAATTAATCTTTTAAATAAGTTAGGGTTCCACATACTTAGGAGGGTACCTCAAAAAATATAAATCACAAAAATATAAAATATAAATAAAGTGACTTGGGTGGGTACCAACATTTTAGGGTCAAAACAATAAAGTCACTTATAAATAACATAAGATATAAATATGGTGACTTTAGGTGGGTACGAGGGTCATATAATTAAATAGGTGAGGGTACAAGGACCAACACATGATACAACATAAGATAAGTGTGGATACATGACCCATAACAAGTTAGGGTTCCACATACTTAGGAGGGTACCTCAAAAAATAAAAATCACAAAAATATAAAATATAAATAAAGTGACTTGGGTGGGTACCAACATTTTAGGGTCAAAACAATAAAGTCACCTATAAATAACATAAGATATAAATACGGTGACTTTAGGTGGGTACGAGGGTCATATAATTAAATAGGTGAGGGTACAAGGACCAACACATGGTACAACATAAAATAAGTGTGGGTACATGACCCATAACCCCTAGGACGAAGGGTATACCACAAAGTGGACAAACAACCATAGTACCCATAGGACCAACAACATCCAAGTGGTATAAAATTATAAATCAAAACAACTCAAGGTGAGTAGGTGACCCCACTAACCACAAGTCAGACAAGGTACCACAAGACCAATAATCAAGGTGTAAAGAGCAAGGATGAGCAACCAAGGTGAGGTACAACCAATCATCTCTCTCTCAAATGTACAAGTGTTCCATACACAACCTGAAAGTTCATCATCACTATATAAGGGTGGTTCCACACTGGATGATGTGATCATGTGGTCCTCTAGTCTGCTCCTTAGGTCAATTGCTAGTGGCTCCATCAAGGGGTGGCTAGTCCCTTGAGAAGATCATCTAGCTCAACCATCTCGAAGACCTAGGACAAAAGGACATCACACATCATCATCTTGGTCCACTGACCAAGATCCACCTAGTTAACTAACCAGATATGTTGTTGCAGAAACTACTTGGTCCTCGTGACCAAGAATCTTCCTGGTCCCGGACCAAGAGGTCTCTGTCTCAACTTGCAGAACCTGCTTGGTCCTCATGACCAAGAAACTATGTAGTCCCTGACCAGAATACCCTAGAGATAAATAGGGCCCTCGCCACATGCTAGGGACTTTTTCCATGGCATCAACCTACTTGGTCCCCGACCAAGAACCCCAAGAGACAGTTGGAGGCCCTAGGGTACCTTCTAAGCTCTTACCTTTTACTCTACCTGGTTAACTTCACCAGGGACCCTAGTTAACTGACTAGGGTACCATCCTCTCTGAGAATGGGCCTCGCAGCGACACTAACTTTAACACTCCCTCTCAGCAAGAGAGGCATTCTCAGCAACACTAAGCTTGTCAAGGACAGAGGCTTAGTCAACTCATCTGCTAACAACTGCACCATGTCCTTGTCATGGTGATGCTTTCTCTTGATGTGTCTCGGCCTGTCATAGAGTACGGGATTTTCTTAGAGCTTCAAAGAGATCTGAATGTCAGCAAGTGCCTTGATCTTATAGATCCACTTGGAAGTTACAACTAAATTTCCTTGTTGTCTTTGAATCACTTTCCACATATCATTATCCATTATCAACTAGATATCCTTTGTCATAGCATCTTTCCAAACCTGATGTTTGGCTGCCTCCATAGCAATGGATGATCCTGAATCAATGACATGGCTCCCACTAGAGCACCCTTGGAACCTCTCAATAGGCTCCTTAATGAGATCAACTGAAGGCTTCTTGGCCTTCTCCCTCTGCTTCTTTGAACGAGATGTCTCGTAGGCTTCCATATCTAAGTCACTGGATAACTCCTTGGAATGATGGAAGATCACATCTCCACTTCTCTTTTCTGCAATCCCATTTTGCTTGGGATTGAAGAGCACTGATGGCTCCCTCTTGATCTCTGAAACTTGACAGGGGTTATTCATTAGAGCTTTAACAACATGTCCTGAGACCTTATAAAGGTCACCCTCACGGACACCAATCTCAATAGTTGAGCTCATATTTCCACCTTTAGTCCACACTAGTGCCTTTCCTTCTGAGAAGGCTATAGAGAACCCCTTGTCTTCTAAAATTGCCACTGAAAGAACATTTTTTTTAAACCAGGAACATACAAAATTTCCTCAACACAAATTAACGTACCTGAATCAAGCTTTAAGGCAGTTGAACCAACTCCTTTTATTGCAAAGGTACTTCTATCTCCCATCTCCACTTTCACATTGAATTGCTTGGCATTGTAACCCACAAGAACCCTTTTGAATCCATTCATATGCTTGGTGGTCCCACTATCAATCAACCATGAATCTGATGAGTTGGAGATGGATCCTGAGAGTGCTGAAACCAAAATGAACTCTCTTTGATCTTTTTCTTTGGTCTCAGCCTTAGATTTCTTTTGTTGAAGTTCTTCTTCTGTAGCAGCTGAAGCATGATACTTCCCTTTATGCCATTTCCTGTTAGGAGTATTCTTATAGTCTTTTCCATAATGACCAAGCTTGCTACAGTTATAACATCTTACTTTTGACTTAGGAAAGTGCTTACCTTGAGGTCCCTTACCTTTGATGTGGTGTTGAGGGAAGCTTCTTCCTTTCTTTGTCTTGGCAGCAGGAGCATCATTCTTTTCAACATGAGGCCCGGATCTACTCAGGATTCTGCCTTCTTCTTCTAGACAATCATGCCATAACCTATCAAAGCTTGGTTGTATTTCTCTTCAATTCACTGCTGCAAGAAATGTCTCCCAAGATGTAGGAAGATCATCTACTATTGTTTACACAAGATCATCATCATCTACTTCAACTCCAATTGCCATGAGTTGATCTCTTGTCTGAGCAATCTTTGAAAAGGAGGAAACTGATTCCTTTTCCTCCATCTTCAATGAACAAAATTGCTTCTTCAAAACCCTCTTTTGAGTAGGTGCCTTCTTCAAATAGAGATTTGCTAGGGCATCAAAGCAATCCTTAGTTGTCCTTAGAGGAGCTAACATGAGCATCAAATTGTCTTTCACTGAGTCAAAGATGACCCTTTTTACTTTGGGTTGCTTCTTCTTGAATGTTGCTCTTCCTTGCGTTGTTGTGGGCTCTTCCACAACCCTAGTGACCAATTCATCCAAGTCATTCTCCTCCAAAATATTCAATACCCTAGCCTTCCATGCATTAAAGTTTGAGGCTCCTTCAAGCCTATCTTCTACCTTCACTGAGTTAGAAGCCATCTCAAACCCTTACAACCAACTTTCCAAGTACACCTATAAATTTGTAGTCAAGTTGATTGAAGAACAAACCCTTAACTTAGGATCTATGTAGATTATGTTATCCTGCAAAACAAAGTTAGCTACAAGACCTAAAGCTCTGATATGATGTTAAATTTTGGTTAGGGTTAGAGTTTGATGTAGAAAAATTAGATCTTATATACTTTAATGCAAAAACAAATTTATACTGAAGAAAAATAGTACAGCAGTAACTTAAACAAGATAATTCAAAACATAATTTTCATCTCTTTCAACTTTTCAACTTTAACACTACCACATAGGTCCTGTTATCAGCTAAGTTGCACTTAGGTGATTTCAAGTGAGCCTGTGAAGATAGAACAAATTTACTTGTTCATAATCAAAAGACTAGAAGTCCTAGCAGGCCACCTTGCCCTTTTTTTTAATAAATTTACATGTCCATGCCCTGCGGGGAAATTGTAAAAAATGTCATAGCATGATGGTTTTGTAAAAGGACTCGGCTTTCCTAAAACAGTTATCAATCCCGACTAGCCCAGAGTGTTTTTTCCCTTGTCAATTATATGTTGTTGAATAAACGACATATAATTTTCGAGTTTTTCACTCACACATCCAAAGTTGGGGTGGTCGACATGATTTCTCGATCTTGGGAGGTTATTAGAGTCCAGGTGTCGATATATATTACCATGCTAGATATTAAAATTGAGTCGTATGGACATGTGCTAGGTCCCCCTAGGTTTTTTTTAAGTTCCAAAGAAAATATATATATATATATATATATATATATATATATATATATTTTCCTATAAATTTGACCATTTTTAATGGTTTAATTAGAAAAATTCAAAATGTAATAAAAGCTTCATCTGGGGGCGGAATTTGGCATGGGGAGGCTTGTTTTGACGCTCAAGGCGTCCTCTTTAACCTAATACCCACTTTCTCCATGTTTCGGGCGACTACTACGCTTCTGGGAGCAGTTTTCCTTCAAGATGCTACATTTTGGCATTTAAATGCTAAAAAAACCAAAATTGCACAAGTCAAAAAATATAAAATATAAAAGAAAGAGTCAAAAGGCATATGCCAAGTGACTTGGCATGCCATGTCATGGTGGTGCGCGACTCATTTGAAGGGTTAAAGCACATGTGAATGAGTCGAATCAATAAGTTAAAGTTTGATTAAAATTTTGAAGTGCGCCTTCCCTCCTTCCTCACATGAATGCTTATGTGGGCGGTGTCTTGGAGTGGTGGGCAGATTGAGAGGTGGCACCATTTGGATGGAGGGAGGAGATACCAATGAGAGGGTGCGCACCTCCCTTTGAGGTGGCAACTACCTCATCAGCCAAATCCCAAATCAAATAAATAAAGGAGGATCGAATATCTCTATTGGCATGTGTGCCCTCTCTCTCAAGCATGGGCATTTTTCCACGTGCATGATCTCATGTGGGCGGTGATGAAACCAAAGGGAGGGTTGCCTACCTCATGAGAGGTGGCGCACCCTCCTTTAACTCAAAGCTACATCGTATCAATCAAGTGGGACATCAATCCCCCTAATCGCTCCCATCATGCGCCATTGCTCTTCCTTGAACCATTTGCCCTTCCTAGTCTCATATTCTATATAAACAAGCTCTCTTCCTCCTTTGAACTAGTTAGAGTCAAGGAGTGAAAGGCTTGCCCATTGTAATGTTATTTGTTTCATTTGCTCAATAACAAAAAGCTTTGGAGGCTAAGTGTGTGGTGCCATTGTGTTGGATGAACATTGCCATGGTTTTATGCTGAGATAACTTGTGAATTGTTTACATTTCTTGTATATCCATCTTGTGAATCCGATCTTGATAGGGTTGTTATCAGTTGATAGAAAAGAGATAGTTAGTAAGCTTACTTTCTATTTCTTCTTAGATATGTGATTAGAGATCTATATTTTACATGCTTATAAGTTTATACGCATGTTCATTTGTTCTCTTTTTTATATACTATTGGATCTCACGGGTATGTGTTCAAGTGTGTGATTAGATTGCAAGTAGCTTAGCTAGGAAGAAGAGTTTATCTAGATTGCTTCTTCTCATCTCCAAGCAAATTCTTTTTGACATAATCCTTCGACATCCCACCAAGAAGCCTCTTGGTTGATCTTTCCGACAACAAGCAAAGCTTCTTCTCTCTTTCTCCTTCAAACTTCAAAGAACTTCATTTTTCAAATTTTTTTTAGCAAGCATTCAAATCTATATTTTAGATCTATATCATAAGTAGATTTGACATGAATTTCTAGATCTAGAATCGTTTAAAAAAGTTTTATTTTGCAAAGCTAGATCTATTCTTGAGTAGTTTTCCCTTTCAGTCATTTTATTGGAAATTTCGAAGGCTTAAAGTAGAGGTTAATTACTTTGGGTTTAAAAGTATTATTTGGCAATTTAAAAGTGCTTCATTGGTTGCCATCAAAGGCAAGCCAAGATTCACAAGAAAGCTTGCTTTCTTGTGTTCAAATTTGCAATCTACACTTAGAAAAAATTTCACATTTTTTTAGTAATTTTTTTTGGTTGTCCAAAAGCACTTTCAAAGTGTTTTTGGGCACTTTTAGGAACTAATAGCTTGCTGGTTTTTAGCAGGTCTAACAAAAAAGAGAGAAACTCCAGCGAATTTTTAAAGTTTTGGCCATCCAGGGCAACCCAGGACCTCTCTTGTTCAATAAACTCATTTTTTCAAAGTATTGTAAGTTTAGTGATCCCATTCTACAAGGGATCTCAAGCAGTTATGTATTGTAATAAGTGATTAAACGAGAGCAGTGGGATACTCAGCGCCCACACCCCATCCCCCCTAGGAGGATTTGCATTTTGTCAAATTTTTTGAGATTGATTTTTTCTAACTCCACAACCTTCACACACTCACTTTGATAGTGCAGGATTTATACTTTAATTACCATTTTAGTAATTTTTATTTTATTTTTTCATCTTTTTTGCAAAAGTAAACTTAGAAATAAAACCAGTTTCGTCGCCACGAAATATGCTCTCACCACCACCTAAAGGCATCGCCGATTAGTGGTGGTTGATAAAAAAGTGACGCATAAACTTGGTGAGTTATATCTTTCAGTTTTGCATTTTACTTTCCACAATACAATTGTTAAATAAAAGGAATCCAAAGTCTCTTGAACCTCACTGAAAAGCAGGTCAAGAGCACTCCCTATCAGAGAGCACGATGGTCCTCTTTCTTCAATTGGAATAAATCATTTGCCTACACTGCGTATGCTCTACCCACCAGCAGTTCGTCTGAGCTGAGGGGTACCAAAAGCAGTGGGAAGCACTACTTAACTTTTCACACTTAACTTAATACTCATCAATAAAATCAACCTCCCTTTTAGGATAAGTGAAAATCCGGCACTTTGATTAGATTTCGTGTGGGGAAATTCTGCCTGGGGACGCGAGAACCACTAGGAAGAGACCTCAGAGCACCAGTTAGACTAAATCCTTGTTGGTGTAGTGTTGAACACCGCTCTCGAGACTCCGTTCCAGCCCACATCTCCTTGTACAAAGCCACCGGTTTCTAAATTTCCGGACATTCCTCCCTGTACCTCACGGTATCTCGGGAGTTCCCCCCTTTCCCCTAAACAATATTCATATCATAATAATCGAAAATTAACCAAGAGACATTTGCACAATGTTTCCCTTCCTGTAGCTATACTTATTTGATATTGTGACTCCATAAGGTACTGGTCATTGTACTTGTTTTCATTTGCTTAATATCATATCAGTATCATGCATCTTTTTGGTAGTCATTTCAATTTTGCTGGTGAAAGCAGGCTTTAAGTTTATTTGTGCAAATATAAATTTATAAGGTTAAGTTAAGTTAATTAATAATAATATATAAGTTATGAATTTTTTACTTATATATAGTTTAGGACTTCAATTATTAACTTACATATGTCATATATTAACTTATATACTATTTTTATTAACTTACATATGTCATATATTAACTTATATATTATTTTTATTAACTTACATATGTCATATATTACTTATATATTATTTTTGTTAACTTACATATGTCATATATTAACTTATATATTATTTTTATTAACTTACATATGTCATATATTAACTTATATATTATTATATAGTATAGGACTTAATATTAATATATTATTAACTTATTGATTAACACTTATATATATTAACACTTAACTTAATATTATTAATATTATTAACACTTTTTGATTAACTTAGCAGACGTGGATTGCAGACGCCGGCAAGTCTGTGACTCTGTGAGTCTTGAGATGGCCCGAAAATAGCCGCGCGGCAAGTGTGTGAAGCGTGAGATGGCCCGAAAAGTTGAAAACGTACAATGAAACATAAAAACAGATGCTCGAATTTATTAGCCGAAGGCCCGGGACGGTAAGTTTAAGCGTTTCACAACTTTTCTTTCACCGGTTGAACCGTATCCCAATTTTGCTGCTCTGTTTCAGGTTTTGTCGATCCATTTCAGGAAAGGTTCGATCCATTTCAGGAAAGGCCGATCTGTTTCACGAAAAAGGCGTATTCGTTTCAAAACCCTTCGATCCATACTCAATAGGTCAGATACGGATCCGCCACGTTTCAACCGCGTTTCGAACCCGTTTCCATTTCGGAAACTTGGAACATCGTTTCAGGGAGGGCACATAGCCGTTTCCGGTAACTTAGCTGGAAAGATCTAGAAAAGAATATTTTATTGTAAAGTGTACAGGTCGGCCTAGTTAGGTGAGTCAAGCCAACCTATTTAGTAAAAAGGTCAAGTGTTTTGTTTAGTATAAATAGGAGGCTCTCCCTCCTCATTTGCACACTTCACCCACTCATCTAATTCACATGAGTAGAGAGAGAGAATCGTTCAGAGTAGCTGCTTGAGGAGTCTTCTTGTTTTGGGTCATTGCACGAGGGATACTATTGTACATTCTACAGAATCTATATAGAAGAAGTTTGATGGGTTTTTCTGCCCCGAGAGGGTTTTCCCAGGATAAATTTGTTGTGTACTATTGTTCATGTTGTGCTTGTTTATCTTTCAGAGATCCTTATTGTTATTGCACTTAAAAATCTAACAATTGCAACAAATTAAAATCTAAAACCCTAGATTAGTGCTTTGAGGGGAACATCAAGCTTGGGAAAATGGAGTAAAACATTGTGTTGGTGATTAGATGATGATCTTCAAGGGAGGGTGGAGGATACTCAACCCCCCTCCTTTTCTAGTTGAAGCAATCCAATAGAACCCCTACTCCAAATAACTCTTAGCCACCTGTGATCATCAAGAGAACAATCTATCTAACATACAAACACCAAAAATAATTTAGTTGAACAAAGCCCTAACATGAACAAAGGAGGTTGTTGCAATCAATTGAAACATGAAGAATTTGAACATGATAGACAAGGTTGCAGCAATTAACTATCACTTTACCATAGCCAAGTATAATCACTACAAGTTACCTCAAATTAGTGAAGTTGTTATCCAACATCATTCAAGAAATCACCATAAGCTTGCACAAAAACATAAGTTCATTGCATTATGAAAAATTCGACCCCCTTAGAGAGAACTTTGACCCCCTTTAAATAGCCAAGGATGGTTGAATTCCCCTTGAGAAGAGATATAGGGTTAGGTAAACGTTTGTTACATGAAGAATTGCTTTGTGATGATCTCAAGGAGGGTTGGTGTAGGATCAATGGCTTAAATCCAACCCTCTCATAATAAAAATTACAAGAAAATACCATGTCATTGGGCAAGAAAGGCGCCTTCCTTGGTCTAGGGATCAAAAATATTACAAAAATGCCAAATACCATGGGTCTCTTCAATGCAAGTGGAGAAAAGCATGAGTTGTTTTCAAAACCATTGCTTGTTTGTTGAAACCATGTGTTGTTTTCCTCTTTCCAAGCATGACCAAATAACCACTTCTTGGACAAGTCATTGGAGCCCCATGAATTCCTCTAGTGAGGATGATCCAAGTGCTAGAAGCTCAATCAAATATCTAGGACTTAATTGTTGTTTAGGTTGTCATTGATGCCAACAATGTATGGTCATTGATGCCAACAGTTAAGTCTTGGTGCCCCTTGTGGAGCCTCTGAGGGTTAGTATTTGCTTAGTGGTTGTCTGTGTCAGAGGAGACCTTTTGACTTTGTCCAAGCCCAAGCTTGAAGCCCTTGGAGGCCTTGGGACAATGCCAAAAGCCCTGGCTACCCATTAACTTGGTTGAGTGACCCCTAAGGTGTTTCTATGATTCTCTAGTTGTTTTCCAGTACCACAACCTATGCCCTAATACCCTAGAATGTGTCCTTGGTGTGTTGCGATAGGCCAAATGACCCTTTCAGTGGTCATTTGTGTTTAATAAGGTCATGGTACTCTAGGAGAAGCCTAGGCACCCCCACATCTTGATAGTTTAATGGAGAACACCCTTTGCATATGATATAACCCACACAATGGTTGCTTGATTGTTTTTGATGGTTTGACTCTTGAGGTTTTGATGAAGCCCTTGAATTGGAAGCCCTGGTGGCTTGATGGGGCCCTAAAAACATTTCTAAATGGTAAGAATGTGTAACACAACACTAAAAATTAAATATTTTGTATTATTAAATTTTTTTTTAATAATAATAACTCATTTAAACATGGAAAGATGACAAGAAAAGTTTAATTTCAAATATTAAAAAGTTTTTAAATAAATAAATTTTTTTAATATTAATAAATTTTTATAACTCATTAAAAGTTTCATTCAAATTTAAAACAATGGCAAACATATTCATTAATTAAAGGAAACCATTCATATAAATATATGAACTTACAAAATTAATGTTATTTAAACCATTTTAAAATTGGAGGTCGGCCCCATAAATTAATTTAAAATTAAATTAAAATTATAAATTATAAATTATAAAATTGAAGGTCGGCTCCATAATTTTTGCTTGGAAAACTAATATAAATAACCCTTCCACGATTTCATTTTTGGTGTGTCTTTTCGCTGGTTTTAAAAAAAAAAAAAAAACGGAAGTTCGGATTTGGTTTTTGGTGAAGGCACGGCAGTCTTAATAGCCCGGATTTTTGGTGAAGGAACAGCAACTTTAATACCCCGATTTTTGGTGAAGGCAGGCAGTCTTAATAGCCCGAATTTTGGTGAAGGAATAGCCCGATTTTAGTGAAGACACAGCAATTTTAATAGCCCGATTTTTGTTGAAGGAACAACAGTCTGCAAATTTTTGTATTGGCGTTGAAAATTTCGTATTGGTGTTTTCGCTGGAGATAGAGCTCGGTTTTTGGTGGAAGGAACAGCAGATTCAGAGCTCGTTTATTTGGTGAAGGAACAACAGATTTAGAGCTCGGTTTATTTGGTGAACGAACAGCTATTTCAGGGCTCGGGAGTTATTGTTTGATGAATGAAAATTAGCGTGAGTTCTGAATTCGGGTATCTGCACTGAGTTACTAATTCGTGGCATCTACCAGCAATCGCAGCAGTCTGCAATTTTTGGTTTGTGAAGGCAACGTGGAGATAAAAGCTTTGATTTTTATTTGGTGAAGGCAACGTGAAAATAATACTCTGATTTTAGGGTTAATTATGGTTGAAGGCACAGTAACTCTGGTTTTCGGGTGATACATTGAGACAGCCGCAGTAATAAAAGTGTCTCTCTCTCTGATTTCTGGGAGCACATCTGATGAGGCAAGTCGTTGAAGCTCACATGCTCTGAACTTGGTGAAGAAGAGAGTCCACTGAGGCAGCCACTGTAAAAGTCAAGTGATCAATTGATATTCTATCAAACTCTGATTTATATTGTGACTGAAGTAGCCGCATGAACTTTGGAAGTTGATCTAAAATCTGAACTGATCTAAGAAGCTGCAGGTTGCAAAAATGATCAAGTTCGGGTCTTGAAGAAGAATATCTCGTTGTCATAAAAATGAAAAGTAGTCAAGCTCTGACTGAGGCAGTGAAGGAAGGAAACAGTGAACATGTGAAACATTGAGCCTTGAAATCGTAAGCATAAGGAAGATCAGAACTCAGGTTGCAGAGACAGTCAATAGCATGTTTGAACAAAGAAGATCTAGTTTCAGGCTACATAAGACAGTGGAGGGCATCCACAGCATATGCTATGAAGTTGTTCTAATCACCTCTTAGTTTAGATATACTAATGTAGTGGCAACTACAGCCAGAAGTGAAAAAGTACAAGAGACCAACCAAGTTCTGATTCAAAGTCACCTGTTAGAAAGATCAAGTAAGGTTCTGAGAAGCATTCAAGCTACAACAGAAGATTTTTATTATTCAAGCAGAACTAAGTATGACATATTAAGTCTGACGCAGTAAGTGATTTGAGTCTTATAAGGCATGCTGCAGTAATAAGACAGACCTTGATGATGATGATGCATACTTGCTGATACACTAGATGATGATTGTGATTTGACAAGTAACAGCAGTGACAGTTGATTTGATTTTATAGTGACAGACTTGACAGTGAGAACAATTGATGACAGTGACAAAATGGTTGAACAGCAGTTGATTGAGTTGTGATTGGGACACATCTTTTCGTGGGTATAGACAGTAGCTGAGGGATACCTGATTTTTCACAGTGACAGCAGACCAGAATTCTTCAGACTAGGGATGGTATTACAGTAACAAGCTGTTGAATGAGCAGACATTGGGCATGAGCAGAAATTGGGCATACAGTGATGATTTGACAGTGATCAGAGAGCAGAGGTTATCAGCAACAGGGTTTGTTGTTTGATAGGTCCACAGGTTCAGCAATCTCTTTCTACAGGGTGGTAGGGTGGTGCTAGGGCTCACAATCTTGTGAGCTGAGCTGTTGTAGCAGCTTGTCAGTTGTGGCTGACGAAGCCTAGGGGTTGTAGCCCCTTCCAGTTGTAGCTGGAAAAGTTGTATTAAATTTATAACCCCAGTTGTTGTTGGGTCAAATTTTATTATAAAAGGCTTCCGTGGTTTTACCCCCAGGACTTGGGTTTCCACGTAAAAAAAAATTGTGTACTGTGCTTCTTGTTTTTTTTATTGTTGATGATATACTGCTATGATTGGTGATTAGCAACTTGCTCTCGGTTAAAAATTTAATGATTGGCAAATACTGATTCACCCCCCTCTCAGTATTTCAACATTAATCTCATGCTGAGATTTACTTTAGATGCCTTTAAGACACCTCCACATGTATGTGATAGTGCTACCTCATCTTTATTCGCCTCACCATATGTCCCATAAGCCAATTTGAGCAAAACTACTTAGGCTATTTAGGCTAATTTATCTCAAAAAATAAAAATGTGCCATCTCAACTTCAAATTATAACAAAAAGTGCACTTTTATCCTCTAAAAGAATTATTAGGCACCAACATAGGCTTTTTTAATGAAAAATCTTAGGTGTGCCATCAATTAATCCTTAATGAGCCTGAAATAAACCTATAAAACCCCCATGTGCCCCATCTTTCCTATGCACGTTCACAAAATTTTCAAGCTGCTTACTAACACTAAGAATGAGCCCGTGTGAAATCTAGCCAGACTGGAGGAGTGTTTTGACATGCAAAAGTTGGAGACTGTAGAAGGGCCAATTGGGCACCCAAATCTACCCTGGAATCTTCAAAATACTGAGTTCATCACCCCCATGAACGTTCAAGATCAACACTGCAGTCTCTAGGGAGAAGCCCAACACCTTTTTTGAAATGACTAATCGAAGGCAGTAATGACCAGTCTGACTTCATATACCTAGGTAAGTGGCCAAATGGATATCCAAATATGTTTTTACATCGTTAATATACCTTTTGGAACTCAAGATATGTATTCACCACCTTTAAACTCCCAAAGATTGATACACTAGCTCTGCAAACATCTAATACACTGAAGAAGACCCGATGAATAATCTGTGACATTGACAAGATGTACTAGGATCACATTTCTCCCTGGTGGACCAGCAACAAAGGGTGTCCAATGTCCACGTGGACCAATGTCCACGTGGACCAATACATAGAAAATGTCAATAACAACCAAGTCATCATATAACTAGCCATGTATACATGATTAGACACCTACACCACAAGTATCTTCAAATAGGTTTATGAGAAGCAAGATTTACCTACTAACCAGATCCATGACAATATTCAAGTATTTGCAATGATTTGGGTCAAAGGATGACTTGGTGGACTCAAGATGTCATGAGAAAAGGATATACTACAGATTTATCTATGCCATTAGGAACAACAACTAAAATCCCTATGTGCCATCAAAGAGGACTATCAAAGAGATGCACCCTTTAGTAAAATGCAGCCTTATTCAATAGGGGAGCTCATTGACTTGGAAGAGATGCTAGTTGCAGGAGTCCAACGAGCTTCCACTAAATAATGCCGAAATGGCATAGCATCAGAATCCATGCCAATTATGCGTACATAGCTCCACTGGTGCCTAGTCCCCATACTTCCAAACCAAGAGACTTATATTTTACTTTGCATTTGTATCACCCCTTTTTCATTTTAGCTGTATAGGCACATTTCTTTTATTTTCATTTTCACTTTGTATTTCAAGCTTTAATAAAGGTCCAGTGCTCTATAGATCATCCTAACTGAAAAGTCGACCCATGGCTAGAGGAATTCCTATGACACAATGAACTCTAAGACACATTTCTCCAACAATCAATACCAACAACTGATAGCAAAGGAGGGGAAGGCAAGAGACAACTTCATCAATCCTCAAGCCAAGGATGCAAACCAGAACTATGAGATGAAATGGATGGATGATGTCCATATTGCGGACCCAAAGAAGGGGGTACCTGTCCTTGCAAGATACTCAAACATTACCTAGGTTAAATGGTACATAAGTAAATCAAGGATCTACTACCCTTGTGAACTTGAAAGTGTGATACTACTAGCTATACTCATCAAATAGTTGATACATTAACTAAAACAATAGCAACAGATAGTAAATCATTATATAATTCATCATCATGGCATGGCATATCATTGATCATCACATTTATATACCTCATCCTTCTAAGGGGGAGGCCTAAGAGCAGCAAAGATAGGCCTCATATTCTAGATTGCATCTTGCTCAGAAAAAGCAAAAATTTATCTAGAAAAAGATATGCCCCACAAAGTGTGGCATAACAAAGCTTATGGCCTTGTACGTTTGATAAAGTAGGGGCGTTAGGGTAGGGCCCTAACAAGCCATCCCCCTTCAAAACTACCATTGTCCTCAATGTTGGAGATGGGAAAATTGCTACAAAATAGTTGACAGTTACCAAGTAGCATCTTCTGCTGAGGTCTCCTTCCTCATCTAGATCTGGTAATGTAGTTTGAACTCGACAATTTTCACCCACGACCTACTTCAAACAAGACACATGAAATACTAGGTGGGTCTTCAAGTCTGATGGGAGCACTAATTTGTAGGCTACCTAACCAATGCATTGAACAATCTAATATGGGTTGTAGAACTTTGGTGCAAACTTCCGATGGCCTTTAACTTTGAGAGAGGTTTGCTTTTAAGGTTGGATGCAAAGGAATACTTGGTCACCTTCTGTTGCCAACTATATTGTACAATAGTTAAACCTCCATTGAGCCGCTAGTGTTTGAACATGATCAATGTTCACTTCCAGAGTATCAAGGGTTCAGTTTGCAATAATTAGCCAATTTTGGCTAGCCAGTTTTATTTTTCTGCTGAAATGACCATGGCCCCACGGGGTTTGTAATAAGTGTACTAGTAGGGTTTTGAGTGGCTCGGTTCCCCATGACTTGACTATCAACTAAGGCATTCCAGGGAGTTTTTTGCCCTTATCAATTATGCTTTGCCTATAGCCGAGTAATAATCGACGAGGTTTTCTCCCGCTTCCTCCAAAGCTGGAATGCCTGAATTTGAAAGTTTGAGCCTTGGGGGGTTATTAGAGTCCAACTGATGTATATGAACCTACTAGACACCATGTATGTATCAGTTGGTCATTTCCTAGGTCCCTTGTCCATTAAAAACATTGTCCGAAAAAATTTTACCGGATGCGTTGGACAGGTTTTTATTATTTTATTATTATTTTTCCAAATATTTAATTGGAAAAATTCAATATGTAATATGTCAGTCGTTTGGGGGTGGATTCAAGTGATTGGAGGCTTAATTCCTAATCCAATAATCTCAGTTAAACCCCAAACCCACTTATCCTAAGTTTCGGATGGTCATTTAGCCACTTAATTAATATTTTCTCAAAAAATCAATAAAAGAGAAATTATTAATTAAAATAATCAAAAAATAATAAATTGGAGATAGTCCAATTTGCTCCAAAATAATTCGTTTGGATTATTTAAATAGGCTAAATGACATGGCAACAGACATTCAGGATGATTCCAATCAACTCCAAGAAGATTCAGTTGAGTATACAGTCACCACAAGTTAATCTCCTTCAAAGAATTTGCCCTCCTCATGTGCAATAACGAATTGGTAAGGTGGATGGTTAATTGATAAAAGGTTGAGTTAACATTTACTCCAAGGTGGGCGCATCCCTTGGATTGTGGCATCTTCATGGGCTTGGCGTCCATTGAACTCAAACTACCATTCACTTCAACTCCAAGCTCATCCATTATGGAGGTCACGCATTCCTCATGTGGCTCATGACTTTGTGAGATGGCACCTACGCATTGGCTTGATGTATGCTACGATGTTGGGTGAAGCTTCCAATGTAGGAATGAGGGGCGCCTTGCCAAGGTGGAGGCCACCTCCCCATTTAGCATTTACTCAAACTCATGTTAGTTATTGGAGTTTCATTCCAAGCCATTGGATAGATTGGGATTCGACCTCATGTCTTGTGCTATTGGCTCTCTTCTCATGACATATTCGAATTTAGGTTTTAGGTGTCTTGTTTTTTGTATAAAGAGAATCCATTTGGGATCTCTTATGATGGAGATTTTGGGCAAGAACACTCTGCCAAAATTATATTGTAATATTTGTTTAATTATTGGAATAAAGAAGTGACTTTGGAGGTCCATGCAAGAGTTTTATGCATTATGGTTTCATCTTGTGAGGTGTATCTCTCTCACCCTATTCTCTCATTTTAAATTACTTTTCAATGTTTGCTTTAAGAAGACTATCAATCTAGTACATAAGCATTTGATCTAGTTTGCTTGTTGAGAATAGTGTTTTGTAGGGATCACTGAAGGTGGCGAAGGGCTTGGGTAATCAAGCTTATCTTCACTAAACGGGAGTTTTTACCATTTAACAAATTCATTTTGCAGGTTCTTCAAGAAGCTTCTCCCTCCAAGAGAAGAAACATAGCTATCATCGGCTAGCCTTCATCCATCAACACATATTTAAAATCAAATTTTCAGTTACTTTGTTACTTGATCCTTCCTCAAGCTGTGGAAAATCCGAGTCTTATTCTTCTCCAGGCTTAGAAAACCCATCAAGTTTATTCTTTGCTTTTGATAAGCTTGATCCTTGCCTCGTTTTTCCTCTCTCATCCTAGCTTCGTCCTCATCCTTTCTTCCTAGCTTTCGTTTTAGCCTCCTCCCCTTGCTCTCGTTTTCCCTAGCTCTTTTTATCCTCCTAGCTCTCGTCTCCTTCTTCCCAATCCTTCTTCCTCTCATTTTCCTTCTTCCCCTCCCATTCATTTTCTTCTTAAATCTCCTTTCCTCCTAGTTCTTCCTTCTCGTTTTCTCCTATCCTCCCTCTCGTCCCTCTAGTTCTCCCTCATTTCTTGCTTTTGTTTTTGTCTTCTTATCTCCTCTTCGTCTCTCCTTCTCTCCTCTATCCTTCCTCCATTTGTCTTCCATCTACTCGCTTGCTTCTTCCCTCTTCACTTCTTTCTTTAGCTTTGTTTTGTTTAGATCTTAGAGTTGTTCAAAGAAGTTTGCATTTAGGTCTCAATTTTCAGTCTTAAATCTAGTTTTATTTGAAGTTTGTATTTTTCATTTTTAGATCTCATTTAAGAGTTAAAACTTGCATTAAAAAATGATTGGTCATATAGATTAGCTTGCTAGTTTTGCATCTAGTTTCATTTCTACTTCTAGATCTTAGATTTCTTTTGTTGTTTGCTAATGCTAATGGGTGCTTGAAGTTGATCTTTGTTGTAGGTACTTGAGAAGAAGAACCAAGAAGATTAGAAGAAGAACCAAGAAGAAGAAGAGGAGCAATAAACCTAAAGAAGATCCAAAACCCAATGAAGAAGATGTTAACCATGAAGACTTAAACTCACTCTCCTTTTGTAAAAGGCTCTTAAGAGCTTCATATTATTCTTCTAGTTATTTCTTTCAAAGTCCTTTTCAAGGGTTGAATTCCCAGGGCAATTGTACTTGTTTAATAAATTTTACAAGTGGGGTTTTTAATCCCCCACATCCAACTTCCCCCACTTGGGGAAGTTTGTAGTGTCCTTTTCTTGAGTGGTTTCATGCTTAGGTTAGTTTTCCGTTCTTTTACTTAGAATACTAATTGTTTAGTTAGTTTCCATTTTGCTCTTAGAACATTAATTGTTTAGTTAGTTTTCATTTTCATGCTTAGAATACTAATTGTTAGTTAGTCTTTTCATTTCATTTTTGAGCTATCATTTGAGTTTCCTGCTTGTAATTTGTCAACCTCTGAAAGGAACAAAAGTCTCTTGAACTTGTCTTAAGACAAGTCAAGAGCACTCTCTATCGGAGAGCATTGTTGCATTTGCATTCTCATATAGATTAGTTAAGACTCTTGAATCTCACCTTAAGGTGGATCAAGAGCACTCTCTGTCGGAGAGGTTTTGTCTTTGTTTGCTATAAGTTAAAACACTCTCAACACACATTCCCCTTCTAAAACTTGAATTTATTCGTTTCTCCATACCACGTATGCTCTGCCCAACCCTAAAAAAGTTGGAATACTTAGAAACAGTATTGGTTTCCTAAAAGCTCAAATTCAAACCATAATAAAATCTTCACCCCCATAACCAACGAACCAGCGTTATTCGATAAATACTCAAGTATGTGGACAAATTCCAAGTGGAGGCGTCGGGAAGCCACGTCCAGACTCTAGCTTGCTGGTTAAGTTCCTTGAACACCTAGCCTAGAGAACTAGGTGATCCGTCATGTCTTCGAACGGAACCACTGAAGGTATTTTCGGTTAGATTTCCGGTACCTCGCGTATCAGTTGGAAATTCCTTAGCCATAATAATCAAGAACACCTAAAATTCACAATAAAATTTACCAAGAACAATTTCAAAACGATCTCACGAACAATATATTGAGACTTGTGTATTCAACATCCCCAAGCACTATCTTTGACTCCATATTGGCACTGGTCTTGAAACTTATATGCATCACATTATTTGGACCATTTGTCCTTCATTGGTTAAGTTATTTCTGTGGATGCTTTAATTTTTAGTCATCTTATATTGTTCATCTTATCATTGTGTTTTGTAATTGCAACATGGATTGCTCAAATTTTATTGTGTCTATCTCAAAAAACTCCTAAACAACACCCAATCGCATCACATCACCAAAAAACACTTAAAAAACATAGAGCCATAGACAACTCTTTGTTAGGAACAACCCCCCTTTGGCTTCATTAGGAGTTTGCCTAAACGGAGGAGCTGGGATTCAGGTGACAGTACCTAGCTCATTGCTTGCCCCCAAGGCCACAACTTTCCCACTTGTAGTGAGGGAACAATTTTCGAAAGATTTCTGTTGCTGGTGTGCATCTCGACGGACAACACCTTCTACAAACAAACGCTCTTAACGATGTCGGTTTGTCTATTGTTTCATGTGATATTGAGCCATTCCAAATTTTCCTTAAGTGTGCAAAGAATGACATCACAATTATGAGGTAGACCATCTACTACGTGTACTTTGGAGGTACTTGGAAGATAAAAAATCACTAAGGGCGGTTGTTGGCCACAGACTGCTTCATATAGTGTCATTTTTGTAGCTTCATGATACGTGGTATTATACCACCATTCTGCCAAAGGTAACAGAGTTGCTTTTTGGATGCAAAACATTGTAAATAGGTTTCAAGACACTTGTTGACTGCATCTATATAACCATCTGTTTGGGGATTTATAAGATCTACCGATCGCAACTGAGTGCCCTACAGTTTAAACAATTCTTGCCAAAATTTGTTGGTGAATGTGGGATCACAATCTAACACAATGCAGGCAGGCATGCAATGGAGTTTAAAAGTCAAGTCGAGAAAAAATTGGGCAATTGTTGCAACGATAAAGAAGTGTTGGAGGGCACAAAAGTGAGCATATTGGGCAAGACAATCAACTACCACCATGATGACTGATTTGCTATCCGCTTCCGGAAGACCAATAATAAAATCCATGGAAATCACTATCCAAATAGTGGTTAGTATTGGTAATGGTTGCAATGCCACAGGAGTCTTCATCGTCTCACCCTTGTTCGTTTGGCATTCCGCTACAAAAGTAATAGTGTCCTTTTTCATGCCTTCACAAACAAAGCATCTAGTGTGTGAATAAGTTTTAGGAAAACCCAGATGACCTACAAGAGGAGATGGATCTAATTCTGTTAATATCCCCTATTTTAAAGTGGAGTTACGTACTAGAAAGAGGTGAACTACATACTGCAATGTATCTTCGATTCTTGTTGCCAAGTATAACCTTAGGGGGCTAGGGATCCCCCTCAAGTCCCTTGATGACCTAAGATGCAACAACATTGGTTAGACATTCTTGTTGTGCTTCTTCTAACCATTCAAGTATCGGAAAAGATAAAGTAAAGAGAAATCTCTCTTCTTCATGTTTCCTTAACAATGCATCTACCACAAGATTGTCTTTTCCCTTTTTTGAAGATGATCTCATAATCATAGCCAAAGCGTTTTGGTCACCCATTTATGTTTCTCTAGGGATAACAACCTTTGTTCCAATAAATACTTCAGGCTAAGGTTATCCATCCTTCTCTAGAAGTGGTGCCCAATGATATATGACCACCATGTGTTGACTACATGTAAGATAGCCATCATTTCTTTCTCATAGGTGGACTTACCCAAATTCTTATCACACAACTGCTCACTGGTGAATACTAAGGGTCTTCCATCTTGCATTAAAACTACACTCAAACCGTTTCTAGAAGCATTACATTCCAATACAAACAACTTAGTAAAATCATGCACAACTAAGACTAGGGTAGTGCACATGGCTTCCTTTAAAACTAAAAATAATTGTTTGTCTCTTCATTCCATGCAAAGGTACTTTTTTTCAGTGGGGTTGTCAAAGGGGCTACAATTTTACCATAGTTCTTCACAAACCTCCTATAATAGCTAGTAAGGCCTAAAAATCCACATAAGCTCTTCAATTTTTTAAGGCAAGGCCATTCTTGCATTGCCACTATCTTTTTGGGGTCCACTTTCACCGCATCTTGTCCAACAATATGACCTAAATATTCAATCTCTAAGGCCCCAAAAGAACATTTGGAGCTTTTAATGAACAATTGATGGTCCTGAATGAGTTGCAAGGCTTTATCAACATGTTATACATGGGCATCCCAAGTTTTACTGTAAATCAAGATGTCATCAAAGAAAGCCAAACACAAAATCATGAAGATATGGTCATAAAATTTTATTCATGGGGCTCTTAAAAGTTGATGAGGCATTACAGAGCTCAAACGGCATTACCAAAAAATCATAATGGCTTTCATGTGTGCGGAAAGTTGTCTTCAGGATATCAGCCTCTCCCATCCTGATTTGGTGGTATCCAAAATGAAGGTTGTGTTTGGCGAAAAGCTTTGCAACATGGAGCTTGTCCAGAAGGTCATCTATGAATGGAATAGGAAATTTGTCTTTGATGGTAAACTTATTGAGGGCATGAAAATCAAGACACGTGTGCCAAGTGCCTTCTTCTTTAAAACCATGACGACTGGGAATGAATATGCGCTTGTGTTGGGACAAATGACTGCTTGAAATCAAGGGTATACCATGATCATGCTCGCCTTTAGATGGGGGTAAACCCTTTGGTGTCTCAAAGACCTATTGATGTTTGCCCAAGACCTTTTGCAAGTTAGGATGGATTTCTGGTGCGATGTTCTCTAAATCCCGTATGGCATGGAAGTGGGCAATAACTCCCAAGTGGCCTTTTTTCAATAATTTTTCCATCCAATGAGAACTGTTGATTTCAGGGGAGCCTAACTGGGGCCCTTTGAGGGTGTGAGTATGTGAGTCCTCAGTAAAACTCAAGTATAACTCCTTGAATTCCACAGTGACTAGCTCCAATATGCATAGCCACTCGACCCCTAAAAACTATATCACAACCTATCTATGGCAAACATATGAGTTTTGAAAAGATAGTCACCCAATTGGAGTCCCACATTTCATCATCCTGCCATTAGCTATCATAATTTGAAAGCCTGCCATGTAACTCAGGAGGTCCTACCATGATTTTGTAATGTTTACATGGTGGGAACCATTTGTTTAACTTTCCTAGGATGTTTTATAATATAAAAGTGACTATATATTATAAAAGTGACTTTATATTTTTTAAATGATTTAAGTGAAAAGTTAAGTTGTGGGTCCCAAAAGATTTTGTGAGCATTTAATAATAAAGTGTATTATTAAATGAGCATTTAATGTGATCCTTCAGATATAATTGATTTCAACCATTGATGAGTTAGTTGAGATTGATTAGTTAGGGTTTTGGGAAAAGAAAAATATAAAAAGACATCTAGGGAAGGAGAATAAATATTATTGAAGTCACATTATCATTAATTGAAGAGCAAGAGCAATTGATGCATTGAAGAAAGATAGAGTAAGAGCAGATTTCAAGCATGGTTTCCAAGAGAGAATTCTGTACAGCTGAAGCATAATTTCTGGGCCATACTGTTGTGTACACAGTTAGAGGGCACATTTATTATTTATGGGCCGTACAGTGACTTCCAGCACACAAACCGAGGTCAATACAGCCATTAATGAAGGCCGTACTATTGCAGATTGTAAGCACGCATTTCTAGACAGATTTCTGTATTTTATTCCAGATCTGGAAAAGTCCATACAGTCTGTACGAATTTGACAGAAGAGGAGCAGTAACAGTCTGTACGAATTTGACAGAAGAGAAGCAGTAACAGTCTATACAGTTTCTGAAGACAAATGCTGGTTAATAATGAGAAAAGTACAGCTTGAATGACTGTATTTTGTACTTGAAATAAGAAGATTTTCTCTATCTTTGGGTTGCCTCACAGTCTCTGAGGATTTTCCCTGGCTTAAGCCTAATTTCCTGTGTCAACTGCTTACAGTAGTATCTACTTGGTTGATTGGTGCTTTCATTTCAAGTTTCAGTTTGATTCCAATTCATTAAATGCATGTGGTGTAGTTGGTTCATTAAAAACTCCGTTGAATGCAAAGTCAAGTGTTTCAGCCAAGTGTTTGACAGAATGTTTCATTGAACTTGTGCAGACTGTTATAGAAAATTTACAGTATATTGATAAAGTAGGGGGATTCGGGCAGGACCCTAACAAGTGGAAATGGATGATAAAAAATGAGTGAAATCTGAAATCATATGACAAAAACCTACATACAAGTCAAAACACTAGCTGGTATGTGCATGTCCAAACCCTGGCTGCTCTGCTTAACCTTTGAAACCCTCGTCAAAATCCCTTCTCAGAAAACTCCAGAAGAAACCAGTAAGAACGGTCAAAATGACAACAAGAATCTGATTTTATACTCTTTGACTTTGTGATTCTTTGTTTGACATGGTGTGTTTTGTCATTTTTCAAGCAGACTTGGCAGGCTTTTCTGTTTTCTGGCAAGTCGGCGGGAGGGCCATCCCAGGTCTGAGCCAGAACTTTCAGATCCAACTTAGACCAACCCATTTCAGCTGTGGGTAGGATAGACTCAGAGAGTCTTGCTACTATGAAACTTAAGTTTATGTTACCATATTGCCTAGCATACTAAAATCAGTAAGCCATTCCACCATCAGCAAACCATCTAATCTCCAACAAACAATGGCTTTCCTGCAATAAGGCAAAGAGATTCAGCCACTGTAACCCAAAGTGTAAAGCATTATTGAAATTCATAGGGAAGCTCACCAGCAGGGAAAGTTATTCAGTTGACAGCTTATAATCAATCCTGTCAACAATCATAATGCTTGCATAAAATTTGGCTTAAGATATAACTATGACGGCATGCAATAAAGTTCTCATTAGCAAATCTTGAGAAAGAACTGCCAAAAGATTACTATAAGAAACAATCAGCAAGAAGCTTGCTAACTGGGCTATATGAGGACAAAGGAGCCATTAATGAGGGATGCATATCTGTACAGTGCCATTTACAAGGAAAATATTAAATTATTCAAGATTGTTCAAAATTTTATGTTTTATAGCTATGGTCATTCGGATTACTGATTATTGCTATGAACCAAACATAAGATACACTGCTAATGCTCTAGTTAGACATACTGTAAGGAATTCAAAATCCAATTCATTTTCCAAGCAAAGAATTTAGAAATTGACCAAGAACATTTTATTTTTGGATCTCTGTTTGTGCTGTTACATTTTTGAAAGAAGATTATATTTTATTTTTGGATCTTTGTTTGTGCTGTTACATTTTTTAAAGAAGATAGGCTATCATGGCCACACAGAAGCAATGGTTCCTTGAAAGCCAGGCAATCAATAAGCAAAACATAAAGCATTATAAAACAGGGATTTGTCTTCTCAGTAAAATAAGAATATACATAACAGGGATTCAAGTTCTAAAATTACCTCAAACCGAAGCATTCCTCTAACTCCACTATCCATCTTAAGCACTAGACCACGATCACGTATCTGCTGCACGCTGACTTTATAGTTATTTCCAACCATAATTGGCATGTCATGTACTTCACCACTCTTAGTTTCCACTGTATGTGTGATTTTAGTTTCCCTTCGCAGTTCCCCCACACTTTGTCCAACCATAATTGGCTTGTCGTGTACTTCACCACTCTTATTTTCCACTGCATGTGTAATTTTAGATTTCCTCTGCAGTTCCCGCACAACTTGACTAACCATGAATGGTCTGCTATGTACTTCACCATTCTTAGTTTCCTCTATATGTGTAATTTTAGTTTTCTTTTGCAGTTTCTGCAAACCTTGATCTTGGGAGGTTGGTCTAGATTGAGAATGCTTTCTTGATGCCTGATTTTCCTTATTTTGTGTAGTATCTTCAGATGCTTTTTTCGCGTCACATTCCGCAGCAGTCCGAATTACTACTACTTCTGATGAATATAAAGAATTAACATCTGTCTCCTGGCTGCTACTTCCCCTGAATGATATTTCATTACTGTCAAAGTCTTCATTTTCTAAACAATTATTACTTCTAGCTGATACAGAATTTGAAGTAGAATCAATGACAGATGCATTGCACCCGACAGTATTTGAAGTAGATGAAGATCTCTCAAAGACTGTTAATCCAGATCCCTCTACTGCTATCTTCTTAGGTTCTACCTTTTTTTTTGATAACACGGCTTTTAGTGAGACCTTTACATTGCCCCTGAGATCTCTTCCAATGCACATCACTGAGAGTTGCTGTCCCACTGATACAACATCAGAAATTCGAGACACCTGCACCACAAAAACTTAATTTTTGAATAGTGACATCATTACTATAAAAACTAATCTTAATTTCTAATCGGAATTTTTCACATACTGGTTGCAACAGGCCACTTAAATTAATCTGAAAGAATAAAATTTATATTCCTTAAGGAATAATATATAAATAGTTACTACCAACACAACATAACATACACTGAAGTCCATAAGATATTTAGACATGAGTTTCTTCTAGCAGAAATAAAGTAGGAGTTGTCACAACTTACATATTTCAGTGACTATTATCTTTATCCCCAAAATGTTTGCCTCCTTGAGATGAGCGCAAACAATAAAATTCATTTCTAGATAAAGTTTATATCAAGCTTTACAAATCATACAGTAGAATATAAATGGAATCTTCATTAGTATTTACTATTTATATTTATACCTTGCATTAATCTAATAAAGGAAAATTAAAACCATCTGTTTGGAAGGAGACCAACTATCATATAAAGTTGCAGGAGCAAAAACCACAAAAAAATATATGACAGATATTTGGGCAAAAGGACTCGCCAATTTATTTGACAATAAACAAAAAATCACAATTGACAGGAATTATCGTAGTATGATCAAATGAAAAGAGATTGAATAAGAAAACAAAGAGTAAAGAAGACACTTTAAGTGAATTTTCATAACAAGTTCCCAGCAATTTTTAATGAAAAAACAGTTTTACGAAAAACAACACAGAATACATATGAACCTATCTGGTAAAGAACACTCCAATTTCTGTGGTAATATATACAAATATGACAATTGAAGGGAATTATCATAGCGTGATCAAATGAAAAAGAGATTAAATAAGAAAACAAAGAGTGAAAACACACTTTGTGGAGTATCTAGACAGCATTAAAATTGGAAATGTGAAAGTAAAGATTGTTCAAGATTTCCTACAAGAGATGATGAGGAACCTTTGGCAATTGATGCACATAGCGAATGATAAAGCTCTTGGGAAAGTAAAAGAAAACAGGTCTGATGTGAGAACTGCAAAAGCAAAGGATACAATGCTATAATAGAAATGATTGAAAAACATGTTTGTCAAAGGTATATGACTAGGCAAAAAACAATAATGGTAACAGTAAAGGAAACAACAATGAAGGAGGGTGTAGTCTGACTCCACAAGTTAAAAAAGATGATGAAGGCCCACAATGGTGCAAAGTTTTTGGTCCAGGAAGAGGGGACACTATAGTAAGAACTGCAAAGATGCCCAGCTCAAGAAACATTACCATGCCAGCAATGTGGACCTTGCAATCACAATGACAATACATCAGCATAAACAAATACATTTCATAGAAATAAACAAAATAGATTGCATGTTCATGGCAACCTATTTACATGTATCTTTGGAAGACAGCAAAACGCCAAGGCACCAAAGAACATGTTCACATCTCCAACAGGAGCGAACCTGTGAAGATAGCCATGGACAGTGAACAAGGTGTTGTAAGGACAAGATGCACAAGTGTTCCAAAGAAATCACTTTGAAAGGTGAAATGGTGAAGTCCAAGCATTCCAATGGTTAGATGGGATAGGTTGGCTAAGCCTAAGAAAATGTTTTCTCAAGAAATGTAAAAAAGAAAAAGAGAGGTTGGCTAAGCCTTAGAAGATAGGGGCAGTTCCACTAAAGAATATATATCATTTTAACAAAGCATTAGCAAGTAAGAGTATTTGAAGACTATTTGAGTATTTTCGTAAAAAGGTTTCTGGCAAGATGTGATGGTCCAGAAGTATGTTGATAACATAATTTTATTTGTGTCCAATGCATGACCACTAAAGTAGGTCAGAGTGACTACTGGTAAAAAATGATGTCAATACAAAGTGGGAGCGTTAAAACGACTCCTGTGGAAAGCAGGATCCAAAAAGTAAGGTATGAACCAAATTTAAATAACAAAAAGCCAACTCTAAAGATGGAGAATCGATCTGGGAGAGAGATGCACAAGGAGCATGGATCTAAGATATGTTATTCAAATGGTACAAGCCTATCATGGTCTACTAGAACAATCTCTCCTAACATCTGAGGCTGAATGGAGGAATCTCAAAATAGATGTTTGTCTTGAGGAAGCATTGAAAGAGAAGTTGAACTATGTTATGTATTATTGCCTAGAGGAGGGAGGGCGTCATTGTGATTTGGATGATATCAACTGACTGCTCGTATGGGACCTGTTGTCGCCTGGAAACGCACCTGGGATAACATGGCAGAAATCTTCAAGCCGCTTGGTGCATCCTTGGGGGCAAGTCAGAGTCAAATGTTGTCACCTGAAAACTCGACTCCCCTGTCTAGGCTTACTCCTAGCGAAGCCAAGGGGGGTGGTCCCTATGAAAAAGAATCTAAGGCTTTTATTCTAGAAAACAAGAGCTAAAAGATCTAGGAATTAGAAAATTAATCACCAGAACAAAACAACATTAATCTATACAGCATTCATCATCATCATCATTTAATCATTCAACATCATGAGATAATCAAAAGCAAGACCAGTGCCTAAATTAAATGCTAAAAGGGACAAGGTTGTGCAAATGTTCTTGGTTGATTTTATAATTATTAAGTTTTTGGTTTTTAGTGGGTTTGTTCTTGTTTGGCCTACTAGGGTCACCTTCTTGAACTAAGCACTAGAGCAGCTTTACCAAGTGTCCAACGGGGAGAGGACGAACCTCATTAATGAGTATCCCCCTGACTCTATGGTAGTCACTCT
The DNA here is from genome assembly GCA_027924585.1 of Larix kaempferi. Lineage (NCBI taxonomy): Eukaryota > Viridiplantae > Streptophyta > Pinopsida > Pinales > Pinaceae > Larix > Larix kaempferi. The sequence goes on along the minus strand of BSBM01000431.1, from coordinate 6,421,216 downwards.
CTGCGACCTCCCAAATTCTTGAAGATTCACTTTGTGGATTGTCCTATTAAACTAAATACTCGCTTCCCTTTCTGGTGTCACCAACTGGTCGGACGAGCCGTAGAGGTCCAAAGCATATGGGGATTTGAGTGTTGGTTTGTTTTACAAGAACAACAAATTTAATGTTTTTATGGTTGGTTAAACTAATCCAACAATCTCTTTTTCGGTTGAACTCCAGTACTCAGGAAAGCCCTTTCCGTGGCACCATACCTCAAGAAAGAAAGGGGGTTCATTACTTTAAACAAACTTGAAAGCAAATTGTTACGGAGAATAAAATGTTATTATCCTGAGTGAGTTTGTGGCCCGCCATTGAAATGGAACCAACAAACAACTTATTTTAGCTTAGATTAATTAATTAAAACAAAAAAATGAAAGAGGAGGGTTAGAGACAGTCACACCATGAAAAGTGACACAAATGCAAATCCCCTAAGGGGGGATGGGGTGTGGGCACTGGGTAGCCCACTTGCTTCTCTTTATTTTTTAGATTTTTACAATGACTTGGAGAAGTGCCCTGGTCCTGATAAACTGGGATCCAAAGGCTTACAATTAGCTTAGAAAAATTAGCCGAATGAAAAGGGAAGGGTCTGAGATGCTTCGAATGGCCCAAAAAACTCGAAATTTGGCCAGAGTCTCCTCCTACCTGTTTGTAAAATGTTGCAAAACTGCGAGCTATTAGTACTTCAAAACGCCCTGTTATCACATACATTGTAGCTGTAACTACCATGATGCAACAAACCATATTTCTTTTCCAGTCAGTGCCAGTCCCAAATGTGTTGAGCATATTCTTCCAGTGATCATCGGTGGTAAAGCCAATCAGAGACATTTCTATTGATCAGCAGTGGCATCCCAAGACATGACTTAGCCTTGGATGACCCATTGGGACATACTTGTTGTAGCCATAGTTCACTTAGTAGAGTAGCAGAGCACACAGCTGGTACATTTCCCTTGCCCCATGAGCAGTTAGAGTTGGTTTCAAGATGATCATCAGAGACAGGTATATGGCCGGATAGGTATATGTCTGTATTTGGGTGCTACTAAATTGGCTTGCTCATATTATTAGCCTTAACTTGAATGGTAACTAATTTTGGTGATTATGTATGGTAGTTCTCTCATAGACTTGTTATTATGAGTTGATCTATGGTTTTAAATGTTAAGACTTTTCTATATGCAGACTTAGCCTTGCCTTTGCTATGTATGGCATCACCTTTTCACTGTCTTCGTCCATCCAATATCCTCCATCTTCTAGTTTCATCTTGGACTTGAGACTTTGACTTGTGAGATCGAGGAGCCTTCCCCCACTTTGACCTCTGTATATAATAGACTCTATGTTGTTTCGTGTATCGAATCTGAGTTGTGCAACAGAACTTGCTGAAGCCTTGATCCTTATGGGCTGAAGGAACCCATCGATGTTGGGTCCTAAGCCTAGGTGAGTTGGGATTCTGAAGCCTTGACCTCTTTGGTCAGTTGCCCTCGATGTTTGGCCATGATTGTGGATGATTCCCGCTAGTTGACCCCATGCTTCACTTCTGGCCTAGGAGTACCCACTAGTGCTGTGACATGAGCTAAGACTAGCTAGTTTCCCGAGTTGTGTCAAATAAACTTGAAGCAAGTGATCATATCATTATTACATGCATCAGTATATCTTTTTGTATCCAAAGAAATGCAAAGTGCCCTAGATGAAAGCTGCAATTAGTTTTGCTTTTAAGCACATGTAAATTCCGAAGGGTCATATATTGGCCAAATAAAAGTAGATGTACAATTATTGACAATCTAAATGACTGTTGGCCTTGATTTTAATGAAATGATTATTCCCCATAGAGCCCAAGGGTTTGGATCTGGGAGGGAGTATGGGACAACTAATTCTAAGCGTCCCCTAGAACCTCAGAGTTACGGTTGACTGTGCACCTAGTATAGTGGTTCTAGAAAAGATCCTCACAAATCCTGAATCAGGCCTGGATGTGAGCTATAGGACACTTGTTAAAGTTGAAGGGACACTTCTCAATAAACTTATTCCATTTGTGAGACACCTCCTTCCCCTATTGTTAGTTATCTTATGCATGTCATTGTGGATCCCCTATTGTCCTTTATCCTCTGAGAGATCACTATGTCAAAGTCAAAGGTCAACTCCCCTTGTCCTAGCCTTGTTTTATTCACCTCACCCATCATAGCAATTTGGTTAAGTTTGTAAGTGAGCATGTATAAAGGACTTCATGAAAAATCTTTTATTTACTCTAATGTAAGTCTTATCTTTATTGGATCTATTGAATTATCACCATTATCATGTTACTTTTATTATAGTTGAGTAAATAATATGAATAAGAGAGTTATCTTTCACCCCTCATACATATTGGATTGATCAGATTAGAGTTCAAGCATCAGATTTGTTATTTTTGACTTGGTCAAACCGAGTTCGACTTGGTCAACATAGGTCCTGAGATGGATATGGTTACAAATATTCTATTGCAATGTTTTGATGCCTTTGGAGGCCATTCAGCGCATTCCAATGCTCCAGAAATGCAAAATTTGGTTCAATATAGTAATTGGGTGAATTTTTAATGAAATGGACCAAATTTTATCAAATTTTGAAAATTTATTTGAGGACTATTTTTTGGAAATTTTGGTGAAGTCATATTAAATATTTACGAAGCATTTCATGCAATTAATTATAAATGATCAAGTGACCATGGCTACCTTGAGGAAATCGATTTGGCTAATTCATGGCTAGGGAATGGTATGGGGCAATGTATTATGATGTATCTTGGCTCTATGGATCATTCTCTATCATTATCTCTCAGCATGGGGTCCACATTTATTATTTTGGTTCATCTTAGGGAGGACGTCCCCATGAGGGGTGCCTCTCACCTTGGCATTTGATTTATTCTCATATTATATCTTGATGTTATGTATTAAAGTGGGTTCCTAGGGTGAATTGAGCACCTAAGGTGACCCCCATCATGTGCCACTTAGTTATATTTTTTCATTATGATGTATTTTGCCTTTCCTAAGGCGTCTTTGGGCAGAAGTGTGCCCCCTCTATTATGAGTGATCCATGTATCTATGTAAAATAAATTTCCACCGTTGATGATCTTTTAATCTCAATCGTCGAATGAATGTTGGTTAGAATGTGGACATCACTCTCGATCTATTTAACAGAGATGCTTCCACCATTGTAAAGCAACTTTGGCTCTCGGAAAATTGGAATAAAGAGATTTTTTGCAAAAATTCTTCGATCTTCTTTGTGGGATGTTTTGCAATTGATTGGAAAGTCTATTTCTCTTAAGCATTTGAGTAACTGTTTGTGGCTTCAAAATATTTTTGGGAAAGATAGTGTTTGCATGTAGATGGGCGACTTCACTTGGGCTTTTTTTGGGGCTTCCCCAACTCGCTTCACTTGAAGATGTTATACAATCAAAGGGTTTTCAATAGCATCGTTTGATCTTTGATATGCGCTCTATTTCTTTTGCATCTATAGTTTATATTTCTGGTTCATCAAATCTTACTTCAGTAGTTTGCTTGTGCAAGGAAGAGGGGCGCACTACCTCCATTGGGAAAATCGATTTCACTTGGAGACACATCCAAATCATCTCAAATTGATCGAAAAGGGATAGATCATCATTTGCAAGGAAGCTACAAGATTTTCCAAGTAAGATCTACTCTATATCTCTTGTTTTAAATTTCTAATCCACTAGTGGCAAAATTTCACTGTTGAAACCCTCATTTTAGTAACTATGAAAATTTCAGGGCTCAAACTATTTAGAAAATCAAAATTTTGGCATTTGGGTATTTGCGACCATCCCTCAAAACCCCTAGATCTCCTAGGGCATCATCATTAGACTCCATCTACCCACTTGGATCTGGCACTAATCATTCAAGCAATTCACCCTCCTTGGGTTATTGGCCATTTTCTGAGTTTAGTGTCTCAGCTTTGCTTCTGCTCTTAGATATTGTCAAATCCTTCATCAAGCAAGTTAATCAAGGTCTTTAAAGGCTTAAATCTACTGTCAAATCACTTCTTTGGGCATTTCATTAATTCCTAGATCAAATCCCCCAGGGCCTTGACTTGGCTATCATACACTTAACACCTTCAACCAAGATCACTTTGATTAATCAGTATAGCAGGAAATAAACTATTCGGGATCACTTTAATCAATATTAATCAATATCCCTTCCCCTTAAGCCTCTCTTGCTATCTACCATTTGGATCTAGTGTTAATATGCTAATCACCTTACGTACTCTATCGTTATAGTTTGATCTAGTGATTTCGCTTCAGGTCTTTCCGCATAGGTTAGATCAGGATCTCCCCCTTTGCTACTTGGCCTGGAGTAGGATAAAGAAAAGAGGGTCTCGATTGGCATGACAACCGATCTATCCCGGAGATCGAGATTCTCTTAGGTCACCTCTTTGGTTGCCTAGCTCCTCTACCATCTTGAATAGGATTCACCATAAAGGGGCAACTACAAGTTGCGTGATAACACGCCCAAAAACATTTTAAAAGTGTCTTTGGGTCGCCACAAAAAAAATATCTAAAAAATCTACTAAGTTAATCTATGTTAAAATTCAACAAAGTAACCAAGGAAAGCAAGCTTTCCTTGTGATCTTAGCTTGCCTTTTGGGGCAGCCAATCAGATACACTAATTTGTAATACGAAAACTATCTAATATCCTATGATGTTGAATGATTAAATGATGATGATGAATGTTGTATAGATTAAAGTTGTTATGTTTTGGTGATTAAATTTCTAACTCCTAGATCTTTTAGTTTTTGTTTTCTAGAATAAAAGCCTTAGATTTTTTCATAGGGACCACCCCCCTTGGCTTTGCAAGGACTAAGCCTAAACGGAGGAGTCAAGTTTCAGGTGACAGCACTTGACTCTAGGTTGCCCCCAAGGACGCACCAGGCGGCTTGAAGATTTCTGACGCATTACCCCAGGTGCGTATCCAAGCGGCAATAGGACCAAGGCTAGCAATGTTGGTGGGGTCCTGCGAAGGTGGAGGTGATGCTCCAAGTCTGCACAGATCTAGGGTAGAAAAAAGGATCACTATTCTTCTGCCTCTTAGTACGCTTAGTGGATGGTAGCACCATGAAAAATGATGTGATCCACTGAGTGGAAATTGGTCCATGATGTGGATGTGACTGGAGGATCAGGGAGCATAGTTGTAGGTCCTCCTACAAGAATAAAGCCAAACATCTCTAGCCAAGGTACATGAAAAAATTAGCCATAGTCTCGTAGTAAATACGATAGCAAAAAAAAAGTGCTCTTTAGTTTAAACCTCCCAAAGATGGCAAACTTGGTAAATCCTGCCAGATCGATCAATTTGGTGATCTATCTCCACACTAAGCCTATGACAACCCACCTTGAACTAGCCCACGGGAATATGAAGAGCGTGCAACCAATCGTGGAGTGCATAAGCAGGTTGAACAATGATCATGTTTCTGAGATCAATGATGTGCTCAGCATAGAGGGCCATCTTCAGACATAAATTGCCCTGAGGGTTTATTCAAGTGACCTATACAAACTCCTTGTAGATATCATCTCAGATGATCATGTCCATATTCCGCTCGGTAGGTAACAGGTGGCCAAAAGCATCTAGGGAGTATCAAAATGGCGTAAGCTAGTCCAATGCAATAAATTTTATCAAAACCAAGCCGGTTTTGTAAAAAATTGCTAGTTCAACTAGTTTAGAAGGCCCATCGATCAAAATCAAGTGCCCGAATAAAAAATGGTTGATTTTGGCCTAAACTAGTCTAGAACCAATTAGATTTGATCCCGAACCAATCAAAACCAATCGATTCAAGCCAAAACTAGTTAGAACCATTGCAAGCCATCTAGAGCCTCAATGTAATTGTAATTTGGATGAGATATGTATTGCCCTTGGTGTCATTTTGCTATAATCACCCTTACAAAGCAAAATACATGAGAAAACTTTGCATATTTGTGTCTAATGGTTTGGACTCTAATGGATGTACATGAATATATTCTTTTAATCAAAATTTGAAGATCTTAAGTATTTTTGGCTAGGCTACCCAATTTTTGTGTCTAGTTTTCAATCTGGTTTTGATCTAGTTCATGTTTTTGGCGTCAACGTCTTCGATCATCAATCCAATTCCAATGACATTGATCGCAATACCAACAAACTCCAAAAGATTTGAGACCCTCACATTCCAACAAGGAGTGTGGCCCGAAGGACTAGCCAAGGAAATCAACTTCGATGAAAAGTAGGCCTATTACAAATATTGGTCCCATTCCTTTGACGAATTCACGAAGCTCTGAATGTAGTCTAAGAGTGAAACAAGGTTGAATACAACCTCAGCACCAAACTCTGCAAGTATGATGGGCTATGGGACTGCCACTTGCATCTAATGAGGGACCTTGTTTGCTAGAGACTGATTGTGCCTAAACAGAGAGTGTAGATCCTCCTCCTTGGCCAAACAACAGTGTCCATGAGAGACATGTTAAATAATTTGTCTTAGAAATGGTCCAAAAACCACGGTCTCTCGAAGAGGGATAAGTTTTTGTAGCCCTTTTGTTGGGGCTAAAGGGCATGCTACAAACTAAAACAAAGTTTCGTGAACTATACTCTCAAGTATAGGTGATGGTGATCTCAAACATTGCCCCTCTGGAAAAGAAATGGTGGTCCAAGAGGGTATTCTTCAACCCATTGAAAATCATGACCTTGGTTTTACCCAGGTTAACCGTCAATCGATGATGGTCAGGAAAAAGGGCTAAGGAATCTAGTTATATTTGCTACCCCTCAAGAGATGAGGCTAAGAGGACCACATCGTCAACAAAAAGCAAGAAAGAAATCAAGACCTAGTGAAGAAGGCACCCATCATCGTCCTGGATGTTCTCATGCAAGGACTCCAACTTGTCATTGTAGATCCCAAATAAAGTGGGGGACAAGGGTCACCCTTGTTTGACCCCAATGATACTCCTGATAAAATCTAATACCTCGTGGGTTGTGTGAAGACGACCAAGGACCGAATCATACATGTAGATGATGGCGATCAATCATTAATCCTCCTCGATGATGGCTCAAAGTGTAAGAATGTGATCAATGGTATGGTGCACCACTCTCAATAGATGAATGGATTAAAAATTCAATCAAGAAATTTGTCATATGGAAGACATTTGTTCTCTCGTTTCCACTAATAGGTAATTAGTTGATGTGAAAGACTAGTACTTGGGCAAAGATTTGGATAGGTAGTGGAGGCATGCAAAGACAAGTAGCAAGGTTACTAAATACCCTTTAGACAAAATAATATCCTCTACTTACCAAATGCCCACAACCCCTATAATGCAACATTGTGGAAAGAAGGTTGGATATCCTAAGATAAAGGACGAGAAGGAGAACAACCAAGGGAATGACATGTGTACCCCTTATATTGTACCAGCATCACAAATGTGATTTTCATCACATCACTTGTGAAATTATTGCGAGGATTGAGCTTGCAGTTCTTCATGGCTGGACATTTGGATGGAAAGGTGGTAAACTTGTGTTCCTGACTCAGAGATGGTGCTTCTTCATGGTTGAGTAGTGGCCATGGTGATTGGCTAGGAGATATGATATGATGTGCTCTCATGTCTTCATGGTGTCTATTAGTAAAATATTATGTGCCTAGCAAGTGAAATAGTGCTCATAAGATGATACATTCCTCTAAATGATGATTAGAGGATATTTGACTAAGGAAATTGTACTTATGTCTCCCGAAGTTTTGAAGTGTTAATAATTGTACTTTTTAAGTGATGGATTATTCAAGTGTTTAACCTTGGGATTAATCACCTCAATCAAGCAAAGTCCCTAAAGTTTGCACTTAGGATTAATTTGAAAATCACTTAAGACGGGGATGCTAGGCACAATATTCCCTCATGCAACTAAGTTAATGATTATTAAGGTTGAGGGACTCCTAGATGGAACTCCCTACGAGATTTGAAGGCACTTGGAAGATGGAAAGTTGTTCTACTTTTGGATGGGCCTCCCAACTTTGGGAGCAATTATCTTTTGACAAGGTGCCCAAAATTTTGCCAAGTCAATAACATTAGAGGTATAATGGCTATGGGATTTCTGAAAAGTGTTTATAATAGAAAATCCGATTAATATTGAAGAAGTTGGCAATTTCAAAACTATCGCATTGAAGAACTCTTAGTTTTTCTTTGACATGTGATTTAAGGAGCACCCCAACCTAGATGCTTGACCATGTTGATGATTTCGAGAGAGCATAGTAAATAAATTCAAATGGTGAAGAATGCTTAATCAATCACTCAAAGGAGGGGTGTATCCTCATTCCTTGAGCCATTTTGGAAGTAGTTAGTAACTAATTACATTGTTTACCCATTGTTGAAACTTTCTCATTATAATAAAAATTTAACATTCTTATAGGACTTAATTGACCTAAGATAATGTGCCCTAGCTCTAATAGAACCCTCGATCAGCATGAGATTAATGTTAAATGTGGCATGCAAGTTTAGTCTTGACCAAGACTAAAACAATAGTAAAATTGTCATCAAATTTGGAGTTAAGACAAACTAGTCCTAACTAAACTTGTTGGAAAAATGGAATATATCCTTCCTAGAAAGGGCATCCTTGAGTATCTTTTCAAGGAAATCATCTGCACGGCTTGAAGTATATATCAATCTGAAATGTAACATCATTGTGTAAGTAGCATGCAAACACATATCTACCTAATATCCACTAGATCTTATGCCAACTGGAGCTAGACTGATGTCCAAACCAATGCTATCAGACTCACCAAAGACTCGCCGAGTTTGGTGAGTCTGCACAAGTTTGTTGCGAAATGAGTACTTGGCAAAGACTCGCCTAGCAGACTCACTAGACTCAACCAAACTCACCAAACTCACCAGAGATGGTAATAATAAAATCTTAAAGCAAAAGAATAAAAAATGAAAGATAAGAAGAATGTCACTTACTTTTACTTGAATTTTTAGCATTACCATTAATTGTTTCAAGATGTCTAAGAGTGGCTCCAACGTCATCGGACTTCATATGCAAAAGTAGAATTTTAGATCCCATTCAGAATTCAACAGACTTAACAATATTCAAGCTTTCAAGATTGCAACATTTCCACTGGATTCTATCATGTAATGCATTAGTGGATTGGCATTTAATCAAGGAATCAACCCCTCTATGTACCTCGATGTTGGTGTTGTTGGTGGTGCTGATTGTTTAACTCCTTTGTCATGACCTTAGTAAAAATGTACCCTTCACTCAAGCAAAATTACTTATTAGACATGCAAAGCCTTATCTACCTTTTTTTAATGCTTGGATTAGGAGGCTTCATCAAAATTGTAGAGTGTCAACTAATGTCTTTCGAGAATCAACTTTGCGATTCGAGATAGAGGCAAGGGCTAGAGCCTAGAGGTGGGGGTCACAGGGTGATATTGACAAATAGGATCCCAATATAGGCAATGGTTTTGATGACATGTAGTTATTTGTTGTAGCACGAAGTTTTGAAGTTTTTTGGATTCTAGAGGCGATTTAGAGCCTCTTTGTTTATGTATTTTGGGTCAAATATGGATTCCACTCCATGCGATTTAAGTTATATGCACCCGAACTTTTTGTTTACTTTCTGTATGAATCTCATGTTGATGATTTGAGTTGGCTTAATGAGGAGACTGAGAATCCCTCTAGTGTTTCCATTTTCTGAAACGGAAACACCCAATACACCGGCATCACAATTGTTGCTTCGGTCTAGCAATGTCGGCACTAGCTCCTCTAGGACCTATTCTAGGCATTCTACTTCTCGTAGTCATGCATGAGACTTGAGATTGAACTTCAAGACATTGTCTATTTTGATTTTCTACTTATGTTTTGAATTATGTATTTGAACTTGGTACTATTAATGGATTTGTCCAAGGAATCATCTTTCGGTTCATTATTTTGCATATAAATATGGAGTGTCAAATGTTGCATTATCATTTTTTATTGAGATGCTACAACGAATTTCTGCATAGAATGTGGTTTTATAACTTATAGGGATTAGAAATGTCATTAGTATAATTTTTGTGAACAAAATTTACTATATTTTTTCTTCTATATGCCAAGTCTTATCTGATTCGTCCAAGTCCAAGCCAGTCGAGTCTAACAACATTGGTATGAACCACATGCAAACTCAAGTATCAACTACTTGTGAGAACTCATGTGGTTCAACCCTTAACTTTCTTTTTAGAAATTTGAATGTATGAGTCTAAAAATAGACTAGGTACACATCCACAAGCAACTATTGTTACTCCTTGTTTGCATGTGTTTTCTAACTGATCCACATCAATGTCCATGGTGCACAGGTAATCACCACCAATTCAATGCATGGTTAGACTCACACCTGAACGAAGGGTTTAAGTCTTTGTATCTCTATTTGTAATGCACCCTTGCATGCCTACATGGGATTGACCTAGATCACAAATATAATTCAATACTATAAGATGGTGCATAGTATAGTCCAAAACAATACAAACAATTTGCAAATCTTCCTCAGATATTAGTGCATGAATTTGATATGATCCAAAACATAGGAAAAATAGTGTTGTACGATAAGGATTGGCTTCTTAGTGTCAACACAATCACCAACTAAATGGTGACCATTGATCTTTCTTGTCTCTTTTCTTTTTCCAATTACTCGAAAATCTTAGTCAATGATCTCTTCTTCACAATTGTCATCATCAAGAAACAAAGGGTTCTTCACATATACTACTTTAGAAAATACAAGAGCCACAGAACTGGCCATCTTACGGACTGGGGCAATTGTGTTATATATCCTGCAACTAACCCCTTGAAGAAGTGAATGCAACAGGCCTCCAGAGGATTCCAAGTCTTTTTTGGTCATTTTTTGCACTGAAAGACCAAAAACTATTGTAATATATGCTTGTTGATTTATGGAATCTTGTTCAACAAAGTACCTTTTGGACCATATCTCAACCAGGCGCCTCACCACTTCAAACTAAATTTTATTTGATTCCTCTTGCAAGCACTTTGTTGATATTTGAAACAGGAGAGCAGCAAAAGACAACAAATTGCAAAATCTATCTCAACCAGGATACAGGAAAAACTTTCCAAATTAGAAACTTCTCTGGAAATAAAGGCTTGATTCTTGAATATAGTGTTGAATAATGTCTAAATTATCTTGTAATCTTCTACATCATTAATATTGTGACAATCATCTGACGGAGCAAAAGCTTCAATCCACCTCTGCATTGCATAAGAACCATTGATGGCCACTATGAAAGCTTGCCGAAATCTCAACAAACAAATTTTTTTAAATTCCATATAAGTATTCTTCTCTTGAATTTAAACATATTCAAATATGTTGAATAAGTCTTGGAACCATTGTTGAACACACACTTATAAGTATTCTTCTCGTGAATTTAAACATATTCAAATATGTTGAATAAGTCTTGGAATCATTGTTGAACATACACTTATACTAGGGGGGTTAATTAGTATAAGACAATCTTTTCACTTATTTAAATTCTTGCTTTCTTGAATAAGACTTCTTTGAATAATCATTCATATTTCCTTCACCATTTTTTCTCGCACCTTCTTCACACAGACATACTTCTTCTTGAGAGGTTCCTCTTAGAATGGTATTGCTTTTCCACTCACAAACTTTCCCTTCAAATATTCTTGAATATATATATATATTTCTTCTTGAGAGGTTCCTCTTAGAATGATATTGTTTTTCCACTCACACACTTTCCCTTCAAATCATCTTGAATATATATATATATATATATATATATATACACTTCTTCTTGAGAGGTTCCTCTTAGAATGATATTGCTTTTCCACTCACACACTTTCCCTTCAAATGTTCTTGAATATATATATATAGGAAACCCTTCATAAAGAGTTATGTCCATTTGAAAAGACACATTAACCTTCAAGTAAATAATTAATTTCCCTTTTTTTACCCATAAGCCCATGGTTTTGGAAACCCACCCATGGTTTTGAAAACCCACCCATGGTATTTTCCCATGGTATTATGTACAAGATACCTTTATGTAAATAATTAACTTCCTTCTTTTTTTTTACTAATAAGTCTTGTTATCACACAACTTGTAGTTGTCCCTAGTGGTATCCCATCCGGGATGGTAGAGGAGATAGACAACTAAAGAGGTGACCCAAGAGATGCCACGGTTCCCAATGCAAGCTGGGAGTCACGACAACCTAGGCATTCTTCACTTTAGATCAAGATGAATCAAGACCAAGGGGGAGACCCTATAGCCAATCAAAGATGATTGGACCAAAGCAAAGGTTCCTGGGGAAGTGTTAAAGATGAGTTACGGAAACCAATGCAAGGTTAGGTGGACCTAGCAGTTTAAGTATGGTTGAAAGAGGCTTAAAGGAGGATTAGTGTTTCAACCAATGAATGATTTAGGCCACATAACAAGATCAAATGACAAGATCTGGTACCATGAAATACACAAGTGGGACCCACTTCCTTGGGATATGGAAAGTGGTTCAAATGGGACCCAGAAAGTGAAGTTAAGGGTGCAAATAGTGCCAGGGGTATGCAAAGAGTAGATCTATGGATCTAAGATGAAATTAGAGATACCCACATATGGGATCTAGAAATTGACACAAATCCCAAGAAGTGCGATTTGCCTTAGGTGGACTAGTGCCTTCAAATGAATGGGCAAATGGAGTCAAAAGGGTATCAAAATGTACATCGAGACACCTAAGATGCAAACCAAGGAGGCTCTTCAAGATCAAGTGGGTGCGATGGTTAGATCTTACTAGATCTAATGTTTCACTAAGTGACCCAAGTGGACAACAATCCCCAAAATGAGGAATGATACCCCCAAGGCAGAACTTCACAAAGTGATACACTAGATGTAGATTTCAAGGTGTGCTCTTTCCAAAAACAAGTGGGATCTCAAACACCCAGTTTCTCTAAGTGGATCAACTCAAACCCCCAAGAAGTGTGACTTTGCCCAAGGAGGGCTAAATGCATGGAAAAGTGTGTCAAATCAAGTCCAACAGCCACCAAAGTTCAGATCCGGGTAGTTTAGGCAATTATAAATGTGGATCTTGAAAATCAAGGGCATCCAATGGCTAGACCTCCATAGATCTGAGATTGAATATGCATCACCAAATTGACCTAAGTGGGGCACAACCCTCATAATGAGAAATGGGGCCCACAAGGTGAAAATCAATGAAGTGAAGCACTAGGGGTAGGTTATCAAATGTGAGGATCATGAATCAAGTGGGATCTCACCTACCCATATCTTGGAACCAACCAAACTAGCTTCTCCCAAGGGGTGCGATTTTCCTTCAAGAGGACTAGGTGCCTTGGAAAGTATGTCAAATGGAACCCAGTCACCACCAAACTATAGATCCGAATTGTCGTGGATACTATAGAGGTGGGTTTTCAATATCTTTCCAAAATCCAAGCTAGATCCAAGTAGATCTAAGAAAAATAAAAATGAGGGTTTTGATTTTAATGTAGTTTTTGACCAATAGGATGGAGAACAAGCGAAATCAATACATACCTTGTAGATCTTACCTCAAAGCTTGCGGCCTCTTAGCATATGGAGAATTCTTGCCCTAGTTACAATTCCAAGCTTCATCCAAGTGTCTTCAACCAAAAACATCCAAGCCCTAGGAGGAAATATGTCCCATGAAAACCTGTAAATCAAACTACATCAAGTTAGATTTGATCCACAAATCCATAAGACCTAAGCATGTCATATCAAGAAAGTAATCAATGGACAAAGCACAATTGAAAAACTCCCTCTCTATGAAGACGTCTTGCTCATGGGGGATGTGAGCAACCCCTACAATCTTCCCACAAAGCAAATCGTTGAGCTAGCTTGAAGCAATTCGGCCTCCCTCTCTTGATGTTGATTTCACCTGAAAAGCAAACAATGTCTAGAAGCAAAAGATCCAAGAACATTTGCAAGAGCAACCCAATCAAAGCCAAGAAGTAGATCTCCAAAATATTATTTTCATTCCAAGTTTTCCAGAGCCCAAAGGTGAGCTATACAATAGGGGGTCTCCTCCTTATATAGGATAATAAAGATCAAAACCATAGATCTCAAAACCACTTTTTGAAATGAGTGGTTGAGATTAGAAGATCTCAATACATAATCAATGGCTAAGATGAATCATAACAACATAACACATGGATCACCCAAAAATAATGATGATGTCATAGCTAAAAGTACTCATGTAGGGTGATGTCATCCTCTAAAGGGGGCAAAAATACATGGGCCCACCCCAAATGACTAGGACATGACTCATAAAGCACATGGTGGGGCTAGGAGGCATCAATCCTTGCTAGCTCATCCCCATGGCACAATAAAATAATATAATATGTCCAAAATAAATACAAATGATCAAATCTATCCTCAAAATCTGTGAGAGACATGCAGTAAAAGGCCTCTTGTGGCCTCTGTGGACCCCACTGACTGATGATAACTGGCTGGAAGATGGGGGGTTCACCCTAGAAGACCTCTGTGAAAACCAAGTGCCAAAACCTTGCCTCAATTGCCCAAATCGAATTCCTCAGTGACCCTTTTATTCCATTTTTAACCTGCCTCGGTAACTGTGAAAGTGCTGAAACTGCCTCCTAGGGCATCTGCGTTGTCAAACTGAGCCCACCAGGCTCTCTAGAAGGGGGGGTAAATGGTAATATCAAGTGGCTGGACCACCCCCTCCTCATACAGCGCCTTAGGTGAACTGGCCTCTCATGGCCCCTGCTGCTCAGGCTGGGAAATCAACCCCAAATCTACTCAACAAGTGGAAAACTGCATCTATCACTGTCAGAAGTGCCCGGAACTGAATGATAAATGTCTCATTAGATCCAGAAGACTCAAATCTACTAAGAATGTGTACTCATACACCATGGGTTGCCCTGATGGGCTAGCTGTAGGGTCCACCATATATGGACAATGCATAATCTGATGATCTGGAGTAATAATAAAACCTGTTGAACTGCATCAATCATCATATGAAGCATATGTCCATCATATAGCATCATCATCAAGAATATGTGGGACCATCAATCATCATCAATAAGCATACATGGCCCACATCATCACGGATCACAAAAAATGACCATAGTCAAACTAGGTTTGACTAGGTCAATATACAACCAAGGATAAATCATATCAATAGACTAAGACATGTTCCTCTAATCATAATCACAGCTTAACTTAAAGTATAACATCATTTAGTGGCATTAATCATATTTGCACATTCCGTTGTTATTTATATTTACTTGCACGATAGCTTAAATGACAGACTCACCCATTGGACATGGTCTAACTGCTAGCTAAGGATGAAGGCTAGGAACAAGGCTGGGCAAAAGGGGATGACTTGTTTAAACTCAACTAAAAGACACTTTGGACTGGGAGGAAGGGGAAGCTACAAACTCTGTGCCGGACAAAATAAACACGGGGAATGGTTGTGCCTCACAAATGGGTAAGTTGTTTAGAGAGTGCTTATTCAACTTAGGCATCATGTCTACTTTTTATAAAAGATGATCCAGTTTCATTAGGATCCATTGATTTCATTTCATGGCCTTATTGGCCTACATAACCCTTCGGATCTCAGGTGTGCTGATAAGCACAACTAATTGCAGCTTGCATCCAGGGCATGCTTATACATATATAAGGTCAGCAATTGTTTAGATATGGAATTTAAGAACCATTGCTTTTTTGGACCTTTCTTATACTCTTCGAGGAGTATTTTCAGCAGTTCATCGCTCTTGCCCTTTTTAGTTTCCATGGGCGAATCTATATAAGTTTCCATAAGTAGTACATGAGCTTTCAGTTTTAGCCAACAACATCTCAAGTGACTAGGGGGAGTTCGAATCAGTGCCAAACATCGGGACAACCGATCGGAATGATTTAGGCCTACAATCCAACTTACCAAAGGCAAGTTTTGTCACCAACTCAAAGTCGAGACACTAAACAAACATGGATGCGGTCCAAACACAGAGGTAGTAAAAAGGGAAGTCTTCAATATCAGAAAGTCAAGTAAGACAAGTCAAGGGTTAAAGCCAAATAAGGAAAGTCATGGATGGATGGAGTCGAGTGATAGTGGAGCCTAAGCTAGCAGACAATTATTGTCAGGAAAGACCATATCTATGCAAGTTAGTAAACCAGTGAGTTTTGTCAAACAACCTAAATGTGCAAATAAAATATCCATTTTATAATTTATCATCAAGAAAGTCCATTTTAATGATTTATAAAGTTTGCCACATCATGAATCATATACCAAGCTAATGCTGTGAACATGACTAAAGCAACAAGATAATAATCCACATTCAATGATCAGAAATCCATAGGTCATACAACCTCATCATAAGAATAATCATCATATATCATCTGAAACACTACTGCAATACATCTCTAGGCGCTGAACTGAAACTGTATGGAATAAAGCGTCACATCGGTCATCAAATCTGAACTCTCAAGGCTTAGCCTTGACACAAGGTCTAACATAAGTCTGAATAATACATTGCTCTGATCATGAGTGATCTCAAAATATAAAGTCATCATAGCCAAGCTCTGAATAATCTAAGCTCTGGAATGTGCAGATATCTGCTAAGCAAGAATAGTAGCCCTGCTACTATGGTGTGATAACAAGTCCATGGTTTTAAAAATCCACCCATGGTATTTTACTTTGACATCAATGGCAATCCTGCAAAAAAGCACATAGTCCACTAGGCATTAAAATAATTCTCCTTCCTCTTAGAATGATATTGCTTTTCCACTCACACACTTTCTCTTCAAATCTTCTTGAATATATATATACAGGAGACACTTCATAAAGACTTATGTCCATTTGAAAAGACACATTAACCTTTAAGTAAATAATTAATTTCCCTTTTTTTACCCATAAGCCTATGGTTTTGGAAACCCACCCATGGTATTTTCCCATGATATTACGTACAAGATACCTTTATGTAAATAATTAACTTCCTTCTTTTTTTTTAGTAATAAGTCCATGGTTTTAGAAACCCACCCATGGTATTTTACTTTGACATCAATGGCAATCCTGCAAGAAAACACATAGTCCACTAGGCATTAAAAGAATTCTCCTTGCTGCAATACCCCCTTATCTGCAACTCTCCCCCTTGCTGCAATACTCTGTTTGCAACTCCCCCCTTTTGACATCAATGGCAAAGGGATGCTCCTCACTGAACTTGTTCGTCTCCTTAAGCACTTAGTGACTAGATGAGGTGGATATTACTCCCAATTGTTGTCTAAGATATTCAAATGTCTCTTTGGGGAGGGGTTTTGTGAAAATATCCGCAATCTGTTCTTTGGTGGCAATATATTCCAACTTGACATTTTGTTCTGCTACTTGTTCTCTAAAGAAGTGATACTTGATTGGAATATGCTTGATTAAAGTCCCAAAGATGCACATTAGTCAGGAGGAACCAAAAGGAAAGGCCAACGTCACCACACTGATCACCTTCTCACTTTAGGTTGGCTCTTCTCCAACTCAAGGGGGAGTGTTCCCTAGAGTTAAGGTGTTCTAGGACAAAGGCCAATGAGGAGCAAGGTGATTCCATAGGGTTTCCCTAGCAAAGATTTGTAGTATAGAGATATACAATGGGCTGATGGGAGGATAAGGGAACCCACTATCAAAGGACCATTGCCAATCCAGCCTGAGGGAAATGGAGTCAATAGATCGCTAACTTAGAGGGCGTTGCTTCAAATATAACTTAGAAAGAGTAAGTGCTCTGGGCCTCCAAACCTTCATAGATGTATTGGGGGGTTTAATCTGCAATCACAAGGGGAAGGATACATCCCTCTATTACTTCAATTGAGTTCAACATAGAACCTTATCCAAGATCCAATCCAATGTGAAAAGCATACCCTTCCAATGGCTCAAGAGAAGTAACCTAGAAAATGCTAGCAAAGTATGATCCCCAATAGATAAGCACAATAGCAAGATAAATGACACACATTCACAAGAGAGAAACCCTTGGACAAAATTTTCTCCAAAGAAAGATGTATCAATTAAGCTCCAAAAGAGAGAGATGTCCAAAAATTCAACCATGATTTGAAATAAGTAGCTCTCTATTTATAGGAGAAGCTAAAACTTCCTTTACAATAAAATATTCATTATTTCCTAAGATCTAGCCTAGGATGGAGTAACATAATAAAAAATCACCACTTCAAGTAACTAAATCCTAAAAATACACCATAAAAGGTGGTCAAAAGCCACTTGTAAATTACAAAAATACATGGAGCCCATAAATGAGGGGAATATTTCCAAAAAGCAAGGGAATAAGTGGTTAGTGATGATGCCACATTGCCTCCAAAGGTCCCTCCATGAGAATATGCTCCAATAAATGTCCACAAGACTACCTCAAAGCTCCTCTCCAAATGGGGTTTTCAACCAACCAAATGTTCCAAGCAACCAAAATGTCCACCTTAGCCTCTAAAGGCTTCCTTCAAGATAACTCGTCCATCAAGCAAAGCTCCAAAGAGGGCATGAGGCTACCAATGTTATCAAGCTGGAAGGTCAACCATTCATACATGTCCACTTGCCAACCAATCCAAGGGCTTCCAAGCCTTTCAAGCAACTTCATTGCCAAGATGTGCCGACATGTAGTCCACAATACCTCATATGACATCATGATGTCGCAAAGCAATCCATGTCAATCTTCAAGGAAGGGTGATGCTCCACAAATTTGTACACTTGGAAACCATGAACTCAATTGGTAACCTCATGTAACAAAAAACATCCCAATAAGGGTGCAAGGATCACTCAACAAATGACAAGGGCTTCCATAAGACAACTGTAACAGTAATACCCTTCCATGTGGATAAAAACTCTCAGCAAGCAACCAAACCAATGAAAGCTTAAGAAAGGATCCATAAGACAACTCCAAGTAATGCTTGTGCCCACCAATCTTATGGCAACGAGGGATGGCTCCTCTATGTAAGCATTAGTCATCCTTCAAATTGAGGTAATTATGCGAGGAAATCTCCTATATATGTTCCAAGGCTGAACAATGACCTTAATGGAAATGATGTAGCTGCCCAACTGTAAAACAAGGTTTCAATTGTGATCAAAACCTCCAAAGAAGAATCCTGTAGTAGGAATGCTTCCAAATAGTTGACGTCCTGTTCAACAGAGACTCCATAAGTGATTGTTGCCTCTAGATGACACTAAAATAGGGCTAAAGCAGGTACAAAACTTGCAGATTGTCCCCTTCTGGCTGAGAAACAACTGCTGCTACCATACTGCTAGCTGTTTTATTTGAAGTATAAACAATCTTCCATTTGTTAAAAATTCAATATGCTAAGACAGAAAATAGCAGCATTACATTCCATTTCACAATAATAGCATATACAGGATCACTGAAGAAACAACAAGCATAGCATAAACACAAGAGACAGAGATTTATCCTGGGAAACCCTCATGGGGTAGAAAACCCAGTAAAGCTTCCTCAATATAGATGACCAGCAATATACAAAGATGCAAACCCTGAGCATAAGCTCCTTCTTCTCCATAGCAGACCTCTCCTCCACAAGTGCGCCTTTCTCAAGTGAGAGTGTGTGTATAATGAGGAACACACCTCCTCTATTTATACACTTCTCTGATATGTATTTTACACAAGTACATGTAGGCTCGTATTTAACCATTAGGTTAAATACCCCATTATAACTGACTGGGCCGACCCCTCTAGGGTGGTCTAATAACCCTTTGACCCACATAACACATTTAGGGCCGACCCCCACTAGGGAAGTCTAATAACCCGAGTTACCACATTCCGACGGAGGAATAAACATCTCCGGATATACAATAAGATCTTCACGGAGGAATGAATCATCTCCGGAATAATAAAGTACAAATATAATATTCTTTGAAGTTACAATATCTCAACACTCCCCCTTAACGAGAAGGATATTATAACAGCATCTGCCCGAGCAAGGAGTCATCAACATCATACATGATACATCTATAAATCACTGGAAGCTTTCTCAACATCATCAGTAACTCAAGCAGTTACTGGAACATCACTGTCAACATCAATCATCAACATCACGATCTTTAGCATCGTCTTCATACGATCAGCAGCATCCTCATCACAGCATCGTCATCACACACGATCAGCAGCATCGTCATCACACGATCAACAGCATCGTCATTACACGATCAGCAGCATCCTCATCACATGATCAGCAGCATCGTCATCACACGATTAGCAGCATCGTCATCACACGATCATCATCATCGTCGTCACACGATCATCATCATCATCATCACACGATCATCAGCATCGTCATCACACGATCATCAGCATCGTCATCACACGATCATCAGCATCGTCATCACACGATCATCAGGATCGTCATCACACGATCAGCAGCATCGTCATCACACGATCATCATCATCATCGTCACACGATCATCAACATCGTCATCACACGATCATCAGCATCGTCATCATACGATCAGCAGCATCGTCATCATACAATCAGCAGCATCGTCATTACACGATCAGCAGCATCGTCATCACACAATCAGATTTACAGGATGATCAATCCTGCTCTCTTTAGGACATGAGTCCATGGATGATGCAATCCAGATCAAGTTCCAGGATGATCAATCCCTATCACAACTACAGAGCCAGCCCTGTTTCATGCTGGATGTATCACAACTACAGAGCCAGCCCTGTTTCATGCTGGATGTATCACAACTACAGAGCCAGCCCTGTTTCATGCTGGATGTATCACAACTACAGAGCCAGCCCTGTTTCATGCTGGATGTATCACAACTACAGAGCCAGCCCTGTTTCATGCTGGATGTAACCTAGAGTAATTCTAGGATTTGTCACGTACATTTTGAACCGAGGTCCAGGGACGATTCAGTCCTGTCGTTCAGTTATCGGAGACCTCATGTCTACGGCTCTTCTTTAGGACTGAAGTCCGGGAATGATCCAATCCCCTCACATGTTCATCAAGAACTTCATTATCGAAGACATACGTCTACGGCTCTTCTTTCGGACTGAAGTCCAGGAATGATCCAATCCCTTCACATGTTCATCAAGAACTTCATTATCGAAGACATACGTCTACGGCTCTTCTTTCGGACTGAAGTCCAGGAATGATCCAATCCCTTCACATGTTCATCAAGAACTTCATTATCGAAGACATACGTCTATGGCTCTTCTTTCGGACTGAAGTCCAGGAATGATCCAATCCCTTCACATGTTCATCAAGAACTTCATTATCGAAGAAATACGTCTACGGCTCTTCTTTCGGACTGAAGTCCAGGAATGATCCAATCCCTTCACATGTTCATCAAGAACAGAACATGTATCCTCATCATCAAAACATGTATAACCACAACATGTATCATCATCAAAACATGTATAACCACAACATGTATCATCATCATCAAAACATGTATAACCACAACATGTATCATCATCATCAAAACATGTATACATCACACCAAAACATGTATACATCTAGCATGTATATCAATACATCTATCATCAAAAGCATGTATAAGTAAAGCTAAGTATTCTAAGTATAAGAGTCCTAAATCTAAATATTTCTAAGTAACTGGGTGTAGATAACAGGTTACCTCATCAACGACCTTGATGTTTGATGAGACAATCTCATCAGTAGTGACTATACTACTCCCCCTTTCGAGGAGGGTCCTTTTGAACTACACCAAGCTTGTCTCGGAAGTATTCAAACTTCACTCGAGACAGAGGTTTGGTTGGTAACTTCTTCACTTGACGTAGAGGCTTGGTTAGTACAATGGTAACCTGTTACAAATTCAAACTTTTAGAGTTCCTTTCTGTGTCATATCTTGTTAGTTCCCTATGTTCTTTGACTTATCATGGAACACTAGATTCTATGTCATCTTGATACAACTCTAATTATCACATAGGATCTCAGTTGGTTCTATCTCTAAGTCAAACAATCCTAAAGCCAAACTTCTTCACAACTAGCAGAGCAAGCAGCCATATATTCCGCTTGTGCTGAGAGCCACACTAGACTGCTTCCAGCTAAACCACGAGATCATGGCTAATCCCAGACAATAACATCCTCTCGATGTGTTCTTCTTGTCTGATACACTTCCTGCCCAAACAGAATCTGAATAGCCATCTGAAGTCATGATCTTCAAGATAGCATAGATCAAATTCTATCGTGTCCTTTATGTGCCTCATCACATACTTTGCAACTATCAGGTAAACACATCTAGTTTCCACTAGATACTAACTCAAGGTGTTCATAACAAAGCATATATCTTAACCTAGTATATGTTAGATATATCAAAGACCCAATAATTTGACTGAACAGAGTTATATCCACTAACTCTGATGAGTTATCCCCTAACAGCTTCAAGTTGGAATCCATAAGAGTGGCCATTCCAACACCTCAAGTCATATTTCTCATCATACTTTCCCTGGTTGAGAAATATTCCTTCTGAGCCTTGCCATACTTCCAGACCTAGGAAGTAAAGCATCAAATTGAGATCTTTCATTTTTCATTTCTGCATTGAATGATCTTCTGCATATCTATCTGTGCCATCTCTCGTTAGATGGGTCTACTGATATGAGCCTCAATATCATTCGAACTCTGTGGTGAGTTCCTTCTTGCATCCATGTCATGTGTGTATCATATTCAACCTTGTGGCAAAGGGTTGAGATCCACATCACCCATGGTGAACATTAAGCTTATCAAATTATTATCGATCCTAGGTACCTATACAGAACCTGATTCATACTTCTTCTTTAATTACACCATACTTGGAGCAAACATCTTGTCGTGATTCTCTTCCTCTTTCTAAGAGAATCTTCTAGCCATGAGCCTTCTATATTTTGTTTGATTTGTAAATCTTCTTGTTTGAACATCCACCACTTGTACGATGTCCATCATTCTTCATGACCTTTCCTACAAATCAAAATTAAGTACATGATTAGTAATACTTCATAATCATCAAAAGATAACCCATTATGCATACAGATATTATTTACATAGTGATGTAACTATTTTGACCAATACTTTGGCACAACACTTTCCCATATCCTGTATGCATACAGTGGCTATCTAAATGCCTTCCATCTCTACCAGAACATACTATCGAGAGTGTGCACAACTCTCAGCATGTCAGCAAGGAGGTTTCATTCTAGACAAGCAACAATGGAATGTTTGTCCAAACATATGCACATTAGTTGTATACTGTTCAATGCTCTATGAATGTTTACACTCAGCATTATATATATTCTAGGAATACAAATATGTATGCAGGCAATATCATTACTATTTCAAATAGCAACTCAAATACTTATCTTTTATGTTTGTGTGGCTGCCTCCCGCTTGATCTTCTGTATGTCTTTTGAACTTCTATTCATTCTGTACCACTGTGCATGCTCAAGAGTCATCCTCATGATCTCATACACAAACATACACTCATTAGTATATTCTAAATGCTATCAAAACATTATAGTACTAAATAATCTTGAAAAAGTATAGTCATGATTATAGTTAATAAACATTAGTATTCAAGATTTCAGGGAAGTCTTCTTTTACTCATGCATATCATTGATAAAAGATATAATATGCATAATCCCTTGATTACTAACTTTATGAATAAGCATAACCAATCATTCCAAGTATACTTATATAAGGGATCCTAACACAAGGTAAGATTCATGGGAAACATACCTGGATTAGTATACCTACTTGGTTATGTACAACATACCTAAACAATCTCTTCAATGATTTAGAGATCCTGAGCTAGAACCTGCATGTCTCATAGGTTAAGCATAATATAACAAAGTCATACATACCTCGTAAGTAGAACAAAGATTATGGATGAGTCTTTGTCTTCATGTTTTCATGGTCATGGAGCCTAATTTGTCTTTTGTGATGTACCTGTATCTTGTTAGCAGACAACCTCAACCTCACACAACACCATAATGCATTAGTATAATCATAAGTGTCAACACCCTAACCAATGAATGCATTCATAATTTTGTTAAGGTGATACAACAAATCTAAAATCAAGATTGTACTAACTGTAATAACATGAAGACAAACATACCATAAACTTAATCATGAACAAATCTCAAAACATACCTCGATGAGTCATACCTATCGAGATCGCTTGTAATCTCCTTATGTAAAGCCTTAGCCTCATCTCCCTCTGAAACATGAACTCCTTCACTTATGTAGGTGACCAATCCATCTTCTTCTAGGATTAACCCTATCCACTTGATTTGCAAGAACTAGACCTGGAGCTGGATATGGGTTTGTCAGAGAAACCCCAAAAATTCAAACTTTGAATTTCAAACTTCCGAAAGGATAGAGATATGCGCCTTGATGAGCTGATCAAACTGATATATTCAGAATTTGAAGACTGCAAAGTTTTACTCCTCAATTTTGCCTTTGAAACTTTCGGATTCACTGGACGTGACCCTGAACTGGGGTTTGATGAAGCCCACTCTTTTGCCCCATCAAAAAGTTTGATCCAAAGCTCTAAGCTTCTATTTTTCTGAGGAGCTTCCAGCCGTGGTCACAGATTTCAAAAATTCCCATTTTTACAGAAGCCCTAATTTTCCGCTTTTCTGATCAAAGTCCCGAACTAGGGTTTAATCAAGCCCGACCTTCTGCCCAACCAAAAATTCTGATCTTGGTCTCTAAATTTCTATTTTGATGAGTAGCATCCAGCCGTGGTCTCCGATTACAAAAATTCCAACTTTCTCCAAAGCCCTAAATTCCGGAAGTCATGAATGAAGGTACCAAAAAATAATTCTGTTTTGACAGAAATATGTACCTGATTGTTTCTGGTGTAACTCTGAAATTTTTGATCCACGGGGTCTTAAAACGTTTCCTGAGATAGCCTGACCTGTTATCTTTCCATCCTGACAGGTTTGACCTCAATTGGATTCTCTGAGAGAGAGTTATGCCAAATGTCGCAACGTGACCTGTTTTGGGAAAATACAGGAGAGCGAACTTGTACGGAGTGCCACGTGTCACTGTTTGACCTTCGGCCTCTGAAAAAGTTTTCTGAGATAGATCGGCCTGTTATCTTTCCATTCTGACAGGTCTGACCTCAATTGGATTTTCTGAGAGAGAGTTATGCCAAGTGTCGCAACGTGACCTGTTTATGGGATAATACAGGAGAGCGCACTTGTACGGAGTGCCACGTGTCACTGGTTCAACTTCGGCCTCTGAAAAAATTTTCTGAGATAGTGCAGACTGTGTACTACCTGTCACTTTTTACGAAATTTCATTTGGAGCTTCCTAGCCCAAGATATGACCTTTTTCCCAAGGTCACCTGATTTTGACTCAGATCTGGAAGAGGCAGAAACCCTATATTGTACAAATCATAAATCACAAAGTACAACGAATTAGAGGTTGTCCTTTGGACACAAGGTACCTGGAGATTTTAGCTTCGTCCTGTAACAATTTCAGATCCGAAAACTTCGCCAAAACGGATTTATAGCGAAAGTGCTACGATGACTGGTTTTTGCTATGTAAAACCCTAACCTTCAAATTGTCGTAAGTAAAGCAAGTGTCTTTAGTGCCATACCTTGTCTTCCTTCAGGTTAGCTCTGATACCATGTTAAAAATTCAATATGCTAAGACAGAAAATAGCAGCATTACATTCCATTTCACAATAATAGCATATACAGGATCACTGAAGAAACAACAAGCATAGCATAAACACAAGAGACAGAGATTTATCCTGGGAAACCCTCATGGGGTAGAAAACCCAGTAAAGCTTCCTCAATATAGATGACCAGCAATATACAAAGATGCAAACCCTGAGCATAAGCTCCTTCTTCTCCATAGCAGACCTCTCCTCCACAAGTGCGCCTTTCTCAAGTGAGAGTGTGTGTATAATGAGGAACACACCTCCTCTATTTATACACTTCTCTGATATGTATTTTACACAAGTACATGTAGGCTCGTATTTAACCATTAGGTTAAATACCCCATTATAACTGACTGGGCCGACCCCTCTAGGGTGGTCTAATAACCCTTTGACCCACATAACACATTTAGGGCCGACCCCCACTAGGGAAGTCTAATAACCCGAGTTACCACATTCCGACGGAGGAATAAACATCTCCGGATATACAATAAGATCTTCACGGAGGAATGAATCATCTCCGGAATAATAAAGTACAAATATAATATTCTTTGAAGTTACAATATCTCAACACCATTAACCATCCATAAGGTCTTAATAAATAATTGTTTCAAGGCCCTTCAACAAGTGAAACTGTTCCAAGGAAATGACATGGCGTTGCAGCTGCTATATGTAACTATCATGACCCTTTTTTTTATGAATTGGAGATCTAAATGCACCTAGAACTCAAACTGATTTGTTTTGAGGTATGTTGTCCGCCAAACTGCACACCAGCAGCAGAAATCTTTGGAAAGTTGTCTCCCTCACTGGAAAGTGGGGAGAGGTGTGGCCTTGGGGGCAAGCAATGACCCAGGTACTGTCACCTGAATCCCAGCTCCTCCGTTTAGGCTAACTCCTAACGAAGCCAAGGGGGTTAGTCCCTACAAAGAGTTTCACTAAGGCTCTTGTGTTTTATGTGTTTTCTGTATGGGGTGATGTGGATGAGTGTTGTTTAGGAGTTTTTAGATGATAGATCACAATTTATGAAATAAACACAAGATAAGCAATCCACGTTGCGATATGAGACAAGAGATTCGAGATATAACCACTTTGATAAAATTAAAGCAAGACAACCATGGAAATATAAATGCTCCAGATAGATAATAGGCAAAATAGAATGATGCCAAGGACCAGTGCCTTATGGAGTCAAAAAAGTCTTGAGTGCTTGGGTTGCTTGATACAAGAGTTCAAAGTGGTAATGTTCGTGATATCGTCCTGCGATTAATCTTGGTTTATTGAATATTTTAAATGGTCTTGATTATTAGGGCTAAAACCAAGGATATCAAAAGAGTGGACCCTTAACCATGAACAAATATTGGCAACCTCTTAGATGGTATGTCGGGAGCACCCAGATTGCAAAGAGGACAAGTGTACTTACGGCTTGACCGCCCTCGAGTCTGACAGTGGATTCCCGGCACCACCTGTTTCAGGAAGCACCTCAGTGATTTGATACTAGTTTTGGTTTTGGGAAAAAAATTAATTACGTTATCACTTTTAAATTTAGCAAGTCCGGTTGGCAGAGCATACGGGTGTTGGACAAACGACCAAAGTAAATTAATTAGGGGAAATGTGAATTGAAGTGTTTTATTATTAAGAGCACTTGTTCAACTCTCCGACAGAGAGCGTTCTTGACCTAGTCTTAAGACCACAGTTCAAGAGACTTCCTACTTTAAAATGCCTAATGCAAGGGGAAAGTGCAAATCTAACAATGCTCTCCGACATAGAGTGCTCTTGACTTGGATTTGGCCAAGTTCAAGAGGCTTTGTTTATTTTAAGAAAATAGAAGCAGTTGTGAAAAACAGTTATGAAGCTTTGTAGAATTAAACCATGTGATAGCTCAAATAAAGTAAGAGACAACTAGCATGCTATTTGCAGAATGAAATAATGCTAAAAAGACTTAGTGTTTTACCAACAGTTTTACTCTAAGGTGGGATCAACCTCCGAACAAGGTCAACCACTAGAACCGCCTGCACTTGAGAACTTCCAGCAAGCTGAAAGCTCTACCAAGGAAACAGACGGGGAAGGAAGAGTAACCACAAAATTATGTAGTCCTGCCCTTGAGATGAAATCCCAAGGATACAACTTCCGGTCAAAGGCTTGGAAGAGAATTACAAGATGAAATAAAAAACTACTCTAAAGCAGAAATTGAAAGATCTAATCTAACCAATCACAACACTCTTCCCCAAATGGGGAAGAAAACCAAAAAAGTGGAGGCCTCCTCCACTTGAACTTTTATTAATCTTGTACAATTGCCTTGGGTTTTAAAACCTTGAAAGACTTTGGAATGAAAATAAAACTTGAAAAATTTAACTTAGCTCTTGATAGCTATTACAAAGGATAGCGAGTGATAGATTTGTATATTTGATCCTCCTTGTATTTGGTTGGAGTTCTTGCTACTTTAGCTTGTATCTCTTCTTTTCAAAATTTTCAAATCTTTTGCACTTCCAAAGTACCTACAAGAAAGCCAAAACTCAATGCACCCTTTAGTGTTAGAAAAATAAAACAAAACTTGAATCTAAGTCTATATTTGCAAAATGAGATCTAAAACATGGAAATACATAAAAAAAAATGCCTCAAAAAAGTTAAGATGGGAAAACGGACCAGAGAACAACAAACTCTTAGAATGTAGTGGGAAAGAGATCTAAAGTATAAAATTTTGAAATATTTTTTATGGAAAAAATTGTATCTTTTAAATGGAAACAAAAGATTGAAGTAATGCAAGCTATACTAGGACAATGAAGAGATCTAGGATGCTCTAACTAATCTTTTAAAATGCATGAGATATAAACTAGATGCAAAAGTTGAGATCTAACTAATGCTACCTTAAACAAACTAACTCTAAAAATACTAACTTTAAGCAAATCGTTTTTGGTTTTTTGTGTTTTTAGGGCTCTTTTTCAAGGTGGACGAATGGAGGCAAATGAGGAGAAACGAATGGAAGGAGGCTTGAAAGAGGTTGAGGATGGCAAAAATGAATGGATGAAGATGGCAAATTTAGGGCAAAACGAAAGGGCAAGTGAGAGAAAGGGCAAGGTGAATGGATGAATGAGGCTAATCTAATGGGGATGGGCTTGAAGAGGCAAGCTAGGTAACCAAGAAAGCTTTGAGAAGTTTGTTGATGGAGGAAGAGGCTAGGGCTCTTTGGAAGTGTTTATTTCCTTTGAACAATGAATCTTTTGGAAACCTGCAAGACAAACTTTGATTTAGAAGCTAATAACCATTTGAAAACAAAAAGTAACTTGATATCCAAGTCATTCTCCGCTTTGATGAATCCTGCAAAACCCTTAAACCAAACAAGTTTAAACCGAATAATATACTTCTATGATTTATAGAACATACATTAAATATTGCAAAAACTTGATATGAGAGATAGGGTGAGAAGAATATCACCAAAAAATATGAAAGCAATCCCCAAAGCCACTTGTGTAGACCTCCAAAGTCAATATATTATTCAAAAATGTAAACAAATATTACAATTGTATTTTGGCAGAGTGTTCATGCTCAAAATCTCCATGAGGAATGAGGAAAGAATGCCTCATTATATAGCAAAACTAGACACTAGCCTACCCTAATTCGAATTGGCATTCACAAGTGAGCCAATGGCTACCTAACACTAATCGAATTTCAATCAAATCTACTTCAACCAATCGAATTACAAGTCTTGGAGTTACAATCAATCACAAGAGTCGAGCTTAGTTAATGAGATGAGGAGGTGGCCTCCACCTAGGCAAGGCGCCCCTCATCTCCACATTGGATACATCTCCCATCAAATAATCAAGTGCCATGTGGTAAAGTCGAGCTCTAAAGAGGAATGACGTGAGCAATTAGGAGATAGCGTGAGCTTTGAGGTAGGTGCTTGGAGTTTGAACTAATATTTGATTGCAATCATGGTAGTTGGGAGTGGGAGGTGGCCTCCACCTAGGCAAGGCGCCCCCACTTCCATTCAATGCAACTCACACCAACCAAAAACCAATAAATGCATACTCCACATCACCAAAATCGAGCTTGCATGCATGGAGGGCGAATGAACTTGGAGTTGATTGGAATCATCATGAGTGTCAGGTGCCATGTCATTTAGCCTTTTACTTTAATCCATTTGGATTATTTTGGAGAGTTTTGGATTTTCTCCAAAATAATAAAATTTATTAATTTAATTAATAATTTCTCTGTAACTGGGTTTTTAGAGAAAATATTAATTATGAGGCCTAAATGACATCCGAAACTTGGGTTTAGCTGGTCCATAGGTCATGTGTGATTTTTGGCTTATGAAACGAGCCATCTGTTGATTAGGTTGTCATTGATGCCAACAATGTTTGGTCATTGATGCCAACAGTTAAGTCTTGGTGCCCCTTGTGGAGCCCCTGAGGGTTAGTATTTGATTTGTGGTTGTCTGTGTCAGAGGAGACCTTTTGACTTTGTCCAAGCCCAAGCTTGAAGCCCTTGGAGGCCTTTGGACAATGGCAAAATCCCTGGCTACCATTAACTTGGTTAAGTGCCCCTAAGCTGTATCTTTGTCCTATTGAGTCCATTGTTGTATCCTTGCTCTTGGTTGTTTTCTGGTTGATGGTTTCTTGCTACTTGTACTTGTTCTGGTCTCTTGATTGGTTGTTTGATTGGATGATGTGGCAGTGTAGTCCTTGGAAGCCCATACTCGTACCCTCACACTCTTGCACTTGGTTTATAATGTCCTTGATGATATCCATATCTTATTGAAGAAGTTTAAACATTGCACTTTTAACCTTAATGCCCGCAAATGACCTTAAAAAATGCCCGTAGCCATAAAGGAAGAATGCTCGCCAACAGCTATGGAGAAGATGCCCACCACCTTTGGTTGAAAGGACCCATACACATGGGTTGAATTTTGATTTGTGGCATAATGACTTAATGTATTTATTAGTAATATGGAGCCTTTGGACATTGTTGAAGACCTTGCTATAATAATGGTGGAATCATTACTTATGGGGTCTTTGGTACCATATGGACATGAGTGACTATCCCATATTAAAGAAGTTGTGGGGATCTTGCTCTTTGACCCACAAGTCTGGTTTGAAAAGCCCACACAAATGAGCCTTAATGCATTGATCCTACAGCCATGAAGCCAAGAAGAGTAAGGGCATCAAACCCTTAACATAAAAGGAAGACCATTAGAAGTTGACTTTATGCAAAAATAATAAATAAATAAATCATTATGATAAAGCCCTCGATCCCTATTGAAGGGATGGTCTTACAAAGAATAAGACCTAATTAATTTTAATTTAATTATTTAATTAATTAAAATTAAAGTTTATTATAAAATTAAATTTTTAATCTAGTGTCTAGTCGGCTCCCAATCTAATAAAAAATTTGAAAGGTTAATTTAAATTTACATTTGCAAAGTCGGCTGGCTAAAAACCATAAACGTTGACCTATATAAATACTCCATAAATTTCATTCATTTCAAAAATTCGTAAGGCACAAGAGCTCTGATTTTCGAGTATACTGTAGCAGCTACAGTGGACAGTAATCTTTTTTATCTTCATCTCTATTTTCTGAGGCAACCACAACAGTGTTCTTGTTTTATCATCTCTGAAATTCGGGCTGCTTCCTTGTTGAACTCGGGCTGCTTTATGAGGTTTCTGAACTGTCTCTCCTCTGCACAATTTTGGACTCTGATACCTCTGCATTTTCGGACTGTCATACCTCTGCAGATTTTGGGTTGTCTGCAAATTCGGGCTCTCTCCTCAGGCACATTTCGGGTTGTTTCAGAAATCAGATTGTCTCCTCACTAAAGCCACAGGGCAGCTACAGCATATGCTTGACAAGATCATTGATCAACAGCAGCAGACTGGCTTGACTTAAATTTGGTCTGTAAGCATTGCTTTGATCCTGAGTTTGTTTCTTGACTGCACTTTGAGCAGTGGGCTTATTGATTGATCAGTTGACCTTGTTAAGATCAGATTGCAAGTAATTTGATTAAGTTGTTACTTTCCTGATTGATTTATTGTTGAGCCAGAGTGACTTGACAAGTTAGTGTTGATTGAGGGTGTAAGTATCACTTGACAGTGATTTGACAAGTTGATTGCAAGAGCTTGTATTGACTGATTTTGACATTCTAACCTTGTATGATTTGACAAGCTGTAAGTGTCTAGGATTGTATGACGAGGTGATAGCATGGACTAAAGTAGGAAATTGATTGAGTTGACAAGTTGTCATGACAATGTTGTAAGGATTAGTTATTCAAGTCAATTGACCCTACCCTCTATAATTGGCCTAAGTGGAGTGATGAGTAGTGTTTATGACACTGAATAATGATAGACTGAAATAATCTATCCTGATAAGTTGACTTAGACAGTGATCTGAAAAGTTGACTGTATAATACTCTTGACCTAGTTAACAAGTATCACATTGATGGCTTGGGATAATCAGTTTGGTAGGTTTTTATTATGATTGACTTGACAGTATTGACTGTGTTGACAGTATTTAGCTGAAAGTATTCTTTGATTACATGATAAGATGACCTCGACATTGCTATAAGGGTTTGTTATTGATTATTATCTGTAAGTGTGTTGGATTGACTTGTTAGTGGTTGACTATGAGCCTTAACTGTTATCTGAGTAACATTGGCAAGTTGATGATTTGACAAAGTAAAGCCTGTTTGATTGATTTGACAATACTTCTCTTGATTGATTTGTGATGTGATTGGTTTTGGGCAATTGTTTTATTGACCATTGACTTAGTAAGTCAATATTGATCTTAAGTAATTAGCATTCCAGTATTGAGAAACCATTGACTGTATTTGATTTAGTTAACATTGTATGAGACTGTATATTGATGAAAGTATCCATAGGTGGTATAGCATTGACCAAGTTAGTTGAAGACATGATTGTCTTAGAGTTTGTTGATTGCTTGTTTGAAGTTGTCCGTCAAGCTCTGCTTGACTATGTTGCCTGTCAAATTGTGAGAATAGTTGTGATGTCATTGAACTAAGTATGATTGGGTGAGTAAAGTTATGGTTGTAATTCTATCTTGACCAAGTAAGAAAGTAGGTTTCCCATAGAGCAATTATGGACAGGTACATGATCAGATTGACACAGGCATATGATTAATTTGGCACAGGTACATAAGCAGCTTGGTACAGGTTTGGCAAAGGTTGCCTTATGTGCAGTTGGTCTAACTCAGATTGGCTGAGTTGTATGAGCAGTTGGTTTGACCCAGGTGGTCTGGTACACAGTTGGTTGAACTCAGATTTATTGATTCAAATGATGTGAACAACATATTGATTTATGCAGACAGATTGATTGGTATAGCTAAGATTGATTGGTACAGCTAGATTGGACAGATTGATTGAGTCGGTTGATGTGAGCAACAAGTTGTTTGCACAAGTTGACGAACAGCGTTGCACATTTATGGTGCAGTGGTTAGTGGACAGTTGATGAGTAGTGAAAGTGGTTTTGCAGTGTGATACAGGTTCAATTGAGCAGAATTGGCACAGTGGTCAGTGGACAGTTGATGAGCAATGGTCAATTGATGAACAGTGACAGTGGTTGTGCACTGTGATACAGATTGTGCAGTGTGGTACAGGTGTTGGATAGCAAGTCCGCAGGATCAATGCAATTTGTGGTTCAGTAGTTCAGTTTCTATCTTCATATTAGGGTGGAAGGACGGGGCAAGGAAATTGAGGGAGCTAAGGCTTCCTTCAGGTTGTAGCCTGTAAACCAGGGGGTTGTAGCCTCCTTCCAGTTGTAGCTAGAGAATTGAAGTCTTTGTAACAATGGGGGTTGTTGCCTCCTTCCAGTGGTTGCTGGTAAATTATTATTATAAAGGCTTCCGTGGTTTTTCCCCCAGGACTTGGGTTTCCACGTAAAAATCTTGTGTACTGTGTTTTTCTATGCTTCCTATGTGATGATGATATGATGAGCTGTAACTGTTAATAATGTTGATGATATAATGATAATGTGATAATGCATTAATGAATGATGTATTGAATAAGCTGCTGATGATTGTTAAAGTTGAAAAAGTAATAAAAGCTACACACACTGTTCACCCCCCCCTCTCAGTGTGCTCGATGTGTCCAACACCATCAACCACTGAATTCGGACCCTGGACGACTAACATATTACAAATTATTATTTCTCTATTTAAACTATAGAGAAATTTATTAAATTTAAAAAATAATTAAAAAACCCAAACTCGATGGACCCGGTAAAAAAATTTCGAAATTTTTTCTGAGGGTTTTATGGAACTAGGACATGACCGACACCTATTCTAACAGTGTCTAGTAGGCTTATATACATCAGTTGGACTCTAATAACCCCCCATGGCTAAAATTTTCAAAATCGGGCATTCCAGCTTTGGAGGAGCGGGAGAAAACCTCATCGATTATAGCTCGGATATAAGCAAAGTATAATTGACAAGGGAAAAAACTCCCTGGAATACCTTAGTTGCTTAATCAAGTCATGGGGAACCGAGACACTCAGATCCTACTAGCACACTTTATTACAAACCCCCATGGGGCCATGGTCATGTCGACTCAAAAACAAAACTGGCTAGTCACAAATGCTGGATCATCTAATACGCTGGAGTCAAACACTTATCATGTTTGTCAAATGGCGGCTCCTCAGATAATCCAACTATGGTACAAACAAGTTGGTAACAAGGTCTGTTCTCATGCTTAGAATTGTTGCTTGGGGCTTGAAATTACCTCAACACTGTCCACCAGTGGAACCTAGGGCTGCTATGTGCCCAGGATTGCTAAGGAAACTGTCCCAATTTAATGTTTGGCACCTTTTTTCCGCTGACAACACTTCAACAACTGCTCATGATTCTTGTGAATTCCCTCTTGCTGATTTGAGGTGACTGTCATGATTGTTTGGAGTTGTTACACCTCCAACACCGCTCAGAACTGCCTTCTCTTCACTGCTGTGTGCCTAGACTTCAGGACTATATCTATTCATGAATCTTTTACTGCTGTTTACTGCTTCTGAGGGTCAAATGCAAGCACAGATGACCTATTTAGGGGTGCAGCCTCAAGAGATGACCCAGATTTGCAACCAGAATTGAATAAAAACACCTTAACTGTTGCTATTTGAGATTAGTACAGTCCAACAGAGATAGGGAATAATATCAATTCCTCATGCTTGCCCATGACAACTTAGGCAATTATCAAATAACCAGCAAGACATCACTATGCATGTCACCCCCTAGACTGATAAAAATCACACGTGGACACCCATACAAAATGGGGGATAACACTTCTCTTTCGTGGATCAATGAATGAATGATGTTGATGAATTCTAATGTTTCACGGTTAATGTTCATAGCTCATGTTATTTTCATACTCTTGAAGTTTCAAAGTATTTGATTTATTGAACATTACACATCTTGAATGGTTAATTGCTTATTTGGGAAAATCAACTACATAACTCAATATGCATATCATAATCAAGTTAACCTCAATTCCCTTAGCTCTCTTTAAATCAGATCCAATCTAACCTACAGGGAAGCCTCTCTTGGTCTTTAAGAGCTGGCCCAAAAGTGGGAAATTAGCACTGTGGTGACAGTGTGCTTCTTTCCAAAGTTGCCCTTGATAGCACTGGTGAGTTACGACTTCATCACTTAAGTGCTAAATCAAGATGTAACAGGACTAATTATAACACATCAATGCATGTCTTAATTACATCTTCACCATCATACTCGAGCCTTCTTGCTCTATGATATTGACTCCATCGCCCAATGGATATACACTGGTTTTGATAGTCCACCATCACATTGTTACCAAAATCTAAAAGTATCATCATTCTACAAATCTAATTTTTATATCAATCTTTGCAAGAACAAATTTGAAGTCTTATTAGTGAATTCCCAGTTCTGTTGTAGAAGAGCCAGCCGAAAGCGTGGAGGACGACTGTTAAGGTGGTAATGGGTTGTGTACTCAAGTGGCACTAGGATTTGTGCTTGGTTATTGGACTTATATTCTGTTAAAACCTTGGAGGTAACAAAGCCATTATGACCGGGAGCTTAAACAGGAGTAGAACAATAGAATATTTGCCATATCCTTTGTTGCATGTGATACATCCATAGATGCTTAGTATGTAGATTCGCATGCCACAAAAGATGAGTTCCAAAGGAGAGTGGTTCACAAAATTAAAAGGTTTCGAAAATAATGAAAATATGGCAGTTGGAGATGATTTAGTTCCTAAAGAAAATGGGCAAGGAATGGTTTGATAGAAGATGAAAAATGGTAGGATAGAAATATATATGATGTTCTTCATCTCCATTTTCTCACTAAGTATTTTCTCTCTATTAGCACTCTACTACAAATTGAAATTTAAAATTGTATTCAACCAAAATATGTACCAGATAAAATATAAATCAAATGGGTATAGGGTGGTAGCCAACGTATTCCACAAGGAGAATTATATAGATTTTATGCATCAGCAGGAGATCTACAATGCCTTGTAGCCAAAAGGGAATTCACATATTGAATTATGGTATCAAACGTTTGGTCATCTATTGAAACAAATTAATATGGTCTATGGGGTCATAATTCAATGGTTAATTGCTCATGGGGATATTCCACCTGCCAAAGATCAAATCACTAAAACACATCTTGCCCCTACTGGATTAATTCACCTCTGCAAGCCGCTTTATATAGTTGTGGCATGTTGTGAGCCTTGGCAGTATTTGATGGAAAAGATATCCCCCACCAACGGGTTGATAGCTGAGCTGCTGAAGTGATCTTTGAGCGTGTTGCAAAACAGATACAACCACTGTCCACTCTTCATTTTGTACCTAGGAAAGTGTCCCCCTAGTGACTTTATGCCTAAGTCACCAAAAAGGGAAAAGTGACATGACCCTTGCATTAATTTCATGTGATGTGAAATTAAATTCACTTTATGAGATGTAAAGTGACATTTTAAATATCTAATGAGTTGAGAGAAAAGAATTAATTATGGAGAGAAAAGTGATTTATTCTCATCCATTTATTTTCTATCCCAAGATTAAATTAGGGCCCTTGATCTTGTGACCTCTCAACTACCCCCATGAGGGAAACAAAAGGCAAGGTAAATCGAATAGGCATTCATTCTTCAACGAGCTTTTGGAGAAGAGTAAGAGAGAGCACAGGAGAGAGAAGAAAACTGAGGGCACACATTTCGAGGCACCCTACAGGAATTAACAGCCGCACCAAGTTCAAGGTTAAAGGCACGCAGTTCGAGGAGATTATCAGCTGCACGCATTCCTAGACACTGGCACAAATTTCGACGAAGATTATCAGCAATAAATGACTGTCATGTATAGCAGTGACCATACTGTTGGAGAGCGTTTCCATACTGCTGATTTGGCTGCACAAAAGTCAAGGCAGGGGCATGATTTTTGAGGAAAAATTACAGTCTGGGTTTTGGGCACAAAATTCCAGGCTGGGGCACGAAAATCTAGACAATCCGTACAGCTGCTGCAGGAGAGAATCCATAGTCTGAAGAGAAAATCTTGCACGTTTTCCAAGGCAGAGTTTGGACTGTGTTTGCAAGTAAATGCTTTACATTCTGGATTGAGATAAGTTGTTCCTGATATTGCTGACTTTATTACTGCTGTACTATTTCTATTGAAGAAAATAAAGAACTCTCTCTCTAACAGGTTTTCCCCTTAGGGGGTTTTTCCTAAGGCATGAGCCTAAAATTTTGAGTCTGAATTTTAATGTGTGTGACTGAGTTTATTTTCTGCTCATTAAAGTTGTGAAATTTTCCATAGCGTTTCAAGCTACAGATTTGTTTATGTGTGAAAATCTCATTTGCAGCAGTGTTGAAATGAATGGGGTTGGGCATTAAACTGATGTGCTGACTTCCGAGACAAACTTGAAACCAAGATTGGGAAACACTTCAAATTTTTACATCCACTATGCTAGACTGGGAGGGGCTCACTTTTAGCACGAGGATATATGGAAGCATCTTGTCTGGATTAAAAAAATCAAATAAAACGGATGGTGGTTTACCTCTTGTACAATATATTAAAAAAGTATACAAGGAACGTGTAGTTGGCAAGGCAACAACACATAAATTTCCATTGGATGGAACAAGTAGTGCTAGAATATACTTAATCTGTTATATAATGATTTAGCTAGTCATATTCAGTAGAAAACTTATCCAGATAAGACCAAAAAATCAGCAAAAATCATCCAACTGACAAAAGATAAGCTTAAACTAAATTAACTAATAGAGGGGGTCTCACATAGATCTATACTTACAAACCATCTAATTCCTAAGTTACCAGGATACGGATACGGATTCGGATATGTATTATAAAAAAATCAGGTGAAAAGCTAGAGATAAGGAAATCAATTAGCAAGATTGATATGTATTATAAAAAAATCATTTGAAAATCTGAATCATATGTATGATATCACAGTATAATAGAAAGTTGAAACTCAGATAGTACCGGATCATGTGACATTTCAGATATA
Organism: Larix kaempferi; assembly: GCA_027924585.1. Lineage (NCBI taxonomy): Eukaryota > Viridiplantae > Streptophyta > Pinopsida > Pinales > Pinaceae > Larix > Larix kaempferi. The sequence continues at coordinate 6,383,100 of BSBM01000431.1, read as the reverse complement.
TGTAGAAGGCCTTCTTGACCCCCACCGAAATCAACAAAAGCCCCAAAATCTTTAATGGCTACTATGACAGCTTTGTATATACCACCAACTTCTATTTCACGTCCAGCAATAAATTCGACCTGTCATTGTCAAATACCATTCACTAAATTGGTTAGAAAATGTAGTAAAATATTTTTGCTCTCATAGAAATAACCATTTACAGACCATCAGAAAATCTATTCAAATTTCATTTACATGGACAATCATCACATATCGGAGCATTGGAAAAAGAAAGGAAAGTAATTCTTAGTATAGAAGGGTACATACCAGGCTAATAATATAGGAAAAGCACTATGTAGAACAGTATAGATAAAATTGATTTTCTACAGAAGAAACCTCGTCAGGAATTTACAACAAAATAATTGGCATAATATAAATGGTAATAATCAACCTAGAAAATTACCATTAGAAAACAGTTTGTGGCTAAGACATGCAATGAAAAATATCATGTTTGGCACCAAGCCTCAGAATCTGGGTTCCAAAAAGCTGTTTTTGTAAGAGACTCAATGCGTGCCATTAAAATGGTTAATGAATTAGTTCCACGAATTTCTCTTTAAATTAGGAATGGGAATGTTCATATACCAGGGTTTGAGATCTCTTAGTACTACAAACTGATAATATAGTAACATCCACAAGAAGCAAATTTCTCCTTAAATTGGGAATGGTCATAAACCAGATTTTGAAATCTCTTAATTTTACAAATAGTTATAGTAACATCCACAAGCAGCCAACAAGAACAAAGTACTAACTGCATCCGCATCCTACTTTCAATCCATATAATGCTCTATTGAACACAAGATGCAAAACAACTTGTCCCCATGATATGAAGCTGCAATGACTTAAGCTGCAAAACCTTCTAATGATACCAAACATCAATGAATGTCTCGAAAGCAAAAGTTCCTACATTACGTGATCTTTTAAATTATCTTCAGTGCTTCTTAATTTGGTGACTTCCTGCATAAGGCCCTGATTGAGATCATGCAAAGCCTTGATCGTCTTGTCCTTCTCTTCCATGTGAGAAAAATGAAGATCGTATTCCATCTTCAATTTCCGTTACTTATCAGAGACACCCATGTTACTCTAAAACTATCAATACATAGGGAAAATGTGGACACTAGTTAAAAATATCCTAGAGACTAAACCAATGTCCTGCCTTGCATAAAATTTGCCCCATTTTTTCAAACTTCCTTATAGGGTTAGGGAAAGCTAAATCATGTGCTTCCCTTATAACCACATGAACCTTATAAGTGGTCAATGTTTTTTCAAAAATAATATTGTAGGCATATGTCTATCAAGGTCTTTACCACATAAAGGTATAATAGAGCCCTGGCCTCCCACTTCAAATCAAACAATATTGCCAATCTCCCAACAAAAAGCTTTTGACATGCAAAGGAAAAATACAGATAGTATTTCAAACCTTTTGTTAAACGACTCATGTTGGTCGATGTCACAGTTGATTCTTCTACTTTTGGTCTATATCTATTGGGTTGATATCAATTCAATGGACCTGCAATCCTTTGTTGCACCCCTTGGAGAACTTCTCCACACAACAATGCACAGGAGTCTGGTCAAGTCATGATGGGAATGGATTCGGACATGTAACAATGATGGGAATGGATCCCTCTTTAGTCATTCAATCATAACTAAGCCCTCAAGCTTTCTCCACAACTATCCTTAATTGGCGGCTCTCTTCTTTTCCCTTTGATGACACACACAGGCAGACTCATGAGATCTGTTTCATTCAACAGCTTCTTTCAATTTGAGACGACCTCTGATCCAGTTACCAAACATCAAGGGGACTTGTACCAAGGCCAACTAACTTACAGGCTTGCAGCTTAACAGCCCACCATGCACACCTGTGCTCACGCCTCCTGGGGGGCATTCTGCAACAACACTACCATTAAACAACTCGTGGGTTTCAAATAAGTGCCATTGGTTTTGAAGGCAATGCCAAATTAGGGTAAACATGCACCCATATTCTTCTCCACAGAGCTACAAGTTACAACCCAAGCATCAAATCCTACGATATTCAAAGAACAACAAAAGGTTTCAATTGGAATGTCAATGGGGCAATCAATCAAACTTCAAAGCTCTAATTAATGTAATGCTCAAAAAAGTGAAGGAGCAATCAATGTCAAATCTATCTAAAATGCATAAATCATTCAACAGCCAAAGGATACCATCCACACTAGGCTAAGCTAGGGTTGTTCCACCAATGGCCACTCCCTGCGCTAGAAATTAGATGGTCTTAATCAACACAAGTTCCATCCATGCTTCATACTTCACTCTTGCACACTAGCAAATGCTTAGATCCAAACTATGGAACAATTCTAAACTATGCCACAATTACAACGATTAAGAACTAGAAGACAACTTGAGCTCGAGCACTCGACACCAACTGTAGATGGAGGATTCTACCTTTAGACAACCAAATCCACACCATATAGCATTGACTTCTACAACTCAAAGTTGGTGCCTTCACACACAACACAACTTGTGTATTGACAAGGCCTTCCCAAAACAAATCGCTTAATCAAAACCAACGTCAATAGCAATCATCATTCTTTTCTACCAAACTAGGTCACAACAACTATATCAGAAACACACATTGTCATCTCCATAAAAAATTCCAAATAAATTGTAGTAGACACAAGTTATATTTGTTTTACTCCTCACACAATTGAAGCTCCAATTCCATGTTAGGGATTCTACATGATGCCATGGTAACCAAGTGGAATGGTGGTATTTAGAAACACCTTCAAACAATGAAGTACATCTTCATCGGAAGATCCTAAAGAGCACAATCCATTGTGTATTGTGTGTCAAATAAGGCTAGAGCCTCACCAATAAATATGTTTAGGGTTTACCCTAAAACGACAAAGGATGGGAACACAGTAACCACTAAAGTGATTACCCATAAATGAAGTGGTCCACAAGGTCCATCAAACCCCTCAAGTTGGGATTACATTAAATATTTTCACAGGTTTGGTGTTTGGTTACAGATCCATATCCTTTTGTAAAAGGCCTTACATACTATCACCATTGACTAGCCTGATGTAAAGAGACAAATGTAAACACTCTACCAAGAATGCTTGTGCTAATAAAGATATAGAAACACTTAAATTCCAAAGGAAGATACATTGTTTTACATTAATGAGTTATTACTGTATTGAAAGTGTGACGAATAATCATTTTCGATAACCATTAAAAATAGAGTTTCAATAGCATGATATAGAGAAATCAATAAGGATAAAATATAATTGATACTAATGAATGTGATAAATAATACAAGTACTTGTATGTTAGAAATACCCTTGAATAGTCACAAATATGAAAAGACATGATTTTGCAATGTTCCCCACAGTTTTCAAGACGAAAGGACATAAGAACGACAAAACTCATCCAATGGAGGTGTGGACATACACCCCAAATTTTACGAAATGACATGTAAAACATCAAGGTCCTGTACATAATCAATACCCTTGAATAGTCACAAATATGAAAAGACATGATTTTGTAATGCTCCCCCATGTTTTCAGGATGAGGGGGCATAGGAACGAGGAAACTCATCCAACGGATGTGTGGACATACCCCCCAAATTCTAGGAAATGACATGTAAGGCATCAAGGTCCTCTACAAGATGGCCTTCTATACTACGCACTTCTTGGATCTGAGGGATGGTCTCATTGTTCACCCCCCCTACACACTCTGCCATTGGGCACATTAACTTTGTATTCCTCTAGGCTAGTTCAAAGTGGGCTCTCACCATCTCCAGGCAGAGACAGATCACTAGCTTAACCAGTCAGACAGGATTTGCCAGGTATGCCACCTTCAAGAGGCTGAGACCAAGGAGCATTTCATCTTTCGGTGTCCCATTTACCACAAGATTCGAGGGTGATTTCATTGTTTCTTCAAGGACCTTCTTCTCAAACAGCTTCATACTTCAACTAGATTCTTCCAATACCCCAATCACAGATGTTTGGCCCTGTATTTGCAGGAGGCCCTCCAACTTCACTCTTTCACCCTCCAACGACATTCTCAGTCAAGGCCAGTTTCCACTCAAAGTATCACTCTAAGTTGCATTGAAACAGATTCGGAGGGAACGGATATGACAAATTTTCAAAAAATTTGGATACGATACGATAGGGAAACGACACACACATACCATGAGACAAAAATTAAAATTTCATATTACAATTTACCATTCATCATTTAAATTTTAAATTAAAACTACATAATCAACATCATCGACATAACTCCAATATACAAATTACAAAATGATTTGAGTGGCAACCTACTATCATATTCAATGTTCATTGTTCAAAAGTTCAAAACATAATTATAAATTACATTTACATATCATCAAAATGTCCTCGTCCATGTGACAAAGATCCACATCAACATTTTCATTCACATTGTCTCTAGAAGTAGTAGCGGGAGCATTGTTGCCCTGTAAACTTGATTGTGCCCCCTCATCAAATGTGTTGTCACCCAAAACTGACATGCGTGTGCTGAAGCCCAAAATGGAAACACACCAGCTCGATGACAACTCTCGAGAGAGAAGCCAATGTCACCACACTCCTCTCTCCTCGCTTCAAGTTGGCTCTTCTCCAACTCAAGGGGGGTGTCCCTAAGGTAGGATCGCTAAGGCAGGTGCAACGGAGGGCGAGGTGAACTGAAGAGGCTGCCTTAGAGAAACAATTGTAACAAAAAAGGTAATTTTGATTGGGTGAGGGCAAAGATGGGAGGATCAGTCCTTGAGGAAAGGCCAGTGCCAGTATATCAGAGGGGCGAATGGAGTCAAAAGAGGGCTCAAAGGGGCCGTGTGTCATATGTGACTGAGGGGGAAAGATCGCATGATTGAGCAAGCCCTGCTCAATCTAGTGTTTTTCAATCAGAAAGAATACTTCTTCTTCTCTAGTTGCGAGAGGTGTGCTATGCAAACAAAAGATCAATACCCGTGTATGCACGCTCACAAAGGGAAAAAGAAAGCAGATGCTAAGAGTTCTTCGCCAAAGGGAATAAGAAAGCAGCTGCTAAGAATTCTTCACCTTCCAACTTGGTGGATTGTCACCCTTCTATGGCCTCTTACACAAAGAAAATAAAACGCAGAATCTAGAAATGCTCACACTTATCTAAAATCTCACAAGAAGCTGCCACACAAAAAGAATGCTCAGTTTATCCAAAGAAACCCATGGTATTTTTCATTAAGTTCAAGGAGAGGAAAACTCCCAAGTTTTTTCCATGATTACAATGGAGAAGGCTGGCCCCTTAAAAAGACCAAAAAGCCTCTCATAACTTTTCTCAAAAAGAAACATAAACATAATAAAATAAATGGAGAAAAAAGAGGAAAGGTGAATCCCAGATCCACTTTTTTTTCCCCATCGAAGACATGACCAACTTTTCTAATAAACAAAACTCTAACTTTGGCTATCCTGTATCATTGACGGATTTCACCTTATTTCAATTTCCAAAAGGTAAATAACTTAATTTAAGGAAAAATACCAGCTACGTATGAAAAATAGCCCTACGGCTGTCAAGGGTTTATAAAACCGACCACCAAACCATTCGGGTGCCAATGATATGTGGATCCATGATCCAATGAAGAGGTGAGGGACTGTCATATGCGAGAGTCGTGGAGAGAAACCAAGGGGTGCACCATGTGGGAAGTGAACTTTAACTTAGGCTATCGTTGAAGACCTACGAAACCATAAGCACCTGCAAGAAGAACCGGAACTCCGAGCCACAGTTGCCAATGAACGATACCCGCTTCCAATGGAAATCGTATTAAATGACTGTCAGGATGGAATCACGCTGCAGATTGGCGTTAAAATCTGGTGGACGAGATCCATGTTTACATATTCATCAAAAAAAAAACCCATTGTTAAATCCACGGTCCCATGAATCGAGCTCCCAAAGTGACCATCGATTCAATACTTACTGCGCTAATTAACTCACTGAACCCCGAGCATTTGGCGTTCTGCATCAAATTAGGTTGCTAATGAAGTGCGGACATGTGAAGTGTAACTGGTGATTACGTTTTCTCATTAGTAATCGGCTGGCAATGGAAATGGTTGAACTAAGTTGCCAACGAGAGAGTGGATCAGGAAGACAGGTGCTGCTCCAAACCTTATGTGGCATGAAGACACAGCCAAGTGTAATTTTTCTCTCCAAACCACGGCATACGAAGGCCAAGCTATTCAAAATTGTTGTCAATCATCAGTTTAGGTGTTAAAATACGCCAGCCTCATATTCACGTCCCTTAATATTTAACTCGAGCGACTCCACGCTCTTCTCCCCTGCACTTGATTGTTCCCTGCTAAAATGATTATAATTTATGACTAGTGGCTTTGGCAAAGGACTTACAACCTCCATAGCTTCCTCCATCATCTGCACAGTGATTATTGGAAGCAAATGGACCAAATATTTCTTCTGTCATAATCAAGAAACTCACTGGAGCATCCAGCAAGAGAGTAGGCGTAATAAGTAATCGTTTTTCATCTCATGAATGTTAGGCCGATGGATCAATCTATATAAGCTTCCCCTTGGAAGAAACTCAGCGACAATAGAAAGATGTGGCGGACGAGTAACAGCACCCATAAAAAGAACAACATTCGGATGACGCAACCTTCGCATGATTCGTACTTCTCTTCTGAACTCTTCAAGTGCATCTCCTGAGAAATCTTGATCCAAAAACTTCTTCACAGCAACTTCCTTTATAATGGAACTAAGAGAAGTCTTTAATGTCTGGATAGTGGCCCTTCTTGAACAGCAATAAGAAAACACAAGTTAGGGAGGAGATATCCTGTAGCAGTTTGTCGGAAATGGTGTGAACTGATCTCAATCACAAGGTCATTCTCATCCCCAGTCAGCTCACTCTTGAATAATGGAAAATGTAACATAACAGCATTATAGATATCAGATTTAAAAGAAGTGATAGCTTGCCCAAGATGACTATGATATATGGCAAATTCAGTACATAACAGTGGTAAGATGAACCAAATCAGTCTGATGGAATCCTGTAGCAACTTGTTTATTTCTTCCAATATTCCTGTAACAGCCTGTTTACTTCTTCCATAGCCTGAACTTCAACACTGCCTCAAAGCCTTTCTTGCAATAGTCTAGATGAGGAAATAAGCAGATTTGTATTGACTTTTGGGGATTCTTAGAAGAGCACATCTCTACTGTAGCAAATGATAGGAAATGTTGATAGTATATAGTAGAACCATAGCAATCTCCCCACATCTTTAGAAGATGCAGCAAGTGCATTATCCTGTTCTGATCCAAATCTCTTTATACTTATTTTGTAAGTCAAAACAGGCACACTAACTGCTGCAAAATGATGTTCTGGCCTACGGGCAACCCTGTCAAAAAAGGAGGTAACAAAATGAATTCATATCAGATAAGGCATTCAATGTTATATCCAAGTCAAGCAACTCTGGTTCTAGATCCCATAGTTTGGTGGGCCCCGATTTGTATTCATCCTTCTTGTGTGACAGAAGGTGAAGGTTGGAATGGACATAAAGAAGTTCCCTAGCCTTCTTAGAGCTCAATATGTTTCGCTTCACCGAATGGATGAAGCCATATGTGCTCCAGTTCCTCTCTGCTGAAAGGAACTAGCAACTTGCGACAAGATCTTGATGGCCAATTTTTGGATATTCGGAATTTCCCCACCATGGAAGTTCCACCAATTAATTGGACTTAGTTTGGTCTTGTCCCGCATAGTCTCAATATCTGCACCCAAATTTCAAACTTCAAACCCTCACCCAAACCCTATGAAATAACAATGAACTTGATTCTTAAGATGATAAAGGATCATTCCTTGCACCCAAACCCTCAGATCACACAAAATGTGAAAACTCTTCACAAATCAGATAGGCAATATCAAGATCTACAAATAGCTTTCTAAAATCTTTCTTAAACCCTTGGGAGACTTATGGGTCGTTGTTTGGTGCAGTTCTTTCTAGATCATTTAGCAAGTCTACAAAATAATATTTAGGATTCAATGCATAGGCCAAAAGGTGCAATGAAGTGGTCATCTTGTTCCACCTTTTGGTCAATATGTCTTTTACTTCTCTTTAAAAGAATTCATCTGGGTCCTGCTTCTTGGAATTGATGACCACTCTTGTCTTCTCTATCATGGAGTCAATGCCTCATACACCTCTCCCAAATTGGGCCTATCTGTGTCAAACATACATAGCAAATCCATAATTGGATTAGTAAATGCCAAGACGTACTCCACCTTATCCCACCATTCATCGTCAACAACCAGCCTCTTCACTTCTTGTGCTCTTTCAGTCTGGGACTGCCTCCATTGATTCCAAAGAGAACTACATACCATTGATTGCAAGGCTTCCTTCACCTACATAAGCCTCGTCAACACTATGATGTGAGAGGAAAAACGATTTTCTGCAACCTGCAAGTGCCAAGATTTAAATAAATTAAAAATTAAAATTGATTGAATATCTATTATGATTCATGAATCATCAATCATGATTTATTTGAGATAGTAGATTAAAATCTAGAGTCCTAAGATTTATGAAGCAAACTTTATAATTTTAAACTTTAAACTTTTGATACCTTAAGAAGCCCCAACTTCGCAAATTCCTTGTAAATGCCTTGGGACATGTGGTGGTTTGTGATGAAGGCTTGGATTTCCTTCGCCTCTTCAAAAATAAGTCACATCCACTCAATTTGAGTCCCCATCTTGCTCAACATCAGGATCAATGAATGAACAACACAAGGGGTCCAAAAGATGAGTTGGTATTTGCCTTCAACAATTAGGCCCACTACTTTGCACATTGTTGCATTGTCCATTTAACATGGACAACATTTTCTGCCCCCACAAATTCAATTGCTTCAATCAAGATGTCAACAACGACTTTAGCATCTTTTCCCTGCCCCTCACAATCCACTACCTTCAAAAACATTGCCCCTTTAGGGATTTGAGCAATCACATTAATCAAAGTGTTAGAAACCTATATCTTTACTTTGTTAGTATATTGTTGTTGGACGCATATGCTTTGTAAGTCGTCCCGTAGTATTTGGTGATCAATAGTTTGTGTTATTGTTGTTGGCGCATATGCATTGTAAGTCGCCCGTAGTATTGTTGATCCATAGTTTATAGTGGCCCATGGTTTTGACCCATAGTATTGGCGCCTAGACTTAGTATATAAGTGTGTGTTGAGGCCTATGAAGGCACCGTGAAGTTATTTGTATTGAGCTTGCTCAAAGGAGGTTGCCCCCTCGAAGTGGCCTGCGATCAATATAAAAGTGATTCTGAGTTCTGTCATTTCTGCTATTTTGCATATTCTTATTAATTAATTGTTGCAGGTGCTTCACATCTGGTATCAGAGCACTTTCTTGGGCTCGCTTGGTGAATTTTCTGCCAAATTTTTTTCCGCATCTGTTGCAGGTTCGGATTTGGGAATAATCCCTATCCGCTTAACTGTGGGAAGTACTTGGGCATAAGCCCTAAAACTCATTGTGAGGAGTACCACAAGAACACCGAAGTAGCTGGCCCATTGAGAGGACCTGCCGGCGAAAAAGGCAACGACCCCTACCTGATTGACTAGTTCCCACCCGTGAGGTAAACCAAGAGCTGTCGTTTGTGGCAAAGCAGTTATCAGTTTTACCTGAGCCACGGAGTGAGGGGTACTGCCACAATATGCAAGCCGTCAGACAGCATTGGTGGCCGAGTGAAACCCCTGAACTGTTAGGAAGCCGCACATACCTGGGGTCCATATCTATTTTCAGCTGAACTGTTGTCGATCACTGCTGCGCCGTTTCAGATCCAGCCGTTCAGATCCATTCTGAAAGTCGTTCCAAATCCAGCCGTTTTCAATCCATTCGGCGTCGTTTCAGATCCCTCTGTTCCAATCACTTCCGGGCCATTGCAGATCTATCTATTTAAGATCCCTTCCGAGCCGTAGCCGCTCCATTCTGGGATTAAGAAGAAAAAAAAAAGAGTATAAAATTCAGTTTTTTCTCCATATCTCATTTGTTTTCACTCCGTTTCCCTTGAAACCTCCGAGGAACCCCTGTAATCCCATTCTGCATATTTCATTCCTAAGGACCCTATCCCCAATTCCACTTCCCAAAGCCTGAAATCCCACATTTGTCGATTTTTAGGGTTTGCCATAACTTCCTCAGATTTCACCCAATCACCTTCAAATTTTACCACAGAGTTCATTTCCGAATTATGCTTCTTTGTCCCCCTCTGCCAAATTTTCCCATTCTTTCACCCCGCTTCTGAAATCCTCATTTTTTGCTTCCCTGTCTATTCGACAGTGTCCAAAACCTAGTCAAACCCCAATTACCCTTCAGATTTTTTCCCAAATCCAGATTTTCCTTTACTGAAGCAGTTTCTGTTTTTGTTTTTCTACCCAGTCAACCCGAATTAAAAAAAGCAACAACTCTTGGTTATGGTTGTCACCCGCGCAGGAGCAAAAACCATGGAAGAAGCACTTGCAGCCATCCAAGCCAAACTCCAGGATCTGGATGAAAAATTTCTCGGCCTCCATCTTGAACATTCAGCTATGAACAACAAACGGCAGTCCGAGTCTTCATCAGACAATGGGTTCTCTTCTTCCAGCAATTTCCGTGGTACGAAGCTTGATTTTCCTCGCTTCAATGGTACTGATCCAACTAGATGGATCTATCGTGCAAAACAGTATTTCAGTCTGCATAATACTTTTGATGTCAACAAAGTTCTGCTTGCATCCTTTCATTTGGAACAGGAAGCTCTTCAATGGTACCGTTGGTACATCAAGGCTCATGAAGAGCCAAAATGGCCAGACTTTTGCCAGCTCCTTTTGCAACGATTTGGTCCCAATGCTTTTGATGACTTCACAGGAGCCCTCACTAAACTTTGCCAAATTGGCACTGTGAGAGAGTATCAAACCAAATTTGAGAAACTAGCCAACCACACTGAAGGATTGTCTGATGACTTTTACCGGAGTTGTTTTATCAGTGGTCTAAAGGATGCCATCCGCTCTGAGGTCAAAATGTTCTGTCCCAACACAATGATGGAAGCCCTAGGGTTGGCTAAGTTGGCAGAAGACAAGATTGCAGCCCAACAGCACTCCAAGCCCACTTTTGTTCCCTTCTAAAATATGGGTTCTCAATGACCACCCATACCGCAGGCTCCTCGACCAACTCCTATCAAGCGTTTGTGTGAAACAGAGATGCAAGCACGCAGAGAAAAGGGGTTTTGCTATAATTGTGATGAGAAATTCACTCAGGGACATAAATGTGTTCACCAAAAGCTCTATCTCTTGGATGTGGATTCTCCGCCTGCCTCTAAAATTGGTGACGAAGATCCAGATACAATGGATGCTCAGGTCGACATTCAGGAACCGCGTATTGACCCTCCGTCTCAAGATGACCAACCAGAGATATATCTCCATGCTTTAGCTGGAATCACCACCCCCCAAACAATGCGGATCAGGGGTTACTTCAAGAAGCTTCCTCTTACAATACTCATTGATTCTGGTAGCACTCATAATTTCATTGACCCTCGGATCACCAAACAAGCTGATTGCTTTATCCATCCTTGCTCCAACTTTGAAGTCATGGTTGCCAATGGGGGCACCTTACCTTGCAAAGGGAAGTGTCAAAATGTACGTATCTCTATGGGAGATTATACCTTGCACTCTGACATGTTTGCCTTGACCTCAGGCGGATGTGATGTGGTTTTGGGCGCTCAATGGCTACGCACACTTGGCCCTATCTTATGGGATTTTGCTGAACTTTGGATGCAGTTTTCCCTCAATGGACAAAAACACACATTGACAGGATTACAACCAAGGTCTCTCAGCATCATCAGTTCACATCGCATGGAAAAACTCCTCAAGAAGAATTCACATGGTGTCATCGCTCAGATCCATTCCATTCAGATGCAACCATCAGTGGTCTCCACTACTCCTTTGGATCTACAACAAATTCTGGATCGATATAAAGGTGTCTTTGTTGAACCAGTGGGATTGCCACCTTCAAGGCCAGAAGACCATCGTATTCAGCTCCTTCCTGGCAGCATTCCTCCCAACATCAGGCCCTATCGCTACCCATTTCGCCAAAAAACGAAGATTGAAATGCTCGTTTGGGACTTATTGAAGCAAGGTATTATTCACCCAAGCACTAGTTCCTTTTCTTCTCCAGTTCTTCTTGTCCGCCAAAAAGATGGGTCATGGCGCCTCTGCATTGACTTTCGCGCACTTAATCACCTCACCATCAAGGATAAGTTTCCAATTCCTGTTGGTGATGAGCTTTCGTGGGGCTCAATTTTTCTCCAAGTTGGATCTTCGTTCTAAGTATCATCAAATTCGGGTTCATGAGGATGATATCCCTAAAACAGCTTTCCGCACACATGATGGCCATTATGAGTTTTTGGTCATGCCCTTTGGCCTCACTAATGCTCCTTCCACATTCCAGGCTCACTAATGCTCCTTCCACATTCCAGGCCTTAATGAATCAAATATTTCGGCCCTACTTGCGGAAATTCATTCTGGTATTCTTTGATGATATCCTCATCTACAGTAAAACATGGGATGAACATCTCCAGCATCTGGATCTTGTCATGCAACTTTTCTCTGACCATCATCTCCACGCCAAGCAGTCTAAATGTGTTTTTGGATAGAAGGAAGTTGAGTATCTCGGGCACATTATCTCAGCACAAGGGGTTCATGTGGATCCTGCCAAAATCGATGCCATGAACAATTGGCCGCATCCTCAGACACTCAAGAGCCTTCATGGTTTTTTGGGGTTGACTGGCTACTACCGCAAGTTTGTCAAGGATTATGGGAAGATTGCAGCTCCATTAACTGCTCTATTGAAAAAGGATGCTTTTACATGGACACATGCTGCTCAGTGTGCATTTGACAAACTAAAACAAGCTATGTGTACTACACCTGTTCTAGCTATGCCCGATTTTTCCAAGCCCTTCACTATTGAGAGTGATGCTTGCGGCAATGGACTTGGTGTTGTTCTCCTTCAAGATGGACACCCCATTGCATTCACCAGCAAAGCCCTTTCAGGTAAGAATTTAGTTGCATCTACATATGAGAAGGAAATGATGGTTGTTTTGCATGCAGTACAGAAGTGGCGACCATACCTATTAGGGAATCATTTATGCATCAAGACTGATCACCAGAGTCTGAAATATTTCTTGGAACAGCGTGTCTCCTCCCCAGCACAACAGAAATGGGTTAGCAAACTCATGGGTTATGACTATGAGATCACTTACAAGAAGGGTAAAGACAATATTGTGGCAGATGCTCTTTCTCGCACATTTGATGCCCAAGGTTCTCTTTCAGCTATTTCTATGCCGATTCCAAATTGGTTGCAATCTGTTCAACAAGGTTATGTCAATGACTCTTCCTTATCTCAAATCATCCAACGCTTGACCAACAACCCTTCTGCTGTACCACATTACTCTTGGAATGGTGCTTCTCTGAGATACAAGGGTCGTCTAGTGCTTCCCTAGAGCCCAAATCTTCAACAGGCTGTCTTCTATGAACTCCATGCTTCTCCATCGGCAGGGCACTCTAGGTTCCTCAAAACGTATGAACGGGCACGGCGTAACTTCTTTTGGCAGGGCATGAAAAGGACAATTCAACAGATGGTGGCTGAATGTGATACCTGTTAGCGCAATAAGGGTGAAACAACACTCCTTCCAGGATTGCTCGAACCCTTGCCCATACCTACACGGATTTGGATAGATATTTCTATGGATTTCATTGAAGGGCTCCCTAAATTTGGCGGGAAGACAGTGATTCTCGTTGTGGTTGATCGCCTCTCCAAATATAGTCATTCTTGTGCTCTCAGCCATCCCTATACAGCCTCCTCAGTCGCTCAAATTTTCCTGGACCAGATCTTTCGTCTTCATGGCATCCCTTCTTCCATTGTCTCGAATCGTGATGTGACTTTCACCAGTCATTTTTGGACGGAACTATTTCGCCACACTGGCACCAAACTGAAGATGAGTTCAGGGTATCACCCACAAACAGATGGTCAGACTGAAATTATCAATAAATGCTTGGAAACTTATCTTCGTTGCTTCACCTCTGAACAACAACATCAGTGGGCAAAGTGGCTCCCTCTCGCTGAATGGTGGTACAATACCTCTTCCCACACTGCCTCTAAAATGACCCCATATGAAGCAATCTATGGTCAGGCACCTCCAGTTCTTATTCCATACACCCCCAACAGTTCACCAGTTCAGAAAGTTGACACGGTCCTTTGAAACCGCGATCAAATTCTTCGCATTTTGCGGGACAATCTTCACATGGCAAGAAATTGCATGAAGCAACAAGCTAATCAGCACCGTTCTGAGCGCACTTTTCAAGCTGGCGATATGGTTTTTCTTCGTCTCCAGTCGTACAAGCAATCCTCCCCGAAACTCAAAGGGCGTCATAAGCTCGCTCCAAAGTTCTATGGGCCATATCGGATTCTTCAAAAGATTGGGTCCGTTGCTTATAAATTGGAACTTCCTCCTTATTCCCGCATTCATCCAGTATTTCATGTCTCTTGTCTGAAGAAAGTTCTTGGCACCAACATCATTGGACAAACTATTTTACCCGAACTGGATAATGAAGGATCCATCCTTTTGGAGCCGGAGGCCATCCTCAATCAGCGCACTCGTCAGCTTCGCTCTCGCTCTATCACAGAGGTCTTAATTCAGTGGCACGGCATGCAACCAAAGGATGCTACATGGGAACCACTCCTTCAAATTCAACAACAATTTCCACATCTAAAGCTTTGAGGACAAAGCTTTTTTTAAGGGGGAGGGGACGTTAGGAACCCATATCTTTACTTTGTTAGTATATTGTTGTTGGACGCATATGCTTTGTAAGTCGTCCCGTAGTATTTGTTGATCAATAGTTTGTGTTATTGTTGTTGGCGCATATGCTTTGTAAGTCGCCCGTAGTATTGTTGATCCCTAGTTTGTAGTGGCCCATGGTTTTGACCCATAGTATTGGCGCCTAGACTTAGTATATAAGTGTGTGTTGAGGCCTATGAAGGCACCGTGAAGTTATTTGTATTGAGCTTGCTCAAAGGAGGTTGCCCCCTTGAAGTGGCCTGCGATCAATATAAAAGTGATTCTGAGTTCTGTCATTTCTGCTATTTCGCATATTCTTATTAATTAATTGTTGCAGGTGCTTCACACAAAGGCATGTTCCATTGATCTGTCCATCCATTAAAAATGATGGACACCCCTGAAATGTGCCATGAATTATAGATGGGGTTCAATGCACTCTCTAAACGTAACTTCTCACCTGTCAACAATGTAGTACGAATCTTCTCATAACCCGGGCCAATGTATCATTTTGGGGCATCATTAACTGCTTTAATCATCCCTGCATTAACTGCTTTAATCATCCCTGCCCAATAAGGAGATCGCACAAGGTTAAAAGAAAGGCCATTTGCATAAATGCATTAACCTATAACTTCATCTATTGTGCCTCGAGCATCATTATTAAAACTCTTTTCAAGTGGGTCCCAAATTAGACCGCTTTGAGTTTGAAGGACAACCAACTTCATGAGAGGGAAATGGAGCCTTTCATGAATATGCTCCCATTCTTGTTGGTTGTTTAAATTGAAAGGCAGCATTTGACTCATTTGCTTTAGCATCTGCCTCATCCTATTCTTTCTTATATTTTAAATTTTTTTCTTTGCTCAAAGTTGCCTCAAACCCTTTCCATCTTTTCCATCTGATTTAGGTGGGTCAGTGCATACTCGAATACCAGTGTTCTTTATCCCAAGCAAATGTGCTTTCACTCGGGTGTAGGATGCCTTGAAATCCTTTTGACATTTACTGCAAATCCATATTAATGACCCCCCTCCTTGGATCTTCCCCACAATAGTGACATATTTTGAAAGAGG
Source organism: Larix kaempferi (assembly GCA_027924585.1). Taxonomy (NCBI): domain Eukaryota; kingdom Viridiplantae; phylum Streptophyta; class Pinopsida; order Pinales; family Pinaceae; genus Larix; species Larix kaempferi. Next base: position 6,367,179 of record BSBM01000431.1, on the reverse strand, counting down.
ATACTTTGGATCAATTTTCTCTATAGGGGCAAATTAAATTTCCTGCTCCCCAACATTCATGGATGATGATTCCATGATGCAGATGACTAGTAGGGTGTAGCTATAATGCTGCTAGCAGCTATACCCTGCAGGACCAAGAAATTAACTTCATACAAAGTACAAACACAACAGTAGGAAATAAAAAATCGATATTCTAACTATTTGCTATTGATATTAAACAAAGTACAAACACAATTGGAAGTAAAATGTACAGTTTTACAAGCATTTTTTGTTTCTCAAAATAAAATTCCAAACACCAAATTGATTTTCTGTTGGAACTTTATTTTGCGTACACTTAAAATATATTTCTGTGTTTTCTTATTTTTCTTGCTAATCATTTTTCCCAATTATATTCTACTTGTTGACTAAGTCACCTGACACAAGGACACGAGACACAAGTGTCCCCACGGGACACGGTGACCCTCGGAATCAGGACACGAAGGACACGTTTTATGTACATATATATATATATATATATATATTTTTAAATATATTAAAATTTAAAAATATAGACATATAGATCCAATAAAATTTAGAAACTAGAACATTTACAAATATTCAATAGAAATTAGAATCAAAACACATTAATGATTACACATTTGTCATTCACAATTCACAAATCACAATGAGACACATAGATGCATGTCGGAACCATATTTCTCATTAAATCATCAAAATCAAAAAGTATTACATAGATGTCGGAATGCCACTGGGCACTGGCAAATGCCAAATAGACTAATAGATTGCCTTGAAGCTTTATTTTTCAATTCCCATATGAATTTGGGAGATTATTTTTTCATTCAAAAGATGAATAAACTCCTAAAACCATTAAGAATGGTATGGACTGTCATAATGTTTTATTTCACAGTTACCAATATAAATTGGCCAAACAATGCAAGTTTTGCACTCAGTAGTGAAGAAGACAATAGTGTTTTATGAAACTGATGAACTCTCGAGGCTATGGAAGTTAAATGTTAGACTTTGTGGCTGCTATCATGTTAGTGTGCGTTTTAGGAAGGCTTAAGAAGATAAAAAATGAGGTGGAACTTATGATGAACTCTCGAGGCTATGGAAGTTAAATGTTAGACTTTGTGGCTGCTATCATGTTAGTGTGCATTTTAGGAAGGCTTAAGAAGATAAAAAATGAGGTGGAACTTATGAGAAACCTTTTAGCATCAATAAAATATAGGACCATCACAAATTACAAAAGCTTGAAGAAAAATTTCAAAGTTTATTTTAGCGTTCACGTGTCCTGGAGTGTCCTGGAATCAGGACACAATGTGCAGAGGCAGGACACGAGTGTCCCGACGTGGGGCAGTCGTGTCCGCGCCCAAACGTGGCCAACGGGACACTTGGCCCTAGAGGGACGTGTCCGGTTTCTTAGCTTGTTGATTTTTCAGTTGCTCATGTCCTATATACAGTTTAGCTTTTATATAAATAAAGCTATTCAAAACTTGCATGTTTGGCAGAGGCGTTGCTATTACAGTCTAACATAGCAATAATAAATACGCATTTTCAATTTGCATAGGTTAAACCTGAGATATATCATTTACAGCAAGTTTAGGAATTTCTTAGGATTTTACCTTCAAGGCTTCAAGATGGAACTAGTGGGGTGAACAGCACATTAACTGCGGGATCTTTTTAGTGGATTCATCTAGGTATTAGCCTCCTTAGCTCACATAGGAAGAGGATCTTCATGTAATCCTTATGTGTATTTGACAATTTGTTGCTACTGTAAGTGCATATTTGAAGTAATATAGGATGTATTTGAAAAAAAAAAAAAAAAGTCTAACATGTGAACAAATAATACAATTTATTTCCAACGACCAATTTATAGTATCATTTTTTTCCTAAAATGACCAATTTCAATTTCCAGATTCTGATACGGCGCTTCCAAATTTTTGAAACGTGGCTGAAACGTATCATTGCCGCTTCAATTCCATATCCCCTCTGCTTTCGTTTCTGAAACGTGGATCGGCATTTCCAGCATGCTAGACCAGCGTTTCTGGTAACTTAGGTATCACTTCATTCTTTCTGGTGCTACCTTCCTCTAAGGGCACTAAGAGACAAACAGAGTATGGCACCATCCTTGTCCACTTAGTTATGACATGGCAATCCACCTCCACCTCTTCCCCACACCAGCGACGGGAATAGTCATGACCCCATCCCGACAGTCGGACAACTTAATCCAAGATACAATAGTAGGCTTGCTCCTCTAGGTAGCGACATACTACCCATTGCAGTTCCACTTCAACTTCTTTCTCCAGATAGTGTACTTTTTTGAGCTTCCTTCAGTCGGCCTCTAATTGTAGGAGAGAGCTTAGTGCTTTCAGAACTTCTAGCGCTCCATGACAACATCAATTTCGCCATTTTTGCATCACAACTCTCGGATCCACCCCCTTCATACATTTTTCTTCTTGGATTACCTATCCTCATGTCCCTCATTGTATATCTTTATCTTTCTCAATGATCGGTTGTCCATTTATGGAGCTAGGGTTAGGTTTGAGTTTTGTTTTTTTATTTTCATAGGAGCTACATTTGTGCTCCCACTATGTATTGTTATCATGGTACCACACAGTCCCATTGACCTACTTTTGTGGTCATTTGTTGGACAGTAATAAAATTATCTTATCTTATCTTATCTAATCTACATATGAGACCTTGTCCAAAAACTTTAAAAATAAAAAATTTAAATATACAACAAACAATGACAAGTCACAAACATGAACAATAGTAGCATTGCATAAAAAGATTTCACTTTTTCTAAGGCCATCAAGTAAAAATTGTGTATGGGCGCCAAGGAGTCCCCTTAAGCGAAGGGGCGACACGCAATAGTCCCCTACAAAAGGGAAATATTTCCCTCTATGTTTCCTGATATTTCCCAAAAGGGGGACATGGGAAAACATCCTCCATTGATTTCCTCATCCCAAGAGCACAAGAAGCAGAGGGGATGCACGCCCCACTCGAGGGAGTGCATCCCTGTGTGAAATTGGGTTTTTGGGAATTTAGTTTGTTAATTATTTTTATATGTATTAACTTTTAGTATATATGTATTATTTATATTGATTGTGTTCATTACATTACCCCTCTTTAAGGTGCTTCTTCCCTGAAGGATAAACAAGGATAGATGTTATAAATCAATTTCCTCCACAAGTAAACAAGAAATCATATTCTCGGCTTGGTATTTGAAAAAATTTATCCATTAACAAGATGGGTAATTAACTTCCTTGATCAATTACAAGGATGTTATGCATACTACACAAATATAAGAAATAATAAGTGGAAGGTCATATAAAAAAGAGACAGCAGAAACTCATTCTTGGAATTGAGTTGGTGATATAGGAACTCCAATGAAAACTAAGTTTCATGAAAATTTGGCATAAACAAACAATGCAGTAACTAGCACTTCCTCCTTGTCGTTGATTTGTCTTCTAATGTAATTGTTTGAACTTTGATTTTATTATTGCTATAGTCCTCATAAAAGATCTCTTCAATCCTTTGGGAATTGTCATCAATTTTAGAAGAAGCGATCAAAACCTGAATGATGTATGTAGTGGTTATTCAACTTATCTTCTAAAGTAATGGTTTGAACCTCAATTTCATTGGTTGCTACTTTCAACTCTTATATTTGACATTAAGATTGATTTTAATTCAAACCATTGAAGCCATTTTTTATTCTCTTAAAGCATGATTGGATGTCTTCTAGTGATGCTAGTGTATCTTTGAGAAATTTACTGATATCATTATTTGGGAATCGATTGAGAAAGTTAGTAATAAATATCAAACAATTTACTGATATCACTTTAGTAGTTTCATATAACCACATAAACCACTCATATGCAAGACCTTATAGAAATTTCGAGGACAGTTTCATTTGTTTATTTTCATTCCTTGGAAAAGAAATCTAGAAATACTTTTCAATTTCACAAATCCATATTGTGCTTCATCTATTGTATAAGCCATCAAACTTTGCGATTTTAGTCATTGACACCATAATTACTAAGTCACTTTCCATGTTTTGAAATGGTTAAGAACCTTGATCAATGTTTCCTTTAATGTCGTGAAGAGAAGAATAACTTTTACTTACCTTCTCAAATGCCTTTTATTTGAAGATACCTGTCAAATTTATTAATAAGTCTACACTCTATGTGCCTATCTATCTATCTATAAAGATAACAAGGTTAGCTAAACTAATTGTTGCCAATGTCATTGAGCATTTAGCTAGTTCAATGCCAGCAAGTGCCTAGTTCAATTACCCTAGGTTAGTCGTGTATGCCCAGATTATCTACAGTGTAACCTACTAGATGTGTTGAGGAAGGGGGTCCTTTTTCTATTGTAAAAGGCCAAGTCATGACAGGTCCTCTTGGTTCTCATTTCAAGGTGTACTGGTCTTGTGGCCCTACTGACTACCCCTTGATGGGTGGTGACTCCCTATCATGTCGAGCATTTATGCCTTGGGTAGGTATTGGTGCATCCTAGGGTGCCTCCATTAGGACACATGATTTGTGTAGCCCCTAGCCACACTTATGTTTTTTACGATTTGTAAAGATGATTGCGCTGGTAAGGGTTGTGATACCCACGTTAACACACCTCTTTTATGCCCACGTGGACCTCATTATGTTGTATTACCCTTCCTCTTGGTCATCTAGGTCAAAGAAGGTGAATACGTCCACCTTGGAAAATATCGTTGAAGGTCGTACCCTATAAAAGGAGGGTGTTGTAGGAAAAGCACAGCATTGGGGTTAGTTGGGGCATGACCCTCCTTTTTGGCACAAAATTTCATCTTGGTTGAAGCCTCTTGCTTATTTATCATTATTTTACGTCTTAGGGTTTAGCCCTGACCATTTTGTGGGTGACAAGCTATAATTTAATTTGCAAGTCATTTTTGTTAGGTCAGCTAGAAATTAGAAAGAAGAGGATGCTCCCTATAAATAGAGCATCTCCCTCCTCATTTGTAAGAATCATGAAGCAAGAACATGGGTTCATTATGACCTTTATCTTCTTTCTCTTGGTAAACATGAGCTCTCAAGTGTAGCGCACTTTCTCTCTTGGCATGTTTCTCTTGGATTGAAGGACGATTTGTGGATGTTCTAGGGTTTGCTAATCTTGATTTTGGATTTTGGATTTTGGATTTTCATTGTGTTGCAGTTTTGTAACCGACGTTTCGAGTGGACACTCCACCCATCTTCAGAGAATCACCATGAAGAAGCTAGTCAAAGTGAGAAAGGAGTGAGACAAAATTTATATTGGAATGAGCAATATAGACGTTAAGAAATTAGGTTGGAAGAATAAGAGAGACATTAATAGGAAGAAATGGAATAATTAAAACTAATTAATTGAAAAAAGATTGATTAGGAAGACTAAATTTTAGTCAATTAATTCTAAAATAAGGGATTTGACCCTTAAAACTAAAAAATAATATTAATAATAGAGGAGGAGGTTAGAGAAATTAGATAAAAATAATAGAGAAGGTTAGAGAAATTTGATAAAAATAAAAAGGGGGTTGGATTTTAATTAATTAAGTATAAACAATTAACTAATGAATATAAAATTATAAGATTAAAGAAAATAAGGAGGGATAAGAATCAATAATTAATTAATTAAAGATTTTAATTCAATAAAGAGGGGGTTTCGGTCCCTAAGATTAAGAAATAAAATAAACATTATTTAAGAATTTAGATAAAACAATTTTAAGGCTATTAATTAATAAGAATGAAAGGTTACATTAATAAAAGTAAAGATAGAAATTAAGGGTAACATTTCAAAAAGTAATTAAAATAAGAGAGGAAATATTGAACAATTTAAGAGAAAAAATAAAATAATAAAATAGAAAACTAATTAAAATTATTAAAAAATTTATTAAAAATTAAAGGTATGAAAGAAGATAATTAGTAAAGTAGATTTAGAGAGATAACTAATTTTAGTGAATGGAAAATTAATAATAGAAAACAAATGTTTGTGAAGGGATAAAAAGGAAACGCGATAATAGAAAGATAAATTTTTTTTTAAATAATTAAGAGAAGAGGCAAGAAAATACGGTTGGATGAAGGTGGGTAAGGATAGAATGGAAATCAATTGAGTTTATGGTTTAGATGATAGATTAAAGGCTTCCATGATTGACTTAACTTGTAGCCGTCATCACAGTTGAAGTTGTTAGGATTCTTTTCTATTTCAAGGGCTTCCCTAATAAGGTGTGAGGAGTAATGAGAGGTCTGGGATAAAATTTTGGTTTGATCGAAGCAAATGAGATGTTTGGAATGAAAAGAGTGTTCGGCAATGGCAGACTTGGAAAGACGATTGTGATTAGTGTCTGGGATGTGCTCCTTGAGGCGAGCTTGAATGGATCTGTCAGTTTAGCCAATATAGGACTTGCCATAGGAGTAGGGATTTTAATAAACCCCTTGGGACAGATGGGGGTCAGATTTATCTTTGACACTTCGAAATAGTTGTTTGACAGTTTTGTGAGGTTTAAAGACTATTTTAATGTCTTTTATTTACAAGTTTAGAGATTCGATCAGTGATGCCTTGGATGTAGGGAAGAGAAATTAAAGCTCGGGAAGGGAGTAACCATTGTCTAGAAAAGCTTTGGTGAGGTGGGACCGCTCTTCATGTAAATGTTGGGGGTCAGATAGGGTCTTGAGGACTACGGATTTTTTAGCAGGGTGGTGGTGGGAAGGAGCATGTAGGTATCTGTCGGTGTGGGTCTTTTTTTCTGAAAACTCGATGAGAGAGAGAGCCATCTTGACTACGGGAGATTAGAACATCTACAAATGGGAGAGAGTTGTTTTGTTCTCTCCTTGGTGAATTGAATGTGGGGAAATACTGTTGAGATAAGAATGAAATTCGTTAAGGGAAGAGGATACCTTTAATTTTTAATAATAAAAAATTAATAATTTTAATTAGTTTTCTATTTTATTATTTTATTTTTTCTCTTATATTGCTCAACATTTCCTCTCTTATTTTAATTGATTTTTGAAATGTTACCCTTAATTTCTATCTTTACTTTTATTAATTTTATTAATTTAGCCTTTCAAAATTCATTCTTATTAATTAATAGTCTTAAAATTGTTTTAACTAAATTCTTAAATAATATTTATTTTATTTCTTAATCTTAGGGACCTAAACCCCTCTTTATTGAATTAAAATCTTTAATTAATTAATTATTGATTCTTATCTCTCCTTATTTTCTTTAATCTTATATTTTTGTATGCATTAGTTAATTGTTTATAATTAATTAATTAAAATCCAACCCCCTTTTTTATTTTTATCAAATTTTTCTAACCTCCTCCTCCTCTATTATTTTTATCAAATTTCTCTAACATCCTCTATTATTGATATTATTTTTATAGTTTTAAGGGTCAAATCCCTTATTTGAGAATTAATTGACCAAAATTTAGTCTTCCTAATCAATCTTTATTCAATTAATTAGTTTTAATTATTCCATTTCTTCCTATTAATGTCTCTTTATTAACACTAATTTAATAATTTTCAATATTCCTTCTTGGCCTCTTCCTAATTTCTCTCTTTTTCTTCCAACCTAATGTCTGAATGTCTATATTGCTCATTATAATATAAATTCTGCCTCACTCCTTTCTCACTTTGAGCAGCTTCTTCATGGTGATTCCCTGAAGATGGGTGGAGTGTCCACTCAAAACATGGAGTACAAAACAGCAACACGGTGAAAATCCAAAATCCAAAATCAAGATGTCTTACCAATGTGAAAGCATCCATACTCAGGTTTGCTAATCTTCCAAGGTTGATCCAATGAATGGTTGTTGATAACTCTTGGTAAGAAAAGGATTCCAAGGTTTCCTCTCTACTCTTTTCCTTATTCGATGTGGAGTAAGATTTTCTAATCTCTTTTCTAGCATTGCTCTCAGGCACCTTAGCAAGATCAATTAGGGTTTTATTCTATATATTGTTAACCTTGTTAGTGGAGACTTTCCTTCGAAGGAGCTCTCCTTGTGGACCCTGGAAATTCAATTTTTTCCCTAATTAGGTCAAGGATTACCCTAACCTGTAAGGTTGCTATTCTTTTCCCTAGTTCATAAATATTGAATGGCCAATTTGAAAGGGACATTGAACTTATCTCTTGTTGCCCTAGGAATAAGGCTTAAGATCTAATTCCCTCTTCTTGTTCAAAATTTATAAAATCTCTCTTTATTTATAATATATATATATATATATTCCAAAAAAACCCTAAAAATTCAAATATAGAAAAAGCCCTAAAAATCAAATATTAGAAAAATCCAAATATTTATGAAAAATCTAATCCGTCAAAAGTGAAGAGTTGCCTTGATTTTGTCTCTAATCTCCAAGGGTGTCTTCTTCTTGTGGTTAGTTTGTGAGATCTCACGATTTGTGCAAGTCCTGGTGTATTTTTCAGATCTGATTTTGACAGGTACAGCCATATAATTTCAAGTTTGAAGGGCCATACAAGCAAAGGACAAAGTCCACTCCATATGGTTGACTACTAACACTAATCACTTGCCACTCCATCTGGTGGTTGGATTTGGTGTTCTTGTGATTTCTGGGGACTGGTTAGGGCATAAACCAGGTCTGCAGTTCCCAATTACAGCCATATTTTGACACATTTTTCAACGTCCACGAGTTGTTGGGAAGCATCTCCAAGGTGCCTAGTGTTCCAAGACACTATTGGAAGCTCCCTAGCACCTTTAGCAACGCTGATAGGGCTGTTATTAGCCCTCAACCAAATCTCTACAATACAATTATTGTGTTATAAGCAATATATCAATGTTGCAGATTGATTCTCAATCCTAAAAAAAACTTGCCATATGGAAGAGCAAAGACAAGAAGGCATTACGCACTGATCATTGCTACAACAAGTGACAAGGAGAGTCGACACATTTCATCTGCAAAGAACTCTTATGATGCTTCGAAGAAGTTGAAAGATTTGTATGGCTCACACTCTGAATTGGACAACTATCCAAAAAGGTCAATGAAGATCAAGAACACAAAGATTACAACGATTTTAGGATTGAGAATCAGTCAACAACATTGATAAACTACTTATAACACAAAAATTGCATTGTAAAGCCTATTATTGTATTGCACATTTCACGGAGATTGTATTGGCCAGGGGATCCAAGTTTGAACATTGTATTGCAGAAATCTAGTGATTGTAGTGTAGCTTACAGACTCTTGTAAACTATATTGTAACTGTACGAGGCTATTTGCAGAGATTCTAGACCTATAAACAGTTTATTGTAATACAGCATATTGCAGAGATCAAATTATTGATTGTAGAGTAGCTCTCATAATCTCTTTGAAGATATGATTGTATTGAAGAGTTTGTATTCTCTGCTCAAGTAAGTTTTTCCTTGAAAATGCATTCTCTAGTGTCTATAGTTGGATTTGTGCTCATTGGTAAGGACTATCCAAAATAGTCAAGGAAGATCAAGAGCACACTCATCTTCAACAATCTGTGGGATCGCATTTGTGAAGGAGAGATTGTTGACAGAAGTGGATGGTGCACACCTACTGCACCTAAAGAACCTACAACAGACAAAGAACTTGCCATATGAAAGAGAAAAGACAAGAAGGCCTATGCACTGAGATGACACATTTCATCTATTAAGAACTCTTACGATGCTTTGAAGCCGAAATTGGAGCTAATTCAGTTGTTGTTGAAGCTCTTCAACCTAGAGTTGAAGGATAATGATCCCATGATTGTTGCATCCGAAATTAAAGCCATCATGTATGAAATTGAAACCACTAGTGTGAAGGTAGGCCCTCCCCTCACTGCCTTCATCAAGGTTCTTTACCCCACATATTCACACTATATTCAGTTATTTCAAGCTAGTAAAAGACCTCATATTTGACACTGGTGGAGAAGATTGCAGAAAGAGAAAAAGCATTTGGAAACAAGCTAGTTCAACCCACTAAAAAGATTTTGTGCATTCTTCAAAAAGGGAAGAATCAACAACAAGATTCTTCTAGAGGAGATGGAAGCAAAAGAGGATGTGGAAGAAAGAACTTTAGAGGTGACGGGGAAGACATGACCATGTTGAGAGCTTTGATCTACAATGTGTCTGTTATGGCAAGAAAGGCATGAAGCAAAGACATGCAGAATTCCACAGGAGAAGATCATAGAGCAAAAAGAAGGAAGAAGTAAGGATAAAGCTATTGAATCTGCCCATTTCATTGTTGCACATTGTAATGTTGGAATAAATGAAGTTCTATTTAATACTTCATTTGCATCTTCGAGAGATAATTCGTTGTTTGGCACTACTGCAACCTCCCACGTGACATTTAGAAAAGACTTCTTTGAAGAATTGAATGACAATTTAGGTGGTGTGGTGTATTTTCCGGATAAGTCCAACCTCAAACCCAGGGAATTGGCCCCATCAAGCTCAAATTGCCTAGATTCCCTGACCTTTTGTTGCATAATGTTCTCTATCTTCCATAGTTGCAGGGAAACTTGTTGTCTCTTGTGCATATTCAACAGCAAGGCCATTCCATCCACATATTTGATGGGCATGTTGAGATAAGAAGATCCTCTAACAACCAAGTCATCATGAATAGGTATGAAGATGAGAAAATGTTGTAGCTAAAAGGCACATCTGCAAGGGCATGTAATTTGCACACCTCTCCCACCATGATGAAGGTACATTGTCTTCCAGTCTTTTGTGGCATGCTAGATATGGGCACATCAACTATGATGGTCTTCATTTGTTGAAGAAGAATGGTGTCTCTAGTTTGGACACCATTCCGAAGAACTTGAAACAATGCGATGCTTGTATTCTTGGCAAACATAGTAAGCAGCCTTTCCATGATTCACATTTCAGAGCATGTAGGAAATTAGAGTTGATACACTCTAAATTGTGTGGCCCCATGCTTGTCGCATCTACAAATGGTAATAAATATCCCATGAACTTTATTGATGATTACACCAGGATGTGTTGGGTTTATTTATTGAAGAACAAATCTGAAGCATTTGAAACATTCAAAAATTTTAATTTGTGGATTGAAAATGAAGCATAATCCGATATCAACACTCTTTCTAATGATAATGGAAAATAATATACTTGTAATGAATTTGAAAAATATCTTCATCAACATGAGATTAAGCATCAAACCTCTATTCTGTATAATCCTCAGTAGAATGGTATAGCAGAAATAAAGAACATGACACTCTTGAATATGGTACACTCTATGTTGTTTTTCAAGAATGTGAAATTGAAATTCCGGAATGATGCAATGGTGTCTGCAATCTATCTGAGAAACAGAACTCCATCTCATGCTCTTGCCAACGAGACTCCATATGAAATATGGTATGGCCGCATTCATTCCGTGAGTCATCTCAGGGTCCTTGGTTCCACCTATTAAGCCTTAATTCCAAAGGAACAAAGAAATAAGCTTGGTACAAAAAGTAAAAAGTGCATCTTCGTGGGGTACTCTAACACCACCAAGGCATATTGTCTTTATGATGAAAAACACAAAGTTTATACTTTCAGTGATGTCATTTTTAATAAAATGAATAAACATTACAAGTCTTTTGAGAAGTAGCTTGATCATTTGGATAAATTTACCCATGTAAAGACATTTCATGAATTTGACAACGAGATTCTACATCTTGAAAGGGGGGGTCCCTATATTGGATCATCTTTGGAATCCCTCTTTGCAGCACCATCTCCCTCTCATGAAGAGTTCCTACCACTTCACCAGAACATGAGGTTCAATTGGATGATGTAATTGAGAGGATTGGAAGATTGAATCTTGAAGAGAAAGAAGCACCACCAATTGAGCATCCAGGACCCTCACAAAAAATTTCATAGTGGGTGTCATGAAGACACTTGAAAGTGTTCATCCTGATGAAGTTGGAAGACCAGAACCTGAAGTTCGACAAGACAAGAAGATGGATGTTTCATATGATTGTGAATCGAATTTATCTGCTAACCTTGAACCAACTTCCTTTCAAGAGGTTGATTCTCATGATTAATGGAAAAAAGGCATGCAAAATGAATATGATGCTCTCACCAAAAATGGGACTTGGAAGTTGGCGGATCTTCCATTTGGAACCAAAACAATTGGTTACAAGTGGGTCTACAAGTAGAAGTACAAATCAGATGGACCACTTGAGAAGCATAAGGTGAGGCTTGTGGCAAAATGTTTTGCACAAAGAGAAGGCAATGACTATGAGGAGACATTCTCCCCACAGCAAAATGGGCTACCATTCATAGTCTATTGGCTTTGGATACATGGAATGGGCGGACAGTTCATCAAATGGGTGTGAGACAAATTTATTGAATGGAGAATTGAAAGAGAATGTCTTCATGTCTCAACCGAAAGGTTTTGTTGTGAAGGGACAAGAATAGAAGGTATGCAAATTCATCAAGACTTTGTATGGCCTAAAACAAGAACCTCGCGAATGGTATGAATATCTAACCGAACATCTTATGAAATTAAATTTCTAACACTTTAATCTCGATGATGCAACACTATTTGTTATAAAAATTGGAAGATATGTTGTTTATCTCATGGTGTATGTAGATGATCTATTGATGCCATCGAACAATGAAAGCTACAATGCATCCATAAAGAAAGAATTGAAGAAAGGCTTTGAGATGGTAGATTTGGGACATCTTCACTACTACTCGAGAATTGAAGTGACTCAAAATCCAAAGTACATATTCATCTCCCAGAAAAAGTACATTGGAGAGTTGATGAACAAGTTTGGCATGACAGAGTATAACCCTCTCTCTACTCCAATGGAACAAAACTTGACGCTCACATCAAAATAAGGGAATGAATTTGAGGATGCAACCAAGTATATACAACTCCTGGGGAGTCCTATCTTCCTTACCACCACCAGACTAAATATTTCATTTGTTGTTGAGATCATTTCCAAGTTCATGCAAAAACCCTGTGAAAAACGTTGGTTTGCTACAATATGAGTTCTAAGATACTAGGACTCAAGACTTTGGACTCAAATACTCTAAGGTGGATGACTTCAAACTGATAGGATATTATGATTCAAACTTTGATGCAACAAAGAAAATGGAGTGTCTACTTTAGGCTACCTCATAGGTTTTGGATCAACAACTATCTTCTGGAGATCACGCAAACAATATGTTTAAGTAGATTCCACAACAAAGGCAAAATATATGGTTGGTGCATAAGCAACAAAGGAGATTGTGTGGCTTAGGAAGATACTTGAAGGTTTGCAAGAGAAACTAGTGAATTCTACATCTCTACTGGTCGACAGTACTTCTACATTAAGTTGGCCAAGAATCCCAAGATTCCATGATCAAACTAAGCACATCAACACAAAGTACCATCTAATTCAATATCATGTAGAGGTCAAGACTATTCATTTGAGATATTGTTCCACAAGGGAGGAAATTGTAAACATCTTCACCAAAGCACTTGGAAGAGAAAAGCATTAAAGCTCAAAAAGATGCTTGGACTCACGAACACCCCTTCGGATTAAGGGGGAAATGTTGGAATCCTAACACGTAGGTTCCATTTGTAAAACACTGCAAATATTTGATTTCAGTTATTGGAGAGTAAGATGAAAAGACACGTACCTTTGGTTGTTGAAGCCCAAAGGACACTTATCCTCATAAATGAGACATTCTCTTTCAATGAATAATCAGCTTACCATTGGAGTTTTTCCGAGGCTTGACAAAATATTTTTGAACTTAAAATTTGACCCAAAAATATATTGATAGTAAATGTCAACACTTAATAGTGTTAGGAACCCGTGCCAACCCTTCTCTTTACTTTGTTAGTATATTGTTGTTGGACGCATATGCTTTGTAAGTCGTCCCGTAGTATTTGTTGATCCATAGTTTATATTAGCCCATGGTATTGACCCATAGTATTGGACGCATATGCTTTGTAAGTCGTCCCGTAGTATTATATGTCCCATGGTTTTGACTCATAGTATTGGGCATAGACTTAGTATATAAGTATGTGTTGAGGTCATTGAAGGCACCGTGAAGTTAATTGTATTGAGCTTGCTCAAAGGAGGTTGCCCCCTCGAAGTGGCCCGTGATCAATATAAAAGTGATTCTGAGTTCTATTATTTCTGATATCTCGTATATTTGCATTAATTAATTATTGCAGGTTCTTCACATCTGGTATCAGAGCACTTTCTTGGGCTCGTTGGGTGGAATGTCTGCCAAAAAAAAAAAAATTCGCATCTGTTGCAAGTTCGGATCTGGGAATAATCCCTATCCGCTTAACTATGGGAAGTACTTGGGCATAAGCCCTAAAACTCATTGTGAGGAGTACCACAAGAACCCCAAAGTAGTTGGCCCATTGAAAGAACCTGCCAGCGAAAAGAGCAATGACCCCTACCCAATTGACTAGTTCCCACCCGTGAGGTAAACCAAGAGCTGTCGTTTGTGGCAAAGCGGTTATTAGTTTTACCTGAACCGTGGAGTGAGGGTACTGCCCCAATATGCAAGCCGTCAGACAGCATTGGTGGCCGAGTGAATCCCCTGAACCGATAGGAAGCCGCACATACCTGGGGTCCATATCTATTTTCAGCTGAACTGTTGCCGATCACTTCCGCTCCAGATCCAGCCATTTCAGATCTGTTCTGAAAGTCGTTCGAGATCTAGTCGCCGTTTCAGATCCAGTCGTTTTTCGATCCCTTCCGCATCTGTTTTTCGGCCATATCTCCCTTGTTTCAACTCCATTTTCCCTGAAACTTCACTGACATCCCTGAAATCCCATTCTGCATATTTCATTCCTGAAGACCCTATCCCAAATTCCACTTCCCAAGACCAGAAATCCCACATTTGTCTATTTTTAGGGTTTGCCATAACTCCTTCAATTTTCACCCAAACGCCTTCAAATTTTGCCACCGTGTTCCTTTCCTAATTCTGCCTCTTTGTCCCTCTATACCAAATTTTCTCATTCTTTCACCCCGCTTCTGAAATCCCCATTTTTTGCCTCCCTGTCCATCAAAAAGTGTCCAAATCCTAGTCAAACCCCAATTACCAATCCGAGTTTTTCCCAAATCCAAATTTTCCTTTACTAAATAAGCTTTTGTTTGTGTTTTTTCTATCCATTTCCAAAAAAAACTCCTAGTTGTGGTTGTCACCGCGCAGGAGCAAAAACCATGGAGGAAGCACTTGTAGCCATCCAAACCAAACTCCAAGATCTAGATGAAAAATTTCTCAGCCTCCATCTTCAGCATTCAGCCATGAACAATAACCGACAGCCAGAATCTTTTGCAGCCACCGGGTTCTCTTCTTCCAGCAATTTTCATGGGTCGAAGCTTGATTTTGCTCGCTTCAATGGTACTGATCCGACTGGATGGATATACCGAGCAGAACAATATTTCAGTCTGCATAATACTTTTGATGTCCAAAAAGTTCCACTTGCATCCTTTCATTTGGAACAGGAAGCCCTTCAATGGTATCGTTGGTACATCAAAGCTCATCCCGAGCCAAACTGAACAGATTTTTGCCAACTCCTTTTGCCACGATTTGGTCCTAGTGCTTTTGACGACTTCACAAGAGCACTCACTAAACTTCACCAAACTGGCACAGTGAGAGAGTATCAAACGGAATTTGAAAAACTAGCCAATCACACAGAAGGATTGTCTGATGAATTCTACAGGAGTTGTTTTATCAGTGGTCTCAAGGATGAAATCCACTCAGAAGTCAAAATGTTCTGTCCCAACACAATGATGGAAGTCCTAGGGTTGGATAAGCTGGCCGAGGACAAGATCGTAGCTCAACAACGCTCCAAACCCACCTTTGTTCCCTTCAGAAATATGGGTTCCCAACGACCTCCCATCACGCCTGCTCCTCGACCAACTCCTATCAAGCATTTGTCTGAAACAGAGATGCAGGCACGCCGAGAAAAAGGGCTTTGTTATAATTGTGATGAGAAATTCAATCGGGGACATAGATGTGTTCAACAAAAGCTCTATCTCTTGGATGTGGATTCTCTGCCTGCCTCTGAACTTGGTGAAGAAGCTCTAGATAAAGTAGATGATCAGGTTGGCATTCAGCACCCACCTATTGACACCCCATCTCAGGACGACCCACCCGAGATCTCTCTCCATGTTTTAACCAGCGTCACCACCCCACAAACAATGCGGGTCAGGGGATACTTCAAGAAGCTCCCTCTTACCATACTCATTGATTCTAGTAGCACTCATAACTTCATTGACCCTCGGATTGCCAAACAGGCTAATTGTTTTGTCCATACTTGCTCCCACTTTGAAGTCATGGTCGCCAATGGGGGCACCTTACCTTGTAAGGGGAAGTGTCACAATGTGTGTATCTCTATGGAAGATTATAACCTGCGCTCTGACATGTTTGCCTTGTCCTTAGGCGGATGTGATGTGGTTTTGGGCGTTCAATGGTTACGCACACTTGGCCCCATCTTATGGGATTTTGATGAACTTTGGATGCAGTTTTCAGTCAATGTGGAAAAACACAAATTTATGGGCTTACAACCAGGGTCTCTCTACATCATCAGTTCACATCGCCTGAAAAAAATCCTTAAGAAGAATTCACATGGTGTCATCACTCAGCTCCATTCCATTCAGATGCACCCATCAACAGTCTCCACTACTTCCTTGGATAGATATGCAAGTGTCTTTGCTAAACCAATGAGCTTGTTGTCTTCAAGAGACCTTTCCGGTAAGAATTTAGCCGCATCTACCTCTCAGCAGGAAATGATGGCTATTTTGCATGCAGTACAGAAGTGGCAGCCATACCCATTAGGGAATTATTTCTGCATCAAGACTGATCTCGAGGGTCTAGAAAATTTCCTGGAACAATGGGTCTCCTCCCCAACACACCTGAAATGGGTTATCCCTATGCGATCACTTACAATAAGGGTAAGGACAATATGGTGGCAGATGCTCCTTCTCGCACAATTGATGACCCAGTTTCTCTTACAACTATTTCTCTGCTTGTTCCAAATTGGTTGCAATATGTTCAACAGAGCTATCTCTTCTATGAACTCCATGCTCCTTCATCAGCAGGGTACTCTAGGTTCTTCAAAATGTATGATCGGGAACAATGTAACTTCTTTTGGCAACGACTGTAAATGACAATTCAACAAATGGTGGCTGACTGTGATACTTTCCAGGTCAACAAGGGTGAAACGACACTCCTTTCGGGACTGCTCAAACCCTTGCCCATCCCTAAACAGATTTGGCCAACTATTTCTATAGATTTCTTAGAAGCGCTCTGGTGGTACAATACCACATCTACAAGGACACCATATGAAGCAGTCTATGGAGAGACACCGCCAGTTCTTCTTCCATACACCCTTAGCAGCTCCCCAATTCAGGCAATTGACTCGGTTCTTCAAAACCGCGATCAGATTCTTCTCATTCTGCAGGAAAATCTTCACATGGCCAGAATTCGACTGTAACAACAAGCCAATCAGCACCATTCTGAGCGCACTTTTCACGCAACTAATATGGTTCTTCTTCGTCTACTGCCTTCCAAGCAATCCTCCCTGAAACTCCAAAGACGTCAGTGGCCCGAAATGCAACCTAAGGATGCTACCGGGGAACCACTCATTCAGATTCTGCATCAATTTCCCCAACCAAAGCTTTGAGGACAAAGCTTTTTCTAAGGGAGAGGGGATGTTAGCAACCCGTGTCAACCCTTCTCTTTACTTTGTTAGTATATTGTTGTTGAACGCATATGCTTTGTAAGTCATCCCATAGTATTTGTTGATCCATTGTTTATATTAGCCCATAGTATTGGACGCATATGCTTTGTAAGTCGTCCCGTAGTATTATATGTCCCATGGTTTTGACTCATAGTATTGAGCATAGACTTAGTATATTAGTATGTGTTGAGGTCATTGAAGGCACCGTGAAGTTAATTGTATTGAGCTTGCTCAAAGGAGGTTGCCCCCTCGAAGTGGCCCATGATCAATATAAAAGTGATTCTAAGTTCTATTATTTCTGATACATACATATATACATATCTATATTTTTCAAGTTTAACTAAAACACAAACTCAGCATTTATTTTTGAAACTTGTATTTGCATTGAAGAATAAATTCATCATTGCTCAAGTTTGATGAAATTCAGGCTTTTTTGAAAAAATATGCAATACGTAGTGGTGTCTAAGGATGTGAGGAAAATCACACAAGAACATGGACAGAGAATGCAAACCAGAATATATTAAGAGAAAATGATATGCTTGATACATCTACATTCAATATCTTGGATACCTGTATATAACGGGGAGATAATGTCCCATAGACAATCTCATACAACCACCTTATTACCTAATTCTAAACATAACTTAACTACATCAATAACATGTAACTTAGGTCACTTTATTTCTAACCTAATATGACAATTGTAATAAATGTTAACTCTAACACCTTCCCTTAATGATCATATAGAGAACAAAAGTTTGGCCCAAAATGCAATTTTATTTGGACCAAGCGTGTCAAGAATGTATAAAGTCTCTTCACATATGAGGTAAGTCACCAACTCTTGGCAAAAGGTTCATTGTTGATAAAAGATGTCAAATCTTTGGATCCCGCCAAATATTCTGATTTTATTGCTGCTTTAGTTATTCACAGGAAGAGCCTATGAACCTCACTGTATGTATTCTTCTACTTTTTGCATCTTTCTTTGTAAACATTTTTCTGTGAATATAAGAAGTATTTTCCAAAAAAAGGATGACTAAAGTCTGCCTCTCAAATGCACACAAAAAATCAGATTTTGAAGCTTTCATCAAATAAGCAGATGCCAGAAATGTTGACTGCAAGACATATCACCCACAGAATCAATGCAGCATGAAACATCTCATCAACCACCTGATCCATTACAGATTCTTGAATCTTCAGCCAAGTGAAATTCAATGTTGGCTGCAAAATTTCAGCCCATATACCACAGATATAGAATCTGATTACAACTTCAAGAAGTTATCCTCTTCCACACCCGGGCACCTAGGCAATCTCCCACAAACCATCAACTCACCCCACACCCCACTTCTCCAAACCAGCTCTATACTTCCTCATGCCCCAACCACCAGTATATGTGTGCCCTGAATATCATGGTAATTAATTGTCATGGGCTTCAAACTAATTCTGCATTCAAAAACAAAGCTAACAAACCCCTTTTAGTGCAAAATAGTGGAATAGAATTAACTTTAAGAAACAAATAGATAAAAATAATTAATGTAGCTAGTCGTTCTTAACTTACAACTGATGTTGTTTTGAAAAACTGCTCACAATTAAGCAAATGATTAAAAATAGCATAGAAATTAAACCATGTACATCGTAAGAAACTTCCCAAAAACTAACCAGAATACAAGTAACTATGTTAATCTGAACATACATTTTCTTTGCTTAATCAACACAATAGAATACTATTTTTGACGACATATCTGTTCTAATGAAACTATGGCAGCATATACTCATCATGTGTTCCCAAGCGACTTCTTACATCATGTTCTATGCCATGGCATAGATCATTTCTCAATTCCTGTTACGAATAGAAGCTTCAACTCTATCAATCTATTCAACGCTGGTGATGTTGGCATAACAGAAAACCCCCAAGATGCACTTATGTGCATCCTCTAGTATAAATGACTGACTTGCAGATGCCTAATGTCAATCAAAAACAAAATTGGCTGCATATGTCAACCTTTCATGTGGTACTTCCTCCTCTGTTTTAAGTTAGATCGATCAAAAAACATTTTTTGGTCCATCACAGACTATTTCAATGCACACAAAATTCATAAAATAAAAACCATGTACCTTTTCTTGTGTCTCTTCCAAAGAAGTTTGGTCTTTAGCTAATATGGTAACAGTCCCATCAAAATTTACTGAAATCCGTGAACCTGAAATAATAGCAGAGATATACATTAGGTTGATTTATTGAAACGAATATAATCCATTTACTGTTTACTGAGTAAATACCCAATGTAAAGAGGATAACTAATCCATGAATAAGTATATAAATGAATATGTAATAGATAAGAGTTGATGATTTTAGAATGCATAGCGGAACCTTTAAAGTTAATGTGAATGTGAAAGGATGCAACCTTTCATTTAATGTTACAATTAATTCATTTAATTCTTAAGTATTAAGAATGTTTATCGATACATTTATATAGTATTTTATGTTTGTAACATTGCCTTCCTCTTCAGAAATGCTTTGTCTTCAAAGCATATTGATGACAAGTCTTATGTCTTATTTTCTTGCTTGTAATGTCGTCCGCAATCTTTTGTGCTGGTAGCTGCAACACTCGATGAAAAGAGACGATATGAATTATGAATTTCCAAGTAAAAATGTTGCATTACTTGTGAAGTGGTCCATCCCAGGTTAACCTTCATTGGGACCCTTTGCTGATTGATTTGTTGGATGGAACTTCCCTTTTTCTGCTCCCACAGATTTATGACCTTCTCGTTGGTCATAACGACTTTTATAATTTGGATGATGATAAGGTATTTTGATATCTTGTGATTGTTTCTTAGCGACTTTGACTTTTGATATTTCTAGTAATAATTTGATTGGGTTTGTGTGCGTTCCTTTTTCTAATGTCTAGATTTTTTCCTCTGATGACTTCTTTGTTTCAACAAAATCAGTCATTGTTTCTTTAGTTACCTTTGGTTCCTTGTTGGTAAGTTGCTCTACCCTTTCTTGTAACGAAATTTTATCATGCTTTAGCTTCTTAATTTGTGTAAATAAACTTTAATTATGAGTCCTTAAGCGAGAAAGTTCATCATTGTTCTCTGATTTTTCAACCTTGTCCATAAGGTCTTGGTTTACTGATTCTGCTTCTTTGATTTGCTCAAGCAACCTCTGGTTAAGGTTTCTTAAGCAAAAATTATCTTCATCCTTTTTAGACAATCTCTCTTCAAGACCTTGATTTTCTTGTTCTAATTTTTTTCGTCTTGCTTTTTGTCTTTTAACTTCCTGATTTTTGCAAGTAAATTTTCATTATGAATTTTTAAACGTGATATTTCTTCATCCTTCTTTGATAATATTTTCTTGCTCTCTTCATTAGCTTGTTCCAAGTTTCAATTTTGATTTTTTAGGCGAGAGATTTCTTTATTTCGTTCTAGTAGGTTATCATCACTTTTTAACTTCTCAATTTGTGTGATTAATTCCTTAATACTCTCTTTTACACAAAGATTCTCCTTCTCTGTTAACCCATTAAAAAAACTCTACTTCTCTATCTCAAACTGTACTTGTCTCTTGATCACTTTATAATGATCTAACTCGCCCAATACCGCTTGTAATTGCGACTGCATTTCTGAATCTATAATTGCCATAGTTTGTGACTTATGGTTCTCTTCTTTTCTTCGATAATAAATGGACATAAAAGTGCAAAAAGCACCCAATGTAGTCCTTAAATCTTTCTTTGATACCTTTTTTCTTTCTTTTTATTTTAGAAAATAATTGAAATTCTCCTGCCTCTTCTTGGTTCCCTATATCTGTTTTGCTCATGGTCAAAAGATGACAACTATAAAATGACATGGTATCTATATTATGTGTAAAAGGTCTAGCCAAACTATGACAGTTATAGCAAAATGTGCTCTAGGGTGTTTTTTTACTAAGATAAATATAGATACTAGTTATCTATATTGTCAAAGATTTTTAACTCAATCATGCCTTCAAAGCGACAAACACCCTCACTGCATCTGCCATAGGTTGGTGTCTTCGTCTTTGGTCTTTTTTCATGCATTAATAAGTCTATCACCATGATTTTGTATTTTTTGGTTAGTATTTGTCCCTTAGGGGTCAAAAGTGTAAAAATTTGAAGTTTTATGATTAAAGTGGGTATCAAACACCTTAATATACACCATACACCCCTTTAGAAAAAATTTAGAAAATTTTGAGTGATTAGAGAAACTAGGTAAAAGGGAATATTCCCAATTTTTCCCTCCTTGAGTGAGGTGTCATTTATGATTGGATTTGGACTCAATCAATCCCTATTTGTCCCCTTCGTGTCTCTTAGGTGGCTCATGAGGAGCCCTTAAGCTCTAGTTAACTTCATGAGGTGTCAAATTACACTCTAGTTAACTCCATGAGGTGTCATATGACACTCTAGTTCACTCCACTTCATGAAATCGCCCCCCCTCTTCCTATTTTTCTATTTAAGCAAGCTCTCCCATCTCCAAGCTCTACAATTTTAAATAGCTTGCAAATTTAGTCTTCTTTCATAAGCCTTTGAAACGGTATTACTAGCCAATAGGATAAGATCTACTTAAGTAGCTTCTTATTTACATCTTATTGTAGTCTGCTAAAGAAGGCTTCAGTGTAAGCATTATCTCAGTTGCATATGTGCTTTCTTTAACCCTCTCTTGTAGGTTGCACCGAAAGAAGTCTGAAGGGAGATCCAATCTCTTATTTTGTTGATTAAACTAACTTACAAATCCTCATCCATCAAGACGATTGTGGTTAGCCTACCACAACCTCCTCAACTTGTTGGCTTCACATGGACTAGTCCCTCTTTGCAATTATTTTACAACTCCATTGTCCAAATAGAAAGACGTTGCATTCTCTTCTCACAACCCTCCTTTCTACAATCAAATTTTTCAACTTGCTTACTTGCACGCAAATATTAGATCTAGAAGTTTTAAAGTCAAATATTTTTAAATCTACAATTGCATGTTTTAGATTTACTTTGCTTTAAATTCTTGTCATTAAGTAGATCTATTAAGAATATTTCTAAGTGCACATAAATAAAGCTAGATCAATTTCACTTAGTTCTCTATTTTTATTTCGTAAAGGCAACTTCATTTCTAACATATTTGAGTTATTTAGTCGTTGTTCGAAAAGCGCATAAACAGTGAGATAAAATCCATATACTTCATTGTTTAGTCATTTATTTAACCCTATGTTGTTGGGAGTGAGAGTGGGGAGCGGGAACGAGGAGTGAGAGCAGAGTGAAAAGCAAAATTTTCAAAATATCTTGTTTCGAGAACGTTTTGGGAGCATTTCTTATATAGTGTATATTTTAATATATTTTATGGATTTATATCTAAAAAACATGTAGGATGTTGAATTAGCTATAGAAACATGGATTAAACCATATAACATCAATCATGTAGCAGCTATAACTTATAACATTGTTATCAAATGATCAACCATAACAGCTTTTATAGGAGCTTGGCAAAGAAGGGGGGTACCATAACATTGTCATCAAATGATCAATCTAGTATAGGAGCTTTTAGTATAGGAGAGGAAGGGAGCACCTCAAGAGCGTGCTCCCAAAACTAGGATTGTTTTGAAAGCGTTTTGGGAGCGACCTTCAAGAGCGGGTGCGAGAAGCAAGGCGCTCCCCCGCACCAAAGATTTAACCCCATAACCTATGTTTTAAGTTGTCTTTGGCAAGACATGTTTGTAGCTCATTATCAGGCTTAGGTGGCAGATAAGTGGCAGCCTCTAAATGAGTTTTTGGTTGTTGTCCAAGCAATTTATTTGTAGCTTTTGGGCAGCCCCGAAGGAGGAACCCCCTTTCCAAAAGAGTTGTGGTCAAACCAATAGTCCATTCCTTCACAAATTTCACCTTGCTGCGTCCAATTGTAAACTTATTTCATTGCTAGTTTATAAAGGATGAGTAAGTGTGATTAACAATCCTTTAAGACTATAGTACGTGCCAGCAATCAGTGGCACTAACCACCATTCCTCGCATCCCCCCTACCCCCATGTTAGATTTGAGCATCTAGACTAGTTGTTTCCCTTATGCATTTTATTTGTCTAATTAGCTTAGATTTTATTTATTTTTTCCATCAATTTATAAGGACGTTGACTATAGATTAAATTGTTCTTTCATTTTGTCCATCAATTTATATGGACGCCAACTATGACATAGTTTAGGGGTTTTTTACTTACAACCTAGTAACAAGATAAAATTTTACTATTTAATCTAAAATTAATCAGGTGGGACAAAGCTCTACACCCTCAATGTGGCTAAGGCGTACCTCATGATCCGAGATCTTCTAAGTGTATCCAAACCTTGGTTTACCCCAGGCATCAACGATTCTTAGACATGACACCAATGGGCAAGAGCATCTATTTTCCCAGTAGTTTCAATTCCTAAATTAACTCCTTTACTTCTTAAACTATTTTGCTCATCGCATTTATTTTTGTAGATTAGTTATTTTAGCCAATCTAGATCTAGGGCAATATTTTATTTCAACAAACTACAATCTACATCTAGGTACTGACATCAATTTGTAGTATCCAAATCACATTTGATTTCAGTTTGTAAGCAAACGTTTCCATCCAGGCTTAGTAAGCAAATCACATTTGATTAGATCTGTTTTCCAAGTACACATTCATATGTATACCATTTGTACTTGTTATATTAACTCCTAGTTATTTTCAATTAATCCTTAGATTATTTTTCATAGGGACTACCCCCCTTGGCTTTGTATAGGAGTTGGTCTAAACCAATGTTTGAAAAATCGGATTCGGTCGAGGGTCAACTCGGAATCGGAATCGGAATCCGTAATGAATCGATCATCAATCAGATGATTTGAATTTAATAAATAGGTTTACTCAAAATTACATAAAATATTTAAATTTTAAAGAAAAACAACATTTTTAGGACTTTAGGGCTGTTGTTATGACCCAGACCTGTTGTTTGAAGGCCAAAGAGCACCTAGACTTGTTGTTTAGGGCTGCTCTCATCCACGGTACTTCCCACCATTTATTTTAATCCTTTAAGGTGATTTTCATGACTTTTTACTGCTGCAAAGGTCACAACAGGCACAGGTTTGCTTCAAAATTGTTGTACAAGGGTTTGAACAACTTCAACCTAAGTTGCACGAAATAGGGAAACTTCGAAATAGGGGAAACGTGACCCCCAAAAATTTTGGAAACGAGGAAACGCAATATATATATAAATATATATATATATATATATATATATATGTGAAATATAAATCATCAATCATACATGTCAGCTAATCATTGCCTATATTGGGATCCTATTCATCAATAGCACCCTATGCCTCCCTACGGTGACTTCTCAACAATAGCACCATATGCCTCCCTACGGTGACTTCTCCACAATAGCACCCTATCCTATTCATCAATCTAACGGGATGAGGACTCCTAGGAGTTTGAGTCGGATGTTGATGTTGAGCATGGCATTTCCAGCAATGGTAATGAGTTTGACCTTTGATGATTGATCATGTTGATTTTGTATCCTTGTAGGCATAGCATGTTGTTTTTTGGACTCTATAGGCCATTTAGAGCCTCGTTGATTATGTATTTTGATCCAGATATGTATTGCACTTGGTACCGTTCTGATATATTCACCCTTACATGGTATAAACATGAGTAGACTTTGCATATTATGTCTCTAGTGGTTTGGAATCTTTGAAATAATTTCTTCCCTTAAATTTTAATAATTTACGTATTTTTTTAAAACCAAGTCATTAAATTCAAACTGGTCCAAGTTATGGCCGAGTCCAAGTCTAAGTCCGAGTTGATCCTTGGTCAAGTCTAAGTGTAAGTCCAAATTTTAAAACATTCGTCGGTAGGAATTTCGATGGACCGACTCCATCCATTCAAATATTCCCTAAATGCTCCTGGACGCCTTCTCCCTACCAAACAGAAGTTAAACAAGACCATTCGGGGTGACATTTATACATAGTTTATCCTGATTACTTGGGTTCACCCTCGAGGCCAGTTACGCCCAAAGATGGCCTTCTATGGTGAGCAATTTTTGGAGTTAAGAGACAGACTCATTGTTCGACCACGGTACACCCTCTGCCATTGGATGCACACTCTCCACATCCCTCTTGACCAGTTCAAATTAGACTCCCATAGGTTTCAAGTAGAAGTTGAACACCAGAATGACTAATCGTACAGGATATGCCAGCTCTACCACCTTCAAGAGGTTGAGACAGAGGACCATTTCATCTTTTGTTGTCCCATTTATTACAAGATCAGAGGGAGGTTATATTGCTTATTTAGAGAGTCCCAGTCCCTCTCTAGTTTCTTCAAATATCCAAATCAAAGATGTTTGGCCCTTTACATGTAGGAGACCCTCCAACTTCGCTCGCATTCCATCAAGCTACCTCTTAGACCAGCGTCCACTCAGAATATCACTTCCTTTTTCATGATGCTCCCTTCTTCTTAGGTCACCAAGAGATAGATAGATAGCAGGCAGGTCCCCGACCCTCGATCAATGTAGCTTTCAAGGACCGTCCACATTTCACAGAGACTCCAACAGCATCACCAATCCGGATCTTACACCAGCAGTCGGAAGAGATCATCTAGACTCCAGTAGCGGACTTCATGAGGCATCAAAGTACACTCTAGTTAACTCCATGAGGTGTCTTATGACACTCTTGTTCACTTCACTTCATGAAATTCGCCGCCCTCTTCCTATTTTGCTATTTAAGCAAGTTGTCCCTTCTTTTCTTTGGAAGTTGGTTATTAGTAAAGCTTGTGCTCAAGATCTTGTACTTGTGCTCTATTGGAATTGCTAATAAAGAAAGCTTTGCAGGTTCAATCTGTGTTGCACTTTCATGTGTTGATGCCATTTTTTAAAGTTATACATATATGAGGTAACTATATCTAGTTTAATTAATTAAATTTTTATTTCTTCATAGGCCTTTGAAAGGGTGTTACCACCTAGTAGAACAAATCTCATTAGATAGCTTTCTGTAGAGACTTCTTGTAGAGTGCTAGATAGGGGATTAGATCTAAGCATTTTTTCTGTTGTATTGGTGCTTTATCTAACCCTTTCTTGTAGGATTACACCTAAAGCAGTAAGAAGGGATATCCAATCTCCCACTTGGCTTTTAATTTAAATTTTCATATTCTTCATCCATCAAGGAGTGGGCAGTTAGCCTTGCTTAATACCCTCCAGCTTGGTGGCTCAAAGAGAGACTAGTCCCTCTATTCACCACTTTGGAACTCCATTTCCCATCTTAATGCCATTCTTTCTCTTTACTCAAACTTCCTTCAAAATATATATTTTCTTCTTTCAGTTGCATGCAAGCGTGTATTTCAAAATAATATTATATCTAGTCTAGTACTTGCATGCATATAGATCTACAGTTTAAATCATTGTGATAAGTAGATGAAAGTACAAATGTCCGTAAGTGTTTGCAATCAAGTCTAGATCATTAACCACATAGACTAGTACTTTAATTCTACTAAAAATTGTGTTTATTTGCAATTTTTAGCTCGTTGTCCATTGTCTCGGCAGTCCAAAAACAGTTTGTTGCAAACACTTACATCCTTGTGTATTTGTCATACTAACCCCCTTAACAAGTGGTTGCAGTCTTAATTTGATTGTGTAGGTAAAGCCCCTCCTTCGGAGAATCCAAAAGAGAAAATTTCTACAATTTTCTATCGTTGTTCGAAAACTTTTTGCTTGTTGTTTTTTGACTGCATACAAACAGTCAAAGGGGGCAGCCTTGACCATCTAATAGCCCAACCCAATCCGCTCGACAAAAGAGGCATTTTTCCTCCATCTTTCCTCTCTCATTTTCCGTGTTTAGTAAGCTTGATTGTTGGCCACTAAGGACCAACAGTAAGCACTTCTAAAGGCTGATCAAATCAACTTGTAATATGTTGATGATTATAGCTTGGATAGGAGCTTTTGCATAGGGTAGGTGTCAAGCATACAAAAGTTGTCCATTTACTCTCTAGGTACTTCCTTAATTATTAAGTGGCTTTTATATCTCTTTCCTAAGTTTAACTTAGGAAAGACACACAAGACCAAGAGATCATTTGAGAGAGAGATTTTTTCAATTGAAGAGTGAGAGACTCAGTGGCTAAGGAGAAGAGTGAAAGAGATTTCTAGCAAGAAGAAAGATCCAGGGAAAAGAGAAGGGGTCGATTGCACTAAGAGAGAGTGAGAGAGAGAGAGAGAGGCTGAAACCCAATCGAACCAGCAGAGACTGAATCCATACAGCCCTAGGGAGAATCTGTACAAAGCGTATGAATCCATACGACTATCGTACGTGTGACGCAAAGGGTGACGCAAAGCAATTCGCTGAGGCCGATTTGCTTGGGCCGATTTCATCTCCAGTGTGCTAATTTTCTCTAGAAGGGTCGATTCAGTAAGAGAGGTTGATTTCTCTATGGAACTGAATTACAGGTTCCATGTTTGTAAATTTCTGATTTTCTCTGAGCTAATAAAAGAAGAACATTGAATGCTAGTTTCCCCCTTTGGGGGGTCAAATGTGTGAATGATTTCCTGTTTTTACTTCCGCTACAATATTGGTTAAAAATATCAGTATTCCTGTTTAGAATTATTGAGAACAAAAATCCAAATCGATATTCAGTAAAATAATTAACATAATCAGCCCAGTAGGGCACTAGTGTCACATCCCCCCTACCCCCCAAGTCATTTTCATTATTTTTTATATTTTTTCACATGCATCTATTTCCTAGCATATAGATTAAATCACATTTCAATTTGGCATTTTAATATCAATCATAGATTTTTTTAGCCTTTTTCGTCCATCAACATGGATGTCACTCGTAATTAGATCAGATGTCAATTTTGTGCTCTAATTAATACTAACTTCAATCTAGTCTAGGACTGACTTGTACTTCTCTTCTTAGATTTTTTAGCCCTTTCCGTCCATCAACATGGATGTTATTAGTAATTAGACCACATTTCAATTTGGTGCTCTAACTAATCATAGATTAGATTTTCTCTTTCTTGTTCGTCAATATGGGCATTACTAACTACAATCTAGTTAGGACTAAGAAGCAATCAGTAGTAACTAACTCAGATGTGACTTCAGTTAGATTAAAGAACTTTAAAGATTCTGCACTGCAAGTAGTATTTAGATCACTATCTTATATTCAGTAAAATAATAAACATAATCAGCCCAGTAGGGCGCTAGTGTCACGTCCCCCCTACCCCCCAAGTCATTTTCATTATTTTTTATATTTTTTCACGTGCATCTATTTCCTACCATAGATTAAATCACATTTCAATTTGGCATTTTAATATCAATCATAGATTTTTTTAGCCTTTTTCATCCATCAACATGGATGTCACTCGTAATTAGATCAGATGTCAATTTTGTGCTCTAATTAATACTAACTTCAATCTAGTCTAGGTGACTTGTACTTCACTTCTTATATTTTTTAGCCCTTTCCGTCCATCAACATGGATGTTATTAGTCATTAGACCACATTTCAATTTGGTGCTCTAACTATTCATAGATTAGATTTTCTCTTTCTTGTTCGTCAATATGGGCATTACTAACTACAATCTAGTTAGGACTAACAAGCAATCAGTAGTAACTAACTCAGATGTGATTTCAGTTAGATTAAAGAACTTTAAAGATTCTGCACTGCAAGTAGTATTTAGATCACTATCTCATATCCCATTTTGCTTAGGGCACTAGTCTCTTAATTGTCATATCATGTATCATGTTATGAGTACATCTAAGTCGTCTTTGGGACTATCTTACATTTGCTTATCTTTATTTCTATAAGCTACTAGATCAATTTACTATCTTGTTTAGATAACTCTTATAGTTTCAAATTAACTCCTAAGTTGCTTTGAGCATCCAGCCTTAGATTATTTTATTAGGGTCTACACCCTTGGCTTTGCATAGGAGTTGGCCTAAACAAAGGAGTGTGAGTGTCATGACAGGAGTCGAGTTAAGATTTTTATCACCCGAAGGTGCGGATTAGGCAGCAACAAGCCCTAATAACTTTACACTATTTGTACCCCTTGTTATGCCACATTCTGCAAACATACTTTTTCACACATATTTTTGCTTCAAAGTATAATGCATACCAGAGTATATAGGCCCATCTTTGCTGCTCTTGGACCTTCTTCTTATGAGATGATGTGATATATACCATTTTCTACTGTTATTCCATGTCACAATGATATATTATGTGATGTTGTACATTATGTTACTGCTACTACATTAGATGTGTTACCACCCAATTAGCATAAGATGATTAGCAGACAAAAGATAACAAAGATCTAGGAAACCCTCAATTCCATGATCCAACTCAAGCACTCTTTGGGTCCTTGGTTTTTATCGTGTACATCTCTTTTGCACATCGTAAAAAGATTATAATTGTAAAATGACATGACAACCTATTATGTGTAAAAGGTCTAGCCTGAATGGATCACATGTCTTAGCACTACTCTGGAGTGTATTTTTCAACTAGATGAACTTAGATCCTAGTGATTGATGTTTGTCTAGGCTTCTTCAATCAATCCTCCAAAGCCATCAGTATGTAATAATGCATCTTCCCTGAGATGGTGTTTGAGTCCGTAGTTTCGATGTCATGCATTAGTGTGTCACCATGTTTTTCCTTGTAAAAGATGTCTTTTTACATCCTTAGGGGGGGTAAATATGTAATAATGTTGTAAAATATGGTCAAAGGGGATGTCAAACACCTTAACACACCTCTTAAACCCCTTTAGAAACACAAGAGAAGATTGGCACACCTTTTTTGGGCATTTTTTCATAAATTATGGTGTCTGCGGACCTGTTTCTTGTTTTAAGGAAAAGGAATATTCCTTTTGGGGGTGCACTCTCTTAGTCCTCCAATTCACTACAAGGGCATCGCATGTCAATTCAGGCAAGTGTAGTCGACTCCTCATCTCCCCCAGTTCACTCTAGAGGTGGCACATGAGGGGGTACTGAATCTCAGTTCACCCTAGAGGTGGTGCATGAAGGCCTAATCATTCCCAGTTTATCCTAGAGGTGGCGCATTAGGGCCTACTTAGTCTCAATCCACTCTAGAGATGATGTTAAGTCTCCTAGAAGTGGTGCATGAGGACCTAGTGAGCTCCAGTCAATCCCTAGAGGTGACGCACTCCCTCCTGCATGCATAATACATCTAAGGGGCGCGCATTCTCTCCATTATCGCTATAAAAGCAAGCATACCCCCCCCATTATGTTGTTGGTTGATAATCAAAGCATTGTTGTAATATTTCTCTTCGAAGATCATTGGAATAAAGGACTTTGGAGGTCATCTCAGTCTCATCTCGGCCTCGACTCGTAATTGTGTAGTACATTTCTTGCATGTTTTATTTATGAATTAATGTTTATAATTGCTTTGCTAATTCTTGTAGCTCGATTTGGTCATTGAAGGGTTATTACTATCAAGTTCATTGGGATTCATTCTAGACATACGCTTGAATAGATATTAATGTTAGTGTGCTTGAAAGGTAGGTAAGTTTAGTCTTATTATCATTTTGGATATTTCTATATTAGTGCCTTTCATGAGGACTGCACCACTAAGTTGCAAGAAGGGGAGATCTATTCTCCTTGCATAGTTAAATTATTGCAGGTTATTTCAAGGTTTCGAGAAGATCAAAGCAAGCCTAGTGTAGCTTTTCTCTCTCGAACACATCCAAAGAAAAGCCCTCAAAGTTCGAGGCTTATTGACTCCATTGGCTACTTCTTGGCACCTTTCCTCTCTTCCTCAACCTTCCACATTTAAAATTTTGTTACTTTATTCATGCAAAATACTTAAATCTATATTTTTCAAAGAAGATCACAACTAGATTTATTGCAAGCTAAGATCAAACTTTTATTTATTGAAAATTATTAAGTAGATCTATTTAAAGGGCAAATTCTCACCTTCCATGCTTAGATTTGCATATTTCACACCTTAAATCTGCCTTATCATGCATGTCTTTTAGTTACAAGTGGTAGTGTTACATATAAAAATAATTATAAAATTAAATAAGAATGTAATATATAGATAATTATATAAATATATATATATAAAACAAATAATAACATTAGTATTAAACATTATGTACTTTCTATCAAGTCACCTTAGCAAGTGAAATAGCCTATATATGATCGGGCCATTGTAAATGTAAACATATCAAAATTTTTAACACAATATTTATTATTACAATATGTATACAAAGTCGTAAAACTCCTATGTAACGTGATTTTTGTTCCTTCATTGGTATCAAAATGTGGTTGACGCCCACTGTTTCTACCGCTGCCATCCAGGATCCAAGCAGTCGCTTCGCCGCCATCCAAAACTCGGTGCATCCACCGTTCGCTGCCCAGACGCCTCCATCCTCGTCCGTTGCTGCTGCAAGTCCACCCCATTCATCTCCTGCGCTGCATCTTCCTCACACCCGTGCTCACTACCGCGCTCACTCCATCCGCTTGGTCGACGCCACCCGTGCCCTACGCGTTCAACCTTCCCTACTACTCCTTCCCTCCCCGTCGCCTCCTCTCCACTACATACATGCCTACGCACCCCCTCACTCCATCATCCACTACACACATGCTGCGCACTGCTCCCCCACTCCACCTGCCTAGACCCCCCACGCTGCATGTCCAGCCATCTCAACGCCCAATCTTCCATTAATTTCCGCACGCCCTTAACGCCTCTCCTCCTTCACGCCTCCCTATGCTCTCTCCCCCACCTGTAACCCAGCCACTGCATACCCCCCTACAATAGTAAGTTGTGTAGAAAATTGCACAAAAACCGAAAATAATAAATTGTCGCTAGCTGGGAATGGACAGCCAACAAAAACAAATCTCAGTTAAGCATAGAGAAAATTCCAGCCGTCACCAGAATGGGAGATCTCAATGCTAGATTGGACAAACTTGACGAAAAAGTCAACAAAAATTATATAGAGCTAAGGGCAGAGATCAAAAAAATGAACAGCGAATTGGATCATATTATTGCAAGAGTTAGGGAAGACAGAAACACCTTAAGAATGGAATAGAGACAAAATCACGATAAACTTATGAATTTTATAGCCAGTCTACGTTCCTTTAATCCCCTTCATACCAACAACCCACCTCTAGACCCTTTTAATACACCTAATCCAAGCATGCCAAAAACACCTGACCATCAAGCAAACCCTACTTTCAAGGGTTCCACCTTTTTAACCCACCCCCCAACAGCCCAGTTCCACCAGCACATGGATACCAAATTAGGGTAAAATTAGAATTACCTAAGTTCGATGGTGACGAGAAGCAATGTATCGCATGGGTTAATAAGGCAGAAGAATACTTTCACATCCATAACATCCATATCTGTAAAAATTTAAAGGAATGTGCTAAACCCTCATTCAGACATTTCTTCAAACACTTTGCTCCATAAATGATTTAATGCTACTCTACGTTATTTAGGATTAGAAATTAACTTGAACAAGAAATACTTCAATGAAACAAACTCATAAATACTGTAGATTGTGAACACGGAAATTTAGGGCCAAGCCCAAGGCAAAAACCTCATAAGAGGAAAACCCAAAGAGATGTCTTTTATTAATGAGAGCAAAACTGGAATTTCTTTCAACTTAGAAATTCATCTTTCCTTCAGCAAGAAAAATTATAAATCCAATTAAACCAAACTTATCTCAGCAAAAATTTCAGAATGACGTACGGACATGTACGGACTACCTCGAAATCTATGCCAACGATTGACTGTACGGTCTTCTAACTGCTGTACGAACGAACAAGTGTAGACTGCCTCGATTTCTGTGTCAAGCTACCTCGAAATCTATGCAAACAGAAACAGTACGGACTTCCTTGAAAACTGTGCCAACAGAGGTCTATACGAACTATACAATTACACTGCCTCGATTTTTGTGCCAGCAATGGTTTGTACGGATTGTTTAGAAACTATCTTGGAAATTGTGCCAATGTTTTCCCTGGGAACTGTGCTCTCAGAAATCTGAAATGACTTCTTTCTCTCACTCTCACTTCTCTCTTGATGTCTTTCTTCTCTCTTTCAAAGTGTTTAAATAGTCACTTAAACCCCTCCTAAACCCTAACTACCTTTAATAACCCTAACTTCCTCAGTGAATGGCTAGGATTAAAAAGATCTAAAGGGTCATTAAAATTTGCACATTTAATTCCTTTTAAATAATAATTAAATGCACATTACATAAGGACCCACTTTTCTTAAGTGAAACTCACTTTAAAAATATAAAAGTCACTTTATTATATTTACAAAGTAACACTAGGAAAGATGACTTTGTCCCCCCCATGTGACATCAAAATCATGGGGAAGGACCTTTCTCATTACAAATTTCAACAATGTCGACACTAAAAAAATTAAATATGCAGCCATGCAGTTGGATGGTAACGCATATAATTGGTACATGTGGTGGAAGGCTACAACGAAGGTTTGCGACTTCAACTAGAATAATTTTAAAACGATTTTCTTAAAAGGTACCAAGGTGTAACTGAAAAGGATCTTTTTGCTAAGATCACTTGATTACAACAGAAGGGCAGTGTAGATGAGTACACATATGAATGGAAGGCCTTGGCAACCTAAGTCCCAGAACTCACAAATGAACGTCTTCAAACTTATGTAGATGGGATGAAACAATACATAAAACAC
The DNA here is from genome assembly GCA_027924585.1 of Larix kaempferi. Lineage (NCBI taxonomy): Eukaryota > Viridiplantae > Streptophyta > Pinopsida > Pinales > Pinaceae > Larix > Larix kaempferi. The sequence continues at coordinate 6,332,870 of BSBM01000431.1, read as the reverse complement.
GAATTAGAAATGCATAACATCACAACTATGGAGAAGGCAAGACGTAAAGCAATGATCGTAGACAACAAGTTTAAGAGATCTTCTCAAACTAGTTTCAATAAACTATACTCAAGAAAGAAACCTCCTCAATCAACAAATGTGGGAACTTCAAAATATACGCCCCCGCATCTGAGAGAAGGAGGCAAACTAAGTTTGGAGGCCCAGAGGATGAAAAACGGAAAATACAAGTATTGTGGAGAAAAATGGGAACCCAAATATAGATGCTCCCAAAAGAGCCATCCCCAAAAGTTGTATGCATGTGAAGCAGAAGAGGAAGTTGACTCTGACAGCGATGGGTCAAGTGAAGGCGATGAAGGAAATCACCAAGACTATCCCTCAGAGTCAGAAAGACTGATCCAAAAAGGAGCACCAGCATACATAATACAATATCAAGAAATGGAGTTATTAACACGCAATATGGAAGATTCTAAACCACCAGAGATCCAAGAACTTATTCAAAAACACAATAAGGTATTCCAAGAGCTCCCGATGGAATTACCGCCTAACAGGAAGATCGAACACATGATTGAGATAGAACCAGGGGTGAAACCTGTCAATATCAAACCTTACAGATATCCACATCATCATAAAACAGAGATTGAGAGGTTAACACAAGATCTGTTAAGATGTGGTGTCATTTCAAAGAATAGAAGCCATTATGCAGCTCCAGTGGTGTTAGTTCGAAAAAAGGATGGATCGTTCAGGTTGTGCATAGATTATCGAGGGTTGAACAAGATAATGATTAAGAATAAATTTCCTATCCCCTTCATTGATGAGATGTTGGATGAACATCATGGAGCTAAGTATTTTTCAAAATTAGATTTGAGATCAGGGTATTTTCAAATCACCTTTCAAGCCGCAATGAATGAATTGTTCCATCCGTATTTGAGGAAGTTCATATTAGTATATTTTGATGATATCCTCATATACAACAAAAATCTTGGAGAGAGCACCTCCAACACTTAGATCAAGTGCTCACAATTTTGGAAGATCATCAATTCTATGCAAAAATGTGAAAGTGCACCTTTGGAAAAGAAGTGGATTATCTGGGCCACATAATATCACAGCAAGGAGTCAAGGTTGACCCAAGTAAGATCAAGGCAATCACTGAGTGGCCTGTTGCCGCTGGATCAGCACACCTGGTTAACGCAGCAAAAAATCTTTGCTATTGCTCGGTGTGCCCTTGGGGGCATGTCTCGAGTCAAGGCTGTCACTTGATCTTGACTCCTCCGTTTAGGCAAAACTCCCAACGAAGCCAAGGGGCGTAGTCCCTAAGGAATGTTTCTAAGGTCTTTAGAAATTCCAATGAAATAGTTAAAAGGTGTTTTATGTTTTTAGGAGTTTATTAGGGTGTTGATCAGAAGGGTTCCAAGATAGATTTGCACAAATAAATTAAAGCTTGCTTTCACTAGCAAAATTGAAATGACTGCCAAAAAAATGCACGATGTGGATATGATATTAAGCAAATAAAGGTGCAAAGGACCAGTGCCTTATGGAGTCTCTTGTCCACCGAGATGCACACCAGCAGCAGAAATCTTTCAAAAGTTGTTCCCTCACTACAAGTGGGGAAAGTGTGGCCTTGGGGGCAAGCAATGAGCCAAGTACTGTCACCTGAATCCCAGCTCCTCCATTTAGGCTAACTCCTAACGAAGCCAAGGGGGGTAGTTCCTACAAAGAGTTTACTATGGCTCTTATATTTAAAAAAAAATCGGTGTTGAATGATGCAGATGGGTGTTGTTTAGGAAATTTTAAAAGATGAGATCACAATTTGAGATGAAATAACACAAGATAATAAGCAATCCACGTTGCGAAACAAGATATGAGATTAACAGTATACAAAGACTATATGAAATAAAAACATCCGCAGATATATAAGTTCAAATAGAATTTCCAATGGACAAATGGCCCAACTTAATTAAAACATGAAAATGTAAAATGACCAGTGCGAAATGGAGTCAAATAAGTGTGTCGTGCTAGGGATGCTGAAAATGTAAGTCTTGAAGTAACTGTTTGTGAGATCGTTTTGCGAATTATCTTGGTAAATTCAAAGTTTTAATGATCTTTGATTATTAGGGCTAAGAAAAACAAGGTAAGCATCCGACCGGGAAAGTATACTTTCAGTGGCTTCCCCTCTGATGGTATGACGGACCATCCAATTATCAAGGAGTAGGTGTCTAATGACTTAACCACTCCGAAGTCTAAGACAACGGTTAATTCCGGCCCCACCAGGACAAGTAGGGCACACCATGCAGACCTCCAAAGTCTCTTTATATTCCAAAATAGCAATTGCTATGAGCTCTTACAAATTTTGCAAAGTAAGTTTACATCAAAATCCATCCTCATATGGGAGAAGAGACCCATATTTATACAATAATGAGAGAAGAGGAGAGCCAAATTTGAAATGCATGAGAGAGGGAGCCAGGAGGGCGCATTCACCAAACAACTCTAAGTCTCACGCATGATTGAAGGAGAGATCTATGTTGAGTTTGATGTGATTGATATGGTAGGTGTAGATTGGTAGAGGTGGCAGCCACCTCACCATTGGAACAAACACCCATCATCATATTGGAATACTCGCCCAACATCTCAAGTGCTTGTGCGTGGAGGATCCTCACATGAGGGAGGACCACGCTAATCTAATACTTTGAAACCTCACGCTTTAACCAATGTTTAGATTTTTGGCATGTGGTTAATACCTTCAAATGGTAGCCCACCACTTTAATTATTGGAGCCTTCACTTGCTCCACCCATGCGAATTGATGCCTGTGAAGAGGGAGGTCCATGTGAAGATTTTAATCAATTTTTTTCAATTTTGACTTTTTAAAACATATGACTCCTCCCTTAAAATATTCATACACCTTATTGAATCATATGCCCCACCTTTCCATGTAATTTTTTAATGAACTTTGACTTTTTTTAATTTTTGTCAAAAGTGCATTTCCTCATTTTCTGGCAATTAAATGCCAATTTGATGCATTATTAGCCAAAACTCCCCCAGAGGTGACGTAATTGCCCGAAATCTGAGAAATGAGGGGGTCAAGGTAAAGAGGACGCTCTGAGCGTCAAGACGAGCCTCCCCGCGCCCAATTCCGCCTCCGGATGAGGTTTTTATCACTTCATGAAAAATTTTAATTAAACCATTAAAAAATGGTCTAATTTATGGAAAATTTTATTTTTCTCGGAATCAAACGAAACTCTTAGGGAACCTAGTGCATGTTCATACGACTCAATCGAGATGGCTAACACGTAAAAAATCCTAAACACAAGACTCTAATTACCACCTTAGGTTTTAACCACCATGGGAAATACTCCAACTTTGGAGGTTTGAGTGAAAAACTTAGGGATTACACGTCACCGATGAGTAGCGCATAATTCCTAAGGAAAAAACACTCTAGAGTATCCCCCAAATGGCTAAACCTACGGATAGCCGAGTCTTTTATAAAAGGATCCCGTTTAGACCAACTGTTTACATTTTCCCCATGGGTTATGAACATGCAATTATTACAAATGGAGCAAAATTGCCCTGAAAATGACTTCTAAACTTCTGAACACTGATAATGAACATTGAACATGTTCAATAAACTGGCGGCTCACAAGAAATTCAGCTATTGTACAAAATAGCTGATAACAGAGTCAACAAAGTATAATAAGCAGTGGTGAAATGAAAGGAAATGTTGTGCAGATGTCTCTTGGTTACTTTTAGATTATTGTGGTGTGAATCTTTATTAGGGAAAAAGGGGGACTCCCGAGATACCGTGAGGTATATGGAGGAATGTCCAGAAATCAAGATTCGGTGGCTCCTCACGAGAACATGTGGGTTAGGACGGAGTCTCTAAGGCGGTGTTCAACACTATACCAAACGAGGGTATAGCCTGATTGTGCCTTGAGGTCGCCTCCCAGTTAGTCCCGCTTCCTATGAAGAATTTCCCCACACAAAAATTGTCGAAGTGTCCGATTTTCACTTATGTTGAGGGTGGTTGATTTTATTAAATGAGTATTAGTTAAGTGTAAATTCATGTTGGTTTGAACAATTGTAGTTGTGGAAAGGTGGAGAACTTAACCAAATAAATTGTAAGATATGGTTCACCAAGTCTATGCGTCACTTTCTGGTCAACCACCACTAATCGGCAATGCCTTTAGGTGGAGGTGAGAGCATACTTCGTGGCGAGGAAACTGGTATTATTAAACAGTTAACTTAGCAAAATGATTAAAGAAAAACAAGAAAAGGCACACACCTATGTCTCACTTTCTGATCATCCACCACTAATCGGCAAAGCCTTTGTGTGGTGGAGAGAGCATACTTCGTGGCAACGAAGTATGTGTTATCTCTACTTTATGCTTGTAAAAATTTAACTCGAATTAAAACTTGTAAAAAAAGATCAAAGTATACACCCTACACTATCAAAGTGAGTGTATGAACTTTGTGGGGTTAGAAAAAATCAATCACGAAAATTTTACAAAAATGTGAATCCCCCAGGGGGGATGGGGTGTGGGCGCTGGGTATCCCACTGCTCTCGTTTAATAATTACAAATGAAATTGAAAGAAGAAGTGCTCCATAGTCCATTTTAATTGGATCTAAGGGCTTACAATGATATACAGGTAAAGTAAATTGAGTTGGGTGTCCACCGAGGTGTTTTTTGCAATTTCTTGTGGCCTTGGTCACTCAAATCTTTCACTTTTATGCGCAGACCTGCTAATTTCCAGCAAGCTAAAGCGCTGCAAAAAATTATTAGAATGTACAAATATACAATAAAAATTACAATTTCCAACACGCAAAAATTATGGAAATGGAAACTAGATCTAACTCTTTTAAATGTGAAAACTTAAGCACTTTTAGATCTGATTTTGAAAACAAGTTTGAAATAAATTTGACTTTCAGATCTAAACACTTGCTTCAATACAAAGAAAAGAAAAAGGTTTGCTTGTAAATTTTGAGAAAGATAGATGGAAGAAGGAGAACCAAAGCTTGTTAGCTTTTAAAGTTTGGAGAAGAAGCTTGGCGCCTACAAAAGATATTAGATATGTATTTGAAAAGAAGTGATCCACCACCGATTTTGAGAGAAGAGTCAAGACAAGGTCAACTCTCAAATCTGGGCACCAAATCCTGTAACACAACCAACAAGCTCACACACACACAATAGATTAAATCTAGTGAATCAAATGGTAAGAAATGAGAAGGGCAAAAGTACAACTGAATACTATTTGTTGCTCCTAATCTCTAGACATCCAATAAACATAAGCAAATCAAAAGCCTTGAATGCTTACCCTACTAGGATCCAAGATCCTTGTCAAGCTAGATAAATCTATTAGCATATGAAGACAAAATTGGAAAATTACAAAGTTACCTCAATCAAAAATTGCATGCATGAAGTACAAGAGCCACCAATGACCTCCAAAGTCTCCAACAATATATAAATCAACAAAAAAAAATACAAATATCAAAAGCAGAGGTTTTATGCTATCCACCATATGCAAATGGGGTGCAAAGAGCTTGCTTATATAGCTTCCAAGAAGAGAAAGTCGACTTCATAAGAGGGAGGCGAGTTGGTTGAGAGGGAAGCCAAGTGTTGGAGTTAACTCCAATGCAATCCCTTGATTTATGCGATGGGGGATGAGAAGGCAAGCACATGGGAAGCGCGCCTCTCTCCCAAGCCTTGGAAACTCTAACATGTTAGTTTTTACTTGAACAGCATATAGCATATAAACAATTACTGAAAGATAAACAAGCACAGCATAAAACACAAGAGACACAATTTATCCTAGGAAACCCTCTTGGGGTAGAAAACCCAACAAAGCCTTCCTCAATATAGAAATCACAAAGTACAAAAGATCCCCAAGACAAATCATCTACTCCTCCACTTGTGCGCACCTCTCTTCTTCACTAATGCGAACTTGCTTGAGTGAATGAATGAATAGAAGTGAGAGAGAGCACTTCTATTTATATTCTTCCATTGGGGTGACAATTTCCCCAACATGGCCGACTTGTCTACTTGACTGGTCAATTACATAATATTATAATCTTTTAGGGGCTTTTCTAAGCCGACACATGTCCTAGGGTTTACATTGATTCTTTCAATGACCTTTACATTATTAATTACATGACCATCATCTCCCGAACGAGGAATACAATAATATAAATAGAATATCTTCCGCAGTTACATTATTTTAACATACCAACCATTCACGAGCTGCCATCTCAAGACTTGACGCCCAAGAGAGGACTGTGCACTAACATAGACTTGATTCGCACATCCTTTCGAGTTGGCAAATCATATGTGTTGTAATCTTCGGTTGGTGTGAGGTGAGAGGTGGCAGCCACCTCTCACTTTGGGAACATTACCCTTGTTTACGAGTGGCCACATAAAGAGTGAAGCCCACATGAAGAAGAGCCATGCATGAGGAAAAGGCGCAGTTCCAAATCAAATGAGTGATTCGCACATCCTAACCTTTATTTGGCATGTGCTTTAATCCTTTAGGTGAGTCGCCTACCATATCAAACCATGTGCCACCCCTTTCCAATCTTTTTTTAATTCATTTTTTGACTTTTGTGCTTTTGTCCATTTGTGCATATTTTGGTATTTTCTAATATTAAAATCACATTTTGTCGCATTTTTAATGAAAAATGCTCCCAGAGGCGACGTAATCGCCCGGAACCTGGAGAAATTGGACATTAAGGTAAAAGAGGACGCTCTGAGCGTCAAGACAAGCCTCCTCGCGCCAAAATCCGCCTCCAGACCACTCTTTTATTACATTTTGAATTTTTGCATTTAAACCATTAAAAAATGGTCTAATTTATGGAAAAAATTATTTTTGCCGGAATGAACACAAACTCCTAGGGGACCTAGTGCATGTCCATACGACTTATTACTGATGGCTAGCATGTAAAAAATACATAGACACATAGACTTTAATAACCCCCCTAAGATCGACCACCATGGACAATACTCCAGCTTTGGAGGTATGAGTGAAAAACTCAGGAATTATACGCCACTGAAGAGTAGCGCATAATTCCTAAGGAAAAAACACTCTAGAGTATCCCCTTGACGGCAAACCCTAAGGTAGGCCAAGTCTTTTACAAAATAATCATGTTTAGACCAACTTATTACGACTCCCCCGCAGGGATCTAGACATACAAATTTTACAAAGGGCCAAAAATTTTGGCCTGATGGATTTTGGAACACTGATGATGAGCAATTTGATTGTTCAAGTCTTCAATGGTTCACTCGGAATCCACTAAGTGCAATTTAGTGGATAACATGGCCCAAATCAAATAACCTCTCTAAGCTAAGAGGATTTCTAGGATTAACCGGATACCATAGAAGATTTGTAAAAACTTATGCCCATAAGAATGCTCCTCTAACAAATCTCTTAAAGAAAAAATCATTTCAATGGAATGATGAAGCCGAAAAATGTTTTGAAGCCTTGAAAAAAATTATGTCATCAACTCCAATATTAGCGTCGCCAGATTTCACAAAACCCTTTGTAGTCGAGTGCGATGCTTCAGGATTTGGGATAGGAGCCGTATTGATGCAAGAAGGCCATCCAATAGCATTTGAAAGTCGGAAGCTCAACAAGAGAGAAAGTCTGAAGTCCACGTACGATAAAGAAATGCTTTCCATTATACATGCTCTAGCGAAATGCCGACAATACCTTCTAGGGAGCAAAATCTTGATACAAACAGACCACAATAGTCTTCAATATCTCTTAAAACAAAAGACATTGTCAACTGAACAACAGAAATGGATAGAAAAAATTGCTATATTTGACATGGAGATGTTGCATAAAAAGGGAAAAGACAATGTAGTCGTTGATGCCCTATCTCCAAAAGATGAAGAAGTCAAGGCTTATCCGATTTCAGTTGCAGTTCCAGATTGGTTGGATGAAATCCGAGGTGAATATGCCAAGGACCTAGACACATGTGCCCCGATTCATGATCTTACTCGAAGTTCAAAATTTGAATGGAGGAATGACATCCTTTGGTAAAAAGGAAGGATCTACTTAAGCCCAACATCAAGGTTTAAAACTAAGGTTTTGATGGAGTCCCATGACTCACTAGCTGCAGGACATGTGTGAAATTCTACAGAAGAGATCACTTTAGCTTGAACAAACCTCACAATTTCACTCAAGAATTGCATAGAAGAATAGAGAAGAAATGAATCAATATTCACACATGAAACTCAAAGAATGTGGAAAACTGCTGTAATGTCATTCATCAGCTGTAAGTTGGCAAAAATATGAGAGTACAATAGAATGAATTCGATTACCCCAAAGGTCATTCAAATTCTCCTCAATAGCATGGCATGGACTGTATTGGAACCATCACCCAATCAGTAGTAGTGGCCACCGATAGCCAGAGATCAGTCAAATGTGAGTCTAACTGATGCATTTGAGCACTAATCAAGGGAAGGAGACTCCAAGGGCGCATGACAAACTGTCAGTAGTCAAGTGGCACTCCGATATAGACAACTGGGAGCTACAGTCAGTTAACTCAGCAATCAATGCAAGAACTGACTGATCAATGTATGAACTAACTGATGAGGTCCTAGATGTGTGCAGTAGGGCGCATTAGTATCCAGATGATGAAAACAATGCGCACTAGGTAGCTAGGAGGCCTACTAATGGCTAGAGACAGGCTCCAGGGGGCTCCAAACTGAGGACAAGGTGCTGGGAGACTACCATACTGATGACTGGATGCATGCATGCAGAATGCATGCAATGCATGCAAATACATAAATGATGGTGAGAATATTCCAACAACATGTAGGTTTCGCAATGCCAAGCAGTGAATCTTTTGGAAGGGAATGTATAAAGGCATTCAAAAGTATGTAGCAGATTGTGACACATGTCAAAGAAACAAAAGCAAAAATGTCATGACACCAGGGCTACTCCACCCTCTACACTGACTAACAAAATATGCACATTTTATGGGCGTGAATAAAACCGACTCCGCCAAACAAATTGCTGAAGTATTTTGTAAAAATATTTACAAATTACATGGTTTTCCCAAAATCATTGTTAGCAACAGAGATGCCAAATTCACAAGCAATTTTTGGAAGGAATTCTGCAAACAAATTGGGATCACTCTTAACATGAGTTCAGCTTACTATCCCAAAACAGATGAACAAACTAAAATTGTCAACAAATGTTCTGAAATTGTCAACAAATGTTTAGAAGCCTATCTTCGTAGTTTCGTCACTGATAAGCAGAACAAATGGTTACAATGGTTACATCTCGTAGAGTGGTGGTATAACTCTACCTACCATACGTCGGCCAAAATGACACCTTTTCAAGCATTGTATGGGTATGACCCACCCAAATGGAAGGAAATCACTCAAGGTGATGTAAAAGTACCTGCAATAAAAAGTCAACTCGAAGAAAATTAGAGAGTAATGTAAGTACTCAAGGATAACTTAACCATGGCACAACATCATATGAAGCAGCAAGCAGATCATCATAGAACAGAAAGAGAGTTTGAAGTAGCAAATTGGGTATTTGTTAGACTTCAACCATACAAACAATTGTCACTTAAGCAACAAGGAAATAATAAATTGGCCCCCAAGTTCTATGGACCATATCAAATTATCTTAAAGATTAGCCCAATAGCATATGAATTGAAATTACCAGACAAGAGTCAAATTCACGTCTTTCATGCATCATGCCTCAAAAAAGTGTTGGGACAACATCAATCCACCCAGACAACACTTCCAATCTTAGATGAGGAAAGGAAACTCATTTTGGAACTAGAAGCTATCATCTCCATCAAGGAAAGAAGACTACCTCATTAATTAAAGAATATCTCATTAAATGGAAAAATCTTCCAGAAGAAGACGCTTTGTGGGAAACAGATAATTTTATTGAGCAGCACCCGTCATTACCCTGCTTTGAGGACAAAGCATCTTAAAAGGAGAGGACAATGTTACATATAAAAATAATTATAAAATTAAATAAGAATGTAAGATATCGATAATTAAATATATATATATAACAAATAATAACGTTATTATTAAACATTATGTAAGGTCGTGACTTTTCTATAAAGTCACCTTAGCAAGTGAAATAGCCTATATACGATCGGGCCATTGTAAATGTAATCATATCGGAATTTTTAATACAATATTTATTATTACAATATGTTTCCAAAGTCGTAAAACTCCTGTGTAACGTGATTTTTGTTCCTTCGGGCAGGTTTCGATACAGCCAAGTACAAGCACATGAATCTATTCTCACTGTCCTAACACCCTTCAAAGCAACCCCTAAAAGATTATTTATTCACTATTTTTTAGGCCTAGTTTCCATTTAGTTTTTTATGTAACTTCTAAACTTTTTTGTAGGACGAATAAGCATGGGTTTTGCAGCGTCCATAGGCAGTTGGGTGGCAGTCTCTGCATGATTGTTGTTGTTTTGTAGCCTCTTTTGCATGGATTTGGACAGTCCCAAGGCAGCCCTCAAGGATCAGCATTGTTCCTTGAAGGTTGGCAGTCAATAGATAGACTTTCCAAGGCAAATTTTCTACCTTTTACTGCTAAGTTTTTATCATTTGGTCAGGCATGATTGTGTTTATTATAACCAGCAGTAAGTGTTTCTTAAAGCTGTACCATTTAGTTGTAAAAGTCTCAGAAGAATGGTCCAAGCCACTGTCCTCCTACCCCCTAACTAGTTCTTTTTTTCAGATAAATAGCTCATATTCTATTTAGTGCTTTAAAAAGAATTTTAAAGATTCTGCACTGCAAGTAGTGTCTAGTTCCATATATGATTTGCCTAGAGGCACTGGTCTTCATTTTTATATTGTACGTCATGCTTTGAGCGTTGATTGATCTTCGATCTATCGTGCTTTGCTAATCTGCATCTCCATAGACTAATAGATTAGATTTATTTTCCAATAGTTCTTTTTAGTTGCATTTATTAACTCTTAAAGTTTGCATTGAAACAAATCAGTCTTAGATTCTTTTATTAGGGAGTTGACCTAAACGAAGGAGTCGAAGGAAGGAGGGGGGAGGTGGGTTGTGGGAAGGAGGGCGGAGCTGGGGTGTGGGAAGAAGGGGAGCTTGATTCTGGAATTGAGCTTCGAAGGAAGGAGGGGGGAGGTGGGTCGTGGGAAGGAGGGGGGAGGTGGGGTGTGGGAAGAGGGGGAGCTCGATTCTGGAATCGAGCTCCCCCTCTTCCCACACCCCACCTCCCCCCTCCTTCCCACGACCCACCCTCCCATGTGAAACATAGTGTTAAAAATCGGCGAAAAATCGCGATTTTTTTCTGGGTGCCGATTTTTCGGCCCGAAAAATCCCAATTTTTCAAAAAATCGAACCGTGGAAAAAATCGGGAAAAATCAGAAAAAAAAAATCGGCAAAGATCGGAAAAAAATCGGGAAAAATCGGTAAATAAGGGAAATATCAGTAAGCAAATTTTGACCCTATTAAAGTACAATTTTTGCATTTTTTAATGCTTTCCGCAGTTTGCCGATGTTGCCGAGAAGATGTTTTCTGGACCCTCGCCAATTTTTTGCCGATGCCGATTTTTTCCACTATGACGTGAACCCCTCTTCCCTCATTCCCACACCTTTCAGCTCTCCGTCTTCCCACACCCAACCTCCCCCCTACTTCCCATGTCCCACCCTCCCACGTGATCCCCTCTTCCCTCCTTCCCACTCCTTTCCACACCCTCTCCCTTCCTTCCCCTCCCCCACTCCTTTCTACACCCCAAACCCTCCCCCCTCCACGTGACTCCCAGCTTCCCCTCCCTTTTAAAATTCATTTTTTTAATTTTTAAAACTTTATTTTTAATGTTTGCTTTTTTGAATGTTTTACTTCTAGTTTATTTTTTATTGTTATTTTGGTGATTTAAAATATATATATATATACACGATGTGGTTTGCAAATGCTTGTAATTTTAACTCGACTAAAGAAAGTGGTGCTACTGGTAGCATCTTTTTTTTATTCGGGGATTGATTTTGGCATTTTCATTGTAACGATATCGGCTATTAGGGCCATGGTTTCAAACAAATTGTAATGTTAGGGTGCCATCGTGATTCTTAGTGATTTTGAGAGAATTTTAGAGTTTTCATTATAGCGACACGAATTGTTAAGGCCATGGTTTCAAACAAGATGTAATTTTAACCTCGAATAAAAATGAGGGTGATTCCAGGAGGACCATTTTTTTATTCGAGACTCAATTTATGAATTTGATTGCAATAGAACCAAACATGGTTGGCTGAGGTTTCAAAAAAGTTGTAATTTTTGTCTCGAAAAAAAGAGGTTCTACCAGTAGCACCACTTTTCAATTCGGTGGTTGTTTTTGGTGTTTTTGATGCAAATTTATGAGTTTTTATGGCTAGAGTTCTCGTTTTTTGAGTATAAAGATCTCGTCAAATTGTATAATGTGTTCTAATAGTGAAATTTCAAGAAACCAATTACTTTGATGAATTAAAAACAAAAAAATGCACTTTGAAAATAAACCACACCAAAAATAGACTATGAAAGAGAAAGTCATGCGTGTTAGAAAATCAAAAGCGCAATAAGGGGGGGGTCCTCCATCTGCTAGCTGGCTAGGCAAGCTATTGTTGTCATCGATTTTGCAAACGATGACATAGCCTTGATGTGGCAGTTTAATGTAGCAAGGTTGTTGATACGGAAAGCCACATTGATAGTTGATATGGCATTCCACAGCTTAGTTGGTGCTTGCGTGTCAAAGTCCAATACGGCTGGTCTATCTGTCACATGACTTGGTTGGTGCTTGCATGTCAAATTTGGCGTGGCTAGTCCATGTGTCACATGACTTAGTTGGTGCCTACAAGTCGGGCCTAAGCTAAGTCACCGCATTCGCCGATTTTCCAGCATGAAAATCGAAAATTGCTGAATTTTATGGGAGGGCGAATTTAAATGGTAAGTTCGTCGAATTTCACCCTTTTCATTTACAACTAGATTTCCAACCCGCGTGAAATTTCATAGCCGCCCCTGCCATGGCTAAATCACCCGACGTTGTGAGAAAAAATAAAAATCGTGCGATTTTTTACTTCAGTCAACGCCCTAAACCCGAACTGAAGCGGCCTTAAACCCAAACTAAAGCGGTCGTGCTCTTCTCCGGTCTCTGCACTTGAAAGTGGAAGTCGAAATCTACTATTCAACAATTTGTGACAAACGGGTTCGTGGGTAAACTGGTTCAAGGGCCCATGGCAAGCCATTTTGATAGACATATTATTTAAATGGGAGTTCAGTGCGTTTGCCAACAAATTTATCTCCATCGTTCGGGTGAGGTTAGCTATAATAATATTAATAGTAATCATAGTAATCTTATTCTTAAACATATTATTATTAATATTAAAATATCTAATTAATATTATTATTATTAATACTAAGATTATATTAAAGCCATAATTAATATTAACGCTAGGATTTTTAAAACTAATTATGCCAATAGGTGTTAATATCTGATATTATTAATATTAGCATAACTAGAGTCTAGAACTAAATACTAATACTAAAAAATTGCATATATATATATTTATTTATTTATTTTTAATTTTATAGTCTCTCGAATTTAATGCCGAATTTTATCACCAAAATTTTCATTGACGAATTTCAAAGTCGCCGAACTCGAACACGAATTCGAACCAGGTGACTTAGGGCCTAATGAGGTATCTTTTCTTCAAAGGATCTATGTGCTAAGGTTGAATCCACGTGGCAGTAACTAGGCCACATGGCAATCTCTATACAAGTGGGTTGAGTTGACTAGTAGCATCATCTCCAACGAAGCATCCACCTAATAATCTTTGGTTACAAGTAAAGTGCAATGACTGGCAGCACAGTCTCCAACAAAGCAGCCCCATGCAATGAGCAATAGGGGCAGCTATTGTTAGAAAGGTGGCAAGTAAAGCACCAATGAATTATATATAAGGTGTCGATTGAGGTGCGGCGAATTGTGAGGGCCATTGAAAAGTATGGTTGGTGATAGTGCCAAGGAGGGGAACCTCCACATAAACCAAGGTTTGGCCGTCGTTGGAGAAGATATCAAGGGTTTGAGGCAAAATGAGCAAAAGGAGGCACAAAATAGACATTTCGGTGATGGCTAACAATAGAAGGGATCCCAAGGGGCATGAATCAAGCAAGATCTCAAGCAAGGACCAAAAACTAAAGCTTGGAACCTAAGAACATGAGGACCAGGACCAACAAAGGCTTATGTAAACAATAGAGGCCACCCAAAAAAAACCTTGGAAACCCACTAAAAACCAAGGAGATTTCAAAAAAGACCAATAACACACCAAAAATTATATTACATCAAAACATTATAAACAAAAGCTTTGACCCCTATTAAAAATGGACGGCCATGATTCACTGGACAGTGGAGGGAAATCTAGCATTCACAGAAAGTAATGAAAAAGAATACCAATCTTGAACCTTCATGAGCATATCTATGTATCTGAAACTCTTCAAACACATAACACTGCTACAAGGCCCGATCATGCAAACAAACAACAGATATTCAGCATGCACTTGAAAGACCTTCATAGATCTAGCAAGTTATCTCAATCTCAATGAAAAACAAGAGCTAACCTTACTAGCACTCTAAGACCATCCTAGAAATCGATGTGGTCAAATCATTAGGTCAAACACAAAAGAGAAATTGACTCGTATAAAAATTTAAAAAAAAAGATAATGAGAACAGAATTTATGTGGTAAAAACCTCAGAGGGAAACATCCACCGAGCAATAGAAAAGTTGTATTACTAGGCAAAAGCTTACAGCTAGTACAGCATCGTGACCATTACCAGCACCAAAACTATCATTTTCAACTCTTTAAATAGGTAAGCATGGATCAATCAGATTGAGATAAGATCGTGACTATCAAGGATAGCATGCACTCATGCACACTAAGGGAATCACTGAGTTAAGCATTCATGCAAACTTGGGATCATGATGAGTCAAGATAAAATAATAGATTTGATAATAGTATCCTGACAACCTGGGTGAACAGATCATCCAAATAATGACCTTTAATGTATCCAACACATGACTTATAAGTTATAACACATTAGACAAAGTTGATCTTATAATATACTTGTAATGTCTAATTATAATATCTTAACAGGTCCGACACCCATTGTTGGTCCCCTTCCTATTGTTCTCTGATGTTACTGAACTTATTGTTATCACATATATAGTAGCTAGGCTACCATACATTTTTTGTCAGATTCCAGTACACTATTCAGCCAGTTTCCTTGCATTGAGATCCTAAGATGAGCATCTATTATGGATCACTATCAGATTATGGACAGCAGTTTTGTTCCCCGTGCCATGACTGAGTTTCAGGACACTCAGAGAGATGACCGATGTAGCAATTTAGCCATTTTTTTACAGAGCAGTCAGTATTGCCCAGAGTTACAGCAGCAGTTTCAAAGGACAGATGTTGTTTCAAATGATGAGCATTCAGGTATATGACTCAGCAGGTATACTTTGGTGTTTTGGTTATATTGCTTTTATATTCATTCCTGTAGCATGTCTTAGCATTTAGTATCATGATCTGGCGATCATATAGATATATGGACATGGTTGTACTTATATATTATTATCATATTGTCCCTACTCAGAGTTAGAAGTTCTTGACCTATACTCATCGGTTTTACCCTCCTTAGGGAGATTAGAGGTGATCATTCCACCATACTTTGGCTTGCTAGTGTTGGTTTCATTACTCACTGTCTTCATCCAGCCATTACCTACCCATGTTTGTTATCTACATTGACTTGCTACTTGATTAGTGGCATGGAGGACCTTTCCCCACTATAGCCTCTGTATTGGATAAGCCTCCATGTTTATTGTGTCTCGGCTCTGAGTTGCTAACAAAACTTACCTTTGGTGAGTTGGATTTCCCCATGAAGTCCCCCTAGTCACTAAAGATGTTGTTGGCTAAACCTGAAACAGATAGTACTGCCATAAATGCAAAATTGTGAAAAGAAAATGTTATATCTATTGTAAAAAATCCAAATGAATTTGGCAAAGAAATATCAAATGTTATATCTATTGTGAAATGTAAATACCTAAGTAAACAAGCTATCTAAAGACACACCTAGAAGTGCTCAGGTAAACAAGTGCCTTAAAAACACACCTGCAACAAGAAGCCTAATGAAATGTAAATCTATGCAATGTGTTTATAAACACACATAGATCAAAGGCTATGGAAACTATAGACCCAAAAAGCAATGGAACTTAAACTCTATATCAAAAAGATTGTTGGCCTCATTTGTATTATGGATTGTGAGCATCTGCCAAGGTGAATAAAAACTCTTTGAACAACTTACCCATTTGTGAGACACCACCATTCCCTGTGTTGTTGCTTGTCCAGTATATGCTATGGTGTGTATTCCCTTTTCCAAATCCAAAGTGTCACAATGTTAAGTCAGTAAGTCATCCATTGGCCTAACCATTTTTACTTTAGCCTTCACCCTTCACTAGCAAATAGATCACAACTATGAAGTGAGTATGGTCTTGAAAGTCTGGTCTGAGTAATAACAATAATTAATGACTTTATATATTTGGATTTAGATCGCCAGTAATTATTACTTTTTGCTATAATTGCTATTTGAATGGATTGTAGAGCATGTTTTAACCTCTGACACCTTGCTGCAGTTCGATGACAGTTTGAGTCATATTTTGGTCATGTTGACTTGATCAAACTTAGTTTGACCAAAGGTCAACCACAAGTCATGAGATGACAGACCTCAAATGATACAGATATATGATATGTGGTCTGGTACAGGTCACCATGATGGTTCTATGCAATGGTTTCAGGCTTGTGATGATGATTTGTGCTTTTCAGCACTTTTACATATTATTATTATTTGGTCTGTCGGATATGATGAGTATTTATTTTTTACCATGCAGAGGTCTATATGGTGTATGAGTACACATCTTAGATGGATTTGGACCTTCTGAGTCCAATGGGACAGTCTGTTTTTAGTTCTGGGCAGTTACAATGATTATTAGCCTCAGTTGGCTATCCTAGTGCAGTTTTGGCCTATCAGAGGCCCTGTCAGAGCAGAGCAAAGATTTGATTGGTTCACCTAGGGCGTTGTGCATGGAGGGGGTGGTCCAGCCACTTGTTATTACCATATTACCCCCCTCCCATACAGCCTGGTGACCTCACCTTGACAGCGCAGGCACTCCAGGAGGCAGTTTGGGCAGTTTCACACTTCCCGAGGCAGTCCAGAAATGGTAAAAATGGCTACTGGAGGATTCGATTTGGGCTACTAAGGCAAAGTTTTGGCATGGGATGATTTGTGATGATGAGCAGGATGTCTTCCACACCTTCTCCAACAGTTTCAGCTTTCAGTGGGACCCACACCCATCACATTTGGCATTTCATATTGATTTCTGGAGCCTCCTAAGGCTCACGTCTTTCCCAAAGAGGCACGATTTGGTGTCTAGCATGATTATTTTTGGATATTGTGCCATGGGGATTGACCAAGGGTGTTAATAATTACCCCTTGGACCCACCATGAGCTAGATTTATTGTTTTATCATTCATATTTGGTGGGACCCCCTCTCCTAGAGCGATTTGGTCCATTTGATGTATTATTTTATTAGTGATCCATGTATTGTATTGTTGAGCTCATCTCAACCATTGATTAGATCTTTTGATCTTTTAATCTTAGCCACTCATTCAAAAAGTGGTTAGGGTTATGGCCTCTCTCCATCCTATTTAAAGGAGAGAGCTTCTCATTGTAAGGGGTCTTTGGCTCTTGGAATCTTGATATAGAAAAACTTTTCTGTGGAAATTCTTGTGGTCTCCTTTGCATCTGGTGTTCTTAGATGGTGATTGGAAAGTCTATTGTATCCTAGCATTTGGGCATTTGTTGGAAGATCTATTTTTCGTGGAAACTTTGTCTTGTCTACAGGAGGGCGATTTCATCTTGGGCGTTTTTGCAGGGTTTCCTCAACTCGCTTGGCTTGGCAATCGCTTGTATCAGGGGGTTATCATTAGTATCATTGTGATCTATGCTATTCTCTTGTTATTTCTTCTGTAGCATTAGTCTTTATCTCTTGATGCAGTAAATCTGATATTGTTGACGTTTATTGTGCAGGAGGGACGGCGCATTGGCTTCCTTGGGCAAATCGATTTCATAGAAAACTACTTCAAATCGCTCCAAATTGATCGGGTTTGCATAGATCATCATCATCAAGGCATCTACAAGGTTATCCAGGTAAGATCCACAGGTTTGTTCTTCTTGTCTTGGTTCCAATCGATTGGCATAGCTACTTCATTGATAAAACTCTCATATTTAAAACCCTCGTTTTACAATTTCTCAGATCCAGCAAGATCCAATTGGCTTTTGGGTAAAATATTTAAAACCCACCTCTATAGCATCCACGGCGATTCGGATCTATAGTTTGGTGTGGATTGGCCTTCATCCGACCCATTTTCCAAGGCAAATTAGCCTTTCTAAGTGAGGTCGCACTTCTTGGACAGGTGAGTTTGGCATGATCTAGCACCTGGGTAGGTGAGATCCCACTTGATCCTTAATCTCCACTGCTGATAACCTACCCCTAGTGTGTCACTTCAGTGATTTTCACCTTGTGGGCCCCATTCCTCATTTTGAGGGTTGGGCCCCACTTGGGTCACTTGGTGATACATCTTAGATCTCAAATCTACTGAGATCTAGCCATTGGATGATCCTAATTTTCAAGACCCACCTAGCTTTACACCTCAACATCCCTGATCTACAGTTTGGTGGACATCCGACTCCATTTGGCCCACTTCCCAAGGCACTGATCATTCTCCAAGCCCTCACGACTTTT
The DNA here is from genome assembly GCA_027924585.1 of Larix kaempferi. Classification (NCBI taxonomy): domain Eukaryota; kingdom Viridiplantae; phylum Streptophyta; class Pinopsida; order Pinales; family Pinaceae; genus Larix; species Larix kaempferi. Next base: position 6,314,049 of record BSBM01000431.1, on the reverse strand, counting down.
CTGGTTTGTTGAGTTTGCTTGTGGTTTGGTTTTTGCCTTACAGCTTGAACACCTAGACATTGTCTTATCCATTCATCAAGCTTATCTTTGGTACTAGTTGGCCCCAATTTGGTCCCTAACTACCCTGCATTGGACATGGTTCCCAAGGCAGTGGATTTTCTCATCTTTGACTAGTACCATGATCCTGGATCTTGTTTCAAATCTCATAAGTCACTCATATAACCAAGTTGGACCAAATCTACATTGTTTAAACCTCTTGATCCAACTTATCACTCATCTTGTGACTTCATCCATAGATCTAGGGTTTACCATACACCTTACATACTTCACCCATACTTGATTTGATCCGGTGTCTTGGTCTGATCTCTCCTGTCGGATGTAGATCTGGGTCTCCCCCTTTGTTGTCTTGGGCTAGATAACATAAAGTGAAGATTGCCTCGATTGGCGTGACAACCATCCATTGTGAGTCGAGGCTATCTTGGTTGCACATCCCCTCTGCCATCCATCTTGGATCCATCTCTAGGGGCAACTACAAGTTTGGTGATAACACTTATGTTTGTTTCTGGACCTTGAACCATATTTGTTTACTATTGTTTGGTCACTAGATGAACTTTTTATGTTTATATTGTATTTTCAAAGGGGCGATATTAGGTATAGTGAGCATTTTTGGTGTGTAGCCAGCACAATTTTGAGCTTAGCTAGTGCTTGTGGCAGTTGCATTGGTGGCACCTTTTGTATAAAATGCTAATATACATCTCTTGTTTATAATATTATATTGATAGCCGAAGGAAGCACTTTATTAAAAAATGACGCAGGACTGTCCACTGCACAAGAACTGTGTTGACTTGATTATTAAACTCCCTTTTAGCTGATATAGCAGGTAAGCATTACATGCAGACCCCCTTAGGTATTACTCTATTGTATTTTCTGAATCAGGTGTAAAGAGCTGATGGTGTAAAATGTATTACATATCCTAACATCCATAAACCCATGGTGTACAGACTCATCTTAAATGTATTGATAATAACTATCTTCTTGATGACATTCATATAGTTAGTTGATAAACTGATTTATACAATAAACAGCAATATCATATCATTCCTTTTTAAAAATATTATATACAAGGGGATTCCCCTCTGATTGATTGATAATTGAGAAAAACATTTTCAAATCCATGGTTTAATACTTTACATACTTTGAAAATTGACATTTCAAGATTAATTTACAATATATTGGTTTGTTTTAGCCAGAAAGCATATGATTGTTCTTTAGAACGGCTATTAAGGGCTAGATGAAAAGCAGCAGATAAACATTCAAAATTGAATGCACATGTTTAACTTTAAATGTATGTTCATGACATCCAGTACCACAACCACACTAATGCTGGATTCTAACTACTTTCCTTCAACAGCATTGCTAAAATGGACGCAATTTACATCAAAAGTAACCTGAGTTTTAGACTGGGAGATGGCCATCACAACAGAATGAAAAAATGCTTAGACTTAAAAAATGTAGCACTCAGAGATATGAAAGCCAGATAGCTTAAATTGAGGTAGAGTCAAACTTTTAAAAATAATATAAAATAAATTAAAACTCTAACAGTGCGGACCAATTACTAAATTTCTTACTTCAGTAAAAACCAAAAACTGATAAATCTTACCAGTTTCCTGTTCAATCTTCTTGAGATGTGACCCTTGAGGTCCTATCAATCGTGAGAGATAGTCCCGGTTTAATCTAAGAGTGACTGCAATGGTTTCCAAGGCATTACATCAGTATTGCAATGAATCATTGAACAAAATGTAAATTACTTCTCCATCTGTAGATGACCATATAAGTCGCAGAAAAGCAACCAGTATTTACCTAACCGTGGGGAGTTTTGTTTAGATTTTTCCCGTGGATCGCTGATCTCTCGTTCCATAAAATCTAAAATCTGTTTACGCGCTTCAAAGGCAGGATCAAGACACTGACAAAGAATATCAAGAGGTATGCCAGCGGGTTTGATGTCCAACTGTATTGATGTAACACCTTTCCTAGTCCCAGCAATCTTGAAGTCCATATCCCCCAAATGGTCTTCCAGACCCTGCAAAGTTTACAAACATGTTACAATAGGCAACTGCAAGCAAGGTAGGCTCCAAATGAGAGTATCAACAAAAACATTTTCATACAGTTTTCAAGACACAAAATTCTGACCACTACAACACAAAGCCCTTCAAATAACTTGACTTACCAGTATATCAGTTAAAATCCGATAATCTTTCACCTCCCCTGTAGAAGCATCAAGTTCAGTCACAAGTCCTATGGAAATAGCTGCAACATGTTCCCTGAGTGGAACCCCAGCATCCATCAGTGCTAAACTCCCTGCAAAATAAAACTAAAGACATCAGTTATAAGATGTTCAACAGTGATAATACTTTAAAAAACGTTTTACATGTATGGTAGACAACCCAGGACTGTTCTCATTGCTTGTAAGCACAACTCTAAAATCACAAGGCCAACATGTTTCGCAGAAAATCTTAAGAGTAAATTCTCAAAAAATAAATATCATTATCACATAAAATTAAGGATCATTTCAATGACAGCCAACACACAAATTAATTATTTTTTCTCCAGTTCCATGTGTATAAGATCTGCTTACAAAATTATTTTTCACAAAGGAGAGAAAGCCATTAAATACCAGTATTACACAGGGATGTGTTCCCAAGGGTAGGGAGACACATCAGGGACACGGATAATCCAGTGTGGACATTTCCTCAATTGCCCTTTCAAGGGGGGCGCTCGAGGAAATGTCCATGGGGACATCCCAATGAAAAAGAGTGATGCTCACATGTACCCTGGAACACCATGGAGAGACAAAAAATAACAAACTAAAAAGAACCCAACCCTAGAGCGCCTACCCTCACAACCCTAATTACACTTCACATAAAACCCTCTACACCCACCCAAACTCATATTTACATTTATGTTTTTCATATTTAAATTTTAAATGTGTAATGCTTTAGACATGGTCTCCTATGTCAGGGAACCCAACAATCCCTACAATTTTCACTAAAATTTGGGGTTTATCATGTATATAAAATAACATTGTTAATAATATAACATATATAGACTATAGGACATAGGACTTTAATGTATTATTAAAATGTGCATTCGTCATCACAAGGCCATTCTTCATTGTAAAATATCATTCATTACTTATACAATTATTAACTAAATTTCTTGATATATCAAATTAAAACTTTAAATCAAATTAACCTTTCGCCACATTTGGTATCAGAGCCAAAATATTTGGCCAATTTGGGGATTAAAGCACTCAAGCCATGGCAGTTTTAAACCAATTGCCATCCATGTAAATTTTAATCCAGAGATCACTACTCCCTCTGGATAGCCCTGAGATCTCAAGCAGTTTGAGTCTAGTATATCAATAATACTCTTAAAGAAATAAAACTCAGCAGCTAGATCTGTTTACAACATTTAAACACATGCAATCACACATATAACACTGCATATACCCTGGAAACCCCAAATGGGGAAAACCAGCAATCCTGTGGGGCTATCTTCTCTCTCGAGCTCAGAGCAATATATAAAATAAGCAAATACAACAATGCTACCTCAGATGTAATACTCAATCCTGAACGGGTCAAACCCTAGATCTACATGCATCAGCTGATGCATGCACTGGGGAATGCGCGTCTCTCTGCAGGTAGCCCTGACTGTACTGCCTCTCTCAATCCTCTGCTCTGCAACTGAAGAAGGCCAACTGCTCAACTGAAGAATGTGCCCTTCCTCTGCATGGAAAAGTGCGCCCACCCCTCTGGATGTCTGATGCTCGTATTGGGCCAGATCTCAATACATCTAAGCTCTAATCGTCACAGACCTTCCTCAAACACTGAGGCAAGGCTACCCTGAACGTCTCAGACTCTCAATCGGTCGATCGGACTCTAAATGAGCTCCTTTCCTCATGTAATGCGCCCCTCCTCCTCTGGAAGACGTCCTCCTCTATCTCAGCAGAAACCACACTGATAGACTATCTCAGTCCACAGATCTGGGCGCCAAGCGCCTCTAGAGCTAGTGGTCTTTGATCCAACTCAGATCTGACCACTCTCCCTCCTGCAACAGCTCCTCTCTCTCTCTCAGAAAGTCGCCTTGCATGCACTAATGCGCCCTCCTCACTCTTGATCTATCAATCTCCGATAAGCCAACTGAGTAACCTCATCCGAGGACGCCCTGCCTCTATATATAATCTCACCAATGAATTAGGCTTACCAAAAACCTAATCTCAATGCATGCAAAAAGTCACTTTTGCATGCATCTTTTAATCACTGACAGGTCATGCAAAAACTCATGCATGCAAAGGGTAAAACACCCTGGAAGGTCTGCATGCAGCCACCAATGGACTCATGCCATTGAGTAGAGTGTATCTCACCTTCTACTCCATACTGATGCCTATATTGCTGAGTACCTCCATGCAAGGCATCTGAATCATGGAGGACATCCCGAGATACCATAAAAACTAACAATCCACCATTATACTTCCTAGATGGAGGAAATATACAACCCAAGAAAGGAGGTTATATCAGAAATTTGAGATATGGTAAAACAATTAGCAAAGAATTTCAGCATAATAATAAAGGATAGGGTCAACCTGGAAGGCGAAAAAGATAGTCACAATGAGGTTGAGGATAATCAAGATGACTACTTTTCCAACAAACCAAAACCAAAAATGTTTGGGTTGACTGCTGTTATATTGCTGTTTGTTGGTTCAGGACTTTTGTCAAACAGTTTGACAATAACTGCTATGATACCACTGAAAGATTCCCTTCAAGTGAAGTCTGATTTTTATGATGGTTTTGCTTGTGGTTTTGCAATTCTATAGCATTTAATGCCATAAACAACTCACAATAAATATAGAAATCACTAAGGCTTTTAAACAGCTGTTACAGCATTCTAATATCGCAAAATAAATCAGGTTTACAAGATATTTTCAGACCTGTAGGTAACAGTGAGATGACAGCTTGATTTTGCAGTGTTGTGCCTCCCCTTCTTGGTCACTGTTTCTCTTGAAACAATGCCACCAGCACTCAGTCTTCAGATGGCAAATGGCAGCGACCCCAAACAGCAATTAACAGTAGAAATGAAGGTAGCTGTAAATGGTGTCTATTCCTGAGAATTTCTCCTTCAAATCGCCTTGAAGCCCACAATTTATTTAGATGAGTGTGCCCTCTTTCTCCCAATGCAAATGCAAAAAGCATTAGGGCGGCTACGTTTTTCCTCGATACCACTGCCAATGACAGCCACCAAACAGCCACAAGGATTTGGCACCCAAAAGACCAATGTGTTCCTCCAAAAGTTCCTTAAACACAGAAATTCGTCGTAAATCTGTGATAAACTTGTCTCCCTTCCACGGCAATGAATCACAATGGAAAGATCTGAGTGGTCTTTCCTCTCACAATCAGTTAGGGTGACTAGCTTCACCACCATAACCAATTTCTCTAAGGGTTTCCGTCCCAACAGCCAAAAGCCACAAGAGCTCTCAAATTCTATTTTTCAAAATAAGTCATGAATGAATGAGAGAATAGGTCGATTTGCCCTTTTATTCCCACTTTCACCTTTTTCCACTATTTTTACCCTCCTCTGTCTTTAATTAATGAAATCGACTTTTATAAAGTCCCCTTTTTAATTAATTACTCAATGTCACTTTTAATGTTGCTTTTTCGCCCAATTTACATTAAATAATTAATTAATTCCCTTTTTTCATCGACTTTAGCCTGCAGGGATCAAATAGACTCATAAGTCGTCTGCCTAGAGTGATCATTCGAAAAGGGACATTACAGTCTTTCCCTCCTCAGCCAGTGTGGTTAACTCTGCCAAAGTAGTGGCCTACTGCCCTCCTGCCTTCTCGACGCATGATACATGAAAAACATTGTGAATCTTGCTCTCCTTTAGCAGCTCAAGCTCATAAGCTACTTCCCCAACTCTCTAAATCACCCTATAAGGACCATAAGAGTGTGGTTTCAACTTCTCTGCGAGTCTGCGCTACTTTTCTTCAATGATAACTGTTGGTATGGCTCCAATCTCAAAAAAACCAAGTCCCCTACCTCGAAATTGTGCTCTACCCTATGTCTGTGTACATACATCTTCTGCTTGTTCTGGGCTGCCTGCAAATTATCCTTAAGGACACTATGATGTCTTGCTTCTCTTGTATCCAGTCTTTGGCTTTGGGAGCCATGCTATCCCCAAACGCCATATCCACAAATGAAGGAGCATCATATCCATACAAAGCTCAAAATGGGGTCATGCCAATGGACATATAGTAAGTGGTGTTGTAGCAATGTTCTCCTAGGTGCAGCCATTTAATCCATGCCCTATGTTGTCTTGACATAGTTACGTAAGTACCCTTCAACCCATTTGTTCACAATCTCTGTCTTGCCGTCTGTCTGAGGGTGATAACTGGTACTAGGAGTCAACTCTGTGCTTGCCAATCAAAACAGTTCCTACAAAAATGTGTTGAGAAACCTGTTGTCCTGATCATTGTAATGCACTTAGGCAACCCATGGAGTCTAAACCTATGTTTTAAAAATCGGCCAAATTGGTTTCGGAATCGGCTGATCTACCAATTTGGTAAGGAACTGAATCAAATCGGTTTGCAAATCGGTTCGGTCCACTGAATCGGCCGGTTCGGTACCGAACCGATCTAATCGGCCGAGTTATGTAAAAAATCGGCTGGTTTGTCTGGAATCTTATGTGGGTGCCCGCAGACTCAAAAAAACAATGCAATATCCCCATGGTGCAGTAGTACATGGTGATATTAATGGTAATGTGGCATTCTCCTTATCTTTTATTTTCCATCCTTTTACTTAAATTTTTAACATTGTGGCATTCTCCTTATCTTTTATTTTTCATCCTTTTACTTAAATTTTTAACATTACCATTAATTGTTTCAGGATATTTGAGAGTGGTTCCAACTTCATCGGATTTCATATGCAAAAAGTAGGTTTTTAGATCCCATTCAAAATTCAGCAGACTTAATAGTTTTCAGGATTTTAGGATTGCAAGGTTTCCACTAGATTCCATCATGTATGAGGGTATGGAATTGGCATTTAATCAAGCACATCAACCCCAATATGTACCTTCATGTTGGTGGTGTTGATTGTTGAATTCCTCTGTCATGACCTTAATAAAAATGTACTCTTCACTCATGCAAAATCTCTTATCAAGCATGGGAAGCTTTTTCTACGTTATTTTAGCGAGTGGATTAGGAAGTTTCATCAAAATTGTAGTGTGTTGATTCGTTGACTAATGTCCTTGGAGGATCAACTTTGAAATTCAAGTTAGAGGCAAGGGCTAGAGCCTAGAGGAGGAAGGCATAGGGTGCTATTGATGAATAGGATCCCAATATAGGCAATGATTCGTTAACATGTATGATTGATGATTTATATTTCACATTCATTTTTGTAAATGTCTTTGCTAATTTGTCAATTTAATATATATATATATATTGCATTTCCTCATTTCCAAAATTTTGGAGGATCACGTTTCCCCTGTTTCGAAGTTTCCCCGTTTCGTCCTTGTTTCCCTGTTTCCTGCAACTTAGGCTGAAGCTGTTCAAACCCTCGTACAACAATTTTGAAGCAAACATGTGCCTGTTATGACCTTTGCAGCAGTAAAAAGTCATGAAAATCACCTTAAAGGATAAAAAGGAGGAGCTTTTGGAAAATGTTTTATCACCTATTTGTTCTTAATGGGGTAGCTCTGGTGTTACCATTGTCGCAGATGGATGGATAGACACTAGGCACATGCCATTGATAAATATCATTGCCACTTCACCAAAAGGAGAAATGTTCCTAAAGGCTAAAGACTATTTATGAAAGGTAAAGGATGATTCTTTCATTGTTGATGTTATAATGAAATCTATTGAGCAAATAGGACCTAGTAAGGTGGTCCAAGTTATCACGAATAATGCACTAATTTGCAAAGTTGCGAGTCTAATTATTGATAGCAGGTATGATCACATTTTTTGGACACCATGCATTGTCCATAATCTTAATTTGATCTCAAAAGAGATTAACAACAAAGTTCCATGGATAAAGGAACTCGCAAGGCAAGCAAGGGAGATAATTAAATTTATCACCAACCACCACCAATCGCGAGCAATATTTCAAGAATACTTCAAATTGGAGTTGTTGAAAGTTGCTTAAGACAAGATTTGCCTCCAACTTCATCATGTTGCGTCGCCTCGTTGAGGTTAAGCAGCCATTAGTTTCTATGGTGTTGAGTCAACTTTGGGCCGAGTGGAGACAGGCATATTCAAAGCTGGGAACTATGGTGTGTAGATTGTTCCTTGATGAGGAGTGGTGGAGCAAGATAGATTTCTTGCTCAAGTTCATAGGCCCCACGTTTCAGGTTCTCCACAATGCCAACACAGACCAACCTTTCTTGGGAGAAGTATATGATGGCATCGACACCATGGTTGAGAAAACTATGGAAATCATTTCACAAGAGTCTCCTCAGCTTTTATTTGTTGATGTTCAGTTTGTTGATTTAGACTTTTAGTGCAGAAAATCAAGTTTGAGAGGTGGAACAACTTCAACACTCCACTTCACACTTCAGCACACGTCTTGAACCCAAGATTCTATGATGATGACCTCATTGCTCAAAGCAATGGGAAGAGGAAGGCACCATATAAGTATAGAGAGGTGGCCAATGGAGTGAAAAAAGCTCTTATGAGAATGTTTCCAGCTTCCAGTTCATCTACATAAAGAGTTGAAGGAATAATTCGCTAGTTTTACTGCAAAAGTGGATGGTTATTCAAACATATCAGCTTTGGATGTAAGAAGCACAATAAATACAATTAGGTGGTGGATTTGTCATGGAGCAAATGGTGTACATTTGCAGACACTTGCCATTCGTATTCTTTCACAAGTAGCAAGCTCTTCATCAACAGAAAGGAATTGAAGCACCTATGGTTTTATTCATTCTGTGAAGCACAACAAGTTGGGTTCACAAAAAGTTGAGTATCTTCTTTATGTGCACTCCAACTTTCACCTTGTATCTCGTAGAGGTCCATAATATAGCTCTGGGCCTTCTCAAGATTGGGATTTGGAACCATAAATTGTTGACTTGGACATCTCTCTTGCTACACTGAATATTGATGAACCTAAAAGTGGATTTGGAATTTCTTCCTCCAATCCACAATCCATTGTTGAGCGTGCATCTTGTACCATTTTTTAGGGAGACTATGATGATCAAGATGATGACTATTAGTCTTTGACTCCTTAAGTCTTTAAATTTTACTAGCTTATCTCATGTTTTAGTTCTATGTTGATTGTTCACATTTTGATATATGTAGCATTCTAGCCTCATACATAAAGGTTGATTTTGAAATTTTGAATATATATTATATTGCTAAGATTGTTTTTGGATATTACTACTTGGCAACTTGCATTATCTAATCATCTGTGACAATTATTAATGATATAGAGATGAAGTGATGGACTTTTGAGTAAAATATAATGTTAGATGTTTGAAATTATGATTTATCACTTGTCATTGATGTTTCACATTTAATTGTTTAATGTCCTTGCTACTTTGCTAATTTGCTAATATATATATATTGTGTTTCCCTGTTTCATAAAAGTAAGTGAAAAGTGCATGAGATTTTTAATTAGCATCTCTATCACTTTTAAGCATGCACGATAATGACTACAAACAAACTAATACAGGTGTTAGTTGCTTTAGAAACACATGTATGCCTGGTTTAATGGGTAAAATCACGAGTTATCGCAGCCAGGAAAGCTCGTGTGATAAATACAGAACAGCAGATAAACATGGGTAGTTAAAGAGTTCTTTTAGGGGGAAGATAAGGATGTATGTCCAAACCCATGGATAAAAGAATAAGTGCGCTCAGCTTATGAAGTACGACTAAGACCTCAAGATTTAAATTTGAACAGCAGTCAAACTGCTAGTGGATTGCAAATTGCAATTGCACGCCACAATTATCATTAAATAAGTACAGGATAAATTCAAACTTATATCAAGTGGAGCAATGGCAGATTATTAGGCTTTATTCACTGCTGGTAAAACATTGAACAGAAGTGACTAGTAGTTGGATATGGGTTCAGTAGAAGAGCTCACCCATGCAATCAAAGAGGGCACCTTGGTTTAGGTCAATTGAGGCCTATAAAATGATGTTGAAGGATCATTGTAAAAGGTTGGAATTTTTTGTAGCAGCGGCATCCACATTCACTGTTTCTCATTCTTTTTAGACTAGTTATTTCTATGTTTGAGCAAAGATGATAATTGTATTGGTTTTGGATTTGTCCATCGTGGCGCAATCAAACCCTTGGCAAAACTTTAATAAAGAAGTAATGTGTTTCTTCGAACCTTCCTTCTTCTTGTTATTATGTTTTATTTTTGTTCATTGATTAATAGGTCATAGCTTTTTGATGTGATTAATTTCAATCCTTTAATTAGCTTTTTCTTCTATTTCTCTCATCTTCTCACAGTAACCCTACAAGATCCGACCAAGCAAATTTACTTAATTTTTGTCCTAAAGGCTTTGGCATAGTGTTTACACACCATCCAAAGCCATTTGCTGTTGTTTTTTGTGAGTTTTTGCCTAAGTTGCATGGGTACACGTACCTAGGGGTAGGGTACACGTCCCCACCCCGGGTTCACGAACCGATGTACCCAGTACATGTTCGGGTTCATTATCGACGAACCCAAATGAACCGGGTTCTTTCCTCACGAACCCGAGACACCGGCATAAAAAAACGGGTACATGAGTGCAAAAGGGTACGGCAAACCCCGATTTTGGGTTCACCGCGGGTTCGCCAACCTCAGTTTAGGGTCACGTTTTTTTTTTAAATTACATAAAAAATAAAATTAAAACCTAAGGTGTTACAATGGTATTAGCACCAGCGTACCTGCAGAGGTGCCCCAAGGAGAGGGTGTCTTTTTTTTTTACTAGGAGGGGTGTTTAGCCAGCTCATTCTGAGGTAGGGGCATGGCCAGACCCTCTAGCTTCTCTTCTGGAAGTACTATGGCTTAATGGCATCACTGACTGCCTCATGAAAGGGTTTTGAAACCCTGAGGTTGGTGTCTGGGTCTTCCAGGGGTGGGTCACTGGGTCACATGCCCCCCACTTTGTTTCGACACTCCAGCGGCAGTTGTTCTAGCACTGAGACTCACTTATCTTCTGAAGCACATCTAGCACCCTCCTGGTCCTTTCAGTTCAGCAGCGCCCTCCCTCTGGGCTCTCCTTCAAAGGATGACGTCGTCCTCCTGGCAGACTGTTTGCTTGCTAAAAGGGGGGGTGTTGAGGGTTTTTCATCACTGTTGGGGTTAGTTGGGGCATGACGACCCCCCCTGTACAGTCTGGCCTTTCATTTCGTCAAATTTGGCCTTGTTTAGCCATTTTTGCTCAAGTAGGGGTCAAATATTGAAAAACACTCAATTTACCCACTACTTTGATTATTTTTATATTATTTTAATTCTTATTTTAAGTTGACATTTTTAATGTTAAATTTACCTTACTTTATGTAAAAGTCAGTGTGAGATCATATAAATTAGATCTCCTCACTTCATTTTTAATCATCAACTTTTGGGATAAGATCATTATGTCTGCTATTTGCCCTAACTAAGGCTCTTTGAAAGAAGGCACTCCTTGATGAAGGTTATTTTGCAAGTTTGAAGCATTTCTTGGAAGTTTTTCTTTTGTTCATGCCATTGCTAAGGTGAGGCTAGAGTTGTTTGCTTAACACATGCACTCGGAGGTCTCTATACTTTTTGTTTGATGTCTCTCTGTCAAATGTATGAAAGTGATGCTTGTTAGGGTTGGATGGAAGCCATTGTTGCTTCATTTTTCTCTTGATTTGCATGTCATTTCCGTCATTGATCACCATTGCAGTCAAGCTTGAGCTTTAGGTCTTCAAGTCTTGCTAAGCTAGGCTTCCTCTACGAATCTTAGAGATTGTTGAGGTGAGCCCTAGCTTGCTAAGCTTGCCAAGTACCATCTCAAGGAAAGTTTTTCCTCTCATTGATTCCCTAGGTTTGGTGAGTAGTTGTCCTCTTGAAACCCTAATTGTTCAAACTACTTTTTAACCTAAAATCTGAGTTTTGTACATTTGTAATTATTATTTAGGATTAAAATTCTGCACTTTCATGGTAGTATTAGGGTTAGAATTAGGTATGCAATTTTATGACAAAAACCCTAATAAAAAAAAAAATTAATTTTTTTTAATTTTTTTGTCTTCCTAAAATTTCAGCCCACCTTTTTTCTGCGTGCCCTAGCCAAACCTTTTCTCTATACACATCAAAACATAAAACAAGATAAGTTAGTGTTTAGTTTAGGGACTAATAGGAAACTAATTTCCTTGTTATTTAAGCCTTTTTCTCATGTAATTTACTATACAAATTATCTCAGAAATCTAACACAGTTGTATTTATTGGGATCAATTGGTTAATGTTGATTATTGGTAATTGACGTTCCTTGCATGATAAACACTGGTTATTGGTAGTTGTTGATATTTTTTGCATGCCTATTTGATATATCTAATAGATAATTGAACTTGATACATCATTAGTGTCACTCACACCTTGAATGGTAATCATTGCATCTTTTCAAGTATCTAATTCTACTGCTATAAATGTGTTAAATGCAAATCCGGAGAACAAGTTGGGTTATAGCTAATTCGTTATTGAATTATCATGTTACATGCTTGTATCTAATTGGCAACTATCACTTAATGTACATTTGGTTGGTGTGTTTGCAATATAGTCTTTTGATCCAATATTGATTATTGTAATGCATGCTTACACATTTATACATTTCATTGAATAATTGATTCTGATCATTTCTTTTGCACTCATTGGCATCGAGCACAACGTCATTGACTCCATCTAGGCACTGGTCTAACAAACACTTGCATAGAAAATATAGTTTTTGGTTGTTTCAGTGTTCTACAGGATTTCATAAGGATACTTCTCCTTGGAGGTTTTGACTTCCAAAGAAGTTAGAACGGTGACTAAGGTGACATTGGTTCACTCTTCCTATTTGTGCTTACTGGCAATTAGCCTTGCTAATTTGCCGAGTAACACTACGGCTAATACTAAATACTCTTTAAATCTACCTACCCGGCCCCGTCCTTCCCATCTTACCTTCCCGGCGAAAATTCTCACCCGACAGTGCGACCCAGCAACACTGATAAGCTCGGGCTCTCCATCTCAGCTCGGGAAAGAGCAGTGGGAAGAGCAGCAGGCTATGGCAGGCTTGGACAGGCGGTTAACTTCACATTGCACAGGTATGTTTCAACTTTTAAATTTTCAATGTTCATTCATCATTGTTAATTTAATAATTAAATTTTGTTTAAGATTTTTAATTTTCAATGTTTAAATTTTTAAATTTATGTGCAATGTGTATGCATACACATCAAGCAACAAGCTAGCTTGCTATATGCTAACAGCATACACAGCATACATAGCTTGTTGTGTATGCTAACAGCATACACAACAACAAACAGTAAACAGGCTAAGCGTATGCTGTTAGCATACACAGCAAAGCAAGTTTCCTTTGTTGTGTATGCTAACAGCATACACAGCATACATAGCTTGTTGTGTATGCTAACAGCATACACAACAACAAACAGTAAACAGGCTAAGCGTATGCTGTTAGCATACACAGCAAAGCAAGTTTCCTTTGCTGTGTATGCTAACAGCATACGCTTGCTGTTCTGTATGTTGTTAGCATACACCGCAAGCAAGCTAACACCATAGCAAGCGTATGCGATTAGCATACACAGCAAGCAAGCTTGCTTTGCTGTGTATGCTAACAGCATACGCTTGCTGTTCTGTATGCTGTTAGCATACACAGCAAAGCAAGCTTGCTTGTTGTGTATGCTAAAACAGCATACAGAACAACAAGCATGCTTAGTCTTACAGCAAGCATGTTGTTATTCTGTATGTTGTTAGCATACACAGCAAAACAACATTCATTCAACATTCAAATTGGAACATAAGTTATATAACTAAAATTTGATATCAAGTGGAAGTACAACAAGCATGCTTGCTGTTCTGTATGCTGTTAGCATACACAGCAAGCAGAACAACAAGCATGCTTGTTGTACTTCCACTTGATATCAAATTTTAGTTATGTAACTTATGTTCCAATTTGAATGTTGAATGAATGTTGCTTTGCTGTGTATGCTAACAACATGCTTGCTGTACTTCCACTTGATATCAAATTTTAGTTATGTAACTTATGTTCCAATTTGAATGTTGAATGAATGATCATTGACATTGATGAATCGTTGAATTATAAACTTGAAGAAATCTGAAATCTGAAATATGTTTTTATTTTTTTGTTAAAAGTTACAACTACTTATAAAATTTATAATTTTATAATATATAAGTTACAACTACCCCGACGAACCCAAGTACCCTGTTTCAAAAAGTGGCGTCCTGGCCCCCGCACCCGTCCCCAAGTACCCGCACCCGTCCCCGTCCCCTGGCAACTTAGGTTTTTGCAGAAGATCAGGTACAAATCAGCAGCCTGGTACCTAGGGACTCCCCCTGAGATTGGCAAGCACAAGCCCGAACGGAGAGGAGGTTTGCCCGTGACAATTTCGGGGCATTCTCTTTTTAAATTAGCCGCTTTTCATGACTGATTTTTTAATCATATCAGATCTGACATGGGCTCCCACTTTGTATTATTGTCATGGTACCACACAGTCCCATTGACCTACTTTTGTGATCATTTGTTGGATATTTATAAAATTATCTTATCTTATCTTATCTAAACCCATTAAAGTTCAGAAGAGGTAGATTTTTGGTTCAGAAGATATCATACCAGGAAATTTGCTGCCATTTTTGTCCAACAAAGGAGGGTTCATGAGACCTGAAAGTTACAATGTGTATATCTCTTCCACTACTCATCCCAATGGGCTGAAATTTTAATTGTAGATTCATCCCTAAGGTATATTTAAACTCACAAAATTTCAGAAGATAAGGATTTCTTGTTAGGAAGATATTATACCTGCACATTTGTTGCTATTGTTGTCCACAGTCCACACAAATGAGGGCTTCCAAAACCTGAAACTTATTATGCATATATGTCCTCCCAAACCAGCAGACGGAGCCCTTAATAGCCTGGAACAAAGTATATATCCCCAATGCCCTTCCTAATAGGGCCTTTCAAGGCCTTACAACAAAGTCAAATGCACTGAAATTTTAATGGTAGATTCCTCCCAAATACATATTTAAAGCCACGAAAAGTTAAAATATTTTGATTTGTTTTGAGGAAGATATAACTCCCACAAATAATATCTCTGCCTTTACCCTATAGATCAAAAGATCGTAGTTGCACTGCATGAGCAAAGACCCACTGAAGCTCTAACACCGCTTGTAGTGAACCTTGTGAGAGTTACAATACTTTTACATCCAAGATTAAGAAAAAAAACATATGCAATATGAAGTATTCTTGAACAATAGAAATGGACAGATCACAACCCACATACCCAAGCAAATGCTTGAAGATGCCCCAAAATTCTAATCAATCCGAATATCCCTAATGTAGGGCTCCACCGTACAACCATCCTTACTGAAGTGTAAATTCCATATCTCCTTGATATGAGAAAAAGAGAAGACTAATTTTAGATATACCTTCCTCTTACAATAAATACATATCTATAAAGGAGGTTGCCTTTTCTAGAAGCTTCTGACCATGACTAGATATGTTGAACCTAGTATCCACTAAAAGAGCATAACTCTCCACCTAAATAATGATTAGATTATGATCATAAATAAATATCAATCACATATTGTATTAGCAGTGACAAGATATGTGGCTATATATTATGGTTTACTACCAACAGCTTTATAGCTCTATATTTTGTAATATACATGCACGACGCTACCAAACAGACAACCATCACAAGGAAAATATTCTATTTTTTGGAAATGCAGAGCAGTTTCAGGCAATAACTGCGCAGACTTAATGTAAATCCTAAGATAAAACACTAATTCATATCTCCAAACAGAAAATCCAACAAGCAATAAAGGAGTGAGTCCAAATTACCTCCACAAACAGTTGCCATTGAAGTAGATCCATCGGAAGCCATGACCTCAGAGTTCAGACGAACAATGTATGGAAACTCATCTTCTGGTGGTAAAAGAGCAAGCAAAGCCTTCTCTGCAAGTGTACCTGTAGGCATTGATAGCAAAAAGAACCAATATATAACAAAACACAAATGCTAATACAAGGCTCAAGTAAATATTCCACAATGTGAGTCAAAAATGAACATCCACATGTGACAAGTCCAGTTTAAAATAGATAATCTTCTGCAGCAGTGTGCCATCACTGTATTACCGAGGCACATGCAGACTGCAAATATACTAGAAAAGATAAGATAAGATAATTTTATTAATGTCCAAGCTCTAGGTATTGAAAATAAAATAACATAAGGAACAATTCATATTAACCTGATCAAACAATAGTATTCCATGCTCAACAATGTCCTAAAAACAAGAAAACATAAATTCAAAAGAAAAAATGACTGACCTAGACTAAATTTCGGAAGAATAATTTCGTGTATTTAAAGTGATGCCAGGTGATGGAAAAATGGCTAGTATAAAAAAGATATACTCCTGCACAAATCAAAAGGACATTGTAGTACAAGGAAATTGGCATCCTTTCGAATACAGAAGAAATAACATTACCATGCCCTACTTCACGTCTGTTCAGACCACCTTGTTTACCAACTTCATTGATTGAGAATGGTGGAAAGCTATAATGAACCATAAATCGTTTTGTCGGTGGACCAACTAAGGCATCCAAACGTTGTGCGTCTGAAGGAGCACCAAGCGTCACTGTGCACATAACCTGCCATCCTTATAACCTTTCTTATGTCAGGACAGCTATAAATTATATGTAACAGTTAGCAATGGGTAAACAAACAAAGTGGAGGATTTATAAATGCTTCACCTGAGTGTTCCCTCGTGAAAAAACTGAAGACCCGTGCAATGCAGGAAAAGTTCCAGCTTCACAATATAGAGGTCTAACTTCATTTAAGGATCTTCCATCCACTCTAAGTCCCTTCTCAAATATTCTTTCTCGAACAGCCTGAAAGTATTATGAATAAATTTGTGTTTCATTACCGTAATGAAGTCAAACCAGACATTTTAATAATTATTGGTCTTTTACTGAAAGCATAATTTCAGGCTGTCAATAAACTGCTGACACAATTATATTATAAGGAATGCTTTTCACAATTAGTAAAACTACAATCAACGTCTAATTTTTATCAATAGACTAAATTTTACATGGAAGTGTACAACACAACCGCTGATTAGGCATAGTTATTTCAAAACAATCAAGTTCTTTGCTTCATAAGAGAGACAAACTGTACCCCATGACAATTATTGTCTGAGATAATTGATACATTCAAGTTGAACTCATCACCAATTCCAGAAACCATGACAAAAGCAAGATCACTTTAGATGTCCAAGATGTGCCTCATATGCCATTGCCCAATGTGATATATATAAATATATATATATGCACACACATGTTTCTACTAGATCACACACCAGTAGCAGAAAATCATCGGTAGCCTCCTATGTGACTTTTAGTTCTGGATGACTTGACAAATAGATGGTCTTTTACCCATCGTGGTCAAGTTGTACAACATCTGCAGCCTACTGCTTCCTGATATTTTAGGCATCACATTACCTCTATTGCAGTTGAGATGTCTTTGCCACCACATTAGAACATCATATAAGTATTATACTGTTTAAATAATTTTATTTTATAATGGTTATGGTAAATACACTCTCTTCATCGTATCTGAAATATAAGCTACGAGTTCCATTGACATTTTTCTTGGTGCTAATATATTTTTTTGTCTACCTGAATGACTATGAACAGGCATTCTATTTTTATTTGTAGGTGAATTTTATGAATTTACTATGTCTAAGATTTTAAAATATTTGTATTCCTATTAAGCAGGCCAATGTTTCGCGAACTGTGAAAAATCTATTGAGTTATATGTCCCCATATAGTGAGAACAGGAACCTGGAAACAGCAGAAAACAGGTTTCTGGAAAAGCATATATAAAGGATGTCTAGGACAGAAAAACTGGGGTGGACTTCTTAGGAAACCTCAAATGCCAGGAAACGATATCTGGAATAAAAGTGATGTGTATTGTTTATTTACAATAAAACATGTATTTGATTTAAGTAAAGGAAGCAGCATACAACAGTTTTGTTGGTTTTAGCAACTCCAGCCATGCATGTGACCTATATAGGCAAAAGATGTACAGCGAATGCAAATTAACATTTGCATAGACCCAGCTAAACAAGTTTTTCAAAAATCCAATCAATCTTCCCTATATTTCTTAACGAATTATTCAATGAATGAACTGCATACTGCAGTCCAGAACAAATGTCAAAAATGGTTCCACACCACACATCCTGCAAAACAGCAAGCATTGCATCTCTAACCACCTAAACCTCATTTGAGGCTCCAACCTCCTTAACAGCATATGTAAGGATCTTATATTGGAAAGTTGCGTTTTGGCTCTTTATACTTGGCAGATAAGATAAGATAACTTTAATACTGTCCGCGAATGACCAACAAAGAATAGGTCAACAAGACTCAAAAGTACAGCCAGCAACAACAGACTGCAAGTGCAAATAAGGAAATAAGGACCATCACAAGAGCTTTGATAAATGGCATTCAATTTGTTTTCCTTAATTATTTGGATAAAATAAATCTTGGTTGCTTTGAGCAGAAAGATGGGTATGAATCTAAAAGACAAGAATAATTTAAATATGCCCATGCTATGAGACGGTGTAAAGCTGCATACTATATTCTGAGGCACAAAAGGTGATAGTGAAACCTAATCCTGCAACACAAAGCTGAAAAAGTTACCTTTTTTCTAACACTGTCAACCGCCTTTGGCAGAACTTTCAAACTTTCTTCATCGCCTTCTTCTTCTAAAATCGTTTTGACATCATCAGAGATTTTATTCAAGGCTTTTCCTCGTTCAAACTGCAAAAAAAAACAGCGAATATAAATTGAGAATGGACTAGGACATGTTTAATGATATAAACTAAGAACAATAAAATACAATAGCAATCTACATTGACCACTTCCACACATTACATGACATGTCACTTAGATCACATTACAATATACCCCCGTTAAATGACAGCAAATTAAAGGGTAGAATTAACCATTAAAACATATGGACACCACCTAATGTACACTGGATCAAACTGAAACTTCAATGGGGAAACCAAAGGTAACCTGAGCCCACAGGAAGTGCAAGAGTAATCAAGGATAAGGATGACAGATGCCTAAGAAGTTACTATAAGTTCCTTAGAGAACAACAAACAACCAAGGAGAAGTTGAGGCCCTAACTGAAGGCATTGGAATCTGCATCAATAACGGCTACCAGAATATTGAGACAGAAGGAGACTCTAAGCTAGCCATTGACTTAATGGAAAAATCAGCAACTCTTCATTGTTCCTTCAAAGAAAATCTGCTTGGATTGGCAGAGCAACAACCAAAAGGAATGTGTCCTAGGGGCACGTTAGAAATTAGAAGATCTGCCAACAATCTGGCAGACCGGCTTGCTACAGTAGCAGTGAACAAAAAGCAGAACACTAAAACATGGAAGTTGGACTTGGAAGTGCAAGAAGAACTTAAAGAAGCAGGGGGGGGCAAAAAAATTATAAAACATCATAGTACATGCTCCCCAAGGCTCAAACACCCCCCCACTTCTGCTTACTCAAATCAAAGATTGATGGTGGTAGAGCCTAATTAAATGATGGCCTTGATGGGCCATGGCATATCTGCAGATCAAGTCAGACTCAGACAAACCTTCAAACAGAATCTTAGCAACCAACCCGCACTTGCCTCACATCTCATAAATTCTCCAGACTGGCATCGGAGAAGGAACGGTTCATGTTCCCAAGAATGAATATTCCCTAAAATCATTCCCCAGCTATCTTATCGGAAATTGTGAGTAACAAGAGCAACGCAATCAGCATCCCAGATTCACAGAGGGAGACCACAGACTCTAACAGGAATATCGTTGCACCAACTGACGGATGAAAACCAAATTATCTGAGGCCACATGGTACCAAGATTGAAAGCAGAGGAGATATCCTCTGCTGAGATTAAAGACGCTGTCAAACATGGACTATGCAGAATAAGGTTCCCCAGGTATGTTAGCACTCAACAATTTAGATTTGAAATTTGATCTTCCTAGAAATATGATCAAGAATAATTAACTGACCTCCAGCAAAGAGATTCTGGAACGAAATGAAAATGTCAAGAATAAGACTGTTGATTAACAACACACTGCAGTGAATTTCCATCAGACAAAGCCTAGATGGTTCACATATTATACAGATTCATG
The DNA here is from genome assembly GCA_027924585.1 of Larix kaempferi. Classification (NCBI taxonomy): domain Eukaryota; kingdom Viridiplantae; phylum Streptophyta; class Pinopsida; order Pinales; family Pinaceae; genus Larix; species Larix kaempferi. The sequence goes on along the minus strand of BSBM01000431.1, from coordinate 6,293,632 downwards.
GGAGTATGGCATTTTCAAGGAAATCTCTCCAACAACGCCGACCTCACACAAGGGGACCCCTCTTTCGAAAGAAATCTGCCAGCTATTTTTTCCATTTAGACTGCGTCATATAGCGTGTTAGTAATGACAGTAATACTGTTAAATAGCTTGATGATTGAACCATGAAAATTGTGGAATAAAAGAAGGAAACAACGGCCTGGAAATTCTGCCTGCAAATCCACCATCAAATCCACATGTAAAACATTCAAATCCCTTCACCAGTGAAGACAGACCTGTTACAGCTCTCTCCATCAACCAAAAATGTGAAAAATCAAAAAAGAATGTTAAATCATGTTTTAATAGGCCCACAGGTCAGTTTTTCAGCGGCACGTGTCTTAGAGTTAGGGCACATGTCCAACACGGATTCAGCTTGTGTCCTGTCACAGAACACATGCCAAACCCGTGTCAGACAAATGTCTTTATGTATCCATGTCCTACACATGGGAGACGGACATGCAGGCCTAGGAGGACGAGTCCTATTTCTAGATTAACAATTTTATTTAATTTAGAACATAAGGACAGCAATCACCTAGGATTTGGAAAATTAACACACCTGTGGAAACTTTTAATATAAATCTATTTTCTCTGTAAAATAAAAAGATCATATCACATTTACAGCTTCACACAGTATGGTTCTTACACAGAAAGGACATGTGGATAGAATGTTACATAAAATGCCAGGAAAAAGTTGTATAGGAAATGCACATTGATATGAAAATTTCACCCTTCCTTAATCATTAACTTGATTGAAAATGGCACCAGGGCCAAGGTAGCATAATAGAAAAATAAAAATAGCAAGGCATAGCAAATAAACTGGATCCTGGCCAATAAATCAAATCCTCGGAAGTGCGTGATCGAAAGAATAATTAATTTCAGCAAAAGTAATTTGTGAATACCAAAAAATTAAATGCAAACTTTATAATTACTATTAATAACAACCATGAATACCTTTCCATAGGTTGAATCAGAAAAGACTGCTTCAATAGAACTTCGAGCCAACCTCTCAACCTTCTCCAATGTTCGATCAGAAATTGTATAAAGCTTAAATTGCTTTTTCTGATTCTGTACTTTTGCTGCTAGTTTTAATTGAGGATCAATCAGTTTGATTGCCTGACTAACATGCAATGATGTTAATTAGTAAAATATTAGCAATCAATATACAAACAAAAAATGCATTTCCCTAAATTCAGTGGCATCTTACCTCGCTGTGTGCAAGATGTAATGCATCTGTCAAATCCTTGTTTGAAATTTCACGAGCCTGTGTTTCTATCATAAGTGTTTTATCACGAGTACAAGAGTAAATAAGATTGAGGTCACTTAGGCTTAGCTGCAAAACAAGGCAAACGTTCATAAACTTAGTTAAAAGAACATCAACCCAAAATTCCAGTGGAAACACTCGACTCCGAAGCACAACATCTTGATCTATATTAATACTAAATTTTAGGATAATTTTATAAATATTTCAACCGTGCCCTTTTCTGCAGATAATAAACAAGAAGTAAACATGGCTCAGTGTGTTTATTTGATTATTTTACTTTGCTTTATATTATTCTATCAAAAATAAGTTTGCAAACCAGTCTTCATAAGTTAATCTATTCTACTGTTATCCATCAGCCAAATACGAATAGAACAACAAAATAAATTGCCAGGTTCCACAATCAGATACATCCACCATTGCAATTCAGTTCCAGTATGATTCTATAGGAATGTAACCAGCACATTCATAGATAAAACTAGTGGTTACACTTTGCACAAGAAAAACCAACTCTTATGAAGTTCATGAGGCTCCAATCCCAAAGCTTTGAAAGCAGTAACTGCTTTATTTATTTATGCTCAACTCCTAGAACCATTCTAAGAAAAGAGAAAAGGAAAGGACACCTTAAATACTGAATACCAACACCCCAATTAGAACTTTATAAACAATGCATGGTAAAAGTGTTCTGAAATACTGAATCATTTGTACTACTTCCTTAGCATATATCAAAATCACAACACAGATCATTCCAATGAAACAACAGATACCTCATCCATATCAGGATTGACAACAAATTTGCCATCTATTCTTCCGACACGAACCACCCCTATAGGGCCATCCCATGGAATATCTGATATTGTTAATGCAGCAGATGCAGCAGTGGCAGCCATTACATCAGGGTCTTGCTCACCGTCAGAAGAAAGAACATTGGCTATTACCTGCCAAACAAAAATTAGCCACTCCAAATAAGGGGCAAGGCAAAACCTGTCAATACCAGATTCTGTTCCACATAAATGCTTGGTCACGATTAAACTTTTACATCATTGCCATCTGTTTTAACTTCCTTTTTCTTAACTCATACTTCAAATAGTTGACTTGTTCATATGAGTAACATCAATATCAATTCCTGGGAATAATTTTAATAAAACTAAGTTACCCCTGCAAACATAGGGGTAACAAACAAAACTGATCATCAAGTCACCCCTGCAAACATAGGGGTAACAAAGGGTACAGGTTGTCAGAAGCAGCGGCAGAAAATCATTAGAAACCAAGCTCAATGAAGGCACAGGATCTGGAGCTCCATCAGTGTAAATATATCACTAAGCAGCAAAAGAAATACTGTCCCATTTGCTTGCTTCCTGTTCTTTTGTGAGGGAAGTTTAAAGCATTATCCTTAGACATGCAGAAGTGCAATTTAATCCCTCAGCTGCTAGTAACTGTAAGAAACTCTTTGATAACTGGAACCAAATCTACACCAAAGACTTAAAAGGGGATACTCTCATTAAGAATGCTTTGGAGATCCTTCTTAGAAAAGTCCGGTATAGATTTTGGCTAAACAGGAAAGGATGACTTTCCAGGGGATAAAGCAATGAAGCACACATTGAGTCCTGACAAAAACTGTAGCTCTAGTGGTGGAGTTTCTCAAAGTTAATTACAGGACTACAGAAGACAAAGTTCAAACATCTATATGAGAGTGGAGAGCTAAGTTGGTTGCCGGAATAGTCATTAAAATCCTTGACAAAAAATAAGATAAATAGTACCTCAAGCACCCCCAGATTGGGACAATGGTATGCTCCTTTAAAGGGGTGATTGAGGACAGAGAGGGGAAAGCAATATGTTGAAAGGAATGTTGCTACTTCCAGAATACTCTGGGGACAATCTGTAAAAATGTAGCAGAAGCTAAGACATCAATTTTCAAACTGAAATGACTGTTAAACCTAACCAGATTAAGGTAAGCATTTTTGGGAATCCAATTTCATAAGCAGATTTTATCTAAAGGGACTCTTTTGAATCCAACTTGTAACTCCCAGATAGAACTAAGGAGGCCTGTTGTAATCTTAGAAGTCAACTTAATAATTAGAGGCAGTATTTTATATACAATTTCTGTTGTTCTGAAAAAGGGAAATGGACAATCATAAAAATGGCTAAGAAGAGCTGCTGGTTCTCACTAGAGCTCATTAAACTAAATGGGTCCTGCGAAGATGAATTGAAGAATTTTGAGGCAGACTCAGATAGGGAGACAAGGAAACTGGTTGAGGTAAGTGACGAGTATACTGCAATGTTGATCATCTGTACCAGTTATTAGAGACTTGAGGAAGTAGTATCAGATATGAAGAATGACAAAGATAAGTCATGTTGATTAAACAATGACTAATCTCTCCAAGACAGCATTTGAGCATGAAGGCCAACTGATGAAGACTTCAACAATGTTCAATATAAGTGTTGAACGGTGTAGCCACAAAATTCCAAAGCAGTTGACAGCAATTTTGTGGGTCACCAGAATTAATTGTGTAATCTCTGTAAATAGTGTAGCTTGCTCAGATTGTACAGTCATTTTGTCTTGTAACGCCAACCATTTGACCTGGCTATCTAAATTTTGCAAGGCACAAAATCAGTGCATCCAACAACTGTATAATATTCTGTAGTTTCTTACATAGACAATATAATTTATTTTTTATTAAAATAATGGCCATTTATATATTTATATTCATTTCATTTTATCCATGGGCATTAATATTAATTATACTTGGAATATATATTAATTTCTTTTTATCTAAAGTAGAAAGAGCGAAAATGCACACTGCCAATTTAAGTGCTAATGAATGAAGCAAAACATAGTGCACACAAGGCCTTTTCAAGACAAAAAAATGATCCCCTAACTGACAATAGCAAATTGCCAAATAAAAGCTAGGAGAAACCTGAACATCATCATAAAATCCTTTGGGGAATAATGGACGAATGGATCGGTCAATAACACGACCACATAAAAGCTCACGCTCCTTGGGAGCACCTTCTCTTCGCATGAAAGTGTTTGGAATTTTTCCTTGTGCATATTGTTTTTCCCGATAGTCAACCTTCACAAGACAAAATGTTCATGATAACAAGAATATCATCAGAAATCCAAGCTTACATTCCATGCTACTGAGCTTAACAAGAAATGCAAAATCACCTAATGTGTCTGAGATTCCCATAACTGCAGTGTCCATATTTTATTCATGCTACATGAGAACAAACGTCAAGAAATAAACAAAGAAAAACAGATAGCAATTCTGACAATCTGTATGAATAAATGCAAACAAACACAGCACAAGTCCAGACTGTTTTCACATAAAGTTATCAAGCCACTCCCTACAATGTAAGCCAAGAGATGCATTACACCACATCATGAAAAACCACAAATATTTATTTGCCCAACACATACATGTCAATTTTCATTCCTTTGGCAGTAGACGAATTTAAATACCACAAATACAAAAGCTCAAAATATCAATCAACGGTATTAAATTAAACTTCCCCATAATGGTAGCCATAGAAGCACGAGGAAGATTCAGATATGGCCCTGCAGTATCCTAATAAATAAAAATGAAGTGAAATTGACTCTAGTAATGTCAGCAAGGCTGCCTACTATGTGGAACCATATTACATTTTAAAACCTCATGGCCATAGAACTAGAACCTATCCCTATATAGAAGAAAATGGGTAAATGGATTCTGCCATAGTCAAAATGTTTGCATCATCTGCGCCTTCTCATATTAAATGTTTCAACTGTCACTGCCACCTCCTGTATAATCTCAAGTCAGTAAGAGCCCATCAGGATCCTCTTCAAATTAACCATTTGAAAGAAGGTTATCAGTGGACATAACCAGTTATCAAGATGCAAGTAGACATAAATTTCAGTGGTAATGAAGAGCAAATATTTGTATATCATATAGCGGGCATAGTTTGACAGATGCACCTTCTTTATATAGAATTCAAGAACTTTACCAAACAGTTGAGAAGGTATATCATCAAAAACATCTACGCATATTGTACTTATGATATATGGCCTGATATTTAAAATACAGTCAAGGCAAAGTGCTCAAGATAAGGATGGAACAGGATGCTGCCTTTCTACAAAGTTTGACTCTTTGACAGGCAGATCCGAGAAGAATGGGAGCACCCCACATGAGGACAAATCAGTAGCCCTAAATTAGAACGTCTATGAAACCAAATTCATCCCAAGATCAGCAATCCACATAAGGGTATATTTGGCATACTTTGGGAGACAAATCTGTTTCTTGTCTCTTTTGCATACATAAATATGCGCTATTATCAATGCCTATCAGCACTCCTTTAATGCAGATCAGTGCCAACATTGAGGTGATATCAGCGCTGCATGAGGATAAATATGGCGCTTTTGAGAAAACGGCATAAGCTTCTTTCCAGGAAAGATCAGCACTGCCTTTGGTGTAGTTTTTGGCTGCTTTTGTGATATTTTGAGCATGTTTTTTTCTTGGTTGGTGAGTTCTGGCATGGCATGCTAAATCCAGAACAGGAACTCCTTTAGAAATTCACAATACTTTCAGATTAGGAGTGGATCTTCAAACATAAAAGAGAGAGCAGGGGTATAGTTTAACTCATCAGTTATCTAGTCTTCTTTTTTCCACAATCCATTCTTCACTCTTTCTTCCTTTCATGTTTGGATCTCTGAGAAGTGTTCAGTTTTTCCCATGGATCAAATCATTAGCACTCCTCTACTGCAGATTTCCTTCTTCTCTCCAGGGGTTGTGATAGATAATAAGCCTAGGTCAAGACACTATCTCCCTAGGTCCTTTGGTTAGGAATGATGATGATCCAAATTTTATTAGACCATGTACTTGAGTAAGCAACTCTGATTTAATGAAGACAGAAATTGTCCTATCTCTTCGATTTATGGAGGGTGTTTGATAAATGAGAATTCTTTTGTATGATTGCTCTCTATTGTTTTTTTAATGGGATTTGAAATTCTTATGTTTGTAGGATTCACTCATGTAATTGCCCTACAATATTCTTCTGATCTCTCGTTGTTTCTTGTTCTCTCCATCACCCAAGTGGACTAATACACCACTCACTCCAAAAAAATAATTAAAGTTGCAAATTTCATAGGATACCCCACTTGAATTAGAAAAGCACTAAATAAGAAGAGGGATTGTATCATTGATGGGAACAACTTCCCTGATATGTTCATTTGGAACCCTTTGAAATTGAGACTAGTTTATCAAAGGGCAATTTGAGTAATACCAAATAGGATGAGTACAATAGAAGGGGAAAGCCCCAATTTATCTAAAGAGAGAACCCCTAACCTGTGTTAATTCAACTTATACTAGTCACTCTAATTAGCCCATATTTAATATAAGTGGCCTTACTCAATGATAAGGACAAAATATTCTTAGGATCCATTACCTACCAAACCTGCACTTCAAATGTTACACAGCCCTTTAACAAAGTGCAACCCTAGGGGCACTTAAGAAGATTGCCCAATCACACCACAGCAATAACTTCCTCTTGCTTTAGGCCAGTTATTTTCTGGCATGAGTGGGGAAACCTTGGAAAAAAAATTGGCATTTTTAGAATAGCATGGACGGTGAAATTTACCAAGACTAGTGCCTATCCAATTGGGCTATGGCTTTAGGGCAGATTTAGAACAAGAGGGAGTGAATTTGATGGAGAAGACATAATTAAGCTATCATAGATATGCCATACTTAGTCCAAAACAGAGTTTCAGGATATGCAAGAATAGAATGACAGCCCTTAAACAAGATGCACCATCACAACCATAAAATTACAGCCAACAATAATGTGTAACCAATAAATAAAGAAGGCTACAGCAGCCTCTCTGAACAATAGAAATGACAGCAACGAGATTCTTCAGTATGACAGCCTAGACTTTTGCATGACATAGCTCATGAGGTTGGTCTCTAATTGTGCCCTGAGTGCAACGTTGTGACCATCCCTCAAGAGTGACCAGTTCCTCATCATCATGTTCATCACAAGAAAGCCCTGATTTGCCAGGGCTTGTGTGAGTTGAAGTTCCAGGACCTACACTAGTGTTCAAACTGGTGTTCTCCATCTGTATCCAATATTCCTTCTTGTCCACGAGTTGATCACCATTATTGTCTTTATCTTCATAAAGGTGCATTGCATTGGCTTGGTGAGCAGGTTCAGGCTCAATATGTTCCTCATATTTGTATGCTTCAAATACTCTATATCTCCCAAATTTGTGCTTTTCAAATACTTTATATGTCGACTCCTAGACATTATTAACGAGTTTATTCGTTAACTAGTCAAAAATGGCAGTTGTGGCCTTGAAGGGTATGCCCATGATACATCCAAAAAATGGTAGCAAGATGTGGTTTAACCTAATGTCCACAACCTAGCTCTGATACCAATGGAGCATAAAAGCTCAAGTACAATTGACTTTCAAATATTGGATAAGATTTTATATATATAATGTATAAAAATATGATTGATATGATGATTGAATTTATAAGGGGTCCCGTATAAATATTCCTAGGTCAATGCCTTTAGTACCTTTTCATTAAAAGGTCATGTCTCTTGGTTAATAATTAACTTTATTATATTCTTTTCATTATCTTTCTATTTGATGTCTTAGTTATTTATTTATATTTATTATTGTGTATGTAACAATGACGAATTGGTAAACCATCTGTTTGTGCACTGTCATTATGCTAGGGAGGTCTGGTCTGAAGCTCTACTGCTATCTATTGGTAATAATAAGTGGGAAAAGGATTCATCGCTGAGTTGTTTGAATCTTGGTACAGAGACAAATCTTTAAAAGCTCACAAAGGCTAAAGCCCTTCCCTGTTTTGTATTATGGGATCTTTGGCTCACGGAAACAGTACAAGTTTTCAAGGGAAAGACATTCACTGCACACAGGCGGCTCATCAGATAAGATGTGCCTATGGAGGGTCATGGAAACCTGAAAAAGTCGATCCTCCCTGTATCCTTAAAGAGCCAGTGTATGATAAACTTTAGGCTTGGAGGGGTTTTTTACAGTGCTTGTCAAGGAACCCCAAGTATTTGTGGTGTCAGTGATATATTGTTTATAAATGAAAATCATGTTTCTTTCAAATATGAGGCAGGTCAGGGGGGGGATGAGGCAGGTCAGGGGGGGGGCAAATGACAGAGCTGAATTTTTTGCCTTACGGTTCCTTATAAAATATGCAGCTGACCGTAGGATTGATAGACTCCAGGTAATGGGGGACTCAAAAGTGAGTCAAAACTGCTTATGGATTGGGCTAAAGGTAAAATTGCATTGATAATCTGGTTTTGAGACCAGTTATGCTCTGTGAGTTAAAGGCAGTTTTTAGATATCTCTTTCAATCAAATTTACAGAGAATTCAATGATCATACAGACGGTCTATCTAAATTTGCTTTAACTTTGCAAGAAGGTACTTCGTTTGAACAGGAGTTCAAGAATGAAGTTCTCCCTCCAGCTTCTTTGATCTCTCTCTACTGATTAGTTTGAAGGCTCCAGTTTGGTTGATGCCAGTTCGATATCTGTTCAGTCCCAGAGAGTTTTTCTTATTTTTTGGTTGAAAGAATGAACTGCTCAGATAGTAGTTTGATTGTAATGAAATTTTCTGAGTACTTTTAAGCATATTTTGGAGACACTAGAGCTTCAGGATGACTAATATTGTAGACTCGATCAGCTATGAGGAAACTTTTCTGAGTTTTGCCTCTTTTGGATTTGAAGACAGATGAGAGCTGGGTCTCTGGAAGTGTTGTTAAGACATGCTGATGTATATTCTGATTTCAGTTCTGAAATATCGAATATAATGCTTTTTTCATAGGAAAAACAAATATATATCAACCTAGCAATAGCTCCTCAATCCTTTGGGGAGATCACTAGTTTTGTATGCATAATAAATGTGGGTTTGAGTTTCCCATCAAAGGATGGATGGCAATTTGAGAGAATTTGACTCTACTTTCTATCAAAAATGATGCAACATATTGTTCATTGTAGCCTTCTACAAGTAGTGTTTGTTATAAGCACTCATTGTATTAAAAAGACTATAATTGGAAATTTAACAAAATAAATTTTAACAAATGTTTGGGAGAGCAAGCTCATTCTACAGTAATATAATGTTGATATCCAAAGGCCTCAATCCTATTTAATAACTGTAAATCCTTTTCCATTAATTGTTATATATCCCCATTAAAAGCTATCCTTGTATACCCTCAGTGTCAACAAATGATTATGAAGCTATTCAAGATGAGATCTTTAGAACATAGATTTGTGCCATCTCTCCACCTACAACACTTTGCACATGTTATCCAGTGTTTTAAAAACCAGCAAGCCTAACTGGAACCAGAACCAACCAGTTCGACCGACACACCCATCAGGGACCCTGAACCGGGTTGTGAACCAGTTCGACAGGCCAGTTTTAGTAGTTTGACCAGTTCAACCAGCCAGTTCGACCAGTTCAAACCCTCCATTTAAATTTATATAAAAATTGAAAAAGAAAAAACTATTAAAATATTTATAATTTATGTATGTTTTAGTGAACAAAGTCATCAACTGATTCCAGTCCCAGTCCAGTCTGACCCTCGACCAATTCCAAGTCCGATTATGATTTTTAAAACATTGGTTATCACCCAATATCAAGATTAGATGTTTCCCAAGGCAACTTTCTACTCTAACAAACGAAAAACATGTTCAAATTCAGGAAGATTAAGTAGCTAGCTAGAATACTTGCATGGGAGAAAATAAACAACTACCATATATTGTCATCAATAACTTCTTGCAAGTTTTTTGACTTCAACGAACAAGGCCGTTGTAGTACTATTAGTATTAACCCCCAATTGTTCTGGAACTACTGAAGGGTTATGATCCAGTGAGATTCTATCAGGCTGGTTCCATTGCAAATGTGTCCAGGCATGCACATTGATCCGAGTTCCTTCCAGAACCAGCACATTCCAAGAGAACTGATACTTACAACAATTTAACTTTTCCCAGATCCAGAGATCTAGGGGCCCGCATGACAGATATTCATATATATCCATGCCCCTTGTAGAAAAGCTATGTCACAAGGTTCGGGTTCGGGTTCAGCAACCTTTAAGTTCGATTCAGGTTCGAATTTTCTGATGAAGTTCGGATGGGATTCGGCATTAGGTTCATCTATATACATTTTTCAAAATATATATATTATAACATAAAACATTTAAAAATAAACATTAATGATCATATATAAGCTAAGTTGCCAGGGTACTTGGGTACTGGGACGGGTACGGGTACGGGTACGCCACTTTTTGATACAGGGTACTTGGGTACGTCGGGGTACTGTAGATATATATAATAAATTTTCAAGTTTATAAATTGTATTCTATATTAATATTTATTATTAAGTTTTTCTTTGTTCAATGTTCATTGTTCAACAAGTAAACAGTAAACTCCAACACACATTGGCATTGCACATTGCTTGAAATTCAATTGCATATTGATATCAATATGAATCATCATGATGATATATGTCCATTGTCATACTACATCCAAAATTTGACAAATGGCATTTGCCATATTTTCGAACATGAAATACAAAATACAAAAATACTATTTAAATACTAAACATCATAGTTGATTTCAGATTTGGCTTCCTCAAGCCATCTATGCTAGACCAATAGCATATGCAACATCACTGTATACATCTAATTTGAATATGTGATGTAAGAATTGTTGAAACATGAATCATGATACATATGCCTTGAAATGCCTCAAAGGCTGAAAGTTATTTGTAAGAAGAATAGTTTGGCTTGTGTAAGGAGCTTGTTGCACTAACCTGAGATTACAGGTTTATTATTTTATAACAACGTAACTACGTAAGTATGTCTATTGCTATTCAGAAATTGTGTAATAGCAGATTGAGATAATGCGTTTATTCATGTTGTGGAAGTCATTGGACCAACTGGCTGCACACTTGGACATCTTTGGGAGCGGGCCCCACCTTACCCTACCCCTTCTTCACTTCAAAACTTTAAAAAAAATTGGATTTTGAAGTCCACAGGCTAAGATTTATGGGCCAGAAGTACCCCCGAAGTACCCAAAATCAAGGTACTTTGCCTTTTTTGGAGTACCAGTACCCGACTGGACAGTGCAAGGTACCGGGTACTTCTTGGGTACTCCCAGGAGTACCCGTTCCCGTACCGGGTACTCCGGTATGGGTACCCGATACTAGTACGCGTGCCCGACCCCCTTGTACGGGTACCATGGCTACTTAGTATATAAGTAAGAATAATGATAAATACATATATGAACTCATGAGTAACTTAACCATGATGGAATCCAAACATCAATGCTCTTATTAAAATTTAAAAAAACAATGGAATTAACCATGATAGAATCTAAACATCAATGCTCTTATTTAAATTTAAAAAAACAATGGAAATGCAAAAAGATGCAAACAATAATCCTCTTATTAAAATTAAAAATCTAAACATCAATGCTCTTATTAAAATTTAAAAAAACAATGGAATTGCAAAAAGATGCAAACATTAATGCTCTTATTAAAATTAAAAAAACAATGGAATTAACATTAATAGAATCCAAACATCAATGCTCTTATTAAAATTTAAGAAAAACGATGGAATTGCAAAAAGATGTACAAAAAAGTAAAACGGGAGGAGCAGACAGCAGGGGGTTGTGTGCATGTAGCAAATGACAAGGCGCGGTGGGCCTGTGGCAGACGGTAGTGGCTGTAGGCAGAGTAACTCTAGCTCACGACCAGTCGACAATCACGACTCAGGCTCACCATAGATGACAAACTAGTGACCACTGACTAGTATCTTAGTCGCAAACTCGCAGACTGTAGTCTCGCTACTCGTGGCTCAGGATGACTTGTTGAGGGTCGACGCTCCAAATCCAATCGGATTATGTGGACCGCCTCCAATCTCTCAACAATGACGACACAATGGCTAGGCCTAGCACTAGCAGTTAGCAAACATCTCGAGCTCACAAGGTGTCGCAAGGTGCTCGCCACTCGGGAGTGTGAAAGAAAACCTCGTCGAAAATGTGAAAACTCCAGTCGAAAACATGCCCAAACAGATGCTTGACATTTGTTTTTATGAGGTTCGACAAACCTAGTGGCCCAACCAGTTCGCTTTCAGGTTCGGTATGAAGTTTGACCATCAGGTTCAATGAACCTCAATGAATTTTTCAAATTTTTTTTGGTTCACCGAACTTTGAACCTGGAGGTTTAGGTTCAGCGAACCCTGTGACATAGTAGAAAAGCAAGTCCAGTGAGACTATTTTTGCTTTTTGCTTTTTGTTTTTCCAGAAGATAAATTGTTGTTGCCTCCTTCCATGATGAGTCTTTATTGCTTTTTATTTTTTGATTCTTCAAGGAAGACAGCTTTTTATGCATGTCTATAACTAACAATCTCTATGTAAGGCAAGTACAAGTTTGATGTCATGGTTCCAGAGCATGGTGTGGTGGGGTGGTCCAAGGTTTTGATAGTTGAAGAGTGAGTAGTGAAGAGTAGTCGAGCATGTGGATGTTCTCCTAAGGTGACATATGGCAATTGGTTGGAGCGTTTCACGCTAAGTCACAAGATTCATCGAATTTTAACGTACAGGTTCAAAATTCGCTGAACCTGAACCAAAAAATCAAATTCATCCAAGTTCAGCTCAAGAAATTCAGGTCCATTATGCCACTTCGTGCACATTCCTCCACGCATCCAATCTTTATCTCAATGAATTAGATTCTACTAAATTTAATCTAGCGCTCGGCCCGAAGTAAGTATTCAAATGCAAAGTAAGGGAGAACTCTGAGTACAGTAGACATTCATGGGTCTTAGTCAATGTCCACACAGTCAGCCATTTCCCTCCAAACTGTGACAGTGGCCATGCAACATAACGCTTGTATTCATTTCCATTTGCAACCTTCATTCATTTCCCTTCACTATAGCAGGTTAGGTTTATTGTAGGATAGCGAGGTTATAAACTTATATTAGGGATTATTATTTGCATAATATATAATATATGTTGATTTTTTCCATTTTCCATATCTGATAATTATTTCCTTATGATTTCAAACAATAATTTTCATCCCACAATTATCATAGAATAATTATACACTGAAAATTTTGAACTTTAAATTGCAGCAGAAACAAAACATCATAAAAGCACAGCCATGCACAGTAGACACAAAAATTTTACCCTAGAAACAGAAACTTAGGAGAAAACCCAGCCAACTTTTCTTAGAAGAAATCAGTCCAATAATTCAAGTACATCACCATGAAGATAAAACCTTAGCACATAAGAAGTGTGCCCTTACTCAGAAGAAACCCTAGACAAGATAGCAAACCCTTAGCAATGAGGACCTTCAAAAGATGCTCCTTTTGACCTTCGCTAGACCTCCTTGGAAAGTGCGCACTAGTGTAGCTGAGAAGAGATGATGTGATGATGGTAAAAATGAAATGTTTGAGCACTTTATTTATACACTTTAATTCACCTTTATTTCACCTCTAGGCCAGCTTGTATTTTTGATGGGACCGACTTTTTCCTTCTCTTCTAGGGCCGACTTGCACTTCTTGTCTTCAATCTTTTTTGGGACTCCAATTCTTTCTAGGACTTCTTCAATGGCCTCACTTGTCTTCTTGGTTATTTCTTCTTTACTAGAAAAGTTGTCCTTTTTTATGATCATCTCCTCACATGCACGTCTATTCACACATAGAGCTCTAATGTTGAATAGACCCACTAAGAAGTCTCGGACACTTATTAGTACATCAATTCAACATTAGACTAGACTTGTATATTCTACAAGAGGATGAAAGCCCCTATCAAATAAACAAGTCATATCTCTAATATAGAATAGATCACTCCATCACGGAGTAGGCAATGTGAGAGCACCCTGGGGTCAATCTCCCCACACCATATGACTCAGGATAATGGGAGAAGGACTGCACCTGCCTAGGCCATTCACCTCTAGCCATATGACTCAGGCTCCAAGGATGACTATATCATTCCCCTTTGGTCAAATCAACATGAGCAATCTGAGAGAATGTCTGCCCGATTGTGCAAACTGGAGAAACATCAACACTCCCTCTCAGCGAGGGAGACATTCTGCATCACACCAAGCTTGCCATTGAAGTATACAAACTTCACCTTAGACAGAGGCTTGGTGAGAATGTCCACAACCTACATCTTGAGTCTTCCACTCCTAGCCAAATCAGCATGGCTATCTGGAGAAAGACTACACCTGGGCCATTCACCACTAGCCATATGACTCAGGCTCCGTGAGTGAATGTATCATTCTCCCTTGATCAAATCAACATGACCAATCTGGTAAAATGTATGCACGATGTTGCTCTTCTATGGATATGTACTGGAGCTGCACTACTTCCTTCTGCACCATGTCTCGGATGAAGTGATATTTGATCTCCTAACCAAATAGTCCTGCAAGAAGATTTTGAAGCACACTACTTAGCAATTTGTGAGACTAGTTGTGATATACTCCACATCTATTGCACCGAGTGCTACAGAAGTCTGCTTCCTGCTAAACTAGGATATCATAGTTAATCCCAAGCTGAAGCAGCACCTCGACGTGCTCTTTCTGTCCACTGCACTCCCTTCTCAGTCAAAATCTGTATATCCCTGCAAACTCACTTCACCACCTGAGACATATCTCAGACCATATCCAACTGTACCACACAGGTACCTCAACACATGCTTTGTTGCAACCTAATGTACATGCCTCTACTCAAGGTGCTCACTGCAAAGCAAATATCTGGCCTGGTATTAACCAGGTACATCAAGGATACAATCAACTGCCTGTACATAGTGGGATCCACCAAATCTGAATCTAAAGCAGAATCACTCAGCTTCTTCATATTTGCCTCCATAGGTGTCGCCATGGACTTGCAGTCCATCATACCAAATCTGCTCAAGATCTCAATTGTGTACTTCCCCTGACTGAGGAAGATCTTACCTGATCTCTGCCACACCTCTAATCCCAATAAATAATGCATGAGGCCAAGATCCTGTTAAAGTTAGTGCAGCTGTGAGACCCATTATCAAAGAGGATGGTACCCTAGTCAGTTAACTAGGGCTCCTAGTCAAGTTAACTAGGCAGTGTAAAGAGTAAGACCCTAGAAGGTACCCTAGGGCCCCCAGCTGTCTCCTGGGGTTCTTGGTCAGGGACCAAGCAGGTTGATGCCATGGCAAAAGTCCCTAGCATGTGGCTAGGGCCCCTATTTGTCTCTAGGGTATTCTGGTCAGGAACCAGACAGTTTCTTGGTCACGAGGACCAAGCAGGTCCTGCAGGTTGAGATAGAGACCTCCTGGTCCGAGACCAGGCAGATTCTTGGTCACAAGGACCAAGTAGTTCCTGCAACGACATACCTAGTCAGTTAACCAGGTGGATCTTGGTCAGTGGACCCAGATGATGATGTGTGATGTCCTCTTCTCCTAGGTCTTCGAGATGGTTGAGCTAGATGGCCTTCTCAAGGGATTGACCACCCCTTGATGGAACCACTAGCAACTGACCTAAGGAGCAGTCTAGAGGATCACAGGATCACATCATCCAGTGTGGACCTCCCTTATACAGTGATGATGAACTTTCAGGTTATGTAGGAACACTTGTACATTTGAGAGAGAGATGATTGGTTGTACCCCCCTTGGTCCTTGGTCTTTACACCTTGTCGATTATTGGTCTTGTGGTACTTTGTCTTTGACTTGTGGTTAGTAGGGTCATCCACCCACCTTGAGTTGTTTTGTTTTGTATTACCTTGATGTTTTTGGTCTTATGGGTATTAGGGGCGATTGCCCACCTTTGTGGTACACCCTTTGGTCCTAGGGGTTATGGGTCATTCTTGTTTTAATGATTTGACTTGTACCATATGTTGGTACTTGTACCCTCACCTATTTAATTATATGACCCTAGTACCGACCTAAGTTACCCTACTTATTTTTATGTTATTTTTGTGTCTTTACCCTTATGTGTTGGCACCCACCTAAGACACATTAATTATATGTTTAAAGTGGTGTGATGTCTTAACTTATTGGTACCCTCCTTGTTTAATGGAACCCTAATTCAAATAAAGAATTTAATTATTGATCTTTTTAAAAGGCTCTAAGATCTATTTATTTGAAGTCACTTTCTCATCATTTGTCAAGTCATAACATCATCTCATCACCATATCTCAGACCTGATTGTTTTGCTGCTTGACGTCAAAGGCTTAAGGGTTTGTACTGCTGCTTGCACACCTGTGTTGGCACACCCACCTGCTAAAGCTCACCACACACCTCAGATCTGAAGTTATCGATAGTTAGGGCTGACGTCAAGGCTTATAAGTTGCTGCTACTTGTATTGTGGGTCTATTGAAGGCTTGTGTGCCCCTTTTCTGCTACCCATGAATTTTCGAAGGACATGTATGCTACCCAATATGTTGTTTTACGGTTGACTGAGATCCGATCTTCCATTGTGAGACCCTATCTATTGTTTTGTGGTTGACTGAGATCCGATTTGTCCTTTGTGAGACTCGATCTGTTGTTTTGTGTATGACTGAGGTCCAATCTGTTGTTTGAGGTCTACCTAGGATCCGATATTCATGCTGAGAGACCATTGGTGGAGGCCATAAGGCATTTATGGTCTATTTCACTTGTTCGTGATCTACCTAGGGTTTGATCTATCTGCTTGTTTCATTTTTTGTGGAGGCCGTGAGGCCTAAGGGTTTCACCTAGTCTACTGAGCACGTAATTATTGTAGCCATGAGCCCTATTGAATAGGTCCTATGTGTTAAGGCTTTATTAGGGTCAAATCTATACTGCTGGGATATGATCTGGTATGCTAAGACCTTATTAGGGCCATTTCTATACTCTGAGTTTTTGTCTGTGATCTATACTTACTTGTGATTAGACTTATGTGTTGTGATCTTTGTGGTCTGATCTTTTATGTTTGAGACTGTCACTATGTCTTGACTGTCATTGACCATTCCTGTTTGACTGTACCTCAACCCCAGTCATCTCTCTCTTTGGTTTGTACTTACCCTCTAAGTTAGGGTCAACAACCGGTTCCTATGTTTGACTGGCCTCTGAGAGGCTCAACTCATTCTGAAAGTAAAATTTTATGAGTATAAAACAGGAAGGGTCCCACACTCCAGGTAAGTACCCTAACTTGCTCTTCTTATTAATTAGACTTGTTATTGTTAGTCTTATATTGTTGGTTACATGTTACTGAAGATTACTTTAACACGAGGACCTACTTGGTAGTGTTAAAGGTGAAAGAGATGAAAATTATGTTTTAAATTATACAGTCTGATTACTGTGTTTAGCTAATGTTGTACTATTTCATTTCAGTACTAGTTTATTAAATGTAATTTTGCATTAAAGTATATAAGATTTAATTTTTTCAGTGTCAAACCCTAACCCTAACCAAAATTTAGCAGATCCTTCATCTCAATCTCTAAAGCCAACTTCCTCTTGGTGAGGGAGGTACTCCTGAGTCCTGACTGAGGAACCTCCTCCAATATCAATAAATTGTGCTGCAGTTACTCCCGTTGTGAGGGAGCACCCTGCTCCCTATACACTTGAGTACCTGCTCCCTCTACATTTGGACACCCTACTCCCTCTACATCTAAGTATCCTGCACTGTTGATCCCTGTGTATTCATCTGTTTCATCTCCCAACAAGTGGATCTACTGAGGCGAGCCTCCTGCTCCGTCAAGAACACTGAATACCATCCACGACTCTCTCTGATTATGCAAACTAGCTCATCCCTGATGCTAATCTGGACTTCATGCTTAATCTTATAGATCCACTTGGAAGTCACCACCGACTTCCCCTCTGGTCTTGAAACTATCTCCCACACACCATTCTTCATAATGGACGGATACTCCTCCATCACGACATCCTTCCAAACATGTTGGCATGTTGCCTCCTCATAACTGGAAGGTTCAGAATGAATGATGTGACTCATCAATGCCATATAACTCGAGAACCTATGAGGTCGCTTTTTCTCCTTGAAAGTACCACTGGGAGCTGCATGCCCCTTTGCATCCTACAAAGTATCATGAAGCCATGTTGGCCTCTTCTTGATCAATGGCTCTCTTGGCTCTACTGACTCATTCTGATGGCCTAAGGATGAACTACTGGACTAGAGGGATTAGTACCCTCGTCCCTTGGAGACTCCTACTCCTCACTATCAATCTCCATGTGAGATTCTCTAGATCTCCTGGAAGGCTACCTCCTCATCAAAAAAATAACATCCTGACTTACCTCAATATGATGTTGTCCTGGAATGTAGATCCTGTAGGCCTTCGAAGTCTCGCTATATCCCACAAAAGTACCCTTCTTCCCAAAAGGTTCTAACTTCGTCCTCTTCTTCTTCGACACATGGGTGTATACTGGACAACCAAGGATCCTCAAGTGACTAACCTCTGGCTTCACTCTTGTGAATGCCTCCTTGGGAGTCTTGTGCCCCAATATCCGATGAGGACTCTTGTTCTCAGCATAAACTGCGGTACTAGATGCTTCTGCCCATAAGAACATGGGTAAATCATGATCATGGATCATCGCCTTAACAACCTCCACAGTGGACCTGTTCTGCAATACATGACAGAATTGTCCACACGAGTTAACCAGTACCAATTAAACAGCGATGATATTCATCAACAAAATATCAATTCAATTAAAGTAAATAAAACTCATTGCTTAAAGCATTAAAGACTTATCTTGTTGTCGACTCCCTCTTGATCCCTGCCTCCTTGCAGAAATCACTAAAGTCCTTGGGAGGCATAATCTCCTCCATTATCTGACCTTAAGACCTTGATCTTCTTCCCCTTCAAGTTCTTTACCTGAGCCCTACAATCCTAGAACCTGTTGAAGACTTCATCCTTGGTCTTCATGAAGTAGATCCATGTCTTATCTGAATGCACTTGAAGAAATACTCTTTCTGAAGTTCATCTACAATCTCATCAAGTTTAGATTCCTTTTCCTTCTTCTGTGGTGGAAGCTCATCAACATCGGTTGTTGATGCATGCTGCCTTTCCTTTATTTTCTTCTAAGGACACTAAGAAGCATAGTGACCAAATGTATGACAACTGAAGCACATGATCTTTGAAAGATCCTTGTTTTGCTCTTGAACTGGAACTAATCCTTCACCTGTATTTTTCTTCCCAAAATTTCTTCTTCCTTTTCCTCTTCTTGCATAAGCTGCAAGAGCTTGATTTCTTCATTCTAAGGTCTCTGCAAGTTGTTCTTGGACAATATTCTGGCCTCCTCTTGGACACAATCAATCCATATCCTATCAAACTTGGGTAACTCCTCTCATCCACAAATGCTCTGAACAAATGACTCCCATGAAGAAGGAAGTCCATTAAGAGTCATTGTAATGAGTTATGCATCATCAGTGACTCGGCAAACCCACAGGGACTCGGTCGAACTCACTGTGACTCGACACACTCGCAGGTAATCGGGGCACGAACTCGGCACAGACTCGGCAAACGCAGAAAAAATTTCCAGCGTGAGAAAACCTAAAATTCATTGAAATTCGACCCCAAATTCGTTGAGGTTCAATGCAACCGTCGAAACTTGTTGCGTGATTCCCTGGTGCGATTTACTATGCCCACGGAAAAAGATATTATTGTGCCCCACGGCCATAACCCAAGCCCCACGAAAAAATATATTACTCTGCAATTCCCGAATCCATGGTGCGATCAACTATTGCGAGTAGTAACCGTGCATGAGAGATGGCGGCTCAATCGACAGACCCAGAAAACCACCCTGAAATCAATAATATTCTATCAGTTTAATCTAAGCCTCATGGTTCAATCAACATGGGAGACGGGGAATGGTTCAGTCGACATGGAGGACGACGACGAATGGTCTAGTCAACATGGGAGATGGAAAATGGTTCAGTCGATTTGGCCTTAAGTGGTAAAAAAAATTATTTAAATTTATCAATTTTTAATAACCTTTATATATATTAACATAAATAAAACATACTTATATATTAACTTTATAAATATATACTTATATGTTAACTTTATATATATATATATATATATATATATATATATATATATATATATATATCAAGTTTATACATACATTATGTTAATAAATTATATAACTTGACATAATATATATATTTTTTGAATTATAGATATATATAGATAGATATATATATATAGACAAATTTAATGACGAATCTCATCAGAAAATTTGAATTCGAATCGAATTTGATCATCAACGAACTCGAACCATGTGACTTAGGGTATATGTCACACATAACTTATAACTTACAAATCATTTTGATGAATTATTGCATAGATTGTAGTTTTATAACTTATATGAATTGGAAATGTCATTAACTTCTTTTTTTCCCAAAATTTACCATATTTTAAGTTTTTTTTCATTTTTGCCAAGTCTTGTCGAGTTTGTCCCGAGTCTTTCCCGAGTTGACGAGTCATATGCCAGCCGAGTCTTTGTCGAGTCCGAGTCGTGCAACATTGGTTCAAACATTGTCTTTCAATACTACTTTGAATTTTTCTATTTTTCAAATCTGATAATTATTTCCTTATGATTTCAAACAATAATTTTCATCCCACAGTTATCATAGAATAATTATACACTAAAAAATTTCAACTTTAAATTGCAGTGGAAACAAAAGATCATAGAAGCACAGCCATGCACAGTGGACACAAAAATTTTACCATGGGAAACCCAAACTTGGGAGAAAACCCAACCAACTTTTCTTAGAAGAAATCAGTCCAATAATTCAAGTACATCACCATGAAGATAAAACCCTAGCACATAAGAAGTGTGCCCTTACTCACAAGAAACCCTAGACAAGATAGAGAACCCTTAGCAATGTTGAGGACCTTCAAAAGATGCTCCTTTTGACCTTCGCTAGACCTCTTTGGAAAGTGCGCAATAGTGTAGCTGAGAAGAGATGATGTAATGATGATAAAAATAAATGTTTGAACACTTTATTTATACACTTTAATTCACCTTTATTTCACCTCTGGGCAGACTTGTACTTTTGAAGGGGCCGACTTGCACTTCCTGTCTTCAATCTTTCCTGGGACTTCTTCAATGCTTTCCAGGACTTCTTCAATCATCTGACTTGTCTTCTTGGTTATTTCTTCTTTCCTAGAAAAGTTGTCCTTGTTGATAATCATCTCCTCACATGCACGTCTATTCACACATAGAGCTCTAATGTTGAATAGACCCACTAAGAAGCCCCAGACACTTCTTAGTATGTCAATTCAACATTAGACTAGACTTGTATATTCCACAAGGGGATGAAATCCCCCATCAAATAAACAAGTCAAATATCTAATATAGAATAGATCACTCCATCACGGAGCAGGCAATGTGAGAGCACCGTGGGGCCAATCTCCCCACACCATATGAATCAAGATAATGGGAGAAGGATTGCCCCTGCCTAGGCCATTCACCTCTATCCATATGACTCAAGCTCTGAGGATGAATGTATCATTCCCCTTTGGTCAAATCAGCATGACCAATGTGGGAGAATGTCTACCCAATGTTGCAAACTGGAGAAACGTCAACAATATCAATGTTACAAAGTATGATTAGGATTCCATTTATAAAGTATATAGGTTATAGTGCAAGTTTATCATATGTTAATACTGTAGGCATATATTATGTATTATATTTTAGTCATATCTATATATATATATATGGGGTATTATATATGATAGGTGAACATATTATAAAATATATTTTATATTTTGAAATATGTATATAGACAAATTTAAAGACAAATTCATCCGAATCTCATTAGGAAAGTCAAACACGAATCGAATTTTATCATTACCGAATATGAATTCAAACTCGAACCATGTGACTTCGATTTCAGGTGTATGAGGTTGAGATAATTCCATCAAGTCATATTCCCTAGGTTAACCTCCTTGATGGTTGGTGTATTTGAGGCTTTGAACAACCGTACATTGATTGGCCATGCAAAAGTGCCATTGTTTATTTTTATTCTAATTCGCCTTACTACACTAAAGCCAGCTAATGCGGTCAACCCTAAAGCCTAGTTCGACACACAACACAAATGGCTAAGTTATTCATGCTCGGAGTTAATGCTATTACTTGACCCTAGCTCACCTTTGAGCCATGCTTAATGTTTTTCCCAATTTATCAAGTAAGGGATCACAATTCATGTAAAGGATGCTACATTACTCAAACAAAAAAGCTGCATTGAGCTGCTTCGGTTGCAGCTGGCTTAAACACTAATTCTGCCCAACCTTAAAGCAAGTTTCTTTTGTTGTTTCTGTCAGAAGAAAGTAGAGATAATTTGCTGGCTTATCCTCACCAAAGCAGAAAAGCCTCAAAAAAGGGAATTGCTTTTGCTAATATAGTCAGCATAAATGAGCAGTTTGCCACTTACATTGGTGTCTAGCTGGGGTCGACCTCCTCTTTGCTGTAGCTAGAAACTTTCCATGGGAATGTCTTAGTTGTAGTACACAGTCATACTTTTGACAAAAAGAAATGCCAGCAGGCCAGAAAGGAGATTTGATGAAGGATGACAGCAGCAAAAGCAATGCAATATAATGAAAAGACAGCTACAGGAGAGATCTTAGTGCAATTTCCAAATACTACTGCTGGTAAACAGCAAATCGCCTAGCAAAAACCATTACTGATTTACAGCTGGAACATGATGCAAGCATGGTTTGGGAAAGAATGCGGAGTTACAGCAAATGAAAATCACTGACCTTTCTTTCCACATTACACTGTGCTGGAATGACACTTGTATCAGTGTGTTAGTGCTACATGGAGAGACAACTCATCAGTAAATAGCGGAACAAGTTTAGAGTATTCGAACAGGGAGTGTTACCCTTCATTTTGTCATGAGTATCCAGCCGGGGGTTACAGGTTGATGGAGGTATGGATGCCATAGCATTGATGCTTGCCTTTTGTGATGATGCCTTGGACAGTTTTGATGGAGTACTTGATTAATGATGATGCATTCCACTTGTACATCACTTGCTCATGACACATTGACCATCTTACCTTTGAGTGCCCTAGAATCTTTGCTTTAATGCAGCATCTTGATGGCTAAGTTACAAGGTTTGGGTTCGAGTTCAGGTACAGCAACCATTAAGTTCGATTAGGGTTCGAATTTTGCAATGAGGTTCATCATTAGGTTTGTCTATATACATTTTTCAATACACACACACACACACTTTAAAATGAAATATAACATAAAAGAATCAGCAATCAACATCAATAAACATATATGAGTAAGAATCATACTTACCAGACTTGGAATCGGCAATAAATTGACGAGGCAAAAGAGCAAAGAGTTTGAATCGGATCGGGAAAAAATCGGCAAAAAAAAGATTAAATATATAGACATATTTTGAATAAAAAAAACGTTTTTCATAGATATTCAAAATAGCCACTGCAAGATATCAATAGATGTCCATAAGATATCGATAGATGCCCAAAATATATCAAGTCTATCCCAAATCTAAATTTATAATGAAAATCGACATTAAATTAATTAATATTAACGTGATTAAAATATAAATTATATTTTTATATATTAAGTTTTAACCTATCATATATAATTATATCTTATATATAAAAAAAATTATATTTAATGTATTTTACATATAATAAAAAAACGAATATTTAATACATTTAATAAATAATAAATAATTTATAAAAACAAATGAAAAGCTTTTAATACATAATTTATAACATAAAATGAAAACGAGTTTTATGTTCTGTATAACCCTTGGAACCCCGGTGAATCCCGCTCATTCGTAGAAGTGAATCCGGCTCAATAAGGATTCGTATCTGCAACTATCACTCTTCCTAATCCGCCCATGGCTGTCCCGCAGATAGAGGAGAGAACTCAAAAAGCCGTCGAGGAGGAGAGAGCTCGAAAAGCCATTGCCAGGATAGAGGAGAGAGCTCGAATAGCTGGCGCGGATAGAGGAGAGGAGAGATAGAAAATGATGAAAATGGCGAATTTGTGACTAGAAATCGTTCAGTCCGAGTTAAACTCGGCCCAAGCCAGAACGGATCATTTTCCTGCCGATCCGAGTCAAACTCGGAAAACACGCGAATCAACTCGCGATTCTGGTAACTATGGTAAGAATCATGATCAATAAACATATATGAATTATGAGTAACTTAATCATAATAAAATCCAATCATTAAAACTCATTAAATTTAAACATACAGCACAATTGCAAATTGCAAAAAGAAGTAGAACATATTCCTCAAACTTCAAGATTTGAAAGAATGTCCGTAATGGAAGATGCTTATAATCCCTAAAAAAGTCCCAAAATTTAAAACATGATCAAAATTTGAACGCAATGCATTATGCAATTGAAAATTACAAAATGAAGTAGAACAGTCTTCAAATTTCAAATTTAAAAGGAAATCCATAATGTCAAATACTTATAATCCTTGAAATTGCTTCACAAAATTTAAAACATGGTCAGAATTTCTATTTGTGTGGCCTATTTGTAACATCATAAACCTCTAAATCATCAAGAGCACATGGAGTAGTAAAGACACTAGAATTGTGATCTCCATATTCATCAATAAGTGGAACTCTATCATTATTAGGCTCATCAGCAATGTCACCAACAGTGTCAAGATCATCTTCTTCTGCACTCAAGCAAGAGGAACTAGATGAAATTCTGGCCACACTACACTTAAGGTCAATTGTAAATTACTACAAACATAAACAAGGTCTTCCAACCATGTAGATAAAAATGCTTTTTTTTTTTAATTGAAAATGGCTTTTAAGTTGATAGGGTTAGGTTTTTAACCCAATACAATTTTTAACTTTCTAAAAACTGATAATAATTATAAAAAAATGAAATTCACCCTTCAAATTCGCTTGGGGTTCAACTTCGCTTCAGGGTCGCCTTGAGGTTCATCAATCAAGTTCAGCGAACCTCGTTGAACTTCAAATTTTTTTTAGGTTCGTCGAATTTCAAACCTAAAGGTTGAAGTTCGGTGAACTTAGCTTGATGGCATGGACTATCTTTTACTATGGAGTGCTTGGTGGCATAAAGCATGCATCTTTATTGGAGCACTATTGGTTCATTACAATTGGATGGCATCATAGTTCCATTGGGTATCATTATTGGTTGAATGCTCTCCTAGTTTATCTCTCTTGGCACATATGGAGGCATGTTATTGGCTTGTAGAAGGCGTCATCCCCTTCCTCATGGAGCGGTTAATTAGCATGGACACATCGCTATTGGATTGGATGCTTCTATCGTTGATTGTTGGTCTCCTTTCATGGATCTAGACCTTGCACATAGATTAATGAGTTGATTGATATGTGAACATCACTTAGTTGATTACATTCATTGCCATGCCATACTTTGAGGAGCACCCACTCCTTGGAGGTTGCTTTCACACTCATATATGCCTTATTGGTTGGAGTGTTCACTTTGGAGAGCTACTTTCACACATTCCTAGCATTAATTGATGAAATGAACTTATCATATGGAGGGTTACTTGCATTCATATATACCCCATTTTGATGATGTCAATGGGTTTTGGAAGAGATCTAGGTGGTCAAACCCTAGATCTAAGATGCATTCACTGTCATGGATACCTTATCTATTGGAATGCTCCACATGGAGGATAGTTTGCACACGTACCTATGATTTATGGTGGATGTTTTGGTTGGAGAGCCTTCATTTCAAATCTTCCTATGTTTGTTGAGCGAGCACGTACCCTTTTGGAGCTTATCCATTTAGGGCATTAACCTTGGAGGTGTCCCACTTGTCATTTCATGCCATTTTTTGAGGTAGCGTCCTACTTTGCAAGACTTATGGCACACTCTTTGATGTTTTGATGGAGATCGTTTGTCATTGGAGAGGAACTAAGATGGTCAAACCATAAATCTAGGGTTTCAGTCATGATTTGTGGGTCTATTCTCTTGGAGCCTTCCTTTGGAGAGCCCTTTGGAAGTTAGGAGTTGAGGTTTTACTTGCCATATTCCATCTTTGTTGGATGCACCCCTCTCATTCATCCTAGAGACTTGTACGTGTGGCTACGACCACCTTACTGTATGCATGTCGATTGAGTAGTTGGAGTATTTTGATTTGTTTACTCCTTCCTAGTCTAGATTTAGGAATTTATTGATTTTATTGTAGAGGAAGATGAGCTAAAAGCTATATACAGCTTTGCTCTCTCCTTCATTTCTCATGGTTGGATTTTTGGAGTTTTCTCTCCTTGGATTTTAATGGATATATCTTTCTTGGTGCATATGTGAACTTTGGAGTGTAAGGGTTTCTTTTCCTATCAATGTGAGGCTTATGTTTCTACTTCTAAATGTTGTTGGTGATTTGTAGAATTGCTAGAACTTCTTCTTTTGGGGCCATATGAGAAGGTTATTACCACCTTCAAAGGGTTTTATGTGATGACTCTCCCTTTATCTCCCTTTGATCTCTTCTGCATGATAATATTAACTTGCTTCATTCAACTTCTAGAGTTGTTGCGTGTAATACTTCAATGTATAAGTCACACCCTTATTAGCAATGCCTTGATGTGGGCACCATTTGGACCCTCCTAGTCTATTTCTACATTCATTTTTCAACATGTTACGATTTCTTGTGGCATACTTTGTGACTCTTGTTGCCTTAACCATTCGTGAACTCGTTCTCTTGGATTGGTCCCTTGACTCCATTTACCCTTGTTTGAATTGGCACTAGTCGCTTGTTCCTCCCATCACTTTCATATACTGCAAACATCAAAAAAATGTTTTGCTAGAGCTATTCTTTCTCATATCACCTTGTGCCTCATTGTCTAAGCTTTAGTAATCCTATCTCCTAGGGATATCCCCATTGATTTGGAGGACAACCAAACTAAAGTGAGAGAGGGAGTTACTGAGGTGACTGTGGGTAGCCTCACTTTGTTGCCTTTGGGTTAGCAATGTTCTTTTGGGCTTTAACTTCACATTCTAGTTCGAGAGGTAACATAGAGGAAAGGTAGATGTTTGGTAGTGAAGATGTAGCAAGAAAAGAATTTTTAAAACAACAAAACAATTCATCTAGAACAACAAGCCAACACAATTGACATTCGTGCAAAGGTTCAAGGTTGGCATTTCTTTCTTTCCTTATTCAGCACGCAGTTAGGGCGACTTGTCCTTATGCATTGGATTATATATAGACATGTTTGAAATATAAATTAGATAAGATAAAAAATTAATGTCCAACG
Organism: Larix kaempferi; assembly: GCA_027924585.1. Taxonomy (NCBI): domain Eukaryota; kingdom Viridiplantae; phylum Streptophyta; class Pinopsida; order Pinales; family Pinaceae; genus Larix; species Larix kaempferi. Next base: position 6,266,132 of record BSBM01000431.1, on the reverse strand, counting down.
AACGACCACAAAAGTAGGTCAACAGGACTAAAAGATACAGCCAATGTGAATACATTGTGGGAGTGCAAAAGTAGCTCCTAGATAATGTTGAAAGCAAAACAAGCAAACAAAAGAATAGCTTAGATAAGTGTCTAACTGAGCTAGATTAACCAATATAGATGTTATAATATGGAGGTCTGCAACATAAATCAGGTGGGGGCTGGGGATTGGAAATAGAGGAAGAGAAGTGCTCCTGGGTTTATGTCCTAACTTCAGCACTAGAACCCTAGTCCTGTTTCTAACTTCAGTTAGGGTTGAGTTGGGTCAACAAGATGGCTGACTATGAGCCTCTTGTAGACTATAGTGAAGATACCCTATCAGAGGCAAAGATTTTTATGCAGAGTGTTTGTGTCAGCAAAGAAGGTTTCAATAGCAATGGACAAAGCTCAAATTTGGTGAATGGACAAGCAGGTTCCAATATTTATACGACTACAGTTCAGTTCGTATCCACTCTCGCGTGCAATATTCCATCATCAAATGAGGAAGTCCAGCTAGAGAGTTTAACTGATGGGAACTACGAAGGGTCTAAGGCAATAGGAGAGACAAATGTTCAATCCTCAAAAATCGATGGATCGCGGGAGCTGAAGGTTAAGGGTTCTATTCAGGGAAACATTCATACTAGTAAATCACCCACAAAGAAAAAGAAGAGGAGGATCATTAAGTCACAAGGGAAATCCATTGTGCTGGTGGTCGAGAAAGATTTGAGGGTCGAGCAAGTGGGGTTGATGATGGTAAAAACCCTTGTTGGTAAATTTCTTGAGCATTTGATAAACTAGGATAACCTGGGTAAATGGGTGGATGAAACCCAGGTGCCCTTCTTAGGTTACTCTCCTATATGCCATCTTTTGGAAAGAGGCTGGGTAGGGTTTATATTTAACTCAGAAGCAGACTTTAGTTTAATTCTCCAAGGGCATTGGTTACTAGATAGGTCATATTTAGCTCTCAAGCCATGGAGGTCGAACTTTTATGCCCAGAGCAATTTTATTAAATCCACACCACTCTAGGTCAAACTCCCTCGCCTGCCCATGGAGTTGTGGAACGATGAATCGTTGAAGGATATAGGTAATAAGCTCGGTAAGTACATCATGTCTAATGATTCTTATAAAACGAAATGTGCTCGTTTGATTGCAAGAATTTTAGTGGAAATCGATGTCAGTTTAGGATTATTTGAATCCACAAAACTGAATTTGGGTTATTTTAAAAAACTCATTTGAATTATGAAAAATTCTCGTTTAGATGCGCTAGATGCCATGTTTATGGCCATTTGGTGTCAGATTGCTCCAAGCCCTAAGGTGTGGCCAATCAAAAATCCTCGAACATCTAGTATTATCGATAATGTTGAACCCACCTCTGAAGTTGTTCCTCCTCTTAAAGATGTCGAGCCTGCTCTTGGTGAAAAGAATGAAGATATTTTGAAATACTCGCAAGTTGGGGCTTTGGTTCAAGATGGAAATGATTTGGCAATGAAGGGTTCTATGACAATCCCATTAGAGGGGTAGGGATCCCCCCTACCTTTGTAACCTGAATATTTAGGATTAACTGATTCACAATTAGACGGGTTGGATGATCTAGAAAGGTCATCTTCCCCACAAGAGAATGGTTTTATTAACAAAGAATACTTTACCCCAATTCATGAACGAATTATGTGAGAAGCCAGATTTTCATACAGGTTTCAAGCAATATGAAGAGGTCTTTGTCGAAGAATTGTTTTCAGTTAACAAAGATAACAAAGATATGGTTGATGAAGGTGTGGTGGATGCTTCTCGGTGTCCTTTTGATAATGACGATTTGGTGAACCTTCCTTTCTCTTTCGCCCATACAGACATATCTTTTGAAGATGAGAGGTTTGAGGATATTTCAATTAAAGAAGATGGTTTCCACAGATATAATGATGCGCATTTCCCTTATGATGGTGATGATGTGGGTATGGATTGTTGGAAATTAGTTAAAGAACCCATACATGATTCCTCCAGTAAGGGAAGTCTAACTTTCGAAGACCTCGGAAGACCTACCTTTGAGGTCCCTCACGATTTGGTTTGGCCATCCTCGTTCGCTACCGGTGATGCCATGAGGTTGTTGCATATGGAGGACTTTATTGTCGATATTGGGCATCCAAATTTACCCTCTCCTAGGGTGGATCTCAACAAGCACTCTCAACTATGCTTCTCAAAAATTGATACAAGTTGTGGACAACCAGAAGATCCAGGGAATGAAATTGTTTACTCTCGAAGCGATATCGAGTCATATACAGCCTTCACAACTGATGTTGTTGATCAGTTTTGGAGGATGAACTTAGATGGGGCCAAGTCTTAGTCAAGTATGGGTGCAAGTGTTGTATTAATTTCTCCTTGTGCTGATAGCCATTGTTTTTCTTTCCGCCTAGAATTTGAAGGTACTAACAATGTGGTTGAATATGAATCTCTCTTGCTTGGGCCTTAAGTTAGCTAAAGATTATGGGATTTAGTTTTTAGATATTGTTGGCAACTCTAACACAATTGTGATACAAGTCAAAGAAATGTTTGCATGTGAAAATCAAAGGTTAAAAAGGTATAGGGATGAAGTGCGATTGGCCACAAAGAATTTCAGTGCTTTATCTTTACAAGTGATTCCCAAAAGCTCAAAATCAGCTGGCTAATTCCCTAGCAGCGTCTGCTTTCATTCTTTACCCTTGCAAGGTCAATCTAGAATCAGGGATAGTGCAAGTAGTTTCCATACCTTAAGTTCCTGGTAACCTTGAGGATCGGCATTTTTTTATGATGAGGAGTGGATGCGCAGGTTTATGGACAACATGGCAAAATTGTTACAACCTCTTCATATAGGGTTCCTTGATAGTTTTGGAGGTCCTTTGGGGCAAACATATTCTGGGAGACAAGTACATGGTCGAGGCAGTTTCTACTTGAGCCCGATTAGGCATGGATAGAAAATATTTGTGAAGGCAATCTTTCCCTATGGCCAAAGCTTGGAGGCTTGCAAGTTCCCGGTATTGTCCATCTTTCCCACCCAATTCCGACGGAGGTAGTACCATCTATTCAGCTCATCATTGATATGGTTTTGTCTTGGATTGTTTCCAAATAACAAGGAAGAAACCTCAGCATAAATAATATGCTCAGGTGGTTGCACTGGTGGTATGATTTCACTTGACCCTTCTATGTTATGATAATTAGGGTAAGTAGGTATAGTTTCATTTGATTTCAGCATTTATTGTTACCTATGCATTGCACTTGTCGTTATTTCATTATGATTTATATTGCATTTCATTTTGAACAAGGCCGAACGAAAATGTCTACCTCCGATGCATTTAATGTCTTTGTTGTTAGATGTGTGTGTAGGTCTACAAGTACCCAAGAGATTCTAGGGGGTTCTCATACACTCCCAAGAAGAGGGCATGTCCCGCAGTTGGATCCAATTGTTACGCCTCAAAGTGCCTGAAGCATTCCTTCCAGATATACCAAAGTGAGGGATTTATTTTTCTTTTGTAAAGGCCAATTTTTTGGAGCTATATTATGTAGAGAGTTGATTTTGAGGCTAAATACCTCTGATCATATCATGTCAAGTCCTCTTGGTTTTCATTCCAGGAAGTGTTGGCTTAGTGGCATTGTTGACTACCTCTTGATGGGCTTAAGTCCCCCATCTTGTTGGGCCATTTGGGCCCTAGGTTGGTGTCTGATGCTTCTTGGGATAGGTCAATTAGGACACGTGACCACACTCATTTTTTGCTTTGTAGAGGTGAATGCACGTGTAAGGGTTGTCATACCCAGTTTAGCACACTAATTCTTCCCACTTGGACCTATTGTTTTGAAATAACCCCCCCTGGTCTCCAGACCCATGACGTCATTCCTTAAAAAAGAAGTCTATATTGTTAAAAAGGAAGGCATTGAGGGACAAGCATTTATTGGGGTTAGAAGGGGCATGACGCCCTCCTATTGGCTCACCTTGCACTTAGTGGAGCCTAACTGAACATTTTTATTCTTATTTTATGTCATTGCATGGTTTAGTCCCCAGTTTGTGGGTGCACTAACCTTGAATTTTATAATTTGTCATTAGCTTTGTAGGCTCAAATTTGTAAAAGGTTGAGGGTTGCCCCATATAAATAAGACAACCTCAACTCATTTGTAAATCATGGACAAGGGTTCAAATTATGTATTCTTTTCTTTTCCTACTGGTTTATTCGAGCATTTGAAGCTAGGCCCACCTCTCTTGGATGTCTTCTTTGCTTTAAGGATGAATGGATGATGTTCTAGGGTTTGATGCTAAGAACAATTGTAATAACTCATGCTCAAGGATGTCCTAAGACGTTCTATCTTGTTCAGTCTTGATTAATGTTGGTAAGTTTATCTCCTAAACCTAGTTTAACATTGCTCTTGAAGTGCCTTGGATTGAGTTAGGGTTTGTTTGCTAGCATTTTATTGACTTACTTGAGGAGACCTTCCTATCAAGGAGCTCTCCATTGTTTTGATGGGCCTTGGACTTCTTTATTTGGCCTAATTAGGGTTTCACTACCTAACCCTTGAGGTTGCTTGCTTAGCCCTAGTTGCAAGTATTGAGTACCATCTCAAGAGGAGGGACATTAGCCTCAATCTCTCATAGCCCTGGGATTTGAGACAAGAATCTAATACCCTATCTATCAATCCTCTTTTTATCAAATTTTACATGTTTTATTTTATTTTATGCATAGAAACATTTTACTATTGGAAAAAAACCTAAAAATCTAAATAAATTCAAAAATCTAAAAATAGCCATGATTTAGTATTTCTAGTCCACCCTAGAATTTCGCCCTAGGGTTTTACACACAAACCCTAGAGAATGTCCTCTTTTGAGGAAGTGCATTGGGATACATGAAACCCTTGTAATTCATGAATTAGAGGGTGTGTGGTGTTTCTAGCTTATCCTCCAACTTCACCCTAGTGCAATAGTCCTCTTTCCCTTGAGGGCACACTTTTGGAGTGGTTGCGTTGGGAAGAGTGGCATTGCCTTGGGAGACATGAAATTGCCTCAAAAGGCGTGATATTGTTTGGAATTTGTGGTAAAGTGAATAATTGCATTATTGCAGGATTTTTGTGTCTTAATTTGATATTGTTTCACTCTGATAAGGCATTGATCATAGCCATTAAGGTTTCCTAGAAGGCATTTGTGGTTTTTTGGTGGACACTGGTATCTTTCATTGTTTAGGGTCTCTCCCTGAGTTTTGGAGTTACCCGAAGTGTTGAGAGGTTAGACTATGGCAACATTGGGTTTAACTCTCTCTCGAGTTTACCATCACTAGCACTAGGTCTACATAGCCTTGATTTGCAAAGGTGTGCTAGTTTGAGCGATAACACTATCCTAGGATGATTGAGGAAGTTGATAATGATATTTTGTTTCAAGAGATTTCCAAGGATGAATTATTAAAGGTGATGGCTTCTTTCCAAACAGAAAAGAGCCGAGGTCTCAACGGCTGGACCATCGAGTTTTTATTTTTACTGACTTCTTTGATTTGAATGGTAAAGATTTGGTCAGGGTGGTGGAGGACATAGGGATTCAAGGTAAATGTCAAGGGGCGCTTTTAATTCCACTGTTTTTGCACTCCTTCCAAAGGTTGATAATCAGATACACTAGATCGTTTTCGACATATTACATTATGCATTGTGCTTATAAGATTGTATCTAAGATTATTGCTATGAGCCTTAAGCCTTTCCTCTCTAACTACATTTCTTCAGAGCAGTTTGGATTTCTTGAGGATGGGCTTATACATAAGGCAATTGGATCGGCTCAAGAGACATTGCACACAATCAAGCTTTCAAATAAGTCTTCTTTTATGTTGAAACTAGACCTTTCAAAGGCCTACGATCGCGTGTCTTGGCTCTTTTTAAGATTTTTATTCACCTGGGCTTTTCCTACAATATGGTTGAATGGATAATGTCTTGTGTATCTTCTACGAGCTTCTCAGTTCTTATAAACGGCTCAACTTCTCCATTTTTTAAGGTTTTAGGTGGTTTATGTCAAGGATGTCCCCTATCGCCTTGTTTTTATTAATTGTCAAAGGTTTGAGCAAGGCTTTTTTGTATGCGAAGAGAAGTAGGAAGATTCAAGGTGTGTTGGTTGCAGGTAGAACTATCATCTCTCATCTACTTTTCGTTGATGACTTCTTCCTTTTCAGTTCAGGCTCGATGAGAGAATGTAGACAAGCTAAAGAAATACTTGATTTGTATACCATGGTGACAAGAATGGTTATAAACTGTGAAAAGTCTGATATTTATCCTTATGGGATTTCAGATCGATCCATTATAAACATCTCAAGACATTTCAATATTCCAGTGAAGGATCTCAATTCATGTCTTAAATACTTGGGTTTTGTCCTTAAGCCAAACATATCGTATTGTTGACTAGAAGTGGGGTTGACAAGTTGAATCAAGAATTACTCACTAGTGTAATAGATGGATCTCCAAGGGGGGCAAGCCAGTTTTGATCAAAGAAGTAACTGAAGCAATACCGGTCTATTAGCACTTTCTTGCTGACATTCCTAAAGGCATCTTAATCAAGATTGAAAAGTCATGTGTGAATTACCTGTGGAAAGGTAGTATGGAGTATAAAGGTGCCCACCTAACATGTTGGAATTCGATTGCTAGGCCCAAAAGTCAAGGGGGTTGGGGCATTAAACAGTTGCTTCAGTTTGGAAGAGCTCTATTAGCCAGATCTCTTTGGCATGTCTTGACAGAAGGTAACCTCTGGCGAGACATCATCATTCAAAAATACATAGCCCCCAATAGTCTGCTGGATTGGATCAGGAACCCCCAGAAATCCTCGACAAAGGCATCCAATCATTGGAGAGCACTGTTGAAATCATTTAGTGTAATTGGGAAATGACTAGCATGGAAGGTTGGCTCCAGGGAAATGGTACAAGTGGGAACTAATGCAATCGTAGGTTGTGGTGATAGTATACTCCTCTCCCAAGATATCATAAATTTCCTTCATATATGAAGTCTTTGTACCAATGATAAAATCAACGAGGAAGAAAGCTCGATTTGGGCACAAGGTTGGTTGTCGACAAGGGATGTCGGATTAGTAAATGATCAAGCGCAAGCTTGGAACCATTATATTAACGAATTAAAAAAAGGGCATGTGAGATTGCTAGACAAGAAGGATGAACTAACCTGGTGTTGTAAGGGAGATTGTATCTCATATACCATCTCTGCGGGGTATGACTCTAAGTTGGATCCGCAAACTCTTTCAAATGACGAGGTTTGGAGAAAATTATGGAAGGTAGCGGCCCCAACTAAAAGTAAACTTTTAATATGGCTTGCTATACATAATCGTACTCTGACCTGGGATAGAATTCAAAGAAAGCGGATGGCAAGGCAAGGTTGGTGCGCACTATGTCAAGCAGATTCTTAAACAAATTCTCATCTATTTGTTGAGCGTTCTTACTCCAAGATGATGTGGACTAATGTGGAAGCCTCCCTAAGGTTAGCAAGACTATGGAATAAAGACTCGGTTATGGAAAATATTAAACATTAGTTTGCATGCAAAGAATTAAAAAGCCATAGAGTTGTTCAATTCTTAGTAATGTGGACATTATGGATATCGAGAAACGAAGTGATCTTTGAGAATAAATTTGTGCCTGATTTCCACGCTGCTGCTCAAGCTTTATCTCTACTCGACCATTTCCAAAAACATGATAAGATTTTAACTCCTAATGTAAGAACCCCTCCTCAGAATGATAAAAACAAAGCATTGGGCTTCTTCAATGGAGCAAGTCAAGCAAATGGTTCTAAGTGCAATGCTAGCCATGTTCTTTTCTTGGATGATAATACTTATTTTGAAGGGAAGGTATTTCTTGGAGAGGGGTCCAATAATTTGGGTGAATTTACAGCGTTTTTGCTTCTCCTAAGGGTTGCACATAACAAAGGGATTCATACTCTACAAGTATTCGAAGACTCAAATTGACAATTAGATGGATGAAGGGTGAAAACCATTTTCAGAAATCAAGTCTTTATAATTTGGCTTCCCACATAAGAGATCTAGTCAACACCTTTAATTGGATTAACCTCTGATCATATCTATCATCAATTCAATGGGAAGGCAAATGCACTTTCAAAGGCAGGCTTATCTGGTTCCCTCTCATAGGTGGTTGAAGAGGAATATTGCTCGAGGACTATGGTATCAACCAATTTCTCTGTTCACCAAAGCTTCCAATTCCAACAGAATGACAAGAATAGGGCATAGTACTTCTGGGGTAGTCACTTTTTGACACTATGTACAATAGTGCATAACTGCTAGAGCCCTTTGGGGTCTGTTGATAGACTATTTTTGTGTCTTTTGAAGAATGTTTTACTTTTCTACTTGAAATATAATACAATTGTTGATTTTTGTACCTAGGAAGTATTTTCCCTACTGACTTTTGCCAAGTCACTTAAAAGGGGGAAAAAGTGACCCTTGCATTAAATGACTTGCGAAAAGCATTTAATGTGACTTTATAACATAAAGTCACTTTTGATAAAATTTAAGTGAGTGAATTTCATTCTTTTGAAATATTAAATGTGAGCATTTAATCTCACCCATTCATCTTGGCTAATCCCAGCCATTGATTTGAATGGGCCCTCACTCACCTAGGGTTTTGATCAAAAAGGAAAAGGGAGGCAAAGTGACTTCACTTTTGCAGATTAGAGTGAAGAGAAGAGTTGAGAGAGGGGCACGAATTTCGAGGAGCAGGGTTCAACATTAATTACCGTCACAAAAATCGAGGCAACAACATTTATTTCAACAGATTTCCCAAGGACCATACAACAGTGGGTGGGCACGATTGTCGAGGATCGTACAGTAGGAAGTTGGCACTGTTTTCTAGGACTGTATATGGCTCAGTTTTCGAGACACCGTACAACATCAGGTTGGCACGTTTTTCGAGGGTCGTACAGCAGCATTATTGATGTACCGTACAGCACTATTTTCGAGGAGGATCCTGGGCACAATTTTCGAGGTTGTGGGCACGGTTATCAAGAAAAGTACAACAATCATTTATTGTTGCTAATCCGTACAACTGACTGGGCACAAATTTCGAGGCAAACTAGGCACAAAAATCGAGGGTCGTACAGCTCAAAAATCGAGACAGTGTTGGCACAGAAATTGAGGGTCGTACAGCTCAGAAATCGAGATAGTGTTGGCACAGAAATCGAGGCAGTGATTGCACAGATTTCGATGCTGGGATTTTCAGGTTGAGATAAGTAGTTTTTTGACTGAAAATTATTGTACTGAAATATTGTTGAAGAAATAAAAATCTCTCTGTGACTAGTTTTCCCCGTGGGGGTTTTTCCAGGGCCATTGGCTAAATTTCTGAGTCTGAAATATTTTACTGCGTGTGCATTTATTTTTATTTTCTGCTAAAAGAATGAGTTACAGCAGTGTTTTATGTTGTTAGAAAAATGTTGTGAAAATTTCCAACCGTATAAACTTGAGCTGAAACAGTAAACTGAAAACATTGACACTAAAACCAGCAAGCTGAAAACTCAGAAAAATCTACAGTGCCTGACTGAGCTAATCACTAGGTCTAGCCGACACCAATATATGTATATATCAATGCCATAGGTGTGGTGATACAAAGTGAATAATAGAATGCCTAAGACTAGAAAATTGGACATCTCGGTGCTAGTTAAGAAAGAAAGAGAGATCTGAAGATGAAAGCAATGATTTCAAGATCTCTTGGGCCTAATGACAAAGGGCGAGGTGGGCGACCAGAGCACTGGCTCAATGTCGAAGTCCTCGAGCACCGTAGTGGGATTTGGTTCTATGATCCTGGGCGAGCATAGGAGCGAGAGAGCCCTACTCTCCTACCATCTCAATCCAAAGGAAAGAAACTCTAGATAGATCTCTACTTGCTCAACTAGGGCTAGGAGGTAATCCAACGTGCAAGAGGTTCCCTACTATGGATCTGTCTGGAGCTAATCCATCTATCACTATGAGGATGTGAGGTTGGATGTCTAGTCTAGCACCTCTGAACTAGTCTCAAAGATATCAATCAACCTCTCGAGGGGAGAGGTTGAGGGGAGACACAAGATCTCACCACTCTACGATCTAAAGTACTCTAGAGATCCCATGTCTCTTGTTACCCTGATCTAGCAGAGCAACATGGAAGTATGAGGTGATCCTCCTAGTAGTCCCATGGTGGCACGGGGCCAGTGTTTGAAATCTCGACTGACTTCAATTCAGACTCAACCAAGTCAACCAAGTTAAGCACCAACCAACCCAACTTGGCCCTTGAACCGATTTAGGTGACAGATTTGGTACAAAACCGATCAACTCGGACCAGTCCGCACCGACTCGACCAAGTCATTGTGGGATTGCACAAGTCATGCACGTGACACTTAAATTCATTTTTTTTAATTGACCTAGAAACCTAAACCCTAAGAGTCTAAACCTACTTCATTGTCGAGTTAACTTGCTTTGTAGTGTTCCTATAGATTATAGCACTATTTGGGGTAAGAAATAACTTGCTTAACAGTGACACAAACTAACCCGGAATTACAATGTAAAATTTTGAAAGTAAAAAATTTTATTTATTTTATTTCCCTTTCTATCCTTTTCCTTAAATTTTTTATATTATCTTCAGTATGTTTGAGAGGGGTTCCAGCCTCATCAAACCTCATATGAGGAAAATATAATTTCACATCCCATCCAAAATTCAACAAAGTTAGCAATTTTCAAAATTCCAATTAAGTGAACTATGTCGAACTGAAGACAAGTCCATTAAACCATCAAAAGACACCAAATGTCATCCTACTCCTAGACGACATGCCACCTGCGAAACATAGACCTGTTAAAAAATAGACATCCAAGAGGATGGTCCTATAGCTCATGTCAAGGATCCCATTTCCAACTATTGTGATAGGTTTTCATGGTTGATCATGCTGATTAGTGATATGTGGTAGGCTTGTAGCACCTTGTGTTTTGGATTCTAGAGGCCATTTAAAGCTTTGTTGATTATGTATTTTGTTTCAAATATGTATTGCACTCGATGCCATTTTGATATATTCATCCTTACATGGTATATACATGAGAAGACTTCACATATTTTGTCTCTAATTGTTTGGAATCCTTAAAATAATTTTCCATTAAAATTTTAATATTTTATGCATTTTTTAGTAAACTAAGTCTATGCATTTTTTAGTAAACTAAGTCATTATGTTCAAATCGGTCCAAGTCATGGCCAAGTCCAAGGTCGATTCTATGTTTGTGTCTGAGTTTTAAAATATTGGGCGGGGCATGCAAGAACTAGGACCTATGGCTAAATATATCCCTAATGAAAAGGGTTAGGCACCTCTGATCTCGATATCGAAATAAAGCAAAGAGGGAGCTTCGCAAGTCCTTATAGAGGCAATGGTAGTGTCCTTTGATCTCATAGTAGAAAGAGAAAATGAAAATGAGGTGTACCTTTGTCTCCAACTCTTGTAAGTGGCACATTTTGTATCTCCTATCTGATCGGGAAAAATGGTAATTGGTCTCCACCCGGAGTCTGTGAGAATCAACCTAACGTTGGCCCAAAGGGATCCTGAGTGAGTGCATCCAATGTTGATGTGTGTATGGGACCAGACGATGATGCCATCCTACGAATCCAAGAAGTGCTCTAGGTAGAGAGACATCTTCAAGGCTAGGATTTTCAAAGGTGAGGTCCAGGTAACCTAGATGTACAGTCTAGAGATGTCCTCTCGGATGGCCTGATTTAACTCATGTCTAGTTGACAATAGATGGCTCGGTGCGTCAATACCAGAAGGGGGGAAGGTGCTCTAGGGAGATGGTCATCAACTAGAGAAACCAGGAGGCCTTTGAAAACCAACCTTGTACAAGCAGTGTGGCAATCTGAGGCAAAGACCTATATGCTGAATTTTGGTTAGGGTTAGGGTTTGATGCAAAGAAATCAAACTTTCATATACTTTAATGCAAAAATTAAATGCAGTAGACTAGTACTAAAGCAGAATAATACAACAGTAATCAACCAGTATAATTTGGAACATAATTTTCATCTCTTCATCTTTAACACTACCAAATAGGTCTTCGTGTTAAAGTAATCTTCGGTAGCATGTAATCAGCAGTAGTGTAATAATTAACAAAGTACTAACAACAACAATGAAGTGAACAAGTTGGGATACTTACCTAGGGTGTGGGACCCTTCCTATTTTATACTCAGAAGAATTTACTTTCAGAACAGACTGTACCTCTCAGAGGCCAGTCAAACACTAGGAACAATCTGACCCTTACTAATAGGGTAAGTACAAACCTAAGAGAGAGAGATGAAAGGATGTAGACAACAATAGTGAAAGTCAATGACAATCAGAAACACGGTGACAAACTCAACCAAGAATCAGCAATATAGATCAGGTCTCAATAAGTCTCGACACCATAGATCTAAAAATCAATTAAGTCTCAGCAAAGGGGTTTGACTCCAAACAGGATCTCAACACAGAGTTTAGAAACATATAAATCTCAGTACAAGAATCTGACCCTCAAATAAGTCTCAGCAATTAGAACAAGTCTCAGCAAAAGGAATAAGTCTCAGCAGTTAGAACAAGTCGCAGCAAAAGGAACAAGTCTCAGCAGTTAAAACTTAGAACAAGTCTCGGCCAAAGGAACAAGTCTCAGCAGTTAGAACAAGTCTCAGCAAAAGGAACAACTCTCAGCAGTTAGAACAAGTCTCAGCAAAAGATATCTGGCCCAAGGCAACTTTGAACTCATAGAAAAGAGTCAACAAGAGGGTGAGGCCTTATCAAAACAAAACAACAAACTAAGATCAGATTTGGAGGTGACATGGCCTTCAAAAAAAACCTCAACATGCTAAAGACAGCTCAACAGGGTCACGGCCACATAGATATGCTTCTCAGCACACCAGATCAGAACTACAGGGCTCACGGCCTCCACAAGTCAACCCTCAGTAGACAACTCAGTCTCCACAAGTCAACCCTCAGTAGACAACTCGGTCTCCACAACAGGCAAAGTAGACCCCAAGCAAACCACAACAGGCATATCAACCTCCAGGCAAGTCAAAACAGGCAGATCGAAACTTAGTATGGCCACAACAGATCATGGTTCAGCCAAATAGGGCTACAGCAGGTTGCAGCCTTCATAAACATGCATTCATCATACAGTTGGGAACCAAAGGAGCTCACAGCCTCCTCTAACAAACACCCAGGATGCAGATCGGACCTCATAAAACCTTCAACTGAGTCACCATTCCGTATTTTAAGGCAGGCAGCCTCTATTCCAGTCAAAGCACAATCAATAAAAGCTTACGGCCAGGTCACAGAAGAACAACAGCTGTCACGGTGGCTTGAACGGGTCTTTCCAGGGTCACAACTCTGCAATAGATGGCAGCATTATCCTCATGACCAAACCCTAGCATGAAACCCTTAACGTTTAAGTTGTCCAAGAAGTCAGAGTTGAGATAGGATGATAAGATGATTCCAAGTGAGAAAAAAAGACTTCATTATATAGACCTTTAATGACTTCTAGAAAGGTCATTAAATAAATCATTAATCAAGTTAGGGTTCCATTAAATAAGAAGGGTACCAACACATAATAGTTTAGACACCAAATAATAAAAAATAAAGATAAAGATAAAAAACAAAAGTAAAAATAAAAATAAAAAAGTAAAAGTAAAAGTAAAAATAATAAAATAAAAATAAAATAAAAAATAAAAATAAAAAAGTCACAATTAGTAACTTAAACCATAAGTAGGGTACATGACCCAAAAATAACAAAGGTGTGGGTACATGACCCATAACCCCCAGGACCAAGGGTATACCTTGAACGTGGTCAAACAACCATAGTACCCATAAGACAAAAAAAACATCCAAAGTGGTAAAAATCAAAAGATAACTCAAAGTGGGTAAATGACCCTATTAACCACAAGTCAAAGACAAGGTACCACAAGACCAATAAACAACAAGGTGTAAGGACCAAAAGTAAATCACCTAAGGTGGGAAAGGTACAACTAGTCATCTCTCTCTCAAATGTACAAATGTTGCATATAACCTGAAAGTTCATCATCACTTTATAAGGAAGGGTCCACACAGATGATGTGATCATGTGGTCCTCTAGACTGCTCCTAAGGTCAAATGTTAGTGGCTTCATCAAGGGGTGGCCAGTCCCTTGAGAAGACCATCTAACTCAACCATCTTGAAGACCTAGGAGAAGAGGACATCACACATCATCATCTTGGTAACTGACCAAGAACCTCCATTCTCAAGGAATGGCTCTCAGCCCAAGGCTGAGCTTCAGTCCCAGACTAAGTCATGTTGATCAACCCTCTAGTGCTTAACCAGGTCCTCCATTCTCCTAGAGAATGGTCCTCAGCCTCAAGTTGAGCTTTCAGTCCTAGACTGAATGTTGATCAACCACCTGCAGGACCTACTTGGTCCTTGACCAAGAATCTGCCTAGTCCTAGACCAGGATGTCTCTATCTCAACCTGCAGGATCTACTTGGTCCTTGTGACCAAGAAACTGTCTAGTCCCATACCAGAATACCCTAGAGACAAATAAGGGCCCTAGCCACATGCTAGGGACTTTGCCATGGCATCAACCTGCTTGGTCCCCTGACCAAGAACCCCAGGAGACAGCTGGGGGCACTAGAGTACCTTCTAGGGTCTTACTCTTTACTCCGCCTGGTTAACATAACCAGGAACCCTAGTTAACTGACTAGGGTACCATTCTTTCTGAGAATGGGTCTCGCAGCTACACTAAAAAATTAACACTATAAGGAGCAAAGTGTAAGGTGAGGCCTCAAGACAATTAGTAGCAACGAACAGCTCTTCACTCTTCCATCTTCTGTACCTGTTAACCCCCAGATTTTCCCATATGCAAATTTGGAGGGTTAAGAGCCAACTTATTTCATCTAGTTGGTATTTAGACTTGTTCCAGAGAGACAACTTTCATAGGTCAAAGGTTGGTTCCCACAGGCTTCAAATGCGGGTTGTTTCAATTATATGATCCAGGTTCAAAGTTAGAGACAATGCACAAGTTTTCAGTCTTGGAGGAGATGTCTATTTTTAGCATCTTTCCTATTTTTGGGGAGATAGAGTTAAGAGGTCTACACAGCAAAAATGATCATATTTTTAGGATCCTTGCGAGTTCAGTATTCTTGTGATCTTTTTTTGGATGACAGGCGAGATACTTCTATTTATGGTAGTTAGGGTTTGAGTTGCATGGTGTTGCATGGCATATGCATGGACATGCATGTTTTTGCATGCCAAATATTTAAACATGCAAATTATCTCCTATTTTTTAGCTGTGAGCCATGCATGTGTGACATGTGGCATCCCTGCATGCACAACATGTGGCATCAAATGCATGTGCGACATGTGGTGGTCTCCTGTTGTGACAAGTGACGGAATTATAGAACATGCAAGAGACTAGGGCTAATAAAACTTAAACGGGATGCATGCATGAGAATTGCTCCACTTAACTGAGCCATGCTAAAGGGTGAAGTACATGAGGTCAAGGGTGAAGCGCATGAGGATGAGTTCAATTGAACTAAGCACTTAACTCATGTGAGAGACATAGATGAACTCCAATAGAAGGGGGGTGCATTCTCTCATCTTCAGTCTCATCTGCATAGGAGCTCCCTCAGTGCATGTCAGATCAGTCAGTGGGAGGCGCATGAGGGCATCTAGCCCGAGCTATTTAGAGAGGTTTGAGGAGAGGAAGAGGGTCGGAATTTCTTGTTAGCAACAAAAGCATAATGCTCCTCCATTCTTCTTTATTTCTCTCTCGACTTCTTTATTTTTGTGCAAGGATCGTCACTGGATCAGCTTTGTTACTATCTCTATGGTGTATTCACCCTTTGGATTAATGCAAAGCAAAGTTTGACTATGTTAATCTTCTAGCTTTTTTATTCATTGGTGCATTAATGTGTTCATGTATGGAATTTTAGAAGTAATAGGCCTTTATTTTGATAACTAGCCATCATTTAGAGCGTTTTTCTTCCATTCATTTATGTTTAAAACTGTTGCATGCAAGAATTTTCACCACAAAAACTCAAAAAAACAATTTTTATATCTCTTTGGTAGCTTAATCGCAAGCCAAAGATCATTATTTGCTACTGTTATATTAGTTTTTATTGCAGGTTCACAGGCTGGACAGCATTATACAAAGACTAGGGACAACCCCCTGAGGTTGGCATGCACCAGCCCAAACAGAGAGGAGATTCATTGGTGACAAATGGGTGAATTATCCTATAAGTTGTACTAATTTGCATTGCTGATTTTCAGAGGTTTAGATCGCCATTACAAGTGCAGAAATTAGTGCTAACAAGACCTTACACCACTACCTCCACTACAAGCAAGGAAATCCATGGCAGCCTGTCACGTATGACTCACAACGACGCAATTAATCTCTTGGATGACATGTGATTTGGTTTAATTATTCTTTGTTCTAGCTCCTTGAAGCTCTTGGGTGTTCATTGGTCAATTGTATTGCAGTGTTATGGTCAGTTTGCAGTGCACTTATTTTGATTTATCTTCACCTAAGGTGCACGTTCACCTCACTTTCTTTTCTATTAATTTGTTGTTATAAATGTCTTTAGGATCTGATCCCAGCCAATCTAAGTTTTTACTAAATTCGCCCTTGCTCTAGACTGTTTACGGACACAGCTCAAGAGAAGGTCTTTTGTATGCTAATCATCTTGGAGTTCTGTGTAGATTTGTTTATTCGACGATAGCATACAATCCATTGTGACACTCCCCTAAGACTGAAAAAGCACCAATCCAACTGGAGAGGCATCTAGCAGTGACAGGGTAAAGTGACCTATAATTATTACTAATTAGGCAAGTCTGTTGGTGCAGATTTGCATGATAGAAACTTGCATAGTCACCAGACTCGGAATCGGCGAGGCAAAAGAGTCCAAGTTTTGAATTAGATCAGGAAAAAATCAAGAAATATTTGGGGAAAAATCGGCAAATACAAAAATATATATATATATATACACATAACAAAGTCTGGCTGAGTTAAACCCTGCCCATGTAGCCTCTTTGTGGATGATTTGGTCACTGTTCCTTCAAACCAGCAAATAGAAATCACCTCCAGCAAGTAAAGAATGAGAAAAACAGTGAAAAATCGGGCTAATAACCTTTTCCTCGGCATAGATTTTGTGAGTTATATCACGACCTAAAGTTTAAATCATGAGTTTGACTCGCATTGACCGACTCAAACTCGGTCAACCCGAGTCAAACTCGGAAAGTTTTGACTCGGATCAGATAGCTGCTGAGTCCAATTTAAATCAGAAAATCGCGATTTGAATCACGATTCCTGTGACTTTATTAGCAAGTAACAAAATCTGTTGAAGGATAAGATTTAGAGAATAAAAAGTGGTCAACACCTAAAGGGAATCACATCCAGGGAAATGACATACTGCCACAAGAAACATCCACCGTCTATGCTATACATGAACAGAAGAACAAAATAAATAGAAAATTTAGTCTTGTTTTGTAGCTTTGATGACCAAATGGTATACATAACTGAAATGAAATAATTCAAGTTAGATGATGTGAACTATAACATAATACATTTTTACTCTACAAAACAATAATGTAACTTCTAGCCTTCTAGAACATGACCATTCACTCATTAGATCCTGCTAGGTACAAACAAAGTAATGCCATATTAATACAACTAGAATATCTAACAAACTTGACAATTTGAAAGATAGGACATGTAATTTTCTAACCAGACTAACAAGGAAGTAGCAAAGATACATACTGTGAGTGGCAAAAATCCCCGATCTCCACACCCCTCTTGAGATACAACAGTTGAAAGCACCTTTGTCTCTTTGATACCAAGTACTACAGCACCAGCTGCAAATCTTGCAAGTTTCCCAGTCTCAAATGTAACTAATCGGGAGCCAACTTCCACTTTCTCAGAAAACGTTTCACCCATAGCTGATCATATTAGGTTCAAAAACATTCAACAGTAAGCTTGAAATTCCTCATCATATAGTAAATTCGTGTGTACAATGTTCTTACAGAAAATAAACATTATAAAAAGAACTAAATCTTCAAAACATGCCTAATCGAAGGATAAACCGAACTTCATCTTCATTTGGTCCACTTGAAGTTACACAGCAAATTCCATTGCATATCCAAATCCAATGTAGTGGCTACTTAAAGAACTTGCAATAAGCTATGCATATCTTCTTCAGTATAAAGCTACAGAACAAAATAGGCGGCTAGGAGTTGCCGTGAAAACAATTCCTGTTGTGGTTCTACATGGTGTAAATTGTGTAATATCAACTTAACCCAGCTATGGAATTTACATGCAAGAAAGATTAAAGAATACAAAAGTTTTAGCTAATTAATTTTCAAGGTCCACGCTGCATAATATTCTAAATAGATATCGACCAGTTCAAAAGACAGTAGAAGAATAGTATCAACAAAATGGAAGCTGAAAAGACAGCCTTGGAAGCCTTGTTAAGAGAGAGAGAGAGAGAGAATAGATTGTACTGAACGTCCATGAGGCCAAATTGTTTATGGATGGAAAGTTCAAAATTGTTTATGGATGGAGAAGTTGCATATTTGGGAGGCTAGAATTTGCAGAAAATAAAGCACTAGCAGTGATAAAACATAAATGTTCAAGTAAAGGAGCTAAAGCAGAGGGGGGAGAGAGGGGGAGGGAGAGACAAAAAGTAAGGAGCCATCTAGTGAAACTCTGATTGTATTGCTTGCAAGAGTGGGGAAGACATCTTTATGACTAAGCCTCTGAAATGACCTTTTTCAGTCAAGTAGAGACACGAAAATAATAATTGTAATAAGCATACCTGGGAGTTGGCGCCATGAACCAGGCGCATCTGCATATATTTGCTGTAACGTTCCAGAAGCATTAGAACATCTTCGGACACAAGAGTCCGAGCCCAGAAACAAACCCTGCTTCGTCAATTCAAAGTTAACAGAAAATCTGCTCAGAAACACTACATAACCATATTTATTCGTGATTTAAATGCAACAAAAGTTAGGCGAAGATGAAAAAACACTTCTACAATCTATAATACCATATACTTCAACAAGACAACTGAAAACATCTATGTGCAGCAGCCGTATTCAACTGAGAAACTCAATGGATAATGCAATTTAGCAACAGAGTTCCTAGATTAAAGGGGCTGCATACAACAAACAGACCAGATTACTAATCAGTCTAATAGACCTTACTGGAGTGATCAAGGCCCGGGCTATCAATACTGATATAGGGCTCAAGCAGATTCTATTACTGCCTTTGGAACCTTTAATGTCTAATGCGTATGATCATTTCTCCATTGTTATTGAATTCACAATCACTGGTTGACAAATGCTAGCAGTTGGCCATTGGCACAACCCCACTTTATAAACTAAAAACAACTCATGTCCCAACCCCATGGTTCAAAGCCAACAGATGTATAAAGAAAACCACTGTTTTTAAATGTGGGGGAGAATTCATGTGAACTCTAAACTAATTTAGAGACATGGTATTGCCGGGGTCGATCATGAGCATAAAGTACACCGTTGAAAAATATCTCACTTACCTACCTCGTGACTAAAAAAGCTGAAAATACTCACCGGATTGCGATATCTCAAATGCGAGCTGGAGAAGCTCGAGAAAGCAAGCAGAGTTGACTGTGAAGATGAATATCTTCCGGAAATGGCTCTGTAAGCTGTATTTGCATGCCTTAAACCTTTGCGTAGGTCCATTGAGGCTGTCTGAAGCTTGTGATTGCCAAATCGGCAATACCAACTGAGAACGAAAGATGCTCAGACGACAGCAATGCCTACTGACGATGAAAGACAACTGAGAATGAAAAATGTTCAGATGCCGGCATTACCTACTGACGATGGAATGTAGAGAAATGGGTAATGGGCATGCCCAGAAATGCAAATGAGGTTTGTTTAGATTTTGAACCAATGAACCTTAAACCCAATGGAGGGTTTAAGCTTTAACTTCCATGCTATACATTTTGTGGGCGTCGAGGGTTTAAACATTTCTTGTCGTCTCAATGCTGCGCCCTAAAAGCCTTCGTCACGTAATGTCCTTTCTCTAATCCTCTTCTTTAGATTTCTGCGGATGCTCCGCTATAAAGTTTCTGAGGACAAAATCCCCTTTGAGGGTGGCTTTATATTTAATGTTACATTAGCATAATAGCATTGTGTTAGTACTAGGATTGTTGTTTTTAGAAGAATAAGAAGAATTTATTTTAACGTTCGCGAGGCTAAAAATAGTCTATGGGACAGACCGCTTCACAAACTGATTTCTGCATTTCAACATTTTTCATGTTCAATTTGATGATGAGCGCTTTCAATTTCTCCACGGTCCCCTCGCTGAATAAATTATCCCAAGAGCTAGCTGTCAAGATATTTGCATAACTGTCCATACTGTCCTTGAAGGCTTCACATTCTAAAATGAAATGTTTTTTTGTCTCCACTTTTGTGGAGGTGCAAAAAATACACACTTTTTCTTCCCAAGCTTCCTTTGGCCTTTTCCAGCATACGGTCTCACAACGGAGTTGATGGGAATTAGTTCTACATTGAGCAATAAGTATTTTGGCTTTCTGAGATATATTGGCCCCCATGTATGCTTTTTTATGTTGATTGTAAGTAGGGTTAAACTCTTCAATATAGAACTTTTTCTTTCTCCCTAGTCCTTTATCCCAAGTCCGCTTATGGAACTTATCGATGAGGCCTTTATCTCTTTACTATTCGTGGGGCACATGTTCAAGCAAATATCCCATTTACCAAGCCATTTAATATTTTGCCACATCCAAATCTTCTTTCTTTTGTACAATATGTCATTGAAGACAACCTTAGGCCATCTGTCGTCTTCCATTTGCTCAATTCTTTTTAGATATTTTATGAGTCGCACCATAGCAATTGCTTCAATAGAAGAAACCCCCATTTCACTCACCTTGATTTCATATGGGACTAGACTTTTAATTTTGAACTTGCTTGTAATCAAGCATTTTTTAATCTTCTCAATTTGCTTCCACTGGATTTCAGAGGTACTACTAGCCCACACTTCACAACCATAGAGAACAACTAGGATCACTAAAAGCCCAAAAAGAGTTTTTGTAGTCTTCCAATCCCATAGCTCTACCTCTCTGCATCTATTTTGAAAAGCATAAAACGCTTTCCAACCTCCAAAAGTTCTTTTCTTTATGCAACCTTCCCAACTTAGACTTTTGTTGAAGACAATTCCAAGGTATTTGTAATCTGCCACTTCTTCAAGAGTGTTGCCTTCAAAGTAGAACTTATGTTGGTTATGTATTCTTTTGCTGGAGAAAACTACCACTTTCATCTTGCTAGTAGAACTTATGTTGGTTATGTTTTCTTTTGCTGGAGAAAACTACCACTTTCATCTTGCTAGTAGAACTTATGTTGGTTATGTTTTCTTTTGCTGGAGAAAACTACCACTTTCATCTTGCTAGTATTGACTTGAATCACCATTGTTCTACATAAGTGCTAAAGGGAAATTAAGTGCTCTTGCAAGCCAAGAGAAAATTTAGCAATCAAAATAAGGTCATCTGCATACAAGAGAAGCCTTATCTCAAACTCGCCCAAAAGAGCACCATCACCAGCCTCTAGATTTAACCACTCTTCAAGTTTGTCAATATATAGGCCAAAAAGGGTAGGGGACAATGGGCGCCCTTGCTTGACCCCGATATTGCTTCTGAAACTTCCAGAGATACCATTTGATGTTCTAATTTTGACTTTAACCTCCTCATATAGCCTACGAACTGCTGCTCTAAGATGCTTACGAACCCCAAGTTCCTCCATTCTATGCCAAAGCTTATCTTTAGGGACCATGTCAAAATCTTTTTTGAAATTGACAAAGCAAGAAAAGGCTTCCTCTTTTTTCTCCCACACTTTTTCAATGACGTGCCTTAAAGTTATACCATGATCAAGTATGGAATGTTTAGGTTTGAAACCTGCTTGTCCTTTAGCACACTTATCTCTTTCTTCTGCCCACTTGCTAATTCTATTTTCTAGCATACTTCCGAATAAATGTGCAAACAAGGGATTTAGCATTATGGTCCCATAGTTGGAGGGATCAATAACATCACCACTCTTGAAAAGAGGTATTGTTGGGCTAGTTGTCCAATATGTAGGGAAACCCTACTGAATGATGTTGTCGAAAATTTTCATAATGTGAGGTGCAAGAGTTTTCGAACCCCACTCTAGATACTTTGCTTGAAGTTCAACTAAATCTTTTGTTTTTCCAATGCCCAACTTCTTAATACCCGACTCAATCTCTTGTATAGCAAAAAGCTTAGTAGTAGTGTTGACCAAGGTAGTGGGAGGGGGGTCAACCTTAGAATCATGCTCATAAAGTTGCCTTGCATACTCAAACCATTAATAAGTTGTAATATTATTTTTCAGTTTGCTTCTTGCTCAATTGAAGTTCCTTCTAGAATAACTTGGGGATATTTTCCCCAGGAAGATTAGTTCGTCCCTCCTTGAGACCATGAAATCAACTTTTTTCTTTCTTAAATATGCTTGTAACCTTTTAAGTTTTTTTCTTTTTGGTTTGACTATTTCAAAGTTCTCCTTGCTTTTTTGAATTCCTCATCAAACCAATCATTGTCCGGAAAACAATTTGTTTTAGATTTCCTATATTTTGCTCTTTTGCAATCTGTTAGTGCACTTTGAATTAAATTTGTTAGCTACTGACTATGAAGGCACTGGGACGGAATTTTCTCCCTCTTAAAAAACCCTCTAGCGTTGTCTTGAAGATATTACAGTTTTATTGAGTCAAAAGAATTATGCCCTTTGAAGGAGATTGTTGAATGCACTGAGTTTTCGTCCCAAGTTGTTGCTTTTCAGTCCAAGAGAAACTTAAATAGATCGGTTTGTGATCAAATTTTAAATCCCATAGTTGTTCACCAATCAAAACTTCCTCCATTTTCTCACACGAGCCAATGAGCAAATTGCATAATCCACTACACTTGCACCATTATAGGTATTACAAATGAAATTACCAAAATTCACCCAACTAGTCAAACCATTGAAAATGCCCCGCACAGATTAAGCAGTTGTTCCCCAAAAAGATTGCATCTTTTGTTGTCCTTTTAAATTATTGTCCATTGATTATTGATTTCTTCTATAAGCCAAATATGATTGTGGTCTTCCTTACGACAAGAAATGCTAGCTTATTCACTTGCAGTGTTAGCATTGAAATCACCCACTAAAAGGACTTCACTTAACTGAGAATACGCTGCAATATCATTTTTAGAGGATGGGATAGTACATAGGAGGAGGAGATTTTATGGTCATATAAACTATTATAATACTGTAAACACGTCGTATTTTATTATCTATTATGAGAAATTGATGAAGAGTGTCCATCGTGGTAATATGTAATTATCTATATTGAGGCCTAAAGCAAATTATCATAGGGGTTAGTTAGAATATTATGGTCATGCAAGATTTACCGTTGCTTGTAATGGTGGTTCTCATAGAGTTTGTTGTTATGGTAACCATATGAGGTTAACATTGTCATCTTTGTAATTCTCCAACAAGATTTTGGACATATTGGGACAAAAAAATGCCTTAGTAATGACTCCTTCGTTACAATTTAAAAACAAAACAAAATTCTTTGTTGTTACTATTTTTTGAAGTTCATATTAATGTTATAATGTCTATCATATAGCCTAAAGCCATGACACTAATTTGGAATCCATCATGTTCTTGATAACAAGCACATAAGTGTCTAAGTATGTGACCATTAAAAAGAGTGTGTTTGGTTGAGACACATCAAAGTTTGACCCAACATCATTACAAAAATTAATGAGAGGCGATGTTATATGACAACAACAATAATAGTATTATAACCCCTATAACAATAAATTTTATAATCCTTACTGTCACAGTGTTAAGAATTAATATAACTCTTATAGTCCCTATGTTAATAAACTTTGTTGTCCTTGTACTGATAACCTATACAAACCTTTAATAACTATTATAGTCCTTGTAGGATCAAAACCCATCCATGTGTCCTTTGGATAAAATCAGCCCAAAGAGTCATATCAATCAATTGAACCATCTACCCAAGGCATGTAGTGTCGAGAGGGCAAAAGAAAATGGTGAATCATCAAGCTAACTCTATTGCTAGCTTGATGGAAGTTTACATGATAATTAGTGAAAGGGAATACATATCTAAATCTATCCCATGAAAAATATCATTTGTGCTCCAAGGATTCACCCATTAAATAATTGTAATCGCAAGCATGTGGGAAAAATTGCATTAAATAACACACCAATTAGTGTTAATAACCCATCAATGCTAAGAAATTAGATATTATGCTATGTGTTTGGTTCTTTGCATGTGGGTTTGGCTAGAAAGGTCTAGCCCTTGATGCAACCGTGGTCTAATTTTTGCTTTGAGTGAGCTCTAGTGCTAGTTGAGCTAGGGTGGCATGTTATGCCTCTAGTGTTAAGGCCCCACGTAATGGTTGTTACTTTCGACCTCGGTGATTCCCATTATACTTTAGGGCATTGACTCTATGGTTTAGTATACAATCTAAGTGTTTGGTCTCCTAAAGGTCATGGCCTACTATGTCATGATTTATTCCCTAACTGTATACTAGTTAAGGCGCATCACCACTTAAAGGGAAACATGGCCCATTTCCATTGTGCAAATTGTTGTGTCCTCTTTGATCTTGGTTTGGTTAAAATAGGCATTAAACATTGTGGTGGAGAGATGATCGAGATGTAGAGTTTCATGGAGAATACTACCAAGAAGAGGAACCAATGGAAGAATGACTGGCATGAATTGTGGTAAATCAAGAACATGGAGATAGCTCAAGGCATGGTTAAAATGAAAGGTTCCATGCATTCACTACAAGAAAAATGTCCTTTAGCGGAGGTTATAGTGAATGCTCTGCTCAAAAGAGTCCAAATTTCCTTTTATAATGGAGGTCACTAGCGGAGGCGAGTGACCGAAGGTTTTAGCGGAGGTTTTTTTCCTATGCACTTATTTTAATGTGAACGCACTGGTGCGTTTCATATACAAAAGCATTAAGCTGCCATATGCCATGTTGCACTGAGTCCAAAAAAATCATCAAACGCAAAAAAAAAAAATATATATATCAACCAATACGTTACATTAAACGCCCTGGTGCATTCCCTTAAACATAAACACCCTGGTGTGTTCCCTTAAACATAAACACCTCGTACTATATTTAAGTAAAAAAAAAAAAATATTTTATTAAAATATTCCTAAGATTTTGTTTAGAATCCTATATGCGGTGCGTTACCGAATATTAAACACCCTGGTGTCTGTAGTAGAAACAAATGCACCGTATAACCTTTTATTTAAAAAATAAAAAAATATATATTTAAAAACAGATTAACTTTTAGGTAAAGACCTCATCTCAGTGCGTTCATTAACATTAAACTCCCTGGTGCGTCTAATCATAACGAACGCACCAAGATATATTTTATTAAAAATAATACAACTATTTTATTAAAAACATCTCACAAAATTTTACTGAAAGCCTCATAACGGTGCATTGGTATATAAATGCCCTGGTGCGTGGTAGAGACTCTAACGCACTGCTTAATTTTTTTATTAAAAATAAAAATCTATAATTTTATTCCTACACAATTTTTTAAAACCTCACACGGGTGCGTTAGATAATACAAAACAACTCGGTGCATGAACAACACCCAAACGCACCGACGATTGTTTTATTAAAAAATAAAAAAATAAAAAATTTATTATTTTATTTTTAAAACCTGCTCGCACCGGTGTGCTTGACTATCGACGCACCGAAATAGGGTTTAATATAAAAAAAATATTGTGTCGTCAAACTCATTTTTACCCTCTTCAGTTCGATTGAGCCCATATGCACCGGTGCTGCACCTCACCCACCTGGACGCCCTCACATTCATGGTACACGTGGACAAATTCCTCAGTGCTAATGGTTGCTGACTCTAGTTTGAATTTTTCCAAATGCTGGGCAAAAATTCAAAATATCCATACATCGCTAGTATGCCTCCCCAACAGGTCGTTCAACAGGTAATTGCTTCTTACTTCATATAATAATTCTAGCGGATTATTTTTTAAAATTGACCTTCAAATTGTCCTATTTAAGAAAAAAATTTGTGCGGTGCATTCGAGCCTTTCGGCTCGCACCACCGACTATGCACCCTGAAAATTTTTACAGGGCACACCATTAGTGGTGCGAGCCGAACGGATTAAACGCACCACTGCATTGTGAAAATATATTTTAAAACATTGAACTGCTTATCGGTGCATTGGACGCCGAAGAGCACCGACACTACGGTGCACTTATGTGTATTGAACGCACCGGTTAACAACAACTTGTAGATGAAAACATTAAATTATACGGTGTTATTAGTGCACGTTAGTGCACTGGTTTTCGGTGCTCTGATGTGCAGTAGACGCACCGGTTTTGAACTCCAAAAAATCTTAATTTAACGGTGCTTCACTGACACGTCAGTGCACTGATGCCTGGTGCTCTGACGTGCCCAAGGAACACTGTGAATTGATTTCCATAGAAAGATTAATTTAATAAACAACAGTGTGTTCAAATCAATTAAGCGCGTCGTTTCCAGTGCACTGATGTGCCTAGGGATCACCAATAATTAAAGTGTACGAAAATATAATTTAACGATGCTCATAGTGCACATGAGTGCACTGATGCTCGGTGCGCTTACTTGCTTTAAGCGCACCGTCAACCAAATTTTAGAAAATATCTCGGTGCGTATAATTGTTGGTGCACCATTGAAATAAATTTTAAATATATAGAATCATAATAGTGGTGCACATTCCATATTTCAGCGCACCGTTAAAACGGTGTCGTTTTTATATAAACGCGATGTTAGCTGTGCAATCTATGTATAAAAGCATTGGAAGCAGTGCACCTATGCTATTGAGGCACACCGCTTCTAAAAAATAATATTTTGAGGGAAAAATATATTATTGATGGTATTAAATAGGATTTTAATTTAATGAAATATTACATGTTTTTAGATATCTATTTATGACACTGATTCATGTTATATATGAAACAAAGATGTGAGTGGCGACAAGCTGCTCGACAGGAGCGTGCACAGTTGGATCAGTTGAACATGGTTAGAGAATGGGAGGCTAGGGAGAGGGAGAGGGATTTGTATCCTCGCCCCATCAATGGTCAGACTAGAGAGATCTTGAGGGTTGTCGGCTTCCTGAAGTTCTATCAGAAGGCTACATCCCTAAAGGGTAACTCTTCATCGTTGTGTCAGTTCATTCGACGTTGGGATCATCATAGGCAGTCATTTCATGTTGGTCTCGTTCAGTTGTTCCATCCCATTGAGGAGGACATCTATTTCATCACTGGGATATCCAATAAAGGGGGGGATTTTTCCCAATTCCCTGATGTCCTAGTTGGTGCTGCAGTAGAGAGTCAACTAGCTTACTCTCTGAGATATATCAGTGACGAGGTCGTCCATCCCTTTGATTTCCAAATGAGCGGTGGGCAGCTTGAGATCTTTGCTTTTGGTTAAGACGGGGTTAGGTGCCTCTCTCTTTTGCTTACAACGCTAGCGCACTCCACTAGTGATGGGCAACGCATTAGTTGCCCTTTATTGTATTATGTTGACTCTTTAGTGCAGAGACCTAGATTCATTAGGTGGTCTTCCATTTTTTTGCGAAAGTTTTTTTATGCTTTAGATAGATGTCGTGCAGTGATTGATGGGAGGTCTAACTTCCATTTATGTTTAAAGCTTTCTTTTTTCTATTTTTTGAGAGGTTTTCGGCCATCAGGCCCTCCTTTCAGCGTCTCCCTTACAAGATGTGGACAGAGGTGCGTATGCACATGTGGGGGCAGATGATGCCCAAGAGGGGGCATCCTGACTTCCCGGCTAGGATCACCTCAAATGTGCTCGAGATGCTAGATAGTGAGGAGGGGCATGCACTAGACATTGTGCCATATCCATATGCGGGCTTGGACTGGAGAGGGTGCCCCGAGATCTTCTTCACACTAGAGAAGCCATCGGATGAGAGAGGTAATATTACCATCATGCTTAAATTATTCTAGTACCATTTTATTCTCTTTATACTTAATACAAATGAAATATCTTATAAATATTAAATTGTTTAGTGAAATTGTCTAATTACTATTCATGTGTACTATATTGTTTTGCAGACATTGGCACATTCAATGGTGAGGTCGAGCTGCATCATCCTGCTCGGGAGGATCATGATATGGAGGATCCCGATCAGGTCGGCCCACAGTTGGCAGGTAGACATCCTGGCTACCGTCCGCGCAAGCCCCGAGATAGGTATCGCCGAGATGTGGCAGACAGGTTGGCCACATTATTGGCAGATGAGGGGGTTCAGCCTGTACAGGTTCACAACGTTATTCGACAGCCTCACCTTGCGAAGATATGGAGGATTCTTCCCCATGAGATGAGATTGTTGATGAAACATATTATCGGTGCATGCATTCAGTTAGCTTCCAGGAGGGATGACCATTATCCTCCTCCACCTCCACACCCTCCTCCATCATCTTTGACATTTGCTACTCCACCTCCTCCTCCACCAGCTTCGTCGACATCTCATCCACCTCCTCCTTCATCATCTCCTTTGCTCCTACTCAATCGACTTGTCGATCCTACTTCATCATCTCCTATACTCATGCTCGAACGATTTGCTGATCCTATTGATCGACCCGACCATCCACCATTTCCTGCTCTAGTCGCCTCTATTGTAGATACAATGCTCATAGGGGGTATGATTCAGCATGATGGACCTTTCTATGCTACTCTTCGAGTTGTTTGTTTTCCTGGCAAAGATACTGATACCTTTGGCTCTATTGGTGGAGGTTTCGATGCCTTTAGCTTTGCTGGAAAAGGTGTTAATACTACCTCTCGCTCTATTGGTGGAGGTGGCGATGTCCTCTAGATATAGTGGGAGAGATATTGATGATTCCTATGGTGGAGGTGGATCATATATGTCATAGCAGTTATTGGACTGGAGATATTTATTTGGCATGTATCATCAGTTTGATGTTATATATGTTCATATCTATATATATGTTGCATTTTTCATGTTTATGTTAATGTCGATGGTTATGTTGATGTTTATTTATATGTACTTGATGGTATGTATGTTAGCTCAGGTTAGATGATGTTTGTTAGATGTGTGTGGTGGTTATGCATGTTATAATATAGTGTGGCTTGTGTTATGTTAGATGGTGGCAATGTAATGTTTAAGACGTTATGCTCATGTTTATGTTTATATGTTTATGATGCTATATCGATGATTTTTATGTTTTATGTTAGATGGTGAAAATGATCATGATGATGGTATGATAATGTTTATGTTTATTATGGTATGATGATGTTTATGTTTATGTTTTTTAGGTGGTATGATGATATATATTTAAAATTATAAATTAGGATATTTATTAATGTCTTGTGATTGATTGATCATGTGTTTAAAATAGTGATTGTTAGATGGTGACAATGATAATGATGGTATGTTTATTTTTATGTCGTGGAAATGATGATGATGATACGTTTATGTTTATGCTTATGGTTAAGTTTATGATGGTACGATCATGTTGCTTATGTTTATGTTTGTTAGGTGTTGAAAACGATGATGATCGTATGCTTATGTTAAAGAACTTTGTATTATTCAAAATGTGGGTCTTTAAACCAGTAACTATTAATTTAGTCGACAAAAACATCACAATTTGTATTGTAAATTATGATATAAAACAAGTTTTTGTACGGCTTAACAAGTTTTCAAAGCATTAGACATTTGTAAAGAAAGTTATTGGGTTTTTAATTTTGGTCAAAATTTTAGCATCCTTTCGACCATTTTTCATATTAAATAATTTCAACATAAATTTTGTAGACAATTTTAAGTATGGTTTCATATATAGGTTGATAAATTGATTAAAAAATGAATTTGAAAGTATGGTTGGTTGTTAGGTCATCATAAATGTGAAAATATGGATTGGAATAATGGTCATTGAAAATGTTGAAAATTAATGTTTCATTAATTAACTTAATAAAAACAAAATTATTTTTACATAATATAATTGGCTTAAAAATATCATCGAATTAAATATTTTTATGAATTTTGTATTGATAATGGATGAAGTTGTGGCAACTCTATGATTTATGATTGTTGTATAATTATTTGCCATAATATCATGTTTATTATTTTTGTATAGTTTGTCGTAGTATTATGTTTATGTAATAATTTTTTTTATTATTTGGCGTTCATATTGTTCTTATATAATTCCTATGGATATTATAATTTATTGTAATTTTCTTAATAATGTAGTAAAATTTGTCATAATACTATACTTATATAATAATATATTTATTTTGTTACAACTTTATGTTGATCATTACAAAATAATATATAATGATTTTTAATAAGAAAATTAACTCATCATCGTATAATGTTGTGTATATTATTCAAATGATAAACATAAATGAATCATTTTCTATAAGTCTAACCAAACATCATAACAACAAGTCAAGTATTACCATGTAACATTATTATAAAATATGAATATGAACATCACAAAAAAATGTAAATATGAACATCAATATGACCTATCGTTGTATCATTCAATATTTTTATTTTTTTGACAATAACTCACTTTACAATGACAAATAACAAAGCTCTGATAGGAAGAAAGACAAATACTTAACTAAAAGAACAACATTTTCTCTCCATTGTAAACCCAAAAGTTGCATTATCCAATTTTTATTATTATTAATCATTATCTTCATTATATAATATAACATTAGTCTACATTGAATGAACATATTTTATACCCTCTAAATATGAGGTTTGGTTATGATTAATACACAACTAACATGATTTGTTTGTGGATGTTCAAAGCTAGCTAGTGTTCAAACAATCAATTATTTCCAATATTGACAATTATGTACTTTTCCACTAAATGTGATTGGAGAAGATGATAAGAGGGAGTTGGATCGCGTTCCCAAGATCCATGTTAATCAAGGTCAAATGACAGAATAACCTATCAACAATTAAACTTGAAATACATATAGATATGAATATGCATATTCCAAATATAGGATGAAAAGAAACATTGTTTGTTATTTTCAATTTATTAATATCATATTAATTTTAAAGGATATACATATTTTATTAATCTTGCCATAAGTTTTTTATGCCTTAACGATATATACGTGTCTAAGTATCTAAAATATAAAATATAAGTGTGTAAGTATAATATAATCATTAAATTGACCCTAATATTGAAATGAGAATAGATGAAATTACAACAAACAATAAATATGATTAACATCAATGATAATTTGTACTCTAATTCGTTGGTTCTAATCCAATTGTAACAATACAATAAATTATAAAAACCACATTGCAATTATGAACTAAATGGAAAGTTACAATTATCATCTCTAACTATGGAGAATGACATACAATCACAAATTACTTGATAGACATGAAACATATTTCACATCATATTATTTGTTAACCAACTCAAATTGTTTAAACGTTGTATCCAGTAATCAAATTTCTAATTCCACCATCATAATATGAAAAATAAATAATATAATTAGGCAATCAAAGATAACAATAATAAAATGATCATATCTCAATTTGTAAATGATGAAATAAAACATGTACATATCACTCTTTATTTCCATCACCCTCATTATCTTTCTTCGGTTGGCATGATAGCGCCGTTGTTCTAAAAAACATGTCTAGATCTAGGGTCGTGTCTTAATATGAACCACCAATCTTTATCCAACACATCCGGGTAAAAGAACACTTGGTTGTAGTGTTTTGGGAAAACATAAGGTTCCTTACTTTCATCCCACATCTTTCTAGAGTTGATACATATCAACCCACTATCACGATCCTCCTTTACATTATTCCTGTCGAATGTGTCCCACCACCTGCACCTGAAAATAACACATTGGAAAGACGAGAAGTCCACTTGAATGATCTCTTGTATATTTCCGACATAACCCAACATCCCTCCTATCAGGTTTCGGTTGCGGTGACTGCCACAACTAGATTGGTCGAACTCTACTTCCACTCTACAGTCTTGTGTAAGATGTCCATCATCAACATCCTTGGTATGAAAATGATGTCCATAATCCCACATAGATGGGAACGAATGCACTTGTAATAAAATTTAACAAATGATGGTGTCATATGTCTAATAACCCAATCATTAATATAGTAAACATAGATGTTATAATTCAAAGTTGCATTATAAAGTTATAAATGTATAGAAATATTTTATTACCGAGTTGCTGCACCCAATCCCAATGTTTAGTGCATCCTCCTCTTTAGGAGGGTAACGACCGAATGCACCATATTTCTCTCTAACTTGGTTTACAACCCAACTGTTGGGACAGATCATTGGCATATTTTCTTTTAAATGATATGGAAAAGGCAAGCTTCTACTGTGCAACTGCATGAATTCTTTTCTGCCAATGTCCCATTTCCTCCTCTTCTCTTCATAAAATGCAACCCATGGTTGTGTTGCCTCCGCATTGTAAAGAATGAATTTATTGATTACATCAATTTTTGAATTCGTTGTTGTATTCATGGAAACAAAACCACATTTAATATGCATGGGATCAAATATAGATTTTGAAGTTTGTTGTGAATAGTTATTATGTGGAAATTTGAAGATCGAAAGATAAGTGACTTACTCTTTATCATGCGCCTTTTTTTGTTTGTTTCTAGTACCTCCCCTTCCCTTTTGTCCTCATCACGTTCATCATCCCAAATCACCGTGCTTGGTGTGTGGTCAATTTGCTTGATGTACTCATTGGCATAATAGAACGACTCATATACTATGTACCCCTCTGCCATAGACCCCTCGACTTTCGCCCTTTGTCAAACAAATCCCTTCACTTTTTTCATGAACCTCTCCAAGAAGAACATCCAGCGACATGAGACCACCCCGAATAATATAACCTCATCAACAGGTGAATTAGAAGATGAACCTGCAAGTCCATGAAACTCGACAACAGTTCCTTCTCAAATATACAAACAATATTAGCTATCTCTTGACGCCACCGTGGAATGCTGGCGATGCAAATATCCTTTGATGTGATCCACCGCACAAATGCAGATAGTTTAGATATGGCACGCCGCAAGTTATCAAGAAAGTCGTGGTTCACACACCCACGCATGAACAACGGATAATGACAATACAAAGTAAACACAAAAAGTTAATTGCATTTTAACTTGTGTGGTAAAAGAAATAAATAAAAAGTAAAAACAAATTTTTTACATTATACATACACTTAGAAGGTTGAGATGGTCATGTGATTTCAAACCCGACAACTTTTCCTTTGCAGTGAAGCAGCGTCATAGAGTAAACCCATAAAAAGAAGGTGCCTTCACACCCTATATAACTTCCTTTTGCAAATTAAGATCATCTTTCTTCAAAATCCATGGGACATCGCCTTTTTTAAATGAAAAAGAGGGGCCAACCTCTCCTCTATTTTATTGACTTGGTCAATGCTTCCTTTTAGTATTTAAAGAAATAAGATTTTTCCTGACAGCCAACTTGTCACTTTTTTTGGATGATATGTGATGCCACAAAGAACATGAAACATTTTTAAATATATGCATGGGATCTAGTAAGTGCTCAATCTTAAGATGCTCCCAATATGGAAGCTCATAAAATATCGATTTCATTTTCATCCCTTTGGGAATTTTCTCAACATAGGTGTTGAAGAATTCAGGATCATTGATCACAAGTTGCACATTTGAATCAAACATCTCTATGTATTCCTTCTCCTTCTCTGTCATATTCCCTAAGCCAGTCAGTCGGTGTCATTATTTCAAGCCTTTGGGTTCTCTCTCGTTTACAATATAAAACACATCATGCTCTTCTGTAAGAGTGGTTTTATGAGAGGAATACCCTAGAGAAGTCATACACTGGCTTTCGTATGTCTTTGGACCACCTATATTTCATAGAAGTTCCATGACATTTACATACATAATAACATTTTGTTACAAGACCTGCGATGTTATAGTAAAGAGAGCACGTTAGTGTTGAAGATCAAGATAGTTGCATCAAATTAAATATGCCAAAAATTATTGCTTTGAATATAAACAAAACAAACAACAATATATTTACCTACGCAAACTCCTAACCCCAGATAATCATGTGTGGTGTGCGCACATATGCCATACAACGTAAAACTCCTCTCTGATGGTATGGGTTTCGACACATCATATACCTGTATCCCTTCCCATAATTCCTTGAATTCATCGATCAATGGTTGTAGGTAAACATCCATATTCTTCACTTGTCTTATACCAGGGACTATAAGAGACAACATAAGATGTTCATTATTCACGGACAACCCTGGGGGGGTATTGTTATTGATCACCACTATAGGCCAAAGAGTATAGGTGGTGTTTAGTTGGGAATATGGGTTGACACCATCAATGGCTATGCTCAATCAGACGTTGCGTACTTCATCCTTGAATTTGTTGGGCCATGTATCCTCTATATGCTTCATTGATATTGAATTTGTTGGGATTCACATAACTCCTTCCTCACTTCTATGCGATGCATGCCATCCCTACAACATAGTTAATTCTTTGCAACGAAAGAGCCTTTGAATCATTGGCATTATAGGCATGTACCTCAATATCCTACGAGGAGGACCATGTGCTTTAGCCTTGTTATTCGATTCTTTGTACCTTTCATGCCCACATTTTGGACATATCTCTTTGTCTACATATTCGCCTCTATATAGAATATAGTCATTGGGACACACATGATATGATATGTACTCAACACCCAACATTTTCAACATTTGCTTTGCCTCTTCGCAGCTGCCAAGCAAGACATTATCATTTGGAAGTACCATATCTTTGAATAACCTGCAGTTAGTGGGAAATACAAATGTACAATGTCATTTAACGTTCATAAAATCGACCATTTTCAATGATGATTGTGTCACAAGATTCCTCAAAATATAATGTAGTTGATGGTCAGTTACCTCAACATTACTGAGAAACATGCATTTGACATGCCATACCTTTCTTTCAAGTTGTACAATAACATTGTTGTCCCCAATTGCGTAGACTTTGACCTGCCAAGTTCAAAGAGAGGTGTGGTGGAAGCCGATTTAAGGCTCTCGAAGAAGGCTTAAGTGATATGAGTGTCATCCCCTAGCTCATTGTCCCGGAATGTATGTAACAACATTGCATCCATGGCACTCCTTTGTCGTAATAACTCATCCATACCAATGTCTTCTTCATTTCCAACATGTGAAGAAGTACTATTACTGTAGGCATTCCAAATTGGTGAGGATGGATGCAATGAAAATTTAATAGGTGGTTGATTCAAACATGCATGGTATGCTTCCTCTCCAAATTGCGCTCTGTTTCCAACCTTCTCTCAATTTGGCATTGTACTGGAGTGCAACGGAATATGGTAGGCAGGTCACTCATCATCATAATCCTAATTTCAAAAATATTGAACATTACATTGATGATGCTAGTAAGCACAATGCAATTGGTTTGATCTAGCACTATACAAAACAATTATCACAGAAGCATGAGAATCATTTCCAATAGAAATTGTTAAGCTGCAAACAATTTATAAAGCAAACGTTCAGATTGAGCAATAAAATTAACATCAATTCCACATTAAAAATAAAAATTTAAAATTGAGCAACACATTTTCAAATTGAATTTATAAATTAAATTAACAATTTATAAAACATAATTTCAAATTGAGCAATACATTAACATGACTCCCATTGAAAATCAACAAATACAATTAATCAATTTTTTTGGTCTTACACCCCAAGGGAACATCTAAGGGTAATCCCAATGCAAGGCGTCTTTGACGAGCGATTGGTGGTCTATGAAAGTTGTAGTTTATTAACAACTCGTCAGCAGGAGACAAACTATGTATTGCATGTACAACAACAAATTTGGATGCTTTCCTTTTCATAAAGAACTCTTGATCATTGAATTGTTCCTCAAAGGAACAATTTGCAGAAAATAAAGAGCAACTAGAACTATTTATGAACCTTGCAATGTTCCCATGAGTGCGTGGACGACCATCTATATATAATAGGTTCTTCATGTTAAAGTTTCTAGAAACATAACAATTCATGCACATACTATACATGGAAATCCTATACTTGTATTTAAAAATATTAAAGTAATCAGACCGACAATAGATAGGACAACAAAGTGGCATAAGTGCTATTAACTGTTTGGGAGGAACGAGTACATGTGAAAGGATAAACAACCTAAGATTTACAACATTTATATTAGACTTGGCAATCATGAAACGATTACCACAAAAGGAGAATTCGTTTCCAACATCAGGCACAGGTAGAGAAGATGGCCAAGCACCATACAAAGTGTAGTTGTAAGAAGTTTGATATTGACTTTTCAAATTCATAAGAAGAGAGAAATCATCGCTACCCTCCAACAATTGGATGGACCTCGGTGTGTACTTGGATAGTTTTGCTCTCAACTCATGCAACTTTTTGGATCTTCTAGTAGAGATGGGTTGGGTGGCATTCATATCATACTTTGGATCACTATAACTTTCACTTGACTGAACATGAGCAAAGGGATTCACCAATTTAGGATGAGACATAACTGTTTTGGCTTCCAACTTTTTAAAAAATGAGCATAGGGAAGTGTTCTTGTGTGTCTTTTCTATATCACTTATTGGATTTTTTACTGCAGTAGGGGGTATTAGACCATCAACATTGGGTAATCTATCATTGGTGTAATGGGTGACTATGACACGCCAAGGGTTCTCCTTCAACCCTTGATATTTTGAACAACCACAATCTATTGGGTTGTTAGAAAAGAGTTCTAGCTCATGACGAATTACTGTCGATAAACCATGATTGCAGCTTGAAGATGGCATGTTACAATTGGCGGGGTAAAGCGGATGCCCATTTTCATCTATGAATTGCTTGTGGTATCTTACTCCTGATAGGAGCCTATGACGTTTTGAAACTGGTGGAATGTCTTGTGCATTCGAACTCGAACCTGAATCGGGATCCTACAATAAAGAAAAAATTGATATTTAGATTCACATGGATAACATAAATTCAAATAAATAGTCAAAATATAAATAAAACCTGAACTTACTGGGGATGGAAAGGGAGAACTCGTCGAACTTTAAATAATATGGAATGAGCTAGAATCTGAAGAATTGACCATTTGATACTACAAACTTTTCTCCCTGTATTTGATCCAAATCAACAATCAATATACATCTCTACAGTCCTAAAAAAATTTCAAAAACTATATTACAATCTAACTTCCAATCCTTGTCCACTTTAGTATTATTTCCCTTTTCCTAGTATTGGATGATGTTGTTGACCCCCTAGTGGTGTGCAGATGTCATCTATGACACATTATCCACTTGATGCACCTTGCATGCATCAATTTAGTCCATGCAGAGTCA
Organism: Larix kaempferi; assembly: GCA_027924585.1. Taxonomy (NCBI): domain Eukaryota; kingdom Viridiplantae; phylum Streptophyta; class Pinopsida; order Pinales; family Pinaceae; genus Larix; species Larix kaempferi. The sequence continues at coordinate 6,228,673 of BSBM01000431.1, read as the reverse complement.
ATTCCCTACATTTTTAAGAGCTAACTTAGTGATCTGGTTCAGTCCACTTGAGTTCATGACTCTAGTGGGGGGTTTGATCTCCAATTGCAACTGATTGTGATCAAATGCGCCCTCTCTAGCCTGATTTACATGCAAAACTCACTAATGCGTCCTTCATGATAAGTTAACTAACAGTAGCTTCAGTTCACTGACAATCAATTGATTTTGGAACCTTCAGAGCACTGTAGTGGTGATATTTCCTATGCTAGAATGACATGGATTTGAATTCCTCCTGGATAATCGAATTCTCTCAATTGTACTATATTCTTTTACTATACATATCAATGGAATATGACACCAGTTATTATGCACATCTGAGTTTCTTTGCAGGTTTGATTTTCTTGCTCAATTCATTGCAATTCTTCTTCCTTGCTAATTCTTTCACTGTGAGTTTTCCCAGGCTCAATGATCTGCTATGTTACATAATTTCACATGGTATCGTAGATCAGTAGAGCTGTTTTATCTTCGTTTTGAGAGTTTTCTACAGGATTTTGAAAAGTTTCAGTGTAGTAGTAGCAGTTTGCATTCGCTCCAGCAGTTACAGATGGAGAATTTGAATGCTCCTTCGACACCAAGAATCCTGACACCCTTCAATTATCTGGATTGGAGGGCATATACGCATATTTTGTTGCGCAACAAGAGTCTGTGCAGGGTCACAATGGGCAAAGAGGTCAAACCTCAGGTAGCTGTTGAGAAAGCAAAGTACCTGAACAAGTTAGATGAGGCTTTTGGTTCTATGTGTATTCACATCTCCAGAGACTTGCTCTTACATCTTGATGGATTGAAGACCCCAGGGGAGGTTTGGCGGAAGCTTGAAAATATCTTTGGAAAGCAATATGAGCTGAGAGCCCACGTTTTGGAGAATGAACTAATTGCTCTTCAACCCAGCAGTTTCAAAACCATACAACACTTATTTTCAAAGTTCGAGTCCTTGGTTACGTAGTGCAAACAATGTGGAATTGACAAGAAGGATGAGCAGCTAGTGTTATCCATCCTAAGCAAGCTTGGTCCTGAATTTTCAATATTTGTGTCTACTTTTCACTCAGGGAGATTGTTAATCCCTAATTGGAAAATTCCTTCTTTAGATGCATTAATTAAATCTTTCATCCAAGAACAAGACAAACTGATTCAAATGGACGCCCTGAAGGCCTCCAAGAATCAGGCTCTTATGGCTGGGGAGTAAAAAAGTGTGAATGCCAAATGGAAGCAGAAGAGAAAGGACAGGAAGAAATTTGAATCCAAACCAAAGGAGAAGCCTAATCCATCATAAGGAGTCTCCAGCTCCAATAAGGATAAGCAAAAAAGTTTGAGAATACCAAGTGTACCTATTGCAAGAAAGGAAACCATCCATAGAGTTCATGCATGAAGAAGAAGAAAGATCAAATGACCAAAATTCTTGAATAACACAACATTGCCCTCCCAAAAGGCGCAAGGAAGACTGATTGTGGAAGTGAGATAGATGATCATAAGAGATGCCATGCACTGAAGGATGGATTCTCATAATCACAAGCCTTCCTCATTGATTCCAGAGCCTCCAACCACATGGTTGCCTCTATAGAATCATTTTCTTCTCTAGATCTCACCGATGATCCAAGTATTCACATGGGAGATGATTCAAAGATCTCTGTTGAAGGGAAGGGCACAATACAACTAGAGCATGGACAGTTCAGCAATGTTCTATATGTGCCTTCTCTAGCAGCAAAATTGTTATATGTTTATCAAATGACACACACAGGTTCACCAAATAAAGTTATTTTTGGACCTAACACAGTTGAGATTGCCAAAGATCTCATATGGGAAGCTAGTAGCTAAAGGTGTTGCAAACCATGCCTCAAAGGCATATGAGTTCTCCTGTTTTCTGCCATATTCACATCAAAGTGATCTCTTGACCCATGCAAAAAAGATTAACAAACTTTGGCATGAGAGATTCGGCCATCTAAATTTCAATGACTTGCAGCAATTGCATAAGGAAGATATGGTTGAAGGATTTCCTGACATAAAATTCTCTCAAGGAATTTGCAAAGGTTGCTTGGTAGGGAAACATCCAGAGCGAAAGTTTGATGTTGGGAAGGCAAAGAGAGATTCCTCCACACTTGATTTGATACATGGTGATGTCTCAATACTGATGCCTACAGCTTCTATGAATGGATCCAGATACCTTCTGACCTTCATAGATGACTACTCTGGGTTCTATTGGATCTATTTTCTTAAGCATAAGTCTGAGGTATTTGAGACCTTCAAAGTCTTCAAAGACTTGGTTGAGAACACTACTGGGAAGAAGATCAAAGCACTCAGATATGACAATGGAGAGGAGTACATCAAGAGAGAGTTGTAGTAGTTTTGTGCTTTCGAGGGCATCCAAATGAACCAATCTATCCCATACACACCACATCAAAATGGTGTAGCTGAGACGAAGAATAGGTCATTGAAAGAAATGGCTACCTGTTTGCTTGAAGCAAGGAATCTTCCACCATCTCTCTGGGAAAAAGTAGTGAATTATGCTTCATACATTCATAACAGGGTACCCCACAAATCTGTGGATGGGGGTCACTCCATTAGAAGCACCGAAGGGACACAAGCCAAATGTCCCTCACCTGGGAGTTTTTGGATCCAAGGCATGGGCCAGAATCCCATTTGACAAAAGAAAAGCACTCCAACCCCAAAGTAGCGAATGCATTCTGTTGGGATATGCAAAAGATACAAAAGCATACAAACTCATGGAGATTGCAACCAAAATATGCTTCATTGAAAGAAGTGTTCAGTTCAATGAAGATCCATTGCAAGATCTACAGTTAGTTGAAGAAAAAGGTAGATATGATCTGCCCACTCCATTTGCACCTGATGAAGATCATAATGATGTCTCTTCTAATGAGGAACAAGTTGAATCAAATCTTGATGTTGAGAATGAAGATCGACCAGATCCATATCCAGAACTAGCACCTTCTCCCAATCCATGGCCAATGCCAAAATGGGCTCACAAAGTCCTTGAAGCTACTGGGAACATAGTTGGGGATCCATTTGACCATAGAAGAACCATATCTCAGTATCAAGCTGCAAACCTTGCACTATGTCATATAGATCCACTTCTCCCAGAGAGGTGCTACATGATGGTGGGGTCTGATCTACAATCCTTGAAAGAGTCTTTCCATGATCCAAGATGGAAAAGAGAGGTTCATATGCACTACATCAGGGAACTAGTGCACAACAGGACCATCACACTGCATTGCTTCCCTATAGAGGAGAAAATTGCAGGCATTTTTACAAAGTCTTTCACTTATAAGAGGTTTTCCTATCTCAGATCTCTGATTGGTGTGAATGCTGTTTGAGTTCCCTACTGTACATTTTTTAGGTTTTTTTTTCCCATGAGATTTTCCCCATTTCCTTAGTTTCATGGATAGTTTTTTTTTATTATTGATTATATGGGTGACCTTTGGTCTCAGTTACTAGGGCCCAGGTTGTCTGAGTTTGGATTAAGGGGGGGGGGGGGTGTTAGGATAATTAATACTCCAATCCTTGTCCACCTTAGTATTATTTCCCTTTTCCTAGTATTGGATAATGTTGTTGACCCCTAGTGGTGTGCAGATGTCTTATAGGACACATTATCCTCTTGATGCACCCTGTATGCATCAATTTAAGCCATGCAGAGTCAGTTCCCTACATTTTTAGGAGCTAACTCAATGTTTTGGTTCAATCCACCCGAGTTCATGACTCCAATGGGGGGTTTGAGCTCCTATTGCAACTGACTGTGATCAAATGCGCCCTCTCTAGCCTGATTTGCATGCAAAAATCACTAATGCACCCTTCATGATCAGTTAACTGACAATCAATTGAGTTTGGAACCTCCAGAGCACTGTAGTGGTGATATTTCCTATGCTAGACTGACATGGATTCGAATTCCTCCTGGATAATGAATTTTTCTCAATTGTACTATATTATTTTACTATACATATTAATGGAATATGACACCAGTTATTATGCACATATGATTTTCTTTGCATGTTTGATTTTTCTGCTCAATTCAATGCAATTCTGCTTCCTTGCTAATTCTTTCACTATGAGATTTTCCCAGGCTCAATGATCTTTTGTGTTACAGAATCTCACAAAACGCACTGGCGTGTTTTTTGTGATAAAGTGCACTGCTATCAGACTTGTTTTCTCTTTCGAAGGTCTATAATTTATTTGTATAATATATTGATAGCTTTTGTATTTAATGGTCTAGGTCGTTTATTGATAGAAAATGCATGGTATGGGTTTAATGAACAACAACTTTAGTAAACATGATGGGAGCACATCCAAAATTACGAAGAATGAAAGTGCTTTTAATTGATTTCTGTATTTAAATTAATTTGTTTGAATTATTTCTAAAGTTAACTAATATGTATTGGTTAATGTTTGACATGCATAGCCAAAAAATGAGGAAGCTCGATAAGTTCTTACCAATCTAAGTCTAGAAGAGTGTAAAACGTCGACGGAAAAGTTTAAGAGGGATGAATTAGGTGAATACAAAATAAGTCAATATGAATTATTTCTTCAAATTTGAGTAATAATGTACTTAAGAATATTCACTAATATGTTTCAAATAATATAATTCACATATGTTGAATGTTATGCAAGGACTGACAACAATAGAAGTCAATGTCAAATAAGAATTTTTTTTTATGGAAGATGCAAATGATGATCAATTGGTCCTTAGCTCATCTGGAGTGGTGTTGGAAGTTAATAGAAGGGGCAAAGAATTTTATAAGACTATGAGGGATATAGCGGAAAGAATGTACATACGTACTTTTCACTTACAATATAGAAACCAACCAAATGATTCAAAGAATCAAGTCATATGTAAACTAAAAGAGGCGTTCCCATCGCAATGATCAATGATACCTGTCAGACTTGCAATAGAAAAAACATACACCAACAAGAAAGAATCATTCAAAAAGTAATATTCCTAAACAATATGTGTATGTAGAATATGTATCTATAACTATAACTACTACAACATGTCATTCCTTCAATAATTTTAATTTTGTTATATTTAATTTTCTTATCAATAGAAAAATAATTTAATGTCATTTTACATTTCAAGGCAGATCATGAAAATCCCAAAGGATGAACGAGGTGATATGCGAAATGTGTCAGTGGGGATGTCCAAAAAAGTGTACAAGGAGATGGTCAAGGAAATGGACATAATTGCATTATAGGAGGAGCCATCTCAACAATAATGTGCTTCGAATGTATGAAATCATTGTTTTTTAGGATTATGTACATCTCATTAATTAATTCAACCTTACATATTATTTTTCAATTCTTATATTGCAGAAAACAAAGCAAAATGGAACTCAGCCAACACAAAAGACATGAAAACAAGGAAAAAAGGGGTTGATAGCAAAATTTGTGAGTATTTGTGATTTCTTATAAGAAATTAAGATTTCATAGCGGTTGTGATTTGTATATATATATATATATATATATATTTCACTGACAATCCTTGGATGTCTTGAAACAAGTGTTAACATACAAAGAGGGGCCATTATAAGAATTAATTGACATTGAGTTAAGCAAGGGTTGTGACTATATGTTGGTGTATAAAAAATTAACTGTGGGTTTTGTAAGTATCTATATTGTTTTACTTCTCTCATTTTATAACTAATAAAACAACAAAAATCCTTTATATTAAATCTATGATTTGTGATGGGGCATAAAACTTGTAGGAAACAAAGTATGGAGTGGAGCCAACATAAGACTTGTTGATAGAAGGGATGAGATTTGGTTTTGAAAGAATGTATATCATTCATGACTCGATTATTTCTATGGTGCTTTGTTTTTTCAATTTACATTCATGTATACTATCTATTTTATTTTTCATTATTCCCGACAATGTAGATACATTCAGTACACTTTATTTTTATTTTTGCAGATAGAAGCTAAAGAAGAGGAAAACAATCGAGCCAATCAACAAAACATCCGGCCAAATAACCTAATTGATGCAAGTGGCTCGAGCACCGATAACAGTTCCAACGAAGAATGACGATCCATATTTAATTTTGATGTTAATGTAGGTTGTTGTATATTTTGAAATAATTGTCTGTAAAAATCAGACATTTTGTATAATAATGTACTCGACATAGTGTTCGAATTGAAAAACAACGGGTTACCAATAAGTGTAACAATTAAGTGCATGCAGACATTCATTTTGATTAGTATTACCTCTATGTTGTCTTATTTTGTATGACAAAGACACTCTTATTGATATATAATAAAATAAACATTTTTATTCTATTGCATTCTTCAATGTTATTGTCAAATGTTACATTGGTGATTAAATGTATGGCTAATTAAATATTACAATAGATGTTTGCATCTATGATATAAAAAATTAATCCAAACAAACACGATAATTAAAATTGAAATGAATAGTACTATAAAAAATCTTTCAATTTCAAATAAATGATGGAATTAAAAATTAATTAATATATATATATCCCATGGGGGGAAGCTCAGGTGGTAAAGATGAGAAGTTGTAATCAGTTATAAACGGAAGTTCACGTGTTCGAATCCCCACAATCTTGCCCGTGCGCCATGGTTCAGGCCCTATAGATGCACCTAGGGGTATAGTAGTAGCGAGATTGGATCCCTGGACCCTGTGTCACGCGAGTACCGGCCCAACTCCAATTGTCGATTACCTTAGTGTGTGTGTGTGTATATATATATATATACATGCAATGTTAGTAGCCATTGTTCAAAGAATCATATGCGGTGCTTTTGGTAATTGATGTCGCACCGGTGCATCTAGCCGAATACTACACACCGATGCATTAAATTCTAAAAATAAGAATGTCCACATGCTAGATGGCTTATCCGATGCATTTTCATTTTTTTTAACGCTCCAATGCATGTCAATGGTTCATACGCATCGAGAACTATCAAAGCTTATAGGAATCAATGTTATTTTTTGTGTTTAAGCGCGTTAGTGCGTTCGAGTTGTTTAAATGCACTGGGTTATTTTGATAGTTTGTAAGCACCGGTGCATTTTACAATGAAATGCACCAGTGCGCTATGATAAATGGACATCACCGGTAAAATTTAAAAATATTTAAAATTGTCTGGTGCGTATGATGTATCATATCACATTGGTGCATTTATGTTGTATGAAAGCACCGTTGCGTATAAAATATATGCAAGCTCCAGTGTGGCGTTGAAATTTGATTATTTTTGGTGCTTGTTTTGTTTGAGTGCAACAGTGCAGATTTGTTACATCGTACAACACCAGTGTGCTTGGTTACTACACCCATTGGTGTCCACAATTTAAACAAGGCGCACCGATAATACCCCATTTTGACCCTTGGGATATTTTGGGCTCTAATGTAAATATTGTATGCATATTATGTATGATTCCTAGTGTGGAGCTCAAGGCCAAGGACCCGCTAGTGAATGCTCAATCCTGAAGAGGAAAGTATTTAGTATTGTGTTACCCATGTGCTAGTGAGCCATGTAAATTGTAAATATGCATTTTAATATAAATGCCCACAACTAGCTATGCAATGCAACAAGAGTTGGGGGCATGATGTTTACAAGGAATTGGGAGGGAAATATTCAAAGCCTTGTGCCAATCAAGTAAAACCAAATGTTAATGAGAGAACCCATGAACCCTCAACTACCCATGTTGAATTTTGTGCCCAATCATTCATTTCTCCCAAGAGTTGGTTGAGGAAGTTAATGCATTGGGGAATGGAGAGGTATGGTTGTCCAAATTCGGGTATGGGCAAGCCACCCTTCATAGAAATTCGTGTTTGGATTCTTGGGCAAGAAAAGAGCCACGAAATTGCTCCCTAAGCCATTCTTCACCCATCAGTTTTGCTCTCTCACGAGTGGGGAGATCCCTGGGCGTTTTCCTCCATTTTTCCTAGCTGGGAAGGGCGTTTTTGTTTTGGTTAACAGTGGGGAAGAGAATAAATCGATTTTGGGGTTTTATAGACGCCGTTTTGGCCCACTGTATGCTCATATATTGTGGGAGAAATCAGTTTTCTTCCCTGGGGTTGATTTCCTCTTCCCACAATCCGTTTTTGGGTGTGCCACGATTTGGGGAAAACCCATAGACCCTATTCTGTAAATCCCATTGTTGAAAATGTGTATCCATGCCTAGTTTTTGAGTTTGGTGTGTGTAAGAGAATGTTGGGGTTGAGATGGGTATCCATTGCTTTGGCTGTGCTGAGCTTGAGAGTCTCATTTTCCTTGTAGATATCGGGTGGTCTCTAAGTGCTAAAAGATTATAGGCTAGGAAGAGACCTATGGTTGGGTGGAATGTTGCAGCGACATAGCTAGTTGCTTGGGACAACATTACATCAAGATGAGTATTCTCTTTCTGTGTTTACTTCTGCAAATGTTTTTAAATTGGTCATGTTTATCCATATGCTGGAAATCGCATAATATATGTGTGTGTAGAATATTACTTTTGTTGTGTTAAATTGAATGGCATCTGCACACATTTGTTTTTAATTCTGTGAATTTGATGAATGGGCTGAGTTTATGTAAAAGCCACATAATTTGGTATCATGTTCCCTTCCTCGAATTGGGTCCGCGGGAGGAGACGTGACAGATTGGTATCAGAGCAAAGGTTGCAACATTTGGTCCTTTATGGGATACCTATCACAGTTGCAGAGGTAAGTATTCTTCCTACTGCCTAGCACTAATCAACCGCAGAGAAAGAAAACTTTCAAAAATTTCAATTTTTTTTTAGTTTTCTTCTAAGTCTGCATTGGCGCAAAATCGATAAATAGCACTGAAACGGTCGGCAAGTTTAGCCCTTTTTGCTGCGACACGGTCGGTGAGTTTAGCCATTTTTGCTGTGACACGGTCAGCGAGTTTAGCCATTTTTGTTGCGACACGGTCGATGAGTATAGCCATTTTTGCTGCGAAACGTTCGGCGAGTTTTGCTATTTTTGTTGTGACACGGTCGACAATCAAATCGCAAATTTTCGGCGAAACGGTCGGAGGAGATAAGCTCAAAATCGTCGAAACGGTCGGGGAGATAAGCTCAAAATCGCCGAAACGGTCGGGGAGATAAGCTCAAAATCGCCGAAATGGTCAGGGAAGATAAGCTCAAAATCCCCAAAACGGTCGGAGGATATTGGTCGGCGGTCGCAGGTTGGCGTAATATTCGGTCGGCGGTCGACATAATAAGCGGTCGACGGTTGGCTGTCGGTGGTCGCAGGTCTGTGGTCAGCGTAATAATCGGTTAGCAGTCGCAGGATATCGGTCGGCAATGAAAGCTCCAAATCGCCGAAACAGTCGGAGGAAAAACGACAAGTCCTCCGAAACAGGAAATTTGACGTCGTCGATGGTGAGAAAATTTGATGTGATGATAATTATAGGGAAGCTAAGATAGGTCAAGTTGAACTTGGCCATATCCTTTTGAAATCAGATGGTGAAGTAAGGCAATGTGGATAAAAAGGGGAAATTTCTCACCTTAAATTATTCATGTTTGCAGCACGAGAATTGTATGCTTGGAAAGTAGCAAGAATGAATGTTTTTTTTTTACGAGAACGGTTATAATTTTTCATTTAGAAACTGGCTAATAAGCTGCCAAGGCTTTACAATCAAAATTCGAGCTTTCTAAACAGGTATTCGCTTTCACTCTTTGGCTTACTGCCATGAAATACATAGACCGGTTACCTCTAACTTGGAAAGATTGTTGCTTAGCTAATAAATAACAACAGGAGTCCTGTATAGTAGAAATTTTCAAAGAACTAGAAAATGGCATAGCAGACAGGGAGTAGAACGTCTCATCGATCCACGAGCCTTTGGAAGGGGCATGCCCAACTGTTCTCCAAGGTTAACGCTTTTGCTGAAAGGTTTACTATCTTGAAGGTCTTATTGGTGAGTTTATCATCCTGGTTTTCCAGCTTGCTGATTCGATGGCCCATTCTTCCAGTGGTAATGGTAACGTCTTTGAGCCCAGTAAGCAGATCTTCGACGAGCTTCTCTATTAGATTTTGGATTCCTAGAGCCATATGTTGATCGTCTCCTTGACCTTCTCCATCTCGGTCTTCAGGGAGGCCATAATTCTTACAACTCTTCGCAGGAGGCAAGCATAGTAAGACAGGATGAGATTGATGATCAGTGGAGGATTTGGATTCCAGGTTTAGCCATCAGGGTCAGCATGGTCACCTGGAGCCCGTTTTTTCCTTCTGCTATTCCTGGGACAGAGGATCTCTAATAGAAGATCTCTTATCTTCAGGCATCTGCTGGAGACTTTAATTCCTTCCTGGCTTACGACCAAGTCACCTGACTTGGCCCCGTGAAGTGCCAGGTCTGAGAGTGACCAGGAACTAGGGGATTGAATTGAAAGAGGTTTCTCCATTCACATTTAGCAGACTCTTATTCAAGAGGGAGCCTCGGTTGGCCTCGGCATCTGCCAGGCTATTGAGATTCCGTAGGACATGGTACATCCCTATTTTTCTGAAGTTGGATAGGAGGAGCATAACCTTCTCGTACCTTTGGGCTAGAAAAATGTTTTTTGGCTTCTTTTTCATGCAATCGCTTGGACTATGATTTTGGAATTGCCCAAGACAACTAATTTCTGAATGTTAAGATTGCTTGCTAGATTCAGACCCTGCCATAAGGCCAGTATTTCTGCTTGATTGTTATAAGTGGATCCGAGACCCCATGCGTAGGTCAGGTGAATTCTTCCTGAAGGCTCGAGCAGGACTCGTCCTCCTCCAACGTGACCGGGGTTTCCTTTCGAGGCCCCGTCGAAGAACAAACACCACTCTTCAAGAGCTGACCTTTACTTGATAAATTCTTGTTCATCCAACCTGATTTCCCACTTGGTCTTTTGAAGGGCCTTGGTTTCTTCTCTTCTTTGGTGGTTCGGGACGAAATCCTTGAGCCAAAGATCTTCCTTTGGATTTAGCTTGACTGAGTTCTTGAGGAAGGGCTTGGAGTTTAAGGCTTCAGTCATCATGGATCGGATTTTGGTGGCCACTTGAGGAGGGGTTCTGCTTTCCTCCTTGAAAATTATACTGTTTCTCTCAAGCCAAATCTTCCAGCAGAAAATTTTAGGAGCCCACATCCAATAGATTTTGAGGAGGTTCTTCTTGTTCAGGGGAAAAGGGGACAGAGAAATCCAGTTGCTTAGCATCTCAGTGATAGTAGGGGGGAGGATGAGGTTTAATATGCCGGAGATGAATCCCCAAACTTATTTTGAGAAAACACAGTGGAGGAAGAGATGATCAACTGTTTCCTCAGCTTCCATGCACAAGGGGCAGCGGGAGGGCCCCTCCTAGCCTTTCTTCTTTAAGTTCTCACTGGTCAGAGTACTTTTATGCAGCAGGGTCCAAATAAAGATATCAATTTTGGGAGCATAAGGGAAATTCCAAAGGGCTTTCCAAGGGGCAGGATCAGGAGGAACCCAGGGCACCGCTTGAATGGCTGAATAGCCTGCAGCAGCAGTGTATTTTCCAGTAGAGGATCCCCATCCTCTCTTGTCTTTGGCATTGATTCTGGTCGGCGACTTCCCTTGGAGGCCGTCCAAGAGGAGTAAGGCTTCTTCCTTTAATCTGTCAGGATGGTCCCCAAGGTTCCAATTGTTCCATGAACCTTTTTCATTAGAGTTCCAGGCAGATATATCCCACAGTGTGTTGCAATTTCTGTTCTGAAGCCAAGCTTTGATGTTCTCCAGGCCATCCATGTAATCCAAGGAGTGAGAGCCGAGGATGGAGTCCTCCTAGATCTGTATTTTTTTCCCGTTGCCCGGGATCCACGTAAGATTTGTCTTGAAGTGATTTAGGGCCCTTAAGCATAGGGAGAAGATCGGAGATCCTCTCAGAACCTTTGGAGGCTTCTGAAGGCATCTGTCCTTGTCTCCATTAAAATATTTTTTGCGGAGGACTTGTTTACTCCATGAGTTTTTACCCGATATTATATTCCACAGGATTTTTCCGCCCATTGCAAGGTTTTGGGTGGCCACATCTCGAATTTGAAGGCCTCCTTTATGCTTTGGCTTTTTGATTTTTTCCGAGCTTACTAAATGAAGTTTCTTTTCACAGTTTTGGCCTCCTTCCCAAAGGAATCGGCGTAGCATCCCATCTATTTTGTTTGTAATGGCTTTGGGAGCAAGGAGAATAGAGATCTGGTAGATGGGAAGGCTAGTAAGCACTGAATTCATCAAAATGACTTTCCTTGCTTTATTTAGCCAACTTACCCCCCAGGCCTGAATTTTGGCCTTTAGCTTGTCTAGGAGAGGCAGCCAATGGCTAACTTTGGGAACTGCTTTAAAGAGCGGGATGCCCAGATATTTGATGGTTTCCCAAGTGGTGGTTCCTTCCATACCGAGAATCCTTGATATTTCCAGCATTTCATGGGGGGAACAATTCCATCCAAATATCTTGCTTTTGTGGAGGCTTAGTTCACTATCGGATCTTTCTTTATAAAAATCAAGTTCTGCTTTGAAGTGCCTTGCTGTACTGATGTTGGCTGCCCCCAGTAGAAGGGTGTCATCAGCAAACTGTGCATGGTTGATGTCCTTGGCCTTGGGGACCATTCTTATGCCTGACAGAGATCTGATCTGAAGGAAATTTTCCAATTGGAAGCTAAGAACAGAGGCTTGGATGGCATAGAGCAGAGGAGACATAGGGCAACCTTGCCTTAATCCTCTTGAGGCTTGGAAAAAGTCTGTTGGTCGACCATTTATCAGAGGAGCAATCCAGGGGGCATAGATGCAGGATTTGACCCATTCTATAAACTTCTGATTGAATCCTAAATTTCTCATAACAGCAAACATGAAGTTATGCCTGACTCTGTCAAAGGCGTTAGCCAGATCAAGCTTCACAATCATACCCTTCTCTTTCTTCTGACAGCTTGAGTGGATGGCCTCTTGGACTAAGATGATGTTGTCCAGGATATGCCTTCCTTTGACAAAGCCTCCTTGGTTTTCGGGGATCAGCTTTGGCAGAAGCTTTTTGAGCCTGTTAGCCATAACTTTGGTGATGATTTTGTACCCCGTGTTGCATAGAGAGATGGGCCTGAATCTGCTGAAGTTCTTTGCACCTTTCTCTTTGGGGATAAGGGCTAAGAAAGAAGAATTGGTGCTTCCCCCCAGCTTGGCACAGTTTTGGGATTTTTTGACCATTCTATACAAGTCCTTTTTTATTATATCCCGGCAAGAGGTGTAGAAGTGAGCTGTGAATCCGTCCGGTCCAGGGGCTTTATCAGGCTCCATCCAGAGGAGAGCTTTCTTTATCTCACGGATACTAACCGAGATGTTAAAGACTTTGTTGTCGTCCTCATTTACTAGTGTGGGAACCTCTGAGAGAGGGTAACTATCTTGATCCACAGTCTCACTATCAGTGGCTGAAAACAGATCTTTAAAGAAGGAGTGAGCCGCTTCTTTGATTTCTTTGAAGTCCTTGATGATGTGATCATGGAAATGAATTTCAGTGATAGAATTGTAATTTTTTTCTGGCCTGAGCTTGCTTATGGAAGAACGAGGTGTTTCTGTCCCCTGCTTGGAGCCAGATAGACCTCGATTTAATTCTATAATAAATCTCCTCTTTCCTGCAAGCCTTGTGAAGAGTTTTTTGGAGCTCGACCTCCTTGTTGAGCAACTCTTGAGTTATCGGTAAATCTTCAAGAGTTGACTGATGAAGATCCAGGGCATTCTGAATTTTTTCTTTTTCAGCAGAGGGAGATTTCAGATTCTTGGCCCAGGCTTTAAGAGCAGCTTTTAGCCTTCTAAGTTTTTCTTCCCAGACAAAGAAGGGAGACCCGGAGACCGACACTTTCCAAGACTTGGAGACAATGTCAAGGAATCCTTCTTGATTAACCCAAAGTGGGCTGAACCGGAAAGGGATAGGGCCCAGGCTTTTCCCAAAGGTGAGAGAGAGCGAGATAGGATTGTGGTCCGAGGTATAGTGCGGGAGAATTTTGGAAGATGCCAGAAGTCCCAAGGTTAAGAAGGAGGATTGAATTAGAAATCTATCGAGACGGGCAGCTATGTGACCAGGGCCAATTCTCTTGTTAGTCCAGGTGAAATTCCCACGAGTGGGTTTGATATCATCCAGATCCCAGTCCAACATAAGATCTTCCACCCATTGTCTTGCTGGGTCTCAGACTGGCGTACCCCCCTTTTTTTCAGCTAGTGAAAGGGTAACATTGAGATCTCCAGCAATAACAATGTTTTCAGAGCCAAGAGGGTTGAGATACTGTCTTATGGAGTCCCAACAGTATTTTTTTTTCTGATAACAACACAGGTACATACAGATTAAATAAGCTTACATGGTGATTGGAATGCTTGTGCAGCAGCTTTGTGAATAACCAGTGGGTGGAGCTTTCTTTTTCCACTAGTTCAAGTTTCGAGGAGTCCCAAAAGGTGGCTATTCCTCCTGATGCCCCCCTGGCACTTACAGCTTTTCCTGGTCCTTTCTTCCAGAATGCATTACTGGCTCGGAGGAGATCAGCTTCCTCCAATTTTGTCTCCTGGAGTAGGAGGACTTCTGGCCCTGTCATTTTTACTAGATCTCTTAGGGATTCTTCTTTTAGCTTGCTACCTAGTTCCAGGAGACGTACTGCATTATTTACTTGAGTGAGAGGGATGGACCCCTTTCTGGGGCTTACCTTGCTTCATCCCAAATCTGGTGTTCATCATTTCTGGAATAGTTTGTTGAGAGCCCCGTACCACGTCCTTGTACGATTGCTCTTCCCGTTTTTTTTTCTCAGTTTTTCGTCCTTTCTTTGGGTGGTCCGGAGTGCCTTGAGGGCTCGGTATCCCCATCCTCAGAGGATTCTACCCCAGTTTCTGATCCCAAGCTTATATGCTCTTCTGAGGGATTTCCTGAGGTCAATGATGCCTGAGCAGGATCTTCATGTACCTTGGGGTCTTGTACCTCTATTATTTCTGGTGTTTCCTTTGGAGCGGGGGTTTCCTTTGTTCCTTTCTGGTTATCAGGCTTTGGTTTACTTTCCTTTGAAGGTTCCAGGGCTTTTTTTTCCTTTGTTTTTGAGGCTGCTTTGCCTTTCTTTACTTTCTGCCATCCTTCTGCATCTTCTTTCTCCATGTCTTGGTTCTTGGGGCAATTTCTTTGGAAGTAGCCATGTTCCTGACAGGTCCTGCATTTGAAGGGTAGATGTTCGTAATCCAACCTTTGGTAGTGGGACCAGGATCCTACTGTTAACTTCATAGCTTCAGGGAGGCCTGCTTCAAGATCAACTTCTACACATAATCTTGCACAGGTGTATTGGCCCTTGTTATCTGCTATGTCAATGAATTTCCCTACCCCATTTCCAATTCTTTGCAGAGAGTCATAGTTCCAGCAATGAACAGGAAGGTTGGGCAGCCTGACCCACACCGGGACTTCTTTTGGAAAATCAACCGAAGGGTCAAAGTCAGGCGACCATCTATTCAGATACAGCCCTTGATTCCCCATGAAATAGGGTTCGTTTCTGAATATCAAGTTCCGGTCTTCTTCAGAGATAAATTCGAATACAAAGAACCCTCTCCCAACAGGGTAGGAGGTTACACCATGTTTCAGATTGGGCTTCCAATTTCTTTGGATCCAGTCATCTGTGGTCTTTGCTGAGGGCCAGAGCCCCATAAATTGCCCCACAAGTCCTCTTTTAGCCAAAGCCAGGGCTATTTTGATAGGCTGGTCCGCTGGTAGGGCCATTTCAGGGATTTCTTCGAGTTTCTTGATGAACTTTGGTATTACTAGGGGCGAGAATTTCTTTCCTCTGTCGATGATGAGTCTCCAGAAGGCATCCTCGCCAGAACTCGGTAGGGGGGAGGCTTTCTCCACTCCCCCATGCGCACTCATGGCGACGGTCTCCAGGCAGCAGCTACCCTTCAGCCCTAGCGCGCGCGACCTTCAATTTGAAATCTTGGAGTCACGATAGTTGCAGACATATATCGTAGGCTTTTCTTGGAGCAAAAAAAAGCATTAGTTCATTGAAAATTCAGCAAGAATGAATGTTATACACACACACACACACACACACACATATATTGAATTGCTACCTGGTGAGAAGGTCATAGCTAATGATCGTTTGTATGCTTGGTAGGGAGGCCAGGAATTTGAATCAGTTATGATGTGGAAGAGAAAGTTCCATGCTATGATTGGAAAGGGAGAATTCCTTAACTCCTCTCTTGCTATTGTATTTCTATTTCACGAGTTTTATATACTAAAAATTATGGCATAGGGATGTTGGAAATGCAAGAGAGTAGTATATTAAATGCATATGAATTAGTGTGCATGATTAAAGAATCATTGAATAGTGCATGTGAATTGCTTATGCATGAGCATGATGTTGCATATGGGTAAAGGTAGGGAAGTTACACATGCAACATCCCATTAATGGTATTTCCTATGGTTGATGACAAATAATGTTGTTGATAATGGTTGTAGGCATCAAACCATAGAAGCATGAGTGAAAATGCAAAGAAGTCACAGCATGTGACCAACAAACCTTGAGAGGGAAGGCTGGAGTAATGATTCATGATCAAAAGGTTAGCAAAAGGACTGTGTAGCCTTGGTAAGAGGCCAACTGATCAGGTAACATCAAGGATGTTAATGAGAGCCATGCAGGTGATGGTTATTCATGCTAATTGTTAAGTGTTGAAAGGGGATTGGGTAGGAATCCCTTGAGCCATGTTTAATAATCATAGAACGGTATGTATGTAAGGTTGAATGTATCCATGTTAATGTCATACCCCCATGGTATGGTGAGGAATAGGGTAGTAAGGATGAGGATTCTTATACCATCTAGCTGTTTTGAATGGTAGACCCATTTGTATGAAAGTATATCATGCCACGTGTATATGTTGAGTGAGGACTTATAGTCAAGCTGTGAATGTGCATGCATATGTGTGAGTGCACATGTTGAGATGCATTATGTGAATGCATGGTTGTGGTGTATGTGTTATTGCAACCTAAATAATGAATGAGTTGATGAATTGATGATAACTCTGGAATCATTTCTTGAGCTGCTGTGAACGCAGGGGAATAAGTGCACGAAGAAGGTAGTCATGATTGATGGGCTGCCAGGATGCTCTGTGGAAGGATAGAGTTGCATAAAATGATATGGCTGTGAAGTAATGAATATCTAAAGCTTCATTTAAATTGCATAAATGATGTGACTGTACCTTGCAATTCTAGTATGATAATGATTCACATGAAGTAAATGAGTTTTGGTGATATTAAGATGTTAACAACTAGAAGTGTTTGAATTATGGAGTGTTATGATTCTGGAAATGTTTCAGTGACTGTTGCAGCAATGAAATATTATATGCATAGAGACTTACAAAGTGTTTGGCTGATTGAAGTTCCAGATTTCAGGTAGATTGTTTTGGGCATGGCAACGTGGGTAAGTCCATGGTGAAGGTTGGAATCTACCATGTGCAAGAACTAAATCTCATGAGAAGGATCTCATGGTTATAAAAATAGTTTATGTGCAGAACAGATTGTCAATTTTGGACTTGTAGATTTTCAATTTGAGAATGGCTGATAATTGTTAATCATCGTTGGCTTGCATAGAACTGTGCCAGGAGGACGTGTTGTAAGTGTATGTTCATGTTATGGTAGCAAGCGTAAAACCCTAATGGGCAGATGGGTTCCACTTACAAGAGACAACACAATATGAGGATAACCTCATGACTAGGAAAGTCAATTTCTGTAGTAAACAAAATTGCAAATTCATGATTGAATTTAATTCTTAATGCCATTAATTGTCTATGGGACAATCAAATTTGAATTTTATTGTTAAATGATGCTGATTGTTTGGCTATTTGATAAGTGTGACAGGAAGACACGTTGCAGGAAGACCGTGTGTGATGGCCTGCAGAAGCCAAACTCCATTTGAAGGACCCCATGCTTTGGAAATGGGTTTCGGGTGAAACGCCATAGTAAATTTTGATAATATCCTAGTTGCACTGCATGTTGGAAAACCATGAGAGTAAGATGGTGAAATTATGCCAAGAGGGCATGTGTGGGTTATGGAACGTGAAAAAATTGGGGTGGAAAACCAAATGATTGTTGACTCAGAGAGGGGAGCTCCCATTCTTCACAAATGAAGAGAGAATACATCTGAAAAGGGATAAGTATTATGTAACCCTAGTTAAGAATATACATGTTTGGTTATTAGATTTAATATGCAGAGCATGTTTTATTATTTCATTATTATTCCAGACTGCTTGAGTATGATTAGAGCCTACATGGATCACATCGGGAAAGGGTGCACACCTTTCAGGTGGTGGGTTATGTTAGGGTTTTCAATGTTGACTACACCCTAAGGGAATGGACGCATTCACAGTGTTTCAATACTTGATAGTGAATGTTATGAAATATGGTTACGATTTTACAGCAGCATGCTAATGATCTTGCTTATCCTTCTTGTGCTGTCAACTTATACAGATGCAAATTGGTGTTGCACATTAAGAGGCAAAGTGAAGAAAGGGTACTCAGGAATACTGTATGGACATTGGTAACATTTCTACGATCACACTAAAGACACTAGAAGGGATGGATAGGCCCGAGGAGCTGTGTAGTAAAAAAGGGTACCATCCTTGTGTGAGTGGGTATTGTGGAGCCATGCTAACCTGCAATCAAGAAAGTCACCTAAAGAGTTCCTAGAGGGAACCGCTGGTTTGCATAAGAGAAGGAGTGCCATCCCTATGTGGATGACGAATTGATGTGTGTGTGAAGGGCTATGGTGATATTGATGAAGGCATACAATCTCTATTGGGCCAGCAGTAAGGTGGTGTACCGAGACTGAATGGAAACCCTGAGATGCCTATGGCTCCGTAAGTATAGCCTTGACTTAGAAATGGTCGGTAGTGTAGTTTCCTTTCATTGGCTGATGACCCAGACGGATGTGCTGGCTCGGCAATGGAGAGGGCCAACTAGGTATGGCACTGGTTGGGCACCACTAAATGCTTCGTAAATCCAGAGAGTAAACTGGTTGGGCATTAACTATTTGATGTTGTGGAGTAGCATGTGTGCTGGCCACACATCCAAGTCCATAGGCGATCCCAAGGTTTGCAAAGCGAAGCAGGACCCTGTGGACCAGAGAGGAAATGTCCAATACAGATAAGTATTCAATTTCATTTATTTCTTGTTTGGAATAATGAAGATTTCAGGTATAAGTCTTCTAACAGCTAAGCTGATACACTATTGTTCTTTTTTTTGGAAACCTTGGTCATTGCAGAAAGTAAGGACCCTGAAGAACCATAAATGCTCGGTAAATCCAAAGAGTAACTGGTTGGGCGCCATAAATGCTCGGTAAATCCAGAGAGTAACTTGTTGGGCGCTACAAATGCTTGGTAAATCCAGAGAGTAACTGGTTGGGTGCTACAAAAGCTTGGTAAATCCAGAGAGTAACTGGTTGGGCATTAACTACATGATGTTGTGGAGCAGCCTGTGTGTTGTCCAAACATCCACCCTACAGGTGATCCAAGGCTTGTAAAGCAGAGAAGGAAACTTGTGGAGTAGAGAGGAACTGCACAATACAAATAAGTATTCGGTTATCTTGCAACTTCTTGCTTATTTAAATGAATACACATGTGTACATGATTTGATTGTGATTTCTTAAACTCTCGTTTAGAGATAAACACTATGAAAATAAACTAAACATGTGAATTGATTCAATGTTTAAGTGTAGGTATTGCTTGAAGCAAGGACTATGAAGGCATCGTAAGGATGCATGTGGACACGTGACTGCCCTAAAGAGCTCAGTACGAGCAGTAATGAAAGATGGTGCTAGTGGACATGTGTGGGTCCTAGCAGCCAAAGGTTCTGTAAGCAATAAGGGGGAAGGGTTCCCTAGTTGAAAAACCTTAGACAGACCTTAGACACTAAGTGTCATAGCCAAGAAAGGGCAAGTCAAGCATTCACATTGAAGTGAAAGAGGCTAAGGATCATGGAACCACAGTGGTGGTGTGGCTCCGGAATGGAACAAGACTAAGAGGAGGAAACTCTTACTCTTCTCTTTCCTTTTGACTGATGCATCTTAGAAACAAAAGATTGTTGAGTGCATGTCATGGCCGAAAATAGATTGTGTTTAATTGTTTGAAATGAATTGTGAATGCTGAAATAGTTAATTCCCTGTGAAAGGATGAACATGAATGAGTTCATATGTATGTTGGAAAAGCATGGAAAGTGTGGAAGTCTCATGAATAAAGCATGGACATTCCATGTCAATTGGGCAAGTAATTAATTGATTTTGATATTTATTTTATGCTTGTCCTAACAAAGAATTGCCATGATGAATTTCACGGTAAGAAATTGAAGCAATTGGTTGCAGCTGATACAAGCAAGTGTTACTAGTAAGCAAAGTGTGGTCAGCTGTGCACATTGACCATGGCAGCAGACCAAGGGCTATTAGATTTGGCTGAAATTCTTCTTCAAACAATTGCTAAGACCCAAGAAAGTCTTGGAGAGATGCTCAAGCTACAGAGGCAATAGAATGAGATGAACCACAAGGTTTTGCAGGACTCTATTTGTCTGCAAAGGGAGGTAAAAAGCATTCTGGGAGCAATCAGTAAGGGAAAGGAAAGTGGATCAATGAAGAAGCATTTATCCAATTGGACCATTAAGAAACGTTCCAGGTGGGAAGACTCAAAGGAAATTGAGCAGGAAAAGATAAAGTAGCAAGTGAAATGTTGGAAATATGGAGGAAATCATTGCCGCTGCAACTGTCCAACAAAGGAACATCAAGAGGGTAGTAGCCGTAAAGTTTCCAAACTTGCAGATCAGCTGGAAGGTAGAGAAAAAGAAGGGATTGTTGTGGAGCAATTCCCACCTGCAGAGCTGGAAGATCAAAGCCAGCTGGGAGCAGCCTGCGGAAGCCAAAGGACTTGGTCCTGAATGTTCAAATTAAAGGATGAAATGCAAGGCATACCTGTAACATTTTGTAAATTTTGGACATGTGTAAACTGTGTAAGTATTCCTAAGTATTGGAACACCGAGGACGGTGTTATTCTAAGGGGGAGGGGATTGTAATACCCCCATTTTGACCCTTAGGATATTTTGGGCTACAATGTAAATATTTTATGCATATTATGTATGATTCTTAGCGTAGAGCTCAAGGCCAAGGACCCGCTAGTGAACGCTCAATCTTGAAGAGGCAAGTATTTAGTATTGTGTTACCCATGTGCTAGTGAGCCATGGAAATTGT
Organism: Larix kaempferi; assembly: GCA_027924585.1. Classification (NCBI taxonomy): domain Eukaryota; kingdom Viridiplantae; phylum Streptophyta; class Pinopsida; order Pinales; family Pinaceae; genus Larix; species Larix kaempferi. The sequence continues at coordinate 6,207,478 of BSBM01000431.1, read as the reverse complement.
AAATATGCATTTTAATATAAATGCCCACAACTAGCTATGCAATGCAACAAGAGATGGGGGCATGATGTTTACAAGGAATTGGGAGGGAAATATTCAAAGCCTTGAGCCAATCAAGTCAAGCCAAATGTCAATGAGAGAACCCATGAACCCTCAACTACCCATGTTGACTTTTGTGCCCAATCATTCATTTCTCCCAAGAGTTGGTTGAGGAAGTTAATGCCTTGGGGAATGGAGAGGTATGGCTGTCCAAATTTGGGTATGGGCAAGCCACCCTTCATAGAAATCTGTGTTTGGATTCTTGGGAAAGAAAAGAGCCACAAAATTGCTCCCCAAGCCATTCTTCACCCATCAATTTTGCTCTCTCACGAGTGGGGAGCTTCTTGGGTGTTTTCCTCCATGGTTTTGCTGTGTTTTCCTCCATTTTTCCTAGCTGGGAAGGGCGTTTTTGTTTTGGTTAACCGTGGGGAAGAGAATAAATCGATTTTGGGGTTTTATAGAGGCCGTTTTGGCCCACTGTATGCTCATATATTGTGGGAGAAATCAGTTTTCTTCCCTGGGGTTGATTTCCTCTTCCCACAATCCGTTTTTGGGTGTGCCACGATTTGGGGAAAACCCATAGACCCTATTCTATAAATCCCATTGTTGAAAATGTGTATCCATGCCCAATTTTTGAGTTTGCTATGTGTAAGAGAATGTTGGGGTTGAGATGGGTATCCATTGCTTTGGTTGTGCTGAGCTTGAGAGTCCCATTTTCCTTGTAGATATCGGTTGGTCTCTGAGTGCTGAAAGAATATAGGTTGGGAAGAGACCTATGGTTGGGTGGAATGTTGCAGCGACATAGCTAGTTGCTTGGAACAACATTACATCAAGATGAGTATTCTCTTTCTGTTTTTACTTCTGTAAATGTTTTTAAATTGGTCATGTTTATCCATATGCTGGAAATTGCATAATATATGTGTGTGTAGAATATTACTTTTGTTGTGTTAAATTGAATGGCATCTACACTGTTTTTAATTCTGTGAATTTGATAAATGGGCTGAGTTTATGTAAAAGCCCCAGAATTTGGTATCATGTTCCCTTCCTCGAATTGGGTCCGCGGGAGGGGACGTGACATGGAAACCACTATGATCAAACTTGTTTGTACATGTGTGTGAAATTGACCATAAGACCACTCCAATAACTTGGCTTCCAAATTCCAAGTCCAAGTACTTAACTTGATCCAGGTGTATACTAGTGGCCACCCAACTATTCCATTGACTATGGTTCTCCATCTTGGCAATTTTTCTATAATTTTTCAGATCCTAAACTTCCAGGGAATTTTTTAGGCCCTAAACAATGTTTTATGGCCCTACGATGGTTGAGGGTTATCGAATGCTTTTCTAATCCTCAACCAAAATTCTTCTTCTCAATTTCCCTCTTCACAATTTCGTCTGAAGGTGAACATCAGATCACAGAGACCTCCACAACCTTTGCACAAGGTCCCTCTACTCAACTGAAACAAGAATAACACAAAGGCATTCTCTCCTATCTGGGTACCTCTATGGTGTAAGGCCATGCATTCAAGGTGCTCCTCCAAAAAGAATTCATCTACACCAGTTCAACCCATGGATAATAAGGCAACCACAATTACAACCCTATAAGGCTGTTAAAGAAAGGTAATATTTTCACCTTAGTAAATGCCTCACCATGATCTCAACTTAGCACAAAATTCTCCATATGATAAGGGAATCAATGCAATGGATACCATTGCTTCTTAAGGGGGGAGGACTAATCTAGATGGGTATCGGTGGCCACCCACCTATTCCACTCACTGAAAACAACTTTTCCAGCTTGGTAGTTTTTATGGGTTTTCGAGTCAATTGACGAGTCCAAATAGATATCGAGAGCTAGCCACCTATTCCACTAGCTCAAAACAGTTTTTCCAGTTTGGCAGTTTTTACATTTTTCAAATCTAAAGCTTCGGGGGTCATTTTGAGGCCTTAAATGATTTTTTTTATAGAAATACAATAGTATAAATGTAGCCAGGTAGGACTGAACACCCAATATGTGTTCTTCTCGGTTATACCTTTCCAACGAGCTATTGAATTCCCTAAATGAAGATCGTATGCAAAATCTATGCCCTTAAGAATTTGACACCTCAACTAAGCATCTCAAGGCCCACAAACCTTTTAACGGTTCATCTACTAGGGTTAGGTTTTTGGATGTTTAGGGTATTTTCCCTCGTGCTTATGATAAAGAGGTCCTTCATACTCCTTTTGTAATCAACTTGTCACAAATGAGCGTAGCCGCCACATCTCTTCTCAGAGATATATCTACCGCCATTCTAATTGCTTTTATTTTACAATATGTTATTGTTGTTCATGAATATACCCTATAGTGGGGGAAATGACACTATCAACTTACATGGGGTGGCAGATAGATACATTCTACTTTGCACCAATTACTATGAATGAAATGAGATTAGGATTAGGAAATCAGTACCTTGTTAATGATGGTTGGTCCTAGCTTTCGCCCAATCTCCACAGTAATGTACCTGCAAAATAATTCAACCTTCCTTAGCGTATCTTGAATGTAAATATATAATGAAATTGAAAGAAATCTAACATTAATTACAATCAGATATTCAATAGAAACAACATTCCCTTGGGACGGGAAGGGTATGTCGATCTTTTATTTCCAAAGAAATGTAGCCAAATACAGTTATACCTGATCTGTCCAAACACTTCTGCAACCGACTCCTGGGCTCCTGCTCCTCACAATGACTTAGAAAATCCTCCAGTGTAACATTAGATTCTTCTTCATTGGCCTTTTCCTCATGGCTTCTCCTTGTATTTATGGCACCGGGCTGGAAGTTGGATTCATGAGGAAATTGAATTGGGAGGTTGGGGGAGTTACAAAACCAACCTCAACTAATCTCAATTCATAATCTTAATATATTTTTTCATTTATCTTAATATGTGCGCAGGTATCATAATAGTAAACCAACACACATTATGCAACTAGTGCTCTTTACAACTAGTGAACACATCCTTTGGGATAAGTGCGCGGGTTATCTTCAATAGAACCAGCGTTTGGAACGCTAGATGTCAGTGGCAATAATAGCGCACACATAATAAAAACTGCAGAAAAAATATGATTTTCAGCTGAAGATGTGTGATCTCAGCAGTAACTCATCCAAGGTCAATCTAGCTCTTCCATCCATAGTGTCCTTTTGTGTGATCGACAAGGCAATGTGATCACGGACGGAGAAGTGCATATTTGAACTATAACAGATGCCCCCTAATGTGTGAGGTCAGAGAGAAATGATGCCCGAAATACATTATAATTCCAAGTCAAGGGAGGAGCAAGAAACCACAGAATGAAGTCACAAAAGTACCCGAAAACAACGATCAAGGTCAGCGAGCAATCACAATATTGACATCATATAAATGTTCGGTGTGATATAACATGATCTCCAATACATATCTGGGAGATGTATATATAGCATGGCCACTGAAAATACAAGCGTGGATCCATGTCAAATATAAGAGATCATAGCCATAACAACAAGCTATATCTATGTCTCATGAAGAGCCGAAAATGAGTGTGGCTCAGTCTTGCGCAGCTTGGGTGATAACATGAATATGGTAATGCTATCAGAGACCCAAGGTTTTCATCCAAACAACCCAAGGTACAAACCCTAACCATGTGAATAAATGATCTGGAGTCAAACATGGGGGGTATCGTTTGATTACCGGTCATTGATGTATACCGTTAACAAACGCGAGGGCTTCCATTGATAATGATAATGGGGCCCAAGGTACCTAGTACGTTCCAACAAGTGTGAATAAGTGGACTTGAAGTCGAACACTTGAAGAACCTGCCGAATAAGAGACATTAATGTATTCCCATTATCCAACAACGAGGGAAACTGCCAATGATGACTGCAATCCCCAAGGTACTAACCGAAACTCTAAACTTCATTCCCAGAGTATGATGAGTTGAAGTCGATGGGAAGAAATCCGTTGGAAGGAAGGCCTTAATGCATCCTCCATCATCCAACATGAGAAACACTCAAAAGTTTGAGCTGATTTGGAGTAGGACTAACACAAGATGAAATGAACTGACACGAGGATGGCCGACACATGAAGTCAAGGGAACTGCAGAATGGACGACACATGCTGTATCCTTGAACAGTGAGCACGACACAAAGTGACTTAGGCAGCTTTTAACATAAGGGGAATGTGATATAAACCTGCAATGTAGGAGGCATTAGCAGATTCTCCATATGATTGGAGAAATAACCAATCGGAGGAGTAAAACTATGAGATCAGGTTCACCCTAAGGTCAAAAAACTAAAACCCAACTGAAATGATGGACTCAAACAGGTGTTGTGTTCAAGGACATGACTGACTGTCTGCCTTTGAAACTAAAAAGATGTCTGATACCCTTCTCTTCCCTTATTCTTTTTATAAAAGAATATCCTTCTTGTTGTTTTAATGAGTCCAAGAAAGCAAACTCAATAACCTTTCTTCATTTTTTACATAGTTTGAAGAAAAGATAGACGAATACTCTATAACACTGATCCATGGATTTTAATATCGATCCTGGATCGGTTTATGCTCACCAGTGTTTTCTTGTTTACGGAGTCTGAAAAACTTAAACAATCCTCCATACACTTACTCGTGGATTTTCGTATTGAGCCTGAGTTAGTATGTGCTCGCCGGTGTTTTCCTATTTATAGAGTCTGAAAAACTTAAACAATCCTCTATATACCCTCTCGTGGATTTCACATCGAGCCCGAGTAGGTGAATGCTCGTTGGTGTTTTCATGTTTCAAGAGTCTGAAAACCCTAAAGAAGACTCCAAAAAGTCATTTTTCGTACAGTTAGTCTCCTCACCCGAAAAAGTGTAAAACAATGAGAGAAGAACTCTTCTAGCCACAGGTGACTAGAGTATTCCTTTTTCGTAAATAATCCGCAAAAGTACGGAAAATGGTTAAACTTATACTTAAGCGGATGTCGCTTCAAATCCTTTAACGCGTCTGAAAAGACAAATATACTCGGAAATCTTGTTTGTTTTGGAAAGTCAAACAAGGGCTTAAAAACTTAATCAGCTTCAAGAACATAAGTGATCATGACCTGCCAGATGGTAGAATTCTAGGTAACCAAGTTAGTGATATATCGCAAAAAGAAATTTTCTTGATGACATGAAATACTGGATAGTACCATACCTAATCCGACATGTCAATGAATAAGACACACCTTTGACACAAAAAATATGGTGAAATCTGCAATGTATACTTCACCTAATTCACCAAAACTCAAAAAGATATTAGTGAATGAAATGAAACATTTAAAAACAAGTGAAAACTATACCACATTTAGCAAAGTGGGTAAAAATTTAAAACCAATTTTTATAAATAGTTTCAATTTTAAAAACAAATTCACCATTTCAAGTTGTTAGGGCAAAGTGTGGAGACCAAACCTCAAATTTCTTTTGCTCGTTGCGATCAAACCGGGCTACCAAACCAACTTCCGCTTTCACCAAGTAAGTTGTCTCATCCTGCTTTTTCATTTTCATGCAAAGTTTTTTTTATTTTTGGTGGTCAAATTAATTTTTTATTGATGTTTTAAAAACGTTTCTACGTGAGCGCGACTAGTTTTGAAAAAAACTAGCACACTCGACAAAAGTGCGTTGGTTTACTTTCAAGACAATAGTGTTCGGGACACTACTGTCTATCTAAGACAGTAGCGTTCTTTGCAAGAAATAGGGAAACAAATGAAAAATGACCAATGCATGCTTGTTTACTTGGAATGATGGTTCTTGTATGGCGTGAAAGAGAGCACGAGGAGATGGACTGATATGCTCTGAACGGTCCATTGACCCTACATGCATTACGAAGATGTGGTTTATTTAAATTCTATTGAATGGTCAACATGCAGGCACAAATACGACTGCTCGAAAGGTTAGTACAGTATTGGGATGCCAATGCTGGAGTGTTCAATCTCCAAGGGGAGATTTTGGAACTTACTATTGATGACATCTATTTCATCATGGGTTTCTCTCGAAGGGAGATGTGGTGAATCTCAAAGGTACCTCTCGAAATGTGGGTGCCTTGTCCGTGCAAGACTATATCAATGCCTATTGGGTGGCGGGTACTGAAAAGATCGGAAGGAAAGTACTTATTACAACCATTGCAAGCTTCCCACTAAAAGTCATCTTGAGTATTCTGAACCGGATGGGAGGAAGCACAACACAACACCTTGCTTCGAGGAACTATATGCATGTGGGCACGAAATGCTTGCGAGGGACAGTGTATGACTGGTGTTCTAGCTTACTGGAAAACATGAAACTTTAGCTTTTCGGGTGAAAAACTGAGAGGATGAAGAACTTTGGTTACGGAAGTATACTTTGTACCTTTTTCTTTGAAAGGGTACCTGCACTAAGTCTGGGGATGGCCTTGCCCCCACTCAATCCTCGTGAGCCTATTATGTCTCGTTGGGGAGAAATCTTCCTACGACAAGGTGGTGGCGAGAGCAACTTCTGCTATAGTGAGGATGATTTCTGGGCATGGTGGGATCGACAGGTACCATCTCTTGAGCAGTTCCCTTATGAGGTTATAGACTTCCGCAATGATCTTGAGCTGGCTCTTCCTCCAGGATCAGCCCAAGGAGAGATAGGTAAGTTTGTTTTTTGAAAAATTATTTAAATTTTTCATTTTATATATATGATTTTTTAAATGAGTTTGGAATACTGAACAAATTGTCTTCTATAGATGTTGGGCTAGTGCATCCTGAGGGACACCCTTGTACCTTCATGCGACCAGTCATTGCAGGATAAGCTGATGCCATGTTGGTGAACATAGAGGGAAAGATGATTCGATTGACTCATGATATCCCAACGTACAAGATCGAGCGGATGCCGCTTGATATGCAGGAGAATGTTGTGGGCGTGACCCCAACATGGATTCGACTACTGAGAAAAGTAGCTAGGGTAGTCATCTACTACAGAGAGGCTGTGGCTGAGATGGAAGAGGCAGATGAGGCCCCTCCTTCTCCATAGAGGAGGACCTATATATGTATATTTTTTAGGCCGTTGAGCCCATTTTTGTATATTATGACATTGTGACAGACTTATGACTCAAAATCATGTATTTTTTAATACGACTTATATATACAGTATCAGCTTTATTTACATGTTTGTTCTTATCTTTATGTGTGATTTGTTTATTATGGATGTGTATGATGTAGATGCCAATCTAAAATGTAATTTGCATATGAATCAACTAGTGCATTTAAATTCCTTGGAATGTGTTGATATGCAATGTAATCAAATTGTCTCTCAAGTAATCTAACTCGCAAGAACTGACGTAGCAAAACATGATCTCTAACTTGATATTCACCCATTAACTGAAACACAACTAGCTGCGAGTTGATTCTTAACTCCAAGTGTGAAATTCCATGGTAAAGAGCATCTCAGAGTAACTCTATGACATCGCTGTATTCAACCACATTGTTCGTTGTGGGACCTAAACAAGCCCCTCCTGAAGAGACTAGTTGGCTAGTCGGTGAGTAAATAACCCAAGCAGCTGCAGCCAACTGATGGGTGTGGCGACTAGCGCCATCAGCAAATCCTATAAAGTGTTCAGTCGACATATGAAACACAAAGCAATAGAAACATAAGACGTAACGACAACCACAAGTAAAGCTAACTCTAAAAAATGTACAACGATAATACTTGAAAAAGCATAGAGGCCTAAGCGTAGTACTTCTTCAAGTAGAGCCCATTTCTAGGCTCCGACAACTTATTACCCTCATAATCCGTTAACTCATAAGCACCCTTCTTCAGAACCTTAGAGACTATGTAAGGACCGAGCCAAATTGACTTAAACTTGCCAGCTCCTAAGGGTTCCTTGTCCTGGTCGTAAAGCAAAACGAGGTCTCCTTCGAGAAAAACCCTAGGTTTAACCGACTTATCATATTGACCTTTAACTCGATTCTTATGTGCTTAATTTGCTGTGAGCACATCACGTCGCTACTCATCAAGATATTCTAGGTGCAAAATACGTTCTTCTAAGACTGAAGTGTCGGGGAGTAGTTGGACAACCAACTTCAATGAAGGAATTTCGCATTCAACCGGGATAACTTCTTCTATCCCATGCACAAGTTGAAAGGGAGAGAACCCGGTGGTAGTATTGACATTATCTCGGTATTCCCAAAGTGCTGGATACAACATGATGTGCTAGTTGGTTAGACTGGCATTAACGGTCATTTGCAAAATGGTTTTCAAAGTTTTGTTAACCGCTTCAACCTGACCACTCGCTTGCGGATAAAATGAAGACGAATGTTCCTACCGAAAACCTAACATAGTGTATAAGTCGGTCATCATCTTGTTCTGAAAGTGTCGACAGTGGTCTGTGACGATCTCTTTGGGTACACCAAACCTAGCAATGATCTGGTTAAATATGAAGTAAGCAGCCGTTTCCCCATCTACTTTGACAGTAGGCATTGCCTCGGTCCACTTGGTGAAGTAGTCGACGACAACAATGATGTGATGATGACCTCCAACAGAAACTAGATTACAATTCATGAAATCAATCCCCCACTTGGTGAAGGGGCCTGCTGTAATCACAGGATGGAGAGGAGCTGGGTGTGCTCTCATCTTTTGGGTAAAAAAATGACATCGCTGATAGCGTTTCACAACTTCCACACAATCTTAGAAGATCGTGGGCCAAAAATAACCAGCACGCAGTATCTTCTGGGTTGTTTCCAACCCAGAAAGATGACCCCCACAAGCTCCACTGTGAGCGTCATTCAATACTGATTCAGCTTCCTCTGAGGTCAAACAACGGTGTAAAATAGAATCTATCCCACGTCTGTACAGAGTGTCAAAAATGATGAGATAGTTCTTTACTTGACTCTTAAGTTTCCATTGTTCATCCCTAGAGAAAGTAGAAGGACACCTCAAATTCTAGAGATATACCAAAATATCCCCATACCATGGGTCAGAACATGTAATGAGGAAGATGTGTTCATCCAGGAGTGATGAATCTTCTTCATTGTGTACTATGTCACTAGGAAATTCAGAAATCAGTTCAGCGAAAACCAGTGACTTATTTGACTTAGCGGAGTGAAAAACCAAGTCAAATTCCTGCAAGATTACAATCCATTTATTGAATTTCCCACCGATGATACGTCGAGTGAGAACATATTGAAACGGGTTGACCTCAGCGATCACTGTGGTAGTTCGCAACAAGATATAGTGACGTAGCCTCTGAACAACATGGACAACAACTAATGCCAACTTCTCCACGTAAGAATACTTTATCTCAGGAGCTATTAAGGCACGTGACAAATAGTAAATGACATGCTCTTGGAGCTTGTCATCCTCCTGAACAAGCACTATGCTGATTGTGTATACGGATGCAACCAGATATAAGAGGAATTCCTTCATATAGTCTGGAGGGCTCAACAAGGGGGATGATAGTAATGCCTTTTTCAAGGCCTCAAATGAAGTTTGAGCAACCTCATCCCAAAGAAAATAGGTATCTTGTTTGATCAGTCTCTTGAAACCTTTTGTGATTTGGGCATAGTTAATGATAAAACGTCGTAAGAAGTTAGACATACCCTACAGAATCTGAAGTTGTCTTAGGGTTCGAGGAGGAGACAGATTTACAATAGCCTCAACTTTAAGTGGATCGACCATGATACCACAACTGGATACGATAAAACCCAGTAAACGTCCAGACTCGACGTTTTAATACGCATTTATTAGGATTCAATCGAATCTTGTAATATCTACATCGTTCAAACACAAGTCTCAAATGATCAGGATGATCCCGTCTCTTACGAGATCGCGTTGGGAGATCAACAAGGTAAGGTTCCACTACGTGTTTGATATCATGAAAAGCGAAGTTCATTGCACGCTGAAAGGTAGCTCCCACATTTTTCAGGCCAAACGAAATCTTTCGATAAACGAATGTCCCCCAAGGACAAATAAAATTTGTCTTGTGCTGGTATTTAGGTTTTATCTGAATTTGGTTATATCCTGAAAAACCATCCATGAAAGAAAACATTTCATGGCCCGCACACGCGTCGATGATCTGATCTATGAATGATGTGGGGTAGTTGTCCTTAGGACAAGCTTTATTTAGATCCCGAAAGTCTGTGCAGACTCAAATGGTTCCTTGATTTTTATCTACCGGAATGGGGTTTGAGACCATTCCATCATAGCTATTGGATAGATGAATCCGGCTTTGAGTAACTTCTCAACTTCCGCCTTAATGGTTTTTGTTTTTCTAGGATTTACTGGACGGAGCTTCTGTCTCATGGGCTTATCATTTTGATAAGTTGTGATGACATGCTCTACAATGGCGGGGTCGATGCCTGGCATCTCCTCGTAAGACTAGGCGAAAACATCGTGGAATTCCTTAAACAGATTGGTATACAAAGTGATCTCGTCAGGAGAACAATATTCCCCAATGAAAAGGTTTTCCACGACTCCAGGTTTGATGGAAATGTTGATCGGAATAGTTCTCGATATGTTTGCCATATTCCCTTCGACATAAATAGTTTTTGAAGTAGAAGGGATAGCGGACAAATCAACATTACCACTGGGTCTCATAGAAAACTCTCCTCTCTCTATACTTTCCAGGTCGAGAAGAAAATAAGACCTATGGTGCATGTGTTCCCAAGGATGGTCTAGGCCTATCATTACTTCCAAAATAGCCTCATCAGAGGGGCAACCAATATCTAGACAGTCAAAAGAGTGGATGGAGTCCACTGACCATGCTGGTGCATAGTCCATATATGACTTGACAGAGACCAATGGAGTCACGACATGTTCTGTTGCGGCATGTTGTGAATATAAGTAAGCCACTTCCGCAATAGATAAAGGCACTACTGGTTCAGATTCATTGGGGAGAATCCATGGATCCGTCGTTGGACAGATCGTGAAAATCTCGGATGATGAACACTCTTCAGAACCAATAAAATGAACAAGAGCAGGTAGGTCAAAAGTTTCCATTAATGACCCTTAGAGCCCTGCTCCGAAACTCTCATTGGCTGGGTGAGACTGATCAACCAACGGAATAGTTGAATCCGATGAATTATGGTTGTTTTTCCGAGAAAACGAAAGTTGATCAACTATGATGATCATGCCTTGGTGAGGGAACATTAGAACTCGAAAAACGACCGATGGCACTGCCTGCGTTACATACGTCCAGCTCCTACCTAACAAAAAATTGTAGTCAAGTGGAGCATCCAACACTTCAACCTCTACAGACACTAGCTTACCAGCGAGTTTAACACCAAACGATGGTAAGACTCCATGTGGACGGAATGATCTTCCATCAAAGGTGGTAAGTAAGGTGTTCGAGGGGGCTAATTTGGGTGAGCCCAAATCCTTCCAGCAAGAAATGGACATCACACACGTAGACGCGCCCTTATTTACAATAGCTCGTCCAATGGTCTTGGGGCCATGGACTACTTCTATTTGGAGAGCGACGTGGTACGACAACCGGGGTTTGATATTTGACATATCAAAACGAGAAAGCTGTTAGGATATTCCTATACTCCATCCTAGTCCCACCAGTATTTTGATCATTTACATTTTCAGGTATGCATGCACCTTTAGGGTTTGCATGCATTCTAGGGTTTGCATGCATTTTGCATGCATCCCAGTCATCAGTCCAGCACCTAGCCATCAGTTAGCCAACCCCTAGGAGCTTCTCACTATTCAGTTTTAGCCCTCCAATTGCTTAATGCGCCCTTCTTCCTTGATTTTAGGGAGTAAATTGCCCTTCTTCACCTACCAGTCCAGTTGTCACTCAGTTACAGTCAGTTACACTCAGTTAGAGTCGGTTACACTTAGTTACATTGAGTTACACTCAGTTACACCTACCAGAGTTAGTTTGACTGATGGTTGACAGTTACTTGAGCATTGATGACTTCACTGATGATGATGAAGACTTCCAGTTGCGCTCCGATGATCATGAGGACATGTAACACTCAGTTACACCTACCAGAGTTAGTTTGACTGATGGTTGACAGTTACTTGAGCATTGATGACTCCACTGATGATGATGAAGACTTCCAGTTGCGCTCCGATGATCATGAGGACACCTAATTGTGCTCCGATGACACTCTATTGATCTTATGATCACTTTGAGAGGTTAATTCGAATTGCCACCTTAGGCATTCGAATCCTCTCTATCATTGTACTATTTATTTGTCCATACTGTGATTAATTAATTAGTGTGTGTGAAGTATTATTGCTTCTATTTGAGTTCTACTGTACCATATTATTCTGTTGCTCATTATACTGTATTGTTCACTCTTCTTCTATTTTCCTGCTTAATCATAATTACTCTTGTGAGGTATACATCATCTCTTAGATCTGCTGTGAGGATTTTCACATGGTATCAGAGCATGTTGAGAGTATTTTTTATCTCCATTCTTGAGAGTTTTTTGCAGGTTATTACCAAGATTTCGAGTGCAGCAGAATCTGCATTTTTGCAGCAGTAGCAGTTGCAGTTATTCTCTATTGTTTTTGCAGGTCTTCTACAGCTTCAATGGATTCATATTTAGAAGGAATCCCTCTTCTTTTTCCATTCAACTATGATGAATGGAAACCAAGAATGATAGCATATTTCAAGAGCCATGATCTCTTTGATTGTTATTTTGAAAGAGAGTTCGAATCCTCTGAAGAGAATATTGACTGGTTGAATAAAGGTGACATGGCATTTGGAACAATGATGCTTGCCTTGTGTGCATACCAAAGATTCAAATTCAAATACCGTGATGGTGTTGAAACTCCAAGAGAGTTACGGACTCCAAAAGAGTTATGGGCTCACCTGGATGAAAAATTTGGCAGAAAGAATGAAGGACTTGGTCCTAACCCATTCGAAAGCAAGCAAAGTGATGCATTCGCTCCTCTTGATGGTCTCTCAGATCATGAACCAGTATCATCTCATATTGAAATTGTTGACAAAGAACTTGCAAATTCTCCACTTATGCTCAAACTTTCTTCTCTTTCTATGCCAGCTCACACTCTAGATATTGCAGAAGGTCCTAAATCCTCTCTTGCACCAGAGTCTGTTGGTTTGCATCATGATCACATGATTATTTCAGAGGTCAAAACAGTTACTGAAGGTAATGCATTCGCTCCTCTCCAGCTATCTCCTCTTTTATACTACTATATGATCATAAATTCATGCTTTCAGAAGGTTATTGAAGATTATGGCCATTGCCTACTGGTTCAAAGGAGATCTCAAGAAACTGTTTTTTAAGTCTTAAATCTGATTTTGATTTCAAGCAAACATGTAATAGTTATTTTTGGCATAATCTCACCCATGGTGGTTCGAAGGAGAAGACAAAAGACTATATGCACTTTCACAGATTTGATCCTACCTCAGCTGATTCGAATCACAGGTTCAAGGATCATTCTCATACTATTGGATTTGTTCTCATCACATTCGATCTGAAGAGCAAGTACAAGCACATGCTTTTTGAGCATGATCCACTTCTTCCCAAGAAGAAGATACCTCCAGACATATGACCAAGCATCACACATGCTTGAGTTTGGAGCATTTATTTTTATGTGTGCCTTACAGTCTATTTTTTGAGGAGGGGGTATGTTTCCCATGAAATTTTTCCACTTCCTTGGTTTATTGATTGTTATTATTCATTGTATTGGGTGACCCTTGGTCTTAGTTACCAGGGCCCAGGATGGATTAAGGGGGGGTGTTAGGATATTCCTATACTCCATCCTAGTCCCACCAGTATTTTGATCATTTACATTTTCAGTCATGCATGCACCTTTAGGGTTTGCATGCATCCCAGTCATCAGTCCAGCACCTAGCCATCAGTTAGCCAGCCCCCAGGAGCTTCTCACTATTCAGTTTTAGCCCTCCAATTGCTTAATGCGCCCTTCTTCCTTGATTTTAGGGAGCAACTCGCCCTTCTTCACCTACCAGTCCAGTTGTCACTCAGTTACAGTCAGTTACAGTCAGTTACAGTCAGTTACATTGAGTTACACTCAGTTACACCTACTAGAGTTAGTTTGATTGATGGTTGACAGTTACTTGAGCATTGATGACTCCACTGATGATGATGAAGACTTCCAGTTGCACTCCGATGATCATGAGGACACCTAGTTGTGCTCCGATGACACTCTATTGATCTTATGATCACTTTGAGAGGTTAATTCGAATTGCCACCTTAGGCATTTGAATCCTCTCTATCATTGTACTATTTATTTGTCCATACTGTGATTAATTAATTAGTGTGCGTGAAGTATTATTGCTTCTATCTGAGTTCTACTGTACCATATTATTCTGTTGCTCATTATACTGTATTGTTCAATCTTCTTCTATTTTCCTGCTTAATCATAATTACTCTTGTGAGGTATACATCATCTCTTAGATCTGCTGTGAGGATTTTCACACAAGCATATTGGATGAGTCTACGCTCCCGATCGCTGCGAGAAGTGCACTACGTTGTAATGGAAAACTTTGCAGTACTTCCAAAGTGGACATGGCACAGGGAGTTTGGTATAAATCTTTCACAACATATAGTTAGGAGTAGCCCGCGCGTTAGGATTGTGCACAGCCCATTTGAAGACACCTTTCGGAATCTTCGGTAGCGAATCTACTAGTCTCTTGATGTGGAGAGGGGTGGAAGATTCGGGAACATCCTTATCTCTTTGCTGCGAGTCCGGAGTATAGTTTCTAGCTCGAGTTTGTAAAAGCACATCCGAATTAACCATATTAATAAACGATTGATCAGCAAATGAGGCATGAGGGGTGCCCCCAACACTAGAGTTGCCAGAAGCTGAACCTTGTCCGTGAGGGAATGGATCTTTCAAGACAGATGGTTTCTTCTCACAAAGTAGCTTCTGGGCTTCTTCCATCAGAGGGCATTGATGGGTGAGGTGGTCCTCCTTGCATAAATTACAAGGGAACTTCACTTTCTTTTTATCCTTCTTGCCCTCCTCGGCATTTTCCGTATTCTTGGGATTTTGGTGGTTCCCCTCCCCTTTCTTGCCCTTCTTTTTGTTGTTGTTGGGCTATCGAGGGCCCTTTTGATTTGTATGCACTTGATGTACATATTCCATTTTCCAAAGGGGGGTTGTAACTGAAGTTGCTTCCGTAGCAGACTGTTTGACAGATAAGGTGTGAACCTGCTTAGTTAAAGATTCAAACACTGCAGAATCTACTGAACCCACGATGCCATCAACATGTGGTCCAGGCTTGGGTTTACCTATATCTATATTAGATCTCAGTGCGTCTGGAATGATCTCATACATGATCCCAGATTGAGCATAAACAAGATCAGGTTGCTGGGTCTTGAGAATGGCCTCTTCCTTAGAAGACACTCCAAAAGTTGCTACTTTGTTAGAAATGTAAGGAAGGAGTGGTTTCAAATACCACTCTAAAATAAATTCTGAAGGAATCTCAGCTTTAATGACCCTCTTTCTCCTTCACCACTCTTTAATGTGGTCAGATAAATGAGTAGCTTTGTTCTATTGAAAAGTTGACGGAAGGTCTGTACCGGCATCGTACCGGACAAGGAGTTGAAAGTGATTCAGAAAAATTGTAGCCAGATCCCAAAAGTTATCATAAGTAGCTGCAGGCAGTTCAATATACCATTTAGCTGAACACTAGTCAAGGTTCTCTGAAAGAGCCTTAATCTGATGGAATCGTCGTTTAATGAATTAGAAGAGCACCAGAGATGAAACGTAGTGACATGGTCACCATGATCTTCCCCAGTCTTGCCTTCAAACTTTGGAATGTTTGAAGGCAGCTTGGTTGGGATAGGTGGCCATGCAGGGTGGTGCTGCACCTGATCATTTGTTAGTTTTTAAAGACTTGGCAAATTCAAAGTTGCCAGAAAAGGTAAACGAGGTTTTGCCGATGGAATTTGGTTAGTAGGGTTTTGGTAGGGGAAACCACCTAAAGCCTGAATCGTGTTTTGCTGGTTGGGGTTGCCCCTAGCCACCAGTTGTGAAGTAAACGCGTTGCTAAAATTGCTCCAACCAAAAGAGAGAGGGTTACTTCCTTGAGTGTGTGTCCATTTCGGCCGGGTCTTAGCCCCTCCGTAATGTGGGTTAAATGCGTTACCACCTCCTCCACCAAATTGGGAAAAAGGGATACTCCCTACAGGTATATGAGATGTTTCCACATTGGAAGGATGTACTTTCCGACCTGTGTAGGGGTTAAACCTAGGAGTGGATGTAACGGATGGCACAGGCATCGAGCCTACTATGGTTGTGGATAGAGTGGGCATCGAGCCTACTATGGTTGTGGATAGAGTGGGCATCGAGCCTACAAAGGGCATCGAGGGAGCTATGTGCCCTCCAAACCAAGGAAAACCTTGACCGAAAGGAGCAGTTTGTGGAATGCCCTGGGATTGTTGCATGAAAGGAGATGAAGTAGATGGTACCGAAGATATCCAAGTGACAGGGATCTGAAAAGGTCCAGCAGTGGCACCAAAATGGGTAGCTGTTGTCGAAGGTTGAGAACTAGACATACCTATGGAACTAGTGCTGAAACTAAAAGGAGTCGAGGTAGATGTAGCCTACAATGAGGCAGATACCGACGTGCTTGCAAAAGAATGAGAGAGATCTCTCGTAACAATAGCAACAGTAGGAGTTTGAGGAACTCCTATTTCATCTCCGGAACTAGCCATGTAATAACCAGGGGTAAACCTATACACACAAACTCGGGTTGGACTAGAGAGTCTATAGTTACAAGTAATGGATCGTTTGGTCCAGTCAGGGGAGGGTTGAAAGGAGTCCTAAATTCTTGAGAAGTTAAGTCCTAAAACTCAGCGGTGTCAAAGACCTATTGATCCTGAAATCTGATCTGCGGTTCTCCAGGTGATTCAGTTTCTCCCGTAAGTTCGTATGAACCACGGGAATCAATCCTCCGGCATTGTGGTGGCGGTGGAGGCTCCTCAGTGAGTGGTGGAAGGTTTTTCAACCTTCGTGACCTACGGAGAGGTTGATCCTCCACAGCTATATCAAAATCAAACTAAGTATAAAAACCTAGTGGCCACTAAACGACTAGGGATCAAACAACATACCACTACAAAATGTCCTAAAGTGATCAAAACTAGGCAAACAAAGCTAATACTCTCAGAAGCAAGCCTGGGATGATGAGGGCCCAGAACAAACCAATAGAGTATGGACGATTAGTTACACAGCGTGATAACAACAATAAGTGTAGGGACTTGTCTACACTATTTCAACTATTTTACTAAGAAATGGTGAGTTTCCACGTCAACAAATGAAAGGATTATCACAAGTTTCTAAAGATCTATATTCATTCATCAAAACTAATTAAGATCTAAAGCCATTTGAGAATTAAATTCTACATGATAAGCAAAATTCAAACTCATAGATGGTATAAACTTGAATCCATTCATATTAAAACAATGAAGAAGTACATCCTTACCATGGACCTAGGTGTGAATCCCTCCATTGCCATGAGCTTCCCTTCCTTCACCCTTGTTTTTTGAAGAATTTGAGCTCTTTTTCCTCCTTCAGAATCTCTCCAGCATGTCTTTGCTCTTTTTTCATGTACTTTACAATGCCTCCCATGCCTTTCTTATATAGCATTGGGAAATGAGCCTTAAGCTTTTCTTCTAAATGTGGGATTACTCATTTTCCTCATTTTAGATTATTTTAACCTGAAAACCCACTTTTCCATAGTTTTTAGGCTTTTTGCACAACTTTAAGCACAATTAATGCATTTTAATGCATTTCTCTTCACTTTTTAATTGGTGTAGCTTAAGTTTGGACCTTTGATGAGCGGTTCGATGACCGAACTTAGTCTCCTTAGGTTCTTACTGTCTTCACCTAATCCTTCCATTTATAGGAGAAGTGATTAGATCAGAGAGGACTTGTCTCTGAATGTACTTGCGTTCTATCTTCATGTTGCGGGCGCATAGTAAAAATGTGCTTCTTCTGTCACATGACTAGGGGTGTTAATTTGATTGTTAACAGATGCCCCCTAATGTGTGAGGCCCGAAGCAGAGCTAAGGGCCGAAACACATTACTGAATTTTATACTCTGTATACTGATATTCTTTGAACTGATACTCTTTATCGTTCAAAGCAAGGATAAGGGAAGGAAAAATCACAGGTGCAGGATTGAGGATCACACCTTGTTAAGATCCTGGTGGGCGGCCTTCACTAACATCTCGAGGTTTTGGTGTAACGGTTCGTATCATTTGGTATCAGAGCCTCCACCAAGGTTCAAGTCACAGAGTGGGTGGAAATGTCGGCATTGCAGTGTTTGCCCGGGGCTCGTACGGTGCAAAGGGGACACCACCGTACGGGCGCACATCCATCCCAAAGTCTGGACTGCGGAGCGTGGTGGGATGTTAAGATCCTGGTGGGAGGCCTTCACTAACATCTCGAGGTTTTGGTGTAACGGTTCGTATCACACCTGCAAAACATAGCAATTTCTCAAATATATAATATCTTCTTGAGGCGGGCATACCCATGCTTAGTAGTAAACAAGCATGGCCATGAACAATACACGGTGGAGCCATGTCAAAAGCAATTTTTTTTTTAAATGTAAACATGCTCTTTGATGAGTGAGAGAACAAAGTCTTTATTGAATTTCTGACATGGCAGTCTAATCTTACGTAGCTTGGGAAGTGCATCGATGAGTGATACAATTGTTTTTCCTAAGGTCTTCAATAAAAACCGACGATAGTACGATTTTATATCATGCGAATAAGTGATATGATGTCGAGCATAATAAAACATGATCTGATTACCGGTCATTGATGTATACCATTAACAGATGCGAAGAGACCCACCGATAATGATAATGGACTCTAAGGTACTGAGTACAAACTAACAAGTGTGAATAGATGTTTTGAAGTCGAATACTTGTAGAATCAAACAATCAGGGGTCATTGATTTATACGCACTGTCATTTGCGAGGAAACCCACCACTAATGATTGCAACATCCAAGGTACTCTTGGGTTTCTAGATCCATGTCCTAGATGATGATTTGATGTCGATAGGAATAGATCCATCGGAAGGAGGGCATTGATGCATCCCACATCAACTGATACGAAACAAAGATCAATAATATGATATAATTTGGTAGAATTGCAAGATCCAACATTGTGTATTGACACAAGGAAGGCCGACATGATTGGTCAGGAATATTTGAGGAATGGCCGACTCGGTTTGAACTTCCCTTGAACACATAACATGACACAAAATGGACCCTTGGAAACATAGGAATTTGAGTAACCGACCTTAATGAAATCAACTAATGCCAGATGCATTAACGAAAGCTCCATTGGTGACAGGAAGGATAACCCATCGGTGGAGATCTGTTCAAAATACTGGTATAGTTTCCTAAGGAAAATGCAGATGGTGTACTGACAGCGGAGACAAATTATGTGCCATGTTCAAGGGCGACAAGGACCAACTGTTGCCGTATTGTT
Organism: Larix kaempferi; assembly: GCA_027924585.1. Taxonomy (NCBI): domain Eukaryota; kingdom Viridiplantae; phylum Streptophyta; class Pinopsida; order Pinales; family Pinaceae; genus Larix; species Larix kaempferi. Next base: position 6,188,025 of record BSBM01000431.1, on the reverse strand, counting down.
CAAGGATTATAATATGAAGTGATTCAAGTCTCTCCCTTTTTGGATTTTTGTGTTTTTTAATTTTTATGCTTTTTCATTTTTATATATAAAAAAAAGAATGTTATGATACATAGGAGGGAACAAATGTTGCATGGGCGTATGCCTATTTTTCAAGGGCACGAGTTAGGCCAAGGCAAATATCCATATTGCAAACAAGGGCTAAGCTAGTTGTGCACACTCTTAGTTGTTCCCTCCCGGGGTAGGCTATCTGAAGCAGGATTATGTGTCAACGGACGGTGAAGTAATACCATGTGACTAAGGTTATCCAATTTGGTGAAATGGCCAAGTAGGAATGGTTCAATGAGGTTTACTTCAGCTTGAGTCTTGTGAAAAATTCCAAAATCATAGATCATCATGAATCATGGTTTGTCTCAACTACCTGAATCAAATAGTTCGAACTGTCAAAGTCTTCAAGTCTTGAAATCAAAAACCATTTCACTAGCTAGCAGTTTAGTTAGAAACTGGTTCAAATGTGCATTTAATATCTAAAAAGATAGCAAAAAATGAGGAACTATTCATCTTTCTATCATTCAAAAGGATACGGTTTGTACATGTAGGAATAAAGGATAAGTAAAAACACTCCTTATTTACCATCCGTGTTTGTTGTGTAGCCGATGTATGAGAGGAAGCATCCCCTTTCAGCTTGAAGTCCTAGAAGATATGAACCTTTAGTCTTTGATCTGCCAATTGTGGGTTAGTTTCGATGTCGAACTAGAAAACTCTGAAACAGTTTCCCATGTTTTCGAGTTTTCCAATTTTTTTTCATTTTTTTGTTTGTAAGAAATTTTTTTGGGTGTTATCTGTAAGAAAAAGAATAAAAAAGAGAAATAGTATTTACACTATTCTTTTTGGTGTGTGCAAAATTTACACATTTTTTGGGTTATGATGTAAGCTAGTTTATTTCGGTTTTACTTATGTCCTTAAATGATGTGTTCAATTAAATTGGCCTTGAAATAATGTACATGCTTGCTTTTTGGTATGATGTTAATGACTTAGGTGCCAATCAAGTACATATTTGGCCAAAGAATCAGCCAAACTATTCAGATTTCTAGGAACGTGTATATATTCAATAAACTTGAACCGACGCTCTAAAAGATGTACTCGTAGAAACTTTCTAAACAGTGTAGGATGTTGAACCTGATACTAACCATTTAATTGGGAAACAACTAATTCTGAGTCCAGTTTAACGATTATTCGTCAGATGCCAAGGGTGATAGCCTCAACAAGAAGCTCAATGACTGCGCTATATTCTGCAACATTGTTGGTTGTAGATCCGAGAAAAATGCCTCATGAACTAAGAACTTTGTTATTAGGTGTGAAAACGACACATGCGACGGAAGCAACGTTTCGAGAACTACGACTGGTGCCATCTGCATATCCCAAATATGTGAAAGATTCTCGTGCCATCTGCCAAAGTGACAATGCCAAGCAAGATAAGTGTGTGCCCGAAATAACTAATGTACAAAAGTTTATACAAAGAATACAACATAATACAACAAATGGTGCAAGGCATCAGTGCCTACGCGAAGTATTTCTTCAGATAGAGACCATTTCTGATCTCCGACATGTGTTCCCCATCAAAATTGACCAATTCATAAGCTCCCTTTTTTAATACAATTTTGACAACAAGTGAGCCAAACCATTTAGGTACAAATTTCCCTTCTCTTATTTTATCTTGGTCTTGGTCATAAACTAAAACCAGATCGCCTTCAGAAAAGACTCGGGGATGGATGGACTTGTCATATTGTGTTTTAACCCTCTTCTTGTGTGCTTCTATATTTAGAGAGGCTTCCCTTCTAGTTTCATCAAGAGAATGGAGATGGAGAAGCCTTTCCTCTTCTGCAGAAGTATTAGGTAGGAGTTCGACATCTATCTTTAATGATGGGATTTCACATTCAATCGGAAACACAACTTCCTCTCCATAAACCGGTTGGAAGGGAGTGAATCCAGATGCGGTTTTAGCGGTTGTTCGGTAAGCCCAAAGAGCAGTAAACAACATCAAGTGCCAGTTATTCTTGTTTTTATTAATTGTCCTCTGTAACATAGTTTTCAAAACCTTGTTGATGGCTTCTACTAGTCCGTTATCTTGAGGGTAATATGGCGAGGAAAATTCTTTCCGCAATCCTAACCAGTTTGTATGTTCATCCATACAGGAATTCCGAAAATGACTTATGTTGTAAGTAGTGATCTCTTTGGGTTCACCAAACCTTGCTATCACATGATTGAATAGAAAGTATGTTGCAGTTTTACTCGTGCAATTGAATGTAGGAATTGCCTCAACCCACTTGGTGAAGTAGTCCACTGCTACGATGATGTAGTGGTGGCCATCGGCTGAAGGTGGATTGACCGTCATATAATCAATGGACCATTTTGAAAATGGACCCACGGTTACTGCATGGTGTAAAGGACCCGGATGTGCGCACATTTTTCTTGTGTAAATCTAGAAAGGGTGACACTTTTTGACAGCATTAATGCAATCTTTGAAAATTGTAGGCCAAAAGTATCCTGCACGCAAGATTTTCTGGGCAGTTGCCAACCTAGAAAGATGACCGCCACATGCCCCAGCATGGCAATCATTCAAAACTTGTTCAGCTTCCTCGTGTACTAAGCAACGTCTTAATATCATATCAATTCCTCGACAGTACAAAGTATCCCTGATAATGAGGTATCTTTGAGCTCGGTGTCGAATACGACGTCGTTCAATACTAGAAAATTAAGGATTGGTCCTTTGGGTTTGGAGATATATAATGAATGTTCCATACCAAGGATCAGAATTTGCAGTGAGGAATACATGTTCATCTACCCAAGTTTCAACAGATATAGTACCCTCCTTCTCTATGGGTAACTCGAACATTAATTCAACAAAAGCCAACAACTTCTTGGCTTTAGCGTTTTTGAATTCGAGGTCAAATTCTTGTAAAATTACTATCCATTTTGAGTATTTGCCACCAATGATATGGCGGGACAAAATGTGTCTCATGGGGTTCATTTCAGCCACTATGGTTGTTTTCATTGGAAGTATGTAATGTATAAGTCGTTGGACATCATGGACTGCTGCCAAGGCCAACTTCTTGACCTGGGAATATCTCAATTCGAGACCTGCAAGGCCCTTACTAAGATAGTAAATAACATGTTCTTGAGAGGATTCGTCCTCTTGTGATAAGACCATTCCAATTGTGGAAGGAGATGCAGCCAAATATAGCAGAAAGTATCTATTATAGTTTGGTGGACTAAGCACCAGGGCAAAGACCAAAGCTTTCTTTATTTCATCAAATGAACGTTGAGCTTGGTCATCCCATATGAATATTGCATCTTGTTTTAAGAGACGCATGAAACCTTTAGCTTTCACAGCAAAATTCTCTACAAATCTCTTCAAGTTGTTAGCTTTCCCTTGAAGGCTTTGAAGTTGAGTGATTGTTTTCAGGGAAGGAAACTGAAGTATTTCCTCAACCATGATCCCCTTTTGGGACACTACGAACCCAAGTAACCTCCCAGAGTCCACACAAAACATGCATTTATGTGTATTTAACCTAATGTTGTACTTGCGGCAATGCTCAAAGATGGCTTGTAAATGTGCACCATGTTCAACTCTCTTTTTAGATTTAGCTGCCAAATCATCAAGGTAAACCTCGACGATATCCTCAATGTCATGAAATGCGTATGACATAGCTCTTTGAAAGGTAGCTCCGACGTTTTTAAGGCCGAATGGAATTTTCCTATAAGTGAAGGTCCCCAAGGGCATATAAAAGCTGTTTTATGTTGGTATTCCTTTTTTATCTGGATTTGGTTGTAACCGAAGAAGCCGTCCATAAACGAGAAGATTTCATTCCCGGCACATTCATCAATGATATGATCACTGAAGGGTGTGGGATAGTTATCTTTGGGACAAGCTAAGTTCAGATCTCTAAAATTGGTACAAACCTAGATAGTTACTTGTTTTTTATTAATGGGAACAGGATTGGATACCCAATCAGTCAAAGGAACATGATAGATGAATCCATCTTTTAAAAGCTTTTCGACCTTGGCTTTAATGGCAGCAGACTTCTTAGGGTTCATTGGACGTAGTTTTTGCCGCACAGGTTTGGCATTAGGATAGGTTTTGATCTCATGTTCTACGATACTGGGATCGATGCCTGGCATTTCTTCATAAGACCATGCAAATACATCACGAAACTTTTTAAATAAAGCAGTGTAAAAGTTTATTTCCTCAAGAGAACAATCTGCACATATGTTGATGTGCTCAACGATGCCAGGTTTGATAGATATATCAATTCGGATGGTTTTCGAAATGTTCACCAAATTGCCTTCTGAACTCACATTGCGTATTTGTACAGGGCATTGGTGCTTACTGAAGTCATCATTGAATTAAAACTATTTCACCGAATTTCCTTCTAAACTCACATTGTGTATTTCTACAGGGCATTGGTACTTACTGATGTCATCATTGAAGTAAAACTTTTCAGGTTTGACTTCTAATGAGTCGATCTTAGGAAGAAACGAGGATTTGTGATGCATATCCTCCAAGGGTCGTTCCGAGATGTTCATGACTTCTAGGATGGCTTCATCAGAAGAGAAAGTCTGATCCAAGAGATCATGGGTACTATGAGAATTCAAGGTCCAAACATGTGAAGTATAGGGATCATATTCCTCCATCTTGGGAGGATTTTGAGCCGGTTCTACCGAGGCCATTTGAATAGTTTGATAAGGGAGCTCTATAGCAGAAAATGGAACACTACTCTCCATTTTCTCATGGTGTGTAGAAGTATGTGTCTTTCCATCATTCTTTTCATCTAAGGTGTTTTCTTTGGAGGTTCCAACCGATGAGGTGGAACCAACCTACGAAATGGAATTAGAAAAAAGTCTTAATGGAAAGTACACTTCATATGTAATGGTGAAAATCAGAGCAGTGTTAGGGGTCAATATTGGTGGTGGAAGTGGAAAAGTTCCGAAAAGGGATGAGTCTTTAAACATTCCTACCCCAACATCCTGAATCACCGTCGTTGCATCCCCTACATAAGGTACATTCGAGTGGAGACCAGTTTCGGGTGAGCAGTAATCTAGTTGATCGATTGTAGCAATCTTCCCTTGGTGAGGGAATCAAATGACTCAGAATATGGAAGATACTACAGCCATCATCTTGTGTATCCAACTGTGTCCCAATAGAAAATTGTAGCCTATGGGTGCATCCACTATCTCAACATCTACTTGAACTGTTTTGCCCCCCAGTTCAACTAGGAAAGCCAAGATAAGTCCATGAGGTGGGCACGAATGTCCATCAAATGCCTTGAGAATTTTGTGGGATGGTACTAAGGTGGGTGATCCCAAAGCTTTCCAACAAGCTAGTGACATGACACAAGCGGAGGCTCCTTCATCCACAATTGTTTGAAAAATGTTCTTACCATGTGAAGTTACCTTAATTCGGAAAGCAATTTGCATTAGAAGAAATTTCAATTTAAAATGGGCCTTCCAAAAATAATACAAATTCCATGTCATCATGTATTATCCAATCAAAATGCTTTAAAATTTAAAAAGGGAGCACCTTAAAAAATTGGAAGGAAAAAATAAAAAACTACTTTTTTGGATCGTATTTTCAACTTATCTCCTTGTAGGTTTACTGAAATTTGACGCGAGAGGACTCGTTGGATGCATAATTAAATTATGCATCCAACGAGTACCCATGTTGCATACTTATAACAACATCCACACCATGAAAAAATTAAAATACATTAAAAAACGTGTTTCTAGTGTGAGAAAACACGTTTTTTAATGTATTTTCGATTTTTCATGGTGTGGATGTTGTTAAAAGTATGCAACATGGGTACTTGTTGGATGCATAATTTAATTATGCATCCAACGAGTCCTCTCGCGTCAAATTTGAGTAAACCTACAAGGAGATAAGTTAAAAATACGATCCAAAAAAGTAGTTTTTTACTCTCTCACTACTATTATTTTATTGTTTTTTTATTATTTTCCTTAGGAGGCCCATTTTTAACCCAAATTTCCTCTAATGTAAGGGAAGCCTACATGTGGGTTGTTCTAAGTCAAATGTGATCAAATTAGTGTCTGATGGATCAATAGCACCGATAGCAGACAATAGTGCTTTCCGTTGAGCGAGACAACTTTGCAACACCTCCAAGGCAGACATTGCACAAGAAGCTTGAGCTAAATTTTCAACCGCATTATAGTTTTGAGCAGCTCGTGCATTGGGGTTGTGTGTTGTTTTGCGGAGGACCCCTTTTGGAGGTCGAGGCACCATGTCTATGGTTGGTTTTTCAATATTTAGAAAACCACTAGGTTGAGATCCAGTTGTTTTAGCATCTTTTGAAGGTATATCGTAAGAACGAGCCCTTGTTTGGATATGAATGTCATGTTCACCAATAGTGAATATATTAGCGTTGGGTGGATTGCCCCCTGGTGGGGGGTTTGTCTGGTTTCCTCCTGGTGGAGGTGCTGGCGCCGCAACAACCATCTGTTGTTGTTGGGGGAAAGGTTGAGTTAGGATGGCAGGTTGTGGTTTCCCTCCTTGTTGTGCCAACATGTGATGAATATCATCCATATGAGGACAAAGATGAGTAGGATGGCCCCTTCGAAAAATTTTGCAAGGGTACTTGTTCTTTCGATTTTCATGATTTCCTCCATTAGGATTATTCACCTTAGGCGCATCTCTTGTTCCAGGGTTAGCATTAGGCTTCTTCTTCTGTTTTTTCTTTTTTCCTTTAGGGTCCGCAGTTTGAACCATAAGTACTTCAGAAGTTTGGGTAGGAGTTGCAGATTCCTGAGTTGCCTGGCTAGCTGTGGTTTGCGGATTTTGAACTGACATTTGTCCCAATTGTTGGGGAATCTATTCAAATTGGTTAACGGATCCAATCACACCATCGGTATGAGGTCCTTTAGGCGGCATAGCTAGATTAGACGCAGGTCTTACCGCATGAGGTATTAAGTCATAAAGTGTGCCCGATTGGGAATATACCAAGTCCATTTGGTGGGCACTTTGAATGAGTTGTTCTGTAGTCATAGCTCATGACATTGCTACATCTTTGGATAGAGTAGGCAATAGGGATTTAATGAACCAATATGCTAAGAATTGGTCAGGGATTTTAGCTTTAATGAGCCTTCGGTGCCTCCTCCACTCATGGATGTGATCCAAAATGTGAGTAGTGGTGGATTGCCTAAGTGAAGTTAAAAGCTCTGTTCCCGTCTCATAGTGGATGGGTAATTGAAAATGTGTCAAGAAGACCATAGCTAAAGATGAAAAATATGTGAATGTATTGCGTGGCAACTCAATGTACCATTTCGCGGTAGTTCCCGTTAGGGTCCGCTGCAACAACCTTAACCTGACACTATCATCAACCAAGGAATTGGATGAACACCACAGATGGAATGTCATCACATGATTGGATGGGTCTTACCCTGGTTTTCCATCAAACTTGGGTATGTCTGATGGTAGTTTGGTTGGTATGGTTGGCCACCCATTCAAATGTAGAACAGGGTCATTAGTCAGCTGGGATAAATCCGGTAAATTCAATGTGGCTAGAAATGGTGACTTGGATAGTGCTGGAGCAAACGTTTGATATCCAGGTGAAGCTTGATGGCTCCACTGTTGGTTTCCTTGGGTTTGAGAAGTATTCCAACAAGGGTTACCTCCTTGTGGAGATTGCATCCAAAAAGGTGGGTTACTTCCTGAAGTTTGTCCATTCCATTGTGGAATAGGGTGCATGTATGGATTGCCCCCTTGCGGATGTATGTTACATTGAGGTTGGTTACTTGGTGGAACATTGCCACTCCATTGTGGCATAGGATTAATGGGTGGATTTCCCCCTTGCGGGGGTATGTTCCATGGACATTGGTTATTTGGTGGAACATTACCACTCCATTGTTGGTTGGGATTCATGGGTGGATTGTCCCCTTGCGGGGTATGTTCCATTGAGATTGGTTACTTGGTGGAACATTACCACTCCATTGCTGGTTGGGATTCATGGGTGGATTGCCCCCTTGCGGTGGTGGACCCCAATTAGATTGGTTACTAGTTGGAATTGGACCACTCCATTGAATGTTTCCTTGGTTTGGATAAGCATTCCAAGGTTGATTTCTCCCTTGCGGGGGTGGTGCCCAAGAAGATGGGGTACCTCCTAGAACCTGCCCACTCCATGGTGGAATGGGGTTGGTGGATGGGTTACCTCCTGGTGTGCTACCTGTTGGGGGTATCAGATTGCCCCCAGGATTTATGCTAGGAAATCTTGGATACTGGCTTCTCGAGGCATTTCCACTAACATGTGGAGTATTACCCCAATTAACATTATTGTTCCATGGTCCATTAATTCCACTAGGGATATTGAGATTCCAAAGTGAAGGATTCCCCCTAGGTATAGAACTTGGAAGACTATTTGTATGCCAATAGGATTTTGATTTACTCCTAGATTGTTTTGACCTTGAGTAGCCAAACCATATGGGAAACCCAAGTTTGGTAAGGCACTCCCTCTAGTAGGGATTCCTGTAGGCAAAGTGGATGTACTTCCGGGATTGGGATCCGGAGTTGTACCAGCTGGCACTGAAGTGCTAGTTGAACTTAGGGTAGCAGCAGGTAAATTAACTGTTGGGATAGTGCTAGAGGTCAAATTGGAAGTATTACTACCTCCAGCAACTGTTTGAGGTTGTGATGACGTGGTCCCTTGTGCTCCTGATGAAGCCATATGGATGTTAGAAGTATTGCTACCTCCAACAACCATTTGATTTTGTGATGATGTGGTCCCTTGTGCTCCCGATGAAGCCATAGGGATGTTGGAAGTATTGCTACCTCCAACAACCGTTTGAGGTTGTGATGCTGGGGTCCCTTGTGCTCCTTATGAAGCCATGGGGTTAGATGTTGAATTTTGCATGTGTATCAAATGTGCCAAAAGAGGATTGATGGTGTTCAATGGTTCACTGATGTGAATTACCACCGGGTCTGAAATATTTGTCAAAGGTGGATTTACGGGATTTGTAGTGTTGTCTTCTAATGTTTCAATTTCAAGTGGAGCAAGAGGATCAACAGTTTCTGTGTTTTCCTTGATAGGTGGTGTTGCAGTATTTGTTTGATGTGTTTTTTCTCTACTATTGATAATTGAAGTTAGAAGTGTGTTAGTTTCAAAGTCAAAGTGTTTTTTATTTTGTAGCCGTCTCCGCAATGTAGCGGGGCCTTCAATTTATGGTGACTCACCTCTATGCCGCCGTGACTGGCGGGTCGGAAGATTAGCCACTTTGAAGAATATTGATAAAAGGATGTGTTTAATTTTTTTTTGAAAACAGAATCAAACAATCCTATGGATTTCTAGACTCAACAAAATAAAAAGTTTCCACACAGTAAAAATTCCCTAGAGATTTCAAGCAAGCAAACTTACTCTTCCAAAGAACCAAAGCTCAGTGAAAAACTTGATTGTAGGGCCTTCTGAAACTAGTAGCTGCTGAGGGATTTCATGTCCTCATACAATTGCTAGAAGCGAAGGTGTGAGAAACAATTACAGTAAACTTTAATCGCCATGGGTGCAAGTGTTGGTTCCTGACCAATCACCCAACCAAGGAGTAAAAGTTTCAAAGTCTATCTCAGGTATTGCAAGTGTGTCCCACTCACAACAACTTATGTGATATCCTAAGAATAGCCACTAAAGTTACCACTTCACAATCGACGGTCGGGCGGAACAGTTGTAAGTCGAGGACAACTCTCATTACCAGAAACTCTAGAAATAGTGATGTCACCCCAAGGACTTGTCACTGAACATAGAATCCCCTCGATAAGCTCATGTCCCACTAAATAATCAAAAGGGGGGAACCACCCTTTACTTATCCAGATTGACCTCATGCTTGACGTATGTTTCAGAAGCGCTTTCCCAACAAGCATTTTTTGCTACTAATGGATTTACTCTCTTTAATCAATGCTAGTTTCAAAGTTTTGCATCCCAGGAGTGTTAACTCTCCAAACCTAATATAGGGCACTAACCTAAACTTGTTGGTGATATGAAAATCAAAAGTTTGTCAATTTTAGATTAAGCGCCAATTTTAAATGTAGTTTGTTTAGTTTCAGGAGTGGAAATGAAACTGGTGGTGTGTTGACTCAAAAACAGGAAAATGAACCAAACAATGCAAAATGTTCACTAATCTACCTTTCAATTTGATGAATATTCTAAATTAAGGGAGAGTTAGAGGTTCATGAGTTTCTTTTAGGTATGCAAAATTTCTAATAGATTTTGTATGTTCATGCACAGTTTTTCTGAAATATGGATAATAATAGATGTGTAAATACAAATGTAACCCAAACAGATATTTCAAGTAAACATGAATCTAATTCTATTACACGAGGGATCCCTGTTTCTCATTCACAAGATCTCCATAAGGCCCAAGTGAAGAGGATACATCGATCCCTTTAGAATGCTTTTGAATTAAATTCTAAACTGTTACACGTGAGATCCACTTTCTCATTCACAAGATCGCCATAAGGCCCAAGTGAAGAGGATACGATGGCTCGAAAAACTGTATGTAAAAATTAAATCTACTCTGTTACAAGTGAGATCCACTTTCTCATTCACAAGATCACCATAAGGCCCAAGTGAAGAGGATACGGTGGCTCAATATAAGATGCTTTAACAAAATGAACTCCTAAACTATTACAAGCGAGATACACTTTCTCATTCACAAGATGATCATAAGATGCGAGTGAAGAGGATACGGTGCCTCATACACAATATATCTCAAGAAAACTGAACTTTAAAGGTGCAACTCTCTCTAATTGTGCGTGAAAATCATGAAAGTATTCTAACTCCAAAACAAAACGCAACTAATTAAAGTTTAATTCTGCTTTATGGAAAGAAATTATTCTAAAATTATCTCAACATATGATGTTCAAGGTGTTCTTCAACTACAAATGTGTGTGAATGGCGCATTTAAGGGCATACAACTCCAAACATATCTCAATTTAATCCAAACTTTTCAAGCTTTGTAAAAACAATTTTGCAAATTTTTTTTTTTTTAATCCAAAATTAAAAATTTCAAAAACTTCAAAAATTTTGCAATTTTTTTTTTCTTTTAAATCCAAAATTAACGACTGTAACTCCAAGAATGCCAAATATTTGCAAAGTTTTGAATTCTTTTTAAACAAAAATAAAAAGATTTGTAATTCAATTATACAAAAATTTTGCAAACTTTTGAATTCTTTTTTAATCTTTTTAAGACATTTGAATTCTATTTTTCCAAAAGAATAAAAAATTGATATTGAAAAAGAATTTTTAAACAAATTTCAAATGTAAAAAAGAAATGTTTAGTTCATCCAAAAATAAAAATTGAAAATTCTTTGCATGTTTTAATTCTTTTTGAATTCGAACTATATAAAACTTTGCAAAATGTTTGAAAATGAGTTTGTACAACAATTTGAAAATGATTAATACAATAGAGTGGTCTTTGAGAATGGAACCAACGACCTCATGGAATACACCGAGTGGCTTCACTACTGAGCAATACATTGTTTGATTTTCAATTTCAATGATAGTATCCAAATCTCAGATCATGGTAGAGTCAAAGGCGCACAACATGTAAAGATCTCTCAACGGTTCAACAAAGATTGGATAAACACGCAGAGTGCTAGCTCAATATGCAGAGGTTGACATTCAGAGTTTGCTCCAACTCTGATTAAGACACACCAGCCACGCTTCATGCAGGTATTAACACTTCAATGCAGATATTTAATGATTTAGAGACGCCTATGTGCAATACTTTAACTCAGTTTTGAACACACAGATGTGGAGTTCTTTAACATAGGGGTTAATAAAGAATGCAGAGTTCTTGAGAGTTGGGATTAAAGGATTTCATGCAGGATTTCAAGATCTTTCAAATTTTTGCATGGTTTAAAGAATAGACAGAGCTCAATAAACTTCAACGCCGAGTTCAAACCACCACGCAGAGCTTCAATGGCAGAGGATCTTGGATGCATTCACATCGTGGCAGAGATCCACACATAGGGTTTTAAAGGTAGAAACACGCAGGGTTTACAAGTCTCAAGATATTGGATCTACGCAAGGGATTTGAGATGCTGAGATTTAAATTTGGAACTTGGCTAGGCAGCGTTTGGAGGCCACGTGAGAGTCACGATTCGCTCAGTAGAGCAGAAATCTTTCAATGATCAAAGCTTGAACGTAGAAGGCAGCGTGGATCATGACCATCCTTGAATGCAGAGTTTTCGAAGGTTGGGCAGCGTTTAAATCTTCAACACAGAGTTCAACACGCAGTAACCTTTAGCATGCAGAGTTTGCACCCTTTTAAGGAAGAGAGTAATTTCAAACTGTCAACGCAGAGGTCGAAGGCTGAGAGCAGGCAGGGGGAATCTACATATTGCAGATCTTTAAGCTACACGTAGACTTCAATACTTTAAACATGTTTACCGCTCCATGTCTCAGATCTTAGCATCTACAGTTCTCAGATCTTTATAAACGCAGGGGTCTTCAATCTTTCACACCGTGGCAGAGGGTAAGCCCACGCAGAGTTATAAAGATCCGAGCAGAGGCAAATCGTGGCAGAGTTTCGTTTTAAAAATATTCAACGCGGAGATGTAAAGTTTCAAAATCTTTTACTATCCTTCAATGCCGAGATTTAAAATTTTAAGAAACTTTAAAATTGAAACAGAGTTTTAAAGATTTCTTCGATAGCTGAGTTATAAAAACTAGATCTCAAATGAACCAAGAAACTCAAAATTCCAGACACGCTAAATAAAAAATCAAGAAACTTAGATCTGATTGAAAATTGAGATAGCTTGATGAATTAAAGGTGTATTTAGGTTGATCTTGAGCTTCTCAAGCTGGATCTTATGTTCTTTTAATGATCTTTAAGCCATAAAAGGGTAAATCTGAAGAAAGAACACCACAAAACTTGAAGAAAAATCAAGAAACCTCAAGAAATTTCAACAAAATGTATGGTCGCCAATTTGATAACAACAATTAGTGTAGGGAATTGTCTACACTATTTCAACTATTTTACTAAGAAATGGTGAGTTTCCACGTCAAAACTCATTAATATCTATATTCATTCATCAAAACTCATTAAGATCTAAAGCCATTTGAGAATTAAATTCATACATGATAAGAAAAATTCAAACTCATAGATGGTAGAAACTTGAATCCGTTCATATTAAAACAATGAAGAAGTACATCCTTACCATGGACCTAGGTGTGAATCCCTCCTCCATTGCCATGAGATTCCCTTCCTTCACCCTTGCTTTCTGAAGAATTTGAGCTCTTTCTCCTCCTTCAGAATCTCTCCAGCATGTCTTTTCTCTTCCTTTGTGTACTTTACAATGCCTCCCATGGCTTTCTTATATAACATTGGGAAATGAGCCTTAAGCTTTTCTTCTAAATGTGAGATTACTCATTTTCCTTATTTTAGATTATTTTAACCTGAAAACCCACTTTTCCATAGTTTTTAGGCTTTTTTCCCAACTTTAAGCACAATTAATGCATTTCTCTTCACTTTTTAATTGGTGTAGCTTAAGTTTGGACCTTTGATTAGCGGTTCGATGACCGAACTTAGTCTCCTTAGGTTCTTACTATCTTCACCTAATCCTTCCATTTATAGGAGAAGTGATTAGATCATAAAGGACTTGTCTCTGAATGTACTTGTGTTCTGTCTTCATGTTGCGGGCGCATAGTAAAAATGTGTTTGTTCTGTCACATGACTAAGGGTGTTAATTTGATTGTTAACACGACGTCCAATGGAGGTCCTCTGGGTGCAAGCATTTGAATCACCAAATCGCCTTCCCGGGATTACTGCAAAGGGTTACCTTCCGTGTCTGTCCGTGGTGCAGTGGAAATAGCCTTCCACTATACCTGTGAAGAGCCCTAGGGTTAATATACTAAGGATAATATGAAAATACCTGGCAAAACAGTCGTCATCCTATCCTATCACATGGGCGGGTTGTAACAACAAAATAATAATAAATTAATATTAACTATTAATATTAATTTATTAATTAAATATCAATTGTCATAACCTTTTGTCGAAAAGGTACATGACGGGCCTATAAAAGCCCCAAACTATGTAACCATTATCATCCATCATACATTCATTTTTACATTACTACTTAGCCATTTATGGCTTTCTTACATTACTTGTACTGGTTATTTACTTAGTGAGGAACTCTTGTTCCTTCAGTGGTATCAGAGCCCTTCTTGAGCATCCCGATACTTGCTTTTGGCCAATACTCTCAAAGCTTCTTTGAAACTAGGCCTTTTGGCCATTGACTTTGAATTTGGTGAAAAAAAAACAGTGTTGTTGCCTCCATCACGATCAGCAATCCACGCCCCCAATCCAGCCTGTGACCTCGCCATCCGTTAGCAATTGCACACCACACCGTCACACTACTTCCACCGCGCCTCCCCACGCCCTCCTTCCCACTTCACGATCCACACTTGTTCGTGCCCATCTGCACCCTGCCACGACCAACCATCCTCCTGTGCGCTTGCTCCAGACCGCACCACTTTTTTCCAACATTGAGCTCCAGCCGCCACCTCCACGCATCCAGCCCCCGATCTCCTACCCCTCCCCGCTGTTGCGTCCACCATTCCATAGCACGTCCTCCACCTTCCCTCCACTTTTGCCATCCTGCTCCTCTCACGCCCAACTCTTCCTTCCTCCCTGTCGCCCATACTTTCCCTCACGTCTACACCACTCCCACCATCCTTCCCACCGCCACCACTCTTGGTCGCGCTCCCTCAACCTCGAACCTTCCCCTACGCTTCCATCTTCACCTATTGCATCGCCGCTACCGGTCAACAACCCTAAAGCTGCAACCAACAAAAAACAAATATATATATATATATATATATATATATATATTATAATAATATTGTATTATTATAATAGTATAAAAAAAATATAATAATACATTATTATAGATTTGATAATAAATTTCCTTTTGATTATTAATACTAATTATTATTATTAAACTTTAATAATAATAATCACTATTATTTAATCATAAATATTACATTATTATTTCAGAAAGGGTAATCACAATAAAAATAATATTACAAATAATAATATTTATTATTAATATTATTTTTTTCAACACCCTAAATTTATTGTTATTATTAGTAAAATTTACTAATAGTAATTATCACGTCTTGAAATAATAATTATTCGGAAATAATAAATATTTTTGGTAAAAAGGAAAAATTATCAAAAAGGGACAAATTAGAAGAATAGAGAACAAATCAAAATCAGGAAAGAATACAAGCGAAAATGAAAGAGACAGATTTTAATAAAACAGAGAAAAGATTTCTCAACGCTCCGACGAAAGTGTCGATGGCCATGCTGAAAGTTAATGGGATATTTGATGGAAGTCCAATTGCCATCGCTATTTGTCCATCCAACAAGGAAAATTTTATAAATATTGATGTCGCAAATCAAGTACAAGTTCAAGAATCAATGAAGAATGAGTCAAACGAAGATCAGATAGAAGTACCATTACAAATCGATGATTATCATTTTTCAGCTCAATTCACCGTCGCAGCTATAGATGACCATCTCATCGACATAATGTTGGGTTATAATTGGTTGGAAACACTAGGAACATTCTTTGTCAATGCAAAAAAGAAGTGCATCACCTTCTTCCATGAGAAGAAGAAAATAACACTACATGATTTCTCAGTGATAGTTCCCTTATAGCAAACTACAAACGAAGAATCAACTGATGGACGATATGAAGAGTTAGAAGAACAAATAAATCTTTTAAACAAACTCATCATGGACAAAGATAGTGAGTTAGAGTACGTCCAGAGAAAGTTAGAAAATCAGGAAACAGAGTTATGTCATCGTCAACAACAAAAAGAACAACTCCAGCAGCAGTATGGCGATAGTAAGAAGACACATAAGATGGAACTGAAAAAAGTCAACAATGTGTTATCAAGCAATACCGAAGAGATTTTTCGTCTACGAAATCATATCAAAACACTGATTACAAAAATTAAAAAATTAAAAAATTAAAAAACAATAGTAAGAGGGAACACTCCGGTGAAGACCTCAAAGGAAGAATACAGGAAAAGCAAGAAGAAAACCAATGTCTAAAGAATCGTAATCAGGAATTAAAGAATCAAATCAAGAAGTTAAATGACAAAAAGTCGCAAGATGAAAGAATCGAAAAGATTCAAAATCATCACAATCTACTGGAGAACCAAGAAGCACAAATCCAAGAAGATGCATCCAAAAATCAAGTCGAGGAAGTGAAGGCAGTCCTCGCCGCAGTTCAAAAGAAAGAAAAACAAACAACACATACGCCTTACAGACATCCCAATTATAATCGCCATTTTGACCAACAATAGGGTCAAAACAAGCACTCACAGAAGAATTATGTTGACAAGCGAAAAGATCGACATACTAAGCAACAATTGAAACGATTCGTCCCACAAAATGATCTCAGAGCTCCCATAAAAATAGATATGGGATGGACCACAACAGATATGATGCGACAATTCTCCTTGGGAATCCGTAACTCGTATCGTCTCATTTCATCAAGTGTCGCAATTACAAAAAGGAAAGGACCCCGAGATGACAATTCAAGGAAATTCATACACTGTTTTCAATACAGCTTTGAGGACAAAGCTTCCCTTAAGGGGAAGGCAATGTAACAACAAAATAATAATAAATTAATATTAACTATTAATATTAATTTATTAATTAAATATCAATTGTCATAACCTTTTGTCGAAAAGGTACATGACAGGCCTATACAAGCCCCAAAGTATGTAACCATTATCATCCATCATACATTCATTTTTACATTACTACTTAGCCATTTATGGATTTCTTACATTACTTGTTTTGGTTATTTACTTAGTAAGGAACTCTTGTTCCTTCACAGGGTAGCAAATCCCGAAATCCAAAAGCACTTAAAAGTACTAGTGGACCCCTGTACGCGAATCAACTCTAGTTTATGTTTGAAAGGAAAGTGAGGGGGTAGCCTCAGTAGTTCCAGTCGCACACGGCCTCGTGCTTAACTCTGGTTTGAGTAGAGCGTTGCCAGGATATTTTGATATAAGTGGGTTTACCTAAGAGATTGTCTTCCTACGATTATTGAGCAATGAAACCGATTTCGGGTAGTTTAAGGTGATTTACCCTGGAACCCTAGCCTAAGCTAGTTGATGTAGTGTAAACCTAAAAAGAAAAAGTTGCTAATTGATTTTATTAAATTTTCTTTTTAGAGGCTACTTTTTACTCAAAAAGGGTAGTGAAGTGTGTGGTATGGTTTATGACAAAAAGCAAAGCGTGTACAAATGATGCTTTAAAACTTCACAAAAACTCTTATTTTTTTCGTTTATGTCTTTCAAAACAAAAGATAAGCAATCCTAAGCATAAACATTTTTCTTTTTCAATTTTATTTGTTAATTTCCAAAGCAAATAGAAAAATAATCTATCCTACTTTGAAATAATGACGTCAAATCTTACAACTATGCTACCAATTTTCAATTTTTTATCTTTTCTTCTATTTTGCAAAAGAAAATGAATCTGAAAAAACGGAAACAAGCAAGATCTATCGAGGGTGTGGGTAAAGATAAAAACTTGATGGATTAAAGCAATCAAATCCAAACATGACAAAGACTTGACCTATAGAGTTGTTTCTATGAACAACTCTAGATTGGGAACAAGATGTGAAAGAAAAGGCAAAGTTGATGCATGCAATGGAAAGACAGACCTAGAGGCTACTCCTAAGCATAAAAAACCAAAGAAATACATCTGCCAAACGGATAGGGTAGGAAAGAAGACCAAAGTAACTCTACCACCACACAAACTCAAAAGGAAAAGCTATCAAGAAGACTTCAACCAACTCAGACTACCCTGGACAAAAGCCCAGAAGGTATCCAGACCATCAAATCTTTCAAATACACCCAAAAACTTAAACTGATGTCAAACCCTAAAAAAAAAGGCAAAACTCAGTAAAAGTGCACAAGTATTGCAACAAACAACAAGCGTTGAGTGCACTGGTATGTAGGACTGCAACATGTGTCTAGGGAAAAATATGCTCTACTGTGACTAGCAGAGAGTCGTGCACAGGCTCAAAATACCTAAAAAGAAAGCACAGACACCTAAACAAGTGTTGAGGTAAGTGAAGTAATCCAAAAGGACTTTCAAGAGGTTAAAGAAAGACTCAAACAAGACAAAGATGTCTTAAAGACATTTAGAAAGACAAAGCAAGTTCCAACAGCAGATCAAACAACTTGGAAACCAAACCCTAGTGAAAGGTTTAGACCTACAGGAAAGTGCGCTTCTATCTGGTATAAACACCAGCGCCTGCAACAAGAAGTGTGCCGGTATCTTTCAAGGAAACTAGCGCATGGGGCAAAAACTACGCTTCTATATGCACAAAAGACTAGCGCATAGGGATTGAAAGCAATGAAAATGGCTTTGCACAGTCAGACTGAAACGAATCAAAGCAAAAGGAAAAAGCAAAGTAACCTATAAAAACCTCTCAGAAAAGCTAACAAACTGTAAAACTGAAAGAAAACCTAAAATAAGGTCCCCAGAGCAGAAACAACTGGTTCTCCCTAGCAGAGTCGCCAGTTCTATTGTGCAGGAATATACCCTATAGTGGGGTAAATGACACTATCAACTTACACGGGGTGGCAGATAGATACATTCTACTTTGCACTAATTAATATGAATGAAACGAGATTAGGATTATGAAATCAATTCCTTGTTAACGACGGATGGTCCTAGCTTTCTCCCAATCTCCACAGTAATGTACCTGCAAAATAATTGAACCTTCCTCAGCATATCTTGACTATAAAATATAATGAAATTGAAATCAATATAACATTATTTACAATAAGATATTCAATAGAAACAACATTCCATTGGGACAGGAAGGGTATCTCGATCTTTTATTGCCAAAGAAATGTAGCCAAATACAGTTATACCCGATCTGTCCAAACACTTCTGCAACTAAGTCCCGGGCTCCTGCTCCTCATAATGAATTAGAAAATCCTTCAGCGTAACAATAGCTTCTTCTTCATTGGCCTCTTCCTCATTGCTTCCCCTTGTATTTATGGCACCAGGTTGGAAGTTGGATTTGTGAGGAAGTTGAATTGGGAGGTTGGGGGAGTTACAAAACCAACCTCAACTAATCTCAGTTCATAATCTTAATATATTTTTTCATTTATCTTAATATGTGCGCAGGTATCATAATAGTAAACTAGTGCACAATATGCAACTAGTGCTCTTTACAACTAGCGCACACATCCTTTGGGATAAGTGCGCGGGTTATCTTCAGTAGAACCAGCGTTTGGAACGCTAGATGTCAGTGGCAATAGTAGTGCACACATAATAAAAACTGCAAAAAAAATATGATTTTCAGCTGAAGATGTGTGATCTCAGCAGTAACTCATCCAAGGTCAATCTAGCTCTTCCATCCATTGTGTCCTTTTGTGTGATCGACAGGGAAATGTGATCACGGACGGAGAAGTGCAGATTTGACCTATAACAATTATGTTTCATTCATTTAGTAGAATCTGAGTATATTGTATCATTATGTTACTTGTAATATATTTGTGTATGTGGTTCTATATATTCTCTTTCATTTTGTTCTCACATAAATTCAGATCAAAAGCATAATATCTTCATACTAGGAATGAGAGTCCATGTTGGCATATTCGATCGGAAACGCTTAGAACAAGGACTCATAATCTTCCTCGATATCCAAACAATCTGGGATTAGGGTTCTCGATTAGGAGGATGGCTAGGTTTCAACCTTTAACTACCTTAGAAATGGAAAACTCAAGGTTGAACTCTTGGATCTTATCCACCCAATTAGATAACTTTCACTGCAAGTAAGTTTGGGACAACAAGTATTTTACGGCAGGGAGAGGCACCTTTACAATCATATGCCTTCCAAAAATGTAATGGCGAGCCTTTTTTAGGGAAACAAATAAGACCAACACATGCTTTTAAATCAAATGAAACTTTACCTCAACCTTAAATAAGCTTTGTCTCATGAATGCTATAGGTTTCTTGTGGGTATCAAAGTCAAGCTAGATCAGGATGGTTGAAATAGCATGTTCGGTCGCATTGGTATATATCTGAAATATCCATCGAAATAAAGCTTGGAAAGGATGGGAGAAAAAAAATAGCATTTTTGATGGCTAGAAAGGCATATTGCACTTCATCAATCTAATTGAAAGCTATGTCTTTGTGCAACAACATATGCATAGGCTTGATAACTTGGGAAAAATTGGGCACATACAGTTGCATGAAATTGGCTTTTCCATGAAGGCTTGGATGGATTTCTTCAATGTAAGAGGAGGGAGATTTTGGATGGTGGATATTCTCAAGATCAATCCTCACATCCTGCTCGAAAATGATATGCCCTAGTAATTTCCCCTCGGTAGCACTGAAAATGGACTAGTTGGGGTTCAATGAAATACAAAACTTCCTACATCTAAGAAAAACTATTGAAGCTGATCAAAGTGGTTGACTCTCTTATTGGTATGCATTGTCAATTCATCTAGGAATATCTAGATAATAACCCATATCATGCCATCAAAAGAAATACACATCATCTTTTGGAAAGTGGTATCATCATTTATAAGTTTGAAAGGAATATGGCGGTAGGAAAATGTACCCCATCTCATGGTAAATGTGGCCTTGTATCAATCTCTGGGCCGATTAATATTAATCTGATTGGAGCCTGAAAATCCACATAGAAAATACATCATCTTAGAGCCAACAACTTGTTGTAGGATAGCGTTCATGAAAGCTAGGGGAAAATTGTTTTTAATACTAACCTCATTGAGGTCTCTAAAGTCTACGCAAAGGAAAATGTTTCCATTCTTTTTCCAAATGGAAACAAGATTGGCAAACCATTTAGAATAGCACAGAGGGAAAATAATAATGGACTCAATCATTTTGTCGAGCTACTTTCTTATGATGGAATTGAACTTAGGATTTACTTGTCGTTACTTCTGCCGTACAGGTGTGGCTCCTTCCTCTAAAGGGATAAAATGTTGGATAATGCCAAGATCAATGCCTCTAAGGTATTTATATGAAAACACAAATATGTCCTTGAATTCATGGAAAAGGGACATAAAATTTTCTATCTCCTCCTTGGTACACTAGGCTCCTACGTATAAGAATTTTGGCTCTTCCTTAGAACCAATGTTGATAGGAATTGTAGGGATAATATTACGCTTGGGAGGCTTGGGATTTGGGCTTGAACCTTTAGTAACGTCATCAAATGAAAACATGCTCTCAAGAGACACTAGATATTTGGGATATACATTATTCTTAAGGTTGATAATCCTAGGAGGTGGAGGCATTTCCTGTCCTTGATCGGTCGTAAAACAACAAATGTCCCCATTGTCCTAAAAAAATTGCCATGATTCATCATTGTCGGGCACATAGGGGTAGTGTATGGAAATGATGTTGCAACTAGGCTTGTTGTTTGAATGATGTTGGGAAGGGATAAAAGTGAACATGGCTAGCTTATCAGTTGACATATTAAGCTCACGACATATACATGTAAGATTGAATGAAAGGAATCCTCCATGAGGTGATCAATGACTTGCACATACTTTTAGAAAACCTTTTTGGTTGGCCTATAGATTGGTTAGCCTATAGATATTCTTAATCATATTAATGACTAATTCAGAGTCTCCAAAACTTGTAAATGTTGGCATCCTAACTCTAAGGCTTTATGGAGACCTAAGGCAGGATCTTTGAATTTTGCAATATTATTTGTGCATTGAAAATTCAACTAGAAGCAAAACTGATAAGGCTTACCAGAAGGTGAAAAAAAATGACACCAACACCATTACCTTCAGTCGAGGAGGCTCTGTCAAATTGTATGTGCAAGACTAGATCATATTCAATTTCGGGTTGGGCATATGCTTCTTCTTCTTCCTCTGTAAAGATATAGTGTGTAGAAATACTAGTTTCGATATAATCAATTTTGGGACCAAGACAATTCTCAATGTATGGCATGGTCCGAGGTTCCACCTTTGATGAAAAGACATTGTGATTTCACCCTAATGGATGGACTTGTAATTAACTGACCTACCATTGCTTCACTATTAAGCTATTAGATGACTACTTATGAAAGGAAAGAGAAAAAAACTATGGAACACAACTATACCTGCTCCTCTACATTCAATGTCTTAAGCATTTGTCTTTTTTGTGTATTTAAAAAGGTCTGAGGGGTAGCTAAAGCGTTTCAAATACCTCTTAGGCATCAGGTGTTTTTGAAAACCTTTGGTGCTTGGAAATCTAAAATATGTATAACATTTGGAAGATAAAGAGTCACAACAACTGATGTTTGCATTTTCTTCAATGCTTGAGGTTCATTTTTTTTTTTTGGACCCAGTCATGAGCTTTGTCGTCTTTGAAACTGCATCCTTTTTTGATAAAACTCTGCTAGTGGTATGTCCAAATAGAATGGTCACATATCCACATTGAAAAAGTGATAAATATAATAGGCATAGCCAACTCTTATATCTCTCTACAGAGGCTGCAGTTGTTCCACATATTGCCCCATTTAATTTGTAATTGAGCATAGTATATAAATCCTACTAGTACTGTAGTAATCGGGACTCCAACAACCACATTATTATATTTAAGGTTTGAAGGTAACAATGATTTTTGAGTGTTTTATGAGACAAGTACAACATCTTGATTTATTGGGTATCCTCAACCATTCAAACTTCAGAAAACATGGTTCCCACTATAAGTGAAACATGAGGCTATAGTCCTCTCCATTGCATCCATTTTCCTTTTTGAAGTATGGGGTATTACTTCCTTCTATTGTTCAAAGCGTGATCTTCTGAGATGTGAACATAGTAACTCCAAAAAATTCCTTATTAGGGCATGTGGGATGTGGTTAATATACATGCTATGTTTTTACCCATGCGCTCATTCATACTAGTTACATATCATGGGAAATATTTTTCTCCAAATGCTGTCATTGGACATCTAAGATGATGCCTCCGAATCTACCATGGAGATGAGACCATGTTCATCAAGACAGGATAGGGTTCCGTACTATGAGGAAATGTTGAACTTAAGGCCTCACTTCCCCACCTTGCAGTAGGCATCAAAGGTGTGAGGAAGCTATCATGGTTGTGCTAGTCATATTACCTAGTGCTAGAAGATGTAGAATGAGAGTGTTCCAAAATGAATACACAATTTTGATTATAGACTGGCATTTCAATCATTGGCTATACTCTAGTTCTGTCATAATCATCCCTTTTGTAGTTTCAAAATGTGGGTAGAAAAAGTACTTATTATCCCTCACCCTTTACGTTGTCCATGTTGCCACTCAATTAATTTTACCTATCTAACTGCATAACTACCTATCTGATGAGGGGACCTCTACCGACCTTCCAAGAAATGGTAATATCTATGGGCTTGTAATTCTATATCCTCAGATATTTCAAGAATAGATGCCCACTATATGTTTATTACTATAATCAAGAGCCCTAAGATTACACTGTCATGTCGTTAATTATTATTTTTTCCTCCCAATGAGTGTTATCAGTCTTAGGAATGCTATATTCTTTGCATCTAAATTGATTGGAAAATTCGATAGTCTATTGGTATAGCTTGATTGTAGTCGGAGGTCGACAGATAGGGGAAGTCTGATCGATTGACCAGTTAGAATAGTTGTTTGGTTGAAGGAAAATTACTGGTCAATGGGAATTTGATTAAATGACCAGAAGATAAACAGGTGATCAACCAAGGTTAACCTAGTCAAGTCAATTGTAACAAAATCACTGAAAGTGGTTAGGAAGTTATGGATTGCCATTAATGAGCAGTTGGTTGTATTGCATCTATAAATAAGACATAATGGTTATGAAAATAGCACTATCGAATGATGTAATGAAGTGTGATTTTTTTTCTAGAAAATAACAGTTCTAAACACCTATTATGAGTGTTTGATTAATAGATGAGTAACAATCTCACTAGTTTGTTGGTTTTCCCTGAAGATAGGGGTTTCTATGGTCATTTATGTGTATTGTGTTGATGTATCGTATTCCATTGCTTTATGTTTAATTATGTTTAACTATATGAATCAATTTGCAAGCCTATGTAATTGGTATTAGAACCAACAGTTGGTATTTGAGTTATATTTGGTTGTAGGGGCATGCCTTTGTTGCTAAGGGTTTGGCTTGGTCTTGGATATGGTGAATACCTATTGTAGTGGGATATTTCCATAAACATTGGTTTATAGTTAGAATGGATAACACAGCGAGGATATAAATTGAAAAGTTTAATGTGAAATTTTTTGAGCTTTGGAAGCTTAAAATGGAGTATCTCCTCATGGATCGAGAATAATGGGTTGCAAATGACCCAATAATGAATCCTGTTTGTGTGTCGAAGGAAGAGTGGAAAAAAAATGATAGTAAGGAAAGGAGTCAATCCAACTTTGTTTAACATATTTTTGTATTGTTGAATGTCTCATAACAAGACACTACAAAGAAGCTATGAAAAAAATTGGGGAACTTGTACCAGTCAAAATATCTGGTTAACAAGTTGTTTCTTCGAAAGAAATTGTATCTTCTGAGGATGGGTGAAGGTGACTCCGTTACAAAGCACTTGAATGTGTTCAACACTGTCATCATTCAGTTATTGTCTATGGATATTAACATCATTCAGGAGAAAAAATGTATTAGTATGTTGTGTTCTTTTTTGAATTCCTTGGAAATCTTGGTCGTGGCTATTGGAATCAATAGTGCCACATTTAAGATCGACGACATGGTCACATCTCTATTGTCATAAGAGATGAGAAGTAAAAACATGGAATGTTCGACCCATGACTCCTCGATAGTTAGAGGTCAACCAAAAAATAGAGGAATAGGTAAAACCTCCTGTAGAAGATCGAAGTCAAGGGGTATATCTAAGACTAGATCCCCCAGTCTAGCAATGAAAATATGTTAGCGATGCAGTAAAGTTGAGAATTATAAACGAAATTGTAATTCTATGTAATTCGGAAAAGGAAAAGGGTCTGAGGAAGGTTACTTGGCTGATGGTAAGTCTTTGCAAGAAGAGAAAGGTAATGAGTGTTTGGCCTCAACAAGTACACAATTGGATCATGACTCTTGGATGATCGATTCCATTCCGTCATATCATATGACACCTAAAAAAGAATGGTTCTGTGAGTATGATAATTTTGATGGTGGTAATGTCCTACTAGGAGATGATTCATTGACCAAGATAGTCAGACGAGGTAAACTTCGATTGAAATTGATAGATGGAAGAATAGGAACACTTCCAAGAGTGCTGCATATCCCAAGTGTTATCACTTGAGCATGCACAAGGGTATGATCTCCTAACTCATGGTCATCATTAGCTCCCTTAGTTAATCTAGGTTAAGTTTTTCTTTTTTTGTTTAGAATACAAGTGCCATCCATATTGCAAAATGGGGTGATTTTTGAAGGCCTTAGTTTTCTCTGGTTAAAAACCTATAAAGGGGTCAAGGTGTTTCCCGTGGTAATATGAGTCTAGAATCAAATCCCATTGCCATTCTCCATTACTCTCCAAAAGGTAGTGATATGAATTACGCACTCCCATAGCGTCGAGCAAAAAATTGAACTAATGGCGCTTCGAAAGTATCAAAAGTCTCACATCATCAAAGAAAAAATTAAACTAAGGGTGCTACAAAAGTATCAAAAATCCGACAGCGTTAAAGCACAATTATAAACCACGGTCACTGTAGGATTTTGTAAAAGTGCAATCATGAGTTGCTAGAGTTGTCAGTCGAGATAAGTTCGTGTCACACCCACCATTTGCATTGTTAATCCTGTCAGCTAAGATGGGGTTGTGTCACACCCACAATTGAGTGTTAATCCTGTCAGTCGAAGTGGGGTCATGTCACATCCGCCGGTTGTCATCCCAAAGTCAGTCTCCACCAGTCTAAAAGGTTAGTCCCCTATTTATCACTAGTTAAAGTGCTTGTTAAAGTGGGAATTTTTTAACGCATTGATAAGTTTGGTAGTTGTCAAAGTGTAAACAGGTGTCAAGACCAGCCACCACCGAAAGGGACGAATAGTGACATGGAGCCAACAACCATTAAGAAGAAGAGAAAGAAGAGTGGGGCCTTGGTACGTTTTGAACTTGGTGTAGAATGGCTAGATGCGTACCCTACTTCCTGACATTTCTTCCACCGCATAGGATGCTTGAGGTTCTATGAGAAATTGCAGGGGTATCACAGGCAGGTGGCCCAATATTTTGTGCTGAATTTTGATGGTAGGAAGACCAAAGTTGGGCCCTTGGAGACGGAGGTTACCGCAGATTCCATAGCGGATGCAATTGATATACCTAGGTAAGGAGAGGAGTGGTTTAAGGTAACTAAGTTCCAGATGACAGCTTGTGACCATTTTCTGAAGGATGAGCATAAAGGAACAAATTTGACCTATGGGGTTCCCAGGGCTTGGCTTACTAAGAAGTATGGAGATCTCTTGCTAATTATCCACAAGTTTTTCACTTGTGAAGGGAGATTTCACACAACATACCAATACCATTTCAAACTAGTGCTCCATTTCACATGGAAACGACCTCTGGATATGCCCTATTACCTTTTCATGAGCCTAGGAAAAATGATAGATAAAGCACAGTCACAAGGCCAAAAAATTGATAATTAAATTTTCTATTTTGGCCTCATAAAGTTGTTGGTACTGGAATGATTAAAGAATTTAGGGAGAGAATGTAACACTTTCCTTTTCCTAGATGGATATGACCCTGGATCCATGAAATCAACACCGGTAAGGAAAAGCATCCCTAACAAGAGAAAGAGGAAGGAGACATAGGAGGAAAGGTCCAGACACTCAAAAGAAGAAGGAAAAGTCAAAAGGGAATAAATTGGAGTTTATACCGGAGGTGACTAAGAAAAAAATTCCTAGAAATCCCTTGACTAGGTCAGCAGTTAAAAAGATGGTTCCCATAGGGGAGGAAACTCTTGCATATACCATTAAAACTCCCCCTCACACTCTCCCTGAATCTCCCATTCAGCTAGACGATGAATAAACACATGAAATCCAACCCTCTACACATAGAGATGATGCAGAGTTTGAGATTAACTAGTTGAAAGCCTAGCTGCAAGAGGCAAAAGTAGCAAATCTGCAAATCAATGAAGAAAGTAGGAAATACAGGGGGAAGTTAACAAATGAGCTATATGTGATAGAAGGCATGTTATATAACACTAAAAGGATATTGAAAAGAGGATTTCCCTTCAGGAAGTAGGTACAAAACCTCTACAAAAGGAACAAATTATTACAAGCAGAAAATAAGGCACTTAGAGAAGAATTGCAACTTTTCAAAAGACGAGAAACGTTAGGGAGAAACCTAAGCCTCCTGGATGAAGTGGCTTCTAAAGGGGAATGATGCCTCTCTCACATCCCAGCCACAGTTTTGATTGAATATAGCTAGGCCTTGAAAATTTACATTTTGGATAACTAGGGTTTCCTAAAGATAAACCCTAATTTTGGGAGATTTGGTACCTTCTACTTGGGGGACGCGAGTACTCTAAACACTCGAGTATTACTCAAAGGAAGCAATCTGTTCAACAAAGGTAATTTGCAACTAGGACCCTACTCACTCAAAGCTCCAGTATTAGGGTTTTCATTAGGGTTTCAATTTTGTTTGATGGTTTAAAGTAGTGGAAGGTTATGGACACATGAATGGATGAACATTAGACATAGAAGAAGGAAAATAATTATTTTTTTAGCCCCCAAGAAGGAATTTAAAAGTGATGATGTGAAACCCTAGAGTTTCGGCAGTTTCAAGAACTCCCATAGCGTCGACGCATCAAAAGCGAAGAAGTTCGTTGCGAAAGTTATGGAAATTAACTTCTGCAACATGTATTATGGAAAATAAATGGAGTGCGGTGCGAAAGTTATGGAAGTTGACTTCCAGAGTGCGTATTATGGAATATAAATGGAGTGCACTGCGAAAGTTCTAGAAATTAACTTTTGCAACACATATTATGGAAGATAACTGGAATGCGCTGTGAAAGTTTTGGAACTTAACTTTTGCAGCACGTATTATGCAAAACAATTGGAGTACGCTACAGGAGTTGTTGAGTTGGACATTATCAATTTAATCCCTGAATTTTGGCCATCTTACAAGAATCTAGTCTATGCCAAGAAAATATGAACATGCGATTTGCAAGTGGTTAGTTAGCAAGAGGTTCTTCTCAGCTTCACCATCAGTTCGTGAAGTCATACTTCAGGTTAATTTGCACACATGGAATTTTTGTGGCCATTTACTATTTTTTTTAGTAGCAGTCGGAAGGCTTCAGGGTTTTCTTTGATGCACATTAATTGTAAGCCTATACATGGCAGGTTTTTAGAAGATCTAAAGGTTGTGATTTTGGAGAGGAAAACCCTTGAATATTGGATTTTTGTTCAGGATTTCTAAATTTAATGAAATATATCAATGCAAAAGTACTGAATGCTTTTACTAGAGATTCATGTGTCTATCTTTTTTAGTCTGTGTTATCCTTCGTGAAAGTGTATCTTTATGAGTTTTTCCATTTTATGTGTTATCTTCAATATTTGAATGAAATTATTGTGTGCAGAATTCATCCTTAGCTTGATGCTCTGTTTTAGCATTTTCAAACAATCTTTAGTTATTATTTCCTCCAAAGTTAAGGTATAATTCATCATTGGATGCTCTACTTTAATGATTTGTTTGCGTCTATTATGTCCCATACCTCAACAATCTAATTGGCTAGGAGGTATTGGCTATCTTGCCTTTGTTGCCTAGAACATTCTACAACTAGTCATTGATTAGCCTTATGATTGTTTTCCTACCCATTGACTCCATGCCCAATGGGGCTTTTCTCATGATCCCGCCACTTTAAAACATTTAAAACCCTAACCTAACCATAGAATATCTAGCCATTTCCTTGATTACAAAACCAACCATTGAAATATAACATCTGGAAGCTAAGTTTTAAGAGAGAGCCCTATCTAGGTTGGAAGGGATATCTTCCAACCTACAAGTTGGTTTGAAATAGTTACCTCTGCCCCTTCCTTCCACAACTAAGGGAGTTTGTAAAGCGATAACATTCAAGTGCCATTGTAGGGGAGCGAAAGATTCATCTTCCCTGGGAAATAACGATAAAGGACTAGGTCCGATCACTAAGGGAAATCAGAGACTTGGAGATCCAGTTGGTTGT
This sequence comes from Larix kaempferi, assembly GCA_027924585.1. NCBI lineage: Eukaryota > Viridiplantae > Streptophyta > Pinopsida > Pinales > Pinaceae > Larix > Larix kaempferi. The sequence goes on along the minus strand of BSBM01000431.1, from coordinate 6,158,813 downwards.
ATCATTTGCCCTGGTGACTTCATTGATGAAATTTGTGGTTCCACAAGAATCTATAGGCGACTTCATTGAGAGAATCCTGGCTTCACGAAGAGTACACTCTAGAAGCAATCCAAATCCTAAACCTGCAGAATTTGTTCCAAATCCAAAAGAGACCCTTCGAAAGGGAAAGGAAAAGAGAAATCAAGTACTCCTCAATTAAGGAGATCTTTTTCTTTTCCAAAGGAAGGAGCTGAAAGCATAGATAGTATCACCTTTGATTTAAAGTTTGAACACTCATTGTTTAGATCCAGTTCTCAAACAAACTTAAGTCAAACTGTATTTGATGAGGAAAAGTTCCAATCGTATGCATTAGTATCTCTTTGAGTAAAATTACAATCATTAGAAGAAGACAAATTTAAAGAAGAATGCACAAACCCTTTTGCTTTTCCCGGTGAAACAAGATCTGATAAAAAGGTCAAAATCCCCTCCACTATTCCCTTCCATATCCATACTACTACCCATATTGTTCCACATGATTCGATGTCAGTTCCTATACCCCCAAGAGAAATGGCTGCCAGATTTGGTCCTTTGGCACTTCTCGCCCAACTCCATGATTTGCCTCAGAACTATGATCAACATATTGTAATTTATGATGGGGAAGGTGGCATTATATCCCAAAAACATGTAAACAGATTCAATGACTTTACAGACCCAGAGGAAGTGGATGATGATGTTGTCAAGATGAGATTGTTTGCACAAAGTTTCTCTAGGGAGGTTAAAAATTGGTTCAAGACTCTTCCGACAGGGAGTATCACTAGCTACGATAGGTTTGAATAAAATTTCCTAGAAAGGTGGGAATATAAACATACCCTACAGATCTTAACCTAGTACAATAACCTAAAGAAAAACAACATGGAGACAGTTCAATATTTTTCTGCTGGGTTAATGAAAGTGTACAATTCAATACCTGTTGATATTAAACCTCTTGTCGGAGCTTCCCAACTCCACTATGCTGATGCATTTGACAGTGACCTTTCCCTGATGTTAAGAGACAGGAGATCCTCATCATTAACTAACATGTTAAAGGATTCCATAGAGGTGGAGGAAAACCTGATGGCATCTGGAAAGATAAAGTATAGGGTGGATGCTGAGAAGAAGAAGGTTAGTGAGGAGAGCCAACCCTCCACATCCCAATCCACATATACTAAATTTGATCAGATGATTAAGACCATAGAGAATCTTGTGGATAGGTTGTTCCTAGACAACAAACGTGCTGCCAGAGAACTCCCAGAACCTCAAATTAGAAACCCTAATTTTAGAAGGCCCCCTGTCCCACAAATCAGACAGAGGGAGCCAAGGGATCCTAGAAATCTAGATAACCAACAAGTGAGGCCACCTTTTGCAGAGAATTTGTTTGATGAAGAGGAGGAAGAAAAACATGAGGATCATATTCATAATTTTGACCATGCTCAGACCCAATTTTACCTAACAAAAGAAGAGGATGACAGATCCTCCCTAGAGAAAAATTGCAGCATACTGGAGCTAGAATCAGAGCAATGCCAGAGGGGATATCAGAACGCCATTTTGGAATTTTAAAAGCAACATATCCTCATGAGTAGGAATGTGGTGGTAAATCCTATTAAAGCCCCAGTTGATCAACCTACATCCAATTGACAGAAAAAAAAAGCCTCCAAAAAGGGTGATCCAAAGACAGAGGCTCCTAAGAAATCCCAGGATGGGAAATGTGATGCAAATGTGAAAGAAATAAAAAAATCGCAGCCTTCTTTCAACCTTGAAAATGAAATCTCCAAGGTCAAGATTTCCATTCCTTTCAATGAGTTATTGAAGAATGCTGAATATAAAGATCAAATTTTGAATATGGTAAAAATGGAAGAAGAAAAACAGTTGGACACTTTGAATTTACAGAATGATCAACCTACCCTCCTATTTGGTCCTCATGTGGAAAAACCAAAAGATGATGATGTGCCTCCTTTCTATATCAGTATGAATGTTCATGACCAAGTATTACATAATGCCATGCTGGATTCAGGGGCTTACCACAACCTCATGCCTAAATCTGTTGTGGAAAGTTTAGGGATGGAGATTACAAGGCCTTACAAAGAATTGTTTTATTTTCATTCAAGAAGAGTGCTATGCCTAGGTTTGATCAAGGACATGGTGGTGTCACTAACACCAATCCCTCAAAAGAGTGTTGTTATGGATGTGGTGGTGGTGGACATTCCACCCAAGTTTGGGATGCTGCTCTCTAGAACTTGGTCATCAAAACTAAAGGGGACCCTGCAAATGGACATGTCCTATGCAACTTGGTCAAAATAGAAGACTGTATAGAGAGAAGAGGTTGGCATATGTGGTGAGTAGTTAGAATAGACCTCAAAACCATCCCATATGTGTCGTTGATACTGACTTAGGATCGTCTATTTTTTGCTATGATCTATGTTCTGAGGGATAAAACCCAAGCAGTATTGAAATTAGTGAACAAAACACTGAGCAGACAGTGGGAAAAACAATGGGCAAAACAGTGGGCAAAACAATGAGCATAATAGTGGGAAAAATAATCAGTAGAAATAAGAAGAAGAGCAAATTGCAGATCAGGAAAATGAGGTTGAAGGTTTATGGAATATGGACTTTGATGGTTTTGTTGGAAAAGACGGAGCTGGTGCAAGCATCTGGATCATTCTCTCGAACCTTGCAAACAAATGCACTAGGCTTCATTCTTTTAAAATTGGTCTTTGAGTGCACAAACAATGTGGATGAATATGAAGCCTTACTTTTAGGGTTGAACATTCTCAAATATTTGAAGGCTAAAAGGATGGCCCTTCATGGTGACTCAGAGTTGGTGATTCATTAGGTAAATGGGATTTATGAAGCTAAGCATCCTAGAATGAGGGATTATAGAAATGCAGTTTGTAACATGTTTGATAATTTTTTCACAGAACATAGCATCTCAGTCCTTCCAAGATGAAAAAATATGATAGCTGATGCTTTGGCCATCGTAGATAGTAACTTCAAGATTCCTATTTACCCAAACAAAAAATACGAGATCAACGTCAAACATAGACCATCTATTTGAGATAATATCAGTAACTGGCAGATTTTTGAAGACGATCAACAAATCAAGAGATTTCTTGAAATATCAGAGGAATTGACTAGTACACACATTAATAAGGAAAATCAGAAGATTGAAGATTGGGACCTTGATCCATCTGAATTCCTAAATACCCTTGGAGGTAAAGAAATCATCTAGCTGAAGAACAACCACATCCCTAAAGGAGCGGTGCCTTTAGAAAAACTGTTTGATGATAATGATGTAGCGAAAAATCCCAAAGTCACTCCAATTGACAGTGAGGTGGAGGACTACAATATTGGAACAGATAAAGAACACAAAATGATCAAACTGTCTAAGTCTCTCACTCTAGAAAATAGAGGTAAATATATTGAGTTGATGAGAAAGTTTTCAAATGTGTTTGCTTGGAGCTATAAAGACCTAAAGGAGTATGACACGTCCATTATTCAACATACCGTCCTCGTGAAAAAAGATGAAAAGACCTTCAAACATAAGCTTAGAAGGATAAACCCCATGCTCCTCCCCCTCATTTAAAAATAAGTAAAGAGATTGTTTGATGCCAAGATCATAGTGTCCTTGAGGTTCTCCCGGTGGGTAGCCAACTTGGTTCCTGTTAGAAAGAAGAGTGGAGAGATTAGATTGTGTGTAGACTTCAGGAACCTTAACAGGGTATCACTGAAGGATAATTACCATCTTCTGAAGATGGATCATATTTTCTAGAAGGTTGTTGGGGCAAAAAGGATGTCCATGATGGATGGTTTTTCATGATACAATTAGGGGAAGGTACATCCAGAAGATCAGGAGAAGACTGGCTTCACCACAACATGGGGGACCTTCATGTATGCTAAGATGCCTTTTGGGCTAACGATCGCAGGTGCCACTTTTCAAAGAGCTGTGGACATAGCCTTTGTTGAGGAGAAAGACAAGTTTGTGGTCATTTACATGAATTCCATTACAATGTATTCCAAATCTGATAGAGATCATTTAAAGCATTTGCAATAGGTTTTCTTGAAGTGTAGGAAGTTTGGAATTTCCTTAAACCCTAAGAAGTAAAATTTTGCAATGCATTAGGGTAAACTATTGGGGCTTATAATATCAAGGGATGGAATCAAAATAGACCCAAACAAAGCTGTAGCAATTCAGAAAATTGAATTTCCTAGGAACAAGAAGGAAGTCCACTCATTCCTTGGGAGAGTTAACTTTTTAAGGGAATTCATCCCAAACTGTGCAGAGACCATGAGGTTTATCACCAACATGCTAAGGAAAGACAATTAGATCAAATGGAAAAGTGAGGCTAGATAGTCATTTAATGACATCAAAAGGGCCATAGTTGAAGCACCAACACTAGTCATCCCTGATTTTTTCAAAGACTTCCTAATGTTTTCTTTTGCTTCCGAATATTCTATAGCTGGAGTCCTTCTGCAGAAAAATCAGGGGGGTTCTGAGCATCTAATAGCTTTCTTTAGTAGAGCTTTGAGAGGGGATGAATTAAAATACAACATTATGGAAAAGAAGGCATATGCTATGGTCAAATCATTGAAGGATTTCAGGGTTTATGTTTTACATTCTCATATCATTGCTTTTGTTTCGAATGCTGTAGAAAAGGATATTTTGACATAGACTGATCCCGAAGGCCGAAGGGGCAAGTGGATATCTATGCTTTTGGAGTACGATATGGAGATCAGACCTACTAAGATTTTCAAAGGACAGGGGCTGGAAAATTAATGGCCGATAAAAATTATGATTCCCAGAGGATAAATCTCATCTGAGACATACCACACAATGCAACCCAAGAATCACCATTGCAGGTATCAGAAGAATTCTCCTCATCTCCATGGTATAATGACATTGTGTATGTTTTACAGAATGTACAGGAACCGCCATAAATGAGTAAAATCAAAGCTAGATCAGTAAAGCTAAAGGAAACAAAATTATGTATCATGAGTGGATACTTGTACTGGAAAGACCCAAGGGGAGTATTGTTGAATCTCCTATTGGAGGATGAAGCCACGATAAGATTGAAGGATTTTCATTAGGGGTTTTGTGGGGGTCATCATCACTAGAAGGCCACAGTGAATAAAATTCTCATGAATGCTAGATATTTGATGGTAAAAACAAGTTGTTACCCTTACCCCTAAAGCCTATTTCAGTAGAAGCTCCTTTCCAGCAATGGGGCCTGTATTTCATCGGAGAGATCAATCCAACTTATTTGGGACAACACAAGTGGATATTGACTACCACATATTACTTCACCAAGTGGATTGAGGTTGTGCCAACAAGGCAAGCCACAGATACTGTCATCATAAAATTATTAGAAGAAAACATCATGTCTAGATTTGGTTTCCCAAGAAATATTATAACCAATAATGTTAAGGTATTTAAGTCCAAGAAGATGATCGGTTTTTCCATGATTATCACATAATCCTAGGTCACTCTACAGCCTATTACCCTCAGGGCAATGGGCTAGACGAGTCATCGAACAAGAGTTTTGTCACGATCATCAAAATGATGCTTCAGGAAAACAACAAAGCATGGCATACTAAGCTGATCTTTGCACTTTGGGAAGACAAAATCACCACTAAAAGTCCATTGGAACTTTGTCATTCCATCTGGTATATGGAACAAAGGTCATTTTCCCCCCTTCTTTGATACTACCAGTGATGAGATTGTTGCAGGAACAAGAAGAAGAGTCGGATCCTAAGCAGAGAAGAATTAACCAGCTAATAAAGGTGCAGGAGAAGAGAGGAAAGGTATGTGATGATTCCTTGTTGTTTCAGGAAGAAGTAAAGATTTTTTTTGACAAGAGGGCAAATGCTGATGAATTTTAGGTCGGAGATTTAGTTTTAAAGTAGAAAGCCGAGAATGAGGAAAAGGCCAAGAAGTTTGACCACTCGTGGAAAGGTCCGTATACAATTGTTGCTTACCATGGAAGCAATACTTTCAATCTACAGGATCATGATGGGGAACCAACAGGTGGAGGACTGGTCAATGGACGGTCCTGAAGCCTTACATCAAGTAAAGGAAGTTCATCAAACCAATTTCATTGTAAAATATTTGTTTTGTTTTCATAAGTTTTTGTTTTCTAGTCCAGTCAGTTCGAGTTGAAGTATAATTTATTTATTATTTTTAAATAAAGCCCAATGGATAAGGGCACTGGTCTACTGTTCTTTGCTACCTCACAGGGAGGGTAGCATCCCCAGTTGGAGACAATGTTATCACTTGATCATGCACAAGGGTATGATCTCCTAACTAATGGTCATCATCAGCTCCCTTAGTCAGTCTAGGTTAAGTTTTTCTTTTTTGTTTGGAAGTCATGTGCCGTCCATATTGCAAAATGGGGTGATTTTTGAAGGTCTTAGTTTTTTCTGGTTAAAAACCTATAAAGGGGTTAAGGTGCTTCCTGTGGTCATATGATTCTAGAATCAAAGGCTACCGCCATTTCCCATTCCTCCCCAAAAGGTAGTGATATGAATTACCCACTCCCGTAGTGTTGAACAAAAAATTGAACTAAGGGCACTACAAAAGTATCAAAAGTCTCACAGCGTCAGAGAAAAAATTAAATTAAGGGCGCTACGAAAGTATCAAAATTCCCATAGTGTCAAAGTGCAATTCTAAACTACGGTCACTGCAGGAGATTGTAAAAGTGCAATCATGAGTTGTTAGAATTGTCAGTCGAGATAAGGTCATGTCACACCCACTAGTTGAGTTGTTAATCCCGTCAATTAGGATTGGGTCGTGTCACACCCCCAATTGAGTGTTAATCCCGTCAGTCAGAGTGGGGTCATGTCACATCCGCCAGTTGTCATCCCAAATTCGGTCTCCACCTGTCTAAAAGGTCGGTCCCCTAGTTATCACCAGTTAAAGTGCTCGTCGGAGTGGGGATTTTTTAACGCATTGAGAAGTCTAGTAGTTGTCAAAGTGTAAACAAGTGTCAAGACCAGCCACAACTAAAAGGGACGACTGGTGACATGGAGCCAACAACCGTTAAGAAGAAGAGCAAAAAGAGTGGGACCTTGGTACGTTTTCAACCTGGCGCAGAATGGCTAGATGCGAACCCTACCACCCGACATTTCTTCAATCATGTAGGATGCCTAAGGTTCTGTGAGAAATTGCAGGGGTATCACAGGAAGGTGGCCCAAGATTTTGTGCTAAATTTTGATGGTAGGAAGACCAAAGTCGGGCCCTTAGAGATGGAGGTCACTACAAATTCCATAGCGGCTGAAACTGAGATACCCAGGCAAGGAGAGGAGTGGTTTAAGGTAACCAAGTTCCAGATGACAGCTTGTGACCATTTTTTGAAGGATGAGAATAAAGGAACAGATTTGAACTATGGGGTTTCGAGGGCTTGGATTACTAAGAAATATGGATATCTCTTGTTGATTATCCATAAGTTTTTCACTTGTGAAGGTATATTTGACATAGCATACCAGTACCATTTTAGATTACTGCTCCATTTCATAGGGAAACGACATCTGGATATTCCCTATTATCTTTTCAAGAGCCTAGAAAAAATCATAGATAAAGCACAGTCATAAGGCCCAAAATTGATAATTACATTTTCCATTTTGGCCTCATAAAGCTACTGGTACTGGAAGAATTGAAGAAGTTAGGGAGAGAATGGAACACTTTCCTCTTCTTGGCTGGATATGACCCCGAAGCCATGAAATCAACACCGGTAAGGAAAAGCATCCCTGAAAAGGGAAAGAGGAAGGAAATAGAAGAGGAAACACCTATATGAATAGATTAGAGACCAACCAAGGTTACAAAAGGTCTAGACACTTAAAAAAAGAAGGAAAAGTCTAAAGGGAAGAAATTGGAGTTTATACTGGAGGTGACTAAGAAAACAATTCCCAGAAAGCCCTTGACCAGGTCAGTAGTTAAAAAGATGGTTTCCATATGGGAGGAAACTCTCACAGCTACTACTAAAACTCCCCCTCACACTCTCCCTGAATCTTCCATTTAGATAGACGATGAAGAAACACATGAAGCCCAACCCTCTACACAGAGAGATGATGCAGAGTCTGAGATTAACCATTTGAAATCCCAGTTGCAAGAGGCAAAAGCAACAAATGTGCAAATCAAGGAAGAAAGCAGGAAATACATGGGAAAGTTAACAAAGGAGATATATGTGATAGAAGGCATGTTATATAACACTAAAAGGAGACTGAAAAGAGGATTTCCCCTCAGGAAGCATGTACAAAACCTATACAAAAGGAACATATTATTACAAGTAGAAAATAGGGCACTTAGAGAAGAATTGCAGCTTTTCAAAAGAGGAGAAATGTCAGGGAGAAACCTAAGGATCCGTGATGAAGTGGCTTCTCAAGGGGAATGATGCCTCTCTCACATCCCAACCACAATTTTGATTGAATACAACTAGATCCCAAAAATTTACATTTTGGATAGCTTGGGTTTCCTAAAGATAAACCCTAATTTTGGGAGATTTGGTACCTGCTACTTGGGGGAGGCTAGTACTTAGAACACTTGAGAATTACTCAAAGGAAGCAATCTGTTCAACAAAGGTAATATGCCACCAGGACCCTACTCACGCAAAGCTCCAATATTAGGGTTTTCATTATGGTTTAAAGTAGTGGAAGGTTATGGACACATGCATGGATGAACATCAGACATAGAAGAAGGAAAATAACCATTTTTTGAGCCTCCAGGAAGGAATTTAAAAGTGATGATGTGAAAGACTAGAGTTTCGGTAGTTTCCAGAACTCTCGTAGCGTCGACGCACCAAAAGCATAGAAGTGCGTTGTGAATGTTCTGAAAATTAACTTCTGCAGCATGTATTATGCAAAATAACTGGAGTGCGTTGCGAAAGGTCTGGAAATTAACTTCCGCAGCGCGTATTATGGAAGATAAATGGAGTGCGTTGCGAAAGTTCTAGAGATTAACTTCTGCAACGCGTATTATTGAAGATAGCTAGAGTGCACTACGAAAGTTCTGGAACTTAACTTCTGCAGAGCGTATTATGAAAAACAACTTGAGTACCCTACAAGAGTTGTTGAGTTGGACATTATCAATTTAATTGTTAAATTTTGGGCATAAAACAGGAATCTGATCTACGCTAAGACAATCTAAACAATCGGTTTGCAAGCAATCAATTAGCAAGAGGTTCTTCTCAGCTTCACCATTAGTTAACTAGACAACAGTTCGTGAAGTCATAGTCTAGACTTCATGTTAATTTGCACACATGGCATATCTGTGGCCATTTACTATTTTTTTTAGTAACAGCCGAAAGGATTTAGGGTTTTCTTTGATGTACAATAATTTTAAGCCTATATATGGCAGGTTTTTAGAAGATCCAAAGGTTGGGATTTTAGAGAGGAAAACCCTTGAATATTGGATTTTTGTTTAGGATTTCTAATTTTAATGAAATATATCAATGTAGAAGTATTGAATTCTTTTACCAGAGATTCACGTGTGTATATTTCTTAGTCTATGTTATCCTTCGTGAATTTGTATCTTTCTGAGTTTTTCCATTTTATGTGTTATCTTCAATATTTGAATGAAATTATTGTATGCATAATTCATCCTTAGCTTGATGCTATGTTTTAGCATTTTCAAACACTCTTTAGTTATTATTTCCTCCAAAGTTAAGGTAGAATTCATCATTTGACGCTCTACTTTAATAAACTGTTTGCCTCAATTCTGCCCCCATACCTCAGCAATCTGATTGACTAGGAAATATTAGCTATCTTACCTCTGCTGCCTTGAGCATTCTACAACCAGTCATTGATTACCCTTATGATTGTTTGCCTACCTATTGAATCCATGCTCAATGGGTATTTTATCATGAACCCACCACTTTAAAACACTCAAAACCCTAACCTATCCACATAAGATCTAGCCATTTCCTTGATTACACAACCAACCATTGAAATATAGCATCTAGAAGCTGAGTTGTATGAGAGAGCCCTCTCTAGGTTGGAAGGTCTATCTTCCAGCCTACAAGTTGGTTTGAAATAGTTACCTCTGCCCCTTCCTTCCACAACCAAGGGAGTTTGTAGAGTGATAACACTGAGTTTGGATCAAAACTTGATCTCAGTAAGTAAGATGGGGAATGCAGGTGTGTAGTATGTATTTTAGAAAGATATGTGCAAGATGGTGCAAGGAGAAATAGTATTGATGAGAGGAGTTCAGAGTGGAAACTTGTACAAGCTATTGGGAAGAACAGACACTGATGAATGTGCTAATGTGGTATGTCCTGAGTCCGACAACTTATCTTCTTGTCTAGTCGACTCTACAATGTTGTGGAATCAACAGATGGGACATATAAGTGAGAAATTTCTTTGTACTATGCACAATAAAGGTATGGTCGAAGGTCTCCTTGACTGTTATGAATAAGTCGACTTCTGTGAACATTGTATTTATGGTAAGCAAAGTCGTGTAAGATTCTCATCTAGTGACACTAGGGATAAGGAAATAATGGAATTAATACATAATGACGTGTTTGGACCAATGTCATCCCTTCACTAGGAGTATCACATTATCATGTCTTTTTCATAGATGATTTCTCCAGAATGACATGGTTGTATTTTATGAGGAAGAAATTTGAGGTTTTTGAAAAGTTTCAAGAGTTCAAAGCTCTTGTGGAAAATCATACTGGTAAAAAGATCAAGGTGCTAAGAACTGATAATGGAGTTGAATTTTGTGCGAAAGAATTCAACCAATTATGTAAACAACACCGTATAGCTCGACAAAGCACAATTCCCTACATGCCTTAACATAATCGAGTTGTTGAAAGAATGAACATACCGCTATTGGAGAATGCTAAGAGCATGCTCAGTGGTGCATAAATTTCTCAATAATTTGGAGCAGAAGTAGTCGACACGGCATGTTACTTATTGAATAGGTCATCGTCAATGACTCTGGTTGACAAGAATCCATATGAAGCATGGGCTGGTAAAAATCCCTCTCTCACACATCTTAGGTTTTTTGGTGTGATGCTTTTATTCATATCCCAAAGGAGAAAATAAGCAAACTCCATAACAAGTTAGAGAAATGCATCTTCATCGGGTACAAGGATGGAGTAAAAGGGTATAAGTTGTGGAATTCATTTACAAGGAAGTAAATTTATAATGGAGATGTGATCTTCTTCAGGGAATTTGGAGGCACTTCTAGTGTTCAAGAGGTCAAAAGAGAAAAGGAACTAGAAAAGCAGGAGTTTGAAACGAACAACGAAAACCTGGATTCAGATGAGTCGACTGAATCTAAGGAATAGGTGGAGAAATAGATTCTAGATGTCAAGATGTCTCGTTGAGTAAGGAAACAACTAGAAAGGTATAGTCCGCTCGACTTTTGCTCTTCTTTTTCATCATATACCATAGAATATGATCCCAGGTCGGTAAAGGAAGCGATCAACTCGAAAGAGGGTAAAATATGGAAAAGGACCATAGAAGAGGAAATGGAATCATTGAAGAATAATGAAACATGGGATCTATTTGTGTTACCAAATGGAAGGAAACCCATCGGCAATATGTGAGTGTTCAGGAAAATTTTGAATGCAACAGGTCAAGTCAAGAAGTACAAATATCGACTGGTAGCAAAAGGATATTCCCAAGTCGAGGGAGTGGACTTTGGTGAGATTTTCTCTTATGTTGCTAAGCTAACTTTTATAAGGATACTAGTGTCTTTAGTTGCAACATTTGATATTGAGATAGAATAATTGGATGTAAATACAACATTTTTTCAAGGAGATCTTGAAGGAGAAATCTATATGAAGCAGACTGAAGGTTTTACAATGGAAGGAGAAAAAGAGCTAGTCTGTAAGCTCAAAAAGTGTCTCTATGGTCTAAAACAATCACCTAGGATGTGGTATCAAAAGTTTGATATGTATATCCAATAGTTGGGGTTTGTGAAAAGTCGGGTTGATCGCTATGTGTATGGAAAGAAAGTTGGTGATCACTTTGTATATGCAGTTTTGTGTGTCGAAGACATGTTTCTGATTAGAAATAACATGGATCTAATTAAGGAGGTAAAACTGTAGTTGTCCTCCAAGTTTTACATGAAGGATCTCAGAGTAGCAAATTTCATTCTTGGAATGGAAATAAAGAGAGATCAAGTAGGTATAAGGCTTTGGTTAAACCAGACTAATTATGTTGAGATAGTTCTAAAACATTTCAACATGCAAGAGAGTATACTGGTTAAGGTTCCTATTCCTGTGGGAGTTCAACTATTTGTTGAACAATGTCAAAGACACATGAAGAAATAGAGTACATGTCACATGTTCCCTATGTTACTATTGTAGGTACTTGGATGTATGCTATGGTATGTACTCGATCAGATATTTCCCATGCAGTGGGAGTATTGAGTAGGTACATGTCGATACCTAGAAAGAGAACTCGATTGTAGTTAAGATAGTATTCATGTATCTACGTAGCATGACAGATTATGCAATCTGTTATAGAGGAGAACTGATAACACTAATGAAATCAATGTAGATGGATTTGTCAATTCTGACTATGCTAGAGTTATCGATTGTAGATGGTCAACTAATGGATATGTGTTCAACCTATCTGGAGTAGCATTCAATTGGATGAGTAGGAGGTAGTCAATCGCTGTGTTATCGACTACCGAGGATAAACACATGGAACCTAATTCATGCATGCAAGGAAGTTGTATGGTTGCATAGATTATGTTCAGATGTTGGGTTTGGACACCATATAGTTAGGTTGAGTGTGATATTAAGAGTGCAATCTTCTTGGCAAACAACCCAACATATCATTCAAAGACAACGAACATTTATGTGTAGTACCATTTTGTGATAGAAATGGTGGAGAACCTGAAGGTGTTACTGAAAAAGATAGACACAATGAAGAATGTTGTAGACTTATTAACCAAGTTGGTGAGCACAAAGAATTTTTCCTAGTGCAGGGAAATGATGGGATTGTTAACCATGCTTAAGTGAATTGAAGCTTTGAGTCTCCTGCTTATGCAAAGAAAACAAAAAGTGGGAGAATGTTGGGAATGCTATATTATTTGCATGTAAATCAAATGTAAAAGTCGATAGTCAACTGTGTTAGTTTTTTAACAGTTAATTCAATAGATCTAGGATATTAACTGAAAGAATAACATGCACAACATATTAAGCATAAGAGACAAGAGACACAAAACATTTCACTGGGGAAAACCAAGAGGGAGAAAAACCCCGCAACTTCCTCAGAGATAGAATAAGCATCAATACAAGGATCACCATGATCAAACCCAAGAGATAGATGTCTTCAGTAGCATGATCCTCCTCCACTTGTGTGCACCCTTCTCTTCTCTCACTAATGTGAAGTGAGTGAATAAGACAATGTGTAAAATGAGAGATACACACTCTCTACTTATACACTAACTTTCACTTGACCTTTACTCAACTAGGTCGGCCCCAACTTAAACACTTAACATAATGCTGACTGGGCCGACCCCTACTAGGGTGTTCTAATAACCCTTTGACCCACATGACTCATACAGGGCCGACCCCATCAAGGTGGTCTACTAACCCATCAAGTATAAGTTATGACACTTACAATATAACTTGCGACACATGCAAGTACAACTGACAACACTTCCAATCTGAGGAATAATACACCTTCGTTGGGGATACAATAAAGTACAATTACAATATACAAGTGAATATCTTCCGAAGTTACAAATACATCAACAAATTGGAGTTAGAGGTTGACAAACAGGGGAAGTCTGGTCGATTGACTAATTGGAATAGTTGTTTGGTTGAAGGAAAATGATTGGTTGATGAGAAGTTTACAAAATGACCAGAATCTCAATGAGCAATTGACCAGCATTGACCCAGTCAAGTCGGGTGTGACATAATAACTGAAAGTGGTTAAGAAGTTATGGATTGCCATTAATGAGTAGTTGGTTGTATTGCATCTATAAATAAGATGTAATGGCTATGCAAAAAGCAGCATGGAATGATGTAATGAAGTGTGATTTTTGGTCCAGCAAAGCACAGTTGTAAACACCTGTTATGAGTGTTTGATTAATAAATAAGTGGTAAGCTCACTGGTTTGTTGGATTTCCCTAGGAGAGAGGTTCGAGGGTAATTTTTCTGTAATGTGTTGATGTTTACTATGCCATTGCTTTATATTTAATTATGTTTAACTATATGAATCAATTTACAAGCCTACTGTAATACGTCTTTGAACCAACAATTAACCATGGGATTTTTTGCAATCAAACGATATTCTCGCTCTTGGAATCCTATGTGTCTGTAAATATTTTTCACCATTTTCTCATTATTGCATCTACATCGAATACTAATGGTAGCCTGCCATTTCCCATGAACAAATCCCCTCCAACCCTATCTTCATTGATGCTCTCTATCTGCTTATTGATTAAAGTTATTGTTTTACTAGCGCTGCCCATATGCATAATTACCTAATTCCTCAGCCCATCCATTTGAGCGATTTTCAAATCCCTGTAGCTTGTACACTTGTTTCCCCTATTGCATTTTTCCAATATGCATGGCTCCCATTTATCATTGCTCATCCTACGTTCCTAGGTCGATGATGATGTTGGACTGCCACTACCTGAATGCGTCTCAATATTTGCATGTTGTCATATCATTCGTCCCATCTCTAGTTACTGCAACAACTTCACTGTTTCCTTTCAGAAACTTGTTAAATGGAAGTGAACGAGCCAATACCTGCAGCTTTTTCAAACACGTAACTTCCTTCATTACCGTAGTTGTGAAAGTCAGAACTCTCTATCGCCAATCCATCTTCTAAATATATGCCACAATGCCACACTCCCGAGAAATTGAAATTGTTATTATAAGATTGTCCCTAGTTACCATGCAAACCTCCACTCTGACACTTTTTCATTTAGGAACAACTTGTGCAACTCCCTTATGCCAATGATAGCAGTGTGTGTGATATTTGTATATGGAATTTTCCTTGAATCCTTTTGCAACAATGTTTTATCTAAATCTTGGTAGGCATATGATATGCATAGAAGATTATTGGTAGTCATTTCACTGACTATTCCATCAACATCCAACCAACTACTACATAGTTCTAATATGACCTATGTTTCCCTTTTCCCTATTTAATCAACACATCATTATGCCTTTCCCTGTGAAGGCTTAGTTTCATAGATATTTGACCATGAATACTATGTGTCGATGCTTTAAACATACTAAAACCATACTGATGAAATTATGATATATTTAATCTTGAGAAGCTTTGATTTTCCATGCATCATATATTAAAAAATGAAGCAATCATGTCCATAGAATTTGAGACCTTATGCTATAATTACTCTAACTGAATCTCTATAGCATGTTAAATCCACTTGTAAAATAACATTTGGGAGACTTATCAAGCTTATCGATGTCATGCTTGTCATAATTAGTAGGGATTAATTTCATTTTTACCATGTTATTCTCATGAGGAGCATCTCACATTTGAGATTGGCATGTGAGGTTTAGAAAAAAAGGTGGGGGGAATGAAAACTGTTCCTTTTTAGGGACGTTGATGATGAAAAAATTAATGAAAAGAACAAGTGAATCCAAGGACAACTAACTCGACATAAATTAGTTTTATTTGATGGATTAGACAAACTTGGTTTGACATGGCAAAATTTTCTAAGAGTGATGTGAGAAAAAAAGGATGTCGCTCCTTGCAAAATTGGTAATAAGCATAAGGTGAACTCTAGGTGTGACCCCATGGTCGAGGGATAAAAAGGAGACAACATAATGTGGCTTGCGCAACATCAAAATGATTTTGTGACATTGACAATCGTGTCGATGTTGGAAATTGACAACATCTACGCGTCAAAGATTGGGTGAGTGAAGGTGGAGGTGTTTTTGTGAGATGGGTAGTCAAGGAAAAATGGAAACCACGTTAAAGAGTAGGAAGGAATCATCCCCATAATGAACATGGGATAGTTAATGAAATACGATTGGTTAAGGAACGTGAATATCTCCAAAGACATGAAGGAGACATTGTTGGATTTTCTCAAATTCATTATTGGTGAGGCTTCCTACAAGTGCCAAAGAGAGAAGTGACATAGAAAGGGATTGAGCACAAAAGGTTTGGTGCCTCTTGTCTATGTTAGGAACACTAATGAAGAAATAAACTACATCAAATCCACATCCCTCTCTTTGTATGGAGGCTTCATTGGATCCCAAGGTCGTCAATGGAAATATCATGTTGTGTGAGCATGGGGAGTTTCCCAAGATTGGCCAAGGGGGTTATGGTCAAGCACATTGGAGGTGTGGGCTTATAAATTAAAGTGATGGTTCACAGGTTTGTGAACCATGTTAAATGGCAGTATGGTTGTAGGGATCTATGTGAATTCTCAATGGATCTACTCAAAGGAGTATACCAGTCACATGTGATGGATCCAATTAACATAACTATGTGGGCATACACTATGTGTTGTATATGTCAAATATGCACAAAGAAAAGGCTCCCTAGCCGATTCTCATACTCCTTTTTGAATTCACACCAAATATATATATATTACAATGGGTGATGCCACCTCATAGAGATATTTTCTCTAGATCCTAACACCTTGCATGGTGACTAGGCTAGGAAATCTTTACTAAATATCTTAGTCATCATTTGAGGATAAAACACTATTATCATAAATGAATAATATCGTGTGTTTGTTGACATAATACATTGTGATTGATAAGGTAATCCATAGGCTAACATTCCCTCCCCCAATCACAAGTCTATATGTTTGTATCGACTAAGCAATAAATACTAATACAAAAGCTGACATGTTGGATCTTTCAAAATACTTGATCTGTGCTTCAATGAAAAATATTCCTAAAAAATCATCAAACTAGGTGTCGAACGGTTCATCTGAAATGAAATGGAAGGGAGATGAAATATGGAATTGAACGATGCTAATGTCTAAACATTTCCTAATTACTTTAAAATCTAATTGTTTTCCAAGTAATAATGCAGAGGGATCTAGTTATCCTTTGCTTGGTCTAATCACGAGATTGAATTCTTCAATAAGATTGAGATAATTACTTGGTTGTTGATGACCATTACCAAGGATTTATCCACCCATAGTGAATCTTTAATCTTGCATGTTTCTTCAGTGTGGATCATCTGTCTAATGAATGATTATGCTTGTCCCAATGCTGACAAGGATGGATATAAAAATACCGATCTTCCATAGGACCAACTTAACGACAGTGTTGGCATTTTTCATTCTGATGCTTAACTGGGATGGGTGAAGTCGAATCTTCTTGAAGGAATCTAGAAATTTGGAAGTAGATTGGTCTGGAATAATTGGGAATACGAAAGGTCACTTCCATATCATATCCAAGAAATGTTATGCGCTTGTTGTTGTTGATTTCTTCCCAAGGTCTCATGATGGGATTAGAAAGAGTATGTTGAACAAATTTAAATAAAATCCATGGATTTTGGTTTAATGCATGTTGTTGCACTTTTCAAAGGTTTTCTTTAGTGAACTGAAAAGAGAACTCTTGAAATATAGGTTCATGAATGGATTCATCTTCAGTTGAAGCCTTGTCACTATGTTGATCATGTGTTGTTTGTTGATTGGAATCATTATCAACTTCAAAAAGTGGGTTGTTGTGAACAAAAACTAGTTCAAAACATTGTTTTCTTTGTTGTACTTCATCATGGTGTCAATCTTGTGCTGATTGTAGATAGTGATCATTATCTTCAAAACTTGTATTCATCAATTCACTGTTTATCAAGGATTCCTTCTGATGACTAGACAAGGAACCATCAAGCATAGTATTTGTATGACCTAGTTGTATTAGGTCATTTGTGTCACAAGTAGCATCAACATTTTGTAATATATCAGTTCTATCACAAGTTGCATCAACCATTTGAATTACATTACTTGTGTCACAAGTTGTATCGGTCATTTCCCTTTCAAGAAATTGTAGTTGAAGAAATTCAATCACTTTCTCCTTCATTTCAAGTTGGTTTTGAAGTTTAATCATTTGATTTTCCAAATCATCTAAATATTCTTGCATCTCTTTAATTTCTTGATTTTCATTTTGTAACCATTTTCTACCTTTATCCATTGTCACACACTTGTATTCACTTGATTGCTCTTGTGTCATGCTCACTTGCTTATATTTCAATTTTAGTGTGTCGAGTACTACCTATCATGCACCCCAAAGTGTGATTTTACAAGGATTTGCCACTTTGATGAACATACTAAAAAAGGGATTCTTGCAACTCCGCCCATTGATAACAATTTCAATTTTGGGCTCATAAATTCGTGGGTGTCAGATTCAATTGAGAATGCACCCTGTTACAATTGATTTAAAAATGCAAGTAAATATAACAAAATTTATATTTGCAAGATACACTTGATTCATAAATTAAATTGATCTTCAAATTTGACAATGCTTTGGCATCAACTCACATCCAATTATCCTTTGATTTGTCCATTGCTTCAATATTATTTGAATATGATTTGCAACGACTTGATTACTTGTGCTTGAATGTTATTAACTATGTGCTTGAATTTTCTTAACTTGATGTGTATTCCACATGTGTATGATTGTATGAGAGATTACAATTGCATTTTAAATCTCATAACTAGGCACAAAAAATCATAAAGAAGCAAGAAAGTGTCCACCACACAAACACAAAATGTCCTTAGATTTTTTGTACTTGTACTAGGATAGAAGCAAAAACACGAAGTAATGACCAAGCAAGAAGAACACTACCAATAAAATGACACTCAAGCACACAAAATATCGTTGTTCAAATTTCAGGTTGGATCAAGGTCTTAATACAATAGATCCCTCGTGAACATGCGCTTGGCAAATAACTTCTTCAAAAGCTTTCAATTATCTTCATTGGAAGCATTATCCAATGAGACTTTTTAAAGTAACTGATTTGTTCAATACTCCAAATACAAAATACAAAATTTAATAGAGAAGGCCCCTTAACCAAAAAGTTCAAGTTCTTTTCTTTATAAATAATAATTAATTATTATTGTAAAGCAAGTCCACCATTTATTTCTCTTGGAAATACACCTCCTTTCTTTATTTATTTTTCACACAGAAAAATTACTTACAATTAATACGAGTAATAGTATGATGCAATACAATAGCACTAGATAGAAATTCAGAAAGAGTATCACAATACCCACAAGGAGTAACCACAAAACCCATGGTCCAGATAAAACCCGTACAAGTAAAAAGATTGGCCAAATTACAACGGGCCAATCTTAAAGCATATGTCTAAAATAGGTACAAAACAGGTAGCCATATAACGACTGGAAAAAACATGTAAAAACCGGAGAGCCACCTCAATCAACATCAGCCATAAAGAGTAACAGAACCGCATCCTGGAAAGAAAAAAGCAACCACCCCCACATGTATCAAGGATCAACAAAAACAGACGAACATAAACCCTGACGAAAAAGAAAAGTAGCCAAACCAACTCAGAAGAAACCAAGAGTAGAATGAGCCAGTAAGAGATCATTATCCCATTCCTCCAAGAAAATGGTGCCCTCCGGAACAGATAAAGCCAGTTTAGAAAGCTAATCGACCAACAAATTATATTCTCTAAACACATGAACAAAGGAAATTTGTCCAAAGCAGTTGATAAGACGTTGAATATCCGTCAACTATAAATCCAGCTGAATGGCCTTCAAAGTGCATTCCAAACGTGCCCACGTGATAATGACCTTTGAATCCCCATGCACATGAAGAAGCGGGAAGTTGTGCATCGATGAGATATGAAGAAGTAACCAGAGTACAATGAGATCGCTCTTGGTATTGGATACCACACCACAATTCATCCAGATGTGCAACTTGTGAGAGTCTGAAAAGTACACAACCGCCCCTACACCATTATTTATAGACCCCGATTGAGAGGCCCCGTCGAAAGCACCCCACGGAAAAGAATTGACAGCACCGAGTGAGGTGCCCGGCGACAAGGAGAAACACTCCTATCCAGTAATCCCAAAACGTCCTGGTAACAAGCCACAGCTCTATAGCTGATCCAATGCGGATTCGACAGCTGCTTCTCAAATATGAGCATATTCCAGGCCTTCCAAATTTCCCAGGCTATGAAAACTGAAAAAGTTAACAAAGGTGAACCAGTCAAATGCCAAGAGTGAAAATTGTCCACAAAACTATGTAGGTTCCATGGAGGAGTGTTCCATATCCATGTGCAAACCCGTCCCCAAACAATGCGTGAGAAAGGGCATGAAAAGAACAGGTGGTTGATCGACTCCTCCGCCGCACCACACAAAACACAACGGTTTGGCTCGACCCAACCCCGCCGGATCAAATTATCCCATGTGAGGATACGGTTATCCAAGATCAGCCACAAAAAGCATCTGACCTTGGGTGGAATGTGTAGCCTCCAAGTTATACAATACCACCAGAGACCAAGACGCAATCGCCATTCGAAAAAGGACGAGTACGTTGCACACGCCGAAACCGATCCAGAAGTTGTATCCCAAGACCAAACTAGCACATCCGGATGATCCCGTAAATGGATGTTGAATCTCATTAGGCACGAGATGTACCCAGTCCAATCCTCATCCATTCTACCGTGGAGACCCAATTGTTCTGATTTAATCCATGTAGTGCGAGTGTCATCCGAATGATATGCAACAACATGAGTGTATAGTAACCCTTAGACCTCAGAAACATAATGATATCATGTGATAATTTAAAAACTGTAGGCCCACCAAGAATAGGGTCTTCACCCAGTTGGATTTGACGGCCATTGCCAGGAACCCAAGAGAGCCAGTTTGCAATTACCTGAAAATCATCCAGCATGCCCTTCCACATATTTGAAACAGCCCGACCCACCGACTTGCCATGACGAAACCATTGGGGAACCGACATGTTTTTTAGATACTTTTCCTTGATGATAGTGCTCCAGAGAGACTCCATGGACAAAGCCCGCCAAAGGATTTCCGCCTTTAGAGCTATGCCAAAAGCCTCCAAATTTTTAATACCCCAACCCCCGCACATATACGGTCTGGACAATCACTACCACCCAACCAAATGAAAGCATCGTTTTCCAGCACCACCCTCCCATAAGAATTTGAAGATCCTTTGGTGCATCCCAGATAGTATGGCCTTTGGAACCTTACATATCGAAAGCCGATATACAACTAAATTTTGTAACACAGATTTAACAAGGTGAGGCGCCCCCCAAGGATAGCCATTTCCAACACCAGTGACCAATACGTTTATCAAATCTTTTCAGGAGCCACCTCCAATCAACAATCAAGTAACAATTTGGTTTGATAAAGAACCCCAAGTAGGTGGTTCCATCCTTCAAATGCTTACACGAGTAAGGAAAAAGTGTCTTAATTTGTGCCAGTAAATTTTCCTCAATCTCATAGAAAAGAAGTACCGATTTATCTTTACTAATCAACATTCCAGAAGATTTGCATAACAAATCCAGAATGGCTTTAGTTTCCACCCATTCACCCAAGGACCCCCCACCATATAAAATTACATCGTCCACGAAAAACATGTGAGTGACCACAGTGTGGGGAGCAGCCAATAAGCCCAGAAGCCTCTGATCAATTTGGCCCCTGATGATAATCTTACTAAGCCCTTCAATGACCAATATGAAAAGCAAGGGAGACAAGGGACATCCATGTCTTAACCCCCGAGAGATTTTGAAGAAATGAGAGATTGTACCATTTATAATAACTGCAAAATTTACAGAAGAAACGCAAGCCATAATCCATTTCATAACCACCCATGGCAAACCAATTTGGATCAAAATTAATTTGAGAAAAGACCAGTCCACCCGATCATAAGCTTTCACAAGATCCAATTTCAACAGAATTGCATTTAAGTGTTTGGTTTTGATAGAATTAAAAGCCCCCTGTTCCACCCCCACAACATCCAAGATTTGACGATCATGAAGAAAACCAAATTGTTCCCTTGAAATGTATTTCGAAAGATCCGGCTTCAATCTAACAACAATGATCTTAGCAATGACTTTATATATCAAATTACAAAGGGAGATTGGTCTAAAATCATTGAAACTATCAGGATGAGAAGACTTCGGAATCAGAGTCAAGAAAGTAGAGTTGATTGCACCTGAAACTGAGCCCAATAGTCTGGACTCCTCCATAACCAGAAGAATGTCCTGACCCATAATATAAAAAAAAATTGATGAACAATTCCATGTACCACCCGTCCGGACCCAGAATTTTATCCTTGGTGAAACCTTTTAACACCATCTCCACCTCCCGCAAGGTCACAGGGGCGTAGATCCCATCACCTTCCTCCAGAGAGAACATACGCGGATATTCTCTAATAACCTTGAATTGATCAAGCAAAGGAGCCGATATTCTTTAATAGATTCTCTGCATGGATTAAATAACCAAATCAAGATCCAAATTGCGGAGGGAATATTGGGGTCTACACTATGAGTTATTGAACGGTCGATGACTTAGGGCTATAACAAACTCTTTTCCAACTTGCATGTGGTTTTCCTTTATCAATTTATTATTTCACTATACTGCATATGGAGGACTTTTACTGCTTGTGACCTCTTTGCAGCGTGACAAATCAGGTCAGCATACATCTAGATCATTGCACTCAAAACAAGATGATCTCCAATAGATTATGAATATCAATTGTAAATCAACAAAAAGTTTGCTATGATTAACGATGGCTGTCTTTTTTATGGTAAAAGTGGATACTGAGTTGATGATATGAAGCTCCACTAGGATCTTCAATCTTTGCTTGAACTCTGCACGTTCGTTCCAGCTAATTCGAACCAGATCAAGGGCGGATTGATTGCATAGTGATGAGAACATGGAAGCATATCTTATTTTGTAGATCAAATCTATAGACATAATCGTTGTAGCAGTTCATCGAGGTGCTCATATGGAGCTTGCAAGACAAATGCTGTGAGGAATAAGGCTGCACATGCGACATCATTGCACTATATCTCTTAGTAGATATGTGAAGTAGATTTAACAAATCTTTCAGATCAACAACTACAATTTTATTTGAAATTGATCAGCAACAAGCTCGCCTCTTTTTCTTTGTCTAACAATTTCCATGGATCACTTCCATGGTGTTAAACCATGAAATTATGGACAACTACCATAGAGATTCAATAGATCACCTTCCATGGATCACTACCATGGATTTCAAGACTACCATGCCCTTAAGAACTATAAGAACCTAATACCATGTTAAAATATGCACAAGAACACCAATACAACGAAAAATGCTCACTAGCGGATTCCCATACTCCTTTTTGAATTCACACTAAAGATACATATATATAGTGCAATGGGTGATGCCACCTCATAGATAGATTTGCTCTATATCCTAGCACCTTGCATGGTGACGAGGCTGATCAATCTTAACTAAATCTCTTAGTCATCATTTGAGGATAAACCAACATATATCCAAATCCTAGGCTCTATCAAGCACTGAGAGGGATCAAATCTCTCGAGGTGCAAACCTCTCCTTGAATAGCTCTTTGAGTGCAATACCTGAGCCACCTAATCCTAAGCTCTAAAGTCTCTAGTTTAAGTCTCATATTTACCTTTTACTTTGTATTATTCTTTTTTGTTTATGGCCGACATAATATTTATTACTTTTTACTTTGTATTATTCTTTTTTGTTTACTTTGTATTATTTTGTTACTCGACAAACACTCTAAAATCTCATATTTACTTTTTACTTTGTATTAAAAGTAAAAAGTAAAGTCTCTAGTTTAAATCTCATATTTACTTTTTACTTTGTATTATTCTTTTTTGTTTATGACCAACATAGTATTTATCACCTAATCCTAAGCTCTAAAGTCTCTAGTTTAAATCTCATATTTACTTTTTGCTTTGTATTATTCCTTTTTGTTTTGGCTGACATAATATTTATTACTTTTTACTTTGTATTATTCTTTTTTGTTTACTTTGTATTATTTTGTTACTCGACAAACACTTTAAAAGCTCATATTTACTTTTTACTTTGTATTAAAAGTAAAAAGTAAAGTCTATAGTTTAAGTCTCATATTTACTTTTTACTTTGTATTATTCTTTTTTGTTTATGACCAACATAATATTTATCACATAATCCTAAGCTCTAAAGTCTCTAGTTTAAGTCTCATATTTACTTTTTACTTTGTATTATTTTTTTTTGTTTATGGCCGACATAATATTTATTACTTTTTACTTTGTATTATTCTTTTTTGTTTACTTTGTATTATTTTGTTACTCGACACATGTTACAAGATCTCCCTCATACTGGGATGTAGAGCGCCTCTCAGCGCAATCACTATTATCCTAAATGAATAATACAATTAAATGTGACAATAAGACATTGTGATTGCTAAGGTAAGCCATAAGCTAGCAGTATAATAATTGCAAAAGTGTGGCAATTGGAAGCAATGGCCTAGGTGATTAAAAATGGAGATAAGAATGATAATTCTATCAGAAGAAGCAAACATAAGCAGAGGATGAAGAAGTGATTGATTCACTACAAGCATTTTTTTAGGGAGTTGGATTTAATCACAATGTAAATGGACATACCACTGTGAAACTTGTTTAGGCATGTGTACCCTTGGTTTATTGGGTCACCTATGAAAAATCTAGACATATATTTAGGTAGATTGGAAAGGGGGGGGGCATGTTGTATTCTCGATACCTGGTTAAAATTTTGAGGGGTGTTAGTCTTTACCCCAATTCAAGGTTAAAGGGGGAGCGTTAAGTTAATCTTCACTCAATTAAAGATTCAAATATGGGTTTACCATTTGTGGTTTATGACCCCATGGTTTGGGTGTACCATGGTATTGTATGTGATGAATCCTAGTTAAATGCTTGAGTAACTCCATTGTAAAGTGCTTGTAAGTGGTCGATGATGACCAAATTGTTAGTTTTTATAGCAGTATAACCAGGATCACTAAAATAATGTCAAAGCACAGAAACAAAATGAGTGTGGATCTCGTTTAACCACGATGATAAGAACAATCATCTCCCAACCATAGACAAATCTATTTGTCTCCCCCGAATTCACACCTTCCAATAGAGAACGATGTACATCCAGATAATAGTAGCACAAACCCAAGAAAAATAATAGAGAAAATTCTCCAATAGCGAAGAACCACAAAAATCACTTCTCTAGCTGCAGATGCGAACTTCTCTCTCACTAGTGCGCATTTGCTTGAGTGAATTTCCAAATGAGAAGTTCAACCTCTCTATTTATACACATAAAAAGTCAATTTTTCCCTTATTGGTCCAACCTAACTTTCCCTAACTAGCCAACTTGACTGGGGCAGTTCTTCCCATTGTCTGGGGCAAACTGCCCACTTTTTTGGGGCAGTTTACCCACTGGCCTGACCTGTCTATCTGACAAGGCCAAACTGTCTTGGGGAAGATAACATAACATTTAAAGATACTTTTCTTTGTGTGTTTTCACCCCAAGGTTTGCATTGATTCTTTCAAGGGTTTACATGATCAAATACATCAATATCTTTTCCCGTAGGAGGTACAACAATAATATAATAAGAATAGCTTATGCAGTTGCACTATTTCCAACACTCCCTCTCAACAAGGAAGGTATTCTCAACAAGGAAGGTATTCTCAACAAGGTATTCTAATTTTATTCTTTCTTAGGTCGACCTATGAGGTGATGCCTCATGCATCTACTACTCCAACACTCCCTCTTATCTATGGATGCCTCATTAGTATCTGGACATCATCTGTACATCACGGTTATCTCTAACCTCTCTAAATCATAAGGAAGGTCTTCCAACACAATCTCAGTCCGTCGAGAAGTGTCAAAAAATCAATCTTCGTGCATCAGCTCAATCCAGTCCATCGGAGAACATGCATTAGCTCCACGACTCTGCCCTATAAGGGAGTCACTCGTGCCTCATCTTAACAACTCTGCACAGTACATCGAAGAGTCCATCATGCATCATATTAACAACTCTACACAGTCCATCGGAGAGTCCATCGTGCATCAGCTCAACCTAGTCTATCAGGTATCATGAATCAATACAATGTGCCTTAGCTCGACCCAATCTATCAGGGAACATGCACAAGGACAACGCACCTCATCTCAACCCAATCCATCAGGGAAAATGCACTAACTCAATCAATCCATCCGTGAGTCCATACAAGAGTACCAGTGTGCATCAACTCAACCCAGTCCATCGGGGAACATGCACAAGGACATCGTGCCTTAGCTCAACCCATTCCTTCGGGGAACATGCACTAAATCAACCAGCCCTTCGGGGAGTCCAAGAGTACCATTGTGCGCCAATGTGCACCAGCCTCTCCATCCTGTCTCGGGATGTCTGGGAGATATCCTCACTCTTTTCAGAGTGATCTGGAGAATGCAGTAAATCTCTCCATCATTTCCCATGATGTCTGAGAGATCTCCCCACTCTACAGAGTGCACGGGAGTGTGCGTTGGACTCTCCATCCCATCAGGATGTCCGACAGATCTCCTCACTCTATCCTAGAGTGATCCGGAGAATGCACTGGCATCTCCATCCAATCAGGATGTCTGAGAGATCTCCTCACTCTATCCTAGAGTGATCTGAAGAATGGAGTGGCCTCTCCATCCAATCAAGATGTCCGAGAGATCTCCTCACTCTATCCTAGAGTGATCCAGATAATGTAGTGGCCTCTCCATCCAATCAGGATGTCCGAGAGATCTCCTCACTCTATCCCAAAGTGATCCAGAGAAGATATTTGCACACATATTAGCTAACAAAGGCATCAAATATATCAGGGTAGACATTTCTGTCCTGCCCTACTCTAGTCATGAAATGTAAATAAATGAGATAATAACAAATCACATGACAAAATTCATGAACCTGCATGGGCGAGTATCATGAACCTAGTCTCCCCACCCAATCATAGGGTGTCTAGGAGAAAATATGGTACTACCATCAGACCACTCACCCTTAGCCAAGACACATGGCTAATACTTATCCGATATTGCAATAATTCTCATCACATTTCCCTCTGTGCTGGAGAATCCTGCTCCCTCTCTAAAGATATCCACAGGTAAGTTCATCAGCCTATCACTTCAGGTGCCAATCTGAGCACCGGCTTTCACAGTGCAAATGAGCCAGTTCCTTACTAAGATGTAAGTATTCATCCTGGTGATGTCCAGGTACATCAAGGATCCTCTCAATTGTCTATCTGAATGAACCAGCAACACCATTTGTGTAGCCAAGTACTCACAATCATCATGTTGGATTTGCTCAGGATCTCAACTGTATTCTTCTTTATCCTAGGAAGATCTCAACACATCATCAATAGGCCAAGATCCTCAACTCAATGGCTAAATCCCTCTGAACTGCTAGAGGGGAAGATGATCTCATCTCCTTATGATTTATTAGCTCATCATCCTCGATCTTCAAATCAGATCCTCTGGGCATGTGAGTTATGTATCAAACATAGTTGAATATGTTAGGTCCTTGTTTGTTCATTGTTGTATAGTCATGACTTCCATCTAACTGCTTTGTCTAGGATTCATCCTTCTAGGCCGAGAGTCATGCTCCTAGAAGCTTCCTGCTTGATTAATTTGAACATCAACGGGATTCATGTGTCCATCACTTGTTCATCGGAACAAGTCTCATCCTCCTTCTCTTGTAGGCCATATCATATGGTCTTTTCCCTACAAGTCAAATCCCATAAGATGATTACTGACATTGCATAATCAAATTTAACCAATTTCAATTTCTATGCAATGGAAATAGTTTACATTAGGCATCTTGGTTAATGCTTCAGCACAACAGTCATAAGCATGTCTCCCAAACACATATGGTAACTATATAGATGTTTGTTATCTCCACTAGAACATGTCATCAAGAGTGTGCACTACTCTAAGCATGTAAGAAGGAGATATATATTAGTTCTTGAATTCCAACTCATCAATAAATTATGGTTGGCTCGGTTTCTTATATGATGGCTCGGTTTCTTACATGATGGCTCGTTTTCTTATAAGGCCCATTTTAGACCCCAAATTTCCTTTAATGAGGATTTTTACCTTGTAAGCCCATGGCTGTAATTTTTGTCTCATCTCCAGAGTATGATCCCAAATCATGCTGAAGAGTGGTGGTAGTCTTCTGATCTTCTTTTTTGTTCTGAAACTTTTCTAGTTTAAGCTCCAGATGAAGCTTACAACATTTGGATACATCATGACCCCTTTTATGACAATGTGTGCATGTGGGATTATCTCCTCCTTTCTTCATGGCAATTGTGTGCTTGACTCTCCCTTTACCTTTGAACTTGTTTCCACCTGGTTTGAAATGCTTCTTGGAAAATTTATCAAAAGTGTTCTTCCCCTTAGATTCGATATGGGTGGATTGAACACACACTTCATCCAAGTTAGTCAGATTGAACATAAGAATTGTATGTCTTAAGTAATTACGCAATCCTCCTATGCAGTTAAGAAGTGTCTCTTGAGTATAAAGAGGTATACCAAGTACTAAATCCCTCCTTCTAAACTCTTACGTGTATTCTTTCACATTTTGACCCTTACCTTGTCTGAAATTCTTCCATTCCATCATAGCTTGCTGCATATAACCCAACAGATAGAACTTGTTTTTCAATGCTGCAGTAAACGCATACCATGAGGAAATAATTTTACCTTTTGTAAGAAGATCCTCTTGTTTTTTTCTCTCCCACCAAATGAGAGCGGTGCCACCAAAACGGAGTGTGGTTAACTAGATTTTTGCTTCATCACCTGCAAGTTTCTGGATCCTGCAATCTACTTCAATTTGTCTTATCCAATTATCCAATTTTTCAGTGTTAAGCTCTTTGTTAAACAAGGTAAATCAAATTTTACATCAACCTTTAATAATGGCATATTAGTAACATCTTTCTGATGACCTTTAGAATGATGGGAATGAAAAAAAGAAGCAACACTAGAACTTGAATCTGAACTAGAAGGTGAAGATGGAGGTTCAAGAGGGTCTCCTCCATTTTCCTGATTCACTAAAGCATTATCCTCACCATTTGCTTTCTTCTTTTCCCTCTTCTTCAATCTATCTTGATAATATGCAAACTTTTGAACCATATCTAATATTCTGTAAAAGGCTTTATGGAAAGCCTTATCGTGCTCTGAACAGGCATCAACATTTGGCATTTTCTACCTTCAATTTATGGATAAAAAGGCACAAGATCTCCTTCACCTACCTTAAGCTTTCCCCTAGTAATCATCCACGCACTCACAAATCTATGGTTAAGCATGCTCTGATACCAAACATGATCTAAATTTACAAGATCTTTATTAACCAATATTTATGTGTAAATGTATCAACAGTTAAATTCTTAAAAAGGATTTAAAATGGCAACATTAAAGAGCACATAAGAAAGAACACTGCAAAATAACAAAGATGTAAACCATAATATGAGACAGGAGCTGATAATGGAGTTCGTCCATAAAGGACTACGTCTCCGGTCCCTTTCCAGTGAGACCGATTTTATTAATTTTCTTCAAATGCTTCCAGTTACATGAGTTCTGAGGACACTCTGAAATTTAGACAGTTTTCTACAAAAATAGACTACACCACTACGATCGTCTTGAAATATCTTGAAAAATAAGTATAAACATTGTATAGTTTGCTTGGGACCTCCCCTAGCATGCAGTTCGAGAAACTCATGTCCTGCACTGTACGGATTCCACCTCGGTTTCTCTGTATGTACTTGTCTCAATATTCATGCTCGCTCTCTGTCTCGGCCGCTCCAAAACCCATTGTTTTATAACATGGTCGTGGTTGTTTTGAGGGCCATGCAGGTGCACCCTTTTTGGGGTCTAAATCCCACTTTCAAAATTTAAATATTTTATGGGGATATGGATTACAACATAGGGTTGTAGCCCATTGGTAAGGTGATGTGGTAACAGGGTGGAGAGCCCGGGTTCAACCCCCCCGTACTCCATTGTATCACGGGGCCGAGGGCTTAACCCTTGGCCCGTCCCCTTTTCAAAATCGTCGCCCCCTTTCACATTAAATAAAACACTGGCACCATACATAGTAAGCAGCACCGGTGGCGTACCGGTAGAGTGTTAGGATATAATAAATTAGCCTGACGGGTGGCTAGGGGTTCGATCCCCTTGCCCCGCCAAAAATTTTGGTGAACATAGCCAACTTGTGGCTAATCGTACCGGCACTAGCGGCCTTCGATTGGTCCACATATATGCCCATTGTGGAATAACCCTACCACATGTCAGATAAGGATTACACCACGTCACTGCAATGCCAGGTTGATTTCCAAGTCACCTGCCACATCACCTACCACATGGCGCTTTGGGAGTGTGACACAGTAGCGTCGTACATGCCACATGTCACCCCTTCAGTGGTGCCATGTGGCACCCCTTTTTTCTGTCAATTGAATGTTTTGCCGAAAATTCAGAACGTGATATCTTTCGCATCTGGAGTCTGTTTTTTATGAAATGAGCATCGTCGGAAAGATATCGTGAGCCCTACATGATGGCATGCTTATGTTCAACATTTGAAGACTCTGAATTTTGGTCATTCGATAGATCCTCCTGGATCAACTTGTAAGAGTACCAGTCGAAGAAAAGTCCAATTTACCCAGTCATAAACCTAAGTTAGTAAACCACTGCATAGGCTCTGAGATTATTTTAACGCGGTCCTATTCTTCTCGCTACTTAAGGACACCTCTCAACTCAAAGGATTTGAACATTGATGCCATAAACCAAGAATATCATTAATTAAAATAAGTGTTCAATGTTTGTTCATTGAAAAGTATCGGAGGTACTTTGAAGTTGAAGCTACAAACAAATTGCCATGCAGTATTATGCATGGAATATTTTAGTAATCAAATTGGCACATGGAATTATGCATGATATGTTTTTTAATACAAGGAGCACTCCTCTCCATATGCCATCTCTAATGGTCATTTGTCCATCGTTTGCACATTATGCCTCAACATTAGGAATGTAGATAAATAAGAAGATGGTGTTGCAATAAGGATCCAAGTATGTTTAATGTCCCCCTATCATTGATAGCCAACCAACCTTACCCCTCAACCAAGGGGTCTAATTATGTTATTCTCAAGAGCCCAATTACCATCAAATACAAACTCTACTCGTTGGAAAATTCAAACTAAACTGTTATGCTCTTACCTAGATGGGCTAGCCCCAATGAAATGCTTTCAATAGTTCATAAAGGAAGACATTCGTAGATCAGCTAAGTTTTTTTAACTTAGCCTTTTATTGTTTGTTGTAACGAACTATCTTCTTGTCTATCCTACTTACAGGAGCTTTCTCAACTTCACTCAATCAAGACCTTACATGGAACTATTACCTTCACAATGAAGTACACTTCGGAAATGCCTTTATTGAAGTCTTAACAACCACTCAAAGGGGAAAATGATTTTCAACGTATTGTTAACTTTGCTAATCAATTTGATTGGCTTATTCAAGATTTAAAAAGCAAGGAAATTGATAGCATTCAAATATTGTCTAGAGAGCACTTGTATCATATAGATTACATGCATGACAACGGTGAAGAATTTAAGGTATGGCTAGAAGCATCCATGTTTTATTCATAAAAAAAAAAGACTTTTTGTACATTGTTCACACACCTTATAGTACATCTCTTTACATTGTTTACTTTTGAAAAGGGTGACCTTGAAATCGTGATTCTTTGCTCAATGAAAATGGAATCATTGAAACATATGATATACGTTATTATGTAGGTTAGAAGTACATTAATGGTGGGTCAAATTTGCTTCCAATAAGGAAGTTGTATACCATTATGGTTATTTATCAACAAGTATTTTCTTTGTAAACTAACCATACGATGGATTTTGGACTTTTTCTTTGTAAACTAACCATATGATGGATTTTGGATGTTCTAGCAGCTAGTTTATATATATATAGCATTTTCAAATTTTGATAATGTTATAAATTAAATATTAAAAAAAAAAAAGATTTTAGAAGAAAATACTATTAATATTTTTTATAGTAATTTTTGGAGAGAAAATTTTGAACACTTTTTCAAAAATGATTTGGAAAAATGATCATTATACTTTGCTTGGTTTAATTGGTAAGTAAATTTATAATTTTAATAAAAGTTGTTTATTATTTTTTCAATATTTTATAGTTGTTTTTTATTAATAATAATAATAATTTATTTTTAAAGTCACAACCAAGTTAGACACCAAATTGGTGTATGAGACACCCTTGTTTATGGGACATGGGATCCACCTTCACGTGACGATTTGACTACTAAAATATATGAAGGTGTACATACCCTACTCCCTCCAGATTTGAATCTATGACCTCTTAGGAGGAAACATATGTTCTTAACCGTTGAGCCCAAACTATAATCTATACAATTGTATAATATGGAATTGTTGCAACACTATTTAAATTATATGTACATTATAGCTTGAATTTTTTGTTGATTCTTGTTAAAATTGATACATTGTGAATTTGTATAAACTTAAATTGAAGAGTAGCGAAAATAATGGACTCTAATAGATTTTGTGTTTAAACCAATAAGGGTAATTTCCAAATTTTTAGTTGATGATGAATAACTTCTAACTAAAATCACACTATCAAGGGCTACATTACATAACACTAACTTTATTTTACTATTATGCCATCAAATTTGTCGAAGTCACAAGCTTAGTTTCATCCTTCTTTTTTAACAATGTGTCATTAATGTGGGGAAAACCATAAAATAAAACCTTGATGCACAATTCAAAACAATGTAAACTTTATTAATGAACAAATGCTACGCTGATAAAATCATTTCTTTTAAAAATCTATGTTTTTCAAGTTTTTGTGCCCATCCATGATGTTTAAGAATCTAAAAATATATAGGTAAATTTGGCTAAATAGAAAAGAAAACGTGTTTTATAGCCTCAACCCAGATCCTAATTTCCTATAAAATATGATTTTCCTATCATGAACCATCTTGCCCATGCTAACAAATGATTTAAAATAGTTGAAACTAAATGCAATTTTCAAGCAATTTTAACAAAATAAATAACCTTATTATATAAATTCTTCGAGCAACTTTAACAAAATAAATAACCTCATTCCATAACTTCTTCAAGCAACTTTAACAAAATAAATAACCTCATTCCATAACTTCTCCATTTGATAGATTTTTTTTTTCTCTATCCCGAAGGACATCTTCCGAACACTTCCCCTCATTTCAAGGATGGTACCCATTGTAAGCCCTAGATTCTTCTTCAAGACATAAAACCGGGTCAACAACTATTTGAACCACATTCGATTGACCTTCATTAAAGAGATATTTGTCTAATATTATAAGCCGATTTTTTCATTATAATACTTTCATATATTTAAAAAATACACACTTTTTAAATTCAAATATAATTTAAATACTAAAAATTAACTAAACAAATATTCCACTAAGGTAGAAGCTTCATACATTTCCAGCCTACCCTTTCATCATATTCTCTAATTGATGTTAAAGGCACTAGACTTGATGAGATGCATATACCCAATCTATGGAAGCTTCACACATCTCAAGTCTACCCTTTCATCATATTCTCTAATTAATGTTAAAGGTAATGGAGTCATAAAACCAACCATTATTAACATAAATCAATAAAACAAGATGAGAAATAATTTTAAAAAATTATATTTAATTTTGTCATTCATTTCGCTTTTCGCCTTTGATGTCTATAAGACTGCCTTGAATTGATTATATTTTTAATGAAACAATGTATTGAATATTTGTAATCAAGTAACTTTTGACAAAATTGTTACACATTTGTCAATCTAAATATTTGTAATCAAGTAACTTTTGACAAAATTGTTACACATTTGTCAATCTAAAACAATAATTTAATGGATTGGCCAGGAAAATCTAGATTCTCATTGAAAATATCTTCGAGTACATCAGGCCCCTTCTAGCAATCAATTCAACTTTTATATTTAGTCTGGCTAAGCTTGTGCCACCACAATTTTGTTGACTAGTAAGGTTTTACAAGTATGATGTTAGTGTTAAACTTTTTCTTCTTTTTTTGACAACTTGAACCACGTTATAGCGGATTCGCCACAAAAATGTAGATGTTGATTGAAAATCTCTTGGTGGATTGGTCACTAAAATCCGGTTGCTGATTGAAAATTTCTTAGCCGACAAAATTTCAAGATTTGAACTTTATGTTTAATGTGGCTGAGGTAGTGCCATCACCATTTTGTTGGATAGTACGGTCCTGAGATCATTGATTATCAGTTTTGAAACGGAATGTATTGAATAATGCTATACTTTTTTATTCTAATAGAATATCAAAAGTATGTTTTTTTCTTCTGAAAAAAAATCAAATTATTATGTGTAATAATTTATAAGATAGGTTATTTATTTGATTAAAATTTATTGTTTTATTATAATAATTTTTTAACACTATAACATATTTAAAGATGTTTTTTAAAAAATAACATATTTAGAGATGGTATTAATGTCAATATTTTTAGTTGAGCGGTCAATATAACTTCAAAGAAAATCAAGTAATTTTCATTGCATGGGGTTGGCAAGTCAACAAATAATAAAGCAAAATCTTTAACCCTATGACAAGGACTCTTTATAGTAAAAAAATTGCAATGAGAGGACATTATAGTACTTAGGGTCTCAACAATTCTTACAAGGCACTTCCTCCCCCACAATCCATAACTCAATAGAATCATATCAAGGATCAATAGTCTCTCGCCCTAGTTTGATTCATTAGAGTTCTTTTAAATCCCCGTGAGACCAAATTCAATTGCTAAAAAATGGTCAACACAAAGTGTTGAATTCCTTATGGCATAGTGGACAAAGTGAGGGGTGGGGTATGTTGCATAGTACCCTAAATTTGTAAACCACTAACTAATCATGAGTTTAATTGTTGGTATGGACAAGTGGTGCTAACATAATCGCATGCATTCAACAATAAATACTCGTCATAAGGATTGTGACATTCATGCAATCTGGCACAATTAGGGAGTAATAAAGGATTTGATGATGGGATGGCCGAAGTCATGTAAGTTTAATCTCATCCATCGTCATTTTCGAACTACTATGGTTCTCCCTCATCAAGGAATTTCTGGAAAATTTGTCAAGTTGGAAAATGGTTTGCCAATTTGGGGGAGACTTAGTGCTCTTTTCCATCCTTGGGGAAGTCTTCAATATAGTTGGAAGAATATTCCACATTTCAATCGATGGAGTGCATCCCTTGATTCAAACACATTAGCATTAATAATACAACTTTGGGGATTTGACAAGTAAATTCTTGGTGAAATATGGACATTTCAATCGATGGAGTGCATCCCTTGATTCAAACACATTAGCATTAATAATACAACTTTGGGGATTTGACAAGTAAATTCTTGGTGAAATATGGCAAAATTTTATTTTTGTGGTATTTATTGTGTGTTTCTTTTCTTTCAATTTCAAGTTATTCACCTCTCACATTGATGTAATTCACCAAGCACTAGGTCCCATGTATCTCTAGTAGCATCTCAAGGACATTGAATGGTGAATATCTAGTTTAAAGTGATAAGGAACTGGGTTTTGGTGTATATCTTGTCCACTCTCTATTGGCTCTAGTTTGGATAGTCTATGTAAAGGGAGAAACTTTTGCAATCTACAAAGTGTTGGATATGGAAAAGAGGCTCTGCTCTATGTGATTCTCGAAAGGAAGGCTTCACACAACCATTCCAACATATGTGTTCATTGTGATCATAGAGACATACAAAGGGAAATTCAACATTGTGAAAGGCATAACAATGACTATCAAGAAAGCATAACATAGGTTATGAGGAGATGGGAAGTGCAGAGGAAAGATTGGGAGCAAAATTATTCCAGGGAAACAAAGGCAACAAGAATATGATTAATTCTAATGAAATCCCATCTTGAAAAGCATATAAGGGTAAACTAGAGATGCTCAAACTAAAATAGTAATGTCAAAATGAAATGTTGGAGTAGGAAGTTGCCAAGGTAAGGGAACTCCAAGACAAACTCCTCCACCTTGAATTGGAACAAAGGCTAGGCTTTGAGGAACTCATGAACTTGGTCTCCCATGAAGCATTAGTTGGATCACCTCAAGTGGCTACAATGGAGGGGGGCACAATGGAATAGAAGCATGAGATACGCAGACAACAAGATCCTTCCTATCTGGCTTCTATAGAAAGTCAGGGGAGGCCTAGATCACATTGGTTGGTTTGATTTGTTATGTTAAGTGATTATGGTTTCTAAAATTATTTATTATTAGTAGTAGCTAGAGAAATAAAGTCCAGTGATATATATATATATATATATTGATGACTATCTATAACAGCCTTCTGACAAGCTATTGTGAAAACTTATTACTCTTATGAAAACTTCCACTATTTTGGATACACTGAACAACTTCTTCCCTCAACTAAGAACTCATATATGCTCCACCATGTTTGTCATATCTTTCTCATGTGAGAAAGAAAAAATCTATGGCTAGGGCTCCCAATCTAGTATCTACTTAAGCAAACTTCATTGGGAAAGCTCATGTTATGCCATATATTCTATGGGCATACTAGCACTTGTTTTTTCTTTTAGTTTGCTTCAGATTCTAGACTTCTATGGTTTTAGATGATATATGTGTTGTGATGATTATGATGTGATGTTATTTCATGATGGCATGCCATTTAAAAAAGATTTGTTATGATGATGATATGCTAATTAATGTTGTATTTGATGCCTCTACATGATCATGCACATGATTATTTTGATGAGTATAGATGGTAGTATCAGTCATAGGTTGACGCGATGAAGTATGTTTGATTTATTTATGTACCATGGACCAAGATGACCCTTGGTTTTGCAACAATTATCCCCCCATTTTTCAGATTCATAATTTTCCATCTCCATTATCCATCATCATTTCACTTAAATTGTGCATCTTGATGGTTACTCAACTGACTTAATGAACTCATGATATCCCCCTTTGTATCCCCTTCACGATGAGTGCCTCCTTGTATTCCCTGTGTCTCAAACCATATCTTAAACAAGTCTCCGTGTGCTATGTATCATGAAAATGGTTAACGGTTGGAAAGGTAGGTATTCCTTGAATTAAGAGGTTAAGCTATTTGCTCTCAGTAAGAATTATGGTGGAAAATTCATCGAGCCTATGGATAGTTGCTGGTAGTGGAGCTAAGGCTATGTCATTAGTACTAGCAAACAAAAGGTATCCAGGGCCAGTACCTTTTAAATCATTATCCAAAGAAAAGAGAAAAGATCAAAATGAAAAAGAAAAAGAAAAAAGTGAAAAAAGAAAAGATCAAAAGAGAAAAAGAGAAACAATAAAAGAATGAAGGGGGGCTTGCTAGGGTGAAAGGGAGAAGTATCCCATAACACAATCCCTTGTTGAGACACATCCCTATTGTTTGCAATTTGGTGAAAATTACAAAGGCACCCTTTATCACCATATCTTGAGTCATTTAGTTGATTGAAAACCATTTCACTTGTCTGACCTTGGTTAAGTCATCCACCTCCACCCCAAATAAGAACTAATTGTTTAAATACTAAGTTGTTATTATCACTACGATATGTTTATAAATCATTTATCTCATGAATCCAGTGAAGATAATTATGGGGTATATAATCATGTTCACATGAGATATGTTATATGATGACTCACATTTATGGTCAATTACATGTATCCATTACTCTTTGACTTGTAGTACGACATCATTTCAAAGCTTCAAAGACATCATCATATGTTCCTCAATTGCTTACAGTGGTTCCAGTATTTGGTAAGAAAGTTTGATCGAGATTGACTTTTTCAATAGGTTGACTTGGTCAATAGGATAGTTTGAGTAGTTAACAGGACCAAACAATAGGTCTAATATAGGCATCACTCTCAGTTGGCAGATACTTTGGCTTTGTAATATTTATGGATCTGTTTCTCCTTGGTTTATGTCATTTACGGACTAATTGGATTTAATTAAGTCTTTTCCCTAAGTTTTGATTTAAAAAAACCTAAGTCTAGAGTTAATTATTTGGAGCAGAGTATTTGAGGCATTTCTAGGGAAATTTGAACATGGATTTTGGTATGTATGATCTTCAGAGACTATGAGGACTCATCACGAGCAATTTCCGTTCTTGATTCACAACGAATCATCAAATATCGATTTATAACATTTAATTGGAGCTTTTCCTAATGTTGTGATTTTGAAAATGCCTAAGTGTGATTTGAGTGATCAATTAAGCTACACAGGGATATTCTCTTAATGATTTGGCTTGGTATCCCATCTCCAAAGACCATGAGAAAGATTCTTTGACTTCCAAGTGATTACTTGGCATTCTTTTGGGTCCACTAAAGAGGGCAAATTGACCAATCTAAGCACACTTCTCAAGCGGACGATTTAGCTAGAAAAGAATACATTGCATGTGGCCATATTCTTCTCCACTACTTGGAATTGACATGGTCTACCTTCGCAAAGTGGTCCACTTATGTTTTCTCATCAAATTGATGTGGTCCAACAGAGTGGTACACCCAACTAAGGAAGTCGATTTGGCATCTTAGAGAAGGAATCCATGTAGTCATTGTAATATCATCCGTTGATGTATTTTCTTGAGATCATCACTCCACTAATGTAATAACTCGTTGACACTTCCAAATTAGCAATTCCTTGTCTTTTAAAAGGAGAAGCAATCTAATTTGGAAGGTGTTGAAAGTCTGGGAACTAGAATAGACAACTCTTTTTGCTAAAAAAATTAACTAATTTTTTTTTATGTGAATTAGGTATTGTGGATCTATTGCTTCATGGTGATGTTAGATGGATTATTATAATTGAGGTAATATTGTAATTATTTTATGCAAGCAAGAACCTTGGATTGTTTGTAGCTTCTAGGATTTAATAGAATATTTATCTAGAGGATAGAATTGCTTACCTTTATTTTTCATAGATTAAATATATGTTCTTGCATAAAGAATTTGATTTGATTTAATTTAATACTAATCATATGGATTGTGATCTTCCTTGTGTTTAGTGTTTAACTAAATAAGATTAAAGGAGAGCAAATCTAGAAAAATTTCAGCTATTATTTGTTGAAGATTGGGCATCTCTTCTTCAACTTCCTATTTAATAATATTGCTGTCATGAAATGCATATGACTCCACAACCCTTCACTATCCTATAAAGGCACTTGGTCTCTTGAAATCCCCCTTTCCTCCATCTACTATTTCACTCTCTGTTTGCTGCCATACTTCACCATATATTCGGCTAAAAGACACTTGTTTCTCTTGCAGATATTTGCCCCCCTTTTCTTTCCATCATTTCCAACTCTCAAAATCCACATTAGGAAAGGGAATCATACATATAATTAAATCAAGTACAACCATTTAAAAGCTGAAATCAATTATTACAAATTGTTGGTTCAAATACATAATCTTTTGGTTCATTTTATGGTGAATACTTCTTACTTGATGTCACTTCTAATGCTCTTTTTGCAAGGTATTTGTATTTGCAGCAAGTTTTTCCTTTAATTTGAATGTTGTTATAATTTGGTGGCTATTATTTCTAGCAAATTCTGATTTATTTCATTTACTCTAAGATTTTAGTTGCAAGAAAGTCATTTCCAGTATTCAGATTTCTTTTTTACTTGTTCATATCTACTTTTATGCACTTAATAAACAACAATTAAAATAAAAATGGTCGATTTTAACATTGTGTAAATCTTGAAGATTATCCATGCTTTTGGTTAGTCATTTTTTACATTCTTACTATTGTCGAGATCTACTTTAGATAATCATTTGCTTATACGTGATAATGTTCTTCATCACTAGCATTGTATGATTCTTAGATCAAACAAGATTTTCATCTTTAGATATGAAATTATATGCTCACTCTTTCTAGCATACTTATGTTTAACACATTTTGATCATCCCATATTTGACTTATACTTGGACATTGCATGACCTTATGAGTTTGTGAAAGCATTTCATGTTGGTATATTAATTAGCAAACTTGTTTTGTTTCTTGTTCAAGTAGAAACTATATGTTGATATCCTCCTATGATGATAGGGTTATTCAATGATGATTTGAGCAATTTACTATTTTCAAATATTTTGAGTGAATTTCATACATGTTGCTTAAATTATTATATCCATTGGCCATGATTATTTAAATGTTCTTGGCATTTACACACTTAAACACCAACCTTCCTAGATTCACCTTAAACTACCCCAAGCTACGGAATTTGTACCACTATAATAAACCATTGGCTTGTTTCCAAAGTGTGTCTTATCTCAAACGTTGTAATCCTAGACACGCTCTTAACTAGATTAGTTATTGTGAAAGCTAGCATTCACTGGTTAGTATTAAAGAAAGTCCTGGGGTTTCCTTCTGATAGTGACACATTGGGTTGGAGATCACATAGTTTTGTTGGGTTAGCAGTCAATTTACCTTGAAATTGTTTCTCTGTTAGGTTGTGCAACAACTGCTCCCATTCTCCAATTTTTGGAGGCAAACCAAAGAACTACCTTTATTTACCTTTTAAAATTATCAAAGCTAGTCTCATATTCCATTGTTACTTACAATATCAAGAGCAACTCAAACAAAAAAACTCAACATGGGTCACACATGCCCATATACACTTACAATTAACATGCACCCATTTACAAATTATTTGAACTAAAAATGCCTTGATCTCTATGCTCTTCTAAGATCAAAATCCTCATTCATTGTGATACCAAATGTTATAAAAATCAATAAGAGATTGCAAATAGAATACATATGTAATAAATAATTAGACATGAATTAACCAATAAAAAAATTTGCATTCATACAGATAGATTTGGGGAGAAAAGATAAGACATGTCATTGCAAATAACTATCCCTAAAATAACTATACAAAATGTGTAGTTCACAACGAACATCTCATCTAAACCCATCTCTCACTAATATCCATAAAATGAAAGATTGAAATGAAAAACCAAGAACTTCTTTGTTTCTCTCAATTTTGTGTGTAGACATTAAAGTCATTCCTTGTGGCAAAAATGAAAATCTCTTTAATAATGTTAATAACCCTAAAAAGTGGCTCAATGACTCACCATGAATAGAGTTTTGAAGGTAAAATCTCACTTTAATTCAATCTGCTTCACTCATATTTACAAGGCTTTAAAAACAAAGAAAACTTTCTATCTAAAGGAGCCTTCTCGTTATAAGAAGTTACTTTATCTATACATGTATTCAAAGATGATGCTCTACCTTTTGAAGCTTCTTTGTTTATATTTTAGATAAAATAAAAGAATTGATCTATTTTTAAAATAGTCTTAGCCAAGGTATGTTTTCTTCTATTATGATGCTCTATAGACAAGATAAGAAGACTCTTGGAGGTTTAGATGAACAATAAATGATTATTAAAAAGTATACTTTAACATTGCACTAATAACTCAAATTGTTCATGGTTTTGGACTTATCATAAAAACTAAAAACGAGAATAACATATATTTTAATTTCAAACCTAAATATCAAATATAATCTTTAAGTTATTCTATATAGATTTTTTTACTTATAATGTTTAAAAAATAAATAAAACATTGGATTCACCATGGAGATACCATCTTAATTTGTCACCCTTTATATACATTTATATATTCTATCATAAAGAAAAGAGAAACCAAGGAAACTTACATTACATTTCATGTCATTGAACATGAAGGTCTTAAATTACATTACATTTCATGTCAATGAACATGAAGGTCAAATTCTGATTTACAACAAGAGAAAGTTGGATAACGACGAGTTTTTGTTTTTATTTTTAAATTAAGTATTTTATTTTATTTTTTAATTAATTTATTTATTTTTATATAAAAAAAATTACATTTCATGTCATTGAACATGAAGGTCAAATTCTGATTTACAACAATAGAAAGTTGCATAAGTGACGAGTTTTTGTTTTTATTTTCAAGTTAAGTATTTTATTTTAATTTTTAATTAATAAATTTATTTTTATAAAAAAAAAATGGTTAAATGATTATGATAAGAAAATTTTATATTTGTTTTTTAAGAAGAAAAAAATTGTATTTTTGCTATTACTGAAGATTAAAAAGTACATTTCCAGAATATATAAGTCCAACAGCGCTAACCAACCATCTAAACAAAGGGAAAGTATTACAAGAGACCAAAACACAGTTCACCACACCAATACTAGCCACAAATTGTCCAGATATGGACCCACCAAAACCAAAGGATAAATACCAAACCCCTATCACATCAAAATCGCGAAAGGATAAAATTCTTCCCCCACTTCGGATCTAGTCCGCAAATAAGAACAAAGAGCCAAAATGTGTCATTAAACCTTCAGTCCATTCTTCCAAAGAAAGCCAACCATCTTCACCATCTAATGCCTCCTTTGAAAGAGCGTTCGCCACATCATTGGGTTCTCAATAAATGTGATCGATAGAAAGATCATAGAAGGAGGTCATCAGAGTGTCAATTCTTTTACACCAATGGGAGAAATGAAGCATATTTAGATTAAAATTCTTATTTTCCCACTGGACGATCGTCATTGAATCTCCAAAAATTCGAATGGAATCAATACCAAAGAGATTTGCTACCTTAACTAATCCCCAGAGGCCAAGTAGTTTTGCTTTCGTGTTTGTGCCAATCCCACAGAATAATCTCATTATGAAAGAGATCTCACTACAAACAATCAGGTAAATGCCAGCACCACACTTTCCATCGATAGAAGCGCATCGAAGAAACCAATGGCTCTATTGGATGATGAGATATCCAACTCTGTCATCTTTCTTGGGAATTTTATGACATTTTGATCAAACTTATATACATTGAACAAATATTTATTGCTCTGTTAACCACCACATACAGAGAAGGAGAGACATTTTGAAAGATAGCGTTGTTTCTAATATTCCAAATCCAAGCAACCAGAGCAGGAAGATTTTTGAAGCATCCATGATTCTGAACCCAATTATGATAAGAGTCCACGAATCCACATAAATCCTAGCTGTCATCAATTTGTAAATTCTTGCAAATCTTCGACCACACTATCTTGCAAATAAACACTGAACAAATAAGTGGCTTATCGATTCCCCATCCTACAAACATAACACACAAATATTCAGGCCATATCTGCCTCTGCGCATTAAATTTTCTCAAGTCAGAATATGGTCTTCAAATGCAAGCCACACAAAGCACTTAACCTTCAGACGTAATTTCCATTTCCACAGTGCTGCAAACCACCATTTTTTATCACCCTCAAAATGTAAGTCAACTATTGAGCAGTAAGCAGAGTTTGTCATAACTTTCCTAGAAACCATGTTTTTGCTCCATACTAGTTTATCCTCATCATAGTTAAGGCGAATACCACCTGAGTTCAAATTCTGAATATAATGACTCCATTCAATAGCCCAATCACTTCCAAGGCCAAGATCCCTGGCAGTTAACTAGCATGAAGGATTATAAGGAAGCCATTTTGGCCTTTTAATTTTATCAAGAGTGTTAAAGCCAAAATCGGCAAGATGATCTCGGGTGAGTGGAGACAGTATATATTGAGACTCATTCCCAATGAAGGGATCGATACCAACTAATATATTTTTCCCATTTCCCACTTTTCAGGCTAAGTGATTGTTTATCCACGGAAATGACTTCATGAAAACACGCCAAAAAAACAAAGCATTCCTATAGCAATTTGGAGGCCTCATGATCCAGCTTAAAATGTCCTTCTTTATATATTTGTCATGCAACACTTCTGTCCACAACCCAGCACCAAATAATCCCTGCCACATGCTTTTCATACACAATGCAATATTGAACCCAAACACATTTTTGATATTCCACCCACCCAGTTTCTTGAGCAATTAAATTTGTTCCCAATCGACCAAATGGAACCGTCCTCTCCCTGAGTTGTCGGACCAAAGAAATATGAACATCAAAGCTTTGATCCTCTTTAAAATGGATTATGGAATTTGAGCCATTAAGAACCAATAAACATGCATACCAATGAGAACAAATTTAAGAAGTGTAAGCCTGCCTCCCATAGTCCATTCATTTAAAAATAAATATTTATTTTTATTAAAAAATGGTTAAATGATTATGTTAAGAAAATTTTATATCTAACTTCATCTCCATTCTGTTTGGGTACACAGGGTACTACCAAAGGACCGAACACCAAGAGCAACCACTTCACACAAACAGATCATAGATCAACACACCGATGTTTTGACGTGGTTTAAACCCTCTTGAGGGAAACACTCCACGGCCCCAGCCAAATAGCTTCTACGGGACAA
Organism: Larix kaempferi; assembly: GCA_027924585.1. Classification (NCBI taxonomy): domain Eukaryota; kingdom Viridiplantae; phylum Streptophyta; class Pinopsida; order Pinales; family Pinaceae; genus Larix; species Larix kaempferi. Next base: position 6,114,553 of record BSBM01000431.1, on the reverse strand, counting down.
TTTATTATGCAAAGAAAGAAAGTTACAAATGAGCTTCTCATAATTGATCAACTAAACAATGACCCTCCATGCTCTTTAAATAGAGATCATGGACCAATCGGGTGCTAAGCCATGGATCAAGGTTAGGTTTGATCTAAGAGAAGTTGAGCCGTCAGATCACTCTATGTCGAAAACATATCGTGACCGTCGGATTAAGTATTTACAAATGGATACTAATGCATACTAAAGAAACACACTATCCCTAACGGATATATTACACAAGTTGATCTTAACTAACTCCTAAGTGTCTAAATATCCTAACATCCCCCCTTAAGAACAACTTGGGATAGGATTGAAGGATTTACAAAAGTGACACTATTAGGAGAAGGAAGGAGGCATTAGAGCCTATCCCCCCTTAATGACAAGTTCCTGAACTCCTAACATAGATCTAAGTTTAGAAAACTTCGCTTCTGTAAGAGACTTGGTGAAGATGTCTGCAACTTGATCATCTGTAGGGCAAAAGAGCACTTCAAGAACACGATCATGAACAAGATTTCTGATGAAGTGCATATGTAGCTCAATGTGTTTGCTGCGTTGATGTAGAAATGGATCTTTGGCAAGGTTGATGGCACTTTGATTGTCGCACCAAAGTGGAGTAGGTTGCTGCTGCTCGAATCCAAACTCTGAAAGGATATGTCGAAGCCATAAAGCTTCCTGACTGGCATTAACTGCTGCTTGATATTCTACCTCTGCTGAAGAAAGAGCAAGAGCTTGTTGTTTCTTACAAGCCCAAGTAATAGGTCCAGATCTCAGACTGAAAACATAACCTGCAGTAGACTTTCGATCATCAGGATCGCCGGCCCAATCTGAATCAGTGAAACCAACCAACAAAGGTTTCCCCCCTGTACTGTAATGAATCCCAAACTGAACTGTACCTAGAATATATCAAAGTATTCTTTTAGCTGCTTTCCAGTGACTTTCATGAGGTGTCTGCATATAACGGGCAACACGACCAACAGCAAAGGAAAGGTCAGGACGGGAATGATTCAAGTATAAGAGACTACCAACAAGCTAACGATACAAGGTGGCATCGACTTCAGGTGAAGTACAAGTGGCAGAAAGTTTGACTCCAGACTGAAAGGGAGAAAGGGCTGGTGTACAATCTTCCATGTGAAAGCAACGAAGAAGGTCACAAGCATACTTAGACTGAGAAAGAAATATTCCTTCTTGGGTTTGTAGGACTTGGAGACCAAGAAAATAATGCAAATGTCCTAAGTCTGACATTTCAAAATTTTGTTTAAGACTAGATTTCACATGGGTTATAAGGTTAGGGTCACTACCAGTAAGAATAAGGTCATCAACATATAGAACAAGTATGATGAGATGGTTTCCTACTTTCTTGGTATAGACATTGGGGTCAGAATGGCATCTAGAAAAACCAATGTCAAGGAGAAAGTTATCCATTTTGGCATACCAAGCTCGAGGAGCTTGCTTAAGGCCATATAAGGATTTCTTAAGGCGGCAGACAAGGCTAGAGTTATTCTGAACATAGCCAGGAGGTTGTTCTATGTAAATTTCCTCCTGTAAATCACAATGTAAGAAGGCAGACTTGACATCCATTTGATGGACTTCCTAGTTGTGTAAGGCTGCAAGGGAAAGAACAAGGCGGATGGAGTTCATTTTTGCGACGGGAGCAAAGGTTTCATTGTAGTCAATCCCTTCAACTTGGAAAAAACCTTTGGCAACTAACCTTGCCTTAAGTCTTTCAACACTTCCATCTGATGCATACTTAGTTCTGTAGACCCATTTACATCTGACAAGTTTTCTTCCTTTTGGAAGAGGTACAAGATCCCAAGTATCGTTCGCCATTAAGGAACGATATTCTTCATCCATGGCTGCATCCCAATCTGGATTCCCTGAAGCTTCTGCAAAAGTTTCTGGATCATGATTCTCGGAAACTTGAGCCAAAAGAGAAGAGGCTCGCTGAAACTGAGAACGTGTTCGACGTTGATCTCTAGGATCACCGGCAAGATCACCAGCTGCTTCACATGTTGAATGGACCCATCGAGGAAGCACTTGTGCTGGTGCAACTGGAGGAACATGAGCAAGCGGAGGTGGATTTTCATCCTCACTGTCATCATCAGAAACTGGAGTTGGAAACCTGTCAAGGAAGTTGGAAGAAGAAGAAGAAGGCACAAACGCCGAATCAGGCTCGCAGGCCAAAGATGGCACAATCACCGAGTTAGGCTCGCAGGCCAAGATATTTTCATCAAATTTAACATCTCTTCTAATGATTATATCATGAGAATGTGGTTGAACAAGTCTATAACTTTTACATCTTCAGAATATCCAACAAATATGCACTTTTTACTTTTAGGCTGTAATGCTTTCCGTTTTTCATCCGGAATGTGAGCCCATGCTTCACTACCAAACACACGGAAGTGACTTACATCAGGTTTAGTTTTACTCCGTGCTTCTTCCGGTGTTATACCTTGTAATTCTTTAGTGGGGGTGCGATTAACTATGTAATTTGCACAATTAATGGCTTCAGCCCAAAATTGAAGACTTAGTCCCTTAGAGTGGATCATACAATTAGCCATTTCTTTTAAAGTGTGGTTCTTCCGCTCAGCTACACCATTTTGTTGTGGTGTATATGGAACAGTATGTTGTTGTTGGATGCCTTGTTCAGTGCAGAAAGTAGTGAACTTTTTGTTAACATATTCTCCTCCATTGTCAGATCTTAACTTAATAATTTGATGACCAGATTGTTTTTCAACAAGGGCCTTATAGGCCAAGAACATGTTAAATACTTTGCTCTTAAGTTTTAGGAAGTAAACCCAAGTGCGTTTGGTGTAATCATCAATGAAAGTTAAGAAATATTTGAAACCAGAAAAGGAAGCAGATAGAAGAGGACCACACAAGTCACTATGCACAAGCTTCAAGGGAACCGAGGCGTACCAAGAGGCACGGTTGTCAAAACTGTCCCGATGATGTTTTTCGAGTACACAACCGGAACAAACACCTCTGCAAGATACCATCGGAAGACCTGTCACCATATTTTCTTTACATAGTTGTTGCAATGAGCGATAATTTAAGTGACCAAATCGCTTACGCCAAAGTTTGCTCAAGTTATCACTATGAGCAACAAAAACTGAAGGGAAAGGTGATGACCCAAAGTTGTTAAACTTGTACAACCTAGTAATATCATCAACAATTCCGGTAGCTAGGACATGTTGAGGATCTTTAAAATCCTTGATTACAACTTGGTGAGGTGTAAAGGTCACAGTTTTACCTTCACCAGAATGAGTGATCTGATAGACTGATAACAAATTGCAGGAAATTCTTGGAACACATAGTACATCACTAAAATGACCATTATCTACTAAAACTGTTCCAGCTCCTACAACACTTAGAGATCTATCATCACCAACAAATATTTGTTTGGTGTTACATTCATGCATAGTAGAAAAGATGGCTTGATCCTTAGCCATATGATAAGATGCTCCAGAATCAATGAGCCATTCATTTGAAGTAGAAGAAGAAGATGCATTATAAGAATAACCAGAAGCACAAAGTGCATGTCCATGAGAGGCAGATTCTGAAGGCGAATCTAGGCTGATGTGGTGCTTCTTCATTGCTGCTTCCAAGGCTGCCATCTTCTTGAAACACTTAGATTCATCATGATTATCTTTCCCGCAATAGTTGCAATGACGCTCAGTCTTCTTGCCTTTTGGCTTGGATCCTTTGTCATTTTTTAAAGAAGGAGCTGACTGAGAGGGTTTTGGACCCTTGTTTGACTTATTATTGTGAACATTTTGTTTCTTGGGAGGCTTGGACTTTTCTTTATGTTGGGACAATAAGGCTTTCCCGGATGTATCTGCGTTATTGATTATTCCAAGATGAATGAGTTTATCTTGTTCTCTAATCAAAGAATCACAAAAGGATTCAAGACTAGGCTCTTGATAGCTAGCTGCATTCAAGGATGCTTTCATGGAGTAAAATGTAGATACAAAAACAGAATATGCAGGTCCAAGTTTGGAAAGAATATGATAAATGCATTGTTTGTCTTCCCTCTCAATCTTACATTCTGCACATAAGAGTTTAAGAGTTTTGTACTTAGATAAATAATCTTGAATGCATGAAAAGTCACTTGGATTTAAAGAAATCAACTCATTTTCGAGTTGGTGACCTCGAATTTCATTGTGTTTACCAAACACAGATTCCAACTTGTCCCAAGCAGCATTAGGTTCATCAATTCCAGATATGTGGAATCGCAAATCAGTAGATATTGACATCCCAATCAATCCACGAACTTCATCACATCTATTTTCCTATTTTATTTTCTTATCATCATCAGTGGGTTCTTTTTCTTTCCCTGTGGTAATTCTGAAAAGTCCCCTACTTCGTAGAACATCCTCCATACGAGATTTCCATGAGAAATAGTTGAAACTGTTAAGTAGAATATCACAAGGGGCGGCCATATTTGTAAATTAATGGCTGTAAAAGCAGAAACCAATAGTCTGGATGTGAAGAGCTCAAAAAAATAGGCGGTTTAAAAAAAACGGCACTGAAAACTAACTCTGTATGATGAAGTTATGCTTGAACAAAGAAACTGTTGAAGATGTCCCCAATAGTGACGTGGCAGCTAGAGAATGTCCAGCAAAAAAAAGAACCCCCCTCTTCCCAAGATGAACCTTTTGACAATCACTTTACAAGAAAGTTGCTTTAAGTGAACCACTTTTGTAAAATAAGGGATTTCACTTTTACAATGATATTACTTTTAATTAGTGCAACAAATAAAAAAAACTTAAGTGACTCACTTGTATTTTTATTTTTTATTATTTAAGTGACATGCACTTTTACAATAAAATAACTTGAAAATATAAATTGCATGCACTTTTCTTTTAAAAGTAACTTCCTAAGACTTGAACTCAAGACCTATTAAGGAATAAAACAACTTTGAACCAAGTGAGCTAGATTAAAAGGCATGTAAAATATGGGAATGAGGAAGGGGGCATTTTTTTTTTTTTTTACTCTTCTTGCTCGCTTTGCGTGCTTGCCCTTTTTTCTGCAAAACAAACCACAAATCGAAACAAAACAAACTTTTCCATACTTGTGGAGTTAGATCTTGTTAGCTTGCCCGGAAAGTCTACGTTTTCTCTCTGTTTCTGATTTGCCGAGATCGGGCAAGGTGCACGGCAAAGAGCATACGCAGCCGAGAAAAACCCTTTCCCTTTCTGTTTCTGATTTGCCGAGATCGCTCAAGGTGCATGGCAAAGAGCATACGCAGACAGGAAAGCAACAATCCGAACCCAAAAAAAATCTAATAGTAAAAAATGATAAAATATGAGATTTTTTTTCTTTTAAAATAGAAAATAAAAACAAATACATCACTGTAACATTATACCTTCAGATCTGTTGAAATATGCGTTTCTGGAGCAACCGGGAACCGTTTTCGATCAAACGAAAACTATTTCCCAATGGAAACGACGCTCCGGACGCAATGGACACCTCCCACAGCCCAGAAATGCACATAAATACCAGAACTAGAAACCCTTTCGAGTTTCGGCAACAGCAGTTCAAGATCTAGATCATAACCGGAAGCGGCACTTCATAAAAGCTCTGATACCATGTTCGGGTACACAGGGTACTACCAAAAGACCCGAACACCAAGAGCAACCACTTCACACAAACAGATCACAGATCAACACACCGATGTTTTGACGTGGTTTAAACCCTCTTGAGGGAAACACTCCACGGCCCCGGCCAAATAGCTTCTACGGGACAATTTATTATGCAAAGAAAGAAAGTTACAAATGAGCTTCTCATAATCGATCAACTAAACAATGACCCTCCATGCTCTTTAAATAGAAATCATGGACCAATTGGGTGTTAAGCCACGGATCAAGGTTAGGTTTGATCTAAGAGAAGTTGAGCCGTCGAATCACTCTATGTCGGAAACATATTGTGAGCGTTGGATTAAGTATTTACAAATGCATACTAATGCATACTAAAGAAACACACTATCCCTAACGGATATATTACACAAGTTGATCTTAACTAACTCCTAAGTGTCTAAATATCCTAACACATTCATTTAAAGATAAATAAATTTGAATATACACATTAGTACAAATACAATTATCTTACTAATTACCATTAAACTACATTTTCATAGACTTATATTAATATAATTATAATATTAATATATAATATATTATTCTAAATCAATCTCAATCTGGTTGGTGCATTTTACTTCATCGTATGTGGAAATAAGTAGGATTTCAATGTCACCTGTGCCTTGAGTTTGGAAGTTAGTGCCGCATGTTGTTCACGTGTAGACGAATGATAAGAGTGCAGATCGAAAGTCTAGAACTAGTTTTCAATAGGGTGGATCAAGTGTTGATTATGAGGGTGGTGGTTCTCAGGTTTTTGTGTTATCAGAACAATTGCGGTTGGTGGATCAGGATGATAGGAAGGTGGGATGGTTTATGGGTAGTTTGTTGAAGGGAACTGGAGTTCGTTCCAGGCAGGAACCTCTAGAGAGTGTGAATGTTGGTCAAACGGTTTCTGATAAGTTATTGGTTGGCATCTCGAGTGGGATTGGGGGGGGTAGAGAGGGGTCAAAAGAACCTTTCTTGGCCCAAAAACATTTGATCTCAAGGTGCAATGTGTTAGGATATTTCAATACTCCATCTTTGTCCTACCTAGTATGATTTATTTTTCCTAGTTGTTGATGATGTCATTTTCCCCCTAGTGGTGTGCAGATGTCATCCATGATCCATTAACCACCTTCTGAGCCCTGCATGCATCATTTTAGTACCACTTCAGTCAGTTGTCTATTTTATAGGAACCTACTGAGTGTTCCAGTGCAGTCCACCTGAGTTATTTGACTCTTGTGGGGGGTTAGAGTTCCAGATGCCACTGATTGTGGCCTCATGCACCCTTTTCTGACTTGAATGCATGACAGACTCACTATTGCGCCCTCCTTAGTCAATTAATTGATTGTGACTTCAGTAAGCCGAGTTTAGGTTCAGTTCAGTTGACTTTGAGTCTTCCGGAGCGCTCGAGTGGTGATAATCCCCATGCTAGACCAACTGAGGTTCGAATTATATTGCATGATTTCAATTCTCTCCATTGTAACATCATTGTTTATTATATTGATAATTGAAACATGTGATATTATTCTACTCCTATCTGAGTTATGCTGCATTATTATTCGTCTGCTCTTTTTTACTGCAGTTTTCATTATTCTTCAAATTTTTTGCTCATTCTTTCTTTGTGAGGTATCCTCAGCTCTTTAGATCTACTGTGACATAGAATTTCACATGGTATCAGATCCAATTGAGTGAATAGTTTGATCATTTGCTTTCGGTATTACACCATAAGCATCTGGATTTCCACAGCAAATCCTGGTGCCATAGCATTGAATTCATTGGAGAAATCCAATGAGGTCTAGCCAGGTGTGAAGGATCCGGATGAAAGTGCATGCTGTCTTAAAGCAGTGCTCAGTAGTATTCTACCTCCTTATTGAGATTTTTTTGTAGTTTATTCAAATTTTTGAGTGCAGCGACAGTTACATCAGTTTTTTGCAATTCCAACAGTTACAACATTTTTCTGCAGTTGCAACAATTTCACCTTGTATTTGCTCCAACAATTTTAATGGACAATTTGAACTCTCCTATCTCTCCCAGGATCTTGACACCCTTCAATTATCTTGATTGGAGGGTTGATATGCAGATGGTATTGCGAAACAAATCATTGTACAGGGTGACAATGGGGAAGGATCCCGAACCAACATCAACTGTGGAGAAAACCAAGTATCTGAATAGACTGGATGAAGCATTTGATTTAATGTGTATTCATATTTCCAAAGATATACTCTTCCACGTCGAAGGATTGAAGACTCCAAGAGAGTTATGGTTGAAGTTAGAGACCCTCTTCGGCAAACAATATGAGCTAAGAGGCCATATTCTGGAAAATGAGTTGATTTCTCTACAACTGAGCAGTTTTGAGAGCATTCAGTAGTTCTTTTCAAAATTCAAATCTCTGGTTATGTAATGCAAGAAGTGTGGCATTGAGAAGAAGGATGAGCAGTTGGTGCTATCCATTATGAGCAAGCTAGGTCCCGAGTTCTCTATCTTTGTCTCTACCTTCCATTCTGGGTGAATGCCAATCCCTGGATGGAAGATGCCCTCCTTAGATGTTTTCACTGAATCTCTCATCCAAGAACAAGATAAGTTGATACAGATGGACACCTTACAGGCCTCCAAAGATCAAGCTCTTATGGCTGGAGAAGCAAAAAGTGCGAATGGGAAGGGGAAGCACAAAGGCAAGGATAATAGGCAATATAAACCCAAGTAGAATGCCAAGTCAAGTCCATCAGAAGGAGCATCCAGCTCTAAGAAGGAAAAACATAAGGGATTTGAGAAATCCAAGTGTTCCTATTGAAATAAAGGAAACCACCCAGAGAGATCTTGCATGCAGAAGAAGATAGATCAGATGACCAAGCTTCTTGAATAGCTCAACATTGCCCTCCCAAAAGGTGCAAGAGAGACTGATTCTGGAAGTGATTCTGATGGTCATGAGATTTGCCATGCACTGAAGGTTGGATTTTCAAAATCACAAGCCCTCCTCATAGATTCAGGAGCCTCCAACCACATGGTTTCCTCCAGATAATCATTTTTTTCTCTAGATATCAAAGATGGTCCGATTATTCACAAGGGAGACAACTCTCAGATCTCTGCTGAAGGGAAGGGAACAATACATATGGAGCATGGCAAGTTCAAGAATGTTCTATTTGTGCCTTCTTTGTCGAAAAATTCGTTGTATGTATGTCAGATGAATCACACAGGTTCACCGAAGAAAGTGGTCTTTGGTTCTGACATAGTTGAGATTACAGAGATCTCCACTAGGAATATTATAGCGAAAGGGTTTGCAAACCATGCCTCCAAGGCATATGAATTCTCACATTTTTTTCCATACTCTCTGCCTACCCCATCGGAATATGATGAAGATCAAAGTGATACCTCTTATAATGAATATGACGATCAAGATCTTGATGTTGGGAATAAATTTCAAGGAGATTCAAATTCAGATCCAGATCCAACACATGCTCCCAATCCATGGCCAAGGCCAATATGGGATCACAAAGTCCTTGTAGCTGCTAGAAACACAGTTGGGGATCCATCTGACCATAGAAACACCAGATCTCAATATCATGCAAAACTTGCACTATGTCATGGAGATCCACTTCTCTCAAAGAGATGCCGCATGATGGTAGGGTTTGATCTACAATCTCTTGGAGAGACTTTCCATGGGGGATCTACAACCAGGAAACAATCTCGGTTTTCTAACAAAAGGTACTCAAAGGTTCATGATTTGGACCATAATGAGCCATTTGCTCCAGTAGCAAGAAAGGTTCTTGAAAGACTTGTTTTGGAAAATACAACTTCTACATAGTGGGAGGCACATTAGAGGAGCAGATCCAGATCTAGCACCTACATTGCTATCCTATAGAGGAGAAGATTGTCAATATTTTTGCAAAGTCTTTCACTAAGGAAATTTTTTTCCTTCTCTGCTTAGCATGAAGGTTCTTTGAGTTCCCTACTGCTGTTCTTTTTTAGGGGGGGTATTTTTCCCATGAGGTTTTTCCCCATTTCCTTGGTTCATAGACAGTTCTTTATTTTTTATAATTTATTTGATTGTATGGGTGACCTTTGGTCTTAGTAACTAGGGCCCAAGATGCAAAGTATGGATTAAGGGGGGGTGTTAGGATATTTCAATACTCCATCCTTGTCCTACCTAGCATGATTTATTTTTCCTAGTTGTTGATGATGTCATTTTCCCCCTAGTGATGTGAAAATGTCATACAGGATCCATCTACCACCTTCTAAGCCCTGCATGCATCATTTTAGGACCACTTCAGTCAGTTACCTATTTTATAGGAACCTACTGAGTGTTCCAATGCAGTCCACCTAAGTTTTATGAATCTTGTGGGGGGTTAGAGCTCCCGATGCCATTGATTGTGGCCTCATGCACCCTTTTCTGACTAGCATGCATGATAGACTCACTATTTCCCCCTCCTTAGTAAGTTAACTGATTGTGACTTCGGTTAGCTGAGTTTCGGTTCAGTTCAGTTGACTTTGAGTCTTCTGGTGCACTCCAGTGGTGATAATCCCTATGCTAGACCAACTGAGGTTCGAATTCTCCTGCATGATTCGAATTCTCTCAATTGTAACATCATTGTTTATTATATCGATAATTGAAACATGTGATATTATTTTGCTCCTATCTGAGTTCTGCTGCATTATTATTCTTTTTCTCTTTTTTACTGCAATTTTCACTCTTCTTCAAAGTTTCTACTCATTCTTTCTTTGTGAGGTATCCTCAGCTCTTTAGATCTGCTGTGACATAGAATTTCACACAATGTATTTGGTAAAGGGGGTTTCATTGGATGGCATGTGGGAGAAGAATAATCCAAGTGGTTTCATCTTTTTAGTTCACATCCCGACAAGGGTTTTTTGACTGATAATAAGGGGGTCTTGAACTCTAGTGGAGGAAAGGATTTTGGGGAGGGATTTTTGGATGTCCCTCAAAGTAAAAAGAAAAAGTGTCTTAGGGCTCGAGGGTCGTAGGTTAATATGGTGTTGGGAGAAGACATTAAGTTGCAGGAGGTTGTTTCCATGGATGATACGGCCTTAGTATGTAGCGTAAGGGTTCATAGTTTAGTGAATGTAGTATAAAGGAATGGATTTCAAGATGAAGGTCCAAAACCTTTGGATATTCCACCGTAGCTTACATCCTCCCCAGAGGGTGGTTTGCTATAATCTTTAAAATTGGAGGGGACACCTCCTCCATTATACAAGGGTCATGGAATTTGTACTCGACTATGATCTTCCTGAAACCATGGAGCCCATGTTTGACTCATAGAAGGAATGCATCGAGCTAATATTATTTTGGGTTAGCTTTTTGGTTTTCCTATGGAGTTTTGGTCATGAGAGGATTTCAAAGTGACAAAAGACAATTTGTGGAAATTCATTTTGGTGGACATGTCATTATTGGAGACGAGTCAAATGAATGTGTCTAGGATATCGGTATCTGTGGACTTGAGGGAAGGACTGGCAGTCGAGTTGGAACTTAAAAGGAGTCATTTAATCTTCGTTCAGAGGTTGTATTACTAGGGTATCACATTTAGATGTCATTGTTTCCATGACTATGGTCATTGGGTAGAAGAATGACAACTTCCTTTCAAACGAAAAATTAGGGAATCTAGAATGAATCCTAGAAGAGTCAGCCCAAAGTTTATGGAGTCGGGTTAGGATTAAGTGGAGTGGTGAAGGAACAAGGAGCTATGGAATTTTCAAGTCATAATATTGGTCATAAGGAGAAGGGCGGATATTTGATTATTGTTCATCCCTTGTTGCACTAAGAGGCGCTCTACAGCCCAGTATGAGGGCGATCTTGTAACGTTTTTCGATATTATTGTCGGCCATAACTATCAACCATAAATAATATTGCCAAGTATGAGGGAGATGTTGTAACATTTGTTCCTAACAAAATAATAATAATAATAATAATAAGTATTATGTCGGCCATTAATAAAAAGACGTGTATTTTCGTTTGAATGAAATCAATGGCTATATAATACACCAAAGCTAATATACATAACAACAACAAAAAATTATAAAAAAAATTAATTTGGGTCAAGAATCTGAGGCAAAGAGAAGGGAACCAACGAAGAGGGAATCCGAGCAAGTAAACATTTATGCGAACAGGTAATTTTAAATATAACTCCTCGCCATTCTCCAGCTCCATCCTAGATCCAAATCACTGCTCAGATTCAAAAATAAATGCCAACATGGAAACACCTAAATGTAAAAAACATTTCCAAAATGTAAAACTAAACCTAACTAGTCCGAAATGTAAAACCAAATATAACCAGTCCGAAATGTAAAACCAAATCTAACCAGTCCAATATGTAAAACCAAACCACCACCAGAGTCATGCGAAATCTGAAAAATTATGTACACACCACCAGAGTTTATTAAAATCACCTGCTAACTTGAAATTCCACAGCATTTAAAATTCAACCAGCATGTACATGGGATTTAAAATTGGGCCAGCATATATGGTCCTCATCAACTGCATATTTACTGGAGTACAAAACATAAAATATTAATAGAAGAAAATAATAGAAACAAAGAAGAAAATATATTCTGAAAATAAATTCCAAAAAATTACTACAAAACACAATGTTATGACAAAATTAAACACAATACATACCTTATAGGCTTTGCCTTTGTTCAATTGAATCCCTTATCCCATCTACTTTTCTTCGCCCTCCACCATTACAAACCAAACCCAGATCCAAAACATAAAGAAACAAACCAAACTAAACAAATAAAACATAACCAAAACCTAAACTGAATAATAAGAAGAAGAAAAATAGAAACTAAACTATATTATGTTTTTCATTAGATAGTATGCATTTTAAAGTTGAATAATGTTTTATTTCATGATTTTGGATATGAAGAAGATTTCTTAGTAAGCGGTTAAATAAATTATTATTAAATAAAAATTTACATAATGTTGAAACATTATCACACTAAATATAGGGAAATAACATTAAATTTTCAATAAGAATTTATTTTAATTTTAATAAGAATTTAAAATTAAATTTTAAATAAAAATTTGAAATTAAACTATTTTAATAAGAATTTTAAATTAATTTTGAAATTAAATTTTAATAAGAATTTAAACTATTAAATTCAAATTCTTAATTTAAACTAATTAATTCAAATTCTTAATTTAAATAATTTTATTCAAATTCTTATTAAACTATTTTAATAAGAATTTGAAATTAAATTTTAAATAAGAATTTATTTTAATTTTAATATTATTATAAACTATTTTTAATGAATATAAAAAATATTTAAATAAAAAGGTTGGATCTGGGATTTAAGGTTTTTTCAATTATATTTTAAATAAGATTTTTAAAATATAGTTAAAAATATAGTAAATTTATGGAATATTATAATATGATAATATTTTAAAAATATAATTGAAAATATAGTAAATTTATGGAATATTATAATATGATAATATTTTAAAAAGTTTAATGTTTTAATAATTATAATGTTCTAATAGTTATAATGTTTTAATACTTTAAATTAGGTATTTTTAAATATATTTTAAATTAGGAATTTTTAAATATAAATACAAATATATTGAAACTGAAAAGTGTCATATTTGAAAATATATTGAATTTCATTATCATGTACAATGAGTTTTATTCTTGCATTGATTCCAGTGTATGATGTTTTATCCTTGCATATATTTCAGTGTAACTGTTAATGCATGGATGCATAGATTTCAGTGTAGATTTCATGGATGCATAGATTTCAGTGTAGATTTCATGGATGCATAAATTTCAGTATAGATTTCATAGATGGATAAATTTCAGTGTATATGTTAATGCAACATTTTTTATATAGAGTCTGAATTAAAAATGGAAGATGTGCATGTGGAATATGCTATAAGACAAACAGGAGAAAAACAAAAATACAAAACGTCGAACGTCAGAAAGCATACCAAGGAAGAAAATCTAATGAAATGACAACAAAAGAACGAGAAGAAGACAGGAAATGAAAAGCAGATCACCAAAAAGAATATCGAAAAAGAAAGTTGGATGAAATGACAGCAGAAGAACGACGAAAATAAAACACAGATCGACAAAAAGAATATCAAAAAAAGAAAGTTAGACGAATTGACAGTAGAAGAACGAGAAGAACAAAGAAAACGAAACATTGACCGATAAAGAGCATTATCATGTACAGTGATTTTTATCCTTGCATAGATTTCAGTGTATGGTGTTTTATTATTGCATAAATTTTAGTGTAGCTGTTAATGCACAGACGCATAGATTTCAGTGTAGATTTCATGGATTCATAAATTTTAGTGTAGATTTCATAGATGCATAAATGACAGCAAAAGAATGAGAAGAAGACAGGAAACGAAAAGAATATCAACAAAAAGAATATCAAAAAAGAATGTTGGACGAAATGACAACAAAAGAACGAGAAGAATGAAGAAAACAAAATACAGATCGACAAAAAGAATATCGAAAAAGAAAGTTAGACGAATTGACAGCAGAAGAACGAGTAGAACAAAGAAAACGAAACATTGACCGACAAAGAGCATTGTCATGTACAGTGAGTTTTATCCTTGCATAGATTTCAGTGTATGGTGTTTTATTATTGCATAAATTTCAGTGTAGCTGTTAATGCATGGACGCATAGATTTCATGGATGCATTAATTTTAGTGTAGATTTCATAGATGCATAAATGACAACAAAAGAACAAGAAGAAGATAAGAAACAAAAAGCAGATCAACAAAAATAATATCAAAAAAGAAAGTTGGACGAAATGACAGCAGAAGAACGACGAAAACGAAACGCAGATCGACAAAAAGAATATCGAAAAATAAAGTTAGACGAATTGACAATAGAAGAACGAGAAAAACAAAGAAAACGAAACATTGACCGACAAAGAGCATTATCATGTATAGTGGGTTTTATCCTTGCATAGATTTCAGTGTATGGTGTTTTATTATTGCATAAATTTCAATGTAGTTGTTAATGCATGGATGCATAGATTTCAATGTAGATTTCATGGATGCATAAATTTTAGTGTAGATTTCATAGATACATAAATGACAGCAAAAGAACGAGAAGAAGACAGGAAACGAAAAGTAGATCAACAAAAAGAATATCGAAAAATAAATTTGGACGAAATGACAGCAGAAGAATGAGAAGAACAACGAAAACGAAACGAAGATCAACAAAAAGAATATCGAAAAAGAAAGTTAGACAAATTGATAGTAGAAGAACGAGAAGAACAAAGAAAAAGCCCTTCGATAAGGCGATAAAGATACTTCCTTACATGCTTCAATGAAAAATTCCTTCGATAAGGTGATACATTTGTTTGCGACAAATGATGGTGTAAACTGTCATAACAAACGTTTAATAAGAAGCCTAAATTGTCCCACTGCGACCAATATTGCTACATCTGTAAGAAGCAACTATTCTATGGAAGGAGATGAAGAAGGGTTGGAAATTGAATTACTTATATCCATAGGAGCAAGGGTAATGCTCACATCAATATCTCAAGTTAAAGATTTGGTAGGGTATGACATTTACAACAATATCTCGAGTTAAAGATTTGGTAGGTCTACGATTTCAACCTCCATTCTCATATGATCGATATGAGAATATGTCAAAACTACCAGGTGTGAAGATAAGAAAAGATGAATAAGATAGATTGAGAATGATCACGATGTGAACCATATTTTCATTTATTTAATCCTTACAAAATTATTGTCTTTATTTTCCATTTTAACAGTTTACTCAATCCTTAATACTTATTACTTACATTATGATAATCCTCATAATTTTATCTGTGTTTTCAACTTAACTTGTTCCTTACAATGCTGATCAAACTCCAGTTTTATGTCACCGCCCATGACTGGAACCAGCCTAGATCCAAATCCCAGGCTCTATCAAGCCCCGAGAGAGATCAAATCTCCTGAGGTGAAAACCTCTTCTTAGGTATTGCACTCAAGGAGCTATTCGAGGAGAGGTTTGCACCTCGGGAGATTTGATCCCTCCCGGCGCTTGATAGAGCCTAGGATTTGGATCTAGGCTAGTTAGGCGTCAATGAATTGAGGAAGGAGTTTTCAATCCGAGGGGAAGTTCCAATTGTGGGTAAACATAATTCGAGTGAAATTGTCTCGGAGTGGATTTATGATGCCAAGAGGAATAAAGAAGTGGATCCAGCTTTAACTCCTTTAGTTGACTTTGAAAGAGATCTAGTAGATCCTATTTTGTTGGTGGAAGGAAGAGAGAAAGGGGGTGTTGTTTTCACCGGAAGGTGCTATGGTAGTTGAAGTAGAGTTAGAAAGTGATATTCAGAATATATCTTCGAAGTCAAAGTTCGTAGAAACAAATATGTTTGCACAGGTTGCAATGACAATTCCATCTCAAATGTCATCATTGGATGTTTCGTCGGCCTCTCCTTACTTGGGTAAGAAATTTTAGTCTTTACCACCTCTTTTTTATCTATTGTCACCTGAGTTTTCAATAGGGGTGTCGTGGACCTCAATAGGTCATGTGCTCCAATCTTATATGGTTTTGGGGATGTTCAGGGAAAGGGAACATGGCATGTTTTAGAAGATTTTGCTTTCCCTAGTTTTTTTGTTGATCGTGAGGGTTCAGAGGTGGATGTAGAGACTTTTGAGACTTGTGTTTCCTCTTTACAAGAAGCCTCATCAGATTCGGGGGAGGATATAATCTTCGTTCTCAATCAATTTTGGTGGGTGCATGTTTCAAGGTTATGTTGGGTGGTTTAGGAGTTGGTTTGATAAGTGTCCCAAAGGGTTGGGTCAAGGAGGAAAGTCACATATATTCAAAGCTCAAGAGCAGGAATGTCACAGACCAATTTTCCTGTGTGATAACTTATAAATAAAAGAAAATAAAAAAGATTTGAAAATAAAAGAGTGAAAATAAAAGAAAATAAAAGAGATTTGAAAAGAGTGAAATGAAAATAAAAGGTATATGTAAACATAAAGTTTTAAAGTGAAATTATCTTTGTAAATTTGTAAATAGTGAAAGGGTAACGGGAAAGGTCATTACTTTCTATTACATAACCTTTCATTTTCTATGTATTTGGAAGGGAGGCCAATGTTTAGGGCATGGAGGAAAGGTATCGGGAGAAGCCAGTGACAAGAGGAAAAATCCTTGGTCGGGGCTATATCTAGATGAAGACCGTTGGATGAGATCCAATATAGAAATATACTTGGGTGAAGACCGTTGGATGAGATCCAAGTATAGTGTCTCTGGTCTGACAAGCCGAGAATAAGATAAGTATTGGAACACCTATACAATAGTTTTAAAATAAATAAATAAAATAAATCTTTTTAAAATGAGTGTTGTATTTTGAATGATGGAATGGAAATTTAATTTATAATGTCATATTTGCATATTAAAACGAATACCACGTACATGTATATTGTGAAATCCTTTTATTTTTACTACAATTCAACAAATTTGAATAAAGAGATAATTGTTTAAATCTTGTAATGTACCCACCCTTAGACCCTAATGCAAGGAAAGGAACATGCTACGAATCTATGGGGCTTTTCATAAAACTCAGCCCATTCATTAGATGCATACAGTTAAAAACACAGTGTGCAGATGTAAATCAAATAAATATGCACAGCGGAAATAAATTCATCCACACACATATTTTCATATGCACTCAATATATTAATATCAGTCATCAATTAATTAAAACAATGCAGAAGTAAATACACATAAGAGAATATACTCATCTCACTATAATGCGGTCCCGACAACTAGCTATGTTGCCGCAACGTTCCTCCCAACCATAGGCTAGTTGTGTTCATCAATCTCTCAACACAAATGCCACCCCCGAGCTGGGCATGATTCTTACAAGGAACAGGGGACATTCAAGCTCACGCGCAACCAATTAATCATTTCATCTGAGCCAAGCCAGTCCACAGCTGGGTTTATCAGGCTACATTTGAACCCTGGATGCTTGCACTCAAGCTCAAGCCAAAGCCATGGATACCCATAACCCATACCCAACATACTCTTCTCTCACACAGCAAGCATAGACATGGGGCAGGGATACACATTTTAAACAATGGAATTTACAATAATATGGCCATGGGTTTTCCCCAAATCGTGGGCACCCCAAAAATGGATTGGGAGAAGGGAGTTCAACCATAAGGGAGAAAAGTATTTCTCCCACAGATATAACAGCATTCAGTGGGCCAAAGAGCCTCTATACACTCCCAAATCAATTTCCTCTTTCTTCCCAACTGGTATAAAACACAAAAACGCCCTTCTCTCAGCTGAGAAAGAAGTAATCACAGAAAAACCGTGGAGGAAAACGCCCAGGTGGTTCCAAACTCGTGAGGGAGGAAGACCTGTTGATGGATAATGGCTTGGGGAGCAATTCATGGCTCTTTTCTTGCCCAAGAAGCAAAACGTGATTTCCCATGTAGGGTGGCTTGCCCATACCCGAATTTGGACAGCCATACCTCCCATTCCCCAGGGCATTAACTACCTCAACCAACTCTTGGGAGAAAACAATGATTGGGTACACAAGTCAACATGGGTAGTTGAGGGTTTGATGGGTTCTCTCATTGACACTTGACTTGAATTGAGTGGCTCAAGGGTTTGAATGTTTTCCCTCCCAATTCCTTGTAAAATCATGCCCCCATCTCTTGTTGCATTGCATAGCTAGTCGTGGGTATTTATTCAATGTGCCTGGCTAGCACGTAAACCATATGCATCACTAAATCGATGGTGGGGCCTTGGCCTTGAGCTCCTCACCACGATTTTATAACAATATTACATCATTTACAATTTAATTCCATGGGGTCAAACTGGGGACATTACATTCCCCTCCCCCTGGAATAACACCGTCCTCGGTGTTCCAACACTTAGGTATAAATACCCACTTTACATATGCCTCAGAATCCACAACTGGGGGCAGGTCTGTCCTGCGTTTCATCTCTTTACTTTGAACTTTCAGGATCAAGTCCTCTAGCTTCCACAAGCTTCTCCTGCTAGCTTTGGTCTTCCAACTCTACAGGTGGGCATTGCTCCAGAGCAATCCCTGTCCTTTATTCACCTTCTAGCTGATCCACAAGTCTAGAATTTCATGGATGCCATCTTTCTTGTTGTCTCGGCAACTATCTGAGGAATATTTTCAGCCCAAAGCAAATAGTCTCTGGTCTACTGCCATGATCACGGTGCACAAATGGCTTCTTCTTTTTTTCTCACCAACAACACTTGGCTAGTAATAGCTGTAATCAATGGCTTTCAATGTCTCTCCTGTGAGACTTATCATGGCAATTCCTGTTAGGACAAACATAACACAATAATAAAATTAGTCAATTATTTGCCCAATTGACATGGAACGTCCATGCTTTACTCATGAGACTTCCACACATTTCATGCTTTCCCAATATACACATGAACTCATTCATGTTCATCCTTTCACAAGAAAATAACTATTTCAGCATTCACAATTCATTTCAAGCAATGAAACACAATTTGTTTTCATTTATGACATGCACTCAACAATCCTTTTTTTCTAAGATGCACCAGTCAAAGGAAAGAGAAGTGTAAGAGTTTTCCCCCTCTTAGTCTTGTTTCAATCCGGAGCCACACCATCACTGGTGGTTCTATGCTCCGTAGCCTCTTTCACTTCAATGTGAATGCTTGACTTTCCCTTTCTTGGCTACGACACTTTAGTGTCTAAGGTCTATCTAATGTCTTTCAACCAAGGAACCCTTTCCCATTGTTGCTTACAGAACCTTTGGCTGCTAGGACCCACACAGTTCCACTAGCACCATCTTTCATTACCGCTCATACTGAGCTCTCTTTAGGATGGTCACATGTCCCCATGCATCCTCCAGACGCTTTCATAGTCCTTGCTTTTAGCAATACCTACACTCCAACATTGAGTCCATTCACATGTTTAGTGTATTTTCATAGGGTTTATCTCCAAATGAGAATTTAAGAAATCATAATTAAATCATATACACACATATATTCATAAGCAAGAGTTGCAAGATAACCGAATACTTATTTGTATTGGATGTCTTCACTTTATCCCACAGGATCCTTCTTTGCTTTCCAAGCATTGGATTTCCCGTGGATACAATAATGAATGTTGGGCTAGCACGCAGGCTACTCCACAACCATTCGAATAGGCAATGTCAGGCCAGTACGCTGATCGATTTTATCAATTGTTTAAGAGAATGTTTGGCCAGTACGCCGGCTGCTCCACAACATCAAGTGGTTAATGTTCCCACCAACTATTCTCTGAATTTACCAAGAATTTTATAGTGCCCAACCAGTTACTCTCTGGCTTTACCAAGAATTTTATAGTGCCCAACCAGTTACTCTCTGGATTTACCAAGCATTTATAGCTCCAACCAGTTACTCTCTGGCTCTACCAAGCATTTATAGCTCCCATCCCACCAGTTACTCTCTGGCTTTACCAAGCATTTATAGCTCTCACCAGTTACTCTCTGGCTTTACCAAGCATTTATAGCTCTTTCAGGGTCCTTGCTTCCTGTAATGTCCAAGTTTTCCAATAAAGAAACAACAATGCATTAGCTTGTTTGTCATAAGACTTATACCTGAAGTCTTCATTATTCCAAACAAGAAGTAAATGAAAATGAATACTTATCGGTATTGTGCATTTTCCTCGCTACTCCACAGGTTTCCTTCTCTGCTTTACAAGCCTTGGATCACATGTGGGGTGGATGCTTGGCCAGCACACCTACTGCTCCACAACATCATCCAAATAGGCAATGCCAAGCCAGTGCGCCGACTGGGTTTATCAGGCATCCCAAAAAAAATCAGTATGTTAAGCCAGTACGCCGACTGGGTTTATCAAGCATTTCAAAAATCAGTATGCTAAGCCAGTACGCTGACTGGGTTTATCAAGCATTAATTTAACAACATGCCAAGCCAGTACACCGACTGGGTTTATGAGGCATCCAGCAACCTTTCACCACAACACCCAAATAACCAATGCCAAGCCAGTACACCGACTGGGTTTATCAGGCATACAACAACCATTGCCAAGCTAGTACACCGACTGGGTTTATCAGGCATCCAGCAACCTTTCGCCACAACACCCAAATAACCAATGCCAAGCCAGTACACCGACTGGGTTTATCAGGCATACAACAACCATTGCCAAGCCAGTACATCAACTGGGTTTATCAGGCAATACGAACAACATAATATGATTACGTGGCTCCTTCTCTTATGCAACCAGTGGTTCCCTCCAGGAACTCCATATGTGGCTCACTTGACTGCAGGCTAGCATGGCCCCACAATACCCACTCACACTACACAAGGATGGTACCCCTTTTCTGCAACACAGCTCCTCGGGCCTATCCATCTCTTCTAGTGTTCTTTAGTGTGAGCGTAGAAAGGTTACCACTGTCCATACAGTCCTCTTGAGTACCCTTCCTTCACTTTACCTCTTGCGTGCAACACCAAATTGCATCTGTGTAAGCTGATAGCACAAGAAGGATAAGCAGACTCATCAGTATTGATGCTCTAAAATTGTAACCATATTTCATAACATTCACTATCAAGTATTGAAACACCAGGAATGCGTTCATTCCCTTAGGGTGTATTCAATATTGAAACCCTAACATAACCCATCACCTGAAAGGTATGCATCCCTTTCCGATGTGAGCCATGTAGGCTTTAGTCACACTCAAGCAGTCTAGAACAATAATGAAATAATAAAACATGCTCTGCATATTAAGTCTAATAACCAGACATGTATATCCTTGGTTAGGGTTACCAAATACTCATTCGTTTCATAGATGTATATTTTCTTCATTTGCGAAGAATGGGGGCTCCCTTCTCTGAGTCAACAGTCCTTCGGTTTGCCACCCCAATCTTTTCACGTGCCATAACCCACACATGCCTTCTTGGTATAATTTACTATCTCACTCACATGCTTTACCAACATGCAGTTCGGCTGAGACATTATCAACATTTACAATGGCGTTTCACCCGAAACCCATTCCCAAAGCATGGGATCCTTCTCATCTAGTTTGGCTTTTGCAGGCCATCACACATGGTCTTCCTGCAATGTGTCGTCCTGTCACACTTTATCAATAGCCAAACAATCAGCAACATTTATCAATAAGATTCAAATATGATTGTTCCATAACCAATCAATAGCATTAATAATTAAATTCAATATGAATTTATAATTATGTCTCCTACAGAAATGTATTTGCTTAGAAATGAGGCCCTCCTCATATTGTTTGGATCTCGTAAGTGGTATCACTCTATCCATTATGGTTGCACCCTTGCTACCATACCTGAACATCCACCTACAACATGTCCTCCTGACACAATTCTATATAAGCCAAACAATCATTAGCAATTATAAGCAAACTCTCAAACCTGAAATTTGTAGCTCTGTTCTCCTACAGAAATTAGATTTGCAACTATGAGACTATTCTCATAACTTAAACCAGACAATTTTCAGATTTGTTTCATGCATAAATTTACAACCATGAGAACCTTCTCATAACCTTTGGCTTCTGCACATGGTAGATCTCAGTCTTTACTATGGACTTATCCTCATCGCCATACGCAAGACTTTTCTACCTGAAAACTGAAACTTCAATTAGCCAAACACGTTGTGAGTATCTATGCACATAATCATTCATTGCCATAACAGTCACTGAAGTGATCTCAGAATTATAATACTCAATAATTCAAACACCTTCAGTTGTTTAACATTTGAAATGCAATGAAGTATATATACATTTCTATATATGCATCATTATTACAATAAAATTGCAAGACATAGTCACACTATCCATGCAATTTAAATAACTGTAAATACTCATTACTTCATATTCCATGCAGCTCTGCCCTTCCAACAGAGTGCTATGGTAGCCCATCACATTTCTACCTTCTGTATTCAATCATCCTCCTATATTCATAGCAGCTTATGAAATGGTCTCAGGATTAGCAATAGTCCACCATTTCATCTATTATCTAACTATATTGAAACATATATATATGTTACACTCATGCATTCACACAACGCTTTTCAACATGTGTACCTACACATGCATGCATATTTACAACATTTACCGAATATTTCAATGCACATGTCTTCAATGCCATCTTGCATGATTTCATAAATACTATGCATTCAAACATACTATGGCCTAACCATGATTACCACGTACAACATGCACTACCATGACAGGTCCTTAAGTCCTTAGTTGCTTTGGTTGCTAAACTCACAACCAATATTCACAAATGGCATGATATGAATGCATTGAGGTTTCTAGAAACTATAGGGTGTAAGGCTCCTTGCCTTCATTTACCCACACCTGACCATACTTGGTAGGTTAACATTCAAATTTAGGCACTCAATACCACATGCAAACCAAATCATCATAGTTTAACTGTAGTTGAAGGGATCTTACCAAATCCTCTTTCAACATTCATGCAATTAAGCATCGTTAACCCTTACCTGCATGGCTGTTATTAATATCGCTTGATGTTACCTGATCAGTCGGCCTCTTGCCAAGGTTACTCAGTCCTTTTGCCAACATCATGATCATGGATTTGTTGCACCATCCTCTCTTCATGAGGTTGTAGGCAACAATCATCATCCACATCCTTATCCATGCTTCGGTTGTCTCTGGTCCTACAACCAATGCGAACACAACTTAATTATTAGCAACCACCATCATTTGATCTTAAGTGGCTCATTGCATATGTAAATTTCACTTTTTTTTTACCAATATGCAATATCATATACATGCAAAACCATTTTCACGTGCACTGTGCAATATGCCATCTAGTACATATTCACTTCATCTATCCATCCTCTCACATTTCCAGCATCCCTATGCCATAATTTTTCAAAATATAAATACAATAGCAAGAGAGGAGTTAAGGAGTCCTTCTCAATTCCTCATTCCATCATGGAGTTCCTCATCCACATCATAGCTAATCCTTTCCTTGGCTTCCCTACCAAGCATACAAGCAATCATTAGCTATGATATTATCATAAATTAGCAATTCAACATATACATATGTGCAATCATTCATTCTTGCTATTTTCCAACCATGCAATTCTTATGCTATAAACAGACATAGTTTAAGGTGAGGCATTTTCCCTTTCATCTTCCATAATGGATATCACAACCAATTTCTCTTGCTGAGAATTCCATCCTTTATGCAATCTGTGCTCCTCATCCCAAGAGTGCATTTCACGCTTTCAATGACTGTCTCCGAGGAACAATGGGGGTCAAGGGGGCTTGCCCCCTTGTGGCCGCCATTGCAGGGCGGGTCGAGGGTAGCGCCCTCGTTTTTTTTTTTTTTTTTACAAATCTTGCCGCCGTTGCGGGGCAGTTCGTCGAACGCTTCCACAATTGCGGAGCAATTTGCTGAACGCTTCCGCAGTTGCGGAGCGATTCGGCGAATGCTTCCGCAGTTGCGGAGCCATTCACGGAATCCTTCCGCAGTTTCGGAACGATTCGGAAAATGCTCCCGCAGTTGCGGAGCCATTCGTGGAATCCTTCCGCAATTTCAGAACGATTCGGCGAATGCTCCCGCAATTGCGGAGCTATTCGCGGAATCCTTCCGCAGTTTCAGAACGATTCGGCGAATGCTCCCGCAGTTGCGGAGCCATTCGCGGAATCCTTCCGCAGTTTCAAAACAATTCGCGGAACTCTTCCTCAATTGCGGAACGGTTCGCGGAACTCTTCCGCAATTTCGGAAGACATTCCGGGATTCCTTCCGCAAATTTCGGAAGAGAATTCCTTTCGCAATTTCGGAAGAGAATTCCTTCCGAAAATTTCCTTTCGACGCCGAACACTTAGAAAAATTTTCCACTGTTTCGGAACAGTTCGCTGAATTCTTCTGCGTTGCGGAACAACTCGTGGAATCCTTCCACAATTTCAGAAGAGAATTCCTTCCGCAAATTTCGGAAGAGAATTCCTTCCGCAATTTCGGAAGAGAATTCCTTCCGCAGTTTCGGGGCGGTTCGCGGAACTCTTCCACAAATTTCGGAACGATTTCCCGAAACAGACTTAAACAAAAATTTCCAAAAAAAACTTTTAAGAATTTTTTTTGAAATCTTCCCTTCTTTCAGTGATGACTGCTGCTCAGCAGGAGGTGATCTTACCTCTGTAATCTATCCAACTTAGCCAGTTTAGGCCCTATGCTACTATTTGTGGTGATTACGAAGGAACCTTCCCAAGTGGTTGTGATTGGATTTGGCCCATAGAGGCCCAATGCTGCAACCAGCAACTCTGATACCACAATGTAATGTACCCACCCTTAAACCCTAATGCAAGGAAAGGAACATGCTACAAATCTATGGGGCTTTTCATAAAACTCAGCCCATTCATTAGATGCATACAATTAAAAACACAGTGTGCAGATGTAAATCAAACAAATATGCACAGCGGAAATAAATTCATCCACACACATATTTTCATATGCACTCAATATATTAATATCAGTCATCAATTAATTAAAACAATGTAGAAGTAAATACACATAAGAGAATATACTCATCTCACTATAATGCGGTCCCGACAACTAGCTATGTTGCCGCAACGTTCCTCCCAACCATAGGCCAGTTGTGTTCATCAATCTCTCAACACAAATGCCACCCCCGAGCTGGGCATGATTCTTACAAGGAACAGGGGACATTCAAGCTCACGCGCAACCAATTAATCATTTCATCTGAGCCAAGCCAGTCCACAGCTGGGTTTATCAAGATACATTTGAACCCTGGATGCTTGCATTCAAGCTCAAGCCAAAGCCATGGATACCCATAACCCATACCCAACATACTCTTCTCTCACACAGCAAGCACAGACATGGGGCAGGGATACACATTTTAAACAACGGGATTTACAATAATATGGCCATGGGTTTTCCCCAAATCGTGGGCACCCCAAAAACGGATTGGGAGAAGCGAGTTCAACCATAGGGGAGAAAAGTATTTCTCCCACAGATATAACAGCATTCAGTGGGCCAAAGAGCCTCTATACACTCCCAAATCAATTTCCTCTTTCTTCCCAACTGGTATAAAACACAAAAACGCCCTTCTCTCAGCTGAGAAAGAAGTAATCACAGAAAAACCATGGAGGAAAACGCCCAGGTGGTTCCAAACTCGTGAGGGAGGAAGACCTGTTGATGGATAATGGCTTGGGGAGCAATTCATGGCTCTTTTCTTACCCAAGAAGCAAAACGTGATTTCCCATGTAGGGTGGCTTGCCCATACCCGAATTTGGACAGCCATACCTCTCATTCCCCAAGGCATTAACTACCTCAACCAACTCTTGGGAGAAAACAATGATTGGGTACAAAAGTCAACATGGGTAGTTGAGGGTTTGATGGGTTCTCTCATTGACACTTGACTTGACTTGAGTGGCTCAAGGGTTTGAATGTTTTCCCTCCCAATTCCTTGTAAAATCATGCCCCCATCTCTTGTTGCATTGCATAGCTAGTCGTGGGTATTTATTCAATGTGCCTGGCTAGCACGTAAACCATATGCATCACTAAATCGATGGCGGGGCCTTGGCCTTGAGCTCCTCACCACGATTTTATAACAATATTACATCATTTACAATTTAATGCCATGGGGTCAAACTGGGGACATTACATTATCTCAACTATATAAAAGAAATACGACTTGTCACATTTCATATCATAGCCTAAATTCAGATTTCTCAATATCCATTGATGAGTTCTTCATAGTGAAATGTAATAGTAAACCATAATGAATCTCCATGTTAATGCAAAGTAGTACATGCACATGTGATACTAAATCATAGTGAACACATGCATGCATGATTTCTTATTGTTATATTTTCCATATATGTATTTTCTCACGTGAAACTTGTAATGCATGATAGTACGTTAATTATGGCTAGTTTAACTTGTGGAGAATTCACTTTGTATGGAACTTACAAGAGACTAATATATTTTACTAAGTTTGTAGTTTATTTGTTGATGGTGATGTGATAAAATATATATATATATATAGCAAGTTGACAAAGATAAAAAGTATAGGTATGCCTTGGAGATCATTTATATAATTAATCAAGATATTAAGATGGAGATAATATTAATTGCCTTGTTTAATTATATATCATTTTAAGGATAAATTTAAGATTGGAGAATATTTAATGGAGTTAGTTTCTTATACTATATTTAATAAAACCCTACATGTTTTATTTAAAGGGGAATGAACACCACCAATAAATATGAATATTTAAGGGAACATAGTTGTATTATGCGATTGTTACATTTAATTAATTATATAATTGAAGTGGATGATTAAACAAACAAAGAGAGATGAGTTATGGGTATAAATTCACAACTACCTTTAAACATTGTAATTGTGTTGTGTTAAGTTAATCTTGACAAATGATAACCTTGATTTGGTAATGGTTTATTGACCAATGGTTTTAAGTAACCCATGGTATTTTCCCATGGTTTTAGACTATGATGATGCTTAAGAATTAAATGTAATGTTAAGTAAGCACTTCTTCACTAAATATTCTCAACCTTTTCTTCCTATATAAAAATGTAAAATAAGAAACTAGGTTATCTCTTAATTATAAGGCTTTATGGAATGTCAAAATCCATATAGTTTGGTGTAAATAATAAAGTTAAAAAGATAAGAATTTACATATTCAATAAAAATAGTGGATAAATAAGATAATTATTTACATTTTATTTTATTTTTGAGCCTATATTAAGATGGACATTAGTTGATCTCACATTTAAAAAGGCAAGGAATCAATTGGTTTTCTTTAAAAAAATGTATTTATGTGCTTAAAATGATATAAGAGAAATAATCCCAAATCATCATAGTCATGATTATTTAACATGTTAAGACGGTCATAGTGACAAACAATAAGTTCATTGTCACTACGGGATGACCAAGTTGAAATGGAAAAACATATGAATTGGGATTTTCTTAATCTGCTCTACTCTTAAACTCTTGGAATATAATATGGATAAACAAGTTTACAAGGAAGCCTTTTGTCTTTAATGTTGTTGATCTTATTCTTTTACATTAGGTACCTAGTCATAGCCATGCTCTCAATGGGGAAACACTTGAGATGAAAAGTTATAAAATTCTTTTGTATTTACTCTTTCCTTCTACATGATTATTGTGCCGAGAGGCGCTCTACAGCCCAGTATGAGGGAGATCTTGTAACATTTGTCGATATAATTGTCGGCCATAAATAATATTGTTCGAGATCTTGTAACATTTGTCGATATAATTGTCGGCCATAAATAATATTGTTCCTAACAAAAAAAAATAATAAAAAAGAATATATATTATGTCGGTCATTAATAAAAAGATGTGTATTTTCGTTTGAATGAAATAAATGGCTATCGTTTTCTCTGGAAATTTGATCCTATATAAAAATAGAATACTATGTTTTTCCAAATAGAATACTGAATTTGAATTTAGTTTTTCTACAAAATTAATTGTAAATTTTGTTTAATATACCCACTTTTAAAATTAATAGTTTTAATTGTAGTGCTTTAAATTTGAATTTAGTTTTTCTAAAAATAGAATTCTAAATTTTGTTTAATATACTCACTTTTTTAAAAATAATAGTTTTAATGGTAGTGCTTTAACGGTATCCCACCCTAGATCCAAGTGAATAAAAATAGAAGCAAGTTTAGTTTCATTTCGTTTTCTTTGAAAAATTGATTCTATATAAAAATAGAATACTAATTATGTTTTTCCAAATAGAATACTAAATTTGAATGTAGTTTTTCTACAAAAATAATTGTAAATTTTGTTTAATATACTCACTTTTTAAAATAATAGTTTTAATTGTAGTGCTTTAAATTTGAATTTAGTTTTTCTAAAAATAGAATTCTAATTTTTGTTTAATATACTCACTTTTTAAAAATAATAGTTTTAATGGTAGTGCTTTAAATGGTAATTTGAATATGATATTAATGGTGTGAATGGTTTTGAATAGTAATTCTAATTATTTTAAACTATAATCATTTTTAACTATTTAGTTAATTTTAATTTTAATAAATTTTAATTTTTTTAACCTGTTTATTACTTACATTACGATAATCCTCATAATTCTATCTTTGATTTCAACTTAACCGTTTCCTTACAATGCTAATCAAATCTCCCGAGGTGCAAACCTCTTCTCAGGTATTGCACTCAAGGAGCTTTTCGAGGAGAGGTTTGCACCTCGGGAGATTTGATCCCTCTCGGCGCTTGATAGAGCCTAAGATTTGGATCTAGGCTGGTCTAGAGATTCTACAACCCCAAAATCCACATATTATATAAGATAATATGAGTGACCAAGGTGTCCAAGAAGAGTTTCTTCTTATCATATAGTTTCATGGGTTTACAATTATTTCCAAGTTCATAATAAGCTTTCAACTCTCAATTTATCATTTTTTAAATGTTGTCATGCTTGTCGATATCATAGGGACTCTTCACCATAAAAACAATATCATCATTAAAACCCAGGGATTAGTTCCCGTTACTCAATATTATCAAAGAGGTCAAGGGAGCCGTTTATCGAAACCAAAAATCTAAGAAAAAACATGTAATATAACAACACAAAGGCAACAATGTGACCTAAAGAATCTTTGAAAAGAGAGCATTGATTGGACAGTAGCTCAATCTGGGAGAAAATTAAAAGAAATTTAATATGTATAAATACAAAAGAAATGAAATGACAAAATTAGGGGTGCAGTTACGCTAATCAATTGAACCGACCTGGCATACCGCTCTCCATGATGCCCTCTTCCATGGCATTTTTACCATAAGTAGTCCAAAAGACCCAGAAGACACATTGATCTAGGGCATACTGCTTAAATATGAAAAATACTCATAATATTAAAATGATTATTTCTTCAACGTAAAAATACTAATAAAGAAATATCAATTGTAATTGAAATGAAAATGACTATGCCTTTTCACACATAGATATCCAATTTTGAAAAACACACATTATATAATTCCAATTTTGAAAAACGCACACAGCAGAAAATGAATTAAATTAAGCATATATTTTCCTTCACCTTCACCCGTGCCTGCTGCATATGTTGAATCTGAATCAGCTGGCAGTTTTTTGGCTTCATTTCCCACCATTAAATCTATCAAAAAAATCAAAAAAACTATGACAGATCTTTAAAAGACAACAAAAAATTCGACTAATATCTAACATTTACTAATATATTTGAAAAAAATATGAAAGAAGGGTTCAAAATCATAAACCCTGAGGGAGGTGATCAATTGTACACACAACAAAAATTATTGCATGCACTGTGCATTAAAAAAAATGATTCACAATCTGTCCCTTCCACACAAATATATTCAACAGCGTATGGAGATTCGGCCAGGCGAAAACGGATTTGTACACAGACACTCGCGAGAGAGAACCAATGAAGGCTGGAAGTGTTACAACATACGCCCGCCCATGGAGAGGAGCAGCATGCTAAAAACAACCGGAAGAGGAAAGGAAAGTAGCAATTATTCGGTCGGGACATTCCCACTAACTCATGAATCGTTGTGCGAAAGCTAAGCAACCAAGTGCAAACCTTCATTACCTGCATTTCATCGAAATTAAAAAAAAAAAACATTATATGATTATGAAATATTAATCATTTAAAAGAAAACCATACATTCTTAGCCTTGAATTCCCACTGCACCTCTGTGAAATCACCATCACCTTAGTCACTCGGGACTGCCTCAATTTCCCATCCATTATCCCAATCGTCGGACGAAGCATCCGACGGCTGAAAAAAAAAAAAAAAAAATCAGAGAGTCGACCCCCACTTGTAGAAACGCCTTACGGCGTAATTAATTTTTGAGCAAAACCTTTTTTGTGTGTGGGGCTTGGATGGTTTTCTTTTATAAGTGAGGCAGATTATAGTGAGAAGAATAAAATGTATCTCAGTGTTTAATAAATGTAATTAGTATGAATCAAATGGAAGTTCCAGAATTGTCTTCTGGCTTATGAATAAAGGCTTGAACATTCACATATATTGAAACAAAGAGTCTTGAATAACCTTGAGATGAAGATATGACTTTGTTGAAGTTTGAGAATATCAAATGACTCTAAACTGGGAATGTGTGAGAATAAAGGTATATGTTTATGAGAACTTCTGCTTTGTGTTGAAGACTATGGACTAAGATATGCAAATGAGAATCATGAAGATGACAAAGAGCCTGAGCAAATATAGGACTGCATATTGACAATCTGAAGTTAGAGAATACAGAGTTTGAATGTTGGTTGTTTGTATAAGTATGAATTGCAAGAATGGATATAGAATATAAAGGACATAAATTTGTGACCGAAAGTACATTGTACAGACTGGAGATCTGAGCCAAATCATATATATATATATTAGGGCGGCAGGATAGTGCTTGGGAAGGACTGATGTCCTTGGTAGATAGGTGTGTGGTGGTTATGCTTAAAGTTGTATAAGTCAATGCTTACATTGAAGGTTGGTGTCTTCACCACGCAACAAATTGGTGCTTGTATAATTGAGTTGGTGCTCAAGAGGATTGGTGTCCTCATCCATTTGACAGGTTAGTGCATGTTTTGTAAGTTGGTTCTTACATAGGATTGGTGTCCTCACAGGTTGTTGCCTGCAAATTGTAAGTTGCAACTTGCAGGACATTGTAATAAATTGAAGTTTGATGAGTGAAGTATTTCATAAGTGGTTTTCTCCCTATTTGGGTTTCCACTAAATCATTGTCACTTGTGCTTTTTCTTATGTGTTGATGATGATGATTGGTAATATGCTATAGTTAATTATGTGATGATAGTTTAAAGTTGTTGTAACTAATTGTTTGAAGTCAAATTGAGTATAATATATCCAATAGTGATTCACCCCCCAACCCGCTCTTAGTATTGTTAAATATTCCAACACCACGAAGTTGGATTGTTGAAGGTCTTTTGCTAATAGGACTAGGTATGGACATGCCGAGCATTGGTTGTACTCTTGCCAGTTACGAGAAGGAACAGATGAGGGTAACACTTTGTTTAGTATTTCAATGACCTTGGTTTGATTTTATTTTGGATTCGATGGATCCTAAGGTATACTATGCTCCTAGGGACACAATGTCTTCCCCTATGAGTTTGTCTATTGTAGTTTTCTCCCTTCCTCTTGGAGGTGGTATTGTTGTAGAACTCAATAATCCTCCTCCTAGGGGTGGTCTAGTTGTAGCTTTCATTATTGGATTGAAGTGCCAAATGGCTTCCCATAGTGGATGATGCATCCACGAAAAGATGTAGAAAGTAGTGAAGAGGTGTTGAAGGATAAGTGATGAATGCTAAGAATCCATAGCAAAAGTGTTGAAAGTGGGAAGTATGGAGTAAATATGATATGAAATGGATCAATATATGATTTCTCATCGATTTGGTGCTTTCTAGGTGGAAAGATTGGATGAATTGACTTGTAGGGCCCATTTTAGGGGCATGTCTTACTTTGCATATTTGGGGATTATAACCTTCTAATGTCGGTTTGAGGGATTATATTATTTTTTGGGGGGTCAAAAGTTTATGAACATAGTTTTTTCTCCCTTGACGTTGTTCTACAATCTCGCAAGTTGGCCTATCCTATTGACCACCATGGTACTAGATCGATTCCACGTTGGCTCTCACTACCGACACATGTGGAGTTATCCACATGTGGGCCTTTCAAGAACTTTCTATAGGGTACAAAACCCTAATCGTGAGTTGAGGCATACAAAATCTCTAAAACTAACATTAGATGGTTATCGAGACATTGTTAAATAATGGGCTACTAGGAGAAGAAGAGTTCGATTGTGATGGTATTATTGTTTTGTTCCATAGTTGAGCAAGAGCCAGGAAGTGGATATTAGAGCATAATAAATCAAGTAGGAGATCCTGTAGGATCCATACAGGCCACAATGTCATAGGAAAATCCATAGAGAGTACCACTTTCTTTGTATTTTCATTGCATATTGGGGAAGAAAAGAGCAAGGCATAGTCCTCACTTCTGGTTGGGCTTTTCCCCATAGTGGATTTTCCCAGGGTATATATTGTGTTGTTCTAGTGGATGTGTTATTTTGCTCCTATTTTTCTCTAGCTAGTTTCCTTTTAGTTTCATCTTATTTTAGCATTATGTGAGACTAAGCTAACAACACTAAATCTTGAATCTCCAGTAAATACTACATAACTAAGAGTTTGCAGAAGTTGTAAGATTTGTTGAGATGAAATATTCTAGTGGAATACCCATGACAGTTTACAGATCAAAAGACTGGGAAACAAGGAACACACAAGAAGTTAAATTGCCTAGGCGATAATAAATTATGATGAAGGCACAAATAGAGAGATAGAAGAGGAAAATTCTTATGCTTGAAGTAGATTGTGAAAGTCAAAAAGAAAATCTGGAAGAAGAAGCAACCAAGGTGAGGGAGCTACAAGAAAGGTTGTAGGATCTAGAATTGGAACAAAGACCTGGTTTTGAAGAGATCGGGAATTCAACCTCTCTTGAGGAATTGTCGGGATCTCAAGGGGTGGTAGAATGGAGGAGGACATAATGGAGCAATCCCCCAAATCCAAGAAGCACCAACAAACCTCAAACCCAACATCAGTTGCAGGTCATGGAATGCCCAGTACATATGGACAAGTTTAATTGCTATCACTTTTATGTTTTCTGATGTATTGTAGGTTTTTGTATATATTGGGACAATTTGCTAGGCTATACAACAGTTGTAGTTGAAATCATCATAGTAGGCTCTAGCTTTCAAGAAGACATTAACATCTTTCGGAAATGCTAATAATTGAAATGGACAACTCTTAATCAATTTCTTTTTTGAAACTTTTGGCTTTATGGTTAGGCACAACCCCCTCCTTTTTTTTAGTGCAATCAGTAATTGTTCTTGTAAAATAAAAGAGTGAGGTGTTTCATATCTCTATCAGTGTTTAAAATCTCTTAAAAACTTATTTTCAACTAAATCTCTTAAATATTATAATTGCACCGAGTGAAACGAGGTGCTCTACAACCCAATATGGGGGAGATGTTGTAACATGTGTGAGTGTGTCATGTAATGTTTGTTACTAACAAAATAATTAAAAAAATCCATGTCGGCTCATAAAATAAAATAAAATTAAATTATGGAAATTATTTTAAAAAAATCCATGTTTATTCATAAAATAAAATATTATGAAAAGTAATTAAAAAATAGATGTTCGTTTATAAAATAAAAATTTAAAACTTAAACCCGGATCTATCAATCAAGAGAGATCAAATTTCTTGAGTTTAAATTTTAAAAAGGAAATACACCTCAAGAAATTGGATCCCTCTCGGTGCTTGATAGATACGAGTTTAAGATGGATCTGTGCTGGTATTATCAATTTGTATTGCTATGCTTATATATATGTGTCTGTGTGTGTGTGTGTGTGTGTGTGTGTGTGTGTAATAAAATGAAGCAAATTGCATATGGTATAATGGATTTTGTATAAATTGGTCACTAGTTAATAGCGATAGTATGAATATTTTTTGTTACCTTTGCCTTGGGGGATAAAATATAGTAAATAGCGGTATGCGTATGAATATTTTTTGTTACCTTTGCCTTGGGGGATAAAATATAGAGAACATGATAGGTTCCTCATTTCATTTTTATATAGTTATTTTTCATAAATCTGGTTTTTTAGATTAGTGATATTTTTCTTATTGTTTATATCATTGTTAAATTTGTATACGGTTAAGCAAACAATGTTTGTTCATTATTGTTGAGGAGGCACAGTTCAATGGAGTAATTTGAATGTTGATGAATTGGATTTTTTATTATTATCATCACTAGAATCTTATTAAATAATCTTTGGTAAAATTGTAATTTGATATTATTAGAATTGCATTTTTGAAAGTATAAATGGATTTAACATCTTCAATCACCCTTATTGCATTTGGATTATACAATCTTGATATAACTGATATTTACAATTCCAACAATTCCTCTAAATTTTTAATCAAATTTAGAAGGCAAAAATGATTTTAAAAATATGACAAAAAAATATCAAAATCATGTTAGATTACTTCTAATCGAGTTCATACTAACTTTTTAAAATCTTTTAATTTTTCTAAATATTGTAAATTTAATGGGAAAATTGTTAATATTAATTAATTTTAATAGCTTTAAATAGTTTTAAGCTTTGTCGACATTATATATTTGATAAAACTATAGTGGATAGTTTTTCCTTAACATTTTTTTCCCGCGAAAAAAAGCATACTACTGTTATTCAATTTCTGAATCAAGTAGTACAGATATACATCAAAAAGATTATGCCATCTTTTCAGAGTTCCAGGATGATACTTCCAAACACTCCAAACTTACAAAATTTTACAAACCAGACTGAAACCATAACTTATATGCAGTCATACTAAAACTTAAGAACACCTAGACAAGAAATGGAAGGGTCCCAACATCCACCACAATATCGCTACAAACATCTTCCCAAAAAAGTAGTCCTTCATCCCCATCCAACGCCAACTTTGACAACTTGTCAGCATGTGTATTAAATTCACGATAAATATGCTCCAGCGAATAAGACATGAAGGAACTTAAGCCCTGCTTAATGTAGTTGCACCAATAGGTAAGATTCAGTACCTGCAAATCAAACTCACCTCGGGCCCACTTTATAGTGACTCTGGAATCCCCGAAAGTGGGCCCGAGGTGAGTTCATACATACTTTTAATATTATTGAGAAGGGAATTTTAATTAATGTGTTCATACATACTTTTAATATTATTGAGAAGGGAATTTTAATTTAACTTAAATGAATTTTGGTATTCATAAAATAATATACAATTTTATAAATGTTATTTATACATAATATTTCAAATAAATAATATTTAAAAATATTAAATGTTAAATGTTATATATCTTATATTGAAGATTTACAAGTTATTATGTGAAAAATTATTCATTTATAATTAAATGTTAATTTTCTATTTTAAAAAATATATTATTTAAGTATATAATCTTTGAAATAGATTAGAAGAGCTAAAAGTCTCTTTTGAATTGAGAGTTGTTACGATAAGGTTCTCTGAGAAGGTCATTTCCAAGTTTAGGAACTCTGAGGGTTGGTCAAAAGAAATTAATTATAATATAGGAGTTAAGCAAGGTTGTCCCCTATCCCCTACCCTTTTTGGTATTTACATTGACATGATAGAGGGATGTTTGGAAGAGGTAGATCGTGCTGGCATGACTTTGGTTGGTATAGTTATCATCCTCCTTCTCTATGTTGATGATATTGTTCTTATGGCGAGGAGTCCCCATGCTCTCGACAAGCAACTAAAAATTCTCAAGGATTTTTTCTCTAGTATGGGTATGACTATTAACAATGACAAAACAAAGGTTCTGATAATCAAATCCCAAAATATCACTTATGATAATTTGATGTATGACAACAATAACTTGGAGGAAGTGACTTTATATAAATATACCGGAATCGATCTTCACCATAAGCTTGATTGGAACTATAGCATTGATAAAAGTATTAATGGAGGATGGAAACCTTATTATGGACTTGAAAATAGTTGTAAATATGTAGACCTCTGGCTTTGGGAAAGGAAGAAACTCCTATTTGAGACTCTCGTCAATCATGTTATCTTATATGGTTGTGAAGTTTGGGGTTGCAAATCTCTAGAGAATCTTGGAGAAGGATAGAGCAAATTCAAAAGCACTCTATAACACATAATTTCAAAATTAAAGGCCATTAATGCTATCTTATCCTCTTCATAGAGGCGAGTCTCTCACTAATTGACAGCATGGCTATGAATAGCTACCTAATGTACAAGAACAAGATAAACAACATGGGAGAGAAGAGGCTTCCTAAGATTTTTCATACTCTAGTCAAAACCACCTGCGACTTAAGTGAGGTTGGCATTAAGATTCCAAGCCATGGCTAGACCATTGGGGAGTCAAGGAAGAGGCCATTTTGCAAAATAGTGATAATATTAAAACTATTATTACATCTAAATTTAAGGAAAAGATGAGGTGTGATAAAGAGTTAGAGGATAAGAGAAAATTAAGATATTATAAGGAGGTGATCAACCATAATCTATAAGATCAAAAGTTATCTCTCTATTTTAATTAGCGTAAAGAAGAAAATCAACATTGCTAAAATAAGAACAAACGATCATGAGCTCCATAGTGAAACAGGGCATCAGACAATTCCTAAAATGCCATGAGATGAAAGAATCTGTCATCTTTGTGACACAAAGAGGGTTGAATACGAAAATCGCTTTCTCATAAAATGTCCTGCATACCCACATTAGAGCACAATTCCAAAACATTTGCTACAACTAACCTTCCTAACCTTTTAACTCATCATAACTATGGTGATTTAGGATTGTTTCTCTTAAAACATTTTGAGCATAGAAATAAAAATCTAAAGAAAATCAAGTGGCTCCTTTCCTTTTTAAGGTCCAATAGACCAAAGTTGGTTTGAGTGGACGTTGATAGCCATCATCGTTGTCGTTGTCGTCGTCATCGCCATCGATGTCATCTTTGTTGTCATAAATAACTTTAATTTTAATTGAAGATTTATTATTTTAATATATGTTTTTATTCGACAAGATGATGGTGCACATAACATTTATTATTGTGTGTAATAGTTTTTGAGTTGCTAATATAAATTTAAATATACACAGAAGAAAAAATTCCACCTTGAAATTATAATAGAATTAAATAAAAATAATAATATATATGTGTGTGAGAGAGAGAGAAAGAGAATGAATGGGGTTTTTTTTCCTCAGAAAAATGAACACAATTTATATTATATATAAATCACCATTTGCATTGATCGATGGTGCACACTCTGCCAAAATAGTTCAAAAATTTAGTTTGTCATAAAGCATTTAGTATATCATCAAATATTGGTTGTCTAGTCCGTGAAAGACCATAAACAAGAACGGTCTACAAACTGTAGATTAAAAACTAATATCAGCTCATATAGTAAAAGCAAATATGGAATTTAAGTCCAATATTGAGTGCTTGGGATGTTTTATGAAATAAGAGATTAGTGTTTTAAATGAGCAGTTAACTAAGATGGGGACATGGAGCATGCTCCATCAATATGTCACGATCCATTTCCTTGAGAATCCAATAATCATCTCTGACGTCAAGACCTTCCCTAGATAGACCATCAATAGTTCCATTCCTTTCTCTATAAATGTGATGGAAAGAGATCTTCAAAACATTTAGAGAATCTGAAGGCCTCTTCAAAAATGGGTTGAAGATTGAGATTTTTGGGGACTGATTTTTCTTCATCCATTGAACAACCAATTTGGAGTCCCCAAAAAGTTGAAGATCCTGTACATTCTCGGAGATAATGAGCATCATAATCAGTTTTAGAGCCATAAGCTTCGCGCGGTTATTGGAGCTCATACCTATTATGGCAGAAAATTTGATCCATTGGTGATCGTTGAAATATAAAATGTCGCTCGCTCCACCTAGAGCTGGGTTCCCCTGGGATGCCCCATCAAAATATCCCTAGCACCTATATTTATCGATGTTCTTGACCACGATATTAGGGATTTTCAGAATATCTAAGACTTGTGGGAAAATATCTAGGACTACCAAGCTTTTTGAGGCTTGAAAGGATGGATCGATATAAATCTCTTGAAAAAAGACATAATTCCTAGCAAGCCATGTGTGCCAAATCAAGAGAGTAGGAAGTGCTAAACAATCATAGAAAGTACCATTGACAAACCAATTCCAGAGAGCTTCATTTAGATCTACACCATGGCATATGAGGATCTACACCATGGCATATGAGACATAATCCACCATTCTCTGAATATACAAACAAGCTTCTATTATTGTATTTTTGTTTTCTTTTTTATTTAAATACATATAAAAAAAATTGTTGATAGATGTAATTGAAGTGGTTGAAAGAAAAAGTTGTTTCCTCCTCTACTTAAATTAAAATTTCAAATAATTTTTACATACGAATTTCGTTTTAAACACTTTATAATTATTAAAAATCCTTAAAAAAACTCATCTAATAAAATCACTAAAAACATACAAGAAAAATTCAAAAAATCTATTAATTAGAAATAAAAAAACTCAAAATCATTTAGAAAATAGTAACGTTGGTACCGGAATCTGCTCCATCAAAATTTTGAGTTTCTGGCAGCTCGCATGTAAAGAGGAGAATCTGATTTTCGTTGTCAGAATGTCCACTAACATTTTTTGCAAAAGCCATAAGTTCCCAGTCCGCTTGGATATATCCCATGCAGGGCTGGAATTTTACGGGCAAAATGGCCCCTAACCTGACCATTTTGCCCGTCAAATACAGCCTATATTTCATACTAACCCTCAAAAAAACGAAGAAAACTGTAAAACATTTGTATTTAGTGTCCAATCGGTCATCTTTGACAGGTGAGATTTTTACCAAATTCCTGGGCTGATCCTTGCATAAAATATAAAAGCTCAGCCTAATGCTTAACAATGCCAAATGCCAGCAAAGAAGTCAAGAAGGTGTATGGTGCCAAGTCGCAGGTAAATTCCATGTGTCAAATGATTGAGAATGCTGGAAGAATACTGAAGTGTGCATGTCGTGGTTAAATGAAATCAACTATCATAGAATATAATTCCATTATGTTGCTTCAATGGCCGGATTTGCTTCAGAATTGAATGAAAGAATGGTGAGCCAAAGAATCAGTAAATTCCCGCCATTTTCAGAGTAATGAATTTCAGGAATGAATTGTGGCTAAACCGTAAGGAATCTTACAAAAAGGTTTAAAACCCACTTCAATAACGTGGCCATTTAGCATAATCGCAGGAGGTTTATAAAATTTTGCAATAATTTGGGAAAAATTCATCCCTGTTCAAGACGGAGTTTTCCAGAAATTACTGTGGCTGGTTGTTAAACGCCCCGGTGTCATATATCAAGCAGAATTATTATTTATAGATCTTCAGAGAGATCTCACGATTATTGGTCAGCTACATGTCAGATTGAAGGAAGAACGCTTGTCTTTACCAAAGCGTTAAATATGCTCACACTATATGTATGTGGGCTTAAAACCACTAATTTCCAATGTACAGAACAACACCCAACAATGTATAGCAGTCAATGGCATTGAAATTTGATTTATGACTTGATTCCACAGAATAGTTGGGAATATTTCATCACAGGTGGCAGGGGAAAGCAATGTATCTTCAGTTTTGATGGTCAAAGAGTTTGTTCCAGATTTAGGGGCAAAGAATTAGAAATCAAATCTGAAGAAATTATTCAGGTAGCAGAGCTTCTGCTTTAAGTTTGTATTGATCTCATACTTTCAGAACAACCTATGACATGTAGCAATATCAATTAAATATCATTTGCAGGATTTCAGAAATGCGATCAAACCAATTCCAGATTCTAAGGCATCAATTGGGACATAAATTTTGCATCTGAAGACACAGTAGAGGATTAGTTCTAGATCCAAAAGCATCTAACTTCAATTGTTCAACATTCTTGGCAGATTATTCGATACTGTTTCATTCCTAAATATTTGTAATAGCTGAGGTTGTGTAATTGCTATATATATTCCAGCAGTTTGTAATGAAAGAGGTGGGGGGAACAGCAGCTCGATAGAGCTCTGTTGGATTTTGGTCTCTTAGACAGTTTGTATTGATTTCCTTATGATAATAGAACGTTATGTAATGTCCCTTAATAGGAATTTTATCAAAATTACAATTTTTCACTTTTTTCCCTAGTTAGACCTTTGACTAGTTTTGATATCTAGGTCCCAAATTTGCCCCAAATGATCCCAAATCTTCTGAGAAGGTATATGAATGATATTAGAACATAAATATGTGTTTTAGGGATGCCTTTGGACTTTCAAAATATTTCTGCAAATCCTCTTTCAATTCTGGTCAATGTAGGTAACTTTACTAGTAATTTCCCCTTGACTAGTATTGGTCTCTAGGTCTCGAATTGACTCCAAATGCCTTCAAATATTCAAGGAAGGTGTATGAATGATATTA
Organism: Larix kaempferi; assembly: GCA_027924585.1. Classification (NCBI taxonomy): domain Eukaryota; kingdom Viridiplantae; phylum Streptophyta; class Pinopsida; order Pinales; family Pinaceae; genus Larix; species Larix kaempferi. Next base: position 6,073,939 of record BSBM01000431.1, on the reverse strand, counting down.
GGACTTGAATATGATGTTCAGAGATGATATATGACCACCAAAATACCTCTGCAAACTCTCTTAAGATTCTGGACCAAGTATGAAATTTTACTAGTAATTTGGGGTTCAAATCCCCCTGAGGTAAGTACTGAAAATGGCTTCCCAAATGCCTCCAAACCCACTCAAATTTATGAACAGAGGTATGTAATGTGTTAAGTATGTTATTAAGGTCTCATATGCACCATTAATGGTTTATTACAACTGTTCTCACCCTCTCCCATTCAACTGCAAAAATCCCCAATTTGAACCTTGGGGAAATGGCACTATTTCTTCTCCCAATGCAATTAAACTGAGTAAAAATGCTTCAAATGCTCAAGTACAGTACATGAAACTTGTAGAAGACATCCATGGCAGTATATTTATCACAAATATATCAGAGAATCATCCATTCATTCGAAATCATCATCAATACATTAGCTCACAACAAGGTAGTGGGGAAATGGCATTGTTCTTCCATTAAAAATAAGATTTATACATTTCTACTTGGAATTTCGACCTGAAACTTTTTGGAGATGAAGAACAGAGTATTTAATTCATATTAAAAAATAAATGGGGCATTATAAGCTTCCCCAAAGAGTACAATAGCTCACCAAAAACGCCCTCCCTCAAGGATCAAGAATATGCTATCAAAACTGGAAATGGTTGAAGGAGTGAGCTGCAATAGAAGAAACCATGAGCTGCCCTATAGCTTACACCTGAAAATAAAGACTCCATTAAAGCTCCAAATGAAAGGTCTGAATGGCCTTTCCAATTACCAACTTGGATGGGAATCTTTCACCCTCGAAATTGGCTAAGGCAAGAAACTAGTCATCCACTAGCTCTCCCTCTACACAAATGCAATTGCAAATTCTACAAATGATCAAAAGCTGGTTTCATTCTTTGTTATTGACATTTATAAACTTCTAATGTCCTCCATGATTCGAATTCCTTCCAAGAGACTCATGCCAACTCAAGTTGGGAAGAGATTCCAAAGAACGCCACTTGTACAACAATTCCTAGTCTCCCACTTCCACCAAATCACATGTGGAAGCATCTTAGCTGCCCTAACACCCTTGAGAGCCCTCTTGGAGTCTATTTTTAGCCCTGACATGTCATAGATGTCATATGTCAGCCTTCAGGTCTGATTTGTGTCATAGGTGTCATAGCATCTTCATCATTGTTGTCATAGAGCTAGGGAATCTAGCCCAAGTGTCTCACTAGCTCCAAATTGCCTCTTCCTCTTCCGTGGGAGTTACTCTTCCTCTATATTTCGACCTTGGATGAGTCATGCAATGAATAATACCTTTTGGAATCCCCCAAGTATGTTACCATTCACCTTGAATTCGAATTGGTGAGAGAATGATGCCAAATGTAGTGGGGAAATCTAGCCATATGTGGGTCCCACTTCCTCCATGTGTCTTCATGATGAAATGCCACTTTGATTTTCACTTGTATATATTTATTTAGATCCTTTATTAAATATTTATGCCATTCTAATGTTCAAACATCATTTATTATCCCCATTATTCCAAATCCCAAAGCTTCCACCCCAAACCTAGGAAACTAGTAATTTTCATCCTTGGCAATTATTTGACCTTTAGCATCAATTTGACAAACTCTAGTGAATAGAGACAATGTGATTAGGCCATTGTGACCCAATACCAAATTTGGGACATGACAAATCCTCCCCTCCCAATATTGTTTGTCCTCAAGCAATTTTAAATGTGGGTGTTGAAGAACCTGCTTTATGTATAATTTTTTGAAGTTGCCATTGAATTGCCCAACCTTGAGTCTTTGAGTTTCCATGAAGATTTTAGAGAGGAACCACCATGCTTGCTGCTGCACTACTCTGATTAAAATCACTTTATTAAGTGGGGAATTCATCTCCCATACTGCTTGCTTCCCCAAAAAATATGAAACCCATGAGATAAAAATTATTCCAGGGTCCTATTGCTTGTATTGCACCCCAACAATGAAGAGTGCTCTCCAACCCATACCATCAGATAAGATGATTTCTGGATCCCATTTTCTTGTATGCATTCTTCCAAACATCATGAATACAAAATATATATCATCAAAGTACATAACTACATAATGAAAATGTACATCAAGGAGGTGCTTCATCAAAGAATCATGAAAGTGCTTGTACCTCCAAGCAAGTAGACCACGATTTTCCAAGTGCATACAATCTTCAAGTGACCAATCAAATCTGCTCCAATGACATAGGTGAGGATCCCATGTCCTATAATGCTGCTCCAAAAGGATGTGATATGCATCAAAATATTTAACCATGTATTCTTTCATCCAAGAAGTGAATGAAGAATCTCCACTAAATCTGAACCAAATAATGAGTAGAAAAAACAAGGAGACTTCAAATGACTCAAAGAAGTCTCACCCATACATCCATGAATGTGAGAATCATAAAGATGTAACAAAGTATGTGGCTGCCAACAAAAATGTTCTCCCATCATAAATCTATTCACCCAAGTGTTGGATGAAGTTCCTCTAACATCGAATGAACCCAGTGTTGAGCAAGAAAAACCATGAGTCTTCAAGTGACTCAAATCCATATCATAGGTGCATCCATGTAGATGTGAATCATCATAAAGTGACAAATTATGCTGCTGCAAATGTGAATAAGAATGTGCTCCAACCATGTCATCATGAAAGTTAAATCTAGGAGTTCCATACTCCTCATGTGGCACCATCAAAAAGAACCCTTTCACCCATACTTCATTGAGACTAATGTTGCAATACATGGAATTGTAGGATGTAAGAGAATGAACTAAATCACCCAAATGATTAAAAAGTGCAAAAGTTTCATCATGGGAAGGATCCATGTGGTTAGTATCATGCAGCTCCTTCAAAAGTGGGAAACCTTTGTCATAGATTGGTTCCAATGTAGAGGAATCATGCTCTTCTTTAAAAATTGCATAAGCTTCATCAAGAGACAATTCAAGTTCCTCTTCCACCACATCAAGTGTTTGGATCTCTTCAAGTTCATCTTCAAACACATTAAGCACATTCAAATTTCCACATTTCTCATGATCCACCATGTCATGAGAATCCTCCAAACAATCTACCATTTGACAATCTGAAACATAGGAGGAAAAACAAGTATCTTGCAACTTTTCAAGAAGTTGCTCATTTTGAATTGTGAGTTTATGATTATCCTCATTATTCTTCAAGTATGCATCATGTAACAATTCATTAAGCTCAAACAAATGGTTTCTATCAAAAAGCAAAGACATGAAATTACCTTTAATGTGGCACATTGCTCTTTGAATCTTCTCCATGTCTTCAAGGAAGGATGTTTCCTCCAATGAAGTAGCTCTCCAACAAGAATTTGACACCAATGCTTGAGTGTCATGGAGAATGTTGAGGGACTCTTGGATCTTCTTTTCATTCATCTTTAAGGACCCTTCAAGAAAATGAGGTTCTTGCAAATGAACCTCCTCATATTCTTCATTTTTTCTTGGACCAACTTCATGAAGCTCAAGTGGTGATGGGGAAGTTGATCTTGGTTCTTCTTCAACTGCTACAAGGTCTTCATTATCATGCTTAATGAAACTTGTACTTGTATAAACACTTTCAAAAGTGATCTCTATGTCACCAACATAGAGGTGTGAGCACCCATCAGTAGGTACTCCTTCATAGTTTAAGCATCCATCAGTAGATGCTCTTTGGTTCATGTCTAAGCTAGAAGGTGTCTCGAAATGGTCTTCCATATTTTCAATAGAATCTTCTTCATGCTCTTGTGATGTCTCTTCCTTTTGCTCTTTAAATCAAGCTGATGCATTTTTCCCCTTGTCTTCCTTAGGATCAGTATATTTGGAATCTCTTCTTGAATAAATCTCAAAAGCTCTCCTCAAGGAGGACATCATTTCATGCACACATATATGATACTCGCTCCAAGGGTTTTTACAAGAAGGGCATAAACCTTTCTTCACTAACTCCACATCTTCATTTTTGGGCCTATTTTCAAAAACATGTTCAGCATAGTACTCAAAAGACATGGCATTTTTTGTATTTTTGCTCGAAGCAAGATATTCTTGATATTTTTGATATTGTTGGGGCAAGGTTTTATATTTTTCTCTCCATCTTTGGAACTCGCTCATAGAATTATCCTTGGTTGGTGTGACACACTCATATTCATCAGATCTAAAGTCATAAGAATAATCTTCATTTCTCTTGAAATTGTAATAAGTGTTGCATGATGGCACCTCTTCCTCATACCATTCACATTCTGCTTCATATTGCTCATAAGCATCTGCATATTCCTCATAAGAATTGTACTCATATGATTCATCATAATAGTAAGACATGGCTGCCAATTATTCTTGAATGTATGTACCTAATACACAGGTGCATGGACCATGCTCTGATACCACTGTAATGTCCCTTAATAGGAATTTTATCAAAATTGCAATTTTTCACTTTTTCCCTAGTTAGACCTTTGACTAGTTTTGATCTCTAGGTCCCAAATTTGCCCCAAATGATCCCAAATCTTCTGAGAAGGTATATGAATGATATTAGAACATAAATATGTGTTTCAGGGATGCCTTTGGACCTTTAAAATATTTCTACAAATCCTCTTTCAATTCTGGTCAATGTAGGTAACTTTACTAGTAATTTCCCCTTGACTAGTATTGGTCTCTAGGTCTCGAATTGACTCCAAATGCCTTCAAATATTCAAGAAAGGTGTATGAATGATATTAGGACTTGAATATGATGTTCAGAGATGATATATGAACACCAAAATACCTCTTCAAACTCTCTTAAGAATCTGGACCAAGGATGCAATTTTACTAGTAATTTGGGGTTCAAATCCCCCTGAGGTAAGTACTGAAAATGGCTTCCCAAATGCCTCCAAACCCACTCAAATTTATGAAAAGAGGTATGTAATGTGTTAATTATGTTATTAAGGTCTCATATGCACCATTAATGTTTTATTACAACTTTTCCCACCCTCTCCCATTCAACTGCAAAAATCCCCAATTCGACCCTTGGGGAAATGGCACTATTTCTTCTCCCAATGCAATTAAACTGAGTAAAAATGCTTCAAATGCTCAAGTACAGTACATGAAACTTGTAGAAGACATCCATGGCAGTATATTGATCATAAATATATCAGAGAATCATCCATTCATTCGAAATCATCATCAATACATTGGCTCACAACAAGGTAGTGGGGAAATGGCATTGTTCTTCCATTAAAAATGAGATTTATACATTTCTACTTGGAATTTCGACCTGAAACTTTTTGGAGATGAAGAAAAGAGTATTTAATTCATATTACAAAAGAAATGGGGCATTAGAATCTTCCCCAAAGAGTACAATAGCTCACCAAAAACGCCCTCCCTCAAGGATCAAGAATATGCCATCAAAACTGGAAATGGTTGAAGGAGTGAGCTGCAATAGAAGAAACCATGAGCTGCCTTGTAGCTTACACCTGCAAATAAAGACTCCATTAAAGCTCCAAATGAAAGGTCTGAATGGCCTTTCCAATTACCAACTTGGATGGGAATCTTTCACCCTCGAAATTGGCTAAGGCAAGAAACTAGTCATCCACTAGCTCTCCCTCTACACAAATGCAATTGCAAATTCTACAAATGATCAAAAGCTGGTTTCATTCTTTGTTATTGACATTTATAAACTTCTAATGTCCTCCATGGGTCGAATTCCTTCCAAGAGACTCATGCCAACTCAAGTTGGGAAGAGATTCCAAAGAACGCCACTTGTACAACAATTCCTAGTCTCCCACTTCCACCAAATCACATGTGGAAGCATCTTAGCTGCCCTAACACCCTTGAGCGCCCTCTTGGAGTCTATTTTTAGCCCTGACATGTCATAGATGTCATATGTCAGCCTTCAAGTCTGATTTGTGTCATAGGTGTCATAGCATCTTCATCATTGTTGTCATAGAGCTAGGGAATCTAGCCCAAGTGTCTCACTAGCTCCAAATTGCCTCTTCCTCTTTCGTGGGAGTTACTCTTCCTCTATATTTCAACCTTGGATGAGTCATGCAATGAATAATACCTTTTGGACTCCCCCAAGTATGTTACATTCACCTTGAATTCGAATTGGTGAGAGAATGATGCCAAATGTAGTGGGGAAATCTAGCCATATGTGGGTCCCACTTCCTCCATGTGTCTTCATGATGAAATGCCACTTTGATTTTCACTTGTATATATTTATTTAGATCCTTTATTAAATATTTATGCCATTCTAATGTTCAAACATCATTTATTATCCCCATTATTCCAAATCCCAAAGCTTCCACCCCAAACCTAGGAAACTAGTAATTTTCCTCCTTGGCAATTATTTGACCTTTAGCATCAATTTGACAAACTCTAATGAATAGAGCCAATGTGATTAGGCCATTGTGACCCAATACCAAATTTGGGACATGACACGTTATCAGCTCTGTTTTGTGTGATATCTGCATTAGGAATTCTTGACTCTGTTTTGTGTGATATGTGCATTAGGAATTCTTGACAGTGAGTTATCAACAAGTGTGCTCTTCTTTGTTATTATCATGCTACTTTCTCTTTTGATTTCTGAATGCAAAGTTATGTGGAGTTTATTGAGCTATTGAGTATGGAGAGTTCTCAGTGAGGTAGAGGATCTGCTTTAACTGTCATCTTCTTTTCATATTCTTTGGATTCCATATGTTTGTTATGTTTGTGAAGTTCTTAGCTGACCGGAGGATCTGATGATGTTGTCGTTCACTTGCATGAACTTTTAGGAATCCTTGTTACAGTTACTAGAGGATCTGATAAATGTATTCTTCTCATGATGATCTAGGATAGATCATTATGTCACCCTTCTTTTGAATTTCTTCTGTTCATCCATCAAAATACATCTCCTATTGTTCGTAATTTGCTTGATTCATCTTAATTGTATTATGTTCCTCCATCAAAATACATCTCCTATTGTTGGTAATTTGCTTGATTCATCCTACTTGTAGTGTATTTTCCATATTTACTTGAACTTGTCCTTAGAAAGACTTTTAGAAAGATTTTTCTACAGTTTTTGAGAGTCATTCCAACCAACCACTTAATCTAAATCAATTATTTTTCCATTAGTATTAAGATGTGCTAGCCATACTCTCTCTACAGTCAGAGTGCATCTTTTAACATTAACAAATAACACATATGAAAAACCACCTAAATCATATATCATTGCAACATTTTCCTCACGCTGATTCGTAATTCCTACTCTCATTTGAAAGCAACGCTTTGCTTCTCTTTTAACTTTGTTGGTAAATTTATAATACACCTTTCTGTACGTAGTTTACTTTTCAAAAGGGTGATCGTGAAATCGTGGTCCCTATTTAGTAAAAGGGGAAACATATGGTACATGTGAATGGGTAAGATGAATCCCTATGTACGATAATGATGGGTCACATTTCTCTTTGGTTTTTTTTTCAACCACGAGAAAATAGCATACTATTAATAATAGAAAATAGTATAATAGTATAGTGAGATACAATACCAAGGCTCTAACCAGCTTTCACAGAGAAGAGACAAGTCGTGAAATAAGATGACTGTTTTTTTCAGCAAGAAAAAAACTATACTTTTGTTAAAAACAACTAGTTTGATTTTATTTTTTTTAAAGTGAAACATATGGTACATGTGAATGGGTAAGATGAATCCCTATGTACAATAATGATGGGTCACATTTCTTTTTGTAATAAACAAGTTGTGAAAGATGATGACTATTTTTTTCAACAAGAAAAAAATTATACTTTTATTAAAAGCAACTAGTTTGAAATTTATAAAAAATATATATAGGGGAGGGATGCCAGTCATTGGACACCCCACGTGGCTCCCTCCCCCACGCCATGTTGGCACCTCGGCACGTGGCGTGACCGGGCCCAGCTGGCAGCGCCACGAGTCGTGGTTGTTGGTGTCATTAAAGCGCACTTTAAGGTGGACTTTTTGCCCTTTCGTCGGCACTTTTCCTGCATTTGGTCTTTCGTCTCGTCTATTCTTGCTCAAGCCCTGTCCGTGGCCGCTTCACCACCCCCATCCCTGTTCGTTCCTGCTCCAGTTATTGAACACTCTGTCTCTGGTTATGCTACTGTGTTGATGTGCTTCTATGATGTGGCGGATGGGTGGTGCGTTTCTCCCCGACCGATGGCGTTCGTTGTTGTGGTTTGAACTGTCCGCTGGTTCTCTCGACATTGACGAGGTTATGATGCCCGCGGCTCACAATATGCCCATGGACTCATCTGCAGCGGACCCCGTTGGAGGGTTTCGTCGGTTCGATGCTAGTGTTGTTGGGTTCCTGTTCGGCTGGTTTCGCTGGTCCCTTCCTCTTCACGGCGGTGGCTGGTCCCTTCCTACTCGCGGCGTTGGCGAAGGCTGTTCCTACTCGCACTTCTTCGGTGGCGCTATCACTGCCGCTGGTAGGCTTCGTCGGTTCGGTGGTGGTGTTGTTGGGTTCCTGCTCGGGTGGTTTCGCTGGTCCCTTCCTCTTCACAGCGGTGGTTGGTCCCTTCTTGCTCGCGGCATTAGCGAAGGCTGTTCCTGCTCGCACTTCTTCGGTGGCCCTGGCGCTGGTAGGTTTCCTACCAGCCACTCCTGCATCAATGTTTTTCAACACTCTCAACCTTCTGGTGATTTCGTGGACTATTTGGGTTTTTATGTGGCATTAGGGGTTTAATTTGTTTATGCTGCAGTAGGGTTTATGAATGGTTTATGATGCAGTAGGGTTTATGAATGGTTTATTGTGCTCTTGTTAATTTATTTATGAATGGTTTATTGTGCTCTTGTTAATTTATTTATGAATGGTTTACGAATGCAGTAGGGTTTATGAATGTTCTAGTGTTTCGGTTTCGGCTGAATTATTGAAGGTTCTATGGTTTACATTGCAATCGTAGTTTCGGGTGAATTATTGAAGGTTCTGTGGTTAATGTTGAAGCTCCGTTTAAATTTTTTTTAGGGTGTAGGAATGAAGGTTGTGTTGCAGCTGCGGTTAAATTTTTTTTAGGGTTTATGTTGCAATCATAGTTTGAGCAGAATTATTGCAGGTTCTATGGTTTGTGTTGCAGCAGGTTCTATGGTCTGTGTTGCAGCAGGGTTTGTAAATTTTTTAGGGTTTATGTATTTAGTTTGTCATTTGTTTATGTTGCAATCAGCGTTTGGGCCGAATTATTGAAGGTTCTATGGTTTAGGTTGCAACAGGGTTTATAAATTGTTGGGGTTTATGAATTTGGTCTGTTGAATGGTTTATGTTGCAATAATCGTTTGGCCTGAATTATTGAAGGTTCTATGCTTTATGTTGCAGCAGGGTTTGTAAATTTTTTAGGGTTTATGAATTTAGTTTGTTGTTTGTTATGTTGCAATCATAGTTTGGGCTGAATTATTGAGGGTTCTATGGTTTATGTTGCAGTCGGGTTTGTAATTTTTTTAGGGTTTATGAATTTAATTTGTTGTTTGTTAATGTTGCAATCATAGTTTCAGCCGAATTATTGAAGGCTCTATGGTTAATGTTGCAGCAGTGTTTATAATTTTATTGGGGTTTATGAATTTTGTTTGTTGCTGGTTTATGTTGCAATCATAGTTTGGGCTGAATTATTGAAGGTTCTATGGTTTATGCTGCCTTATGTTGCAGCAGGGTTTGTAAATTTTTTGGGGTTTATGATTTTAGTTTGTTGCTGGTTTATGTTGCAATCATAATTTGGGCTAAATTATTGAAGGTTCTATGGTTTATGTTGCAGCAGTGTCCCTAAATTTTATCTGGTTTATGAATTTAGTTTGTTGTTGGTTTATGTTGTTGGTTTTTGTCGCAGTAGAATGGTAATAGTTAAAAGGCAAAACTACATCATACAGGGGATGGATGCCAGTTGACAACAGTGACTTTTCCATTGTCTCATCTTATTGGAAGAATACCCATAATTCAGTTGTTGATATCAGCAAGTTTGCCAAATTAGTTATTGTTGATGCATTTTACAAGTGATCTACTCCATCTTATGATCTGTTGTTGTTGATGCAGTTTACAAGTTGTCTGTTATTGTTAAATTACAAGTGTATGATGCAGTTTTTACTTTTACCTATTAACATGAAGTGATCTGCTGCATCTTATCAGTCCATTGCTTGCATTATGGGCCAATAACTTGCATTATGGGCAAAATAGAAGAAGTTAAATTAGTTGTTGCATTATGGGCAAAATAGAAGAAGGTAAATTAGTTGTTGCATTATGGGCATTTATATAGACATAGTTTTATTAAATAGTTTGTTGGCTTAATTAGTATGATACTGTATTAAGGTGTAATAAGTCATGCATGAAATCCCTCCATGGAACATTCCTTATAGAAGCATTATTAATAATAGGAGAGAAATATGGGCCATGTTGCAGTATAGTTAGCATCGAATGGATGGGTATCACACCCATGCAATGGTTCAACCCCATTCCTAACTGCTAGTTTAAGGAATATAGGGGTCAAGAGTTGTAAACCATAGAACCAACTGCAACATAAACCATAGAACCTTCAATAATTAAGCCCAAACTATGAAACTTCAATAAACCTTAGACCCTGCTGCAACATAAACCATAGCCCACGATATCATCTAGGATGAAGCTATTATAGTGGTCTTGGGATTATTCTATCTCCCTTTGAATTTTGGGCATATGGTTGTAATCCCATATGGTTGTAATTCAGCCCAAACGACTGCAACATAAACCATAGACCCTACTGTAGCATAAACCATAGAACCTTCAATAATTCAGCCCAAACTCCTACAACATAAACCATAGACCCTACTACAATATAAACCATAGAACCTTCAATAATTCATCCCATACTACTGCAACATAAGCCATAGACCCTACTGCAGCATAAACCCTAGAACCTTGAATAATTCAGCCCATACTACTGCAACATAAGCCATAGACCCTACTGCAGCATAAACCATAGAACCTTCAATAATTCAGCCCAAACTCCTGCAACATAAACCATAGACCCTACTGCAGTATAAACCATAGAACCTTCAATAATTCAGCCCATATTACTGCAACATAAGCCATAGACCCTACTGCAGCATAAACCCTAGAACCTTGAATAATTTAGCCCATACTACTGCAACATAAGCCATAGACCCTACTACAGCATAAACCCTAGAACCTTCAATAATTCAGCCCAAACTATGATTGCAACATAAACCAACAACAAACTAAATTCATAATCCCTAAAAAATGTTAATGAAATGTTTAATTGGAGAACATTACAACTTGCTGTTGAAATGATGAAATTGTATATTAAACCTTATGATAAACCCCTTATTACAATGCCGCAAACATCAGGGAACGATATGACCTAGGATTGTACCCAAAAATGTCTAGGATTGTATACAAAATGGCCATGTTGCAGTAGTTAGACCCAGTGATTACAAAATCCACAATGCAATGTGGTCACAACAAAAACTTTGGCATCCCTATATGACACTCCTATGCTTGATGTCGTCCAATATCTTCACTGCCCAATATTGTTGAGTTTCCTACTTGAGCCAGGTTGGTTGGCATACCTAACAATGGCTGATTAGGTTGTGGCTGGTTGCCTCCATATGATATCCAATTTGCTTCTTGTAGCCATGGAGGAATTGAGTAGCCACAGTGCACACTTGTGCTACTAACCCCTGCATTAGGTTGTGCCCCCCGATAATCATACATATGTCTGACACCTGCACTGGTAGGAGGGAATAAAGTGGGCATGCGCACTTGTTGATAGCGGGGGACTTGGATGTTTAGGAGGTCTTGGAAACATGGAGTATATCTGCAAAATGTTCCAATGTGTTTGGCATCATCCTACTCCCCTCCACTATGTTTGCATCAATGGCAGAACTTTCTGCCACTCCTTGTTCTTTTTAAAGCAATTGTTGAGCCTTTCTCAATTCCTTTTCATGCCTTGCCATTTGTTTTTTATGAGCCTTTTCTTGTCTTTCTTTCTCTCTTTCAAGCCTTTCCTGTGCTCGAAGTTCTGCTGCAGCAATCCTTGCAGCCTTCTTTTCTTTATCTAAGTCTCTCTTTTTCTGCTTTAAATCCTGGATTTCAAGTTTCCTATGCTCAGACTCAACCAAGCGTTTTATATAGTCCTCTGAGGTGAGTAACTGTGAACTTCGGCATAGACGAAGATTGTCTGTTGTTGCTTGCCTTCTTTTTGCTGACACTCTCTCTACCGGTAGCTTTAGAAACCGACCAAGCAACTGCCCCTTCTTTGACACTTGCCTTTCAATATTTGGGTCAATGTTCTCCTGCTCTATCTGAACCATATTGTCCTCTTCAGCTAGAACCTCGTTGTGAACACTATCTTCTTCCAGGTTTCCATTGTCCACAAAATAATGAACAATTTCTTCTTCCAATTCTCTTGGTTGTGAAGGCATGTTCATGCTTTCTTCATTTGTCCTTGGGACAATATTTTTGTCCAAATTCATCATGGCTTCTACCAGCCATGATGGTGGGGTAACCTGGCTTGGCAAAGTCAATTCTCCATTGTTGCTTCCTGGTGCATGGTCAACGTTTTCATTGACATGAACATAAGCAGAAGTTGCAACTGTTTCTTGCATAGAGACATTAAGAAGATTAGAAGCAGAAGTTGCAGCTGTCTCAGTTGGTGTAACAACCTCCATGTTACTGTCAATTGGTTCATTGTTATATTGTGTTTCACTTACCTGTTCTTCTTCATCACCACAGTATGGTCCTCCTTGAGAGAGGGATATCATATTATCAGCAGCAACAACGTCTTCCTCTACCTCCACATCTTCTTGGCCAGCAACATGTGCTTGGACATCCCCTTCTTCCTGACCATTCAGATCAAATCCCTGGCTACAACTAGTATCATGCATGAGAGCCTCAAAATTCAGTGGCCATATTCCAGTCCTCCTAAATCCAGCCTTGATATTCGAAGGTGTGAGAGCCCTTTTAAAGGCTTTACTTGCAAGCTCGGCTAGCTCAAACCTTTTTACCTCCACCCCTGAATTCTTTGCCATCCACGAAGCTCGCTCACCCCTGAAATAGTTCTTGAAAGGCTCGAACACACTGACATCTAGGGGTTGCAATCTGTGAGTGGTATGAGCAGGCAGTGTCAACAGGTCGATGCCCAAATTGTTAGCCTCCTCGATTGTTTGCACAACAATGTGGCTTTTATGACCATCTAAAACCAGCAGGTGTCTATTTACAGGTGAGACACCACCTGGTATAGATGCAGCAAAGTGAGTAAGCCAATTCAAAAAGAGTTCTTTGGTCATCCAAGCATGGGGATGTGCAGCCATGCATGCACCTAGTTCACAATTCTGTATATAGTTTTTGAGTTGAGTTTTACCTTTAAATAGATAAAATCCAGGGATTGAAGCACCAATTGCATTGACACAACATAGAATAGTGATCCACTCCCTGCTCCTAGGAAAAATCTTTGGCACATTATGACTCCCTCTCTTAGCAATTACACGCATGCTACAGTTCCTTCCTACTTGTAAACCTGTTTCATCACAGTTCCATATATGGTCTGGAGCATACCCATGGTTCTCATATGCACTAGAAAGGGTGGCATAGAACTTAGTCAGAATTGCAGGCCATAGATTTAGAGCCCTCTCTCTATCTAGGCCCTCAACTATACGCAACACAAGGTCTGGATGCCCTTTTTTAAACCCAAACCACCATGACTTACCAGGAAACCCATCTTTGAAGGGGATTGGCCTCCCTTGACAGATTTGAGCTACTGTGGATTTTAGTTGCATCAACTCTAGCCCATGTCCCATTTCAGCCATCTCCTTACACCACTGAACCACCTCGGCCTCCTCCTCTTCACTCATAATTGTAACAGGCCCTCTACGCTTTGTATGTGTGAGCCCATTTATCCAATAATGTACTGAAGAGGTATCAACTCCATGTTTTTTAGCAGCAGCACGAATGGAATATCCATTGAACTCTATATCATCAATAGCAGCTAGCATGTCTTCTTTTGTCCAGCCTCTTATTGCACTGATTTTGGTGATTGAACTTGTTCTTTGAACTGTGGTTGGAAGTGACTGTGTGGTTGGTGGTGGGACAACAATGTCCTTTTCCACCACATTGTCATTCTCAACAACATTGCTGGGAGCATTGTTGGCATTTGAATGATCGACCTTCTCCTCGTCCGATGAGGTGCAGCATAGCTGGGCACCCCTGCTCAGTCGACGACTTGTTCTCCTTGCATTGCTGACTCTTGCCATGCCTGCAACAACCTGCACATTTAGAAGGGAGGCTGATTATGTAGAAGAAACTAGAAGTTGATGATAACAGAAATGGAAATAACATTGCAAGGGAAGCTGGTTATATAGAAGGAAAGTGGAAGCTGATTATAACAGAAACATGAATAACATAACTGGAAATAACATAAACATAAACATAAATAACATAAATAGTAACCTGAATCTACTGTGCACACACTTCTGCTGGTATGCCTCCACTGTGCACACACTCTGCTGTTCGAATTTCTGAAATGCAACTGTGCACACACTCTGTAGGTCGAATTTATGAAATGCATCTTCATAAGGGTTGTGGTTCATTTATAGTTGTTTGCTATTGAATTGGGTTGGTAAGAAGGTTGCATTGGTAAGAAGGTTGCACATGGATTGCAATCTCTCACATTTCAATGTGTGTTGTGGATTGATTTGAAAGTGATCCAATGGTTGGGAGCTTGTCATTGTGGATCCCTGTGCCTTCATCTGTTTCATGATCCTTGTGCTTCCATCTGTTTAATGGGTGCATTTAATGGGTAGGTGTCATTTATTGAATACAGTGGGTTGGAATGTTGAACAATCTTGCAGTTATGGCTGGCACTATCATTTCTGATGCTTGAACAGGTTTCAATGAATGTTTGAACAGGTTTTAATGAATGCTGGGATATTTAGGCTCCAATAGATATTTGTGGGTCCTCCTTTGATAGGTACCTTGCAGTAGGTGGCAAAAACGAGTTGGGTTATTTAGCTGTTCATGTACTTTTGGATCCCTGAGCAGATCTGTACTTGGTTGGGACAAGATGTTTTGTACATTTTTTCATATAAAGACTATTTATTGACACCCATTGGCCCAATCAGTTAATGGGCAATTTTTGGACATAATTTAAATATTTTCTGCACTTAATATGGAATATGTATGTTTAATTTATGGGTTTATTTGTGTCAATATATGGTGGTTGTGTAGGACCAGTACTATGACAACCACTGGTCCCTGTTCAAGAATAGACAACTCTCCCTTATACTATAAATTTATATAACTAAAATTGAAGAATTAATAAAAAAATTAATGAATATTGTTTTTAGCCAATAAAGACAATTTCCAAGATGATGAATAATTTCTAACTAAAAACACACCATGAAAACCACATTGCATAATAATAACTTTCTTTTCATTAAAATGCAGATAGAGTGAATTTTATTCCATAAGTTTGTTAAGGTATGCATTTAGTTTCATCTTTTTTTTCTTAACTCATTTCCATTGAAGTGAAGTAGACTATGAAACAAAACCTGCACGAAACACTATGTAAATTTTACAAGCAAACCGAGTTTATGTTGACAAAATCATTTCTTTTCGAAAACACTCGTTTTTTAATCTTTACACCCCTTTTTGAGTTATTAGGCATCCACGTTATTTAAGAATCTAAACATATCGAGATAGATTTGCCTAAATGAAAAATATATCACGTTTCATGGCCCCGTCCAAGCTTCAAATTTCTTATAAAATATATTTTTCTCGTAACCAATCATTTTGTTATATAAGCAAATGATTTCAAATAGTTAAAATTAAATGAATTTCTTAAATCACTTTAACAAGACAAATAATCTCATTTCATATTTTGTAAAAAAAAACATGTATATAAATGTTTTAAGCCAATTACATCCAACATTATAAGCCAATTACAATTCATCGTTAATTCCCAAATTGAAAAAAACACACCCACACATACTTTTTGACATTTAAATAAAATAATTATTCCACAAAGATGGAAACTTTACACATTTCCAACCTACCACCCCCATCATATTTTGTAACTTATGTCAAAGCCAATAGTTTTACACATTTCCAACCTACCACCCCCATCATATTTTCTAACTTATGTCAAAGCCAATAGTTTTACACATTTCCAACTTACCATCTCATTATATTTTCTAACTTATGTTAAAAGCAATAATGTTTTGAAAATGATGGTTATTAATGTCTAAGATAAATTTTGGTTTATCAAATTTTAAAAAAGATAAAAAAAAAAAAAAAAAAACATAAACATTACTTGATTTGTTCTAGAATTTTATTTTTATAATTTAAAATTTTTAAGATAAACATTCATAAATTATCGTAATTTTGATGAGTTAAAAAGGATAGAAATGTTTATACTATAACAAATATTTTGAAATTACAATTTATTGTGGATGTACACAAGATATTTTAAGAGAAAGTGTTGCATTTTCAACCCTCGTAGCACTATAAAAATGACAAACCCTTTTAATCCAAGATATTCCAAGATATTTTCGGAATTATCCAATGCCATATTTCATTATGAAGCTTGTGAGGGTTTGTCTTTATATAAGAAATGTTGATTTTCTTCTTTATGCTAGTTAAAATAGAGAGATACTTTTGATCTTGAAGGTTAGAATTGATCACCTTATCATGATATCTTAATTTTCTCTTATCCTTTAATTTGTTATCACACCACAATTTCTCTTAAATTTTGTCTTTATATAAGCAATGTTGATTTTCTTCTTTATGCTAGTTAAAATAGAGAGATACTTTTGATCTCGAAGGTTAGAATTGATCACATTATCATGATATCTTAATTTTCTCTTATCCTTTAATTCGTTATCACACCACAATTTCTCTTAAATTTTGACGTAATAGTATTTTTAATATTATCATTATTTTGTAGAGTGACCTATTCCTTGATTCCCCAATCATTTATCCAAGACTTGGCATCTTTATGTTGTCCCCACTTCAGTCATACGTTGTTTTGACTAGAGTTTGAAGAAATATGGGGAAGAAAGACTCTTGTCTTCCATATTGTTTATCTTGTTCTTGTCCATTAGGTACCTAGTCATAGTCTTTCTCTCATGGGGAAATACTCACTTCTATGAGGAAGATAGGATAGGGTGTGTTGCCCTTAATTTTGAGATTATAAGTTATAAAACACTTTTGGATTTGTCTATCTTTCTTTGCGATTCTCTAGAGATGTTGTAGCCCCATACTTCACAACTATATAAGACAACGTGAATGACGAGAGTCTCACATAGGAATTTCTTCATATTCCAAAGCTAAAGATCCACTGATTGACAATTGTTTTCAAGTCCATAATAAGCTTTTCCACCCTCCATTTATCATTTTCTCAATGCCATAATTTGAATTATGTAGTAAAAATTGATTCCAAAATATTTATATAAAACCATTTCATTTCCTCTACATTATTATTATCATATACAAAAATAAATATTTTTTTAAATTAATTATTATAAATTTTAGTTTTTATTAACATAAATCAATAAGGAGAGGATGATAAATAATTAAAACTTCTATGTAAAAGCTTTGACCAAATTGTTAAAACTTTTTTGTTAAACTTAAACTATATTTTAGTGGATTCGCGAATAAAATCTAGATTCTCATTGAAATTATCTTCGAGTACATCACTCACCTTCAAGCTATCAATTGAACTTTATGTTTTAGTCATTCTGAACAATATGGTGCCACCACCTTTTTGTTAACTAACAAGATTATTTTAATATGATTTTAGTGGATTGTGCCATCAACCATGACATTCTAAATAGATATTAAGAAAAGACAAGTAGTCCCCTTTAATAGTGACATTCAATACCTTATAATCTTTATATTTGACATCCTAAATAGATATTAAGAAAAGACAAGTGGCCCCCTTTAATAGTGAAATTCAATACCTTATAATCTTTATATGCATAACTATTTGACAAGGTGAAGGAGCATGGAACATGGGGTATGCATTACTATGAATTCATTAGTGGCATAAAACTTGCACTATTAATGTAAATTTGGGGAGAATAATATAGATATTTCATTGTGAATAATATTTTTTAAAGTAGTTATAAAGAATAAGTAATTTAAAAGGGTATTTTGTCTCATCCTATCTTTAATGGAATATTGTGTATTTATTTCTATTTATGTACGTTTATTTTTTATTTACAAAAATATTTTAGAGAGTTTTTAGTTTTGTTACAATAATTTTAATATTTAGTGATGTTAAAATCAATATTTTGAAATTTTTTTTTTTTTTTAAAAACGTATTCTTTTATAAAAAATTCCAATTTCTTAGATATTATGAGCAACTTGTTTCAATGACTAAGAACTTGTATATGCTCCACTCTTATATTTCTCGTGTGGGAAAGCAAAATATTTGACCAAGGTTACCAACCAATCTACCTAAGCAAACTCCAAAGCAAAATTTTTGATAAAGGTTACCAACCAATCAACTAAGCAAACTCCAAGGCAAATGAAAGAATCTATTTATTTACCTTTGAATCTGAAAAAATCTTATTTATTAAGATTTTATAATATTTATTTACATTTGAATATGAAAAAATCTTATTTATTAAGATTTCAAAATTATAAAAGTTAGTCCCATATTGCATTGCTATTTCTAATATCATTAACCACTTACACTCTTGACCCATCACATTTACAACTTACATGCACCCATTTATAAATTATGTGAACTAGGAATAACTTCATCTTTAAATTATAGCATCCATTTATAAATTATGTGAACTAGGAATAACATTTTTATTTTTTATTTTTTATTTTCTTTTTACTAGGTAAATTGACAACTAGAGACTGGGTTGGTACTCGCGTGACACAGGGTCCAAGGATCCAATCCCGCTACCACTATAACCTTAGGTGCCCCACACACCCCGCAAGCATGGGACACGGGTATGCCCGGATGTGATTTGAACTCATAACCTCTCTTTACAACATGTAACTTCATATCAAGTGAAACACCAATGAACCACACCCGTGCAAGTAAATTAAGAATAACTTCATCTTTATGGTCTAATCTCATTTGTTATAATACCAAATATTAGAAAAATGGACTAAAGTCTTTCAAACATGACACATATACCATAAACAAATAAGCATCAATTAATTAATTAAAAAGACATGCATCCATATACGTAGATTTGATGAAAAAAGTTGAGGCATTTCATTACAAATAACCATCCCTACAATGAATACACAAAATACATAACATATAAGGGACAACTCGTCTCATCCCATCTCCCATTGAATAAAATGCATACCCTTCTTTTTATACATTGTCTAATCTAATTTAACATGTCAAACCCATGTAATAACTTGTATTAATGAGTCAACCATTTTATTACATTATATTTTTTTTATAGTTTCACGTAATAACTTTCGACACTCTAACTACTTTAGTAAATTGTTATTTCCAACATTATCTCTAAATGGCAAGGTTTAAGGTTTTAGTTTCATGTTCGTTAGAAAGGTTATCCAAAGGGATTTCAAAGGAACATTTTGGTTTTTTGCATCAGTGACTAATATTTGATGTTGTTGGGGTTGCCTAGGAGACTTTAAACTCGGCGAAAATTAATGATCAGCAGTTGAGTGTTCTGAAATTGGACCTGGTTAAAGCATATGACATGGTGGACTAGTTTTTCCTCAGGCTACTTCTGCTAAATTCTGAATTGGATTACTTGGAAACTCAATGGATTATGGGGTGTGTTACCTCTGCAAATTTCGTTGTATTAATCAATGGATGTTCGACTACTTTCTTCAAGGCTTCTAGGGGGTCTCCGTCAGGGATTCCCTCTATCCCTACTGCTATTTCTATTGATCATTGAAGGGTTGAGCCAACTTGTTCTTCAAGCAAAATCAGAAGGGCATGCAAAGGGGATAAAGGTCTCGGCTCATCACTTTGTAACTCATCTTCTATTTGTTGACGATGTTCTTTTGTTCGGCATTGGGCGAATTAGTGAGTGGATATACTATAAATCTATTATAGATCTTTTCTGCTTGGCTACAGGTATGTGTATCAGTTTTCCCAAATCTGGCTTTTACTCAGTAAATCTCTCAAAAACCTTCCATGAACAGCTCAGAAATTGCATTCCACTGGAGATACAGAATCTAAATTTGGGTTTCTTTTACTTGGGGTATTTTCTCAAACCAAGCGACTATCGTATTGTGGACTGGCATTGATTAATTCATAAGTTTGAATATAATCTGGCCTCTAGGACTTTTCGGAAATTATCACTTGGTGGTAGATTGATATTATTGAACTCGGTCCTCTTTAGTTTGCTAGTTTATTGGCTCACACTTGCCAATGCTCCCCGTTCAATATTGCATATGATAAGGAAAATTTCATTTAATTTTCTGTGGAATTCTATTCCGGAGAATCACTACTATCACTTGGTGGCATGGGAGAGGGTTTCTTTACCTGTGGAGAAGGGTGGTTGGGGAGTGCGTAATATCTTTTGGTTCAATAGTGCCCTCCACCTGAAAAGTATGGGGTGGGGTCTTTTTAATTCCGTTCTGTGGAGTTCGGTGATAAGAGATAAATATCTCAAACACTCTTCGGTTATCGATTGGATCAGAGGGCACACGAGAAAACACAGGCAATGCTCATATGTATGGTCTAGATTGGTTGACACTCTTCCCTTACTAAAATGGTGGTTGGATTGGCATGTTGGAAACGATTTCCAGATCCGGGTTGGGGTCGATCCCATTATGGGAACTTCTCAGCGGGTTACTATTCCGGAACAGACTTTGCAATTTATTCATAAAAAAGGAATTTATTTTCTCAATCAGGTTCATAATAGAGAGATTGAGGCGGATGTGGGTAGGTATTGGATCGGTGCAAACACCCTTAATCTTACCACGACCGATAATAGAATTTGGGAACTTTACCTTGCAAAACTAACTCACACCGGCATCAGTTTGGGTCCTGAAAATGATGAATTAGAGTAGGCTTTTTGTAATTCTTTAGGAGCGATTAAAACTGGTCAAGCCTACTTATCAATTGTCACCTCCTCTATTCATACTACTTACTAGTGGTGGCACAAAATTGTTTGGCAGTGGGAGATACTGATTAAAATCAGGGGTTTTTTATGGATGGATCTTCACAACTGCATTCTTACTGGTGAAAATTGTTGGCATAGAGGACTCGGTCTGGGACCGACGACATATTTTTTTTACTATGCACTGTCAGATACGATGGATCATTTCTTTGCTCAATGACCGGTTACTCTACAGATTTGGGATGAAGTCTCTACTAGATTACAGGTTATGGGACAGTGGACAGAGAACTCTCTGGCAAAAAATCTATATCACTGGAACATATTTCATCGTAATTTTATTTACTTTCCCACACATTTTATTTGGGGGTTATGGAGGTATCGGTGCTCGATACTTCTTGCAGATACTATTTTCTCTATGATGGGAGTTGTCAATTATATTTCATTTTATTCTATTGGTGCTCCCCTGGGTATAGCGAAGCCAAAATCGGTGATCTCTCGAATCCCTACTTTCCCTTTTCACTTATCGACAATCTTTTTTGACGGAGCAGAACAAGGTGGATCATGTGGAGATGGAGTGTTTATAATGACTAATCATGGTTTACATTATGAATTGAGTATGGGATGCAGTGAAGGTACTAATACACACATAGAAATTCTTGCCTATTGGGGAGCCTTAGTGATTTCCAAAAGAAAAGAGATCCCTCCTCTTTAGTTAACAGGGGACTCCTCAGTCATTATGAATTGGCTCAGAGGAGCACATCGACTTCAGATTCCTCTATTAAATCATTGGCAAAGACATATTCGAGATCAGATTGGTCTTTTTGAGGAGGTTCACTACTCACATATTTCAAGGGCTTTCAATGAGAAAGCATACTTCCTCTCCAAAGGGGGCTTAAACATGGCTGAAGGCTAGGCACAACTTCGTGGTTATCAGGACCATTTACTCTTTGAAGACACTCCGTTGTGGCTATATTGATCCATTTCCAGTTAGCGGGTTTTTTTGTTGTTTTATCTTTTTGTTTTTGGTATTATATTCAAATAAGCACTCTAGTATTTAGATCTATCAAAACTATATTTGTTGAATTATTGGAGGCCCTAGTGCCTAGATTTTTCTGCTTTAATTTACAGGTATTCTTATTGAGGTAACTAGTTTCTGTTTGTCAGTAATATTTGTGACATACGCATGTATTTGCAGGAATGTAACTTCTTTGATTCAACTAATGAATAACAAGAAGTTTTTTTACTTCTATAAATAAATAAAAAACGTTCGTTAGAAAGGTTTGGTTTATTTCCACATGTTAAGCATTGGAGCAATGTTATAAGGCCCTGTGTTAGACTTACTTGGTTATGAGAGGTTAACTTAGTAAGATTTTATCAACCTTTCCAAGAAAAAGTGGGTACTTTTTGAAAGGTCAATTTGAAGGAATTTTCATCAATCCTTTTTTTTCACAAAGGAAAAGGTTTATATTTCATATTAAAATATATAAGAGTTTACAAAATATCCACAACCACCGCAGCATGCAAGAAGGAGAAAACAAGAGCTAAGGGCTCGAGGCCTACAACAACAAAAAAGAGGTTATTATCAACCCTTGTAATAAAGAGATACACGGGTTGAGCAAAAGGTGTGTAATGTAATACAATTATTGTTAACCCTAGTAATAAAGAGATACAAGGGTTGGTCATGTGTTGATTATCCTACTAACCTACTAAGGTCATGATTAATGGAGACTCATTCTTATGTCTTACTTGAGATTGCCTCTTAATGCATAAAGTAGATATTACTACTAAAATATTTGGAGCCTCGATCATCTTTTCAATTAATGAAGGATCTTGATTAGTTAAATGTGGAGATTTCATCATATATCAAGAAACACGTTAGATCCATTTGAATTGATGGATGGATGTGATAGGGTATTCATGATTCCATTCAAAGCCTTATGGCAAGCATATGAGTGAGTTGTTGAAATAATTTATTTTTGGTGGCCATGGACTACCTTGACCTGAACAAGAAGACCTAAACACTTTGTCTATGTAGCTTAAATTCAACTTCATGGCTCGACATTCAGGAAGGTCGTGGGAACACTAGTGAGTGCATGTGGGTGATCAAGCCCCACATACATGTCAAGTTTCAAAATAAAATATTGCTTTTTCAAACATAACCAACTACCTTTTGTGATATTTTTCTAACATTGATAAACCATTTTGGATGCAAACTCGACAAATATTTTAAAATATCATTTCCTCCCACTAAAAGCATGGCACACGACTATTATTTTTCAAAAAAATGCCGTAACCTTTATATTATTTAAAATAAAATGATTGCATGTCAAGTTCAAATCTCCCCGAACATTCTAAAAAATAGTCCCCCTAAGCCAGGGATTATGTCTACTAAAAAATACATAAAAGTATAGAAAACATCACAACATTGTCATAATCCTAAGATCAAAAACTAAACTATAATACAAAGTTACAAGTTAATGAGTTTTGGGGGCATAGTCTCTTCTACCTTTTCTTTATGTACTCTTATCGACAAAGAACTAGGGATCCAACTGCTTTCCTAGTTTGACAAGATGATTGCCTCTTGGGTAAAAACTCTATAAATATGATAGAAATAGGCCAAAGCAAATGTTGCCTTCGGATCTTCTTTAAGTTAGCATCTTCCATAAAAATGAATGGTTATTTATGCTCTTAACCCTCGCATCTACTGTACCTCAAATTTAAAATGTTTCATATATATTCAAATCACTTAAACATTCCTCCCTTGCAATATTCACAAAAATAGTTGCTACCTTTACTTCTACAAAGTTGTTTATACCCATCCTCAACCACACTCAAAAGTGGTTTTTTTAATCTAAATATGTGTAAACATATAATATTTATCTTTTGATATTTTTTTAATTAAATTATAATTAATATATTCTTATATTTACCTATTAGCTTTTATATATATATAAACATATCATCTAACCATATTCTCTTTAAAATTTGAACAAAGCTTTCACCAATTATCTTCAATTACCCTATCCACTCTCTTTTTAAAAAGATTATTCCTTTGAAAGGAAGGAATTGAATAACTAAATAAATCACTGTTCAGAATCAATGTTGTCCCACCCTCACATATAATAACATTTCCGAGATCTTCGAATAACTTTAAAAATCGAAGAGATAGAATGCATTTTTTAAAGGTGATTCTTTAGATGTCTTTAAACGATTTAGCTATATAATATAAATGTTCCATTCATGCCAAGATTAAAAAAAATTTATTATGCCAAATTAACGTTGAGTATTTTATTTATTAAATTTTATTTTAACATTAACATTCAATTTTATTACCATAAAAATGATTTTTTTAAGATAACTTGACCGACTATATAACTTACACAAAAGTTAATTTAATATTTTTTAAATTTTTTATTTTTATTTTTAAGTAAGGGATTGTTAGTTTAAGGATATGTGTTTCTTTCTAAGAAATTATAGGTTCAATTCCAGAGGGATAGAGTATACACACTTTTATATATTTTAGTGGTTACATTGTTGTCAAGGATACGGTGGCCCGTTGGTGGTGTTAGATGGATTTCATTCCATCCACCTGGGTTCAATTTCGTTGAGACATCTTTTGGCTTGGATTACCATCTGACGGTTTGCTCGACCTACCATCCACGATATGTGAGGAAGCTTATTGAGATTTCCCGTGCGTTGTTAGTTTTCCTTGATTCTTTCGGAATAGCAGGAAGGTGATTTTTCCATTGAATTTTTTTTTGTAGTAGTTACATCGCTATGCAAAAGGGGGTCTTTTGTCTCACAAACAAGGGATCACATACACCAAATTGGTGTCTAACTTAGTTGTAACTATGAAAATAGATTATTATTATTATTATACAAAATTTTACAAAAAGACACTTCAATCTAGTCTGCCCAAAGGAAAACCAGACATTGTATTAGACTATTCATACTTACTAGAAAATGAAAATGAAACCATAAAACTTGGGCTAACAATTCAATTATACTGAGATGAAGGATTTTCATGACCCTTGCTTGTTGAAGGTTGCTCCATCCTCGTCTTCTAGCTCAATGATCTTGGGTTTGGATGCCAACAACTTGTTACTAGACCACTAAACCTCGAACTCAACTATATTTTACTTCTTCACGTTATGCATCACAATGTGCCTTGGAGAGAGGGAGTGGGGGAATTAACCTCCTTCGTACAAGGAACCTATAACACTTCTTCCACTTGTCAACCAATACTAGGTGCCTTTGCCACCTACCTAACATCACCAACCTCCTCATCCTCCACTTTGTTAATTGAAATGCCAAGGTTTGTCACCTCGCTTGAGGGATTAAATTTCTATTTTTTAATATTGAAGTCTATTTACATTTATTTAATATATTTTTAAAACTTTTATTTTTTAAAATGTTAAGATAAAAATTATCATATTACTTTTTAGTGATGTTTTATATAATTTAATTTAAATTTAAGTAAAAATCATAGTAATATAATTTGACAATTTCGATGCTTATAAATTGCAATTTTAGATTAATTTTAATGTCTCATATCTATCCAAATACTTGAAATTGTCATTCAAACTATGTAAATTGCGATTAAAAAATAATGGAGTAGTCTATTTATTCTACATTTTCGATTTGCGGTGAGTTTTGGTAAATTTCAATTTCTCTGTGTTTAAATTGTATTTTTGAATCCATAAATAGATTGAGCACCCTCGAATACCTCTATGGCATCCAAATTTTGCATTTTCAATAGCTAATATATGTGATTTAAGGATTTTTTTAAAGATTTCCAACTGACAAAATTAGACGGAAAATATACTCGGAAAATATTAAAAACATAGAATATTTAAACTACACCAAAAAAATCATAGTTGAAATCAAAATGAATAGATTTTAAAATAAAATAATTTTGAAAATTCTATAATTTAAACACTTATGAACCAACATTTATTGACAAATCCCCCAAAAATTAAACACATTTCAAACCTACATTTTTCATCATATTGATTCTGCAATATTTATATATGAGTAGTCTATTTATTCTACGTTTTCGATTTTACGGTGAGTTTTGGTCTGAATCCAGTAATTTATTTTTGGTAAAATATAAATTTTTACGTGTTTAAATTGTATTTTTGAATCCATATATATGAGATTCAACACCCTCAAATACCCCCATGGCACCTAAATTATGCAATTTCCATAACTAATATATCTAATTCTAAGATTTTTTAAAGATTTCCAACCTAATTCCGAACAAAATTAGAGAAAAAATATAATCGAAAAAGATTGAAAAGGTAGAATTTTTAGACTACACCTATTTATATATATCCATATAAATTTCCATACAATTGATCATAAACACTTTGTACACTTTCAAGGATATCTTCTATAAAATAGAAATATTTCCAACTATATAACTTCAGTAAAAGTTTATAATATTTGTTTTTCTTTCCATGTTTATGGTATATGATTGTCTTCTACACAAACATAGATAATTATTTAGTATATTTAAAATATATATATATATATATATAAAATTGTCTTGTATAAGTATAAATAACTATTAAGTTATTTAAAAACATTGAATATTGTTGATGATGATGATTAACGTCTACTAAGACCAACTTTGGTCTATCGGACCATAAGAAGGTTATTACTTGGTTTGCTTTAAACTTTTGTTCATATGCTCAAAAAGCTTAGAAATAAACTTTCCGAGATCACTATAGTTTCCGCAAGTCAGGAGGTTAAAAAGGTTTGTATTGTAGCAAATACTATGAAACTCATATCTAATGTGGGTGTAAGTAGGACAATCTAAGAGAAAGTGATTTTCATCCTCAACGCTCATATACTCACAAAGATGACAAACCCTTTCTTCTCACGGAGTTTTGGGAATAAATCAACACCCTGTTTCGCTATGGAGCTCATGAGAGTTCGTTCTAATCTTGGCTATATTCATTTTCTTCTTTGAACTAGTTACTATCGAGAGATAATTCTGATCTTCCAAATTAGGGTTAATGACCTTCTTATAGTATCTTAGTTTTCTCTTAATCGCTAAATTTTCTTCGCACCACAATTTCTCTTTAAACTTAGAAGAAATAATATTTTTGACATTATTGATATTCTGCAAAGTGTCATTTTCATCAATGCCCCAATGGTCTAACCAAGCCATCGCATCTTTACACCAACTCCACTTGAGGCATAATTGGTTTTGACTTTTATTTAAAGCAATTTTAGGAAGTCTCTCGTTTTCCATGTTATTTATCTTGTGTTTGTACATCAGGTACTTAGTCATAGCCATACTCTCGATGGAGGAAAGACCCACTTCTAAAAAGATAATAAGATAAAGTGTATTACTTTTAATTTTGAAGTTATAAATTATAAACAACTTATGGATTTTCTTATATATTATAATTGTCTTAAACATCAATATAGATAACTCATTAAAAATTTGGTGTGAGTGGTTTGAGATTCACAATATTAATGTCACTCACCATATTTCATTCCCTAGATTAACTTGGGATGTGTGTTGTGTGTTTGTAGATTTGTTTTCGATATCGCTTATTGATTTTCTATCTCATCATAAGTTTTAAATTTTAAATATCATAAATGAAAAAAAAGGCTGCAATTCATTAATAGTATAGAGTGATGCTACCTATAAGTTTTTAGGAACTTAAAACTTTATCATGTAAATTTTAATAATTTTGTTATGCTACTTATTAATTTTGATATGTTACTTTTAACAATTTATAAACCAATGATTAATATGAAACTTCTCAGCAAAGGTTTAAAGGTTTCGAGATATATTTAAAGGGATCTTTATTTTAAATGGTATTTATCTTTCTAGCTTTATCACAACAAATCATATTTTATTGAGAATTTAAATTGAAATGAAGAAAGTGTCAAATTTATGAACTTATTTATCAAACTATTACTCCTCAACATTATTTAATAATATGAGTGGGCCTAAACGTTAAGAATATGTGTTTCCTCCTAAGAGGTTATGGGTTCAAATTTTGAGGTAGCAGGGTATACTACTTATTAACATGAGTGGGCCTAATGGTTAAGAACATGTGTTTCCTCTTAAAAGGTCAGAGGTTCAAATTCAAAGAAAGGAGGATATGTACACCTTAAAAATAAATGATTGATGATGATGATTAACGTCCACTGAGACCTACTTGGCCTATCAGACCTTAAGAGATTATTTGGACCCCCAACTTCACAACCATACAAGATAACGAGAGTGACGAGAGTTTTGAAAAGGTACTTCTTTTTATCCCACATCACCATATTTGTTGATTTACAATTGTTTTCTAGGCCAAAATAAGCTTTCCACCTTCTGTTAATCATTTTCTCAATGCTATAGTTCCAATTGAGCTTGTGAGGGATATCAATTCCGAGAGATTCGTAAGAAGACAATTCCTCCAAGTTGTTATTGTCATAAACAAAATTAGCAATAGAATCTTTCTTGGACTTGATAATCATAACTTTAGTTTTGTTGGTGTTAACAGACATACCCATGTTAGAGCAGAAATCCTTGAGGATCCTTAATTGTTTATCAAAGTCTGGGGGCTCCTTGCCATAAGAACAATATCGTCAACATTATTATTATTTAATAAAAAAATGCTCATAAAATAAAATAAAATGACAAAAATATTAAAATTTGATCCGAGCAAATATGTACCTAAGACGTAATTATACACCCTAAAAGGTGGACATCAACTGGGAATGCACTTGGATATTATCTTTGGATGGCGAACTTTCTTCCTCTAGCTCAGGTAAAGCGGGAATGGGTTCATAGCAAGAAAGCAAGAAAAGCATGGGTGAAGGCGGTAAAGCAAATTGATTGTTTCATGCGAGCTGTAGGTGTTGATGTGTCCTGTTGTAAGTGGGATGGATTTGGATTGAAAAATTTGATCCGGTTAATATTTAATAGATTTTGATTTAAGATATTATTTTACATATAAGTTAATAATAACTTTTATATAAAATTATTTCTTACAAATAATTTTTTTTTAAAGTTATCTTAGGTCCTTATATTACTTCCCTAAAGATATACAGAGTATCGCCAAGCCCTCCCAACAATGGGAAAACAGACCCAGGGTAAAAAAAAAAAAATCATCCCTAAAAGGAAGCATTGAGGTATCATAGTCTGAGAGATTCTGTCTTTCTACATAGTAGGGTAGCTTAAAAACAAAAAAATACAGCAGGAATTAAACTGAAAAGTCTAAACATAAAAAAAGACATATGCAGACTGAACCCTAGCTAGATGTTCAAACCGGTTTTGGCTTCCTGAGCCTCAGGTTCTTTGACGATCTCAATACCGAGCCTGTGAGCAATCTGGTTCTGGTTGTGGAGAATTTGCTTTAGGTAACCCACCATTTCGTCCTGCTGGAGCAAAATTTTGGCGTGTGCTTCTTCGCGCTCTGCCAGGGTCTTTCCGAGGATGGTTTTTTGCAGCTAGTGAATGTCCAGGGTTCGCTGGTAGAGCGTGGTGCACCCTCTGGTACTGCTTGGGTTTGGAACCAGGGCTTCAAACTCCTCCCGAATTTCAGAGTCTGAGAGACAGCCCCTCGTCACCTAGGCATCCTCTTTAGCATCCTTGATTTCCTCTTGCACAGATGATGAGGTGTCTTCTTTGAATCTATGGGATTTGCCCACTAAATTCCGCATGAAGCGAACCGGTGGGCCTGGAGAGGGGTCGGTTGGCTTTTCCTTCCGCCTAATGCAGCCTCTCATGGGCGGCATTGCTGCTACCATCGCGAACAAACCAGGAGCCGAATTACCAACAAAGATAATGTAGCTAAGGGAGAGTCTCAACGCTGTAAACCTCAAGGCTTTCACCTTTGTGCCCCTTCGAACAGTACGCAGAGTTTTGCGATGGTTCTTTCCCCTACCATCACCTCTAACCATTATTGCAGGAGTACCTTCCTCCATGGAGCATAATGCAGAGTGAATGCGAACTCACAGAGCCGGACGAGGACAAGACTTAGTGCACGCCGGAGGACTAGAGCGCTCGGGTGGGTGTATAACAAATGATGTCTGCTGGGATGTGTGGGCAGACGAGGCCAACACGTGTCCTACCTCATGGTTGACACAGGTGGACATGTGTCGATCCTCTTGGTTGACAGACTCTTTGTGGGGGTGGCCCCGCTCTAACACCTGTCGTGGGGGGTATTTCTTACAAATATAATGTTTACTTAATTATGAGATAAATATACTTATTTGTTCAAGTTTTCACTCTTCTTAAAATTGTAAATTGACAAATAACTTATAAAACTATATATACCTTGACAATCATCACTAATCAACTTTCCTAAAACCAAGTCCAAAATATAATAGATTTTAATTTAAAATATAAATTTGCATAAATTTATGTTAATAATAACCTTTACCTAAAATAATTTCTTAAGAAAAAATTGTCTAGATGATGTTACTTTGATTAGTTTTGGAATATAACTTATTTTTTATTAGTTTTGGAATATAACTTATTTTTTTCAAAATTCTTACATATACAAATATAATGTTTACTTAAATATGAGATAAATATGCTTGTTCGTTAAAGATTCCACTTCTCTGAAAATGAGGAAATAACTTATAAAACTATATATACCTTGATTCTTTTCATGGTCATCATCATTATTAATCAACTTTCTCAAAACCAAATTCAAAAATGAGAAGGCAATTAATATTCAACATGAGGTCATTTAATACGAGGCAGCAAAGAAGGATCACTAACATTTTTATCAACTTTCTCAAAACCAAATTAAAAAATGAGAAAGCAATCAATATTCAACCGAGGGCATTTAATGGGACAACAGCAAAGAAGGATCACAAACATTTTCAGTATGGCTAGCAGACTTATACACTTTCCAGATTTGAAAGTTTATAAAAGAATCCAGAATTACAAATCTTAATGATATAGAGATTGAGTATGTAAAGATTTTTTGGAGGATGGTCATATCCTGGTTTCCCTTGTTTTTGTGAATGTTATTGGAATCTTGGAATAGATTCAGTCATAGATAATAGGTAATTTTACTAATGTATGTATTGTTAATAGATTCAGTCATAGATAATAGGTAATTTTACTAATGTATGTATTGTTAGATATATGTACTATCTGTACTTCTTATACTTTTAAAGAATAGCCTTTTTCTTGAAAAAAAAATAAAAACTGCATAATAACAATGAAGACTTTTGATTAATCTGTACAATCCAAATCGACAATTTCAATCCATCTGAAAACGAATTATAGCAAATTTTTAACCACCGAATTTCAATGGGCCCCTGAAAAAGAGCCAAATTGCTGGTCCGCATTGCCCCATACCGTTAAAAACATTAAAAAACCAAAAACGCAAGTATACGTTCACGTCAGATTGGGCAGGCCCCAATGTAGAATACTACAATATTTCCTGAGACGAATACAACAATATACTTCCAATTTTATTCTTTTCTTTTCTTTTCCTGTACTCACACTGCTTTCTTTCGATCCCCATGTACATTTATATAATTATCCGAGGTTGTTTCCTTTCCTTGTTCGGCCAAATCAAACCCCAGAGTTGACTAGTTGGTGCACAGCTTTAATAAGACAACCCACAATCATTACTAGATTAACATGGGTTTTCTCTCAGGTTTGTTGTCTCTATTTTACCGAGCCAAATGCAAGGTAATAATGTGAGAAGAACATAACAAAAACAGGAAGAAGAAGGGAGCGCGTTTAAGAAGTCTGTGGCTTTGTTTGTGGGATTAATGGGTGCAAACCTCTCAAGAGTGCACGAGGGTAATGAGGAGAGTCCATATCCAGGACTGGCCGATATACCAGAGAATTGCATTGCAGGGATTTATAATTATCTAAGTCCGATTGATATATGCACGCTTGCTCGCCTCAACAGGGTCTTCAAGGGAGCGGCTTGCTGTGATTCTGTGTGGGAACAGAAATTGCCTGTGTGTTATCAGGAGCTACTCTCCAAATTGAACATTTCAAAGCCCAATTCTCTGTCTAAAAAGGAGATATATGCTCTTCTCTGTAGACCCATTTCACTCGACAATGGTACCAAGGTACAATTTTATTAATTTATCTATATTGTTTACTTTTAAAGATCTTTCTGGCTTCCTGTAAAAAATCATTTTCTGGCTCTCTGATGACACCAATAATCCTTTTCGGTTTCCTAAAAGGGCTTTTTCTCGCTCTCAAATCAATTACTTAGAACTACATATGATGCTGTAGAAATTTTGCTCTATTTTATTTATTTTTATTTGCTTATATTATTTAAATTTTAATTTCGGGCTTCATAATATTGGGTTTTTTGAAAAATCTCAAGAATCCTTATCTGGGTTCCTTAAATTGTCATAAAAAGACTTGGATGTATATATATCTTTTAAATCCAAAACTATTTCCTTAGCTTTATTTTATTTACTTGTTTGTGTTATAATTTTTGTTAATGAAGGAATGCATTTTTGTATGAAAAATATACATTTTCTTTGAAAATCTCAGGAATCCTTTTCGGTTTTCTTATATTGCTATATATATTTTTTGATATCCGATTTTTTTAAAATATTTTTTTGTTGGTTAAGTAATAAATTTGGCTTAACCCTATAAAAAATTAGAACTTTGAACTACTTGTGATGGTGTAGATTTTATTTTTGAATTGTTTAAATTATATCCTCTGATCAAAGGTGTATTGGTCTGTAGTGCGGTTTTCTATTGAGGTCCTAAAATCTAAGATCTCTATTTTAGCTTTCCTTGCTTGTTGAGCTGGTGGGTTATTGATAGTTGATGAGGAGAGTTGTTTTAGGTTATAGTTTATTAAAATGATAATGGGTATTATCTCTTATTTTAAATATATTTTATGGCTTTCGACTATTGAGTCTTTTGAAATTCTCCAGGATCCATTTCGGGTTTCTTAAATTGTCCTAGAAGGAATTTTCATTGATTTCAGATACTTTGAACTACTTGCAATGGCGCACACCTTTTTCTTGTAATTTAGTTCTAATTTCTATTAATATACAAAAGTATTACATCACGACGTGTGAGAGGTCATCTGGATCTGTTCTTCAGGAATTCAGAAGATATCAGATGAGAATGCTCTAAAAGACTGAAAGCTGTTTTTTCCAGTCCAGGTAACAAAAAGAAACTAGTAGAAGCTTTCCTGAATATGGTATCAGTTTGTCCATGATAATTACAGATCTGGACATCAAATATGAAAAATGCTAGAGGTTATGTTGTGACAGCCTTGAACCTACAGCCTAAATACTTGAGGCTCTGAAGAGTCTTCCCGAACTAGAAAGTAAAGAAACATTAAAGGAAAGGAACCTGGCGAACTGAGGGGCAGTGTCAATGTTCATTTTCAGAATCTTAATCCAGGATTATGAAGTCTTGCTGGGAGAGCTGGGGGTCGTCCTGCTGCAGCTCCCTCCCTCTCATCTACTTTTGGGGCTCTGTCTCCTTCTGGACCACACAGGCGTTGAGTCCCCATTGGACTAGTATTATGGCATCATACTTGCCTTCCATAAATCCAAGCTTCTTCAAGTCTCCGAGTGAAGCGTAGACCCTTTTTCTTTCATTGCTTCTGTGGTGGGAGATTTCACTAACCAATATATTTATCTCATTCTGTTGATTTTGGTGTCACGGCTCCTGGAGAAGCCTATTTCTGGCATCCTTATCCACCTGTTCAGAAGAAGTAGCCCCTCTCCTGTCTTTAGCTCTACTATCCAGCCTGTCAAATTGTTCCATGATTGAGTCAGGGTCTGACATCTGATACTTGTTGGCTGCTGCAATGGCCTCCAACTGGGCTGGAGTCTGGTTCCTAAACTCTGGTACGCTAGGTCTGGGAGTGTTCATGGGACGACCTTACTTGGAGCGATGGGACTCAGTTACCTGTTCCTCCTTGGCCTTCATTTTTCCCTTCATTTTTTCTGTGGAGGTGGCGTGCCTGGTGGCCATCGAGCTGCTTGAGTCACACCTGGAAGACAGATCCTATGAGGACTGATCCACTGGAGTAGTTTTTGACTGCTTGTCTCAGAGCCACAGAGTTACCAATGTGATCGGGATGTGCAAGTCCCAAGGATTCGGTTAGAATTGGCATTTCCTCTGTGGAATGGGTTGCAAAATTGCCTATTCTACCAAGACTGAAAATTGTTAGTTTTGTACCTAGGGAAGTGTTCCCCTAGTGACTTTTGCCTAAGTCACTTAGAAGGGGGAAAAAGTGACCCTCACATTAAAAGCTACTTAATGAGACTTTATAAAGTTAAAGTCACTTTTTGATAAATCTTAAGTGGGTGAGTGAAATTTATTTAAGTGATTTAAATAAAAAGTATTTTCACTCTCAATGAATCTCAACCATCGGATGAGATCTAATCTCCACCGTTGGATTAAAACAACCCTAGGGTTTAGACAAAACGGCTTGAGGGAGGCATTTGAGCTCACTTTTGAGAGATTCAAGAGGAGAGAAAGAGCTGGAGAGAGCAAGAGACCAAGAGCACGAATTTCAAGAGAGCATTTTAGCAGGTTTTCAGGTGGCACGACTTTCAAGGCAGCTTGAGGACATTAAATGCAGCACGATTTTCAAGGCAACAACATTTAATATTTCAGCACAGAAATCGAGGCATCCGTACAGCAGGTTGTGGGCACGATTTTCGAGGTATTCCGTACAGCACGATTTTCGAGGTGTACGGATTCCATACAGTATGGATTTTCTGGGCATGGAAATCGAGGTCCGTACAGTTGTATGGACTGTACCAGTTTGGCACAGTTTTCGAGGCACAAATCTGCATAGAAATCGAGGTTGGCACAGTTTTCGAGGTGCTGGAAGTTAGCACAGATTTCGACACAGCAGTGTGGCATAGAAATCGAGGCAGCCTCTGTGTATTTTTTCTGGGTGAAGATAAGTACATTTTTTGCTGGAAAAAATTATTGTACTGAAATTACATTTGCTGAAGAATAATAAATCTCTCTCTCTCTAACTGGTTTTCCCCGTGGGGGTTTTTCCAGGGCTTGATTTTGGCCAAAAATTTCTGAGTCTTTCATTTTCATGGTGTGAATGTTTAAATGTGTTTTTCAGCCTGTTAGAAGCATTTTATTGTGTGTTTAATTGTTACAGTAATTTTTCATAAGTAACCTACAGCCAATGCATAACCGGCTGTAAGTGAAAACCACAAAATGTTGACATAAACCAGCAAACAGTAAAGTGCAGAAATTTCTACATGGTATCAGAGCAAGGGGGCAGAAAACAGTGATAGTTTGCAGACACACAGAAATTTTCAGATCTCAGAAACTTCACTTTTTTTTATCTTTTGTTAGTGGGCAGCGTTCTGTTGGGTTGGTGTTCAGATGGCTACAGGTCTGAGGATTGAGGATAGGCTGAATGGAACAAAATATTTTGTGCCTTGGAAGGCTAGAATCTTGTTGATTTTGGAGGAGAATGAGCTATGGGTGGAGGTGGTGAGGAACACTGCTGCCAACCCCATTGCCATTCCAGATGGCACAGATGCTACAGCACTTTTAGCCTTCAACAAGAAGGACTGTAAGGCTAGGAGGATCATCCTTGATGCAGTAAAAGACCACATAATCCCTCACATTTCTGGGAAGACCAAGGCACATGAGATGTGGAGTGCCTTGACCAGCTTGTATGAGAGTTCCAATGAGAACAAAAAGATGGTTCTCAAGGAGAAATTCAAGAGTATCAAGATGAATGGAGGAGAGGGAGTCACAGCTTACCTCACTAGGATTTCTGCAGTTCGGGATGAACTGGCAGCGGTTGGTGAAGTGGTATCTCCTACTGAGCTAGTACGCATAGCAGTGAACGGGGCTTCAAAGTCCTGGAGTGCATTTGTGCAGGCCATAGTGGGTAGAGAGAACCTACCGTCTTGGGAGAGATTGTGGAACGACTTTGTGCAGGAGGAGACCAGGAGGGGTCTCGTACAGGGCAGTTCATCAAGTGGTGTGGCAGATGAGGAGAGTGTGGCGCTGACAGCCAAGGGTAAGAAGAAGAAGGGTCCCAAGAAGAATGGGGCCAAGGGGCAGCAGCAGCAGCAACCGCAGGGTGGACAGAAGAAGGACTTGAGTAAAATCAAGTGCTATTGTTGTCAGGCGTTTGGGCACTATGCATCACAATGTCCAAGTAAGAAGAAGAAGAAGGGATAGGGACAACAGACAACAGCCTCAACAGAGGTTGATGATTTTGGTGACAAGTTTTAGAGGGAGTTTTCCCTATATGCTGGACAGATTGAGAGAGAGAGAGTCTCTTTAGCCACCAGCACAGACATGGATATGGAGAGTGAGCATTCATTGTTGACAGGGCATCAGACAGGTCCATCCACCACTGGTACATGGTACATTGACAGCGGAGCCTCGAGACACATGACAGGTACTCGGGAGTTGTTCTCCGAGCTATCACGGACAGCTAGAGAGGTGGAGGTGGTACTTGGTGACAACACCATTGTTAGAGCAGTGGGTCAGGGGACCATTACATTTGAGAGGGAGTCCATGAGTCCCATGACTTTGAGGGATGTGTTATACGTCCCTGGGCTGAAAAAGAACCTTGTTTCAGTTTCCACTATTGAGGACAGGGGTCTTGGGGTGTGTTTCTCAGATGGGAGAGTGTAGGTGTTTCCCAAGACCACAGGTGTGTCTACCTCCATGGATATTGGAGTTAGATGTGGACGACTGTACAAGTTATCGTTTCAGCCACAGCATGCTATAGCACACAGTAGCAACAACAGTGAGCTATGTGAGTTATGGCACAGGAGGATGGCCCATTTACATCACCCTGCTCTGAGATTGTTGAGGAGCATGGTCACAGGTTTATCTGAGTTCGACACTGAGCAGAGTGATGTGTGCAGGGGGTGTGCTTTGGGAAAGTACACCAAGACTGCTTTTCCTAGCAGTGACACGAGAGCAGCAGGAGTGCTTGACTTGATTCATTCTGACATTTGCGGTCCTATGTCCTCAGTATCTTTGACTGGTCACGAGTACTATATTAGCTTCATTGACGACTACTCCAGGAAGACCTGGATCTACTTCTTGAGGAACAAGAAGTCGCCACTTGTATTGAGTGTCTTCCAAGGGTTCAAAGCCCTTGTGGAGAAGCAGACGGGGAGGAAGATCAGGATGTTGAGATCAGATAATGGGGGTGAGTATCCAAGGAGTTCAATGCTTTTTGCAGGCAAGAGGGTATATAGCGACAGTTGACAGTTCTCTACACTCCTGAGCAGAATGGAGTAGCAGAGAGAAAGAACAGGTTGATCGTTGGAGCAGCGAGAGCCATGCTTCATGATCAGGGGTTGCCGTTCTTTCTATGGGCAGAGGCTTGCAACACTGCAGTGTATCTGCAGAACAGGAGTCCTCACCGTGCTTTGGGGAGGATGACTCTAGAGGAGATGTATTCAGGCAAGAAGCCTGAGGTGAGCCATTTTCGGATATTTGGCTCTCTGACTTACTCTCACGTCTCTTCTGAGAAGAGGACGAAGTTCAAGCCCACTGCAGAGAGAGGTATCTTTATGGGTTACGATGAGACTTCGAAGGCATATCGACTTTACATTCCTGGCCAGAGGAGAGTTGTAGTGAGGCGGGAGGTGAAGTTTGATGAGGAGAGGGCCTTCCGAAAGTCGAGAGAGATGGAGCAGGGGGAGCCACCAGCTCCCACACCTTAGTTGAGACAGGCTTCTTCGATACAAGTTTCAGGTCCGTAGGTTTCTGGGGTGACTGGATCACAAGGTACATGCACAGCTTCTACAGGATCAGTGGTTCAGATTACAGGTACAGGGACAGGTTCAGGGACAGGCACAGGTTCAGGATCACAGGTTTTAGGCTCATAGGTTACAGGGTCCTCAGGGACTAGTTCATCAGCTACAGGTCCTCGGGGTGTTAGACCTTCTGCTTCTGGCACTTCCTCAAATGAGGATACACCAGTTTGGGAGGAGCCTTCAAGGAAGAAGAAGCCTAAGTGGCTTCAGGACACCTTGAAGGAAGCAGAAGCATTTGGTAGACCTCAGGAGGCGATCAGGACAGTTGTTGAGCCAGACAGATATGGGATGGCCCTTGTTGCGAGTCTTCGTGACTCTGCGCCTTCTACCTTTGAGGAGGCTTCTCAGCATCAGGTATGGAGAGATGCCATGATGGAAGAGTACCATTCCATCATGAAGAATGATGCTTGGGAGATTGTGCCGAGACCTGAGGGGAAGTCAGTTGTGACTTCCAAGTGGCTATACAAGATTAAGCATGCTGCAGATGGCAGTGTGGAGAAATTCAAGGCTCGGTTTGTGGTTAGGGGGTTCTCACAGGTTGAGGGAGTTGACTATGATGAGACATTTGCTCCAGTTGCTCGGTATTCCTCTATCAGGGCAGTGATATCTATAGCAGCAGAGATGGGTTGGAAGATCCACCAGATGGATGTGAAGACCGCGTTTCTCAATGGTCTTCTGCAGGAGGAGTTGTATTTGGAGCAGCCATAGGGATTCGAGATACATGGGAGAGATTCTCATGTGTGCAGGCTTAGGAAAGCCTTGTACGGTCTGAAGCAAGCTCCTAGAGCTTGGTACTCCATGATCGATGCATATTTGACTTCGATGCGATTTCAGAAGAGTGAGGTTGATCCCAACCTATACTACATTGTGGTTGGTGGAGATCCACTCATTCTTCTGTTATATGTTGATGACTTATTTATCACCGGAGATGAGCGTCTTATTGCACAGTGCAAGAGAGATCTTGCAGCTGAGTATGAGATGACTGATATTGGGCTGATGCATTACTATTTGGGGATGGAGGTTTGGTAGGAGCCTAGACATATTTTCCTAGGACAGGGGAAGTATGCAGCGGAGATTCTGAAGAGTTATCGGATGGAGGATTGCAGGCCTATGTCTACACCTATGATCACCAACTTGAAGCAACTTCATGCTTCAGAGGGTAAGTTGGTGGATCCCACACTATATCGTCAGCTCATCGGATCGTTGATGTATCTGGTCAACACCAGGCCAGACTTGTGCTTTGCGGTCAACACTCTTAGCCAGTTCATGGTGCAGCCTAGGAGTGTGCATTGGGTGGTTGGAAAGCACATCTTGAGATACCTAGCAGGGACGGTGGATTATGGTCTGGACTACAGGGGTTCGAGTGGAGTCAGCTTGGTTGGGTTCACAGATTCAGACTGGGCAGGTTGTGTGAGGGACCGGAAGAGCACTTCCGGTTGCTGTTTCAGCTTGGGCTCGGCAACAGTGTCGTGGTTCAGCAGGAAACAGAAGTCCGTTGCATTGAGTTCTGCTGAGGCTGAGTATATGGTAGCCAGTCAGGCGACTTGCGAAGCACTGTGGCTTCGTAAGTTATTGGTAGATTTATTTGATCAGCAGCTGAGACCTACGGTGATTTATTGCGACAATCAGAGTTGCATTCAGTTCTCTGAGAATCCGGTTTTCCATGACAGGTCGAAGCACATTGAGATCAGGTACCACTTCATTCGGGACTACGTTCAGAGAGGGGCAGTTGAGCTACAATATATATCCACTGATGAGCAGGTTGCAGATGTCCTGACGAAGTCTTTGGGGAGGGGGAAGTTTGTCTTCTTCAGAGATAAGTTGGGAGTGGTGCGGAACACCTTTCTCAGTAAGAGGGAGTGTTAGTTTTGTACCTAGGGAAGTGTTCCCCTAGTGACTTTTGCCTAAGTCACTTAGAAGGGGGAAAAAGTGACCCTCACATTAAAAGCTACTTAATGAGACTTTACAAAGTTAAAGTTACTTTTTGATAAATCTTAAGTGGGTGAGTGAAATTTATTTAAGTGATTTAAATAAAAGGTATTTTCACTCTCAATGAATCTCAACCATCGGATGAGATCTAATCTCCACCGTTGGATTAGAACAACCCTAGGGTTTAGACAAAAAGGCTTGAGGGAGGCATTTGAGCTCACTTTTGAGAGATTCAAGAGGAGAGAAAGAGCTGGAGAGAGCAAGAGACCAAGAGCACGAATTTCAAGAGAGCATTTTAGCAGGTTTTCAGGTGGCACGACTTTCAAGGCAGCTTGAGGACATTAAATGCAGCACGATTTTCAAGGCAACAACATTTAATATTTCAGCACAGAAACTGAGGCATCCATACAGCAGGTTGTGGGCACGATTTTCGAGGTATTCCATACAACACGATTTTCGTGGTGTACGGATTCCGTACAGTACGGATTTTCTGGGCACGAAAATCGAGGTCCGTATAGCTGTACAGACTGTACCAGTTTGGCACAGTTTTTGAGGCACAAATCTACACAAAAATCGAGGTTGGCACAGTTTTCGAGGTACTGGAAATTAGCACAGATTTCGAGACAGCAGTGTGGCACAGAAATCGAGGCAGCCTCTGTGTATTTTTTCTGGGTGAAGATAAGTACATTTTTTGCTGGAAAAAATTATTGTACTGAAATTACATTTGCTGAAGAATAATAAATCTCTCTCTCTCTTAACTGGTTTTCCCCGTGGGGGTTTTTCCAGGGCTTGATTTTGGCCAAAAATTTCTGAGTCTTTCATTTCCATGGTGTGAATGTTTAAATGTGTTTTTCAGCCTGTTAGAAGCATTTTACTGTGTGTTTAATTGTTACAGTAATTTTTCATAAGTAACCTACAGCCAATGCATAACCCGCTGTAAGTGAAAACCACAAAATGTTGACATAAACCAACAAATAGTAAAGTGCAGAAATTTCTACAAAAATAAACAGAGTCCAGAGAAACAAAACAATTAAATGCTGTTGAGGGAGATAGCAAACTAGGGTTGGCTCTTTGAGTAAAGCCCCAAATTTGATCTGGCAGTTCATACTGTTGCCACAGCCCACATGCACCCTCCATCCCATCAAACTATTGCTGAGTAAAGGACATCCATCGTTGTGAGTGCCCTGCGTAGGATCCA
The DNA here is from genome assembly GCA_027924585.1 of Larix kaempferi. Classification (NCBI taxonomy): domain Eukaryota; kingdom Viridiplantae; phylum Streptophyta; class Pinopsida; order Pinales; family Pinaceae; genus Larix; species Larix kaempferi. The sequence continues at coordinate 6,033,019 of BSBM01000431.1, read as the reverse complement.
ACATGATTTGGTGGTCTGTTACCTCAGATTTGCCATAATGCCAGGTGATGAAACACTGATCATCCTCGGTCCCTGCCATATCCTCCCGTGTACTGCCCTCACACTTTATGTCTGGGTGCATGATAGCCTCCGACATCCTCCCCCATGTATGATTGTATCACCTACCAGTACACCCATCATATCATATATGCTCCCCTGACACCCCATCCGAGTGTAATGGTGTAGACTTTATTTTTACCCTTTTAGCATATTTTTTGTTTTCAAAAATCATCTTGAGTCGAGGTGTATTGGGTAGCTATGTTTAGGGTTTCGGGTTAAGCAATTCCTTACCTTGTATTAGATTTTGTTAATATGATTTTCTGTTACCATTTTTTAGAAAATGCTTCTTTAACTGATAATAAAACAATGTATGTACATGACTTTTATTTTTCATTTTTGGGGAAGGGTTATGTAGTAACCTCTACAAACACTAACTACAAGGGCCTTGGATGCTACAAAATCTAAAGCAAAACTGTCATGATTTATAATGATGATATCTATCAAAATTTTGTCCCAGTGCCATCTGGCCTGAGCAAATAAGTCTAGGAGTACAAACGAAAAAAATGCCATCAAATCAGATGCAGTCCACAAAAAACAACACAAATAATGTAATAGAATTTTTTTTATGCCATTGCATGCACCATGGAGGTACCTTATCATCATTATTCCGTGGCACACCCGAGTCCCGACCATCCATTTGAGGCTCAGGTTCCAAAACCTTGATCTCCCACCCATCCTTCTCCTGTTGTGGCCGTTGTTCAGCGTCTCTTATTGCTAGGGCCATGATAAGTCCTAAAATCGAAAATCAAGGTCACCGGATTTGCCACCTTAGGGTGGCAAACTGGTTTCTGGTACAGATCAGAAACACGGATTTGTTGATCTGCACCAGAATCTTCAGGAACTGCCAGCTTCGAAGATATGTTGAAAGGAAGCTAATCATGTCCAAGACAATTGCAACCTTTGGTGAACCTTGATAGGTAATAGATAAGACAAACCCTTAAGCTTGAGAATAACCCTTCAATTCAGAAATAAACACAAATACATACACATAAGAATGAACACAAGTGTTAGACTTTTTGGTTACTCCGAAAGTGTTTAAACCATGTTTTACAATTTGATTTAGCACTTGAGTGGGAAAGTCCCAACCCACTAGTGCTATCTGTTGGTGTTGGTAGCGTCGGGAGGTATCCTCCACAAGTCGGCCCAATAAAGATACTAAATAATTATTATTTTATTCCTTAAAAGGTGCAAAGTGACCCCAACAAAATTGTATAAATAGAGTATGTTGGGATATGGATGGAGTGAAAACCCTAGTCCACAGCTCGGATGCTCCAAAATTTGAGAGGGTTGTGTCTGTTCTATCTTCAGTGTCTAATAAGGTTGGTGATGGTGAAGAGGATTCTGCTGAGTCATCAAGGTTTACTGAATTGCATTCTGGAAATGATACCAGGGATCACAATCAAGCTATTAATTTGTAGCGATCTATTCTTCTGTGGGTGAACATGGTTCTATGTCCTCTGAAGATGAGAACAGTTCATTAGATTCTACAAAATCAGTGAAGGTGCAATCGAATAAACATGTCCTTGCTACTAAGGAAAATCATGTATATGATTATGAAGATGTGAGCAGCAGCTCTGTGAAAGAGGTCGTTTTAGAAGAGTCAAAAGTGTTAAATTTTGAGCATTAATTCATTATACTCTAGGATCTTTGCTGAGAGAATAACATCTACAGTATATCAATGCATGACAATCATAATATGACAAGCATCACAAGCATCACAAGAATCAAAAGCATAGAGACAAGAGACACATAGTTTCCGTGGGGAAAACCCTAAGGTGAAAAACCCCACAACTTCCTCAGAGATAGAGAGAGCAATGGCTCAACCAAAATACAACCAAATAACACAGAGATAGTCTCCTAGCAGATGATCCTCCTCCTCCTCACAAGTGCGCCACTTTCCAGAGAGAGAGTGAGTTACTTTTCCGAGCGAGTAAAATAGAGATCTCCTATCTCTATTTATACTCACCTTTTTGCCCAGTGACCTACTGGGGCCAACTTGTCTACTTAGATACATCCACATTATATTATATATAATTCCGGGCCGACCCCAAATGGTGGTCTAATAACCCATCGGCAAGTACACACACTTGCGACACTTGTCAATCCACATGACGACACTTCCTTATAGAGGAATAACACATCTCTTATAAGGGTACAATAAATATATATAAAATATACAGATGAAATACATTCCCGAAGTTACATATACATCAACAAAAAGATATTACATTCACTCAAGAAAGTAGACGTATAGACTTCCTGGCAAAATAGCAACCTCCTTGTATCCATATCAACGTGAAGGATACCCAATGCAGATGGAGCCAACAAATCATGTATAGTGAAGGTGCAATCGATTCTACAAAATCAGTGAAGGTGCATTCAAATAAACATGCCCTTGCTACTAAGTAAAATCATGTATATGATTATGAAGATGTGAGTAGCAGCTCTATGAAAGAGGTTGTTTTAGAAGAGTCGAAAGATATTACATTCACTCAAGAAAGCAGATGTATAGACTTCCTGGCAAAATAGCAACCTCCTTGTATCCATATCAACGTGAAGGATACCCAATGCAGAGGGAGCCAACAAAACAATAAAAGATAAGTATTTTGTATTTAAAATATTGTTTTGAACAAATTTGTATAGTGAAGCATGATATATACAGTTTTCCTTTATGCATGACTGAGATTGATGAGCAGTAGGCTCATGTAGTGCATGATATGTATTGAATGTTATATGATTGTAGCCTATAGTGCTGCACAAGCATCCCATGAGTCCTAGATGGAGCTAGTGTAGGATGAAACCTCTTTGTGAACATGCTGAGAGCAGTGCGCGCACTTGATAGTGTGTTCTGGTGGAGATGGAAGGCATCCAAATAGTCACGATGTGTGTTTGGGATATGGATGGGTGTTGTGCTGAAGCATTGGCTAAGATGCTTACATAACTGTGTGAACTATTGTCATTGCATTGAAATGTCAATATGATTTTATTGAATTTCATGATTATGCAATGTTGCTAACTATTTGACTGAATTTGTCTTGTAGGAAAGACCATGTGATATGGCCTACAAGAGAAGGATGATGAGACTTGTTCCGAAGAACAAGTGATGACTATCCAGATGCAGAGGTAGCAAGATGGCTTCCATGATAGAGGGAGCAGGATGCTTAGAAGCGGGAGGCTTCTAGGATCATGGCTCTTAGCTCAGGTTCTAGAGTAGGATGGCTTCTGTGACAGAGCAAGCAGGATGCTCAGATGCAGAGGGGAGCAGTGCGCTCCAACACAGAGGGAGATGTGATGAGCTTGAAGACGGATGCTTGTAGCATTGGGCAGACATTCCCCCAGTATTATCCATGTGACTTGGCTGAGGGTGAATGGCCTAGAGATAGGGCAATATCAACTCCCAGCCACTCTGTGACGGGGTGGGGAGACCGACCCTTGATGAGTAGTGTTGATGCATCGAGTAGGTGTTCCCCCAGTATTAGCCATATGACTTGGCTAGGGGTGAATGGCTCAGAGTGGGCTAGTGCCCTCTTTTGGAAGATTAGCCCTCAGTTGCACACACTATTCTCCTAGAGGTTGATCATCGGGCATTCCTCCAGTATTGGCCATGTGACTTGGCTAGGAGTGAATGACCCAGCGTGGGGTAGTGCCTTCTCCCAGCCATCCTGTGATGGGATGGGGAGATTAGTCCCAAGTTGCTCACTCATCAACTCATGACTCAAAATGGGGCAATGCCTTCTCCCAACCATCTTGTGACGAGATGGGGAGATTAGTCCCTAGATGCTCGTTCATCACTTATGCAAGCTTATGGACAACCTCTCCAGTGCAAGAAGAATATGTTGATGCTTCAGGATGTATTCATGAGAATGCCTCCCTCATTGAGAGGGAGTGCTGATGATTGCAACATCAATGAGACATTGATGTGACTCTCTCTTGAGAGGGAGAGAGAGGGAGATTGACACTTCTCGACGAATTGAGTTGTGTTTAAGACCTTCCTTATGATGACAAGATGTTCAAGACAATCCGTGATCTAGATATGTTCTAGCATGATGATACCTCCCTAGCTAAGAGGGAGTGTTGGTGTTGGTAGCATCGGATGGTATCCTCCACAAGTCGGCCCAATAAAGATACTAAATAATTATTTTTTAATTCCTTAAAAGTTGCAAAGTGACCCCAACAAAATTGTATAAATAGAGTAACGCCTCACTCTATTTCATTCATCCAATTCTTGCAAAAAGTCAGCTGATCTTATGCGCAAGTGGAGGGCAGAGAAGACGAGGATAGTAGAAGACATTTATGGGGTTTTACCTTTTATCTTGTACATATGATGTATTTTGTATCTTGATCTATTTCTCTGAGTAAGGAAGGTTGTTGGGTTTTCTTCCCTTGAAGGGTTTCCCAGGATAAATCTTTGTGTCTCTTTGTTTCTGTGCATGGTTATTTCAGTGATCCTATTTTGTTTCCGTTGCTAATAGTTAAAGTTATTCTGCTACATTATTATCAAAATCTAACAAGGAGTTGTTTTTAATATTTTTTAATTTCTTAACCTAGACATTATATAAAAGTTAGATCCCTCTCAACTAATAGATTGTCTATTGTCTCTATTGAGACACATTTATTACTAGTTAGATATGTTCTAGCATGATGATACCTCCCTAGCTAAGAGGGAGTGTTGGTGTTGGTAGCATCGGGAGGTATCCTCCACAAGTTGTCCCAATAAAGATACTAAATAATTATTATTTTATTCCTTAAAAGGTGCCAAGTGACCCCAACAAAATTGTATAAATAGAGTAACGCCTCACTCTATTTCATTCATCCAATTCTTGCAAAAGTCAGCTGATCTTATGCGCAAGTGGAGGGCAGAGAAGACGAGGAGAGTAGAAGACATTTATGGGGTTTTACCTTTTATCTTGTACATCTAATGTAGTTTGTATCTTGATCTATTTCTCTGAGTAAGGAAGGTTGCTGGGTTTTCTTCCCTTGAAGGGTTTCCCAGAATAAATCTTTGTGTCTCTTTGTTTCTGTGCATGGTTATCTTTCAATGATCCTATTTTGTTTCTGCTACAAATAGTTAAAGTTATTCTGCTATATTATTATCAAAATCTAACACTATCAAGGAGCAACTTCAAAAGAAAGCACCGTTGTCACCTCAGTGCTAACTTCCCTCACTTTTGATTGGCTCTCAAGATTAAGGGGGGCTTCCCTAGGGTTGATTTGGTAGTTTCTAATGGAGAGAGCTTAGAGGGGATTGATTGTAACTTAGTTAAATATGTGTAGGTGAGTTAAATATGTGTAGGTGAATTGCAAAGTTGGTTCCCCAAAGAGTGCTTGAATATGTATGATTGTCAAAATTCTAAGTAAATCAAACACTTGAAAAGAAATACTCAAGGGATTGCAAGATATTAACTTGTACAGTAAAAAAACCGTGAGCATCAATAATCATCAATTCGTGAAATTTGGATGAAGCTGCAGAAAAATAAACTCACAATGAATTGATACTAAATGTGGTTAATGAGTGGATTCATTTGCTGCAATGTTAAACATATCCAAAACTGAAATAGATGTGTAAAACAAGTTTCCCAGTGAATGTGTTAAAGCACATAATTATGGCTCAAGGTGAGACCTTGCTTGAGAAGAATTTTGGAGCAAGATGTCACTCAAGGATATTAGATTAGTGAAGTTGAGATTCCATATTTCTTGAAGTGATGAAATTGAGATTCCAAATGTGGATTTGAGCCAATAATTTATAAGCAATGCTTCAAAAAAAATGTAGACAACATTAATCCATTGATCCATGATTAATTATCCAAGCATATAAAGATCATCCCAAGATTGTGCAAGAGAAAAATATTGCAACTAAGTGAAATTGCACAAAGAGTTTGAACCTTTTAATCAAAGTAGATGTGTTTAGTCAAGGCAATGAAACCATTATCCAAACATTGACCAAGAGAACCACTTAATAGAGATCTTGCTTTAAAGGAGAAGTGCTGTTATGTAAATGAGCGAGACAACTCAGAAAAATAAAAATTCACCATGAAGTACTTAACGGAAAATAAATTTGTGAAATCTGAAAATATAGGAGTGCTAGCTCCATGAAGTAAACAAGAGTTAATTTCTGGAAATTATGTTTGATTTAAAATGAGCATTTTAACCACTAAAATCTGCTTAAAAGTATGATAAGACAACCCAGACCTTCATGTGATTATTCTTGCATAATACCCTAGCCCAAAAATTATGATTTTATGAGGTATTTAGGGCTGATTTAATTTCTATTTAAGTGCTCTTAGAAAATTATTGCAAAACAAAATGAAATCTATAAAAAATTAAGCTTAAACATGGTTATAGAGAGTGAGAAAATACCTTGGCTTGATGATTTTGGAAATCTGGAAATTATGGCAGCCTTGAAAAAACCCAGATTTACACCTAAAAATAGTAAGAAAAATAAAAGTTTAAGTGTCGGTGGTTGTCAGGTTGATGAGATGGAGGAATAGACAAGTGCCTTTGTTCCTTGGCCAATGGGATCTTAGAGATAGTTCTCCTTGGGCCTTGTTTGAAATTACGTGGAGCTGGATTACCTGCAAAACATGACATTCCCCTCCAAACCTTTGGGGTTTGATGCAATATTCTTCCAAGGAAGGGTCACCCTATAGGTATACACCTCCAAAAACCAGATCCTAGCATACACCCTAGCCTATACTACTTGCAAGACTCTTAAAGATGCCACTTACAAGCAAACAAATAAAACCAAATAGCATATAACAAGCAAAGATCTCTTCTTTAACTTAGGTTAAATGGAGCAATATTACTCATCTATGAACTAGATCTAGAAATGTGACAATGGAAAAATGAGAATGTTAACTCAAGAATAGCTTAACCAAGATTGCCTCACAATGTAAGCTCTCCAATAACATAACCAAGAGCCTTGAGACAAAAGATAACTTTATTTTTCAATCCACAATAACAAGATACAAATGAGAGGGGAGCCTCTTATATAGGCTATAGGCAGCTCAACAACCCTCCAAATAAAATACAATATCTTGGGCTAAAACCCTAGATCTATTGTAGGGAGGATCAAAATCTTCTAGACATGGTCCAGAAAATCATAAACAATGAAGTAGTTAGGATAACCACTCCAAAAACCTAACCAATAGCCCAAGATGAGGGGGCCACACCTCCTAGTCCAAGGTCAAAGACTCAAATACACGGAAATGATACAAAATAGCTCCAAAAGTGGAAGTGCTCCACTAGATGTGGTCCAAATAATAGCCAACTACATCAAAAACCTCCCAAACCCTAGAGTGCTCCTAAAAATTTCCGCACATGTGGTCCAAAAGCATCCTCCAAGGTGATGTCTAGGTCCAAAGTTCCAAGAAATGAATAGTAAATGCCTCCAAGAGGGGATCACTCAACAAGAAACTCATGCTAAGTGGAAGAAATGGCCCAAAGTAGGGTCAAACCCTAGAGCGCTCCATCCAAAACTCAAGAAAAGTCACCCCTCAGGCCACACGTGTGGTACGACCCTTTAATAAAGTGCTCCAACGTCCACAAGAAGCCTCTAGAATGTGTGCCAATGGTCCAAATGTGTGCTAACTTCTCCCATGTGCCAATGAATGAGGGTCTCCATGATCTAGGAAGGGGGTGGCCCCATCCTAAAAACCCTAGGTGCCATGTGTAAGTCTCCAAATGAGTATGCAAAGGGGGCACTCCACATAATGTACCTAGTCAGCAACATAATGTACCATAACAAGTGTCATATCATGAAAACACATATAACAATCTATTGCAAAGGGGGTGCTCCACGTACTGTACCTAGTCAGCAACATAATGTACCATACCGAGTGTCATATCATGAAAATACATATAATTATCTAGTGCAAAGGGATCAACCAACATTTAGCTTAGGAAATGCATCCAATTTATGAAGACAATACATGAAATATTACCATCACCCTTTTAATAACTCAATGACTTATCTAATTCTTACTCATTAAAACATTATGCAAACTATTGAGCTACCAACATTAAACCCCTTTTTATGTGAGAATTCTTAGGCCAAATTAAATTACCTATATTCCTAAGTTAGGTGAGGGTGGTGGAATGAATGTGTTACTTAGGGGAGAAAGGGGGTCTTTGCAAGTTAACCATCATAGCATCTGAGAGTAATAGGTCTACCCTTAGCTTTCGAGAGGCTCTGCACACTGCAAGGAGACCTCTCACACTTTACAGTCTTTTCCTAATTGCTGAGAGATTTTACAGTGAACAATGAGCAGGGCATTCATGAGTTTGTCAGATTGTTCACTGTGTTTTCAGAAGTCTTCATGATTAGTATTATGAATCTATGATTACCTATACCATACTAACTGTAAGAAAGAACTCTAGACATTTAATGGTAATTGATTATATATTGCCAGATGACTGTTCCTCAACATGGTGCAATGACTGGCAACCATTTTCTTCATGTTCCCAACATCAGGTCTTGTTTGTCAAGTATCCCGTGTAGCCGTACTGAAATTGTTGTGATCTTTTGTTTTCATTGTAATATTGTATGCATTTGAATATGAGAAATAATAAAGTTGCGAGATTGGACACGAACAGCTTATTGTCAGCAGGACAGTGTTGTTAGGTTTAACTCAAAAAAACTGTGATTCCTGTCTCATTTTTCTGCACACTGCGAAGAGATGTTTCACACTTCACAGTCTTTTCTTAACTGCTGACAGATTTCACAGTCAACAATGAATATGGCATTAGTAAGATTGTCAGCTTGTTCCTTGTGTTTTCAGAAGTCTTCATAATTAGGTTTATGCTACCATGCTAACTGTAAGAAAAAACTCCAGAAAATCTAATAGTAATATTGATGATATACTGCCAGATGACTATTCTTCAACATGGTGTAATGGCTGCCAAGCATTTTCTTTATGTTTCCAACCCCATGTCTTTTGTCAGGGACCATCATTCAATCTATATGTTCAAAATGCAGATTTTTATTCATTTGTTCCAAATTTCCTGGAAATTTTCTATATTTGCATGATGTAATTTCTAAAAACATATTCTTATGAAAATGTATATGGCCACACCCGCTAATCCTAAATTTGGGATAGCTGCTGCACTTGCATCCATTCTTTTGGCGATTCTGATGCACACCCACAAATCATTTAACCTTGTCTAAAATCTTTGTTGTTATTTTCTCCTATTTATTGAGTTTGCAGATCACTTATAGTCACTGAAGAGTAGTTGTTTTAGGTTGTATTGTATTTCAATAATAATGGATATTATCTTAGGAGCTCATCTTAAGAGCTGATAATAAACCTTAATTTTGTATGGGACCTGAACTGAATGAGCTTTGGTGCTTCCATGCATGAATGAACAAAATGAAATTGGTTAGGCACAGACTCTGGTATTTGACAAAATTTTAAAGCCTCGACATTGAATCTTAAGGATTCAAATTGACTGTAACGGAATTTGATTGTTTGATGTCCTCTTAGGCCCGTTGTTATGTTGCAAATAATTTATACATTGTCTCAGTCTAGCAGTGTTTTTCTACGTTTGAGTCTATCACTAAAAAGTTCTTAGATAATAGTGGATTTTTTTTACTGGAATAGTGATTGTATGCCATTTGCCTCTGAAATGATGAAATGGTTATTTTTCTTGGATTCAGATGTAAGTTGAACTATTTACAATCATATGGTGTTTGACTTTGTATGAGATTTTTCTTAGAGGCTTCCCTGAGTATTCATGGTTCTGTAAAGAATAAAATACATGTGAAGTTTTATTCCCTTCCATTCAAAATAAAAGAAACAAATTTAAAATGTGAAGATCAAATAGAGGTGTTCTCTCTTTTTTGTGGCTTTACTTTAGTTCTGAAGTTAACTATTTGCAGGAAGTTTGGCTGGACAAGGCTACTGGAGGAGTCTGTTTGTCAATTGCAGCGAGAGCGATGACCATCACAGGAATAGATGATCATCGATACTGGAGATGGATTCCTTGCGATGAGTCCAGGTAGGTGTCAAAATCTTGCTGGAAATTTCAGAGCATAAATTGAAAATTCAGTACATGTATGAATATAATAATTATTTGAGTGTAATGCTTCCAACTAACAAAGGGATGAAAATTGTTATCTCAAAATATAGTATCTGAAGTTTTGCTTTCCTGGAGAATTGCCACAATGGCTATGAATATTAGAGTTTGGTTTGAAAAAGATTATCAAGTTGAACCTGTTGCCTAAAGAAAAGGGGACATAATTGCTGGGTAATTGAGATGAACAATTTTACTCATTTTCTAGTAATGTCTTGTTTCCTTTTAAAGTTTACAAGTTGAGGGATTTTCTTTATATAGTTCATTTCAAGCAATTTAACTATTTGAAAACATGCACAGAACCAAATTCTATCTATTCCATCTTCCACAGCTCTGATACTTCGAGAATAATATGCCAGGATAAGACCTCATGGACTATTGGGTGGTTGTCTCTTCCTTACACAAATAGTGTTCTTGTCCCCAAGTTGCCTGACTATCATAGGCTGCTTTGAAGAAATTATCTCTGAATGCACCCATACAGCATCTCTTTAATGGCCTTTGTTATGTGAGAATTAGTAGTTGCTCCAAATTGACAAATTTTCATCTCACTTTATTCACCAAGGTTGCTGATGTTAATTTTCTTGATCTCAGGCTAGATAAAACAACTCCTAGTTGTTCCTTGCTTAAAAATTTAATTTTCAGCCAACAGAGCTTTTTATACTGCTGAGATCTATTTACTGTAAAATGCAGCAGAAACAAAAATAGGAAAACAGATAAACACAAATAGATTTATGCCATTCAAATCAGATTTTCATTAGATAAATAATCCAAGCTTACAAGGGCTCCCTTACTGGGAAAATGGCCCTGAAAATTTACACAACAAACCTGGCAAAATCTGCCCTTCAGAAGACCAACTTCTGCTTAAGAACAATCCAATAATCTACTTAAGATTCTAATCAACTAAGGAGGTTTACTAGCAATCCTTAGCACTTTTTACTTTAACAAAAACAAATTAAATAACTATTACCTCAATTTTGTTGAAAAGAAGTTTATCAACTATGGAAAACAAAATTGGAAATCTGTATGCTATAAAGATTCAAACACAATGACACATAATTTCACAAATAGAAACCCAACTCTTAGTATTATTTCAGTATATCTCTTCACAACCAATCTTGCTTTACAATGAGGGCAACCAGCAACCTCTCCTTTTATAGCTAAGGAGGGCACTCTAGCTATGCCAAAACCATGGGCAAGAATACAATGGGTGATACAAAACCATGAGCAAATACTGTGGGTAGTGCCAATACCACGAGCAATCTCTAAAACCATGTGCAAAAACCAGCAGAGTCAAACCAACAAGTGAGCCCCTCTTGAGCAAGTGTGCCTCCCTAGAGAGTCAAACATGCACATGTGTGAAGGAAAATCAAGTGTGCCTCTCTAGGATGAATATCCCTCACACATGTGAAGAATAAAACAAAGGATAAGTGCCACATGTCAATAATCTCATGAATTATTCTTTAAACCAATGACATATGTACATGAGTATGCCATTTCATCAAAAAGATCCACTAAACATCTAGAGGCCACTAGGAAGTCTCCACATAATCCTCAAAAGTGACTCATCATGCTAAACCATCATCTAGAATTTCCCGCAATGGCTTAATTATTAGTGGAATTAAACTTAGGCATTTTTAAATGAAAACTTAGGGAACAGTTTTAATTAATTGCCATTAATCCAAATATGCATGTAACCATGTGATCTGAAAGGGGAAATTGCCTATGACAAGTCCAAATACCTATGAGGATCATATGTGCCCATATCTCTACTCAAATTACCCCTGAAATGCCTCTGTAGCTCTTCTCAAATTAATGTAAACCAAACTTAGGCTTTTTAAATTAAAACGTAGGAAAAGTTTTAATTAAAGGCCAATTTACTCAGAACTGACATGAAACCAAGGGGGGAAATGCATCATAATGACTCTCGGAGTCACAAACATTGCTGACCAATTCTGGAACCTGTCACTGACGTGCTGCCCTGCTAGGTTGACCAAATCAAACTTAGTCAAGCTGACTATAATATCATCAAATCCTCTGTATAACTCTGAAGGAGGCATGATGATGTACTTGTATGACCATGAAATGTCCCATGTGGACCAGTATTAGAGAATATCCTGCAGGATCAATATATGTGATAAACATAATGCATCTAATTGTTTGTTATGTGCCATCATATAGCATAGTCATGAGAAACATGATAATATACCCCATAAGTATCTTCAATGGATTCATCTGATTAATGATTTAGGAACATACCATTACCATGTTAACACCAAAGGATTTACAAGGACCAATTCTTCGTCGGGGTGGATACAGATGGTGAACCAGATTTAGAATGTGAATTGGCTTAGGCTGACTGAATGACTCATGATAAATGAGTAAGTGATCCTTTGTAGTTTAACCAACCATGCAAGTAATAGAGAACAATGAGTGTGTATTAGAGGGAGTGTGTTATGAGATACCTTTCCCTTTGATCTCAGCAGTAATATTTCCCTTTCTTTCTTGTTCTTTGGAATTTTCTTTTGGTCTCTCCTTTAAATAGGAATGGGAGAGACGAAAACCCTAACCACCTTTTAAATAGATGGCTAAGATTAAAAGATACATAAGTTATAATCTACGGTTGAGATGAGCTCAACAAATAAAGTACATGGATCAACTCCAAAACATAAGAAACCCACTAGTCAAATTGCCCTAGGGAGGACGTCCTCATAAAGTGACTAGGAAAATATAACATGAAGCTCATGGTGGGTCTAGGGGGTGACATATAACCTCCCTAGTGTGTCCCCATGGCACAATAACATCAAATATATCATCAAAGCATAAAATCATGCCCAAGAAGGAAAGTCGTGAGCCTCCAAAGGCACCCTGAAACCATAAAAATGTGTCGGAGAAGGATGTGAGGGCCCCACTAACTGATGTAACTGCTCTGGAGGGTGTGGGAGACATCATACACATCATCAAAACCATTCCTTTGCCATTTCCTTGCCTCAGTAGCCCAAATCGAATTCCTCTGTAGCCAATTTTACCATTTTTTGTGCCTCTGTAAATCACCTGTAAAAGATAAAAATGCCTGTAACTCTCTTCCTGATCACCCGGGGCCAAATCTGACTGCACCATCATGTCTGGGAGTATGGCAATATAGTAAAAACAAGTGGCTGGACCCCATACTCCCTCTGTAGCGCCCTAGGTGAACCAATCAAACCATGACACTGCTCTGACATGCCATTTTTAATGGCAAATCTGCACTGAAGTGATAAACTGAGACATATACCAACTGAAACTGCCTGGAACTGAAAACTGACTGTCCCAATGGACTCAGAGAGCCCAAATGCACTAGAGATGCATACTCATACATCATATGGATGACTGCATAATCATATAATATCAACACCATGCTCGGACATAATAAAAATAATAATAATCTGCAAATGATCAAAATCATTAAAATACCACAGATCACTATCTGAGCCTGTAAACACTGCATGGAACCATCTGGTGACCAATAATAGACCACATATCATCAATAGCTATCATCCAGGGTCTAACTCATCTCATGTCTTGTGGTTGACTTTGGTCAAACTGGGTTTGATCAAGTCAAACTGATCCAAAATATGATCCAAACAATAAACATCAAGGTGCTGCAAGTGTAACTAGTTAAAGCATGCTTCATAAATCATTCCAACAACAATATAAACATAAAGTAATCATTTCACTGGCGATCTAAAACAAGATATTCAGGATTTTCAATAATAATAATAGCTCAGACTAGAACCTTAAGACTATACTCACTTCATGGCTATGATCAATTTACTAGTGATGGGTGAGGGTGTATAAATGCAAGGCTAAGCTAAGGGATGACTGTACTGACTCAACACTGTGACACTTCGGAAGTTGGAAAGGGGATACACACTAAAGCATATGCTGGACAAGCAATAACACAGGGGATGGCAGTGTCTCACAAATGGGTAAGCTGTTTGGGAAGTGCTTATTCAACCTTGACAGATGCCTACAACTCACCCAAGCTGATATAACTCCGTGAGGATCTTTTCTAGAGCCGCCATGACCAGGTGCCAGGCAACCGTAACTCAAGACTCTAGGGGACACTTAGAATTAGCTGTCCCTTGCTCCATCTCATATCACAACCCGCATGCTAATGAGGAATAAATCATTACATGTAATTAAGATCAACAATCATTAGATATAGCATTTATTAAACCATTGCTTTGATTAGACCTTTTCATTTCCATAACCTTTGATCCTTGTGTGTTGAAAAACACATTCTTGGATTTACATTTCATTAGGGTTTTTGATCTGTGTGTGTTGAGAAACACATTCTTGGATTTACATTTCACATGCCTTTCATTCACGTGTGTTGAAAAACACATTCTAGAATGGGCTTTCATTAAGATATACAATAAAGTTTCTAGATACAATGTAATGATGGTAGTACTATTTGTTTCATGTCTAGCCAACACAACTTAGGCAACTCAGAGCTGAGACACAATACAACAGGGAAGCTCATCCAACAAAGAGGCTAGAGTGGGGGAAAGTCCTCCATGTCACAAGTCAAGTAGTCAGTTAAGGTAAAACAATAACTGGAAGGTAACGGATGGATGGAGATAGTGAAGATGATGCCAAAACTAGCAAGCCAAATATTGGTGGGAATGATCACCTCCATTCTCCCAAGGAGGGTAAAACCAATGGGTATAGACAAGAACCTCTAAAATCTGAGCAGGACATTAGATAGATATATAATAACAACCAAGTCCAATACTATATATATGATCGCCAGATCATGACACTAAATGCTAGAACATGCCACTATAATGACTATAAAAGCAACATAACCAAGAACACAAGATAATACCTGCTAGATCATACACCTGTGTAGAACATCATCATCTGTCCACTGAGAACCTGTTGCTGCAACTGTGGGCACTGCATACTGCTCTGTAATGGAAAAATGGCTACATCGGTCATCTAATCTGAGTTTCCTGAGACTCAGTCATGGCAAAGGAATATATTGCTGCTCATAATCATAGGAGTGATCCAAAATAGATGCTCATCTCAAGCATCTCAGTGTAAAGGATTGGCTGAAAAATATACTGGAATCTGGAAAAAATATATGGTAGCCCCATCTATTATAAATGTGATAACAGGAGCTTTGAGACCATGAGTCCCACCATGATCATTTTGTAATTGTTTGGATATATGTTAGGGTTTGATTTATGGATTGAGTGAATAGTGTGATGTGACTAGGTCTATGGAAAACCTGTATGGACAACATGGTTAACTAGGTCGGCCAAGTGATCATTTAGAGTGTGAAGACCATGCTTGAAGAACTCTACCTATAACTTTTCCTCATCAATTGCTTCACTAGTGTTCATCACCCATATTGCCTCTTAGATGTCTCAGTATGAGAATAAGTAGCGAAATGGGGGGGGAGAGGTAACATGAATTAGGGGCTCATAGGGACATCATATAGAGTGGAGGTATGGGAGAACATGGAGCAAGGATCTAGATTGTTTGGGAGGGGGGAATGGCAGGGGAAGATGGTGGCCAGAAGCTTTTGGGGGAGTGGATAAGGGAAGCGCGCAAGTCACATCTCCATTTTGAGACGAGGAGGCATTTCTTGTAGTGAAGGAGGCGATGGTAGGGGTTTTAGGTTAGGATAAGAGTGATGATCATGAGAAAGGCATGTTGAAGCTGGCTATGGAGAGCTTTGCAATATGCATCATACCATTGGTTCATGGGGCATGAGCCGAGTTTTGGGAAATGGGAAGTGGACTGGGTGACATGGGGCTAGAACTTGAGGGTTGCTTCCCAAATGGTGGATGAGATAAGATAAGATAAGATAATTTTATTAATTTCCAACAAATGTCCACAAAAGTAGGTCAATGGGATTGTGTAGTTCCATGATAACAATACAAAGTGGGAGTGTAAAAGTGGCTCCTATAAGAAGATAAAAAGCAAAACTCAAATCAAAACCTAGGTCTAATATAGAGAACTGATCTTGGAGAGACATTCATATTTGGTGGATGCCAAAACGAGAGATGAGCATTGGGATTTAGAACGAAGCATCTAGCAGACATAAGATGAGAATGTCTCTGGGTCCCCCTTGTAAAAAGGGATAGTGGTTTGGGGTGGGCTCAAGGGTGGGGGGTTTGGGGCAAGGGGAGAGTTGACTGGGACGAAGAAAGAGAGGAAGGCATAGTCGGCTAAGGGGATGGGGGATATAAAGAAATGGTGCACAAAAGGAGTAAGTCTTGGTTGGGCATAACCTAATCCACTACACTAGCTCCCCATTTCATCCTTGCATATATGGGGTTACCAAACACCCTGATATGTTTCCTAAATATGTGTAATGCAGATTAATGATTAACGAGATCACATATTAAATGACCTTGCATGGGGTTGCAATACTTTTAAAAGATTGGGGTAGAAAACAATGGCCATCATTTCCTGTCACCATAGGCACCTATTTTTTAATTAGAGTTGAAGCATGTCGAAGAAGGGCCAAGCAACTCACATCTTATCACTTTTGGGAGATGCTTCTCAAATTGCATGATCCCCTTGACAGAAAGAAATACTACTTCAAGGCCATAAATCTTATGTGGGCATATGGTCATCAAGTTACGAAGGGAGAGGACATATTTTAGGTGAGCTTTAAACTACTTAGAGGTTAAGGCTAGAAAAACAAAGCTCTCGGAAAAAACAATGAAGTTCAAATATATTTGGGCCATCTACAGTTGCTAAGATACCTTTGGGGAAATTGTCAAATCCCAAGGAAGTATGCTAGTTTTAGAGAAAGTAACACACAAAGCTGCAAAAGCTCCTCTAGCTTGCATTGATAGAGGTTTCTAAATTCAAGAATAATGTAGGAATCACAATTGAGTAGTACAATTGATGCATCGACACTTTATGATTTAGATTCAAATTCTTAACAACATGCGAATGGACAACTTGTGGCAATAGTGAGACCATGCCTTTTCTAGATGTAAGGATGTGTACGCCTCAAAGTGCCCGATGCATCTTTTCCAAACATATTAGAGTGAGGGGTTTCTTTTTTTAAATGTAATGGCCAAGTTTTTGGGCTATATTATGTAGAGTTTTGATTTTGGGGCTAAATACCCCTGATTAGGTCATGGCAGGTCCTCTTGGTTTTAATTTCAGGAAGTGTCGGATTAGTGGCATTGCTGATTGCCTCTTGATGGGCGGAAGCCCTCCATCTTGTTGGGTCATTTGGGCTCTGGGTTGGTGTCTGGTGCTCCTTGGGGTGGGCCCCCATTAGGACACACAACTGCACTCATTTTTTGCTTTGTAGAGGTGATTGCGTGTGTAAAGGTTGTCATACCTGATTTAGCACACCTCATTTTGCCCACTTGGAGCTATTGTTTTGATAGAAAACCCCTCTTCCTGGCCTCCACACCAATAACGTCATTCCTTAAAGAAGAATCCTACATGGTTAAAAAGGAGGACATTGAGGGACAAGCATCTGCTGGGGTTAGTTGGGGCATGCCGTCGTCCTTTTGGCTCACCTTGCACTTGGTGGAGTCCAATTTCACATTCTTATTGTTATTTTAGGTCATTGTATGGTTTAGTCCCCAAGTTTGTAGGTGCACTAACCTAAAGTTTTATATTTTGTCATTAACTTGTAGGCCCAAATGTGTAAAAGGTTGAGGGTTCTCATATAAATAATGTAATAACCCGGTTATTAAGCCCCAGACGTATGTTATTATTTTGTTTATTATTGGGCACTAGGGTCGGGACTATGGACTTTATTATTATTATTATTTAATTAAATTGCTAGCTTTAACATGGACAACTATCGAGAATGGGGCGTCCATGGATTTTGCATGTGAGGGGGTTGAGGACTAGGAGTTGTTGCTCTCCCTAACATTACTCTTTGGATCCTATTTTTGATTATTTTGGTTTATGAAGGTGCTATTACACCCTCTTTGATGGTTGGTTGGACCCTCTACCTCTTTTGATGCTCCTCATGTGCTAGTGCGCCCTCACTGGCTATTTTTAGCCTGCACTCCTTGAAAACGTGTAACTCCCCTCTCTATTTCACCTTTTGCTATTTTGGGAAATGCAATCTCTAATTGTAACCTCCCTTTCATGAATTGAGTAACCCCCAGTGAATTTGAGTTACCTCTCTTGGGAATTCGAATGGATATAAAATGACTCGAATTGGATCTCTTTCATTCTTTTTCTTGTTCTTCTCTCCCTCTGTGAGCCCTCCAGTGCAGTGGAATGCTCTCTTGTCTGGGAAATACATGCTCTCGAGTAGGAGATGCATTGTATTGCAGGAAGATTGAAGGCCTTGGAATGAGGTTTGAAGATTCTGTAATGGGGATTGAAGATTGATCTATGCTTACACAACATGAGTCCTCCCATTGCTTGTCTCTCTCCAATCTAGCTTGTAAAGCTGGGGTGAGGGTGGTGATATCCTGAGAGATTGTGTAGCGAGGGGATTCACAACTCACCAGGTAGAGTAGATGGAAGGAAAAGTTGATATGGTGAAAGGTGTTGTTGTGGTATTCTCACGGTGTTGAGAAGGGGGCATGGTTCAGACATTTCTGAGCATTTATGGGTTGTGAGACCTGTTCTATTGCATCCGGAATGTCGTTTCCAGTAAGGAATACTTTTTGTTTCACTGAAAAAGCTTTCCGTATGACTAAGATACAACTGTTTTTGTGTGGCAGTGTTCCCGGTGTTGAGATGAGTGCACCATACCTTTTGGTTTGAGAGTACCTCTCCAGTGGATCTATGGCCTCAGCTTGGGGGTGACGGTCATGTTGAAAGATGCATGAGCATGGCATGTATGTGGTTGGGTGGAATGTTGTCCTGTTGAAACTAATTGCTTTTCATCAAGATGAGTATTATGTTACTTGCTTATTTACTGCAATTTCTGATATATATATATATATATATGTGCTCATGGATCTGATTTACTGTTGATTACATGGTTGTAGGTGACATCCATGAGATCTGATGTTATTATTGTTTATATGGCTGTAGGTGGCAGTTAGTATATTTGATTTTTAACACTGTTAATGTGCTCCTAGATCTGATTTTATTGTCATTTACATGGTTGTAGGTGGCAACCATGGGATCTGATCTATTTATCATTTATATGGTTATAGATGGTAGCCTTCATATCTGGTTTTGTTTATGTTAATATGGCTGTAGGTGGCAGTCAGTAGATCTAATTTTTAACACTATTAATATGGTTGATTGTGGCAACCTGCAAATCTGTTGATTTACATTGTTTATGGTGGCTTGTAGATCTGATTATTTTAAAGTTTAAATGGTTGTAATAGATCTGATATATCATGTTTGAAATCATGTTAATAGCTTGTTCAAATCTGGTTGCATTTCATGCTTGCTTCTACCTTGCATAGCATGTGCTTTGGGGAATGATCTACATTTGTATTCGTGCAATTCATTTTAAAAGGCTAATTGTTTTATTTTATTGGCTTTTGGCATGATGGCCTAGTCTTAGTTACCCTTATACCACTGTGCATTACCTTGATTCAACCTTCCCCTTGGGTTCCTAGGTGACCTTGGCCTTGGTTTAGGGGCCGGGGACACCACAAATAAGACATCCTCACCTCATTTGTAAATCGTGGACAAGGTTTCAAATTATGTATTCTTTTCATTTCCTATTGGTCTATAACTTTATTGGAGCATTTGAGCTAGTGCACACTTCTCTCTTGGATGTCTTTTCTCTTGCATGAAGGATGAATGGAATAATTTCTAGGGTTTGATAGTCACATGCTAAGTGGATGTTAAGAATAGTTGTGATAACTCAGGCCCATGGGTGACCTAAGGTGCATCTCCTTGCTCATTCCATGATTAATATTGGTAAGTTTATCTCCTAGCCCTAGTTTAACGTCATTCTTGAAGTGCTTTGGACTAAGGTAGGGTTTGTTTGCTAGCATTTTGTCTACTTGCTTGAGGAGACCTTCCTATCAAGGATCTCTCCATAGTTCTATTGGACCTTGGAATTCTCTATTTGCTCTAAGTAGGGTTTTGCTACCTAACCCTAGATGGTTGCTAGCTTTGGCCTAATTGCAAGTATTGGAAGCCACCTTAAGAGGAGGGACGTTAGCTTTGATCTTTCATAGCCCTAGGGTTGGAGACAAGAATCTAATACCCTATCCTTCAACTATCCTCCCTTTATCAAATCTTACATGTCTTGTATTTTATTTTATGCACATAAATATTTTTACAATGGAAAAAGCCCTAAAAATCTAAATAAATTCAAAAATCCAAAACTAGACGTGAATTTGTTTTTCTAGCCCACCCTAAAAATTCGCCCTAGGGTTTTAGCCACAAACCCTAAAGGGCATCCTCATTGGAGGAAGTGCATTGGGATCCGTGAAGCCCTCGTAAATTGTGAATCAGAGGGTGTTTAGTATTTCTTGTTTATCCTCCAAGTTCGCCCTAGCCCAATTGTCCTCTTTCCCTTGAGGGCGCACTTTTTGGAGTGCCTGTCTTGGGAAGCGTGACATTGCCTTGGGAAATGTGAAATTGCCTCAAAAGACGTGATTTTATTAGATAAAGTGAGTAAATCCATTTATATATGATTCTTGTGTCTAGATTTGATATTGTTTGACTCCGATAAGGCATTGATCATAGCTATTAAGGTTTTGTGGAAGGTATCTGTGGCTTGGTGGTTGCAGGTATCTTTCACTGATTAGGGTCTCCCACTGGGTTTTGAAGTTGCCCAAAGTGTTGAGAGGTTAAACTGTGGTGACATTCGGTTTAACTCTCTCCCGAGCTTACCTTCACTAGCACTGAATATACATAGCCTTGAATTGCAAAGAGCTGCTAGTTTGAGCGGTAACAAGATGCAAGAGCATAATAGTATTCAAGTGGTCAATGAGTAGTATTGAAAGCACACCTGGTATAGATAGCACACTAATAGTTGAACTAGCTCCTTGGTTTGTGGAGCATATGGATCTTTTTCCATTTGGAGAGGAGAAGGGTATACGAGTTAGATTAACTCATCTGTGTTTGATGTTGAGACCATGGCTCTCAAAAAGTTGAGATACGGCAGAAGCGGGGTGAAGGCAGAAAGATGGTGATTCAAACATCAGAAAAAGTTCTCACCAGCATTAAGGATTCTCATCCTCTCACAATAGGAACTTCCCACATTATTTTCCCTGATATGTCAAGATCAAAGCCATAGGAAATGCACAGAGAGATTGAATCCAAGGAGCAAGAGATAATCAACCTTAAGAAACAGATCGCAAAACATAAGGCAACAACTAACAACAAAGGAGGTTCGATACCATGATAGAGTTATGTCGACTTCTTGATGCCATCATGGTATAGTGCCATCATATGCCAGAGGGTGATTGAGGTCTGCCAAAGGCGATTGCAAATTTGCAACTCTTACAGTTGATAGTTTGGCAGGAAGAATCTGTGCCCATCCCACAAGAAATGCTAGCATTCAATAAATCCAAGGTTGCAGACTTCTGTGCCTTCTTAGGCTTTGAGGAGTCCAATGTCCCAAATGTGCAAAATCAAATTGTTGCAATCTTGAATGGAATTTCACACGTGTTGTTTGATTTCAAATCATTTAAGAATGAACTTGTGCTACCACAACTATGTTCAGAGGGCGATGTTGTTTGTCTCAAAGACTTCCAAGACATCTGCCCAAAAGATCTAATAGGTCATTGGCGGAGCTGCTATCCAAAGCCATCTTGTAGGCCCAACTAAGCAGAAGGGGATATTACAAAGAATGATTTTGAACTAGAAAAGAAGGCAGAATTTGAGCTGAAACTTGCTAAACATTAAGCCTAAAGTCGAAAGTGTAATTTTTCCCAAGCAAAAATAATTTTGCGATATATTTTCAGTTTTGAGTAATTATGCTTCAAAATTTAATATTTCTTGTGCATAATTACTATTTTGTTTTATTTTAAAAAGTCAAAAGTCATAGTCAAGAATCACTGAGCTTTATTTATAAATAAAGGCTAGCAATAAAGAACCAAGGGGGACTTTGTATGCCAGCAGCTAGCCATCTTCTAACAAAGTTCTAAGGTGCTATTATCAAAAGTGTTGAGTAAAGTTGTAGCAGATCTACATGAATTTAGCCATCTTACATTGCATGTTTGTCCTCTACCATATCTTTTGGAAGATTGCATCAATGGATAGTTTCTTTGTTTGCAGTTTCATTATCTATTAATTGCTAATCTGGTTATGAAATTGGGATTGAATTGGACCGTTTACAGTCAACTTGCAATTCTGGTAATTCATAGATATTGCAGTGATTTAGTTGTTATTGTGTATACATGCTTCTTTATTGTTGCAGCATCATATTTCATTTACAGTTTCAATTTGATGTGCTCATTAGTTTAGGATTTACTTCATGCATTGTCTTTATTTCTGCATTTCAATAAAAATATAAAAATCATAGTCCTTAAAACGAATCTGGTAAGCAGTGCCACTAACTGGAGGCTCTGCCAATAGAGGGTGGGAACCATGCTTTTATAGTTTTATCCTGGTGGACCTGTGTGCATTGATGAGGGTCAAAATCCCGCATCAACACTGGCAGCACATTTTCTCTCACCAGGCTGTAGGTACTCTTGAATATTTATGGCCATTTTCTCTGTATACACTAAACTGTCTTTGCAATATTTATGTACTTTATTTTATCTCTAGACGAGATTTGGATGGGACATTAAACAAGGGAGGAAGGGGCATGTGTGTTTGAACTGCTACACTCATAAGCAGACTAAATGTAACACTCCGGGCACTGTGATTTCTTATGTTGCTAGGTTATATGGTAGTCCACAGGACTGTGTTTTCTTGTTATATGGCCTTCTTTTGATTAACATTATTCTCTTAACATGTTGGACAAAGCATTCATCTATCTAACTTTCATTTAGAAGATCTGTTATTTGAATTATTTAGCCTCAGATATGTGTTGTATTTTCAATTGTGTGAATTTCAGAAAGGAGAATGGTAATGTGGAAAGGGTAATAGCAAATCCAACACTTCAGGAGAGAGGGAGGAACATTACAGTATATGGAGAATAGAATTAGTAATTACAAGTAAAATCTGCCATTTAGAACTAGTCCAGCAGGCCATTGTATAATGGTTCCCCATGTTGATGCGGGCCTATGCTGATGCAGCGCAAGTGGACAAGGCCAGATGCAAGTAAAGGTATTTTCTGAGTTTGACCGTGGACTAACCCTGTGTTCATGCAGGTGGTGTTTGCCCAACTTACCTTCCAAAAAATTTGCCATACAAATCTTAGGTTTTGGCAGTTCTAATAATTCCCAATGCTTCCAAATATTAGTCTGAGATCAGACAAATAGAGGACAGATAGAAAAGGGTATCCAAGCATGCATAAAAGCTGCAAATGGTCTTCATTACTCAATCTTGATATAGTTGCAATTGAATATCTTTTGAGATTTCTTGAGAAAACACATGCATGAAGTAGTTCTCCATCATTTTGAGAAGATGGAACAGATGAAAAGAGCTTTTTCTTCATGGAATTGAAAGTGACTTGCCAATTTGCAATTTTTGCCAAGAAAAGTGAAGACTCACATCATAAAGTTTTGTCCTTGTTGGAGACATTTTTGGATGTTTACAAGATATTTAAATATTTCAAAGTTCAGTAAATAACTCCATTTGTCCAGTGGAGCAGGAAATTGCCCAAAGGGTGTGGATTAAGATATTCAGAATGTAGGTTGATGATTGCCTTTGGAAATGTTGTGTTTATTTTTTATTGGTTGATTTGTATGCCTGTGTCAACCTTAAGATTTACTCAGGGTCTTTCTTGTGTCTTTTTCCCTCGAGGTAAAAGCTCTAATTGTTTTCTAGAAGATTGTTCACCATATTCAGCTTTATATTGTGTCTAGCAGGGGTAGAGTTGCAAATGACATGGGCACTAGTTAATATCATATTTATCATAGAATATTTGATGCTGAGTATTTCATTATAATATTACAACTTCACGTATGAATTCTGAACTCTGTGCCTATATCATTGGATTTAAGTTATATTCATGAGTGAGCATTAATGGGTTTGTTCTCTTCTTTTTTCTTAGATATCTCACATTTATCTGATTGCAAATCACTAGGGGAATGGTGTTCCGAACTTCAAACTGAGACTAAATTTGTGAAAAAATGGCATTGGATACAGTGGGATCATCTCTGCACTGTACAGACAACAGAGTTGCCAATGCATGAACTTGCTTGTTTGCCACCCTTAATTAGAAGGTTGTTATCATATTAGGCTTCATATTATTATGAGAACTTAACACATAGAAACCAAGAAAACAGAAAGAATTGAGAAAATGGTTCTTCTATATTCACCGATGAAGAGAACAACCTTCTCTTTATAATAATGAGATGATATAAACCCTGATTACTCAAACTCTAATTGCACAAATCCTAAAATGACTTATGTGTACTTTAATAAAATAAGTAAATATGCAATAACCTAAAGTCACCAAGTGACTTTATTAATATGCCTAAGTCTATGGTCTAGACGACTTTTATATTCTAAGACCCTCCCTTAATGGTCGATCTAGAAAATATACCATGTTTGTCCTTGGATTTTTCAGTTTTTTCTTGACCCACAGACTTGGTGAGATTGTTTGCAGTCTCATCCTCTATAGGATAGTGTCTCAGCTCAACTGTTCCATCTTCTACAAGCCGTCAGATGAAGTGATAATGAACATCAATATGTTTGGTACATATTATCACACAACTTGTAGTTGTCCCTAGTGGTATCCCATCCGGGACGGTAGAGGAGATGGACAACTAAAGAGGTGACCCAAGAGATGCCACGGTTCCCAATGCAAGGTGGGAGTCACGTCAACCGAGGCACTCTTCACTTTAGATCTAGATAAATCAAGACCTAGGGGGAGACCCTATAACCAATCAACGATGATTGGACCCAAACAAAGGTTCCTAGGGATGAGTAAATGGTAAGTTACGGAAACCAATGCAAGGTAGAGTGGACCTAGAAATTAAAGTATGGTTGAAGGTGGTTTGAGAGATGATTAGTGTTTCAACCAATGTATGATCTAGGCCACATGATTAGTTACAATGACAAGATCTAGTACCATATGTTACACAAGTGGGACCCACTTTTTTGGGATGTGTGAATGGTTCAAATGGGACCCACAAGGTGAAGTTAAGGGATGTAATTGGTACTAAAGGGGATGTAGTGAGTAGATCTATGGATCTAAGCTAGAATTAGGAATACCCACATATGGGATCTAAGGTTTGACACAATTCCCAAGGAGTGTGACTTGCCTAAGGAAGACTAGTGCCTTGTTGGATGGGTTAATGGAGTCAAAAGATATGTCAAAGTATAGATCGGGACACCAAGTAGGCAAATCAAGTGGGCTAATTGAGATGTAATGGTTGGATCTTTCTAGATCTAATGTTTCATGATATGACCCTAAGTGGACCACAATCCATTGAAACAAGGAATGCTACCCCCAAGGCAGATCGTCACAAAATGACACACTAGATGTAAGTTTCAAATTATGCTCTTTCCAAATCCACTGAAATCTCAACTATCCAGGTCCTCAAAGTGGGCAAACTCACTCACCCAAGGAAGTGCGACCTTGCTCAAGGAGGGCTAAAAGGTGGGAAAGGTGTGTCAAATCGAGTCCAATGGCCACCAAATTGTAGTTCCAAGTAGTTTAGGCAATGATCTATGTGGATCTTGAAGATCAAGACAATCCAAGGGTTAGATCTTACTAGATCTGAGTTTTAAGATACCAAGTAGTTCAAAATGGGGTTTTAATCCCTTGAAATGTGGAATGATGCCCGCAAGGTCGAAATCACCATAGTAAGAGTCTAGGGGTAGGTTATTAAATATGTAGATTGCAAATCAAGTGGGATCTCACCTACCCATATGCTAGATCTAACCAAACAAGCCTCTCCCAAGGAAGTGCGATTTGCCTCAAGAGGGCTATATTGCCTTGGAAAGTGTGTCAATTTTAACCCAATCACCACCAAACTATAGATCCAACTAGGGGTGGATGTTATAGAGGTGGGTTTTTAATTTCTCTTCAAAAGCAAGGCTAAATCTAAGTAGATCTAAGAAAAACCAAAATGAGGGTTTTGATTAATTAGGGTTTTTATGATCTAGAAATTATGGATGGTTCAAAGAAGAAAAAGATCATACCTTTGGAGCATACCTGGATGAAGAGATGAATGCTAGTTGAGATGAGGATTACTTTTGCCAAAGATCAAATGGAAAATTTTTGAAGCCCTCTTGCCAAATCGATTTTTCCAAGCCACATGTGTATCCCTCTAACCTGTCAAAACCAAGGAGCAAAGCATCAATTAGTTTAACATGTTGAAGGTAGATACAAGCGAGAAAGAGATAAGCAAAGAATAGTTGGTGCAAAGACAAAACCACTCCCTGTTTAACCCAAAACGCCCTCCTCCAAGCTTGAAGGGCAAGCCTCCCCACCAATTCGCACTTGTTGAAGAAGTCTTCTCCACCTGTAAAAAGATATGGCAAATATGCAAGATAGCTACAATCGATCCTCCAGTGCAATGGACAAAAGCATTTACAAGCAAAACAACCAACATCCACTCCAACCCAAGCATGTACTCCAAAAGATAGAAATTTTATTCCAAGAGCCAAGAGCCAAAAATCTCTAGATGATTTTACAATGAGAGGCTCTCTCCTTAAATAGGATGGAGAGAGACCATAATCCTAACCACTTTTTACATGAGTGGCTAAGATTAAAAGATCAAAAGATCTAATCAATGGTTGAGATGAGCTCAACAATAAAATACATGGATCAACCATAAAATATAACCATAAGTGGACAAAATCGCCCTAGGAGAGGGGATCCCACCAAATCATGATGACAAAATATAACAATAAGCTTATGGTGGGTCCAAGGGGTAATTTTAGCCACCCTTGTTCAATCCCCATAACACAATAATAATAAAATAGTCATCAAAGTACCAAATCATGCCTCTATGGACAAATCGTGGGCCTTAGGAGGCCTCAGAAATCATCAGAAAATGCCATGAATGATGGATGTGGGCCCCGATGAAGCTGAAACTGCTGGAGAAGGTGCGGAAGACATCCCACTCATCATCACTGATCATCCCATGCCAAAACTTTGCCTCAGTAGCCCAAATCGAATTCCTCTGTAGCCATTTCAACCAATCCAAAACTGCCTCGGGAAGCATGTACCTGCCCCAAACTGCCTCTTGGAGTGCCTGTGCTGTCAAGGTGAGGGCACCAGTGTGTCCGGGAGGGGGGTAATATGGTAAAAACAAGTGGCTGGACCACCCCCTCCATCATCAACGCCCTAGGTGAACCAAATAAAATCCATCCCTGCTTTGACAGTGTCTCCGACAGACCAAAACTGCACTAGGATAGCCTACTGAGGCTCAATCATCACTGTAACTGCCCGGAACTGAAAACAAATTGTCTCATTGTACTCAGAAGGTCCAAAACTATCCAAGATGTGTACTCATACACCATATGGATCTCTGCATGATCATATAATATATCCAATATACCGGAACAAGTGAAATAATAATAATCTGTAAATGATCAAATAATGCTGAAAACCATCAATCATCATCATAAACCTGCATCTGATGCATAGAACCATCATGTATATGTACATAGACCAAATATCACCCATCTGTATCATCACAAGGTCTAATCATCTCATGTCCTGTGGTTGACCTTGGTCAAACTAGGTTTGACCAAGTCAACATAACCAAATATAACTCAGAAGCTGCTACAAAGTGTCAAAGGTTAATGCATGCTCTACAAATCATTTAAATAGCAATTATAACAAAAAGTAATCATTACTGGCGATCTAAATCCAAATATATATAGTGTCATTAATTATTATTATGACTCAGGATAGACTTTCAAGACCATACTCACTTCATAGTTGTGATCAATTTGCTAGTGAAGGGTGAAGGCTAAAAATAAACTGCCTAAGCCAAGGGGTGACTGATTGACTTAACATTGTGACACTTTGGATATGGGACAGGGAATACACACCATAGTATATACTGAATGAGCAACAACACAGGGAATGGCGGTGTCTCACAAATGGATAAGTTGTTTAGAGAGTGCTTATTCAACTTAGGCATCATGTCTACATCGAGTTGATCCAGGTTCATTAGGATCATTCAATTTCATTTCATGGCCTTTTTGGCCTACATAACCCTTTGGATCTCAGGTATGCTGATAAGCTCAACTAG
Source organism: Larix kaempferi (assembly GCA_027924585.1). NCBI lineage: Eukaryota > Viridiplantae > Streptophyta > Pinopsida > Pinales > Pinaceae > Larix > Larix kaempferi. Next base: position 6,004,619 of record BSBM01000431.1, on the reverse strand, counting down.
TTGCAGCTTGCATCTAGGGCATGTTTTCATACATATATAAGGTCAACAATTGTTTAGATATAGCTTTTAAGAACCATTGCTTTTTGGACCTTTCTTATACTCTTCGAGGAGTATTTTTAGCAATTCATCGCTCTTGCCCTTTTTTAGTTTCCATGGGCGAATTTATAAGTTTCCATAAGTAGTACATGAGCTTTCAGTTTTAGCCAACAATATCTCAAGTGACTAGGGGGAGTTCGAGCCAATGCCAAACATCGGGACAACCGACCAGAATGATTTAGGCCTACAATCCAACTCACCAAAGGTAAGTTTTGTCACCAACTCAGAGCCGAGACACAATAAACAGGGAAGCTCATCCAATACAGAGGCTACGGTGGAGAAAGATCCTCCATGCCACTAGTCAAGTAGTAAGTCAGGGTGATAAACTAAAAGGTAGGTAATGGATGGATGAAGACAATGAATAATGGAGCCAACACTAGCAAGCCAAGTTATGGTGGAATGATCACCTCTATTCTCCCTAGGGAGGGTAAAACCGATGAGTATGAATAGTGAACTTCTAAGTCTCAGTAAGGACAGTAGAATATATATAATAAGATCAACCAAGTCCACATATCTATATGATCGCCAGATCATGACACTAAGTGCTAAGACATGCCATAAGAATGAATATAAAAGCAATATAACCATAACACCATGATATACCTGCTGAGTCATATACCTGAATGCTCATCCTCTGAACCATCATCTATCCTCTGAAACTGCTACTGTAACTCTAGGCACTACTGACTGTTTTGTACAAATGGTATAGTGGCTACATCGGTCATCTCTCTGAGTGTCCTGAGACTCAGTCATGGCATGGGGAATACATATGCTGTCCAAAATATGATAGTGATCCATAGATAGATGCTCATCTCATCATCTCAATGTAAAGGAACTGGCTAAAAAATGCTCTGGAATCTGAAAAATAATGTATGGTAGCCCGGCTACTTATATGTGATAATAGTACACTCATGGAAGATTGGATTCTTTGTCAGCTTAAGAACTCCCTGGTTATCACAGTAGAATAAGGTAGCCTTGTTTTGTTGGATCTTCATATCTACAACCATCCGTTTGAGTCAAACTGCTTCACATGCTCCTTTCACTGTTGCTTGATATTTTACTTTGGTTGAAGAAAGGGAGACAGCATGTTGCTTCTTGCTGGTCCATGTAACTGTTACAATAACAAAATACTAAAAACATAACTTGATGTGGATTTCCTGTCATCCACTGATCCTGCTAAATCTGAATTTGTGTAACCACGCAACTGAGGTTCTTTGTGTCTGCCATTTAGAATGCCAAAATTTAATGTTCCTTTCGCATATCGTAGCACTCTTTTGGTTGTTGTCCAATGTTCTACCTTTGGAGAAGTCATGAATCGGGAGATGTAGCTCACTATAAAATTCAAGTCAGGTTTAGTGGCCATAAGATAGATCAAGCTCCCCACTAGTTGTTTATGTTAGAAGTTTGATACTTCCAGTATGGTTATGTTAGATCTTCAAGCAATTTATATTATTATCACAATAACCATATACAATAGGATCACTGAAAGATAGACAAGCACAGCATAACAAGAGAACACAAATTTTTACCCCAAGAAAACCCTCTCACGGGAAAAACCCAACAAAACTTCTTCAGTATAGATTCGTCGAAAAGTACAATGTCAATCTTGTACAATAACCTGAGAACAAGATACAATAGAAACCCCAAGAAAAGATGTCTTCAATGTGACTACTCTTTCTCCCAAGCGAACTTGTCCTTCTGCTATTACTCATGCGAAATTGAGTGAGTGAGTGACATACAAAATGAGATAGGCGCCACTCTATTTATACTAGTAAAAAACTGTTCTTTTTACTTAACTGGGCCGACCTGACTTTTCTTAACTGGGCCGACTTGATTGGGGCAGTTCTGCCCATTGTCTGGGGCAGAAGGCCCCTTGTTTGGGGCAGATTATCCATTGGGCCGACTTGTCTATTTTACATGATTTCTTTTGGGGTTTTTACATAATCAAATAAAATATGAATATTTCCCAAAGGAAGTATAATAAAAATACAATAAGAATATCTTCAAAAGTTACATTCTTCAACACTCCTTCTTAACAAGAAAGGTATTCTTCTGTCACTGTCATCATCATCATCCCGTTACTGCAACTCTGTACTCTGACCATTGACTTTTGACATCTCTCTCGAATCTATACATCACTAGAAGTTTTGAACCATCTAGTGGGTCCATCCCAGGAGCGTACATTACGTCGCACATAATGACCACCTGCATTACCTCACCCTGCATCTTTGAACGAGCAAGCCATCCGGTGGATCCCTCCCAAGAGCATACATTATGTTGCACACAACAACCACCTGCATTACCTCACCACGTGTCCAGATCATCTCGTGAGTGTAGCCTAGGAGACTCAATTACGTCACATAACCCATGACTACCCGTTACCATGTCTCATATCAACATCGGGACAATACAACCTTGTGAGTGTAGCCTAGGAGACTCAATTACGTCACATAACCTGTGACTACCTGCTACCACGTCACCTCATGTGGAGAACAACCCAAGTTCGAAACCTGCGTCTTTACACATGTGTGTTGTCCAACATAGCATTGCAGTCAGGAGACTCAATTACGTCACACACAGTGACTACCTACTGCATCCTCAGGGGTGTAGTCCAGCAGACTCAATTATGTCACATAACCCGTGACTACCCACTACAACCCCGTGAGTGTAGTCCAGGAGACTCAATTACATCACATAACCCGTGACTACCCACTACAACCCCGTGAGTGTAGTCCAGGAGACTCAATTACATCACATAACCCGTGACTACCCACTACAACTCACATCTCAAGTGGAGACATGCCCAGGAGACTCAGTTATGTCACATGAACTGTGACTACCTGCATCTCACACGTGCTATGTTACTCATCACTCCCTCTTGGTATGGACCACTCCAAGTTTGTCCTTGAAGTATTCAAACTTCACTCTTGATAGAGGCTTGGTCAACACATCGGCTATCTGCTCCTCTGTCGCTATATACTGGAGCCTCACTGCTCCTTTCTGCACCATATCCCTGATATAGTGATACCTAATCTCGATGTGCTTCAACTTGTCATGAAACATTGGGTTCTCAGACAACTTCACACAACTCTAGTTGTCACAAAGAATACAAGTCGCCTCTAACTCGAGATCGAACAAACCTGCAAGCAACTTCCGAAGCCATATTGCCTCGCAGCTTGCCGAACAAGCTGCCATATACTCTGCTTTGCCTATATTGAGTGCCACACTTGTCTGCTTCCTACTAAACCATGAGATCATACCCGATCCTAAACCGAAGCAACACTCTGATGTGTTCTTTCTATCCATGACACTACCGACCCAATCTGCATCGACATAACCCTGTAGGTTAATCTTCTGATATGATGCATATATGAGGTCATAATCAATCGTACCCCTTAGGTACCTCAACACATGCTTTACCGCTACCAAGTGAACACATCTCGCCTCTACCATGTACTGACTCAATGGGTTCACCGCAAAGCATATATCCGGCCTTGTGTTCGTTAAGTACATCAACAAACCAATCATCTGCCTATATATCGTGGCATCCACCATCTCTGAAGAAGTATGACACAACAACTTTAGATTCAATGCCATTGGTGTGGCCATGGCCTTATAATCCATCATCCCGAATCTCTTTAGGATCTCTACCGCAAATTTTCCTTGACTCAGGAAAATTTCTTTTGGATTATGCCACACTACGTCCTAGGTGCCTGTTTCAAACTGTACAAGGCCTTCTTCAATTTGTACACATGAGTCTGCCTATCATGTGTCTCAAATCTTAGTGGTTGTTCCACATATACGTCTTCTTCTACTGCACCATTCAAGAAAGAAATCTTCACGTCCATCTGGTGTACCTTTCACTTCATCACTGCAACTTTCACAAGTATAGCTTTAATTGAATTGTATTTTGCTACAGAAGCACACATCTCGTCACAATCGACTCCTTCTTCTGAGAGAAACCATGAACCTTGCCTTGTACTTCTATAGTATGCTTGATTTTGTAAATTTGCTTGAACCTTCATCACTTGTTCTTTGGAACAAGTCTCATCATCCTTCTTTTGTAGGTCATAGCACATGATCTTTCCTACAAGTCCAATTTAGTCATATGATTAGTAACATTCCTTGTAATGACAACTGATGCATAATGCACACAGTCATGTACCCAATGCATCTTCATCAATGCTTCAGCACGACACTCATCCATATCCCGTATACACACAGTAACTATCTAGATGCCTTCCATCTCTACCAAAACCATTAAGAGTGTGCACTGCTCTCAACATGTTAGCAAAGGGGTTTCATCCTAGACTAGCTCCATCAGGGGCTCATGAGATGTTGTGCAACACTATAGGCCACTTACCCCATAACATGTATTACATGAGCCTATTGCTAGTCAATCTTAATCATATATAAGTGCATAAAAGAAAATTGTATCATAGATCCACATGTAATTGTTATGAGCAATATCCTTCAAAATAATCAGGAATTCAAATGACAGTAAATACTTATCTTTTATGTGTTTTGTAGGCTCCCTCTTGGTTTCTGCCTCCTTGCAGAAGTTACTGGAGTTTCTACAAGCGTACTTTGCTTTCATCATTTGATTTTGAAGACCTTGATCTTCTTCTTCGTCTAGTCTGGAACCTTCTGAAGTCTTTATCCTTGGTCCCCATGTACTGGATTCAAGTTCTCCTTCACTTTGTTATTACAAACTCTTCACGTTCTTGCCCCGTGCACATCCTTTGCATATGCCTCATGTTTTGTTTGGATCTCAAGTAGACTTGTCGGTAAAGCCTTGTAATGTACTTGGTTCCATAGTGACATGAACCAATGCTTTATTTGATTTGCCTTTTAATTTGTACAAGCCTCCCTCTTGCTCTCCAATTATTGTTGCATCATTAAAAGTTCAAGACATAATCTTCATCACTTGAGGAGTCTTCCCTTGCTTTCTTCTTAGCTGGTTCGTTATCTTCTGCAGCATGAGCATGATGCCTCTTCTTACTTCCTTTCTTGTTGCCTTTCTTCTTGGGACAGTTTCTTGCAATGTGTCCCATTTCATCACAATTGTAGCATTCGAAGTTTGAGTAGTCTTTGGCAGGGCTTCGAAGACCAAACACACAAAGAAACCAAGAATACAGAGAGTTGAGAGAGAAAATGGTTCTTCTATATTCACCAATGAAGAGAACAACCTTATCTTTATTTATGATAATGAGATGACATAAACCTTAACTGTTCAAACCTTAAGTGCACAAACCCTAAAATGATTTCTGGGTACTTTAATAAAATAATTGGACATAAAGTAACCTAAAGTCACCAAGTGACTATTAAAATGCCTTAGTCTGACTCTATAGTCTAGACTCTAGATGACTTTTATATTCTAACACATTGTGTCTAGCAATAGAATTGCAAATCACACGGGCATTAGCTCATATTTTGTTGGAATCGATTTAATACTGAGAGGGGGGGTGAATCAACATTAATGCAACTATGAACAATTTTAACTTCTTTAACAGATTATTCTGAACTTAATATTGATCATCAATTATGCATCCATCACAAGTAAAGCATTCATTCACATATGCGCAAATCAAAGAACAAAGAACACATAATTTTTACGTGGAAACCCAAATGGGAGAAAACCACTTAATGCTCTTTTATAATAAAAAGATTACATTCAAGGAAGCATCGACTTCCTGTGTTTACCAACACCAACTGGAAGGAGGCACCGACCCCCTGGTTTTACAGGCACCGACCTGAAGGAAGCTACAACTTCCTGTGTTCTCCAGCACCAATTGGAAGGAGGCATCGACCCCCTGCTCCTTGCCCCGTCTTGTCGCCCAGACAAATAAGAATTGGAAGTTACTATGATGAACTTCTAATCCGTGCACACTTCTGATCTTCTGAAGTTAGTTCTGCTGTGCGCACCTTCTATATGTTGTAGAATTGTTGTCACGGTGCTGCATACACTACTTCACTTCAACTTCAACGCTTCACATGATTATCAATACTTCTCATCAACATCAACACTTTATTGACGTCGCACTTCAAATATAGTGTGCTGCTACAGTCTGCGCCAATATACTATATTCCATTATGCTATTGCGCAACTGCACTTTCAACTGATGACTTGTTGTTCTTATATTGTGCATTAGTATCAAATGGAACTGTACACCTTCAAAGATGTGTCCGTTTTGTTTAGGTGCCACTGCACTTTTAACTGATACTGTGCATCAACTGATGACTCATTGTCCTGATGTTGCGCATCAGTATCAAATGGAACTGCGCACCTTCAAAGATGTGTCCGTTATGTTTAGGTGCCACAGTCTTCAAACAATCTATGACCTTTTGTGTATTATATGATTCGTCCTTTCGGTTTAACGGACTTGCCTCAGATCATCCTCATCAAGACGCGCATCTTTGGTTCTGTTGCAACTCTGTCTTTGCGCATCTGATGGACTGCCTTACTTTGCACACTTCAACTTAGTTCTTATGCGTCAGTGAAACTTCTTAGAATCGTGCATTACAAGATGTCCTTCAGTTTTGTTTCTATGTGCTTCTGAACATTTGTGATTGTCTGCGTGTTGTCTACAATATTGTCATTCGATCCTCACGCACTTGCGGATCTTCTGCATTCTGCCTTTTTGTCTTCTCATAATCGTCACAGATTCACAACATCATTCTGCGCACCATCAGCTATACCATTCCTCTACTTGTGCGCACTCGGCTCTCTCCTAGATCATACTGTTCTGATTCCACGAGCCCTTGATGCCCCGAATATAAATTTGTATCTTCCACTTACAAGCTCTTCATCCTTGCTATCAAGCTTACTTCAAATCTCCAACTTGCTTCCTTATTTATACATGTCCTGCATGGATTGTATGTCCACAAGTTGGTTGTGGCATTCCTTCTTCTTTGCTTCATGGTTTATGCTTCTGCCACATTTCATGATCTGCGTCGTCGATGCGTCCTTTCTTGTGGGTCTTGCGCATACATGGTCCTTAACATAATGGGACTTTCACCCTTGCGGTGTGGTTTTGCGCCCTTGATATCCCATTGCCAGTGGAATTTGCGCATATGATGAACTTCAACCTCCACACCCTTCTTGGTACTTGTGCACGCTTCAGCAACTGAAGCTTTCTCCTATTGGTGATCCTTGTGCGCTTTTGGGATTTGCATAACTATTCAACCATTTCTTGTTCCATGCTACTCGCGCACTCCCGAACCTTGTCCCATCAATGCTTGGGTTTGCTTGCCTATTCCCAAACTTTGTCCAATGGACACTTGACTTGTCTGCACATCTAACCTTTGTTCCAACTAATATTTGGGTCAGTTGGCGCACTCCTAAACACTTGTCCAACCATTCCTTTGGATTTTATTTTGAAGGACTATGACTGGATGGACTTGATACTTGCTCATGTACCACATGTACAGAATGTATTCCTTATGTTCTTCTTCAAGCTGGATATGCATGATATACCACTGAACATACTTCTCCAAACTGGATGCACTTCTGGATATTCTTCTTCATATTGGCATCCATATACTTCTCCAAAGTATCTTTCATATACTTCTTCAAACTAGCACAGGAATACTGATTCCACTTTGACATCAGTTGACATTAATGACTCGGACTCAATCAATTGACATCTTCTTTAACATAAGTTGACATCAATGACAACCAAAGTTCAACAATCTCCTCTTTTGGCATTGATGTCAACACCTTATGAAGTTGTGCATAATTTTCTTCTGAAATTTGTATGCTTCATATGTACTTGTGGCAGTACTCCCCCCGATTTCTTTGCTAGTTTGAACTTCTAACATCTACGTATTCTGTTGATAATGCTTCCTCTGCTTTATGTTACTTCTGCACAAACCACATGCTTCATGATCATTCTCATTGCACTGCTACATGTTCCTGTAATGACTTGGCTTCATGCTCAACTTCACTACTTGATCGGGTTCATGCTCTTCCTTGTCAGCTTCATGCTTTCACTTCTCAACTTCATGCTATCACCCTAATCATCTTCATGCTCTTTCTCCAATGATCAAATTCGCTATTGCATGCTTCAACTTCATGCTTTTTCTCCTCAGCTTCATGTTATTTCTCCCCCTTTGACATCAATGGCAAAGAGGTGCCAATACTGCGCAAATATTGGTTCACTTTCTTTTGTTTTGCACAGGCCTTCACGCATATGTTACATGGATGACTCCCCCTATCTCCATGCTTCATTTCTTTTGTTGAATTTTCTGTACTGATATTCTACAGTCTGGACACTAGTTTTCATAGTCATCTCTGATGTGATCCCCTTTGTACAGGTGCTAGCCTACTTCTATAGCTTGATCTCTTGTTCCTGTCATAACTCTTCCTCATTCTTTGTGTAGGTCTTCATACATTCATCTTGTCATGCCAACTGCGCAGTACCGAGTCTCGTCGATTTCCTTTTGCGTCTGACAATTCCATCAATCGCATCTACTGCGTTGTCACCGAGCCTCATCGCCTTTACTGAAGTCGTATCCCTTGCCACAATAACCAAAGATTTGGCACGTTTTTCACTTATCTGCCAGCTCGGCATTAAAGTGGATATGACACTCAGTTTGTGTGGAAACAAATGACGTGTCACGATCGTACTCAATCCTTTTGGGGCAACATCATTCGTCGCACGGAGCAATGAATTGGATTTCTGTTTTTTGTACTTTTTCCCAGATTCATTTACTCTTGTATTTAGTTTTGGCAACTCCACCACTTTTTTCGAATTGCGCAGTTTTGAATGCACATCTCTTCAACTTAACTCCACGCGCGCGAAAGTCATCCATTCAATTCTAGAAGAGCTATGCAAAATGCCTGGTTCATCAACTTTCACTCTTCAGCTCTTTTGCATCGCATTGCTTCCTGATTTCTCGCTTTCCTTTCCAATGGCTTCTTTTTATGCGAGAGTGAACGATTCCCTTGACCAGGGGTGCCTTGCTGTCCAATCCTAGCAATTTGAGTTCACTCGCTTGAAAGTTGACATGGGAGTTTGGCAGGGCCGAATGGAGGAAACAGAGTTCCAACACCAGTATGCTCAGTCGCAGGTGAATGATGGGCATGCTAAACAATTAACTCATCTAAGCCACCGGGTCGATAACCTGAAACGGCAACAACAGATAATTCTGGATGAACTACCTTTACTTGGTCTCAGCATTCTGAACAGTCATCGTCTACAACATTAAAGTTTCTTCCTTTACACCCAACCTCCAAGAGTAACGCATTGGTTCCAATGGATTTGGAACTTCGACTCGCACATCAGCCAAATTCAAAGTTGGACCTCTAATTGCAACTTTAAATTATTCTGCAATCCTCAATTTTGCCATCTTCAATGTTTCTTCTTGAACTTTGCCTTTATGGCCTCAACATGAAGTCTCTTATGATATTTACTTGTAGAAGACTCATGCATTTTGTAAAAACACAGATTTTTGAATATAATGCAATATACGATTATGTATCTATGTTTTTGCGCAGACACATGTTTACCTTTCGCAGTGTTTGTACTTTTCTTCATTCAGTCATATGTAATAACTTAGCAACTAACTGTTCTTCCTTTACATGCAAAAGTTTTGTGCGACAACACATCATAACTTAGTAATTAACTGAATGTATACATGTCTTGTTCATCAATAATCTGACTTAACGCATATACCCTTTTGCATCTTCAATAGTTTATGCGATAGACATCTTCAACCCATAATAATTACTAACATACTCTTGAATTCCTAAGATGCATCATGTTGAATTCAAGGATCTCGCCCAATTTTCTTTGGAGATCAGACATCTTAACGCATATACCCTTTTGCATCTTCAATAGTTTATGCGACAGACATCTTCAACCCATAATACTTACTAACATACTCCTTGAATTCCTAAGATGCATCGTGTTGAATTCAAGGATCTCGCCCAATTTTCTTTGGAGATCAGCAAGAGGGGCAACAATTGCTTGTTTCTTTGGATGAGCTAGATTTGTCAGCTTCTTCTGTGCATTTCTGCGGAGATTTCTTTACCCAAGTTTTTATGTGCGTATTTCTATTTTGGATATGTGCTTGAATAACTTCACTATGAATCCTTGCATTACGATTGCTTTTGCACAACATGTCTTCATCAGGACAATTTACAACTCTTCGACAATACATGGCCTTGTGTTCAAAACCATCACATGCATAGCATCTTCATAGTTTGACAATACTTTGCAATATGAATCTTCATAGTTTGACAATACTTTGCAATATGACCAATGCGAATGCACCTCGCGCACTTCCTTCTATTGATCCTTTCTTGGTTAGTATAATTAAAGGAATTGTAACTATTGAAGGAACTGTCATACCTTAAAGACTTCATTTGATTTGGACAATGTTCACTGTCGTAGACCTTCTTAGATGTTCTTTCATTACCCAGATTTGACTTATCCTCAAGTAATCTCTAATTATCCAGGATTTTGTTCATAATTGATGTACTATCTTTGAACTTGTTATTCATTTCATCTTCAATTCTGGTCTTGTTACTTCCTAGATGCGCACTGATCAGAGTCACTTATGATTGGGTCTTGTACTTGTTTCTTTCCCTTTATCTCGATTAACCTGTCTTCTAAGCGAGATATCTCTCTATCCTTTTGTTCAATATGGCTTGCCAACATTTTGTTTCTCTATGCTAATTCTTCTATAGCAGCCTTCAATGCAAGTTTCTCTTCTTCAAGCACTTTGACCTTGTCTTGTGCGTAAATCAATTGTTTCTCATAGTTGGTCACTTTTTCACAAACCTGTGTATCAAGAGACTCTTGAAACTCTTTAGTTAGCTTGCCCTGTTCTTCATACTTTGACAGTTGTTCCTGCAGGAGTTTACTCTTCTTTCTTGACTTCTTCAATTCATCCAGGGCACTGATCAATTCATCTTCCCAGTCAACTTCTACAACCTCTTCTTCTTCGGATTGATTGTCTGTTTTGATATCTACGACAAGCTTTGAAGGAGTATTGAAGGACCCACTCAAAAATTATTTATCTAGTGATCTCGACTTGTTTTGCGCAATTGGAGTATCCTTCTTAACTGACAAGTTACTCTTCTTTCTTTCATTTATGCTTTCTTCTTCTTCCATAAAAGCCATGAATAATACTTCTTTTGGCTTCTCTTCGCAATCACTTTCTTCAGACACATTGTTGTCTTCCTCGTAATATAGACTCTTCTTCTGCTTTGGAACTTTCTTTTTGGTCTCTGGTCTGCGCACTGACCTTCATTCATGGAAACTGGGTTCATCTTCGTTGTCACTGTCTCTATCTTCCTTGTAAGGACACTTAGACGCAAAATGGCCTATTCCTCCATATTTAAAACATTTGAAGGAAAACTTGTTTTTGTACTTATCTCATCCTCTTTTTAGCTTTCTTACAAAGTTTGACTCCTCATCATCAAATTCATTGCAAGAGTCCTTGTCATGCTTAGCCTTTCCAGTGGCTTTAAACGCTGCTTCTCTGTTGATGGGATTTTCTTTCTCAGTTCTCATCTCATATGTTGTCAGGATCCCTTGAAGCTCGTCCTTCTTCAGGTCTACAAGATTTGCTTTGTCTTCCAGCACAAAAACGTTTGCTTCAAATCTTGAAGACAAAGTTCTCAGTATCTTCTGTACGATTGATTTTTCTTCTAGGGTGACTCCAAGGCTTTTGATAGCATTAACTATCTCGTCAACTCGCAGGAAGTATGAAGAAATGTTCTCTTCATCTTTCATCTTCAAGGATTCATATGACCCATAATAGTTCTGCAGCTTTGCCTTCTTGACTTTCTCGTTTCCTTCATGGATACCTCTGAGCTTAGTCCATACCTCCTTGGCTAAGGTGCAATACATAACCTTGATAAATTTTGTGTCTGTCAATCCACATAATAGTGCATTTCTGGCCCTTGCATTCCATTCATATAGTCTCCTTTCGGCTGGATCAGTTGGTGCGACTGCTAGGACATTTTAACCATCTATAATGGACTACCAAACATCTGCTCCTAGTGATTGCAAATAAACTTCCATCTTGACCTTCCAGAAGGTATAGTTGGTGCCATTGAACCTTGGTGCTTTGTTGGTGGAGAGACCTTCCTATTTCTCCATATCTATGCATGAATCTATATTCCAGATGCTAAGTTGTTACTGAAGACACCCGCTCTGATACTAATTGTTGGAATCGATTTAATACTGAGAGGGGGGGTGAATCAATATTAACGCAGTTATGAACAATTTTAACTTCTTTAACAAATTATTCTGAACTTAATCTTGATCACCAATTACGCATCCATTACAAGTAAAGCATTCATTCACATATGCGCAAATCAAACAATATATGACACAATTTTTTTACGTGGAAACCCAAATGGGAGAAAACCACAGAATTCTCTTTTAGAATGAAAATATTACATTTGAGGAAGCACCGATTTCCTGTGTTTACCAGCACCAACTAGAAGGAGGCACTGACCCCCTAGTTTTATAGGCACCGGCTTGAAGGAAGCTACAACTCCCTTTGTTCTCCAGCACCAAACCCCTGCTCCTTGCCCCGTCCTACTGCCCATACTAATAAGAATTGGAAGTTACTTTGATGAACTTTTGATCCGCGCACACTTCTGATCTTCTGAAGTTAGTTTTGTTGTGCGCACCTTCTGTATGTTGTAGAATTGTTGTCACTGTGCTGCATACACTACTTCACTTTAACTTCAACGCTTCACTTGATTACAATACTTCTCATCAACATCAACACTTTTCTGACGTCGCACTTGAAATACAGTGTGTTGCTGGAATCTACGCCATATACTATATTCCGTTTTGTTATTGCGCAACTGCCCTTTCAACTGATACTGCGCATCAATTGATGACTTGTTGTTCTAATATCGCACATCAGTATCAAATGGAACTGTGCACCTTCAAAGATGTGTCCATTCTGTTTAGGTGCCACTGCACTTTTAACTGATACTGTGCATCAACTGATGACTCGTTATTCTGATGTTGCACATCAGTATCAGATGGAACTGCGCACCTTCAAAGATGTGTCTATTCTATTTAGGTGCCACATTCTTCAGACAATCTGCGATCTTCTGTGCATCAAATGATTTGTCCTTTCGATTTAACGCACTTGCCTCAAATCATCCTCAGCAAGATGCGCGTCCTTGGTTCTGCTGCAACTCTGTCTTTGCGCATCTGATGGACTACCTTACTTTGCACACTTCAACTTAATACTTGTGCGCCAGTGAAACTTCTTAGAATCGTGCATTACAAGATATCCTTCAGTTATGTTTCTACGCACTTCCGAACATCTGTGATTGTCTACGTGTTGTCTGCAATATTGTCATTCGATCTTCACACACTTGCGCATCTTCTGCATTCTGCCTTTTGGTGTCCGCGCAATCGTCACAGATTCATAGCATCATTCTGCGTACCATCAACTATACCATTCCTCTACTTGTACGCACTCGGCTCTCTATTAAATCATACTGTTATGATTCCACGAGCCCTTGATGCCCCGAATATAAATATGTATCTTCCACTTACAAGCTCTTCTTCCTTGCTATCAAGCTTACTTCAAATCTCCAACTTGCTTCCTTATTTAGACATGTCCTGCATGGATTGTATGTCCACAAGTTGGTTGTGGTATTCCTTCTTCTTTGCTTCACGATTTATGCTTCTGCCACATGTCATGATCTGCATCGTTGATGTGTCATTTCTTGTGGGTCTTGCACATACATGGTCCTTAACATAGTGGGACTTTCACCCTTGCGCCCTTGATATCCCATTGCCTGTGGAATTTGCGCATATGATAAACTTCAACCGCCACACCCTTCTTGGTACTTGTGCACGCTTCAATAACTGAAAGCTTTCTCCTATTGGTGAGCCATGCGCGCTTTTGGAATTTGCATAACTATTCAACCATTTCTTGTTTCATGCTACTCGCGCACTCCCGAACCTTGTCCCATCAATGCTTGGGTTTGCTTGCGCATTCCCAAACCTTGTCCAATGGACACTTGACTTATCTATACATCTGACCTTTGTTCCAACTAATCTTTTGGTCAGCTGGCACACTCTTGAACACTTGTCCAACCACTCCTTTGGCTTTTACTTTGAAGGACTGTGACTGGATGGACTTGATACTTGCTCATGTACCACATGTACTGAATGTATTCCTTATATTCTTCTTCAAGCTAGATATGCATGATATACCACTGAACATACTTCTTTAAACTGGATGCACTTCTGGATATTCTTCTTCATATTGGCATCCATATACTTCTCCCAAGTATCTTTCATATACTTCTTCAAACTAGCACAAAAATACTGATTCCACTTTGACATCAGTTGACATTAATGACTCTTACTGAATCAGTTGACATCTTCTTTAACATAAGTTGACATCAATGGCAACCAAAGTTCAACATATTTATCTATCATAGAAAATTTGATGGTGAGTATTTCACACAATTTCACAAGTTCATCTATGAATTTTGAACTCTGTGCCTATATCTCTGGATTTGTCATCATATGCAGTACTGAGCATTCATGGGTCTCACTTCTCTTCTTTTTTGTTAGAAATGTTACATTTATCTGACTGCGAGTCAATACAGGAATAGTGTTCCAAATTTCAAGCTAAGAATAAATTTGTGCAAAATTGGTATTGGATATAACGGGATAATCATCTGCACTGTACACTAGTGACAATAGATGCTAATGCATGAACTTGTTTGTTTTTCACGCTTGATTAGATAGCTGCCAGTTAATGCAGTTGGAAAACTGTTTCCATCTGATAGCTCTTCAGTAATTTTGAATTTTCTCTTGCCTGTTCTCTACAATTCTTTACTGACATTCTACATAGGCCCTCTGTATTGTCTCCATGATGTATGTGAGAGTTCGCTTTGAGCTATATTTACACAGGTTAGTGTAATATACTGGATGTAGGGAATTGAAAAGCAGTTCATCCTTACCTTCAGAGTGCTTTCTTGTTATCTGCAGGTTCCATGAAGTGGCATATCTTCAGCAACTTTGGTGGTTTGAAGTAGATGGCACTTTGAAATTCCAGCTGCCTGCAGGAGAATATAGTATTTCTTTCAGGTTACGGCTTGGAAGGGTTTCTAGAAGATTGGGTCGCCGGATATATATTTTTGACCAAATTCATGGATGGGACTTGAAACCTGTTCGGTTCTCTCTTTCCACATCTGATGGCCAGCATGCTGTGCGAGAGTGCTACTTGGAAAAGACTGGTAAAATTGAAAGTAATATTCCTGTGACTTGTGCTCGTGGAAACTGGACTGACATATATGCTGGTGATTTTGAAGTTAAGAATGAGAACAAATTGACGGAAATCAAATTCTCCATGACACAAATTGATTGCACACATTCCAAGGGTGGGCTTTGCTTAGACTCTGTTTCGATTATTCCTAGCAAGCTTCGGAAGGAAACAATGAAGGCTCTCTAACGATTAGGCTTTTACCCCCCAGAGGCTGGGGAAATTTAAAAATATAGTAAGATTGACAGGGCATTTTCCATTTTAAATTCAGGAAAGTCCCATGTGAATCATCGCTGCTGTTTATATGTGCAGAGAGGAAAGCTAAATGCAGGTTGTATTTGGATCTCAAGATAGAAAAATAAGGACGAGATATTATGAGGATCTCTAGTTGATGTGTTTTGCTGATTGAATAGCATAAACATTTACTCAATACCTACTCTTAGGGCTCTTTGTAAAGTTGTCAAGTATTTATTTCAATGTGAAAAAGAGCCTTGTGTGTAGTAGATATTAAAACAATAAGTATAGTTGTAGATATATCCTCTTGCGGGTATTAAATATTACTAGTCAATTCTTGTTGGAGTCAATTGCAATCTATTATCGACTCTTATGTATTGACAGTCAACTGAAGCTTATTTCTTCTCAGTTTTGGTCATTTCTGGTGACTCCTTCAGGCAGGAAGACAACACATATGACAAGATTTTGACACTCAAATCAACAGTTTTAATGTCCTTGGAAGATGGTGCCAATATGATATGTAGAGTGATTAGACAGTCTTACATGGCTGGTTGTAAATATGCATGCAAGTTGGAGCAACTAAATAGAATTATGATAATATCTCAATTTTGAGGGGTGATACAAAAGCTCCTTTCATATGTACTTACCAGATCTGTTAGCATTTATATAAGTATACTTTTTTTGTAACTATCATGCTATGGATAAGATCATTAAATGCATTTTCCAAATACGTTAGATATATATAAATGATGGGCAAGTGTTATGCTAGTTAGAAACTAAACTTACTATACAGATTCAATGTGCTGGTGGAAGTAAACCATTATTGGTTTGC
The DNA here is from genome assembly GCA_027924585.1 of Larix kaempferi. Taxonomy (NCBI): domain Eukaryota; kingdom Viridiplantae; phylum Streptophyta; class Pinopsida; order Pinales; family Pinaceae; genus Larix; species Larix kaempferi. Next base: position 5,988,190 of record BSBM01000431.1, on the reverse strand, counting down.
AGTGGTGTATTTTGTCATTTTAGTAACATTATAGGAAGAACTTATCCAAATCCCATGTACACATCCTTTAACGTCTTATTTTTCATTCTCGTGTCCAGAAGAAAAATACCTTTTGATAGAGCAATTAAACTTCCCTGACAGATTCAATGTGCTGGTGGAAGTGATCATTTTTGGTTTGCAGTGGTGTATTTTGTTATCTTAGTAACATCATGGGAAGAACTTATCCAACTCCACTGTACACTTCCTTTAACGTCTTATGTTGAAAACTCCTTTTGATAGCTTGTTAGTATAAGAGAGAACAAGCAGCAAGATAATGTAAATGGCCACCTTACTCTTGTTTAAAGATTGCTTGTTCTTCAACCATTGTGAGAGACAAAATGATGATGGTGTAAGGACTGCATCTTACATAAACAAGGCTTTTGAAAACAGAATTGCATTTTCCCATTCAGAATCGATATTCCAATGCCCTTAGCTTTCTCTGAGTATGTCCGTTTGTTAAAATATATGAAAGTCTCTTGGTACAACTATGTTCTACGTAAGAACTAGTCCATAGCATGAAGATTTGGTCTCAAGAAGATTAAGACTCGTAGCTGGCTGAATAGTATCCCAGGTGGGAAGATCCTCTTTGTGTGTAGCCCACTAGCAAGTAGGGTTGCCCTTGAATGCTACGTCAATAGCTGAAACTCATTGGTCTTCCCCAACTTTATATCCTACAGCATCCAGAAAATCTTAAAAGTATGGGGTGGCACTAGTTTACATTGGGCCATGAAATTTGGATGTAGTTCCATAAAAAATTTGATTCAACTTCCAAAAGCTTAAAAGCATGGGGTGGCACTAGTTTACATTTGGCCATGAAATTTGGATGTAGTTCCATAAAGTTTTGATTCAACTTCCTTACAGCTATTATAGTACTCCTTTTTCAATGGATTAGACAAAATATTATATAAATAGTTACTATGCAAGGAACGCAAACCCTTATAATTCCAACCCTATGATTAAAAACAACATAAAAGTTATTTGGAGACGAGTTCATCTGTATGAAGTAAATTGCGTAACCCACAAGTCAGAGAACAAAAGATTGGTAGATGAGTCATTTGCCAACCCTATGATTAAAAACAACATAAAAGTTATTTGGAGACGAGTTAATCCGTATGAAGTAAATTGCGAAACCCACAAGTCAGAGTACAAAAGATTGGTAGATGAGTCATTTGGCTTTGGTTGAGAGCACAAAAGAAACAAGGCGATGGAATAGAACCAAATAACTAACCTAAAACCCTGCAAATGTAAAGGAGAAAACAACACTAAACAATTGTGCTGGAGCTGTCCAAAAGATATTATAGAAAGAGAAAAACACAACCGTAGAGCAAGAAAATTGCATATATATAGTTCCCACAAGCTTAATAATTTGTACAAAATAATAACATCCATAAGGTAAAGATTCAAGAATGATTACAAAATCACATCATCAATAAAGATGATATTAGGAATTATGTTTAATTGTGTATTTATGCACAATTCGAGTAGGGTGTCCTTTCAAGATGGGTTATGGGATCACATAAGTAGGCACACTTTCCAAGAGAGTTATTGAGCCTACACATCAAAGATGACTAGGTCAACCTTAACCATTACCATGTATTACAATGATGGCCTTAACCATAATTAACACATAACAAAATGCATTAATGGCATTGGGATAGTTGTGGCCACATGTGAAGATAGGCCACAAAGAGATGGTGAATATAGATGTTAGTGGATTTATAGATACCCAAATCAATACAAGGTTGGACAAGGTTGAAATTTGATGGACACCTAATTCTAATACAATGGTGAGTGGGTTTATGAGAACTAACTCAAATAGGTTGGTTGTAGCCAAGATACAACACTGAGTGGTTTTTGGATACCCAATGCAAAATAGGGTTGGCCCTATTTGTAGCACCAACCCTAAATTTGAATATTGAACTTTGGAGAGAAGGCATTACATCACAACTTCCCCCCTTAATGCTAAGCGTGGGCCATATAGTGAAGATATGAACCCCTTGAATGCTATATCTTCAACGCTAACATGGTTCCACAACCTGGTGAAGGTGGTCTTTGATGGAGCAATAGAAGAAGAATCTATTGAGGCATGTTCTTCCATCGAAGGTACAAAGGGTGGCACATGTTGTGTTTGATTGGACCTTATAAAGTGAAGTACATTAAAGCAAGAGCACCATCATAGTGTGGAATGAAAGAAGATCCATTGAAATATTATAAGAATCATTTGTAAAAAATAGTGGGACAAATCCAATGCACATTTGAATAGAGATTGCATCAAAGAAGGTGAGAAAGTACTTAGCTCCCCCAAGAGAACAAGTGGTCATAGGCCCAAAAATGTCTCTATAAACCAACTCCAATCATTGAGAGGCAATCCTCACATCGCAATAAAATGAAGCATGCACTAATAATCTACATTAACTCCTAGAACATAAAGATGTCTTCAAATGTGGTGGCGCTAGTATTGAAATCATCACTCCCTTAAAAGTTAGGACCAATAAGCAAAATGCACCCCCATATGTGCACCATAAGGAGAATTCATGAGCTCCAACTAAGATGTAAGAGTCTCCATGGAAGTGTCACACCCTCGTCCATCAATTCAACCAACAGAAGGGGACATGAACGAATCACGGGCTTCTAAATTTTGCCCCATAGCCATATTATGAATTCATAACATTTAAATGCGTGTGCAGATGCATAATAAAAATACTCATCGCAAATAAACTCGATCTACACACACACAACATGTATATACAAACATAATCATCATTGGCATCAATTATAAACATTGCATATTCAAATATAAGAGAATGCTTATCTTTAAACAAAGACGATCCAAGCAATTGGTTGTGTAAGAGTATTTTCTACCCAATCGTAAGCACTCTGTCCAGCATGTACTCTTTTTGTTGAGAGGCCACTCTGAGCCGGGCTATGAGGCCACCAAGGCGAAGGAAACACCTATAAGCTTCTCTCTTTCAATCCACAACCCATTTGCTCTATATGCTTAGCCAAATGCTCATATAGAGCTCTACAATGATCTCACTTAGCCATGATAGCCTTGGCTCCAACAATGCGTGCCCCACACAACTCCCTTCTGGGCTTAGGCATCCCCTTCATCGATCCACGGTTTTCTTGGGTGATCCATCTTGCCAAGTGCTTCCAATGTGTGCATAGAAGGAGTTCAATCCGATGTGTCGTTGGAGAACCACTTATAGTCTCAATTTGTGGCTTCTCAAGCATGCAAAAGTAACAAAACTCAATGGGTAACAATCCCTAGCTTGCCCAACCTTTGTGCTCACCTACAACGATCTATATTCCCTTCAAATCTGTAGTCATGTCTCTAAATTCGAATTTCTAGGTTATACACAGTCTAGTAATGGTCATGGACATCAATAGAGAGCTCCACGTAGTGTAGATCTGCATGAGAGAATGATAGAATGAGTGTTGAATCCAAGGGATATGAGATGATGGTGAAAATACAACTAACATAAGTTTTGACCATAGAAAAAAAAAAGACTTTTGACAACTCCAGAACTGACACAAAAGTGCATTCAACCCCATGCTTCAATAACTGCATGAGGTGACTTTTCCCACCAACCGTGCATTAAATGATTGAAAATAGTCAAAAGAAGGTAATTGGCTCATTTAAATCACATGGAAAAATTTGGATTAATTATAAGGTTGACACTTGGCAACAAAGGATTTAGTCTTCTATAGGCCCTCTTTCCTCTTCCCCTTTGGTGGAATCATATCCTCTCTAGTGCTCTTTACACATCCACCTTGAACCATTTTATTTTTTATGCAACATAATATCTACATATATTTCGAGTTAGCATGACAAGCCAATCATGTGGTCCAAATAACAATATTTACTTCATACATGCCTAGCCAGTCACTAGTCGGACCTTGGCATTGAGCTCTGCACTAGGAATCCATATTAGCGTATTTACATTATTTACATAATTTTGGTTAAATACATTCCAAGTCAAAATTGGGGATATTACAGGAGGGCACATCAAGAAGAGAGGGTACATCAAACTGTAGTAAAGAAAGCTCTACTATAGTGCATTGGAGAATCATCTATAGAAGAATCCTTAGAAAGAGGTAATGAAAATGATTCCAACAAATCATGAATAGAAACTCCATCAAATATATCATTTGTACTATAAGGATTATACATACAATGGTTCATGTTTGAGTCCATACAAGTTGTTCTTAAACCTGCAAACATGGGACTCCTTCCCATTTACCTGAAATCCTTGAGGCTATTTACTTGCCTCCCAAAATCCTACGACAACACTTGTTTTGAATGTAGACTGTTGTGTTGCATGCTTCTGCCCATAGAGAAAGCATCCTTGGCATGCTTGCCAAGTGTGCACCCTCTACATACACCATGTTGCTCAATGCTAAATTTTGGAAGGCCTACGATGCTCTCCCTCATAATAAGTGGTGCTTGGTGATGCAGGTGCCCCATCCTCCTATGCTACAATTCACGCAAGTTGTCTATGTTATGTACTAGGGCTCGAACAAGTTCACATTGTAACATGTATGAGTTGCCTTCTCTAACTTCAATCACTTGAACTAATCTTGGGCTAGACTCTTTCAATCTTATGAGGGCTTTCTGGTTCTTGAACTCTACTACATAACCCTTATCTTCCATGACTAAAACTAAAAACAAATTCTTCATGAGACCTAGAACAAATAACACATCATCAAAGTTTAAAGAGTTACCTAACTAGAGTTGGAAAGGAATAGTACTAACTCCTACTACTGGATAATTGGCATTATCACCAAGCTTGATTTGAACATCAGAGACATGCTCTTTTAGACTTGAAAATAATTCCCAGATTGATGCCATCAAGAAGTCCTTCTCAAATTCAGAGGCAAACGCATTCATTTGAGTTTCATCTAAGGTTGCTACATGACTCTACTACTGCTTCCCTTTACCCTTCTTCTCTAGACATTGTGATGCATAATGGTCATTCTTATGACATATGAAGCACTTGATTTTACTCAAGACTTTCCTCCCTGGCTATGAGGTTGATTCCTCACTCTTCATCTTACCCTTGTTGGGTCCTTTACCTCTCCCCTTCATTATTTGATCAATTAAGGCATGGTCACTATCAATTCCCTGCCTAATGGCCTTGGACTCCATCTGAGTTTCATCCTAGATACAATCATCCCATAGTCTTTCCCACAAGGGAAGGTTCTCTTGAGCACAAACACCCTGGACAAATATTTCCCATTGAGATGGGAACCCATTCAATGTTTTGTTTACTGACTCTTTCTCTTCAACCTTCTCTCCAACTATTGCAAGTTGGTCACGGATCTTTGTGACCATTAGGTAACTAGTGACGAAGCCTGATTTGGTCATCTCAACAAATCTAAGTTTGTTATGCAATATCATCTTCCTATTAATGTTCTCGCTCGGGTAAAGGATAACTAGGGCATCAAACATGTCCTTTGCCATCTTCTTCTCGAATATGTGAGGGATCAAATGATCCTTTATACAATCCATGGTTGTTCGCTTAGATCTCACTTCTTTCTTCTTGTGAGTTTCCAAAAGTCGTAGATCTCTCGAAGACGTTACCACATCCTTGATGATATCCCAAAGGTCATTTTCTTCTAATAGAAGAGTTACCCTAACTTTTCACGATAGAAAATTCGAGGCACCATCCAATCTGTCCTCAAACCTAAGGCTAGTTGACGCCATCTTTAATCCAATATATAAACTCCCAGATCTAAAAATTAGTCCTTAAAATAAATAATGAAATCTTCTGACTACTGGTCTTTCTTTCTGGAAGTTGATTTACTATTGTAAATCCTTGAGAATCTCAATAAGAGAAACAAGCTCTAATACCATGTAAATTTTCAATCCCTAGATGACTACTGCCCTATGTTTTAGTTTTAATTAAATAAATCAAATCAAAACTTATTTAACAACATAAATAAATATTTTTGAACATGCAATAATCACACATATAGCTGAAAATGAACAATGGAAGCATCAACATGATACACAAGAATTATATCTTTCAAATCAACTTTTATTCCTTCAAATACTTACAAGGATACCTCAACCTAAGGTTTACAACTTGTTGAAAATAAATAATATACCTGCATATGAATTTGAGAAACTGTTGTACCGTGTACGACATTGTATGGTACTATCCTTGTAGTCTTCCACCTTGCGGGTGGATCCTCTTTCTGCTATCAGTGTTCTCTCCTCCTTAGCTTCACTTGTGTGTGCAGACAACTCCTTAGTGTGTTCAACACTCAACTTCTCCTCCTACCTTGTCTTATTTATGATATATCATAGATAACTAATCTCCTCAATTCTAACGACCAAATCCTTGATTCTAGCAACCAATCTCAACTAATCTCCTTAATCCTAACAACCACCTTATCTCAACAATGAGGTGTACGGCTAAGTTTATATCAAATCCAACTCACAAATATTCTAGAATCTCTAGAATATTTCATTTAGATTTCCAAGAATAGAAGATCAAAGGAATTTAGACCTGCATTTTTATTTATTAAGTGAAATTATGAGATTGCATTATTTCCCACTTTAACAAAGTGATCACTAAGAAGTTATCTTGAACTTCTTCCCGCAAGTTCACACCTAACATGTTCAAGAAGTTCCAGCTTGAGCTACATTTTCAACACTCCCTCTTAGTGAGGAATGAATTTTGCACCAATCCAAGTCTGTCTTTGAATGCTTCAAACTTCCCTTCTGCTAAGTGCTTGGTCAATATATCAACCACCTTCTGATCTATGGGAATATAGTGAAGCTTTGTTGCTTCCTTCTGAATGTTGCATCGTATGAAGTGGTATTTGAACTTTATGTGCTTGGATCAACCAAGAAATATTAAATTCTCATATAGTTTGATACAACTTTAATTGTCACAGTAGATCGCAGTGGGATCCAACTCCTGATCAAACAATCCTGCAAATCCATATGATGTCACAACTCATTGTACTAGATGCCATATACTCTACCGTTGTTGAGCTAAGTACTATGGAATTTTGCTTCCTACGAAACCAAGATATCATTGTTGATCTCAAACTAAAGCAACACTTTAAAGTGTTCTTCATGTCTGTTGCATTGCCTACCCAATTTGAGTCTGTATACCCCTACAACTTCACTTCACCATCTCCAAGATATCTCAAACCATACTCCACTGTGCCCCTCAAATACCTGAGCACATGTTTTGTTGCTACTCAGTGCTCTTGCCTTGGCGCCACCATGAACTGCCTCAAAGTGTTCACTACAAAACATATATCTGGTATGGTGTTGACCAAATACATCAAGGAACCTAACAACGGCCTGTACAATTCGGGATCCACGAATATTGAATTTGCAGTTGCCACCTCCTTAGATTGGTAATCATGGGTGTGGTAATAGGTTTGCAATCCTCCATCTGAAATCTCTTCAAGCTCTCAACTGCATACTTACCTTGCCAAAGGAAAATCTCCCTCGGTTTCTACCAAACCTCCAAACCCATGAATTAATGCATCATGTCGATGTCCTTCATCTCGACCTAAGTTTCCATATCTACTTTGCAAAGATTCTATACACCTATAAGGCATAAGTCATTTACATACAACACCAAAATTAGTAGATCAACCTCAAAAAATATGAAATATAAGTTAGGAATCGCTTCAATTTTTGTGGATCCCATAGTCAACAAATATCCATCAATCCTAGAATATCATGCTCTTGAGTACCTACTTGAGTCCATACCAGGTGTTCTTAAGGCTGCAAACATGGGACTCCTTCCCATTTACCTCAAATCCCCGAGGCTACTCTATGTACACTTCTTCCTTAATGATGCCATTAAGGAAAGTTGTCTTCACGTCCATAGGATGTATCTTCCATCCCATAACTGAAATTAAAGACATAACTACTCTAATGAAAGTGTACCTGGCAACTATAGAAAAAGTCTCCTTTTAGTCTACTCCCTCTTTTTGGGAGAACCCTCTCTCCACGAACCTTGCCTTGAACTTTACTATGTTTCCATTTGTTGCATGCTTGATCTTATAGAGCCGTCTAGAAGTCAATATTGGTTTCACCTTCGATATTGGCACAATGTCTGAAACATTATTCTTCATGATGGGGATGTACTCCTCTACCATACCATCCCACCATACCTACAAGTTCGTTGCCTCCTAGAAATTGGAAGGCTCTGAATATATGAAGTTGCTCATCAATACCATGTAGTTACAAAACTTTTTCAAAGGCATGCTCTCCCTAAATGTGCTCCTAGGAGCCTCAACGTACTCATGAGCATCTCTCAATGTTTGTGTGTACCATCGAGGTGTCTTAATTGAACGGTAGGAGTTGGTAGTTACTCCTCTAGATATGAAGGCTATTTCCCCAAACTGGAACTTGTTGGTGACCTTGGCTCATCCTTCGAAGCTTCCTACGTCTAATCCTCTATCACTAGTATTAGCTCATGAGACTTCTTGGATACAAAATCTTCCTCAAACTTTACATCCCTGCATACAATTTTCTTTCTCGACTCTAGAACATAAACCTTGTAGGACTTTGAATTCTTATTGTTTCGAATGAACAAACCCTTCCTACTGGAGGGTTCCAACTTGCTCCTCTTCTCCACTGGAATATGGATTAAAATGGACATCCAAAGATGTGAAAATTGTTAGATTTTTTATACTTCTAGGATGGTTATGTTAGATCTTCAAACAATTTATATATTATCACAATAACCATAAACAATAGGATCACTAAAAGATAGACAAGCACAACATCAACAAGAGAACACAAAGATTTACCCTGGGAAAACCCTCTCACGGGAAAAACCCAACAAAACTTCTTCAATATAGATTCATCACAAGTACAATTCCAATCTAGTACATCAAGAGTTAAAGGCTCTTACACAAAGATCCCAAGAATAAGATAATATAGAAAACCCAAACATAAGCTTCCTCTAGCTGCAGCTACTCACCTATGCGCACTTGTTCACTTGCTTGAGCGAAATTGTGATGATACAAATGAGCAATTCAACCCCCTTATTTATACACATGTCTAGTTGACTTTTCCACTATAGGGTCGACTTCACTGGAGCAATTATGCCCATTGTTTCGGGCAGATTGCCCATTGTTTGGGGCAGTTTTCCCACTAACTTCTGTTGAGCCGACTTGTCTATTTTGACTTATTCTTTTAGGGTTTTTACATAATCAAATAGAAAAATGTCACTTTGCAAAATATAAATAACATTAAAAATATTATTTCTTATAAGTTTAAAGAGAAAATGTGGGACGAGAAATAATGAGAGGGTAAAAGAAAATTAAGATACTATAAGGAGGTCATTAACCTAATCTAGAAGATCAAAAGTATCTCTTTGTTTTAACCCGTTCGAATAATACAATTAATATAGCCAAGATAAAAACGAACTCACATGAGCTTCATAGTGAAATAGGGCGTTGGACAATTCCTAAAACACCATGGTGGAAAGGATTTGTCATCTATGCGAGACTATGAGCATTGAGGATGAAAATCACTTTCTCTTAGAGTGCCCTGCATATATCCACATTAGATCGGGGTTTCATCATCTTTGCTACAATGCATACCTCCCTAACCTTCTAACATGTTCAAACTATGGTGACCAGTGAATTCTTCTTTCTAAGCTTTTTAAGCATCGGAAGAAAATTTTACAGCAAACCAAATAATCCATTTATTTAATCTTAAGGTCCAATAGACCAAAGTTGATCTCAATGGACGTTAACCATCATCATCATCAAAAAAAATCAACACTCTTATCTGATTCTATCCAAATACACACACTCTAGTTTATTACTCTTTGCATTAAGTAAATGACCATACTTCCTATATATAGATAAATTAGTTTACCTCGGGTTTATTTTAATGTAGTTCACTGATGTCACGAGCTACATCCACGAAAAGAACATATACCTTGTAATGTCCCCATTTTTTATAGCACCATGGAGCAACCACTAGCCCTTTAGATCCTTATGGTCCTAGTGGAAAATTAAATTAATTAATAAGGAGTTGATTTTGGCTATAGTAATTTTATGCAATTAAATAAATCATATAAGGATTATGGGGACCATAATTTTGGATTATTTAATTTGCTACTAATTATTTATGAGTTGTACATGACTTAGGTGGCTCAAGAGGGCGCATAGGATAAGGATAAAGCGTGTGAGTTGTCCTCCTCAGAAAAATATGGAAAGAAAGTAGCCAGAAGTAGAAACAACAACCAAAAGCAGGAAAAGCAATAGAAAAGCAAAGAGGACAGAAGTTTCATGATTTTGGAAGATAAGGCTCAAGAAAGATTATTAAACGCAGGAAAGCAAGCAAAAGGCTTCGGGAAAGCTACAAAGGCTAATTTTATCCAGTGACGGCGAATTCATGGAGGCAAGTGGGTCCTATGCTAGTTCAACTTGCCAAAGAAGCCTCCACTCATCACTAATTCGAATTTCCTAGATGGCAAGCTCTAGAAGGAAGGCAGGAAAGTTGGCAAAGGTCAATAAAAGGAGGATGAACACACCCATTCACATCTTTTGTCATTTTGAGTATTCATCTTGAGAGCTCTATGCATCTCATAGGCTTGGGTGGTGTGCCCCTTGCCAGCATTGGGTGATGTGCCCTTTTGCATTCATTGATCCAACCAAGAGATTAAGAGATCCTTCTATTGGAGTTTGAGGAAGAGGACACCCAATCCTTTGTTAGTTTTTCATCATTTAATTCAATATGATATAGAGGATCTTTAACTGAAAGAACAACATGTACTATATATCAAGCATAAGAGACAAGAGACAAGAGACACGAAGCATTTCACCGGGGAAAACCAAGAAGGTGAAAAACCCTGCAACTTCCTCAGAGATAGAATAAGCACCAATACAAAGATCACCAAGATGAATCCCCAAAAGATAAATGTCTGCAGCAGCTACTCCTCCTCCACTTGTGCGCACTCTTCCTCTCTCTCACTAATGCGAAGTGAGTGAGTGAGTGAATGAATAAATGAGAGAGTCACACTCTCTATTTATACAATGACTTGACTTGCCTTTTACTCTATCTAGGCGGACCTCCCTTAGGAGAGTCTAATAACCCATTACCACTTGTCACTGGGCCGACCCCACTAGGGTGATCTAATAACCCTTTAACCCACATGACTCATACAGGGCCGACCCCACCAAGGTGGTCTAATAACCCATCATATATAAGTTGCGACACTTACAATAATATTTGCAACACTTGCAAATGCAAATGACGACACTTCCAATCGGAGGAATAATACATCTCCGTTGGGGATACAATAAAGTGCAAATGTAATACAGACAATATACAAGTGAATATCTTCCAAAGTTACAAATACATCAACATATTTTTCATGGAGGTTATTGTAGTCATTAAAGTTTATTTGCAGGTCGAATCTGAGTTCCAAAATGGTGTGGTCAATTTCCAATTTGATGAGGAATGATACTAGTAGCAGTAATATTCCAATGTAGTGAATTTTAGCTAGTGAAGAGTGAGAATTGAAGGTCTGCACCCCTTTGTGAGCTATTGCATTTGTTCATGCGCATCGAGTGAGTTGTAATATGGCATACTCTTGCTCATGGCTCTGATCCAGTAGTGAAAAATCCTTCTCTTACTCTCATATGCTCTATTACTACTTCTATGTTGTAAAATCTCAAAGATAATGGACATTCTGTAAGTTTGGCTTTAATAGACTATTATTTGCAACTCTAAAAGTCTGATTAAAGCTTGATGTTATTCAAGGTCATATTGTTGGCTTCATTTATGATCTTTATTGTAGAATTCGTGGCCACTATGTTGTTTGTAAATCATAGTTTTCATTGATTGCGCTATGGTAGAGAAATTTGACTAGTTTTATGTTTTGAAGATCTTAACTGTCAACTATGCTTCTAAAATATGATCTAAAGGTCCATATAGCTTAATCAGAGGTATTTGAACCCATCCCCGGTCACATAACATAAATTTGGGAGCTTATGCAACCATTCGATTTTGTTTGGAAACAACCTCCTTCATTAGTCCCAATCTCTATCTTTGCACCTAGTCCACATTTTCACTGTCTAATCTTTGTTGATCAAGCCCAGTAGAGTCCAAGGCAAGTTGGGAATATTTAAATCAATCTATCAATGGTTTAGTTACTTCCATTGCTTCACTAGAAGCAGTGGAGTTACCACATAATTCCTGGGGCCATTGCCTTGAAGCGGTTGGTTTAGCCAAAGGAGTCTACCCAGGTGTGATGCAATCTCAAATGTGCAACTGTCGAAGTAAGACCCTAAGTAAACCATGTTTAGTATATGGCCTATGATGTTTGGGTGTGTTCATAGTCTGTAGATGTCCAATTAGCCCGTTTGGGGAAGATCTGTGGAAGTCTAGTGGTGTTTGAGGAAAGATTTTTAAGATCTAGCCCCAACTTGTCAGTTTTTGAGTTAGTGTGCTTAAATAGGGGTTTGGGTACATTACACACCTTATATTCAGCGAAGAATCAAGGTATTCCCAATATCCATCATAACATGTCACAAGCTAGATAATAAATAAATAATAAAAATAAAAATTCAAGTGTAACATCATGATATAAATAAAATTATTCTACTATATTTCAAAATTTGTTTTAATTTTAATATTTCAAAATTTCTTTTAATTTTAATAAAAGCAAACAACTCAATTTTGATTAGTTGAACAACTATGGATGACAATTATTTTGATATTGCAAAAACAATAAACAAGAGTTGCATGCAGCTTAGTCCCTGCCTTTAAGATTTTGAAAATTAAACAATAAACATTTTTACTTTGGAAAAGAAAAAATTTAAATAAAAAAAATATTATTCAAATATAGAGAACCAATTAAAGAAGAGAAAACCCCTTGTATATTTGGATACTTGCACATAAAGCAATTGTAATGTAACACCACACATAATAAGAAACCAATTCACTTTGCATAAAGCTTAAAACAAGTTACCATTTGAGATATGAGCTATTGCACTAATCTTTTTGACAATAAATTTCTTATTATTCAATGAATAGAAATTTAAATTTATAGTAAAAAATATAATCTAATCTAAAAATTGTTGATATCTTTCTAATTAAATTTTGTATTTTTCTTCTTGTTCTTCTCATGTTATCACTTACATTGAATTTATAACAATTAACAAACACAAATTAGATGTAAATAACAAATAACAATACAATACCCACCATATTAATGTTATACATACTATGCCACACACGTATTTTATATTGCAAATACTTATAAAACACTTACAAATGAGATGAAATAATAAAACTATATATAATTAACTATTTTAATTAACTATTTTAGTTTTTAATGAGGAGACAATATCTCCTTACTTATATTTGTGGTAATTTATTTGACATTTAAAATTTCTAAATATTTATTACAAATATATTTATGTAGAAGATAATATTTAAATTATAATATTCAAAATAAAATGTTGAGATTTATGCTAACTATTTAGTAAATATAATATATAACATATTTTTTTAAAATATTTTTACAAAGATAAAAATCAAAACTATTTCTTTAAATTTTCAAATTACAAATAAATTTATGTAGAAGATAATATTTAAATTGTAATATTCAAAATAAAATGTTTTGATTTATGCTAACTATCTAGTAAATATAATGTATAACATATTATTCTTCAAATGTTTTTATGAAGATAAAAATCAAAACTATTTTTTTAAAATTTTCAAATTGAAATATGATTATCTTTAATTCATAATATATTCTAAAGAGGACCAAATTATATCTTTAACCCTCAAATCCACATATAATCTTTGTTATGTAATCTAAATATTTATATACCATAACATATTTAAGCATAGAAATAACGAGATACATTCTTACTTTCAAGCTATCAAACTTATATACAAATTTTAGGATTATCGAAAAAAAAGAAAATAACACAAAAGGAAAAAAGTCCAACCCAATTCTCCATTAAATTACATTAGCCTTTGGAAAGTAGTCAAGTATCTATCAAACTTATATACAAATTCTAGGATTATCAAAAAAAAGAAAAATAACACAAAAGGAAAAAAGTCCAACCCAATTCTCCATTAGATTACATTAGCCTTTGGAAAGTAGTCAAGTATCAGTTATGTTTTGGAAGTCCATTCTGAAGAATAAGTCCTTTGAAGGAATCTTAACCTACAACATAAAAAAAGAGACATACACAATGTGATTTAGTTTGCACCTTAAACATATTTCCTAAGTACATAAAATGTTGAATCCTCCACCTAAAAATAATGTATAAAAATAAAAATAAAATAAAAATAACGAATATCTTTACACAGATATAATAAATGAATACCTTAAACATATTTCCTAAGTACATAAAATGTTGAATCCTCCACCTAAAAATAATGTATAAAAAAAAAAACTACCATTTGCCCCTTGAGGGGCAAAAGTGAACGTCGGTAGGAAAAGAGGAAAGTTGGGTAAAGTTCCACCCTTCTCATAAATAACACTTCATGAAAACTTCCGAGTTTTGAAATGAGAAGAAAACATTAAAGATATTAATTCTTCTTATTGATTCAACATGTCGACAATTATTCATGCAGTATGAACTAATAATGCTTCGACCAAAAAGCACATCGACTCAACTTCTAAGACCGACCAACAAATATCATAGTTGGCCTCTCTTCAATCGACTCGAATCAATAATTGACTTCCGACTGGATTTTATAAACTCGACCATAGGGCTCCATTTGACAGCCCCGACCAAATTTAAAAATCGACATGAATAGTCGACTGAATACAGATAGGTGTATTGTAGTCAACATAACGGTTGATCGGCTGCATTTCGTCGATTATCAATTTGGTCGATAAAATTCTAGTTGACTCCAGGTGAGATAGATATAATTCTTCAATCACAATCTCCCAACACCTCCAATAATGATATAATCCAATGGATTATGTAGTTGATAGACAGTATTTAGGCTCTCTTATCATTTAAACGTCGAATTCTGCTGATAATGTATAGCATCCACGATATCTGTGACATGTATCAATCCGTATGGAGCCATTAACATCTTTGGAGGAGTTGTGGGAAGACGGGTGTGTGAAGCTGAAGAGCATACGGGGGTTGGAGTACGCTGGGAGAGGTGGGAGAGTTGCCAAATTTTAAGAAAGAGTCACTTATGATTATACATGACTCAATTGACCATATTTGAGAAACACAAGTACGCCGACCATACATATCAACTTCGACCAAAAAATATTACAACTTGTACATGTCGAACTTCGACCAAAAGCATCAGCGGACCATTTTTAAATTTTCGGCCATATGAAGAATCAACCATAATATAACTTTTCAACTAATAATGCTTCGACCAAAAAGCACATCGACTCAACTTCTAAGACCGGCCAATAAATATCATAGTCGACCTCTCTTAAATCGACTCGAATCAATAATTGACTTCCGAGTGGATTTTATAGACTCGACCACAGGGCTCCATTTGGCAGCCTCGACCAAATTTAAAACTCAACATGAATAGTCAACTGAATGTAATATGGACCCTATTTACAACCAGCTACTTTTTAACCAACTAAAAGTTCATCGACCGATTCAATAAAAATGGTAGGCTAAGTGTGGTAGCACATATTTTGACACAACCGACTAAAGAAAAGGTCAACCGAAGATTAATTCATCCACATGAAGAGACATAAAGCAAAAGTATACTTGTCTGCAACACAGGTTCATCGCGAGTTGACAAAAATATAAAACACTCTATATATAGACAAGAGAATTTATTAATGGAAAGATACATTTCTTGAACTAATGTTACCTGCAAATAATCTGAAAATGCTTCATTACCACGACGTGATTCTGTAAATTCTCAGCATGCTAGATCAGTTATACTAAACAGAAGCTCCGACAGGCCATTGGAACCATTGGAATTTTGGCATCAAACTGCACTTGTGTTGAGGGATGAGTTGCGTTTCTGGTTTTTTTTTTTAAATATTGTATGGTAGTTAATGTCGAAACCTGTCGTGTTTTGACCTAGGCGAAAAGAACAACGCGAAGGCAATTGACCGATTGGATTTTCAATAAAATTTCATTCAATATGACACTCTGTACCCGAGAAATGTTGGTAGTCTCTCCTTAATAAAGCATTTAAAACTCGACATGAATAGTCGATTGAATGTAATATGGACACTATTTACAACCAGCTACTTTTTAACCAACTAAAAGTTCATCGACAGATTCAATAAAAATGGTAGGCTAAGTGTGTTAGCACATATTTTGACACAACCGACTAAAGAAAAGGTCAACCGAAGATTAATTCATCCACATGAAGAGACATAAAGCAAAAGTATACTTGTCTGCAGCACAGGTTCATCGCGAGTTGACAAAAATATAAAACACTCTATATATAGACAAGAGAATTTATTAATGGAAAGATACATTTCTTGAACTAATGTTACCTGCAAATAGTCTGAAAATGCTTCATTACCACGACGTGATTCTGTAAATTCTCGGCATGCTAGATCAGTTATACTAAACAGAAGCTC
The DNA here is from genome assembly GCA_027924585.1 of Larix kaempferi. NCBI lineage: Eukaryota > Viridiplantae > Streptophyta > Pinopsida > Pinales > Pinaceae > Larix > Larix kaempferi. The sequence continues at coordinate 5,971,604 of BSBM01000431.1, read as the reverse complement.
CGACAGGCCATTGGAACCATTGGAATTTTGGCATCAAACTGCGCTTGTGTTGAGGGCTAAGTTGCGTTTCTGGTTTTTTTTTTAAATATTGTATAGTAGTTGATGCCGAAACCTGTCGTGTTTTGACCTAGGTGAAAAGAACAACGCGAAGGCAATCGACTGATTGGATTTTCAATAAAATTTCATTCAATATGACACTCTGTACCCGAGAGACGTTGGTAGTCTCTCCTTAATAAAGCATTTAAAACTCAACATGAATAGTCGACTGAATGTAATATGGACCCTATTTACAACCAGCTACTTTTTAACCAACTAAAAGTTCATCGACCAATTCAATAAAAATGGTAGGCTAAGTGTGTTAGCACATATTTTGACACAACCGACTAAAGAAAAGGTCAACCGAAGATTAATTCATCCACATGAACAGACATAAAGCGAAAGTATACTTGTCTGCAGCACAGGTTCATCGTGAGTTGACAAAAATATAAAACACTCTATATATAGACAAGAGAATTTATTAATGGAAAGATACATTTCTTGAACTAATGTTACCTGCAAATAGTCTGAAAATGCTTCATTACCACGACGTGATTCTGTAAATTCTCGGCATGCTAGATCAGTTATACTAAACAGAAGCTCCGACAGGCCATTGGAACCATTGGAATTTTGGCATCAAACTGCGCTTGTGTTGAGGGCTAAGTTGCGTTTCTGGTTTTTTTTTTAAATATTGTATAGTAGTTGATGCCGAAACCTGTCGTGTTTTGACCTAGGTGAAAAGAACAACGCGAAGGCAATCGACTGATTGGATTTTCAATAAAATTTCATTCAATATGACACTCTGTACCCGAGAGACGTTGGTAGTCTCTCCTTAATAAAGCATTTAAAACTCAACATGAATAGTCGACTGAATGTAATATGGACCCTATTTACAACCAGCTACTTTTTAACCAACTAAAAGTTCATCGACCAATTCAATAAAAATGGTAGGCTAAGTGTGTTAGCACATATTTTGACACAACCGACTAAAGAAAAGGTCAACCGAAGATTAATTCATCCACATGAACAGACATAAAGCGAAAGTATACTTGTCTGCAGCACAGGTTCATCGTGAGTTGACAAAAATATAAAACACTCTATATATAGACAAGAGAATTTATTAATGGAAAGATACATTTCTTGAACTAATGTTACCTGCAAATAGTCTGAAAATGCTTCATTACCACGACGTGATTCTGTAAATTCTCGGCATGCTAGATCAGTTATACTAAACAAAAGCTCCAACAGGCCATTGGAACCATTGTAATTTTGGCACGAAACTGGGTGTTTTGAGATATCGACTTGTTTCTCAATCACTTTATCGTCTGTCAAATTTAAGAGACCACGACCAATTGCTATATCAAAAATTGATTGGAAGCAATAGATAGATGTTTGTTGAATTTGTTTGAGATTTCAAAGTATGGGAGTGTAAAAGTGATGATCGATGCTGCTGTAAAATAATTGTTTGCCCATTAGTCGAACCTCCTCATTCAGATTGTCACCGACTAGAAAACAGTTGTCGACATGAGCATAAAAAAATGGTGCACTGTAAATTTCATCACCGATCTCATTAATGTGGAAGGTAACTGATTGCTGGAACAAGTTTTCATCAAAATGGTGCACTAAACAGAAGCTCCGACAGGCCATTGGAACCATTGGAGCCATTGGAATTTCGGCATCAAACTGCGAGACTTGTCGAAACCCGACGTGATTATGGTGCTCTGCTCTTGAATCCTGTATGGTAGTTGATGTCGAAACCTATCGAGACTTGTCGAACCGCGACGTGATGGTAGTTAAAAAAAATATTGTATGGTAGTTGATGTCGAAACCTGCCGAGACTTGTCGAACCGTGAATTGGAATTTCGGTGAATCACAGAATTTACAGAATAGTCGGTGATTCCAATGCTAGTGATTCAACTGTCGGTGAATATCGATTGTTTTGCCCCTAAATTTAGGTGTCGGTGAATATCAACTATCAGTGCAAATGCATTTGAATCATTTTGAATCTATACGGAAGAAAAGAGCAAATTTGCTCTGACTCTGTGTTTGACAACAATTACTTGGAATTTCGTCGAGAGGTTAGTTGATGGTGCTTTCGGTGGAGAATTTATTAACGGAAACATAAATTTCCTGAACTAACGTTACCTGCAAATAGTCTGAAAATGCTTCATTACCACGACGTGATTCTATAAATTCTCGGCATGCTTGGCTGGTTGAAGGCAATATTTTTAGAATTTGGTCTTTTCTTATAATTATGGCAAGCATAGGGGCGCCACAGAGTCTTGATCCTCTGACCTCCCATCCATTCTGTTACGTTACGGGAAATTATGGAAGGAGAAACGAAGAAATGCGAATATAAATAGATGCGATGGGATGGGACTAAGAGAAGCACGGCATGGATGTACTAAACTGATCGCATTGCATGTTCCACACAAAAACTTAATGCCTATCTACATCCATTTTATTTCAGGTTCCATCTCTATCTTAAACATGTCATATCATTTTCTAAATAATGTTGGTTGTTTGTGACAGGGTGGCATGTGCATTTCCATAGTTAGCAGTAGTGATTAATTGTTGATTGACGAAGGCGTCGTTGGGTATTCAATTTTTCTACGTGTTTCAAGATTTAGAGATGGATAATTTGTCGGAAACACTTGATAATCTGTAAAGTTGTAGCACTATCCAATCCAATTGAAATTTCATCCATGAAAAGAGCTTTTGCATGACCGACTAGCATTTCTTCTGCACAGATTTGATCAGACAATCAACTGAGTTGCGTTTCTGGTTTTTTTTTTAAATATTGTATGGTAGTTGATGTCAAAACCTATCGTCTTTTGACCTAGGCGAAAAGAACAATGCTAAGGCAATCGATCGATTGGATTTTCAATAAAGTTCCGTTCAATATGACACTATGTACCCGAGAGACATTGGTGGTCTCTCCTTAATAAAAAATTAAAAATCATTGATCAACATTCATACCATGATGCTTCGTCGAGTTCCAGCATAACGAAACTAGGTGTTTTGAGTGCCAGTGATCCAACACCGCTTTTACCTGTTGTTTTTCAAAGCATGCTCCTTACATCCTGTGGTTGTCATTTTCTGATTACAGTACTTGTCGAAACACGGCGTGATTTTGTAAATTCTCGGCATGCTTGATCAGTTATACTAAATAGAAGTTGCGACGTTTTTGGCAGCCTGTGCTAGCCATTTGCGCCAGGCTTGCTTGGTTGCGACTTCAAAGTTTAAGATTGGTGCTGAAGCCACCGGTAATAGAAATGATAAGATTAGAAGACTCATGGAAATCCTTCTAAAAGTTAAGAAGAAGAATTCGGTTCTCGTAGAGGAGAAGAGCTTGAAGCTGTAATGAAAAAAAACTTGTGCAAAGAATAGAAAAAGGTGAAACCCTAGCGCAACTTTAGATCCTTCCTAATGAAACAGATATATCCACTTTCTGTTTCAGAAACAAAGATAAGGACCACATTACAAATGCATGGATAGTGGAACAAAGATAAGGACCACATTACAAATGCATGCATAGTGGAACAAAGATAAGGACCACATTACAAATGCAAGATAAAAACCTTGCCGCAAGCACGGACAAGATGGTTAGTAGAAACTGTAACAAGAATCTGGTTGAAGAAATGGACAAGCTGCACCATGTATCTTCGACCAAAAAGCATTACACTTGTACATGTCGAACTTCGACCAAACAACATTACACTTGAACATGTTGAACTTCGATGAAAAACGTATCGACTTGTCCCTCCAAAATATCGACACGCACTTTTATGTGACTAGTTTGACAACTTCGATCTGACCAAAAAAAAATATTTGCTGGTGTTATTCCATTTTTTATGATGATGTATATGTATTTTCAGATATACTGGAGGACTGTTATCTCGTATAACTTTGGTATTGCAGATTTGAATGTAGCTTTGTAGTAAAATGTGATCAAATAAATTTGGTTGAACTTTCTTTTTTTGTTGAACAGTATCTATCTATGAGATATATATAAACCGTTATCTTTGATTTCTTTTGAAATAACAAGTAACTGATTTGTTCCATGTGAAAAATAAAAGGTTCAAAGATTCAAATGAATGAATCACTATTTAATACTCATCTTGTAATCTATAGCGTTACAAGATGCCAGATTTTCAGAGTAATAGTATGCAACCATTTTGAGAGACTATTATGGAGCTTATCAAAGTCATATAAAAGATAAAAATGCAAATAATATATGAAGACTTCAAACTATCTTTGAAATGATGATCTGCAGTTACTGTATTTGTAAACATGCATAATTGAGCCACCAAGAAAAATGGTATAATTCTCATAAATAAGTAGTGCACTATGAGATGAATTCCAGAACTAGGTAGTGCACTGAGATGAATTCCCCAGAGCTATTTTTAACAACTTTTCTGTGATGCAGTGAATTGATGTTCAACTATGTAGCAGGTAAACCTTGAACGGTAATCACAATACAGACTTGTCATAAACCTTTGCCTCCAACTTTGATATAGCAAGTTTCATGTACCCAATTTTGTAAAACGTTAAAGATTCAAGTTTGTTAATAAGTTTCTTATTCACAATTTTGCAAAACATTAAAATTTCAGGTCAAACTCTCGTTTCGACCATCCACGAGAACCGACCAACTAAGCGACTGGAAGTAGTCGATGTGGAAGGAGTCGGTCGAAGGTGTTTTAGCCGAGGCAAACATGTTTTAATCATCATTCATCGACTGCTGCTCGACGATGTGAATGGCCTGGAACCAGCACAAAATTTAACAATCTGGAAAAAGGTGCAATCGAGTTCTTTAGAAGAAGCTGGAAATGCAATATCTGGGAAATTGGCCGTTGATCTGGGCACTGATTTTGATCATGTAGACCAAGGAATGAGATACTAATGGAGACTGTGGACTAAAGCCAGCGACCAACCATTAACAAGAAAATGTTGACCTGATGCAAATACCCAATGTTCCTCCCTTTGCCCTATGTAAATCGCTATGTTGGGATTGAAACATAAATTTCCTGAACTAACGTTACCTGCGAATAGTCTGAAAATGCTTCGTTACCACGACATGATTCTGTAAATTCTCGGCATGCCAGATCAGTTATACTAAACAGAAACTCCGACACGCCATTGGAACCATTGGAGCCATTGGAATTTTGGCATGACGAGGTTGTTGAATTTGTGAAAGCATGACGAGGTTGTTGCTAGTGCGATCCAAAGACTGCTAGCTCATATGGTATTGCCATCGACCATTTTGTTCAGATTCCTATCGAACCTCGACAGACTATGGAGACATTTTCTATCATCCAGTCGACTACCAGATCAAATATTATACGTTGTAGTCGGCTCAGACTACTATTCTATCAGTCATTCTTCAACTAATGCAGTCTGTCAAGATATTTTATTATAAAAATAAATTGGTTGTATTATTTATTATTTTCTAATTTTTAATTTTAAATAACAATTAAAATTAATATAAATCTATTTTAAATCTAAATTTATCAAACATTATAAAAATTAAATTTATTTAAATAAAAAATGTTATCTTATAATATAAAAATAATAAATATAAATATAAATAAAATTTGTTGATATAAAATTAAATAACAAAAATAAAAATGGTTGATACAACTAAATTTAAAAAGGATCTCTTAAAATTTGATGTCTATAAATACTCTGCGTAAAGAAAAAAGCCATAATAACACACAATAGAGTGATATGAACATATGTGTAATCCATATCATACCGTAGAAACCAGAAGCGTAATAATGTGGCATTAATTAAAACCAAATAAAAGACCAACGCGTTGGTTGTTTACATATTCATTTTGTTTCAACTATTTGAACAATTCAGATCTCCACGGTTGCAGCATATGAAAGTGTGCCAACAAAGTCTTCTGGAACGTCCACTGCAATCAACTGCCCAGTCGACGGCTGATACAAATAGAAGTTGTGATACAAATTCCCTTCCATGAAAACACCGCGACATGAGAAGAGATTGCCAGGCATAGGAGGCAGAACTCCCCATTTTTCTGCTTCCACGTTGTAAGCTTTTGCAGAAGCCAACGCCTCACCATTGTAATTCCAATCGACATAAATAAGTCCGCTGGAAGAAGAGGCAGAACATGCAAAGGAAATTATAAGCGTGGGCATGTCGGCTCCGCAGAGCCAATTTGCAGACTCAAAGTCATAAATAAAAACGGTCTTCGCCACTTTCGACCTATATGGTTGGCCCTGGTGCCGTGCGCCTATCAGAAAAACAAAAACTACCCTACACCAGTGTGGAATTCCAGAAGAGTAGCGGAAGCGGGGTAGTCTTTCCCAGATGTCATCTATTGGAGCTTCTGTTTAGTATAACTAATCTGGCATGCCGAGAATTTACAGAATCACGTCGTGGTAATGAAGCATTTTCAGACTATTTGCAGGTAACGTTAGTTCAGGGAATTTAGACAACTTTAATAAGATGTCGACCTCGACCAAAAGGGAAATTCTAACCATATTTTAACATCGACCATTTACACCGACCAAAACAATAAAATATGTCGATCTAAAAAAAATATAATATCGACCATACTTTTTGAAAACACATGTTTGCACAAACATTCATCGACCGATCCATGGGCGTGATTGAGAGTCGTAAGTTCGACATATGTGGACTCTAAAAGATACTTTTAAACATACGTCAACCAAGAATTTTCACCAACACTTGAAACGAGGATCCATTGGTCGCTTCATTAATAACCTTTTGCATATTTTTTTCGAGTCAATCTCCAAAAACTGACTGAATTGCAGCTCCAACTGTCGTTCATTAGCATGATTCAAATGAATGCTTCCTGTCGTTTTCAGTTGTTCTATGTCTTTCCCAGACTTTCTAATTGTAGAACATATGCGTGCATGAGCATACAAAACCGTTGTATTGCCCCAAACGTTCAACATTTGATCGAAATTAAATGGGTAGTTCATTAGCCTATTGTTCTTCAAGTCAACATACTTTACTGCTCCATACCCAATCACTTCAACAACATTCTCTAGTTCATCTGTTGTCCATTCATCTTCCCTACCACGATCAATTAGTTCCAGCTTGTCCCAGTTCTTTGTTGGTCAATTGCTTTATCTTCAGATGTTCTTCAATAAGGCGACTGGGACAATTGAAATGGTGGAGTAGCAATTGCGGACAACTATAGAAGTTGGGACTCCAACTATCAATGGGCTCTTACAAAGAAATGTCAGCCTCCTTCATCGTTCCGCGTTATCTTCACTAGTGGAGGACAATCTCAGTCAAGAAACGTTCGAGCTTGGTCGACAGACAGACTAAATTCGATCTTTATATTGACCGAATAAAATCATATTCATCCAGTAGTTGGTCGACTAATATTTTCCAGTAGTCGAACTTCACAACATAGTCACCAGAAATAAAAAGGAGACAAGTCTTCGACCAGTCGATGGCCGACTACACCCTGTCGACTGATTGCTTCTAGTCAGGTTAAGTGTTGGTCAACTGTACCCTGTCGGCTGAGAATTTCCTGTCAACTGTTTCAACTCGACCAAACCCAATGGACATCCTCAGTCGACCGAAATGTAAAGAAAAAATATGGACTGATTCTTAGAAATATGTCGTTCGAAGACATTTGTAATGTCTATGACATATGTTGCAATTTGCATCCTGTGACAGTCACGACAATGAAATTTACGAGATCTTCGCATTTCTTTGAGTTTTGAGAATTTTAAAAGAGTAAAAGACAAGGCCTTTGGTTTTTTTAAGCATAACAAACCTGTTACAAACATATACCTACCTGTGAAAGGAAGTAGGCTCAGCATTTACGGTAACATTGGAAGAACAAAAATCAATTTCCTTTTCAGAATCTGACATGGCCTGTAATTGAAAGCCGCGGCAAGGTCTGTTTCTCTCCACTATGGAAAATCCGCATGTATAACACAGACATAGAAACAGCGATACCATACTTGTGGTTGAAGGCAGGCCGTGGAAGGCATAGGGGGAACGACAAGACCCACGTTCGGAGGTCGGGTCATGGTGGCATTTAAGCATATTTTTCAAGGGGTATACGTACATATTAACATAAATAACACCCACATGCCATATACCATGCTTGTTTATCTAGTCCAGGTTATGGAATTTAACACTGCATAGAATCACGTCGTGGTAATGAAGCATTTTCAGACTATTTGCAGATAACGTTAGTCGCAGTCTGACAACCTCAGTCGATTAGCAAGATGACTTGTCCAATAGAAATGCATCCGACCACTCTTATCGAGCCGACCATTCCAGTTGCTATACAGCCAACCAATACAATCTAAGTTGCCACTGACCAGTCAAATGGATTCTCTCCATATATTCTGCCAGAGGAGATGAGCACAATGTTCTATCTAGATTACATTCAAGTGTCGCATATGAGGAAATTCATTTCGACGTGTTTCTAAGTAAGTTATTGAAGATAAAAAATGTGCAGGTGTCTTGTTTCATGCATGGATAGATAAACTTTGTAAATGCTAAGACTAGTAATGTGCGTGGTGAAGATGCTTCTTCAAATGGCAATGATGTTTTCAATTCTATTGGTTATAAATTTGTTATGACCACGGGGCATTTAAAACTCATTTCTGTCAAGTGCCAGAACTCTATTTATTTCTTCTCTTCTCTTCCCATAGTAATCTATGCTTTGATGGTACTATTGATATTTTGTGTCGATGGAGAAGATACACATCAACGCCAAAGGATACCTGACAGATATCTATAGCAATCAGTTCCAACATGAGAGAATTAAGTCTAGATTTTCAAGACATGAAATCAACAAATCAAAGATTAGTTGTAGGTTTGAGAGCATGAGGCAGTCAAAGCTCTAGATTCAACGGCATTCAAATTCAACAATCATTGACATTTCAAGGGCATACAATCTTTAGATTCGAAGAGATCTGTGTTATCTCTCAAGCAGACATTGAGTAATTTTGTTGAGATCATATCGGAAATCCTATCTTACCCATTCTAGATATTTTGTAATTCTCTTCCAGATCTAGTCTATTTTGAGTCGATTGATGAGCCAACTCAAAGTTTTCGACATCGTTGCTTGAAGCTGGAGCAGAGAGCGCCCGAATTGAGCTTGCAAATTTTGATGAAAGAAGACGAAATACGGAGTATTAAAGCCAAAAATGAGCAAGCTGTTGCAATGGCATATGGGTTTGACAAGTCCAAAGGATAGCAGACAAGAGGACAGAACACCGGAGCAGCGTGAAAACCAACGGGCAAGCACCATCCACGTGGAAGGATTCCATTCGCTCTATAAGCAAGGAATCTAATGACGTGGAAGGTTACGCTTCTCCGCGGTGAAACACCTACGACGTAAAAATAATGAATATCTTTACACAAATATAATAAATGAATATCTATACATGACCCAATTTCTTGTTCTTTGCACAAATATAATATGTAAAAGAGAATAAGGGTATTGTGCTCAAGCTTTGGGAATTTGTTCTTCAAGTTATTAAAGAACTTATAATGTATGAAGGGGGTTCATAGGCAATATAAAGGGATGAGCTATGTAAAAGGGTTGACAGGCTCCAAAACTCAACTTCAATTTGGTCACAAAGAATATGCTCAGTCTTCAAGTTATCACACTGGTGGTGCCCTAGTTTCCTCTGATGGCCGCCAAAGGCCGTCACTGTCAGAATACTGTGGAGCTATGATGGATTGTCAGATGTTGCGCGACGTGGAGGTCATATTGTTTTCTTGATCGAGGAACATTGTGTTGGGCGTAGAGGCATGAACCGAGGGTTTTAGTCTCCCTGCATTTGTTTTTACTTATCGTTTTTACTGACCCTGTTTCCCACTTTTTTTTTACTGTTTTTTACCTTACGATGTCAACCTACGAAGACCAGCTGGACTACTCCTTTGACCCGTCAGATGGGCTGCCAATTTGGACACAAACACCTGGTGTTGCGTGAAATGATGTGGCGAATGCTGGTGGTTTTGGGCAGACTGGGTTCTCAGCGGGGGAGGCTCGTCTGGAACTAGGTTTCTCTTCGTCGACTTTCTTGGCACAATCTCCAGGTCTTTTACCGTTAACTGAACCATCCCCTCGATTTTCTTCGGCATCACCATTGAAGGAGACGGTGGCACCTATTTGGTCTTCGGATCAGGTGATTCGGGCTATTGAAGGCACGGTGACTAAGGGTGGAGCCCCTTGCCTTGCAAGTGTAAAGAATCTTGGAACGGTTGACCCAGGGAATATTACATCGGACACTCTGTATCTTGGACTGAATGTTGAGGGGCCTCTGGAAGGAATGGGTATAGGATGTTTGGGGATCCACGAACAGCAAGGGTTTCCTAGTCCACTTGTGGGCTCTGGTACCAGCTCAGACGAGTGGGGTGGCTGCTCCTCTGATGATTCGAACAATCCGGCGAAGCGTGGGCGGAAACGATGGTTGAAACTGAGTCGGACAAAATACAATTACGCCCTAGGTGAAGATATTGAGTGGCATCAACTTATCAAGATGACCAGCATCACTTTGGTTGGAAAGGCTTTGGGCAGGTCGTTCTCTCTGCGTACCATTGAGGCTTGGGTGGCGGAACACTGGGTTGCACAGCTAGGCTATACCCCTGAGGTGGTAGAACTGACCCGGAACCGGTTCGCCTTCAATTTTCAGAATGAGGAACAATCTCAATGGGTTCTAAATTCCAATTGGAGTTGGGATCATTGCATGTTTATGATTAAACCCTGGCATCCGATGTTTGATGTTAGCCGTGAACGGCTGGATTTGGTTCCTATCTGGGTTCGCCTACCGGGAATACCTCTTCGCTACTGGTCGGCGAGGCATTTTAAAGGTATTGGCAACCTAATTGGAACATACTTGGAAGGAGATTATAGCTTTCTACAAACTCGTCAGCGGAAGGTGGCACGTATTTTGGTTAATCTAAATATCAGGGATGGTCTGGCTCCGGATGTCACACTTAGCTGGGGGCCCTATTCCTATGTACAGAAACTCAACTATGAAAATGTTCCTTTCAGGTGCCATCACTGCCATGCCTATGGACATCCGGTAGCAGAGTGTAAGTTACCCTTACGGTGGCGAAATGGTGGTGGTCACAAAAATTCCATGGCTGGGGAGGCTCCTCCTCCTGCGGGACAACCAACTTCTGAACCCTTCCATCATGCGGAGGACGAAGCTGGTATTGAGCATGGACCGTTACAGGCAAGGCCGGTTGAGGAAGGAACAGCCCTGGCTGCAGTCTCCACTGGGATTACACTTCCGGCTCCTCATCTGCCCTCGGTGACTACTTCTGCGGGTATTCCTTCTTCCATCAACTCTCATTCCTTTAATTTTGTTTTAAATAATTTTTCATTGGACAAGAAGAACTGGTTGGAGGCTCTCAAAAATTTGAATATCTCTCCCCCTAACGATCCAGTGGAAACCCCTTGTATTGAGCTTGGCCCTGCTTGCACTTTGGAAACTCCTTCGGTTCCTGGTGTGGTGCTCTTGATATACCCCCTGATCCAGATCTTTCCCTTGAAGAGGTGCGCTCTTCACCCTCCCCCACCAACTCCTCGGATTCTGGATATTTCTTACGATCTCTAACAAAGATTACCCCTGGGGGGCTGGGTGCTAGGGTGTGTAATACTGGTAAAGGCCGTGGAAGGAAATCTCATCTATCTAAGGCTCAATCAAAGGCCAAGATGGACTTGCTGGAAGGAAAACAGGTGACTATTGATCGGGCGCTTAGAGCGGTGCGTGCCCAGAAGAAGGGTCGCTAATGAAGGTTATGTCTTTCAATTGTCGGGGTCTGGCTAGTCCCCATAAAAGATCAGCACTGCATAGAGTGGTATCTCTTGAACACCCGGATATCATTTTGCTTCAAGAAAATTTGGGTGTGGGTTCGGTGGTAAAGTCTATGCTGGAGAGTTGGTTCAATGGTTGGGTATTTTCTACTTTGGATGCTCGTGGTCGTTCTAGTGGTCTGGCTATTGGCTGGAATGTACGAACAATGAAGCTTCATAATCTTTGGGGGATGGATTCCATTCTGGGACTATCATGTTCGGCTCTTGATATTGGTGATTTGTTCACTGTGGTAAATGTCTATGGTCCTTATATAAATCATATCCCCTTCTGGGCTACTCTTCTCTCAAATCCGCTTTTACAGGAGGGGGATCTCTTGTTGGGTGGAGATTTTAATTTCTCTTTAGGTCCATCAGAAGTTTGGGGCAGTAGAGCTTGTTCTAATCCTTTGGCTGATTATTTCACACAAAAGTTGGTTTCCCAAAATTTGATTGATATCGAGCCTACCCTCCTCAAGCCTACTTGGAGGAATAACAGATCTGGAGAAAACTGGGTAGAGAAGTGTATGGATAGATTCTTGGTTTCTGATTCCTTCATGGACAGGTTCTTCCTCAGGAGGCAGTGGGTGGGATCTGGGGGGTCCTCCAATCATTTTCCCATCTTTCTTGAACTTCGTATGGGACCTATTAAACCCGATGGGCCTCTTAAGTTCAATAAAATTTGGTTAAAAGATGAGTCCTTCACTAACCTAGTCAGTTCTCTCTGGGTACCTTTCAATCCTAGGGCCGATTTCTCGGCCTCCCAACAATTTACCGCTGACATCAAAAGGATCAAAGGACCTATTAAGGCTTGGGCTCATGAAAAGAGAGTCCGGGAAGACAGGGAATTGAAACAAATTGATTTGGACCTGAGGTCAATCTATGAATCTGGGTTTGGGGGCCTGGGGTCCATGGAGGAAAAGGCCCATCTTGTATCACTGGAAGGCAGGAGAAACACATTATTGCTGGAAAAAGAGGAAACTTGGAGACTAAAAAGCAGGGCGATATGGCTTGTAGCAGGCGATGAGAATACAAAATTTTTTCATGCATATGCGAAAGGAAGGAAGGCTTCCAACACTATCTGGAGCCTTGAGGACTCGTTGGGGGAAACACAAACTTCCTTTGAAGGAATGGCTGGGGTGGGGGTAGAACATTTCCAGACACTTTTTAAAGCCCCTGCATAGGTAACCGTTGTTGAAATTGTTAGGATGGCACAGATTTTTCCACGGTTTGTTGAAGAGGAAGATAATTAGTCCTTGATGGCAAATATTATGGAAGAAGAACTGAAGGGGGTCCTTCAAAGCTTCCAGAAAGACAAAAGTCCGGGTCCGGATGGATGGACAATTGAATTTCTTTTGGCTCTTTTTGAATTCATTGGGGAAGACCTATTACAGATGGTTGAAGATACAAGAATCCCTAGGCGAATTCCGGCTTCCCTAAATTCTACCTTTATTGCCCTTATCCCTAAGACAGACAATTCCTCCTCTCTTGGTGAATTCAGACCTATTTCCCTATGCAACTGTGTGTATAAGGTGGTATCAAAAATTATAGCCAGGAGACTAAAAGTCATTATGTCCAAACATATCTCTGCGGAACAATTTGGGTTTTTGGAGGGCCGTCAAATACATGAAGCTATTGGTGTGGCTCAGGAAGGCATTCATAGTATGAAATCAAGGAAACCTAAAGGAGCCATTATCAAGATACATTTGTCAAAGGCATATGACAAGGTGAGTTGGCTATACATTCATTTGCTTCTTACTCATATGGGCTTTGCTGCCGATTTTATCAGGTGGATAATGAGTTGTATCACTACGGTCTCCTTTTCAGTACTCATAAATGGGGCAGCCTCTCCTTTCTTTCACTCGGAAAGAGGCCTTCGCCAAGGGTGTCCCTTGTCACCCTTACTTTTTCTTCTGGTAGCAGAAGGGCTAAGTAAGGCCCTAAAGAAAGCTTGTAGGGAGGGCACTCTACACGGTATTCAAGTGGCTCTGGATCTTTTTATTTCCCATCTACTTTTTGTGGATGATATTCTCATCTTCTGTACAGGCTCGCATGGTGATATCGAAACTCTCCAGGGTATTTTTTCAGCTTTTTTCTACAACTACTAGTATGGAGATAAATGAAAGGAAATCTACCCTGTCGGTCCATTTGTTAAGAGATGTTGAGATTGCGGCCATAAGGAGGATCTTTCCTTACACCTTAATGGTTCTTGATGCTGGTTTTAGCTACCTGGGGTTCCAATTAAAGCCGAATGCTTATACCAAACAGGATTGGAACTGGCTTATTGAGAAACTCCACAAACGTTTGAAGGCGTGGAGCCACAAGTGGCTCTCGAGAGCAGGAAGGTTGATATTGGTGAAATCTGTTCTTGAGGCGATACTTGTCTATTGGATGTCCCTTTCTTGGATTCCCAAATGAACGCTGGAGAAGGCTCGGAATATTTGCTTTCGTTTTCTATGGAGCGGTAAAGGAGATTTTGTATCCCCATGGGTTTGATGGCAGAGAATTGCAATCCCCAAGGCTCTGGGAGGTTGGGGTCTGAAAAACATTCACCATTTTTCCAAAGCCCTGGCGGCCAAAGGAGTATGGAGGATCTTAAAGACCGATAGTTTATGGACCCGGGTGGTCATACAGAAGTACATTGCTCCTGCAACTATTCTGGACTGGGTTCGGAACCCTGTTAAGTCACATCGAGGAGGATCGGTCATCTGGAAAGCTGTTGTGGATTCTTTCTCTGTTGTTGGTGACCTTTTGGCTTGGAACATTAGGAATGGCCATTCACTTCGGGTGGGGGAAGACCCCTGGTTTGGGAGCGAAGGTAGACATCTCTTATTGGAAGGGTTGATTGCAACACTCTGGGACATGGGTATCATGTATCTCTCATAGCTTTCCAATCGAGTTTTGGATCGTCCATGGATTCAAACATGGTTAGATGTTAAGACTCTGGATTTAACGGTGGATGAACAGGAGGAATTGAGGATATATTATAGGGCGCTTACTCTTTCTCAAATCCTTATCCGCGATAGGGATGATTGTCTGGTCTGGGAAGGGGCCTCGAATGGCATTTTTTCTCCAAAGAATGGATATATCAGCTTAAGTTATTTTGTCAATCCTCGTGATCTGGTTTGGTGGTGGAAGCCACTCTAGAAACTAAATTGTCCCATGAAACAAAGATTATTTATGTGGAACGTTCTTGAGAACTCGGTTCCTGCCTGGGATTTTTTACAGAGAAAGAATCGGGTGGGACCAGGGTGGTGTATCTTATGCAAAGCGGCCGAGGAGACCTGTTTACACTTATTTTTACATTGTCCCTTCACGATGTAAGTGTGGGCAGAATGCTCCCTGATTACACATTCACAGTATAACTGGGTGGGTGATTCACTGTTACAAGCTTGGACTCAGTGGTACAATGATCCGATTGGCAAATCATATAAAGCTCTACTTTTGATGGTTTCTTGGGGGATTTGGCTGGCACGGAACAACCTTCTTTTCTCAGATAAACCATGTACTCCTGCTATCTCCGCCACACTCATATGTGGCTTTCTAAGCGCGTTCCCACAACATATTAGAGTTGCAAAACAGAGAGTGGTTATGGAAGTGGACATTGACCGAACCATCCCATGGGGATTCTATGATGGATCTACACAGGAAAATGTGTGTGGGGGAGGGGCCATTTTACATCTCTCTATCTCCCACTACTTTCACCAGTTCTGGGGCCTGGGGGGTGGTGGGAATAATTATGCAAAACTTATGAGTTTCAAACTCCTCCTTTTGTTTGCCATTGAGGCTCGCTGTCAGAGTATCAATGTTTTTGGTGATTCTATGAATGTTACTAACTGGTCACTTGGAATACAACAATGCAGAGATCTTAGACTTGCTAACATCGTATAGGACATTCATGAGCTTCAACACTCATTCATACATTTTTCTTGCAGACATATTTACAAGGAGAATAACAAGGAGGCGGACGAGGCTTCTAAAGCTGGAAGGGTCCTGGCAATGGGGGTGTGGAAGATAAAGGAGTATTGTGAGGGAACACTCTATGAGTACTATCATCGGCCATTTGTTGATGAGATGGCATTACTATAAAACTGAGAACTAAGAAAGACTACCACTGCATTCCTTTTTTTGTGCCGGCACTATTTATCTATCATGACAGGACTTTTGTGACAGTTTATTTGATGTTTAAAGCTTCATTGGGGCTCAAGGAGCCGCTCGATAAAATCTTACTATAGAACTTAATTTTTGGTTTTTTAAATGGTGATTGTATGAACACACCAGATTGATGTAAAGAAGATACTACATTTTTCAGTTGCCACTTTTAAGTGGGTATCCGCATGCATACTTGTAATGCATATACAAAATGTAAATTTGTTCACCTCTACTGAAATAAAATTACACTTTTTTTTCTTGGAAAAAAAAAAGAGCTGACACAATAAAAATAATTTATGAAACTAAATTAAAAAAATGTTGAAAATTTGCCCCAACCAAAAACAAAAGCAGTTAGACTTAAAACTAAGTATGATCCGTAATTTTCTAGAGTGAATCAAAATTCAAGTTGGAGTTGTTCCCTATGGGTCCATTTGGCCATTGGAGTAGGTGGTTAATTTATTTTCTAACTCATAGAATCTTCCAAATTAGTCAATACGTTTTTTTTCTAATTTTAATTTTGATTTATATTTTTTTCTTTTTATCTAATATTAATTTTGATTCATAATTTTTTTCTTTCTATTTCTAATTTTAATTACTGAATTTGAATCTTTGTTTTTATTTATCGTTTTTATTTATATTTTTATTCCTATTTAATTTATCCCAACCTTACTTAAGGAAATTAAAAGAGGAAGGATATCAATACATGTAAAGTTATGATACACTCTCAAACCCACACCGATCGACCACTGAAACCATAGGAGGAAGAGCAAACACAGCTAATAGAATACTTAGCAGAACTAGTTCGAAACCCAAACACATCAACAGGTTCCTCCCGGGGTAACGCGTATATACAACCTATAGTTTGATAGCGAAGCCAATTATCCCAATGACAAGTGAGTCAATAATATTTTCATATTGATTTTCAGTTGTAGACGACTTTTGAAGCTTTCAGTAATGTATGTTTCCAGTGCTCTGTAGCTTTTCATGTTGCATTAGCATACTTTATATTTTTTTGTTGCAGCATTGTTGAAAAATATATTTCATTTATTGTAGAGCAGTGTTATATATATATATATATATATTCTTTAGTATATTTACAGTAATGCAAGAACGTGTATTTTATTATCGCAGAGGAAGTCTTGCTGCATTTCCTGAGTTGAAATTGTGAAAATATTCTTGTTACAATAATTCATGCACAAAAGTTTAAATAAAATAGATTAAAAGACATCAAAAATTTTGAACCTAAATCTTTATCAAATGAAGCAAACGAAAGCCCATTAATAATCATTTGAAATATAAATAAATTAGATTAAAAGCATAAAAATTATTTTGCTCAAAATGATTTGATCTTGGATTACCGTCAAATAAACCATAATAAAGTTCATTAGTCATCATTCTAGCTCTAAATTAAACAGATCATTAATCATTTTCCTCAAATGAACCAAAATAAAGCACATTAATCATAACAAATCTCAAGCCATATAACAGCGTTTTTTGCAAATCCATTTTAAAGCTTATAAATTTAAACAAAATTGGCTTATACTTCCATAAATTGTTGGTTTAAAAGAATTCATTCAAATATTTCATCAAAACAAATCTCAAATTCAGTGATGGAGTCTTTAAATTGGAGTAAAATCATACCAATATTGTCGGTTTAAAAGAATTTATACAAATATTTCATCAAAACATCAAATTGGTTCATAGAGTCTTTATTCCCAAATACGGCCAATTTTTAAGCGAAATTTTAACAAAAGCATTCACAATTAAAGGAAAAAATTCATGGAAACATCCATCTTACCTCCAAAATTAACGCATACGTAAAAAATACCAAAGCATTCCCCGATTTCCCTTTTCAACAAAATGCAACAACCATAACTGTAGGGTGCAATGGGTGTCTGCAAAGATCTCACTTTACCTTCTCATTCAATCCAACTAAAACCGCACCCAACAACCTTACGGAAAATACGCTTGGCATCTTAGAGGATGCACAAGTGTTGCATGGTATTAATGTATATTCCTTCGTGGCAATATGTCAATGAGCCTCGTCCATTGGGTTACCTTGGTCAATCCCTATATTAAATATAAATATGTGTTTTTTAATATTCATCTGACAACATAGCTAGGTAAAGTTACGTAAGGATAAATATTTTTTGTTTTTTTTTAATTTTTTAGTACGTGACAATGATACAAATTGTCACTTCAAGCTTTCTTATCCAATAAAAACTTAATATCATTTTTCAAAAAATAATTTATAAATACATATTTTAACCTAACTTTGATGTGTTTTTAGGAAAAATGAAATATCTATATTAACTAATACACAAACATGAAACATATAATCTCTGCCTACGACAGAGACTAATAAAACAAAATATCAAAACAATAAATAAAACAAAAATTAGAAATATAATCAATTGCCATGTGTTATTACCTTAGGACTTTCGCAACCGCCAAAATAAATTATCTTTGATTTTCTTAGTTATCATCCATGTATATAGGTATATAGTAATCGTTTTCAAGTCAAACTAGGAAGACTACATATTAATTATGTTTGTGTATCAAATGTTTTCTGATGTTTTAGTTAATATTGTACATTAAATTTAATTTTTAGAAAATAAAAATAATTTTTGCAATTTTATAATTTGATTTTTTTATTTTTCAATGGTTAAAATCATTGAAATGGCAATTTTTCTTTACATTATAATAAAATTCTTTATGAAAAAAATAATAATTTAAAAATCAAAATTCCGTCACTTAGCTTTGAATATTGTTTACATTAAATAAATGTTTAATTAGTATTAATGAAAGAGTTGTATTATAGCCAAGTACTAAACTCTAATGACGCATGGCATCAATTTCTCATCCAATGTACGCCGAGTTTGTCAATTTACTATACTATGGGGCTTGTCAATTGTAGTCTATTTATTCTATGTTTTGGATTTGAATGTTGGTTTTGGCCGGAATCTAGTGATTTCGTTTTTGGTAAAATACAAATTTGGAAGTGCTTAAATTGTATTTTTGAATCCATAAATAGATTCAACACCCTTGAATACCCTTATGGCATCAAAATTATGCAATTTTCATAACTAATATATGTGATTTTTAAAGATTTCCAACCAGACTCATAACAAAATAAGACGAAAAAAATACTCAAAAAAAATTGAAAATGTAAAATATTTAAACTACACCTGGTCAATTTACTATAGCACTCGACTTATCAATTTACTATTGTGCGTGTACATTTATTAAACTTGCACATAAAAGCCAAGTCCATGCTCTTTGTACATTTATTGATGTCTACATTTATTAAATGTGCACAAAAGGGCCACATCCCTAGTCTTTGTACATTTATTGATTTTGATTAATGAAAATTTTTGTTAACTACATGGGTTAAAACCAAAATTAATTTTATGTTACATTTTTTAATATTTAAAATTAACAAATTATTTTTTTCATTCTACTATTTGTTCACATCTAAATTTTTTTATATAAATCATATAAAACTATTAAATTTATACATAATTCATTAATAATTATAACATATAATTAAGTAATAATACATAATTAAATTTAAATAAATTAAAATTAATATTTAAACAAATTAAAAACAAAATTAATAAATTAATGTAAATAGCGATATTTATATAATTATAAAAACAAAGGCACTTTTAATTTCAAATTTGATTTTTTTAAGTTTAATTTTTATGATTTTAAGCATAATAAAACACCATCCTAAAGATAGGTAGACTCATGGCATTTTATTCATTAAATATTTAGTAAATAGTAAATTGGTTTCATTATAATGATTGTTTTTATAATTAAAAAGATAATATCCTCACTAATAACTATATAACATTTATTATAATTAATTAATAATAATAACTTAAATTTTATCTTTAACAATAGATTAATATTAAATATTATTAAAATTTATCTTAATATCTAATAGTTCATATTAATAATTAAGATTTACATTAATATCTAAAAAAATAAGATATTAATATTAATGTAAATCTTAATTTTTTTCCTTGGATTTTTCCTGGGAAAAAGTCCGTAATTTTATTTCAAAAAGATGATCAAAATTACATATTGCACATGTAGTAGAATCAACAAGGATCCCTACATTTTCACATATTTCTGTTCCATATAAGCATAAACAAACAACTTATTAAGAGCTGAACCACAACAAAAAGAGAAACCCAGAGAGAAGAACAGATAAATCTGAACATACTACAGAAAGTGTGAACAGAAACCCGCTCAAATCCACCATAGCCACACGAGAACAAGAAGCTATGACCATCCACATCTCACATTGCAGCAGACTCTCCACAGAAAGATATAGATCCGTCAAAACCGAAACCCTCATCGGAGGATGCAGAAGTTCCATGTCTGTGGACAGAGCAGCAGACACGGTAGACCTCCCAAACCGGCAAAAACAGCCAGCAAGCAAACCCCTGATGAAGAATCAGCCAGAGAAACCCCATTTTGGCTGGAGCTGTCCGCCGAAGCAAGCTGAGCGTAAGGGCGTGATGGTGGTGGCGGAGTCAGAGTCGGCATCGATCATGGTGAGGCAGGCGAGGCCGTTGTAGCTGTGATGTTCATGGCACAGGATCCGCATTCCTTCCAAAATGCAAACACCAGAGCACCGTCTTCCCTCATGCTTTGGCCAACAAAAAAATAGAAAATCATTCAACATGGAGAGAAGCCAATTAACAGCTCCTTCCACATTTTAATGAATTCCTCTCGCCGATCATCAGGCAGATTCTGTGTGACGTTCTTGACATTTCGCTTAATGTATGCCCCAAAAGTTTTTCAGAAGGAGCTTGCTCCTGAAGCTGAAAGGTATCAACAATGTCAACAGCTTGAACTGCTTGATCGTCTAGCAGAGGGGTTAGCTCCAATGTCCACATCAATTGCCATTGTATAGAATTAAATCAGAGGCTGAGATAGCTCTCATCAAAGCAAAATTATTTGTACAGAAATGAAGTGCTGGTGATATGCCTCCAAAACTGTTTGTTAATGCTGTTCAGGCTTCTTCTGACTGCACAGAGCTTATCAGATTCTTTCGTGACATACTAAATGATAACAAAATCCTCGAAGGCACATCCACATTCTTGATGATCGCTTAGATCAGGTCGTGTATTATCTGTGATGCTGGAAATGTTTAGATTCAGGCCAGCCCAAATCTCCATCCGTGAAAGAATCGACGATACCAGGATTTGAACCCTCGAACTCCGAAGAAGCTCAGTTTTCTTTGATCATCACAGCTGAGCAATTCCTCTTCTTCTTCTGGCTATACGGTTTGGCTTGCAGCCCTCCTCTTGGCAGTGGAATTCCAGTGGTTCTTCACTGCATTCTCTGATCTGCCAGCAAGAAGTAATGCATGCCCACTTGTTGCCCATTTCCTGATGGGCACTCGCCAAGATCCTGTCCTCTTCTGCTGTCCATGCGTCCTTCTTGATATTTGGATCAAGGTGATTATGCCATCTTTCACGGCACTGTTTGCCTATTCGACCAGGAATAGAACGGACAATGGCCGCCCACCTCTTTGTCCCAAACATCTCAACCAGCTCAGCCAGCTTCTCATCTTCCTCTTTAGTCCAGTAACCCTTCACGAGATTCGGATTCAGAACTTTCTGCCACCGTTACAGCACATATGTTCGCTCCTTGATAGTACCCGCAATTTTCCTCCAGTCGCTCCCATTGAATTTGTGGACATATTTTCTCAGCAATTCATCCTCCTTCTTGGTCCAAGAATGTTCCGCCATGGGGGCTTTCATCTTCTTAGTTGTTGTTCTTCGTTGAGAGAAGCAATCTGCCGAGTCGCCTTTGGTGATCCAGAAAACCCCCGTCGGCCTCCAAGAACCCTTGACAACAGTAAACTAACGGCCAGACAAGATCCCCCGAAAGAGCACCGCCGTAGCACATCCCTGTAACCAAGAGCTAGACACCTCCACCGACACCGACCACCAGGAACCCTACGCATCAGCTAGCAAATCGGCTCCGCCTGTCAGCAACCTTTGCAGTTAAAGATCAGACCGCCCACCCGAGAGGCCCTGAAGCCAGGATCCCTGCGACGATCGCCGACCTTCAGTAAGCCTGCAAAAAACCAGCATCTATATACAGGGAAGGAGGGGCGGCTGGGCCAAGCCCTGGCCGCCCAAGCTACTGCAAAAAAAAAATGACTCTCAAAATAGGGTTTTCGCTCGACCTGAGGAGCTCCCCCGATCAGCTAATGTAAATCTTAATTATTAAATATTAATTAATTATTAAATATTTTAATCTTCTTAATATAATATTATTTATTTATAATTAATTTTTTTTGGATGTCTTCTTTTAAGTAACTTACCTTAAGGGTATTGAACTCAGGTTGCTTAGCAAACGAATCCCACACCTTAATCGATTGAATTAGCAGGAGTTTGACTTTTTCTATTAATTTAAATAAAAGATTATTTTTTCTATTAATTTAAATAAAAGATTGTTTTCTTCTTTATACAAAGATCTTTGATTAATATGATTTTTCAATAATCAAAGACCTTTGATTAATATGATTTTTCAATAATCAATTTAGTATTCAAAATTCTATACATTTTATATTAATATTATTATTAAAATTGTGTAATTTTATTTGTAATATAAAGTTTCATTTACAATATTGAAAAGACTCATGATGAAATTTGCTTTGCTAATATTATAATATCATTGTATTCTATGCACAACTATTACATTAAAACATTTCTAAGAGGCAAGTATAAGCAACTATGCTACGCCTAAATTCACTTGTTAGCTCATGTAGTGGCTATTGATGCATGCATTGGAACCTTGCCCACACATGCATCATGTAGGAACCACGAGGGATGAGTCACGCTTGGTTGTGATATAGTCTTAGAAGGGAAATCCTGGATGATAGGAGGAATCCTATATTCAAAAGGTTACAAGCTCATCGAAGGATTATATATATATATACAAGTTTGTCAAACACTATACCACCAAAATCAATGTCCATAAAAAAATCATTGCATTGAGAGTAGTAAGGTGCTTTGCACTGTAATATATATATAAACTACTCGAACTTTATATTTACAAGTTTCCCAAACACTATCCTACCAAAATCACTTTCCATAATAAAATTCATTACATTAAGAGTAGGAGATGCTTTGTAGTTTAATATGGCGGAGATGTTGTAACGTAACATAATGTTACATAATATTAAAAAAAAAGATATTAGCTTAAAAAACACAATCCATGTCGGCTTAAAAGAATAAAAACTTCACATGGCTAACGTTAATGTAGCAACTATAACCCACCTCACAAAAGAATAACATGTTAGCCATATTATCCATCCTAAATTTAAATTTTACAAAATCTATAAAAAAATAAAACGAGCATAGATCCATCTTAAATTTGAATCTACTAGGCACTGAGCATGATCAAATTAAGGAAACAAAGTACCCATCATGGGGTGCCAGGTGTGGGGGGGCGTTATATGACCTCGAAGGAATTAAAGTACTTTATTATGCTTGGAGGATCAAAGTTGCTACTAATAATGAAGTCGAGATCCTTGCACTGTGGAAAGGAATCCATCTAGCAATTGAAAAAAGGAATAAGAATTCTAATGGTAATTGGCGACTCCTTGATCATCATCAGACTCCTTCGAGAAACTTGTCATTCTAGCAATACCTATCTCAAAAAAAGTATGATTTTAATTCAAAGCAAAATCCAATCCTTCCAGCAGGTGCACAATTTTCATGTGCTAAGTAACCTCAATAATGCGGTGACTCCCAAGCAAAACAAGGAAGTTCCATGAAGCAAGGCCAATAGTGGAAAATGATGGGGTTCTTGCCAACCACCCCATCCCCTGAGTCATTGTTTAATTATTCTAAAGCATGCATTATGAGATCGTGTTATTCACCCATGAGAAAGGGATCACGATACTCTTCCCATGCATTCTCTTTATTTCACATATCATATCCTCAACTCCAGGATTATATGGAAGTATGCTCCACTACTTCTATTGAATGCGGTACTCTAATGCAGTCATTCCTTGGCAAGGTTTCAAACATGATAAATTGGGCAATAGTTTCATCATGCCTCATTTGGTGTTTGTGCAGTCCACTCTGCTCCTGAAGAAGAACTTAATTGAGAGTATCTTTGGCCTGTAATCCAAGTCTATCAAAGGAATTTCGAACTCTAGCATAGCATCAAGTTGTTAGAATTTACACTTGAATAGTAGTTAAGTTATATCTTTAAACAATTTCTACTATATCACAATAAACATAAGCAATAGGATCATTGAAAGATAGACAAGCACAACATACACAAGAGTTTATCATGGGAAACCCTCTCAGGGAAGAAAACCCCGCAGAACTTCTTCAATATAGATTATGTCAACAAGTACAATGTCAATATAGCAAAGAGTTAAATCTCTCTCATACAAAGATGCCCCAAGAATAGACGATACAAAGGCAAGATAAGATAGAACCCCAAACATAAGCTTCCTCCAGCTACAACTACTCTCCCATGCCCACTTATTCACATTGAGCGAACTTGTGATGTTACAAATGAGGAATTTGACCCCCTTATTCATACACTTGTTTGGATGACTTTTTCACTATAGGGCCGACTTCACTGGGGCATGTTTTCCCATTGTTTGGGGTAGACTACCCATTGTTTCGGGCAGTTTTACCCACTGACTTCTGTGGAGCCAACTTGTTTGTTTTCACTTATTCTTTTAGGGTTTTTACATGATCAATTACAATATGAATATCTTCTGAAGGAATATAATAGGAATATCTTCCGAAGTTTCCTAATCTTCAACACTCCCTCTTAATAAGGAAGGTATTCTTTTGACACAAACATCATCATTGTTGCTGCAAACTCTGTACTCTAACCATTGACTCGTGACATCTCTCGAATATATTCATCACTAGAAGTTGTGTACAAGCAAGCCATCGTCTCAATCATGCATTGGTCACTATCATACATCCGAGGGCATCACAGTAGCAACACATGAACAAGCCAGGAGCGCACATTACATCATTACGGGACTTTGTCTAGTTCACACAAAATCTAGACACACACATCCACATGGATACACAACTCAATTGGATACACGTACTTAGTTGGATACACATACTTGACTGGATACACATACTCGAATGGATACACATACTAATTATGGTCACGCTCTCTAGTCTACCAACGCATGGTCATGGTCTCCAGTCATCACAAGTATGGTCACTCTCTCCAACCTGCCAACGTATGGTCACTCTCTCTAGTCATCGCAAGTATGGTCATGCTCTCCAACCTTCCAGAGTATGGTCACACTCTCCAATCATCACGAGAGCTAGTCACTCTCTCTAGTTCTCATAGAGGCTAGTAACCCGTGCCCATAAATGACCACCTACTACTACCGCACTGTTCAGCGACGACCCACCAAATCACATATGTGACTCATCCCTCCCTCTTACGAGGGACATCTCTCTACATCATGCCAAGCTTGTCCCTGAAGTACTCGAACTTCACTCTCGACAGAGGCTTGGTTAACACATCGGTTATCTGCTCGTCCATCGCAACATACTAGAGATTCATTGCTCCCTTCTGTACCATATATCTGATAAAATGGTACACCTGATCTCGATATGCTTGGACTTGTCATGAAACATTGGGTTCTCGGACAACTTCACGCAACTCTGGTTGTCGCAGAAAATACAAGTTGCCTCTAAGTCGAGATCAAACAACCCTACAATTAACTTTTGAAGCCACGCTACTTTACTGCTAGCTAAACACACTGCAATATATTTTGCCTCGGCTGTACTGAGTGCCACACTAATCTACTTCCTAATGAACCAGGAAATCATGCGTGATCCCAAACTGAAACAATATCCTGAAGTACTCTTTATGTCTGTGACACTACCGACCCAATCTGAATCAACATAACCTTGCAGCATAATCTTCTAATCTAACACATATCTAAGTCCATAATCAAGTGTACCCTTCAGGTACCTCATCACATGCTTTGTCGCAATAAGGTGAACACGTCTCAGCTCGACCATGTACTGACTCAAGTTGTTCACTGCAAAGCATATATCGGGTCTAGTGTTCGTCAAGTACATCAACGAACCAATCATATGTCTGTATAATGTGGCATCCACTGTCTCTGAAGAAGTATCATGCAACAACTTCAAGTTTGATGCCATCGGTGTGGTCATGGCCTTATAATCCACCACCATGAATCTCTTCAGGATCTTCACAACATATTTTCCTTGGCTAAGGAAAATCTCATTTGGACTCTGCCACACCTCTAGACCTAAGAAATAGTGCATCATACCCGGGTCTTTCATCTCGAACTTTGCGGCAAGTTTCTTCTTAGTTTTTTCAATTAGCTTCTCGTTTCCTATTAGAAACATGTCATCTACATACAATAGTAATATCATTGGATTCGTATTTTCAACCTTGTAGTAAAGGTTGGAATTTGCTTTACTCTTGGTAAAGCCCAAGCTCGTTAGAAAACTATCAATCCTACCATACCATGTCCTGGGTGCCTGCTTCAATCCGTACAAGGCCTTCTTCAACTTGCACACATGTGTATGCATGTCTTGTGTCATGAATCCCAGTGGCTGCTCCACATACACTTCTTCTTCCACTACACCATTCAAGAAAGTTGTCTTCACGTCCATCTGGTGTACCTTCCACTTCATCACTACAGCTATTGCAAGTATATCTCTAATCGAAGTGTATCTTGCTACAGGATCAAAACGTCTCGTCATAATCGACTCCCTCTTTTTGAGAGAAACCATGAACCTTGCCTTGTACTTCTGTAGTATGCTTGATTTTGTAAACCTACTTGAAGGTTATTGTTGAATAGTCATCACTTGTTCTTCGGAACAAGTCTTATCATCCTTCTCTTATAGGTAATGGCACATGATCTTTCCTACAAGTCAAATTCAGTCATATGATTTGTAATACCCATGGTCCAGATAAAGTACTGATATTGTATCTTGAACAATTTGCTATAGCGAGATATTATTTTAATACAAATACCAGTTGGTTGCGTGATGATAAATACGTTGAAGAGGAGATCCAGATATTAACCGAAGGTTGTGAGGGGGAAAGGTTTACCTATGTACCTTGTCTCCTTAAACCTTGTTTTCTTAACCTTATGATAAAGGCCCCAAAACCCATACTCCTAAGCCATATTCTTGATGGGGGATTAATTAATAATTAAATATTATTAATTATTATTTAATGTTGAGATTTAGTGGCTAATCATGATTATGGATGGGAGGAACATGTTCTTTTGGGACAACCACGTGGGAGCCCAAAGGAGGACACGTGGTTGCTTTGGGATGAAATGCGGAGAGACTGGGGGAGGTCTGGGGGGTCTATAGAAGAAAGGGAGCGAAGAAAACTTGGGGGGAGAATTCCTATGTGGAAAGCGAAAAACATGGTTATGCTGAGATAACCTGAACTGGCCATGAATTCCTTGGTGGAGATAACCAATCAATTGGAAATTTGTGCATGAAACCCCGAGTGGAATTCCGACGCTTGCAGTGAAGTGTATCACTATATGTCTGTGAAGGAGCTCTGGTGGGTTAATTGCGGAATTGACAAGGAATTGGTTTAAAAACTATTGTTTTGTTTGTGCTTGGTTGTGATTATTTCATACTTCCCTGTTATTTCTATTTTGTCCCTGTGAGTGAGCTGAGGGGGTTGGTGAGTTATCTCTGGTTAATGTCTAGATCTTGGCTCGAGGGTGGACTTGGGAGTTGAAATAATACAGGCTGGACAAGTTCTGCGGTTGGGTGGAGCTTAATGGGGGATTAATTAATAATTAAATATTATTAATTATTATTTAATGTTGAGATTTAGTGGCTAATCGTGATTATGGATGGGAGGAACATGTTCTTTTGGGACATCCACATGGGAGCCCAAAGGAGGACACAGGGTTGCTTTGGGATGAAATGCGGACAGACCGAGGGAGGTTTGGGGGGGTCTGCGGAAGGAAGGGAGCAAAGAAAACTTGGGGGGAGAATCCCTGTGTGGAAAGCGAAAAACATGGTTATGCTAAGATAACTTGAATTGGCCATGAATTCCTTGGTGGAGATAACCAATCAATTGGAAATTTGTGCATGAAACCCCGAGTGGAATTCTGACGCTTGCAGTGAAGTGTATCACTGTATGTCTGTGAAGGAGCTCTGGTGGGTTAATTGCGGAATTGACAAGGAAATGGTTTAAAAACTGTTGTTTTGTTTGTGCCTGGTTGTGATTTTTTCATACTTCCCTGTTATTTCTATTTTGTCCCTGTGAGTGAGCTGAGGGGATTGGTGAGTTATCTCTGGTTAATGTCTGGATCTTGGCTTGGGGGTGGACTTGGGAGTTGAAATAATACAGGCTGGACAAGTTCTGTGGTTGGGTGGAGCTTAATGGGGGATTAATTAATAATTATTATTTAATGTTGAGATTTAGTGGTTAATCATGATTATGGATGGGAGGAACATGTTCTTTTGGGACATCCACGTGGGATCCCAAAGGAGGACACGGGGTTGCTTTGGGATGAAATGCAGACAGACCGGGGGAGGTCTGCGGAAGGAAGGGAGTGAAGAAAACTTGGGGGGAAAATCCTTGTGTGGAAAGCGAAAAACATGGTTATGCTGAGATAACCTGAATTGGCCATGAATTCCTTGGTGCAGATAACCAGTCAATTGGAAATTTGTGCGTGGGTACCCTGAGTGAATTCCGACGCTTGCAGTGAAGTGTATCGATGTGCGTCTGGGAAAGGAACTCTGGTGGGTTAATCACTGAATTGACAAGGAATTGGTTATTAAACTGTTGCTTTGTTGTGCCCCTGTGTATATTCATTATCCCTGTAATTTCCACTTTTGACTTTGTGAGTGAGTCGAGGGGGTTGGTGAGACACCTCAGGTTAATGTCTGGATATCGGCTTGGGGGTGAATTTGGGAGCTGAAATAGTATAGGATGGATAAGTTCTATGGTTGGGTGGAGTGTGGCTCACACGCAACCAGTTACCATAATTAAGTGAACTTCATATAAGTGTTTATGTGGATGAATTTTAATGTTTTATGTGATATATCATGCTTGTTGTGTTCAAGTTGTTGAATGTAGGTTGCAAATGAATGTAAGCCATAATCATGCCATGCATAAGCCTGTGTACATGGTTGTATCCATGTTGGATGTTTCCTTCAATTGCATGAGTTATCTGCACTATGAATCTTGCATGTGAAAGATGTAATGGTTATACTTAATTTATGCACCTCATGTATGCTTATGTTGTCACACCCTTAATGATGAATGGATGGTTCATGTATTGTTCATAGAATGATAGGCACAAATATGGATATGAGGATTGAATGCATGATTGGGTATCTTTCCCATGAATGGGGTTGTTTTGTGTTGCTAACTCTGTAGGGTATGATATGTTAATCTAGCTAGTGTCATTATTTATGTTGTTTATGTATTATCCTTCACCCTGCTAAGGGATGGTTTGACTTCATCTGGACTTGGGGGAATGATGAAGTTGAGCCCGGATATGTTTCTTAACCTCTCTATAGGTCTGGTGAAGTAGAAATTATGGAAGGAAGGGGTAATTCTCCGGGGAATTGGTTTGGACCTCCGCATTTCTGCATTCCGCAATGCGGATTGCAGATTGCAGAATGCAGATCGGGTCATTGCGGAAAGCCTATTTCCGGGTGCGGATGGCATGCTTCTGGCTACCTGTGTTTTGAATTGTGTTTTCAAGCAAATAAGGAGAATTATGAAGTTGGTTATCAGACGTATAAAATAAAATTTTATTTTTATAGTTTTATACTGTGAATTTTATGTGAGTGTAACGCGGGTACGTTACATGATTAGTAACACTTTATGATTATTAAATCATATTGACATTTTAAAGACAAATTCTTATGCATAATTCACATAGTTATGTAACCATCTTAGCCAATACTTCAGCCCAACACTCATCCATATCCCGTATACACACGATAACTATCTAGATGCCTTCCATCTCTACCATAACATATTATCAAGAGCGTGCACTACTCCCAAAATGTTAGCAAATAGGTTTCATTCTAGACAAGTAACAATGGCTCATGGAATGTTGTGCAACATCATAGGCTACTTACCCATCACATGCACATTAAGATTATATTGTTCATTAATCCTAGCCATATCAATGCATTTACTATAATATGCATAATGCACTTCCTGAACAATATCATTTAAACACTTAGAGATTTAAGAAATAACTCAAATGACAGTTTAAATACTTATCTTTCATGTGTTTGGTAGGCTCCCTCTTTATTTTTGCCTCCTTGTAGAATTTATTGGAGTTTCTAGAGGTGTACTCTACTCCATCATCTAATTCTGAAGACCTTGATATTCATCTTCATCTAGTCAGAAACTTGTCAAAGTCTTCATTTTTGGTCCTCATGCACTAGATCCAAGATCTCCTTTCGCTTTGTTGTTACTGCTTGGAAACGAACTCTTCAAGTTCTTGCCTTGTCCACACCCCTTGCATATACCATTATGATCTACTTGGGTTCATGGTGTTATGTATAATGGCTTGTTCAATTTGTACAAGCCTCCATCTTGTTCTCCAATTACAATTGTATCATCAATAGTCTTTCCTCTCAGCCACATAAGAACTTGGCCATCAACAGAAGAAACTTTGAATCCTTTCTTATCCAATGTTGAAATGGATAGAAGATTCCTCTTCAACCTAGGTACATATAACACATTCTTCATCTTTATAGGGTTTCCAGAATCCAACCTGTAGGAGGATTCTCCTACACCTTTAATAGGATATTGATAATCATCTCCAAGCTTCACTGTAATGTCCCCATTTTTGACCCATTTTTCATTAAATCGTAAATGATGTAAATATTGTAATTTAATCATGGTGAGAAGCTCAAGGCCAAGGCCCCACCATTGATTTAGCGTTTCATGTATCGACAAATTAAAAATAGATGCCTATGGTTCTTGTGCTAGATAGGCACAATGTAAATAAGACATCATGTAAATAGGAATTTTAATGAAAAATACCCACAACTAGCTATGCAATGCAACAAAGAGATGGGGCATGATACTACAAGGAATAGGGAGGGAAATTATTCAAACCCTTGAGCCAATGGTGTTAATCCATGTGTCAATGAGAAAACCCATAAACCCTCAACTACCCATTTTGGGTTATGGACCCAATCATTTAATTCTTCCAAACATTGGTTGAGGCAGTTAATGCCTTGGGAATGAAGAGGAATGGCAGCCAATTTCATGTATGGGCAAGCCATCAACCTGGGAAATTGTATTTTTGTCTCCTTGGGCAAGAAAACACCCACAAAATGGTGCCCAAAGCCATTCTGAACAGATAGTCTTTCCTCTCTCATGCAGTCTGAACTAATGGGCCTTTTCCCATCACGTTTTTCACCATTTTTCCTGCATTATCCATGCCTGGGAGTTCGATTTTGCATATACAGTAGCTGGGAGAGAAGGGCCACGATTTGGGGACTGTTATGGAGGTCTTTTTTGCCCCAGAATGTCCATGGACGTTTTTCTAAAAACGGATTTGGCTTCCCAGGGTTGTTCCCCATCTTCCAGTTTCGTTTTTGGGTTTCCCCCGTTTTTCTGAAGCTAATGAAAACCCCATCCTTGGGAATCTCCTTGTAAAAACGTTTTATCATGCCCAATAAGTGTGGTTCTGCTGTTATGTGCATCCCGGTTTTTTATTTGAACATGTGAGCAAGAAACTTGGACTGGTAGTGGACAGAATTGGCTTGATAAACCTAGTGGAGGGAGTAACCTCTCAAGAAGATCAAGAGGGCTTTGGCTACTTTTCTATGCACACCCTGAGAGCACTAGAAAGGAAGGTATGGCTTGAGGGACTGTGTGGCAGTGAAGAGAATACTTCCTTGTGTTGGGTGTGTAGGCATTGTGAGTGCCAAGCTGAATAGATCTGGGAGGGGTATCCATAGCTCTGTGGTTGAGCTCACTAGCTTAGCAATTCTTCCTTTCCATTTCCTAGCAGCCTGATAAACCCAATTGTAGATTGGCTTGGCTCATCTTGGTGTATGCTTGGCTATGTGTGAGTCTGTTGTTCCCTGATTCCTTGTAGAGATCATGCCCAGCTCGGGGGTGGCGGTTGTATCAAGAGATTGATAAGCACAGCTGGCCTATGGTTGGGTGGAACGTTGCAGTTGCATAGCTGGTTGCTCGGGGCTACTTTGTTGAAGATAAGTACTCTCATGTATTTAAATTATGTATTGTTTTAATTGATGAATGACATGAATATCTTGAATGTGTGATGGATGTGTAATTGAAATTAATTCCGTTGTGTTTTCTTGTAATTATACACTCCATATGTTCTTTTATATTATGTGAATGACATTTAGTAAGTTCATGGGGCTAGATGCCCAGCTTTAGCATCACGTCCTCTCTATCATGCTGGTTTGGTAGGAGGGGACATTACATTCACCTTATGAGGTGAATCCTTCTCTGGCTTTGAAGCCTGTCATGTGCTTAGAAGCACCACTATCAACAAGTCAAGTATCACTTTGTAAGAGCGAAAATCAAAACATATTCTTCTTCACTTGAACAATCTTCTCTTTCCTTCTTCTGAACATGTTCATCGTCTTCTATGGCATGAGCATGATACCTCTTATTCTTTCCTTTCTTGACTTGATCTTTTGCATCGGGACAATTCCTTGTAATGTGTCCCATCTCCTGACAAGAGTAGCATCTAACTGTTGAATAATATTTCTAGGACCTGTGAGACTTATGATACTTCTTGTGTTTCTTGTGAGTGTCTTCCTTCTTGAACTTCTCTTTCTTCATATGTGTTGTTAAAGCTCGATCTTCATAGTTACCCAACTTCTCTTCTCTTGCTACTAATCTAGATTCTTCTTGGGTGCAATCTTGCCACAACCTGTTGAACTTGGTTGGCTTTATTCTAGAACAGATTCCCTGAATGAATGTTTCCCATGACCTTTGGAGAGCATTTAATGTGGTCATTGCCACTTCAACTTCTTAAATTGTATCTCCAATAGCTTTAAGTTGTTCTTTGATTTGAGATACCCTTGTGAAGTAAGACTTGATTGTCTTTGAATTTTGCATCTTTACATTCTTGAGTTGAGTTCTCAAGGTCATCTTCCAGTTGATGTTCTTCCCTTCATATAATCTGGTCAATGCATCGAACATCTCCTTGGGAGTCTTCAAGGATGAAACACGAGGAATTAAATGATCCTTAATAGAATCAACAATAATCCTTTTATCCCTAGCCATATTCTTCTTATGTCTTGCCTAGTCTTCATCTCCCTCTGGCTCTACAACTTCTTCCTTAACATACTTTTCCAAATCATTTTCTTATAGAATGAGAAGCATTCTATACTTCCATGCTCGGAAGTTATCAACTCCTTAAAGCTTGTTTTTGCTTGGCATCTTGATAATTTTAATATGAGAACCTCAAATGAAAATAAGATTATAGAACTTAACGAATTGGGATGCTCTTCTAGGTCCTTCTGAAGTCTGTCGACCTAGGGTTTGTTAGAGAAACCCTAATTTTTCAACTTTTAGATCTTGGAATTCTGATCCAAGTTAAAGATGCGCCTCTCTAAGGCAAGTTGAGCAAGTGTCCTTTTCTTATGGATTTGTGGACAAAACTGCCAAAAATCGAATTCCCTAGTTTTCCCGAGCAGTGCTGATAGGGTCAAAATTAAAAATTCTCTGATTTGAGATCTGCCACCACAGGAAGGTGCACCCTCCTAGGGCTAATTGTTAGAAAAACAGGATCGCAGAGCAATAACAATAAACATAAATGCAAATATAATCACATAAACACATTACAAGAGAGACACATATATATCGTGGTTCACCCCAAGATGGGCTACGTCCACACTGAAATTGTCAGTCCTTATTATTATACCATCCAGCAAAGTGAAGGGATACAACCTGCAGCACAGCCGCTGCACTTCCTCTTCACTGTCTCACAGTCTCTCTTCCGATCTCAGAGATCTTTTCAATGCATAATAGCTAATACATCAACCCTAGCCATGTTACATTGTCTTTCTTTTATAAGGGAAATACAATGGGAAAATACCACGGGTTACCCAAAACCATGGGCCCAAAACTGTTGGCAAAAACAACCCCAAAATTTTTTCTCGGGGGCTTCGCCCCCAAACCCCTGACGGGGGTCCGCTGGCCCCCGGACCCCCTTGTGATCGTGTTAGGATCATAACCAAACCTAGGGTTCAAACACAACTGAATCATCGTCTATGAGACTAGAAGATCAGGCTCCACAACCAACACTAATTGATTTGGCCTCCTTTTCAAGTTGATTTGTGGATGGAAGTGCCTGGAACAGTAAACCCTAGTTTCCGACTTCCAACAATTTTAGTTGTACAATGGCTTCTTTCAATATGGCTCTGAAACCATGATATAATTTACACTTGAATAGTAGTTAAGTTAGATCTTTAAACAATTTCTACTATATCACAATGAACATAAGCAATAGGATCACTGAAAGATAAACAAGCATAGCATACACAAGAGTTTATCTTGGGAAACCCTCTTGGGGAAGAAAACCCAACAGAACTTCTTCAATATAGATTTTGTCAACAAATACAATGTCAATACAATGAAGAGCTAAAGCTCTCTCATACAAAGATTCCCCGAGAATAGAAGATACAAAGACAAGATAAGATAGAACCCCAAACATAAGCTTCCTCTAGTTGTAGCTACTCTCCAATGCGCACTTATTCACTTGCTTAGGCGAACTTGTGATGTTACAAATGAGGAATTCAACCCCCTTATTTATACACTTGTTTGGCTATCTTTTTCACTATAGGGACAACTTCACTGGGGCAGTTTTTCCCATTGTTTGAGGCAGTTTGACCCACTGACTTCTGTGGAGCCAACTTGTCTATTTTCACTTATTCTTTTATGGTTTTTACATGATCAATTACAATATGAATATCTTCCGAAGGAATATAATAATAATATCTTCTGAAGTTACCTAATCTTCAACATAAGTTTGGTCATTACATGTCTCTGCTACCTTCCGCTCAAGTTGTTTTTGATTTCGTTCTATCTGCGTTCATTTTGGTATTTTGTTTAGTTTCATAGCCTTTACACGAAGGCAAACTCTGCGTTTGTTTCATGGTTTATAGGGGTTCTGGTCATGTCCCCTTAGTATTCATCTACGTCTCTTCTTGTTTATGGTTTTCATGACTCCCATTACCACTGGCATTTCGGTATGTGTCTCATCCATGGTTTACATAACTCCTTGCTTATGTCTTGGTTACAAAATATATGCCACCCCATTTTACAAGTTTTTTGGTTTTTGACATTGGTCCTCTCTGTTTTGATTTTTCCCAAGTCATCCCTTTGCCATTGGTCAAGCTGCTTCTCCCCCTTATGTCCCCTATCTAGCTTAGTTTAGTTTTTGTGTTTTTTCCCCCTTTGGCTTGCAATCATTTTTCCTCCTTATAGATCTATCCTTAGTGCTTCATTTATATCAGGATTCTTGGCTATGAAGCAACCACTTGGCCTTTCGAAAGGAAGACCACCTACAAAAGCAAGGACAACAAGATGCAAAAGCAAGATGGGTTGCACTCTTAATGCACTTCCCTCAAGTAAATGCTTGAACACAATGCTATTTTTAGTATTGTATTTATATCAGTTTTTAGGTGTTTTGGAAGGCTCCTCAAGGGCAATGCAATTGCTCTAGATTTCTAGCAAATGTTTTGTAAAACAATTCTCACTTTGAGGGAATTCCCGAAACTATATACTAGTTTGATTATAGATAGATGTAGAAAGATTTTGAAAAGTTATCAGTTAGATGGATTTATAGTTGGTAAGATGAAACTTATGCAGTTATTTTGAACCTGCTTATTAGTTTTGTATAAGAAGGTTGGACGGTTTGACTATAGTTCCTTCCTTTTTTATTAAAAAACAATTACACCTCAAACACTTCTAGAAGAATGGAGGCAACATTGTTAGCCTCTATCCCAAAAATATCTATGTAAATAATGGGTTGTCAATAATATAGAATCCAATCATGAATTGACGCTCTGAGGTCTCATATTTTGTTATCATCGTTATGGATCTGTGTGGGGGATCTACTTCCCCCCCCAACCCCCGAAGATCGATGCCTTCAAAAAATTAATCGCCTTGAGAGAGAGGCGATCTACAAATTCAATCCCTTCTCTCTTCATGAAAACACTGTTCAATCCCAAAAGTGGGTTTGCTAGCAAAAATGAGGTTAATCTGCCAGTCAACTGGTATTTGGCCATTCCCAAGAGCCATGGAGAATTGCGTACACAAAAACTGGCAACCTCTGATCTCTGCAAGGGTTTCCTCTTTCTTTGTGGGCAAGGTTATTTTATTCTATTTTTTAGTTAGAGAAAAAAAATATGGAGATTTGGTCTTTAGGAGTGGTCCTTGCTTCATGGGACCAAGAGGGCTCTATCTGAATAAATGGACCCTTGATTTCGATCCCTCTTTGGATGTCCCAACGATAGTTATAGTTTGGGTTCAACTTTCCATCTCTCGATTCATTGTTGGAATGATGACTTAATGAGGATAGTTGGACATGCCTTGTGGAAATACATAGATAGAGCATAGCCAAAAGATTAGTACTCATGTGCTAGGATCTGCATAGAAGTTGACCTAGAAGTGGGTCTCCTGGAAGCCATAAAACTTAGGGTGGATGATTGGACTCGCATTCAACAACTGGATTATGAGCAATTACCTTTTAAATGCATGATCTGTCATGAATATGGCCACTTTGATAAAGACTACAAAAAAGCCCCAAAGGAGACAAAGGAATTTGAATCGATAGAGCAATGGGAAAGTTCCTTGTACTTGGGTTTTCCTGCCACCTTCTCATCCCCAAAGGCTCAAGTATGGGAGGCCATAGTTATGAAAATAAAGAACAAAATGATACAATGGGGATCTAAGTAGCTCAATCCAGCAGGTAAGCTTGTGCTACTAAAAGCAGTCCTCTTAGCCCTTCCAATTTTTCAATGTGCAATTCTTTTAGCTCCAAAAAACATATTAAATCAAATAAACAAAATGTTGAGGACTTTTTGTGGAAAGGGGGGAATTTCAATGAAAATAAATTTCACTTGGACAGTTGGAAGATTGTAAAAACTCCCCTCGCTTCATGCATATTGGAAATAAGAGGTCCTCATCTTGCAAATCTTACGCTAGGGCCAAAATACTGTTGCGCATAGTCTCTTAGAAAAAAGATTGGGTAAATCAAGTGTTAGATAGAAAATATCTTGAGGGAAACATACTAAGAAATCTAGACAAGATTCCCAAAGATGTCAATGGTACTCATATCTGGAAACTTTGCAAAGATTCTTGGGTATTTTTGAAAGATGAACTTGATTGGATTGCAGGAAATGGAAATATATATATATATATATATATATATATATATATATATATATATAAACTTCTTAAGAATCCACCATTGCAAACTCGTCAAGACCTAAGGTATCTTCAATCTTAGATGATGAATAATGGCAAATTTCACAAGATGTGGGTTCTATGCACATGGGTAGGATGGGTCACACTCCAAGTGCCCTCTCCAATTTCAAGAAGCATATGAAAAATTAAAAAGGCTAATAGCAAGGTTTGCTCCTATAAATAACACTATGGTAGATAAAAGAGGATGGGGCCTCCAAAGCAAGTATTCCATTTGTTGGGGTTATAGTGTGATCCTTTCAAGATAAGGGATCCCCCCCTCTCATCTATGTGGAAACGGATCTAGTCAACAACTGGGCTCCCAAAAATTATTTTCTTTTGTTGGCTTATGGTTCATGGAAAAATTCTCACCAGGAAAAACCTTAAAAATAGAGGAATTCAAAGATCCTCGAGATGTCCATTATGTTCAACTTCTAAGGAAACTATTGCCCGTTTATTTATAGAATGCTCGTTCTCTAAAGGAGTTTGGTCCCTCGTATTTGGAAAATTGGGCAATGATGGATTAATCCCCAAATCTATTAAATATATGTTTACCACATGGGTGATTTCATTCTAAAAAAAGTACAAGAAAAACCCATGCTTAAACAATGTCGATTGACTCTTCCCAAATTTATATGTTGGAAAATTTAGCTTGATAGGAACAAGGAAATCTTTCATAACACATCTTCAATCCCATCTAGGGTTGCTATGTAAGCAAAATTCCTTCTATATGCATGTTTGAATTTCTCAAGGAAAAACCCATGAGGCAATTTAGAAATGGAAGAGGCGAAATGGATGAAAGCATTAGGGATCAAAGA
The DNA here is from genome assembly GCA_027924585.1 of Larix kaempferi. NCBI lineage: Eukaryota > Viridiplantae > Streptophyta > Pinopsida > Pinales > Pinaceae > Larix > Larix kaempferi. The sequence goes on along the minus strand of BSBM01000431.1, from coordinate 5,933,291 downwards.
TTTCTACATTTTTTCCCCTTGTCATAGTAATCCTCTTGAATGTCAGATTAGAGTAATTATCGAGGAATTCATCAAATGGAGAGGGTCTCAAGGATTACACTATCTACATTTTGACGGAGCCTCAAAATGTAACATAGGGACGACATGAGCGTTGAGGGGGGGGATCTTCAACCCAATAGGAACATTGATAAAAAAACAATTGCCTAGGGATTAGGAGTAAAAACAAATAATCAAGCTGAGGCCTTAGCTATCTACCAAGGATGTCGTGCCACAACTATCATAGAAGGAACTCTCAAATTAGACGGGGAAGAGGACCTACATGATCCAATACCTTAACACTATACATATGAAGAGAGTTCGATTAAAGGAAAACCAAAACATGGTATCATCCATGGTAAATTTGGTTGGATCGTTAACAAATAACGTACAAGGGATGGACACCCATTCTCATCACATGCCTAAAAGGGAATCATCTTCCGTCACATTACTCAGTTCCATAACTTAGGCATATAAAGTTCATGTTTCAAGGATGAACCATGGATTGAGCAGTATGATGACAAGAATTGGCGCTATTAGATTTAATGACAAGAGGAAAGGCAATAGAGAAGACATAGAAAAAGTTGCAGGATGCTTCGCTTCGCTCCTCTTTGTGTTCTCTTGCCGACATTGCACATTCCTCTTTATAGGTTCTAGTCGTCAAGCACACCAAGCCTCAACATCGTAGTCGAAGGGAAATAGATTGTTGTTTGGATAATGGGTTACATCAAGTGGATGAGAATTGTTGGCTCTTAGCTCGTCCGCTGTGTAGTATAGAAAGGAAACTTCATCGGGTTGTCTAGGACATGGAAATAAGGAGGGAACAAGATGAAAATGTTAGAGTGTAGGAGACAACAACCGTGAGACAAAGGGAGACCTCTTTGGAAATTGAAATAAAAATGGATCATCTTTAGAATGTTGAGTTGGCCACGAAAGTGGCAGTCTTGGAGGCAGAAATGGAATATTTGCAAGCTTAAGTGCACAACTTGGAGCATGGAGGAGTGGTACTAGACTAGTGATTCCTCAACTCTCAAAGTCATCTAATAGAATCAACACCCAACATGGCTATTGCCTAGCATTCCAACAGTAAAGCATGCAACTTCTCCTCTCTACATGCCTTATGTTCTTTAAATGTAGTTTCATTGCTTTTTAGTTTGTAAGAATATATATTGTAGGATTAAGTTTATATATGATAGATGGAAATTCTCAGTCAAGAATTGTTGTTATTAAGGACTTAAGAACAACCATTTTGAAGACCTCCAAGTTGGGAGGGTTTTGATGTCTTTGGCCACTGGCCTAAATATGGGTATGTTTGTTAACACTGATAGAATTAAAGTTATGATTATCAAGTCCAAGAAAGACATGGACACTAATTATGTATATGACAATAAAAACTTGGAGGTAGTGTCCTCTTACAAGTATCTTGGAACTGATGTCCATCACAAGCTCAATTGTAACTATAGCATTGAGAAAATGATTAACAGAGGGTGAAAATCTTATTTCGGTCTAGAAAACATTTGTAAATCAACAAACCTTGTAATGTGGGATAAAAAAAGTTCCCTTTTAAAACTCTTGTCACTTCCGTTATCTTGTACGATTGTGAAGTTTGAGGTTGCAACATCTTTCAAGAATCATGGAGAAAGACTGAGCAAATCTATAAGCATTTTATCATGTATAACCTCAGAATTAAAAGCAATATGCCCCATCCTATTCTCCTTATAGAAGCGGGTCTTCCCCTCATCGGAAGTATCACTATGACTAGGTACCTAATGTACAAGCACCTGATAAATAACACGGGAGACCAGAGACTCCCTAAAATTGCTTTAAAATCCAATCAATACCATCTACGACTCATGAGAGGTCGGTATAGAGATGTCATGGCTTGGTTAAACCATTGGGGGATTGACGAAAATGCCACTTTAAAAAATATAAACAACATTAAAAATACTATCACATCTAAGTTTAAAGAGAAAATGTGAGATGCAAAAGATTTAGAGGTTGAGAGAAAATTAAGATACTATAAGGAGGTCATTAACCCTAATTTGGAAGATCGAAAGTATCTTTTTGTCTTAACCAATTCAAAGAAGAAAATTAATATATGCAAGATAAGAACAAACTCCCATGAGCTTCATAATGAAATAGGGCATTGGACAATTCCTAGAAATCCATGGGTGGAAAGGATTTGCCGTCTCTGTGAGATTATGAGCATTGAGGATGAAAGTCACTTTCTCTTAGAGTGCCCTACGTACACCCACATTCGATCTTAGTTTCATAATCTTTGCTACAATATAAACCTCCCTATTATTCTAACATGTAAAAACTATGGCGACCTAAGAACACTTCTTTCTAAGCTTTTTGATCATGGGAATAAAACTTTATAGCAATCTAAATAATACCTCTAAGTTTATCTTAAGATTCGATAGACCAAATGGATCTCAGTGGACATTAACCATCATCATCATCATCAATATCAATGAAAAATTAGTATGACCAACTCCACTTTCAAACTTATTATCTTTATTTTAATATTTTTTCATAATTAAAATTTTATAATCTAACCTATAATTTAAAAAAAAATCTTATTAAACTTAACTCTTAAATCTTTTTTCCACTATTTAAATTATTGCAGATTTTATTCACATCTCATACTTTGCATCTTTTGTCCCTTTGTGTTGTTTTGAAAACATGCTTTCTTTCAGGACAACTTGGACATATAGTTTAATATAGTATAACTTTTTCTTCTTTAAAAAAAAAAACATGCTTTCTACCTACCCATGTACATAGTACCGTTACATCTTTTTTCTCCAATCATTGTAATTTTGGTGACCATGGTTAGAATTGTAAATGTAAAACATGCTTTCTACCCACCCATTTACATAGTACCGTTACATCCTTTTTCTTTAATCATTGTAATTTTGGTGACCATGGTTAGAATTGTAAATGTATCTTGACCTAACTTTTGACAATTGTCCACTAACTTTTATGAAGCATTGTTGTAATCATGGGGCAATAATATGCAAAGAGATTCACCATTTTGCTCAATTGTTTCTTTTAGCATCGATGCAGGAGTAGTTTACTTATTCTATGTTTTGGATTTTATGGTAAGTTTTGGATGGAATCCCATAAATTTGTTTTTCGTAAAATCTAAATTTGGAAGTGTTTAAATTGTGTTTTTTAATCTATAAATAGATTCAACACCCTCGAATACCCCCCTGGTATCCAAATTATGCAATTTTCATAGCTAATATATGTGATTTTAAGAAATTTTAAAGATTTCCAACTCGTCTTTGAACAAAATAAAACCGAAAATATGTTTGGAAAAAGTTGAAAGCGTAAAATATTTAGACTAAACCATCAGTAAAATATGAACTTTACATCACATCGATTGGTGCGACAAAGGTTAAAAGTTACTTTACAAAGCTAGGAGTTGCACAAGTTGGAGTTAAGTGTTTTTTTTAAAGTGGTAAAACTAATTATAGTTTAATTGTTAATTGGTAGTGAATATAATCATTACTTGTTACTATTTGTTATTGACTCATTATCGTTATTCAAGGAAAACAACGCCACTTAAAACTAGCACAACCATTTAACTTGTCATTGATAGGTCATAAATTAAGTGTTGCATGCACTGCCCATTATCCATGCATCAACTACTAGTTATCCATGCATATGCATCAACTACCAATTATCCATACACAACTACAAACTAGCACAACCACTTAACTTGTGGCTGGTGAACACTGATAAGCTACAAGTTAAGTGCCACGAATAAGTTATCTCTTACTTGTTCTCACCTTCTTCTAATTAAACGATTATCCATGCATCAACTAAGAGTTATACATGCATTAACTACAAGTTATCCATGCATCATTTATTGATTATTTTTGATATTCTTTTTTTTTTCTTAATTGTTTATTTCGAATTATGAACAACTGCCATAAAATCAATCTAGACAGTACACTTGTCTCATCCTCATACAATCTAGGAAAAGCATAGATGCTAGTCCACCCCAATTTCTAAGATATAAACACCTATCGGTGAAATTATTTTTGATATATTTTTTTTATAATTGTTTATTTTGAATTTGGAATGACTGCCATAAAATCAATTTGGACAATACACTTGTCTCATCCTCGTGCAATCTAGGAAAAACATAGACGTTAGTCCACCACAAATTATAAGATATAAATTCCTATTGATGTAATAACGACTTGTTGGTGGTTCGTAAGGGTTAGACGTCCACTCCTACCAGATGCCTCTGAATCTTTGACCATTAACGTGTTTCCTCACATCCAAAGAATACAAACTCTCAACGAATCAAAAGTACTTTTAGGTCTACTCTAGGACCAAAAAGTGATTTAAAACTTATATAGTATTCATAAGAAAGATAGTGTTCCTTGTGGTCATCCCTAATACCATCTCGAGTGTAGTCATGTGCCTTTTAATAACATCTAACTTTATTCCCATACCTGAGACTAAATACCATCCACAATTGCAATTTAACCAAAATATTCCATCCTAAGTTGCTTTTTTTTAAGAAAAAACCCATTTTCTTATTATTATTATATTAAATCAAAGGAAATGAAATTATATTCCTCATTATGTCTGCGATAGTAATGCTAGCAAAAAATACCAAAAAGGTCCAAAAACCTATTGATCAACAAAATCTTCCATACATACGAATAACAAAAAAGAACCCTTGTTTACAAGACCATTTCCACAATTGACCCACAGATCATCTTTGCAACAATTAACAGATCATTGTATACGCACCTTCAAAAATAACAAAATTATCCATAAATTCATCAAAAAATAAAGAGCCTTCAAAACAGTTAAATGTTTTTTTCGATAGAAAGTCAACATCCACATTAAAATTCCGGTATATATGAGTAAGGGAGAGATCTATAAAAGAAGGCATCAAAAGTTGGATTCTATGACTCTAGTGAAAACACTGAAGGACCTGTAGATTATATCTATCATTGACCCAATTTATGATAACTTCATAATCCTCAAAACCTGTAAATAAACAATTCCATTCATGAAAGCAAATTGAAAAAAACACCCTAAATCTACAAGTTAAGTTTTGGTGTTACTCCCCTTTCCACCTCCCAACCATAAATCTACAAGTTCAACTTTGGTGTTACTCCCCTTTCCACCTTCCATCCAAAGCTTAAAGAAATGATACCGATTTACATATTCATAATAAATATATTATATATTTATAATATCTAAAGCTTAAAGAAATGATACCGATTTACATATTCATAATAAATATATTATATATTTATAATATAAATATTTTATATAAAATTATTATAATAAATATATAAAAATTATTAATATTGTTTTATTGTTTTTTCCGTCATAAAAAAGTATTTATATTTTCAGCATAAAACCAAATACATTCTTCATGGCCTGTTTAACAGGTCTATTACTGACCTATCTTTCACACGTCTCAAATATTATTTTATTGTTACAACCCAATATATATATTTTGAAAATAATTAAAATCGGAATCATGAAATATTTATGAAAAATTCCCCAAATATACCTCTTAAATTGTGAAGAATAGTAAAAACCTCTTCAACGGTGAAGGATTTTATATATTATTTTCATTAATAAAATCCACCTAATTTTTTGGTGGACCGAAACTCTCGGGACGTATCCCTTCAGGCGGAGCGGATGATCCTTAACTTTAACCCTCGTCTTCTTAACTAAACCCCGGAGTCGAATCAAGCAAAACCATACCACGGAAACAATCATAACTATCTACGAAGCCAAACTTGTATAAATACCCATTTGCAATTATTATTTTCAATTCTTTGCGCATATGGAAAGAATGTCGAAAGGCAATTAACGCGTTGAATGCTTGTGTAGGAAGAAATTCGGTGCTTCAGGGTTTGGCCATGGGCGCAGCACGTTAAAGAATGTAAATAAAGTAATTTTTCTGCACCTTTACGCCCTTCTGGAATTTGAATTCTTTTTCCGTTTGAAAGATCTGACGTTTGGATCGTTTATTTTGCTGAAGCTCAACTACAGGGTTTTTGAAACCCTTTTTTTAACAGTTAGCTTCTGTACTGGTATGGGAGTGTTATTTTTGGGATGCTTTGACAATTTTAGGCTTTTGCAATCCATGTAATGTGGCGGTAGGGTATTATATTATTCGTTATTGTTCTTTCTGTTGGAGGAATCGTGGCGGAAAATGTTTTTGTTATATATTTTGTCTTTTTTTTTAAGCTTTTGCTTTCCAGGCCGTGGATTTCCATTGTATTATTGTGAACTTTGAAGTGTTTCGTTGAATTTTGTTTTGGGGGTAGTTTAATACAGGATCCATTTTCGACACACTGTGAACATATTTGAAAATATGACAAGCGAAAGAACGATATTTCGGGTTAAATTTGGTTTATCCTCCAAAAATAGGAAGAAAATACCGATGCATGCAATTTTAATTTCTAAAGATTCCAAAGAGATATAGAGCTGCAAAGACTTGTGTTTTATTTATTTTTCTAGCTGGGTCGAATTAGAAAATGCCGTTTAAACAGACGAGAAGATGATGTTCGTCTTTAGGTTACATTATCGTTTCATGGAGATTAAGACATGGTGACCATATTTGGAAATATAGGACAGGCAAAAGAACACAATTTAGTGTTAAATTTGGTTTATCCCTATATTTCGGGTTAAATTTGGTTTATCCTCCAAAAATAGGAAGAAAATACCGATGTATGAAATTTTAATTTCCAAAGAGTCCAAAGAGATATAGAGCTACAAAGATTTGTGTTTTATTTATTTTTCCACCTGGGTCGAATTAGAAATGCCGTTTAAACAGAAGAGAAGATGATATTCGTTGTTCGTCTTTAGGTTACATTATCGTTTCATGGAGACTGAGACATGGTGACCATATTTGGAAATATAAGACCAGCAAAAGAACAAAATTTAGTGTTAAATATGGTTTATCCTTCAAAAAATAAATCAAAACACTGTTGTAAGCAATATTAATTTTCGAAGATTCCACGGGGTTTAAGAGATGCAACGATTTATGTGTATTTCTTACCTCGGTCGAATTCGAAAATGCTGTCCATGCAGAAGAAGAGAAGATAAGTCTGGCCTTTAGGTTAGTGTTGTTCCATCTAGAATGGTTCCAGTTTTTTGTTCGAGTTCCGTTTCCACTAGATTCTCCCTTTCTTTCCGCTGGGAGATGTAATTAGAAATAAGCATGGATAGCAACTTCTTGGGAATGCTAGAGAGTGAAGCTTTAAAATTACGGCACTATATGGACGATGGGATGATGGTTGTCACGAACAAACTCCTATGTTACCAGAAACGTGACCAGGACACCCATTTCTTGCCTCATATCTATTCTGCTCTGGGCACTGTGGTGGGTACTACATTAGTATATTACTAACTGATTTTATATGCATAAGAAACACTGGAGGGGTTCAATGTACTTAAACGTTATAGCCATACTCAGGCAAGTGTTGGTTCCGAAAGTTTTGACTGATATCTGCCCAGGTATTTCTTGTTTTGTTTCTGTTTCCTGCTTTTGGTATCATAGCAAACTCTATAATATTGCAGCTATAGGCAGCCCTCTTATCCCATTAGAGCAATGTTGCATTTATCTCAGCAAATTTTTTTCTGAGGGTCTGGAATCTAACTTATCTACAATATTGAGAAAGTATTGGAAAATATCGAGAAACTTGAAAAAATACAAATATGATATATATATATATATTTTTTTTCCAGGGAAAAAAGTGTAATTTCATTAGGAATAATCAAATTACATATTGCAGAAAGGATTCTAAGATCCCTTTCTAGTAACAGCTTTTCAGCTTCATAGAAAAAATAATGCAGGTACCAAAGCACCACCAGAAAAAACCTAAATCTAATAAACGCTATTTCAGGGCAGCCAAGATTGGCTCATGTACAATGAAGAACCAACTCATTAGGAGCTGAAGAAACAATAAAGAAAGAAGCCATATGTGATGTTGACAGATGCAGAACATACAACGAGAACCAAAAATGTAGTGGGAGGTTTGTGGAGCCACCTGCTTCTGAAGGCTGAATCGACTGTCAATTGCACCGAGGACATCCAGCCAAAAAAAGGTTCACCACCGCACCGAGGGCATCTAAACATTGTCGGCTCCCCCCGACAATGTAGCTTCTGCCGTCGCCAGAAGATAACAGGAGCCCGTGTTTGTAAGCAGAGCTCCACCGTTGTCTAGCTACTGCCGTTGCCCCCGTCGTGGAGTGCCCTTCCATACAACACTCCTCAACACACAACCTGCCGCCGCCGCCATTGGTAAGCAGGAGGAGCCCGCTACGCAATGGGTCGCCGCGCGAAGGTCCCTCCACCACTCCGCTCGCAGAGGGAAACTGTCCATATTTGCCTCCCCCAATCGGCCATGACAGATAGCAACTCTGGGGGAAGGCAGAAGGCGGCCATGGAAGGATCCATGGCCGCCGAGTTCAGCTTGATACAACTCTCAAACCCTAGTTGCAGAGCCGCCTCTCATACATCATTTGTCAATGAATATGCAAGATCACAAATATGATATATATATATATATTAAAAATCTAAAGCATCAACATCAAGCAAACACATTGTGACATAAATATGAAAATAAAACTGATATAGACTATGTTTAAGATCATGTCAAGTGGTACATTACACATCGATATTGTAATATTATATCTTGTAAGTCTCGACAAGATGATATGGATTACATCAAAACAAAATTAAATGTATCTTGTGAGATGAATCATCATGAGGCATTTAGATACCACAAAGATAATGCACTAAGGAATTGAGTTTCAAATTCCCTCTACCCATTTATGGGCAGAGGTCATTGCATTTACTTTGGAAGTAGTAGGTGGACGTGTTGAGGTTCATCTTGAGGTGGAAGGTGCTCGTGCAACTTCTAGGATTGACATGGAGGGTGTTGGGGCTAAGGAAATCCATATTTTGTGTTTGTCTGGTGAATCTTTCCTCCCCCTTGCCCTCATAGTATTGATGGATAGCTTCCTTGGCCCTATGCATGGCCTCATACAAGTAGCCCATTGTGAGTTTGTCACCATTATCCAAGTGAGGAACTTTTACCAAAGGTTTGCTAATGGCACATAACTCCCCCACTCCCATCCAAAAACTCTGATTGTGTCTCACAAGTTGGGCTATGGCTTGCCCATCTACTTTAGTGTTGGAGACACAAGAATTCCAATCATTTGAAACAAACATCCTTTGTAACACAAACATCGAATTGTGGAGAGATCAAAGAGAAGTGAAGCTAGTGGCGAGGGCATTGTGGAAGGCGTGGTCCATGATTGGGTTTCCCTTGCATCTTAACTTCCAAGCTCGAGCCTCAATTCTTTTTTTTTGATCTCTCTTCCTAATCATATCTAGAATTGATTGATTTTCGATATGGAAATTTTTTGGGGTGGATACAAGGCAAATATACATTCATGGCTTGGGGTTTTGGCAAGGTGGTATTTCAAGTGGTTGGCTCCATCCTAAATTATTGCTATACATAGCTTTTAGTTGCTTTAGTTAATTAAAACCCTCAAATGGTTCACCATACTCCCACATCGGGTCTGGTAGCTTTGGCTTTTTTCCAGGCATTGATTTATGGCACAAAACAAATGGGTAATTTAATCAACACAAAAAAATGTTGCAATTAAAAATTCACCACTTTATAAGTGTTAAATCTCCCATTAAGAACGACAAGAACAAGTATCTCTAATGGACATTGCAAACCCTATACTAGATCTTGAGAAACAAAGAAAATACATGCATAAATTTTTTGACATACCTTGATGGGGTAGGGTGATATTTTGTATCTATTCAAGATAATTACCTAATTTATCGTGATATTTTCAAAAAAAAAATCATTGAATCTCTGTGTTTGATCAGTTATTGATTATTCTGATGATGAGACTGCTCCTTGGCCATCCCTATTGTCTTATGGCCACCAGCTTGAGAACACTTTGACATCTCTTTCAGATCTGTTTATGCTTTACTTGATCTCGGGGTGGTGGTTCTCATTTTACGTCATGTCTCTGACTCTTATATCTTATCCCACCCTATTCTGCTGCATTATATTTTACTTTACATGCCCTTTTAGAGAACTTAACTATTTTTTTTGCTTCTGGGTGTGGTGTTTATCTTGTCTTTTATATATTATCTTATTGTGTTATGCTGCATTATATTTTACTTTACATGCTCTTTTTGAGATCTAAGTGATGGTTTTTGTTTCTATAGGAGATGCTTTTGCACTCCCACATTGAATGTTTTGACTGATGTACTCTTTTAGTCCCATTGACCTAATTTTGTGGTCATTTATTGGACATCAATAAACTTATCTTATATGTGATTTCCATTGAGTCAATTTTTTATCACACGCATGGTATTGCTTCTCTCAAGACACCCTGTACAGAGGGAAGATCTCCTGCTGAGTTTCCTTTTGAAGGTAAGCCATAGACTTATCTTGAGAAGGAAGGCTATTCACTACCACTGTAGCTTCATTGAAGGAATGATGACTCAGTCTTTCCTTAGCCATGTGCAATTCACTTCTCTCCACTCTGCTTCACCAACTAAAATCGAAAAATAGTTTTTTGCTTGGTGACCATCCATCACCAACTTTACTGATCTCTCAAATCTTTAACTTTGGTGAAGTGATCTGTAATTGATTCACCTTTACACATGTTCAAGATGTATAATTGATTCCTTAAGCAGATGACTGGTACGCAACAGTATTACCAACAGCATTTCTTTTATTCTACAAATGACAAAAACTTTGTGGAAATGAGAACTGGGATGCTGCCACAGAAACCATGTTTTATCACTGTAGCCATATTCTTGTCAACATAAAACTTCTTCTCACACTGGTACACACATGGGAGTTTTAGATATGTAAACAAAATATTTTATATTTATAAGCAAAATTGGCTAGCTGAAGATATGAATCATTTTCCAGCCAAAGATAGCCTAGCCCAAAATTGGATTGCCCTTTGAAGTTTGTCAAACAACCCATAAACTTGACCCTACCGCTAAGTATAGAAAGTTAGAGTTCCCAAATATAAATGTGCATAACATGTGAAATTTTATAACCCTTAAACAAAATCCTTTAGTTTAATTACTCAATTTCAGATTATAACCAGCAAACCTAACTATCCCAGATCTGAAACATTAAACAACTGTAATATATGAATCATTTTCCAGCCAAAGATAGCCTAGCCCAAAATTGGATTGCCCTTTGAAGTTTGTCAAACAACCCATAAACTTGACCCTACCGCTAAGTATAGAAAGTTAGAGTTCCCAAATATAAATGTGCATAACATGTGAAATTTTATAACCCTTAAACAAAATCCTTTAGTTTAATTACTCAATTTCAGATTATAACCAGCAAACCTAACTATCCCAGATCTGAAACATTAAACAACTGTAATACACTGTTTAAGCAACCATTGACTGAGAAAACCACAACACAAGAATTACCCTGGAAACCCCAAGAGGGGAAAACCAACCAACAGTTTATCTTTTATTGCAGGTTTGTTAATCAGCACTTACAATTGCAGGATCCCGGATATGACTCACCGGATCTCAGACTCCTGACTCTCACTGTGCCCAAACCCCTCAGCAGAAAAGACAAACTTCGACAGAAGATATGACTCACTTCTGTCACTCACAAGAGCTATGACTCACTCTTGTCCACTAAAGAGATATTACTCACTCTTGACCAACTGACCACTGCAAGAGATATGACTCACTCCTGACTTGGTGGTCATACAACTCTCAATAATCTGTTTTATAGCATCACTTTAAGTCAATACCATGGACAATACCATGGGACACGCAGTACCCCATGGGCCACATAATACTAGGGTCCCTCTAATACCATTGACCCTAAAGATTACAAAAGAAACTATTATAAGACTGTCTAGAAAGATAAACTCAGCTCCTTCTACATTGCTAGACACACCTAACGCAGAAGTACCTGCTGAGCTACCAAAGCTAACATAACATCTTTGGTATTAGTATTTATAATATATCCATAAATTGTTGGGTCCTGACAAGAGAGGATTTAGCCTAATTGCAGGACATAGACCTCTTACAGTGGTACTGAATTTTTGAATTTAAAAGGTGAGTTCCATACCATATTGCAATCTCATCTAAATTTGTAGATTTTCTGCCTTCAACTGCCTGCTGGTTTAATGCCAAGTTTAGGTGGTTTTCATTCCCAGTCGGTTATGCATAGACTGGGAACTACTTATTACACAAATGCTTAAACAGAAAACACACACTGAAAGCAATTTAACAGGCTGCAAATTAATTCAACAACATTCACACATAATTTGACTCAGAGATTTTTGGCCAAATCGAGCCCTGGAAAAACCCCCACGGGGAAAACCAGTTGAGAGAGAGAGAGATATTATTTCATCAGCAAAATATTCATCACAGCATTACAATGAAGAATTTAACTTATCTTCACCACTCAGCAGAATCTTTCTGGAAAGTTGTGCATCAAACTGAACCTCGTTTTGAGTGCCCACAGCATAGGAATACGTGCCAGAATTCACCCATAAACTGTGCAGGAAAATACACAGTCTGAATCACTGAGTTTTCCTTGAGTTCTTAGCCTAGTACCTCGAATTCTGTGCAGAGAACACTGACAGAATTTTCTCCTCGAGTTCTGTGCCAGGTACCTTGAATTCTGTGCAGAGAATACTGATTGAAATCACCCTCGATTTCAGTGCTGATAGTCCCACGAATTCTGTGCTGATATTTATCAGAAAATCATGCTGCCACTGTGAAACCCGTGCCCTGTACCTTCTTCACAATCTGGGCAAAACCTGCCTAGAGAATGGTGCCCAGATTCACTGTCTTGAACCCGAGCCTGTCTAGGGAATGGAGCCCGTGAACTAGCTGGAAACTCGAGTTGGTATTCACGGTGTATGTGCCAGGAAATACCTCGATTCCAATGCTGCTATTCTCAGACTGCGTGCCCAGGACTTCCTCTATATTTATGCTCAGATTGCTGTACGGCCATGTTGGGAATAGAGCCCAGAAGATTTCTGAAGTCTCCCTCGATTCCTGTGCCTGTCTGCTCCTAGGAATGCATGCTCCCTTCTGTACTTTCTCGACCTCTTCTTCTTGTGCTCTCTCTTCACCTCCTTCTCATCACAATGAGCTAGGTATTGAGCCTCCCTCCCTTTTTGTTCAATCCCTAAAGGAATCTTAATCCAATGGTGTAGATTAAATCAAATCAATGGGTAAGATTAGTTGTGAGTAAAAGTCACATAATTAAATCACTTAATTAATTATTACTCACCCACTTTTAACTTTAGACAAAAAGTGACTTTACTAACATAAAGTCTCATTAATTGTTTAATTAATGTGAGGGTCCCATCACCCCTTTCTTAGTGACATAGGCTAACATCACTAGGGGAACTCGTCCAAGGTACAAAACTAACAAAATTTACACACTTTTGAGGGATGGTTGTGTTTAAAATTGTTTTGAATGATGAAAACAGCTTTAAATACTTCATATTGTCAGCATAGAGTTTTCTGTAAGCAGAGATGTATTTTCACATCGTGAACTTGTTCAATGACAATTAGACCAAATACAGTAAAAATGAAAGCCTCTTCTCTTTCATTGGGTCGAATCCATATGAAAATTATTCAGTATGTAAGAAGAAAACATAAATACCCTTGGCTTGGACATCTATCTTTATTTGTGCCTTCTTGTGGTTCTCTGTATTAACTGGGATGGAGCGTTAGAGGGATAGATGCTTTTTTTTAGAAGTTCTCCAAATAGCCAATAATTTGTAGTATGTACAATGCTTTTTTGTGTAGACATCCTGTTTAATATGAAGTATAATGCCTAATCTCTCAATGAGTGTAGATATGTGCCTAAATAGGAGTCGGGTTTAATTTTGAACTGATGCCAACTTTCTAGTTCATATGATCCTATCTTCGCTACTTCCACCTTAATATATATTTTCTGGGGAAATTTCATTTTCATGTAAGAAAGTCTAGTATTTGCATATTGTAGAAGACTAACAACTGCTGAGTAATCTGATTGATAATTTATTGTTTCTCTTACTATCTGTAAAGTTTCTCCTATTTTGGTTCCTTTGTAACATATTTTTGGAGTTTTAGTGCCCACTGGTGTGTTTCTTATGTGGTATGTATGGATGTTAGATTATTTGGAGATTTAATACTGTCTTTCTGTAGCTTACAAGACTACTGTATTTTTGTTTTTGCCTACAGTTGGCTTTTTGAAGCTTATGCAACTTTGGTATTTTGATATTATGCAGTGCTATATTTAAACTGCAAGTTTTGGGGCAACTTGTGACACTTTAGAATTTGATCAGTTCTTGCCACTTGAGGCTGGACTGTTCTCTGCATTCGAAGGCAATTCTATCTCTTGGAAATGTGGGAAGTATGGAATCTGTCTGCTGTGGATGCGATTGCTACAGAGAGCGCATTACATTATTATCTTGTGTTTGTTCCTGGCACTTTGGTGGTCTGTTCAAGGTTGATTTCACATCTGTTTTTGGACATGCTCACTAGCTCCTCGGTTGTCATGCAAGGATGGCAGAAGATCTAACATGAATTCCTGACCTTAGTATTAAAGTACAGTAAGAGTATGTTGTTGTAGTTGCTCTTAAGTCTCATTATTTACATGCTTTTATCTACTTAGGAATATCAAGAAATAATTTTTATTTGGTATGTGAATTCTAGTGTTAATATTTTTATGAATATTCAATTCTGTTTCTATTGGGCTTTGCAATGTGCATACAGTGTGAGATCGAGGGAATTCAATTTCGGCAACCTATATTGTTTCAGTGGTAATGATGTAAACCCTTGATGTTTCTATGAGATGGTTTCTTGCTAGTAGCTTTTACCATCCATTTTGGATTTGTTGAATCTGATAATTTGAACTCAGTTTGCTGCTGTGTTGGAGACTGTTATATCTTTGGTCTTGTCTTAAACCAGTCATTTTGAAACTTGATTCTTTTCTAAAGATGGTTTGAGGGTAGGTTAGAGGCCAGTTCACTGATTTTGGAGTACTGTTTTGAGTATAACATTTCAACTCTATTTGTAAACACATCTATTTTGAAACAGTTTCTATTTTGTGATGATTGCAGGGTTTAACTTGCAGTTTGAACCTTCATCTTTGTGCATGTTGATCTGAATCCAGACATGGTTGAGTTCAATTTGTCTACATTAATGACCATACAACTTGGTCCATTGTGACACAAAAATAAACAAATTTGAAGGACAGCTGGGAAAGGTGTTGATCTATTGCTAGATAAGAATGAATTAAATAGTCATGAAGCATGGCTGCACAAGGTGCAACAGTGATTTCCGCCATGGGTTGTGGAACATTCTTAGATTTTGTTGCAGTTTTACCTGGCTCTTGCACTCACAATAAAAGGAGTGGAAATGAAGGTGTGCTGAGGGATGTGAAAAGCAGTTTGCAGACTGCAACCTGATGTGCCTTGTGTCTTAGGCCAGTGCAAGGATTTTATAATTTCTTTCGATATAATTACAAGGCTTAGAGTTTGTAGTGATTGACAGATTATTTTTATTGTGATTGGTTTTAGAGCTAAATGTGTAGTTCTGGTCGGATGTTCATGGCTGCTATTTTCCAGCCGCTTGGTGAATATCCTGTTATTCCTGTTGCCTCTTTATCAGTAGTTTTGTCAGGTTTGTGCACATTCCAGGAATGGAGAGCCAGAGAATGGTATTATTTGGATCTTCCTGTTTGTGACACGGATAACTTTCAACAGAATAAGAAATATCGGAGTTTTTATTTCTGAAGTCCATTAGTTTCATCTACCCTTTTCAGAGCACAAATGGAGCGGTAAGTAATCATTCAAGGGAATGAGTAGTTCCTATGCCTGTTTCTGTTTGCTAAAATTTGCATTACTTCGGCAGTTCAGTTATTTTAATGCAAGAGCATTAATCTATTTTTGGGATAAACCTTCTAGGCTTCTACTTACATTAATTGCATATTTCTCAGCATTCCTGCCTTTTGTGCATCTATTGCTTAAAGGACATCCTAGTCGATTTCATGGTTTAGGCACTTTCTTTTGTTTAGAAAGATATAAGATGACAAATTATATGATGATGTAAGTTTTTAATCAGCAGCATCATTTGCAATTTATTCTGGTGTAGATATAAGATCATAAAGCAATTGGGGGATGGCACCTACGGAAGTGTTTGGAAGGCTATTAATAGGCAGACTGATGAAACAGTAAGTATATTATGTTATATGGGACTTTCTAATGAAATTGATGAAGCTTTGATGAGATTCTGTCAACAAAGTTTCTAGATTATCATTGTTGGTTCTGATATCATTTTTAGTATGGAATTTATATGGATTGTTAAAAACTGAATCTGTGTTCTCCCAGGTTGCTATTAAGAAAATGAAGAGGAAATTTTATTCTTGGCAGGAATGTATGAATCTTAGGGAAGTGAAGGTAAGAATATTCTGCCTGTTAGTATGCTTTTCAAGATCTATTCTCTTACTAGTTAATGTAAAGATATTTTAAATATCTTATTCACAACACTAATAACTGTTCTGGTAATTCTTCTGGTTCAGTCTCTACGAAAGCTTAATCATCCCAATATTATAAAGCTCAAGGAGGTTATTAGGCAAAGCGACTGTTTATATTTCGTATTTGAGTACATGGTAGGTTTTATGTTCAATTATTGAAATAATTATTTTGCTGCCTTGATTTGTACCAGTAATATGAGGTACTCAATGCTTCATAGTAAGGCTTTCTGATTTCACCTGTGTTCTGTAGGAGTACAATTTGTATCAAATAATAAAAGATAAGGACAAGCTTTTTCCAGAGTCAAAAATACGCAATTGGTGCTTCCAAGTATTCCAAGGTCTTGCTTATATGCACCATCAGGGATACTTTCACCGTGATCTTAAACCAGGTAAAAAATTGCCCCTTTTATTATTTTCCTTGATAAAATGCAGACAAGCTGCTCCTCCATATAATGGATGATTTAATTAAAGTGGAAAATTAAAAACGTGCTTGTCATACAATAGCACAAGTTAAATTGTTTACAATGTGAAAAATAGCACAAGTTAAATTGTTTACAATGTGAATTCCAAAATGAGATAAATAACTTTAATTTTGCTACTTTTTTGTGGAGCATTATTCCTTTCCATAGTTAGATAATTCTGAAAATTATGGTTGAATGGGCATAGTAAATTGCTTACACTATTCTAAAATAAAAGCCTATATGTATAGAATGATGGGAACTGATATCTTGTTCTCACATCTTATATGAAACAAATATGTGGAGTCTGGACAAAGACATGTTACCATCCTAAACTAAGTTACCGGGGAATGGAGGTAGAGACAAAGCTCTATAACATTGAATTCTATGAATAAAACAATGTAACTTGTAAGTTGTAAGCAATACACTATCATGACTCGTGAGTGTCACATCCTTGACCAAAATATTAGAATTTGTCTTTTTTCTTTTAGTATAGGGTTTTAGCCTATGTTGCACAAGTTTCTGGAATGTGAGAATGTGGGTACGAGTATCGGTTATGTCTGCAAGATTCCCCCAAATTTGCAGGAAACAGCAGGTTGGAAAAGAGAATAATATATATTAAAAAATATAAAATAAAATAATTAAAAAAACAGAGAAGAGAAGAAAGATAGAGAAGAAAAGAAACAGTAACACAAACCAGCTGACTTAACTTATCCCTTATATTATTGTAACTAGAACCTCTTAGCAGATGGAAATGGCGCAATAAAATCAGGATTACCATCCATGTCATTGATTATATAAGGTAGACTCTTTCTAAAGTGGGGACTTTTAGAAGTTATAGTCCCTATATTTGTGGCTATAAGTATAGATAAGATATGATAATTATATTAATTTCCAACTAATGACCACAAAGTAGGTCAAAGAGACTGCTGATTACAATGATGTCGGTACAAAGCGGGAGAACCAAACGGTCTCCTATAAAAAGGTACAATGCATGAAGAAAGAAAGAAAATAGTGAATAGAAGTGAACATGACTGAAGTAAGAGAGCTTTGACTGCAGACGCGAATCCAGAAAACCCGCAATGGGGCGGAGATGTCCTAGCGGAAAAGATCCAGGAGCGAAAGGGTTTGAGGATCCGATCCATCTCTCCTAACATTCGAGGCTGAAAGAAGAGCACTGAAGAAAACTCAACAAAGTCTGTTGTCCTGATGAAGGGCTAGTAGAGAGTGCGGATTGCCCACAAACTCGTTGCCTGGGGGTTCGTACGTTGCTGAGGTCGGGAGGATCTAGCCCGTCTCTCAGGATGGAGTCTGCGATGAATCTTCTACTCAGATCTCGTGGGTCGGAGTGAGGTCCCACAGATCGTCACTAATCTAGAGCCTGGATATGTACTGATATCGGTCGGTCTCTTGGTGCCCCTGTCTGAGGGTAATACCCTAAAAAATGACGTGATTTTCTGCGTGGGGTCCGGTCTGATGGGAGGTTGAAGAATATGCGCTCGAAATCTGAGAGCCTCCTGCATGTAGAGAGCTAAACATCTCCGATCGGGGTACCTGAAAAACTCGGTGAGAGTCTGAGAGTCTCTAAACAAACAATAGAACCGTCCTCTGATCTCATAGTAACTGGGGCATCTAAAATTGAAGTGTGCCTCGGTCTCCACTTCTTGTAGGTGACATACTTAACAGATTCTATCTGGTCTATCAATTTGGTGGTCCGTCTCAACCCAAAGTCTATGAGAACGAACTCTGAACTGGCCTAGATGGATGCGAAGAGCATGCATCCAGTGACGAAACGTATATTGGGGTCGGACAATGAGCCCGTCTCTTAGCTCCAGGAAGTGCTCTGCGTAAAAGGCCATCTTTGGGCGTAACCCTCCTGGAGGATTGACCCAGGTGACCTGGACGAACTGCCTGTAGATGTCTTCCCGGATGGTCTTGTTCAGTTTCTGTCTAGTGGGTAAAAGGTGTCCAGGAGCATCCAATGAATATCAGAAAGGGGGGAGATGATCCACCTGAATACCCACTACCTCTAGGAGATCTGAAACCCCTGTAAACCAACATCAGGTCCGACCCGAATGGGTAGAATGGGAAATAGCCTCAGAAGAGCAGTATGCAAGGTAAGGGTATTGGTCCCTACCCTCCACCGAGTCTGCAAAGCCCTGGACACGTTGTAAGAATGAGATCAAACTGAAGACCGTCTCGAGCCTGAAGGGTTGAGCTCCGAACTCGGCAAAGATGATGTGCTGAGGTACTGTCTGTTTACATCTAATAATGCGGTGAAGAAGAAGGGTTTGGACTCTCTCAATTGAGGCCCAGTCTGACTCAGGTAAAGATGGCCCCCAAATCTCCGAGCCATATAGAACAGTGGGACGGATCAAGGTATCAATGAGGCTCATCTTGGACGAGATGTCGAAAGCACTGTCTCTCAAGAAGAGCTAATGATCCATAGCCTTTGTTGATCCGAGGCTGAAGAGCAGGTCGCAAACTGAAACGAGGGCCTGAGAATTGCATCCCCAAGTAAGTATAGGTGCCGATGATCTCAATCTCCTTTCCTCTGAATAGGAAGTGGAGGTCTGAAGTTTTCTTCACTCCATTGAAGATCATAACCTTGGTTTTACTCAGGTTGACTGTCAACTGTCGAAGATCACAAAACAGAGCTAAGGCATCCAACTGCCTCTGTAATCCCTCTAGGGATGAGGAGAGGAGGACCACATCGTTAGCGAAGAGGAGAATAGATATCAAAACCTGGTGAAGAAGACAACCAATCCGTGTCCTGGATATGTTCATGTAGAAATGCCTCCAACTCATCAATGTAAATCCCGAAGAGGGTGGGAGATAATGGACATCATTGTTTGACCCCAATAGTACTCCAAATGAAATCAAACATCCCATGGGCTATGTGAAGACGACCAAGAACAAACTCATATAGGCGCCTAATAGCTGTCAATAGGGTTGCGGAGATGTCAATATCTTTGAGTCTCTGGAATAGGGCTTCCCTAGGAACAGAGTCAAAAGCTTTCGAAAATCTACAAAGCAACAGTAGACTTTCGAAGAGCGGTGTCGGGCTTCCTCAATCACGGCGCGTAGAGTGAAGATGTGGTCAATGGTCTGGTGAGTCGGTCGGAAGCCTGCTTGCCCCCTAGCCTTGAGGTGTCTTTGCTCAAGGTCACTGGAGAGCATCCTATGGAGAAAGGTAGCATACAACTTTGAGAACGTGTGGCCCACCATGATTGTTCCGTAGTTATTGGGATCTGAACTGGGACCTGATTTATGAATCGGATGGATGATGTGATGTGACCATGCCGGTGAGAAACCCTCACGGGCTACATGGTTAAAAAGATCAGCCAGGTATCCAACCAAAGCATGAAAGCCTTGCTTAAAGAAATCTGCTTGGTATCCTTCCTCATTTGTTGCTTTGTTGCTGTTCATCATCCAAATGGCCTCTCTAATATCCCTGGTTGAGAATATAAGCAACAGGAGGGGGGTGGAGAGGTAACCTGGATTTGGGCTTGTCCGGGAATATCATAAAGATTGGAAGTGTGGGAAAACATAGATAAAGGATCGAGGTTAGATGGGAGAGGGGAGCGTCGAGGAAGGATGGTACGTCAGAAATGTTTAGGGGAATAAGTAAGGAGAGCGGATAGTTCCCGTCTTTTTTGAGAGACAAAGAGTAGTTTCTTGCGACGGAGGAGGCGGCAATAAGAAGCTTTGAGGTTTGAATAGGAGGGATGAGAGTGGGAAGTAGATTGAAGCTCTCGATGTAGAGTTTTGCATTCATCATTGTACCATTTGTTCATGGGACATGATCCAACTTTTGGGGAGGATGGAAGTAGGGCGAGTGGAGTGGGGGAAGGATTTGAGTGTTGCTTCCCAAATGGCAGACAAAAGACAGGTGTACTTAGTGGAAGCAGAGTCAAGTGAGGAGAACTGAGTCTCTGACGGGAGTATTGGCTTAGGGTCGAGGAGAAGGTGTCCGGGTCTCCTTCGTCGAAATGAAAGATGGTCCGGGGTGGGCCCTGAGAGAGGGTATGAGGTGGGAGGGGGGGTCAAATTGAAAAGAGAAAGAAAGAAGTGCGTGGTCAACAAGAGGGATGGGGGAGACTGTGAGGTGACAATCAAAAGGTAGCAAGTTCGTGCCACAATAACCTATTCTCTGGAATGTTTGAGTTCCACAACTTGTGCTCTAGTGAGGTCCTCATTTAAGAAGATCTTGTTGGGAAGAGAAAACAATTTCCGCTTAGTCTTGAGGGCGCGGAGTCGATCGTTTGCTGTCCGGAATTTAAGGAAGAGAGTAGAGTCGTAACCTAGCCATGCTCTGTCAAGAGCTATATCAGGGAGGCTAAGGGTATCCCAAAGGAAACTAGCCCCCACTTCCATTGGGTCCGGAGAGGGGTGAGGTAAGGGAAGACCTCTCACCTTGAGATTCAATTCCCTTGCCTGTCTGGTGCATTCTTCCACAAGTTTTGCTTGTACCACCTCCTCAACTGCTGCAATAGGGTGGGTTTTATCCTTCCCCCGAACCACCTGTGCCCAAGAATTGATGAGTGTCTCCGTTTCCTGTTTGTAGGTGGCCTGTTGGGATCGGATTTCTTCTTGCTTGCTCGTGAGATCGAGAATTTCTGCATGTAACGCATCATTTGGAGGGTGGAGAGTTGCCTGTTCTTTCCTTTCATGTAATATCTTCTTGAGAGATAAATTATCCCTTTCCACCTTCGAAACTCTAGGTGAAAGGGTGTGTATTTCTGAATGGAGTTTGCCGTTTTCTGTTTCAAGAATTTCCATTTTCCGTAGCAATTGTTTTACTTGGGCTGTCCAAAAGGAGAAATCCGATTCCATGGCTATGTCAGTCGGGCTGTCCAAAAGGAGAAATCCGATTCAATTGTTTTGGTTGCATTGATTAAAATATTGAAATTGGCCTCTATTACTGAAATCGCTGGTTTTGGGGTTTGAATCCTCATCGTTTTGCTGACATTCCAGCAATCCCTTCAATTCATTGCGCTTTATATTCAGAAATGGCGGCTTCAATTCATGGCTCTATAACTACTTAATGTAAATGAAAACAGCAGCAAGACGAATTTGTTTTTCCTCTTCGATCAGCTTTTACTCTTCGGCATCTTGTCTTAAATTTGTTGATGGCGGCTAACTCTTAATTCCAGCGTTGGCCTGATGTATTTCACGAATTTGTAATTCGCGCGGGCTTCCTCTAGGGCTCGATACCTTGTATCTGCGGTGGTGGCTTAATTCACGCAGACTTAGGGACAGTCCTGTATTCTTCACGCGGGTTGGACTCCTCGACCTCGACGGCTCTGCTAACCCGACGGCACATTCATGGCTTTGCTAACCCGACGGTGTTGCTAACCTGACGGCTCTCTCTACGTTATTACAGTCCTGTATTCTTCACGCGTGTTGGACTCCTAGACCCCGACGGCTCTGTTAACCTGACGGCACACTCACGGCTTTGCTAACCCGACGGTGTTGCTAACCCGACGGCTCTCTCTCTGCTATTACAGTCCCGTAGAGTAAGTTTTTAGTCATGTCAACTATGATTAAAATTGATTAGAATATTATATGTTTACAAGACATTCTTTACTAGACATTGTTGGATGGCTAGTTTATAGATCACAGCTAGATATGTAGCTTTGCTTCCTTTCTTTTGCTTCTTATTTTTAATATTTATCCAGGAGTTGCTTCTGCACTTGGACATTGTATTTACACTAGATTGTACCTCTTTGTCCTATTGACCTACTGTTGTGTTCATTAGTTGGACAGTAATAAAATTACCTTATCTGCCATATGTGTGCATGTGCCTGATGGATAGACTCCCTTTTTATGGGTCTTTTCTTGGTTGTTTCCTGAAACAATGTTATATAAGTTTAACACATTTTTAAATATAGTGATGCCTGCTTGATTGAGCCCATCTTTAATCGCTTTTGTGGGGCTGGATTCCAGAAAATCTACTGGTGACTAAAGATATTATTAAAATTGCTGATCTTGGTCTTGCTCGTGAGGTTTGCTCAGCGCCCCCTTATACAGAATATGTCTCAACAAGATGGTAAGTTTATAGAATGATGATATTAGAATCTAAGTTTCTGGTATAAAATTAAAGAGTTTGATATAATTTCATATTGAAGGCTTATATTGAATTTTTCCTGGCAGGTATCGTGCTCCTGAAGTGCTGCTTCAATCACCATATTACAATAGTGCCACTGGTAAGCATTGTGACAAAAGGAGTTGTGTAGTGTCATTCTCTAAGATTTTATCCATACTGTCATTATCTTTTGGTGGGATAAATATTTTTTATGCAACTTTGTATGGCAGATATGTGGGCGATGGGGGCCATAATGTCAGAACTTTTCACCTTGCAACCCCTGTTTCCTGGTTCTAGGTATGCTTCAAACATCATTCAAGGTTGAAATGTGGTTTGATTTGTTCCTACAGTGCCTTGTTGGATTTTAGAATTATGAAATGGCTGATGGTTCTGTGAAATAATCATGTTTTGGTGATAAATGCAGTGAAGTAGATGAGATTTACAAGATCTGCAGTGTTATTGGCACTCCTGATCATCAGACATGGACTGAAGGGCTAAGACTTGCAGCATCTATGAATTACCAATTTCCTCAGGTTTGAAACGAAACCTCTGATATCTAGTACATTCCTGCAGTGGACACTGTCTTTAGACTATTCCTTCATTGTTAGTACAAGAAGGATTTAGTGCTTTAGTATTTTTTCTGCTGCATTTTGTTTGCAAAATGGAATTCGTGTTTTTACAGCTGCTGAAGTTGTAACAATTTATAGCAGATCATCTCAGGAAAATAATTGTGTTTGGTTGATGCAGTTTAAGTCCACGGATCTTTCAGTTTTAATGCCAACTGCAAGCGAAGAAGCCATTGATCTTATGAGTGTAAGTTATTATCATTTTGAATTTTTGTTCATCCTTAGTGTTCATTTACTTTTTATCCTTTTAGGAATTTAGTTTTATATATTCCACTAACCTTGTAGAAATTCTGCAGTCACTGTTGTCATGGGATCCAGATAAGAGGCCAACTGCAGCTGAATCACTCCGGCATCCTTTCTTCCAGGTCTAAGTAATTCCTGGGGCATGTATCTTGTGTCTAGGAGGGTTGATGCTTCTCTTTTCTCTGAGTGTGTCTGAGATTGTGGTTGGCTTTCTATTTTGTAGGCTTGCTTTTATGTTCCCCCATCCCTACGAATGAGAGAAGCAGTTTTGAAGAACCAATCTCCAGGTTAGTTTTGTTCGTTTTGTGACAGCCAGGTTTGGGTGTTAAAATAGTATTCATTCTTTTAGATGAAGATAAGATGGTGAACACTTTTTTTTTGTTTTTGTTTTTGGTGATTGCTATAAGCACACTTTTTATTCTTGTACAGGACAAGTAGGTAGAGGAGCTTTTGGGAAGAAGTCTGATAACCAAAATTTTGACCCTCCATATTATGCGAAAGCATACAACAATGTTCCTCTCAGAAAGAAAGACGGTTCTTTATACCCCCCTAGTAAGTAAAATTAACATGAGTAACTTAAATGATACAAAATGTGGTTACGTATTTTGGTGGTTTATAGTGAGGAGCAGAGCAAGCATAATAGTGCATTACCTCATTTGGCTGATCTTTATTCTTTTCTTTCCAGATGTTCCACAAAAAGGAGTGACGGGAAAACAGGTAAAGCCATATGAATTCCATTACTTCAAATGCTTAATTGTCCCGTGTAAAAGTTTCAGATTGGTTGCAAATCGGAATTTGTAGGGTAGAGTGATTAGGTATCAGAGTTTCCTTCATGTGATTCTAACAAACATGGTTTCACCAGAAGAGGTCATAAATTACTTCTGAACTGGTAAAATGAAAAAAGTCACTGGTCATCTTTTTCTCAGAATGATACAAGTGTTAGTTTCACTGTTTCAATGAGGGGTATTTATTTTTCAAATGATTTGCCACTTTGTGATTGTATGGATAGATTGCCACCTTATTAATTTTTAGAAGGATTTCTACATGCAAATAATATTTTTAGTTTTCTGAGTTTGCTTTTTGATGAGAATTATTGCTTTGTAACAGAATGTTAATCGTGAGCGATATGTCGTGAGCAATATTAAACAGGGTCACTACCAGCATCTCAGCAATACAAAAGGTGAGATTGGTAACCAAACTGGATTATTTAATTATTTTACAATTTTAACTAAATTTTTTGAATATAATTCTTTAATCTTTCTTGTGAAACATCTTGTTGATCCATCCTTTCTTACCTATTTTCATTTTAAAGAGTCTCCTTGTAGGTTTTATCAATTGGATGTATAAGTTTCTGAATGCTCTATGGTTGGTGGAGTATACCTCTTTTGTTCTTTCTGAAAACATAAAGCTAAAACAAGTTGCCTTTGATCACTTGTATCAGCCAAGTTAAATATTGTTGGTGGAATTGATGGATCGTTAAGTTATGTTTATAAGATTCAAGGTGGTGGTAGCTTCTGTAAACTGTCTTCAATCTTTTGTTGATGCAAGGAAAAATGATCTGATACTAACAAACAAAAATGCTATGTGGCATCCCTAGCTAGCACTGCATACCATAGCCTCATCCCAAGGTTTTTACTATTCTCTCTCGAAAACCTTAGCTGGGAAAAACCAAGAAAACCCTACCTCCAACAAAGATACTCCATAGACCAACATAAACACTAGCAAGTCTCCTTGGCAAGAGGTCTTCTCTTCTTCTTCACTTCAACAAGTACAACCTAGGGTTTAATCTCAAAATCCTAGCTCCAAACTCTCCTGAACCTTAACCCCTATTATGCAAGATGCTCAAAAAGCTCCAAGAAAACCTAGTGTGTCCAAGACAAGAGAGAGAAAATAAAGGGATGAAGATCTAGGAGAGAGAGGAAGACTATTGTGCTCCTCTTAGTCACATCTCTATCACAAGATAATGAAAATGAAAGTTTAATTTCCTTTGATCTTCTAGTCTTAGAAATCCAAATGAAATATTCTAAAGATTCTAGAATATTACTATTAGTGAGTTAGATTGGATATAATCTTAGTTGTACACCTCCTTGTTGAGATAACATGGTTGCTAGATGTGATGTTCCCTTCCATTTGATGTCACCTACAGGGATGATGGAGTAGCCTATTAGACTCCCATTGGATATAGTCACCATATCAGGGAGTTATCTTATTGCCACTTAGCTAAGAAAATAAGAATTGCTCACAATAAGTGGTTCCATGGTATTGGCCGGCCCATGGTATTGGGTTCCGAAAAAGAAATTAAAGAACTCCTGCATTTTGGCTGGCCCATGGTTTTGACCATGGTATCGGGGTTCCAAAAAAGAAATAAAAAGAGAAGAACTCATGCATTTTGGACATGCTTGTTTTGATATTGATCTCTTAAGACTGTCCAAGGGTTAGCTCAGAGTTTTTGTTGGGGTTTGCCAAAACCCCTCTATCTCTTGTTTAGTTTCGGTGGTGCAATACCCACCCTAGTTAGAACCTGTCATTTAAATTTGTAGTAGTTTGGGTACGTCATAGCCAGGTATAAGGAGGGGCTGAGTTAAGAAGGATCCATCAAGCAGGAATAGGCAGAAGTCTCTAAGGGGCCAAATTCTTTTACAAGGGAGCAGAGATTGTGACATTGGCATCAATACCAATTTCAGTAACTTGTGTTTTAGTATTTCATAGCTGTTGTAGCAGCCATAGCTTGTGTGCTCAGTATTTCATAGTTGCTGTAGTGGCGATAGCTTTTTTGCTTAGTTTTCCATACTTGCTGTAGAAACCATAGTTTGTGTGCTCAGTATTCCTGTAGCTTATTGTGTTACTCTCCACCTCATAATAAAGCCAATTTTCTCCTCTCAATTGAATGTGCCTCCAAAGTATTTTGAATGAATTTTTGTCGTCTGCTAATTGTTAAAGTAGGTGTGTAAATCAAGGAGTATGCAATCCTCATATAACACATACAAACAACAATATCAATAAACATTTGGGTATATTTCTTGTGTACAATCAGTTTGGGTTGCCATGGTGGAGTACATCTCCATCATGAATAATGATGTTTGGGACATTGTGCCAAAACTCGAGGGGAAGTCAGTGGTGACTTCTAGAGAGCTCTACAAGATCAAGCATGCAACAAATGGTAGCATTGAGAAGTGCAAATTGAGGTTTGTGGCGAGAGGGTTCTTACAAAGAGGGAGTGGATTATGAGGATATGTTTGCTCTAGTTGCTAGGTCATTTCCATTAGAGCAGTGATGTCTTTAGTCTCCCTTATGGGATGGAGGATACATTAGATGGATGTAAAGGCAATGCTCCTCAATGGGATAATTGAGGAGGAAATGTACATCGAGAAACTTCAGGGCTTTTGAGGTAAATGGGAAGGAGTCCCATGTTTGCATGCTTAAGAAAGCCTTGTACGGACACAAGTAGGCATTGAGAGCATGGTGAAGATTTTCTGCACTTTAATGTTTGCTGGTTTATGTCAACATTTCGTGGTTTTCATTCCCAGTCGGTTATGCATTGACTGGAAACTACTTATGAAATTTTCAGTAACACAGTAAAAATGCACTAACAGGCTGAAAAACACATTTAACAATCACACAATTAAATGATACTCAGAAATTTTTGGCCAAAATCAAGCCCTGGAAAAACCCCCATGGGGAAAACCAGTAAGAGAGAGAGAGATTTTATTATTCTTCAGCAAAATGTTTCAGTACAGAAAATACAGTGAAATATCAACTTATCTCCACCATAGATTTCATCTCGAAATTCTCGAAAACTGTGCCCAGCTTATTCCCCAAAATATGTGCCAAAACAGGACCTTGAGATTCGTGCCAGCAGCCTCGAACTGTGTGCAGGCCATACCTCGTTTTCTGTGCAGAAATTTAATGCAGTCCGTACAGCAGTACGGCCCTCGAATTTCGTGCCAGAAATTATCTCGAAAACTGTGCAGAGTTAATGCCTCGAAATCTGTGCCAAAAACTTGCCTCGGTTACTGTGCAGACTCCTCGATTCTGTGCACAAAACAGTGCCTGGAAAAAAGTGCCCAAATCCATACTGTACGGAATCTGTACACCTCGAAATTCGTGCAGCAATAAAGTGCTGTACCTTGCTTCGATTTCCGTGCCTGTAATAAATGCTGTCCGTACTTCCTCGATATTTGTGCAGCAATAAATGAGACTGTACCTTGCCTTGAAAATCGTGCCAATGGAAAAGACCAAACCCTTGCCTCGATTTCAGCGCCCTTCTTCTCTGCTCTCTCTTCTCACTTTCCAAAAAGTAAAAGTGAGCTCAAATGCCTCCCTCAAGCCTTTTTGTTTAAACCCTAGGGTTGTTCTAATCCAACGGTGAAGATTAAATCTCATCCGACGGTTGAGATCAAATGAGAGTGAAAATACCTTTTATTTAAATCACTTAAAAAAAATTCACTCACCCACTAAAGTTAAGTCAAAAAGTGACTTTAATGTTATAAAGTCTCATTCTCTGCTCTCTCTTCTCACTTTCCAAAAAGTAAAAGTGAGCTCAAATGCCTCCCTCAAGCCTTTTTGTTTAAACCCTAGGGTTGTTCTAATCCAACGGTGAAGATTAAATCTCATCCGACGGTTGAGATCAAATGAGAGTGAAAATACCTTTTATTTAAATCACTTAAATAAAATTCACTCACCCACTAAAGTTAAGTCAAAAAGTGACTTTAATGTTATAAAGTCTCATTAAGTGAATTAATGCTGAGGGTCACCTTTTTCCCCCCTTCTAAGTGACTTAGGCAAAAGTCACTAGGGGAACACTTCCCTAGGTACAAAACTAACACATGGTATTCCAGGATCGATGGATAATTGCAAATTATGGGTTTCACCAAAAGTGAAGAAAATCCCAACTTATATTTCATATTTGTTGAGGATGATTTGCTCATTTTTGCATTGTATGTAGATGACTTGTTTCTTATAGGTGTAGATATGGTGGATCTCACATTGTACGGGCAATTGATAGGATCTTTGATGTATTTGGTCAACACTAGGTCAGATATATGTTTTGCAGTGAATACCTTGAGCCAATTCATGGTGGAGTCGAGGTAGGAGCATTGAGTAGCAACAAATGTGCTCAAATACTTGAGGGGCACATTGGAGTGTGGGTTGAGATGTCTTGGAGATGGTGAAGTGAAGTTGTAGGGGTATATAGACTCAGATTGGAAAGGTAGTGCATCATACAAGAAAAGTACCATAGGGTGTTGATTCAACTTGGGATTAGCAGTGATATCTTGGTATATTTCATATTTGTTGAGCATGATTTGCATATTTTGATGTTGTATGTAGATGACTTGTTTCTTATAGGGGTAGACAAGTGCATTGGAGGGTGCAAAGCAGATATTGTAACTGAGTTAGAGATAAAGGACATTGACATGATGCATTACTTATTTGGGTTTGTAGGTTTGGCAGAAACCAATGGAGATTTTTCTTGGGCAGGGTAAGCATGTTGTTGAGATCTTGAAGAGGTTTTGGATGGAGTGCAGGCCCATGACCATGTCCATGATCACTAATCTGAAGGGGGTAGACAAGCGCATTGGAGGGTGCAAAGCAGATATTGTAACTGAGTTAGAGATAAAGGACATTGACATGATGCATTACTTATTTGGTTTGTAGGTTTGGCAGAAACCAATGGAGATTTTTCTTGGGCAGGGTAAGCATGTTGTTGAGATCTTGAAGAGTTTTTGGATGGAGTGCAGGCCCATGACCATGTCCATGATCACTAATCTGAAGAAGGTCACTACTACAAATTCAGATATGGTGGATCTCACATTGTACAGGAAATTGATAGGTTCTTTGATGTATTTGGTTAACACTAGGTCAGATATATGTTTTGCAATGAATACCTTGAGTCAATTCATGGTGGAGTCAAGACATGAGCATTAGGTAGCAACAATGGAGTATAGGTTGAGATATCTTGGAGATGGTGAAGTGAAGTTGGGGTACACAATGGAGTATTCTTTATTTGACCTTTGCTTGCCATAAAATATGTTTAGGCCGAGTATAGGTTGAGATGTCTTGGAGATGGTGAAGTGAAGTTGGGGTACACAATGGAGTATTCTTTATTTGAGCTTTGCTTGCCATAAAATATGTTTAGGCCATCTTCCAAACAAGAGCATTCATATTCCAGGCACCCTTCAAGATTAGAATACCCCTTTGCACCTTTTCTCTTGCCTCAGATGATGAATGGTGCTCAGGCAAAGATAGAACAAGGTGCATGGTCTCCAATTCTCTCCTCACAAACTATAATCATCCCTGCTCTGCTGCGGAGAGAAAGGTGCCAATGAAAATGCAAAGTAAGCCCTGCACTTTCAGGTGGTAACAGTGCCATATAAGAGGGTCCAGTTCTTCAAGAACCAGCTGAGATATTTTCAACTTATGGTATACCCTCATAGATGCCTCCCAATATAGGCACATCTGTGTAGTCATGTTGTTGCAAATCAACTGGAGACCTCAATATAGAAATAAAGAATTGAATTTGATCTCACCAAGCCTTTTCAATAGTGATAATTCTGATCCACTGCTTTTGCAGGTTTGCACTATCTCTATGTTTGCCACTCTGGACTAATCACCACAGAAGAAAAAGCAGGCCTTATGTCCCACAAGTGCTGAATCATGACATAGTGGAATGAAAATCTTGTTTATTCAACTTCTAGAGGCTGGTGGTAGCAATGTGTCCAAATAGACCTGCACATGTTGGTTTGTGATAAAAATTTGATTTTATTTTGTTTCATCCCAAAATCTTTTCACCCATGCAGTTTCAACAACAATAGTTTTGAAAGCAATGTTCAAACCGTGAACTACATGCAATTTCAACAAAAATAGTTTTGAAAGCAATGTTCAAACCGTGAACCGCATGCAAGGTCCAAAACACTGGTCATACCTGCACTCAATGATGCCACCAACTGCTTTGCATGACTTTGCATCGTCGTCTATGATGAATTACATGACATTTGAAATGTCCACAATCTCAGTGTTTTTGTAACTAGCAATCCATTTAATGCACAATGTCAAGAAGGATGGGCTTGAAGGAAACATGTCTATAATATTTATCAATGGTCTATCGACTATATTATTCTAGCCATATGAAATAATGAACACCCCAATAGTATTTCAATTGGAATGCACCAGTTCCAAGACCTCATCTTCACCTTCCATAGAAGGGTGGTGCACATGTTTTCACAGTTTGGCCACTTGTCTACTTCTTTCACTACTCTAAATTATGGCTTGCCAATATTGAGACAGGAGTCAGGACTACATTTAAGGGAATCCCAGAGCTCTACTATCTATCTCATTTCTTTCTTCCATGGCAACCGTTCTTGCAAAGGGTCTGGCCTATCTCTTCCTGGCTTCTTTAACAATCAAGGGAATCTGGTGCCCCTTTGCTGATAGTCCTATAAAAGTGAACTTCATTACTAGGAATCTAAAGCAAATAGGCTTTAGATCCTGCAAGATTTTCCTTGCATTTGGAGTAATTCCATAAGCACCTTGCACTTATGTTTTTCATGTTGCACTTTGGGCCATACTTTCAGAGAGATTGATGCGATATTTCTACTCATTTTGTTCACCACAACTTATCTCACCACAAGTTTGATGGCCATAGCTTCTCTGATCTGATGGATGTGAGGGCATGGGAATAATGAGGGTGTTTTTTAATACTGCTAAGTGTTCTCCCTGCAAAAATGTATATTTCTCAGTTCTGTTCTTCAAATATGCTCCCCAAAGATGGTGAGTGATAGTGCTGTTCTGCAAATATACGCCCAAGTTTTCCAGTATTCCTTCCAAATCTGGTCTACAAAGTATGAAACTGCATAATGAGAGGGTAAAGGCTTTCATGTGCTTTTGAGATCTTTAGAAAAAAACAAAATAAGAGGGATGCCATGAACACATTTAATGCAAGGAGGCCTTGTGGACTCCCTTCCCCTTATCTCAGAAAATGCTTGTTTATTTTCCAGCATTCTTAATTTTTTTGGGCTTATGCAGGATCTATTTTCTGCAGCATGGAATGGTTCTATCACTATGGTTCTCAAGTTGCTTGAAATGGATCTGGCAGAAAACACTACCAGATCCTGGAGATTCTGGTGTGGATCAGCAATTCCGTGATTCTGATCTGCACTGAAAAGTTAAATTATTTTCCATCTTAGGGTGGGGAATTAGGTAACTCTTGTTAAGAGCTGTTGTTAGTTGGTATGCATCACTTTTCCTTTAAAATTTTTAAATACACACCTCAAATTTTTAAGTGGATCTGGCAGCAAATACTTCTCGATCCTGGAGATTCCTGTGCAGATCAGCTAACCTGTGATTCTGAACTAAACCAAAAACTAATTTACCATCCTAAGGTGGTGAATACAATAATGCTGGTTAAGACATGTGGTTAGTTGGTATGCATCATTTCACTTGGGATGCATGTCTGAAGCTGTCAATCTTCCGAGTTGAGGGTACACTCTTTATAAGTCTGTTGTAGGTTTTAGGTGGATCTGGCAGCAAATACTTCTCGATCCTGGAGATTCCTGTGCAGATCAGCTAACCTGTGATTCTGAACTAAACCAAAAACTAATTTACCATCCTAAGGTGGTGAATACAATAATGCTGGTTAAGACATGTGGTTAGTTGGTATGCATCATTTCACTTGGGATGCATGTCTTGTGTAACTCTGAAGCTGTCAATCTTCCTATGTTTAGAGTTGAGGGTACACTCTTTATAAGTCTGTTGTAGGTTTTAGGAAACTGAGCTATAACCATAAGAGCAGTAAGTATATTGCCAGTGCTCTGTCAAATGTCTGGAAAGAGCAATACCATATAGTTTTGGTTGATTGCCAATATAATTTATTTTTAGTTAAAAGTTTAAAATGTTTTTTTTAAATTTCTAATGATTGCTTGTTTCGCATATTCTGTTGCAGATCCTTTGTATGATGGTAACAAAATAGAAGCCATTAAGGATATCCCTTCATATTCATCACAAAGGTAATTTACTCTACTGACAAGCATTCATCACTTTATAGCTGCCATTATATCTCTTAAATCGGCAATGCCTATTATTTGGAATCTTTATCGCTGCCTTTGTTATGTTGCATTGTTTTCTGGAGTAATGAAGGGAATAATCTGACAATGCACATATGATATCTCATATCTCTAAAAGATTCTTAAAGAAATGCCTTTATGTTCTTTTGTCCTCCAAAATTTTAAATTATAGGTC
This sequence comes from Larix kaempferi, assembly GCA_027924585.1. Taxonomy (NCBI): domain Eukaryota; kingdom Viridiplantae; phylum Streptophyta; class Pinopsida; order Pinales; family Pinaceae; genus Larix; species Larix kaempferi. Next base: position 5,900,050 of record BSBM01000431.1, on the reverse strand, counting down.
TTCAATTTGATTTAATTTCGAACCATACAATGCTATGTTTTTAAACAGACCAAAGTCCTTTAAATCTAACTGTATTGCTGTACGTTAGACCCCTTGGGCAAGCTATCTATCCAGAATTTCTATTTGTAGATCAAAGATTAACATTTGCTTGTACAGAAATTTGAAAAAATAAATGTTCTGGATGGTAAAAGAAATTAGAATACTGATTACTGCTATGTATTAATTGTGCTCCACCTGATCCAATTCAACTGTCTAGAATTTAATCTGTAGAGGTATCTTATACAAAAACTTAATATGAATAATTTTTATATTTTTACATTAATTCGGGTGAAAACATTTCAGACAGCCTCTTAAATAATCGGTGGACTACATTTTAGTATTTCAAGTTGTAGGTATTCCCATCCTTGGATTTCTTGCCTTGGAAATTATTCTGATATGGAAATGCCATAGAAATTTCAGAAATATCTTCCAGATATACATGTTTTCAGGGTAGACAAAATGTCATTTCCCAAATCTTCACCACTTTGGCCTGTTGGATATGTAAAATTTCAAATGGTAAATGTGCATAAAAATGTTTCCCCTGTTCATGCATGTGCAGATAGTGTTTCCCATGCATCAGAATTGGGAGGAATTGTATTCCTCCCATTCGTGGAGGCCCAGAATATTCGTCCCAATGTTGATTGTGTTCTGGTCACGGGTTTGACATTCATTGAAGATATTTTGAGCAAGGTCTGTTTGTTTTGTTTCCCCCTCAAGAGTCGCCATGTTGGACAAGTGCAAAACTTCCTCAATATCATTTGGATAATTATCCAAATATTTCCTATGCCCCTAGATTTCATTGTAGAGGAAAAACCAACAATTGTGAGACATAATTTCTACCTGCTTCTTCTCTAAATACACTAACAGTGAATTCCCTTCTCCTTAGGCCAAGTGAAAGGTAGAGTTTTCTCCAAAGCCATATACAAATAGAGAATATAGCCTACATTCCATATAGATCCTAAGTCCAACTCCAATTTGCAGGCTCACCATGATGGGGATAAATCACCGTCTAAGATTTGCAAGTTCTCATGTAGGATGGCAGTGAGGTGATAGGTGCTGGGGAAAGCTTGCCCTGTTCAATGCCATCAGGAGTGGCTTCCTCAAGTTGTTGCACGAGAAAGAGGGGGAGGGTAGGAAGAGGGGGATGCTCTTGTGCTTCTACCATCCCTTAAACCCTATATTCGTTATGGAAATAGTTTTATTTGCCATGTGGTCTGCCTCTTTGTTGAGCTTGTGTGCTTGACGTGGAGAACAGACATTGATATAAATAACTTAGAGAAATTGTTCTCTGGGTAGTCTTCATTGCTTTTGATTCTTTCAGGGTTTTTCCCAGTAATAATGATCAAGGATGAGGGTCAGATCTCCAATTATGGTGACGTTGGAGATTTTATGATCAAGTAACAAGTTGATGTCTTGAAGTGCAGCTAGTTCCTCCGCCTTGCTTGAGGCAATCCCCCATTGCCAAGCTATCTTTAGCACTTGATTTCTGTTGGGATCAGAGACTCTCCCCGTGCTTACCACTCCACAAATTATGGCTGCAGTGGCAATGTTTAGTTTTCGGTCTTAAGGATGACAAGGGGGTGAGTTTTGATCCATTTATGTGTGCACAAGGCATATGGTTAATATATCCATTTGGTGCAACGATATGTTCAATCACTACCTCTAGGGTTCCTGGCAACCGAAAGGGTTGGATGTACCCATGGGAATTGAACCTTGTTCCATGTCTCATTAGTTGATCAACCCTTTTGGGTGTGTTCTTGTTCATAATTTACTTGGAATGTTTTTTCCCTATATCATGGATTGATTCCTATTCCCAACCTGTTCACTTTTACACCACCAGCAAACTAAGTCATCTGGTTTATGTTTGACAAACATGAATTTCAAAAGCAAAATCATCAGCGCAGTAAGATGTGACACTAGGGATGAAGTTTGCCATTAAGTTTGAGGAGATATTTTAATGTAAATTTGAATTTAATCTGAAATCAAATTTAATTTAATTGAATTTTATCAAATTGGGCATTAAGTTTGAGGAAATATATAATTCTAAATTCAAATTTAATTTAAAATAAAAGTTAATTGAATTTTATCACCAAATTTCAAACTTAAATTAACCTAATCCTGGTCCCCGAATTTGGAATTTGAACGAAGACCTTGCAAAGTTGACTGCTATATTGATTTTGAAAAGTTCACCTGAGACAGAGTTGTAGGCCGACAGATAGTTTTCTTCATCATTCAGTTGGAGATGGAGGGAATAAAGCCCCTTTGTTTTCCATCCAAGATAAAAGAATATTCTCTCCATGGAACCTTATAATCTTATGAAAAGGCAAATACCTTGTAGTAGATTGTTAGAGGAAAGGTCAAAGAAACCATACTTTAATGGTTGTCTTTCTCCATAAATTGAATTTATATATGATTTACATTAACGGATTCAGAAAAAAAAACAGTTTTCACAAAATTTATCTAGAAGCAGTTTTTATTAAAATCATATAATTTCTGAAGAAATTGTTGGACAAGTTAAAAAATTATCGTTTTCACAAAATGCTCTTTAACACAAATACACAACGTAAATAAAATTACAAAATTGAAGCAAAATGGAATTTCATTTTACTTGGTGATCTCACTCAAAATAATTTAGACTCGATAGTTCAGAAAAATTTCTATAAATACTGCTTTAATTCTGGAATGGAGTTGAACCAAATAGGACATGCTAGCAGGAATAATTTCGTGATAACCATCAAACCCTATTATGAATATATTATATTTAAAATGCTCACGAGTTTTCTATTATAACTAATATTTATAGTATTCTAGTATATTCTATACGACCTTTGAATTTTGACTGCTGACCTGAAACAACAAAAATAATTAAAATATCATATAAAGAGTGTGACTAAAAATTACTACATAGTGATGATCGTTGGGAGAAAAATCCATCAGGGACATATTTGTGAAATTGACGTCTCCATTGAAAGTGATTATTTCTATTCCAATTCTGAAAATTGGACAGAGCAAAACGAACTTGATTCCTGTTTTGATATAACTTGATTCCCGTTTACAATTTTGCTGGTTTAATGTAACAGTAAAACATCAACATCTTCAGTAGAATTCAGTTGAAAGAAATTTCTAATTTAGAAAAATAATGCATAGGTTGCCTAGGTATGATGATTAATGAACAGGCAAAGGTTTAAATTTCTCTTTTAGATTTTCAAGTAGTGATCTCCGTTGATCTGAAAATATTCACTTTATGACAACTGTCGAGCATCTCGAATCAGTATTGGTTGAAAAATGATTGCTGATCGGCGATTATTTACCTTGTTTCTCAGCCTGTATTCCATGGTCTGCAAAATGATTATACTTTTGAATTGTTAAGATGTCTCAATTTGAATCTTGAGATGAGAATTTGTGAAACGCATTAGTGAGGCTTCTCTTCTGTAATATGGTGTTTTGTAGCTGACCATGGAGAGGTTATTGCGTCTCTGTTCAGGATGTGGGTCAAGATGCTTGGATGTTTAAAATGCTTTTTTTTGTCTTTAGAAAGTGTTGCTCATTCGTATAAAATGATTTTGCTTTCTATTTTTTCTTTTATGGAAATATTCTTATGAAGTTCTATTTTTTCTTTTATGGAAATATTCTTATGAAGTTCTACTGAATGATGTTTTGCTATTTTCCAGGCAAATTGGTAGGCGCGGTTTAGATTCTTCCTTTGGTGCTGCAGGCAACCCTAATTCAAAAGTTGGGTTTACGGGAACATCTATGAATAAATCTTCAGCCAATTGCAGAGAGACTTCTCTTCGACCCTTGCATGTTAATAATCATGTTACTTCCAACTATCATGGAAGATCTTAAACAATAATCATGTTACTTTCAACTATCATGGAAGATTTTAAACAGGAGTTTGTATTTGGAAACTTGTGACTAGGGCATAGTGACATGACATTTTTGGGCAGCCAATCACCCGTAATCTGGACTTAAATTTCCTTTTTAAATATGACTTTATATTAATATTGGAATGGGAAAGCGGCAGACTGGCTTTGGCTTTAGATTTTACTTCTGGATTTGTTTTTCTTTATTTCTATGTGAACACCCGGGCAGCGGTATTCTAGTCATTTAAAAGTTTATGCTTTGTAGCTATTGTTTTGCTTGCTGTGTTTTGTAGCTATTTTTTGCCTTTTATTTTCATTATACGTTGTCTACCGCCGAATCCAAGATATGTTCACATTATTTTATTGGAGTGTCACAGTTCCCAGAAAATTTGAGTTCAGATTGTCTAATGGAATGTTAACATTTTTATATACAATTTACTGAAAATATACTTAGTGTATTACTGTAAAGCTTGATATGCCAAATACTGATTTGTATAGTTTTTTGTATAGCTCAACTCATCAAAAGAGAGGATTTTGAAAAGACATGGGATGATCAATATTTTGGGGATAACGTGATCAAGATTAATTGCATGTAAACTAAGAGATATCAAAACCGGGCAAAATGGAGTCGAGCCTATACTAGAAGGTTCAAGTTGAGTGTAGGATGAACACTAAGATTTTGAAAATGGGATCAATTGAAAGGGATTTTGAAAATGGGACAAATGACCGTAGGGAAGTGACTAGGCGGCAACTCAGGAAAAGGAAAATATCTCACCAAGAAAGCTAGGGATAAGGAGCTCAAGTTTCTCAATAGAGAAAAGCTATTAGTGGAGCAAAGAATAGTGTAAGATGCATTATTTGTAGGAGGTGGGTAGGACACAGTGCAGGGAAAGGAAATTTCCTCACCAAGAAAGCTAGGGAAAATTAGGGATAAGGAGTTAAGCTTTTCAAGCTTCTCAATAGAGATGTTGTTGGAGCAAAGAATAGTGTAGTAGACATTATTTGTAAAAGGTGGGATAGACTTGGAAACGGTTTGAACTTTAGACATCATTGTAGTGGGATTCTTGGGTAAGGAAATATTGGAAGTTGGTGGTGGATCAATTAGTCCAATATCTTTAATACTTCATGGACTCTCATGGACATGGATTAGGAGCAGTATAAGGGTTAACTAAAATGCCCCCAACTCGCCGGAATAGTTGAAATAGCAATTTCGACTGCTCAAATCGCAATTTTGGCAATCTGGGTAGGGCATTGAGTCTAGGAGAGGCAATTACGATTGCTGAAATTGCAGTATTGTAGAAATAACAATTTCCAGTAAGAAATTTGACAGGTTTCCATCCAAATTTCGCCTGAAAACGGGGCGTTTTAGTTGTCTTTTATCCTACGCACATGAATTAGCTCGTTCTATTACCACTTGGGAAGATCGCCCACACGCCCAAACACACAAGACTGACCTCCACTCCACCTGCCCTCATAAAAGCACCCTGCAGCACGTGTCAGCCCGGACCCTGCATGCGTCCTCCCTGCCATGTTGCCTATCGCACTGTCCAATAAATAGCCTATTGCACTGTCCACAACCGCATCCGGGCTATTTTATTGGACATTGTTATTTGATACATTGGTTTGCCATTTATTTTCTTAATGGTTGTTTTGGCATTAGGCATATCAATGTTAATTTTAACAAATGTTTTGAACATGTGCCAATGTTTTGAACATATTCCAATGCTAGTGGTGTATCTTTAGAAATGCAATATAAAACTATATAATTTATAATTTGTATTTTGTGATTTTGATTATATATATATATTTATTTATTCAAAATCACAAAATAGAGAGAAATATATTAAGGTGGGCACTAAATGGATGATTGTCATTATTTTTAAGAAGGAAATGGTATGCTATATATTTGTTAGGGAGTTGAAAATGAAATGTAAAATTGTATAATTTTAGTTTTATGAGGTTGAATATATATATGAATGATGATGATTTGTTGTAAAGCGTGTTTCATTATCCACTTCTAAGATTATATGCTTTTTCTTTCTTTTGTGCTCGTACATTAGTTATTCATTAAGAATATGTGTAGGATTTAAGAGATTGTTAAAATGATTTGCATTGGAAATAGCTTGCATAATTGTTGCTTGATCTTAGTTGGGTTTTTGTTTGGCATTTTCCATGGGGTGTTGGATTTTCTTTTATAGCAAGGTGGATTTCTTCATTGTGGTCACATGGAGAGGTTCCTTTGATTGTAGAATGCCCTACTTAGGAGTAGTTTCGTGCATCTTGGATGAGGAAATTAGGACCTAAATGGTGTGGGGTTGCTTGGATTGTTGGATGGAGGTTTGGAGTTGGCTTGGGACATGCTCGAGTTGCTACTGTGTTCATGTAGGGGAAGTGGACCCAGTGGAGTACATCGCGTATGAGCAACAATGAGTTTGTTTAAGCTAGCGATGGATGGTTGTGGACACACATTTTGTAGCTATGTCATCTTGGAGCCCATATTGTATATCACATCACCTTGGAGCATGACAAATGTACCCTTGAAGTAGAGTGCTTCTTGTGTGGCTACATTAGTTCATTGTAGGTTTGCTTGTAAAGTCCTTGACTTGCATTGTATTGTTGGCCTCCCTTACCTCCCATATATATAGAGAAAGGAGAGCCCTTATTGTATATCACATCACCTTGGAGCATGACAAATGTACCCTTGAAGTAGAGTGCCTCTTGTGTATGGCTACATTAGTTCATTGTAGGTTTGCTTGTAAGGGCCTTAACTTGCATTGTATTGTTGGCCTCCCTTACCTCCTATATATATAGAGAAAGGAGAGCCATTCTCATTATCTCATCAACATGCTTCCTCCCTTCATATAACTTTCCATTAAAAATATCCTATGCATGAATTCTCAATGGCAAATGAGGAGGTTGATGAAAGTAGGTATAATATCAATTATGACAAATGAAAACATAAACGAGATTGTTCTTGTGACTAGGGTTTACTCTTGTGAAAGAAGACGACATTAGAGATGATGATGATCCATTCATCACATCTTAGTATTTATTCTTATTTCATTCTTGTGTACACATGCAATCTAGTGGAGTTTGCACTAGTTTTTTTTTAATCTTAGTGTTTATTCTTATTTCATTCTTGTGTACACATGCAATCTAGTGTAGTGCTCTAGTTTTTTTATTCTCTTATCCACATTTGTACTCTCTCTCTAAGTTGCTAGGGTTTTTTGATCTTCTTGAAGCCTTTTGAAGTCTAAGGTTAGGGTTTCATTGCTTGGAGGTTTGAGATTAGGTTTTGTGATGAAACCCTAGGGTGTATTTGGTAAAGAAGAAGATATGGCTTTTCACCTTGGAGGACTTGTTGTTTGAGTGATTGATGCATCATTGGAGCTCCTTGGTTGAGTTATTGTTTTGAAGAGCTTGTGGATTGTTGAAGTTTGAGATTAGGTTTTTGTGATGAAACCTTAGGGTGTATGAGGTGAAGAAGAAGAGATGGCATTTCACCTGGGAGAACTTATCGTGACCTCATGGAGTTGGCGTGGCCAATTCCAGTTTGTTACACATTAATTTGGTTTTGATGAATACCTGTACTATGGCGTGTTAAATCTATTGATAGTAAACCTGCTAATGTATGTGGGGATCAACTAAACAAGGGCCCACCATTGGTTCTATTGTCGTCGTGTTCTTTTTATAGGCCCAGGTTTGAGTGACCCGTGCATTATTGGAGCTCCTTGGTTGAGTTAGGGATTTAAAGAACTAGTGGGCTATACTAGCATTATGATAAGATTGGTATGTGATATTGTCACAAAAGCAAGCATGGTAAATGAAATGACTCAAAAAGGGTCTAGCTAAGTGCAACTATTGAAGTAATGCCACAATTTCCTATTGTTAATTCCCTTTTCTTTAGTGACTTCAAAGAAATCAGAAGGGGGGTTGGTTCATAAAGAAACCAAGTATTAAGAGAAAGCAAATCACCGAGATTAAGTACGAATTATTGCTTAGGAGTTGAAAAAAGCTAATGAATTAGATATCAAAGATTTCATAATTTAATTTAACTCAAATTATGATTAAAATATCCATAAACCAAAGCATTGTTTGCATATGAAATATAACTATGGAATGTAAGCAACAAAACCTTAAGTGAATTACCAAGTGAGAAATAACAACTTGTTGCAAATGAAATTATATTAATAGCTATAAAGGGAGCGGTGAAATGAAACAAGTGTATCCCATTAACAAGAATTGATCCTGCTAGCTTTTTTGTTAGTGTATAATAAATGATGAGTTAAGTGTACAAAATCAGCTTTGAAAGTGAATTAATAATTCTGAAAATTGAATCTCATAAGATGGAACTTATATTCTAACAACAATGATTAGATTCAGATTTATTAGGTATAAATGGTATGTGTTAATAAGCTATATAATGATAATTCACAATCTGAAAAATGTTTATGCAAAACTATTCAAGAGTGCTTACAATGTTTAGGTGAAACAACTTTAAAATAGTAAATGGTTTAGCTCATCAAAATATATATGAAGTGAATGAGTTCAAGGCTAAACTGAGATTTAACCATGAAAATATGATAACTTGAAAGAAATGGAGTGCAACCCTCAATGGAAGTGATTTGACTATCTTTTTCTTAATCTTATGTATGAAATGAATGATAAATTCCAAATTTAAAACCAAACACTTGTAAAAGAACCAGAAATTTAATTTGTTAGTGTGGTTGAAAAAAGAGTTGTGAATATCTTGATTAGTGCCTTAGTTGATTAAAAGAAAAGGGCAATGGGGTCATATAGGAAACACGAGAAGATTTGGTGATCAAAGAGTAGGAGTGAGTAGAAAAGTTCAAACCTTTGTCCTAGTCTTTGATAGCCAAATATGAGTTTCTTCTATCCAAGAGAAATATGAGTTTCTTCTATCCAAGAGAGTACTCAAAAGCCGAAATCTTCTAGATTCTCACCACTCGATCAATGAGGGAGAATACATGAGAAATGCAAATATTTTCCAGAGTAATTCCCAAGTCCAAAACCCCCCAGGGTTTGACCATTGAATTACTACGAGGAGATTCACTCTCATCAAATATTTTCCAAAGGAATGCCCAAGTCCAAAACCCCAGGGTTTGACCAATGAATTACTACGAGGAGATTCACTCTCATCAAAATACATGGAATAATGTGCCATAATCCTCATAATAGGGGTGTCCTCATCAAAACCAAGTCATAGTGATGAATGCTCCAAGATGAGGTGGCATGTGCAGCCAGAATAGTTCCACAAGGAGCAATGTACCACGTTGACAAGTCAAACTATGAATAAAATCACCTCAAATGATGGAGCGCTCCAATGGATAAAAATGCCAAATGTCTCAAATGTCCATGACAAGTCAACAACCCTAGAATGCTCCTCTTGAAAACTCCTCAAAAGTTGTACCACGTGTGGAATGCCCCATTAAGAATGAAGGAACATGGTCCAAGTGTGCAACAAACTTCTCAATCAAAGCTCATGCCGACTCATCCAACCCATCAATATATTGTGAAAAAGGGTTGGCCCTCTCACACATGCCAACTAGATGAAGAAAGGTGTGCATCGAGCCTCCCACATGTACATGAAGGACGGAACAAAGAAATGAACAATTTTTTAGTAATTAATATTCTTCATTTCTCCACTGTTCCTTTGATAGAGATTGAAATTGGATCGATCCAATTTGGATCATATATTGGAAGAATAGGTTGGCTTATCACTTGATTAAAAGGCGTTGAATGAAGTAAATGATGGAGTCATTGTATTTGTAATAATCTCCTTTTCTAATTAATAGGAGACCATCAAGTCAATTATAGAGAATCAACTAAGTGTTAGACAATATAATTATGATTTATGAAAAAGACTTTCTAATATGCAAAACATTAAGATAAAAAATATTTTCATGTGCACATTTTTAATTAAGTCAATCACTTTGATTAATTATCCCATTTACCTTAGAATTACGATGTTGTGATTGTAATTAATCTAGATTTCATGTTACACCCCTAATACTAAGTGCTTTTCCTAAGTTTCTAAGTAAGGAGAAAGTGATGAAGTGAATGTGGTATTAAGGAGAGGGTGTTCATGAATTGACTATCATAAAAATGTGACTAAGTGTTAGGTATACCCCTTAGCTTTCAAGAGCTAGGGGTTAATGATTTTTCTTCCACATGTTTGCCTTAGAAGAGTTTTTCTTGAGTTATACCTTAGAAGAGTTTTTTCTTTTTTGGGATTCATTTTCTCTTAATATCTTTTAAGTATTTTTATTTTTTTATTTAGCCCCTTTGCTTTAGATTTGGCTTTGATAACCTGTGACATAGGGAATCTGGATTTTACAAGGGGGTATTGCTCACACCTTAGTACATTTTCCCTTAACTTTGCCTTAGGCATTCATACATGGGAATAATATAGTGACCATGGAACATAACATATGATAAGTCAACTATGAAATAGCGACATGATGGAAATGGGTGGAATGGCTAGTGAAATGACATGGTATGAAAAATGGCTTGGTAAAATATTGTAAATAATGTGAAATGAGGGTCACACTTTCTTGAATTATTAGGGATATACTTGACTCACAAGGTCATACATTTGATTTAAGGAAAAATTATAACCACACCATAATGCATCGTTAGTTATGAAACAACCATATAGGATTCACGAGTCATTATAGAGTAACACCTTCGACCCCTTATGGTCATGCTCACATATAAAAAGGCATTTACCATGAGCAAACTAAAAATCATGTCATAATACTGGTGTCTAATGGATGTTCCCATCAACATTTGGCACATGAGAATGCGGTTTGAGTAGGTTGTAAGTGTCTCTAGCAAATGTCTATGGGAGAACCATAGATCTCATATGTGGAATTGTTTGATGTGATGGAAGATCACACAGACAATGATCATCAAACTACCCCTACATGTCAAGGGCTAACATGTACAACAACTTCATCTTCTGTATATTAATGAAGTTTTAGTTGTCAACTAATGTAAATTGCAGATTTGATTTTCAGCCATGTATGTTCTTCATGAATTGCAATTTATAGTTGTTCTTGCTGATTTGCCATTAATAAAAAATAGTTATGTTGAGTGATTTGACATTATGATTGAAGAATTTAAGGGTTGTTCTATTGTTGTAAAAATGAGTTTACAAATTTGGTTCATGCATGATAAGATTGCCCTACAGGGTTAAACTTATCAAGTAACATTGGTATCTTTTCTCTTTGATTCCTTAGAAAATTGGGTTGTTAACGATTGAAATATTGTTTACTTTCCATTTCTGTTTTGTTATATATTTCATAACAGTCATAAGGTTGAAAATTCACATGGTTAAAGATTTAAGAAACCTCTACTTAAGAGGGGAAATTTGGAATTCCAAATTTTGAGAAATTTCTACATGGTGTTAGAGCTTAAATTTGTGGTTCAGATCACTCTAGGTATACTAGTGTAGATCCGTGTTAAATTTGGATCTGTCATGCGTAGAGAGGGATCAAATCCCTCAAGGTGCAAGCCATTTTTAAAGTGTAAAAATTTGAGGAAATGTTTTGCACCTCGAGGGATTTGATCCCCCTTAGTGCATGATAGATCCATGGTTGAGATGGATCTAAGTTGATATTATATCGGTGAAAGTTTTAAAAATGATATTGGAAGCATGGCTTCTTTTGAAATAATTATGGAGTATATTCTTCGTTTAGCGATGATTGAAATTTGGATAATCCGCCAACTAAGACTAGAAGGAGAATGCTAAGCTAAAAGTTTACAACCCTTACCCTTTAAGATTTTAGGATAAACTGTAAATCCAATAAATTAATAACATTTTGAATATAGTTCATATACCTTAATGAAACAAAGAGGTTACCATAACATCAACGTCATCATGCCAAGAACCAAAAAGTATTTTTGCTGCATTCCACTCACTCATAGGATGTTAACAAATCAATATATTAACCTAGGAGTTTGCAAAGCATTTTGAAGTGATGCTAAAACATCAAGCTCTAAATAAGATGTTGATACATCAACCCATTAAATTTATAGTGCGTTCCCATGAACATGGGTAATCGTTTTTGGCAAGAAGAGGGCACAAATATGGAAAAAAACAAGTTCGATCGAGCTTTGGTTAAGCCCTCGATCGAGTTTTTTAATTTATAAAAGCTCGATTGAGGATTTAGTTAACCCTTGATCGATGTATAGAGCTCAATCGAGGGTTAAACCTTGATAGAGGTGATAGCTAGATCGAGTTTCTATAACTATTATAAAAAATAAAAAAAACAACATTCCATGGTTTATTTCACTTGTGTGACTGTTGCAAGAGCTTGATCAAGGTTTTGAGGTTTGCAGGAGACATTCCAACCGATGGGGACCACCCCCAATGTGCTACCACCTTGCCACCACCTCCTGCAAGAAATCAATAGTCAAATGGCCTCCACACCAAGAGGTAAGCAACTCAAAACAAAAAAAATCAATTCTATGCATGCATTGATTTTTTTATAAAATTTCTTATAATAATTTTCATCCAAATTTTGTGAAATTCATTTTTTTGTTATTTTTAAGTAATTTTGATTTAGTTAAAAAAAATAGTTTCAATTTAAAAATTTTCATTCAATTTTGTCAATTGTACGAAAACCAAAATAAAAAAAGTAATTAGAATTAGTTTAATGTTCAATGAATTACAGCCAAAACCTTAAATTAACAACTAAAACCTTAAAGAAGTGACAACAAAAATCTTAAATCAGTGACAACCATAAACCCTTAAACCAACAACCACCCTAATCCAACAATGTTTATGCTGCCGGGTTTATCTTCAAGTTTGTATTGACGAGTAGAAATATTCTCGGATTTTTTTCAATCTCCAACAATGCACGGAAGAATGAAAAAAACAAATTCTTGGATAATTTACATCACAAGAGACCATCCCTTTTTTTTTGAAGAATATCAAATTGTACAGAGATAATACAAATTATCACATCAATAAGTTATTCAATAATAGTCAATTCTTGCAATCTCACTTGGTTAAGGTGTGTGTTTCATTTGTAAGGCAACTTGAGTTCAATACCTTAAGGGTGACTTAGTTGGGAGGAGACACCAAAAAATCTAGCCACGTTAAGGGTTAGTGTGGCCTAGGCCGGGTGCGATCCCCAAGTGATTTTGATGGCTTAGATGCCCTTGGGTTGCGGTTTCTTAGCCAATGGTTGAAATGCAATGGCCTTGAGTGACGAGCGTTACTAACAAAAAAAAAGTTATTCAACATTAACTTTTTAAAACTTATGTTTATGTGAAAAAATGTATTATGACAAAAGCATGGAGAATCGATATTAATAAACTCGATTCATTTTATTATATGGTTTCAAATTAAATATATTTAATTTAATGTATTTAATTTTGATATAAAGTTTGTATATCAATATTTCATTTAGCACCTCCAATTCATGATTAAAATATATAAAAATAATTAACTCAAATTATATAAAAACTTGTAAAAAAAATAATTTTGTTGTTGTTGTAAAGTTGCAGTAATTCTATTATATTTATAAAGCAAAATGTACAAGATTACATATATCATCATTCACAGTTTCTTAAGGTGGCTTGAGGTGGTGAAACCACCACCCCAGGCGCTCAAAAATATTATCATGATTGTCTTTCTCAAAAAATAAGGCTTGCCCAACAGAGGGAAAACTGGCAGAATAACAATATGAGACCATCAAGTTTTGACTAGCTATCAACAATCTATAGGGCATACTATGTAGGAGACTATCTAAAAGAGAACCAAAAAAAATGAATAACACATGGAGTGATCGAAGCATCATAACAACGCTTAGCTTGGATGTGCACCATGGGAAGAGTCTTCACGCTCCTCAGTGATTGGGCAACCCTCCATCTCCATGTCTGAGGATCTCACATCAGGCTGCTTGGTTGGGAGAGGTGCCCATTTACGTGGCAGAACTAGTTTGTCCAAATCCAAGTGTTGTATCTTCTTAGTAGAAGGGAGGATAGGTTCGAGGAGAGTTAGAGTCACCAGCTGGTCACCAGGATCGTGGTCTGGTAGCTTGCTTCCTTGCGCTGCTTGATCATAGGCTCCCGAAGACGCACTCTGAGAGGCTCCCCCCATCAGGGTCTCACCAGAAAGCCCCTGCGTCGCTACTCCAACATCCTCAAAACGCTTCCCCAATAGAGTATGCTCCCAATCGAGACTGTCATCAAGGAAATTAAATAAAGATTTAAATAATAATAAAAGAACAAGTGAAAATAAAAAAGTAAGGAGGCTATGGAATTAGATGAAGATTTAATTAACAAGAGAAGACTAAGTATAATAGAAACAAATGAGGGATCAAAATTATGAGAAAATTAATAGACTAGAGGAAAGATTAGGCTATGATAATTAAATTTTTTTATTAAATAAATGATTGGAAGGGTTAAGGGAGAGATTAGTGATGAGAATGATTGAGATGATGAATTAGGCATTTCCAAGTATGGCAGATTTGTTTAGACGATTATGATTGGTATCTACGATATGTTCTTTCTATCTTTAAAACTCAATTATTGTCTTTTTCTATTTTTTACAAAATTTCTACTATGAAAAAAATTGAATTAACTTATTTACAGTTTTAAAAGTCAACTGTATCTTAATTATTCAGATAATTACACCGTAAGGAGTTTCTCTAAGTGGGAGCGACTCGCCGAATTTTTGTTTTTACACATTTTCAGCCGTTAGATGTGTTGAACGACGATTGAAAATATTTCCGCCATTGATGCGAATGATAGGTGAGTTCGCGCTGGCACCTTTTTACTTTAGTCATGTCACCTACTTAGTGCTTTACCGCGTCATGTCATCCCGATCTGCCATTTCCCAAATGAGGCGGTGCCATTGAAGTCTCGGCCTCCTTTACCGCGTCATGTCAGCCTGCAAGCCATTGGTGGGCCGTCCGATCTTCCAGTTCAAAAATGAGGTGGAGCCATTGAAGTCTCGACTGCTCGGAAACCCAACGCTAAGCATAGGAAATATCTCAACCGAGAAGTGACTGCCAGTATCTAGTCGTTCACGGATTCTATCCTGAAACTCGAGAGGGTGTAGATGGAGATGTTTAGATTCCGAGCGGCCATGGGCTGAAATGGAGGGGAGGAGAGTTGATATGGAGTTGAAGAGAACATAGATTATTATGAATACCCAGTTGGAGATTGTGAAGCTCCTCTGCGAAAAAGACGAAGAAGCAACTAAAGAAAAATTCCAAGATCACAGAGTCGACATAAATCGTTCCCCCCAACCATATTGACGGGCATGACAATGGGTTCGCTCCTTTGAATTGCGGTAATTGTCAAATATTCAACGATTATGTCTCTAGTGGAAGGACTAGAAATGCTCATCAACATCAGCAACGTTCTTCTCCTCTCATGGTTCAACTGCCTCATTTTGTTCTGAACGCCATTCCGATCCCTCAGGTTCAATCCTTACCCCATGTTGTGCAGTTCAAGAGAATAGGTGCAGAGCCAACTTATTCAATTTACCAAGTTAAATATGATTAAGTTACCCAATGAATGAACCATAAGACAAACCTATTTACTATATTTGTGCTACTATAGCTTAATAACACTCAGGGAACAATAGCATACATATATGTTAACTATAACTTAACCCTAAATCTGTCATGTAAGATCTATGAAAATCCTAAAATATGGTATATTGAACAATTTATTAACAGAGTCTGCTATACATCCAGAGAGAGAGATAGGAAGGAATGGACCTGCTATTGGCTAGTCCTAAACTCGACGGAATCAATTGTATACTATAACTTCAGTTAGAACCCTACAACCTGGGATGTGCCGATGGAGGTACCTGAAGTGTTCATCCTAGTGCGCCCAGATTGTTGTAGTGTGGTCAACCGTGTCCTACTATGTGAGGATTTTGGGCACATCACCTTTCTTGCACTTTAAGTTTAAATTAATGGACACTTGCTAGAAGTTTTGTATCCGGTTGAGGTGTTGTTTGAAACCCTGAGTTGTGGAGTTTAAGTCATGAATCATGTAACGTCCCCCTCACCCAATCCGACCATCGGGAGGGGATGTTTGCAAATCCTGGGCTTTAATAATTCGCCCCAATGCATAATACGATTTTCAATAATAAACAGTATGTGCAAAAACTTAATAAACATGCATAGCGGAAATAAAAATCTAACCACACACATCTAGCTTGCAATTACCAGTATAAACATTACAGGCATCAAATAAAATAGTTCATATTCAAATACATGAGAGTACTTATCTTTAAGAAATGCAGATTCTAGCAACTAGCTGTGTAAGAGCGCTTTTCCACCCAACCATAGGCACTTAGTCCAACATATACTCTTTTTGGTGCTGAGGCCACCCCCAAGCTGGACTATGAGGCCACCAGGGCAAAGGAAACACCTACATGCTTCTATCTATCATCCCACAACCCATTCTTCTCTTTGTGCTTAGTCAAATGCTCATACAGAGCTCTACAGGAGTCTCACTCATCCCTCACAGCCTTGGCTTCCACAATACCTTCCCCACACAACACCCTTCTAGCTCAGGAATCCCCTTCGTTGATCCACGGTTCTCTTGGGTGATCCATCTCGCTGGGTGCTTCTAATGTGTGCATAGAAGAAGTCCAACCTGATATGGTTGCTATAGAACCACCCGTAGCCTTGATTTGTGACCTCTTAAGCACCTACAAGCAACAACACTCCATGGGTAAGGTTCATAGCTTGCCCAACCTCTCCGCTCACGTACAACCAATGATTTTTCCTTCCAAAAATGTAGCTTTGTATTCTAATTCTAATTTTTGGGTTAAGCATACAGTCTAGTAATGGACACGAACATCCATGGTAACTCTACGTACTGTAGCAGCTTGCATGAGAGAATGAGAATGGAATAATGATCAAAAGAGTGTTGACTCCAAGGATATGAGGTGAGGGTGAAAAGACAACTGACATGGCTTCTAACCATAGAAGAAATAGGATGGCTGACAACAAACATAACTATCCCAAACCCCCATGCTTCAATAACTACAAGAAGCGACTTTTCCCACCAACCTCACATGTGCAATCAATGATTGGAAAATGGTCAAAAGGAGATAATTGACTTATTCCCATCACATAACAGAATTTTGGGTGAGTTCTAAG
This sequence comes from Larix kaempferi, assembly GCA_027924585.1. Classification (NCBI taxonomy): domain Eukaryota; kingdom Viridiplantae; phylum Streptophyta; class Pinopsida; order Pinales; family Pinaceae; genus Larix; species Larix kaempferi. Next base: position 5,882,988 of record BSBM01000431.1, on the reverse strand, counting down.
GTTGACACATGGTAGCATAAAATTGGGTTTCCCATAATCCCCCTTCCTCTTCCCCTCTAGTGCAATCATAGCCCCTTTGGTGCTCTTTACACAATCATTTTTGGACCATTTTATTAATTTTCAGCATAATATTTACATACATTTTGAATTAGGCATAAAATCCAACCAAACAGTCCAAATGAAAATATAACATCATACATGCCTATCCATTCACTAGTCGGGCCTTGGCCTTGAGCTCAACACTAGGAATTCACACTAGCATATTTACATCATTTACATAATATTGGATAAATACATTCCAAGTCAAAACTAGGGGTATTACAAATCATGGAGCGATTCATTAATTGTGGAAGTGGTCACCTGTGTCAACCTTTAAAATATGTGGAGGAACCAATAAAATAATGAATCTTACATATTGTGGGCAGTGTAGTTGGGTCACCTTCCATGCAAAGTGTGTGTATGGCAGAGGATCGGTTGTGTTCTTGTCCTCAGTTTTCTAAAGTTTGAACCTGAGGTGGAATGCTTGGGTTTTAGAAAAGCATGCATGTGAAATGTATGAGTTCTAATAGAACGCCAGCGCCGAATGTATTTTCCTTGTTTTTCTTTGGGACGCTTGTAGGGATTCGTGGAACGTGTTTAATCTACTCCTCAATTTTAAGGCGAGTAGCAGATCGTAGATGCCACATAATATGTTGACATGCTCTATGCACATTGAATTACCATGCACATTATAAACCAAAAAGACCCTGATCTCACACCCAGATAACGGTAACAAAGTAGTACAGAGATATGATTTTAATAAAATTCAACACATAACTAATACAGACTCCTTGATATGCATAGATTATATTAAAACTGAGTTATTTTAAGCTAAGCTCATGATTGATTTATTGTCACTATGAATAACTACTTATTTCTGTACAATATCTAGTTTAGTTTAAAATTTATTTTAATTTGTGAAAACTTAAAAAGCTTGTTTTAAATATTATTTCATTGTAAACAAACACTTTTTTTTTTCCTTGGAAAAAGTCGTAATTTTATTTCAAAAAGATGAACAAAATTACATTCTGCACATGTAATAGGATCACAAAGATCCCTACATTGTCACATATTTACATTCCCATTTAGAAATGAAACATAAAATCACATATGAGTGGTTACAGAGAAAGTGCTCGAGTGCAAACCCTCATTGCCCAGAAAAATAAACAGAAAAAAAACTGTAATCAGAACATTTCCGTCAAGACGGCAGACCCCAAACTCCAGAGAAAAGGTGCCCCACAAAAACCACCAGCCGATCCGCATCTCCCAGGATCCGCCTCCACTAATGGCACCTCTCCATCATGCAGCCATCGATCTCCCCAGCAGCAAAGGCAGTCTTTAAGACAGAGCTCCCTGCAGCGTGAAAGGAGAGGTGGCGACGTGAAAGGGAGCAGCACCAATAATAGGAAGCAAACCCTGAAAACCAAGAGCAGAGCCAGCCCTCCACAGAAAATCCGTCCCAGCCGAAACCCTCATCGAAGTATGTAGTATATCTATGTCTGTGGACAAGCAGCAGACACGATAGACCTCCCAAACCAGCGAAAAACGGCCAACAAGCAGACCCCAGATGAAGAAAAAACTAGAGCAGACCACCGTTGGAGCCTCCATCGGAAGAAAGGGCACCGCCTTTCAGGAAACCAAAAAGAGTACCCAGAAAATGTTGCCACCAGAAGAAGAAACAAGAAAAACTCATAGACAGCAGGAGAAAGAAGGGCCACCGATTTCAGATCTGGGCGACGGCCACTCTAGAAGGTTGCACCTCTTCCAATCGAAGAATCAACATAGTCAAAGTACAGGCAATCACAGCACCAAAGAAAGAAATCTCCTGTTACAGATTTCCAGTCGCGGCAGCAGATCCTGGAATTATTGCAGTAGTCGCAACGGCAATGTCTGATGCAGCACTCTGTGTAGCATACGTTCCATCGGGTAGAATGGCATGTCGCCTCGAAGAGACAGTAATGGCGTTTGCTGGTGGAGATTTGCTAGTTGCCAAACCCTCGACATCCTCGGCCACTGTGTAAACCAAAGCGCACATGAATAGACACGAGAAGATCGGATCTGATAGAAAGTGTCCAGAAGCTTATGGAAACCCTTAGTTTAGGGTTAGTCTCAATCTCGCGCACGAAAAGCACAACATCCATAGCAGACGCAAGATTGCTATCCCCTAAGAATTCCATCAGCAGATGAACAGTGCTTGCAACTTCAGGGAACTTCACGGCGCACGAATGGATCGCCTGCACCATCATTTGCCTGTACTCTCCATTCTTCTCTAATTCCCCGCTTTGGGTTCTGCAGCCTTGTATAAAGAAACATCCGCATTCCGTTCGTCACCATCTCAACAAGCTCCTTCTTCGAATCTGAAGCAGTCCTGTTTTCTGCCCCTGTCGCGCCGACGCAGCCGCCCACAGCAGCCGACCCTCTGAGCCACGGAAACCGCCGCCGCCGCCACTAGATCTGGAGCACACAGACCCAATGGGTTGCCGCGCAAAGAGCCGCCCTCTCTCCAAACTCGACCATCACGCTTCGTCTGATGCAAACGCAGGAGAAGGGCGACCATGGAAGAATCCATGGCCGCCAATGTTCTGCCTTCACCTTTGTAAACAAACGCTTATGAGAAGATAAGTTTTAAATTTGTGAAAATTTAAAAAGCTTGTTTTAAATATTACTTTTGTAAACAAACACTTATTGGAAGATAAGTTTTAGGTTCAAAAGTGACAATTTTCACTTTGTTTACATAAATTAATATATATATAGTCTCTAAATTAATATATAATTTTTGTGAAGAATCAAATTTAAAATATAGGATTATATTTCAAATTAAAGGATTATTGTTGATGTAATTTTTTTAAATAAACAATGAAAATAAAAAATCCCAAAATCAGAAAAAAATAAAAATAATGTATGCTTTTATAATAATAGTTATCTTTACAGTGAGAATAATGTTAAATTATGCTATCCTTTCTTATACTTCACCCACATATATGTTAAACTAAACATCTATAGTATAAACAATTATTAAAAGTTGAAACATAGTATATTGAAATAGGTGCGATAGATGAAGCAATTTTCTCTAACTTAACGTGCTTTCCAACTACACTAGCTACTTATGAGAAGTTTGTATTGTACACCGAATGTTGAAGCTATGTTAAAATAGAATGGTAATCTTGTATTGTGTCACCTTTTTTAACTCTCCCCTTACACCTAAATGCCTTGTCTTTTCTTGTTCCTCCCAGGTAAAAAAAAATGGCCACCCCTTTGACCGAACATGCCATTGAATTACCACTTGCACTATCCTCCGAAATGCAACTGTTCCTACAAATATTTGGTGATGAGCAACTGGAGTGTGCAATGTTGCTTTGCCCTTTCTTGTTCCTCCCAGGTAAAAAAAAATGGCCACCCCTTTGACCGAACATGCCATTGAATTACCACTTGCACTATCCTCCGAAATGCAACTGTTCCTACAAATATTTGGTGATGAGCAACTGGAGTGTGCAATGTTGCTTTGCCCTGGGCAACGAGTTATGTTAACATCAAACTTGTGGGTTTCAACAGGTCTTGTTAATGGATTGCTTGGACAAGTGGTTGAGATTTTCTACAAATCAAACCATCATCCTTCACAACTTCCAAAAGTACATTGGCCCTCCATGGGATACCAACAATCCTACTTTTCTACCAATTCCACCTATACAAAGGGGGCGTTGTACTCAAATCCCACTTACTAATGGCATGGGCATTGCCAATACATAAATCTTAAGGCATGACATTACCAAAGGCTACAATAGACATTGGTACAATGGAGCGTCAAGGTTTGACCTTCACTTCACTGTCCAGAGTCCCTTCCCTTAAGTATCTTCAAATCTCCCCAGCATTTTCCTATGATCAATACAAACTTATGCAGGATAATCCACATGTCAAAGTCAGGAAAAACGTAGAGACATTGCTACAATCAATGGAGCTCTCTTAACTACGTTCTATATGTAAGTACTTCTCTTTTCTCTCTATTTCATTTTCCTATACTTCCTTTCAATCTCTCTCCGACTTCTTCATTCTTACTCTACTTTTTTGTTTCACTTTCCTAAAACTTCTATTATACCCTTCTCCCTAACTACTATTCTACTTTTGATGTGTAGGCTCTTCTCCTCAACAAGCTACAAATATTGCCCTTTGCATTTTGTAATAAATCTCCATCTTCTATTTAGCATTAACATATATGCAATCGCATACATGTCAATACCCATTTTACTCTCATATTTTTACATACTAGATTAAACTCTAATGGTTACACATTTCAATATTATGTTGTTTTGAAACGTGTTTTGAAAATGTATTGGGAGCCACGAAATCAATCTTTGCATTATTGTGTTCCCACTTCAATGTGGTGAGCCATCAAACTCCTCGTCCAATACATAATACATACATTGTTCTAGGGCTCTATGCCTATCAGGGTTTGAACCTGGGTTGTTTGCATGCTAATTCCCTATCTCAAGTTCAACCACAACCTTACAGACCCAAATGTTTATGTGCTTTCATTTGAACATAATTTCCTTTATAATTTTGTGCGTAGTATAATGCAAATTCCATCCCTTTTAGTTGTTAGAGTGGTTGGGGTTGTAGTGAGAATCAAGCCAAATGTAGATAAAGTCTTGTTTCAATAAGTAAAGCTCATCTCTACATATTAGACATTTCAATCCCTCACCATCACCATGTTCTTTAGAAACGAGTTATTTGGAAACAATAACGATCTCAGAAGATTCAACGATTGAGATGGCAGCAGGCAATGGATACGTCCCATCGAGGGCAATATATTGATCTCTCAAGTGATAGTGAAAGTCAAACTATTCAAACCTCTTTTTTATAGAAGAGGAATCCACCTCCATGAGTTGCACCATCTGTTGAGAATCTTAGTATCTGCCCCTTCATACTATTTGCTTGCTCAACACATTTCCATCAGGGTGGCTCAAATCCATCATAGTTTGCAACAAAACAAGATCATCATTTTCAGACATTTACAGTCGGCCATTCCTATTTCATCTAACCGAGGTATATTGACACAATTCAAATAAACATTGTTTAATAGGATCTTGTTACGTAGTTTCACTATGTCTATGCATCTTAACACTTATTTCCACATTTTTTATTTTATTTTTTTCATTATGTGAACTTCATTCCTTTTTCTCAAAATTTGTTGTGTCTCTTTTTCCATTTTCTGCACTCCATGATTTTCAACATAGGATTGGATATCCAATATCTTTCAGTCGGTTATTTAGATTATATTGCAGGTTCCATGGTTGTGTCATTTACTAAAAGCATTAATTGCTTAGGCCTATGGATATTATACCCATTCAAATTTCAAATACCGTCTATTACAACCAAACATCGATGTCCTTTTCACACCTTTGTTTTCTTCCCATAATTATGGATCTCAGCATAACACACTTAGTTTAGTTTAGATCACACCTCTGTTTTATGTCCCATTTATCTCTATTCAATAACATACACATATAAAATTCATGTGATCTTTCATTTGAATAATGCAGATACATTTGTTTGTATTCAATAGCATTTTGGCATAAAATTCATGCCATCTTTCAATTGAACAATGCACATACACATCGGTGCAATGGCTTGATTGCACTTTCATTTCCTACTCCATCTTATGCATTTTCAAATAACACATTCAATTTAGTTATGAATAGCAAGCAAAATAACACTTGTTCTGTTATAGATGCAAATAGGCTATGGCTGCATATGTAAATTATTGCACTTGAATTTTATACTTCACTAACAATATAAATTTTGCCACTTCATAGGACAATGATTTCTTTCTTGCTCGTAGCAAAGTCTATTGTGATGCTCCTAACTATTGTCACTATAGACAATTTGGAAGTTGGTGATCATTGTGGCTTGCAATTTGGTTATCATTGCCTCAAATCTTGTTTCTCTAAATATTGCCATTTTTCTCTAGAAATTTCATTTTGCTTTGCCATATTCTCTCCTACAACACACAATGAGTTTCCTTTGCAAATGATAATGTTCTACACACACAATAGCAATTTGGTTTATGTCCTTGTTATATCTCAAATTGCCACACCATGTGTAAGTGAGGATCTATATGTTTTACAACCATGGAAAACATGATGTTTATGCCTCCTAAGGGTGTTAGGACCCTTTGTTATCATGTTGGTCCCTTCCCTAGTCACAACTGGAAGCAAATCCAACAACTTAGGGGTTGAAAACCACTTGACCTAACCCACTTATGGGCCTCCTAGAGATATTTTCGCGCCCTGCTAGTGGTACATATGGCAGAAGTTCCTTATTTTCGCATTCTGCATGCCTATGGGGGTGTGGAAATTACAACATTTTCACGTTTTGCTCAGTTATGGGGGCGTGAAAATCCCTGAATAGCCATTATCCCTAGATTTTGGATCTTGGATTTCGAGGAGATTTTCATGGGATGAGGTCCCCCTTCGGATCCCATCTCACATTCCCTCCTTGGCATGGTTTAGATCCTTGATCCACATCTTCCTCACTTAGATCCATAATCTCCTCTTAGTGGTTGGCCTCCCAAATCCTACTTAAAGAGAGCCATCCATGAGCTAAGGGGGGTGATATTGGATGCACCAAACTTATGACCCTATGAGTCTTGCAAGGGTGATGTTGGAGAGCTTCGAAGGAGGTGCTGCTACTTTGGACATCAAGGTATAACATTGTAATCAGCTTCTTAAGCTTTCTTAATGATAACTTTGCCTGTTCTCCCATATCTTGTCTTTTGTTATATTGATGCAGGATATGTTGTAGATTAGATCTAGATTAACACATCTAGTTGCTTGGAATTTTTGGTCCTTTGTCTTGTTTGACAGGTTCAAGTCTTGGAGATCAATCTTAGAGATAAGAGCTAGGACAATTGAGAGTAAGTTTCACTTCTCCATTTCTTCTTCTATGTTCAATAGCTTGTGGATTATGCCTCAGATTGAACTTATAAAAACATAGTTTAGTCTTTGGGGTAAATCTAACTATCCGTAGGACGAATTTACTTCTACAATCCTTCTGTATTTACATCTGTTTTGCTAGCTGCTCCAAACAAACAAAATTACTTTTACACAACTTTGCAAATGCATTTGCTATTGCCACTTTTCTCACTTCTCTAACTATAATCTGCACACTATGCGCAGGAAAGGTTCATGAATACAAAAACAAGGAAAATACAAATAGTAGAAAAAACAGTTTTCTTGCACAAAAAAAAGAGCACATGTGAATAATCTAATGTTTTGAAAATTTTGTATCAAATTTTGGTGTTTTATCTTTTAATTTATGGTTCTCTTTCGAATATTTTACTTTTCCTCCGCCTTCTTCATCTCCCACCTCCCCTTGCAATACGACGTTCTTTTATTGCACCCCAAAATGCAATTGCTAGTTATCTTAATTATGATTAAAAGTGTACGATCACTGTTCCAATTCCGTCGATAAAGCAAATCACTGTCCGTTAAAGCAATTGAGGCCCCTTTCGTAATGGATTTATTTGACTCATTTTCCCAAGTCAATACAGTCAAATAATTTCTTACCAAATCACTGTTCCAATTCCGTCGGTAAAGCAATTTCACCCAGTCAATACAGTCAATATAGATTTCTTCGCCTCATTTCCCAAGTCAATACAGTCATTTTTCATATGTGTGTTTTGTTTTCTGTGTCATTTTTAACTTTAAGCGAAGAATTTCTTACCAGTTTCTTGGTTTCCCTCCCCAATTTATTCGCCTCATTCACTGTATGTATGTTTTGTTTCCCGTGTCCCATGTCGTCGCCTTCGTCAATGCTCCCGACACACAACTTTAACCGAAGAATTTCTTACAGCGGATTTCTCGCCTTTGTCATCGCCTTACAATTTTCATTTTACCCGTCCACACAGAGCTCTATATGAGAGCGGTTATACTTATATATACCCCTCTCCATAGCCAACAACACACTCACAGAATTTGTATTCCATTATGGATCATAGAGTGTAGTTCGTTTCATGGTGTTTGCTTGCTTTGCGATCATGGCTGCAGCTACATCTATCCATAGCGATCCAGGAGATCCATCTGGTGGATTCACCTCTCTTCAACTCCATTCTCATTCGATCCAGATGGATTGCTGTCCGACTGGACGCCTGAAAAATCCCATAACATCTGTTCGTGGCACGGTGTTCGCTGCATACATCACACTACAAGAATCGTTGCTATTGACCTCTCTGGATCGGGATTGGAAGGTACTGTTTCTCCATATCTAGGGAACCTTTCCTTGTTGCGTACTTTGGATTTATTTAATAATATTTTGAGAGGCATAATTCCACCCGAATTTGGGAAGATTAAAGTGTTAGGAGCACTTGACCTCAGCTACAATCTGCTGTGTGGTTCTATTCCAGTGGAGTTGGGGTTGATACAGAAACTAAAGCACTTGGTCGTAACCTCTAACAAATTGGAGAACTCCATTCCTCCATCTCTGGGAAACTGCTCTTCCCTTGTGAGTTTAAGATCGAGACACAATTGACTATCTGGCCATTTTCCACCTCAGTTGGGTAATTTGAGAGATCTTAGAATCCTAGGAATTAATGGTTTTGAGTACCAGCAACGAAGTAATATTTCGGGTACTATCCCTTCTGAAATAGGAAACTGCAGCAAGCTCCAAGTACTAAGTCTCGTTTCCAATAGCCTCACAGGAAGCATACCCAAAACCATCTCCAATTTGAGTCAGTTGAAAACCCTGCATCTTGGTGGAAATATGCTCACGGGTAACATACCCGAAGCCATTTCCAATTTGAGCAAGTTGGAAATTCTTTACCTAGATGACAACAATCTCAGTGGCACAATTCCTAAACAAATTGGAAAGATTCAATCCCTCATATCACTTTCCTTGGGTGGAAACATGTTAAGTGGCCTACTACTACATATGGACAAATTGTTCCACGAAAATTTTCCATGTTTTCAACAGTCGTGGGTTAAAAAAATGATTTTTTAACCTTTTTTCTTTGTCAGGGCGGAAAAATAGTGGCAATATCCACGGTTTTTAAAGTTCCATGAAAATTCGTCGATATAGGGACGAAATGTCTAGGTTTCAGTTTTCGTGGCAACAGGGACGAATGTCGATGTGATGAACTTGCAATAATTAATTAATGCAGATACACGAGATATCAGAAATAATAGAACTCAGAATCACTTTTATATTGATCACGGGCCACTTCGAGGGGGAAACCTCCTTTGAGCAAGCTCAATACAATTAACTTCACGGTGCCTTTATTGACCTCAACACACACTTATATACTAAGTCTATGTCCAATACTATGAGTCAAAACCATGGGACATATAATGCTACGGGACGACTTACAAAGCATATGCGTTCAATACTATGGGTCAATACTATGGGCTAATATAAACTACGGATCAACAAATACTACGGGACGACTTACAAAGCATATGCATCCAACAACAATATACTAACATAGTAAAGAGAAGGGTTGATATAGGTTCCTAACATCCCCTCTCCCTTAGAAAAAGATTTTTCCTCAAAGCTTTGGTTGGAGAAATTACTGCAGAATTTGAAGGAGTGGTTCCCCGGTAGCATCCTCAGGTTGCATTTCGGGCCACTGACGCCTTTGGAGCGTCAAGGAGGATTGCTTGGAAGGCTGTAGATGAAGAAGAACCCTGTCAACTGCGTGGAAAATGCGTTCAGAATGGTGCTGATCGGCTTGTTGTTTCAGGCGAATTCTGGCCATGTGAAGATTGTCCTGCAGAATGAGAAGAATCTGATCGCGGTTTCGAAGAACCGATTCAATTTCCTGAACTGGGGAGCTGCTAAGGGTGTATGGAAGAAGAACTGGTGGTGTTTTTCCATAGAATGCTTCATATGGTGTCCTTTGAGATGTGGTATTGTACCACCAGAGCGCTGCTAGGAAATCCATAGAAATAGTTGGCCAAAGCTGTGTAAGGATGGGCAAGGGTTTGAGCAATCCCGAAAGGAGTGTCGTTTCACCCTTGTTGACTTGGAAAGTATCATCTTCATCCACCATCTGTTGAATTGTCATTTTTAGTCCCTGCCAAAAGAAGTTACATTGTTCCCGGTCATACATTTTGCAGAACCCAGAGTGCCCTGTTGATGAAGAAGCATGGAGTTCATAGAAGAGATAGCCCCGTTGAACATATCGCAACCAATTTGGAACAAGCAGAGAAAGAGTTGTAAGAGAAACTGGGTTATCAATTGTGTGAGAAGGAGCATATTCCACCATATTGTCCTTACCCTTCTTGTAAGTGATCACATAGGGATAACCCATGAGTTGGATAACCCATTTCAGGTGTGTTGGGGAGGAGACCCATTGTTCCAGAAAATTTTCCAGACTCTGGAGATCAGTCTTGATGCAGAAAGAATTCCCTAATAGGTATGGCTGCCACTTCTGTACTGCATGCAAAATAGGCATCATTTCCTGCTGAGAGGTAGATGTGGCCAAATTCTTACCGGAAAGGTCTCTTGAAGGCAGCAAGCGCATTGGTTCGTCAAAGATACCTGCATATCTATCCAAGGAAGTAGTGGAGACTGTTGATGGGTACAGCTGAATGGAATTGTGCTGAGCGATGATACCATGTGAATTCTTCTTAAGGATTTTTTCCAGGCGATGTGAACTGATGATGCAGAGAGACCCTGGTTGTAAGCCCATAAATTTGTGTTGTGCCCCATTGACTTTAAACTGCATCCAAAGCTCAGCAAAATCCCATAAGATGGGGCCAAGTGTGCGTAACCATTGAATGCTCAAAACCACATCACATCTGCCTAAGGACAAGGCAAACATGTTAGAGAGTAGGTTATAATCTTCCATAGAGATACACACATTGTGACACTTCCCCTTGCAAGGTAAGGTGCCCCCATTGGTAACCATGACTTCAAAGTTGGAGCAAGGATGGACAAAACAATCAGCCTGTTTGGCAATCCGAGGGTCAATGAAGTTATGAGTGCTACCAGAATCAATGAGTATGGTAAGAGGGAGCTTCTTGAAGTATCCCCTGACCCGCATTGTTTTTAGGGTGGTGACGCCGGTTACAACATGGAGAGAGATCTCGGGTGGGTCGTCCTGAGATGGGGTGTGAACAGGTGGGTGTTGAATGTCAACCTGATCATCTACTGTATCTGTAGCTTCTTCACCAAGTTCTAAGGCAGGCGGAGAATCCACATCCAAGAGATAGAGCTTTTGTTGAACACATGTATGTCCCCGAGTGAATTTCTCATCATAATTATAACAAAGCCCTTTTTCTCGGCGTGCCTGCATTTCTATTTCAGACAAATGCTTGATAGGAGTTGGTTGAGGAGCAGGAGTGATGGGAGGTCGTTGGGAACCCATATTTATGAAGGGAACAAAGGTGGGTTGGGAGCGTTGTTGAGATGCGATCTTGTCCTCGGCCAGCTTAGCCAACTCTAGGACTTCCATCATTGTGTTGGGACAAAACATTTTGACCTCTGAACGGATTTCATCCTTGAGACCACTGATAAAACAACTCCTGTAGAATTCATCAGACAATCCTTCGGTGTGATTGGCTAATTTCTCAAATTCTGTCTGATACTCTCTCACTGTGCCAATTTGGTGAAGTTTAGTGAGCGCACCTGTGAAATCATCAAAATCACTAGGACCAAATCGTGGCAAAATGAGTTGGCAAAAATCTGTCTAGTTTGGCTCGGGATGAGCTTTGATGTATCAACGGTACCATTGAAGGGCTTCCTATTCCAAAAGAAAGGATGCAAGTGGAACTTTCTAGGCATTAGAAGTATTATGCAGACTGAAATATTGTTCTGCTCGATATATCCATCCAGTCGAATCAATACCATTGAAGCGAGGAAAATCAAGCTTCGGCCCACGAAAATTGCTGGAAGAAGAGAACCCGGTGGCTGCAAAAGATTCTGGCTGTCTGGTATTGTTCATGGCAGAATACTGAAGATGGAGGCTGAGAAATTTTTCATCCAAATCTTGGAGTTTGGTTTGGATGGCTGCAAGTGCTTCCTCCATGGTGTGTGCTCCTGCATGGGTGACAACCATAACCAGGTTTTTTTTTTTGGTGGAATGGGTAGAAAAACACAAACAAAAGCTGATTTAGTAAAGGGAAATTTGGATTGGGGAAACAATTTGATGGTTAATTGGGGTTTGACTAGATTTTGGACACGGTCGAAAGGACAAGAAAGCAAAAAGGGGGATTTCAGAAGCGGGGTGATAGAATGAGAAAATTTGGCAGAGAGGGACAAAGAAGCATAATTCAGAAAGGAACTCTGTGGTAAAATTTGAAGGTGATTGGGTGAAATCTGAGGAAGTTATGGCATACCCTAAAAATAGACAAATGTGGGATTTCGGGCTTTGGGAAAGGGAATTGGGGATAGGGTCCTCATGAATGAAAGATGCAGAATGGGATGACAGGGGTTCCCTGCAAATTTCAAGGGAAACAGAGTGAAAACAAGGGAGATATGGAGAAAAAATTGATTTTTTTGTTTTTTGTTTTTTGTTGTTTTGTTTTGTTTTTTTGTTTTTGTTTTGTTTTGTTTTTGTTTTTGTTTTTTGTTTTGTTTTGTTTTGTTTTTGTTTTTGTTTTTTTGTTTTGTTTTGTTTTTTTTTGTTTTGTTTTGTTTTTGTTTTTTTGTTTTTTTGTTTTTTTTGTTTTTGTTTTTGTTTTTGTTTTTTTTGTTTTTGTTTTTTTGTTTTTGTTTTTGTTTTTGTTTTTGTTTTGTTTTTTTGTTTTTGTTTTGTTTTTTTGTTTTTTGTTTTTTGTTTTTTGTTTTTTTTTTTTTTTTTTTTTTTTTTTTTTTCCAGAAATGGATCGGAAACAGCGGCGCAATGGCGCAGAAGGGATCGAAAACGGCTGGATCTGAAACGGTGGCGCAATGGCGCGGAAGGGATCGAAAACGGCTGGATCTGAAACGGCGACTGGATCTGGAACGACTTTCTGAATAGATTTGAAACGGCGGGATTTGGAGCGGAAGTGATCTACAATAGTTCAACTAAAAATAGATATGGACCCCAGGTATGTATGGCTTCCTAACAGTTCAAGTGTTTCACTCGGCCACCAATGCTATCTGACGGCTTGCGTATTGGGGAAACCGAGTGAAAACAAGGGAGATATGGAGAAAAACTGAATTTATTTATTTATTTATTTTTTTTCAGAAATGGATCGACAACAGCGACGCAACGGCGCGGAAGGGATCGAAAACTGCTGGATCTGAAACGACGACTGGATCTGGAACGACTTTCTGAATAGATCTGAAACGGCGAGATCTGGAGTGGAAGTGATCGGCAACAGTTCAACTGAAAATAGATATGGACCCCAGGTATGTACGGCTTCCTAACAGTTCAGGTGTTTCACTCGGCCACCAATGCTGTCTGATGGCTTACGTATTGGGGCAGTACCCCTCACTGCACGGCTCAGGTAAAACTGATAACCGCTTTGCCACAAACAACAGCTCTTGGTTTACCTCACGGGTGGGAACTAGTCAATCAGGTAGGGGTCGTTGCCCTTTTCGCTGGCAGGTCTTCTCAATGGGCTAGCTACTTTGGGGTTCCTGTGGTACTCCTCACAATGAGTTTTAGGGCTTATGCCCAAGTACTTCCCACAGTTAAGCGGATAGGGATTATTCCCAAATCCGAAGCTGCAACAGATGTGAAAAAAAAAAAATTGGCAGAAATTCCACCCAACGAGCCCAAGAAAGTGCTCTGATACCAGATGTGATGAACCTGCAATAATTAATTAATGCAAATACACGTGATATCAGAAATAATAGAACTCAGAATCACTTTTATATTGATCACGGGCCACTTCGAGGGGGCAACCTCCTTTGAGCAAGCTCAATACAATTAACTACACGGTGCCTTCAATGACCTCAACACACACTTATATACTAAGTCTATGCCCAATACTATGAGTCAAAACCATGGGACATATAATACTACAGGACGACTTACAAAGCATATGCGTCCAATACTATGGGCTAATATAAACTACGGATCAACAAATACTACGGGACGACTTACAAAGCATATGCGTCCAACAACAATATACTAACATAGTAAAGAGAAGGGTTGACATAGGTTCCTAACAGTCGAGCTATATACACTACACACTCTCACCATGATTTTCACATTTTCTTTTCTTGCGGCACATTGAGCACGGATTTTGGACTTGCGAGGTGATTGTATGAGCTTGGATATTCTGCATAGCTCTGATTTGAACTTGCAAGGTTAGTAATGTGTAATTTTTTGTCTATATTTTTATAAGGGTTAGATTTTAATATTGTTTAGTAATGAGGCTTAGGTCATGTTAACTTGCTTTTTTTCCTTTCTAATATTTTTTTCAAGAACTTGCTATCATTTTCATTTAACTTGCTATATTTTTTTCAAGAACTTTTTTTTTTGGCTTAGGTCATGTTAACTTGCTTTTTGAAAATGGCATCTTTGAAAATGTTTTCTCTTGCAATTGGTACTATATCTAGTGTGTTTGTGGTCCTATATAACATTTGACATACATAATGCTTGGGATCTATTACAATCCTTTCTTCTTTTCGCTTTGCATATTCAATGTCTATATGGATCCAATTTTTTATGGCTTGACCTCATCAAGATTTGCTACTTACCTAATTACTAGTCTTCAACTATTGCAAGGGATCGACTAAATAGAGGATTTTCAATAGTTGACCTTTAACCAACTCATTTCTTAGCTTTTGTGTGCACTTCTTAACATCATTTATTTTCTCTATCGTACCTCGAACCATTATTACCTCGAACCTATAAAGTATGATTATGGACTCACACCCTTCACTACCTAATGGATACTTCATGATATTTGTCAATAAACTAGTTAATGTTTCCAACCAAATTTGAGCTTCCCAAGGTGATATCCCATGTCATGTGGGTGAAATACATCTACAATATTGGTTAAGAGCCTACCCTCTTTGGTGGTCAAACTATATGATCAGGTCTTCAAACTATACAAGTAGTTATCAATTTTCCAATATTTTTGGTTCCTTAACATTTGACATTTACCATTTTTTTTAGTAACCAACCAGAACCACTTCTAATTTTAGTGCTCTTGATACAATGCATTCTTAAAAATATGGAAATAATATTGATTTAAAATTCCAACCACTGCATGGGTACAATTTCCCTCCAAGTGTTCACATTAAACGTTAGATTATATTAACTTACCATCTTTCCATTCTCAATTCACTTTCTCACAACCAACTTATAACCATCTTTCCATTCATATTAACTTTAGTCTTCATGTTTTTCTTTATAAATATAGAAAATATTCGATTATAATATACTATATTTAGAAATGTACTTATAATATCTAATGTAATTGACAAGTTATTGTTTTGTATGGTGTAGGTAAGATAATTACTTGTACCACTACAAGGAATATTTGTCACTATGAATGAAAATGTAAGGAAGCTTGCTCAGTTTAGAGCTGCATTAGAGGCGAGAGGAGATGGAAAATGTTATTGTCCTTGCTTTGATTGCAGGGGCTTGCAAAAAAGAAGACTTTTAATAGAAACAACTGAAAGACATTGTAGGGAGAAGGGGCACGCCGAAGGGGGTTATGAATATCATCCCCTAGTAAGACTATTTTTGGGGTTCAATTTTTAATATATTCACTGTAATATTCATCATGTCTCCATGAATTTTAGTAAAATGTCTTATTTTTTTACTGTATGGTCTATACAAACTAATTTTTCTATGTTGTTTGTATATTTATAGACAATGCCCCCAAAATGTCGCGTTCCAGAGAGTTATTTTCCAAGTACTAGCAGAAATACTCATTCACAGCTCGACGAACTTCTACATCAGAATATTCAAGATGATCAAGTAGTTAGCTCTGATGATATAATGGATGTAGATAACATTAGTGACACAAATCAGGAAGATGAGATACATAGATTGATCCAAGACACATTTGCTCCAATGGATGAGGACAACCAGGATGATAGTGATGATGTTGATCCTCTACTTGAGAAGTCACGTCAACCTCTTTATGAAGGCTCAAAAACAAATCTTTTATCTGCTATATTGTTGTTAATGAACTTGAAGGTTTTGAATGGATTATCAAACACCTGTATGACACATATACTAAGGTATGTAATTTGTTTTTTTATTTTTGTCTGCATGTTCACAATATCTATATATAGAAAGGGTTGACTTTTTTCCTATATTGTTGCTATTGTTATCTAATGTGTAAAGTTTGGATGCGATATTGATGATTAATATTGTTTTTATTGATTTATTCTTTTGAATTTTGTAGATTGTTAGGTGAATTTCTATTACCAACTTCAAATATTTTACCACGCACATATCGATGGATATATGTCATTATGAAAGCATTTGGTATGGAGTATCAAGCTATTGATGCATGTCCTAATGATCATATCATATACTATGGACAATATGCATTAGAAAATGAATGCCCACAATGTCAAACAAGTAGGTATTGAACCGATAAAGTGACAAAAAAAGGTGCCTCAAAAAGTTCTTCGTTATATTCCGATAATCCCACGTTTCCAGCGGTTGTTTAGGTGCCAAAGTATAGTACAGTTCATGGATTTCCATGCAAAGAACAGAAGTCGCGACGATGTTCTTCGAATGCCTGCAGATGGTTCTGCATTGAGTTACATCGAAGAAAAGTGGCCAATTTTTAAAGAAGATCCTCGTAATGTTAAACTTTCTTTGGCAGCTGATGATGTCAATCCATTTGGAGAGGTTCGTTCTACCTACTCAGTGTGGCCTGCTTTTGTTATAAACAATAACCTTCCTCCTTGGATGTCGATCAAGAGAGAGCACACAATGTTGGCAATGATTGTTCTTGGTATTTAATTAATAGGTATTTTTTTAATTGAAAGTTTGATCAATAAATATTTCATTGATTTGTTTCGTGCATGATAATTATGTCTTTTATATATAACGACATATAGGTGCTAAATATAATTAATCATGTATGTTTGACCAATTATGATAGTACCAGGTTAAAGATATGAACATATATCTTGAGCCTCTTATCGATGAGTTGTTGAAGTTATGGGCTAGCGTCACTATGTATGATATTTCTATACCAATCGAGCAAAGACGATTTCAATTCCATGGAATACTTGCATTTACAATTCATGATGCTCCCGGGTTAACCCATTTTTGTGGTATGTTGTTACTTTCTTTTGTTCCTTAATATTTTATATATCTGTTGATAATATCATGCATTATTTTAAATTGTAATGCTAAGTTGCTACACCAATTCATATATCTTGTAGGGCTTCAAACCAAGGGTAAATTTGCATGTCCATTTTGCGGTCCCAGGATAAAATCTCATCGTTCAAGGAGTTTAGCAAAGGAAGTGTTCGATGAGTATAGTCACTTTCTGCCTAAAAACCATAGTTATCGAACTATAGACAAAGAAAAATTTAATGGTAAAGAAGAGAATGGAAAAAAACCACGAAGAATGACACCTCACCTATGGAAGGTAGAATATAATAGAAACTGTCAAGGTATGCCAATTTTTTTTTTTTGTATTGAATTATGTTCAACGCGATATGTTATACCATTATTGATTAATTGGTTTTAATTTGATTTTGTTGATGTTTCATGAATGTCGTTAAGGCACACGAGGAATCAAAATTTACCTGATTCAATTCAGTAGGTTGCCATACTACGAGCACCTGCAAATAGTTCATTTGTTTGACACAATGCATATCGGGAAGAACATAACATAAATGTTATGGCGAATATTAGATGGAAGGATTGACAAAGAAAAAATTGGAAAGATTTGCAGTGACATCCAAGAATCTAATCACGCATTGCAAAGTGTGATCATTAATTCTAATGGTAATGGGCGT
The DNA here is from genome assembly GCA_027924585.1 of Larix kaempferi. Classification (NCBI taxonomy): domain Eukaryota; kingdom Viridiplantae; phylum Streptophyta; class Pinopsida; order Pinales; family Pinaceae; genus Larix; species Larix kaempferi. The sequence goes on along the minus strand of BSBM01000431.1, from coordinate 5,865,081 downwards.
CAACAGAATATTAGTCTTCCTTGGTGCTTGACGGAGCAACAAAGCAATATTGTAAGAGAGGTCATCAAAAATATCAGGTTTCCGACGGTTTTTCGTCAAACATAAAGAATATCCTGACGAAAAAAGGTGATTTTGTAGGGGTTAAAACACATGATTGGCATACATTCATTAAGGTAATCATTAATCTATAATATATTTCATTATCGGTATGCACTATTTTATTAATTTTATTTTCTTATTTAGAAATGAATATTAATAATTATGTGTTCTTTTATATAGTATGTTCTACCTTTATCTCTCCCAAATGAATTTGACATCAACATAAAACATATTATTTATGTTCTTGGAAAATACATGAGGTAAGTAATGTTTTACTTGGAAAATGTACTTGGTCTGTGGTCTGTAGCGGAACTTATTGACATATATTATGTTTTCCCCCGCAAATATTATATATGCCTTGACATATTGTTTTATTGCATCATTTGTAGGTGGCTTCAATCAAAATAAATCCATAAAGAAGATATAAGGCATTGGAAGAGAGAAATTCCCCAACTAATGTGTGAAATCCAACAGTATCTACCTCCAGCATTTTTCAATGCACAAGAACACTACCTCACACACCAAGTTGAGGAGATTGAATTATGTGGACCAGTACACACAAGGTCAATGTGGATGGTGGAGAGGCAGTTGAAGTCATTGAAGGATTTTGTTAAACAAAGAGCGCGTCCCGAGGGTTCTATGGTTGAAGGATATATGGTATATCAATGCATGGTGTACATTAGTGAATATCTACCTAAATTAGCAGAAAATATGAATGTGCCTCGCATTTGGCATCTCGACTCCATCAACAAATTTGAAGGGGAGGTCCTACTGGGGAGAGGTACATTGAGGACTGTGAAAGGTAATTATTATTATACGTTGTTGAATTAATATGTTACACATTTATTTTTCCAATTTTATATTATCATACTGTTTTTTAACTCTTTTTAATAATTATGCATTTTCAACTATATTAAACTATGTTCCTTTAATGATGATCTAATTAATTATGAAATTGAATTGTTTGTTTATCCTATAGTTGGTCGAGTGTGGGATGCTTTACATTTATACATTGCAAAAAACCTTGATTGGATGGAGCATTGGATAAAAGATTGTGAAGAATTCTTCGGTAGGTTATCATGGGAAGGGGTCAGTAACATGATTAAAACAACTCATCGTCTTCAATATCAAATTCCCGACCTTACGTTGCAAAGGGAAGTTGATTTAGCCTATGGTTTAAAAGATAAAAAGGCAAGTAATTTTTTTACCCACATTTTTTCTAGTTACTTCGATCCATTTTTCCAATTATTACATTTCGTTTGTTTAAGTTTTCAATTATATTTACTAACTCCTATATGACGTTTATTAATTCACAATGTATTTTTAACCTGTTGTCAATGTTGCAACTCAAACATCACAAGGCTATGTTGTGTAATGGTCGTAAATTTCGTATCAAAAAGTTGGATGATAACAGGAAAACCTCGGATTGTGGGATAACTGCAGTCGTTAAGGTCACCAATGTTTCCTCTAGAAGTGACAGACATCCAGAAGAAACCGAGAATAGGTACTATGGGCATTTGGAGGACATTGTTGAGTGTGATTTTAATTCCTTTAAAATAGTTTTGTTTGAGGTGAAGTGGTACAGGCTACGGATGCATGAACGTGATCCTGAAGGAACTGTTATTGAGCATGCTAATGGATTTACCATGATTGGTACAAGGGCATTTGAACCAGGTACAGAGCCTTGTGTTCTTCCAAGTCAATGTGAGTAAGTCTACTACTCCGAGGTACCAGGTAAAGCAGGTTGGTCATACGTTGTTCGATACGATCCAAGAGGAAGACCAGTAAAGTATAATCATGTACTAGATGATGAAGATAATCACAAAGAAGAAGAGGATGATGATTTAGATCAGGTTGCAGTCGATGTGTTAAATGAAGAAGTTGAAGAGGATGATCATGCAAATGTATCAGAAGATGATCTCATTGACGATATGGATGACTATATTATCGAAGATGACTTTGATGATGATGACGATGTGAATGATCCTTTCATCAATATCTATTCAGTACCAGATCCTGATACAAATGTTGAGTTGGATGAAGAAGAACAAGATGAATGATATTTAATTGTTGAAAAGTAGAGGTATGCAATGTTTTTAGGTTAAATTAAATGCACTCACCATATGTTCATTTTGTTGATTAACTTGGTTATATTTGAAAATTAGTTTTCTAATATAATTATGTTCTACATGTGCAGTAGCATGGGTGTTCTTGGAGGTTGTAGTGTTAATGGTTTGAATCAAACATGTGTCGATTGAGCAAGATGCAAAATTGTGTTATAAGATTTATGTGTTATTTTTTGGGTTATTTCATATTAGAACTCTACTAGACTCATTGGAAACATAAAAAACTTATTTTGAGTCTTTCATTGGAAACATAAAAAACTTATTTTGAAAGGGGTTCTATCCTTGTTGGTATTTCTAAGCTAGTTTTAATCTTGTTGATCATTCATTACTATTTGTAAGTCCCCTTAATCAATCAACCACTTTTGTTTCGTGAGAACTAGCTCTTGCATTGTCTGATGATGTCTTTTGCAAATATGTCGACACTTGGATCCATTTCATCAGAATCAAATCGTACACTTTTAGTTCATCTAGTACTATATCATTCTTCAATATCTACAACTCAATGGTCTAAACATCCCAATCATTATGATCGAGTGCATCCTTGCTCTCTATCCATATATTGAAATTCCTATTGGTATGCTAATTAGTATGCTAATTTTTAATTTTTAATTAGTATTGTTATTGATAAGATTGTTATATAAAACAAAAATTGTTATAGAATATGATTTTATTTTTAAAATACAAATGTCATGAGAACCTTTAACATTGTTGACCTTGGTGGGTTAAAAACAAAAACAAAATTATATGTTATGTCGGGTTTGATGTGATTACTTTTGGTCATTTGCTAACTGTTTTTGTTGAGCTTAACGAAAACGCTCTGCTACTCTCGTTCGACCGCACTAGCTAGTTCTTGCAACCGGCTACAATTCCATTTCCTCTTGCAACTCTCATCGTGCAATTGCTACGAGGGGGGTTGAAGTTGGTTTCGTGTGCTCCGGCCGTTTTTGCAAATCCCCGCAGACCCTCAATGGCAATCGTAAGTGGATTCTAATTCACCAGACTTACAGTAATGGAACTCAAATTTGTCTAAAAATCAATGCTGGAGATAGAGCTAGTATTGGTAGACCCTAAATGGTTGCTTGCTGAGATAGGTTTTTTCGTCCTCTGCCAACTATTGATATCTGTGTTGGAGATATGTCCAATCATGAATTGATTATGAATGTTGTGGTAAATTCGATATGGCAATGAGTATACAGGTTATGTGTGGTCCTTTGTTACCCATTATGCTTTGGTAGGGTTTCTGCTATGTTATTAGGGAGGTGCCATAACAATTATGCATTGGAATGTGAGTATGTGGAACCCTTTTTGATAAACTTGTTTGCAAGTAGGGAGGTAAATTTTGGGGTTGAGCTGGGAGGGTTTTGCGCAAGCATTCCCTCATAGATATTCCACCCCCTGCAACCGGATTTTGGTCCATGACCTCCTTCACTGTGCGTGTTCCTTTGGGATTTTGAAACCCTCCTCTATTGAGTCGAATTTCTGCATTTTTGGGTGTGAATTAGGTGTTGTTGATTTCATTTGTTAATTAGGTGGTTTTGATTTTATAATGAAACCAACATACATGGAATGCTTGTTGTTGATTGATGTAAAGGCCATAGTTCTATTTAACACAGAAATAATGATCCAAAGTTCATTGATATGGTTTTCGAAAACAGTTGCAAACCAGTTTTATTTGAATATTTTCGTGCAAGTGGATTCTAGGAATATGAATTAGATATGTGCTCATTATCACATTTTGAGGGTGTTTATGCCTGCAATTTAATTTTGATTTTAAGCAGTTTTAAATCTCTCTGCCGATAGCAACATTCTCCTTGGTTTGAGATGATGTGAGTTTGGAGCTTTGCTGTAATCCTAATTTTGGTTTAAGCAGTTTTGTATCTCCGCCTTTTGCCACATTCTCTTGATTTGAGCTGGTGAGAGTTTGAGGCTTTTCTGTTATCCTGCAAGCATTTCTTGGGTTGTTTGCCCATGATTCGAAGGCATAGTTTAACCTTCATGGCCATAGAAGAATGATTGTCTCAATGATATTGTACCTAGCTTTTAGATTTTGGTTTTGGAATTTGAACCAGATTGCTTTCCAAGTTGTATGTGAAAATTTTAATAATTTTTTAAAATAAAACACTATGTTTCTAGGTATCAATGCTCAGGATGTGAATTCTCATTTGGTTTGTTAAGCTCATCTGGATTTATACGCAGATTTTGGATATGATAGCTGTTTTAATTGGCGATATTAATGTGATTGCTTCAAACGAGGTCTTGAATTTCAACTTTTAGCCCTGAAAGTGCTCTGGATATCACTACTTTGAATACCATCAATAGATTCCATAAGAAAACTTGAGTAAGATGTAAAATGTATTCCTTTTGATAGAAAATATGCACTTGTGTTCATTTCCCTCTACAGATTATGACAGGAAATGTTATTAAAAACAGACTCACATGAGTTTCACCTGCTTGTAAATTACCTCTATGTTAGATTGTTCACGGAGTAGTCTAATGCTTCAAAAATTTTGCTTGGCGTTAAGACTATTTTGTCACATAGACTACTTTGTCACCTTCTTCCGCAATCCACATCATTGTCTTCAGCAATCCTCTCCTTGGTGTCCACCTCATTAGGGCATCACCTACTGTATGTCTCTCATTAATTCACCATAGTGACGGTTTGGTAATTCCCAGTCCTGCCTACCCTACTCCCTATTCACTCTCACCTCTTCATTCACCTATTTCAAATGACCCCCCTGCATCTGCTGAGACATATTGACAATGCCAAAATCTGCTCAGATTATCTCCTTTTACCCTTCGGTTGTTTGCTTTCCTGGGAGACTCACTTCATATTACTTGGTTGAAATAATACTTGATACAATGTGCATATTTATAGCACATAACAGGCCTCCTAGGCATCAATCATGGCTTGTCTTTCACAACCATCTGCACATAGTATTTAGACGATGCTCCCGAGTGTATAGTATTCCCCACACATTTGATTGCAACTACGAGGTACTATCCACAGTGATTTGACTTTGAATCTTGATTCACCTCAGGCTTAGATCTAAGGCGTTTTAATGTGTCAATGACTAATAAGAGAATATTTGATTCACAATGGTTACTAATAAGAGAATATTTGACATAGAAGAATGCTGTTAGTTTTTAACAAGCGGGCCTGAAACAAGCTAGCCTTGTGCAAGCGATCCCGAGGCCCATAATCCACAAGTAAACATGGAAATCTCTGCTTGGACCAATGGAAAACATCAGATCTATACTATTGATGATAATATGATGTGGTTGGATTATATGCAAGACTGGAAACCTAGGTGGGAGTTGAGACATACTAAAGTGTTAGATGCTAACTTACAGGGATCTGATGCTTTTATTAGACTAGTTCCAGAACTCAGAAGAATGCCTATGGGATCCAGTATTGTACCAGAGATGATTTACAACAACTCCCTAAGAAAAGCAGCCGATGCAAGCAATTCGTTAACAAACCTATACCATGATCTTACCTTAATCTCGACAGAGGGCTCTACACGTCACCCCGGGCTACAACTAGACCAACAATACTACTGTATTAACCGAATACGTTATTTGGAAGCATGGCCACATAAAGATGCTAGTCTCCGGTTTCCAAGTACTACACACACATATGAAAAATATACAAAATTATGGTGGAAATTCTTGGGAAAAGAAAATACAAATAGAACATATTATACCATGCTAAAGTTTGGACTTCAAATTCCACAAATCTATGAGGAACCTGCATTCTACATCCCTACTTGGACCAGACATCGGTGGCAGTCATTCGGCATCAACCTGATAGCATGATCACTAGCTGCTATTTATAATCTGAAACGGGGAGTTGGAGAGTCTCTCGAACAGGTCAAAGATATTTTGCAGACAAAGATTACTGAGGATCAAATCCTTGGGTACTACATTAAATACAATCAACAATGGCTTGTCAAAACCTGCATAGACGTCCACATGCATCATAATAGATGCGTGGTTCGGAGGTCTATTTATTCAAAGGCATGGTGCAATGAAGACAACGCTTATCGAGAAATTTTTGGTCCACCATACTCCGATGATTTGTAAATATCTCAAAAGTATTTGGATATGAGTGGGGCCTGTCCATTTAGATTGTCATGAAGATTGTAAAGAAAGTCATAAATTTTTTTATATCTTACTGTTGAAAGTCATAATAACTTTAAGATGTTTTCCATAATGGTTAGTCATGGTTGGTTGTTTCCAACACTTATATCTCTTGTTGATTTCACTTAAGTTAAGGCTTAAATTGTCAAGGATTTTAATGTTTGCATCAAGCACGTGTGGTGTGTAAGGGTTGCTTGAGGGTCTTACATAACATTCCCCACACATTTAATTGCAACTAACACATTGGTCCCGAATGTTGTTATTTAATTATTTATCCTAATGGTAATATCAATGACCTCTATGATTTTGACTAGCAGGTGCTGAGGTGGCATCCTTCGGTTGTTTGCTTGACTGGGAGACTAGAGTGCTCCCCTTATTTGGCATGTCTTGTAGTTATTTGGAGGCATAGAAACCTTAATAACAGTCTATTAAAAAGGTCATTTATACCATTGTTAAGATTCAATATGCTAAGACAGAAAATATCAACATTACATTCCATTTCATAATAATAGCATATACAGGATCACGAAAAGAACAACAAGCACAACATAAATACAAGAGACACAGATTTATCCTAGGAAACTCTCATGGGGTAGAAAACCCAACAAAGCTTCCTCAATATAGATGACCAACAAATACAAAGATGTAAACCCTAGACATGAGCTCCTTCTCCTCCATAACAGATCTCTCCCTCACCTATGCGCTATTCACAAGTGAGTGTAGTGTGTGTTAAATGAGGAACACACCTCCTCTATTTATACACAACTCCGACTTGTATTTACACTAACTAGGTCGGCCCCAACTTTAACCACTGGGTTAAACATCCCATTACAACTGACTGGGCCGACCCCTCTAGGGCGGTCTAATAACCCTTTGACCCACATAACACATACATGGCCGACCCCCACTAGGGAAGTCTAATAACCCAAGTTACCACATTCCGACAGAGGAATAAACATCTCCGGATATACAATAAGGTCTTCACGGAGAAATGAAACATCTCCGAAATAATAAAGTACAAATATAATATTCTTAGAAGTTACAATATTTCAACACTCCCCCTTAACGAGAAGGATATTATAACAACATTTGCAGGAGCAAGGAGTCATCAACATCATACATGATACATCTATAAATCATTGGAAGCTTTCTCAACATCATCAGTAACTCAACCAGTTATTGGAACATCTTCAAGATCTTCAATACTGGAACATCAACATCTTCAGTACCAAGTCTTCATCTTCTGCAGCACTTGAACATCTACAGTAACATCATCATCTGGATCACTCGATCAACAGCCTCATCGTCTGCATCTACTGATCATAACAACATCAACTGGATCCTCTCGATCAATAACATCGCATCATCAACTGGATCCTCTCGATCAACAACATCACATCATCAACTAGATCCTCTTGATAAACAACATCACATCATCAACTGGATGCTCTCGATCAACAACATCACATCATCAACTGGATCCTCTCGATCAACAGCATCTAGATCATCTGGATCATCTCAATCTACAGCATCTGGATCATCTTGATCTACAGCATCTGGATCATCTGGATCTACAACATTTGGATCATCTCGATCTACAGCATCTGGATCATCTGCAATACACACGATCCAATTCTAGGATGATCAATCCTGCTCACTTTAAGACATCTCTCATGTCTATGGATGATACAATCCATATATTACTTACAGGATGATCAATCCTTATCACTTTAGGACATGAGTCCAAGGACGATGCAATCCTATCACATACATTTTGAACCAAATGTCCAGGGACGATGCAGTCCTATCATCAATTCTCGGAGACAGATGTCTACGGGTCAGTTCTGGGGCCAAAATCCGGGGATGATACAATACCCACATTCTTGAAGACATCTTGTCTATGGATCAATTCTGGGACCGTCGTTCGGGGATGATACAATCCCCACATTCTCGGAGACATATGTCTATGGATCAATTCTGGGACCGTCGTCCAGGGATGATGCAATCCCCACATTCTCGGAGACACCAATCTACGGATCAATTCTTGGACCGAAGTCCGGGGATGATGCAATCCCCACATTATCGGAGACACCAATCTACGGATCAATTCTGGGACCGAAGTCCGGGGATGATGCAATCCCCACATTCTCGGAGACACCAATCTACGGATCAATTCTGGGACCAAAGTCCGGGGAAGTGCAGTGAACGTATCTGTTCACTAAGTTAACCGTGTCTGGTTAAGGGTTAAGAAGCGAGACCGTCTTCCATATTTGAGATAAATGATAATAATATATTGATTGATGATATAAAGTTACAATAAGCTCGCCTTTATAGGGCTTGAGCAAGAATAGCGAAGGGTTACACCCTTTCGCTTATTAACCTAATAATCTAAATATATAAATAATAATATTAATTAAATATTCATAGCATTGCCTTCCCCTTAGGAAAGCTTTGTCCTCAAAGCTTGAGTATTTTCCTAATGTCGTCCTTCATTCAGATTCGGTGTCGGTATTAGAATTGGACATGATTTCTTGTGTAGAGACTTGCACTTCCTTTCCATTGAAGATTTTGCACTGTATTGTCTGATTGTTCCTACATTTATGGCCTTGGGATCCAATTATCACCGCATCGACGACATATGTTTTTCTTCTTTTTTCTATTATCAGAGTAACTGTTAGATGACTTTGATCTATTTTCCATTTCATAGGCATATGATTGAGGTTTGTGGCATTGATGGTTGGGTGACCAAGTATCTGCACAGTACCTACATTGTGTCTCTTTTTCTTGTCGATAATGGTTATCACCTCTTGTTTTTATTCCTTCCAATTTGCGTTTTGCGGCTTTTGCTTTATGTCTTGCTACCTCTACGTTAGGTATGTCATGTAACTTTAACTCTTTTTGGAGGTACGGTTTAAGACCTCCTAAATAGGTTTCGAGTCTTTGCTTTTCAGACAACCCAAATACTCGTGTCGACAAGGATTCCCACTGATGTGTGAATTCCTCAACACTTCCAACTTGTTGTAATCTCGTAAGTTTACTAAAAATTTCATCTTCCTTGATTCCTTGAAACCTATTAAAAAAATCATTTTTGAACAAGTTCCAGGTGTAGGCAAAATTGTCTCTCTTCCACCATAAGTACCAATTATAGGCGTACCCTTCCATATGCATTGATGCATATTTCACCTTCTCCTCGTCAGATTGAATATTGTAAATGTCGAAGTATTCTTCTGCTTTGTTTAGCCAAGCAATGCATTGGTCTTCACTTCCATTGTATTTCGACAACTCTATTTTTGCCTTAGGTGGGTACACTATGTAAGGGTGATATTGATTCCCTTTTGCTTTATGGTTTGATGGTGGATCGGAACTACTGGATGATGTAAGTGACATATTTGAACTGCTTCGTTGTTGGCAGTGATTTTGATCTTTTTTATTCTCTACTATCTTACTGATAACTTCTATTTGGCTGTTTAATCGTGCCTCCATATCTGGAAGTACTTTTGTTTCTATCTCTTGCTTAAGCGTCGCATTGTTAATCTTTATTTATTTTTGCAATTCTTCTTGATTCTTGGCAAGTGCTTCCTGTGTGAAAATATGAAATGAGGCATCTAGCATGTCTGGACTGCTGACTTGGTCTGTCTTGGGCGTTAGTCTTTGTAACACCTCCATTAATATATTATGGTTCTGCATCATGGTGCTCAAGTTCTGGGTTATGGTGTTTATGTTTTGAGTCATAGTACTCATTTTGTCATCCAAGTCCTTTTGTTTTTCGTTCAGGATGTCAAATTTTTCACCTAGCCTTCTTTCTAGTACTAGAACAATTTCATCTTTGATTTTTTTTTTAAGCACTGTATTGTTATTTTTCATTTCTTCCTTCAAGTTTTTTTGGTTAGTGACGAGGGATTTGATGTCCTCCATTTTTTCGATTTGCTCTTTTAGTTCCACCATGGTCTTGGACCTTGTAGGTGGAGGTGTGTATTTCGACGCTATTTTGGCTTGTGAGGGTGAAGTGATACTCAAGAGATTTGTGTGGGCTTGATTAATTAATAATAATAATTATTATTAAATCAAGTGGTAGTAAAATATAATAATCATTATTATTTGAAAATAATAATATTAATATATATTATAAGGTTAGAATATAATAAAGTTAAATATTATATTTATTTAACTTTATATTTATTTTTGACTTTTGTTTTTTGTGTAGGGTTTCTACGTGGAGGAATTGGGAGGATCGGCAGGAGAGCAGAGGAAAATGAAGGCAGGAGGGAAGCTCACCAGAACGACGTGGTGAGGAGGATGTGCAGAGGAGCAGAGGAAGCCGACAGTGAGGTGGTGGAGTGGTGATGGAGCTGAAACGGGAGCGGGAGTGGGAGCAAACATGGAGGGAGCGTGAGATTGGTTGTGAATGGAGGAGTGGGCGTGTGTGGGGGTGCTGCAGGAGTGCGTGGACGGAGGTGCAGACGGAGGTGGATGGGGAGTGCACGCAAAGGAAGAGTCAGCGGATGGGAGGCGGAGGAGGGCAGAGGGAGCAGGTCTGGCGCGAAGGCGTGGAGGGGAGGACGTGGGAGGTGGAGCAGAAGGAGTAGCAGGAGGGAGTGGAGGAGGGAGACGCAGGCGGTGGTGGGGGAAGGCAACGGAGAAGGGAGAGATGGAGGGCGCGAGTGTGGGAAGAAACGGAGGGAGCAGGAAGCAGTGCATGGAGTGGAAGTAGCATGCGAGGAAGGAGGTAAGGGCGTGGACGAGGGAGTGAAGGGAGGAAGAGCGGGAGCAGGCGGAGGGGCTATACGCGGAGCAGGATGCAGGAGGTGGCGGAAGGGGAGAGGAAGAGCGAGAGTCGGGGATGGGGGGTGGAATAGGAGCAACTGGAGTACGGGAGATGGTGCGTGAGTAAGTGGGGGAATGAAGCGTGAAAATGGGTGAAAGTAAGTGGATGAGCCGAATCCGAGCTCAGTGCCGGAGGAGCGAATCCGCTCTGATACCAAATGCAGTGAACGTATCCATTCACTAAGTTAACCGTGTTTGGTTAAGGGTTAATAAGCGAGACTGTCTTCCATATTTGAGATAAATGATAATAATATATTGATTGATGATATAAAGTTACAATAAGCTTGCCTTTATAGGGCTTGAGCAAGAATAGCGAAGGGTTACACCCTTTCTCTTATTAACCTAATAATCTAAATATATAAATAATAATATTAATTAAATATTCATAGCAGGAAGATACAATCCCCGCATTCTCGGAGACAGATGTCTACGGATCAATTCTGGGACCGAAGTCCGGGGAAGATACAATCCCCACATTCTCGGAGACAGATGTCTACAGATCAATTCTGGGACTGAAGTCCAGGGATGATGCATCCCTCTTCTTTCTCGGAGACATATTTCTATGGATCCTTTTAGAACATGTGTTCAAGGATGATGCAATCCCTCTTCTTTCTTGGAGACATATGTCTACGGATCCTTTTAGAACATGTGTTCAGGGATGATGCAATCCCCTCTTCTTTCTCAGAGACATATGTCTATAGATCCTTTTAGAACATGTGTTTAGGGATGATGCAATCCCCTCGTCAACTTAGAACCTGTCTAAGGACCATCCACCAACCTCTCTGTCGGCATCACCAATATATCATCGACCTCTCTGTGGATGCAGGAAATCTCATCATAAGTGACCACATCACTCCCCCTTTCGAGGAGGGTCCTTTTGAACTACACCAAGCTTGTCTCGGAAATACTCAAACTTTACTCGAGACAGAGGTTTGGTCAATACATCAGCAACTTGTTCGTTAGTGCTCACATACTCGAGCTTGATAGCTCCTTTCTACACCAAATCCCGTATATAGAAATGTCGGATCTCTATGTGCTTTTACTTATCATGGAACACTGGATTCTCTATCATCTTGATACAACTCTGGTTGTCACACAGGATCACAGTGGATTCCATCTCTAAGACAACCACTTCACAACTAGCAGAGCAAGCAACTATATATATACCGCTTTAGCTGTGCTGAGAGCCACACTTGACTGCTTCCTGCTAAACCACGAGATCATGGCAGATCCCAGACAATAACATCCGCCCGATGTGCTCTTCCTGTCTGATACACTTCCTTCCCAATCAACATCTGTGTAGCCAAACATTATGAAGTCATGATCTCCAAGATAACCTAGATCAAAGTCTATCGTACCCTTTAGGTACCTCATCACATGTTTTGCAGCTGTCAGGTGAACATGCCCAGGTTCCACTAGATACTGACTCAAGGTGTTCACAACAAAGCATATATCTGGCCTAGTGTTCGTCAGATACATCAATGACCCAATAATCTGTCTGCACAGAGTCACATCCACTAACTCTGATGAGTCATCAGCTAACAGCTTCAAGTCGAAACCCATGAGAGTGGCCATGGTTGTACATTCCAACATATCAAATATTATCAAGATTTCCACAGCATACTTTCCCTGGTTGAGAAAGATTCCTTTTGAGCCTTGCCATACTTCTAGACCTGCGAAGTAATGCATCAATTCGAGATCTTTCATCTCAAATTCTGTAGCTAGATTCTCCTTGCTTTCCATGATCTATTTCTCATTCCCTGTCAGAAAGACATCATCCACATACAGTAATAGTATCATCCATAACCTTAAGGTATAGGTTAGGATCAGCTTTACTTCTGGTAAACCCCAAGCTTGTCAAGAAGATATCAATTCTCCCTCTGTAACTGAACATCATTCACACTCTGCATTGAGTGATCTTATGCATATCTATTCGTGCCATCTCTCGTCAGATGGGTCTACTGATATGCGCCTCAATATCATTCGAACTCTGTGGTGAGTTCCTTCTGTATATATATACCATCTTCAACCTTGTAGCAAAGGTTGAAATCTGCATCACCCATGGTGATCATTAAGCTCATCAAATGACTATCGATCCTGGGTACCCATACAGAGCTTTCTTCAATTGAATCCTGGGAGTTTTTTCTTGATTTGCACTTCTTCTTCAATCACACCATTGAGAGAACAGTATTATCTAGCTACTTGGAGCAAACATCTCATCATGATCCTCTTCCTCTTTCTAAGAGAATCTTCTAGCCACGAGCCTTTTATAGAATGTTTGATTTGTAAATCTTCTTGTTGAACATCCATCACTTGTTCAGTGTTCATCATTCTTCATGATCTTTCCTACACATCAAAATTAAGTACATGATTAGTAATACTTTATAATCATCAAATCATGTTGACATGATAACCTATTATGCATATAGATATGATTTACATAGTTATGCTACTATCTTGACCAATACTTTGGCACAACACTTTTCCATATCCTGTATGCATACAGTGGCTATCTAGATGCCTTCCATCTCTACTAGAACATACTATCGAGAGCGTGCAAAGCTCTCAGCATGTCAGCAAAGAGGTTTTATTCTAGACAATCAACAATGGAATGTTTGTCCAACTTATCAATCATATGCATATTAGTAGTATGCTGTTCAATGCTATATGAGTGTTTACACTCAGCATGATATATTCTAGAAATACAAATATGCATACAACTATTACAAACAATATCATTTACTATTTCAGAGATTCAAATAACAACTCAGATACTTATCTTTAATGTTTGTGTGGTTTCCTCCCGCTTGATCTTCTATATGTCTTTTGAACTTCTATTCATTTTGTACCACTGTGCATGCTCAAGTGTGCACTAGTGTCATCCTCATGATCTCATACACAAACATACATTCATTAGTATAATCTTAATATTATCAAAACATTATAATTCTAAATAATCTTGAATATGTATGGTCATGATCATTCAATACATGGGTATACTAAGATCCTAGCACAAAGTAGGATTCTAACATAGGAAAACATACCTGGATTAGATACATGCTTAGTTATGTCTAACATACCCAAACAATATCTTTAGTCTCTTCAATGATTTAGAGACCTTGTGCTAGTAACCTGCATACCTCATAAGTTAAGCATAGTAGAAATAAATCATACATACCTCGTAAGTAGAGCTTCTAACGACTATGGATAAGTCTTTGTCTTTATGTCATCATGGTCATAGAACTTGATTTGTCTTTCTTGACGTACTTGTCTTTTGTTAGCAGACAACATCATCCTCATACAACACCACAGGTGCATTAGTACAATCATATAAACTTGATCAAAGAATGTCTTCTATCATTCACATGCATTCATATTTTTACTAAGGTGATAAGACAATTCTAAGATTAATCAAGATTGTACTAACCTCAATAATATGAAGACAAGCATATTATAAACTTAATCATGAACAGATTTCAACACTTACCTGTATCTCCTCAAGTCATACCTGTCAGGGAATTCTTGTAGTCTTCTTATGTAAGGCCTTAGCCTCATCTCCCCCTGAAAATGGATCTGGAGCTCGATTAAGGTTTGTCAGAGAAACCCTAAAAATTCAAACTTCGACTTTCACACTTCTAAATGGATGGAAAGATGTGCCTTGCTGAGCTGATCAAGCTAGCATACTTTAATTTTGAAATCTCCAAAATTTAACCCCTCAAAATTTCCTTTGAAACTTCTATAGGATCTCGAACTAGGGTTTGATGTAGCCCACCCTTTTTCCCAATCAAAAGGTTCGATCCAAATCTCTAAAGTTCTATTTTTCTGAGGAGCTTCCAGTCGTGGTTACAGACTTAAAAAATTCCAACTTTTGCAAAAGCCTTGATTTTCCACCTTTTCGATCAAGGTCCCGAACTAGGGTTTGATCAAGCCCACCCTTCTGAGCAACCAAAAAATTCGATATTGGTATCTAAATTTAGATTTTTCTGAGCAACATTCAGCCATGGACTCCGATTCCAAAAATTCCATCTTTCTCCGAAACCCTAATTTTCCATAGTAGTGACGATTCAAGAATGAAGGTGCTCAAAATCCAAATCTGTTTTGACAGAAATATGCACCTGATTGTTTCTGGTGTAACTTCGAAATTATGAATCCACAGGGTCTGAAACTTCTTCCTGTGGTATCCTAACCTGTCCTCTTTCCAACCCCACAGGTCTGACCTCAATTTGATTCTCTGAGAGAGAGTTATGCCAAGTGTCGCAACGTGATCTGTTTATGGGATAAAACCAGAGACCGAACTTGTACGGCATTCCACGTGGCACTGGTTCAACTTTGGCCTCTAAAAAGGTTACCTCAGATAGTACAATCCGTGTGCTACCTGTCACTTTTTACGAAATTTCATTTGGAGCTTCCTAGCCCAAGTTATGACCTTTTTTCCTAGGTCACCTGATTATGACTGAGATTTGGAAGAGGCAGAAACCCTAACTTATACTGATCATAACTCACAAAGTACAACGTATATGAGGGTGTCCTTTGGAAACAAGGTACATGGGGATGTTATCTATGAGCTGTAAAGGTTTCATATCCTTAACCTTCTCCAAAATGGATTTATAGCGAAAGTTCCACGATGATTGGTTTTTTCTGTATAAAACCCTAACCTTCAAATTGTCGTAAGTGCCATATATTGCTTTCCTTCAGGTTAGCTCTAATACCATGTTAAGATTCAATATGCTAAGACATAAAATATCAGCATTAAATTCCATTTCATAATAATAGCATATACAGGATCACTGAAAGAATAACAAGCACAACATAAATACAAGAGACACAGATTTATCCTGGGAAACCCTCATGGGGTAGAAAACCAAGCAAAGCTTCCTCAATATAGATGACCAGCAAATACAAAGATGTAAACCCTAGACATGAGCTACTTCTCCTCCATAGAAGATCTCTCACTCACCTATGCGCTATTCACAAGTGAGTGTAGTGTGTGTTAAATGAGGAACACACCTCCTCTATTTATACATAACTCCGACTTGTATTTACACTAACTAGGTCGGCCCCAACTTTAACCACTGGGTTAAACACCCCATTAAAACTGATTGGGACGACCCCTTTAGGGTGGTATAATAACCCTTTGACCCACATAACACATACATGGCCGACCCCCACTAGGGAAGTCTAATAACCCAAGTTACCACATTCCAACGAAGGAATAAACATCTCCGGATATACAATAAGGTCTTCACGGAGGAATGAAACATCTCCAGAATAATAAAGTACAAATATAATATTCTTAGAAGTTACAATATTTCAACAACCATTAGGATAAATAAATAAATAACAACATTCGGGAGGAAATCAACCTTGGTACAATCAATTCAAAGTCCTCAATAGCTGATGTTATCCAATTCTATAGCATGAAACATTGGAGGTTTACTGTCGCTATGAGGTCCAAACTCCACTCAACACACCCATTATTTCTTCTCTTAGCCTTTCCATACCTCAAATTTTGCAAGCGTCTCATGTTGTAAGAAGACATGGATAGTCTTAATTTGCACCCAAAACTACCTCACATCCACAAAACTGGCCCAGAACTAAATGATGAGGTAGAAGGTGAAACGTGTCTACTAATGTTCAAAACATTACCCATATATGTTTAATTACTGTTGTAGCTTGTCATTATAGGGCCCATAATTGCCCAGATGTGAGGTATAAAGCATGCTCATTGCCTTCCATTGTCCACAGTTGACATGGGATGCCCAAAATTCATTTTACAACTAATACAAAGGAAAAATCACACTTTAGACTTGTGAATTGAATATGAAAGTACATTCTGGTAGCTATTACAGGAAACTATTTTTCATTAGAAAACCCACCGACAACTTGTTTTACAGCTTTAGGAGCAAGTGAATTTACCATAAATAGTTAAGAGAGAAATTTGTGGAAATTGACCATGGGAGCATATATGAATAGGTATCTTCATAGGGTATTGAAGAACAAAACACTATAAGAAGATTTCATTAGTGATAAACCCTAGGTGTCACACTACTGTTTTTTTGGTTGCTTTGTATATATTCATATTATCGAGGAGAAAAGGACTGAATTGAAATCCTCCATTTCGAAGTGTGTTTTTGCTGGATATAGTGAGTACTCCAAGGCTTACATAGTAAAAAACTAATGTTCAAAAGCTTCCTGAAACCAATATTTTTGCCTTGTCTACATTTGGCCTAGTTCTCTTGATGTTGTGTGTTACCCCCTTTTTGTGATTAATGTGTTTATCTTACATTACATGTCACTGAAAATTGTATTAGAACATTGACCTAACTGGTAGTGTTGAATTTTCTTCAACACAGTGACCGACTAGGGACTGCTCTCAGGTTGACATTTTTCTGGTTTGGTCCTCCTGCTTGGCTGATGGATACACTCATTCTTGATTGAAATTTATTATTAAAAAAAAAAACCAATATAGTCGGAAAATCAATATACACATAATGTCTGAAAATAGTCTTTGAAAATCAAATTTCTCATGGCCTTTTGAGTGCCAATTTGCATGGATTTGAAATTTGCAACATGTCTAAGGTGTAATATTTCACCTAAGTTAGTTGATGTATTTTGCGTTCTCTACTGTATTATTTTACAGATTATTTGGTTAAGATGTATTGACATGAAACAGTTATGAACACTACTGCAATGTCCTGAGTGGACCCTCTCACTGTAGTTATGGTTTGTTGGGATAATATAGTCAATTAATGTTTCTTAGTTGAGTGATTTTGCCAAACAGTTCACTAACAAACAATTTTCATATGCATTAGCATAAAATTCCAGCATGTAAATTTGAAAAATGAAGGGTAGGATGCCAAAAATATGCCATTCAAAGAAAGAGGGTAGGCTCCCAATAATATGCCCAGCAGTGTTGGAAGGACCAAAACTGGGTGATATACTACTTAACTTCCTAAATCCACCAGGGTTAGGCATGTCCCTCCTAAGCCTCTGATTTGAGGGAAGTAAATGTGTAATTTCAAAGAAGAGAGAAAGGACCGTCTTGTTTATTCTTGTTTAATGGAGTGTAGGTACCACCAAATAGGTATCTGTTAGATATATATTCCTTAAGTGATGATGAAGATATACTCGGAGAGGTTGAAAGTGAGACGAGTTGTACTAGATCTACCGGTTTTATATCAACTAGATTTGAAAAGATAAGGAAAATATTTCATAGACGCATGAAATATTTTATTGCCAACGGTGGGTCGTGTAATTATGATGCTGAGAGCATAGAAGACATGGATTTTCCATTGAGGTATAAACATCTAGTGCAACGATGGGTACCTAATATGCTACCTCAAGTGGACACAGATTTCCTCATCAAAGGGAGGATGTATTGCATCGTTCCTTCATCCTTACATGGATTGGGGCTATTTTCCATGGATGGAATAACGGTCCGCTATGGCACTATAACCGAATTGATGGAGTATGTAGGACCACTATACAAATACAATAACTGGTTGATCTTGGTCCAATATACTCGAAGTATGCGGAGATACGGAGTTGCCGTGAATTATATTCAAATAGTAGAAAAAAATAAAACAAAGGGGCGACTATGTATATTGATGGGAGACCAAAATCGTCCGGAAACGTTGCTGGCTTTATAAATAGTACATGACCAGTGACAACAAATAAGCAACCAAATTGCGAATTCGAGGCACGCGAACATCATCGTATATTTGTATGTGCAATAAAAACAATACTTGCAAGTGAAGAGTTGTTGATCGATTACAACTTAAATAGAATAGATGTGGCTTCCGTCGTCCAGGGGAACCATGGACCGTCAGAAAATACGCCTCATAAGGTAAATGCTAAAAGTAGTAACTAAACATGACTACAATAACTAAATTTTTCATTTTTTTTCTGTTAACATTCGATTTCCACTGTTGCCATTCGCTTTATTCATGCTTATTATGAATATTTCCATGTGATTACATGGTAATTACATTGCTATGAATATCTCATTTTTGTTTTTGATGCAATTATTGACTATTGAATTTTTTTTAGGGTGGCGGCAGTGGAAAAGCACATGCCTCTTCCACGGTCCAGGGTGACCGTGGAAGGTCAGCATCTACGCCTCGTCAGGTAAATGTTAAATATAGTAAATAAATATGACTACAATAACAAGATGTTCCGATTTTCACTGTTAGCATTCACTTTTTCCGTGCTTATTGTTAATATTATCATATGAAAGCATGCTTATTAAATTGTGGCAGGAGTCTTCTCATGGCCATGGAGCAAAACATGTATCTTCTACTTCTGAGGTAAAAATTAATATTAATGCAATATATCATTTTTCTTTATGTTACAATTATTTAGTCTGAGGTAAACGTTTATTTATTGATTTATTGTGTCGGTGTGGCGCCATTGGAAAGGCACCTGCTGCTTCCATGGTTGAGGGTGACATTGGAAGGTCACACTCTGTGGCCCGTCAAGTAATTGTTTAGTAAAATAACTAAATGTTTCGATTTAGTACATTTACATTTTTCTGAGCTTATGATGGATTACTAGTTCATTTTTCTGACATTATGATGGATTACTGGTTCATTTTTCTGACATTATGATGGATTACTGGTTCATTCAGGACTGTGGAAAGGCACCTGCTGCTTCCACGACGATGGTTCGTCATGGACACTCACCGGTCATAACACTGCGTCAGGTAAGTGTTAGTGCATAATAGTAACTTAATATTCATTACAATATCAATATTTGAATGATGTTAAAATTATATTGCTTAATTTAATTTATTGTTTGATGAATTTAGTCATGTGCACACGGTTTGGGTGATGAGGGGTTTGAGGAAGAGATTTTCTATTCCACTGACCCAATGCACACTTTTAGAGTAGCCTTGAAAAAGGAAAATTGTGAAATGCTTGCCTTGGCTCGCCAAAGGCCCTTGTCACAGGAGAACAAGGCAAAGATTCTAGAGCTGCAAGAGCTTATAAAGTCTTATGGGGTAAGTGGCATCTTCACAATTGTTTTTAAGCTATGTTGTGATTTCATATCTGATATTATGTTTTTTTATCATTCCAAGTGATCTGATAAAGTAAAGTTTATTGTTTGTAGGATTTTTTAAAACCCGTGACTACAGAACCTGCCGCGACAGGTATAGGTAGCAGTGATGATCCAATGCAACAAAAAATAAGCAATGTACCAATGAGGCTTTTTGGCACTCCTGCAGTTGGCCTCGATTCCATTGATGACGACACTGGTGAGAGAGAGCATGATGCCATGCCGGAGCATGATGAGACAGAGCCTAGGACTCCACATGACTCTGGATATGAACGTACTGTAGACAACCAGGAAAATTTTCCTGGTGCAGCACGAGTTAAAAGCACGAGAAAACTAGATCTCACCTTTTTGGTGGATGACTCTTGTGTTCCTATCAAGATCCAGAAAATTGCTGGTATTTATCCATTAATTTTTTGATTTTAATCATGAAATTGAAATAGACATACGTTGAAATTATTATAAATTAATGGATTACATGTTTCTGCAGGAAACAATGTCTTCTAAAGGCATTTGAATGACAAAGCCTTGGAGCTGTTTGGCCCCACCATTCGCACACAGTGGAATAGCCGAGATAGCACTAAGAGAGATGAATTGATTGACCACATGGTCAACTTGTTCGATAATACTTTCAACAGGAAAGTTGTTGCAAGGTTAGCCGGTGAGAATTTGAAATATACCAGGGCCCAATATAGGGAAAGATTGCAAGCTGACCTCAGGCATGAGCGCCCTCCCATGGTTCCTGAGAAAGAGTGGAAGGCACTGATAGATGATGCAAAGGAGAACTTGCAAAAAAGACAAGGAAAACAACCATGACCTAGTAAAGCAAGGTACAACATATATCATCTTTTTACTGAAATAATCTCAATTGTTTTTTCTTTTTTGTTTTAAGTAATATTTTTGATATCTAAGGTTTTTGAAAATTTTCATATATAGGCTACCTGACACCTCCTAAGCAACCAAGGCTAGAATGGAAAAGCACGGGAAACATAGACTGGGCCAGGGTGGCTATAAAAAACTAAAAGCAAGAATTGTAAGTATTAAATGATTAATTGTTGGGAATATTTATTTAACAGTACCGAAAAAATATCTGATTTTGATACTGGAAATTTTAAAATGTGTTATCATGCATTGCAGGGAAATACTTTCCAAGTTGCTGCCATCGACGAAGACCTAAAGCTTGGTTTCAAGTTTGGTTTTAAAAGTGTGGCTGAACATCAGAAAAGCTTGGGGAAGACTCCAATCTCCCCAATGACGCAAATGCATGTATATCACCAATTGTAGTATACTATTAAAGTCTATTCAATACTTCAGATTATATCACCCATAACTAAAAATTTATGCTTGTTTTTAAGCAACAATGCAACCGCAGCAGTGAATCTAGCGGTACTCAGCAAGTACAAGTTGATGTTGGGGTGAACATGTCCCATGATAGTGTGGAGCATAGTGTCCATTCTGGTATGTATGCTTTGGAAATAGAAAAGTATAATGGTATTAGATATATATATTTCATGACCTAAACTTATAAATTTTCTTCTTTCAATTGAAGACCATGTAGCTCAGGAGCATGAACTGCAAGGGGAAGCAACTATACCTTCAATTAACACCCCAGTTGTCACATCTACAGAGACTGGTAAAGAGAAATATTGTAATTTTAATCAAAATAATGAAATATTTATTTCAATAATAATTCAACGTCATATATATATTCACCTCATTTCCATTGTTACAGTTCACACCCCTACAGAACTGCCTCCATGCCCTGCTCAACGACGTACAAGAAGTGGCATAAATGAGGGCATGGAAACACAAGCAATAATAGGAGATATCGCAATAAATACTGCGCCAATTGATGATTGTGATACCGTACTCGCAAGTTTTTTCAATGCAAAAAAACAGAAATCAACGAAAAAGTAGTTCATGACTTGTATTTTGATGGATATTGATGTTGTTAGTATGAAACATTGTTAGTATGTGACATTGATAACTTTTATTTGGTTTAGTTACGAGGTACTTATCTTTTATGTGATGCTCTTAGCAATTTTCCCATTTATATCTTTTATTTTCGTAGAATTTGAATTTTAAATTTAAATGTCATCACAAGTCATTGTATGCTTGTTTATAATTATTTTGTATTTTAATATTCAAATTCTGTGTTTTCTAACACATCATCACTCTTGTATGTGTTGCATGTAGATATATTAGTCTGAAAAATTGATTCTCTTTATATTAGATATGTTCATCATGACTTCGATGATCATCACTCTTTATAACTTGATTATTGCCCAATACATCTCGAGGACCAACTTCAGCACAGGGACCATAGAGAAGTGTTGAAGTTGATAGAGATCAAATTTATGTTGTAAAATATTTTACTGTTGCTTTAGCACTATTCATAAATAGTACCACACTTCAGATCTGATTTTTTGTTAAATGTTGACGTGGAGATATTCAACTATACATCTGTTATTGTTATATGATCAATATGTTTATTTTATCAACTGTTACTAAAAGAGATGAAAATTATGCTATAAAATTACTGCCCATTACATCTCGAGGACCAAATACAACACAAGAACCACAGAGGAGTGTTGAAGTTGATAGAGATCAAAATTATTTTGTAAAATATTTTACTGTTGCTTTAGCACTATTCATAAATAGTACCACACTTCTGTAATATCCCTTTTTCAAATTTTATTAAAATGCCCAATTTTCCACTTTTTTTCCCAATTTCGACCTTTGACTAGTTTTACTGTTTTGACCTCCAAATCAACCCAAATGCTCCCAAATATTCTGTAGGAGTGTATGAATGGTATTTAGAATTGAATATAAGGTTCATGGATGTTTTATGGCCCTCCAAATACTGCTGCAAACTTGATTTGTATTCTGATCAATATATGTAATTTTGACTAGTAATTTGTGCATCAAATCCCCCTCGGGTAACACTGCAAATGGCCTTCCAAATGCCTCCAAACTCCCACAAATTTATGAAAAAAGGTATATAATGTGTTAATTATGTGATTAAGGTCTCATATGCACCATTAATTGATTTTTAATACTGTTCTAACTCTCTCACATTCAACAACAAAAACCCCCAATTCAACCCTTGGGGAAATGGCACTATTTCACCTCCCAATACAACTAAACTGAGTAAAAATGCTTCAAATGCTCAAGTACAGTACATGAAACTTGTAGAAGACATCCATGGCAGTATATTTATCACAAATATATCAGAGAATCATCCATCCATTCGAAATAATCAACATTATAGTGTCATACATCAATGCATTGGGGAAATGGACATTGTTTGCTCATTAATCAATAGTTTTGCATACAACCAGTGGGTATTTCGACCCGAGACTTTCTGAATATGAATAAAAGAGGATATGAATCTATTACAATCATAAATATATAATGATAAGCTCTCTCAAGAAGCACAAGTGCTCACCAAAAACGCCCTCCCTCAAGGAGCACGAATATGCCTTCAAAACTGGAAACGGTGGAGAGAAAGTGCTGCACTAAACCAAACCATGAAACTTCCTATAGCTGCTACCTGCAAATAAAAAATCCATTAAAGCACCATGAAATACTTGAGTGGCCTCTCCAAACACCAACTTGGATGGGAATCTTTCACCCTCGAAATTGGCTAAGGCAAGAAACTAGTCATCCACTAGCTCTCTCTTCACAAATGCAATTTTTTTCAAATCATCAAAAGCCATTCTCATACTTGATTTCTACATTTTATAACCAACATTAGCCTTCAAGGGGTCGAAATCCTCTCAATAGATTCAATAATTTTCCATTTAGAAAATATTCCTCATTTGCCACTTGTCTCCTAGTTCCAACCTTCCATCTTCTCCCAAATTCGAATTTGAGTCTCTTTAGATTCCTCCAACTCCATGAGCGCCTTATTGAGCCTATTTTTGGGGCTGACATGTCATAATGGTCAGGTTTAAGAAGTCAGGTCTGAATTTTGTCATAAAATGTCATAGATGCTTCATTATTGTTGTCATAAAACTAGGGAATCTAGCCCATGTGTCCACTAGTCTCCAATTTGACTCTTCCTCTCCCATGGAGGTTACTATTCCTTCCCATTTCGACCTAATATGCTCAATGCCATGTGTTATGACTTACCAACTCACCCAAGAGTGTTCACCTTCCCATGAATTCGAATTGGCAAGAGAGAGCTACCATGTGTCATTGAAAAATCAAGCTAGTGTGGGTCCCACCACCTCCATATGTCTCCAAAACCACTTGCCACCTAGAATTTCTCTTGAATTTATTTATTCATCATATTTATTAAATGCTTGAACCCTTCTAATGTCTAAATATCATTTATTAGTTTCCTTATTACCATCCCACATGTGCCCATCCAACCTAGGAAACTAGTAGGATTGATGGGATTGTCTTACTATGCACTTATTTGAATGGGGACATTACAACTTCAGATCTAATTTTTGGTTAAATGTTAACGTGGAGATCTTCAACTATACCTCTCTTGTTGTTATATGATCGATATGTTTATTTTATCAACTGTTACTGAAATAGATGAAAATTATGTTATAATATTACTACCCACTACATCTCGAGGACCAACTTCAACACAGGGACCACAGAGGAGTGCTGAAGTTGATAGAGATCAAAATTATGTTAACACATGTGGCTTTTATTTTCTATAGTACAAGGTACTTATCTGTTATGTGATGCTTTCAGGATTGCATAGAGAGAAATGAGGGATATTTTTATTTGGCATCCCACGACCCTTCCTCATACTGTGATGATGAAATTTCAGATTATATAGAACGGCTGTACATTTGAGAGAGATATGACTGGTTGTACCTTCCCCACCTTGATTGAGCTATGATTGGTCTTGTGGTACCTTATCTTTCACTGATGTTTAATGGGGTAATTTAACCTCCTTGAGTAACTTTTTTAAAACCACCTTGTTGAAGTTTTGCTCTTATAGAGTACTATGGTTGTTTGGCCACATTTGGAGCATACCCTTGGTTCTAAGGGTCATGGGTCTTCTACTACCCACACCTATGTTATGACCATATTTTATATTTTCTTATTTTATGACCATTGTTTATATTTGTACCCACACTTCAGATCTCATTTTTGGTTTAATGTACCTTCCCCACCTTGATTGAGTTATTATTGGACTTGTGGTACCTTGTCTTTGACTTGTGGTTAATGCGGTCATTTACCCTCCTTCATTTTTTATATATCACCTTGTTGAATTTTTGGTCTTATAGAGAAGTTGACTTTGATCACCTGCGATCAGTTGTGGTGTGTTGATAATCACTTCTCTTCTGCTAAGACTTGGTTGAAGTTAATAATTTTTGTAACTTTGCTTATGTTGACTTCATTGACCTAATCAACTCCAGTCATTTCTCTCTCTATGGTTTGTACAAACCCTCTTGAAGGGTCAGCTGGTTCCTAGAGAAGACTGGCCTCTCCGAGGCACACACAATCTTTTCTGAAAGTAACACTTCTGAGTATATTTTCAAGAATGGTTTCACACAGAGGTTGGTATCTTCAACTAAATCTCTCTTTTTGTTATATGATATATATGTTTATTTTATTACATGTTACTTAATATTGGTTTATCATTTTAGTTTGCTTGTCAGTGTAACTCATTATAATCTGTTGATATGGCAGTTTTGAATTTACCAAAGAGCCTGTGTTAAGAACTTAATGGTTGTACATTTGGATTTTGAAGGAGACATTAGCAATCACCTACAAGACTTATTCTACACAGTTGAGTATTCACTACTTCATTAATATCAAATTGTGGTATTTTATGAACAATCTGGGCATTGCGGTCTTTTACAAATTGCAAGCTACAGAAACTCTGGTGGTTATCGAAAGTTGGAGTTTCGATGGTGATTGGGAAACCCAAAGTTGGAATGTGGCACACTCCAACTTTGGCACCTTCCTTTAGACAAGCCTCGTAAGATAGTATAGAAGCCTTCACACACCAAAAATCACCACATGAAACCCTAGTTGCTCAAGAAGAGAGGCGCACACCACTTTTTGTCAAGTAGCTTATCCTAATTGACAAAAGGACTTCGAAACCAATAGATAATATTAGTGTTGCAAAACAAAAAACTGGCAAAAAGTTGGCACGGGTCATCAACTTGGAAAATCAGAAAAATTGAGAGAAAATCAGCAAAACTCATCAAGTATAAATTCAGACCTTAAAAATTCAAAAAAATTGGTGAGTTGAAAAACATAGAAAATTTGGGAAAACTCAAGAATATGATAACATCTCACTTGTGATAGTGATCTTCATTCTTCCTCGCTCGACACCCAATTGATTACCTGGTATTTTCCATTGATAGGAAATTAGGATCATCTCCATTTAGGGAATCTTCTAGCAGTGAGTCCCCTGAGGGGGGCTGCAAGTGATGTGCCCACTAGTAATGAACCAGATCTTTGCTTCCAATTGAGGGAAGATGGTCCATTTGAAGATAGAACGCTTCCTCTAATTGTATCATGCCTTGGCCTTCAGACAGGAAATTCAATGAAATTGGGAGTCCTTGATTGAGACTAAACCATTTTACTGGAGAGATTTAATCCAGAATTGATCATAGAATGAGATATAGACACTGTGGGAAAACACGTGATGATGTTGATTTGTGTGTGATTGCATATGCAGTTAGAAAATATATAGAAGGTGGCATGAAGTCAAATGAAATTCTGGGTAACAGCAAGTGCAGAGAAGTTTCATGTGTCACATAAGAAGACGACAATAGATTATGGACAAAATCCCATCTCCACGAAGTGTTGTATGGAGTCAGAAATATTTGCATGGGAGATGTAAACATGGTTGTGCTACATGTAAAATTGTGTAATTTGTCTTTGTTTGAAGTTGTTTGGTCTTAAGTGAATACATTTTCCCATTTGAGTGCATGGTAATTGCATTGTTTGCATGTGGTGCCTATATAGTTCTATGGTATTTTTGGCAAATCCTCTTACTTAAGGTGCACTTGACAGTGAAAATTTATGCATCTCATCAAAATTTGCAATTGGGATCTTTATTTGTTTTGGTTTTTGTTGGGTTGGTGCATTCATTGGATCAGGTGGCCTCTAACATGGAAGCTAAGTTGGGCTCTCTATTGTGCCCTAGCTCAAGTATTTTGCAAATTTGTTATCTTGTGGTTTGATGCAGTTTGGGGTTTTGCATTCAACCTACACATGCCTTCTCTATGCATTCTTTTTGGTGCGTTGCTTCCCACCTTTTTCATATCCGCACAAGTTAGAATTTATTTTGGTTGAATTCCTTTGTTGTAACTTAAATAATTGTTTGTTGCTACATGCTTAGTGTGCTTCTAGGAGACTTGGTAAACAAGGGCTTTGGTAGAGGTAAGATTGATTATATCAATTGACTTCAAAGTTTATTTAGAAATATTTTCAACCATTGGTTCCACTCTATTTATTTTCTATTCAATAAGCCTACAAAGAGTTGCTTGTTAAAAAATGCAGTGAGTGTTGAGAATAGAAAACCGTAGCATTGCAAACTTCAAATGATAGAATTTGTGGAACAATTGTTTCCTATAGGGTATTCATGACAAGTAGAATTGTGATCTTATTTCCTTGTAGGGGTTTAAAGTAAAACTTTATCATGTCATTGCTTTAATGCAAGATACTGGGGCTTACAATTCAACTGCTATCCACATGTGCTTAAGACTGGGGCTTACAATTCTTCATGTTTATACATTTAGTTCAAGTTCTTGAGATATCTATCTACGACTGTGTTTGTTGTTTACGAGCTCATGAAAAGTTTGATGATAAATGACTCTGAGAAAGTTTTATTAAGCATCTAAATATATACCATTACAGAAGCATATAGACATTCTTAAGAAGTGAATAGAGCTAAGGTATAATTCTTTGTAAGACCGAGCTCATACATTGCAAAATGTTGTTTAAGCCTTTTGATTATTCAAAGGACACAAGGATGTGAAATTTGAGCTTGAAGAAGAACAATTTGCAAAGCATTGAAACATATTGATAGCATATTT
This sequence comes from Larix kaempferi, assembly GCA_027924585.1. NCBI lineage: Eukaryota > Viridiplantae > Streptophyta > Pinopsida > Pinales > Pinaceae > Larix > Larix kaempferi. The sequence continues at coordinate 5,836,817 of BSBM01000431.1, read as the reverse complement.
GAAGGACTTGTGTTATAACTTGAAGACTGAGCATATTCTTTGTGACCAAATTGAAGTTGAGTTTGAATAGTGTTATGGGAGAACATCAGTTATAACTTGAAGACCGAGCCTATTCTTTGTGACCAAATTGAGTTTGAGTTTGAATATTTGTGCCATTAAAAGACAAAACTTGAAGTTGAAGAATTGATTGTTGAAAAGGGATAAGTATGAAAACTACTTGAACAAATTTTATTTGTGTTACTGCTTATCATAAAGACTTGGTAACTACTTTAAGGAATACAATGCAAGATTATTTGTTTGATGAAGTTTGATAGAATTGGAAACCATCATTAAGCAGACTTGTTTGCATATCTGAAAGGAATCATTGATAAGGATTTGATTGTAGATGTAAGAGCTAGTTCATGAGAAGTGCTTTTAGTCTATCTGAAGCAAATCTATGACTGTATCGTTGCATTCAATTTTTTTTTTAACACTTCCAGGTATCGTCTCTATATCGACGAACCTCAATGTAGGCTATAGAAAATGTTTCCACGCAATTGTTGAACCTGCCACGAACTTTTGTGAATGCCTACGTGGATACTGCGATGATGATTCGTCGAACTATCAAATATCTTCCACGTAGGTGCTGAACCTGCCACGAAAGTTTGGGAATCCATGTGTGGCTACTGCGACAATGATTCGTGGAACTATAAAATTTCTTCCACGCAGGTGCTGAACTTGCCATGAAAGTTTGGGAATCCATGTGTGGCTACTGCGATGATGATTCGTGGAACTATAAAATATATTCCACGCAGGTGCTGAACCTGCGACGAAAGTTTGGGAATCCATGCGTGGATACTGAGACGAACATTTGTGGAAGGTTCAACACCTGCGTGGAAGTTTATAGTATTTGTGCATCGTTATAGCGACGAAATTGCGTGGTAGGATTCATTTTCCGTAGATATGAGAACTGTTGTGTTGTTGACATGTGGCAACAATGAAGCGTTGCTATTGCCACGACGTGGAATTTTAGTCCCTATATCCACGAATCACTTTCCACGAAAAAAAAACCCCAATCGTTGCAACAAGGACGAAAATTCATGGCTATTACAAAGAAATTTCATGGCAAATTAAACCATATGTAGTAGTGTGGACGCATACCACAGAGTGTAGGTCAATTAAAGTCTCTCAAGCAATTACTAACAGGAGATAACAATATTTTTGGGAGTATTCCCAAAAGTATCAGTAGTTTGATTTCACTTGAAGAATTAAGTCTCTATAACAATATATTGGAGGGAACGATTCCTCGTGGCATCAGTAATTGCACTGCTTTACAATGGTTAATATTGGGTTCGAACTCACTTAGCGAAGATCTAAACAATCTAGAATTTCCATTTTCTCTGAAAGTTTTCAATGCATATTCTAATCACTTCACTGGGACTCTCTCAAAATATTTGTCAAATTGTACCGAGCTCGAGGTGTTGAATTTGGTTAAAAATAATGTGACTGGTGAGCTTCCACGCTATTTGAGAAACTTTAAAGAGTTAAGAATGTAAGTGTCAGTTATAATAATTTCCATGGTGATATTCTTCAAGGGTTCACAAATCTCACCAAGTTGGACATGTTGGATTTATCTAACAACTATTTTAGTGGAAGATTACCATCCCATCTTGGGAGACTCCAAGGATTTGCAATGAATGAATCTTCATTAGTCAATGATGATACATTATATTAGTATGTGAATGGAAGTGAAAGTGAGTATCTTTTGCTATATAATATTGCAATGAACATTACTTTATCTGACAATAATTTTAGTGGAAGTCTTAATATTTACTATCTAGTTCTTATGAATGTTTTCTCTGCTCATTCTAATAACTTCTCCGGGACTTTGCCTGCATCTTTGGTAAATTGTGCTCATCTTCAAGTGCTAGATTTAAGGAAAAATGGATTGACAGGGGAGCTTCCCAAGTGGCTTCGAAATTTTCATGAGTTAAGAGTGTTAAGTGTTGGTTATAATGATCTCCATGGTGAAATTCCTCAATGGATCACTAATCTCACAAACTTGCAGGTGTTGGATTTATCCAATAATAAATTTAGTGGAAGAATACCACACAATCTTGATAGATTGAGAGGATTTGCAATCAGTGAATCTTCGCAAGTGAGTGTTCATACATTATATGTTCTTGTAAGAATTAACATGAAAGGAAGTCAGTATATTCTTCCATATGTGTTGAGTACAAACACTATCCTTGATTTGTCCACCAATAAGCTTACAGGGGACATACCTGCAATCGTTGGAAAGTTGAGCAGCCTTCGATTATTGAATTTATCTGGTAACCAACTGGAAGGGAGAATACCCACATCTCTTAGTGAGATCTCAGCTACTTTGGAGCAGTTGGACTTGTCCAAAAACAACTTGAGTGAAGGGATTCCACCAGAGCTCTCAAAATTAACCTTGTTGGTAGTTCTTAACATTTCATCCAACAACCTTTGTGGACCAATTCCAAAAGGAACACAATTTACTACATGGAATGAGACTTCATTTCAAAAGAACAAGTGTTTATGTGGGTATCCTTTGCAACCATGTAACCAAAATAAAATCCCAATGGAAAATGGCAATAGTAATATTATTAGTAACATTAAAGTGGGGTGGTTGAGTCATATAGATGACAAAATGTCATTGATAGCATTAGGGATGGGAATATGTATTGGTTTTTGGGGATTTGTTGGTGTGTTGATTGGTTGGGAAAGAGCTAGGCATTGGGTGGTGGGTGTACATGTATCCCCCAACAATAGAAGAAGACAAAGGCCCTTTTATGGACTTTATCGACTCCCCACATAGTTGGGAATGCTTGTCCACATCCCTAAGTGTTTTGAATGATATGATGTCAACTACAATAAATGTAATAAATGTATATGAGATAAATAATAAAGCTAGCAATTGCCTTTGATGGTGCAAAGGGATGTTGTTTAATGCTCACTGTTCAAATATATTGTGGATTTTGTGAATTTGATTAATCATTGTTGTTTGGAAAGTAATAGTTTAAAAAATACTAGTCTTTTTAATCTTCTTTTATGTTATTTACAATCCACCATAAAACGCCATTTTATTTATAACCTAGGTAAAATTTCACATATTTCAAACACATTAAAACACATATATATAGCATATCAAAACAATGCCTAGGCTTGAGTAGCTAGACCTACAACTTTTATTTTGAGTTCATATTGCATCCATGATTTCTCAACAACATTTCCATACATATTACTAAGCATAAATGTAAGTATAAGATACAAATCCCACTCTTAAACCAAATCCTGCAAAATCACATATGGAAGCACACTTTCATTAACTTTCACTATGTCAATTAATAAAATTCATTGTTCCAAATATCTATATTTGACACTATCCATGTATTACATTGATGATATGATTGTATATTTAATCCCAATGTAACCTTGTAACCTTGGAGAAAAATATTTCTAAATTATTTTTTACATCTCAACAAAAACCAAAAACCAAAGTCGTGATTCTACGAGGTTCACATGACATTAAAATAAATCACATTTAATTTCATAAATAAAATAAACACTCATTTAAGATATGGTTTAGAAAGCAAGGTAAAGCATTAGTTTGTTAAAATCTCGTATCCCAAATTTGCAAGTACATTACACAACACATAGAGGTATTCAAATCATTAATCTATGCATTTCATAGATCAACTATATAGCACATAAACGTACCTCCACTCAAAATTTTTCTCCAGAGGCACATTCTACATCCAAAGATATGTGTAAGGTTGGCGCTTCACAAGGGTCATTGGATTACGTGAGTGCATATATTAGGTATTTAATTTTTCCTAAAATATAAAATATAATGATAAATAATTGAGATTTTGGGCTTTAAGATTATATGGGAATACAAAATTTTAATTATTAATACTTTATATTTTATAAAGTAGTAAATTTTGTAAAAAAATTAAATAAATAAAATAAAGATGTAATTTTTAAAAATAAAGGCAACTTTTATTATTTTTTAATACAATTAGTTGGAACATTTTTTACTAAATGACCTCATTTCCTAGTGACATGACATAGGTTAGAAAAATAATAAATTAAAAATATTACCATAACAAATATTTAAAATGCAAATAATAACATTTTAGTCAATTTAATATTTCAATAATAAACAAATTAACATACAGAAGACAACAACAACATGGTTAAAGATGAAATAGTATAAGGCTAGATCTCCTTTAAACATGATTGGAGTAAACCTCTACCCCCTCAATATTAACAAGGTATTTTGGAATCCAACATGCTCCTTACCACTTAAGTTTACATCTAGACTTTACATCAAAGAACCATCAAACTAGGGGTATGCATGTCTAAATACGTCTTACAACTGTATGCCCATTTACATGTCTAAATACGTCTTACAACTGTATGCCCATTTACATAAGTGATTAACTTACAAATCCATAAAAATGCTTACACATATATTTTGAGCATGTGATTGACGGTCTCCTATTTTGTCTATTTCCTGATTGAATTTCAAGTCCAGTTACATAAGGGAACCAAGCATTTTGATTAAGTTTTCTATCTTTTAATCATCTATTTCAGCTTCATTTACATATGTTGAAGAATACTCTATGAAGCCTTTAATAAGGTAATTTTTACTACTATTTTATCTATTTCATTCATTTTTAAAAGGATTTCAAAAAGTCATATCTAACAAACAATTACTTGGCATAGATCCCTTGTCTACTACGCAAATTGATTTCCCACTCCCTCTTGTGGTCGGTTCAACACCTATTCCCGCACTAGCAGAACAAAGGATCAATGGTTCAAATGGTGGGAGATTTGGTTGAATCGCACTTATGGGTTTTGCTTTGATGTCCTAGTGAAGTTTATGAGCTACCAGTTGTTGCTCAACTGCTTCGATCGCTACAGGAGTTGCAGCCCTAATTGCGAGTAGTATGAAGATCCAAGGCTAGAAATCAGGGTTAGGTTACAATGATTTTAATGCTTATTTGTTTTGTGCAAGTCATGAACTTCCGTTTGTTCATTTTCTAGTTGTTGCTAACTATTTTGGAGGGTTGACCCTTTCATTGGTCGACACACGATGTAACCTATAAGTATATATGTTGTAAGACTCATTAGACGTAGAGATATATAGATGCTGTAAAAATTTGACTCAGTATAATCGATCTGGTTCTGCACTTTCATTTGAGTTTTTAACTTCTAGTTTAGTAGCGTTTGGAGGGGGGCCCACCTTCAACCATTGTTTGTGCATTTCCTACTGTTAATAGATCTCCTTTTCACATCATTGTAGAAAACCCTCGATCTTTGTACATTCATTTTTTATGTGATTATATATATATATGTATGTGTAATATTGAAGGTCTTTTGTTGGTTTATGATTTGCAGAGTAGTGTAGCTTACTATAGTTTTCCTTTTGAATGGGATTTGGAGTTTGTATTTAATTAGTAGGAAGTATCTTTATGAAATAGTTGTAAAAATAAAACGTTCTTAGAAGTTACACAGGGATCACAACAGTTTATGAATCTTGATTTCCATTTCATTTTAGTAAGAGCTAGTTCAAGTTTCAATAGGAAGATAGTATAAATAGGGAATATATTTTAATTCCAAATATATTTCAAAGCTTTATAATCTTTGTAGGAAACCTTAAGAAGATTAGAATAGGATAGATAATCAATCATTTTTATATAGAAATAGCTTCTATTCACATATAACCATTTTGCACACTACTCAGTCTATGTTACATGCTGGAAATTAACATTGAGATTTATTGTTCCTACTTAGGAAATTAAAATATATTATTTCTCAGCATATCGAAAACGTAATTTTTTTTTGGAACTGATGCAGATCTTTATGAAAGTATTTGGACTATTAAAATCTCTGTAAAAAGTGTATGTGTGCAGATCTCTTTTTGTGCAACGAGCTTAGGATTTTCTTTACTTTTAGCATGATTTATTTTATGGAGCAGAATAGTGTAGAATATAGATCTTAGAGTTAATATCACACCAGCAATCTTTTGTAATTTCTGGGTCTCTGATTCAAAAGAAATCCCTTGATGTGTTGAGTCTGAAATCAATATGAAGCAATCCACTTGTGTGTATATATATATATATATATTTCATGATTTGTTATATTAACAACTCAGCTCTATCTTGGAATTGTTTTTATCAAAGTACCAAGTCCTAGATAAGCCTATTCTTTTTCAAGAGCTTGGTTGCTTTTATTTTAAGATTGTAGTTATGCATTAGATTGACAAAGTTCTATCTATCTAGCTTTGAAGTAGATAGAAACTTTCATATGATTTTATTCATAGAATTTTGAAATTTCAGAATAGGAGCTAATTTAATTAGTTGCATACAATTTTTAAGTAGGCATTTTTACCGATCCTAGTTATTTCAAAGATTTGATAGGTTTGATTTTATTCTAGTAGAAGCATAGCTATTTCTCTTACCTGCATAGATAGTGTTAGCAACTCACAAATATACAAACCCTTGTTTGACAATTTAATATTTCAGGTAACTTAATTAGGTAAGTATATTTTTCCTGATATTTTTGGTGCCGTTGCCGGGGAGTTGCTTCAAGGTAAGATTTTTTTTTACTAATTTGATAGTTTTTTTTTGTGAATAGTTTTCTACAGAGAGGAGGAGGAGGAGTGGTAATACGAGAGATAAGAACCTGCGCATCTGTTATGACAGGTTCCTCCAAACCCATCTGTAGCATAGATTAGTTTATTTTAATAAAATTGTTTTCTTTTCTTTTTTTATTAAAGTGCAATTTATTTTGATGAAACCTAGAGATAGATGAGGTCGATATATAAAAACTAGTTTCCGAGGTCGATATATAAAAACTAGTTTCCAAAATTCTGATATTTTCGGAGGTAAAACTCCACCATCAAGAAATCCTAGAGAAAGGTACACAGGTAATAAAAGAGAAAGGAATAGTACACAGGAAATTACAGGGCAACAAGCAAAAGAAACAATAGGACAAAACTCCACTGGATTAGAAACTAAACTATTTCAAACTGAATTTCCATTAGTATCAGAATCATCACAAATTGTTAAAGTTTCACCTATAAAGGAGGATCCCAATTTAGTTGACTTAGTGGATGTGGAAAAAATTAACGCGCTTTTTGGGAATACACAGAATCCAGTAGTTTCTCAATTAGAATCCACAGTAAGTCCACCCAAGCAAACTACATGAAATCTTTCATCTCAAGCAAAACCTATAGTAGAACAGTGCGATCTTGCATTATCTTCAAGGGAAGGTACGATCAATTACACTTTGTTTGGTAATCCACTTGCAATGGGGGATCGTGAAGAAGAAGAAGTAGAACAAGAAGGGAAGATTGAAACAGCTTTTGGGTTCCTGATTTTAGATGTCATATAGAATGTCAATATGAAGAGTATACCCTTGTCTTCATTACCTGTCTTTTATGGAAAAGGTACTGAAGATACAGATACTTTTTGTTTGAATATCTTGTGTAGAAGTTTATAAATAGGATGCTCAGAAAATAAAATTATTCCCTGCCACTCTCAAATATGCCACACTTCGATGGTTTATGGGGTTAGGTGAATATAGCATAAGTACATGGGAGGAAATGAAGAATGCCTTTCTTAAGAAATATGAATATTATTGTAGATCCAAATATTCCCACCATGACATTTTTAAAATGCATCAACATAAGGAAGAAAGTTTAGAATACTTCTTGGAACGGTTTAATTATATTCTACATAAATCTAAATATAATACCCTCCAAGAAGTCGCTGTTAGAACACTCTTCCTGAAAGGAATTTCAGAAGAATAAATAGAAATTCTCAACCTCATGGTCTCAAGCGACATCAACCATAAACAGTTTGATGAAATTAGTGAAAGATGTAGGAAATATTATCGTAGTAGAGCTAAGACTGGGAAGAATGTGAAGGATGGTTTTCCTCGAACCTCTAAAATAGTTAATACAAGTGGTGTCACTAGAACAAAAATAGGGAACCTATTAGAAAATTTTAAAACTGATATCTTAGGTACTCTAAGTTCTCATTTTGATGCTCTAAAAACTAAAAAGAGGCAAGAGGAAGAGGACAATGCAACATTACATATATTTTTCCCTAAATGTAGAAAGAGGCATCCTCTCAAGGAATGTCCTCTTAACAATGTTTCCACTTGTGCTGTGTGTACTGATAGACATCCCACCGAAAACTGTCCTTCATTGCCAGAATTACAAGCCCTTTATAAGATAAGTAATGAGACACTTGAGCAATCCTATGCACCCAAGAGGCCATGGCTGCTTCGACCTCAAAATATGTACCCGGAACCTTCCTATCAAAACCCTGCATACTATTATTCGATGCAACCACCTCAACACCAGTGCAACCCACAAATGTGGCAAAATTGGCCACCTCAGCCTGCACAAAACTAGCCTTGGAAACAAGGTTGGAGGGGACAAGGTTATGGAGGAATACAACCAAAAACACCCCTGCATACTCCTCCTGCCTACCCACCCAATATGCAACAATTATTGCCTGGTTTTACACCACAATCTCTTCCACCTATACCACAAATTCCCCAGCAATATCATAACTCAAACCCTCCTCGACCCACGTTATTACCTACTCAACCTATTATGAATCCGAATAATAGGGTCTCTCAGCCTCTTAAAAATGTTGAGACACAAGATTCCCCAAACTATGCTATAAATACAATTCCAATCCAATAAATTCAGTTAAGGTCTCAGAAAATTTTGAACAAAACACCACTTGCAGTTATTATTCAAGAAGAATTTGAGGAAGAAATTGCTCAAGAAGAAGCTCAAGAATATGAATAAACCACTAATGAATTGGATAATGCTCAAATACCTAAAACTCATAATTATCAGAAAACTATACAACCACAGATGTCCAATGATCCTCCTTATCCCGAGAGGCTTTCAATAGAAAAACCTGTGGTTTGCTCATAGTTTGATTTTGAAAACGAGTTAAGAAATGTTTGCATTCGAATTGCCTTACTTGAAGCTATCAGAGATGTTCCAATTTATTCAAAAATGATAAGGCAATTATGCTTGAAGAAACCTGAACGAAAACAGAAGGATCCATTAACAATACATGTTCTAGGTCATTTGTCTGATTGTATATCAGATCAAACCCTTAGTTCCAAAATTTGCAAATCCATGAAATCTTGTTGTAACTATGTTTATTAATAATATTTCCTTAGAAAATGTGTTAATTGATTTGGGGGAAGCTATCAATATTATGTCTATGACCACTTTACATAGTATTACAGTTACATAACTTTCTTAGACCCACTCCTACAATTCTGGAATTGGCTGATAAGAGTGCGGTAAAACCTGTAGGGGCATTAGATGATATTATTGTTTCTGTGGCCTCATGGGAATACCTAGTGGATTTACTGGTCCTTCAAACTAAAGATATTTCCAAAGAACACCCCATTATTTTAGGAATACCTCGGTTGGAAATTGCTAATGCTTTTATAGGATGTAGAGAGGGTATCCTAACCATATCAAATGGTACTTCTCTACAGAACCTTACTATGTATCCACCAACCCAACCTGTGAAAGAAAATATGCTGTGGTTAGAAAGCCCTTATGGAGATTAAAATATTGAACAACATTTATTATCTATTAGTCAATCTAGGGGGATAGAATATCAAACTGAAGATTATATTTTGGACCAATTTATTTTTGCCACTACCAGTATTGATTTTCCTCGAACTTTTTCTGAATTTGATCATTTTTTCACTGAGGATTTTCAAGAATATTATGATCCAACATCTCTATCATCATCTGTATTTTTATTTATAGATGAACAGGTTGAATCTTCCACTATGCTTGTTGAAATCAGTCCTGGGAAGTCACTGATCATTAGTGCAAATTTAAATCTAGATAAAAAAACAACTAGTCCATGTACTACACACTCAGTCAGAAGCATTTTCCTGGATATATACTGATATGAAAGGGACACACCCTGACACATGTATTCATCACATTTATACTTAGGAAAATATCAGACCTGTTAGGCAGCCCCAAAGGAAAATGAACCCAACACTTAAAGGAATTGTAAAGGAAGAATTACAAAAGTTACTTGATGCATATTTGATTTATCCTATTTCTAATAGTAGGTGGGTATCTCCTTTAGTGGTTGTTCCTAAGAAGGGATGAAAATGGAGAATTTGCGTGGATTTTCGAGAACTAAATAAGGAAATCTTAAGATATTATTTTCCACTCCCATTTACAGATCAAGTCTTGGACACTTTGTCTGGGAAACAATATTTTTCATTTTTAGATGGATATAGTGGATATAATCAAATCAGAATAGCTCCAGAAGACCAATATAAGACCACTTTTACTTGCCCATGGGGGTCTTATGCTTATAAGGTCTTACCATTTGGATTATGTAATGCTCCTGCTACTTTTCAAAGAGTGGTTTTAGGAATTTTAGCTGACCTTGTTCATGATTGTGTGGAGGTTTCTATTGACGATTTTACGGTCTATGGTAATGATGTTAAAGAAGGCCTTGATAATCTAGAGAAAGTTTTAAACAAATATTTCTTTAAGTCACGAAAAATGTAAGATGTTGTTGACTGAAGGCATTGTTTTAGGGAACCATATTTCATCTAAGGGTATAAGAGTAGACCCAACAAAATTGAAATTATTACTAATATGCCTCCACCTTGTACACAAAGGGAAGTTATGAGTTTTTTGGGGCATGCGGGCTACTATTGTAGATTTATTGCCAATTTTACAAAGATATCAGCTCCTTTATTCAAATTGTTAGCTAAAGATGCTGACTTCTGTTGGGATCAACACTGTCAAACATCTTTTGAAACTCTTAAGGAAGAATTGTGTTCTACACCAGTCCTTAGGGGTCCAAATTGGTCCCTTCCATTTCATATATACACTGATGCTTCAGATACTGCCTTAGGGGGAGTTTTGGGACAGAAAGAAGATCAAATCTATTATGCCATTTATTTCATTAGTAAGAACTTAACACCTGTAGAATTGAACTACACTTTAACTTAGAAGGAATTTTTAGTAGTAGTTCATGCCATTAACAAGTTCAGACATTATATTATTGGCTATGAAGTATTTATTCACACCGACCATTCTGCTATTAAATTTTTAATGAATAAACCTATAACTAATGGAAGAGTTACTCGATGGCTTCTTTTACTACAAGAATTTAACATTACCATTGTTGATAAACTAGGGAAAGAAAATATGGTTGCAGACTTTCTTTCTCGACTTAGTCATGATGATAATGATAATCCGGTAGATGACACATTTCCCGACAAACATATTTTTGTTGTTTCTGTTAAAGTGCCATGGTTTGCAGATATATCAAATTATTTAGTTTCCAGAAAGGTGCCCACTCATTTTCCATCACATGAAAAACAAAGAATTATTCAACAAAGTGCCAATTATTCCTGGATAGGTAATGATCTTTTCCGCACTGGTCCAGATTTGATTATTAAGAAATGTGTAAAGGAAGATGAGATGTATGAGATCCTTCAATCTTGTCATGATGGACCTTACGGAGGCCATTTTTCAGACAAATGCACAACATACAAGGTATTACACCAAGGATACTATTGGCCCACACTTTTCAAATATGCTGCAAAATATGTCAAGGGTTGTGATAGTTGTCAATGAATGGGGAGACCCACATCAGCTAATGAAATGCTCTTACACACAAGTGATGATAGAACCATTTGAAAAGTGGGGCCTAGATTTTGTTGGACCAATATCACCTATGTCTCGGAAGAAGAAATATATTTTAGTATGTACCGATTATGTTACCAAATGGGTAGAAGCGAAAGCTCTGTTTAGGGCTACTGAAAAATAAATTATAGAATTCATTTATCAAGAGATTTTTACCCGATTTGGTGTTCCCCATGAGATTGTAATTGACCATGGAGCACAATTTGTTTCCAAATCATTAAAAGAATTGACTGATCAATATGGAATTAAACATTGTAAATCCTCTCCATACCACCCCCAGGCTAATGGGAAGGTGGAGTCCACAAATAAATTTCTTGAATCTATCTTAACCAAAACTATTGAATTGCATCATAAGGACTGGGTAGATAGACTTCTTGAGGCACTATGGGCTTACAGGACTACATGGAGAAATACCACCGGACATACTCCATATAAGATCATCTATGGGAAACAAGTTCTGCTGCCTATAGAATTCCAGGTGAAAACTTTTCGCATAGTTGCACAACTGAATTTGAATCTGGAGGAGGCACAAAAACAAAGACTGATGCAATTAAATGAACTTGATGAAATTCAGTAAGATGTTGTTCAAAGGACTAAATGGCATGATATGTTTTTGAAACAAAAGAATTTTCAGGAGGGTGATTGGGCCTTATTATTTGATTCTAGATTTAAAAATTTTAAAGGAAAACTTACAACTAGGTGGTTGGGACCATATGAAATTGTGACTGTTTTTAATAATGGTTCCATGAAAATAAGAACAATTGATGATGAACAGGTTTCGTTCATGGTGAATGGACATCGGTTAAAGGTATATCACAAACCCATATCTAAACAGGAATTCATTCATGACTTAACTCATTAGGATGAATTGGAGCTGGTGGATGAAGAAGCTACTTCTTCATCTCCTCCTCTTCTTTGAGGAAATCAATATTAAAACTCTTTTGTATATATGTGCATACGTTTGCTTGGTTTTATTTACTGGGTCACTTTCAAACTTTGCAGGTATTTTTCTTTGTGATTCCTTCAGGACATATTAAGAAAAACAGGGAAGTCACTTTACCTTTGATTCCGTGTTACTTCAGAAATCATTTTGTACTTAAAAGAACTTTTATTTATTATGATATGCTGCATAATTTAAAAATATTTGTGTAGCTTTATATATATACACATATATATAAAGTGATTTCCCTTATTTTACTTGAAGTCTTGAATCATTTTCATTAGTAGGTGGTCTAGTGTTCTTTTACTCTTTTTTTATATATACAGATTTATTTTTCCTTTGTTCATACAGAGTTGGTAGCATTCATCCCTATCCTTGATTTATCCAAATAATTGTAAATATCAAGAAGTCTAACTTATAGAACCTACAGTGTGTTAGTACAACTTGAGTTGGCTTCACAGTTGAGTGGATGATCATTTGTATAAGTAGTAACATGAAGGGGCATCGAATTATTAGACACAAGGACACCCCAATAATTTAATAAGGAAATGGTTGTCAGGACTAAGGATCTTTCGATTAGTATCCATTGGTTTTAATTTTTTATATTAATTAATGAGGCCATATCACGTTTTAAACTAATTTGATTACATGAATTAATTTTTCATGCAAACAAACTTTATAAGCAATACTTAAGAATATCTTCCAACCCAATACCATCATGATCCACAAAAAGGGGTTTTCAGAGTTGCTATCCCATTTACTGGTTGAAAAAATCATCTTTTTAAACTATCTTAAAGTGAAATTTGGGATAAAGAGCCTCTGATAGAAAATGGGTGTAAGAGGCTAACTCGCCGAGATACTGAACAGGTCTGCTGGTAGCAGGTACCGGCCTGTGGCATGACTAAGCAAACCCATCAGGGTACTAAACATCCTTGTTGGCAATGGGGCATTCTTCCTAGGGAAGAGACTTCTTGGATTTTAAAGTTACCCCATAAGAGTATTGAACAAGCTTGTTGGAAATGGGTTTTGACTTTAATATATTTTATAATGCTTTATCTATATTAGTTTGCATGAACGATGTACTTATGTAAAAATTTAAGAAAAACATGTATGGTTTACTTGAGAAGTTAGATGCACTTTATTTAATTATCATTGTATAATGATCCTAATGGGCTTTAAGTCTTTTCCACCTGATTCTTACTATAACTAGGGTTCATACCTTAGGAGTGTAATTGTGTTTGGTAATTCGATGAACTTGAGTGTGAACCTTATTATTATTATCACTCGAACATTCCTTTATGAAGTTGGGTCATGATGACTGATATTTTGTGGATTCCATTTGGAAAGACTTTTGTGACTCTTACTTTGTTTTATGTTGACCTTCCAAGGAAGTACGATATTTTATAACAAAACCCTGTATGAATAAAGGAAATTTAGTCTGTATTATGAACCAAAATTCTGGGATCTGGGTCTATATGACAGCCAAAGAAAAGAATGAGATTACTAGATATTAGGTTCTTCTTAATTCCGTTTTTAATTTTTTATGCTAATTTGTAATCTTCTGATCTATTTTTCTGTATATGGCCAGATGAATTATCACAAGTTAGATACCATTATCTATGAAGAATTGCTTGAGGAATCCGTTGGATGAAGAAGAGAAGTTTTCAGTAAAAAATAAAATGGTTGTACAATTTTGTCTAGCCACAATTTCTTTCTCCAATTAACAAAAGTTTGAATTTCAAAAGAAGGGTATTTATCCTTTCCATGGAGTTTCTATGCCTATAGTATCTCTCCAATTCCGATGGAAACAACCTTCCACATACCTTTGCAAGTCTGTGAATATTTATGCATCTAAACATAAGACTATTGGAATAAGTGTCGGATGGGGTGCCGGATGGAGTGCTAGATAAAGTGCTGGAAAATATGTAAATTATGATTGCCAAAGTGATTTTTAATTAGTTCATGGTTGTTGAAATCCAAATATGGTTAATTGAAAAAATATTAATCAATATACAAATTTACCTTTATAAATCTTATTCATATTCTATAAACCATCTTCTTTTATGGTTTAATTTTTGGTTCCCGACTTAAATTCAATTGGACTATTTCCTTATTTTATCATCACATCCATTTCATTCGAAGTATATAAATATTAAGAAAATCATAGTTGATTAACTCAATTTTATTATCATGATCGATGTCCAAATCTTTGATTTGGGCAATGATCTATATTTGTTGATGAGTTGTCACGATACTTGTAATTATCATTTTGGCAAGGAGTCAGATGTCATGATTTTCGTTCATCATCTTTTCTGAAGGACTGTTGCTAAGTTAATTTACTTTGACCCTTGATTCTCATATATTCGAATGCTTTCATAATCATCCTTAGAGCACGATGATTAATCTTTGTGGGGTTGATAAAGCATGAAACCTATTTGTACTTATTGTAAGACCTCTTATTCGATTAAGTCTGATTAAAAGGGGGTCATTTTTTTATTTCTTAACAAAGACGGTCAAATTTTCACAAAGGGGTCTTCTCTGATTTTTCTTTCTCTACGCATCTGCATTCATTCACTCCTATCCTTTGCATTCCTTCTCTGTGTTGTCGCCATGCTGAATCAACATGAGCCAACTTCCTATACTGACCTCTTAGCCATCCACGAATTCCAAGAGTGCCGGAGCTATTTATCAGAGCCGGATGGAACCCCTTCTTAACAACCCAGAAGGGACATGATGATGAGGTCTCTTTTCAGTTCACCCTCGGATTTGATGGAAATAGAGCACGAGTAGGGCCTTTGGTGTTTCCTGTTATAGAAGAGTCAGTTGCCCAGGCCACAGGGATTCCACAAACTGACGATCGCTGGTTTAAAAATTATAAACTATCACGCCAGATTTATGATTATGTTTTCAAGCCAGAGTTCTTAACAGTGAATGGAGACAAAGGGTTCGCAAAAAAATGGCTCAGAGAAGAATTCATTGGCCCATTGCTGGTCATCAACAAAATTATTACTTGTGAAGGTAGGTTCTCTACTTACAAAACCTGTCATTTTCGACTGTTATCTCATTTTGAAATTGGAAAGCTCATCAATTTCCCAATTTATTTCTGGAGAAGTTTGGGTAAAATGGATTCCCAAGTTCGGAAAAATACCGAGAACCCTACCCATAGTCTATATCACTACGGCCTTATTAAAATTTTGATCTTAGCTAAATTAAGAAAACATAATCAGACTTGGGAGAAATTCCTTCATGTATTCTCAAGTCCACATGTTGTCTTCCCTGTAGTTGATAACGCAAAGCTACCCCCTACTTTTGAGCATCCCCTTAAACTGTCCTCCGCGAATTTGCATAAAAGCTATGATTCTGTAGAAATATCAGCCTCTCATCTCAATGGTCATGGCCAGAAAAGGGAATCTAGAAGTCGGAAAAAGGGAGGGAGATCCAATGCTAAGAAACATCAAGGGATAAAGGATCAGTAGGAGAATTCTCATTCGTATAGTGGCCAAAAAGGGAATGGTAACCAGCCCTCTCATCGATTTACTTGCAGTATGGTTGTTCAGACAAAAGAAGTGGATTAAATTGTTGAAACTCCTATTGAACTGGCCCCTGTTCCAATCTCTTCATCTACTCCCTCACCTCAACAAAAACACTCTCAGTCGGCTGCGTCCCAATATGCCCCTTCAACTTCTTTGTCACATTCTATCAAAGAATATTCAATGCCAATATGCCTTGTTTCAATTCCTTTACAGGAACCTGCTAAAACAACTCTTGCACCTAACCGTTCGCATACCTCTTCTGAATTGTCTGCAAGTGATTATTTTTAGAAGAGGAACATTAAATTAATTAAACAGGTACAGGAGTATGTTCGATTAACTCGACATCTTAAGCATGAGAATGAGGTCTTGAAAGCCAGAGTTGCATCTCTACAGAAACTAGTTGATGACATGACTGGATCCAACAGAAGCTTAAGGAAACAATTGAAAAAGAAAGAGAAACAACTTGAGGAAATCATGAGAACCCAACCAAAGCCAGTTCCATCTTCTCCCCAAGTACAGGTGTTGATCAATGCCTTAGGATTCTGACTCAATCACATCACCAATTTTGTTTATCAATTTTGCTCACTTGCATTGGGACATGCAAGATCTTTGTTGTGGGGGAGATGACGGTCTCCTATTTTTTCTGTTTCCTAATTGAATTTCAAGTCCAGTTACATAAGGGAACCAAGCATTTTGATTAAGTTTTCTATCTGTTAATCATCCATTTCGGCTTCATTTACATACTTTGAAGAGTACTCAATGAAGCCTTTAATAAGGTAATTTTTACTACTATTTTATCTATTTCATTAATTGTTAAAAGGATTTCAAAATGTCATATCTAAAAAACAATTACTTGGCATAGATCCCTTGTCTACTATGCAGATTTTTTTCTCACTCCCTCTTGTGGTTGAATCATTGGTTCAAATGGTGGGAGATTTGGTTGAATCACACTTATGGGTATTGCTTTGCTATCCCAGTGAATTTTATGAGCTACCAGTTGTTGCTCAACTGCTTCGATCACTCCAGGATTCCTGGCCCTAATTGCGAGCAGTATGAAGATTCGAGGCTGGAAATCAGGGTTAGGTTACAATGATTTTAATGCATATATGTTTTGTGCAAGTCGTGAACTTCCATTTGTTCATTTTCTAGTTGTTGCTAGCTATTTTGGAGGGTCGATCCTTTCAGTGGTAGACCCACGATGTAACCTATAAGTATATATGTTTTAAGACTCAATAGACGTAGATATATAGAGATTTTGTAAAATTTTTACTCAGTATAATCGATCTGGTTCTGCACTTTCATTTGAGTTTTTAACTTCTGGTTTATCATCGTTTGGAGGGGGGGGCCCACCTTCAACCACTGTTTGTGCATTTCTTACTTTTAATAGATCTCCTTTTCACATCATTATAGAAAACCCTTTGTTGAATGTAGTTGTCATTGCTGTCAAAGGAGTTCAGTAATGACAAAGGAATAACCAAGGATATGATGGCAGGACAAACTCAGTGAAAGACAAAGGTAGTGATGACATGGCAGGGCATGTATGATGATGTGGTAGATATGATGATGTGGCATGAAGTTGAAAATACATCTGATGGTGTTCTAGTGCTATCAGTAAGTCATTGTTGCATTCTGACATCATTTTGGAGAAATATGGCAATTTGGTGAAAATCAGGAAATTGACCAAGTATGAAAAAATTTATTCAAAACTGCCTTAGGAAAATGCCTACCATAAATGATAGGTTAAAGTAAATTCCCGCAGCATATGGTAAGACTGTATTCTGTTGACTTTTCTACCTGACCATGGTCTCAGATTTCCCAAAGATTCTTTGAGGAGAAAGTTCTAGGTCTACCAAAACAGGGTTTTGCACCAGAGGAAGTAAAAATGACTAAGTAGCCTCGGGAAAATGCCCGCCATAAATTGTGAGCTGAAGAAAATGCCCGCACCATATGGGAATCCTGTAGGTTGGTGTTTTGTCTACCCAACCATGGTCTCATTTTGTCCAAAGAGTCTTTGAGGAAGAAGATATGGATCTGCCAAAAGTAGGAAAAATATTATTTTGCATAGTGAGAACAAAAAGAAAAATTGACTAAGTCTTAAAAAGCCATAGAGGCTTAAGTCATGCCCGCAGGGGCTATGGAAAGCTTGCAAAAGCTTAAGGGGATGCCCGTAGGGGTTTGGATATGCCCGCAGGGGCTATGGAAAGTGTGTAAAAGCTTAAGCGGATGCCCACAGGGGTTTGGATATGCCCGCAAGGGCTAATTGATCAGGATAAGAATGCCCGCAAGGGTTTGTTAAGACTGGAGGGGATTAGGAATGCACGCAGGGGCGTAAATATGCATGCAGGAGGAGAGATTAAGCCTATTGGGGATTAAGGTTAAACCCTCAGGGGCTTAAGTTGCCTGTAGGGGCTAAGGTGAAGCCCTCAGGGGCCTAGAAATTCCCGCAGGGTCTTATAAAATCCATGCACGCAAGGGAAGAATGATGCCCGCAAGAAAAGGAAGATGATGCCCATGTTAAAAATGAAAGAGATTCCCGCAAACCAGAGAGATCCCGCATAAGTGAAGAAAACTCGCATCCCTGAGACAAACGCAACCCACAGGCATGAAGGATGAGCAAAAGTTTAATTAATTAATTAATTAATTAAAACTGAAATAAACAGAATGATAAATTAAAAGATAAAAACAAAGATTCGAAGAGGTATGAAGGATGAAAGGGTATGAACCCATTCTGAAAAGGTGCAACGATTAAATGACAAAGACAAATATACAAATAGAAGATCGAAGTAGAAGAAGTGTGTCTCTCGGGTCCATATTGAAGAAGAAGCTAGAGAATCCAGAGACTAATAAGTGTATAATTAAAAGAGAAATTTCTGGAAAACCAAAGGAGGGTATGTTGAGTGTTGATATGAAGATCTGAAGCAGCATAGAGACTAGAAAAGAAGAACAGAGGTTCAACATATTAAAGAGAATACAGGGACTGTTGAACTAAAGAATTATCTGTGATAGAGTTAAAGAAAGAGAAGAACTGAAATTGCATGAAGTCCAGATCCAAGCAGCAGCAACAAGAAGAGACAGAATCCAAGTGATGAAGAAAAATTACCAGTGACAGTATTTGAGGAAGATCTGGAAGACTGATAAGAATCAGACTAGGGTGGTAGGGTGGTGCTAGGGAAGGCTACATGCCTGCAAGGGAATTGTAACCTCCCTCCAGTGGTAGCTGGAAAATAAGGGTGTCGAAGCATCCTTTCAGTAGCAGTTGATAAAACCAGGGGGTCGAAGCCTCCTTCTAGTAGTGGCTGGAAAATAGGGTGTAGTAGCATCCTTTTCTGTAGTAGCAGGCATAAACCAGGGTGTAGTAGCATCCTTGTCTGTAGTAGCAGGCATAAACTTATTGTAAATATAATTTTGCAGTATAGAAAGAGTTGGTGGTTTTCCCAATTGGGCTTCCATGATACAAATATGTGTTCTGTGTCTCTTGTTGATTCCATGTTTTAATTAAGTTTAATAAGTGGTTTAAAATGGTAAAAAGTTAACAATACTGATTCACCCCCCCTCTCAGTATTGACCAATATTCCAACAATTGGTATCAGAGCAGGATCCTTCACTACAGTCTAAACCACTGGAAGGAAGATCCTATTAAAAACCACTATGGATCAACAAGAAGAGATCTACATAGTGAATGGATCTCCAATACTTGGAAAAGAAGAATACATATTTTGGAGAAAAAGAATGAGTGTATACTTACAATCATTAGGATATGGTGTATGGAATGCAGTGATCTCTGATTACATCCCACCAAGAAGAATAAGGACTACATCTCAGAAATAGGCCAATAAAAATAACTCAAAGGCAATGGAGGCCATACTTGATGGATTATCTCAACCCATCAAAGAGGAGGTAGGAAAATGCATCTCAGCTAAAGAACTCTGGGTCAAATTAGAGAAACTTTACTCAGTTGAAGAAAGAGCAGAAGCAAGCTTTGCTATTCTCAAGGATGATAGTGAAGATGAAGGGATAAGTGAAGATGAATAAAATATATTCATGGGGACAGTACCCTCAGAAGATGATTCAGATATAGAAGGAGAGGTGGATCTAAAGACAGAACTCATAAGTGCCCTTGAAGAAATGAGAAAGCCCAGAATGAAGAACAATTCTTTGGAAGGACAATTGTCAAAATACCAAGAAGAGCTAAAGTCAAAAGAAGAGGAAGTCAAGACCCTCCAAGAAGAGTTGCACAATTCAAAACAACAAGTGATGGCTAGCATGGAAGAGGCCGAGAGATTAAAGAAAGAAATTGATGAATTCAAGGAAGAAGTAAAGAAGCAAAAAGATCAGTTGACTGTTAGTGAGAAGTTCAAGGAAAGTACTGAAGCACTTAATAAAGTCCTCAGCTTACAAAGATTCCCCAGGGACAAAACTGGTATTCGATATGATCAAGAACATGTCATTAAAGGATCAAGCTTCATCACTCAAGAAGATGGTGAAAAGGTCAAATGTTGGGATGATGATTAAAAATATAATATACCTAAGCAGCAGAATAATCACAAGGAAATGAATTTTAGTCACCAGAATTTTGCTCATCCTCCCAAGATGAAAAATGTCAAAAGACATGCTAATGAGAAAAGTCATTACAAGCAGAAAAATCATAGATCCTCCAAATATAAAGGAACATTCTATGGATATTGTCATTATTGTCACAAGTTTGGTCACAAGGTTGATGATTGTAGAATCAAAGAAGAAGGTCGAGGTCTGAAAAGGGAAGAAGACACTAACATCTCAAATGGTGAAAGACTTATTATATGTTTCATATGTCACAATGTTGGACACTTTGCAAAACATTGCAAGAACGATACACGCAGACTGTCCAAGGAAACCCAAGAAAAGGTTTGGCAGATGAAAACTAAGAGACAAATAAATGAAAGACCAGTAAGCAGAGTACCTCATGGAAACATGTGGAGAAGAAAAGAAGTTTCCAAAGACAATGAGAAGCCTGCAAATAAAGTGGATCAAGGTCAAGAAAGCAAAGAGAGTAAGGAAGTTACATATGGAATGGACAAATCCCTGGAAGAATGCTAAGAGATGGAGAAACATCATTCGAGTGAAACCCTTACAGTGCAAGAAGCCACGAAGCATGGGGAACCATCTTCCAACAAAGCTTAACTTAAAATGGAGCATCTTTTTTATCACTAAAATATCTTGAAAATCATTTGAAGGAATAGTGGTGATAGTTTTAAAGGAGTAAATTATAAAAGGGAAGATGGCCAATCCTATGATTGCGAGTTTATTGACCACTCAAAATATAAGTCAGTTCAAGCTTGCCATATGCCTTGTCCAAAAGGGCACTGTGTTAGCAGCCACATGTTCAAAGAACTCCGATTGGTCTCAGAGGCTTTGTTCTAAAACTTTAAATGTAGTTGGGAATGCCCAGACTTATGTACTTTAGCAAATGGCTATTTTGCAGGAGAATATTAAGGAGCTTCAGTCCAGAAGTGAATACATAATATATGATAATTTACAAATTACAGTTTCAGCCCTGATGCTGACTTGATGATCGAAATTGAAGAGGAAGATTGAAAGAACTATTTGCATGAAGCATTAAAGCATTCTTGAAGAATTCATTGAGGCAAAGCATAAACACATTTGTGAAGCCAATATGAGTAGAAATTAGTGAGGTATTTGACAAAGGCTCAAATACCTTCATGATCAGATTTGATTATAGCCCAAGGGAAATTTGTGTTTGAGGACATGGACAGTCATTGTAGCAGCATAGAAGATATTGCATGATCTCAGGGGGATATTGAAGCCTAAAAGATCAGGGCTTGAACCTTGGATGACAACTGTTGATGTAATGAAACTCTGATTAAACTATGATGAAATCAAGTTTAGTGAAAGAAATGAAGGGGAGCAAAAACATAAAGTTGAGAAATTGCTTGTATGGCATTGAAGACTCCTTAAAGAAGAACAAGTTATATGATGTATCTTTAAAGAGAAATCTATGGAATAAAACTAAGGTTTGAATGAAAGAACTCAAAGATAAACCAATGAGTATAAACTTTGTCACAAAGAGAAGAAAATATGTTTGCAAGAGGAAGAGCACTGTGATAGGGGGAGTCCATGAACTTATCAAAGACTCACTACAAGAAGGTAAAGAAGGATGCTAACTAGATG
Organism: Larix kaempferi; assembly: GCA_027924585.1. Lineage (NCBI taxonomy): Eukaryota > Viridiplantae > Streptophyta > Pinopsida > Pinales > Pinaceae > Larix > Larix kaempferi. The sequence continues at coordinate 5,814,427 of BSBM01000431.1, read as the reverse complement.
ATCAGCACCAAGACCAAGTTAACTGGAGGAAGAAAAGAAAAATAAGGGAAGTTGTCTAAAAGGAGAATAATTGGAAATTCTATGTCAAGATAGTTGCAGCAAGGGCATAACAAGTTATCCTTTGTCATTGTTGTCAAAGGGGGAGAATGTTTAGATGTTGCCATCAATGCCAAAGGGGGATAATGTTGAATGTAGTTTTCATCGATGTCAAAGGAGTTCAGTAATGACAAAGGAATAACCAAGGATATGATGACAGGACAAACTCAGTGAAAGACAAAGGTAGTGATGGCATGGCATGGATGATGACATGGTAGGGCATGTATGATGATGTGGCATGAAGTTGAAAATACATTTGATGGTGTTCTGGTGCTAGCAGGAAGTCATTGTTGCATTTTGACATCATTCTGGAGAAATATGGCAATTTGGTGAAAATAAGGAAATTGACTAAGTATGAAAAAAATTAGTCAAAACTGCCTTAGGAAAATGTCCACCATAAATGATAGGTTAAAGTAAATGCCTACATAATATGGTCAAGATGTAGTCTGTTGACTTGTCTACCTGACCATGGTCTCAGATTTACCAAAGAGTCTTTGAGGAGAAAGTTCTAGGTCTGCCAAAATAGGGTTTTGCACCAGAGGAAGTAAAAATGACTAAGTAGCCTCAGGAAAATGCCCACCATAAATTGTGAGCTGAAGAAAATGCCCGCACCATATGGGAATCTTGTAGGTTGGTGTTTTGTCTACCCAACCATGGTCTCATTTTTTCCAAAGAGTCTTTGAGGAAGAAGATATGGATCTTCCAAAAGTAGGAAAAATATTATTTTGCATAGTGAGAACAAAAAGAAAAATTGACTAAGTGTTAAAAATCCATAGAGGCTTAAGTCATGCCCACAGGGGCTATGGAAAGCTTGCAAAATTTTAAGGGGATGCCCGTAGGGGCAAGATTATTCCCGCATGGGTTTGGATATGCCTGCAGGGGCTATGGAAAGCGTGCAAAAGCTTAAGGGGATGCCCGCAAGGGCTAATTGATCAAGCTAAGAATGCCCTCAAGGGTTTGTTAATCCTAGAGGGTCTTAGGAATGCCTGCAAGGGGCGTAAATATGCCCGCAGGAGGAGAGATTAAGCCCGTTAGGTCTTAAGGTTAAACCCGTAGGGGCTTAAGATTCATGCAGGGGTTAAGGTAAAGCCCTCAGGGGCCTAGAAATGCCCGCAAGGGCTTGGAAAAGCCATGCACGCAAGGGAAGAATGATGTCTGCAAGAAAAGGAAGATGATGCCCGCGTTAAAAATGAAAGAGATGTCCGCAAACCAGAGAGAGCCCGCATAAGTGAAGAAAAATCGCAGCCCTGAGACAAACGAAGCCCGCAGGCATGACGTATGAGCAGAAGTTTAATTAATAAATTAATTAGTTAAAACTGAAATAAACATAATGATAAATTAAAAGATAAAAATAGATATTCGAAGAGGTATGAAGGATGAAAGGGTATGGACCCATTCTGAAAAGGTGCAACGATTAAATGACAAAGACAAATATAAAAACAGAAGATCGAAGTAAAAGAACTGTGTCTCTCAGGTCCATATTGAAGAAGAATGCAGAGACTAATAAGTGTATCCAGAATTAAAAGAGAAAGTTCTGGAAAACCAAAGGAGGGTATGTTGAGTGTTGATATGAAGATCTGAAGCAACATAGAGACCAGAAAAGAAGAAGAGAGGTTCAACGTATTAAAGAGAAGACAGGGACTATTGAAGTAAAGAATTATCTGTGACAGAGTTAAAGAAAGAGAAGAACTGAAGGTGCATGAAGTCCAGATCCAAGCAGCAACAACAAGAAGAGACAGAGACCAAGTGATGAAGAAAAATACCAGTGACAGTATTTGAGGAAGATTTGGAAGACCGATAAGAAATAGACTAGGGTGGTAGGGTGGTGCTAGGGCAGGATACATGCCTGCAAGGGGGTTGTAGCCTCCCTCCAGTGGTAGCTAGAAAATAAGGGTGTCGAAGCATCCTTTCAGTAGCAGCTAATAAAACTAGGGGGTCAAAGCTTCCTTCCAGTAGTAGATGGAAAATAGGGTGTAGTAGCATCCTTGTCTGTAGTAGCAGGCAGAAACCAGGGTGTAGTAGCATCCTTGTCTGTAGTAGCAGGAAGAAACCAAGGTGTAGTAGCATCCTTGTCTGTAGTAGCAGGAAGAAACTTATTATAAATATAATTTTGCAGTATAGAAAGAGTTGGTGGTTTTCCCAATTGGGCTTCCACGATAAAAAATTGTGTTCTGTGTATCTTGTCGATTCCATGTTTTAATTTAAGTTTAATAAGTGGTTTAAAATGGTAAAAAGTTAACAATACTGATTCACCCCCCCCTCAGTATTGACCAATATTCCAACACCCTTGATCTCTGTACATTCATTTTTTATGTGAATTTATAAATATATATGTGTATGTCTAATCTTGCAGGTATTTTGTTGGTTTATGATTTGCAGAGTAGTGTAGCTTACTATAGTTTTGATTTTGAATGGGATTTGGAGTTTGTATTTAATCAGTAGGAAGTATCTTTATGAAATAGCTGTAAAAAGAAAATGTTCTTAGAAGTTACATAGGGATCACAACAGTTTATGAATCTTGTTTTCCATTTCATTTTAAGAAGAGCTAGTTCAAGTTTCAGTACGAGGATAGTATAAATAGGGAATAGATTTTAATTCCAAATATATTTCAAAGCTTTATAATCTCTGTAGGAAACCTTAAGAAGATTATACCAAGATAGATAATCAATCATTTTTATATAGAAATAGCTTCTATTCACATATAACCATTTTGCACACGACTTAGTCTATGTTACATGCTGGAAATTAACATAGAGATTGATTGTTCTTACGTAGGAAATTAAACGATATTATTTCTTAGCATATGGTGCATTTAGCTCAGCATATCGAAAACGTAAAAAAAAACCTTTTTTTTTGTTTGTTCTGGAACTGATGTAGATCTTTATGAAAGTATTTGGACTGTTAAAATCTCTGTAAAAAGTGTATGTGTGCAGATCTCTTTTTGTGCAACGAGCTTAGGATTTCCTTTACTTTCAACATGATTTATTTTATGGAGAAGAATAGTGTTGAATATAGATCTTAGAGTTAATATCACACCAGCAATATTTTGTAATTTCTAGGTCTCTAATTCAAAAGAAATCCCTTGATGTGTTGAGTCTGAAATCAACATGAAGCAATCCACTTAAATACTTATATATATATATATATATATTTCATGATTTTCTATATTAACAACTCAGTTCTATCTTGGAATTGTTTTTATCAAAGTACCAAGTCATAGATAAGCCTATTCTTTTTCAAGAGCTTGGTTGCTTTTATTTTAAGATTGTAGTTATTTGCATTAGATTGACAAAGTTCTATCTATCTAGCTTTGAAGTAGATAAAAACTTTCATCTGATTTTATTCATAGAATTTTGAAATTTCAGAATAGGAGCTAATGTAATTAGTTGCATACAATTTTTAAGTAGGAATTTTTACCAGACCTAGTTATTTCAAAGATGTGGTAGGTTTAATTTTCTTCTAGTAGAAGCATATCCATTTCTCTTACCTGCACAGATAGTGTTAGCAACTCACAAATATACAAACCTTGGTTTGACAATTTAATATTTCAGGTAACTTAATTAGGTAAATATATTTTTCCTGATAGTGATGTTATCAAACATTAACTTATGCCATTTCCCACATCTTTATCTGCTTCATATAGGGTAAGAAGAATCAAGAACTCCTTAACCATTTACTTCTTCATCAACTATACCCTATGTGCTTCTTCCCTCTATTATTCATATCAATCCATCTTCATAAAGTCAGTGATCCATGCCTTATATGAGTGAAGCTATACAAGATGAGAATATGAGAATAAAGATAAGGTTTATTTAAGGTAGCCATTTTACAAAATAAAGTGAAGCAATAAAGCTAAAGGAGAGTTTAAAATTGGAAAGAAAATACCTAGTTCATTAACCACTTAGTTCTCTAACTAACAAGCTTGATCTAACCTTAGATAACCTTGATGACGTATCTTAGCAATAGTTCCCTTTCATAACCTTTTTCACTTATTCAGAATAAACTTTGGGTTTTGATGGAACAATTTTATAATATAGAAAATAACATTGAATTAACTTCCACCTAGCACACTTTGATTTGTCAATAATTTAACCCAAGAACTCTTGCATATGATGTTATCCTACACTTTATCACCTTTATCCATAAATCAATATTAGTTTGGCAATGCAATGGTTTGAAATAACCACCTTCCTGACTTGAAATGAATAATTAAGGCCACCACATCAAATGGGTGGTTTTGACACCTTGGGTTGATGGCATCGAATTAACCTTTTGATTGTGTTCACAACCCAAAATGAATAGGAGATATTGATCTAGTGCAATAATAACCCTTAGATCTGGGCATAATGTGACTTGAAATAACCACCTTCCTGACTTGAAATGAGTAATTAAGGCCGCCACATCAAATGGGTGGTTTTGACACCTTGGGTTGATGGCATCGAATTAACCTTTGATTGTGTTCATGACCCAAAATGAATAGGAGATGTTGATCTGGTGCAATAATAGCCCTTAGATCTTGGCATAATTTGACTTATACATGACACCTTTAGCATATAAACCTTGCATTTTATAATTTTGAATTGAATCTAAATTTTTGATTCAACTCATTCTTGACCGTTTCATTTGAAAAATATCACTCTACCATCATATCATTTTTTTGGATTTGCCGCAAAAATATCTGTTACAAGAAGTACTATGAAGTTCTAGAGTTTTCGGGATCAACTCATATGAAATACAATCAGGTTAATAAATTACCAAGGGTCATTATTGGGGGAGATGGGATTCAGTCTATGGTGAAACTGGGATATAAGGCAGTCCTCTCACTAAAAAATGAGGAAGATTTCCAGTTGTACATTGTCTTCAAACTCCACATAAAACCTATGTAAGAAGTAGTGGTGTCTTTTAAATATGTAGGCATGATGGACTCATTTGTATAGGGTTATCGTGGATTGGTGAGGATGATAGGACCTTTTCCATGGCCAACCTTATTCTATGTTGTTGCTTAGCTTTTGTGTATTCAAAACATTCATGATATAGAGAAAATATCACTCCATGGCCAAGGGAATTTAAAGCCCATGTTGCTACTTGTTGTATTTTTTTATGGTGAAGAGAGTGGGGTGTTTTCGGTGAAACCAATTTTTTTGTCTTCAGAGTTACATTTGGGGATGACAATGAAAGTAATAATAGTTGTTTTTCAAAATAATACTATGTTACAATAGGGTTGAATCCCAAACATTCTTAGTTTTCAATGTGTTTCTATCAAAACATCTAGAAGTTTTTCATTGCATGATGTTGTTAGGATGGGTGTGACATTTAAAATAATCCCAGATGAGAGAAGTCGTGAGAGGTCATCATGGGATCAACCATTGTGATTAGACATCATTGGAGATTTTGTAACCATATTCATTTTTATTATAAGTGAGTTGGTGTGTAAATCGACTCATACCTAATTTCTTAATCAAGATTTAGGGGTTGAACTAAAATTCATGAAATTGTATTTTCGTAAAAAGAATTTCTAACGAATCATAGCTTAGGGGTGTCAAGTAAGCCTTGTCATTTTAACAAACAATATGACTCAAACTACGTGGCGAAATTCAATTGGAAGAATTGAAAAAATGAGGTCATAGAAATCACATTGTTTAATGGTGTAATGGTTACAAGAAGTAGAAGGTCAACATCACAGGTTCATTACAGTAATTGAGCATGCACACAATTTAACTATCCCCTCAAATCATGTAAACCACATACTACTCAAAGACATGTGTCACTCCCACATTCACTATGAGAGTTTACAAACCATTTTGTAAAACCATTGATTTAACTCCCATAAACAATTTTGAGGGTAATAATGAGGATTATGAATGCAATTTTATTTGGCATGTGCAATTTTTAAATAAAATGTACCACGATCATCTAGATCGAATGGAATATAGACATTTGTACAAAGATTATTGCAGGACAATTAACTCAACCATCATGACATAAGTTGGACATACTATGAAGTAATGGATATTTGAAGTGACTAGTTCATTTGTAGAGGAATATCTAAGAAGAAGCCCGAAGCATTAAGAACCAAAGAATGTGCCATAGTTTTGAAATATTTTAAACTAATGACTAGAGTTTGAGCAATAAACCTTTGTAAATCAGTAAAATGGGTATTTCCTTTTCAAAATTATAGGAGGAACTTGTAATATGGCATCAAAAAGAAGACCTATTGTTCATGTTAAAGGCCTTACCCCGATAGTATATTCAAAACAACATAAAGCGAGGATATTTCTTATAATATCTATAGGGTGCCTTGGCACTATTCCCTAGCCAAAAATAGACCGAGGAACAACATATATTTTGGCATCATTGTGGAGGATTGAATATGAAAGTTGACATTTCCCTGGGAGATGACAAAGCATTTGTTTTCTAGTACTTGAGGGTGAATAAGAATGGAAGCATCAACTAGTATTTAACGCTTTACTAGTTTTAAGTTCACTTGGCGACTCCATAGAATTCAAATTGGAAGAAAGAAGGATAAGTATTAGATCACACCCAAGTGGTGAAAAGGTGTCGATCCATGTTGACCTTGAAAGTTTTATAAGAGAAGCAAACACATGACATCCATGCTCTTCATCCTTAGGTATTCTCGGGTATGAGCACATATTAATTCCTAATTCTAAGTACATTGAGAGCCCTTCTTTTATTAATCCAAATAGTTTTTCTCCAAAGTCCCCTTTAGAAGTTGAAAGGCCTCTAGTCAACTTATATAATTTAGGATAATCCTCTACTAAAGACGAGAATTTTTTCTTAAAATACCTTTTTTCTCCCTTCTTGTGTAAAGTTGTTTCTCCTTAAGCTAAGAATCTTATTTTAAAATATATCATGGTACATAACCCTGGAGTTAATCCTTGGTTATATACTAGATATGCATCACTTTGGATCCCAACACTTCTCCATGACTTGCCTGAGAATTACTTGAAGGTATTTCCAAAATTTAATGGAGAGAGTAAATTAAAATATTAGTTGAGGATCATCTTGCTTCTTTTCACGATTGCATTGACAACTTAACAATTGATCATTGAGAGGTATATATGAGGATATTTGTACAAATATTACAAGTTGAAGATAGGAAGTGGTTTAGAATATTTCCATCTAATTCAATTGATACCTAAGAGGGGTTTATACTATTTTCTTGAATCAATGGGGATAAAAAAAGGATCATTAATATTGTTCTTTTAAGATGTTATATTGTTTTGGTTTGCTTGTAATTATTTTCAGATTCAATGTGTTCAAGAGTAAATTATCGACATTTTGGACCTGCAATATGTAGTCCTTCATCAAGATCAAAGAGATAAAAATCAAATTTTTTTATATCTCTCTGATCCTGATTATGGAATGCATATTGCAAGTCCTAAATGTCGCTAATTTACTCTTGAACAAAGTGAATCCAAAAATGATTATAAGCAAATCATCAATACTATTTGACCGATTTTTCTTCAATTAAAAAGAAAAACATAGAATCAATTTTGGAACTTAACAAAATATTCAATGTAATGTACAATGAGATTCTCGTTTATGTTAGACCTTCAGAAGTTTTTACAAAGGTAACCTATGAAATGGCCCATGATACTAAATTTGCATTGATTCTCATAAAAAGAAGGTTAACTACTTTTTATGGAATACAAAAATATGTGGTAGAGATTTAAAGTAATATGACATCATCTGGTAAAGTTAATATAAATATTGAAACCCAGGATAAGAAGCATAAAGAAGAAACTCATGCACAAGCTTCTATGTCCCATCTTTAGGATGCGAAGATGGAAGAGATGTAAAAACTTATTTGTGCGATGGTAGAAAAAATAACAAAGTTGAAGTTGGGAAATAAAGCTACTAATCACACTTTTCCCAATGCAGGGAAGTGAAATGTGAATTTCCCTCCTAGAAATTTGTATCAAAATCCTTTAAGAAGACATTTCAATCCAAAGTTGTTGACTTATGAACAAAGAACAAAGGAACCAACTATTCAACCTCCTTTGAGAAATAACAATAATTTGCTTAAGAATATTGATCCAGAATAAGTTCTTGAAAATGAAGAGTATGATGTTCAAGAGCCCCCTATAGACATGAATTGGTGGAAAGATGTTCATGGTTTAGCTCATTCAACTCAAGAGGATCAAATCCTTAGGTATTAATAACCATTCATCTGTTGAAGTTGAGAATGGATATTTATGGTCTTCTCAATATAGGTTTTTGGTCGATGCAATTCAAGAAAAGTTGTTCCACAAATATTACTTGTGACCAATATCAAATTAGAAACAACTAGAAGAAACACCTAACATGAGATAAGCCTTCAAACACTGGAAATGCTTGAGAAAAGAAAGGTAAGACTAAGGAATATGATGGAAATGTAGAGACCAAATCCAAATCTATTCCATAAGAAGATGGAGGTCCTAACTCTTTCTCTTTAACAAATGAGATAAACAAGATTAAATTCCTCATCCCACTATCCGAAATTTCGTCATTCAAATGGGACTTGGTTAAGTTTTTAGAAAACCATTCTCCTATTATCCATTTAGACACAATTAACCTTGAATATGATTACCCTCAGGTGAAATTTGGACCTCACTCGGAAGATAAAAATGTTTCTACTCCTCTGTTTGATATCATCTTAACTATTCATGACCATTTGTTGCATAATTGTATACTAGATTCAAGATCTTCTCATAATCTCATGCCCAAGGAAATCATGGAAAATATTGGGCTAGATATTACATCCCCATATAAATATTTGTATTATTTTGATTCGATAAAGGTTAAATGTATGGGAATGATCAAAGATTTTGTTGTAAACCTAGATTAGATTCCTACAAAATGTGTTATAATGGATGTGGTAGTAGCTAATATTCTTGTGAGCTATGGATGTTGCTTTCTAGGTCTTGGGGAGAAAAGTTAGGTGGGAATTTATAGCTTGATATGTCATATGCAACCATTTTAGTTTTTTGGGGTTGAACATAAATAACATAATCAAGGATTGCATTTAGTTATCTAACCACTTCAAGAAGTCTGCTTCAAATTCAACTGGCGATAACGATATGAGCAGATAAGTGCAGGGCATTCACCTCGAATCAATGATATTTAGCTTACCTTCCATCGATGATTTGATATGTTCATTCTCCAGTTCCTCGAAGGTGTTCACCAAAATCCCCACATAAGCACAAGGAATGATACTCAAACCAATAAAAGACTTCATTGGACTTGTCTTGAACGGGAGTAGGAAGTTGCTGGGATCGATAGAACGCTCAATAGAAATATGTTAAACTCTGCATCCTTAAACAAAACTTGAGTCTCGGATGCCAGTTTATGAAGATATGTAGTGTTGTTGGCATTGGAGTCTATGAGAACTGAGCCATCGCATCCCTGAAAGAACACACAATTACAAAACTATGTTAATCCATGAACATCAAAGTACTATAATTTATAATTGCATTTGTAGAAGAGATCGTCTTGGATGCTTCTCATGGGGTCTCCTCTGAATTTTCATGTTGGATTCTTCTCGCATATGGATTTCTAAAGGAAACGATAATTTTTGATAAAATCAAATCTGAGTGGAAAATTCACGTGGAATCGAGGCTCATGCACAAGAAGGTGGATGTGATTGCCAAAAAAATGGGTATCAAATTCATCTTGATGCTGTCGTTGAATAGAAACTGTTAAATGTATAGCATCAGGAGACAATCTCCAAACCAATCTTGTGCAGCCAAGATTGATCCTCCCGTATAGAGGTGAGCACTTTTATTTCCTTCTGTGTAAAGGTTATTCCTCCCATATAGAGGTAATTGATCAAAGTAATTATGTTGTAAAGTCTTGTTGGACAAGGCTCTGAACTTGTGTGTCAAGTCATGATTCTCATGTGAACCTTATGTATAAAGGTATCCATGGGATGGACCTCCCATATAGAGGTGGAACTTGTGTATAAAGGTCATGCTTTACTTGTTAAATTCATTTAATGTTGTGTGATTTATTATTAACCATGATCACGAGATTTCTATTAAGTCTCTTTTAGAGATTGATCACGTCTATTACACCAAAATCTCATCATCCTGAGTTATGTGTGCTCTATTTTCCCTAATTCCTGAAGAACTTGGGCCAATTGATTGAAAGAAGAGTTGTGGTAGCATCCTTTTCCCTTTGCTTTCACCCTAACGCACCTTGCACATTGGCAATGTGCGTCCGACCCTTGGTGACGTGCTCTGCATGTTGACAGAGCGCATTAGTGACACTTGTTGCCTTTGGACAAGGCACGTCACTCTACAAAGATGCAAGTTTCCTGTGTACAAGGTGCAACAAAGTTGGTTTAAAAGGAGAAAACGAAGCTTCAAGCGGCTTCCTAACCCTTGGTTACGTGGAAGCTTATCCCTATGAACTAGGAAGGGTGGAACTTGATCCCCTTATCTTTTGGGATGATCCCTTGAGCTTCTCCCACAAATCCTCAACCTCTCCTATCCCTTTAGGCCTATAAATACAAACCTCCTCTCCTTGGTTAAGGAGGAGAAGGATAGAGTACTTAAATGCTGGTGAAATTCTGCTAGAGTTGGTTCCCTTTCATCCATTAGGAGGTAAAGGCTTGAATATTTTAGGCTAGTATCATTTGGAAGGAGTTTGTGAAGCACCTGCAACAATTAATTAATAAGAATATGCGAAATAGCAGAAATGACAAAACTCAGAATCACTATTATATTGATCACAAGCCACTTCGAGGGGGCAACCTCCTTTGAGCAAGCTCAATACAAATAACTTCACGGTGCCTTCATAGGTCTCAACACACACTTATATACTAAGTCTAGGTGCCAATACTATGGGTCAAAACCATGGGCCACTACAAACTATGGATCAACAATACTACGGGCGACTTACAAAGCATATGCGCCAACAACAATAACACAAACTATTGATCAACAAATAATACGGGATGACTTACAAAGCATATGCATCCAACAACAATATACTAACAAAGTAAAGACATGGGTTCCTAACATCCCCTCCCCCTTAAAAAAAGCTTTGTCCTCAAAGCTTTAGATGTGGAAATTGTTGTTGAATATGAAGGAGTGGTTCCCATGTAGCATCCTCTAGTTGCATGCCGTGCCACTAAATTAAGACCTCTGTGATAGAGCAAGAGCGAAGCTGACGAGTGCGCCGATTGAGGATGGCCTCCGGCTCCAAAAAGATGGATCCTTCATTATCCAGTTCGGGTAAAATAGTTTGTCTACTGATGTTGGTGCCAAGAACTTTCTTCAGACAAGAGACATGAAATGCTGGATGATTGCGGGAAGAAGGAGGAAGTTCCAATTTATAAGCAACAGACCCAATCTTCTGAAGAATCTGATATGGTCCATAGAACTTTGGAGCGAACTTATGACGCCCTTTCAGTTTCAGGGAGGATTGCTTGTACGGCTGGAGATGAAGAAAAACCATATCGCCTACTTGAAAAGTGAGCTCAGAACAGTGCTGATCAGCTTGTTGCTTCATGCGATTTCTTGCCATGTGAATATTGTCTCGCAAAATGCGAAGAATATGATTGCGGTTTCGAAGGACGTGTCAACTTCCTGAACTGGTGAATTGTTGGGGGTGTATGGAAGAAGAACTGGAGGTGCTTGACCATAGACTGCTTCATATGGGGTCATTTTAGAGGCAATGTGGTAAGAGTATTGTACCACCATTCAGCAAGAGGGAGCCACTTTTCCCACTGATGTTGTTGTTCAGAGGTGAAGCAACGAAGATAAGTTTCTAGGCATTTATTGATAATTTCAGTTTGACCATCTGTTTGTGGGTGATACCCTGAACTCATCTTTAGTTTGGTGCCAGTGTGGTGAAATAGTTCTGTCGAAAAATGATTGGTTAAAGTCGCATCACGATCCGAGACAATGGAAGAAGGGATGCCATGAAGATGAAAGATATGGTCCAGAAAAAATTGAGCGACTGAGGAGGCTGTATAGGGATGGATGAGAGCACAAAAATGACTATATTTGGAGAGGCGATCAACCACAACGAGAATCACTATCTTCCCGCCATATTTAGGGATCCCTTCAATGAAATCCATAGAAATATCTATCCAAATCCGTGTAGGTATGGGCAAGGGTTCGAGCAATCCTGGAAGGGGTGTTGTTTCACCCTTATTGTGCTGGAAGGTATCACATTCAACCAACATCTGTTGAATTGTACTTTTCATGCCCTGCCAAAAGAAGTTACGCCGTGCCCGTTCATACGTTTTGAGGAACCCAGAGTGCCCTGCCAATGGAGAAGCATGGAGTTCATAGAAGACAGCCTGTTGAAGATCTGTGCTCTGCGGGAGCACCAGACGACCCTTGTATCTCAGAGAAGCACCATCCCAAGAGTAATGTGGTATAGCAGAAGGGTTGTTGGTCAAGCGTTGGATGATTTGAGATAAGGAAGAGTCATTGACATAACCCTATTGAACAAATTGCAACCAATTTGGAACAGGCATAGAAATAGTTTAAAGAGAACCTTGGGAATCAAATGTGCGAGAAAGAGCATCTGCAACAATATTGTCTTTACCCTTCTTGTAAGTGATCTCATAGTCATAACCCATGAGTTTGATAACCCATTTCTGTTGTGTTGGGGAGGAGACACGCTGTTCCAAGAAATATTTCAGACTCTGGTGATCAGTCTTGATGCAGAAATGATTCCCTAATAGGTATGGTCGCCACTTCTATACTGCATGCAAAATAGCCATCATTTCCTTCTCATATGTAAAGGCAGCTAAATTCTTACCTGAAAGGGCTTTCCTAGTGAATGCAATGGGGTGTTCATCTTGAAGGAGAACAACACCAAGTCCATTGCCGCAAGCATCACTCTCAATAGTGAAGGGCTTGAAAAAATCGGGCATATCTAGAACAGGTGTAGTACACATAGCTTGTTTTAGTTTGTCAAATGCACACTGAGCAGCATGTGTCCATGTAAAAGCATCCTTTTTCAATATAGCAGTTAATGGAGCTGCAATCTTCCCATAATCCTTGAAAAACTTGTGGTAGTATCCAGTCAACCCCAAAAAACCACGAAGGCTCTTGAGTGTTTGAGGATGCGGCCAATTGTTCATGGCATTGATTTTGGCAGGATCCATGCGAACCCCTTGTGCTGAGATAATGTACCCAAGATACTCAACTTCCTTCTGTCCAAAAACACATTTAGACTGCTTGGCGTGGAGATGATGGTCAGAGAAAAGTTGCATGACAAGATCCAGATGCTGGAGATGTTCATCCCATGTTTTACTGTAGATGAGGATATCATCAAAGAATACCAGAATGAATTTCCGTAAGTAGGGTAAAAATATTTTATTCATTAAGGCCTGGAATGTGGAAGGAGCATTAGTGAGGCCAAAGGGCATGACCAAAAACTCATAATGGCCATCATGTGTGCGGAAAGCTGTTTTAGGGATATCATCCTCATGAACCTGAATTTGATGATACCCAGAATGAAGATCCAACTTGGAGAAAAATTGAGCCCCGTGAAGCTCATCAACAACAGGAATTGGAAACTTATCCTTGATGGTCAGGTGATTAAGTGCTCGGAATTCAATCCAGAGGCGCCATGACCCATCTTTTTTGCGGACAAGAAGAACTGGAAAAGAAAAGGAACTAGTGCTTGGGCGAATAATACCTTGCTTCAATAAGTCCCGAACGAGCATTTCAATCTCCGTTTTTTGGTGAAATGGGTAGCGATAGGGCCTAATGTTGGGAGGAACGCTGCCAGGAAGGAGCTGAATACGATGGTCTTCTGGCTTTGAAGGTGGAAATCCCACTGGTTCAGCAAAGCAGCCTGTATATCGATCCAGAATTTGTTGTAGATACAAAGGAGTAGTGGAGACCGCTGATGGTTGCATCTGAGCAATGACACCATGTGAATTCTTCTTAAGGAGTTTTTCCATGCGATGTGAACTGATGATGCTGAGAGACCCTGGTTGTAATCCTGTCAATGTGTGTTTTTGTCCATTGAGGGAAAACTGCATCCAAAGTTCAGCAAAATCCCATAAGATAGGGCCAAGTGTGCGTAGCCATTGAGAACCCAAAACCACATCACATCCGCCTAAGGTCAAGGAAAACATGTCAGAGCGCAAGGTATAATCTCCCATAGAGATACGCACATTTAGACACTTCCCTTTGCAAGGTAAGGTGCCCCCATTGGCAACCTTGACTTCAAAGTTGGAGCAAGGATGGATAAAACAATCAGCTTGTTTGGCGATCTGAGGGTCAATGAAATTATGAGTGCTACTAGAATCAATGAGTATTGTAAGAGGAAGCTTCTTGAAGTAACCCCTGACCCGCATTGTTTGGGGGGTGGTGGTTCCAGTTAAAGCATGGAGAGATATCTTTGTCTGGTCATCCTGAGATGGAGGGTCAATAGGCGGTTCCTGAATGTCGACCTGAGCATCCATTGTTTCTGGATCTTCGTCACCAATTTCAGAGGCAGGCAGAGAATCCACATCCAAGAGATAGAGCTTTTGCTGAACACATCTATGTCCCCGAGTGAATTTCTCATCAAAATTATAGCAAAGCCCCTTTTCTCTACGTGCTTGCATCTTTGTTTCAGACAAATGCTTGATAGGAGTTGGCCGAGGAGCCTGCGGTATGGGTGGTCGTTGAGAACCCATATTTCGGAAGGGAACAAAAGTGGGCTTGGAGCGCTGTTGGGATGCAATCTTGTCTTCTTCCAACTTAGCCAACCCCAGGGCTTCCATCGTTGTGTTGGGACATAACATTTTGACCTCAGAGTGGATGACATCCTTTAGACCACTGATAAAACAACTCCTGTAAAAGTCATCAGACAATCCTTCAGTGTGGTTGGCTAGTTTCTCAAATTCGGTTTGATACTCTCTCTCAGTGCCAATTTGGTGAAGTTTAGTGAGGGCTCCTGTGAAGTAATCAAAAGCACTAAGACCAAATCGTTGCAAAAGGAGCTGGCAAAAGTCTGCCCATTTTGGCTCTTCATGAGCCTTGATGTACCAACGGTACCATTGAAGAGCTTCCTGTTCCAAATGAAAGGATGCAAGCGGAACTTTGTTGACATCAAAAGTATTATGCAGACTGAAATATTGTTCTGCACGATAGATCCATCCAGTTGGATCAGTACCATTGAAGCGAGGAAAATCAAGCTTCGGACCACGGAAATTGCTGGAAGAAGAGAACCCATTGTCTGATGAAGACTCGGATTGCCGTTTGTTGTTCATAGCTGAATGTTCAAGATGGAGGCCAAGAAATTTTTCATCCAGATCCTGGAGTTTGGCTTGGATGGCTGCAAGTGCTTCTTCCATGGTTTTTGCTCCTGCGCGGGTGACAACCATAACCAGGAATTTTTTTTTTGGTTGACTGGGTAGAAAAACAAAAACAGAAACTGCTTCAGTAAAGGAAAATCTGGATTTGGGAAAAAATCTGAAGGGTAATTGGGGTCTGACTAGGTTTTGGACACTGTCGAATAGACAGGGAAGCAAAAAATGAGGATTTCAGAAGCGGGGTGAATGAATGGAAAAATTCGGCAGAGGGGGACAAAGAAGCAGAATTCGGAAAGGAACTCTGTGGTAAAATTTGAAGGTGATTGGGTGAAATCTGAGGAAGTTATGAAAAACCCTAAAAATAGACAAATGTGGGATTTCGGGCTGTGGAAGTGGAATTGAGGATAGGGTCCTTAGGAATGAAATATGCAAAATGGGATGACAGGGGTTTCTCAAAAATTTCAAGGGAAATAGAGTGAAAACAAGGGAGATATGGAGAAAAAACTGGAGCGGCTATGGCTCAGAAGGGATCTGAAACAGATAGATTTGCAACGGCCCGGAAGTGAGCAGAAATAGAGGGATCTGAAACGGTGCCGAATGGATTGAAAACAGCTGGATCTAGAACAACTTTCAGAATGGATATGAACGGCTGGATCTGAAACGGCGCAGCAGTGATCGACAACAGTTCAGCTGAAAATAGATATGGACCCCAGGTATGTGCGGCTTCCTAACAGTTCAGGGGTTTCACTCGGCCACCAATGCTGTTTAACGACTTGCGTATTGGGGCAGTACCCCTCACTCCACGGCTCAGGTAAAACTGATAACCGCTTTGCCACAAACGACAACTCTTGGTTTACCTCATGGGTGGGAACTAGTCAATCAGGTAGGGGTCGTTGCCCTTTTAGCTGGCAGGTCCTCTCAATGGGCCAGCTACTTTGGGGTTCCTGTGGTACTCCTCACAATGAGTTTTAAGGATTATGCCCAAGTACTTCCCACAGTTAAGCGGATATGGATTATTCCCAAATCCGAACCTGCAACAGATGTGAAAAAAAAATTTGGCAGAAATTTCACCCAGCGAGCCTAAGAAAGTGCTCTGATACCAGATGTGAAGCACCTGCAACAATTAATTAATAAGAATATGCGAAATAACAGAAATGACAGAACTCAGAATCAATTTTATATTGATCACAGGCCACTTCGAGGGGGAAACCTCCTTTGAGCAAGCTCAATACAAATAACTTCATGGTGCCTTCATAGGTCTCAACACACACTTATATACTAAGTCTAGGCGCCAATACTATGGGTCAAAACCATGGGCCACTACAAACTATGGATCAACAATACTACGGGCGACTTACAAAGCATATGCGCCAACAACAATAACACAAACTATTGATCAACAAATACTACGGGACGACTTACAAAGCATATGCATCCAACAACAATATACTAACAAAGTAAAGACATGGGTTCCTAACAGAGTTATGACGTCAAAGATTGGTTGTAATTTCTCCCTATGTATTTCTTATATTTGCATTAATGCATATTATTTCCATAAAAATCTTGTTGTTGTGAGATCTTTAGAATTGGATTCTTTGACTGCTAGTTTGGGTTGATCTATATTTGCATATTATTAGTACTTCCTTGTTTCCACTTGTTGTATATTGTTTTGAAGCTGAAGATATGAAGATCGGGAGCTACACCAAGCAAGGAGATAGCACTACGATCATAAGGTAAGTTATCTTCCCATACCTTCTGTAATTTGATCAATCTAGGAAAGCTATTTGTGTTTTATACTTCTTTTGTTCTAGATCCGAACCATTCGGACTAGGGAGATCAATTAGTGTTCGTACTAACGGATTGTCTGTAAACAACCTCTAAAGTGAATTACTTTAGCATATGATCATTTGGTCTGGAACAATATAATATGATCACATCATCTGATAATTCTTCTTAGTATAACATAATGTGATGGATAATTAAAGTTAGCACATGTTGACCATTCGGTAGAAGATAAAGACATAAAGATAAATGTAGAGAGAAAAAGAGAATCCGAATTGATCATGAGATGAATAAGTGAACTCGATTTGTCAAGATTTAGTTAAAGCCACAATGTATGCCTCAGTTAACTAAAGAAATCACAGTGGTCACTACAAGTAAACCAATCAACATGATTTAAGTTAACTAAGAGTTAAATAAGAATGACTAGTTAACTAAAGTTTTTTCACTTTTGTTAAACTAAAAGACGCCACTTCAATAAATGAAGGAGAACTCAAATTGATCACTACAGTGATGGTTTCAAGAAAGAATCAGTTAAAGAGATTTAACTAAGTGACAACAAAGAATATCTAGTTAAACTAAGTTTTATTGCACGACGACATGTATGTTAAACTAAAAGATGACACTTGAGTTGCGACAATTGCATGACGACACTTAAGTTAGCCACCTGACTAAGTGTGAAAGATTTCAGTTAAGAGGAGAGTTCATCCTAAGAGAAATTTCAACGAGTTAGAGCATTGCATGAGAAGTGGGGCACGCTTCTTCATGCAAGATTGATACATCCAGTCCGAGGGAAAGTTCATCCTGAAGTTAGAAGAAGTCGATGCATGAGAAGAATGTATAAATATGTTATATGTGATTAATGAATTCAATGTGAAGTGAATTCTCTTCTCCCTTGAAGGCAAGGTGCTTCTCTTTGTGTAGGTTATTGTTCTTGCTTGTATTGATGTGCTGGGCACATTGGAAAACACATCTTATTGATCTCTCTTCTCTATTGCTTCTGTATCTTCACCAAGAATGTTTTGGTGATATCTTATCTTCCAAAAGAAATCATCTATGTTGTAAAATAAATCATTCTCCGCTATCCATTATATTATATAGAGAATAATTGTTGGGGTTTTTTGTTCTCATAGTTTTGAGGATTTTCCCCAGGGTATATCTTGTGTTATGGATGTATGAAATTCATGTGATTGAATTGTCTCATTGTTTCAAGTTTCAACATCTAAAAGAATTAAAGATCAAAGCTCAACCAAATATTAACATGGTATCAGAGCTCAGGTTTTCATGCCAACTAGAGCCTATGTAGATCCTGTGAAGTTGAGCACAAGATTTGAATACTATGGCTTCAATCTATGTACAACTAGGATACCGTCTTGAGGGAAACTCAAACTTTAATACTTGGAAGGATAGGATTCTCAACATACTAGAGGAACATGACTTGGATAGATACATATCCACTGTGCTGGAGGATCCTACAACTAATGTAGGGCGCATCAACTTCAAGAAGAATCAATATAAGGACAAAAAGATAATCTATAATTCGGTAAAAGATAAATTGATGCCGCGATCACAGCGTTGAAGGCTGCAAAAGAATGTTATGATACATTGACTAATATATATGAGAATAAGGCCCCAACTCAAAAGAGGGCATTGAAGAACAAGTTACGAAACCTCAAGATGGAGAAGGAAGAGACAATGACCTCCTTCTTCACTAAGATCTCTCAGGTAAGAGATCAAATTGTTAACATTGGATTTGTAGTGGATGAAGATGGTCTCATCCAAAACTCCATTGATGGTATTCCATCTTCATGGGAGACATGCTTGGCTGCTATAAATGGCCAAGAAGTGAAACCTAGTTTCAAAATATTGTGGAATTATTGTATCCAAGAGGAAGGGAGAATTTAGAGAAAAGCTATGTGCACTAAAGAAGAAAATCTTACTCTTACAGAAAGAACGATGAAATTAAAGCAACCCTTCTTCCAAAATAATTTCTCTCATCCAAAGAAGAAGGAGTTCAACAAAGGCTTTGACAAGTCAAAAGATAGAAGCTACAATTGCAACAAGAAAGGCCATTTCTCAAGAGAGTGCAAAGCAAAGCGGAAAGGAAAGTTTCATGCTTCTACCGCAATAGAAGATAAAACCACTCAAAAGAATGCATCCGAGGAAAAGGAGACAAGAAGGGATTTTTAGCTTGTCTCATCCCTTCCGGGATCCATCATCACAAGTGCAGACACATGGTTTATTGATAGTGGCACATCCAAACATATGACTGATTACAAGAGTTCCATCACTGACCTAAGGGAGAAAATGTTCACATGCATGATAGAGTTAGGGGACAACTCAACATATTCGATTCAAGGAGTTGGATCCACCTCATTCCAACTGAGCACCGACGATATTTTACATGTGGAGGACATTCTATATGTTCTAGGCTTGAAGAAGAAACTCCTTTCAGTTTTGGTTCTTGAAGACAAAGGCTTCTGAGTTATATTCATGGATAACAAAGCACTTTTATGGCTGAAGAACAAAATCCTAGAATATGTTGCTATAATTGGAGTTCAAGAGGGAAGACTCTACAAGGTACCCGAGAAGTACATTCAAGCTATGATTCACCACACTATCAGTCCATGTGATATATGGCACCAAAGGCTTGGACACCTACACTAAAAAGCGCTACCAGGACTTCAAGAGATGGTAAAAGGTATGCATGTATTTGATTTTGAGCATGATAGTGTATGTTAGGGTTGTGCACTTGGGAAGAATGTTAGAAAAAAATTTCCAGCAGTACTACTAGATCTAAAGGGATTTCAGATTTAATAAATTCTGATGTTTGTGGTCCCATGTCATCCCCCTCCCTGAGTGGCTTTTTATATTATGTACTATTCATAGATGATTTTTATAGGAAGTCATGGATTTATTTCATGAAGGCTAAAAGTGAAACTCTTAGCAAATTTAAAGATTTTAAAGCATTAGTTGAAAATCAGAAAGAAAATCACATCCGTGCATTAAAATCTGATAATGGAGGTGAATTTGATTCACATGCATTTAATGAGATATGTAGTGATGAAGGAATATGTAGACAATTAACAGTACCATACAACCCTCATCAAAACGGAGTTTCCTAAAGGAAGAATAGAACCATATGTGAGGTTTCAAAATCCATTATGCATGATCAAGATACGTCTACACCATTATGGGTAGAAGCCACCAGTACAGCTGTGTACATTCAAAATAAAATCCCCCATTCCATTCTACATGAGAAGACACCTGAAGAAGTGTTTACCAGTGAGAATCCAGACATATCACACTTGAGGATCTTCGAGATCCCAATATACATTCATGTACTGAAAGAAAATAGAACAAAGATGGAGCCTTCTGGAAAGAAAGGTACCTTTGTGGGTTATAGCGAGTCATCCAAAGCATATCGAATATATGTTCCTGGTGAGAGACACATTGGAGTCAACCAAGATGTTACCTTCCATGAGGAAGCTCCTTTCAAAAGATCAAAAGAGATTCAATGTGATTTAGAGATGGAGGATCTCGAGTCTGATTCCCCCCCTTCAGAGTTTGAGAGGGTGAAACCAGAAGATGCCTTTGATTTGATAGCTTCTGAAGAACCAGTAGAACTGATTGATAGGTCACCTGATGAACCTCCCACTAAAAGATCTGCTTGGTGCCAAGATATATTACAAAATGTAGAGAAACATGGAGCACCAGTAGGTTCATCCAAAGAGCGCAAGCAACCTGACAAATATTCAGGGTATGTTGCACTAATGAGTCACATCAATGATTCAGAACCATCCTCATATGAAGAATATGCAAAACAACAAGTTTGGAAATATGCAATGATAGAAGAGTACAACTATATAATGAAGAATGATGTTTGGGAGGTTGTTCCCAAACCTGATGGGAATTCCATTGTGACTTCTAGATGGATTTACAAGATAAAGCATGCCATAGATGGTAGCATTGAGAAGTATAAATCCATATTTGTTTCCAGAGGTTTCTCTCAAAAAGAAGGCATCGATTATGATGAGACCTTTTCTCCTGTGGAAAGGTACACCACAATCCGAGCAATGATTTCAATTGCATATGTTCTAGGATGGAAACTTCACTAGATAGATGTGAAGATAGCCTTCCTCAATAGTGAGGTTGAGGAAGAGGTTTATATTCAACAGCCTAAAGGATTTGTGGTGCATGGGAAGGAGTCCCATGTTTTCAAGCTAAATAAGTCTCTATATGGGCTTAAGAAATCCATCAGGGCTTGGTTCTCTAGAATTGATAGCTACCTTCAGAAACTGGGTTTCTGTAAGAGTGAAATTGATCCAAATTTGTACTTCAAAGTAGTAAAGAACCAACTGTTGATATTGGTTATGTATTTTGATGATTTGTGTCTCATTGGACAAGAACGTCTGATTGCTTGGTGAAAAAGGGAGCTCACATCAAATTTCGAGATGAAAGACTTAGGTCTGATGCACTACTTTCTTGGCCTTGAGATTTGGCAAAGAAAATATGAAATTTTTCTATCTCAAGGGAAGTACACTATGGATATATTATGCAGGTTTGATATGATAGATGGTAAATCTATGACTACACCGATGGTTTCCAATTTGAGGAAACTTCATGAGTCGGGCTCTGGATCATATCCAGAAGATCCCATTTTGTATAGACAACTTATAGGCTCGGTAATGTACTTGATAAATTTGAGGCTTGATAAATGTTATGTCGTGAGAATTCTTAGTCAATTTCTGTCTAACTCGATACACAAACACTAGATAGCTGCTAAGCATGTGCTTAGGTACCTTCGAGGTACAATTTCATATGGAATCATATTTTCCTCCAATGGAGGAGTCATGTTACTTGGTTATACAAACTTCGACTGGGGAGGAAGGATTGTCGACTGTAAGAGTACATACGTCTATTGTTATAGCCTAGGATTAGCTATGATATATTGGTCCAGCAGGAAGTAGGGCTCCATAGCCCAGAGCACTACAGAAGTAGAATACATAACTGCTAGAATACATGGTTGTTTGGTGAAAATCTTGAGCCTACAGTTATTAGGTGTGATAATCAGAGTTGCATCAATCTTTTCGAAAACCCAGTGTTTCATGACAAGCTGAAGCACAATGAAATGAAGTATCACTTCATCCAAGACATGGTCCAGAAAGGTACAGTCAAACTTCAGTACATTGCTACTGATGAGCATATTGCATATGTGTTAACAAATTCTCTTTCAGTGACGAAGTTTAGGTACTTCTGAGACAAGCTTGGTATGGCAGATAATGCCTCGCTCACCGAGAGGGAGTGTTAAATGTACAACATCAAGAAACAGTCTCCAAACCAATCTTTTGCAACCAAGATTGATCCTCTCGTATAGAGGTAAGCACTTTGATTGCCTTCTGTGGAAAGGTTATTCCTCCCATATAGAGGTAATTGATCAAAGTAATGATGTTGCAAAGTCTTGTTGGACAAGGCTCTGGACTTGTGTGTCAATTCATGATTCTCATGTGAACCTTCTGTATAAAGGTATCCATGGTATGGACCTCCCGTATAGAGGTGAACCTTCCGTATAAAGGACATGCTTTACTTGTTAAAAGCATTTAATGTTGTGTGATGTATTATTAACCATGATCACCAGATTTCTATTAAGTATCCTTTAGAGATTGATCACCTCTAAAGTGAATTACTTTAGCATATTATCATTTGGTCCGAAATAATATAATATGATCACACCATCCGATAATTCTTCTTAGTATAATGTAATATGATGGATAATTAAAGTTAGCACATATTGACCATGCAGTAAAAGATAAAGAGATAAAGATAAATGCAAAGAGAAAAAGAGAATTCGAATTGATCATGAGATGACTAAGTGAACTCGAATGGTCAAGCTTCAGTTAAATCCATAATGTATGCCTCAATTAACTAAAGAAATTACAGTGGTCCCTACAAGTAAATCAATCAACATGATTTCAATTAACTAAGTGTTAAATAAGGATTCAGGACTAGTTAACTAAAGTGTTTTCACTTTAGTTAAACTAAAAGACGACACTTCAATAAATCAAGGAGAACTCCAATTGATCACTATAGTGATGTTATCAAGAAAGAATCAGTTAAAGAGAGTTAACTAAGTGATAAAAAAGAAGATATAGTTAACTAAGAGTTATTGCATGACGACACGTATGTTAAACTAAAAGATGACACTTTAGTTGCGAAACTTGCATGATGACACTTAAGTTAGCTACCTAACTAAGTGGGAAAGCTTTCAGTTAAGAGGTGAATTCATCCTAAGAGAAATTTCAGCGAGTTAAAGCACTGGATGAGAATTGGGGTGCACTTCTTCATGAAAGATTGATACATCCAGTCTGAGGGAAAGTTCATCCTGAAGTTAGAAGAAGTTGATGCATGAGAAGAATGTACAAATATGTTATACGGGATTAATGAATTCAATGTGAAGCGAATTCTCTTCCCTTGAAGGCAAGGCACTTCTCTTTGTGAAGGTTATTGCTCTTGCTTGTTATTGATGTGCTGGGCAAATTGGAAAACATATCTGATTGATCTCTCTTCTCTATTGCTTCTGTATCTTCAACAAGAATGTTTTGGTGATATCTTATCTTCCAAAATCAATATGCTATGTTGTAAAAGAAAGCATTCTCTACTATCCATTATATTATACTAAAAAGAATTGCTAGGTTTTTTTGTTCTCATACTTTTGAAGATTTTCCCGAGGGTATATCTTGTATTATGGATGTATGAACTTCATGTGATTGAATTGTCTTATTGTTTCAAGTTTCGTATTTTTGAAGGAATTCTGAAACTTTTGGAGATTTTATTGTTTGTAAGGAGTAAAAAAGGAACATGATGAGAGCGACCAAAGAGAAAAAAATGATGGAGTTAATATCGTACCTTGACTGTTTG
Source organism: Larix kaempferi (assembly GCA_027924585.1). Lineage (NCBI taxonomy): Eukaryota > Viridiplantae > Streptophyta > Pinopsida > Pinales > Pinaceae > Larix > Larix kaempferi. Next base: position 5,790,363 of record BSBM01000431.1, on the reverse strand, counting down.
ATCTGATAGCATTGAACACATTTTAGAGAGCAATTGATTCATCCCGCTGGGCTGGGGAATAATTTTCTTTCCTTCAATCCACAATTCTCCACAACCTAGAAATCACCAAACCCCTGATTCAACCGCACCCTAAAGTAGCAATATTAGTTCACAGTTGCACTGCACCGAAACCCTACCTACCAGACTGAATTGAGTGCAAAAAATGAAAAAACAAAATCTATCTTTACTGTTCCATGCTAACCCGAAGTCTAGGTACCATGTATATCACCTCAGCATTCAAAAGAAATTACGAACAACAATATGACAAGGAAACACGGGTTAACATGTGGCCAAGCATTAGTTATTGCTTATAACGTGTCAATTCCAAGGTGGATAGATCCATGCATACACATAGTCTCTAAGCCCTAGTGCACATTCTAGTTCAAGTGGCCCACTTTAACCATGATTCCATAACAGTTATTAAACATAATAAATAATAAAAAAACGTCCTAGCCTAGGTTCGAGGCTAAATAAGGCTCCTAATTCCTTCATTAGCCAAAACATAATATATGCTAAAAAAATTTAGGATATAATGTTATGGGAATCGTGTCAATGTAATAGAATTTGTTGAAAATGATTTCTATACTCCCTACTGCTGCTAGGCAGGGACTAATAACTTATTAATTTATTTATGTGTATGTTTTTTGTTTGAGTTTCTAGTATTTAGTGATCTCATCTCTATTCTAATTCTAGTTTAATAATGTGAATTTGTGAATGTTTTTTATTTATATAATGTTCATATCTATAATATTACCTCTTATTTTTCTTTTCTGCCTCATTTTATTTTTTTTAATCGAATTTTTTTTTCAAGGTTTACAAATTTAAATTTGTAGGATGTTGTAATTCAAATGCTACATTTAATTATAAAGATTTTGATAATCCAAGTTTAGATTTGAATAATGTTGTAATCTAAATGATGCATTTGGCATTAAATATTTTGGTAAGTTTGTATCTGTAGCTATGAGTGCATGCATTCTTTAACGCTTTTGATAATTTTGTATTTATGAATATGTGCAGTGATAAGACTCATGGACTAACGTTGAAGATGTACTGTAGTTATCAAGTCTGTAGAGCAAACTCCCTTAACTACACCTTATTGTGCACAATTTGCCCCCAAAGTATTTTATTATTTTCTTTGCTCAACTTCAAAATATTTCAGAGTCAACTAGCAGGAGCATCAACTCAAAATTTCAATTTTTTAACTAGCAACAATTCAAAGTTTCAAATTGTCAACTAGCATCAACTCAAAATTTCAAATTATCATGAAGCATAGACATTGCCATTTCATGGCTCTTGTTTTAAAATGTAATATTTAGTATCAAATAATTAATATTATTTTATTTTTATTTTTTTTATAATTTTCAAATACCCTATTTGTTGGTTTGATAAGTTAAACTATAATTAGGATAGTATTTGATCTTACATATAGGATTAAGTTAGATGTTATTAAAAAATGTATGACCCCATTGTAAGTAGCCTTAGCAATGAACACAAGTGATATTAACTTTCGCCAATTATTATCTAGGATGAAAAACACAATATATTAATTATATATTTTTAATTTTATTTGGTAAATGATACAAACATTTGAAAAACACAATTAATGCATATGTACTTGATATAAAATATTCTAGACCATAAGAATGCATTAATGGTGTTTCCTCTCCATTTTATTCTACTCATTAATTGTACACTCTAAGAGGTCATCATCTCTATTGTGTTTTGCTTGTCTTTAGGAGTAGAGCATTGAAAAAGACCACCTCAAAGTTTCTCCGTGTCCTTGTTCCAAATTCATTACACCCTTCGTCATTTTCCATTTTTTCAATGCATACATAGCTTGAAACCAAATTTCTTCACCATTCAAAGAAACCACTATTCCCAATTTCTTCGCCTCCTTGCCCTATTTTTCGACATCCTTAACGAAGTTAAAGTCCAATGTACCAAAATTAATATATATATATATATATATATATATATAAACATTTTTAAGTATATATATAATAATAATAAAATTAGAAAAATAATTAACTAAATTAAGAAAAAAATAAGTAAGTAGTTAAACTTATCATTAAATATAATAAATGAAAAATATAGTTAAAGTTTTAATTGTTATTTTTTAAACCATGGGAATCAATAACTTGTTGAGATTACCTAGGCGATGCCTAGATTCAAAGTTGATGAAGGCAGCTATAACTTAAGAGTATATCCAATAGACTGCAAGGCAGATATATCAATAACTCGTGTCTTAACAAGTCCCGAGATGTTTGGAGACACACCTAAATTGATGGTCCCACTCAAGGGGGGTGCCTACCCTTCTAACATTTTCAAAATTGGGTAATGTATTATTAGGGATTTAAACTCAAGTGGGGAGAGTGAGAAACTCGCCTCCCTACCCATCAAGTTGTTGACCCCTAAACCAAAGGGGTCAGTTGGTGTTACCAATGTAGTTAATCATTTGGTTAGGTTGTTATTTGGTTAGTTTCATGTGAGTGAGGCCCACTTATTTATGTCAATGAATTTATTAGAGTTTTCATCCATGACTATGGGGAAACATCCCTTGGGTTCTCTAATGCCCATAATCTAAACACTTATATATTGACTATTCTCTAGCTTCTCAAACCAACAGGAAGGGAAATCAACATTTTTTTATCTAAATTCTAGCAATAATCATTTTAGATTGATAGAGTTGTAGATATCAAATATTAACATTGCATAAGGGCATAACTAGATTTTAATGATAAAAACCAGAAAAATAATTATATTTAATTACAAGAAATTAAAAAATCCAATTTAAACTATTTCCATTACATTTATTTGAAGACATGGTTTATAATATTATGACAATCATTTTTTTCCAATAATGTTCTATTATTCTTTTTATCCATATCATTCAATTTTTTATCCTTCTCATTTTTATTTATCTTTTTAGTTTATTTGTCCAAAAAATTATAATTGATACTAAAATAACTAAACTATATTTATAACTTTCAATTATGGTTTTAGAGTAAAAAAGTAAGAGTTAATTTTTTTAATTCGAAATATAAAATTATTTAGTAAAATTAATAAAGTTTACCCTTTATCGACCATGAACAAATTATTTGAAGTAACCTTATTTTCCTTAACTAATGATGATGATAAGCCGACACTTAAGTCATAATTTTTGCCATCTTGTAATAAAAACTTCAAATTTACCCTTTTACTCTTTAAAAAAAATTAATTAATATTTAAATAACTATTTAAAAATTATATATAAAAGTAGGGTAAAGCACATTGTACATGGGTGAAGTGGGGACAATGTGCAATTGCAAATTGGTGGAACATTGTGAATGCATGGTGGAAGGACAATATGCATTGCACATGGGTGGGAGACAATGTAAATGTGCATAGTAGGGTTATTATGCATTGCACATGGGTGGGAGACAATGTAAATGTGCATGTTAGGGTGGTGGGGGGTGGGGTAATGTCCATTCACATTGTTTACCAACTAGATGGTTCTAGGGATACAATGTGTAGTGAGTGGGATGGATTGTCCCATCACTACCTAAAAACAATTAAAATTACCTTTTCATATGTGTAAACGACATTTTAACAATTAAAATTATTTAACCAATACTAAAATTACCTTTTCATATGTGTAAACGACATTTTAACAATTAAAATTATCTAACTAATTTTGTATAGATTTTAAATGCCCATTTTGTAAGGAGTAACAACTAAAATTACCCTTTCATATTTGTAAACGACATTTTAACCATTAAAATTATCTAACCATTTTTGTATAGATTCTAAATACCCTTTTTGTAATGAGTGAATATAATTGTGGACAAATTCAATGTTACACATCAATGCAGATTTGTGATAATTTGCCATATCTCTTTTGCTCTTTATTCTATTTCATCTAAGAAAAAGTGAACAAAAATTACAATTAAGTTTTTGAATATTTTTAAGTGTAAGCCTTAAGTAAATTGGAGAATTTTTATTCATCTTAAAGTGAGAATTTTATTGTGTTATTAGATATGGTTACAGTGTCATATCCAACAATACAACTCAAACATCTCAAGATAAATACACTCTCCAAAATACTTAATTAAAAATCTACAATAACAATTGATTTTTATCTCAATCAAATATTTTCAATTTAACTTCATATATAAAATCTTAACAAATTGTTTTTTCGTCCAAATTTTTTACCTCATTATCTTCTATAATATTAAAAATTTTAATGTTATATTTCATATCACAAACAATTTTAACTCCTCACCTCATTATCTTCTATAATATTAAAAATTTTAATATTATATTTCATATCACGAAAAATTTTAACTCATTAGGGTGGATGCAAGGTAATAATACTCAATTATAACACGTTAATTGCAATGACATGCTGGAAAAACAAAAATATTATCATTAAAAAAAATTATTAGAGGTACCTACAAAACTTTTTCGAATTAGGTGTAAAAAGATAAAACGTAGAAAAACGGATGACCTTTCAGAATATATAACTTTTATTTATGGAAATGTGGTATAACCACCCCAAAATGTCATTATTTTAAGATTGATATGTTATTTTTTCTCTAAAACATAATGTACATGTTTTAGATGAGCCACCTGTTTGTTATGTAAATTGTCAATTTATGAGGAAAAAAATATGTAGAGGTGTAGGCAACAGACGAATCTTGTGCGGGGCTATTTTTTCAAAATTTTAAAGTTAATTTTATATTTTTTTAAATTACGAAATTCAGCGAAGCCTTAAAATGACATGGTCAAGAGTTGGTCCACCATATCATGGTTTGAAAATAATAAATTTTTTTTTTTAGCTTGTAGGTATTCTTGTACTCGTGTGCGGGTTCTTTTCCGTTCTCAAAATAGGTAAGCCAATCAAAAGTTATAGGCCAAATAAACGACCTATGTTTTTTACAAATTTGACATGAGTGCAGTTAAAAATGAATTAAAAATGGAAAACAACAACAGATTTATTCCAAAAATATATAGTTAGAATCTGCACATAGAGCTCGAAACGTGTGTGCAATTTCATCTGTACTGCACTAGTGGAGCATGTGGAACTAGGTGTGAAAAACATGAAGTTACAACATTTGATGTGTTCTGCCATAAATTAGACCGACCCTTAAGGTTTGGAAATCCGAAGCTAATTCCAAGCCTGCAAGGGCGCAAAAAACAATTTGAATCCCGAAACGCGCACGCGGAAATGTGTGCACGCGAATAGGCGCGCACGTGCATGGGCGCGCACATGTTACTAGAAGCATGCACACGTTGCTTCTTTCTCTATAAAATCTAATTTCCATTCCTAGACATAAAAGTTCCAAACTATTTTCATTCACTATTTTTGTTGAATAAGATGAGATGGCCTCTAAGGTTGGTGCCCCCCGCCTCTCTATAACCCAACCCCCCTCTCTTCCTATCCACCCAACCCCCCCCACTCTCTTCCATTCTATCCACCCTTATCGTTGTCATCATCTTCATTATATTCACCATCATCGTTGTCGTCGTCATCACCATCATCTTCATGTTCATCATCATCATCATCATCATCATATTCATGTTCGCCATCACCATCATCTTCATCATCATCGTCATCATCGTCCTCATTTTCATCATCATTGTCATCTCCCTCTTCCTCATCAACATCTTCATCATCATCATCTTCATCATCATCTTCATGGAGATGATGATGATGAAGATGAAGATGAAGACGAAGATGATGGTGATGAAGATGATGAAGATGAAGATGATCATGATGATGAAGATGAAGATGATGATGATGATGAAGATGAACATGAAGATGATGGTGATCAAGATGATGAAGATGATGAAGATGACGACGACGATGATGATGATATTGATGATGATGATAATGATGAAGATGATGAATATGATGATGATGAATACGATGATGATGAATATGATGAAGAGTAAGAGCGTAAGAGTTAATTTTTTTAATCTAGAATATAAAATTATTTAGTAAAATTAATAAAGTTTACCCTATATCGACCATGAACAAATTATTTCAAGTAACCGTATTTTCCTTAACTAATGATGATGATAAGCCGACACTTAAGTCATAATTTTTGCCATCTTGTAATAAAAACTTCAAATTTACCCTTTTACTCTTTAAAAAAAATTAATTAATATTTAAATAACTATTTAAAAATTATATATAAAAGTAGGGTAAAGCACATTGTACATGGGTGAAGTGGGGACAATGTGCAATTGCAAATTGGTGGAACATTGTGAATGCATGGTGGAAGGACATTATGCATTGCACATGGGTGGGAGACAATGTAAATGTGCATAGTAGGGTTATTATGCATTGCACATGGGTGGGAGACAATGTAAATGTGCATGTGAGGGTGGTGGGGGTGGGGTAATGTTCATTCACATTGTTTACCAACTAGATGCTTCTAGGGATACAATGTGTAGTGAGTGGGATGGATTGTCCTATCATTACCTAAAAACAACTAAAATTACCTTATTATATGTGTAAACGACATTTTAATAATTAAAATGATCTAACCAATACTAAAATTACCTTTTCATATGTGTAAACGAAATTTTAACAATTAAAATTATCTAACCAATTTTGTATAGATTTTAAATACCCATTTTGTAAGGAATAACAAATAAAATTACCCTTTCATATTTGTAAACGACATTTTAACCATTAAAATTATCTAACCATTTTTGTATAGATTCTAAATACCCTTTTTGTAATGAGTGAATATAATTGTGGACAAATTCAATGTTACACATCAATGCAGAATTGTTATAATTTGTCATATCTCTTTTGCTCTTTATTCTATTTCATCTAAGAAAAAGTGAACAAAAATTACAATTAAGTTTTGAATATTTTTAAGTGTAAGCCTTAAGTAAATTGGAGAATTTTTATTCATCTTAAAGTGAGAATTTTTATTCATCTTAAAGTGTTTAATATTGTATTATTAGATATGGTTACACTCTCATATCCAACAATACAACTCAAACATCTCAAGATAAATACACTTTCCAAAATACTTAATTAAAAATCTACAATAACAATTGATTTTTATCTCAATCAAATATTTTCAATTTAACTTCATATATAAAATCTTAACAAATTGTTTTTTCGTCCAAATTCTTTACCTCATTATCTTCTATAATAATAAAAATTTTAATATTATATTTCATATCACAAAAAACTTTAACTCCTCACCTCATTATCTTCTATAATATTAAAATTTTTAATATTATATTTCATATCACGAAAAAATTTAATTCATTAGAGTGGGTGCAAGGTAATGATACTCAATTATAACACGTTAGTTGCAATGACATGCTAGAAAAACAAAAATATTATCATTAAAAAAAATTATTAGAGGTACCTACAAAACTTTTTCGAATTAGGTGTAAAAAGATGAAACGTAGAAAAATGGATGACCTTTCAGAATATATAACTTTTATTTATGGAAATGTGGTATAACCAACCCAAAATGTCATTATTTTAAGATTGGTATGTTATTTTTTCTTTAAAACATAATGCACATGTTTTAGATGAGCCACTTGTTTGTTATGTAAATTGTCAATTTATGAGGAAACAAATATGTAGAGGCGTAGGCAACAGACGAATCTTGTGCGGGGTTATTTTCCCAAAATTTTAAAGTTAATTTTATATTTTTTTAAATTACGAAATTCAGTGAAGCCTTAAAATGACATGGTCAAGAGTTGGTCCACCATATCATGGTTTGAAAATAATAATTTTTTTTTTAGCTTGTAGGTATTTTTGTACTCTTGTGCAGGTTCTTTTTCGTTATAAAAATAGGTAAGCCAATCAAAAGTTATAGGCCAAATAAACGACCTATGTTTTTTACAAATTTGACATGAGTGCAGTTAAAAATGAATTAAAAGTGGAAAACAACAACAGATTTATTCCAAAAATATATAGTTAGAATCTGCACACAGAGCTCGAAACGTGTGTGCAATTTCATCTGTACTGCACTAGTGGAGCATATGTGGAACTAGGTGTGAAAAACATGAAGTTACAACATTTGATGTGTTCTGCCATAAATTAGACCGACCCTTAAGGTTTGGAAATCCGAAGCTAATTCCAAGCCTGCAAGGGCGCCAAAAACAATTTGAATCCCGAAACGCGCACGCGGAAATGCACGCACGCGAATAGGCGCGCACGCGCATGGGCGCGTACACGTTACTAGAAGCACGCACGCATTGCTTCTTTCTCTATAAAATCTAATTTCCATTCCTAAACATAAAAGTTCCAAACTATTTTCATTCACTATTTTTGTTGAATAAGATGAGATGGCCTCTAAGGTTGGTACCCCTTGCCTCTCTATAACCCCACCCCCCTCTCTTCCTATCCACCCAATCCCCCCCACTCTCTTCCACTCTATCCACCCTTATCGTTGTCATCATCTTCATTATATTCACCATCATCGTTGTCGTCGTCATCACCATCATCTTCATGTTCATCATCATCATCATCATCATCATCATCATCATCATGTTCGCCATCACCATCATCTTCATCGTCTTCATCATCATCATCATCATCGTCCTCATCTTCATCATCGTTGTCATCTCCCTCTTCCTCATCAACATCTTCACCATCATCATCTTCATCATCATCTTCATGGAGATGATGATGATGAAGATGAAGATGAAGACGAAGGAGATGATGATGATGAAGATGAAGATGAAGACGAAGATGATGGTGATGAAGATGATGAAGATGAAGATGATGATGGTGATGAAGATGATGAAGATGAAGATGATCATGATGATGAACATGAAGATGATGGTGATCAAGATGATGAAGATGATGAAGATGACGACGATGATGATGATGATATTGATGATGATGATGATGATGAAGATGATGATGATGATGATGATGAATACGATGAAGATGATGGTGATGACGACGATGATGATGAAGATCATGATGAGCAATAGGGTGATGATGACGATGATGAAGATGGTGAAGATGGTGATGACGATGATGATGATGTTGATGTTGATGATTAAGATCATGATGAAGATGCTGATGATGTTGATGTTGATGATTAAGATCATGATGAAGATGCTGATGATGGTGATGATGATGATTGTGATGAAGATGATGATGATGACGACGATGATGATGATGATGATGATGATGAAGATGACGAAGATGATGATGATGAGGATGATGAGGATGATGATGATGAGTATGATGAAGAATATCATCATCATCATCATAATTATCATCATCGTCATCGTCATCATCATCATCATCATCACCCTCATCATCATCATCATCTTATATCCTCCTTATATCCAAAATTAGAAAAGCTCCTTATGATGACGAAGACGATTTAGATGATGAGGATGATATTTTTCATCATCATCATCATCATCATCATCTTCATCATCTTCATCGTCATCATAATCATCATCGTCATCATCACCATATTATCATCATCCATCATCATCATCATCATCATCGTCATCACCCTCTTCCTCATCATCATCTTCATCATCATCATCTTCCTCATCACCCTCTTCCTCATCATCATCTTCTTCCTCATCATCATCGTCATCACCATCATCTTCTTCTTCATCATCATCATCATCATCATCATCATCATCTCACACTAGTAATGATTCAACAAAATTAGAGAAGCTCCTTATATCATCATCGTCATCATCTTCATCATCTTAATCATCATGATCATCATCGTCATCATCATCATCATCATTGTCATCTTAATCATCATCATCATCATCACCATCATCATCTTCATCATCATCATCATCGTCGTCGTCCTCCTCCTCTTCATCATCATTGTCATCTCCCCCTTCCTCATCAACATCTCCATCATCATCATCTTCTTCTTCTTCATCATCATCATCTTCCTCACCATCATCATCATCATCATCATCAACATCTTCATCATCATCACCATCATCATCGTCATCTTATATCCTCCTTATATCCAGAATTAGAGAAGCTCCTTATGACGATGAAAACGATTTAGATGATGAGGATGATGATGATGATGATGATGATCGTCCTCCTCTTCATCATCATTGTCATCTCCCCCTTCCTCATAAACTTCTCCATCATCATCATCATCTTCTTCTTCAGTATCATCATCATCTCCATCACCATCATTATCATCATCAACATCTTCATCATCATCATCATCTTCGTCATCATCAACATCTTCATCATCATTTCCATCTCTAGGTTCCTCATCAACATCTCCATCATTGTCATCAGCATCTTCATCACCATCACCATCATCATCAACATCTTCATCATCATCATCATCATCATCATCATCAACAACATATTCATCATCATTGTCATCTCTAGGTTCCTCATCAACATCTCCATCATCATCATCTTCTTCATCATTATCATCGCCATCTTCATCACCATCACCACCATCCTCAACCTCTTCATCACCATCACGATCATCATCATCAACATCTTCATCATCATTGTCATCTCTAGGTTCCTCATCAACATCTCCATCATCATCATCTTCATCATCATCATCATCTTCATCTTCATCACCATCACCACCATCATCAACATCTTCATCACCATCATCATCATCATCATCATCATCAACATCTTCATCATCATTGTCATCTCTAGGTTCCTCATCAACATCTCCATCATCATCATCATCATCATCATCTTCATCACCATCTTCATCATCATCAACATCTTCATCATCATCACCATCATCATCACCATCATCATCATTGTAGGACCCATGTCCTAATTAATTAATAAATCTATGTTTCCTTCTTTACCTTGTTTTCATTTATGTTTTAGGTGTCTTATTTGGTTTCTAGTTTAGGTGTAAATATCATGCCTATAAAATAATATAAAACAAATTACATTTTACAGGTCTGAATAAATATAGGTGTTGTTTAATGGTTTCTAACTGTTACAATCTTGCAGGTGCCATCAGCATATAATATGTGTCAATTTATACTAGATTAAATTTTGATTAGCTTATGAAATATGAAATATTGACAGAGTTAGAATGGGTCATTATACCTGTAGGGGAAATAACTGCAAATTGCTAGTAAATCCCTTTTTGCTGCTTCCTTTGCCTTGTTATGTTGCTTCCTTTGCCCAGCAACCAAAATCTTCTCAAACCCTGAAACTCAACTAGCCCAAACTGAGCTTCCACCCTGCCAACCGGAGAGGTCTCGCTGACCACCCAGCTCCAAAGGTACCCCTTTGGACCCCCGAGCCCAAACCGAGTACAAGCCAACCAATATTTCCCTTCTGCAAACTTTCCAACAAAACCCCCCTTCTTTTCCGCTCCCTCCTCCTATCTCTACCCCCTTTCCTATGTAAAATCTCCAAGATGAAGAAGACCCCTTCTCCTCCTTCTTCTCTCGACCTTCTCCCCCCCTTCCTTTGCCGAATCTTCTCCCTTTATTACTACCCCTATCCTCATCATAAATATTCTAACCACTATGTCAGTCCTTGTTTCCATTTCCTCCCTTGAGACATGATCCATTCAATAATACTCAACACTTTATTATTTTATTAATTAATTTGTTTACCAATTGAATTAATAATTATCATCATTTAAATACTTGGGGCTAATTCCCTATGTAAAGTCAACATAATTTATTTACGGGGCTTCACCACCCTGTCGCCACATTAAATCTGTCAGAACCTCTTATTAATGTATAATAAATGCCAATTTCATTATATCCATGATAATAATAATATAATATCCACACATATACATATTCACCAAATTCCCAATCGTGAATATTTTAATCCGGGTTCCAAAATTATAACTAATATCTTTCTTAATTTACTAAATTACAATTTATTATACCTAAAATTTCTTAATGTGCCTTTATATTGATTAAATCATTTTAACTACGACTTAATTAACTTATGCACCTAGTTTCTTATTAATTATACCTTAGTTGGAATTAAACTAATCAACAATTATTACTAAAGATGAGAATAGTCTTATAATCATTAATTAACAGTCTTAACACATAACTAATTTAAGGAAATCAAGTTAATAATATTTTTAATTAGTATTATTAACACCATTAACCTATGATGACGAATTAATTAAACTAACTTATACCATTTACACTTATTAATATTAGTCAACAATATTAACATCAATCTATGATAATTAACATTAATCAATATTACTAACATTAATCGACAATATTTAACATTAATCAACATTATTAACATTAATCAACCATGACTAACATTAATCAATATTACTAACACTAATCGACAATATTTACATTAATCAACATTATTAACATTAATCAACCATGACTAACATTAATCAATATTATTAACATTAATCGACAATAATTAACATTATTACATAATCGTCTTACATTACCACCTAATTCACTCTATTATCATATTCAGTTATTTAAACCAAAATTTACTAACTCGGCGTATTAATTTAATCTCCTAGTTAGATAAGTAGTAACAATGTAATTAATGCCTAAACATTATAGTTCAGTTTTATTTCACGCAATTTATAAATATGTAAGCATAGCTACTGCTTACATACCTCGAGTAAGTACACTAACAGTAATAAATTAGACACACCAATCATAATCACAAAACTTATTGTTTACTGACACAGGTTTAAACATAGTTTGCAAAGTACAATCTTTTACCTAACTGAAATCTTATTAAGTTATGACAATTCAGACACTACTGAGTTATGACACTTAATCAATCAATGGATTTCAACATACATAGTTAGATCATGTTTCTTCCCGACTTCAAACTTCTCATATCTACATACATCATCAACCTAATCGCAACTAACTTCCACATCTTATCCTTTCCTCTGCTGGACTACCCTGAAGTGTCAAGCTATGACCAGCTCCAGTTAGAACCCGTAAGCGGAAGTGTCGACTACATCGACCAAGCTTCCCCAGTAGGAAACCACCAGTCATCATCACACACCTTGGGGAGCGCATCGTAGCACAACCCTCCCATGACTCTTTGTTTCAGGGCTAAACGGTGGGTAAAGCCTCCACCCCCTAATAGAACAAGGGACTATGTCTACCCGACATAATAACTACATTGCACTTGTACTCGGTTTGTCATCGTATAACCAATCTGGGAGGTTGAGTTTCCTGAAACCCTACCCCACCCATACATCATAATAAAATAGCATAATAATCATGCGAAGGTAAATAATGCATCACTTGCATACCATTTATCTTTCGGAGTCCATGTCCCCGAGGCTCTCCCACCTCGTAGGATCCAGCTATCACTTAGCCATTTTAAACTGCAATTTAGTCCTCGACATACAATCTTGAATATCGTGCACAAATCCTCAACATGTGCACATACATTTCATCATAACATAACAACAATAATCAATTCATTTATTCACCATGCACCTGGCATAACATTCATTCGTTCCACTCATAACTTTAACGGTATCTACATACCCATCAATCAACAATTTGCATATATGAGACATAATTAACACATGACATATATCAAAACCTGACTACATATCATAACACTAACATCACACATACACATATCTATCTCGGCAAAATAATGGAACTTCAAGTCCACAGTGTCATCAAACTAATGAAGTCTCATAATCAAGCAAATACAACATATAATAATAGTTTAGGTAGTAATGTCAAAACGGGGCGTTACAATCATTAACATCTTCATCATCATTGCCATCTCTAGGTTCCTCATCAACAGATCCATCATCATCATCTTCATTGCCATCACCATCATCATCAACATCTTCATCGTCATCACCATCATCATCATCATCAACATCTTCATCAGCATTGTCATCTCTAGGTTCCTCATTACCATCTCCACCATCATCAACATCTTCATCATCACCATCATCATCATCATCATCATCTTCATCACCATCACCATCATCATCAACATCTTCATCATCGTCACCATCATCATCATCATCTTCTTCCTCATAAACATCTCCATCATCATCATCTTCATCATCATCATCTTCATCATCATCATCATCATCATCATCTTCATCACCATCATCATCAGCATCAACATATTCATCATCATTGTCATCTCTAGGTTCCTCATCAACATCTCCATCATCATCATCTTCATCATCATCATCATCATCATCATCAACATCTTCATCACCATCAACATCAACATCATCATCAACATCATCAACATCTTCATCATCATTGTCATCTCTAGGTTCCTCATCAACATCTCAATCATCATCATCTTCATCATCATCATCATCATCATCATCTTCATCAGCATCACCATCATCATCACCATCTTCATCATCATCACCATCATCATCATCATCAACATATTCATCATCAACATCTTCATCATCATTTTCATCTCTAGGTTCCTCATCAACATCTCCATCATCATCATCTTCATCATCATCGTCATCATCATCTTCATCACCATCACCACCATCATCAACATCTTCATCACCATCACCATCACCATCACCATCACCATCATCATCATCATCATCATCAACATATTCATCATCATTGTCATCTCTAGGTTCCTCATCAACATCTCCATCATCATCATCTTCTTCATCATCATCATCTTCATCACCATCATCATCATCATCATCAACATCTTCATCATCATCACCATCATCATCATCATCTTCTTCCTCATAAACATCTCCATCTCCATCTTCATCATCATCATCATCATCATCTTCATCATCATTGTCATCTCTAGGTCCCTCATCAACATCTCCATCATCATCATCATCTTCATCATCATCATCATCATCATCATCACCATCACCATCATCATCAACATCTTCATCACCATCACCATCATCATCATCATCAACATCTTCATCATCATTGTCATCTCTAGGTTCCTCATCAACATCTCCATCACCATCATCTTCTTCATCATCATCATCTTCATCACCATCACCATCATCATCAACATCTTCATCGTCATCACTATCATCATCATCATCTTCTTCCTCATAAACATCTCAATCATCATCTTCTTCATCATCATCATCTTCATCACATCATAATCTTCATCACATCATCATCATCATTGTCATCTCTAGGTTCCTCATCAACATCTCCATCATCATCATCGTCTTCTTCCTCATAAACATCTCCACCTTCATCATCATCATCATCATCTTCATCACCATCATCATCATAATCAACATCTTCATCATCATTTTCATCTCTAGGTTCCTCATTAACATCTCCATCATCATCATCTTCATCATCATCACCATCACCATCATCATCAACATCTTCATCACCATCACCATCATCATCATCATCATCATCATCATCATCATCAACATCTTCATCATCATTGTCATCTCTAGGTTCCTCATCAACATCTCCATCATCATCATCTTCATCATCATCATCATCTTCATCACCATCATCATCATCATCAAGATCTTCATCATCAACATTAGAGAAGCTCCATATGATGATGAAGACGATTTAGATGATGTTGATGACGATGAAGATGATGATGATGATCATCATCATATGATGATGGAGATGATGATGGTGATGATGATGGAGATGATGATGGTGATGATGATGAAGATGAAGATGATGGAGACGTTGATGGGGAAGGGGGAGATGCCAATGATGATGAAGAGGAGGACGATGACGATGATGAGGATGATGATGATGATGATGATGATGAAGAGGAGGACGATGACGATGATGAGGATGATGATGATGAAGAGGAGGACGATGACGATGATGATAAAGATGATCATGATGCAGATGAGGAGGAGGGTGATGATAATGAAGATGATCATGATGCGGATGAAGATGATAAAGATGATGATGTTGATGAAGATGAAAATGATGGTAATGATGATGAAGATGTTGAAGATGATGATGAGGGTGATGAGGATGATGATGATGGTGATGAAGACTATGATGATGATGGAGACGTCGATGGGGAAGGGGGAGATGACAATGATGATGAAGAGGACGATGACGATGATGAGGATGAGGATGATGATGATGAAGAGGAGGACGATGACGATGACGACATGATCATCTTCATTATCATCACCCTCCTCCTCATCATTATCTTGTGCACTTATGCACTTAGAGATTAATGTTTAGAAGAGGGCCTAAAGGCCTTTATGGGGGAGGGGATCTAGGAACAAACCGAAACATATTGATTTATTTGGCGATTAATGAAGTAAGCGTTACCCACCAAACTATTTAACGTTCAACAGGAGCGTGCACGCGCTAGGAGCGTGCAGGCACATCTAGCATGCACGCGCTAGATGCGCGTGTGCATCCCTGTTGAACATGAAATTCATAAAACAACTTGCGCGATTCTCCCGCATTTTTTCTCTCTTTTACGCATTTTCTTCTCCGTTTTCACGCACAGTTTGACAACCATTTGCATCTTGGAGTGAATTCAAACACCATTTGGTGTTTCTTTGACAATTTGGATGAATACACAAGAGTTGGGGCTCTAGTTGGCTCTTTGGATTGGATACACACCAGTTGGGCTCTATTTGGCTCCTTTGATTGAATACACAACAGTTGGACTCTATTTGGCTCCTTGGATTGAATTCTCATGTTGCTTGGACACACTTGAACTCTTCTTACATATAGTGGATACATCAAAAGAGCATTTTACATTTGAAGCAAAGAGCAATCATAATCCTTGAGGTATGGTGACCTCTTCCTCTTGTTAACTGTATTTTAGTCTTCATTCACTTTGTTTGAATTGTGTCTATTTTAGTTTTTCTTCATGAATTGTATGATAGATGTATTTTAGTCTTCTTAATCTTCAACATAGACAATAAAAACATCTTACCACAAAAAAAATACAACATGCACCAAGCAATGCTTTGAACCTTTCATGAAGATAATAAAAAAAACTTGCTTGCATCACCACCAATAAGGTTTCATAATCACATAGCTCTATCTAGTACACAAACATTTGTTGAATTCCTCATTATTTCAATACAACAACTCACACAAACACCTAAAGAATCAAACTCTTAATCTTTTGGGGTTATTTTCCCTCATCCAAAACATGAAAATGAAGTGAGTAGGAGCTTCTCCTTTTGTAGGAAATGTGCTCCTACTAGAATCCCATACCACCATCCAATACCATCCAATTGACATCCTAGAGGTGATGTTGTTGTTATATCTAGGGCATTCTCAATAGCTTTTAAGATTATATGAAAACATTCTCACTAGATGATGTTGTACATAATCAATTGATACATCAATTTTTAATATCTTATTTGTTGTTCATTCTTGCAGGGGTGATATTGTTGTTTTGTTAAAAAACGTATTGAATATGGGAAACAAATGTAATAATAAAAGAAATTCTACAAGGAAGGAGTCGCCCCTTGAAAAGGACCATGAGATAAGAGAAAAGGCCAGGTTGTACATGGAAAACCGTAGACATCAAGATGTTAGTGCCTTAGATCCATCAACAAGCAACGACGAAGTGGTTGAAGTCAATCAAATCTTGCTTGATGTTGAGTATGAACATATGGATGTTGAACATGTTGTTGATTGGAAACCTCCCCAAGAAGAGCACACACATGTCGAACACACTCCCTTGCAAGACCAAATTGTGAACAAAGGGCCACAACAAACTGGTGAAGAGACTCGTACTTCCTTTCCGACTCCCTTGCCTCGACTATCAAGCGGACAATTAAGAACTCCCAAACGTATTCATGTGGATGAAAGTTCATTTTCAGGACTTTTTGAAGGTAAGTTTCCCAAACGCACTATTGATTTCCATTGCAGCAGTATAATCAAAGAATTTTTTGAATCGAAAACCGATGCAGCAAAATGTCAATTGTTTTTGGATTTGTTAAAATCACATTGTCTAGCTCATGTTAGGAGAATTTTGGGCATAAATGTAGTTAGAAGATCAGAGGCCAATGATCATGTTGTTAGAAATCTACAATCTGCATTTATTTTGATTGGAAAAACTTCTCGTACAAAAGATTTTAATGCGGCCCATCGTGTACTACCGGATTCGATCGTAGACAAATCCACAAGTCAACGTCGCCTGCTATCACACACATGTAAAATATTTAAAGTAGATAGAAAGACTCTTCAAAAGTATTATGCTATTAGAGAAAAACTTGAGACCCCATGCCAAAAATATTGTTGGGCCTTTGTTGGTAGGTTACCTCATTAAGACATGAAGCTTATTGATGTTGTTAAAGAACTAGTACAAAAGTTTTGGCATGATAACACTAGACCGTCATCGAATCAAAGAGATGTGTTAAAGTTGAGAAAAGGCGTTAAGGGGTGTGAAACCCATGTCAAGCACTTCCTTGACATGACACAAACGGAACTCCACGAGAGGTTCAAGAATGAGCACACACAATTGAACTTGGGCCAAAGGTCCTTTGAAAAATGCAAACCCTGGTATGTTAGAATTTGCATTGATCGCAACACATGTTGCTGTAGATACCATGTAGAATTTGAGTACTATTATGATACATATAGACATATATTTTGTGATTTGCATACTAACATTGTGCAGGACTGCCCATCGTTACAACCACCGAATGCATCCAGAGAATTTATACATAGCATAATGTGTCCAAGACTTGAAGGACAAAAATATTATAAAAGATCATGTTTATATGGGACATGTTCCAGTTGTAGTGGATTTGCATTATTGAGCCGATGCATCCATGAAACCGAGGAGCATGAATTTGGGAGGATGTCAGTAGAAATGCAGAACTTCAAGTACATAACATATCAAGTAGATAGTGCAAAGGAAAGCAAAAAAATTGCATTGGTGAAGTCATAGGTAATCTAAGTTTGCATACTTTCATACTGTACATGTTGAATTTGTACATATATATTCAGATTGAAAATGTCACGTTGTATTCATGCCCTTGGTTTTGTGGCATCAGGTACAAATTTGCAATTTCATGAAGGAATTCTACCAAAAGACCGAGCAGTATGTACATCATGTCCATGTAGCACGATGGTAGGATGAATAGTACAGACAGTGTAGGGACACCTTTCCCAGTGGCACAATATTATCAGTTGTGGACTTTGCTGAAAACTACACCCTGCAGCCACAGAATGAGATTCAAATTCAATACTAGCATAATGGTCCATATCATGTATAGGCATGCGCGAGAGAGAAGCAATGACATGAGGATAATATTGAAAGAGACCAACTTTTACATCAGTGACGACAAATGCCATGACCTACATTATGTGCAGCATTGCTTCATAATTTTCTATGATCAGCTGAAGGAGAGAGGTATATAGATGGATCAACATTGGATATGGTCAGATGGTTGTGCAGGCCAGTTCAAAAATGCACGTGTATTCCAGTGGTTGAGTATTTTGCACAAGACTTATGATGTGTTGCATAGATGGAACTATTTTGATACTGGGCATGGAAAGGGAGAGCATGATGGGGGTGGAGCATGTCTCAAAACTGCCCTACAAAGGGAGGAGATGGGTGCATGACATATCATCATATTCGGGATGCAGAATCCATAGTTCGATGGTGCTCTACAAAAATGTCAGATCGAACCACGAAACATCACATATCAACAGGTAGAGGACATGTTGTCAGAAATTTCTGGCATGTGGTTGATATAGATTGATCGTGTTCTTATAGTTGTAGTATTGTGCAAGGCACTCGTGGATTTCATTCGGTTCGAAGCTCAAACAACCCCTTATTTGACATATGGACGCGGAAACTTGATTGCTTTTGTGGTCCTTGCAACAGTTGTGAGTGGGATGAGTGTGAATCAATGGATTGGGTTGATGAATGGGATCATGTATCACTTGCAGTGGACGCATGTGTGGTTGTTGAAACAATCCAGTTAGAGGAAGGCCAATCCTATGATTCGAATGAATATGATCATATATCTGATCTTGTACATCCAGGTAAACATTTCTGCATGCATATCCCGATTCCCTCCTTATTTTTGTAATTATCCAAGTTATCAAACCACTACTTGTTGGAATATGACGTAAAATGCATTTTTGCAGGACACATCTATGTAGTTGTCGCCCCGACAAATAGTGAAATTGGGACAAATTATTGGTTGGAACGATGCATCCATGGGAAGCAAACCCTCCTCGCATCATTAACCGATAGTGAAGGCATTACCTCTCCGACTGGCTCGATGGTTTTTCAGGGGGAATATATTACAGTAGATGGAAAGGGACCAAAGAGCAATGGCTACACTTACACAGATTATAGACCAGGTTCATGGGTGTATCACTTTACGCACTTGATCGTTGGTACAAACATCCAACTGCAAACAATGTCAATGAACACATCAAACAAGGTACGCTACTTACTACCTCATGTAGAGCACGAGAGGTTGTTCAAGACAATACAAAACTGAGAGGATCCAGAAGGCCTAATTGATTGAGGTACATAGTATAGCCATGCGATTGTTTATTCATGCATGATTAATGCTATTCATCTTAGATAGTTTATATGATATCGTTATCTTATATTGCTTATTTGATGTTTGAGCTATGATTAAGTTATTATTTATAACCATGTGATTGTTTATTCATGCATGATTAATGTTATTCATGTTAGATAGTTTATTTCATATCGTTATCTTATATCATTTATTTGATGTTTGAGTTATGATTTATAGCCTTGTGATTCATAACCTCCTAATCATATTTGAATATGCTCATATGGAGGCCAATTCTACCCATTCCATGGATGAAGCGCTGCTGAAACTTAGTCTAGCCCTAGAAGCACTAATATAACCCTACAAACCTAATCTAACCCTAGAAATCCTAGAAAGATAAACTAACCCTAGAAACACTAATTTAACACTAGAAAACTAAGCTAGAATACTATAAACCTAATCTAGTCCTAGAAACCTAAACTAGCCCTAGAAACACTAATCTAACCCTAGGAAACTGATCTAGAATCCTAGAAACCTAATCTAGCCCTAGAATCCGTGAACCACCACACGTCACTCGAATCGCGAATTCGTCGATTTTAGTGGATCCAGGACGTCGGGTTTCAGTTAGGGGACCCCCCACAGCATGCCGCCAACCCCCGGAAACGGTTCCAATGTGTCATCTCCGGAGCCAGGGTTTTGCTCAGTGAGGGCCATTCCAAATTCGCCCAAGGGGGGCATTTCTCATCCGAAGGCTCCCGGACGTGCGTGGCTACCGTGGAAACATCCACAGTGCCAATACGTACCTGTGGGAGCCGACATAATCCAAGTATGCTCGCCGGTTTGGGTTTCGTGCCCCCGGAGCAATTCCTCAAAGTGTCCTTGAATGGCCCCGGGATGTTGGACCAAGATGCCCACAGCACCCAAATCATGGCTCCAGTCACGAATCCATCGATTTCGGTGGATCTGAGACACTGGGTTTCAACTAGGCCCTCCCCCACAATGTGCCGCCAACCCCCGAAAATGGTGCTAATGTGCCATCTTCAGAGCTAGGGTTTTGCTCGGTGAAGGCCTTTTGAATATTGCTCAAGGGGGCCATTTCTCATCTGAGGGCTCCCGGGCGTCCGTGGTCACCGTGGACACGTCCACAATGGCCATACGCACGTGTGGGAGCTAATGGAACCCAAGTATGCTCGCCAGTTTTGGTTTCGTGCCCCTGGAGCAAATCCTCAAAGTGTCCCTGAATGGCCCAGGGGTGCCGGACCAAGATGCTCGCAGCACCGAAACCATGGCTTGGATCGTGAATTTGTCAATTTCGGTGGATCCGGGACGCCGGGTTTCAACTAGGGGACCCCCTACAGCATGGCGCCAACCCCTGGAAACGGTGTCAATGTGCCATCTCTGGAGCTAGGATTTTGCTCAGTGAGGGCCATTCCAAATTCGCTCAAGGGGGCCCTTTCTCATTTGAAAGCTCCCGAACATGCGTGGCCACTGTGGACACGTCCACAATGGAAATATGCACCTGTGGGAGCCGACATAATTCAATTCTGCTCGTCGGTTTGGGTTCCATGCCTCTGGAGCAATTCCTCAAAGTGTCCCCGAATGGCCCCAGAGTGTCGGACCAAGATGCCCGCAACACCAAAACCATGGCTCTAGTCGCGAATATGTCAATTTCATTGGATTCGGGATGCTAGGTTTCAGTTGGGGGACCACCCACAGTGTGCCTCCAACCCTCGGAAACGGTGTCGATGTGCCATCTCCGGAGCTAGGGTTTTTCTCAGTGAAGGCCTTTCGAATATTGCTCAAGGGGGGAATTTCTCGTTCGAGGCCTCCTGAGCGTCCGTGGCCACTGCGGACACTAAACAATGGCCATACGCATGTGTGGGAGATGATGAAACCCAATTCCGCTCGTTAGTTTGGGTCCTGTGCTAGCGGAGCAAATCCTCAAAGTGTCCCTGAAGGGCCCCGGGGTGCTGGACCAAGATGCCCTCAGCACTCAAACCGTGGCTTGGATCGCAAATCCATTGATTCCGGTGAATCCGGAATGCCGGGTTTCAGCTAGGGGACCCCCCACGGCGTTCCGCCAACCCCCAGAAATAATGCTATTTGTTCATCTCCGGAGCTAGGGTTTTGCTCAGTGAAGGCCTTTCGAATATTGCTCAAGGGGGTCATTTCTCATTCGAAGGCTCCTGGGCGTGCGTGGCCACCGTGGACACATCCACAATGGCAATACACACCATTGTGGACGTGTACACGGTGTCCACGCATGCCCAGGAGCTTTTGGATGAGAGATGCCCCCCTTGAGCGAATTTGGAATGGTCCTCACTCAACAAAACCCTAGCTCCGGAGATGGAACATTGGCATTGTTTACAGGACTTCGAGGCACGTTGTGGGGGGGTCCTAGCTGAAACCCGGCATCTCGGTTCCACCGGAATTGATAGATTCACGACTGGAGCCATGGTTTGGGTGCTGCGGGCATCTTGGTCCGACACCCTAGGTCCATTCAGGGACACTCTACGGAATTGCTCCGGGGGAACGGAACCCAAACCGATGAGAGGACTTGGTTCTGTCAGCACCCACACATGTGTATGGCCATCGTGGATGTGTCCACGGTGGCCACGCACGCATGGGAGCCCTCGGACGAGAAATGACCCCCTTGAGCAATATTTGGAAGGCCTTCACTGAGCAAAACCTTAGCTCCCAAGATGGCACATTGGAACCATTTTCGGGGGTTGGCAGCATGCTGTGGGGGGTCCCCTAGCTGAAAGCCAACATCTCAGATCCACCAGAATTGACGTATTTGCAATCCGAGCCACAGTTTGGGTGCTACGGGCATCTTGGTCCAACACCCCAAGGCCATTCAGGGACAATTTGAGGAATTGCTCCCGGGGCACGGAATCCAAACCGATGAGCGGCCTTGGGTTCCGTCGGCTCCCGCACGTGCATAATGGAGCTTTCAAACTACCATATAGGACATGTCTTAGGTTTTTTCGGATCCTATAAAATATTCTCAAAATTCCACACTCAATTAATTTACATGCCTACCTAATATTACAGTTTTTCCTAAATTCCACACTCAATTAACTTAAAATCCATAAATATCGGGACCTTGGGAGGTGACCTGCAACTCACCATACAATGATGAGGATGTCCTTTGGAGTGTGCTTGGTTTTTCCATGTCGAGGATGTCCAAACACACATGCAAGAGCTTATGAAACTCAATTCTTATACTTGGTTCAATTTTTATCCCTCATGACAGAATCACCCATGTGTCCCTAAAAAAGGCTTTAGAAGGCGACCTACAAGTTGCCATAAAATAATGACAGTGGATCATATCGATGACCCATCAAATCCGTTGGGTCCATAACAATGCATTTGATCTAGGGGAACCTCTCTCATGTGGTTCCATTTACTAATGATCATCTTGCTCATGGATATAAAAAATTAGGGTTTTTCTTAGTAAGTGACTATGCACTTATGCATGAGATGGAGGAACCCAGGTCCATTCGCAGGTTGGGGTACGAACTGAACTGAGGAGATTCGAACCTGCGACCTATGTCTAGTCCCAAGGCTACCACCTTCAAGCTTGAAGTGAAGCTGACAATGGAATACACAAGTGTAGTTTATGACCACCTTGCGAATTTAATTTGACCTTATCAATCAATTCCCATCGCCATTTCCTCTCATACGACGTCCCACATCCATTTCTCTCGCCACACACTATTCATTCATTCTACATGAATTTCACTATGCAACCATCTCAGTTCTCACTGCGTTTTCCCTCAATTAGTTTCTGAATTTAGTATGACCCACGCCCGCCGTTCGAGGAGTGTTTCCAGCGGTCTTGAGTTTCATCCTGGCAACGGTGACGATTCATGGTATTACGTTTCCCTTCGGCTGCAATATGGAAAAATCATAGTTCACTACAAAGGTTTGTCTAACAAATGTGACGGTTTGGGTTCCGTGACCCTAGAGCAACTCCTCAAAGTGTCCCTGAATGGCCCCAGGGTACTGGACCAAGATGACAGCAACACCCAAACCGTGGCTCCGGTTATGAATCCATCAATTTCGGTGGATCCGGGACACCGGGTTTCAGCTAGGGGACTCCCCACAGCGTGCCGCCAACCCTCAGAAATAGTGCTATTGTGTCATCTCTGGAGCTGGGGTTTTACTTAGTGAAGGATTTTCGAATATTTCTCAAGGGGGTCATTTCTCGTCCGAGGGCTCCCGGGCATGTGTGGCCACTGTGGACACGTCCACAATGGCCATACGCACGTGTGGGAGCTAATGGAACCCAAGTCTGTTCGTCGGTTTGGGTTCTGTGCCCCCAGAGCAATTACTCAAAGTGTCCTTGAATGGCCCCGGGGTGCCGGACCAATATGCTCGCAGCACCCAAACCGTGGCTTTGGTCTCAAATCCGTCAATTCCGATGGATCCGGGACGTCGGGTTTCAGCTAGGGGACACCCCATAGCATGCCGCCAACCCTCGGAAATGGTGCCAATGTGCCATCTCCAGAGCTAGGGTTTTGCTCAATGAATGAGCTAGGGTTCACTGAGCAAAACCCTAGCTTCGTAGATGGCACAATAACACCGTTTATGGGGGTTGGAGGCACGCTGTAGGTGGACCCCTAAATGAAACCTGGCATCCCGGATCCACTGGAATCGATGGATTTGCGATCCGAGCCACGGTTTAGGTGCTGCGGGCATCTTGGTCTGGCACCCCGGGGCCATTCAGGGACAATTTGAGGAGATGCTCTAGGGCACGGAACCCAAACCAGCAAGTGGAATGGGGTTCCGTTAGCTCCCACATGTGTGTATGGCCATTGCAGATGTGTCCACAGTGGCCATGCACGCCTAGGAGCCTTCGGATGAGAAATGACCCCCTTGAACAAGATTGGCATGGCCTTCACTGGGAAAAACCCTAGCTCTGGAGATGGCCTAATAACACCGTTTCCGAGGGTTGGAGGCACACGGTGGGGGGTCCCTTAGCTGAAACCTGGCATCTCGGATCTATTGGAATCAACATATTCATGATCAGAGCCATGGTTTGGGTGCTACGGGCATCTTGGTACGGCACCCCGGGGCCATTCAAGGACACTTTGAGGAGTTGCTTTGGGGTCACAAAACCCAAACCATCACATTTGTCAGACAAACCTTCGTAGTGAACTATGAGTTTTCCATATTGCAGCCGAAGGGAAACATAATACCATGAATCGTCATCGTTACTAGGATGAAACTCAAGACCGTTGGCAGCACTCCGGGCGTGGGTCATACTGAATTGAGAAACTAATTGAGGGAAAACGCAGTGAGAATCTAAGACGGTTGCATAGTGAAATGCATGCAGAATGAATGAAGAGTGAGTGGTGAGAGAAATGGCTGTGGGACGTCGTATGAGAGGAAATGGCGATGGGAATTGCTTGATAAGGTCAAATTAATTTCGCACGGTGGAAATAAACTACACTTATGTCTTCCATTGTCAGCTGCACTTCAAGCTTGAAGGTGGTAGCCTTGGGACTAGACATAGGTCGCAGCTTCGAATCTCCTCAGTTCAGTTCGTACCCTGTTATTTTTTCACTGCAAATTATATGTTTTCTTTAATTTCCTTTGTCAACTTTACCTATCCCTTTATATGTTTTCTTTAATTTCCTTTGTCAACTTTATGTATCCCCTTGTGATAATGGGGATCGTTAAAATCGAATCACCGGGTAATTTAAGTACACGATTGTTAATATCAAGTCACCGGGTCTCCTAACTGAAACCCGACGTCTTGGATCCACCGGAATCGACGGATTCGCGATCCGAGCCACGGTTTGGGTGCTGTGGGCATCTTGGTCTGGCACCCCAGGGCCATTCAGGGACACTTTGAGGAATTGCTCTAGGGGCACGGAACCCAAACCGACGAGCGGACTTGGGTTCCATCAGCTCCCACACGTGCTTATGGCCATTGTGGACGTGTCTACGGTGGCCATGGATGCCTGGGAGCCCTTGGATGAGAAATGCCTCCCTTGAGCAATATTGGCATGGCCTTCACTGAGAAAAACACTAGCTCCGGAGATGGCACAATACATCGTTTCCGGGGGTTGGCGGCACACTGTGGGGGGTCCCCTAGCTGAAACCCGACATCCGGGAACCACCGGGATCGACGGATTCAGGATCCGATCCACAGTTTGGGTGTTGCGTGCATCTTGGTTTGACACCCTGGGGCCATTCACGACACTTTGAGGAATTGCTCTGGGGGCACAGAACCCAAATCGGTGAGCGGACTTAGGTTCCGTCAACTCCCACACATGCGTATGGCCATTGTGGACGTTTCCACGGTGGACACGGACGCCTGGGATCTCTCGGATGAGAAATGCCCCCCTTGAGCAAGATTGGCATGGCCTTCACTAAGAAAAACCCTAGCTCCGGAGATGGCACAATAGCACCGTTTTCGGGGTTTGGAGGCACGCTATGGGGGTCCCCTAGCTGAAACCCGACGTCCTGGATCCACCAAACTTGACAAATTCGCGATCCATGCGATGGTTTGGGTGCTGCGGGCATCTTGGTACGGCACCCAGGGGCCATTCAGGGACACTTTGAGGATTTTCTCTGGGAGCACGGAACCCAAACCGACGAGCAGACCTGGGTTCTGTCAGCTCCCGCACATGCATAAAGGAGCTTTCAAACTACCATATAGGACATGTCTTAGGTTTGTTTGGATCCTAGAAAATATTCTCAAAATTCCACACTCAATTAACTTACATGCCTACCTAATATTACAGTGGCAAGTCCTCTTTGATA
This sequence comes from Larix kaempferi, assembly GCA_027924585.1. Classification (NCBI taxonomy): domain Eukaryota; kingdom Viridiplantae; phylum Streptophyta; class Pinopsida; order Pinales; family Pinaceae; genus Larix; species Larix kaempferi. The sequence goes on along the minus strand of BSBM01000431.1, from coordinate 5,763,109 downwards.
AGACTTTACCCGCATTTGAATTGCCAATTTTGGATGGCTCATAAGGTTTCAAATTATTAACATTCAATATTAAGAAAATGTGCATTCATATATGGATTTTCCTCAACGTTCATATAGCCACCCCATAATAATAGTATTGGTTTTCCTTGTTAATAACTACTAGTATATTGCAATTGACCTAGATAGTTATCGTGTGATAGGAACTATAGCTAATGTTGTCGACTAAATCTAATGGTGAAAACCCTATTTCAAAAAAATTAGGTCTAGATAAGAACATGTTGATATTTGCAATGAGAATCTTGAAATAATAATGCATGCATGACCATATAAAGTTGTTTGCAACATAAATTTCATGTTTGATACTTTCTTACAATCATGAATTGAGACATGGATCAATTGTAGTGGTCTTGAATTTATGAGTTGAAAGAAAAAAAACACATTAAGACACCTTAGTGCAACAATATTTACTATACCATATTAATCTTAAAACATAGTAGAAGAATACATTATTGATCCCATAACCAGTGTAAAGCGCTACATTTATAATCATATGGAGGAATATAAGTGTTCATTGACATGTAATTATCACTTCCCCCATATTTGACTAATACATTATTTTAGTGATTAAGGTGGTCAAATCACTTCCATGCTTATGCTAATTTGGTTGCATCAATTACAACACCAATACATTAGTTCTTTAGTTCAATGAGACGTTGTATGCGTTTCTTTTTCCTCCACCTAGACCAATAGGAACACCATTTATATCTAGAAATTGTCACTACATTGTGAAAAAATCTAAGGAAAAATAGAAACATAGTGGACAAGCTTCCAAAAATTCAAGAACCTCATGCATCTCATGTCCTTCTTAACATAATTTTATCATGGGCTTCCCAATTACTCCCATTAAGAGGAACTTCTCTCCCATGGGTCCATCACCCAATGCTTGTCTTGCTTGATTGATCTTAGGAACGGAACGAGCCATAGAATGACGACCGTGGCTCAGATCTACAAACCGTCGACTCCGTTGGATTCAGGACATTGGGATAGTGCTAGGGGTGCCCCTCTCCTCCGATCCCATGGCCCAGGTGTCATCTTGTAGGTCCATTTTGGAAACTAGGGTTTTGCTCAGTAAGGGAGGGCACAATTTTTGCACATTGGGGTCAAATTTGCAAAATCTTTGACCAGGAAATTATGGATAGCGTTCCCAGATGGAACCTTCCTAGACACACTTGCAGGACTCCCCGGAACCTGGTTTTGTGGCACGGTTGGAATTCTATGCCCACGATAGGTATCCAACAGGTGTCCCTAAAGGCCTTTTGGATGCGAGACGGAACAAGCCATAGAATGACGGCCATGGCTCGGATCAAAAAACAGTCGACTTTGTTGGATTCAAGACGTCGGGATAGTGCTAAGGGTGCCCCTCTCCTGCGGTCCCATGGCCCAGGTGTCATCTTGTAGGTCCATTTTGGAAACTAGGGTTTTGCTCAGTAAGGGAGTGTGCAATTTTTGCACATTGGGGTCAAAATTGCAAAATCATCGACCGGGCACTTATGGCTAGCATTCCCAGCTGGAACCTTCCTAGACACACTTGCAGGACTCCCTGTAACCTAGTTTTGTTGAATGGTTGGAATTCTATGCCCCCGGTAGGTATCCAGCAGGTGTCCCTGAAGGCCTTTTGGATGCGAGACAGAACGAGCCATAGAATGATGACCGTGGCTCGGATCGACAACCGTCAACTCTGTTGGATTCAGGACGTCGGGATAGTGCTAGGGGTTCCCCTCTCCTCTGGTACCATGGCCCATGTGTCATCTTGTAGGTCCATTTTCGAAACTAGGGTTTTGGTCAATAAGGGAGTGTGCAATTTTTGCACATTGGGGTCAAATTTGCAAAATCGTTGATCAGGAAATTATGGCTAGCGTTCCCAACCAGAACCTTCCTAGACACACTTGCACGACTCCCCAGAAACCAGTTTTGTTGCACGGTTGGAATTCTATGCCCCCGGTAAGTATCCAGCAGGTGTCCGTGAAGGCGACGGAACAAGCCATAGAATGACGACCGTGGCTCGGATCGACAAACCGTTGACTCCGTTGGATTCAGGATGTCAGGATAGTGCTAGGGGTGCACCTCTCCTCCGGTCCCATGGCCCAGGTGTCATCTTGTAGGTCCATTTTGGAAACTAGGGTTTTGCTCAGTAAGGGAGTGTGCAATTTTTGCACATTGGGGTCAAATTTGCAAAATCGTCGACCAGGCACTTATGGCTAGATGTTGATGAGGAACCTAGAGATGACAATGATGATGATGGTGATGATGATGAATATGTTGATGATTATGGTGATGGTGATGAACATGATGATGATGAAGATGAAGAAGATGATGATGATGGAGATGTTGATGAGGAACCTAGAGATGACAATGATGATGAAGATGTTGATGTTGATGATGATGGTGATGATGATGAAGACGTTGATGATGATGTTGATGGTGATGAATATGATGATGATGAAGAAGATGATGATGATGGAGATGCTGATGAGGAACCTAGAGAAGACAATGATGATGAATATGTTGATGATGATGATGATGGTGATGATGATGAAGACGTTGATGATGATGGTGATAGCGATGAAGATGATGATGATGATGATGATGATGATGATGAAGATGATGATGAAGATGATGATGATGGAGATGTTGATAAGGAACCTAGAGATGACAATGATGATGAAGATGTTGATGATGATGATGATGATGGTGATGATGATGAAGACGTTGATGATGATGGTGATGATGATGAAGATGACGATGATGATGATGATGGAGATGTTGATGAGGAACCTAGAGATGACAATGATGATGAAGATGTTGTTGATGATGATGATGGTGATGATGATGAAGACGTTGATGATGATGGTGATGGTGATGAAGATGATGATGATGGTGATGGTGATGAAGATGATGATGATGAAGAAGATGATGATGATGGAGATGTTGACGAGGAACCTAGAGATGACAATGATGATGAAGATGTTGATGATGACAATGATGGCGACGGTGATGAATATGTTGATGATGATGGTGATGGTGATGAAGAAGATGATGATGATGGAGATATTGACGAGGAACCTAGAGATGATAATGATGATGAAGGGTTTTGCTCAGTAAATTTATCAAGATTTTGAGTTTCATGATGGTGGCACCATTGTGGATAGGGTGAAGAGGTAGTGTTACTTGTAGGGAGATTAGGACATATTGGAGGAAGTATCTAAAGGGTACAGAGGGTTTCATGCTAGGCCCATAGGTGAGGGTTAGGGTTAGAGTTATAAAAGGAAATTGGATTAGGTCATTTCTCTAATGTACGTTTTATATTAATGGTATGGCTTGGTCTAAGGTGGTGCTCTCAAATAGATATTTCATTATGAAATATTTAACAAGACATGAATTAAATTTAAGATACGTGTTTCTTTAGAATCCTAAATTTAGTCAGAGATTAGTAAAAGCCTCTTGGTATTGTTGTATATATATAATTAAAATTATATATAATTAATAATTATATTAAATTTAATATATATATTTTAATTATAAACACATTGACATTAAAATTAGAACAACGTTTGATTGAGAGAAATCATAAAAATTAGAACATGTTTGCAGCAAAACATTAAAATAGCTTCCATGTAACTTTATCAGAAAACATCAAAACATGCTTGCATCCTTTAATTGAGATAAACCATAAAAATCAAAATGTGTTTGCAACACAATATCTTCCATGTAAACTTTATCATAAAATTGAAAAACTTAAAATTTTAAATTTAAATTTAGAAGTCTAGAGTTATGAATCAGTCAGGATACATAAAAGTCTAAAGATGATTAAGGAAGGGTCTATTTAAGCATAAATTTAGCTTCCGGGTATGGTAGTCGTTGTAGGAAGAGTGTTGTAGCCGCGCGAGTATGGTAGCCGCTGGAGTATGGAGGAGAAAGATAATGTAGGGGGCCGTGGGTTAGGTTAGAAACTTAGAAATTAGAATTTAGTTTTTTAGTTTTACTTTTAGCCTTAGGTTTTTAACTTTTAATTTTGATTATTATTTTTCATGTACAAAGATCGAGGGATGTCTCGGAGTCCCCTATTGCTCGAGGGACGCCGGGGACGTACCCGAAAAGTCCCTGGTTTGGAAGGGGACGTCCAAAAAGTCCCCAAGTCCCCAGCGATTTGGGGATGTTTCCGAGGAGTCCCCAAGTCCCCGGAACGCGGGAACGCAAGAAACATGTGAAATATTAGGGGGGACGGGTCCCCGTGCAACATAGGATAAAAGTAAAACACCTAGTAGTTTGCATAGCATACTAATTCCTCCATTTTAATTGAAATTTAGTTTAATCAACAAAAATATGCTCTCAGTTAGCAGGTTCTTTTTGTGAAATTGCCTCTAACAAGACTTAAATGGAAAACTAAGCTTTGGATTTTTGGTTTGTCGGAGAGATCTTAATTTTAGTATTTGATTTGTAATGGTGTTCCCATTAATAGTACTTTTTTTTCTTCTTCTTGTTTCCCTGTGTATGGCTTAAAAAGTTTTTCATTTACAAATTATGTATTTGGGGTGCATATGCCTTCAATTTGTGATTTGTGTCAAGCAAATCATAAGTATATGTGTCAACTCAAAGCAACCAGTCTGGATTAGGCATGAGCCGAATTTTGTAAAAGGTTTAAGCATACAATTGATTTCTTCAATTTTCATTGAAATTTAGTTTAATCAACAAAAGAATCCCCTCCACTACCAGGGGATTTTGTGAAATTGCCACTTGATATTTATTTTTCCTATTTGAGTTGTAATGATGTTCCTAGCTTATATATCGAACCAATGCACCTATGATGAAGAAAGTCATAAAATCCATAGTTCTCTTTATTTCTTCTTGGCAAAGTTCCTGAATGTGTTGAATTTGGTTGATCTATCTGTAGACGCCATCCATTGTTGTTTGTGTAGGATCTGGTCTCAACTCCATGGTTGTACGGATCAATTTGTTAGGAAAGCATCTCTTAAGCATCAATTTGTTGGCAGGCATCTCTTATTGGGTGAGACTAGACTATCAAGTCTCTTATTGGGCGAGATTAGACTATCAACAATGACTGAATTGGATTTTTTGGGGACTGGGCAAAGAAAAGTTGAAAATTTACTTGAAGAACCGGAATTTAATTTCAAGAATAATGGCATTCCCTATAGCAAGCAAGACTTTTCTATTGAAAATCTCTATTTGTATTTTAGTTTTCTGCAACATTTTGTTCATCCATAAAAATCATTGAAAAGCATAGTTACATGATCAATTGGAACTAATATAAAATAATTTGTAGCTTGTTGCATTGCATACCTAACTGGAGCACATTTTATAAAACTTTGGTCAGCTTGTTGTAGTTTCTTTTGTAATTTCTTCTCAATCTCTTTATGATGTTGCGATGGCATTTTCTGCAAATCTGCTTTCAATTTTTGTTTTTTTAAATCTACTTGCAATTTCTGGTTTCTGTTGCGCAGGCTTGGCATTCTAGTTTAGGAGGGGCATCTAAAGGGCCCGCTGCAACATTTGCGTATAGCTCTTTAACTATTGTTGAGATATATTATTTGCAAAAGGGTTGTGCATTTTCTATTAAGTTCCTGCATTTGTTATACTGGAAATAACACCCTTGTATTTCTAGCCATAACAAATGTGAAATGCAAAATGTGTCAGAAGAAAATCAAAGAGCAAAAGAATGATCTGAAAATAACTATGAAAGTGACCAGGCTTAACAGTAAATTCATCTACACAACAAACTAAGAAGAAGAACCCCCTTGACAGGTCTATTGTGTCAAACAATTACACAATCAAGCCATTTGTACATATGAAAACTGGGTCAAATGAAGAAAACCCACAAGTAGTTCCACTACATTTTGTTGGAGTCGATTTGTATACACTCGGTAATTACATACTACAATTTGTTGATGCCCCGAAAATCGCAGCATCAAGCAGCAAGGGATTCTCCCTGGTAAACAGTCCCAATTAGATTGTCCACCGTTTGGTGTGGGGAATCCGTCCGGTTAACGGTTCCGGCTACCATAAGATTTAGAGATTCTTAATCCTTGCACCGGTTGCGTCCCGATCCACCATTTTTGTGATTTTAATTTTAAAGATGAAATGCAAGTGCCCTAAGCTAAATGCAGGTAGCTAATCTAAATTAATCTAAAACTGTATAAGCAAATTTAACCTATCCTTGCAAGGAGCAAACTATAGAGATGAGTAATAAACTGCAAGAAACACCTAAAGATCACACAGATAGCCGTTTAATCATAAAGATGCGCCTACAACAGAATATGACAGATATTGAAGATAACTTCAAATTATTTAATACATTCCATTACTCATTTAAGAGAGACATCATTGTACAGAAAAAAAGAGAAAGATCATCCATTACACAAAAATAATTCATAACAGCAAAGAAAGATCTCACTGTAGTATGTGAATGACACAAGAGTAGTCCACCAAACATTCAACACACCATTTCCAGGCAAAAACTTCCTCTCCAGGCTTTCATTAGGAAAAATCTATTTTCTTGGAGCAAGTAGCAAGGTAATTCATACAAGCTAGAAAATTTCTTTTACCTGCAAAAAGTCCTTTCTCTTTCTTCTATTCTCTTATTTATAAATTTACAAATTTCTCCTTGAGCTGACAAGTGTACCCTAAACTCTAGAACCTTCTAATTTGTCCTTTAGTGCATAATTACAAAACCCATGGATTCGTGGGGAGCCTCCCATATAAGACAAAATCAGAACCAGCTGTCCTTTCAAAGCATTTATACAATAGAGGAATTTCAACCTTTTCTCATATTAAGACAAATAAAAATTCTGATCGTTTATTTATTTTACTAGGCTTCCTTTTGCTGACTCGCTGACTCATCCCCACCAACTGGCTCGCTTGTGGATGCTTGGCCATTTATACTTTGGATATGGGTGGCCCATTGACTGAGCTCTTTCAAGATAATTTTTCTCTGAACAGATATTGTTGTCTTTGCTGCAATCTCATGCTTGCGCATATCCGATTTGACTTGTGTTGTTCCTGCTGCTGCTTCTTGAGCAATTGCTTCCAGAAAGTAGATATGTACACCGGGTTGGCCAATGAACTGATGGAGTTCATCTTGGGTTATCACCTCTACCCTTTTAACATAGTCCAATCCTTGGTCCAACTCGCCTTGTAACTCAGCCAACCGATGTTCTCGTTCTGGGAATTCATTGATAGTTTCAGGCAAAACCAAGTGGCACTTTCCATGGGATTATCTAATTTTGGAGTAGAAAGAGTGGCATTTGTGGACAGTCTTTCTGATCTCCAAGCTTAGCCTGGCGCCATAATCTTTACTGAATTCAAGGACTCCTGCATCTACGTCAAATTCTTCTTCGGTGGTGGCACGCAAGTTTGAGGGGAATCCAGATTTTCCTCTTCTCCACTCAAATTGTTGTTTTAACTCTTCCACATGTTTTGCAAATTTGTCTCTGTTCTTTAAGGCTCCAACTTCGATGGCTGTCATTTTCATCATCATTTCTTTCACGTTGCAAATTTCTCCTGAGATCAACACCAGCAGCTGATGGCCTTTTATTAGCATGTCACATGCTTGCTTGTGAAACGTGAACAGGTCTTGCTTGTTTTCCACTGCTTCTTTGAGCTGTTTCAACAATTGCTCCTTTTCTTGGATTAACCCCTCATACTGATCCTTGGGGAGATAAATTTGTTGGGCCCTGCTGGCTTCGAGCTCCTCCAATTCTAATATCCGGGCCTTTAAGTTCTTTTTCTCATCTTCGGAGATGGCCAGCTACATCTCTAGTGAATTCTTCTCATTTTCAAGTTGTAGAGCTCCTGAAGTTATCCTTAACTTCTCTTCTGTCATTTCTTTGTATTTCTTCTTCAATTCATTTGCTTCTAGAACCTCCATCTTCCTATCATCTCTTATTTTGAAGCATTGTTCTCTGTAATGTTTTACCTCATTTATTTACCGATCAGTATTGACTTTACTCGCCTCGGTTGATGCCACAGTGCATTGGGCTTGGAATGAAGGGTCAACATCAGTTCTTTGGACCAGTGTAGATTCTAATACCCTGAATTCATATAAGTCCTTCCCAATTTCCATTTCCTTACTCTTCGGTTAATGATAGCCTTTTTCCGCTCGTGAAAATATATGGAATCCAGGTTGGCCACCTGGCGCTGCTTCCTGGGGTTGTACGGGGTCAGCGCTAATCCTTCAATAGAAGCAACCCCTTCTCGAGCTATCCCTGGTTGGTCTATCAGTTGCGGATCCAACTCCATGTCTTGTGTAGTAAACGGTTCTGGTTCGGGAGTTTTCTCAGTCTGCTCCCTTTCCTGCCTTTCAGATAGCTTTGTTAATTCCTTTTGTAATCTGTCTGCCTCTTCTAAAAAAATCCTCTCTTCTTCTTTCTCTTCTTGCAGTTTAGCAGCCTGTTCCTGGAGGATTCTTTCTTCTTCCTCTCTTTGGCCCCTTACTTCCTCTTCCTTCTGGCTTCTAGCAGCCTCATCTTCCAAAGCTTTTTTCTCCTGCTCCCTCTGTACTCTAGTAGCTTCTTCTTGTTGCTACAATTGAACAACCTGCTCTCTCTGGATTCTTGTTGCCTCTTCTTGTTGGAACTTGGTAGTTTGTTCATTTTGAATCCTAGCCGCTTCTTGGTCTTGCTGATTTAATATCCTGTCATCTTCCTCTTGTTCTATTCCTGTCGGATTTCCTGATTGGGACACTGATGCTTCCTGTTCCTTTTGGATTAGCCGACAGTCCTAGGAGAAGAGCTCTTTGCCCCTTTCTTCTTGTAGCGCTTGCCTAATTCCGTCAAGTTCCGAGCACTATGGAAAAACTCTTCCTCATTGTCTTTAAGATGGGCATACTCGAAGCTGGTTTTGAAATCAATAATATGTTTGGCAACTTCACCACAAGGGTCATGCCTTCTGAAAAACTTTGTACCGAAATGGAAGATGTCTAAATCTTGAACATAGTTGTCTCCTTCCTTGGCCTTTGGGAGGCTGTATGCACCAATAGTGAAAGGCATTGGGGGATACATTCCTTTCTTCCTTTCAGTGAGAACTCTGCTGATTCCGCCAATGCTGAAGAGTTTCCTTATGGCTTCCCTGTGAATCACAAAATCTGTAGCATATCTGGGAAGCAAAAAGGGAGCTACGGATCCTCCATTCATTCAGATATAGGTACCTTCTATACTATGATAATAATCACCAAATGCTTCGACAATGGGCATGGCGTTCTCTGACATGCAATCTGGTTCCTTTACAAAAATAAGCTAGTATAGAGGCATGATGAATTTCTCGCAAACCTGCTTGTAATAGTTTGCGTATTTACTTTTCCATGTGAGTTGATAGGCCATGAATAGAGACGTTTCCTTTGGCTTCCATGAGCAGCCCAAGTATGGGAAGGTATGCTTGCTCAGTAAGCAGTCTATCAAATACGAGGACATGAAGAAATCTGCCTTCTTCTGAGTCATTCCCCCCTGGGCTGCGGTTAATTGTGAGGCCAGACTGTCTGAGATTATGTTGGCCCAATTAAAAATGGTGCCATTCATGGCTATATGAAAAATTATTGGCACCCATCCGATCTTAAAAATATTTCCATTAGGCATGCCGAAGAGCCGACTCAACATCAGAACGATGAGTCTATAAGGAGTCTTCAGGAGGTTGCTTTCATATTCATTGTTATTCCTCCTTCTTATCTGTCTGTCATCTATCATCATTTTCTTGGCGGCGTCCAGCGGGTCCATAGGATGTTCTGCTATCCATTTATCATCTAACCAAGCTCTGGGTTGAGGTAATTTGTAGGTGGCTGTAATATGCTCAGGAGCAAAATATTCTAGGTTCATCCCATTTTTATCATTTATGAACCTAGTGTCAATCCTGACGTGAGGGATCAACCAGCCAATGACTTCCGAACATGGGAACAATTCAGGACGAGTCGTTGCCTTATGGAGGTAAGAGCTTCGGATGTTTGCATACACCAGAGAATCTTCTATGGGGGCTTGAGGATTGTTTTGGTCCATGATAAACCTATATAGCTCACCCCACTGGAATTCCGGGGCAGAGCTCCCAGGTGGCACATTGGTGGTAGCTTGTGTATTAGTAAACATTGTCTTGAGTGAAGTGTCCAATAGGATTTCTACGTCTGAATCTAAGTCGATCTTTTGCGCGGATTTCTTCCTTGCAGACCTCCTATGCATGATAATCCTACGGTAAGCAGGGTAGTACAAATAAGAAGTATGTATACATTCAACAAAAAATGAAAAACCTCCTATGGATCTGTGAAAGAAAATATGACAGAGTTGGCTTTCACTAGATAACCTTCAAGCACTAGCAAAATAGTTATGAAAAAATTCAGAATATGCCACTTTCATAATATGGAAGCTATTTTAACAAAAAGACCAACCAATTCACAAATGCAGCTACCATTTCACAGTTGAAAGTCCTGAGAAATACTAGACGCAAAGGCCATCAAGCTATACAAGCCACTGTGGGTTTATATATAACATAAATGGCACTATGGTTTCATTATTCTTGGAATGATAGTTCTAGAACCTATGTGACATCTTAGGACCATGGCTGTCTTGATTTCATGTTTAATGAGCTTATCACGACAAAGCTAATTCATTGTCAATGCAATACCAAGAGTAAAGACAAAAGTTTAGGAAGTTTAACAAAAAGGAAATCGACATGGTGGAAAGGTACCAATAAAGCTTCTCATTTGTGCTGTTTACTTTTGCTCAATATGTAGGCGTTTTCTAAATCAAAATACCCAGCTAAGGCAGACTAATGGAGGAATAAGGAACTGAAGTAGTTAACAGCGTCACGACATTCACAAAAATGCACAAGTATCTAAAATGTTTTGTGCGCCTGGAGAGACCATTGAGTTTGCGCAAATAATGCGTGTAAATAACACATGGGTGATTTTATTGGGCTCCCCTTTCACGGTTGCTGGCCCTTATAAGTAAAATACAGAGCTATTCATAATGTTCCTACCGCTAGCTCGGCAGGTCTTTCTCTCATGCTCTAAGGTGGTTTAGGCTGAGCACTGTGGTTTTAGGTGGCCTCGACATGAAAGGTGTCGTCACCTGGCATCAACTTTCCATGGGGTGTCAGTGGCCATTAAGATATAACCGGAAAAACCCAGAGATGGCAAGATATGCAAGAAACTTATTTAGGACACCGAGCACGCGGTAGTGGGAAAAATTTGAAGCGCGCATGGGAGGATAAGGCCTTCCAGGCTCTGGTTTGCATACGGTGGTTCCGTGTCTTCATGGCTTCGACTCACAACTAACCGCTTAGTATGTATAAGCTTGTTTTGCATATATATATAGTTGATAAAAGGGCACGAAAGGGGTGCAAGTCCAAATGAGAACCTCGAAAAACGAAGAGAGGAGGGGTTGAGCACCTACCTGTCAGCTTGGCGGTGTTCCCCGGTGGCTGGCGATCGTTCCGAGATGGGCAGCAGTGCAGTTAGAGTTTGATATTGAACAGTGAGCTCCGTTCTCCTGTGGCAGTGGTCGAGTGATTTTTTGAACTCCCGTCCTATGCATTCATATAGGGGAGTCAATTGAATTTACGTAAGGTGGTGGGTTGACAGATTTAATAAGCACGGGGCTCGAGGCCTTATGCATTTAAAACGACACATGGCCACATTCATGACTCTACCGACTCCGTGGTTGCACATGCACCAAAATAAAACTTCGCGTCAAAGCGACGATCGCAACATTAAATCCTGCGCCAAAGCGGTGATTATAACGTTAAGTCCTGCGCCAGAGCGACGATTGCGAGATCAAGCTTTGCGATGATAGCGCTGCACCAAAAATATAATTCGAGGAAGATGAGGCGCGGAGAGGGAAGCGGGAGCTATATGGATAAGCCTTGCGCCATTGGCACAAATTTTAGTCACAAAATGTGCACTAACGGGAACTCGGCCAACAAGCCATAAAGAAAAGACTTAGGAGATTTTATGTCAGTGATATTAAGGACAAATCCTGTGTGAATGGCGGTCGAGATATGGTTATTAATCACGCCAAGCAGCGTGCACTACCGACGGCCGATTTACATTTTAAAAATGCGCGCTGGATGATAAAAGTCTAATATTTGCAAAAAGGGGTCAGCTAACTTAAGCCCAAAAAACGCGTGAAGCGGAAGACTTATGGTTAAGGATTGCGGCAAATGGCGGCAGAGTTAAGGCTAAAAAAATGCACCGAAGAGAAAAGGTAACTTTGCCTTCGAGAAAATAATTGAGAAAATTTGCTGAATAAGCCAAGATTTGGCAACAAGGCGGAAAAGCAAGATTTTAAAATTGCGCTTTTAACGCAATACATAAGCTTGAAGTTTGCGCTTGAAAAACGTGCAATTAAACCTTTTTCGTTGCGCCTTTAGTGCAGAAATATACGCTTCCAATCTGCGCTTTGAGTGCGCGCACAGTTAACTTTTAAAACAGCGCACTGCTAAATGGAAGGAAAAAATGCCTTAGTCAAAAAATCAAAAAGAACTAGAAGGGTCAGCACTTTTAGGAAAAGTTGAAGATTAAGTGAGAAAGATTTGATAAAAAACAAGTGCTTAAACCAAAAAGAATAGGAAGGACCCAATATTTACAAAAGAAATTTGGGGGGATGTTGCAGCAACAACACAACTCTATAGGCTTTTTTTCTTTACCGAAATATAAAATTCAAGCCCGACACTAGGTAACTGCAGACTGCAACTACATGTGGGTTGTGTGAGAATTCCTCCAGCTACATGTTGGAGTTGTGAGAATTCCAGCCATTCATGTAAGCGACCAAGCCCAAAGCCGGTAATTCAAATCCATGCCTAATAACGCATTGCTTGCATTAGCATTCTCTATGTACCCATACGTGTAACATAAAGCAAGATGAAGCAAACTGTTTCAAAATTCCATACCCGTTTCCCCAACTCATCATTGCCATATCTGAAACAATCCTTTAAAATATATAATTCTGCTCACAACTCAACATCACTCTTGAAACATGAACTTGTCAAGCCTAGCGTTTGGCATATAGTCATCATCACTCTCGAAACATGAACTTGTCAAGGCTAGCATTTGGCATATAGTCAGAAGCAAGTAGGAACACTCCTGATGCCTAACACCAACCATGAAGTTGTACTAAGTTTTTGTGCCATGGCCAATGCTCATAATCTCTTGAACAAATTCCCCCACTTCACCACAACTTCCAGATCAATGTACTGGAAATAACACCCTTGTATATCTACTTCTAATTACTGGTTTCTGTTGCGCATGCTTGGCATTCAAGTTGAGGAGGGGCGTCTAAAGGGCCCGCTGCAACATCTGCTTATAGATCTTTAACTGTTGTTGAGATTATTATTATTTTCAAAAGGGTTGTGCATTTGTCATTAAGTCCCTGAACTACCAAATTCAAAGCTAGCCTTATCCACCACCACACCCTACATTGTCAGGACTTGCTTACCAGCGACATTCACAAGGCATGGGTTGCCACCATCAAATGGCAAATCAATCTGAAAGAAAGTACTACCCGACTGACGCAAACCCACCGCCGGGGCCTAGGGCACATTGCCCGAGACAAACGTCATTAACACGACACCAATGAACAACCAGAAAAATAGACTTTTAAAAATACATTTAAATTTAAAAAAAAAAAAAACTATAAAAAAACCTTTATGTAATTGCTAAAATCTGGAAGTCGACCCTGAACTAATGCCTTGACTCAAATAATATATTTAGAGGACATAATAATTTTATATAATATAGATTTTATATATAGAATTTCTTAGAGCGGATTTCTCGCCTTTGTCATCGCCTTACAATTTTCCAAGTCGTACGGTCCTTTAATCGAAGAATTTGTTTCCTTGTTCCCACTCCCACTCAAGCCCATACACCGGATTTCTCGCCTTACAATTTTCCAACTCGCCGGCCCTTTTCATTTTACCCGTCCACACAGAGCTCTATATGATTCGTATTCCATTATGGACAATTTTCCAAGTCTTCAAGTACATACACCGATTTTCTCGCGTTTGCGATACACTTTTCCAAGTCGTCAAGTACATACACCGATTTTTCTCGATTTTTCCGCGTAGGATAAATGATAACCCGATTTTTCCGCGTAGGATATATGATAACCAAAACACACAGTATTTGTAGTTCGTCTCATGGTATATATATGCCCCTCTCCATAGCCAACAACACAACTCACATAATTTGCATTCCATTATGGATCATAGAGGTGTAGTTCGTCTCATGCTGTTTGCGTGCTTTCTGATCATGGCTGCACCTACATCTATCCATAGCGATCAAGGAGACGCGGAGGCTCTCTTGTGCCAGCGAAAGGCCATCACATTCGACCCAGATGGATGGCTGTCCGACTGGACGCCCGAAAACGCCCATAACATCTGTTCGTGGCACGGTGTTCGCTGCAGACATCACACGAAAAGAATCGTTGCCATCGACCTCTCTGGATTGGGATTGGAAGGTACTGTTTCTCCATATCTCGGGAACCTTTCCTTGTTGCGTAGCTTGGATTTTTTTAATAATAATTTGAGTGGCATAATTCCACCCGAATTTGGGAAGCTTAAAGTGTTGGGAGCACTTTACCTCAGCTACAATCTGCTGTGTGGTTCTATTCCAGTGGAATTGGGGTTACTACAGAAACTAAAGCACTTGGGCCTAACCTCTAACAAATTGGAGAACTCCATTCCTCCATCTCTGGGAAACTGCTCTTCCCTTGTGAGTTTAGGATCGGGAGACAATCGACTGTCTGGCCATTTGCCACCTCAGTTGGGTAATTTGAGAGAGCTTAGACTTCTAGGCATTGGTTTTGAGTACCCGCAACGAAGTAATATTTCGGGTTCTATCCCTTCTGAAATAGGAAACTGCAGCAAGCTCCAATTCCTAAATCTCGTTTCCAATAGCCTCACAGGAAGCATACCCAAAACCATTTCCAATTTGAGTCAGTTGAAAACCCTAAATCTTGGTGCAAATATGCTCACTGGTACCATACACAAAACCATTTCCAATTTGAGTCAGTTGAAAACCCTAAATCTGGGTGGAAATATGCTCACTGGTAGCATACCCGAAGCCATTTCCAATTTGAGCAAGTTGGAAATTCTTTACCTAGATACCAACAATCTCAGTGGCACAATTCCCAAAGAAATTGGAAAGCTTCAATCCCTCATATCATTTTCCTTGAATACAAACAGGTTAAGTGGACGCATACCACAGAGTGTAGGTCAATTAAAGTCTCTCAAGCAATTACTAATAGGAGGTAACAATATTTCTGGGAGTATTCCCAAAAGTATCAGTGGTTTGATTTCACTTGAAGAATTAAGTCTATCTGGCAATACATTGGAGGGACCGATTCCTCGTGGCATCAGTAATTGCACTGCTTTACAATGGTTAATGTTGGACTCGAACTCACTTAGTGGAGATCTAAACAATCTAGAATTTCCATTTTCTCTGAATGTTTTCAGTGCAAATTCTAATCACCTCAGTGGGACTCTCTCAAAATCTTTGGCAAATTGTACCGGGCTCGAGGTGTTGAATTTGGCTAAAAATAATGTGACTGGTGAGCTTCCAAGCTATTTGGGAAACTTGAAAGAGTTAAGAATGTTAAGTGTCAGTTATAATAATTTCCATGGTGATATTCTTCAAGGGTTCACAAATCTCACCAAGTTGGACATGTTGGATTTATCTAACAACTATTTTAGTGGAAGACTACCATCCCATCTTGGGAGACTGGGAGGATTTGCAATGAATGAATCTTCATTAGTCAATGATGATACATTATATCAGTATGTGAATGGAAGTCAAAGTCAGTATTCTTTGCTATATCAGACTGCAATAAACATTACAGTTGACTTATCTGACAATAATTTTAGTGGAAGTCTTGATATTTACTATCCAGTTCTTATGAATGTTTTCTCTGCTCATTCTAATAACTTCTCCGGGACTTTGTCTGCATCCTTGGCAAATTGTGCTCATCTTCAAGTGTTGGATTTAAGGAAAAATGGATTGACGGGGGAGCTTCCAGGGTGGCTAGGAAATTTTCATGAGTTAAGAGTGTTAAGTGTTGCTTATAATGATCTCCATGGTGAAATTCCTCAATGGATCACTAATCTCACAAACTTGCAGGTGTTGGATTTATCCAATAATAAATTTAGTGGAAGAATACCACATAATCTTGATAGATTGAGAGGATTTGCAATCAATGTATCTTCGCAACTGAGTGTTCATACATTATATGTTCTTGTAAGTATTGACATGAAAGGAAGTGAGTATACTCTTACATATGTGTTGAGTACAAACACTATCCTTGATTTGTCCACCAATAAGCTTACAGGGGACATACCTGCAACCATTGGAAAGTTGAGCAGCCTTCGATTATTGAATTTATCTGGTAACCAACTAGAAGGGAGAATACCCACATCTCTTAGTGAGATCTCAGCTACTTTGGAGCAGTTGGACTTGTCCAAAAACAACTTGAGTGGAGGGATTCCGCCAGAGCTCTCAAAATTAACCTTTATGGCAGTTCTTAACATTTCATCTAACAACCTTTGTGGACCAATTCCAAAAGGAACACAATTTACTACAATGAATGAGACTTCATTTCAAAAGAATAAGTGTTTATGCGGGTATCCTTTGCAACCGTGCAACCAAAATAAAATCCCAATGGACAATGACAACAATAATATTAGTAGTAACATTAAAGTGGGGTGGTTGAGTCGTATAGATGAAAAAATGTCATTGATAGCATTATGGATGGGAATATGTATTGGGTTTTGGGGATTTGTTGGTGTGTTGATTGGTTGGGAAAGAGCTAGGCATTGGGTCATGGGTGTACATGTATCCCCCAACAATAGAAGAAGACAAAGGCCCTTTTATGGACTTTATCGACTCCCCACATAGTTGGGAATGCTTGTCCACATCCCTAAGTGTTTTGAATGATATGATGTCAACTACAATAAATGTAATAAAGGTATATGAGAGAAATAATAAAGCTAGCAATTTCCTTTGATGGTGCAAAGGGATGTTGTTTAATGCTCACTATTAAAATATATTGTGGATTTTGTGAATTTGATTAATCATTGTTGTTTGGAAAGTAATAGTTTAAATAATACCCAGTTTTTTTAATCTTCTTTTATGTTATTTAGTAACAACCCACCATAAAACGTCATTTTATTTATAACATAGGTAAAATTTCACATATTTGAAACAGATTAAAACACATATATATAGCATATCAAAAGAATGCCTAGGCTTGAGTAGCTAGAGCTACAACTTTTATTTTGAGTTCATATTGCATCCATGATTTCTCAACAACATTTCCATACATATTACTAAACATAAATGTAAGTATGAGATACAAATCCCACTCTTAAATCAAATCCTGCAAAATCACATATGGAAGCACACTTTCATTAACTTTCACTATGTCAATTAATAAAATTCATTGTTCCAAGTATCTAGATTTGACACTGTCCATGTATTACATTGATGATATGATTGTATAATTAATCCCCCAATGTAACCTTGGAGAAAAATATTTCTAAATTATTTTTTACATCTCAACAACAACCAAAACCCAAAGTCATGATTCTACGAGGTTTACATGACATTAAAATAAATCACATGTAATTTCCATAAATAAAATAAACACTCATTTAAGATATGGTTTAGAAAGTAAGGTGAAGCAATAGTTTGTTAAAATCTCATATCCCAAATTTGCAAATACATTACACAACATATAAAGGTATTCAAATCATTAATTTACGTATTTATTCAAATCATTAATTTACGCATTTCGTAAATCGACTGTATAGCACATAAACGTACCTCTACTCAAACTTTTTCCCTAGAGGCACATTCTACATCCAAAGATATGTGTAAGGTTGGCACTTCACAAGGGTCACTGACTACGTGAGTGCATATATTAAGTATTTAATTTTTCCTAAAATATACTTTTATATAATGATAAATAATTGAGATTTTTGGCTTTAAGGTTATATTGAGATTTTGGGATTTAAGATTATATGGGAATACAAAAGTTTAATCATTAGTACTTTATAAAATATAAAATAGTAAATGTTGTAAAAAAATTAAATAAATAAAATAAAGATGTAATTTTTAAAAATAAAGATAACTTTTATTATTTTTTAATACAAGTAGTTGGAACATTTTTTACTAAATGACCACATTTACTAGTGACATGACATAGGTTAGAAAAATAATAAATTAAAAATAACTACCAATTATAACAAATAATTAAGATGCAAATAATAACAATTTAGTAAATTTAATATTTCAATAATAAACAAATTAACATACACAAGATAATAACAACATGGTTAAAGATGAAATAGTATAAGGCTAGATCTTCTTTAAACATGATTGGGGTAAACCTCTACCCCCTAAATATTAACAAGGTATTTGGGAAGCCAACACGCTCCTGTAGCGTTCCCCTTACTTAATTCGACCATCAGGAGGGGATGTTGGCCAAACCTGGTCTCTAAAAATTTGCCCCAAATCCATAATACGATTTTCAACAAATATAATGTGTGCAGGACATAAATAACATGCATAGTGAAATTCAAAATCTATCCACACACATCTAGCAAGCAAATGCAAGTATAAACATTACAGGCATGAAATAAAACATTTCGAAATCAAACGCATAAAAATACTTATCTTTATCCAATGCAAATCCAACTAGATATTTGTGGGGATATAATATGCAATGTGTGGGTTAGATTGTTCCATCACCACCTAAAAGTTTTATATAAATTTTGATTATCCTTTCATACTTTTAAATGGCTTTTCAACCATTAAAATTACCCTTCCATACAACATTAAAACCATTAAAATTACCTAACCAATTTTGTATAGATCTGGATACCCTTTGTGTAAGGAGTTAATTAAATTGTGGAAAAATTCAATGTTCCACACCATTGTAGATTTGTGAAGGTTTGTCATATCACTTTTGCTCGTTTTTCTATTTATTCCCCCCGAAAGTGAACAAAGATTGTACACTAAAGTTTTTGAATATATTTAAGTGTGAGCATTAAGTAATTTGAGAAGTTTGCGTTTGAAGTTGTGTCCATTAAGGAAGTTACACTCTCACATCCAACAACACAAATTAAACATTGCAAGATAAATTATTCTCTCCAAGATACTTAGTACTTGCCATAATTAAAAATATACAATAACATTTTGATTTTTATTTGAGTCACATGTTTTCAATTTAACTTTATATATAAGAAAAGTTATAACAATTTGTTTTCTTACACCAATCTCTTCATCTCATTATCTTCTATAATATTAAAAATTTTAATATTATATTTAATAGTATGAAAAGCTTCTAGAATATATCCGTTACATAACATGTTATATAGTAAGATTTGAATTTAAATGGGGAGTATAATAACTTTCCTCTCAACCACTCAATCTACACTCAATTGTCTATTATCCTTCGATTTATTTATTTTAAAATATAATATTTAATATTAAGTAATTTTTTTATAATTTTCAAATACTTTATTTATTAGAGTGATAGGTTAAATTATAATTAGGATAATATTTGGTCTTATATATAGGATTAAGTTAGATGCTACTAAAAAAATATGCCTTAGCAATGATCACAAGGGATACTGACTTTCTTGCATATATTGTCTTGGTTGAAATCATGTTTTTTTTTTTTGTAATTGCTGCAAATTCTATTAAGCTGAAAGAAGTAGAGATACAGAGGAAATTACATACTGAGGTGGTCTTATCAGATGCCAACCTTGAAAAACATCATTATCAAGAGGCCATACAGACCCAAAAAGATTAAAAAAACCCCGAGACTAGGGTGCGAGTTCAGAGCCATGAAGGCTGTGGATAAGCTAACAGTCTAATACTTAACAAAAAATAGGAAATTGAAATTGAACCACAGAAAAACCTTGTTAACCAGCTTCGACATCAGATGGAATTTCTTCAAGGATGGGGCAACTATAGCAGGTGGCGTCCTCCTCATTCCGTGCAGGTGGCAGGGTGCTTTTCACAGTTGGCAGGGAGTTCTTCACTGAAGTCTGGGTGTCACGCACAGCGAGCTTGATGGGAAGAGGAGACGTATTCCTCATCGCCGAGATGCCACTGTCAGGTTCATTATGACTACGTTTTTCCAAAACCGGCCCCAGAGTGGAGGGGATGGGAAAGGACACGTGAGCAGGTTCCTTGTATTTTTGCAAGCTACCTCGTGGATGGACCAAATTAAAACTAGTTGTTGTATTCCGAGCGCTTCCAGGAGAAGAAGCCAGAATGCCAAGTGGAGTGGCCTTTCCGGGAGAGGTGGTTAGATTGCCAAGTGTAATGGCACTGGAGCTCGGAGTGGTAGCCAAAGTGCCCAAGCCAAGAGAGGTGCCACATTACCAAAGCCATGAGTAGTGCCGAGAGTGGTGGCTTGGGTTCCAAGGCCATGCAACATAGTCGAATTGCATTCGTTTATGGCCATAGAGGGCATGGCCGAAAAACCAGGTGCACTGCTACTAGGTTGGATGTCACAACGAAGGTGCCAAGCGGGACCGTAGGAGTCTATTACACCTAAAATATTACCATCATGAGACTCAGTGTAATCATCCCTAAAGTTTCATTGGACTAAGTTATCAACTTGGAAGAGATATATACTCATGCATACTAGGTTTTGAGAGGTCGTCGCAGGCTGCCCTCATGCAACCTGCAACGTCGCAGCTTTCCCTCTTACAGGGTGCGACAATGTCAGTTAATGGATAAAAATAATTCCTTCGAGCTCATTCTCAAAGCTAACTGACATGGATCCCTATCCCTGGCCTTTTGGGAGAGCTAGCACTCGGTTCCTAACCTCTTGGAAGCATCCCCTATCTCTCTCCTACCATATCTCAACCTACCCTATTCATACCATATCCACTTAGTCCTATATAAATGAAGCTCTATCCCACTCCAAGGGGAGGAAGTCTATAGTGTCTACACGCTGGTGAAATCATCTTAGAGAGATCTCTACTCATCCATTGAGAGACTCATACTTCATTGGGAGGATATGGCATTGGCTTAGATGGAGAAGGATTACTTCATCAAGCTCTGGTTGTATTCGTTCTCTTCTATGTACTTTCCCTATTTTTACAGTAATATAAATGCTTTCCACCAATATTGTTGTGTTGATGATATTGTGTATTTTACCTGCTTAACTGTTTACTTAGATCAGTTATCGTTTAGATGTTTTTACTTATTTGTCTTGTTCTATGTGTCTTGGCAAGTCTTGTAGTTGAGATTTGATGACCGCGAGGTGTGGAACAACATCCAGGAGAAAGGGATACAAACTTAAAGTAAGACATCTAATTACTTGATCCTTCACTAGATCTAGGAAAGTGGTTTATATTCTGTTCTATTTTTTCTAGACTCACATTGAGCTAGGGAGATTCGGCTCGCGTCCGCTCGAGTGGATTGTCCATCAAACAAATATGGCAACCATACTGGGGAAGAACATTGTTTTGTAGTTGTCAATTTGAATGTCAGTTTCGGTTGATTTCTTGTTACAAGCCATTTTCATTTCTCATTTGCCTCTTAAACTGGTTTCACCATTAGATCTTCACTTTGAAGAGTTTGATTACCTTCCTTTGAGTTTGTACTTCTCATTTTCAAACCATTTCATTGCTCTTTGTTTGGAGATTTATTCATTTTTTGAACTTGGATCTCGCCTATCGCACCTGGTCAGTGGACTCAGAGCGACACTGTGTCATTTTTTATATCTGTTCTCTGTCTGTTGGTCTATCTTCGCAACCCTTTCATTGGTCTACTACGACACCATCGCACTTCCCGTATTGGTAAACTGCGACGTCGCACTGTGTACAAACACAGACTGCGCCGATTTGTCAAAATTGCCATACAGGCATCCCTTCTCCATTCCTCTTTTGAGTTTTGGTTTGATGTATAAACTCTCTCTGTACTGCAAGATCCAGTCAGAGACCCCATTTTGATTTGTGTGATTGAGTTGTTTGGTTTTATTTGGAGTTGTTTTGGGTTTTGTCTTGGACAAGTCTGAGATTTGGTAGTGGTGGAAACTTTGGTCTCCCCCACCTGCATCCACTCACCCTTGCATCCCCTCCTCTCCTTGTCGGATCTGGTCGTTGTATTGGATTGGTTTCCAAACCTCATTTGCATACATTTTTGAGCTTTGCTTGCTTTAGTGTTGCTTGTAACTGGTTGATTTTGAGTGTTTGTGTGTACTTTCAGTCCATTGAGTGCTTGGCTTTTCTTGAGATTTTCTGAGTTATTGGAGTGCTGCAAGTAATCTTTTCATTTCTGTATTTATGTTTAAAAACATCGCTGTTATCAAATTGTTAGTTTTATACTTCCATTGAAAGATCAAAAGTACTTTATTTCCATCATTTTTAAGCTCATTTGAAGAATTGTACATGCATTGGAATGTCTCATTTGTAGATATTTTGGAAAAGTTGAAAGAAAATTGAATTATTTGTGTTTTTCACGAATTATGAGTTGCTCATCTTCTTGAAAAATTCAAACAGATATCAAATTTTGCAAAAGTAGTTCCATGCTTGGGAAGTTACATGCATCTTTTGGTTTGTATGCTTATAGGCCATTGTAGTGAAAGTGAAAAGCTTGCATACTCTACTTAGAAAATCTCTCTTTTCATCGCTCAACATCATTTTTTGTTTTGAAAATATAAAAGAAAAAGAAAAACATGTTTTGATTTGGCTTAGTAGTGTTGTGTTATTTTTGTGTTTTGCTTGAAAAGGAAAATAATACTTCATAATCATTTTTTGGTAGATTTGGGATTGTATTGCATTGTGTTGCTTTGGTAAAACCATTGGAAAGGAATTTCTCCCTCCCATACATAGAGTTCATCAAAAGAAAAATATACTTTTTGCATGTAGTTAGGGCTTGCATTATGTTTTCGATTCTGTACTCACCTCATGCATTCACCTAACCGTCCAGATAAAATTAACGGTAGAACTAGGGTAAACTTTTAGTAACTTGTGTGTAAGTTAGAGACGTGTTCCGGTGTCGTTAAACGTGGCAGCTGTCATTATTTTCCAGCACTGTATTCCAAGGGTATTATAGTCTTCCACGTACTTATCAGTATATCGAAGCTCTTTCACGTACCCACCAAGTCCCTTAAGTACTTGGCATATATCGAAAGGTGTTTCATGTACTCGGTAGTATATAGGAAGGTCTCGTGCCGTACGATTGTGCATTAGACAACACCACTACTGATTTGAGCTCCCACGTACCTTGCGTATATCAGGAGACACCATTAGGATTCCTGAGACCAACTGAGTCAACCTTTTGGCCATCTTGGCAGAGCAATACACCAAGAACAACACTCGGGGAGATTACTACGCACGTATTGTCCAAGTAATCGGGTATTCAGGCAAGGGTATGGTCCCAATCCTCCTTGTCGCGTTTTACTGTTGGACCCTGTGGTATATAGCGATTTGCGAAGCCTTGACAATCCTATGAGGTTCCAGACCTTTGAATCCACTCTTATCACATAAGTTTGCTTGTGGCCTTAGTTTGTGTAGGGTTTTGTCTGGTCTGCTTTTCTTTTGTTTAGCTTGCCTTAGGAGAAACTTTTGTTTCAGTCACTCTGGTTGACTTTCCTTGGAGAAGGTCCCGTAGGATTCAAAACTTACCACCTGAATATCCACTTAACTAGGAGGTAATTTTGAGGGTAAGGATGGACCCACAAGCCATGGTCGTGCCACCTGAAGTGGAAAACCCTACATTGAATGTTGGAGCACATATGTTTCCTCCAGATTCACCTGCCTCTCATCCCCCGCAAGGTGAAGAAGCACAAACTTCCACTTCACAAAACCTACCTCCCGTTTTCCCGGGAGAGCCTGGATCGTTGGAATGGATAAATTCACCCCAGGACGAACCTTCAACAGCTGCTGGTCCTTCAACAACTTATTGGAAATCTTCTCTAGGCCACCCAGTGGCCCATTTTTCCGTTGCATCCTCGCCTAACTGGACCACTCCATAAGGAACGCCACCAACTAACTGGACCAGTTCTCCTGATATTTTCGCACCTCTTCGTGCGCGCTTGGATAATTTACGTTCCTTGGGCGATGAAGCTTGATGACAACATCTGGCATATAGGGCCAGGTTTAGAGAAATCCTGATTCACACGGTATCTTTCGATTCACCGGAAGCATCCATCCACAACCTGACCATCAGTGAGACTAGGAAACCCTCACAGGAGCCTAGCCCTGCTGCCCAACTTGATGAAGGGTAGTATTCCAACACACCTGTAACCACCACGGTTATGTCACCTGCTCCTCCCCCACCCCAAACTTCGAGGGGAGGATACTCTTTACCCCCTACCTTTTTTACAGGTAACGGTAATCCTACGACGAATAATCAACAACCAGTGTCGAGTCAACCTTTACCTAGTGGTCAGCAAGTTGTTGTTGGGGGGAAAACCCCGGCTCTTAACCATAATACCACGGCAGGAGTTACCATCGACCCTCCCATTGGAAACTCCTTACCTCCTGGACCTTCCACTACGGGTCTATCCCATGTTCAGGGACCGTCCAACGTAATTCAATCACCATCAAGTCAAGCATATCCAGGTCATCTTAACACTGTGTCGGATCAACTTAATCCTGGAAACGCACTCTATGGGGTACCCTACCCCGGAAATCCTTACACTTTATGGGGAAAACAAATTTTTTTACGTGGACCCTCGCTTACCATCCCTCAAGTCCCTCCACCCCCGTTTGGTCCACCCCCACATCCTATTGGAGGCAGAAGACCCCCATATAACTTTGGAGGAGGCGGACCTCTACCTTCTGGTAGAGAACCACCTCATTCCGGTCATCAAGGACCATCCCACCCTGGCGGTGGCAGTGGAAGACCATCCCATCCTGGAGGTGGAGGACCATCCCACCTTGGAGGTGGTAGTGGAGGACCATCCCATCCTGGTGGTGGTGGTGGAGGACCTTCTCATCCTAGTGGTGGTGGTGGAGGACCATCCCATCCTGGTGGTGGTGGTGGACCACCACCCTACTATGGTGGAGGTGGCGGAGGAGGACCTTACCCTTCCGACAGCGGTAATGGCCCACCACCCCCTCTCGGCGTAGGTGGTGGAGGCCCACCCTATTCCGACGGTGGTAGAGGACCACCACCTCCTCCCGACGGAGGCGGTGGCATCCCATCCTACCCTGGCAGCGGAGGCGAGCCCCCACCTTATGGTAATAGGACACCCTATTATGGTAATGGACCACCTTACTATGGCGACGGACCTACGTTTGGTCCGGGCGGCACATACCCCTATGGCTAGTTTCCTCCTGGAACACCCTATGGTCATTCGAAACAAGGTCTCGTTGATCCTTACACGCCTTATCAGTACTATCAGTACCTGCAGCCTAATCCGCAGCTGCCCTTTTTGGCTACTTTGGACTTTCCTAATCTGTCTTGCTTGACCAATGACCCCATCTACCACGAAACTAATTGGCCACCCATTCCGGTGAAACTTCCGTCAGATATCCCAAAATTTGATGGCAAGCCGGGTGAGGATCGTAAAAACCATGTGATGACATACCCTTGTGGTGTTCATCCAACTCCTTGATGGGAGACTCGATTCGTCTTAGGTTATTTCAACGGACTCTCACTGGTTCGGCTACCAAGTGGTATATCGAACTACCACCCCATTCTTTTCCCGATTTTGGTTCTCTTGCTATGAATTTTTTGACTCATTTCCAACTGCCTATACGGTATGAAAGTGGTACAGAGCTTTTAACCTTGCTCCGTCAGAATACCGCTACTCACATATCAGATCATATACATGAGTGGTGAAGGAGACGATGTCTTATTAAGGCTCCTTTTCCAGACCAACTCCTAGCAGACTGGTTTACAAAGTCTCTCATACCTACCATAGCACGATATGTTGCCATGGGAGGTACTGTCACGGAGGAACAAGCTATCACCCATGCCCATTTACTAGAATTAGTCTATGCTCAGTCTGGTACATTGTTTGATATCCTTCCTGACGCACCCCGTAAGACGTACGACCCCACGAAACCACCCAAGGGACCCCAAGCTGATGGCATTATTGGATCCCTTAACACCCAACCCTCTTCTCAAACTGTTGGATCGTCGAACCCCCAAGGTTCTTCCCCATCACCAACACAGGTTGATCATGGAACCACCAAATCATCCACTCCTGCTGTCGCCGAAGAAGTGAATTTTGTTTCATCAGCTTCACCTCAAAATTTTGGTGGTAAGAAGAAGAACAAAGGGAAACCTAAGAAATCTTCCACCCAGCAGGAGCATAAGAGCACCCCTGATGACACCAAACAGAAAAGGAAATTAAAGTATCCTTGTCTACTGTGCAGTGATGACCACTTTTCTAAAGAGTGCCCCCATAGAGACGAAGTTCAAAAGTTTCTTAAGGGAAAACCCACACCTGCAGTTCTCAACGATCCCTTCCCTTCTCAAAATCAACAGTTGATTTCTCACACCTCTCCCTCCCAAGGAGAAGCATCCACCACTGCACATGTTCTCATGATGCGTAGTGAGACCATCAACTTGAACACCCGTTCTCGTTCGTATGACTCTGTTCCGGCAAAGGAACCTGTTGGAAGTAATACTGAAAAAGCTTCCACTTCGATGCCTGACATCACCGTACCGACTGCTTCTCTCACCATTGAGAAGCCTTCTTTCGAGTCAGTGTTGCATCCACCCAAGAGCACGATTAGAAAATCAGTTTTCAATCCCAATGCTCGGGCTGCTCAGAACTACAATATTGTAGAGGACATAGCACAAGCTCCTTGTGCTATGTCAATGCTCAAAGTCTTGCAAAACTGTCTTAATCAACACAAGACTCTCCTCGCTGCCATCGATGCAGTTGACCCGGATTCATCAAACACCATCATGTTCCGGCTGGAATACTTCAAACCGAGGCTCTCCCATCAGTTGGAATTTCAAGTTACCACAAACATTGTTGGGAAGATAATCCATCATACCGTTTTGGATGAAGGAGCCTCTACTTCAGTCATGTCGATCTCATGCTAGAGAGCCATTGGCTCTCCTGAGTTGAACCGTTCTCCTACCACTTTGAGAGCATTTGATGGACGTGGATTTCAACCTGATGGGCTCTTACAAGCTTTAGCAGTCGAGGTGGGGGGAAAGAACGCAACCATCAACGTGGAAGTGGTCGCTGTCCCGTTAGATTATAACATTATGCTTGGTCATAATTGGTTTTACACCATGACTGTGGTCGCATCATCTGTCTTCCGCATAGTACAATTCCCCCATCAAGGCCGAATTGTCACAGTCGACCAACTGGATTTCTGCACACCTGACATCGCTACTCACCGAGGCGATAACGTCCCATCAATTGGACAATCTTCACATCAGTATGAGAGCATGGGGGTTGGCCTCCTTAAGGACTCATCCCTTATGGGTGTTTTTCCTACTTTAGATCCCCCAAATCATGTTTCCACAGTGAACATGATCTCCTCACAGATCTCATCTATTCCCAACTCCACTGATTCATGGCTTGTACCTGACGAAGCCACCGCACCCCTAATTGGAGACACTATGCCTTTGTCACCCGCCGAACTCACATACAAGGCTATCTAGTCAGCACCGGATGACCACTTAGCTGTGGCCTCCACCTCTTGTTCTCTACAGTGGACATCATCCGACCTCCTGCTATGGACTTTTCATTCTAACGAAACCATTATGGAAATCATGAGTGCGGATGATCCTCCGTGGGAAGACCTCCATCATCGTTCATCTTTCCTTCCCTTTTTGGATACTGTGGAGAATAGCATTAGCACCATCTTTACATCGGATGTCTACTTTGGCTCTCAGTCATCGATACTCACATGTCAAACGGACTCCGAAGGAAACTTAGCCAACATTGAGCCTACCACTTTGATTGACATTTCGGTTACACTTGGTGTAGTGGAACACATTCAATTAGGCCAAATATGTTCCCCTGAAGAAGTCATTGCTTATACGACCTTATTCAAGCAATTCCGAGATGTGTTCGCTTGGACCTACGAGGAGATGCCT
This sequence comes from Larix kaempferi, assembly GCA_027924585.1. Classification (NCBI taxonomy): domain Eukaryota; kingdom Viridiplantae; phylum Streptophyta; class Pinopsida; order Pinales; family Pinaceae; genus Larix; species Larix kaempferi. Next base: position 5,735,025 of record BSBM01000431.1, on the reverse strand, counting down.
GGGATAGACCCCACCATCGTTTTACATGAAATCAAAACCTATCCCGACGTCAAACCTGTTCGCCAAAAGTTGCAACCGGTACACCCTCGGAAGACTGCGGCAATCAAGGCAGAGATTGAAAAACTCTTGAAGGCCGAATTCATCTACCCTGTCCCTTTGACAAAATGGGTCTCAAATGTCGTCCCGTTACTAAGAAGCAAGGTACCATTTGAGTCTGTGTCGATTATCGAGATCTCAACAAAGCTTGTCCCAAGGACAACTACCCGACTCCCTTTATTGACCAGATTATCGACAATTGTGCTGGAGTGTCATTTTTTCATTTATGGATGGCTTTTCCGGATACAACCAGATTGAGATCCACCCCGCCGACCAACACAAGACTGCATTCATCTGCCCTTGGGGAATGTTTTCATACCGTAAACTTCCATTTGGTCTTAAAAACGTTGGTGCCACTTTCCAACGGGCCATTTCATACGCCTTCCATGATGTGCAGGACTTTGTGGAACCTTACTTGGACGATCTTCCTACCCATTCAAAGCAGCGTGAGTTCCACATAGATCATCTGACGGCCGTTTTCCTCAGATGCAAGCGGTACAATATCCGTCTGAACCCTCATAAGTGTATTTTCTATGTTGAGTCCGGATGCCTCTTAGGATTTATCGTCTCAAAAGATGGGATCCGCATTGATCCCTTGAAGGTGGAAGCTATCGTCGCCCTTCCACCTCCAACTAATATTACGAAACTTCAGAGTCTGCAAGGAAGAGAAACTTATTTACAGCATTTTGTCTGTAATTTTGCACAAAAAAGCAGGGTTACATGAGATTGATGAAGAAAGACGTCCCATTCATTTGGGACGACCAAACTCAACAATATTTTGATAGTTTGAAACATGCCATCATGGATGCCCCTGTGCTCCAACCACCGAATTACTATCGCGATTACATTTTGTACCTCGCTGCTTCTGACACCACTATCGCCATGGTTTTGGTACATGAAGACCAGAACGCCCAAGATCATGTGATATACTACGCCAGCAAGGGTCTTATTGACGGTGAAACCCGATATTCACATGTTGAGAAACTCGCTCTCGCTGCAGTTATTGCCATGCAGAATTTACGACATTGCATTTTGCTTCGCACCACCACCATCATCGTCGATTCAAACCTCATGTACCATGTTCTGACACGTCATGTGCTTGAGGGAAAGTATTCACGCTGGATCGTGATACTACAGGAATTCAACCTCCTTTTCGAAAAGGCTATGTCTAAAAAGTCTTTGGTGTTTGCTGAGCTTATCTGCGACCTTCCCTGTGCTGATGTAGAATCTGAGCCCAATGACTCTTTTCCGGATGAGTCGTTGTTTCTTATCAGTACGTCTGATCCGTGGTATGGAGATATCACTTTGTATCTTTAAACCCAATGCTTCAACCCTCAATTGTATTGCGACGACCGTTGTCGAATACGCTACCATGCGAAGTGTTACCTGATTATCAGTGATACTTTGTACCGCTGTGGTATCGATTCTATTCTTCAACATTGTCTAACTCATGACAAGGCTGAACACGTCCTAAATGACTGTCACGCTGGGGCTTGTGGTGGTCATCTCTTTAGGATGGCTACAACCCAGAAGATTCTTCGCGCAGGATATTATTGGTCATCTATCTTCAAAGATTCTATCGAAGCCGTAAAAAAATGTCCTCCATGTCAACATTTTCATACCAAAAAACGCACCCATCCCGCCCCGTTACACTCGGTTATTGCCATTGGCCCCTTCGCTAAATGGGGCATTGACTTCATGCATTGTAAGCCTACCTCGACCGAGGGGCATAGTTACATCATTGTAGCTATGGACTACTTTACAAAGTGGGCCGAGGCAATGCCTACATACATGAACGATGGCAAGACCGCAGCACTCTTCCTGTTCAATCATGTCATAGTGCGGTTTGGAGTTCCTCAGTATATAGTTATCGACCATGGTTCCCACTTTCAGAAGCACATGGTTGAAGAATTGAGCGATAGATTGGGTTTTCATCATGAAAACTCAACACCCTACTACCAACAATCCAACGGAGAGGTTGAGGCCATCAACAAGGTCTTGAAAACTATGGTCCAACGGATGGTGGGTACGCACAAGTCCAATTGGCATAATATTCTCTTTTCAACATTATGGGCCTACCGAACTTCCTTCAAGACTGCTACTTGATTTACTCCCTTCCAACTAGTGTATGGATTGGAGGTTGTCCTTCCGATTGAGTGCAAGATTCCGTCCCTCCAACACGCCGTCGAACTTCTTCCTAACACTACTATGGAGGAAGAACAATTCCTTTACCTAGCGAAGCTTGACGAGTCTCGCCGATATGTCGCTCTCGCCAATGAGGCGCACAAGAAACGCATCAAAGCACAGTACGACAAGTCAGTAGAACCTCGCATCTTTAACGAGGGTGATTTGGTCCTTACATACGACCAAAAACACGATAAGATGGGGGCAGGAAAGTTCGACTCCATGTGGCACGAACCTTACATCGTTAAATTTGTTTTGGAGAAAGGAGCCTGTGAGCTCGAGGACTACGATGGAAGATCTTTAGGTGAACCCCGCAATGGGCTTTACCTGAAGAGGTACTATGCTTGAAATTTTTCATGCATGGACATTTTGTATATACTGTACATGGCATGTGTTTTTTTTTGTGGTGTGACGCGTTTATTTTAGTGTGTCTAGATCTTGTTTCCACTTCTTAGACCATGTTCTATCTGTGTGTGCAGATGGAAACTTGCTACAGATTCGCAGACGGCGCCAGGTGGCATACCCGTAACCTTGCTTCGGCAGCCTGGGTACTCTATTCACCTACTGGTGAGCTTATTAGCTAAGGAGGAATGTGTCTAGGCTTCGCGACCAACAATGCTGCAGAATATTAAGCAGTCATTGGAACCCTAACAGACGTTATTTCCTTAGGTATGAACGACATTGTCATCCATCTGGATTCTCAACTAGTGGTTTCCCATCTCAACCGGGTCTACGCTATCCGTGATCTGACTCTACTCCGTCTCCTGGAAAGGTCCTTTGAAATTGTTCAAAACCTGCACATTCCACGAGACATGAACGCAGTTGCTGACTCGATGGCCAACTTCATTTTGGATTGGTACATCTCACACACATAATACATTCATAACATGTAAATCATTCATTGTATATAAGCAAGCACATAAACAAGATCACATCATTCATCTATTTAAAAACACATAATGTATAAAACCGTCAGGAATGTCTGTATATATATAAATCATAAAAAGTAGTGCTAGTACAAAATATGAAGCACAACGGCTTTCAGTGAGTCTCTACAAAATCTGAAGCCTCATAGATTTCAGTAGTACAAAATCTAAGGCTTCTGAAGCTCTCAGTACATACATAATAACAACATTAGGCCTAACGCCTAGCCCGTGCACCCCTAGGTCTAACAACTCTCTCCTATTGAGTTTGGAAGCAGTCCACTGCCCTCTCCACCCTGCGGAGCAGCGCGTTGAAGCGCACGGATGCCCCAACCGCATACCTATGCATGGTCCGTGGTAAATCATCCACAACCGGCTTGGGAAAAACTAACGTCAACTTGCTCCAGTTCTCGTAAACATTCTCCATCTCCACGGCGGCAGGCACGACTGCTCCCTCTCCTCTCCTCGTGAGGAGAGAAACTCCCATTGGTCGTATGGGGCCCACATCTGCACACACATGTTGTTAACTCGTTAGCACTATAATAAAAAAATCATAAATACACAAAAATAAAAGTACAAGGGTTATTGTTCTTACCTATGTCTCCCCATACTGCTCCCTCGGGCAGTGCCAAGTCTGGGTCATCTCTGTAATCCGTACCATTGTACGGGTAGTCCTCTACTATGAGCAACTGGCCCTCTAGCCAGGTGAAGAACTCAGGACCATATCCGATGATCGGGCCCCCACCATGGCGGGCCATCACTTCTATCCATCTAGCCATGTGAGGATCATTAGGATCCATGTCATCCAACAGTACCTGTGGGCGCAAGAGGGGAACCCGCTCCAATAGAAATGAGATCACTATTGACCCGTATCCGAACTACTTGAGCTCTCCCCGCCAACACTTGGTCAGCTGAGCTCGAACGTTTGCGAGGAGTCCCTTGCACCAGTTGAAAATCTTCGGAGACATACAGTCCTTCGCATACAACATCTGGGACCTAGTAGCTAAGTGAGGAGCCTGGCTCCCTGCTATCCTCGTGATGGTAAAAAGAATGGCACGCAGCGGACGATCTCGCACATCTTTTATGGGAATCTTCCCACTAGAAGCACGATTGTGAGGAGTGCAGTGCTGTAGGATCATGTATTCCATGGTCCAATCACTTCCTTGTGATCCAATAAGAGTCACATTGTCCCCCCTTCGAGACAATCCAGTCATGAAGTAGATGTCCTCGACATCTATGGTAAGTATGTGCTCACCGATCACAAAATACTGCTGAGTCGCATCCCAACATCTAAACATATGTGTCAGTAGAGGGATTTGGGACCTCATACCTTGGATCTGGAAGAACTTTAGGAGACCACAGTTCCTCAGTGCCGTCACACATAACAGATCATTTACAGCTTGTATGTCATCTATCTCATGTTCTCGTTCACGCCACTCCATGACCATTTTGGTTGCTAGTAACCTGCCAAAAGGAGCATTTAAACATCATTAGTACTCACTTCAACCACTGAAAGGCCATTTTTTGGGCTAGGTTTGATGGTTGGGTTGGACGTTTCCGCCATCGCACCCCGTCAATTCTGACAGTGCGACATCGTCGCAACCCGCCTTTGCGGGATTTGCGACGACCCAGGTTCGTCATATTCTTTTTTCAAATATTTGATGCTTTTAGGTCATTTGGTATAGTTTGGATCGTTTTTTATTGCATTAGAACGCCTGGTTGATTTTTTGACCTAGTTTTCAAGTGTGCAAGAGTCATTAAGTGTCCTTTTTACACCGATTTTGCATTGGAACGATCATCCAAGGTATGAACTACCCCATGAATATTTTGTCGTTATTTTCCATACGTTAGATTGTAATTATTTAATGATGATGAGCTTACTCTTTTTTCTTTCTCGTGCTCTTAAAACCATGAGAATAAGTTACCGAGTTACGATTTATCACTTTTCTGGGCTCCTTAAACTCCTATGGAAAAGGACCCCCCTGGAGTCTATCTTTAAGCTCTTTTCAGGCTCTTGAATTATGAAAAGGTTACCCAGAGAACTTGTCGTGTTCACGCTTGTTAAATAATTTGAATGGTCGTCTCCCTGGTGATAGTTTACCCCTTTTTCGGACCGGGGGACACTACTTACGAAAAATGTATACTCCAGCCAATCATGACTAGAAGAGTCCTCTCCCGCGTTGTTTTACTCTTTTTCGGGAAATGAGGCTAACTTTACGAAAAATGACCGTTGGAGTCTTCTTTAGTTCTTTTCAGACTCTCTAAACATGAAATGACGACCGATTTTACCCTCTATGGACTCATTAAATTTTCACATTGAAGGGCCCTTCATGGGACGAACCCCTCCTATCCCAGGTTCGGAAAATATTTGGGATTGGACTCATCTATGATATGAGCTATACTGAGCATCTGGTTACCCTCATCAAGCTCATAAAAAATACATGACGCACTCATCATTCATGATGGGGAAAAATGAAAGCTCTTGTATTATACCTTTATCAGTGGCAGTACCTAGTCGTTCTTGAACATGGCACTCGTTTGCATTTGCATACTGTACTTGGACCATTCGTTTGTCTTTGAGTCTTATCTAATTCATGAGTCGAGTCACTCCTTTGAGTCATTCAAAGAATGCTTCCCTCATCAGTTGCATTAAGAAGTTGGTGTCGTACTCATCATGTCAATACTGCCAAGTCATGCCATGCCCATGTTCAAGAATACTCTCACCATACATTATCTGCAATCAATGCACCTTCCACCATGTCGGTTTGCTTTGAGTCAGTCTTGCATGTACTGTACCATCCGATCTGCGCTACACATCTTTTGTCGTGTTTCGCGTCGATGATGGGGGATTCATCATGGCCCTCCTTCGACGAATTCATCCTTGTCGACTTCAACACATCATCCGAGGATTGAATCTAGAAACCAACCAAGTACCCTGGCCCTGCATGCCTCAATGGAAGGTTACCTCGCTTTCGACATGAGTTTACATCATTGACTCTTGATCGAAAGATTTCAGCTTGCATTCGACTTCAGCTCATTTATTCACGCTTGGTGATTTGTACTGTGATACCTTGTGGATCATTGACATTAATGGTGATTTCCCTCGCACTTGTTAATGGTATACATCAATGACTGGTAATCAAGTGGTTTCTACCATGTTCGACATCAAGACATTTGCAATCACATGGATATATTCGTATCATTGCGGGTTCGACTTGAAGACCCTAGGGAGTCATATTTTACCCAACTTGCGATGGAGATTGTATTGAGTCATATCACACGGATCCACATTTGTATTGGTCGTGGCTGTGTTATCATCTCATCATGGATCTACGCTTTTGTCTAGTAGCCATGATTGTGTTCAGTTGGTCATTACTACCATGGATCTACTTTGTATTGGTCAGAAGCCATGTTCTACATCATATGAGACTATGTACTCAGAGTCAGTTGTACTACAACAGCATCCTTCGTCCAACAAGTCCATTGCCATTCCTTCTGTCAAAGCATTTCACATGTCCAATTTCAACAACTTCATGCTTTGGGGGCATTCTATTACACCTAAAATCTTACCATCATGAGGCTCAGTGTAATCATCCCTAAAGTTTCCTTGGACTAAGTTATCAGCCTGGAAGAGATATATACTCATTCATACTAGGTTTTGAGAGGTCGTCGCAGGCTTCCCTCATGCAACCTGCAGCGTCGCAACTTGCCCTCTTCCAGGGTGCGACGATGTTAGTTAATGGATAAAAATAATTCCTTCGAGCTCATTCTCAAAGCTAGTTGAAATGGATCCCTATCCATGACCTTTGGGAGAGATGGAACTCGGTTCCTAACCTCTTGGAAGGATCCCCTATCTCTCTCCTACCATATCTCAACCTACCCTATCCATACCATATCCACTTAGTCCTATATAAATGAAGCTCTATCCCACTCCAAGGGGAGGAAGACAATAGTGCCTACATGCTGGTGAAATCATCTTAGAGAGATCTCTACTCATCCATTGAGAGACTCATACTTCCTTGGGAGGATATGGCATTGGCTTAGATGGAGAAGGATTACTTCTTTAAGCTCTCGTTGTAGTCGTTCTCTTCTATGCACTTTCCCTATTTTTACAGTAATATAAACGCTTTCCACCAATATTGTTGTGTTGATGAGATTGTGTAGTTTACCTGCTTAACTGTTTACTTATATCTGTTATCGTTTATATGTTTTTACTTGTTTGTCTTGTTCTATGTGTCTTGGTAGGTCTTGCAGCTGAGATCTGACGACCGCGAGGCATGGAACAACATCTAGGAGAAAGGGCTACAAACTTAAGGTAATACATCTAGTTACTTGATCCTTAACTAGATCTAGGAAAGTGGTTTATATTCTGTTCTATTTGTTCTAGAATCACATTTAGCTAGGGAGATCTGGCTCGCGTTTGCTTGAGTGGATTGTCCGTCAAACAGAGTCCCAGCCGAATGTGCTCTCCAAGTTGCTCAGAATGGCTGCCATATTGGGCAGGGTGGCACTCAGAGACTGAGTGGCATGCCTGGCAAAGGCCCAATTTGACAGCATATCTTCCATTAAATCTCCTAACATGTTTTTTGCAAGCCAATAGGGGTCCCATGGCTGCTTATGGTCCCTTGCAGAGAGAGTCTCAGTGATGAGGCGAGCTTCCCAATTATCTATTAGAAGACGGATAAGGATGGAAATTTCAGGCTTGTAACCTTTCCTGATCTGGTCGGTATCAGGAGTGTCCTTCGTCTTTCCACTCTTGGAGCCTTTCGTCCTGCCCATGGTGTAGGAGTCACAAAACCTTTCGAACCGGAGCTTGGGAGACGCTGGCACAGGAAGAAGAGAATCCAAGAGCAGAGCGATGAAAGCATGAATGAGTTGGGCGAGGAGCCGAGGCAAGAGTTTGAAGGAAGGTCGTTGAAGCCAGATAGTTGGCTAGCAGGGCTTCACACGCCTGAACGCCATGGGATGGTGCAGGATAGGCAGTGAGGCGACGTCAAAGGTCGAGATGATTAATGCTCCGAGCGACTTGACGTCGCTTCGAAGTCATGTCGACCCCCCTGTCTAGCTTCGGCACCTCCATTTGGGTTGGGATTGCTTCTTACCTTAGAATTGCCACTTGGGATGGGTGCCATGATCTATTCAGTCTTAGTGACATGTCCACCAATGTCACTCACACCTGTTTGAGCCCTCTTATGTCCACTTGTGTCACCTGCATCTGGGGGAAATCATGTTTTGGTCTTGGTGTAAGACCTAAAACCACTTTTAATTGGCTAGTACATGATCATCTTCCTTATACATAAGGAAACAAGTTAATGGCTCAAGACATAAGGGCATCTAACACGAGTGTAAGTTTGTCCCTTTACGAACACTAGTGAGTCATTTGGCTTGGTTTTCTTTGAGTAACAGTGATGAGTCAACCTATATTCATGGATAATAATTAGTTATAACAATCCTCAATACTGATTGCATTTGAATTATGATGAATTTTACCACCTTCAACATTTTAAAAATAAAACCACTCCATATATAAAGAAATTATAATTAAAGTAGCTAAAAAATTTCATCATCTTTCCACACCTTTCCACTAGTTGTAATCATATTTTAAAAGAAATTCTCACCAATTAAGTAGAAGTTCCAAGTAATCTTTCCTATGGGTGACCTAATCCTAAACAAGTTTTTCAGGTTTCACTGTATATTAAAATAAAACATTGTAATGTCAGTGGAAAAAAATATCATGTCATGGTTGTTAGATTTCATACAATAATTACATCAATTTGTGTTAGAATAACACCTTTCCGCCTTATTCTCTCAACTTTTGTTTCGAGATGTAGGTTTATCTCCACAAATCCTAGATTCTTGAGATTGCTTATTGTTGTTCTTACTGCGATATTGCAAGTTTTTTATTTTATTGTGGGTAGGTTTTTATTTTACTGCGGGTAACTTTTTAGTCCACATTTTGGTGATGCAGGTGGTCACATTGAGGCTCCATGAGAACAATTAGGAGCACGTCATGAATGGAAGTAGTGATACTCAAACCCTCCAATGCTAGATTCCGAGAAACACCATTCGTAGCAGCAACAGATGGGTGACAACGATTGCAATTGTTTGGCATTTTCCAAGAATTATTGAAGATGGATAACAACAATTGCAATTATTTCAACATTTTCTATCCAAAACATTACAAACAAGTAACAAAACTTCATGATTTTTTTCTAAGGAATGATACAACAACTAAGTTAATACTTGATATTTTGTTAGATTTAAATGCACATAAAAAGAAAAAGGAAAGCATGCACAATGAAGAAGAATATTTGACCCTGGAAACTGAAACTGAGAAAACTAGCAAAGAATGGATCTATTCCTCTTGAACCAATCCATCCAAGACATAGCCAATCCATCCACCACCGACCACACTCAGGATAGTGTCATCCTACTTAGGCACTTTACAATGGATTTCTTCAAGCCCTTAAATATGTTTCATTGCATTCAATACCATGGGAAAATACCATGGGATACCCAAAACCATGGGCCTATAAATACCAACAGTAAACCCATTTTGACTCTTTTACCAAGTCTATTTTAACGTAACAATCCTCCCTTTAAACTTGACTTGGGGTAGTCACCAAACCCCCTCAAAGTTTTAACTAGTGAGAATCTGGCATGCCCACCTATCACCTAGGTCTACTTCTGGACTTTATCAATGAGTTACTAAGGGTACACATTCCTAATTAGGACTTACAACTATTTTCCCATTTACATATGATCAAATTCCAACTCCGCAAAAAAAAAAACTTCTAGTGAACTGATCACTTATTTATCTGCATCTTCCATGTGCTCATCCTCAATTTTAACTTGCCATTCTAGTTGTAAGTTATCGTGGTTGACATGCCCTTAAACCATCTCAATGCAAGCAACCATTGATTCCAATACATTTGCAACCTCGCTATGATATTAGATTTAAATTCACATAACAAGACAAACACACACAATGAAGAAGAATGTTTTACTGTAGAAACCCAAACTGGGAAAACCAACAAACAATAGATCTATTCCTCTTGGAGCAATCGTTCCAAGGCATGGCCAATCCAACCACCACCATCCACATTCAAGACAACACCAACCTCCTTAGGCACTTTACAGTGGATTTCTTCAAGCCTTTAAATAAGCTTCATCACATGCAATACCATGGGAAAATACCATGAGCTACCCAAAAGCATGGGCCCGTAAAATACCAAAGATAACCCATTTTGACTATTTTATAGATTCTAGTTTAACCTATTTCCCATCGATTTAGCCCATTTTCAATTTGTGTGACCTCCCAACTCATTCGCATACCTAAACGCCACATGGTATTGGAAAATTTGTGAGCATGCTGGAACGATTTCATGTGTTGAAGTAGTAGAGGGTTGATTGCTAAATTGTGGTAAGAGTTCATTTTTGTTGCACTTTTATTCCACTTCTTTAATTATAATCTCCATAGATGATGTCAATTATGATCTTATAAAGAAGAAAACAATGATTGGTTTTGGGACTTGAAACTAAAGAAAAACAATCGAGATCCCTATCAACATTCACCAATTGTAAATTATGCAATGTGCTAATTATATATTCTTAATTTTATTTAGTAAATGATAGAAATATTTGAAAAATGCAATTAATGCAAGTGCATACAATATAAAATATTATAGACCATAAGAATGCATTAATGGTGTTTCCTCTCCATTTTATTCTACTCATTAATTTTACACTTGGAGAGGTCGTCATCTCTGTTGTGTTTGTTTTCTCTTCACAAGTAGAGAATTGAGAAAGACCATCCCCAAAGTTTGAGTGCTTTGTGATCATGGGTGTTGCTACATCGATCTATAGCCATCCAGGAGATCAATCTAGTGGATTCAACTTGATTCAATGATGAAACGAATGTGGAGGCTCTCTTGTTGCAGAGAAATGCCATCACATTCGATCCACATGGATTGTTGTTCGACTGGACGGCCGTGAATGTGCTAAATGGGACTAGGAATGGGCTATATCACAAAAGGTATTACACCCAGGAATAAATTCCCGGAGATTTCCTTGGACCCGTTGTATAATAATTAGTTAGAATACTTTCCTTTCCATTTTTTTTTTCATTTTAGATTGTTGCTCATCATGTTTTGTGCTCAATTTCCATATGTTGTCGAAAACACATGTGTTTGTGGGATTTGTGAATGGTGCTAGTTGCTACACTTAGAATCTTGTCTCCATCTCTTGGATGATTTACTCTCCCAGAAGACATCTAGTGAGTTCAGGTGGAGTATGCCTTGGTCCGACAACTTATAACCTTGTCGAATGCAATGTAGTAATTGAACTCCTATTGGACACCATCTCAAATAGAATTCAAAGTTTGGAGGTCCACTTGGAATCTCAACTAGGAGTGTTGCAGCTTAATGGCGTATACCGTGTCCACGATACTATCCTCCTAATAAAATTTTTATGGGTGTGATGTACTTCTCAAACTGAATTTTGAATTTATTACATACATTCATGTTCTGAGAAGTTTCAATTGTATATCTAATGCATTAACTAATGATGTGTTAGATTGGAATTTGTAACATAAATAATCAAACACATGTAAATAATAAGAGAACAAACTTATTTGTACATTAAACGTGGTCGAAATATTTTTCATTAATAACTCTAGGATTTTTTCATCAAGTTCAAAAATCCCAAATGTGTGAATCCATATACAAAACCAAGCTCTCAACGAGTATAAAATACACCAAATGGCTATGGATCAGGCATTGTATCAACATGCACATCTCAGTAACAAACTATAAGAGAGGCCACTAGTCGGAAGAGACATAACCAATGATGAGGAATTACTACAACCTGCCTGTGTAGGCGCTTTAGTATATCCTCTATCTAAGACAAGGGAACTTGGATAGTCATGCACCAATCAAATATGTTCGACCTTAAACACTCAACTGCATAATACATGTAGACCTAAAAGGCTAAATGTGGTGATGTTGATCTAGTGATCCTTGCAATGTTTAGAACTACAATTTTGAGATTGAGATTGACTATCCTCTCTGCTGGAATTTGGGCTCTAACCTTCTTTGTATCCATACTACAATATGCATCAGTGTATTCTTGCATTGTAATGCCTCCATGTTATACTCCGTTGAGGTTCATCATTTCTCCTCAGCAAACCAATATATTGAGAAATTATGTGTCATATAAATCTATTGTGAGGATAGATTCATCAATTAGAAAATATTCTCGATCTGGTTCCCAATATTGGATGATTAGGATAAGAAGTTATGGTTGTGCTCACATATTTTCACACCAAAAAAAATTTCAGCATCCCAAAATATCGAAGTGCATCTAATGATTCTTGGTCATCCACAACAAGTCAATCTATCATTTCATGTTCTTTTCCCCTCCATTGAATAGCCATGGCGATGTACTGCAAATTCAATTTTGAGGGATTAGTTCTTGTTTTTTAGTTCTTGTAATTATTTTTGTAAAACTCTTGTGGGTATATGTGCCTTTTATTATTGATAGATATGTATAGGGCACAAAATATGCACTTTTAATTTTTAATATATGCAAATAGACAAAAAAATACACGTCCAGTGAAAGCGCAACCTATAGATGCAAAGGAAAATATTTTTGAAAGGTTTTTACCCAAGGATCGAATCAATCAAAAATAAGAATTCAAAAGGTGAAATGAAATAGGGAAGAACAAGACTAAACTTGGTGGTGACAAATCTAAATTTTGATCATTGAATATCCCACAATCTCGAATGAAAACTTGAAGATAAAATGGTTATTTTGGTAAATTTTTGGAGTAAAAAGCAATTTGATTTTTAGATAACATGTCTTTTCATTTTTTAATCCTTTTTGGTCCAAATAAATTGATAAAAATGCCTAAAACACTTTAAGATACTCATTTTTGTCTTTGTGCAGGATGGCAAAGTATGGAGGAGTTGTTTGATAATGTTGTTTTATATGGAACTTGAGGTAATTATATTTCAACTGGCATATAGCATAGGTCAATTTCACTATTTCACATGCATTATAATCCTGTGTCACCTTATTTTTATTAGGATCCACCCTCACCAAATTATTAAATAATTTAATTTGTTTAATAGAACCTACCAAAACATGGGTAACCTAGTTAGAACCCTGATTATTTGATTTGTGTCCTTGATAGAGTTTTCTCTTAGGCTCAGGAGTCCCTTTCAGTCCTATCATGATTATGTGTTGAAGCCGCATGACTTCTTCTGAATATCTTTTTGCCCATTTCCTATATGGGACTCACAAAATTTTGTTTCAGTTTTGTTGTTGCATCACATACCATTGCTTACACTATCAAGTTTAATGCCTGTCATTGTTCTCCATTTGTTTCTTACCACTTTTGAATTCTCCTTGGTTGTTGTCCTTTGCAATTATTGTAGCCACTTCTCAAGACCACTACCAGAGGCGACATGCCTTATGAGTGTCCACGTCCCACACCTCCCTTTTTTGTGTTTTTTGTATAGGTTTGTTTCGTGTGCTTGGAACATAGTTGCAAGCCATGTGACACACATATCCTCCAGTGTAATGTAGCATTCTTTTATTCTTTTTTGGTCTTTATAATATGATAAAGACATAAAAAATCAAATATTTATAAAAAGAGAGGGGGGGTTATATGTCCTATGTATGTTTGAGTAGCAAGTTATGTCATATTTGAACAAATAAATCGTGTCATGTCTATCTTCACAAATTGGGTTTTAGTATTGGACTTAGAAACTAAACCATGATTTGAATCTAGAACTCCTCCAATTGGTTACTCTTCCAATCACTATGGAGAAAAATTCATTCCCTCTTGCATTGTTGTCTTTATATCATTATTCTGTCCATGGGTCTCATTTGTTGCTCAAGTCACAAAATGTGTCATGCTTTTGTTCAAAGGAAGTTTAAACTTGATTTAACCATTCCTCATATTCCCGGAATTTGCATGTCAACCTTCCCTATGGTCAATTTGTTCTCAGTACAATAATATCCAATGTTTTCTCATGCTAGTATGGAAATGTCCCCATGAATTTCTTGTTGGAAAGTATTCTCTCATCGACTTCATCTCATTTCTCTGAGAGATTAACCTAGAGTAATAGCACCTTAGGACTATTTAGATTATTGACAAATTACCTTGCAGTCAATGGATGACATCTCATGAGTGGTTTCCCATTATGTTCGATGACAAGACCTTTATTCACATTTTTGGCATGCAGTAACTTAGATTCTATTTTCATCATTAGTGGAATTCCTCGCCTCTATCAATGAATTTCATCATTAGTTGTTGCTCAGAGGGCCTCTTTTGTGCACTACTTGCATCTGGTGCATGTGAGAGGTGTACATGGTGGTATGTCCTTTTGCAAAACTTTGTCCAAGAGCTCTCCAAAAGGAAATTGTTCCTGATATCTTCTCATGTCGGTTCATGAGGGATGCCTTAATGCCTCCCTTCCAACAAATATCTTACCATTGACTACAACTCATTTTTCTCTGGGAATGAGATTTAGAGAATTGTTTAGTACCTTGGGGCTTGTAGTCATCAGTGGAAGGTTCCCTCACAATTGACAGTGGGAATACATCAATGTCCTTTGATTGGTAGTATCTACAAGTGTTCGACTACAACTCCCTTATTTACACTTGCTAAAATGTACTAAGTAACTTGACTCCCATGGCCATGATTTAACATTTTTATGTACTTCATGGATCCATGGTGTAATTGATTTTGAAACCATGCTTATTTATACCTAAGCATGGGTATTTCCACCTTGGGAAGAGAGTCTTATGATCCTTGGATTTTTGTAGATACCTTTTCGGATCTAGTTTTAATGCACTCTTCCTGGGTCTGCTCACCATATTTCCATTCCTTTTTTATAATGTATTTCATACATCAAATTCTCTTCTAACCTCATACATTAGGGGGAATCTACTATAGCATGATTTTAAACCTCAATAATGCTTAGACCCCTTTACATCCCTTTGCACATCCTAAAGTGTACTAAATCCTTCAAAAAATAAATCTTTAGCTTGCATACATGGATTTCCCTTTAGAAATATGCATATTATACACATGTTTCCCTTTAGCAACACAAATATACATCTACAAACATCAAAAAATAAAAAATAAAACACATGCACTCACACTTGTGTTTGGGTAGTTGTTGGCCATCACTTGTCTAATTGGGTTCGGTTACATTCGAGCCAACTTCCTTAACCAAGTATTCCTAGTATAAATGTAAGCCTCAAATCATGATGGGGAGACCATATGCCATCATTATAGCCTTATGCCTAAGTATTGAATTTGGAGTGTCTGAGATTTTTATAGTTCCATTCCTATCAAAAAACCCAATTTATGACCATCTATTCTATCAAGATTGAGTTAGGATTTTAATCACCCTTAATTGTCCCTTTCATTTGATATTGAGAGAGAGAGAATTCGATTGGAGATCTATCAGTGGTTTGGGCAAGAGGAATCCAGGTCTTGGTGAAGGAGGTGTTGTACCAAAAGACCCAGGTATCATATTATATTTTGTTGCTACTTCTTATTAATATAAACGAGATCCATCTTTTTTCCCTCCCCTAAATTCTCATGTTTAATGTGTTATTTATTTGATGAGTAGCATTGGGTGGAGTAATTAAGTTTAGCCTGAAAAATAATTTGCTTAATTAGTTATGAATTTCATGTTGATTTTGCGTATTCAATTAAAGGAGTCGGATGGTTTTGACGATGGTGTTCTTATGTTGTGTGTAGGTCTAATATACAAGAGTTCGGTTGAAGAATAAAGAGAAGGATTGACAAACATCAATAAGGAGGAAAACCATATAATTTTGGATATGCCATTATCTTCTTCTCCATTTAATTCAGAACTCAACTGACTGAGTAGGAAATAAGAGTGTGTTGTTTTCAAATTTATCTATTGGTAACCTAACCCTAGTTACTAAGAAATTTTTCCCTAAAATAGATGGCACTCATTTTAAAGAATCACGGGTCCCACTTATCTATATTGGGACTACAAAAACTACCTCTTTTTTATTTTGGCAACAATCCTATCCCACATCATGAAGTGAGATTTAGCTAAGGAAAGGAACACAACCCCAACTCTCCTTTGACATTCTATGTGGAATCATATATGTTATACATTATATGTGCTAACAACTGACATTTTATAGATATGGGGTATTCATGGAGAATCTACGATATTTTCATGCACGTGTATTGCCATAATTTATAGGATAATAAATACACGAGACGATATACAAGCACTGTGATAATTTTTTTGCCCAAATTTTTTAGTTAAAATTCAACAAAACTATGCTTAGGTTATCTTATGAAGCAGTGCATCTACTCAACAACATTGGGGATTGTTACATTGAGGAGGATTATACTTATACTATAATCTATGGTGTTACTTTAGCCCCACACTTATTGCCAAATAAGGTAGTGCGAAGAGAGATTGTATACCAAACAATTTGACATGGTTTTAATGCATCACTAGTCAAGGATAAATTGAAAACTTTCATTCATTACTCTTTTTATATTGTACATTATGGTATAAATAAATATACCTTCAAAATAATGAAATCTTTGGTTATTATAGACTATAGATTCCTCGAAGGAATATCTAAAAGGTCTGATCCCAAAGGGTTGTTATCCTAGCATGCTAATCAATTGGCTATATCATGGCCTTACTCATATGAGTGGTGGGACGAGGAAGAAGTAAATAGAGGGGCTACATCATGTTGATGTATATGTAACTTCAGAATGTATTTCATCTATGTATTTCATACATATTTATTGTACCCTTATTAGACATGTGTTATTCCTCTATAAGGAAGTGTCATCATGTGGATTGACAAGTGTCGCAAGTGTGTGTACTTGCCGATGGGTTATTAGACCACCATGTGTGGGGTCGGCCCTAAAATATATATTATATTGTGGATGTATCTAGATAAACAAGTCGGCCCCATAAGGTCACTGGGCAAACAGGTTAGTATAAATAGAGATCGGAAGATCTCTATTTTGATCATTTAGAAAGTCACACTTCTCTCACTCAGAAAGTGGCGCACTAGTGAGGAGGAGGATCATATGCTACTAGGAGACTATCTCTAGTGTATTTTGGTTGTACTTTGGTTGAGCCATTGATCTCTCTATCTCTGAGGAAGTTGTGGGGTTTTTCACCTTAGGGTTTTCCCCACGGAAACTTTGTGTCTCTTGTCTCTCATGCTTTTGATTCTTGTGATGCTTGTCATGATTATTGTGATTGTTATGCATTGATATACTGTATATGTTATTCTCTCAGTAAAGATCCAAGAGTATTGTGAATTAATGCTGAAAATTTAACATGGTATCAGAGCTAACCTGAGAAGAAGACATTTTGCAGTGATAGAAACTTGAGTTTCTTGTTTATTGGGCTTCTCTCCACAGATTTTGGAAGAGCAGTATAGTAGATTGACTCTACTCATCAAGGCGAATCTATCTGTCCAATCAGAATTCAATTCTGAGCATTTTCAGATTTGGCCCTAAAAATTAGGGTTTCCACAAAAATACGAGTTTCTGAAATCTGAAGACATAGCTGGAAGCTCCTTGCAAAAATCGAAGTTTAGAGCTTTGGATCGAGATTTTTGGCTGGGTAGATCTCCGGGAAACTCAAATCCTAATTCAGGGCTCTCCCTAGTGAACCCGGGAGGACAAAAAGGAAAATCTGAAGGGTAAAGATTTGCTGATCTCAAATTCTGAATACACCAGGCTGATCAGATCATCAAGACGCATCTTTCTATCCTTTCAGAAAGTTCAAATTCACATTTTGAATTTTTAGGGTTTTTTCAACAAACCCTAATCCAAGACCAGATCCAGTTTTCAGCATTTCAAGTGGTAAGACCTAAATCTTTTCTATTTCCATTTGAAGTACTCTTTAAGATGTCTCACCACACCAAGCTTGAGGATAAGCTTGAAGGAGCTGATAACTTCCAAGCTTGGAAGTATAGGATTGGGTTAATCCTGGAAGAGAATGAATTGAACTCATATGTAAAAGAAGACATCCCTATCCCAGAGGATGAAGAGGCTAAGGTATTGCATAAGAAGAACTTGGTCAAGGCAAAGAGAATCATTGTTGATTCTATCAAAGACCATCTCATACCCCATGTGTCTTCTCTAAAGACACCCAAGGAGATGTTTGACTCTTTGACCAAGCTATTTGAAGGGAAGAACATAAATCGGAAGATGACCCTACGGAACCAATTGAAAGGAGTAAAGTTTCAGAATGGAGAAACCATTCAATCTTATTTTTCAAGGGTCTCCCAGATCAAGGAACAACTAGAAGCAGTGGATGAAATGGTGGAGAATGGTGAAGTGGTGATGACCAGTCTAAATGGCCAACCCAGGTCATGGGATTCCTTTATTCAAGGAATTTGTGCAAGGAAGAAGTTGATTTCCTTCAACAGATTGCGGGAAGAATGCTCTCAAGAAGAAGCTAGGCTTGTGGCCCGAGAAGAAAAGATGGGAAATGAAGATCATGCTCTCATAGCACATGCCAGGAAAGGCAAGTCCAAGAAGGAATCATCTCATAACAGGAGATTCTCACACCACCATTATCATAAAGATAAGAAAGATCTCAGATGCTTCAATTGCAATGAGAAGGGACATTTTGCTTCAGATTGTTCCAAGAAGAAGAAATACAACAACAACAACTTCAACAACAAGAAGAAGAATAACAAAAGAAGATATCGTGCTCATGCTGCCGAAGATGATGAACCCCCAAAGAAGAAGGCTAGGGCAGAAAGTGATAGTGATGATGACTCATCAAGTGAAGAAGAGTATGTTCTAATTTCTGCTCTCACAGGTACTATCTCCCATGGTTGTAATGATTGGTTGATTAACAGTGGGGCTTCCAAACACATGACTGGGTTTAAAGAATCTTTTGTAAATCTGTCTAAACATGAATCACCCCATAAAGTGAAACTTGGGGATGATTATCAATACCCAATCAAAGGAAGTGGTGAAGCCTCCTACAACCTAGATTCTGGAAAATCTTTGAAAATGAAAGAAGTCCTTTATGTACCTGGGCTCAAGAAGAACTTACTCTCCATCTCTTCATTGGATGAAAAAGGTATGAGGGTTGCATTTGTGGATGGCCAAGTCCTAATGTGGCCAAAGGGAAAGACCATAGATGATGCAGTAGTAATTGGAGAGAAAGAGGGAGGTTTGTATAAATTGAAGGGACAACCTGAACATGCCATGGTGCATGAATCCATGGAGAACTTTGGCATAGAAGACTTGCTCATATGCACTATAGGGCACTTCCAATTGCAAGCAAGGCTATAGAGGGTCTTCCTGAAATTAAGACCAAACATGAAGGTGTTTGCAAAGGATGTGCAAAAGGTAAGGACATTAAGAAGGCTTTCCCAAGCAGTGAAAGCAAGGCAAAAGACATCCTGGAAATCATCCACTCAGATGTATGTGGTCCTATGTCATCCAGTTCTCTGAGTGGGTATGTTTACTATGTCTCATTTATTGATGACTTCTCCAGGAAGACTTGGGTATACTTCTTGAAGAACAAAGATGAGGTGTTTGATAAGTTCAAGGAATTCAAAACCTTGATGGAGAATCAAGCTGACAAGAATATCAAAACATTTAGATCCGACAATGGTGGAGAATTCACCTCAGGTGACTTCAAGAATCTTTGCAGTGATTCAAGTATTAAGAGGGAGTTGATTGCTCCTTATAATCCTCAACAAAATGGAGTTGCAAAAAGGAAGAACAGAACAATCATGGAAGCAGCAAGGGCAATGCTGCATGACCAGGATTTACCTATGCATCTATGGGCAGAAGCAGCTAGAACAGTTGTATATGTGCAGAACAGAACACCCCACAAGATATTGGACAACAAAACTCCAGAAGAGGTCTTTTTTGGTAAGAAACCTGAAGTCAACCATCTCAGAATATTTGGTTGTCCAGTATACACTCATGTCCCAAAAGAAAAGAGGACCAAACTAGATCCTTAAGGAAATAAGGGTATCTTTGTGGGTTACAGTGAAAGATCGAAGGCTTATAGAATATACTTTCCAGGGTTCAAGAAGATTGATGTCAGCAGGGATGTAACATTTGATGAAAACTCAGCATTCATCAAATCAAGAAAGGGACCTATCGAATTTTATGAAGAACCTAAGGAAACTAGATTTCAAGACACTACCATGACTGAAGCAATTCCAGAAGTTGTTCGTGAGTTTGAAGATCCGCAAGAACCTGTAGATCCACCTCGTGAGGATAACTCTCACAAGAGGAAACCTGCATGGGCTAGAGAGCTCATTCAAGATGCAGAAAGATTTGGCATTCCAGAAGAAGAACATAGAGCAAAGAAGAGAACCAGATCACATACCAGCTACGTTGCTTTACTCTGTGACATTATGAACAAAGAACCTTCCAGTTATGAAGAAGCAGTGGAAAAGAAAGAATGGAAGGATGCCATGGTTGAGGAATACCAATCAATAATGAAGAATGATGTTTGGGATGTTGTCCCAAGACCTAAAGAGAAGCCTGTTGTGACTTCCAAATGGATCTACAAAATCAAGCATGTTGCAGATGGCAGTGTAGAAAAATACAAAGCAAGATTCGTAGCTTGTGGCTTCTCTTAGAAAGAGGGAATAGATTATGAAGAAACTTTTGCACCTGTAGCCAGGTATACTTCCTCATAACAGTACTTGCCCTGGCTGCAACAATGAAATGGAAAATACACCAGATGGATGTCAAGACTGCCTTCTTGAATGGTGTAGTTGAAGAGGAAGTATATGTGGAGCATCCACTCGGTTTCGAAACACATGACAGAGAGTCATATGTATGCAGATTGAAGAAAGCCTTGTATGGATTAAAGCAAGCTCCCAGAACTTGGTATGGTAGGATGGACAGTTTCCTATCTAGTTTGGGATTTACTAAGAGTAAAGCAGATTCCAACCTTTACTACAAGGTTGAGGAAGGGAATCCTGAGATTCTACTCCTGTATGTGGATGACTTATTTGTAACAGGAGATGACAGATTGATTGCAGATACTAAAAGGAAGCTTGCTGTCGAGTTCGATATGAAAGATTTGGGAATGATGCATTATTTCCTAGGTATGGAGGTGTGGCAGAGTGCAGGTGGGATCTTCCTTGGTCAAGGGAAGTACACAGTAGATATCCTGAAGAGATTCGGGATGATGGATTGCAAGGCCATGGCCACACCTATGGCATCGAATCTGAAGCTTCTTTGTGATGCTTCATCTGAGCTGGTTGATGTCTCTATGTATCGTCAGATGATTGGGTCCTTGATGTACCTAACGAACACGAGACCAGATATTTTCTTTGCGGTGAACACATTGAGCCAGTTCCTAATGGATTCGAGGAGTGTTCACCTGGTTGCTATAAAGCATGTTCTGAGGTACCTGAAGGGTACAGTGGATTATGGGCTCAAGTATGAAGCGAATCAAAAGTTTAACCTGCAGGGTTATGTTGATTCAGATTGGGCTGGCAGTGCTACAGATAGAAAGAGCACATCTGGGTGCTGCTTCAGTATGGGATCAGGTGTAATCTCTTGGTTTAGCAGGAATCAGTCCTGCGTAGCACTGAGTACAGCTGAGGCAGAGTATGTTGCAGCCTGTTCAGCTAGTTGTGAGGCAGTATGGCTACGGAAGCTACTGTCTGAGTTATTTGATCTCCCGTTGGATGCTAGATATGATCAGTTGGATCATTTATATGTATATGTATGTATGCATCATGTTGGATGTTGGATATGATCAGTTGGATCATTTATATGTATGTACGCATCATGTTGGATGCTGGATATGATCGGTTGGATCATTTGTATGTATTTTGTGTATGCATCATGTTGGATGCTTGGACCATGTATCTGTATATGTATCAGGTGGATACATTGTATGATCAGGTAGATCATGTATGTTGATATGTATCATGTATTATCAGGTGGATCATGTATTTGTATTTGTATCAGGTGGATGCATTGTATGATCAGGTAGATACTTGGTATGCATCAGGTAGATGCATTGTATGATCAGGATGATCATGGATGACGAGCTTCAGGATGTTGCTCCAAAAGACATGCAGCAGGATGTTGTAGTGATGATGATCAAGATGATCATGTGTACATCAGGATGATGTATGGTGAGTATCAGGTTGTGTAGATAAGCATGTAATTTGTGCCCTGGGAGATTTGCAAATAGTCTTTCGAGGTTTTGCCTATGGCATGTAATTTGTACCCTGGGATATCTGGCAAATGCTCTTTTGAGGTTTTGCTTGGGAGGACATATAATTTGTGCCTTGGGAGATCTGCAGATAGTCTTTCGAGGTTTTGCCTATGGCATGTAATTCGTGCCCTGGGATATCTGGTAGATGCTCTTTCGAGGTTTTGTCCTATGGCATGTAATTTGTGCCCTGGGAGATCCGATAGGTTGAGTTGTGTGCTCGTAATCAGTCCTGGGATGCTCTTTCGAGGTTTTTCCATGACCACATGTAATTTATGCCCTCGGAGATCCGATAGGTTGAGCCTTGTGCTCGTAATCAGTCCTGGGATGCTCTTTCGAGGTTTTGTGGTGACCACAAGTAATTTGTGCCCTGGGAGATCCGATAGGTTGAGCCTTGTGCTCGTAATCAGTCCTGGGATTCTCTTTCGAGGTTTTGTGGTGGGGTCACATGTAATAAGTCATGGAGATCTGGACAGGATGAAAAAGGCCTCAGATGCTCTTTAGGGTTCTTGCTAGTCAAGAGACTCTTTTAAGGTTTTGTGACGCACGTAATAAGTCCTGAGATTTCCATAGTATGGCTAGTGATGACGAAGACATGCAGGTGGTGGGCCTACATCCAGTATGAAAAAGGACTGGCTCTGTAGAACTTCCTATGACGCGTAGAGTCAGAGATTGGTTGAGATAGCAGCAGCAGTGACGATGATATCGAGAAGAAGACTTGTCTAGCAGATCTGTGTCGAGAAATACCTTCCTAGTTAAGAGGTAGTGTTGATGTATATGTAACTTCGGAATGTATTTCATATATATTTATTGTACCCTTATTAGAGATGTGTTATTCCTCTATAAGGAAGTGTCGTCATGTGGATTGACAAGTGCCGCAAGTGTGTGTACTTGCCGATGGGTTATTAGACCACCATGTGTGGGGTCGGCCCTGAAATATATATTATATTGTGGATGTATCTAGATAGACAAGTTGGCCCCATAAGGTCACTGGGCAAACAGGTTAGTATAAATAGAGATCGGGAGATCTCTATTTTGATCATTCAGAAAGTCACACTTCTCTCACTTAGAAAGTGGCTCACTAGTGAGGAGGAGGATCATCTGCTACTAGGAGACTATCTCAAGTGTATTTTGGTTGTACTTTGGTTGAGCCATTGCTCTCTCTATCTCTGAGGAAGTTGTGGGGTTTTTCACCTTAGGGATTTCCCCATGGAAACTCTATGTCTCTTGTCTCTCATGCTTTTGATTCTTGTGATGCTTGTCATGCTTATTGTGATTGTTATGCATTGATATACTATATATGTTATTCTCTTAGTAAAGATCCAAGAGTATTGTGAATTAATGCTCAAAATTTAACACATCATGGGAACAAGTCCAATTTATAATTAGGAAACAAGAATCAACTTCTATCACATCAACAAAACAAGGGATTGGAAGCAAAGAAGAAAAATAATAGTTGAAAGAAAATAAAAAGAGGTTGTAGAAAAGGATAGGCTAGATGCTTAAGTTAGAATGAAGAAAAAGGCTACAATACAACAACAAAAAAGTTGAATCTGCAAGGGAAAATCCTATTAAGAAGAAAGGTTGAAGCTGTTAGAAAGAAGGTAGGGGAATATAAGGGACATCAAGATGAACTTGAAAGAAAACAAAAACAGAGAAAGATGTAAATGTTGGAGCAGATGGTGAAGCACAAGCAAAGGTCGATGAAGATACTCAGAAACTGGAATGGAAAAATGAAGAAAAACATATTTAGATTAAGACTTGGAATCAAAATGAGGATACAAACTTATTATCATATTGAAGACTCTAACACTTTTAATCAAGAACAAAGATTCCAATATATTCTCAAGAAAAGCATAAGTACTAGCATAAAGGACAAAGGAGAATGTAAAATTGATGAGGAAGTCATCACACTAAGAAAATTGGAAAATTCGATAGCATGGGGAGATACACCTATGCCCCTTCCTGTTAACGAAGTTTCAAATTTGGAGTTATTTGAATATAACAAAATTAAAATGAATATTTTCAAGTAGACCCATAGGAAGATAAAAAATGATGTAGATAATACAATAGTCTACATAATAAAAGTAGATGCTCTAGATACCATGAAGACCAGGTTGGTAGATGTCACCTTAGTTAATTTATCAATTATACATGCAACTATGAACAGAGCCAAGGATGAAGAAAGAGACATAAAATAACACAAAGATACAATTTATTTTCTTGATAATCAAGTTAATTACTATAAAGCAACTGAAATGTACACACACACACATACACATTAAATTAATTTATCTTGGTGGGTTAGGTTAAGTAGTTGAGAGTTGTGAGCTAAAAGTAGGAGGTCATAGGGTTAAGTCCTTGGGCTAGCTATCTATGTGAATGTTGAGGGCCTCACTCGATGTCCTTGTCTGGTTAGGATCCGTAGTTAAGGTCGATGGTTTACTCTCTTTACCATCCAAGAATCATGGGGAAGTACTTGAAGGTTTTTCTATGAGGTTGTTCCTTGAAAAAAATAATAATAAATAATAACAATAATGATAAATAAATTAAATTAAATAATCCATTGATAAAGTGACATGACCTAATGGAAATAAATGTTTATTCATCCATAGTGACCAATCAATGCCTGTTTCAAGAATATTGTCCCATGGCATTGTATCATCTTAGATCTCTTATTCAATATACAATTTCTTACATATACTTGTCCTTTATTAATTTTGACATGTTTTCCTTCTTAAAATGGATATTCGTCTATTGAACTATGATATCAAGGCTCACATTAAGATGTAGCTTATAGATGCAACAAAAATCATGTCCCTCATAAGACAAATATTTCCTAAGTTGGAAAAATATATTAAAATAATTACTATAAGCTTATTTTCCTTACAAGGCCCACTCAAGCAACATATTTTCTTCCAAAAATAATTATGCACTAATTTATTTGAATCTTGGAAGAGATATGAAGAAAACATAAAAACATGAAAATGTCAATGGTTCATTGAATACTCTTGGATTTAGTTAGGTTTAATGAAATTGAATAAGCACAAATCTCCCAATCCTCTAAAACTACTCCCCCATCAATTTGCACAACCCAAGGAATGGGGCTCCCTTCTCTGAGTTAACAAACCCTTGGGATCCCTTCTATACATTGACAGTCCCTCAGGTTTGTTACCCTAATTCCCTTACAGGGCACTAGCACGGGTTGGCTAGGACTCTCTATGTCGAGACTCCCGGGAACTATCGTTCTCAAGTACAAATCCAGACTATAGTGTGATTGATGGTTGTAGGCTATGGTACTGGTGATGGTGGCTCATAGTTGACAACAGCTGATTATGAATCATGGAAGAATTGTGGTAGAATGAACTAGTTCTCAATAATTATATCCATGTTGAGAACTAGCCAAGTGACATGCAAGGCTAAGGAGAGATGGACAAATGGCACTCAGAGAAGGTTCACCTTTTTTCCACTAATCCCCAAGTTTAGGATAATTAAATCAGGTTAATGCTAATGCAATTTAATTAAAGAGGCTTTTATAAAAGTTAGGATAAAAATGTATAATAAGGATAGTAACTTAAATTATAAGTCACTCAGGTCATCTCTCCTTAAACCCCCTTATGAATCTACCTCTTTTGGAATCATATCCCCCAATCTCTTCTTCATCCTTCTTAGTCTGCAGTAGTCGTGTCTTTTATATTAATATAAAATGTACATAATTACATCATATGGTCACACAAGACCATTCATGTCGGGCTTCTAACCATTTCATTAATATGTACATTATTACATTCTAGGGTCAAAAACAAGGTGTTACATTCCCCTCCCCCTTAATTTATGCACCATCCTTGATGCATCATCAACACTATATACAATAACAAGATTTA
Source organism: Larix kaempferi (assembly GCA_027924585.1). Lineage (NCBI taxonomy): Eukaryota > Viridiplantae > Streptophyta > Pinopsida > Pinales > Pinaceae > Larix > Larix kaempferi. The sequence continues at coordinate 5,708,682 of BSBM01000431.1, read as the reverse complement.
ATATGTCTTTAGACATGTACAATAAGTCACTGCATAACATCCTTTAGTTTGCAGGTTGCTTCTTGAGGTACATTTGCCACAATGTTCTTGATCCTTGTACTCTAGTATAGTTAGTGGCCATCTTATTGATGTCTATATAGTTATGAGTACTTATGGAATCTATGGATTGTTACTTTTCTATTACAATTCCCTTGAGCTTTGGTGTCTGAGTTTGTGATTTTTTTGTCTTAGTTGTAGGTGGAATTGTCATTTTTTGTGCTTCTTTTCTTGGAACCTTAATTTCATCAATCTTCCTAAGATGAGGTGGGACATATTTTGTGGTTACTTCTTGTGTTTTGTTTTTTTGAGTAATATTTCCCCTTTGTGACACATCATCATTACTATTTAGTAGTATGCATGAAAATGATGATAGCGATCCTTTTTGCGGTGTTTCTCCATTGTCTAAATTTGAATTGTATGCTATAGTGATATTGTTTTCTGGATTTGATACTTCTACTTGATTTCTATAGTAATGTAAAGACATGTCCTCACATCTATGACTTGGAATCCAATTCTTACCACATCTGCAACAATTGTTTTCCTTCCTTTTATCCTTTTCTGAATGGGAATATTTATTATTGTTGTAACTAGTTGCCTTCCTTGGAGAATATAAAACTATCCCTTGTTGATTAATCAAGTTCCTTTAGATCATTTTTGCCATGCTCCTAGCTTCAATCAAGCTCTTAATCCTTGATAGCGTTAACTCACTATGGATAATAGGTTTTAACCTAGAAATATACATCCTCAATAGTTGTTCATCTGTAAGATAAGGGAATCTAGTTGCAAAAACTTCCAGTTCTTGGATATATTTGTTCTCTCGTTTGTTGTAAATGGGAAAACCGTGTACATATGTCATCTTCTACATCGCCTTGGAACCTCTTAAGGAGATATTCTGTGAACATTTTCCAATTAACTGAGAAGCCACTATTTTTTTTGGACCAAGTGAACCAATCATAAGCGTCACCTTCTAAATATAAGGATTCCATCAATATCTTCTTCAATTCACTAACATGTGGGTTCATAGAAAAAAATCCTTTGATTTTATTAACCCACATGATGGCCTTTCGATCATCCAATCCATCATATTTAGATATCTTGATTTTGATTTTATTTAGATACCCCATGTTATCTAGATATCTCTAGTAATTAGTGTTTGGCAAATCAGGTCTTGGTGGCAATCTTTGTTGGACTAGTGGTTGTGCAAATAATGCATCTACCTTTTTGATTAGTTTGTCAATCCTTTCACTATGATCATTAAGTGATCTTGTCATTTCATCCCTATCTTCTTTTTTTAATCTTAATAGGGTTTTCCATCGAGTCTCACACTCTTCCATTGTCTTGTAAAGATTCTCTCTAAATGTTTTAAACGTCTCTTCCGCTATCTTATTAATATTGTCTCTAAATGCTTTAGATGTCTCATCTATTACTTTGTCAATTTCTCATAATTTTCGGAACTCTTTAGGTCATTTCTCAATATTTATGAGATGATGTCTTATATGATTAAATTCATCTATGCAGTGAATAACTTCGGCATGCAGTTCTTCACTATTTACCTTCTTGGTTTCTTTTATATTATCCCACATTATATATACAAATCATATAATTTGTGGAAAGCATATCCTTTTTAAAAGATTCAAAGTTATATTTTATTTATAACCCAAGCTTACTCTAGATTAAAATATTAAGTGAGATTGAAGGGGGCATGGATTTAGTAAAAGGTCACGAGGGAAATAAAAGGGAAGTCATGAATGACGACTAAGAAGACATACAGAGAAATAACATTCTAAAAATGGATGTACGAACAAGCATGGGATAACTGGCACTCAAATTGCCCCGCTTTTTCGGTGATTTGTTCCCTAGATTCGGTTATAGAAACCAGCGGAATCGTATATCCAACCCATTTACTGCGGAACCATGCCATGGAACTATGCCCCTAAGGGTTTTGGCCCATTTTAAGACGACCCAGATCGTCGAAATTCCAAAAAAATAACAAAAAGGGGTGGAATTATGCCTCGCCGAAAAAAATTTCGTCGCTGGCAAGGGGTGATTTGAGTGCCAGTTATCACATGTCGTATGAACACAAATGGACCGGGATTCGGTGTGCAGTACGATTGTTCTGTCAGCGTACAGATGAGGTACGTGTCGTACGAAATTAGCAATAGAAAGGAGGTTGTGCACAAATCAGCTTACAGAACACACACCAAATTGTATGGATGTAGTTTGGTGACAGTAGACCGTTGAATATTTGAGTTTGCACTGATGGAAATGTGTGAAGAAATTGCGGCTATACAAAATACAGAACACACAATACAATTGTGGATTGTATAGTAGTGAATCAAATTTGTTGTACAGTACAAAACATAACAGGTGGTATGCATGCCAACATTGTAAAACAACAATACTAGACAATGTATGGATGAATCACTAAGTAATTTTAATTCACGAATTGGTTGTTGGGACTTTTAACCCGTGGAATTGGCCAAGACTGGCTCTGGTACCAATGCAAGAACAATCCATATTGAATTGATACAAGATTCTATAAAATATATAAAATATGAATGAATAATAGAATGATAATAACAACCTCGGCATATATATATGCATTGATTGGTCATGAGGTAAGAGGTATGTCCCTTGAACCTTCATTTAGCTTTATTATTATTATTATTATTATTATTATTATTACATTTATATCTATTATTATGTTCATAACAATGCTGACAGGAGTCATGTCCATTTTTTGGGGTCACATGGTCCGAATTGATTTCAACACCCTTCTTATAGAGCTACGAGACCACGAAAACATCATCTAGAATCTTCTTATCAATAATTCTTAAGCTAAAATTAACAACCTTATCCTTTCCCTTTGAAGCATCTAGTTGCTTATTCAACCCCTCCTTTACCTTTGTAAATATACACCTCGAATCGAGCCTCTATCAACTCTAGATATTACCTTGGGACATTCTACTTTAAGGTGACCATAGTAATGACAAAGACCATGATGAAAAGGGATCATAATGTAAACCAAGGAGTGGATATATTTCCAATTTCCCACTATCTCCAGCACATTAGATAAATTGTCTTCGAAGTCCATTTTGACAAGAATTTTTTCCACTAAACTCACCACCAATTCCCTAGATCGTTCTTCAAATTCAATGAACATGCCTATATTGTCACTTATCACCTTCATCGTGTATGCAATCCCAAAATCTAAGGGGATTTCTAGCATTTAACCTAAGCAAGTTGCTTTGTTGTCTTCTCAACCCAAGGATCAAAACGAGGCAACCATCTTTTTGTCATAAATATCGAAGAACTACAAAATCCATTCCCATTCTTAATTTTGTTTGGATCCTTTCCAAATTTGAATATGAATGACATCCATCATGGATCCAAAACGTGAAAGCAAGGTCTATAACCCAATAAGGGCTCAAAGTGTATCTATCCAACCACCTAATACTTTTTCAAATATTACTTGGCCAAATCACCCACCAATTACTGCCATTTCCTAGGCCCTGCATTGAGATTATTTCACTCAACATTATATCAACACCCAAGTCCAACTTGACTTTTTCCTAGCGAAGTTTAACACACCTCTCCTTCCCTTTGATAGTTCAAACCACGATATCCCTAGTTTTCACTCCACCAACCTTACCCTTCTCAAAGGTTGATTTGCCCGGATTAATACTAGATTTTGTAGTTCCTCTTGGCATAGGATCATAGGCCTCAGAGGAAATATCTAGAACCTCATTTTTCTATATCTGTGCAATAAACCTCTTTGAAAAAATTCTTTCCATTACCTTCTTCCTTGGATGTTTCTTTGAGGACCTCAAGATTCTCAACTTCATTAATTACAAACCTAAAATTTCTTGTTTCGATGTCAATGGTACCACCTACACACACATGAGCTTAAAAAACATGTACATTCAAGCCATCTAACGGGCAAGCAGCGAAGTCAATCGTTGACTTCGTTGTTGGTCCATTGGATGGCTTAAATGTACATATTTTTTAAGGATGGCCCCTACACAATATGTGTGGATGCTCATCTATTATGGCATCCACTCCACTATTGGACATATTGTTGTAATAATCAGCTTCTGTGGTTGGACCTATTAGCCTCTATTTAGGGATTCTAAACTCATTTGTCAATAAATATTTTGTAAAGGACTTATTCCAATACCCAATTCTTATGTCCTCCCTTTCCAACACGCTCTTAAATCGTTGAACATTGGTTATAAATATATGATTCCTCGGCGTGTTCCTTATGATTCTATTTAGAGGATTACACATAAGAAACACCATCAATGGATCTCATAATTATAGTGGTTAATTTATAACAAATAAAGTGATATAATGAATGTTGGACAAATAATATGATATTATTTGGAGTTTGACATAAAATATGGGTGATCGGGCTAGAGTGCTTTGGTTTTTTTTAAGTTAGTTATACTTTTACAAACATATATATGGTTATTCATGTTTTTCCTTTCTCCATTATTTTTGTTTTTCAATAATATATATTATGATTTTTCTTTAAGTAAAATTTACAATTTTAAAATTGAGAAATTTTGTTTTTTAAATTTGTAAAATAAAAAATATGAATTATATTAGAAAAAGCACATTATAAAATATTGTATTGATCTGCAATTTGATGCCAATAAGGTAACATTATTTGGAACTTAATATAAAAAGTTTGTATTGATATACAATTGAATAAGGTAACATTATTTGGAACTTAATATAAAAGGTTTGTATTGATATACAATTGATATGTGTCACCCTTGTGGTTATGAGTTTTATATATAATATATAATTATATACACAATCAAGAGGTAAGGCAAAAAAATCAGAATGTGTATAGTATATGTGACTTTATCTTCTAATGTATAGAAAGAAAACACATATCTATAATATGTGTCACATTTGATTTTCCAAGCGAATGTTTTCCTTATGGGAACATTTGTATGATAGTACCATGTCCTTAATGAATTGTTGCTATTGCATTTATATATAAACATTATAAGAAATTGGCTATATTTTGTGAATCCGTTATTTGAAAGTAGCCGTGATTTTTTTTTATAAGCCTTATGCTTGACAATATGATAGTTTCTTTGTGAGGAGCTTGGTATACTAATTTCATGTTTAATTGAGACAAATTATGTTGAATTGGGAGGTCAATAAGACATTTTCTTGGTTTGCTACATGGGTTTAGTGTTTATTGTTGTATAATACAAAGTGTAGAGAAGCGAGGCTTAAATCCTTGGTTGGTAATGGATATACTTCTTTTTATGTTTGGACACTAATGGAGTGGAACAAATTAGAGAAAAAGTAGGCTCCTTAAAATTCCGAAATTAATCTTAAGTAAATGTGGCATATATGTCTATGGTATTTACTTTTATGTGGAAGCTATGATATGCACCCTATACATAGACAATCACAATAGTCTGATATATTTATTTTCACTCTGAAAGCTATATACTTCAGTTTAAAAAGGTGTATGAACTAGCCATAAAAATTGTAATGATGTTGCTATTTAGTTATGGGCATGTCTCTCCCTTATCAACAATCATATACACTAAACTAGTTAACCTTATGGAGCAATAAATGAACTATATCTAGTGAGAGGATCATGTAGCAGTCTTAAAGCATACTTGCTTTTATACTCCCAAATTCCAACCATCACTATTCTAAAAACTTCATTGCAGTAGGATAACTTATATACAAAAACATTATTATTGACAGGTACATATTTAAGCAAAATGTTCATTAAAAGAGAATATTAGTCCCTAAAACAAAACAAAAAATATGATGAGTAAGATTGAGGTGAAATTCCAACACTAAACAGTATATATAATATATAATTTGAATTACATATAATATAGTGTATATAATATAAAATGTAAAGTACGTTAGCCACCAATAAGCATGATATATAAAAACTTACTTTTTAAATCGTTTTATAATAAGTTATATGATAAAAGGTTATATGCGTATAGATTAAGTCAAATGAAGTTATGACATATTGCATGCCAATAAGACGAGCTACATGCTCGTGAACAAGTTGAATTGATTTTTAGAAGGACCATATTTTTTCCAAATTATATAAATTTTTATCAGTACAATCACTTAACTTGTGGTGAATATTATTAGTATAAGTTAAGTGTCATGAACAAGTTATATGTTACTATTTTTCATGCTTAATTGTAATCATTTGTTGTCTATGCCTTAGCTACCTGTTACCTTATTTAGTTAAATGGGTTGTCTCTCACAACCTGTTATCCATACTTATTTAGTTAAATGGGTTGTCTCTCACAACCAGTTATCCATACATGAGCTACTAGTTAGCCATGCATCAACCACGAGTTATTTTTTATATTTCTTTTCTTTTATAAATGTTTAGTTCGAATTTTGAACTATGCTCATAAATCATTCTAGAGAGTACACTTGTCATATCCTCCTTTAATCTAGCATAAATGGTAGTCCACCCTTAATTCTAAGATATAAACACCTATAGAAGTAACTATAAATCATTACTTGAAATACATTCACATTACTTTAGTTGTGAATTTTGCATCAAACACTATCATTAAATATAATATTTTTAATTAAAGAAAAATAATTTAATATATAATAAAATGGTGTTATTTAGAAAAATTCTCTTTTCCCCGTATATAAAGAAAAGTTGATGCTTTTTCATGATTAAAACAAGGATGGAAGAAGCAGAGCTTCAAGTCCCTGCCTAAATGAATTGTAGAGGAGGATTTGAAGTTGACTATCCCATGGTGTCTTTGTTCTTATTTCCCACTGCTCACTGCTCCTATATTTGTCGTGGATATCTCCGCAAATTGAAAAGGTATCCTAAAAGAAAAAGGGAGAAAAGGTAAGGATCATAGTATATTTCAGCATTCCACTTCTTCATTATGAAAAAGATTTCTAAAAATAATACCAAACCTTGATTGTGATAAAAAATCCCAAACTAATACCAATCCCTGCTTTATGTATATATTTTTGAAGACCTAATGTAGATTTTTTTTTATAGGATATTAAAAAGGGTGTTAAAAATTGTTTTAATAGTACCCAAACGAAGGTCCAATGCTTGCCAAGCAACTGCAAACCCTATCATTAAACGATGTATTCTTAAAGGAGGTCACTATTCTCCATAGGTAGGAGGTATAACATTTGCATCAAAAGACACCTTCAACAACTTGAAAGTGACGTAGCGAGCCAACCATTATTCTCTCTTGTGCATGTCAGATATTACTTAATGAGTGCCTAACCAAATGTCAAAGCACTTAATTAAGCTCATGTTCCAATGGTAAAGGAACAGTGAGAGCATTGATTAGAAGAACTCCAAACCCGTAGATGTTGAGAGAATGCCCAAGCATCAAGGATCCATTAGTTTCAAAGCCAAGTGTTGGAGCCCAATTCTAAGTGTCATGCAAATGCCCAAGTGCCATATCACCAAATACATTTCCATGGAATTTTATCATATATAAGTGCTTATACAAGAGACTGTCTTTTTTAATATACCTTTTCAATTTTTTTGGTATTAAAACCTTTTTAAAATGTTTAAATCCACAATCACAAAGTACCTTCTATTGTTATGAGCTCTTTCAAGTGGAATGAACGGTTATCTGTTTAATGCTTTCTGTATTTGATAGTAGAATTGCTAGAATTGGTAAATCCTACTACATGTTCAATCTTCTATATGTTATTTTAAATTCCCTAAGTTGCCTGTTTTATTATATTCTCTAATAAATGTTTGATTTTCTTGGCAGAATGATATATTTCATAACCTTTTTTTACTATGTTAACACTCTGTGTGCTCTTTCATTTGTCATGGGGCTAGACTTCTCTAAGATCGTTTCTGAAGTGCCTAATTCATTATTTTTAATGCATTAAATACGGTTTTTACGATGATAAATTGGTCCTCATGCCAACAAGTCTTGTACTTAGAAGATTATCATACATGGGGTCTAAGTCTTGTGTTCATCTACATTATTTTTGCATAAATGAGCGTAACCCTAGATTTGCTTTTGGCATCGAACACTTGTTTGAGTACCTAGTTCAGTACTACTTTTAATGCTTATTCCTATCATGAAACCAGGACTAGAATCGTTGGGTTTTTCATGTAGATCATTATTTAAACAAGTTAAATATTCATTCAAAATATTTAATTTAATAAGACTTCTAACATAAGAGAATTGCATTCATAATTAAAAAATTATGGACTCTACACTCATCACAACAAGATCATTTCTTCACTCTCATTTCAATTGCCAAATCTACTTGATAGTATTTGATGGTTATTATTTTGGAAATGAATACATAATACCCACAAACATAAAATAAATTAAAGCTATTCAAACACACTTTAAAACATAATAAAATACATACATAAATATGGAATTTCTAATATGAAAACCATCAAATAAATAAACTTCACTTGATTGCTTAAATAGCATTTCATTTACGTTAAAGTTATGATGGAATAAAATCTATGCATTAACTTACTAGAATTTTGTTTACATGGTAGTTGTTATGTAGAGGACGGGACACAGAGGTTGCATGCCAAATAGGGGAGAACGGAATCTTAGCCAGTTACATATTCCTGTGGTGAACGGTCCTGCTCATTAAAGACTGCGTGGTATGAGGATGAGCTTAAATCCTCTAATTTAAGCTATCATTTATCTGTGCTGGCATCAAATCCGTTGTATTTTAACTGAGATTATTAAAAACAAATCCAAGGAGGAAAAGAGCTTGGCCTGGGATATATCCCCTTGTTCGTATGTAAACACAATAAGCAGGGTTGATAGTTGTGACTAGAAAAACATTTTATGTAGTTGTGAATAAGCAGCACTGAAGCAAAATTGATTTCCGTACCTTCACCATACAAGAAAAGCATGCAGAGGGGGCTTACAAGAACCTAATATCTTCTAAACACCAATTACTATTTCCCATTGTGATTGCCTATCTGTAATATATCCTTGTTTTGTTGGACTTCAACAACTTTGCTTCAACAGCTTTATGTATGTTGTCCATAACACTCTCCTAATTAAAAATGCTGACCTAAAAGCACACAGGTTAAAATTGAAATGTATTACATAATTAACTTCAAATACCTATTTCAAAGATCCATGTGCATTTGACTGTACAGACCACAGGCCTCGTATGCATTGCCCTATATGTGTCTATAGCAATAAGAAGGTGATTGGAACATAGTTTCTCGCTCTGCAGCCTCTGCGTGGATGTGTTAACCTGGAGTATGTAGCAAAATTCGGTACCTTAACATAATTTCCAACCAAAAGCAAACAATAAGGGTACCAAATCCAAAGCCAAAACTATGGTGGAACATTTGTTGTAGTGGCATTTCAACAACTGCAACTGACATTAGAAGTTGTCCATTTGAAAAGACAGACCTTTCAGAGCATTATGTGGCCACATCCATAGCTTGTGTGCAGCATTATTGCAGTCCAAAGCTTAGAGAACTGAACCTAAATATGTGTAAAGTAATTTAAGAATCTGTAAAAGCTACCAAAGAAAATTACAGTTGTGTGTGTAGGATATTTTAGTGTGGGAGAGCATGAAAACTTTCCTTACCGGTTGGAAGTGGATCTGTTAAATCTGATAGACCTACAATGGTCTGGATCTGTTACCTCCACAAACTTTAAGTTCTTGATCTGTTACCTCGACAAAATTCAAGTTCTTGCTCTCACCTGTTATTGCGGATGGAATACTTTCTGAAATTTCGGTTGAGGAATGAGCAAAGCCTACAATACTTGTTGGACTAACGAAGTTTGAAAGTGCAGCCTGAAGCAATAGCAGAAGCTTTCCTAGCCAAAGATAACAACCGTAGCAGGAATCAATCTGCTTCATTTGTGGAACGACACCCGGAATCAGCTTCTCTTCAGCTTCTTTTAACCTACAAGTGTTTCTCTTTACAGCGAGAACACGTTACGGGTATGCTTGAGAACGATGGTTTCAACCTGCCACCCGCACCAGTATTAGCCCATGAAAACTGCCACTAGCGTAAAGGGCCCAGACACACCCGTTTAGCATGCAATTGCTAAACAAACCGAAAGACAAAAAGTAGCCTGTGCCTCGAATAAAGGCCAATTAAGGCTCCCAACTTGGTGATTGGATGGAAGAGAATCTCGCTCATAAAACTTACGTTAAATGGCTATGTAATCTGTGCTAGATTAATAAAAATAGTCAAAATCCATTTCTGAAGGGAACAGCACACCGCAGCACTGCAACACCACAACACTGCGGCACCGCGATACCGCGACAGTGAATTTAAAATTAACTGTGCAGTAAACAAATCTTTCTTTTGCAGCAGACTTTAACGGAAGCCCTAATTTTGACTTCGTGAATGACTTTCACTTCTGCAAGCATTTACTTTGCGTGGATTATCTTTGCGGAATTTTACTTTGCCACAACATTTGATATCGCACCAAATTTACTTCACAGTAAATAAACTTTGCACATCATGCTATATGATATGCAATAACTTTGCGATATATGCGATATGCAATACTGACAGTAAATGTAAACAACATTTACATAGATGAATAAGAAGGAAATGTGCGACATGCATCAACCACCATTCTTGAGAATAAACACAAAATAACTATTGACTTATATATTACCGTAGTAAAACAAGTGACATTGCCGCAATACAAAGAGATGGTAAATACTTCAATCTTTCACCATTTTACACAGAGTTTGGGCTCTTCATACATTTCACGATTAACTTCTTCTTCTCCTGTCTTCTACTTCTCTTTTCATCCCTGTGTGAGTTTTTTTAACAATGAACTTCAACTTATAGATATTTCCAACAACCGACTTAGGATCGCTCCTCTTGGAAGCTACAGGATTGCATTTAAACACTGTAATAAATTCTATCCTAATTTTTTTTGACTTGCAAACTATTAACGCGGTTACATAACTGCAAACAAGACATCTACCGGATTTGTTATGAACTTGCTGACATACTGATATCGCGTACATCGCGTTGACACAAACAATGGCTGACAGGGTGACTGATAGAGGCGGCGCAATAAATATGCGATCAACTCATAAATTATGATATATCCAACACTCCCCCTTAATTATGAGCGGATGAAGATTTTTTTTTTTTAGACAAAAGTAAAATATTACAAAATATTTCAAAGCAGAAACATGCTCTGTGCAAGACGAATTTCACTGCGCTGAACTTGTCATTCCCAAACAACTTCGCAGATACTAAAATGGGTCTTTTTCCAATAGCTTGGTAAAGATGTCTGCTACCTAATCTTCTGTATACCATGATTCTTGCAAAAGTTTAAGAAATCATTTGAGACATACTCACCACCTCTATCTGTTCTCAATATCTTGATGTTGTAACCACTCTTCTTTTCCACGAGTGCCTTGAATTGCTGAAAACAATCAAATGCATCATATTTATGCTTTAGAAAATAGAACCATGTTTTTCTTGTGAAATCATTAATAAAGGTGAGAAGATAAGTGCATCCTCCCATGTACGGTGTTTGTATCGGTCCACAAATATCGGAGTGCACGATTTCAAGTGGTGTGCGCGCTCTGTATGACTTTCTGATTGGAAAAGTCTCTCTATGCTGCTTTCCAAAGATACAGCCTTCACAAATTCTCTCTGGATTTTCAATCAATGGTAATACTTTCACCATGTCCTTCGTGTGCAGTAGCTTTAGCCCACCAAAATTCAGATGTCCAAATCTGAAATGCCATAACCAGGACTCATCTTTTACTTCTGTCTAAAACGCAGCTTGCATTGTGTTGTCTTTCTCTTCTGCTGCACAATGAATTTTTGCTCCTTTACTTTCTACGCGGAACACAAATCCAGAATTCTCATTTTGACTTGCATGAACAACTTCAGTTGTCTTACCTTTTATGACAGGTCTTATCCTCAAAGGAAACAAGCGATTGCTTGGCATCTGTACTTCAGCAATTAACTGATTGCTGGGATATATTTCTTTGATCACACAACGCTTACCTACCATGTGAACTCTGTAACCTTTTTCCATCAGTTGACCAATGCTCATCAGGTTGTGCTTCAAGCCTTGAACATAATACACATCAGACATATATTTATGCTCCCCCTGTTTTGTTAGAATATCAACAGTACCCTTACCCAAAATAGTGACTTGGATATTGTTTCCAAGTGTTACATTAATTTGAATTGATTTATCTAGACTGAAAAATAAACTTAAATTACCAGTCATATGATTGCTACAGCCTAAGTCTAAATACCATATGTCATTTGGACTTTCTTGGACAGCATTGCATTCCAGTGGAGATGCGCATGCTAAGAACAGTGAACTGTTTGGTGCGCTATTGTTTCCTGTCTGCGCTTCACCTTGCTTTCCTTGGTCATACTGCTTCTTCCTACATTCATATGCGAAGTGTCCATACTTCTTGCAGTAATGATATTGAATTTTTGATTTATCGTACCTTTGTCCACTTGGTTGATTGGGAGTCTAATTCTGGCCTCTACCAGCGACATGTGCAGGGCTGCTGCTGCAACCTCCTCTGAAAGAACTTCGTCCTCTGCCTCTAGAGCTTGATCTTCCTCTGCCTCTTCCGCGACTTATGGATGAATGTGCTACGAATGCACCTTCCAGCGATGTATCTGAACCGCTGATTCTATGTTCATGATTGAGTAATGTGGCTTGCAACTCATCAATAGTGAATGTGGAAAGATCTTTGTTTTCCTCCAGAGTTACAACCAAAGATTCAAATTTATTTGGAAGAACTCTAAGAACCTTTTCAACAACTCTTTGATCAGTTAGAGTTTCTCCATGAGACTTTATTTGATTAACCAGACCAATAACACGAGTATAAAATGAGTCTACTGACTCTGTATTTTTCATTGATAGTGATTCAAAATCTCTTCTAAGAATTTGTAGTTTGGCAATTTTTATCTTGTTTAAACCTTGGTATGTTGTTTCCAGCATATCCCACGCTTCCTTGGCTGACTGCGCTGTTGCTACTCTTGGGAGTATTGATTCATGTGTCGCTTGATGTATGTGGAACAACGCCTTTCCATCTTTCTTCCTTTGTTCCCTCAGAACATCCTTCTCAGCTTGTGTGAGATTGTTGTATGTTGTTGCATCTGCTGGTTCTGCATAAACAGTCTGGACTATGTCCCATACATCTTGACCTCTAAACAAAGCCTTCATAGTTAGAGACCAATATTCATAATTTTTACCAGTAAATATTGGGGTTTGCAAATTACCCGAAGTGGAAGCCATCCTTAACCGCTTTTCCCTTATGAATTGAATTCCTTCTTTCCGTAAACCAGGCTCTGATACCAGATGAAGGGAACAACACACCACAGCACTGCAATACCACAACACTACTGCACCACGATACCGCAACAGTGAATTTAAAATTAACTGCGCAGTAAACAAATCTTTCTTTTGCTATGGACTTTGACGGAAGCTCTAATTTTGACTTCGCGAATGACTTTCACTTCCGCAAGCATTTACTTTGCGTGGATTATCTTTGCGAAATTTTACTTTCCTGCAACATTTGATATCGCACCAAATTTACTTCGCAGTAAATTAACTTCACACATCATGCAATATGCGATATGCAATAACTTTGCGATATGCAATAACTTTGCGATATGCAATACTTGCGGAAATTATGAACTTGAAGTTATTTTTACTCCGCGTAACTTTGTAACTTCGCCGACAACTTGACTTTGATAAATACACTCTTAAGAAAACTATATAATGAGATATTTATTGTCAAAACATATGAACGAAAGAATGAATATTATGCCAAAGTTACTTCGCGCTAAACCGAAACTTTACCGCCGTGAAATACTTGGAATTCTTTTACTGACAGTAAATGTAAACAACATTTACATAGATGAATAAGAAGGAGATGTGCGACATGCATTAACCACCATTCTTGAGAATGAACACAAAATAACTATGGACTTATATATTACCACAGTAAAACATGTGACATTGCCGCAATACAAAGAGATGGTAAATACTTCAATCTTTCACCATTTTACACAGAGCTTGGGCTCTTCATACATTTCACGATCAACTTCTTCTTCTCCTGTCTTCTACTTCTCTTTTCATCTCTGTCTGAGTTTTTTAACAATGAAATTCTACTTATAGATATTTCCAACAACCGACTTAGGATCGCTTCTCTTGGAAGCTATAGGATTGCATTTAAACACTGTAATAAATTCTATCCTAAGTTTTCTTGACTTGTGAACTATTAACGCGGTTACATAACTGCAAACAAGACATCTGCCGGATTTGTTATGAACTTGCTGACATACTGATATCGCGTACATCGCGCTGACACAAACAATGGATGACAAGGTGACTGACAGAGGCGGCGCAATAAATATGCGATCAGCTCATAAATTATGATATATCCAACAATTTCTATAGTCCCTGCACTGCCTACTGGCAGGGACTAATAAGGTTGAATGGTTACATTCTTTTGTTCATATGTTTTTTTGCTCTTGAAATGTTTATCTACATAATGTTTTGTATCCGCATAATACTCGAAGTGGAAGTTAATTATGGAGCAAGAGTATTACATCATCAACGTATCAAAGAATTGAAGTGCCATACTATTTTGTGTGATGGTTTGATACATAACGATACACATAAGTGGGAAGGATATGTAACGAATATGGCTTAAAACAATCGATTTCTTTGTTTGGGGGCTAATCTCATCCTTTTCATTTTCTATAAATGTGACTTCGTGAATTCGAGAGAAGAGAATTGTATGACCTGTTTCAATCGATGGTTGAATGCTAAATTTTTGTTCTTTTCCTAAGACTTATGTAAGAATTATGTAAGACCTGTTTTTTTTTTTAAGAAAAAGAGACCATCATTCTATTATAGTAGGATCAAAAATACATTGAGCTTATTTACAATAAGTTGGGTGCTTAAGCAGCCACCACATAGATCAAAACCATCTTTATCAGCATAATCTGCAACTAGAAACAGAGATCAGCAACACTACAATCCTAAACAGAGCTAGTAAGGCGAAACCAGTGGTCCCCCGAACACCCAGTCTAACCAAAAGCCGAACCCCCATTACAAAAAAGGATTCTGCGAGAACAGACATCACCTCGTGAAAAAACCCAACACTAGAGAAGCAGAAAACAGACAATCAGATGAGGCCGAAACAAGCCAAAATAGAAACAAAATGAGGCAATAGCCTGCCCAAAATCACCACACCGAGACAGCAACACCGAAACATAGACCAGTCATAGAGGGAAAGGACAGATTTAACCAGCCGGACCGGCCTCGTCCTCAATAACCACCACCGGTGGCACATCAGCTACCACACCCTTACCACAGAGATTAATCTCTCTCAGATTCTCCACCTTTTTAGGTCGGGTGAGGAACAAGATCCCCATGTCAGCCGCCAATGCATCCATTTTCATGTGAATCCAATGCATCTCTTCAGCCTGATCCTTATAGCGATCCTACAGCTTGGTCAACCTCTGAGAGCCAAATAAGATATCAACCCTTTCCTCCATAACCTGGGCGATAAGAGTCTTAGTAACCCACAACAGAACAACGACCCGATTATACAAAGCCATCCGACCCCTGGTATTCCCAGGATCATGAATCCAATCAGACATAGTAACAACCTCCGCAGGAAACTCCTGCTCCCCCACCATACGCCACAAATTCTCTTCTAGTTCCTCCACCTCCCGCTGCACATCTTGTGGAAAAAAACAGCGAAAGAAAATAACAATCATGGCACCGCTCCACCGGTCCCAACTGGGACTTGCCTGGGCATGTAAGACCGGTTAACAATGTTTTCATTACATAAATTATAGTGGTCTTTTCTCTTAAAGTGTTCATTGTTTTGTCTTGGATGTTTTAATAAAATCTCAACTATGTTTCAGATTCATGTTGGAAGTCATACTACTGTTGTATTTTTGAATTGTTATCAAAAATCAACAGTTAATTTCTTAATTCATGATTCTAAGTTATATTATTTTTTTTGTGCATGATACAAAATAACTTATTTTGACATGTTAGAACTGTGATCTACATTGTTACTAATAAATTATTTTCAATATATGATTTTTCGATTATGGATTGTATTTCATTGATCTGAAATTATCATATAATTTATTTTTCGAAATGCAACATGGAATTGATATTTTATCTGGTTCATCTTTTGCATAAATGGAACATCATGTAGCTTGATTTGACTGTGTTCAATTGGGTTTTTGAGAAATCTCATATTTGTTTCAAATTTGTTTTATGTTTCTAAGATAATGACAGATTTCAATTATTAATGCAAAATAAACTAGTTTGCCTTTCATAGCTTTCTATAGCTTTTTTAGACTCGCTTCTAAAAATTTCAAGTTGTTTTCGTAGCTACTAAAATGTCTTTCTATTGCTTCTGAATTGCTTTTAGTCTGGATTACACAAACGCCTTGGGTTTTGCTCTAACAACCTCAAACCCGATCACTTCTTTTATGTTGGAGACCATGTCAGAAATGTTCACCAACACCCTTTCAATGATAAAACCTCAAAATGAGTATTTGACTTTGTTGGGAACATAATCCTTGGTGTTTGGATTATCTCCCTAGTAGGAGGAGATCAAAATTCCGAGGTGAATGGGAAAAGTCATTTAGGAGTCCAAGAGTCCACTTGGGAGATGAACTCAAGGGATATTCTCATTGTATTAATACACATCTAATTAATGAGAATAAATATGCTTTGATGCCTATATGCCTATCCTTCTGGCTTTATGTAGATATCCTTTTTGTATTTGGCTTGTGTTTTGCCAATCATTACACTAATAGGTGTTTAGATATTATCTAAGATTTTGGACTTCCTTGAGTGTATCAATAAGATTAACTTGAGTGTAACAAGTGTACAGTGTCATCGTATCTTCTTATCAGAATCCCAGGTTCTATGCTCTTCAGCCTAGCCTTTGCCCTCTTCATCCTGCAATATTCTCTGCTCTATGTTTGCATTTATTCTACCATACTAAGTAGATTAATTATGAGAGATGCGTCTTTTCCTTGTGTGACCGTTCACTGCTCCTTTCTCAAAATTCAGACCTACAACTATTCTCCGCTTGAAGCATATTTCAGATCTGTGTACCCGCTCCCGCTCAGATTCTATCTCAGTTTGAGTACCTATGTCATCTCAGTCATTTCTCGTGAGGAGTGCGTTTCTCCTGTTGAATATTGTAACTTCTAAGAATATTATATTTGTACATTATTATTCCGGAGATGTTTCATCCCTCCGAGGTAACCCTATTATGTATCCGGAGATGATTATTCCTCTGATGGTTTGTGGTAACTAGGGTTATTAGACCCACCATGTGGGGGTCGGCCCTGATATTATATTTTAGGGGTTATTAGACTTCTCCAGGAGAGGTCGGCCCCATTAGGGATTTTGGTCAGTCGGGAACCAATATAAATAGAGGAGGTGAGCTCCTCATTAGACACACTTACACAACTCAGAAAAGTAGCGCACTTGTCTGGGAGGTCTGTTCAAGAGATAGAGAAGGAAGTCAAGTCTTGGAGCACATCTTGTATTTTGGTTGATCATCTTATTGAGGAAAGCTTTGCTGGGTTTTCTACCCCATGAGGGTTTCCCAGGGTAAATTCTGTGTCTATCTTGTGATTATGTTTCTTTCAGTGATCTTGCTAGTTTATTTGGTTTAATCTTAACATGGTATCAGAGATAGCCTGAATAGAACATCTTTCACAAGGTAAGAATATCTCTCTCTCTCTCTCCGATGAAAATTAGGGTTTCTGTAAAAAGTTGGTATTATTGAAATCTGATTACATGGCTGGATAGCCCTTGTCAAAACCAATCTTTTGAGCCCTAGATAGAACTTTTTGGTGGGGTAAAACTCCGAGAAAGTCAAACCCTAGTTTTACCAAAAGTGCGATAAACCAGAAATTGGTTTCTGCAAAAAGTTGGCATTATTAAATTCTGATTACATGGCTGGATAGCCCTTGTCAAAATCAATCTTTTGATCCCTGGATCGAACTTGTTGGTTGGGTAGAACTCCGGGAAAGTCAAACCCTAGTTTTACCAAAAGTGCGATAAACCAGAAATTTCTGTTGCAGATCCGGAAAAGTGAAAAGTTAAAGTTTCCGAGTAAGTACTACTCTACCTCTTATCTCTTGGACTCCCCCAAGAGAAGATGGCTCCAAACACTAAGCTTGAAGACAAGCTAGAAGGTATAGAAAATTTCCGAGCATGGAAATACAGAATTGGTCTCATTCTTGAAGAAAATGACCTTGCTCATTATATCAAGGATGAAGTTGTAGAACCTGAAGGAGATGAAGCCAAAGAGAAGCATAGGAAGGATTTGAATAGGGAAAATAGAATCATAGCTGATTCTATTAAAGACCACTTGATTCCCCAAGTGGCTTCCAAGAAGACTCCAAAGGAAATGTATGATACCCTAGGAAGGATGTATGAAGGAAAGAACATCAATAGGAAGATGAACCTAAGGACTCAGCTAAAGAGTACCAAGATGCACAAAGGAGAATCCATTCAAGACTACTTCTCAAGGATATCCCAAATCAAGGAGCAACTAGATGCCATTGGTGATACTCTTGATGAAGATGAACTTGTGATGACAGCTCTAAATGGTCTCACTAGACCTTGGGAATCATTCATACAAACTATGTGTGCCAGAAAAGAAAGTATGAAGTTTGATGTAGTTTGGGAGGATTGTGTAAAAGAAGAGGCTAGGGTTGCAAACCGAGAAGCCTTGCTCAAAGAAGATGACCAAGCCTTTGCCACCCACACCAAGAGAGGAAGGAATCAATCCTACTCCAAAAAGAATAATCACAAGGAGTCTCATCCTCCTCATAGATTTCAAAAGAAAAGAGGAACTATTCAAAGAAGAGATTACTCCTCTTTCCAATGTTTTTCTTGTCACAAAATAGGACACCTTGCTAGAGATTGCCCTCTAAAGAAGAAAAAGGGTTCTCATTACAAAAGACATCAAGCACATATTGCAGAAGATGATAGTGAAGAAGAAGTAGAAGAGGAAGAAAGGCCTCACAATAAAAGACCTAGAAGTGAAGAAGAAGAAGAAGAAGAAAGGACCTTCTTCAAAAGAAGATCTAGGAGAAATGAAGAAGAAGATGCAGACGAATATGTTCTTTTCTCCGCACTCTCTGGATCTATAACTCCTGGAGAAGATACATGGCTTATTGACAGTGGTGCTTCAAAGCACATGACAGGTCAGAAAAAGACTCTCTCAAGTCTTGAAGAAAAGACTTCTCCACAAAAGGTATCTCTAGGAGATGATTTTCAATATCCCATCAAGGGAATTGGTGAAGCAAGCTACAATCTTGATTCTGGTACCTCCATGAAAATGAAAGAAATATTGTATGTACCAGGATTGAAGAAGAACTTGTTATCCATCTCAGCATTGGATAAGAAAGGCTATAGGGTTTCATTCATTGATGGACAAGTCTTAATGTGGTCCAAAAGAAAATCTATCAAGGATGCAATTATCATTGGTGAAGAAGAAGGAGGTTTATACAAACTTAAGGGCCTTCCAGAAGCAGCTCTTGGTCATGAAACCATTAGCCCAAATGAACTATGGCATAGGAGACTTGCTCACATTAACTACAAGGCACTACCTTATGTAAGCAAGGTAGTTATAGGTTTGCCAGACTTAAAGATTAATCATGATGGCACATGCAAAGGATGTGCAAAAGGGAAGAATGTCAAGAACCCATTTCCCAGGAGTGAAACAAAGACTAAAAGTACCCTGGAGTTAATACACTCTGATGTATGTGGACCAATGCCCTCCACATATTTGAGTGGATATGAATACTATGTCACATTCATTGATGACTACTCAAGGAAAACTTGGATATTCTTTCTAAAAGGTAAGAATGAAGTCTTTGGAAAATTCAAAGAGTTTAAGGCCTTAATAGAAAATCTCTCAGAAAAGAAAATCAAGATTCTCAGAACAGATAATGGTGGAGAATATACTTCAAAGGAATTTGAAGACTTTTGTAAAGAAGCTGGAATCAAGAGGGAACTAACAACTCCCTACAATCCCCAACAAAATGGGGTTGCTGAAAGAAAGAATAGAACTATCATGGAAGCTGTAAAGACTATGATACATGATCAAGATCTTCCCATGTATCTATGGGCTGAAGCAGCCAGGACAACTGTCTATGTACAAAATAGACTTTCTCATAGTGCTCTTGAATTTAAGAATCCAGAAGAAGTGTTCACAGGAAAGAAGCCTGAGGTAAGTCATCTCAAAATATTTGGATGTCCTATGTATATTCACATTCCAAAAGAAAAGAGAACCAAGTTGGATCCTTCTGGTAAAAAAGGAATATTTGTTGGATATTGTGAAACATCCAAAGCTTTTAGAATTTACATACCTGGTTTTCATCATATGGAGATAAGTAGAGATGTAACTTTTGATGAAGAAGCAGCTATCAAGAAATCTAGGAAGTGCCAACTTGAAGAAATCTATGAAGAAGTTTCACCTCCTAGAATTACAAAAGCTGTACCCATCCCTGAAGATGATACACCAGAAGACCATGACATGATAGAACCTCAAGAACCCCCCATTTCAAATCTATATAGAAAAATAAGACCAGCATGGGCTAGAGATATTATTCAAGGAGCTGAAAAATATGGAGCTCCTGAAGGTTCCACTAGAGAAAGGAAGAAACCCAAGTTTGTATCCAACTATGTGGCCTTAATGTGTGATCTTGTAGATCATCAACCCACCAGCTATGAGGAGGTAGCTCAAGGAAAAGAGTGGGTAGAAGCTGTGACAGAAGAATACCAGTCAATAATGAAAAATGATGTTTGGGATATAGTTCCCAAACCAAAGGATAAAAGTGTGGTTTCTTCCAAATGGATATTCAAGATAAAACATGCTGCAGATGGTAGCATTGAAAAATATAAGGCAAGATTTGTGGCCAGAGGTTTCTCTCAAAAGGAGGGAATAGACTATGAAGAAACATTTGCACCAGTTGCTAGGTACACATCAATTAGAACCATCATGGCTCTTGCATTTATGATAAAGTGGAAATTACACCAGATGGATGTTAAAACAACCTTCCTGAATGGTGTCATTGAAGAAGAAGTGTACATAGAACAACCACAAGGATTTGAGGTTAAAGATAGAAGAACTCATGTATGCAAGCTGAAAAAGGCTTTGTATGGATTGAAGCAAGCCCCCAGAGCTTGGTACGGAAGGATTGACAGTTTCTTAACAGGTATGGGCTTTACTAAGAGTAAAGTTGATCCAAATCTTTATCTCAAAATCATGGATGATGAACCTATTATATTACTATTGTATGTGGATGATCTATTTCTAACAGGAAATGAGAACCAAATTATCGAATGTAAGAAGAAGCTTTCTTCAGAATTTGAAATGAAGGATCTAAGATTAATGCACTACTTCTTAGGTCTAGAAGTATGGCAAGAACCAAAAGGAATCTTTTTAAATCAAGGTAAGTATGATGTGGAGATTTTGAAAAGATTTGATATGTTGGAGTGTAAGGCCATGGCTACTCCCATGGACTCCAACTTGAAATTATTAGTTGATGACTCATCAGAATTAGTGGATGTAACTCTATATAGACAAATCATTGGGTCATTGATGTATTTGACAAACACCAGACCAGATATATGCTTTGCTGTAAATACTCTGAGTCAATATCTAGTAGAACCAAGGAAGGTTCACCTAATAGCTGCAAAGCATGTAATGAGGTATCTAAAAGGTACATTAGATTTTGGTCTCTACTACCTTGGAAATCATGAACTTAGATTACATGGTTATTCAGATTCCGATTGGGCAGGAAGTGTTTCAGACAGGAAGAGTACATCAGGTGGATGTTATGGACTTGGATCTGCCATGATCTCTTGGTTCAGCAAGAAACAATCCAGTGTGGCTCTTAGTACTGCTGAAGCAGAATATATAGCTGCCTGCTCTGCTAGTTGTGAAGCAATATGGCTTCAGAACCTACTATCTGGAGTATTTGACTTAGAATTGGATCCTACTGTGATTATGTGTGACAATCAAAGTTGTATCAAGATGACAGAAAATCATGTATTTCACGATAAGTCAAAACACATAGAGATCCGATACTTTTACATACGAAATATGGTGCAGAGAGGAGCTATTAAGCTCGAGTATGTGAGCATTGAGAATCAAATTGCTGATATTTTGACCAAACCTTTGTCTCGAGTGAAATTTGAATACTTCCGAGACAAACTTGGTGTGGTTCAAAAGGACCCTCCTCGAAAGGGGGAGTAGTGTGGTCACTAATGATGAGATTGCCTCATCGACAACAAGGTCGATTATGTGGATACTTGTTTTAGATACTTAGACTTAGGACTCTTATACTTAGAATGCTTATTTTCTCTCACTTACTTTTACTTTATATGTTTTATTGATGTATTGATGAGGATACATGTTTTATTGATGTATTGATGTATCGGTGAGGATACATGTTTTATTGATATATCAATGAGGATACATGATCCAAGTGGATATCGGTGGCGGCCCACCTCTTCCAACTGGCTCAAAACAGTCTTCTGGCAATTTTGGTAAATTACTATTTTTAGCAATTTTTCGGGTCCTGAACTTCCGGAGCCATTTTGAGGCCCTAAACGACATTTTTTTGGCAATTTGGGGGACCAAATGGCTTCCAACGGCATATATCTAGGCCCGATCGAAAGTTGTAAATCTCGGTTAGACCTTTCCAACGGGCTACCGAGCGCCCTAAACGGAGATCGTATGCAAACGTTATGACCCCGGGAAGTTGACTGTTCAACTAACCAACTTGGGGCCGCAAACTTTATGACGGTTCATCTTCTAGGGTTAGGTTTTTGGATGATTGGGATTCTTTCCCTCATGCTTATGATAAATAGGCCCTTTCGACCTCTCTTTGTAATCATCTTGGCACGAATGAGCATAGCGGCCACATCTCTTCTCAGAGATAGCTACCACCATTCTAGCTATTGTATTTTACAGTCTGTTCTATTTCTGCTATTTAATAGAATATAGAATATGTGTTTACTGTATCACTATGTTATTTGCAATATATCTCTGTATATGATTCTGTATATGCTATCTTTTATTTCGTTCCCACATAAATCCGGATCAATACATGTCTTATTGATGTATTGATGAGGATATATGGTTTATTGATGTATTGATAAGAATACATGTTTTGATGATATCTGTATTGATAAGGATATAGATAGGGATTGTATCATCCCTGGACTTTGGTCCCTTGAATTGATCCGTAGACGTATGGTCTCCGAGAATGAAGTCCTTAGTGGATAGATGGGGATTGTATCATCCCTGGACTTTGGTCCCTTGAATTGATCCGTAGACGTATGGTCTCCGAGAATGAAGTCCTTAGTGGACAGATGGGGATTGTATCATCCCTGGACTTCGGTCCCTTGAATTGATCCGTAGACGTATGGTCTCCGAGAATGAAGTCCTTAGTGGATAGATGGGGATTGTATCATCCCTGGACTTCGATCCCTTGAATTGATCCGTAGACGTATGGTCTCCGAGAATGAAGTCCTTGGTGGACAGATGGGGATTGTATCATCCCTGGACTTTGGTACCTGAATTGATCCGTAGACGTATGGTCTCCGAGAATGAAGCCCAAAGTGGACTGATGGGGATTGCATCATCCTGGAACCACTGGTTCAAAATGTACGTGATGGGGATTGCATCATTCCGGAACCACTAGTTCAAAATGTACGTGATGGGGATTGCATCATCCCGGAACCACTAGTTCAAAATGTACGTGATGGGGATTGCATCATCCCGGAACCACTAGTTCAAAATGTACGTGATGGGGATTGTATCATCCCCGGACTTCAGTCCCTGAATTGATCCGTAGACATATGTCTTCGAGAAAGTGGTCCTTAGATTTTGTCTAAGTTGAAGAGTGGACTGTATCATCCCTAGACATGTTATGGTGTCTTAAATGATGATGTGTATACTTGTATTGGTATGGATACTTGTGTTGATGATGTGTATACTTGTATTGGTATAAGATACTTGTGTTGATGATGTGTATACTTGTATTGGTATGGATGCTTGTATTGATGATGTGTATACTTGTATTGGTATGGATACTTGTATTAATGATATGCTAACGATGCTGATGATCGTGTGATGACGATGCTGATGATCGTAGGATGACGATGCTGATGATCGTGCAATGACAATGTTGATGATCGTGCGATGACGATGCTTACGATCGTGTGATGACGATGCTGACGATCGTGTGCTGACGATGTTAATGATCATGTGATGATGATGTTGATGTTCCAGTAACTGGTTGAGTTACTGATGATGATGAATTGAAGAAAGCTTCCGATGATTTATAGATGTATCATGTATGATGTAGTCAATGACTCCTTGCTCCTGCAAACGTTGTTATAATATCCTTCTCGTTAAGGGGGAGTGTTGAATATTGTAACTTCTAAGAATATTATATTTGTACATTATTATTCCAGAGATGTTTCATCCTTCCGAGGTAACCCTATTATGTATCCGGAGATGATTATTCCTCCGATGGTTTGTGGTAACTAGGGTTATTAGACCCACCATGTGGGGGTCAGCCCTGATATTATATTTTAGGGGTTGTTAGACTTCTCCAGGAGAGGTCGGCCTCATTAGGGATTTTGGTCAGTCGGGAACCAATATAAATAGAGGAGGTGAGCTCCTCATTAGACACACTTACACAACTCAGAAAAGTAGCGCACTTGTCTGGGAGGTCTGTTCAGGAGATAGAGAAGGAAGTCAAGTCTTGGAGCACATCTTTTATTTTGGTTGATCATCTTATTGAGGAAAGCTTTGCTAGGTTTTCTACCCCATGAGGGTTTCCCAGGATAAATTCTGTGTCTATCTTGTGATTATGTTTCTTTCAGTAATCTTGCTACTTTATTTGGTTTAATCTTAACATCTCCCACGGAAACCCTAATTTTGGCATGTTGCTAATCATTTTTCATGAAGATTGTTTCTACATGCTATGAGTATGGAGCATTGGAGACCGGTGTATCGTGAAGACACCCAAAACGTTTTAAAGCCATGACTCCACCATTGTGTGAATCCACCAACACGCGTCTTGACAAGACGAGTCTACCTTGCACTACTTGTGAGATGATATTGTGGAGTTGCTCCATTGTGAAGTGGCACTTTAGTCAGTTTTAAGGCTACGCCTTCTTTATTGTGTGCTTGCAACTTGGAATTTAGAGGAGCTCGAGGTTAGAGGAGCTGTGAAGACACCTTGAATTCTGTTGTGTAGACCGTGAGGCTACCGCAAACCCTAATTTTGATTGGACTTTAAAGATTATGTGAATTAAAACATTACTACTGTGTGGGTTGCGTTTATGGTGATCGTTGGTATCTTTCATATCTGAAGTACGAAGACTCTCGAATCTGTTCCATTGAAGAGCTACGACTGCATCATTTGGTGCGCCCTCCATCTTCTTGACAAAAATATTTAAGTGCAACCAGATCTAGCCAACCACAATAAGGAGGCCCTTTCGGTGGAAACCCTAATCTTATCTTGGTATATGTTCTCTCTGACGTAGTAGAGTTGCGTTTCACTTCAACTCCAAATCGGATCATTATTTATGCTCCAATTGATGAAGCTGAATGTGTTGCTGGTGCGTTGAAGAAGATTGGTGCAATGAGAGTGTAGATTCTACAAAACTCAATTTCTATAGCCGAGAACAAGTGCGCGGAAGGCCTACACTGTGCACACTTGCGTGAAGACTGGTTTCTCTCATCTCTGGTGGTGCGGCCCTTCTGAAACGCGGTCTCTCTCTCACCATGATCTCTCGGTGGTGTGGGCTTTATCTTGCTGGTACGTTGGTGCTTGAAAGTTGAGACTCTTCGAGATAGTGACTGGTGTGCTTGTGGTGAGCTTTTGTTGACTGCCCGATCAACCATGAGCTTGTGTTGACTGCTCAATGGCGCATTGCTTTATGTTACTGGTGAACGCCCTTGTGGACTGTAAATGCTGTGAACCCTATCTCAAACAGTGCACGTGAATCTCTCCAAGTTCAAGTGTGTGGGTTCTCTCAAATTTGAGGAACCACATTCAGTAGAGTTGTTCAAGAACTGAAGAAGGTGACAACTCGTGTTGCACATGTTCTTCGTGGAGGAAGCATTGCCGAAATAGTTCATGTGCCTAGTGGGTCGGGTGACATTGGATCAAGGTGCCAAACCTCAAAGATGATACTAGGCTTGCAAGTCTTCCCTTCTTGAGTGGATTGGTTGAAACCTATCATCAGCTTTCCTCTCTAGTCGTGGATGGTGGCTTCGTGCTTACAAACACTCGGTGTGAATATTTAACAATTTATATGTGGTAGATGTTTGCTCTTGACATCTACAAGTCGAAACTTGAAAGAGGACAAATTCTTCGTAAGAATGGTAGAAATCTTTTTTGTTTTTATTTTTTTTAGATGTTGCATACTCATCTATATGAATGCACCAGCTTGACTAAAGTGTTGTAAAGAGTCTTGCATTCTCCTTGCATTGCTCTTCTTTATTTGAGTCATATAGAGCATGTGGAAAGCACTACACAAGAAGAAATGAGAGATTACAAATTGCCAACCAGAAGAAATGAGAGATTACAAATTGCCAACCAGCTTCTTGCAGTAAATTGTACTATAAAGTTTGAAGATTCAATTGTTGCAGCTAATTGACAATACTGAGCTTGCAGAGACCACACTATAAAAGGATTGTAAAGATTGTGGATAGACTATTGGCGCTCCTCTGGCTGAATCTGTGTGGTGGCAACAACGGCACTGGGTTCTACATCAATGATCTGCTTCCCTTTTCGCGCAGCTGTGAAACCAGGTTCCGAGTCAGAATCGGAACTGGGATCTGATTCTGAAGCTTTGATCTCAGCCACCAATGACTGTTTTGAGCGACAATCATCAGTGTTGTGCCAGGGGCTTTTTTGGAACTCACACCACTTCCCAGTGTCCTTCTTTGTCTTTTCTTTACCCTTCTTCACCTGTGGTTGGGACTGGTTGTCCTTTTCCTGCCCCGTGTTCTGCGAGCCAGAGTTTCCCTTGCCCTGCTTCTCCGCAGGTCCGAAGTCACGCTTGTTCTTTTGCTGAAAGTTTTGCTCAATTTTGACAGCATATCGATAGGCGGATCCGAGTGAAGAGATTTCCAGGAAATCCATCTCTGTTCGGATGTACCGGTGTAGGCCACTGCGATATTTCAGTACTAGGTGCAGATAGGAGTCCTTGATACCGAGCTTTGTGCGCAAGGTATGAAATTTGTTGGTGTACTTCGACACCGTTTGGTCCCTCTCTTGATGCAGAATGGTCCATTTTGTGTACTGGTCATCATAGTTTCCAACAGGGTAATATTGTTCCTTGACGGCATCTATAAAAGAGACCCAAGTGGGATTGGAATATTCAAACAATCCCGACTCGTCTGATGAGTTTTGCTCACAATAAGTTTCCCACCAATTTTTGACATGGGGGACGGCCTTAAGGAGCGCAAAGATGATCTTTTCCCTGTCAGAAAATTGGTGGACAGAGAAAAACCCTTCTAGTAGATTCAACCATTTATCTAGGGCATCGGCATCGATTTGGCCTTCAAATAAAGGGATATCAAAATTAACTTGTACCTTGAAGGGAGTTGTATCTCCGAAATGGCTACTCGTTGGGGGTGCATTTGCTGCTGTTGGCATGCGCTGAAGGATCTGGGCGAAATTATCCATCATCTCGTTCCTCTATCGCGCGAGGGCTTCCTCGAGCAACAACTTGATAGGATCTACTGCTCCGTCGACTCTCTTTTCTTCCGCCATGGGAGGCCGTTTGGGGCGGCGAGAGTGGTCTTTCCCAAGAGAAACTAGTTCGAGACCCAACTCTCTGTATCCTGACCTCGTCGGGGACATGCACCGAGAAACAATCAAATAGCAGACCGCTCTGATACCACTGATCCGGATTGATGTGGGAACGAAGCAAAAGATAGCATATACAGAATCATATACAGAGATATATTGCAAATAACACAGTGATACAGTAAACACATATTCTATTAAATAGCGGAAATAGAACAGACTGTAAAATACAATAGCTAGAATGGTGGTAGCTATCTCTGAGAAGAGATGTGGCCCTTATGCTCATTCGTGCCAAGATGAATACAAAGAGAGGCCGAAAGGGCCTATTTATCATAAGCATGAGGGAAAGAATCCCAAACATCCAAAAACCTAACCCTAGAAGATGAACCGTCATAAATTTTGCGGCCCCAAGGTGGTTAGTTCAACAATCAACTTCCCGGGGTCATAACTTTTGCATACGATCTTCATTTGGGGCACTTGGTAGCCCGTTGGAAAGGTCTATCCGTGATCTACAACTTTTGAATGGGCCCAAATGCATGCTGTTTGCAACCATTTGGTCCCCCAAATCGCCAAAAAATTTCGTTTAGGGCCTCAAAATGGCTCCGAAAGTTCAGGACCCGAAAAACTGCTAAAAATAGTAATTTACCAAAATTGCCAGAAGACTGTTTTGAGCCAGTTGGAAGGGTGGGCCACCACCGATATCCAACTAGATCAATCCTCCCTCCTTAGGAAGCAATGGTCTCCATTGCGTTAAATCCCTTATCATATGCTGAGCTGTGTGTCGAGTTGAGCTCTTGGTGCGACATTTGCTGAAGTGGAAAGGTTGCCTTACTTTGACATCTTCAGAGGGTTATAATTGTTGTTGATGGATGCGCTGGAGCTGTTCAACAGTTTTGGTTGTTGTGGTATCCTTGGTATGCACCGGTGTGGATGGTTTCTTTTTGGAGGGGCCCCTTGAATGCGTGGCATTGCATTGTAGAGGTACCCGAATAGGCGATGATGCACTAACGTTGTGTTTTTCTTGTTTCTGCTGAGTAGAAGGATAATCTGCAGAGGTTGTGGATGTCTCTGCGATCTGATGTTCACCTTTAGTGGCAATTGCGAATAGGGAAAATTTTCCAGTGTGGGAGATTATCTTCCATCCCAACTCGTTTGGGGTAGGTGCAACTATCTCTGGTATCCGATAGAGTTGTTCTCCCAAAGTGACAATGACACTGCGAGGTCGTGATTCATATACAGCATGACGCTTCCACATATATGTTTGTCCTAAAAGAACATCACATACTTCATGTGGGGCACATCACACAATACCTCATCTTTGAAGGGCTTGATGCCATATGGTAGGCGACATTGGTGACTGACACGGATCCTTCGTCCTTGGCTTAGCCATCCAATGGTGTATGGTTGTGGGTGTGGCGTTATTGGTAGCTCCAATCTATTGATGACTTCTTCTGAGATCAGGTTCTTCTGGCTGCCGCTGTCCACAACAAAGTGTAGGGGAAGTCCCTTCACCCACATCTGTGAGTGGAAAAGGCGCTCCTCTGCCTCCGACTCTTCAGGCTCCTCTGGATGAATCTGTGTGGTGGCAACAAAGGCACTGGGTTCTGCATCAATGATCTGCTTCCCTTTTCGCGCGGCTTCGAAATCAGGTTCCGAGTCAGAATCGAAACTGGGATCTAATTCTGAAGCTTTGATCTCAGCCACCAATGACTGTTTTGAGCGACAATCATCAGTGTTGTGCCAGGGGCTTTTGTGGAACTCTCACCACTTCCCAGTGTCCTTCTTTGTCTTTTCTTTACCCTTCTTCGCCTATGGTTGGGACTGGTTGTCCTTTTCCTGCCCCGTGTTCTGTGAGCCAGAGTTTCCCTTGCCCTGCTTCTGTGCAGGTCCGAAGTCACGCTTGTTCTTTTGCTGAAATTTTTGCTCAATTTTGACAGCATATCGATAGGCGGATCCGAGTGAAGAGATTTCCAGGAAATCCATCTCTGTCCGGATGTACCGGTGTAGGCCACTACGATATTTCAGTACTAGGTGCCGCTCGAAGTCCTTGATACCGAGCTTTGTGCGCAAGGTATGAAATTTGTTGGTGTACTCCGACAACGTTTGGTCCCTCTCTTGATGCAGAATGGTCCATTTTGTGTACTGGTCATCATAGTTTCCAACAGGGTAATATTGTTCCTTGACGGCATCTATAAAAGAGGCCCAAGTGGGATTGGAATATTGAAACAATCCAGACTCGTCTGATGAGTTTTGCTCACAATAAGTTTCCCACCAATTTTTGACATGGGGGACGGCCTTAAGGATTGCAAAGATGATCTTTTCCCTGTCAGAAAATTGGTGGACAGAGAAATACCCTTCTAGTAGATTCAACCATTTATCTAGGGCATCGGCATCGATTTGGCCTTCAAATAAAGGGATATCAAAATTAATTTGTACCTTGAAGGAAGTTGTATCTCCGAAATGGCTGCTCGTTGGGGGTGCATTTCCTGCTGTTGGCATGCGTTGAAGGATCTGGGAGAAATTATCCATCATCTCGTTCCTCTGTCGCGCGAGGGCTTCCTCGAGCAATAACTTGATAGGATCTACTACTCCGTCGTCTCTCTCTTCTTCCGCCATGGGAGGCCGTTTGGGGCGGCGAGAGTGGTCTTCCCCAGGAGAAACTAGTTCGAGACCCAACTCTCTGTATACTGACCTCGTCGGGGACATGCACCGAGAAACAATCAAAGAGCAGAGCGCTCTAATACCACTGATCCGGATTGATGTGGGAACGAAACAAAAGATAGCATATACAGAATTATATACAGAGATATATTGCAAATAACACAGTGATACAATAAACACATATTCTATTAAATAGCGGAAATAGAACAGACTGTAAAATACAATAGCTAGAATGGTGGTAGCTATCTCTGAGAAGAGATGTGGCCGCTATGCTCATTCGTGCCAAGATGAATACAAAGAGAGGCCAAAAGGGCCTATTTATCATAAGCATGAGGGAAAGAATCCCAAACATCCAAAAACCTAACCCTAGAAGATGAACCGTCATAAAATTTGTGGCCCCAAGGTGGTTAGTTCAACGGTCAACTTCACGGGGTCATAACTTTTGCATACGATCTCCGTTTGGGGCGCTTGGTAGCCCGTTGGAAAGGTCTATCCGATATCTACAACTTTCGAATGGGCCCAAATGTATGCGTAGGTAACCATTTGGTCCACCAAATCGGCAAAAAATTTCGTTTAGGGCCTCAAAATGGCTCCGGAAGTTCAGGACCAGAAAAACTTTTAAAAATAGTAATTTACCAAAATTGCCAGAAGACTGTTTTGAGCCAGTTGGAAGAGGTGGGCCACCGCCAATATCCACCTGGATCAATACTCCCTCCTTAGGAAGCAATGGTCTCGATTGCGTTAAATCCCTTATCATATCTCGAGCTGTGTGTCGAGTTGAGCTCTTGGTGCGACATTTGCTGAAGTGGAAAGTTTACCTTACTTTGACATCTTCAGAGGGTTGTAATTGTTGTTGATGGATGCGCTAGAGCTGTTCAACAGTTTTGGTTGTTGTGGTATCCTTGGTATGCACCGGTGTGGATGGTTTCTTTTTGGAGGGGCCCCTTGAATGCGTGGCCTTGCACTGTAGAGGATCCCGAATAGGCGATGCTTCACTAACTTTGTGTTTTTCTTGTTTCTGCTGAGTAGAAGGATAATCTGCAGAGGTTGTGGATGTCTCTGCGATCTGATGTTCACCTTTATTGGCAATTGCGAATAGGGAAAATTTCCCAGTGTGGGAGATTATCTTCCTTCTCTGCTCGTTTGGGGTAGGTGCAACTATCTTTGGTATCCGATAGAGTTGTTCTCCCAAAGTGACAATGACACTGCGAGGTCGTGATTCATATACAGCATGACGCTTCCACATATATGGTTGTCCGAAAAGAACATCACATACTTCAAGTGGGGCCACATCACACAATACCTCATCTTTGAAGGCCTTGATGCCATATGGTAGGCGACATTGGTGACTGACACGGATCCTTTATCCTTGGCTTAGTCATCCAATGGTGTATGGTTGTGGGTGTGGCGTTATTGGTAGCTCCAATCTCGTGATGAATTCTTCTGAGATCAGGTTCTTCTGCCTGCCGCTGTCCACAACAAAGTGTAGGGGAATTCCCTTCACCCACATCTGTGAGTGGAAAAGGCGCTCCTCTGCCTCCGACTCTTCAGGCTCCTCTGGCTGAATCTGTGTGGTGGCAACAACGGCACTGGGTTCTGCATCAATGATCTGCTTCCCTTTTCACGCGGCTGTGAAATCAGGTTCCGAGTCAGAATCGGAACTGGCATCCGATTCTGAAGCTTTGATCTCAGCCACCAATGACTGTTTTGAGAGACAATCATCAGTGTTGTGCCAGGGGCTTTTGTGGAACTCACACCACTTCCCAGTGTCCTTCTTTGTCTTTTCTTTACCCTTCTTCGCCTTTGGTTGAGACTGGTTGTCCTTTTCCTGCCCTGTCTTCTGCGAGCCAGAGTTTCCCTTGCCCTGCTTCTGCGCAGGTCCGAAGTCACGCTTGTTCTTTTGCTGAAATTTTTGCTCAATTTTGACAGCATATTGATAGGCGGATCCGAGTGAAGAGATTTCCAGGAAATCCATCTCTGTCCGGATGTACCGGTGTAGGCCACTGCGATATTTCAGTACTAGGTGCCGCTCGGAGTCCTTGATACCGAGCTTTGTGCGCAAGGTATAAAATTTGTTGGTGTACTCCGACACCGTTTGGTCCGTCTCTTGATGCAGAATGGTCCATTTTGTGTACTGGTCATCATAGTTTCCAACAGGGTAATATTGTTCCTTGATGGCATCTATAAAAGAGGCCAAAGTGGTATTGGAATATTCAAACAATCCAGACTCGTCTGATGAGTTTTGCTCACAATAATTTTCCCACCAATTTTTGACATGGGGGACGGCCTTAAGGAGCGCAAAGATGATCTTTTCCCTGTCAGAAAATTGGTGGACAGAGAAATACCCTTCTAGTAGATTCAACCATTTATCTAGGTCATCGGCATCAATTTGTCCTTCAAATAAAGGGATATCAAAATTAACTTGTACTTTGAAGGGAGTTGTATCTCCGAAATGGCTGCTCGTTGAGGGTGCATTTGCTGTTGTTGGCATGCGTTGAAGGATTTGGGCGAAATTATCCATCATCTCGTTCCTCTGTCACGCGAGGGCTTCCTCATGCAACAACTTGATAGGATCTACTGCTCCGTCGTCTCTCTTTTCTTTCGCCATGGGAGGCCGTTTGGGGCGGCGAGAGTGGTCTTCCCCAAGAGAAACTAGTTCGAGACCCAACTCTCTATATCCTGACCTCGTCGGGGACATGCACAGAGAAACAATCAAAGAGCAGAGCGCTCTGATACCACTTATCCGGATTGATGTGGGAACGAAACAAAAGATAGCATATACAGAATCATATACAGAGATATATTGCAAATGACATAGTGATACAGTAAACACATATTCTATTAAATAGCGGAAATAGAACAGACTATAAAATACAATAGCTAGAATGGTGGTAGCTATCTCTGAGAAGAGATGTGGCCGCTATGCTCATTCGTGCCAAGATGAATACAAAGAGAGGCCGAAAGGGCCTATTTATCATAAGCATGAGGGAAAGAATCCCAAACATCCAAAAACCTAACCCTAGAAGATGAACCGTCATAAAGTTTGCGGCCCCAAGGTGGTTAGTTGAACAGTCAACTTCCCGGGGTCATAAATTTTGCATACGATCTCCGTTTGGGGCTCTTGGTAACCCGTTGGAAAGGTCTATCCGAGACATACAACTTTCGAATGGGCCCATATGCATGCGTTGGCAACCATTTGGTCCCCCAAATCGCCAAAAAATGTCAATTAGGGCCTCAAAATGGCTCCAAAAGTTCAAGACCCGAAAAACTGCTAAAAATAGTAATTTACCAAAATTGCCAGAAGACTGTTTTAAGCCAGTTGGAAGAGGTGGGCCACCACCGATATCCACCTGGATCAATCCTCCCTCCTTAGGAAGCAATGGTCTCCATTGCGTTAAATCCCTTATCATATGTCGAGCTTTGTGCCGAGTTGAGCTCTTGGTGGGACATTTGCTGAAGTGGAAAGGTTGCCTTACTTTGACATCTTCAGAGGGTTGTAATTGTTGTTGATGGATGCGCTGGAGCTGTTCAACAGTTTTTGTTGTTGTGGTATCCTTGGTATGCACCGGTGTGGATGGTTTCTTTTGGAGGTGCCCCTTGAATGCGTGGCCTTGCACTGGAGAGGTACCCGAATAGGCGATGCTGCACTAACTTTGTGTTTTTCTTGTTTCTGCTGAGTAGAAGGATAATCTGCAGAGGTTGTGGATGTCTCTGCGATCTGATGTTCACCTTTAGTGGAAATTGCGAAAAGGAAAAATTTCCCAATGTGGGAGATTATCTTCCTTCCCTGCTTGTTTGGGGTAGGTGTAACTATCTCTGGTATTCGATAGAGTTGTTCTCCCAAAGTGACAATGACACTGCGAGGTCGTGATTCATATACAGCATGACGCTTCCACATATATGGTTGTCCTAAAAGAACATCACATACTTCAAGTGGGGCCACATCACACAATACCTCATCTTTGAAGGGCTTGATGCCATATGGTAGGCGACATTGGTGACTGACACAGATCCTTCGTCCTTGGCTTAGCCATCCAATGGTGTATGGTTGTGGGTGTGGCGTTATTGGTAGCTCCAATCTCTTGATGACTTCTTCTGAGATCAGGTTCTTCTGGCTGCCGCTGTCCACAACAAAGTGTAGGGGAATTCCCTTCACCCACATCTGTGAGTGGAAAAGGCTCTCCTCTGCCTCCGACTCTTCAGGCTCCTCTGGCTGATTCTGTGTGGTGGCAACAATGGCACTAGTTTCTGCATCAATGATCTGCTTCCCTTTTCGCGCGGCTGTGAAATCAGGTTCCGAGTCAGAATCGAAACTGGGATATGATTCTGAAGCTTTGATCTCAGCCACCAATGACTGTTTTGAGCGACAATCATCGGTGTTGTTCCAGGGGCTTTTGTGGAACTCACATCACTTCCCAGTGTCCTTCTTTGTCTTTTCTTTACCCTTCTTCGCCTGTGGTTGGGACTGGTCGTCCTTTTCCTGCCCCGTGTTCTGCGAGCCAGAGTTTCCCTTGCCCTGCTTCTGCGCAAGTCCGAAATCACGCTTGTTCTTTTGCTGAAATTTTTGCTCAATTTTGACAGCATATCGATAGGCGGATCCGAGTGAAGAGATTTCCAGGAAATCCATCTCTGTCTGGATGTATCGGTGTAGGCCACTGCGATATTTCCGTACTAGGTGCCACTCAGAGTCCTTGATACCGAGCTTTGTGCACAAGGTATGAAATTTGTTGGTGTACTCTGACACCGTTTGGTCCCTCTCTTGATGCAGAATGGTCCATTTTGTGTACTGGTCATCATAGTTTCCAACAGGGTAATATTGTTCCTTGACGGCATCTATAAAAGAGGCCCAAGTGGGATTTTAATGTTCAAACAATCCCGACTCGTCTGATGAGTTTTGCTCACAATAAGTTTCCCACCAATTTTTGACATGGGGGACGGCCTTAAGGAGCGCAAAGATGATCTTTTCCCTGTTGGAGCGGCCCACCTCTTCCAACTGGCTCAAAACAGTCTTCTGGCAATTTTGGTAAATTACTATTTTTAGCAATTTTTCGGGTCCTGAACTTCCAGAACCATTTTGAGGCCCTAAACGACATTTTTTTGGCAATTTGGGGCACCAAATGGCTTCCAACGGCATATATTTGGGCCCAATCGAAAATTGTAAATCTCTGTTAGGCCTTTCCAACGGGCTACCGAGCGCCTTAAATGGAGATCGTATGCAAAAGTTATGACCCCGGGAAGTTGACTGTTCAACTAACCAACTTGGGGCAACAAACTTTATGACGGTTCATCTTCTAGGGTTAGGTTTTTGGATGATTGGGATTCTTTCCCTCATGCTTATGATAAATAGGCCCTTTCGACCTCTCTTTGTAATCATCTTGGCACGAATGAGCATAGCGGCCACATCTCTTCTCAGAGATAGCTACCACCATTCTAGCTATTGTATTTTACAGTCTGTTCTATTTCTGCTATTTAATAGAATATAGAATATGTGTTTACTGTATCACTGTGTTATTTGCAATATATCTCTGTATATGATTCTGTATATGCTATCTTTTATTTCGTTCCCACATAAATCCGGATCAATACATGTCTTATTGATGTATTGATGAGGATATATGGTTTATTGATGTATTGATAAGAATACATGTTTTGATGATATCTGTATTGATAAGGATACAGATGGGGATTGTATCATCCCTGGACTTTGGTCCCTTGAATTGATCCGTAGACGTATGGTCTCCGAGAATGAAGTCCTTAGTGGATAGATGGGGATTGTATCATCCCTGGACTTTGGTCCCTTGAATTGATCCGTAGACGTATGGTCTCCGAGAATGAAGTCCTTAGTGGACAGATGGGGATTGTATCATCCCTGGACTTCGGTCCCTTGAATTGATCCGTAGACGTATGGTCTCCGAGAATGAAGTCCTTAGTGAACAGATGGGGATCGTATCATCCCTGGACTTCGATCCCTTGAATTGATCCGTAGACGTATGGTCTCCGAGAATGAAGTCCTTGGTGGACAGATGGGGATTGTATCATCCCTGGACTTTGGTACCTGAATTGATCCGTAGACGTATGGTCTCCGAGAATGAAGCCCAAACTGGACTGATGGGGATTGCATCATCCTGGAACCACTGGTTCAAAATGTACGTGATGGGGATTGCATCATTCCGGAACCACTAGTTCAAAATGTACGTGATGGGGATTGCATCATCCCGGAACCACTAGTTCAAAATGTACGTGATGGGGATTGCATCATCCCGGAACCACTAGTTCAAAATGTACGTGATGGGGATTGTATCATCCCCGGACTTCGGTCCCTGAATTGATCCATAGACATATGTCTTCGAGAAAGTGGTCCTTAGATTTTGTCTAAGTTGACGAGTGGACTGTATCATCCCTAGACATCTTATGGTGTCTTAAATGATGATGTGTATACTTGTATTGGTATGGATACTTGTGTTGATGATGTGTATACTTGTATTGGTATCGATACTTGTGTTGATGATGTGTATACTTGTATTGGTATAGGATAATTGTGTTGATGATGTGTATACTTGTATTGGTATAGGATACTTGGATTGATGATGTGTATACTTGTATTGGTATGGATACTTGTATTAATGATGTGCTAACGATGCTGATGATCGTGTGATGACGATGTTGATGATCGTGTCATGACGATGTTGATGATCGTAGGATGACGATGCTGATGATCGTGCGATGACGATGCTGATGATCGTGTGATGACGATGCTGACGATCGTGTGATGACGATGCTGATGATCGTGTGATGACGATGCTGACGATCGTGTGCTGACGATGTTAATGATCATGTGATGATGATGTTGATGTTCCAGTAACTGGTTGAGTTACTGATGATGATGAATTGAAGAAAGCTTCCGATGATTTATAGATGTATCATGTATGATGTAGTCAATGACTCCTTGCTCCTGCAGACGTTGTTATAATATCCTTCTCGTTAAGGGGGAGTGTTGAATATTGTAACTTCTAAGAATATTATATGTGTACATTATTATTCCGGAGATGTTTCATCCCTCCGAGGTAACCCTATTATGTATCCGGAGATGATTATTCCTCCGATGGTTTGTGGTAACTAGGGTTATTAGACCCACCATGTGCGGGTCGGCCCTGATATTATATTTTAGGGGTTGTTAGACTTCTCCAGGAGAGGTCGGCCCTATTAGGGATTTTGGTCAGTCGGGAACCAATATAAATAGAGGAGGTGAGCTCCTCATTAGACACACTTACACAACTCAGAAAAGTAGCGCACTTGTCAGGGAGGTCTGTTCAGGAGATAGAGAAGGAAGTCAAGTCTTGGAGCACATCTTTTATTTTGGTTGATCATCTTATTGAGGAAAGCTTTGCTAGGTTTTCTACCCCATGAGGGTTTCCCAGGGTAAATTCTGTGTCTATCTTGTGATTATGTTTCTTTCAGTGATCTTGCTAGTTTATTTGGTTTAATCTTAACATCTCCCACGGAAACCCTAATTCTGGCATGTTGCTAATCATTTTTCATGAAGATTGTTTCTACATGCTATGAGTATGGAGCATTGGAGACCGGTGTATCGTGAAGACACCCAAAACGTTTTAAAGCCATGACTCCACCATTGTGTGAATCCACCAACACGCGTCTTGACAAGACGAGTCTACCTTGCACTACTTGTGAGATGATATTGTGGAGTTGCTCCATTGTGAAGTGGCACTTTAGTCAGTTTTAAGGCTACGCCTTCTTTATTGTGTGCTTGCAACTTGGAATTTAGAGGAGCTCGAGGTTAGAGGAGCTGTGAAGACACCTTGAATTCTGTTGTGTAGACCGTGAGGCTACCGCAAACCCTAATTTTGATTGGACTTTAAAGATTATGTGAATTAAAACATTACTACTGTGTGGGTTGCGTTTATGGTGATCGTTGGTATCTTTCATATCTGAAGTACGAAGACTCTCGAATCTGTTCCATTGAAGAGCTACGACTGCATCATTTGGTGCGCCCTCCATCTTCTTGACAAAAATATTTAAGTGCAACCAGATCTTGCCAACCACAATGAAAGGGCCCTTTCGGTGGAAACCCTAATCTTATCTTGGTATATGTTCTCTCTGACGTAGTAGAGTTGCGTTTCACTTCAACTCCAAATCGGATCATTATTTATGCTCCAATTGATGAAGCTGAATGTGTTGCTGGTGCGTTGAAGAAGATTGGTGCAGTGAGAGTGTAGATTCTACAAAACTCAATTTCTATAGCTGAGAACAAGTGCACGGAAGGCCTACACTGTGCACACTTGCGTGAAGACTGGTTTCTCTCATCTCTGGTGGTGAGGCCCTTCTGAAACGCAGTCTCTCTCTCACCATGATCTCTCGGTGGTGTGGGATTTATCTTGCTGGTACGTTGGTGCTTGAAAGTTGAGACTCTTCGAGATAGTGACTGGTGTGCTTGTGGTGAGCTTTTGTTGACTGCCTGATCAACCATGAGCTTGTGTTGACTGCTCAATGGCACATTGCTTTATGTTACTGGTGAACGCCCTTGTGGACTGTAAATGCTGTGAACCCTATCTCAAACAGTGCACGTGAATCTCTCCAAGTTCAAGTGTGTGGGTTCTCTCAAATTTGAGGAACCACATTCAGTAGAGTTGTTCAAGAACTGAAGAAGGTGACAACTCGTGTTGCACATGTTCTTCGTGGAGGAAGCATTGCCGAAATAGTTCATGTGCCTAGTGGGTCGGGTGACATTGGATCAAGGTGCCAAACCTCAAAGATGATACTAGGCTTGCAAGTCTTCCCTTCTTGAGTGGATTGGTTGAAACCTATCATCAGCTTTCCTCTCTAGTCGTGGATGGTGGCTTCGTGGTTACAAACACTCGGTGTGAATATTTAACAATTTATATGTGGTAGATGTTTTCTCTTGACATCTACAAGTCGAAACTTGAAAGAGGAAAAATTCTTCGTAAGAATGGTAGAAAGCTTTTTTGTTTTTATTTTTTTTAGATGTTGCATACTCATCTATATGAATGCACCAGCCTGACTAAAGTGTTGTAAAGAGTCTTGCATTCTCCTTGCATTGCTCTTCTTTATTTGAGTCATATAGAGCATGTGGAAAGCACTACACAAGAAGAAATGAGAGATTACAAATTTCCAACCAGAAGAAATGAGAGATTACAAATTGCCAACCAGCTTCTTGCAGTAAATTGTACTATAAAGTTTGAAGACTCAATTGTTGCAGCTAATTGACAGTACTGAGCTTGCAGAGACCACACTATAAAAGGATTGTAAAGATTGTGGATAGACTATTGCAGATTATTGTTGGCATTGTGAAGAAAAATTGCAGATTTGAAACTAGTTTGGATTCTAGCAAGTTTGCAACTGCTCTAAAATAAAGGTTGCAACAACAACTTGTCACCACAAAAGAACTTAGGTATAGCAGATTCCTCAATTCAAAAGTAAAAAGTGTAACTTGCAACTGTTATTTGTTTGTAAGTTCTAGGTGTATGTTTGTGATCCGGATTTATGTGGGAACGAAACAAAAGATAGCATATACAGAGATATATTGCAAATAACACAGTGATACAGTAAACACATATTCTATTAAATAGCGGAAATAGAATAGACTGTAAAATACAATAGCTAGAATGGTGGTAGCTATCTCTGAGAAGAGATGTGGCCGCTATGCTCATTCGTGCCAAGATGAATACACAGAGAGGCCGAAAGGGCCTATTTATCATAAGCATGAGGGAAAGAATCCCAATCATCCAAAAACCTAACCCTAGAAGATGAACCGTCATAA
The DNA here is from genome assembly GCA_027924585.1 of Larix kaempferi. Lineage (NCBI taxonomy): Eukaryota > Viridiplantae > Streptophyta > Pinopsida > Pinales > Pinaceae > Larix > Larix kaempferi. The sequence continues at coordinate 5,668,303 of BSBM01000431.1, read as the reverse complement.
AGTTTGCGGCCCCAAGGTGGTTAGTTGAACAGTCAACTTCCTGGGGTCATAACTTTTGCATACGATCTCCGTTTAGGGCGCTCGGTATCCCATTGGAAAGGTCTAACTGAGATTTACAACTTTCCAATGGGCCCAAATGCATGCCATTGGCAACCATTTGGTCCCCTAAATCGCCAAAAAATGGCATTTAGGGCCTCAAAATGGCTCCGGAAGTTCAGGACCCGAAAAACTGCTAAAAATAGTAGTTTACCAAAATTGCCAGAAGACTGTTTTGAGCCAGTTGGAAGAGGTGGGCCGCCACCAATATCCACCTGGATCAATCCTCCCTCCTTAGGAAGCAATGGTCTCCATTGCGTTAAATCCCTTATCATATGTCGAGCTGTGTGTCGAGTTGAGCTCTTGGTGCGACATTTGCTGAAGTGGAAAGGTTGCCTTACTTTGACATCTTCAGAGGGTTGTAATTGTTGTTGATGGATGCGCTGGAGCTGTCCAACAGTTTTGGTTGTTGTGGTATCCTTGGTATGCACCGGTGTGGATGGTTTCTTTTTGGAGGGGCCCCTTGAATGCGTGCCCTTGCACTGTAGAGGTACCCGAATAGGCAATGCTGTACTAACTTTGTGTTTTTCTTGTTTCTGCTGAGTAGAAGGATAATCTGCAGAGGTTGTGGATGGCTCCGCGATCTGATGTTCACCTTTAGTGGCAATTGCGAATAGGGAAAATTTCCTAGTGTGGGAGATTATCTTCCTTCCCTGCTCGTTTGGGGTAGGTGCAACTATCTCTAGTATCCGATAGAGTTGTCCTCCCAAAGTGACAATGACACTGCGAGGTCGTGATTCATATACAGCATGACGCTTCCACATATATGGTTGTCCTAAAAGAACATCACATACTTCAAGTGGGGCCACATCACACAACACCTCATCTTTGAAGGGCTTGATGCCATATGGTAGGCGACATTGGTGACTAACACGGATCCTTCGTCCTTGGCTTAGCCATCCAATGGTGTATGGTTGTGGGTGTGGCGTTATTGGTAGCTCCAATCTCTTGATGACTTCTTCTGAGATCAGGTTCTTCTGGCTGCCACTGTCCACAACAAAGTTTAGGGGAATTCCCTTCACCCACATTTGTGAGTGGAAAAGGCGCTCCTCTGCCTCTGACTCTTCAGGCTCCTCTAGTTGAATCTGTGTGGTGGCAACAAAGGCACTGGGCTCTGCATCAATGATCTGCTTCCCTTTTTGCGCGGCTATGAAATTAGGTTCTGAGTCAGAATCGGAACTGAGATCTGATTCTGAAGCTTTCATCTCAGCCACCAATGACTGTTTTGAGCGACAATCATCAGTGTTGTGCCAGGGGCTTTTGTGGAACTCGCACCACTTCCCGGTGTCCTTCTTTATCTTTTCTTTACCCTTCTTCACCTGTGTTTGGGACTGGTTGTCCTTTGCTTGCCCCGTGCTCTGCGAGCCAGAGTTTCCCTTGCCCTGCTTCTGCGCAGGTCCGAAGTCACGCTTGTTCTTTTGCTGAAATTTCTGCTCAATTTTGACAGCATATCGATAGGCGGATCCGAGTGAAGAGATTTCCAGGAAATCCATCTCTATTCGGATGTACCGGTGTAGGCCACTGCGATATTTCAGTACTAGGTGCCGCTCGGGGTCCTTGATACCTAGCTTTGTGCGCAAGGTATGAAATTTGTTGGTGTACTCCGACGCCATTTGGTCCCTCTCTTGATGCAGAATGGTCCATTTTGTGCAGTGGTCATCATAGTTTCCAACAGGGTAATATTGTTCCTTGACGGCATCTATAAAAGAGGCCCAAGTGGGATTGCAATATTCAAACAATCCCGACTCGTCTGATGAGTTTTGCTCACAATAAGTTTCCCACCAATTTTTGACATGGGGGACGGCCTTTAGGAGCGCAAAGATGATCTTTTCCCTGTCAAAAAATTGGTGGACAGAGAAATACCCTTCTAGTAGATTCAACCATTTATCTAGGGCATCGGCATCGATTTGGCCTTCAAATAAAGGGATATCAAAATTAACTTGTACATTGAAGGGAGTCGTATCTCCGAAATGGCTACTCGTTGAGGGTGCATTTGCCGCTGTTGGCATGCGTTGAAGGATCTGGGCGAAATTATCCATCATCTCGTTCCTCTGTCGCGCGAGGGCTTCCTCGAGCAACAACTTGATAGGATCTACTGCTCCGTCGTCTCTCTTTTCTTCCGCCATGGGAGGGCGTTTGGGGCGGCGAGAGTGGTCCTTCCCAAGTGAAACTAGTTCAAGACCCAACTCTCTATATCCTGACCTCGTTGGGGACATGCACCGAGAAACAATCAAAGAGTAGACCGCTCTGATACCATTGATCCGGATTTATGTGGGAACGAAACAAAAGATAGCATATACATAGATATATTGCAAATAACACAGTGATACAGTAAACACATATTCTATTAAATAGCGGAAATAGAATAGACTGTAAAATACAATAGCTAGAATGGTGGTAGCTATCTCTGAGAAGAGATGTGGCCGCTATGCTCATTTGTGCCAAGATGAATACAAAGAGAGGCCGAAAGGGCCTATTTATCATAAGCATGAGGGAAAGAATCCCATTCATCCAAAAACCTAACCCTAGAAGATGAACCGTCATAAAGTTTGCGGCCCCAAGGTGGTTAGTTGAACAGTCAACTTCCCGAGGTCATAACTTTTGCATACGATCTTTGTTTAGGGCGCTCAGTATCCCGTTGGAAAGGTCTAACCGAGATTGACAACTTTCGATTGGACCCAAATGCATGCCACTGGCAAGTATTCGGTCCCCCAAATCGCCAAAAAATGTCGTTTAGGGCCTCAAAATGGCTCCGGAAGTTCAGGACCCGAAAAACTGCTAAAAATAGTAATTTACCAAAATTGCCAGAAGACTGTTTTGAGCCAGTTGGAAGAGGTGGGCCGCCACCGATATCCACCTGGATCAATCCTCCCTCCTTAGGAAGTAATGGTATCCATTGCGTTAAATCCCTTATCATATGTCGAGCTGTGTGTCGAGTTGAGCTCTTGGTGCGACATTTGCTGAAGTGGAAAGTTTGCCTTACTTTGACATCTTCAAAGGGTTGTAATTGTTGTTAATGGATGCGCTGGAGCTGTCCAACAGTTTTGGTTGTTGTGGTATCCTTGGTATGCACCGGTGTGGATGGTTTCTTTTTGGAGGGGCCCCTTGAATGCGTGGCCTTGCACTGTAGAGGTTCCCGAATAGGCGATGCTGAACTAACTTTGTGTTTTTCTTGTTTCTGCTGAGTAGAAGGATAATCAGCAGAGGTTGTGGATGTCTCTGCGATCTGATGTTCACCTTTAGTGGCAATTGCGAATAGGGAAAATTTCCCAGTGTGGGAGATTATCTTCCTTCTCTGCTCGTTTGGGGTAGGTGCAACTATCTTTGGTATCCGATAGAGTTGTTCTCCCAAAGTGACAATGACACTGCGAGGTCGTGATTCATATACAGCATGACACTTCCACATATATGGTTGTCCTAAAAGAACATCACATACTTCAAGTGGGGCCACATCACACAATACCTCATCTTTGAAGGGCTTGATGCCATACGGTAGGGGAAATTGGTGATTGACACGGATCCTTCGTCCCTTGCTTAGCCATCCAATGGTGTATGGTTGTGGGTGTGGCGTTATTGGTAGCTCCAATCTCTTGATGACTTCTTCTGAGATCAGGTTCTTCTGGCTGCCGCTGTCCACAACAAAGTGTAGGGGAATTCCCTTCACCCACATCTGTGAGTGGAAAAGGCGCTCCTATGCCTCTGACTCTTCAGGCTCCTCTGGTTGAATCTGTGTGGTGGCAACAACGGCACTGGGCTCTGCATCGGAATTGGGATCTGATTCTGAAGCTTTGATTTCAGCCACCAATGACTGTTTTGAGCTACAATCATCAGTGTTGTGCCAGGGGATTTTGTGGAACTCGCACCACTTCCTGGTGTCCTTCTTTTTCTTTTCTTTACCCTTCTTCACCTGTGGTTGGGACTAGTTGTCCTTTTCTTGCCCCGTGCTCTGCGAGCCAGAGTTTCCCTTGCCCTGCTTCTGCGTAGGTCCGAACTCACGCTTGTTTTTTTGCTGAAATTTCTGCTCAATTTTGACAGCATATCGATAGGCGGATCCGAGTGAAGAGATTTCCAGGAAATCCATCTCTGTTTGGATGTACCGGTGTAGGCCACTGCGATATTTCAGTACTAGGTGTCGCTCGGAGTCCTTGATACCTAGCTTTGTGCGCAAGGTATGAAATTTGTTGGTGTACTCCGACACCGTTTGGTCCCTCTCTTGATGCAGAATGGTCCATTTTGTGTACTGGTCATCATAGTTTCCAACAGTGTAATATTGTTCCTTGGCGGCATCTATAAAAGAGGCCCAAGTGGGATTGGAATATTCAAACAATCCCGACTCGTCTGATGAGTTTTGCTCACAATAAGTTTCCCACCAATTTTTGACATGGGGGACGACCTTAAGGAGCGCAAACATGATCTTTTCCCTGTCAGAAAATTGGTGGACAGAGAAATACCCTTCTAGTAGATTCAACCATTTATCTAGGGCATCGCCATCGATTTGGCGTTCAAATAAAGGGATATCAAAATTAAGTTGTACCTTGAAGGGATTCGTATCTCCGAAATGGCTGCTCGTTGAGGGTGCATTTGCCGCTGTTGGCAAGCGTTGAAGGATCTAGGCGAAATTATCCATCATCTCGTTCCTCTGTCGCGCGAGGGCTTCCTCGAGCAACAACTTGATAGGATCTACTGCTCCGTCGTCTCTCTTTTCTTCCGCCATGGGAGGCCGTTTGGGGCGGCGAGAGTGGTCTTCCCCAAGTGAAACTAGTTCGAGACCCAACTCTCTGTATCCTGACCTCGTCGGGGACATGCACCGAGAAACAATCAAAGAGCAAACCGCTCTGATACCACTGATCCGGATTTATGTGGGAACGAAACAAAAGATAGCATATACAGTGATATATTGCAAATAACACAGTGATACAGTAAACACATATTCTATTAAATAGCGGAAATAGAATAGACTGTAAAATACAATAGCTAGAATGGTGGTAGCTATCTCTGAGAAGAGATGTGGCCGCTATGCTCATTCGTGCCAAGATGAATACAAAGAGAGGCCGAAAGGGCCTATTTATCATAAGCATGAGGGAAAGAATCCCAATCATCCAAAAACCTAACCCTAGAAGATGAACCGTCATAAAGTTTGCGGCCCCAAGGTGGTTAGTTGAACAGTCAACTTCTCGGGGTCATAACTTTTGCATACGATCTCCGTTTAGGGCGCTCGGTATCCCGTTGGAAAGGTCTAACCGATATTTACAACTTTTGATTAGGCCCAAATGCATGCCATAGGTAAAATTTTGGTCCCACAAATCGCCAAAAAATGTCGTTTAGGGCCTCAAAATGGCTCCGAAAGTTCAGGACCCTAAAAACTGCTAAAAATAGTAATTTACCAAAATTGCCAGAAGACTGTTTTGAACCAGTTGGAAGAGGTGGGCCACCACCGATATCCACCTGGATCAATCCTCCCTCCTTAGGAAGCAATGGTCTCCATTGCGTTAAATCCCTTATCATATGTCGAGCTATGTGTCGAGTTGAGCTCTTGGTGCGACATTTGCTGAAGTGGAAAGGTTGCCTTACTTTGACATCTTCAGAGGGTTGTAATTGTTGTTGATGGATGCGCTGGAGCTGTCCAATAGTTTTGGTTGTTGTGCTATCCTTGGTATGCACCGGTGTGGATGGTTTCTTTTTGGAGGGGCCCCTTGAATGCGTGGCCTTGCACTGGAGAGGTACCCGAATAGGCAATGCTGCACTAACTTTGTGTTTTTCTTGTTTCTGCTGAGTAGAAGGATAATCCGCAGAGGTTGTGCATGGCTCTGCGATCTGATGTTCACCTTTAGTGGCAATTTCGAATAGGAAAAATTTCCCAGTGTGGGAGATTATCTTCCTTCCCTGCTCGTTTCGGGTAGGTGCAACTATCTCTGGTATCCGATAGAGTTATCCTCTCAAAGTGACAATGACACTGCGAGGTCGTGATTCATATACAGCATGACGCTTCCACATATATGGTTGTCCTAAAAGAACATCACATACTTCAAGTGGGGCCACATCACACAAACCTCATCTTTGAAGGGCTTGATGCCATACGATAGGGGACATTGGTGATTGACATGGATCCTTCGTCCTTGGCTTAGCCATCCAATGGTGTATGGTTGTGGGTGTGGCGTTATTGGTAGCTCCAATCTCTTGATGACTTCTTCTAAGATCAGGTTCTTCTGGCTGCCGCTGTCCACAACAAAGTGTAGTGGAATTCCCTTCACCCACATCTGTGAGTGGAAAAGGCGCTCCTCTGCCTCTGACTCTTCAGGCTCCTCTGGCTGAATCTGTGTGGTGGCAACAACGTCACTGGGCTCTGCATCAATGATCTGCTTCCCTTTTTGCGCCGCTATGAAATTAGGTTCCGAATCAGAATCGGATCTGGGATCTGATTCTGAAACTTTGATCTCAGCCACCAATGAATGTTTTGAGCGACAATCATCAGTGTTGTGCCAGGGGCTTTTGTGGAACTCGCACCACTTCCCGGTGTCCTTCTTTGTATTTTCTTTACCCTTCTTCACCTGTGGTTGGGACTGGTTGTCCTTTTCTTGCCCTGTGCTCTGCGAGCCAGAGTTTCCCTTGCCCTGCTTCTGCGCAGGTCTGAAGTCACGCTTGTTCTTTTGCTGAAATTTCTACTCAATTTTGACAGCATATCGATAGGCGGATCCGAGTGAAGAGATTTCCAGGAAATCCATCTCTGTTCGGATGTACCGGTGTAGGCCACTGCGATATTTCAGTACTAGGTGCCGCTCGGAGTCCTTGATACCTAGCTTTGTGCGCAAGGTATGAAATTTGTTGGTGTACTCCGACAACGTTTGGTCCCTCTCTTGATGCAAAATGGTCCATTTTGTGTACTGGTCATCATAGTTTCCAACAGGGTAATATTGTTCCTTGACGGCATCTATAAAAGAGTCCCAAGTGGGATTGCAATATTCAAACAATCCCGACTCGTCTAATGAGTTTTGCTCACAATAAGTTTCCCACCAATTTTTGACATGGGGAACGGCCTTAAGGTGCGCAAAGATGATCTTTTCCATGTCGGAAAATTGGTGGACAGAGAAATACCCTTCTAGTAGATTCAACCATTTATCTAGGGCATCGGCATCGATTTGGCCTTCAAATAAAGGGATATCAAAATTAACTTGTACCTTGAAGGGAGTCGTATCTCCGAAATGGCCGCTCGTTGAGGGTGCATTTGCCGTTGTTGGCATGCGTTGAAGGATCTGGGCGAAATTATCCATCATCTCGTTCCTCCGTCGCGCGAGGGCTTCCTCAAGCAACAACTTGATAGGATCTACTGCTCCGTCGTCTCTCTTTTCTTCCGCCATGGGAGGCCGTTTGGGGCGGCGAGAGTGGTCTTCCCCAAGTGAAACTAGTTCGAGACCCAACTCTCTGTATCCTAACCTCGTCGTGGACATGCACTGAGAAACAATCAAAGAGCAGACCGCTCTGATACCACTGATCCGGATTTATGTGGGAACGAAACAAAAGATAGCATATACAGAGATATATTGCAAATAACACAGTGATACAGTAAACACATATTCTATTAAATAGCGGAAATAGAATAGACTGTAAAATCAAATAGCTAGAATGGTGGTAGCTATCTCTGAGAAGAGATGTGGCCGCTATGCTCATTCGTGCCAAAATGAATACAAAGAGAGGCCGAAAGGGCCTATTTATCATAAGCATGAGGGAAAGAATCCCAATCATCCAAAAACCTAACCCTAGAAGATGAACCGTCATAAAGTTTGCGGCCCCAAGGTGGTTAGTTCAACAGTCAACTTCCCGGGGTCATAACTTTTGCATACGATCTCCGTTTAGGGCGCTCGGTAGCCCGTTGGAAAGGTCTAACCAAGATTTACAACTTTCAAGTGGGCCCAAATGCATGCCATAGGCAACCTTTTGGTCCCCCACATCACCAAAAAATGTCGTTTAGGGCCTCAAAATGGCTCCGGAAGTTCAGGACCCGAAAAACTGCTAAAAATAGTAATTTACCAAAATTACCAGAAGACTATTTTGAGCCAGTTGGAAGAGGTGGGCCGCCACCGATATCCACCTGGATCAGTTTGGTACTTGCATGTGTGTTTTTGCATAGTACCAAAACTGAGGAAAAGTTGAATTGTATTGTATGTGGGTGCATTTTCGGCTGAGACTGACACCCCTCACCTTTTGAGTTTTGAATCTGCTGAGTCTTATTTGGAAAGGGAGGAGTTGCATTTTTATTAACTTATCCATTTTCAAGATGGATTCTCTAATTCTTTATATGCAAAAAGAACCCCACTTGTGCACACATTAAGGCAATTTTTACCCCTTAGTATGCTCTTTGCGACACACTTAGCGTGATCTCCGCGAATCTATAAAAGGGGTGTCTTTTCCTTACACCAGTTAATTAGCTCACATAGGCTAGTTTACTTATGTTTTTCATTTCTTTTAAAGCAAATCATTTACTTTACTTTTGTTCTTTAGTTATCGTTCTTTACTTTGAAACAAAGCATTTATTTCAAAACCACCACTTTTACACCTGTTGGTGACCCCAATGACACACTGTGTTGTCAACTCAGTGCAGTGCTCGGGAACATAGGAGATAAAACTTGAATTTAGAATGTTTTAAAGCTTAATTTGAGATATGAAGTTTCTCTCATTCTATTCTCACAAAATTCTCTCAGTTTTAAACCCCTCAGTCTGATTGAGTCATTGTACTTGGTCATTCCTACACAAGGATGCCTCACATAGTCCTCACAATGTCTCAAATTGAAGAAACATTAGAGTTGTTGAACACTCTAGCACTTACAGCTGTAGACGACTCAATCACAATCAGAAAAGATACACTCCAAACTGTCATCAATCAATTACTACATTATTTGAAATCCAAAGAGGACAATGTACAACACAGGAATTAACATTCTAAACTAGTGTTTTTTCATAACAATACTTTATTTGAAGTTGAAGATGATTCCTATCAACTGCCAGCACATGGAAAAAACAATGAAAGCATGTCAAAAGATGTTCAAAGTTCCATATGCCATCATTGTGACTAAGTTGGACATATGAAAGATCATTGTTCTAATATTCATCCTTGTGAGCATTGTGGGAAGTGTATGTTGGTAGAATGGCTGTCGTTACACCAAAACCCGCAGGTGATTGGTAAACTCACCACTGCTAGGTTTCAAGGATCCACGAGAGGCGATTAGTCCCTTGTCATGATACACCGGGGAGCGCTGACTACTTGCAATTTCGTGCAACAATATCCCCCTCAGCGCGAGCCGAGTGTGTATCGAACTCGTGACCTCTAACTCTGATACCAATTGTTAGTAGAACAGTTGTCGTTACACCAAAACCCGCGGGTGATTGGTAAACTCACCACTGCAAGATTTCAAGGATCCACGAGAGGCGATTAGTCCCTTGTCACGATACACTGGGGAGCGCTAACTACTTGCAATTTTGTGCAGCATTGTATCCATTCTTCATATCAGTGTGTGAAGTTGAAGAAACCTGCAAGAGTGAAACTTGCAGTAGAATATTGTACCACTTCTTACTTTGTACCTGACAGGGGGAAACATGATGTCAAGATTCAAGTTTTGAAGCCTTGTCATTCTGAAAACAAGCAGCCATGGCCTTCCTCAAGTAATCCAAATCAAGCGCGCATGAGCCACAGTCAACTTGGGATCCCAGATTCAAAAATATAGCATGAAGACAGAAGAGAACTATATGCTCTAGAGTACTCATGTGTTTTGTGTCTAGTTTTGACACCATGAGACTCTCCTCTCCTTGCATTGTTCCAACAGGAGGGAAATGAAGACCATCATAAACAAGCAAGCGATATTAAGCGAGACGGAACAAGCGATCTTGAAATGCCATGTTCAACTGAGTTCCTGAGTTGGTGGTCCGTCTCAAACCACGCATTTAGTAGAAGACTTCCGCTTCTACTGAACATTAGATGGTGGTCCCCAAACCACGACTTTCCAGAGAACCGTTGAGCCTTGTTAAGATTATATGATACTATAGACTAGATTCTAACTTCATGAGCATTCAATACATTTTCACAATAACAACATGACAAGGATCTTTGAAAGATACAAAATCACAAAGACACAAAAATATATCCTGGGAAAATCTCAAGGGGAAGAAAACCCAGCAAGAACTTCCTCAATATAGATAACCAAAGTATAATGCCCAAAATAGGTCTCACAAATAAGAGAGACAAGAAAACAAAAATCTAGAGCCAAGCCAATCCTCCTCCTCCTTCACAAGCTTCATCTCTCCTCGAATGCCCAGATGCTTGGGTGAGTGAATGTACAAATGAGGGAAAGACTCCCTCTATTTATACTTTACTTTTCACTTGACCTTTAACCCTAAATGGGCCGACTTCTCTAGGAAGACTCAATATAACATTATAGTATATTCTTTTGGGTGCTAACGACCTGACTTACAATGGAGGTTTAATCTCATGAATTTTACATGACCAAATGTAATAATGACATCCCTGAATGGAGGTAAAACATCCCCGACGGAGTTACAATAATAAAGTACAAGTAGAATATTCTTTGAAGTTACATTAATTCAACAAGCCTTCGTGCCAAGGTACAGACATAACCACTGAGCCTTCGTATCAAGTTCCAGAAAGAACCTCTGAGCATTTGTGCCAAGTTCAAGAGTTTGTGGTTGGCCTTAAACCACACACATAGTAGAAGATTCCAGCTTCTACTAGACCCCTTGTTTGGTGGTCATCCAAAACCACCTCTTTAGAGAGCACTTGTATTAGCAAAAGACAGTGTAAGCTTTTGCTAACTTTCTTGGCAATTCAAATTGCCAAGTTGGAAATGTTTAGCAGGTGGTAGCTTTCCACTTCTAGTTATTCATCTCTCTTCTTTTTCTTGGACTCATATACACCCTTTGGATTAAGGGGGGAATTGTCGGGAACATAATTCTTGGTGTTTGGATTATCTCCCTAGCAGAAGATCAAAAGTCCCAGGTGAATGGGAAAATTCATTCAAGAGTCCAAGAGTCCAAGAGTCCACTTGGGAGATGAACCCAAGGGACATTCTCATTGTATTAATACACATCTAATTAATGAGAATAAATGTGCTTTGAATCCTATCCTTTGGGCTTTGTGTGTATATTCTTCTTGTATTTGGCTTGAGTTCTGCCAATCATTTATTTGCCCATTTGGGGAAACCTAACAGACCTAAACCCTAGAATATCATTTGCAACCACCAAAGAGGCTCCATAAGGGTCATTCCTATTCCATATCATGAATAACTCTTCATGAAAAGGATAGATTGATGGTCCTCCACCAAAATCCATTGTATTCACAATCCCAAACTTATTCATATACACCCATTATCTCCTAAAGCATTCAATGTCGCTTCATAATGAACTGGTAGTGCATATAATATATTACATAGTAAGTTACTTATTATATAGTTTTCATGTGTGTGTGTGTGGAGAGAGAGAGAGAGAGAGTATACCTTATTTTGATGCGAGAAAAAATTAAATGGCAGATATAGATAGAATAAACTTGCATGCAAGCTTTTTTAAGTTGATAGGTAGCTTGATCACACACCTCAATCCAAGGATGAACTAGTTAATTTTTTAGTGCAAGTGGAGAATGATTTATCTATGGTGGAAGCATCACCTTCTAAGGCAATTGTAGCTGGAGTTTTCACACCAGCTTGTGCTAAAGAGCACCTACTAAGGATTCAAGGACCCTTAGTAGTAGTTCATAAACATGGATAAAAACTAAACAATAAGCAAATGATGTATGCAAATAACAAACATGAAATAGATCTAACTGCTGCAGTAAAATGATAAATCAACAGGAACCCATAAATGAAATTTGCATTTTTATATTATATGGTAAACAAGGGTTTGCAGTAATGGTTACCTCAAAAGAAGGGGTGATGAGGTCCCTTGCAGCAGTACGAAGAGTAGTGTGCCAGGTCTCCATAGTTCTTTTCTCTTCTCCAAATGCTCAATGGGTTGGCCAAGATTCAACTAACTAGGCACAAAATTTTGAAATGGGAGGCTAAAGTGCAGTAGGGAATTTTGCAGCATGAGGATTTGAAGAGTGATTCATGTGAAATGGGGGGCCCTCCATCACCTTTTTATAGTGATTTTGAGAGGTCGAGTATTGGTCCATAGTTTTGGGAAACTAATGGTATTGGGAAATGGTATTAGGTATTTTCCCTCTTTTTGAATTTATTTTGATTTTTCTCCCTTTTTCTTTTATTTTGGGGATTTTTGGACCCTTTTATGGGTTTTTATCTTTTTTTGGAGGATTTTATTTATTTTCACGGGAAATAAATGATCTTTTTCCCATTTGGTTACTCATTTAGGATTTTTTGGGATTTTGGAGGCCAAAAATGTAGGAAAAGCAGACAAATGGATTATGTGACTAGGGAGATGAGCTAGTGAACCATTTTTGGGTGTTAATAGATTGACCCCTGATGTGTGAGGGCGGGATCTCATCGTATGGTCGATAGACATCATAGGTTCTGTAATTTTCTAGGGGTATGAGCATTGTGATGGCGGAGAGCAGAAACTGGTTGGAGACCGGAACACGTGCTCCATATAAACTGTTGTTAGATTTTCTACTTTTAATCAATATATATCTAGGATCTTACTGAAAGAATAACATGCACAACATAACATAATAGACACAAAGAATTTCCTCGGGGAAACCATAAAGGAGAAAACCCTGCAACTTCCTCAGAGATAGAATAGTCACCAATACAATGTCAAAAGTAAAAACCCCAAAATAGAAATGGTCTTCTGCAGCTTCTCTCTTCTCCACTTGTGCGAACTTGTCCTCTCTCTCACTTATGCAAACTTGAGTGAGTGAGTGAATGTGTAAATGAGAGAGCCTAGCTCTCTATTTATACTTTACCTTTTTCACTTGACATGTCGGCCTCAACTAAAGATGACTAGGCTGACTCCTCTAGGGGGCCTAAAAACCCCAATACAAATGAATCTAGGGGGAACTAATGCCCCGACTTACAAAGGAGGTTTTACCTCAATGAATTTACATGACCAAATTAATAATACAAAATAAAATACAAGTGAATATCTTCCGAAGTTAGAATTACATTAACACTCCCTCTTAACTAGGAAGGTATACTCTTGACACAGACATCATAGAATATACAAGTCGCCTCTAACTAAAGATCAAACAAATCCTACAGTAGCTTCCTAATCCATACTTCCTCACAACTAGCCGAACAAGCTGTGGCATACTCTGCTTCAACTGTACTCAGTGCCACGCAGGACTGGTTCCTACTAAACCAGGAGATCATACCGGATCCCATACTGAAGCAGCATCTCGAAGTGCTCTTCCTATCGACGGCACTGCCTGCCCAATCCAAATCAACATAACCCTGAAGGTTAATCTTCCGATTCGTCTCATACTTGGTCCCATAATAAATTGTATCCTTCAGGTACCTCAATATATGCTTTGCAACAACCAGGTGAATTTGTCTCAGATCCGTCAGGAACTAGCTCAATGTGTTCACAGCAAAGCATATGTTTGGTCTCGTGTTCGTCAGGTACATCAATGACCCAATCATCTGATGATACATCGTGGCATCAACTAACTCTGATGAAGCATCACAAAGTAGCTTCAATTTTGATGCCATGGGTGTGGTCATAGCCTTGTAGTCCATCATTCTGAATCTCTTCAAAATATCCACTGCATACTTACCTTGTCCAAGTAAGATCCCATCTCCATTCTGCCACACCTCCATGCTTAGGAAATAATGTATTATACCAAGGTCCCTCATATCGAACTCAGCGGCAAGTTTCCTCTTCGTATCTGCAATGAGTCCATCCTCTTCTGTTACAAACAGGTCATCTACATAGAGTAGAAGTATCACTGGATTTCCCACTTCAACCTTGTAGTAAAGGTTGGAATCTACTTTACTCTTGGTAAATCCCAATCTCATCGGGAAACTATCCATCCTAGCGTACGACGTCCTGGATGCCAGTTTCAATCCGTACAAGGCCTTCTTCAAATTTCACACATGATTATGCCTGTCATGTGTCTCAAATCCGAGTGGATTCTCCACATACACTTCCTCCTCTACTACACCATTCAAGAATGTTGTCTTGACATCCATTTGGTGTACCTTCCACTTTATTATTGCAGCCAATGCAAGTTCTGATCTGATGGAGGTGTATATGGCTATAGGTGCAAATATCTCCTCATAATCTATGCCTTCCTTTTGGGAGACGCCACGTTCCACAAACCTTGCCTTGTGTTTCTCTATGTTTCCATCTGCAGCATGCTTGATCTTGTAGATCCACTTGGAAGTCGCAACAGAGTTCCCTTCTAGTCTTGGAACTACATCCCAGACATCATTCTTCATGATCGACCGGTACTCCTCGATCATGGCATCCTTCGATTCTTTCTTCTCTGTCGCTTCCTCATAGTTGAAAGGTTCTTTGTCAATGATGTCACACAGCAGGGGATACATAGCTGGAGTATGGCCTAGGTCTCTTGCTTTCTCCGTGCATCCCCTCTGGAGCGCCATACTTATCTGCATCTTTTATTTCCTTTCGTACCCATGTTGGTTTCCTCTTGTGGGAGTTCTTCTCACGAGGTGGATCTACAGGTTCTGCCATGTCTTGATCTTCATGATATTCTGGAATCTCTTCTTCCATAGCTATGTCTCTGGTTTAGGTTGTTCAGTTTCCTCATCTTGACTTCATAAATCTCCTTGCATGTTATATCTGAATCATCGTCACTTGTTCTTCGAAACGAATTTCTCTTGTAGTACATGATCTTTCCTACAAGTCAATTTAGTTGCGTGATTAGAAACATTTCATAATTTTCAAAAGAAATTCTTATGCATAAAGACATAGGTCACACAGTCATGCAACTATCTTAGCCAATGATTCAACACAACATTCATCCATATCCTGTATTCATACGGTAACTTCCTAGATGTCTTCCATCTCTACCAGAGCATTGTTAAGAGTGTGCACTACTCCCAACATGTCAGCAAAGAGGTTTCATTCTAGATAAGTAGCAATGGAATGTTGTACAGTACCATAGGCCACTTACCCATTACTTGCATATTAGTAGTATCTTGTTTATTAATGCAACTTTTCTAACATGCTTAATACACATCCTAAATCTAGGAACATAAGTATGTACATGACTGAACAATATCATTTAAGTAATCAGATATACAATAAATGACAATTCAAATACTTATCTTTGTTTGGTTGTTGGGTGGAAACCCTCTTGATCTTTGCTTCCTTGCAGGAACGACTAGAGTCTCTGACAATGTGCTCTACTTCATTTTTTATTTTGAGGACATGTGCCTTTCTTGCTTATCATTGGAAATGTAGTTCTAATTTGTACTGGAGTAGACTCTATGTTCCCCTTCTTCTTTTTTATTCATCATAATACATATTCTTCATCACTTGAAGAATCATCTCTTTCTTCTTCTCTGGTTCTTTTCCTTTCCAGTTCATCATCTTTAGCAGTGTGAGCATGATGCCTTCTCTGGTTGGTTTTCTTCTTGTTGGAGCCACTTCTGTTTCTGGGAAAATCTCTGGAGTAGTGTCCCTTCTCATCACATGTATAGAATATAATAGTGGAAAGATCTCTTCTGGATCTTCTATCATAGTTCTCCCTCTAATTTTGATGGTTTTTCTCCCTCCTATGATGATGGCGCTCCCTCTGTAAGTTTTCTAGGATTTTCAACCCACCTGGTTTCAATGTCAATTTGTCACTGTTTAATGCCCAACCCAAAAATTGTTTATGGTTGGAAATTACATATAAATTTCAAACATGTAAAACAATGCTGAAAATCAAAATTTACAGGCAGAAAATTAATTTAACCATGCGCACCATAAAAAAATTCAGACTCGGAAATTTTTGGCCAATACCCCTGGAAAAACCCACAAGGGGAAAACCAGACAGAGAGAGAGAGTTTAGTATTTATTCAGTGATCTTCAGTACAAAATTTTTTACAGTCAAAATGTACTTATCTCAACCAACCAAAATCACCCAGAAGGCTGCCTCAATTTCTGTGCCAAATCATCCTCAATTTATGTGATGTACTTTGCCTCGAAATCAGTGCCAAATCAACCTCGAAATTTGTGTGGTACCCTACCTCGAAATCTGTGCAAAATCTGCACCGATTTCTGTGTTGTACGAATTGTTGCCTCGGGTTCTATGCCACAATACAACAACAATAAATGTGCCCAAATTTCTTGCCTTGAAATATGTGATTATGTCTCAAGAAATGTGGCCCAGAACTTCCTCGAAATGTGTGCCCAAAATGCCCTCGATTTTTGTGTTGTTCTCAGGAAATGTGCCTAGGAAATTCCTTGAAATATGTGCCCAAAATAGTGTTGTACGGTTCCTTGGGAAATGTGCCCAACTAAAAATCTCCTCCTCGAAATGCATGTTGCCCAGAAAATTAGCTCATGAAGCTCCTCGATTTATGTGCCCTCTCTTTTCTCTCTTCTCTTCACTTTCTTCAACAAAAGTGAGTTGAATGGCTTCCCTTGCCCTTTTTGACAAAACCCTAGGGTGAGTGAGGGCCCATCTAATCCAATGGCTAAGATTAGATTAGATGAGAGGTTGAGATTAAATGCTCTCTTTTAATTTTCCATAAAAATTAAATTCACACTTAAATTCATCAAAAGGTGACTTTAATCTCTAAAGTCACTTTAAATGCTCATCTCAAGTCATTTAATGCAAGGGTCGCTTTATTCCCACTTTTAAGTGACTTAGGCAAAAAGTCACTAGGGGAACACATTCCTAGGTACAAAAATCAACACTCCCTCTTACCAAGGAAGGTGTTTTGCACCACTCCCAACTTGTCTATGAAGAAGACAAACTTACCCCTCCCCAAAGATTTCGTCAGAATATTTTCAACCTGCTCATCAGTGGAAATGTACTGTAACTCCACAGCTCCTCTTTGAACATAATCTCAGATGAAGTGGTATCTGATCTCTATGTGCTTAGACCTATCATGGAAAAATAGATTCTCAGAGAGCTAGATGCAACTTTGATTGTCACAGTAAATCACCATAGGTCTCAGATCCTGATCAAAGAAATCAACCAACAACTTACGAAGCCACAGTGCCTCACAAGTAGCCTGACTGGCTGCCATATACTCAGCCTCAGCAGAACTCAAAGAAATGGACTTTTGCTTCCGACTGAGCCACGACACTGTTGTCGAGCCCAAACTGAAACAACACCCGAAAGTGCTCTTCTAATCCCTCACACTACCTGCCCAGTCTGAATCTGTGAAACCAACCAAGTTGACTCCACCCGAACCCCTGTAGTCCAAACCATAGTCCATTGTCCCTGCAAGGTATCTCAACACATGTTTCGTGGCAGTCCAGTGCACACTCCTAGGCTCCACCATGAACTGACTAAGAGTGTTCACCGCAAAGCATAATTCTGTCCTGGTCTTGACCAGATACATCAATAACCCAATGAGCTGATGGTATAGTGTAGGATCCACCAACTTACCCTCAAAAGCATGAAGCTGCTTCCAGTTGGTGATCATAGGTGTGGACATCGGCCTGCAATCCTCCATCCGAAATCTCCTCAGAATATCTACTGCATACTTTCCCTATCCCAGGAAATTATGACCAGGCTCCTGCCAAACCTCCATCCCCAGATAACAGTGCATCAACCCAGTGTCTATCATCTTATACTCTGTAACAAGGTCTCTCTTGCAATGTACAATGAGACGCTCCTCCCCAGTGATAAAAATATCATCAACATATAACAAAAGAATGAGAGGATCTCCACCAACCACAATGTAGTAAAGGTTGGGATCAGCCTCACTCTTCTGAAAACCCATCGATGTCAAATACACATCAATCCTGGAGTACCAATCTCTAGGAGCTTGCTTTAGTCCATACAAGGCTTTCCTCAGCCTGCACACATGAGAATCTCTCCCATGAATCTCAAAGCCCTGTGGCTGCTCTAAGCAAACCTCCTCCTACATAAGACCATTGAGAAATGCGGTCTTCACATCCATCTGGTGGATCTTCCAACCCATCTCTGCTGCTATAGAAATCACTGCTCTGATGAAAGAATAACGAGCAACCAGCGCAAATGTCTCATCATAATCAACTCCCTCTATCTGTGAAAACCCTCGTGCCACAAAACGAGCCGTGTACTTCTCCACACTAACATATGCAGCATGCTTCACCTTGTATATCCACTTGGAAGTCACAACAGACTTACCCTCTGGTCTTGGTACTATCTCCCATGCATCATTCTTCATGATGGAATGGTACTCTTCCATCATGGCATCTCTCCAAACCTGATGTTGAGAGGCCTCCTCAAATGTAGAAGGCTCTGAATCACGAAGACTCGCAACTAGAGCCATGCCCAATCTATCCAGCATCACAATTGTCCTTACCTCCTCCTGGGGCCTACCAAATGCCTATGCTTCCTTCAAGGTCTCCCGAAGCCAGTTAGGCTTCCTCTTTCCTGAAGGCTCCTCCCAAATTGGTCTCTCCTCATCTGAAGAACTACCAGAAGCAAATGGTCCAGCAACCTTTGGACCAGTAGCCCATGAACTAGTCACTGATGAACTTGTAACTTGAGAACCAGAACCTGTCCCTGGAGTACCTACTGGCTGAACCACTGAACCTGTAGAACCTGTTCCTGTAACCTGTGACCCAGTCACTCTGGAAACCTGTGGACCTGTGATCTGTACTGAAGATGCATGTGTCACCTAAGGTGGCTCCCCATGCTCTAACTCTCTAGACTTCTGGAAGGCTCTCTCCTCCTCAAATCTCACTTCCCGCCTCACAACAACCTTCTTCTGGCCAGGAAGATAAATGCGGTAAGCCTTCGAAGTCTCATCATAGCCCACAAAGATGCCTCTCTCTACAGTGGGGTCAAAATTTGTCCTCTTCGCAGAAGGGACATGAGAGTAAGTCAAGTAACCAAATATGTGAAAATGGCTAACCTCAGGCTTCTTACCTGTGAACATCTCCTCGAGAGTCTTCCTCCCCAAGGCACGATGGGGACTACTGTTCTGCAGGTAAACTGCAGTACTACAAGCTCCTTCCCAAAGAAAGAAAGGAAGACTCTGATCATGAAGCATAGCTCTCGCTGCTCCCAGAATAGCCCTGTTCTTCCTTTCCGCTACTCCATTCTGCTCAAGAGTGTAGGGAACTATCAACTGTCTCTGTATACCCTCCTGTCTGCAAAACTCATCGAACTCATTAGAGGTATACTCACCCCCATTGTCCGATCTCAAGACCTGAATCCTCCTCCCTGTCTGATTCTCCACAAGAGCTTTGAACTCTTGGAAGACCCTCAATACTAAGGGTGACTTCTTGCTCCTCAGGAAGTAGATCCAGGTCTTCCTTGAGTAGTCATCGATGAAAGAGATATAATACTCAAATCCAGTCAAGGAAATTGATGACATAGGACCACATATATCTGTATGGATCAAATCAAGTACTCATGTTGATCTGTTGTCACTACTCGGAAAAGCAGTCTTGGTGTACTTTTCCAAAGCACACCCCCTGCAAACATTACTCTACTATGTGCTGAACTCTAGTAAACCTGTAACCATACTCCTCAACAATCTCAAAGTTGGGTGATGCAAGTGGGCCATCCTCCGATCCCATAGCTCACATAGCTCACTGCTGCTGCTGTGTTCCAAAGCGTGTTGCGGCTAAAATAAGAGCTTGTATAGCTTTCCACATCTAACCCCAATGTCCATGGAGATAGATAGTCCTGTAGTCTTGGGGAATACCTGCACTCGTCCATCTAAGAAACAAACCCCAAGACCCCTATCCTCAATGGTGGAAACTGATACCAAGTTCTTCTTCATCACAGGGACAAACAACACATCCCTCAGAATCATAGGACTCGTAGACTCCCTTTGAAAGGTAATGGTCCCACGACCAACTGCTCTAACAATGTTGTCATCTCCCAGTACAACCTCCACATATGTACTTGTCTGTCAAAGCTCAGAGAACATCTCTCGAGCACTTGTCATGTGACTCGAAGCTCCGTTGTCAATATACCAAGTGCCAGTGGTGGATGCACCCATCTAATGGCCAGTCAACAAGGAATACTCCATTTCCATATCCAAATCAGTGCTAGTAACTATAGAGGTTCTCTCTCTCTCAACATGTCCAACACAAAGAGAAAACTCTCTCTGAAATCTATCTCCAAAATCATCAACTTTCGCTGAGACTGCGGTCTGCTGCTTCTTCTTCTTCTTTGGACACTGTGAAGCATAGTGCACAAATCCCTGACATGCAAAGCACTTGATTTTACTCAAGTCTTTCTTCTTCCCACCATGCTGCTGCTTGGCCCCACCCTGTTTGGGGCCCTTCTTCTTCTTCTTACCTTTTATTGTCAATGCCACATTCTCCTCATCCTCCCTACCCTGTGAAGAGCTTCCCTGTACAAGACCTCTCCTGGTCTCCTCCTGTACAAAATCATCCCACGGTCTATCCCAAGATGGTAAGTTCTCCCTGCCCACTATGGCCTGCACAAAAGCACCCCAAGGCTTGGAAGCCCCATTCAATGCTGTCTGACAAGCTCAGAGTCAGAAACTACCTCCCCAACTGTTGCTAGCTCATCTCTCACCTCAGATATCCTGGTAAGGTAAGATGTCACTCCCTCTCCACCATTCATCTTTATACCCTTCAGCTTCTCTCTTAGAACCATCTTTCGGTTCTCATTGGTGCTCTAGTATAAACTAGTCAAGGCTGCCCACATTTTAAATGCACGGTCCTTCCCTGAAATATGGGGAATGATGTGGTCTTTAACTGCATCTAAGATAATTCTTCTAGCCTTACAGTCTTTCTTATTGAAGGCTGACAATGCAGCTGCATCTGTAGCAGCGAGAATCTGAAAAGGGTGAGTTGTAGTATTGTTTACCACTTCATTCCATAACTCATTCTCTTCCAAAATCAACATTATCATAGCTTTCCATGGAACAAAATTCCCTGTCCCATCTAGCCTATCCTCCAACCTAAGTCATGTGCCATCTCACTGCAACTCAACAAGATGTTGCCCACTAACAGAAGAAAATACTGAAATTTGGAAATTTCTGTGTGTCTACAAATTATTAACTTTTTTGCCAACCTCGCTCTAATACCATGTAAGTTTTCTGAGATTTTCAAGCCACCTGGTTTCAATGTCAATTTGTCACTGTTTAATGCCCAACCCAGAAATTGTTTATGGCTGGAAATTACACATAAATTTCAGACATGTAAAACAGTGCTGAAAATCAAAATTTACAGGCAAAAAATTAATTTAACCATGCACACCATAAAAAAATTCAGACTTAGAATTTTTTTGCCAATAGCCCTGGAAAAACCCGCAAGGGGAAAACAAGTCAGAGAGAGAGAGTTTAGTATTTCTTAAGTAATCTTCAGTACATAAATTTTTACAATCAAAATGTACTTATCTCAACTAACCAAGATCACCCAGAAGGTTGCCTCGATTTTTGTGCTGTACTTTGCCTCGAAATCAGTGCCAAATCAACCTCGAAATCTGTGTTGTACCTTGCCTCGAAATCTATGCCAAATATGCATCGAATTTTGTGTTGTACAGATTGTTTCCTTGGGTTTTTTGCCACAGTACAACAGCAATAAATGTTGCCTCGAGAAATGTGCCCAGATTTCTTGCCTCAAAATTTGTGCCTCTGTCTCGGGAAAAGTGCCCCAGAACTTCCTCGAAATGTGTGTTTCTATTCTCGAAATGTGTGCCCAAAACTCCCTCGGTTTATGTGTTGTTATTCTCAAGAAATGTGCCCAGGACAATCCCCGAATTCTGTGCCCAGAATAGTGTTGTACGATTTCTTCGAAAATGTGCCCAACTAAAAATCTCCTCGAAATGTGTGCTTCCTAGAAAATCAGCTCATGAAGCTCCTCGATTTGTGTGCCCTCTCTTTTCTCTCTTCCCTTCACTTTCTTCAACAAAAGTGAGCTCAATGCCTTCCCTTGCCCCTTTTGACAAAACCCTAGGGTGAGTGAGGGCCCATCTAATCCAATGGCTGAGATTAGATTAAATGAGAGGTTGAGATTAAATGCTCTCTTTTAATTTTCCATAAAAATTAAATTCACTCACTTAAATTTATCAAAAGGTGACTTTAATCTCTAAAGTCACTTTAAATGCTCATCTCAAGTCACTTAATGCAAGGGTCACTTTATTTCCCCTTTTAAGTGACTTAGGCAAAATGTCACTAGGGGAACACATTCCTAGGTACAAAAATCAACACCCTCTTGTTATGATTCCTTCTGGCGTATGCTGTGAGAGCTTGATCATCATTTGCTCCCATCTTCTCTTCTCGAGCTACAAGTCGAGCTTCTTCTTGTGTACATTCCTCCCATAGTCTACTGAATGTAATCAATCTTTTTCAGGAACATATCCATTGAATGAATGAGTCCCATGATCTTGGGAGACCATTCAAGGTGGTCCTCACAATTTCTCCATCTTCTACATTTTCTCCCACAGCTTCAAGTTGCTCCTTGATTTGAGAGACCCTTGTAATGTAGGACTGCATGGTCTCTACATTTTGTATCTTCACATTCTTCAACTGGTTTCTCAAGGTCATATTTCGATTTATATTCTTCCCCTCAAATAGCTTGGTCAAGGCATCAAAAATCCCTTTAGGTGTTTTCAAAGATGACACATGTGGGATGAGATGATCCTTAATAGAATCAACAATGATTCTCTTGGCCTTAACCAAGTTCTTCTTATGGATGGCTTTAACTTCATCTCCCTCTGGTGCTGGAACCTCTTCATTCGCATACTTGTCCAAATCATTTTCTTGAAGGACAAGTGCAATCCTATACTTCCATGCTCGGAAGTTATCAGC
Source organism: Larix kaempferi (assembly GCA_027924585.1). NCBI lineage: Eukaryota > Viridiplantae > Streptophyta > Pinopsida > Pinales > Pinaceae > Larix > Larix kaempferi. The sequence goes on along the minus strand of BSBM01000431.1, from coordinate 5,645,345 downwards.
TCCTTCAAGATTATCCTCAAGCTTAGTGTGGTGAGACATATTGAATGAGTAATTCAAATGGAAATAGAAAATCCCTTAGGTCTTACCACTTTAAGATGTCCAAACTGGTTCAGGAGCTGGCTGGTGTTACACCTAAAATCTTACCACCATTAGATTCAGTGTATACACCCCTAAAGTTCCATTGGCTAAGTCATTTATCTGGAAGTGACATCATTATGCTTATGCTAGGTTTTGAGAGGTCGTCGCAGGCTGCACTCATGCAACCTGTGACGTCGCACCTTGCTCCACTACAGGGTGCGACGAAGTCAGTTAATGGGAAAAAATAGCTTCTTCAAGCTCATTCTCGAAGGTTGCTCACTTAGATCCTTATCCCTGACCTGTTGGGGGAGCTGGCCTTCGGCTCCTAACCTTATAGAAGGATCCCCTATCTCTCTCCTACCATATCTCAACCTACCCTATCCACATCCTATCCACTTAGCCCTATATAAGGGAGGCTCTACCCCTCTCCAAGGGGGGGGAAGTCTATGCTACTTTTATACTGGTGAAATTAGGCTTAATAGATTTAGCACTCTAGCTTGGGAGACATCCACTTCTCTCTAGGAGCTTTAGCATGGCTTGTCGGAAGGAGCTTGCAACATTAAGGAAATGGTTGTAATCCTCTTTTCTATTGTACTCTCCACTTTTCAATACAGTTAATACAATTGCTTTCCATAAATGTTGTCGCATTGATGATATTTAGATTTTTCCTCCTTAACTGTTAACTTAGATCTATCATATGAAATGTATGCTTTCACTATTCTTGGTCTGTTATATGTTCAACAAGGTATAGCCGTTTAAGATCGGACAGCGCTGGAGCATTGGATCAACGAAGGAGAAAGGGATCTGCAAATCCAAGGTAAACGATCTATCCTTCCATTTGCACTTCTATTTGATCTAGGAAAGTATTTTGTGAGTCGCCAAATTTGTTTCACGGACAATCTACCGAGAACGGACTCAAGGCCTGATCTCCCTAGCTTAACGTAAGTCTAGAACAAATTCTGAACCTAGGAAAGGAGGAGTTCATCCCATGGCGAGCCCTTCAATATGAAAATTTAACGAGTCCATAGAAGGTAAACTCGGTTGTCATTTCATGTTTAGAGAGTCTGAAAAGAACTAAAGAAGACTCCAATGGTCCTTTTTCCTAAAGTTAGCCTCATCTCCCGAAAAAGGGTAAAACAACGCGGGAGAGGACTCTTCCAGTCATGATTGGTTGGAGTATACATTTTTCGTAAGTAGTGCCCCCTGGTCCAAAAAAGGCGTAAATTATCGCCAAGAAGACGACCATTCAAATCCTTTTACAAGCGTGAACGTGACAAGTTCGCTTGGCAATCTTTTCGTATTTCAAGAGCCTAAAAAGAGCTTAAAGATAGACTCCGGGGGGTTCCTTTTCCGTAGGAGTTTAACGAGCCCAGAAAAGTGATAAATCGTAACTCAGTAACGTATTTTCATAGTTTCAAGAGCACGAGAAAGAACAAAGAGTAAGCTCATAATCATTAAATAATTACAATCTAATGAATGAAAAGATAAATGACAAAAATTCACAAGGGGTCTTCATACCTGAGATGAGCGTTCCAATGCAAAAATGGCATAAAAAGACACTTAACAACTCTTACACACTCGGAAACTAGGTCAAATAGTCAACCGAACATTCAAATATGATAAAATCGATCCAAACTATAGCAAACGATATAAAGGCATCAAATATTTGAAAAAAGAATATTCCATTTGTATTACACCTTTATCTGTGGCAGTACTTAGTCGTTCTTGAACATGGCACTCATTTGCATTTGCATACAGTACTTGGATCATCTGTTTGTCCTCGAGTTCCGCTTACTTCCTGAGTCTTGTTACTCCTTTGAGTCATTCAAAGAAAGCTTCCATCATCAGTTGCATTAGGAGTTAGTGTCATACTCGTCATGTCAATACTGCCAAGTCATGCCATACCATCATGTCGGTCTACTCTGAGTTCAAGAATACTTTCACCATTCATTATCTGCAGTCAGTACACCTTCCATCATGTCGGTCTACTCTGAGTTAATCATACATGTTACAGCACCCTCCGATCCACTCTACAAATCATTTGTCGTGTTTCGTGTCGATGATGGGGGATTCATCATGGCCCTCCTTCGACGGATTCATCCTTGTCAACTTCAGCTCATCATCCGAGGATTGAATCTAGAAACCAACCAAGTACCTTGGCCCCTCATGCCTCAAAGGCATGTTACCTCACTTTCAACATGAGTTCACATCATTAACTCTTGATTGAAAGATTTCATCTCGCATTCGACTTCAACTCATGTATTCACGCTTGATGATATGTACTGTGATACCTTAGGAATCATTGATATCAATGGTGATTTCCCTCGCACTTGTTAACGGTATACATCAATGCACGGTAATCAAGTGGTTTCTACCATGTTTAACGTCAAGACATTTGTAATCATATGGTTAGATTCGTATCATTGCGAGTTCAGCTTGAAGACCCTGGGGAGTCATGTTTTACCCAGGTTGCGATGGAGTTTGTATTGAGTCATATTACACGGATCCACATTTGTATTGGTTGTCGCTGTGTTGCCATCTCGTCATGGATCTACACTTGTGTTTAGTAGCCATGATTGTGTTCAGTCGGTCATTATTACCATGGATCTGCATTGTATTGGTCGGAAGCCATTTTGTAGATCATATGAGATTGTCAGTTCAGAGTCAGTTGTACTACAGCAGTGTCCTTCGTCCGACAAGTCCATTGCCATTCTTCTGTCAAAGCATTTCACTTGTCCAATATTTCAGCAACTTCATGCTTTGGGGGGCATTCTGTTACACCTAAAATCTTACCACCATTAGATTCAGTGTATACACCCCTAAAGTTCCATTGGCTAAGTCATTTATCTGGAAGGGACATCATTGTGCTTATGCTAGGTTTTGAGAGGTCGTCGCAGGCTGCACTCATGCAACCTGTGACGTCGCACTTTGCTCCACTACAGGGTGCGACGAAGTCAGTTAATGGAAAAAAATAGCTTCTTCAAGCTCATTCTCGAAGGTTGCTCACTTAGATCCTTATCCCTGACCTATTGGAGGAGCTGGCCTTCGGCTCCTAACCTTATGGAAGGATCCCCTATCTCTCTCCTACCATATTTCATCCTATCCTATCCACATCCTATCCACTTAGCCCTATATAAGGGAGGCTCTACCCCTCTCCAAGCGGGAGGAAGTCTATGGTACTCTTATGCTAGTGAAATTAAGCTTAATAGATTTAGCACTCTAGCTTGGGAGACATCCACTTCTCTCTAGGAGCTTTGGCATGGCTTGTCAGAAGGAGCTTGCAACGTTAAGGAAATGGTTGTAATCCTCTTTTCTATTGTACTCTCCACTTTTCAATACAGTTAATACAATTGCTTTCCATAAATGTTGTCGCGTTGATAATATTTAGAGTTTTCCTCCTTAACTATTAACTTAGATCTATCATATGAAATGTATGCTTTCACTATTCTTGGTCTGTTATATGTTCAACAAGGTATAGTAGTTTAAGATCTAGCAGCACTGGAGCATTGGATCAACGAAGGAGAAAGGGATCTGCAACTCCAAGGTAAACGATCTATCCTTCCATTTGCACTTCTATTTGATCTAGGAAAGTATTTTGTGTTATGTCCTATTTGTTCTAGACTTACGTTAAGCTAGGGAGATCAGGCCTTGAGTCCACTCTCGGTAGATTATCCGTCAAAAAGCTGCCCTAGTGTTTGTCGAAGAAACCCTAATTTTTCAAAGTTGGAATCTTGAACTTCTTATTGGACAAGAAGATGCGCCTCCTCAAGGCGAGTTGTCCAATGTACTCCTTTTTCCACATTAATGAAGAGAAGCCCCAAAAACTTGATGCCCTAGCTTCTTCAAATTCTGTTGTAGATTTGTTGAGTCTTCATTCTGACGTATCTCTGAAATTTATGCTCCTCAACGTATGAATCTTTGTCCTATGATACTCTGATATGTCTTATATCCAACCCAACAGGTTAGAGCAGGATTGGATTCACCAAGTGGAACTTATGCTAAGTATCCCACAATGACCTGTTTATGGACGTTTTAAGTATATTGAACTTGTACGGACTTCCACGTGTCACTGTTTCATCTTCAGATACTGAAACTCACACTCGAGAAACTAAAGTCCGTGCAATTTTTGGAACATCTTACAAAATTCGATTTGGATCTTTGTAGCACTAGATATAACATTTCTCCCTAGGTCACCTTTTTAAAATTGAATTCTGGAGGAGGCCGAAACCCTAATGTGCATGGATTATATCTCCTAAAGTATAGCAAATATGAGGATGAAACTTAGACACAAGGTACTTGAATATGTCATCTTTGACCTGTCCAAGTTTCAGATCCTCAACCTTTGCCAAAAGTGATTTATAGCGAAAATTCCAAGATGACTAGTTTCCGGAAATGGAAACCATAGCTTCCAACTGCTCCACAATGTCTTATTTTTAGGTTAGCTCTGATACCATGATAGATTTTCTACTTTTAATCAATATTTATATAGGAACTTACTGAAATAATAACATGCACATCATAACACAATAGACACAAAGAATTTCCTCGGGGAAACCATAAAGGAGAAAACCCCGCAACTTCCTCGGAGATACAATAGTCACCAATACAATGTCAAAAGTAAAAACCCTAAAATAGAAATGGTCTTCTGCAGCTTCTCTATTCTCCACTTGTGCGAACTTGTCCTCTCTCTCACTTATGTGAACTTGAGTGAGTGAGTGAATGCGTAAATGAGAGAGCATATCTCTCTATTTATACTTTACCTTTTTCACTTGACATGTCGGCCTCAACTAAAGATGACTAGGCCGACTCCTCTATGGGACTTAAAAACCCCAATACAAATGACTCTAGGGGGAACTAATGCCACGACTTACAAAGGAGGTTTTACCTCAATGACTTTACATGACCAAATGTAATAATTACATCTCCGACCAAGGGAATAAACATCTCCGTCGGAGGTACAAATAATAATACAATATAAAATGCAAGTGAATATCTTTCGAAGTTACAATTACATTAACAACTACAAAGGCTAAAACTGGAAATACATGACCTCAACAATAAATGAAAAATAATCTCAAATATATGGACGAGGAGGGCATACCCATGATTGTATCAAGATATACAAATAATAATGAGGCCCGGAGGAGACCTGAACAATACATAAAGAATTGTTGTGTACATCATAAGGGTCCAGAGGAGACACAAATCTTGGACATACTCATGGTCCAACCATGACTGATATGAAGAAATGATACATGGAAACAATGGAATTCATCCCAAATGTGGGATCACAACAACTAACGGTCTACTGGAGCTAAAGGTGTCCAACAACTGTATGGACTCAACAACTAATAGTCGGAATTTCAAAGGTACACTTAACTGCATCTGATCTAGATACTCTAGGAATCATATAGTTGAATGGCTTCTAAATATTGTTGCCAACATAGCCCAGATATCCATAGGAACATACATCTGGGGGGTTCCAAAGAGACTCACCAATGTGTTAGATTCAGGGGACATCCGGGGTCTTCAACCAATAACTGAAGGGACCACTACCCTGTACGAATCTCAACGATGCGATGATGGGGTTGAAGTCGAGCACGTGAAACACCCATTCTAAGAGGCACTAAGGACTCCTCTCAGATGGTCTGTCGACACTCACCGTTGATGGAGATGAGTCTAAGGTATAGAGACCTCTGGGTCTATCCTCTAGAATAGATGTGTTGTCGTCAACAAAGGGAAACCTACAACTACCAAGGCAATGATGGTTCTTTAATTGGAGCATGAGGTGTACAACCAAGAGGTGATAGTACAGGATGTGAGACTGACATACTATGAGGGGGAAGGCGGGGGTTGCAAAGTGGGGGGGACTCAAACTTCATTTGTTCAGAGTATCATGGAAAGGCTGACCTGAAAGAATATGAAACTGACTTCGGGGAAGGGGGTCATAGTTTAAGGGGCCAGGGACTGTGACTGCAATGGGGGAGACTCAGTGGGGGAAACTGATGAGTGATATCAGAAGATTCTAAGAGTGACACATCGTAGAATAATCTTAATAAAGGCAACCATGTTGGGGATGCTGCCCAAATGTGGGGACTAGATGTGATCTGTCATGGCGCCGAGAGGCACAGTTTGGACCTTCTTCATGGTTTTGAAGAAGAAATAGAAGTGTGCTCAAAATGGTATTGTCGTGTGGATTTGTATGAGCCCAAGATAGTGCATGCTCGTGGGTGCTTTCAATTTTAAAGAATCTGAAAGCGATAAGAAGACTCTGAAATGGTGAAAAGGTACCGTCATGTGGATGTATACGAGCCTAGGACGATGAATGCTCATGGTTGCTTTCTATTTAAGAGAGTTTGAAAAAAATAAGAAGACTCCAAGGAGGTTATTTTCCATGTGTTAGTATCCAAGGCCCGAAAAAGCATAAAATTATGCAATGAAGAACTCTTCTAACTGATGTCACTAGAGTATTCATTTTTCGTAATTAGTCTACTAGGTCCGGAAAATGGTTAAACTTATACCAGATAGACACCCTTTCGGATGCTTTAACGAGCATGAAAAGAAGCAAGATTGCTCAGTGATATTTTCAGTCTTTTAGGAGTCAGAAAAGAGCTTAACATAAACTCCATGAGTGCCTTTTTCGTAACGGATCTGCTCGGCCCAAAAAAAGGGATAAAAGTATGTCGAACGGATGTAACAGCCAAGCAAGGAGGAAGTGTTCAATCGAGGGACAAGTATGAGAGCCAAGACAGAAAGTGAAGGGGGAACACTGATGGGGCCTCCTTATGGGTAGATGAATGGTGGAAAAATAACGCAATAAATGCAGTATGTGCATGATAATGTGATTTTGATCTGTGACATAGAGATCTTGGAGACTCGGGCTATGTGTTGGGATTGATCGCCTCCTGGATGGGGTGGTTGATGATGGTTGGCAGCATCTGGACCAGGACCTTATTGATATTTGTTACAACGCTCCACGGAAGTGGAGACCAGTGATGCGCAGGATAGCGATGGCGGTCGAGGCAGTGAGAGCCATGGCACGAAGTGATGCCCCGTACGATGAGGAGGAGGAGGAGACTGAGTCCGAGGAAGAAGAGGAAGAAGAGGAAGAAGAAGAGGAGGAGGATGACAACGACGACAAGGATGAATCGGATGACTAGGAAGTTGATGGAACTACCCCCTATTAACTACCTGAGTCAATAGGGTGACTAACAGGCGCAACATAAGTGATTTGTTGTTGTGGTGCGTCAACCCCTTGAGGGGGAGCCAACGATTAGGAGGTTACTACCCCTTGCGTGGGTAGGGGGTTATGCAACACCATAGGTTGTGCATGAGGTTGCGGGGGGTTCGGTGGTGCCAGAGGTGCAGCATACCCTTGGCGTTGGGTGTCATCATTCCACAGTTGGTGAACTCGCTCCAAATGGAGACAATTGTGTGTATAATGGTCATATATTTCGCAGATAGAACATGGGTGGTTCGTACATAAATTGTGGTTTTTATCTTGTCGCGGTTGTCTATCGATTATTTGGTTAGCTAGAGCAGCACCATTGTTGTTTGGAGGGTTTGGTGGAGGGTTGCCTCTCTCTGGAGGTTGGTTGTTACCACGATTACAGCCTCGTCCTCTATTATGTTTTCCTTGTTGGTTTCGTTGGCAGGTTGGTTCTGCGGTTGGTTTTGTTGGGCATAAACTTTCTCTTGGGGAACCAGTGGATTCTGTGGTTGAGCAGGTGTTGGAGCAGACTGCGATGGATAATAAGCGGGGGGGGGACTTGGAGTTGTGTAGGCACAGGTGCTGCTAGTGGATGGTAGTAGGTAGGTGGTGCGGTAGGGGGGGTACGCTGGCGGTGTATGTCTATAGCAATGTGTCGGACAGGAAGGTCCATGTATATGGGGGGCTTGGTCCGGGGGAGCATACGAAGGTGTTACTCCCGACTAGGTGGTGGCCCGCGAAAGGTCAGGACCACTCATGGCGGAGTTAGGTGTAGGATTTTAAGTCGTGGTGGTAGCAAGGGGCATATGGACATATGAATGACTATGAGATGCAACATGTCCAATAATGTCGTCTGCAGCATGGGATGCCCATGGCATGTCCTTCTTGGAGGAATCGTCGCGGGGAGCATTAGGTAAAATGGAATATAGGTAGCCTGACTGAGCGTAGATAAGATCAAATTATTGGGCTTTGAGGATGGCTTCTTCTTCAGTTTGGGGCCGTTTGTATGCCACATCCTTGGTGATCGCTGGTATGACGGATTTCAAGAACCAATCTAAGAAGATGCGTCATCTAGCGTGATCTTGCATAAACTATGGCGTCTACGCCATTCATGAATATGGTCAGTGATATGGGTAGTTGTGTTCTATCTGCAAGAGAGTAAAATATCAACACCAACATCATATAGGAAAGTAGGTCATGTCACTTAATTAATTAATTTTTCTTATTATTTATTAATTAATTAATTAATTAATTATTATTATTATTTATTAATTAATTAATTAATTATTATTATTATTTATTAATTAATTAATTAATTAATTATTATTATTATTATTATCATTATCCTTATCAAATGATGCTTATTTATATTTTATTTATGTCTATTATAACAGTAATGAGAATTGTCGAAACTATTCATTCCTCCATCTCAATAATGTTCTCGGCATCTTATTATTGAATATTTTATACGTAGAATCAATAACATAATAAGTTTAAAGCAACCTTTCTCAAATTCAAAATTTCTACTGCTTTGTACTTGAAAGAGATAAACTACCTGAATGTTGTTAGAATACAATATAATGAATGATTCCATCACATTTTTCACATGTCCTAAAGCAACCCATGCAATGTAAACCAGTTACAGCAGTAAACAAATAAGTTAATAACCCTCCCAAATTTACATATATAGAATATTCAATATACATTTTGAATAGGAAAGTAGAATTTTCCGAATGCAATAAACAGCAGAGACTCCTTAATCATAGAAAGTCCATCTTCATTTTCACATAATGGTTAGATCAATAAAAAATATGAACCAAATGAGTATGCATTCCAACAGCCAGTAGCCAAGGGCCCAAGACAAAACATGAAAAAATTGATGATTTTGCATATATATGCCTTATGCATTATTAGTAGGAAAGTCCAATTTTCAAAAGACGAGGGACTGTGGAGACTCACTAAATTGTAGGAAGCCCATATTAATTTCCAAATAATGGTTAGAATGCTGAGAAATATGAACCAAATCAATAGAAATTACAAAAACTACTTGCATTGCTCTTTCAGTAGCCAACATGTACATGTAATCATTGACGATAACTCCTCATCTGAAGCTATCCCAAAACCTTGCCAGCGTATCCTACCTTTGCTGTCTAGCAAAAATATATAACTGCTAAACACAGAAAAAAACAATGAAATGATCCCACTGTAATCTATTAGTCAACCTCAATTGCTGATTTCTAAATAAAGACTGAAATGTAATACAAATTTGGAAGGATCACAACTACATAAGGTAAAAGCACTACATAAGGTTAAAGCACATCATGTAGGATTAGTAAACATAATACCCTGTTAGAAGGTTCAATATGCTGAGCTCTTTCCGCAAGTAATAATGATCGCCAAATGCATACACAACATTTCTCTGAAGACCCTGATAACCGTCGCTGGTCTCAGATTTTCGCATTATACGGAGAAGCAAACGCTTAATAGGATTAAGCGATAATAGCCACGAATCTATAAAGGATATCTGAAGATATAAACCCAATGAACAATGTCGTAAGCCATATTACCAGACCATTTAGTTTAGATCTTTATCCTAGATCTCAGAATGAAGCAGGGCAATAAGCTAGAGAAAATATAATGAAAATGAAAGTAGAAGAATGTACATGCATGTTGATTATGTAGAAAAAAAATGTGCATGCATGTTGATGCAAATTCTATAAAATCATCCATATATAGAGTCAACAGAAATAAACATTTATCATGACAAAAGTAGATGTGTACCAAAAAGCGCTATGGTCTCTCATTTACTCTTACTGAAATTGTACTTAGAGTACACAGTTGCAATCTCATAAGTTTGACTAGATGGGGTCAATAATAGTCGGTAGATTGTTGCCTCCAACCATTGTGCATAGGTAATCTTTGAAGTTATAAAGAGACCTCCTTTTTCAAAATGAGAATTCATCATACAAGAGCCAACCATCTTAATTCCATTATGGTTGATCCGCGATTGCTCAGCCTATGCCTGAGTTGATTCACCCGCACAGATCTTAATTAATGCAGAAATTAAATTTGTTTATCTCCGTTTGCTATTTCACTGTGTAATTAAGCTGATTTGTAATAAACTTGTAGACTGTAACTAAATGCAGGAAATGGTGCTGAAGAATTCAATCATAATGACAATAATAATGCAGAGATTTTAACAGGAAAACCAGCAGTGAAATGGCTCTGTTAAGCTTTAAATTAATCCCAAGAAAATTTGGATTACAATGGCTTTACTGGACAAAATTCTGGATTTAGCAATGGCTATATAGCCTTCTCTGTGTCTTGGTAATCACCAGGGAAAGAAAAAAGAAAGATCTCATTATTTCTGCCTGGACAGTCTTCTCCACCTCAGATTGTGTCTTAAATACTGTAGGCATGAAATAAATCTTCAGTCTTCTGTCCTCTATCCCAATTTACCTTGCAGTCTCCAGTTCTCCTTCAGACTACCAGTTCCATTTCTCCCATTCTCAAACCAATGCATCTCCTTTATACAGATGAATACTCCCATGGGAATGCCAAATGGTTGATCTTCTTTAACCTCCAATGCCAGCCAAGAACCTTTTTGGCCTACTTGCCACAGCCCTGCACCACATGGTGGCTGCTTCACTGCTGGCAGTTGTCTTTCTCATCCTTTTCTGTTGTTTCCTATGCCTTTTGCCTTGCTGTTTTATGCCACTGCAGGGTGCGGAGGTATTCTTCCCTCTAACTCTCCCAATACCCCGCATGCATCAGGCCTCTGCCTGGTTTCTTATGTGGCAGGCAGAACACAGAGGTATCACCTTCCCTCAGCTCCCTTACTTTCAACAGCATGCACTACACTCCACATGGTTTCCGATGCAGGATACAGAGCATGGGTGTGAGCTGCGGGGTGTGGAGCCAGGCTCCTCTCTGCATTACAAGACCTCTACAAGGCTTTTCCTTATAGCCAATCCTAAGGCTCTCTAAGGCTATTCAAGGCTAATTTAAGCATGACTTCAAGAGTTCCCAAGTATAATGTCAACCAAAGAAATAAACACTAGGCCATTTCAAATCTTCTTGATCCTTTTTAGATCAAAACTCCCCAGTGGGAGGCTTTTGATCTCCAAAACTTCATCAACAAAAGAGATGGAAGCACAAAGCTTGCACTCATTTCGCCAAGTCGACTACTCCATCAGATATGAAGGCTTGCTTCTTGCTTGTCTCAACCAAACAGCTTGCCTGCCCCTGTTTTGTTCTTAAAAGAAATATTCTTCCTCTACCTTTATGTCCTTTAAGGGATAGGCCTTACCACCTTTTTGTTAGCTTTTAGAGTTACTCTGAAAGTGTGTACACCATGTTTGTGGGTGCTTCATGTGTATGGGGTGCACAGTGTATGGATGACCCTTGGTTGTGTCGTGATGGACATACACATGGGAAGTGACTTGCCCACTGATTGCTTGACCTTGTACGAATGCTTATGTGGCATTCTTCCTTGGAGCATTAGGAACCTAGACAATTCAGTGACTTCTTCATGTAGCATGCACATGGAGGTTGGTTGCTTGCTTAGGAGTTCAACTTGCCGTGGAGTGTTGGGCATCCCGAAGGAGGCATTGAGCCCTAGATGGCATGGGGACACTCGGTTGCTTGCATGGAGGCTTGTGCTTGACTTGAGGACGCTTGGGCTGTGCGAGTGATCATATGGGTGGACCTAGAGGAGCACACAACTTAAGAGAAGAATTGTAGCTTTGGAGACTTAAGGAGGTGGAGTGTAAGACACATCTCTTGGAGTGTTCAAGCCTTGGAGCCTTGCTTGTTGGACATCTTCACTTTGGAGCTTGGCATGTGTCACTTGTAGAAGGAGCGCTGCACATGTGAGACTACTTGTGTAGAATTAAGTTGTTTATAGTGGAATTTATATTCGTGTCCTCCCTTACCTCTTGTTACAGCTTGGATTAGCACCTAAGTGGGAAAATCCTGACCCAAAAGTGTTACCCCTAGACGCAACTACAGGAGAAGGCGCCAGTCACCTTAGTGCACAATTCCTCTCACTTTTGACCTGCTCTCAAAGGTCAAGGGGGGCTTCCCTAAGGTTAAATTGATTTTAGATTAACTCTAGATGAAAGAGAACTTGGAGGGTAAATCTGATTGTATTGTACAACTGTATTACAGATTTCATTAACCCAGAGTTTAGTGATTGACAAAAATTGATAAATAAAGCAACACCTGAAATGAAATATTGCTTGAAAGTAAATTCTGAAGTGAAGTAAAGCAATATTCCTCTTAAAGACCTTACAGAAAAATGATGACTTGCACACAAGAGGTACATAAATTAAGAAATAATCCCGGAATTATAAGTGATTAAAATCACTGCCCAAAGGCTGATTTAGATGAGTTTATTTCTAAGTTAGATAATCCAAACTTAAGTGGTTTTCCAAAGATTAAATATTTGAGCATAGTAAATGAAGCAAGCAATGGAATAAGAAAGTGAAGTGTTGCTTGAAATGAAATCTGAATAAAATGAAACAAGATTCCACTTCCCCCCACTGCGGGTGCCTACGAAGGAGACAGCCCACAAGTCACATGGACCTCCGCTACCAGCTAGGCCATCTAGCCACGCGCTTGCAACCAGGTCTATCTCCCCTGATGACCATGCGAATGGCCACTTGCCCGCCGATCCGACTCCCGAGACCAGCATTATTACAAATGCCTCCTGCCACGCACTCAACGTCAAGATATAATGGTCTTCTGCTATCCGTCCGCCCTCGGTTTTTCCTTATGTGTGCGCGACGTCCCCTCACCTGCTCTCGCCCTGCCTCCAGCTCCTGTCAATATGGTCACCATTTACTCCTGCTACAAGTTCGGCCACCCTGAATTCATTACCCTGACTGGTAGATTTCGTCATTACAACCAGACTCCTATCCTTTTCATGATTTCAGTCGGCAAGGATTATGGGTTAAAAAGCAAGGATCTGACGCGGCCTTGGCTTGCCCTGCTCTTCGCTCCTTATTATTGTCCTCACAATAGCTACCTCTCTGTGATTTTGCATCCAACTCCTATAGCTCCTTTGTTTACCCTCTCGGCCCTGGCTGCTCCTCGGCTTCCCCTGGTCAGTCACTCAGAGCTCCCCGTCACCATGCGTCCCCGCACTTGTAGCTCTGTCCTTCAAGGCAGTTCCTCCTCCACTCCTCTGCTCAGAGTCATGCGAGGTGTGGTCGACAAAGCCAGACACTTCAAGCAGGATATTCCAATGGGTGCCCAGGCGGAAATCTTGGATGCTAAGGAGGACACTTGGGTTTCTCGTCAATGCTCCACTGTCGAAGACATTCGCAGTGAGTTTGAGACTCTGGTCCCGGACCCGGGAAACACCCACGGCCGCGCTACCCTATATCAGAAGATGCTGGACCTTCTTAGGACCCAGAAGCTTGTGTTGGGGAAGGCGCTCACTGACAGAAATGAAGCACAAGCAGAGATTTTAATGCAGATTGATGAAATGATGGATTTCATGAAGCAAGTGTTGTTCAACCAGCAACAGTTCCCCCGCCGGTTTGGCATCACTCTGGCCAAGGATCCAACCACTCAGTGCATTCAGCCGGACCAGCAGGATAATACCAGTATTTAGTTGTTTTTGCACTCTAGCTCTGTTTATGTCAATTTTGGTTTCTTTGTATGTATCTGTCCTACCATGCTTTTCTTCTGCAAAAAACACTAGTTTACACAGTCTGTTGATGATCACTATAGACACGATATATTTTTTGAGGGTCTGTTTTCTCGGTGACGAGAGGGCCCAGTTTCTTGAAAACTCTAGATACTTGCTCTTTTTGAGGTCTGTTTTCTCGATTACGAGAGGGCCTAGTTTCACTCTGTACAGTTTACTGTTGGCAATATAAGGATCTATAGCTAACTTACAAAAAAAAAGAAACAAGATTCCACTTTAAAGATTCCTCAGAAATTATAACTTAAAGCTAATGAATCATTTTAAATCTGAAAATTGAATTGAACCAATCACACAGTTTATTCCAGAATTCTGAAGTGATTAAAATCACTCCCAAAAAGGTTAAATAAATCAATTAATCCAATAAGATGACTGCCCAAGATAAGTGCTCAAAATGTAATTAAATTAACCACTTAAAGAAATGAAGAAATTTTGTCCTTAAGATTATTTTAGTGAAATTGAAGCAAGATTCTGTGAAAATATTTTGTTGTGAATGACAAAGTGCAGCCCATAAAATATGTGAGATCTAAAAATTAAATGATGTAGATGCACAGGAAAATTTTCAGAATTTAAACGAGTGATTAAAATTACTCCTTAAACCTGAATTATTTGGATTAATTCAGCACCTTAGGGCTGTTGTAAACCTATTATAAATTGCAGAAATTGAAATATAAATCTATAGTAAAATGAGCAACTAAATCCCCAAGTAAATGATTAATGATTTAAGTGCTACTCAAGCCTAACTTATTTCTGTTTTAAAGCTGTTATAAAATGATGAGTTCCAGATATTAAAATTATGAAATTAGTGAAGAGCAAACCTAAAAATGATGTTAAAAAAGAGTTATAAACTTTAGGCTAGAAAAAATAGAAATCTAGAAATGATGGACAGCAAGGTAAACATTAGATTTTTAAAGGAAAAACAAGAAATAAAAGGAAAAAAGACAAGTGCCTTCAACCTTGGCCTAACGGGATTTTAGAGACGGATCTCAACGGGCTGTTATATATGGGTTTCTAGGGATGGAATTACTGAAAAATCATGCCAAGGACAACCTTAGAACTTTGGGTTCAAATGCAAAAGTTAAAAGGGTCACTTTTGGGCATACTCCTTTGGCTTGGGATCTAGCATATACTCCAGCAAATATGAAATAGTACCTGCAATCACTCTCACAAAAGATGCGAGCAACAAGCATTCCATTATTTACCAAAACAAATAAGAAAGCAAAGAGATTTTCAATCACCTCCTTTCAAATAGTAAATTTTACCCATTCATGAACTAGATCTACTTAACTTGACAATGCAGAATGTTAGAATATTACCTCCAAGCTTGAATCAACCATAACTGTATGTTCATTTGTATGATAAGATAGGTCTCCAATACACACCAATGGCTTGAGACAAAAAGGGAATTCAATTTCTCCAATCAACAACAAAATACAAATGAGAGGAGAGCCTCTTATATAGAGTTTCTTGGCTCGACAACCCTCCAATAAAATAATAATATCCTTGGCTAAAACCCCAAATCTATCATAGGGAGGAGTAAAGAATAATATCCTCCACATGATATGGTCAATCAATACATAAACAATGCTCAAAACCCTAGCCAACATTATCAAGAAGGGGGGTGCACTTCTAAGAGAGAAAATATGCCTTGACAAAGTCAAAAACCCATCATGAATACAAAAGATGCTCAAGGAGGTTGAGCGATCCATCAAAAATAGCCTTGGGAAGTGTGAAATGACCTTAAGGAAGTGAATGCTCCTCTAGAAAAGTGTAGTAATAAATGAATCCATCCTCAAAGAGTGGAGTGTATAACTAAATGCCAAGTCAAAGGTACTCATAAGACCCATGCGCATCAAACCAAGAGGGTGCTCCACTAGAAAAATGCAATCAACTACTCCAAAATCATGCCAAGATCAAGTCAATGTGCAAAGAAAAGTCATAAACATGCCAACTCACACCCATGTGCCAAGGAAATTTCATCATCAACCAGTCAATGAGGGGAGGACCCTATCCTAATATCTCTAGGAACCCACATGTGCCTCCAAATATAAAGAACAAGGAGGTCGCTCATCAAATAAACACTAGTCATCATCCATGTGTAATAATAAGTGTTAGACCATGGAAAATACTAGAGCACTCATGTGCTAAGGGGATTCAACCCACATTTAACTAGGAAACACCTCCAAATGTGAAGAAATAACATGAAATAATCAACAATCATACTTTTCTAATGGCTCAATGCTTATTTAATTTTTATCTAGATAAACATGTTGATGTATATGTAACTTCGAAATGTATTTCATATATGTATATTGTACCCCTACAGAGAGGTTATTGTTCCTCTGTACGAAAGTGTCGTCATTTGTATTTACAAGTGTCGTAACTTATACTTGATGGGTTATTAGACCACCTTGATGGGGTTGGCCCTGTATGAGTCTTGTGGGTTAAAGGGTTATTAGACCACCCTAGTGGGTCGGCCCAGTTAGTATTATGTTAAGTGGTTGAGTTGCGGCCGACCTAGTTAGAGTTAAAAGGAAAGTCAAGTTGTGTATAAATAAAGTGAGGGTGTCACTCTATTTGATCATTCACTTATTCATCTATCTCTCTCATTGAGTGATGTGCACTAGTGGAGGAGGAGAAGCTGCTAGGATTCTATCTCTTATGCTTGGGTTGTTGTATCATTGCTCTATCTATCTCTGAGGAAGTTATTGGGGTTTTTCACCTTCTTGGTTTTCCCCAAGGAAACTCTGTGTCTATTGTCTCTTGTGATTGATATACTGTGCTTGTTATTCTCTAAGATAAGATCCTAGATCATATTGAATTAATGCTCAAAATCTAACATGGTATCAGAGCTAACCTGAGAAGAAGATACTGTGCAGTTGTGGAAGCTAGGGCTTCTTGTTTTTTGGGTTTCTCTCCACAGATCTTCAAAGGCAAAAGGCTAGATTGACTCTCCTTGCAAGGGTGCATCTTTTTGTCAAAACAGAATTCAATTCTGAGCACTTTCAGTTTTTAACCTAAAAATTAGGGTTTCTGCAAAGTTGGAATTTCTGAAATCCGAGACCACAGCTGGAAGATCCTCGGAAAAATCGAATTTGAGAGCTTTGGATCGAACTTTTTGGTTGGGTGAAACTCCGGGAAAATCAAACCCTAGTTTAGGGTCTTGTCCAGTGAATCCGGAAATTAGGATTTCTGCAAAAGTTGGAATTTCTGAAATTTGAGACCATAGCTGGAAGCTCCTTGGAAAAATCGAAGTTTAGAGCTTTGGATCGAACTTTTTGGTTGGGTGAAGCTCTGGGAAACTCAAACCCTAATTTAGGGCCCTCCCTTGTGAATCCGGAAGTTTCAAAAGCAATTCTAAGGGGTGAAACTTTGCAGTTTTCAAATTCTGAGTATACCAGCTTGATCAACTCATCAAGGCGCATCTTTCTATCCTTTCAAAAGTTTGAAATTCAAAGTTTGAATTTTTAGGGTTTCTCTGACAAACCCTAATCCAGCACCAAATCCAGTTTTCAGCAAAACAAGTGGTAAGACCTAAATCTTTTCTATTTCCATTTGAAGTACTCTTTAAATATGTCTCACCACACCAAGCTTGAGGATAAGCTTGAAGGGGCTGATAACTTCCGAGCATGGAAGTATAGGATTGGGTTAATCCTGGAAGAGAATGAGTTGGACACTTATATAAGTGAAGAGATCCCTATCCCAGAGGGAGAAGAGGCTCAGGCCTTACACAAGAGGAACTTGGTCAAGGCTAAGAGGATCATTGTTGATTCTATCAAAGACCATCTCATACCACATGTGTCATCTCTGAAGACACCCAAGGAGATGTTTGATTCCTTGACCAAGCTATTTGAAGGGAAGAACATAAATCGGAAGATGACGTTGAGAAATCAATTGAAGAATATCAAGATCCAGAATGCGGAGACCATGCAGTCTTATTTCTCAAGGGTCTCCCAGATAAAAGAACAACTTGAAGCTGTGGGAGAAGATATAGAGAATGGAGAGGTGGTAATGACCACTCTTAATGGCCTTCCTAGGTCATGGGATTCCTTCATCCAAGGAATTTGTACTAAGAGGAAACTTATCACTTTCAGTAGGATGTGGGAAGAATGCTCACAAGAAGAAACTCTAATTGTAGCTCGAGAAGAAAAGAGGGGGAATGAAGACCAAGCTCTCACAACACACTCCAAGAAGCATGATGACAAGAAAGGGCATCATCATAGTAAGAAAGAAAGGCACCACCATCAGAATCAGAGGGGTAACCCCAAACCTCAAAGGAATATGTCCTATGTTCGTTACTATACTTGTGATGAAAGGGGGCACATTTCCAAGAATTGTCCTAGGAACAAAAAGAAGAAGAAGAAGAAAAGACATCATGCTCATACTATTGAGGATGATGAACCTCCTAGGAAGAAGGCTAGAAAAGAAAGTGAAGACTCTTCAAGTGATGAAGAGTATGTTTTAATTTCTGCTCTCACTGGTACCATTACTCATGGGATCAATGATTGGCTTATAGACAGTGGAGCTTCCAAACATATGACAGGATTTAGGAATCCTTTATGAATCTATCTGAACATGAATCACCCCACAAGGTGAAACTTGGGGATGACTACCAATATCCCATAAAAGGAAGTGGTGAAGCCTCCCATAAGCTAGACTCTGGAAAGTCTATGAAAATGAAAGATGTACTATATGTTCCAGATCTCAAGAAGAACCTACTCTCCATATCTGCATTGGATGCAAAAGGCATGAGAGTTGCATTTATAGATGGCCAAGTCCTTATGTGGCCAAAGGGTAAAACTATAGATGATGCAGTGGTGATTGGAGAGCAAGAGGGAGGATTATACAAGCTGAAGGAATAAACTGAACGAGCCATGGTACATGAATCCATGGAGCCAAATGAACTTTGGCACAAAAGGCTTGCACATATGCACTACCAATTGCAAGCAAAGTAGTATAAGAAGATCAAGATCTTTAGATCCGATAATGGCGGAGAATTCACTTCAAGGGACTTCAAGAAGTTATGCAGTAATTCAGGGATTAAGAGGGAGTTGACCACTCCTTACAATCCACAACAGAAAGGAGTAGAAGAAGCTACTTCAAAGTCGGACTCCAGCAGCTCCTGCAAGGAAGCAAAGATTCAGAGGGAGTGCACCCAACAAACAAACAAAGATAAGTATTTGAATTGCCATTTCTTGTATATTTTGTTTGTTTAAATAATGTTATTCAATGATGTATATGCTTATGTTCCTAGGCTTAGGTTGTGTATTATGCATATTAGAATAATTGCATTAATGAACAAGATACTACTAATATGCAAGTAATGGGTAAGTGGCCTATGGTACTGTACAACATTCCATTGCTACTTATCTAGAATGAAACCTCTTTGCTGACATGTTGGGAGTTGTGCATGACGGGCTGTGCATACTGCATATGACCCTTTTTGTTCCTCCTTTCTACTTTGCTTTTGACTCCTTTTTGACATACTCCTGTATTACTACTGGCTCTTTTGGTTGCATTTTGCACATTTTGGCCCTGGTAAGAATTGATCTTGTCCCTTCCGCTATTTGTCAATTGCTTGTGATTGATAGGGCTATGTTGCCATTATTGCCTACTAAAGAAGATATGTCTCAGGTTCGGTATCAGTTTATCTACAGGTTGCAGAATGAAGGACTATGGAAGCTGGAAGATATGCATCTCAGTCTCGAGCTATTACACCGAGGTATCCAGCTTGATGTATTCTGCTACAGTATTTTGGTTACCTATCCAACAATCAGATGATGCTGCAGTCGATCCAAGGAGATGGAGGTTTTATGCTTAATTCGGTATTATGGGTCTATGATGACTCATAGTTGACCATCCCGACATCCCAGGGATCTTCCTCCACTTTCCACGATGTATATCCCTAAAATATCTTATTAAAGATCCATAGATAGGCTTTATTGGGGAATTCGTTGTAATTATGTGATTCCTCATTTATCCTCTCATAAGCGTTGATGTATAAAAGACATGGGGACTCTTCAGAAGGGTTAGCCTCAATTGCATAAGAACTATTGAACGCTGTATCAACTTTTATATAAGAAACTCCTATTTTTTATCTGATTCGATGTGTTGATCCATTCCGTGTGATTGAGAGGCTGTTCAGCTCCTGTTGCTGAAGGCAGGGCCCCCTTCTGCGACAGGTGCTGTTATAGATGGGATTAATTTCCTTTATGCATGTGTGTTCAGTTTGGTAGCTTAATTATTAACATAGTGTGGTTGATGCGATTAATTAATACAGAGAATTGGTGTGTTGATCTTTGTTGTGTGTGAATTCTTAATGAATGGTGTGATTGCATTACAACGTTATTTTCATTATTGATCACAGAGGAATTTATGAATGATAAATATCTAGTTAGTATTAATCCTGCAGTGAATCGATGCACTTAGGTTCTTTCCAATTTCTGTTGTGAGTGCGTGTAGGTAAAGGCAGATTGTGGAATTCAATTAGTTATCCAACCTTTTTCATTTGCGATTCAGTGAATTAATTTCATTAGGAAATTTCCAGTTTGTTAATTAGAATAGGAATTTAATTGCTTTCTGTAATTCGACAGATTGTTGTTGGTAGTGATCTTTTTCTGTAGTTTAGCCGAATGCTATTTGATAATTAGGAGCTTTCATTAGGTTGCAAGATTCTTCAGGTAGTTAGCAATTTCTTAGAAGTCCATTCACTAAAAGATTACATCCTAATTCTGATTGAATGATTCATTAATTTTCTCTGCGTCAAGATCTTCCAAGTTGCAGTGTCTGGCATATATTTTGCTTGGTAGCTCATAAGCTCTCGTAGCCCTAGGTTGATAATTTATGCACAGCTTTCTGTTTTCGATTTAATTAAAAGAGAATTAAAGAGCTCGTCAGTGCACACTCTTAACAATGTTCTGGTAGAGATGTAAGGCATCTAGAAAGTTACGGGATATGGATAAATGTTGTATTGAAGCATTGGTGAAGATAATTGCATGACTGTATGACATATGTCTTTATGCATAAGAATTTTTTTTTGAAAACAATGAGAAGTTTCTAATCATGCAATTGAATTTGACTTGTAGGAAAGATCGTGTACAATCGCCTACAAAAGAAGGACTACAACATTTATTCCAGCAACGAAGTTCAAGAAAACTATCTATTGAAGATATTGAAGAATCTGAAGTTCCCAGGATCCGGGATGCAGTAATGGAAGGATGCCATGGTCGAGGAATACCAGTCGATCATGAAGAATGATGTTTGGGATGTGGTCCCAAGACCTGAAGAGAAGTCTGTTGTAACTTCCAAGTAGATCTATAAGATCAAGCATGCTGCAGATGGCAGCATAGAGAAATACAAGGCCAGGTTGTGGCTCGTGATTTTTGCTCCTGTAGCCAGGTACACTTCCATCAGAACAGTACTTGCTCTGGCTGCAGTAATGAAGTGGAAGATACACCAGATGGATGTCAAGACAACTTTCTTGAATGGTGTAGTCGAAGAGGAAAGTGTATGTGGAGCAGCCACTCAGGTTTGAGACAAATGACAGAGGGACTCATGTGTACAAAATGAAGAAAGCCTAGTATGGTTTGAAACAGGCACCCAGGACCTGGTATGACAGGATAGATGGCTTCCTATCCAGTTTGGGCTTTACTAAGAATAAAGCGGACTCCAACCTTTACTACAAGGTTGAGGAAGGCAATCCAGTGATACTACTTCTATACGTGGATAACCTATTTGTTACAGGTGAGGATAGATTGATTGCTGATACGAAGAGGAAGCTTGTTGCCGAGTTCGAGATGAAGGACTTGGGTATGATGTACTACTTTCTAGGTATGGAGGTGTGGCAGAGCACAGATGGAATCTTCCTTGGACAAGGGAAGTATGCAGTAGAGATCCTGAAGAGGTTAGAGATGATGGACTGCAAGGCCATGGCCACATCTATGGCGTCGAACTTGAGCTTCTGTGTGATGCTTCATCTGAGCCGGTTGATGTCACGGTGTATCGTCAGATGATTGGGTCCTTGATGTACCTGACGAACACGAGACCAGATATTTGCTTTGCTGTGAACACATTGAGCCAGTTCCTGATGGATCCGAGAAGTGTTCACATGGTTGTTGTAAAGCATATTCTAAGGTACCTGAAAGGGTACGGTTGATTATGGGCTCAAGTATGATGCGAATCAAAAGTTTAACCTAGAGGGTTATGTTGATTCAGATCGGGCAGGCAGTGCCATTGATCAGAAGAGCACTTCAAGGTGCTGATTCAGTATGGGATCTGGTATGATCTCTTGGTTTAGCAGGAAGCAGTCCTATGTGGCACTGAGTACAGCCGAAGCAGAGTATGTTGCAGCTTGTTCGACTAGTTGTGAGGCAGCATGGCTTAGGAAGCTACTGTCTGAGTTATTTGATCTCCCATTGGATGCTACCTGTATCTTCTGTGAAAACCAGAGTTGTGTGAAGTTATCTAAGAACCCAGTGTTCCATGACAGGTCGAAGCACATTGAGATCAAATATCACTATATCAGGGATATGGTGTAGAGAGGAGCAGTGAAGCTCCTGTATGTTGCAACGGTCGATGTGTTGACCAAGTCGCTGGCCAGAGTGAAGTTTGTGTACTTCAGAGAGACACTTGGTGTACTTCAGATCGATATTCATTCCAAGGGGAAGTGATGAGTTCGAACACACAGATGCACATGAGCCATTCTCACATGGTGGTAGGTGTGTCCTCCCATGGTGCAGATATAAGGGTTGGGGCCATTCCGACATGGTTGAAGTGTGTCTTCCCATGGTCATTGATCTAAGAGCTGTGCCATTCGAGCATGGTTGAAGTGTGTCTTCCCATGGCTGCGATATAAGTGTTGTTCCATTCCTAGCATGGTTGAAGTGTGTCTTCCCATGGCTATGGATATAAGTGCGATGCCATTCTCACATGGTTGAAGTGTGTCTTCCCATGGCGTAGATATAAGTGTTGAGCCTTTCATGGATGGTTGAAGTGTGTCTTCCCATGCCGATGAATGTAAGTGTTGTGTGATGTGCATCTGGGTTGTGCTCCGTGGACTATGAGGTGATCTGAAGACAATGAGGTGACAGTATGGTACACAGGTTTTGCAGAGGCATATAATCAGTCCTGAGATGCTCTTGCAGGTTTTGCAGAGGCAGTGTAATCAGTCCTAAGAGATCTTGCAGGTTTTGCAGAGGCGGTGTAATCAGTCCTGAGGTGTACTAACTTGATGGCTTGCTCGCAGAGATGATGAAGACCTACATGGAGGCTAGGCCTACAACTAGCATGAAAAAGGATTGGCTCTATAGAACTTCCTATGACGAGTAGATTGGAGATTGATTGAGATAGCAGCAGTGACGATGACGATGATACGATGACGATGATCCGATGACGATGATCTGATGATCCAGAGAAGAAGACTTGTGCTAGAAGACCCATGTCGAGAAATACCTTCCTAGTTAAGAGGGAGTGGTTGATGTATATGTAACTTCGGAATGTATTTCATATATGTATATTGTACCCCTAAAGAGAGGTTATTATTCCTCTGTACGAAAGTTTCGTCATTTGTATTTGTATTTACAAGTGTCGTAATTTATACTTGATGGGTTACCAGACCACCTTGATGGGGTCGGCCCTATATGAGTCTTGAGGGTTAAAGGGTTATTAGACCACCCTAGTGGGGTCGGCCCAGTTAGTATTATGTTAAGTGGTTAAGTCGAGGCAGACCTAGTTAGAGTTAAAAGGAAAGTCAAGTTGTGTATAAATAAAGTGAGGGTGTCACTCTATTTGATCATTCACTTATTCATCTATCTCTCTCATTGAGTGATGCGCACTAGTGGAGGAGGAGAAGCTGCTAGGAGTCTATCTCTTATGCTTGGGTTATTGTATCATTGCTCTATCTATCTCTGAGGAAGTTGTTAGGGTTTTTCACCTTCTTGGTTTTCCCCAAGGAAACTCTGTGTCTATTGTCTCTTGTGATTGTCTCTTGTGATTGATATACTATGCTTGTTATTCTCTCAGATAAGATCCTAGATCATATTGAATTAATGCTCAAAATCTAACAAAACATTAGGCTTACCATGGCGTTACCAACATCGACCCCTATTACATGTATAACCTCTTACTCAGGTTGAATTTCCTAGGTTCCCAAGTCAAGTGAGGGTGATGTAATGAAGGCGGTACTTACGGAAGAAAGAGTATCTCTGCAAGTTAATCATCATAGCAAATGAGTGTTAGGTCTATCCTCTAACTTTCAAGAGCTAGGGGTTATAGATTTTTCTTCCATATTTGTGCCTTATGAAAGGGAGCACTTTAGCCATGAGTTACCCTTTCCCTACACCCTTTTGTTCCCTTCATTTTTATTTTTTTGCTTGGCCCCTTTTCTTTAGATTTAGCTTTGGTAACCCTAGGAATCAAGGAATGGGCTTTTGGCAAGGGGACATAGCTCATGTGCTTTTACATTTTAATTTAGCAACATCAACTTTAGAGTACTTGACTCTTTTAGCTTTGATTTAGGCATTCATACATGGGAATAGTTATGAGACCTTGAATGATTAAATATGATAAGCCACTTACAGAGAGGAGAATTGATGGAAATGGATGATAACGCTAGTGAAATGAAAATTGGCTAGGTCATATGTTGTGAAGTGTGTGTAACACCTACTTAGTTCGCTAGGGATAAAACTTAACCTTTAGGACAACACACTTATTGTAATAAACATATACAAAATGAAACTAACAAAAAAAAGAATTAAATAAAAGACAAAGTAAAATTGTAAATAATAAACCAACAAGAAATTATTAATTTACATAACTTGTAAATTAATAAAAGACATGCCTTCTCGTTAAAAGGGGTACGGGAATCATATTTAAAGACCCCAAACTATATTGTAAAGACATTCATTTGCTTATCAATAAATATTATTCATTACTACAAATATGGAATTCAGTGTTTGACCCAACAGTGGTATCAAAGCTTCGAAGCTCCAGACGATAAAGTCGCTCACGCCGCGCCACCACGTCGTTAGCCGTCAAGACGCCGTGCCCACTGTTCTTTCGCCCACACCCACCATTCTATGTCGCGACCACCTTCGTCTGCCATCAACCATCAAAGCCGCTCGTGCCCGCGCCAACTACGACATCCTCGCTACTGCCACTGTATCCTGCTTCCGCAACCAATTGCTGCGCCCCTTCTGCCTGCTACTCTCTTCCCTTTCATCCTTGCACCCACCCTCACGTCCTCTTCATGACATCGCCCTCCCACGACCCTGATTTTCCTGTGCCCTTCTTGCCTGTGCGTGCCTTGTCCGCAATTCCCCTCCCGTGCTCTGCTCCCGCTTGAGCTCCCACAACCCTCCTCCATTCCACGCCTTCTACCATAGGCCGCAGACCTTGTCCACACGATTCACCGTAGTCAAAACCAAAGGCAAATAATTATATATATTATAATAATAATATTATTAATTATTATTAATTATAACATTAAAAAAAACATTTTTTATAGAAAATGGCAGATTCAACAAGATAGAGATACATTTCTCATGAAGAAATGAACAAGGAGATAATTGACCAGAAGGAGGAATTAAATAATGTACAAGCTCGTCTGAACCAATTAGAGGAAGGAAAAGACTTAATACACATAAAAGTGGATGAGTGTGATACTAGACTAGAAAGGATAGAGAATCGATTAGATAATCTTGCAGTTATAAGAGAACAAGAGAAAGATGAAAGGGATATGAAGGAAGCGAAAAATGATATGATGTTTGTAGCGCTTAATTTGCGGAAGCTTATAATAATAGATATATAAAACTGTATACATATATAATATGATATTGAATAAAAGATGAATGATGAGATTGCAACGAGACTGGCCTAGCTTTTATAGGCCTTATGGCAACCATTCATATAAGGTCACGTCTTTTCAAATACACCTTTTAGATTTACTATTAAAATAATAATACAACTAAAATATACATAACATTGCCTTCCTCTTTTAAGAAGCTTCATCCTCGAAGCTGTATAGAATGTTTAATCATCAACCTTTCCATGAACATCTTCATACTTCTATTGGCGTTATCGATCTTCTTGATATGTTTAACATGTAGTATAATAGTCCTTTCATCTACTTCCTTTTTTTTTATAATAACCTTATAAAGTTATTTATTCCTTTATAAAGTAACAATAACCCTTTTATTATTTAAAGGTAATTTGTTCCACTTAAAAATCTTCATACTTTTAAAGATTCCTAACTTGTTCTTCGCTTATGAACACCTAGTCTTTGCCTTAATGATAATTTGAAAACCATGATTTATAATTTTGAATTGTTACGACGTACAGTTAATAATTGTATCTCGTCTAACTCTTACTTTGAAAACTTCGGCATAACTTCTTTGACACATTAATAATCTAGTAGTGATATGTAATTAGTTAACCTACGCAGCTGTTAAGGAGTATCTTTTTATGGTGCCACGACCTTATTTTGATTATTGTACAGTCGTGTTAGTTCAATATAGCCATAGCAATGGCTTGATGAATTATTCGGTAAATAATTCCATGTGAAGGGCTTGGGTAGACTTCGATATAATACCTTTCATGGTCGGTGTAGCTGCAGTAATGCGCATTGGTCTCATGGAGCAGTGCACACCCTTCATTTCAGTCATGGCAGGATTTGTATCATACTTATCGACAGACTTAACAAATCCATAGCCTTTTGGATGCCCTCTGGCAGAATCTGTTACAACTTTTGACGTTATCACCGAAGGGTATCGAGATTGAAAAGTCTCTTGTAGCAAATAATCTGTGACATCTAGAGCCAAATCAAAATCAAATATCGAGTTCTTTGGATCTATTAGAAGACGTCTTCCTTTTTCTTTTTCTTTTATTTTAAGTGGTCTGAGATTACACCGATAGTCCAAACAGAAGTCTATGTAACGCCTCGTGCTAGTTCGAAAGTCCTTGTTACTATGCAACGATGAGTAGAACGACAATGATTGATTTATAAAACGGTGGCTATGATTGTCAGAGGGGTTATTGCTTCTTCCCATATCCACGATTTAATTAGAGCCTCCAAGGTTTTTATTTGCAATTCTTTTATTGAAATACTTTATCAGTGACGAATTTTTTTGCTTAAACTGATGAATTCGAGCTATTTTTTATTTTGAATCCCAAGTGTCCAGAGATGAGGAACGCTTTCTCTTCAATGCTTTATTTGTTGACGGTGTACGGGACGTGGGTGAAACCTTTATTTTACTATTACTGGTACCAAATGGTTTTACAGGGATATTGTGGTCTGTAGACTCATCATCGGCTTCTTCACAATCAGGTTATTCACCAAGGATGTTTATAGAATCTAAGTGTGTGCTGCTTCTATAGAAACAACTTCAGAATAAATGAGAAAGATAATGTCATAATCAATCAAGAGAAGAATTCCAACAGAATTTGGAAGAAGAAGTCTAAAGAACAGAAGGAAGAAGCTTGTGGATTGGTCCTCTGTGTAGATGATGAAGATTCAAGGCTCAAAGTACGAAACCAAAGCAAACCTCTTATCTTGAAGTTGGGAAGCATATTGAATGAAAGTAGAAACAGTCACAGGATTGAAGACAAAAAAGGAATCGGTATTACATGTTAAAGATGTGAGGGAAAAACAAGAAAACAGGTCAATGGAGAATTCTCAGAGGACATACCTACAACAGTTGCAAAGTCAAGTAATAATGATAGATCAGCAAGCAAAAAGAAAGGTGTCGGGATTACAAATGATGCTCCTATAGCAGAGCATCTTTACACATTGTTCTAAACCAGTGTTACAAACATCGGCGATATATCGCCAACATCACGATATATCACGATGTTCCCAACTCGCCGATAATATTGCCAAAAATCGACAAATATCGGCAAAACTCGGAAAATGTCACCAAAAATCGGGAAATATCGGCTGAGTCAAAAAATTAATATTTTTGTATTTTTTAATTTCGTCGATCTATTGTCGATGTTTGCCGACATTTTCCACGATAAATCTGATATTTTCTTTTTGGACCTTTGGCGATATATTCGCCGACAAGATATGTGTAACACTATTCTAAACAATGTGGCATGGAGACTCCCAGTATAATGGATAATCTTGAGGAGGAGTTTAAGTAGCAGAAAAGGAAGACCAAAGAAAGGATAGTAGCTTAAGGATTGTACAAAGAAAAAGACAATGGCTTGGTAAATCATAATCATATGGGAACACAGGGGGAGTTGCTTCAGAAAGCTTCAAGAAATAGCCCAGTCTAAGGGGGAGTCAACACAATCAAAGGGGGATCATTGTCAGAAGGAAGGAAAGATATTCTCAGAAGGCATTCACAGTGAAGTAAAGTTATCATTTGCAAGGAGAGAATGTTCAACAAAACAAAGTCACAGAAAAAAAAGCATATTGACAAGGAGAGCCAGCATAATCTCAGGGGGAGCAATTGAAAAAAGTTGCTTCACCCCTTTTGTCATTAATGTCAAAGTTGGAGAGAGAATTGAAGTTGTTGCCATCAATGACAAAGGAGGAGATTGTTGAGCAAATTTGTCATGATGTCAACAGGGTCAAGAGATCTGTGTCATGAACTTATAAGATTGTTGAGTGATGTTGTCATTGATGTCAATGTGGCAATAGTAATGATGACATGCCTATAGTAGTTGCAGAGTCAAGTAATAATGACAAATCAACAAGCAAAAAGAAATGTGTCAGGAATTAGGATTACAAATGATGATCCTGTAGCAAAGCATCTTTACACATAGTTCTAAACAATGTGGCATAGCGACTCCCAGTATCATGGATAATCTTGAGGAGGAGTTTAAGTAGTAGAAAAGGAAGACCAAAGAAAGGATAGCAGCTTAAGGATTGTACAAAGAAAAAGACAATGGCTTGGTAAATCATAATCATACAGGAACACAGGGGGAGCTACATTAGAAAGCTTCAAGAAATAACCTAGTCTAAGGCGGAGTCAACAAAAACAAAGGGAGAGCATTGTCAGCAAGGAAAGATGTTCTCAGAAGGCATTCACAATCAAGTAAAGTTATCATTTGCAAGGAAGAGAGAATGTTCAGCAAAACAAAGTCACTAAAAAGAAGCATATTGACAAGGAGAGCAAGCATAATCTCAAGGGAGTAGGTGAACAAAGTTTCTTCACCCATTTGTCATTAATGTCAAAGGTGGAGAGAGAATTGAAGTTGTTGCCATCAACGACAAAGGGGGAGATCGTTGAGTAAAGTTGTCATTGATGTCAACAGGATCAAGAGATCTGTGTCATGAACTTATAAGATTGTTGAATGATGTTTTCATTGATGTCAACAGTCAATGTGGCAATGGTAATGATGATGTGGCAATGATGATGATGATATGGCAGTAATAAAGGGAATGACTGAAGCCTTGAATAGCTTTGAAGGAGCCTTGACATAAGTGTATATAACTCCAAAGTGGTCCCCTTATGGCGTAGCTGTTAAGCATGGCCCTCATGGGATGAGATAACATGTGGTTGCTTCCAGATGCCCACTTTGAGTGGTACACAAATGGAGCAAGTCCCTAATGTTGATTAAAGTTGTCATTGATGCCAACAATGCCTGGTCATTGATGCCAACAGTTGAGTGTTGGTGCCCATTGTCGAGCCCCTGAGGGTTAGTGTTTGGTTTGTGGTTGTTTGTGTCAGAGGAGACCTTCTGACTTTGTCCAAGCCCAAGCTTGAAGCCCTTGGAGGCCTTGGGACAATGGAAAAAGACTTGTTTACCCATTGATTTAGTTAAGTGCCCCTAAGGTGTTCCTTGGTCCCATTTGATGGTTGGATATCCTACATGTACCTTCACATATGGTAGTTTAGTCCTTGAGCTCATACACAGTTGGCTTGTGCTTTGGAGCACTTGATTGAGATATCTTCACACTCTTGCACATGATGGTACAAATTACCCATTTTGTGGTCATTTGTTGAAGAGGTCATGACTTGATGGGGTCATGAAGCCCACACACACACTTGGTGTGTGTCACTTAATGTTCTTGGAGCCCACTGCTTGCACTTGATGAAGACCTTGATAACCTTGTAGTTGTACCCTTGAAGATGCCCTTCAAGTCTTTGGAGCCCCTACTTGTTGGTCTTCAAGCTTGATGGAGGTTGATGATGATGTATGGTCCTTCTTATGGCTAGATGGTCTGGGATGTTGTATCTTTGTGATCATGGAGGTAGAACCCATGAACATGCTTTGATATGTTAAAGAAGTCCTTGGACTCTGGGCTTTGACACCCTTATCCTTGGGATTCTCGATGTCCTTGTGGTTTGGGGCTTGGCACCCCCATATATGATGGTATGATGAACCTGGGCATTTGCTTTGCATTTGATGCTTGGATGACTTGAGGTAGTATTCTTGTTGAAGCTCTTGAAATGATGACAAAACCTTTTTTGATGAAGCCCCTTGAAGTCGGCCAGCTAAAGGAAATAGCAGGTAGGCCAGCCTTCATGGAATATAATATTTATTTAAAAATTCAAATGGTGAAGTCGGCCGAGTCAAGAAGGGGGTCAAAACTTAAATTAAAAATTTATTTAAGGACAGGTCGGCCCAGTTAATTTCCACGTTGAAACATGTATAAATACACCTTAAAATTTCTCATTTTAATCATAACAAGTTGATCTCTATCTCTGAAATTTCCAGCTGTCTCTGAGGCAAATTCACAGCAGCAGTGAGGGAGAAGTCTGAGATAACCTTTCTCAAAAATTTCGGTGGTCTCTGTCAAGAAGTCTGGGTCAGCACCTTCAAATTTTCTGTAGTCAAGGAAGAGCAGCAGCAAGTAACATACATCTCTGCAAATTTCGGACTGTCTTAACTTAATTTTCAGATTGTCTACTTCATGCACAGCATGACAAGTAATACATGTACTCATAATTGCCATACACAGTGAAGTTTATTAACACAGTGAAGATGATACACACAGTGATATTAAAGTGTTACACAATGATGATATTTATACAGTAATGATAACATTTATATGTATACAGTGATGACATGTAATATACACAGTGATGTTTTATATACACATCAACATTCATTGATATATGTGATGACGATATGAACCCTCAGTCATTAGACAGATGAACACCTATGATATCATGTGCCAGTGATTAGTATGATACATACAGTGATAAGATGATATGTGATGATGAGCTATAATTGTTGATATAATGATAATAGCGTACTCTGCATAATATTGAATAAGCTACTGATGATTGTTAAAGTTGAAAAAGTAATAAAAGCTATACACACTGTTCACCCCCCCCACCCCCCTCTCAGTGTGCTCGGTGTGTCCAACACCTACAACCATTGAAAATGCCCCTAAAGTGATAGTGACAATGACAGTGACAGTGATAGTGACAGTAACAGAGACTGTAACAGTGTGAGGACAGTGACAGTGACAGTGACAGGTTGATACTCTTATTCATATCAATGTGGCAGAGTGGTGCTAGGGTAGGTTGGTGCTTGTGATCTTAGGGAGTTGGTGCTTCCTTCAAGTTGGTACTGGAGAAAAAGGGTGGCAGGGTGGTTCTAGGGTGAGATGGAGCTCACTGAGGATTGGAGTCCTCTCTACATGTTGGAGCCTGCGGATCAGGGGGTTGTAGCCTCCTTCTAGTGGGTGCTAGAGAATCTAGGGAGTGGATGCTTCCTTCCAGTTGGAACTGGTAAAGCTAGGAGGTTGTAGCCTCCTTTGAGTTGGTGCTCATAAACAAGAAGTTGGTACTTCCTATGAATGTAGTCTTGTTAATATATAAGAAAAGCATTCTGTGGTTTTCTCCTGTTTGGGTTTCCATATAAAATCTCTTGTGCACTGTGTATGATTTTATGTGATGATAAATGGCATTGTTAATGGTTAATGTTACATGATGTGCTTAAAGTTAAAAATGGAAAAAGGTGCTCAATACTGATTCACCCCCGCCTCTTAGTATTGGTGAATATTCCAACAGTAACATATAAAGCAACAAGTAGCTAGTTAAGAAAGCTTTATAGCAAGTCAATGGCCATAGTAGTGTAACAAAGTAAGATGACAAGTACATTAAGTCAAACCCAAAAGGCCAGGGCACCCAGAATTGTTTAACTGTTCACTAGCATATATCTTTAAAAGCCAAGCCTATTGGAAAAAACAACTGGAGATGGATACAAAATAATAAGCAGCTGGGCCATCATGCAATTGGGCGAATACAAAGGAAGAAATTATTTAAAATCAACTTTAAATTGTACTGGCTCGGTGACAAACCTCATACAATTCGACATTTGATTTAGTTTTGAAGGATTCCAGAAACGGTAAAGTCCAAGAGTCAATCATAGCCTACAAATCCAATAAACCAGCAAAGTGAAATTCCTTCCAGTCAATGTAACATACTAGTACAATAACTGTGCAATAGGTCAATTATAATATTCCACATATATCAAAATAAACATGAAATTTTTGCTCTGGTCTTGCTCAAATTATAGTCAATTTCAATGTCTCAAATTATAGTCAATTTCAATAAACATGAAACTTTTGCTCTGGTCTTGCTCAAATTATAGTCAATTTCAATATCTCATAAATGTAACGGAGCAACACAGCTTCATTAGAAACATCGTTTACACAAAATTAAGCTATGAAATACATCTAAACACATTTTTCCCTTTTTCCAACAATGAAGAGTTTTTTTCTTTTTGTCATATGCTGAGAATCAATGCAGTAAAAGTCAATATGCAATGGTAAAAGTGAAAACTTTCAAACCTGAGCATTGGCACGAAAAGAGAGACATAAGAGTGTTGCATGTATATTGACAGTTCTGTCACTGTCCTCGACATGGACATTAGGAATTCTAAAATCTACAGGCAGAGAATGTACTACAGGCAGAGAATGTATTCTGCCATCTGTATATTCCACAATTAATGGAGGGAACCTTTTAGCAGCAATGGTTGGAATAAGAATCTTGTTTGCAAATCCAACCTGAAAAACCACAACACATCTTAAAGTTGATGGAATGATTTTGGTCCTTCATAGACTTTGAAAAGAAAAGACCAGAAACAGTAGATTATCAGTCTGAAACCTAAAAGAAAATGCATTTAAAGTAACCAGTATTGCACATACTAAATTAATCCTGCAGAGCTGATTACAAGCCAGCAATGTCTCCAAGAAACTCTTGGTTCTACCATGAGTTGAACAGGCAAAGGAAAACAAATATCGTCCAGTTTCTAAATTGAGATTACCATTGCCAAAATCCGGTTCCGTCTCTTGAAACAACAGCATGTTAATCGATGAAACTCTGCTTAATCATGCATTACATAAAACAAGAAATTTTACCAGAAACACACAACAGGAATATCAAAATTCCTTGCACTAAAATGGATAATTCATTAATTTGGGAACACCTCTTTTATTAAAGGTACACAATGACATTCTAGTATTTTATTTTTTTGACTTGGGCATGTCTAAATAAAGTTCAAAATCTCTTTTGCTTGCATATGCCTTAAGTGATGCCCTAGGTGGAGTTAGCTTTTTGAGGGACACAGTGGAGATCTAAGTCAATGACTGTGCAAGGGTCTCACTGTCGTGGGCCAGACTGTCTACCGATGTCTGACGGATCTGTGGGCTAAAATGGTGTTGCTCTTTGTCTGCCTCTTGGTGCCCCTATCCATTAGGAGTTACAATGCAAAAGATGGCTATACAGTTGGGACATATAGGAAGAAGAATGCCCATGTGAAAAGGAACCAAGTGCCACGTACATGTTTGTTACAGCAAGGGCAAGTAAAAGAGCAAAGTAAAAACAGCAAGACTATATTGAACAGTTTAACCCAACAAGTGAGATTGAAGTGCAAGAATACCTTAAATCAATATGCCATGAAGAGAAAAATAGGGGTTGGCCCAACTTAGGATAAGTTCGCACAAGTTAAAGTGTCAGACAGAAGGTGGAATGTACCCAAAGAAAAGTGGAATAGCAAGACTTGTCAACTATGTCAATCAGAAAAAAGTAGAAACAGAACAATACTTCCTACTCAACTGCACAAGATTTTAGACACATTAGGAAGGGGTTGGAATTGGAAGAAGGCAACCCACATTGTTTTAGGACAAGCTGGAAAACAATGGGAGAGATCATTTGGGAAAGCCTCTTTTATTAAAGGGACACAATGACATTTTGGTATTTTGTTTTCTTTCACTTGGGCATTATCTAAATAGAGCTCAAAATCTCTTTTTCTAGCATATGCTTTTAAGTAATGCCCTTGTGGAAGCTTTTTTAAGGACGCATTGGAGATCGTGGATCAAATTTTCCCTGTGGTATTAGATCCTTCAAGTGCAAGTATTAGACTCCCTAATCCATGGATCGGATCCAAATCCATTGAGATCCTAGGCGGCTAGGACCATCATGGAACCGTTTCCTGTCTTCTCGAAATGAATCTTGAACAAGAAAAATGGATCTAAATTTTTTTGAAACGTTTCCAATAATTAATCAAAAAATCAATATTTTATTGGAGGAGAGGTCTAGTCAACTTCACACTTCACACTGTGTCTGTCACAACCTACAGGCGAGTATCCGTCGATTCAACTAATGATAATGGAAAACAGAGAGGGGGAGGGGTTGTCTTATAAGTTTAGGACTCTAGGGTTAGGGTTAGAGAAAGAATTATTTTAAAAAAAACGATTTTGGCGTATTTTTCACTCAACAGACCCACATACGCCAAATAGAGCAACTCGGTCGATTTAGGTCATAACTCAGGCGAGTTGACCAGTTTGGTACCGAACTGGCCGAGTTGGACACCAACTCGATCGATTCAGTAACGAACCGGTCACCTGAGCCAATTTACAAGCCAAGTCGACTCGGCTTGAGGTCAACTCGATCAACTCGATTGACTCGGACTCAACTGAGTTTTAAAGCACTAGTTGGAGCTATGGAGATGTTGACAATTGGATCTATAGGACATTCGAAAAACAATTGCTTCAAGTTCAAACTTCAATGTGTATGAACACTGAAAGCTACAAGTAGATAACTTATTAGCCTCATGTTATTTTGTCTATTACTTTAATTTTATATTATTATTTTTCTAAACCATATCTTTCTCTAGTTAGAAAATAGAATATAGCGTAAAAGGAATTTAATTTCACCTTGTAATTATTTATGCAACTAGTTTCACAAGCTACACTTCAAACTATCAATTGGATCTAGTCCAAGAGGTTGTGAGATAGCGTGTTATCCTCCCCACCTAGGTTCTATTCCTATAAGTGACATATTGAGCTCATACTAGGAATGTTATCGTAATGGCTTCAAGCCCTGTTGTTAATCGGTGAAAAAACTAGTGTTTACCTTGGGTACTGTTATCACATCCATAGTAGTCGGGCTACCATGATTGCAGAGTAGTTATTTGTATATTTTTGAGCCAGGCCTTTACACATTTTTTATGAGATCTTCCTATGATGAGTAGTACTTTTTGATGATCACTCACATATCAGAGCAGCCACAGATCAGATATGGTGAACCTTATGCCAAGACTGAGGCTCATGATCTCAGATTTGATGACCGAGGTGACCACTTTTGTTCCATACAGAGCAGTGTAGTGCCCAGATTTTTTACAGCAGCAATTTTTCCAGTGACTATTTGATGATCCAGATGGAAGATACAGGTATATGGATGTGCATTGGTTATGATTGTTTGCTCTTTTGCTCATCTTTGTAGCTTGACTTGGTATCTAGTCGTCATGATCTGGAGGTATGTATATATGTTATATAGACATGGTTGTTTCAATGATTATCTAAATGGCCTAATTACTCAGAATAATAAGTTCTTGTTTATACTTATTGGTTTTACCCTCTTTAGTAGTATGGACGTGATCATTCCCACCATTTATGGCTTGCTAGCTTTGGCACCACCTTTCACTTTCCCATCCATTCGCTCTCTTCCATCCTTGGTTTTACCTTGACTTACACCTCAGCCTGTGATATGGAGGACCTCCCCACTTTTTCCTCTGTGTTGGATAGCATCCCTGTTGATTTGTGTCTCGACTCTAAGTTGGCAACATAACTTACTAAAGCCTTGATGCTTCTGGACCAAAAGAACCCACTAGTGTTGGTTTCTGAGCTTAGGTGAGTTGGATTTGATGCCTTGACCTCTCTGGTCGGTTACCCCCGATGTTTGGTCCTGATTGTGGATGATCCCCTTAGTTGCCTAAGCTGTGTTGGCTAGACCTGAAGCAAACTGTACTACCATCATTACATGCATATGTGAACTACTGCAAGCCCATGGAAATAAATTAAAACTGTGCTTCTCAGCACAATGAAAGAGGGCTATGGAAATTGAAATGTGAAAGAACCCTGGATGAAAGTTGTGATTAGTTGTGCTTCTAAGCACATGCAAAATCCAAAGGGTCCTAAGGCCTAAAAAGCAATGTTTAAATGTATGCTAAATCCAAAGACTGTTGGCCATGATTAAATGTACTGATTAATACCTCACGGAGCCTATGGGTTGGGACGTGAGATGGAGTAAGGGACAGCTAATTCTAAGTGTCCCCTAGAACCTCAAGTTATGGTTAGTTGTGCACCTAGTTATGAAGGTTCTAGTAAAGATCCTCACAAAGCTGGTTTCAGCTTGGATGTGAGTTGTAGACATTTGCCAAGGTTGAATATGCAACTCTCAAAACAGCTCATTCCATTTGTGAGACATTGCCATTCCCTGTGTATATATTATCCAGCATATGCTTAAGTGTGTATTCCTTTTCCCTTATCCAAAGTATCACAGTATTGAGTCAATAAGTCATCCCCTTATCCTAGCCTTGCATTTTTCACCCTCGCCCATTTCTAGCAAAATGATCACGGCCATGAAATGAGTATATTCTTGAGGTGTTGTTATGAATAATTGATTATTTTAATTTTGGACTTATATTTGATATGATTATTGCTTAACCGCCAGTGAAATGCTACGTTATACTTTAAGTCTTGCTATCAGAATGATTAAAAGAGCATACCTTATCCATTTGCACTTATAACATCAGGCACTTTAAGCCTGGGTCATATTTTGATCAGTCTTGACCTGGTCAAACCCAGTTTGACCAAGTCAACCATAGGATCTAAGATGAGTTGGACCAGTGATGTTCGAGGTTGATGATTTATGGTCCTTTGATGCCCATTTGATGGTTCCATGCAACAGACACAGGCTTCACATGACGATTTGATGGATTTTTATAGTTATTATTATTGACAGACCATTATTTTTATTTGTCTGGGCATGGTTGAGACTATAGATGATTATCCAGGTAGCCACAGGGTGTATGAGTACTCATCTCTAGTACATTTGGAACTTCTGAGTCCATTGGCACACTTAGATATCAGTTACAGGCACTTCCGGACGAGATTTCACTCAGATTGTCACTTTACTGGGGATTTGCAATTATAAAATGGCCTGACAGCACAGTTGGATTTTTATTTGGTTCTCTTAGGGCACTACAGAGGGAGTATGTGGTCCATCCACCTGTTATTACCATATTGCCATACCCCCAGACACTTTGGTACAGTCAGATTTGTGCCCGGGGCACCAGGCAGAGAGCTACAGGAATTTTATTACTTTACAGGTGATTTTCCAAGGATTAAAAATGGAATAAAATGGTCACTGAGGAAATCAATTTGGGCAATTGAGGCAAGGAATTGGCATGAGGTTTGTTTAGAGGTTATTTGTGATGCATCCCACACCTTTCGGGCCATTATTTTGATGATTTACTATGCTTTTGAGGGGGGCACAATTTGGTCACTTGGTCACATAAACACCTCTTCGCCCCACCATGTCCTTGCTACACTTGTCTTAGTAGTTTATCATGTGGTGCGACCCCCCTAAAGCCACTTAGTGAGTGCGCACCCCTCCTCTTTAATGAGTTGATCCATGTATTGTATTTCCGGCTCATCTTAGCCATCAAATGTCATTGTTTTATCTTTTGATCTCCACCACTCATTCAAAAAGTGGTTAGAGTTTTGGTCTCTCATTCCTATTTAAGGAAGAGACCCCCCTCATTGTAAAGGCACCTTTGGGCTCTTGGATTTCCGGCATAATACAAAATATTTTTGCAAAACTCTTGGATGCTTTGATGAATGTTCTTGCAAGTGATTGTAAAGCCTTTTCTCTGTGACATCATTGTGGATTTAGCTTTCTCCATGACTTTTTCTACAGAGGTCGTGTGGTAGAGAAGGAGGACGTTTTTTGAAGGGGGCGATATTGTGGGGAAACTCCATCTCTCCTCCTCAGGATGTTTTTGCTTCAAGGAGTATTTTTATTATATCTTGTGATCATATTGATGCTCTTTGGTTCATCTTTCTTGCCTTATAGCTATTTTCTTGTCTAGATCGATTCTTATTGCAGATCATTTTGGCAGGGAAGGGCACATTGGCCATCTTGGAGGCATAGCGATTTCACTTGGGAGGCTGGATATCACTCTAGATTGCTTCATTTTGGGAAGATCATCAATTTGCAAGGTGGCCGCAAGCATATCAAGGTGTGTTTCAAAGTATTTTTATTATCTTGGGATCCATTCCAATCGTCACCATTTAATTTTACTGTTCAAACCCTAAGTTAAAATTTATAAAAATTCTCTAGGCTTTATTACTTGGTTTTCTGGCGAACAATTTATGGGTTGTCATCCTTAGGCCTTGTTACCAACAATTTTGTACAATAGTTGAACTTTCTATTGAGCCACCAGTTATTGAACATGATTCATGTTCATTTCCAGAGTTCAGAGGTTCAAATGTTCCAAACTTGGCCTATTTTGGCCATCTTTTTAAATTTTGTTCTGAAATGACCATGCCCCACGAGGTTTGTAATAAAGTGTGTTAGTATGGTGGTCTTGAGTGGCTCGGTTCCCCGAGACTAGCCAATCAAATAAGGTATTCCAAGGATTTTTTTCCCTTGTCGATTATGCTTTGCCTATAGCCGAGTAATAATCGATGAGTTTTTCTCCTACACCTCCAAAACTGGAATGCCCGAATTTGGCAATTAGGCCTTGGGGGTTCTTAGAGTCCAACTGTAAAACATAAACATACTAGACACTATTGAGGTGTGCTAAAACATTGTCCAAAAAAAAATTTAGCAGACATGCACAAAAATTTTATTTTTTATTTTTTAATTATTAAATTTTTCAGTTAATTAAACCATTTTTCCTATGGTTTAATTGAAAATTTTCAAATTGTAATAATTAAGTGGTTTGGGGGAGGATTTTGATAAATGGGGGCACATTTTCTAAGCCAAAGTACCCATTTAACCCCTAAACCCACTTAACCTAAGTTTCTGAGAGTTATTATTCACTTAATTGAATATTTCCTCAAAATTAATAAATGAGGAATATTTAATTAAAAATAATCAGAAAATAATAAATTGGAGAAAATAAAAAACTCTCCAAAATAATCCAAATTGAATAAAGTAAAGAGTTGGATGACATGGCATGGATCAAAGGGGAATATTCCAATCACCACCAACTGATTTCAGTTAAGTATCGGAGCACTGTAGTCATCTCTCCATTGGGAATTGCGCCCTCCTCTCTAGCTTGGGCGAATTGGTGAGTTGGCATCATTTTACTGGTTGGGAGATGTTTACAAAGTGAAGGGGTGGGCGCCTTGCCTAGGTGGAGGCCACCTCACCCCATTCTCACCTTCCAAGCTCAGTTCAACTCAATGATGAGGCTTGGCTCTCTCAGTTGATTGGTAAAGGCATCTTGTTGGCCCTAGCTCTTCATGAATTCGATTTAGGTATTTGGTACACTGTAGTTTCTATTTAAGCAAGGCTCTGCACCATTGTTCTAAATGGATTGCAAGAGACCTCTGCTGATAATTGTAATATTGCTTTTGCTTACTTTGGAATAAAAGATCAAGACTTTGGAGGTCCTGTTATCACATTTTATGTCGGGAGCAGCTTCCACACTGCAGACTGTGCGGCCGAGGACCGCACAGTACCTTTTTTCCAGATCAGGAGATCAACTGCCTTCAGAGGAGGCATTTTTGTTCAAATTCCCCCTAGCAGATACATCAGACAGGACAGACAGTTGGACTTACCATCTACCACAAGGTTACCTTTCCTTGCCAGGCTTTGACACAAGCCCATTTGAGATAGTGCCTAGTCATATTCTGATAGAGATTGTCACAGTACAATGCTGGTTTATTGTATGTTCGGATTCAGCAGAGATCCAGCTCAGATACAGGTTCAGTAGCAGCAGGTATATGGTGCAGCAGGTATTGGATGTATTGATTATTGCTCATGTTGTAGATTAGACTCTTTTACACTTGCTAGTACACTAACTTCGCATGAGATGATATATTTGGTGATCTGCTTATGATATGATATGTTTGGGCCTATTGGTGATGTCAGTCCACCCCTCTAGTTAGACTTTTGTATATGCACGCTGAGTCATGTCCTGTATACTTGGCTTAGACTTGATCACTTAGCCCCTCGATAGTTGACTTTAGCACCATCTTCACTTTCTCCACTCATCCGACTCATCCATGACACTTCTTCCCCGACTTGGATTCTGATTTGTGATCACGAGGACCCCCTTTCCCCACTGATCTCTGAGTTTGTCATGACTCCCTGTTTATTGTGCCTTGGCTCTTTAGTGTGTGAGATACACGGTTAGACCTGGGATTTGCTCCTATCGGTTGCCCCCGATGTTGCAATGCAGTTAGGATTGTGTAGCCTCACCGGGTGCTCCCCACTTATCGTCGAAGCTTATATTACCCACCCCCATTACCTTTGCAGTATGAGCGCCATGTTTATATCTTTTGAGATATGTATGTAGCCCAAGAGGGCCATGAAGAAATGAAGAAATGAAATGTAAATCAGGCTAAAAAGGCCATTGTATTGTAAATTGTAAAATCTAGCCAAAAAAGGGCCAAGTATGAAATTCATTGTAAAATCCATGTAATGTGTTTATGAACACACATGGATTCTAGTCAGCTATACATGTCAGCATTTGTAGTGGTTATTCTTCACCTAGTCCTGCGGGACAAGGAGGTGAGAAGGAGCAAGGGACAAGCTCAAGATTGCCCCCTAGAGTCTCAAGTTACTGTTTGTCGGACACCCAGTTTGGCGGCTCTAGAAAAACACCTCACGGAGTCTTCAGATATGGATGTGAGTTGTGGGATACTTGTTAGATCACTAGTGGTGGTTTCCCTGCACTATACCCATTTGTGAGGCACCGCCCTTCCTCGTGTTTTGTCATGGCATACTTACCTCAGTGGACCCCGCTTTCCCGAGTTGTCTTAGTGGTCACATGATCTTTATCCTCGTCTTCCCATATCTTTTACCATGTTGTCCACATCACCTAGAGTCAGCAAGGTGGTCAATTCTATGGAGGTGTATAGCATCCTAGTCTTTTGGAGGTGGTGGGCCCACTTCACCAGGGCCTTGTACTATTTCGGGATTTAATGTATTTTTGATCACCATGATATCATTTATTGCTTAGTAATGTACTAACTTGTTTAATTGAGCCTTATCACTTCATGCTTGCATACACGTTTCAGCTAGAACTATAGTTGACCATATTTAACTTAGTCAAACTGGGTTGACTAGGCCAAAAATGTGCCCGAAAAAATGCTGCGATCAGAATTTCGATTTTGATCATTTATTATCTACAGGGGTTCCATATAAGCATGCAACTGACGGAATTGCAAAACATTGATCCATTTGAAGGATTTTTAATTATTATTGGTCAACTTTGACCTGTTTTAATTAAAAATCATGGATTTGGGGCAAATATTGCCAAAGTGATGGATCGGGATCGTTTGAGTGGTCATCCCCACTACTTTTGGGGTCCACAATCACATTGCAACAGTCGGTTCGGCAATCCGGGCAATAAAAGTAGGTCAAAAGCCCAATTTTCATCTTCAGCCATATAAACCAGCATAAAATACATGGAAATCAGAATTTTGACTAAGGCAACTATAGTGAAATGGCAAAATTAAAGGTTGGCAATGGTAAAGGTAATTACTAAGGTATTTTTGGTATGTTTTCACATTATATTTGATGGTGGTGGGGCCCTCATTTGCCCAGCTCTCACTAGAGGACGAGTTTGCCCATGGGGGGCGTTTTTCTCCTTAGTGGGGGAATTCGATTTGCATGGTTTTGATGGTGGGACCCTTGTTGCATGTGGTTGGGGGGATAAAACCCCATATAGACACCCCCCAACCCCTTTGTTTGATGTATGGCCCCCACAATGGGCCCCTCTCTCTCCACAGTGCGCTCTCCTTGGGGCAATTCGCACCCCCCTCTAGAGATCAATCTCCACCATTCGATTTTGTGGATGGGGAGATGATCTCAACCCTCCATTTTGGGGGGAAACCTAGTTGAGAGTGAACCATCTCTATAAGAGAATGGACTCACCTCCATTGTACTCCTTCTTGACATTTTTCAGACTTGCTATAGAGCTCTTGAAAGACATTTCTCCATCTTCTTGTGCATAGTGATTGAGTGTTTGTTGTTGATTATTACCATCTTGCTGGTGTATTGTTGAGTGTTCATGTTGTGTTTCTATCTATCTTTGGCCAAGCTAACTTGCAGGTGAAACGACCATCAGAGAAGCGCACACTTCTTGAGCTAGCAGCTCCGTAGTGGGTTTTCTCTCCGTGCTTCAACAAAGGGAAGTGAATTTATACTTGTTATCTCGCTTTTCTTTATCATTTGTTGTTCATTTGCTGGTATTTACTTGTCATTTGCCATAGTTTCTGATCCATCTCTTTCTCTGGCAGGTACAAGGGCACACTTGGTCACCTAGCCGCTCCGTGCTAAGGGAAAACGCTTGGGTGCTCAACACTTGGACTTCAGCAGTTGTTTTCAGCATCAAACTCTTCTTCTCTACTGCTTCAGGTAGGTGTTCATTGCTGCTCTCTCTCTTGTTCTTGTTTTCTTATGAATGTTAAGCTGCAAACATATAATAAAAACCCTAAAAATTAATATCTTCATTTTCGACCGTTAAAACCCTTAATTATTTAAAACCCGCTAATGAAATATAATCAAATAGCCATATCTGAAATTTCATAGCATTCCGACTCCATATGCCAATAGAACTAGGCACTAGTCCCTTCACCAATTTCGCCCTACCTGGGCAAATCTATCAATCTGGTTTTTGGGTTAATTTTGGGTTTATGGGTACTCTCTAATCTGCTCCGTAACACCATTTTACCTAAGAATTGTAAGTACCAGCAGCTGAAAGTGCTTAAAAACATCTTTTTTTTACTGCCCTAGGTCCATTTAACCACCGGTTGAGCCATTCCCCTAGGGCTGTTCAATTCACTGCTTGCTGATCTGTTTTTTGTGTCTTAAATCAGCCATCTAATCAAGTTCTAATTGTTGGAGTATGTGTGTAAATCACTTATCTACCGCTGCCATGTATTGATAAATCATTATGGGCTTCATTTCCCCATAGGCAGGGTCTCTAACCACTATTCTAGCATTTTTTGTTTGCTGATTTAATTTCCAGCCTTCTAATTCTTCATTTCATTCATCATTTTTATGTGTAATCAGATCTGAGTTAGTATCACTTCGTATACCTTATCATCCAGAATCTCGATTCCACTAAGGCTGGAAGAACTCTCACCTTCAGTCATCCATTTTGTCTATTGCTTTGATCATCTTTTTTGGGTTTAGGGTGTCTGATTGTTGAGTCTCAACCTTCACTGGTTGAGAGGGTCTCCCCCTTGACTAGGCCAAGTGCCTTGTCTAAAGTGATTGCAGCCTTGTCCGGTGTGACTTCTGTCCCTTGGGCTTGGACAGAGGACTTGGCTGTTGTTGGTTACGCCGGCCTAGCTGTGCTCCTCTACCGTCCCTATTGGGATACATGCACTAAGCATCTAGAGTTTGTGTGATAACAGGTCCATGTGGTGTCAAGTTTTATGGTGAATGTGTCTATTGTGTTGAGGTGATATCCTTCTAAACCCTTCTCTCATTTATGCAAGTGCTTTGATCATTACTAACTTAGGAAGGCTATTATTCTAGTCCATAGGAATAATCATTTGTAGGCTTCAAGTTTATTATTTATGTAATGTTTTCCAATATTCAAATGAGCAAGAAGTATTCAGTTGTACCAATGTTGATCTAGTCTTGGTTAATCTAGCATACTAGTGTTTGATCTCACTTGTGGTTTGAGTGTGTTGTGGTTTTACAGGAATTACCAAAGGTGAAGACAGGTGTGAGCTAAGTTGCATCCAGCTTGACTTCACAAGCAAAAGATTTTTTTTACTAATATTTCTTGTCTACAGGATCTCCAATTTTTCTCCTTCTTTCTCCAAAACCGAGCTA
Source organism: Larix kaempferi (assembly GCA_027924585.1). NCBI lineage: Eukaryota > Viridiplantae > Streptophyta > Pinopsida > Pinales > Pinaceae > Larix > Larix kaempferi. The sequence goes on along the minus strand of BSBM01000431.1, from coordinate 5,601,076 downwards.
AAAGGAGCTCTCTCTCTCACCCATCTAAAATCAAAATTTTCAACTCTTTAAAAACTTTGGTTACTAAGCGAAGTTGTGGTTCTCAAACTCTTATCCTTCTCCAAGCTTTGCTCCATCCTTCTTTTGGTTTCATTCCTCTTTTTGGCCCTTGTTTCCTTGCCTTTCACCCTTACTTCTCTCTTAGCTTCCTTTCGCTCTCTCTTTGTTTTGCTGCCCTCTTTTCTATTGGCTGCCATTTTCCTCTTTTTCTTTGGCTTTTTTCCTTGTCTCTTGCTCCTCTCGCCCTTCTCCTTACTTTCTCTCTTGCTGCCCTCTTTCCTTCTTGTTTGCAGCTTCCTTTTTCATTACCTTTGGCTGCCTTCTTGCCCTTCTCCCTAACCTTCTTGGCTGCCCCTTTTTGCTTCTGTTATCCTCTTTACAGCTTGCTACCCTCTTTTGAGCAGCCTTCTATTTACTCCTCCTTTCAAGCTCCCCTACCTTTTCTACATTTTCTTTCGCTTCACTCTTCTCTTTTGTCTTCATCTCTTTGCATTCGTTCTTCTCCTTGCTAACCTTCCTTTCTTTCTTCTTTGCTTTGATATCCTCCCTCCTCTCCTTTCGCCCTCCTCTTCTTAGCCTTTCTTTCGCTCTTCCTTCTTTGGGCTTGTCTTCTCTCTTTGCCTTTTTTCCTTCTCCTCTTTTTGATCTTTGTTCTCTCCTTTCTTTGTAAGCCTAGATCTTAGTTTAGTACTTACTTAGTTTCAAGTTCAAAGATTTATTAATATTTGCATGCTAGTTTAGCTTGATTTGACTAACTACTAATAAGCTTTTGTTCAAAGCTCTTACTTTCAGGTGAACAAAGAAGATACAATCAAGAAGGCCTAAAGGCTTGAGCTAAACCAAAAAGAGCAAAACCAAGGACTCCTTGAAAAGCACTCCCCTTCTATTTTCCCTCTTCTTTCCTTCCCCATCTATTCTTTGTGCTTTCAAGCAAAGACAAAAATATCAAGGCATTGTAAAAAATTAATAAAAGAGCAAGTGGGATAAAAGCTCCCACACCCCACTTCCCCCATTTGGGGGAAGCTTGTATCGTCCCTTGTCCTTTTTGCATTAGTTTTCATTTTGCAATTAGTTTAGACCTTATTTGTTAGAGTAGTTTCAATTTTCAATTAATTGTTAGAGCTTAGAAGCAAGTAGCTTAGTTTAATTTGTCTTTTTTCAAGTTCTAATTTAATTTCAATTTGATATAACTGCTTAAAAGGAAAATAAAATCTCTTGAATCTCACCGAAAGGTCGATCAAGAGTGCTCTCTGTCGGAGAGTTCATTTGCTTTTTGTTTTATCTTTACTAACCCCCTTGCTCTCTCGAGTACGGTCCTAGACCTGAAAGAGACTCTTGGGTAGTTTTAGTTGTTTATTTCTGTTTAGCATTTCATTTCATAAATCTCTTGAATCTCGCCATAAAGCGGATCAAGAGTGCTCTCTGTCGGAGAGTTTCTCGATGGTTCTTGTTCATAACATTTAATAAAATTGGAATGAACGTTTGCTACACTGTGTATGCTCTGCCCACTTGTGGGATACTTAGAAACAGTGTAGACTTATTAATTTTCCACATTTAATTCACTTCAACCATAATAAAACACTCTCCCATATAATCCAACGAAAATCCGGCGTTGATCGCTAATAGTCGAAAGTGGGCAAATTCTGCCTGGGGACGCTGGAACCCCTAGACCGAGACCTTAAGGGCACCGTTAGACTACATCCCTGGTTGGTGTAGTGTTGAACACGCTCGGGAGACTCCGGCCAGCCAACATGTCCTTGTACGAAACCACTTAGACTATTATCCGGACACATCTCCAGTACCGCAAGGTATATCTTGGAGATCCCCTTCCCATTAATAATCAACTTCACCCCTAAAATTTACAATAAAATTTACCAAGAGCATTTGCAAAACAGTTCTCAAGCACACCCAAGACATGTATCAAGCATCCCAAGCACTACACTGACTCCATTTGGCACTGGTTCTTCAATTCATTTATCATTTTCCTTTTATCTATCTGGAGTATTGTTTTATATGTTATAATCATGTTGTGGATGCCTTATTGATTAACCGTTATTGGTTGTGTATCATCAATTATTTTGCAAGTACATGCTTGGATTACTTAAACTGTTATTGTAAATCTCACAAAAAACTCCTAAAAAACACCCATCCGCATCATACATCACCAAAAACATTTAAAATCAAGAGCCTTAGAAACTTTGTAGGGTCTACCCCCATTGGCTTCGTTAGGATTTTTCCTACACGGAGGAGTCGGGATCAAGTGACAGCACCTGACTCTTTGCTTGCCCCCAAGGCCACACTTTTCCCCCCCCCGGGAAACAGCTTTCGAAAGATTTATGCTGCTAGTGTGCACGTCAACGGGCAATAGGCCTAACCCCAGGTGGGTCCTCAAGGGCGTCTTGCTCTATGGACTCCTTCTGCGCAATTCCCTAGGCACTGATCTCTCCATGCATGCGCCCTCCTTGTTTGCTTGTCTTCCGAATAATTAAAACCTTGTTTTCTGAGCTTGTGACCTTTGATATTGTCAGATTTGTTGTCAAGCTGTGTCAGGAAGCCATAATCCATTCAGATCTACTCCTTGGGATCATTTCCCCTAATTTAAGTACACGTTTCCCAAGGCAGTTGATTTTGATCATTTACCCTAACACCTACATCCTGGATTTGTCCTTAATTCTGAGCTATTGTAATTGAATTAATCAACTTTCATATTTCATCTTCCCTAAGCCTCTATAATAGCTCCATTCCTTAAATCTAGGGTTCTACACCCTTCACTTTACATTTATTGTTTGATTTGCTTGATTTGGTGTTTGGGTTAGATCTCTCTTTCTAAGAGTAGATCAAGGTCTCCCCCTTTGTTATATGTGGCTTGGATAACAAGAAGTGAAGAGTTCCTCGATTGGCGTGACAACCAATCCATCTTGGGAATCGAGGCCCTCTTAGGGGTCACCAGATAGTTGTCTTCCTCTACCATCCTGGATAGGATCTCTAAGTAGGCAACTACACTCTGTGCGATAACAGGTACCATCCTCAAAATGAGGGAAAATACCTAGGTGTTCCTCCCGAGCATTGTAACCTATAAATTTAAGAAAAAAAAACTACAATTCAAACTTTGCCTTTACTCATGATACTTATAAATTTCGGTGACATCTGGAATTCTACATCAATTTCAATGCCATATGTTTATCTCTCCATTTCTCCTTGACATGTATGCACTTCAATAGGGGATTTTAAAGGAAGTCACTACTTCAATTATTGGCTTGGGCCCTCTTCTTTATTGACAGATGAATTGGCCTAGCTCCTCTTCCATAGTTGCCTTTACCCAATCAAAATTTGGATCCTCCTATTTTTCCTTGGAGAGCATCTGGCCATGTGTCCATGCTCAAAGTAAGTCTTACATTAAATTTTAAAAGGGATGCCTCCTAATCTACCGCATGTTACACCCCAGATTATCCACAGCGTACTTTTCAGGATATGCCAAAGTGAAGGGATTTTTTGCCATTGTAAAAGACCAAGTCTGGGCTTGTTTATTTAAAAGTGTTGGTCTAGAGTGGCTCAAGACCCATGGTCTGGTCATGGTAGGTCCTCTTGGTTTTCATTCTGAGTATTGGTTTAGTGACTTTGCTGACTACCCCTTGATGGGCGAAAGTCCCTTGTCATGTTGGGTATTTTTTCCCTGGGTGGGTGCTCCGATACTTCCTGGGATGGACCCATTAGGACACGTGGCTCAAGGGCTCCTAGCCACATTTATGTTTATGCTATGTAGAAGGTGATTGCGGATGTAATGGTTGTCATACCCGCCTTAGCACCTCATTTATGCCCACTTGGACCTTATTTTTTCATGTATTACCCCTCCTCTTGGTCTCCATGTGCAAAATTCATGATGACACCATCCTCTAAAGAAGTTCTTACCTTGCTAAAGGGGAGGACGTTGAGGGATCTTATACATCGTTGGTGTTAGTTGGGGGCCTGGGGCATGACGTCCTCCTCCGGCTCACCACTCCACTTGGTTGAAGCCATTTGCATCATTTCACCATTATTTTTAGTCTTTCGTGGTTTAGTCCCTAGCTTGTGGGTGACAAACCCTAATATTAAATTACTTTACTATTTTAGTAAGCTAGGCTCTAAATCTCAAAAAGACTAAAACGCCTCATATAAATAAAGGTTCCTAGCACTCATTTGAAAGCAAGACAAGGGCTCAAATATGTACGTATTTCTCTCTCTTGGTATACTGGAGCTTTTAAGGCATGTGCACCTCTCCTTTTGGCAGACTTCTCTTGTGATTAACGCAACATGTGCCCCCTAATACACACCTGGGGGGAACGCGGCAGAAATCTTCAAGCCGCTTGGTGTGTTCTTGGGGGAAAATCAGAGTCAAGTGTTGTCACCTGATTACTCGACTCCTCAATCTAGGTTGCTTCTAGCGAAGCCAAGGGGGGTGGTCCTTATAAAAATGAAACTATGGCTTTTACACTACAAAAGGAAAAGGAAAATTCTAGGAGTTAAAGGTGGATGAAAAAAATAATGAAATAAGACCATCAGCAAATAAATTAAATCAACAACATTGTATTTAAATAACATTCACGACATATTGGTAGATTGATTTAAAACCACAAAATTGTATAGTAGACCAATGTCGAGATGTGTAAATTGTTGTTGTGTTGGGAATGTGTTGTTGAAGACTTGTTGTCAGTTTTAAGCTTATTAATGAGTGATTATGGGAGTGGGTTGATTCTTTGTTTGGCCCAACTCCAACTTACTCCTTCGAACTGAGCGCAATGACAACTATACCAAGTGTCCAACGGGGCGAGGCATAACCGGCTTAAAGTAGCCCCCTAACTCTATGGTAAGTTTCACGCGACCTCCCGAGTTCTTGTGATTAAGTTATTGTTGGATTGTCCTATTAAGCTAGTCACTCAAGTTCCTTTCTGGTTGGCCAACTGGTCAAACTAAGCTACAGCGGTCAAGAGCATACGGGAACTTGAGCCTTGATTAGTTTTAATAATTGATTAACTGTGAAGTTGTTTAACTAAACTAATCAAGTTTTATTACTTTGCGAAAGGAAAAAATGAAACTAATCATACAACCCGTTAGGACGGATTCTGTGTGTGTGTTTTTTAAATCTAATGCTTGAAATAAGAAACTAAACTAAAGCAAGAAAAAAGACGAAAAAAAGCAAAAACCACGAAAAGGACACAAATCCCCCTGGGGGATGGGGGCAGGTGATGGGTAGCCTACTTGCTTTGTTCTTTTATCTTATTATAATCAACTCAAAAAAGAAATATTGCTGGTCCTTTATGATTTAGGCACCAGACATCTTACAATATCCCAGAAAAGTAGGAGAAAGCTAGCACAAGTTGTCTAGATGGTCTTGAATGGTTCCAAAGTTCAAAAAATCGCTAGCATGCCTTTCTACCTGCTCACTAATTTCTATAAAGAAGCAAGCTTTATTAGTGGAAAGATGGCCAAAAACACTTTAAGAGTGTCTTTGGAAATACTACAAAAATTTCTAAGTAAACTAGTAATAAAAAGGCAAAATTTAACTAAGGCAAACTAGAAAGCTTGCCTTCCTAGGATCTTTGCTTGCCTCTTTATGAGATGGCAAGCAAATGCATAGCACTAGATTGCTTGATAAGAAACTTAACTTCAAATTTTCTTATATTACCCCTTTTAGATCTACGATTTAAGATTTGCAATAACAGAAGAAAAACTAACTAGATCTACGATGTAAGATAAAAAAATTGAAACATCTAGATTGTAAACATTTAGATCTACTTTAAAAATGGAATTTTGAGTACTGATCTAAATAGAACAAACAGTAACCAAGAAAATTTGAGAAAGATGGATCGAGAAGTTATGAACCCATGTGGGTTGAGCAGTAAACGTTGGGCAATGGAGTCTCCTTCCTGATGCACCGATGGGAATGAATGCCTTGTTCGTATCTACTGCATGAAGTGTAGAGCTAACATGCTCACTGTGTCTTCCAGCTTAGGCAACCTGCAAAATCACAAGAACACTTGCAAAGGGGATTAAAAGCACCTTTGTGAATGAGTAAAAGAAAACATAAGAAATGATGGATTCAAACAAGAAATCCTAATCTCTAACATTCTATTATCATTAACAAAAGCAAGTAATCTATAAAGCATCACTCTCTATTCTTACTCAAATGTAATTTCCCTTTAAAGACAAATGAATCCCAACAATTAGAAGGATGCAACAATGATACAGATCACCTCATATTATCAAAGCATGGAACATCCAACACCGAAGACAACACCACAGTAAGCCTCCAAAGCATTTTATTAACACTCAACATAAAAAATATTACAACTTGTGCAAGCAGAGGTTCGACCTTCTGATGCTTTACAATGAAGAAGATGGTTGTTTATATAGCCATTTGCATGCAACTAGGGCGCAACCTAAGTCATAGGGTTCGCCAAACCTAATCCTTGAGGTTCGAGGTTCGGCGAACCTAAAAAAAAAAATGAAATTCGTTCAGGTTCAGCAAACCTGAATGACAAACCTAATGTTGAACCTAATAACGAACCCGAACCTAATCGAATCCGAACCTAAAGGCGATCCTGAAGGCAAATTTTTTGTTGAGGTTCGATTTTTTTGCTTAAGGTTCGTTTTTTTGGTTGAGGTTCGGATTTTTTCATAGGCAAAACCGCCCGACCTAACTTTCATTCCCTCGCCTTCTACAATCGTGCCATTACTTCAAGTTCAATCTTGACCTCCCTCCATTCATCTGCGACGCGCCACGGCGACCTCCCTCCATTCATCTGCGACGCGCCACGGCGACCTCCCTCCATTCATCTGCGACGGGCCACGGCGACCTCCCTCCATAGTCCATTCATCTGCGACGGCGAGTGCAGCAGAGATTCACTGCAAGTACTGGCATCCCCAACTGCAAGTGCGGCAGAGATTCACTGCGACCCCCAACTGCAGTCTGCGTGTTCGGCTCCAAGCCTCCACGGGCCACAATTTTCCCAATGTATCCGACGTCTGCACTCAATCACCCGTGGTCGTGGGCACTTCTTTGTGGGCATACTGCGTGAGCCTGAGATTTGCAAACAGGAGCCTGCGAGCTGCAACTGGGAGAGGGAGCCTGCGATTTGCAAGCGAGAGCTTGCGGTCTGCGACTGGGAGCGGGAGCCTGCGATCTGCGAGCGAGAGCCTGCGGTCTGCGAGCGGGCTAGGCTGCCAGGAAACAAGCAGCCAACTCTTCCGGCCAAGCTCAGTCTTCAACTTGGGCGTCCGTGTGGGCTCTTCAACTAGTAAGTTCAATTTTGTATTTAGTTTTTTTATAATTTTTTTCATTCATCAGTTAGTGATTAGAGCCATTAAAAAATAGCTTTTAAACTGATATCCTGATAGGTATTAGCAATTTAGCATTAGGCAGTATGTAATTTTAGCTTTTAATCATAATAAACAAAGCTAAAAAATTTAAAACATTAACAAACCAATCAGATTCTAAACATGATTTGCAAAAAATGCAGAAACATTTGCCATGGCACCTCCAAAATCATCAACAGAAGCATGGAAACCTGTGGAAAAATTGGGTGGGCAAACTAGAAGAAATGTGAAATGCAGGTCATGTAACCTTGAGTTTGTTGGGTCTTTAACAAGAGTAATGGACCACCTACTTTCTGTTAGTGGTGGTTAAGGTGGCGGAGTTAAAGGCTGCAAAGCAGTGTCTGCAGAATTGAAGGAAATACTTCAAAAGGATTATGACAAGATAAAAAGGGCCAAGTAGGTGCAAGAAAACAAAAAACATCGTGTTCAAACAGAGATTGAAATGAATTACAGCCCATTTTCCTCAATGTCTAGAGCTGGAAGTTCCCATCAGCCAGTAAAAACAAGTGGGACAGCCACATTAAACAGTTTATGGAAGCCTGTACAGAAGCAAGAAGTTGATGATACTTTGGATGACATGTTTTTTGAATATGCTATCCCATTTAATGTGCTTCGGAGCCCTTACTTTATTAATGCATGCAAGAAGATATCAAATTTTGGCAAAGGATATGCACCTCCCAATTCTGAGACAATGAGGAGCACTCTTCTCAAGAGGTCAAAAGAAAGGGTGACAGGCAAATTGGCTAGCATCAAAGAGTCTTGGAAACAAATAGGGTGCACCATTTTATCAGATGGTTGGTCAGATATGTCTCGTAGACCACTGATTAATGTGCTAGTTTATTGCCCCAAAGGGGTATTATTTTTTAAGGTAGTGGACGCATCTGGGCAAAAGAAGACTTTTGAATACATTTTCAAGATTTTAGAGGAATCCATTTATGAAGTTGGGGAGGAAAATGTGGCCCAAGACGTAACTGATAGTGCCTCAAACTGTGTGGGCGTTGGAAAGATGATAATGGAGAAGTTCCAAAAAATTTATTGAACACCTTGTGCTACTCACTGCCTTGACTTATTGTTGCATGATTTGGCAAAATTTCCATGGATTAATGAAGCAGTTCGAAAGGGGAAACAAATTTCTCATTTCATATTTAACCATCACCTCACTTTGGGCTTGTACAGGAAGCAAGCAACTAAAGAGCTACTAAGGCCCTGTGATACCAGATTTGCCACATATTACATCACTCTTAAAAGAGTGGTTGAGGAAAAGACAAGCATTAGAGGTGTTATTTGTAATAGTGAGTGGGAAAACTCTCGCCTTTCAAAAGATGCTAAAGGGAAGGAGATTGAAGAAATCATTTTAACTAATGCTTTTTGGGAAAATGCCATGAAGGTTTTAAAAGTATGTGAGCCAATTGTTGATATGCTTCGCATGGTTAATAGCGACAACCCTTGTATGGGTTTTGTTTATGAAGGCGTGGATCGTTGTAAGGAAACTATTGCAAAATCCTTTAACAACGTGGAAAATGAATACATGGAAATATGGAAGGTAATAGATGAAAGATGGAAGATGTTGCATAACCCCTTGCATGCAGCAGCTTGTTAATTGGACCCAAGATTGTTTGGGATAGAAATAAACAATGATGCAGAAGTCAAGAATGGCCTTTATGATGCTATTGAGTGGTTGACTCCAAAAATCGAAGAATCCATAAGGCTTAGAGAGCAATTTCGATCATACCGGGCAGAAAAGGGGTTATTTGGAAGAACCTCTGCCAAACATGATAGGGCCAATATTCCTCCAGGGACATGGTGGCAGTTTTATGGAGCAGAGTCACGTGAATTGCAACGTTTTTCAATTCGTGTTTTGAGCCAAGGATCAAGTGCATCTGCTTGTGAAAGGAACTGGAGTAGCTTCAACCATATCCAGTCCAAGAAAAGAAACAGGTTGCTGACTACAAGGTTGGAAGACCTTGTTTATGTGCACAACAATTTGTGATTGGCCATAAGCAATGTGGCCAAAGATTCATCTGGTTCCTCCAATCCCTGGGGGATTGGGCATATTCTGAGTGCAGAAGAAGATGATCTTGGTATTGATGGTGACACTAGTGATCAACCTATTGATGATAGAGTTCCACATACTAATGGATTTGATGACCATAGTTCTAGTGGCTTTACTACCCCATGTGATATTGATGATTTAGAGCTTTATGATGTTACAAGTAGGCCACAAGAATAGATATTTTGATTATGTTTTAAATTTTGTAAAACAATTCCGGGGATTATCACTATTTGACATCATGGACATCCATTTACATTTTGAAATTTGAAAAACATATTTTATTTCATTTTTCATTTTGAAAAATAGGTTCTACTTCTTTTTACAATTTGCAGTTGCACTATAAATCCGTGTATTTAAATATTAAAAAAGCATTGATGATTGGAATTTGTCATTATTAAACATATATGAATTATTCATTAATCATGATTCTTACTTATTCTTGTTTATTGATCATGTATATTGATGCTGATTTTTTGTTAGTTATGTTATTTATGTTGTATATTTAGCTCATGTATTTATGTCATATAAATATTTATTGATCATGTTTCTGCATTATTTGTTTTTGCTATATATATATATATATATATAGTCGAACCTCATCCAAACCTCATCGGAAAATTCGAACCCGAACCGAACCTAATCCTTGCCGAATCCGAACTGTGTGACTTAGGGCGCAACTATCAAGGGAGGGGCGCATCCATGATGAGGGAGTTCAACTAGAAGCTCCAAGCTTTGATCTAGGATTGATTGAGATTCAATCTTAATGGGATTGCGCCACCTCTCAATGAGGTAAGCGCACACCTACATTGAAATTATCACTCCAACGAATGGCTGCCATGTGGAGAAAGTCGCCCAAGTTGAAGAAGGGCACATCTCTTGAAACCCAGTTAACAAGATCTTGGTGGATGCAATTGGAATCAATCCATTCGAAGCTCAAGATGACATGGAATTGATTTGCAGTTAACTTAGTCCAACTCTAGACCAACTCCGTACATGTTTCCATTAATATAGGAAAATGTCTTTTGCCTTTACTATGTATTTTTGGCCAATTAAATATGTCTTTTTAGCCTTTTTCGAGCAAAAATCAATTTGAATGATAAATATTCACTCAAAATTTAGGAAGAGTGGGTTTAATGGGTGCTCTAGCTTAAAAACCAGGCATCCCATTGGCAAATTTCACCCACAAACCACTTTTTTATTACATTTTTTATTTTCCAAATTAAACCATTAAAAAATGGCTCGATTTTGCAGGAAAATTTTATTTTTCCAAAACAATAAAAAAAAACTATGGGGACCTAGCACATGTTCGTATGACTCTACAATAGTGCCTAACGTGGTAATAACATTGACACATGAACTTTAATAACCTCCTGAAGCCTAAGCCCAAAGACGAGCATTCCAGCTTTGGAGGAGCAGGAGAAAAAACTCGAAAATTATACTCTGCTAGGACGCAAAGCATAATTAACATGGGAAAAAACTCCTTGGAATACCCAGATTGGTTTCTAAGTCCTAGGAATCCAAGTTCTTTACATAACCATCATGCCAGCACACTTTATTACAAACCCCGTGGGGCATGAACATGTACAGAAAAATTAAAAAGGGGGCCCTGAAAAACACCTGATTTGAACTTCTGAACACTGAAAATGCACAAGTACTTGTGCAAACTTTGGCAGCTCAGTTGAAATCCAACTGTGTGCAACTCAATTGGTAACGGGTTGGATGACGAATTTCTAGGGTTTTGCCATCTCTCAAGGTTGAGTCAAATAATGGTTCTTATAACTCATGACTAAGAAATGAAAAATTTAGGATTCCCAACCCGGTTTCAAGTTTTGGTTTTCATATGAAGTTTAATGCCAAAACCTCATAACTGCACATTAGCTTTACATGCATAAAAATTCAATTTTCCTTGAAACACATGGAAATATTTCATCTTTAAACAACTCAGAAATTTTATGACAGCCAAACCACAAAATTTAAAGACTCGGAATTTTTAGCCAATTAGGCTCAGGAAAAAACCCCAAAGGGAAAACCTGTTCAAAGAGAAATTTTTATTTCAAAGGCAAAATTACAAATTCAGAACAGCAGTACTTATCTCTCTTTTCTTCTCGAAAAATGTGTCAGAAACTCACTGACAACCAGTTGTATGGATTCCTCAAAAACAGTGCCAATCTGAACCCACACGTGTGACTGTACGGACTATACTTTTTCTGATGTACGGTCTGTATCTTTTTCTGGAAACTTGTGCCAAATTTCTGCCTTGAAATTTGCACCCTTTACCCCAAAATTTGTGCCTGTACGGATGCTATACAAACAGCAATAAATGCCTGTCAATATGGCCTTGGGATTTGTGCCCAGTCTGCAGCTGCACGGCCTTCACACATGCCAGCAAAAACTCAGCAGTATGGCCTCATTAAATGTACCAGTCACTTCAGAAATCCTCCTCAATTTGTGTGCCCAGCATTAATGGCTGTATGATCTAAATTAAATGTACCAATTTACCTTGGGAATCGTGCCCTCCTGAAAACTTCTCATTTTCTTCTTCTCTCTCTCAAGAAAAACCCTCTTTCTCTCCAAGTTGATTTCTCTTCTTCTTCTCTTGCTCTCCAAAACTCTTGAGTAACAATTGAATGAGAAATGAATGCCTTTCCCTAGTTTTGTTCTTGGCAACTAACTTGTTTTAATCCAATGGCTAGATCTAAGGATCTCATTAAATGCTCACCTTTTTCTCATTAAATGAATATAATGCACTTCACTTAAATAATTAATGAGACATTAACTTTACTCACATTTGTAATTTTCTCATAAAGTCAATTAATAATTACAACACTCAAACTCACTTTATAAAGTAACTTTATAAAAATAAAGTGTATCTCACTTTATAAAGTACTAGGGACCACTTTTTAATGTTTTTGTCCACCCCAAGGCATCACAAGGTGAACAACATTTCCTAGGTACTTTTTCAACAAGGAAGACCTAAGAACTCTCTCTTGCTCTTTCCTTGGTGGATGTCAGTAAGATCTTTCAATTTTTGTTAGAAAATCATAACTCCGGAGGTCTTCCTCATGAGTTTTTGGGTGTGTTAGTCATGGGGGGGACAAAGTGTTGTCTCTAGTGTTTATTTATGTATTAAGTGACTTTATGTAAATAAATAAAGTTGTACTTCATAGTTTAAGTTGTGGGTCCCATTATAAATTGTGCTTCTAATTATTACTTTTTATTAATTAAAGTGCATTTAATGAGAGCCATTGATTAAAAGAATTAATCCTAACCTTTGGTGAGTTGGTAGTTAGGGTTAGTTATAAAAGAAAGTGAAGTATAAAGGGGACAAAGAGAATACACCGGCAGAGAAAGAGAGAAATCTGGTTGATGAAGAGCAGTTTCCAAGCAAGGAGAGAAAGGGCACGATTTCCATGACTCAGTAGTTTATTGGGTGGCTCAATTTCCAAGAAGACTGATAGTAATAAATGCACAAAACCGTACAGCATTAATTGTTGGTACAATGGCATGTATTCCAAGGAGGGTCTGACAGTACCGTACCTGCAATAAACTCTGGCACATGTGGGGTGAAGTTGGAGGCATTCTGGGCACAAATTTCAGAGTTTTCTGAGCATTAATTTCAGTCTGAACTGGACCATACAGCAGCAGATTTATGGCACGTGTGAGGGGGTCGTACTGCTGCACAGATTTCGAGGTATACTACTACAAAAGAAAAGGTACAGTAGTGTGACTGAGTTTTGGTCTGTTTGCGTTCTGATTCACTCAGAGAGGAAAACTAAATTTGTAAGAAATTTCAGTTGCTCTCAATAAAATTTATCTTTCAAGGGTTTTCCCAGTTTGGGTTTCGCCCTGGTCAAAGTTGACCTAAATTACTACATACATGGTTAATGTTCAGAATTTATGCATCTGAAGTACTTGGCATGAGTGTTTTATGTCTTTTAAATCTGAAAGTTATTTTAAGCTTAAAACCTATAAACTGCGAAGTGTTTGAAAAAACACTTCAAAGAGAATTTTGTGATTTTTACATAATTTCTTCAATTTTCTTATTGGACGTTGCTTTTGCACCTTAAGCAAGGTAAATTAGGGTTTTGTTGGCATCTTGTCAATCTTGTTTGAGGAAACTTTCTTCTTGAAGGAGCTCTCCATAGTGGAGCCTTTGAGTTCATTGTTTTCCCTAATTAGGAGGTTGCTTTGAACATCTAGGGTTACTAGTCTATGCCATAATTGGTAAATCTTGAATAGCCAAATTGAGTAGGGACATTGACCTTGATTTCTAGTTGCCCTAGTGTTGAGGACTAAGGTCTAACCCTTCTCTTCTTCATTTTTATCAAAATTCGGTTGTATAATATATATATTGGAAAAAATACAAAAAATATATTATTTGGTAAAACCCTAAAATTATAGAAAATTCATATCTGAAAAAATATCGTGAATTTGGAAATTGTGCTCACTGGAAAAGTGTGCCCTAGGGGATTTCATGGTGGATTTTTAGGGGCGCCCTTTTCCTATGGCTAGAGTGAATTTTACCGTGTTTTGTGTATTCTAGGGCTTTTTGCAAATCTGGTATAACAGGTACAGAAGGTACATCAGTCAAATCAGCAAAGTTTGAAGGCCTAAAAAGCAAGGAATTAGGCCTAGGTTGACCCCTGTAGGGTTGGATATCTGTTCGGAAATGTTTTAAGCAGGTCCACCGTCTATTTGAGGGCTGATTAGGGCATAAAGCAGGTCTGGTTATGCACTTTCAGATTTGATTTAGGGCTTCCCTTCACCCTCTGGAGGCATGTCACTTGCCTTAGCATACAAGGTACATTATATGTGGTAAGTTGGCATTTTTGGGTTGATTTTCATCCATTTTCTGAAGTGTTATTGACTGCTGCAATTTTATAACACCAGTAGCATACTGAAGTTATTTATCTTGAAATTCATAATAAAGTGTTCTAACTCCTCCTCTCACCTAGTGTAGTTTTATGCTTCGATGTTTTGACTCCAAAAGGCACTGGTCTTAGGTGAGAGGTTGCTTGTGAAAGGTATTTGTGTGTTGCTGAAGTGACTGCAGAATCACATATATCTCTCATAAATATTAGGGACTCGCCCTTGGTCTTAGGAGTTGACCTAAAGTGTTAAGAAGCTACGTCATGGCGACATTGGGCACTAGCTCTTCCAGTGCTTACCTCTTCTTGCACCATGATCTGTGACCTTGGTCAAGGGTGTTAATTTGAATGGTAACATTTTTTGGCGCCATTGTCAGGGACCTCAAAAGAAAAGTGACGACATTCCATTGCAAGCTAAGTTACCAAGATACGGATACGGATACGGATCCATCAAATTTTTGAAAAAACAAGATCCGGATACGGCGGGGAAACGACGGGTACAAATAATATAAAAATATTTTTAAAAATTTTTAAAAATAAAACCTTAATAAAAATTTTAAAAATATATATTTTAATTATATAATTTAAATATATAATACTTATATAATATTTATGATATAATTATTTATTTATATGACTTCTTGTTATTTATATATAAATTAATTGAAATTGATTGAAAAACTTAAAGTCACTTTATATTACTTTTATAAATTTATATTAACATGATTTAAGGTGACTTGGTTAATATAGCAGATAACTATATTCCGTAGTGGGTTCCGAGACTGGGCATACATAAATTAAGTGGGTTCCAAGACTAAGCATACATAAATTAAATCCGCGTTAACATAAATTTAATCCACGGACCCACACGATGGTACTGGCTCCTGAATTCAAAGCATCATGGTGGCTCTTTCAAATTCGCGGCTCACCCTTCTCTATGACTACGGCCCCACACAATAGTTCTGCCTCTTCAATTCAAAGCGTCGACGTGTTTCTTTCGAATTCACAGCTCCTCTTCTTCGCGGCTCCTTCTCGCGGCTGAGTCGCAGGTCCTCCTTTCAAATTCGTGGCTCTTTCTATGTGGTGGGACCGATTCCCAATGGACGATTGACTAGCCCTTTCCATCCTTTATTGCGGTTTGCAGTTTTGATTAGGGCGGATCTTGGGCGGATCCGGATCCGGGGATCCACGCATCCATTGTCGAGGGTGTATGGATCCGGTAACACAGATTGCAGGTGCTCCCAAGTCCAATTCATTCATCCCCTTGGCAAGAACGATAGATTTGGTAAGAAAGTTGAGGTAAGTTTTTGTTTTGTACTTTGACGAGATAATTGTTAAGGACTAACCTTGTAGGACTTATCTGGTGACTCCACTAAAGAAAATATAAACAAAGAAGTGCACTTCAAGATAGAAGCCTCAGCTATTGATGACATTGTTGGGTGTAGAGGTGAGCACATCTGTCAGTTAAGAAGAAGAGCTCATCTTGGCGACTCCACACATTTTGGCATCAATAAAAAGATGATATGGCGTTTTTTAATCAACCATGGATGCACAATTGGTTTGATCCATTGGATTTCTTGAGGACCTGAGATATCCTAATCAATTTGATGGAGACAGTTGGAGGAAATGCATACTGAAATTCCATGGACATAATGATTCAATTGAATGGCATATTATATCATTCATGGGAGCTATCTCAAAGTTGAATGTGGTACATGAGGACATTACGATGAAGATGTTCAAGATATCTCTTAACTTGTTCAACTATGATGTAAAAAATTGGTATGATGGGCTACCTAACAAAGGAATTCATTTGCTCAAAGAATTTTTCAGGGTTTTTTGTGAGAAATGGGATCCTAGTCTCATGGAGGATCTTGAACGTTTCATTGAAGAAGACACTTCTAGTTCACTGCTTAGGGATGAAGATGTTGTCAAAGAATGTCATGACAAAGATCAAGCCCTAGAGAAGGAGCTTGAAGAGGAAGCACATGAAGGCCAAGCCATTGGGGAAAACCTTGAAGAGGTCCATATAAAAGTTGACTAGGTTGATCAAAATGAGCATGTCCAAGAGTAGACTATCATGGACCTGGAAGAACATGAAATAGATTTTGTCAAAGAAACACATGAAGAAGATTGTGACGAAGAAATATAGGAAGATAAAAAAGATGATGAAGAAGTTCTCGTTGAAGAGCCATTGTCACTTGAAGGTGTCAAAGGCATGATTGATGGAGGTATGGTAGATGCCTCTTGTCCTCCTCGTCATGATGACGGTTTGATGTGCCTTCCTGTCTCTTTTTCTTTTGAAGACAATTTTTTCAAAGTTATAAGTTTGGGGATCTCTTCACTAGTGAAGATGATTCCCCTGGAGATAATGATGTGCATTTTCCTCATGGTGGTCATGATATGGATGTGGATTATTGCAAATTCGTTGGAGAACCCATATATGACTCTTCTAATGAGGGAAGTGTAAATTTCGAAGACCTTGGAAAACCTTGGAGGATTTACTCCCTCATAAAAAGTGATAAGTAGGGAAAACAAAACCAGCAACAATCTCAAGTCTAGTCTACGGTGTTATGACCCTAACATCTACAAAAAAATAATTCCATGGATCTCTAGAATACTTGGTCCAATTTTGAGATATGGAAAGAGAGTATCCTAACAAGGTTGAATAGAACCATGCTTTAGAACTAAGACATTTTTTCTTAGTAAGAGAGCCACACCTGTTAATGTCCTAGCAAAAGCAACTCTCTTGGGCCACTAATCAATAGTTATCAATTATCGATATTACATGGGGAGGCATTAGATCACACATTCTAAGGTCCCATTACTTATTGAATATTTCACATCTGCAAAATTCAAATTGCACGAATATTATATAATATTCATACTCTAGAACTCAATCTCTAGGTCAAAAGGTGATACAAGCTTTAGATTAAATGATGGAGCAATGTTATTGCCAACACAACCTCTTTACTTTGTAGTTTCGAAGGTGACTAGAAGCATTAAGAAAGATAAAGGAAAAACTACTACCAGATAGCCTGAAAGTATCAATAAAAAACTGCAATATACCCCTCATGATGAGAAGCTTCAAAGCAGAGCATCCAAGCTCCAATAAATTATCAAAATTGTAGAGGTTAAGAGGGATAAAGAAACCCAACTAAGAGCCCACCCACATTAGCTTACGATCGGAGGTAACACTACAAAGGATTTTTTAGAGCATTAGCCACTAAAGAAATGACAAAGAATCTCAACCCTAAAAGTTGAAGGGGGCAAAAGCACTCCTACAGTACTACGTTGAAAAGGAATTTTTCAATCATTATAAGTTGGTCTATAAGTCATAAGGGCTAATGGAAGAGTGCAAGGTGGGCCATGCACACTTGCATAAATCTTGTGCCTTATAGATTGTCAAAGCCTCAAGAAGTCACATTCATTAATTCCTTGACTTTAGAGGAGTTATATGTAGTAGTATTGCGAATGGTCAACAAGAAGTCCTCCAGCCTAAATAATTTCTCACAAAAATTTTACAAAGCCAATTGAGATTTTGTGGACCCAAATTTGTTGTGGCGATACAAGGAAGCCATTCGATGAGAATCCATTAGCAAGTTGATCAATAATTTATCTGGAAGGTTGGACATCCTAATCACATAACCAATTAGCGACAAACAATAATGATAAATGTGGGTAAACATGGCTTAGTTAAAAAGCTCCCATATATAATGACCTTAATAAAATTGTAGGCTCGGTACTAAGTTGTCTACCTAGTTATACAAATTGAAAACCATTTCAAATTCCCCTCTCAAGACCAAAAATGTTATTTTTTCTCGATCTTTCATTCTGGATGGCTTAACAAATGATCAATGCCAAACCAACTTCGGAGTCACCCTACCTACTTGTGCCTTGTCTAGAAGGGCAAAGATGTTGAAATGTCTATTCTA
The DNA here is from genome assembly GCA_027924585.1 of Larix kaempferi. Classification (NCBI taxonomy): domain Eukaryota; kingdom Viridiplantae; phylum Streptophyta; class Pinopsida; order Pinales; family Pinaceae; genus Larix; species Larix kaempferi. The sequence continues at coordinate 5,582,828 of BSBM01000431.1, read as the reverse complement.
GTTTTGCCCAAAATCCAAAGTGGCCTAGGATTAAGCCAGCCCTTTCTACAACCATCATTCCTCTACCTCTTTCACTTGGAAGTCAAAAAATTTAGGTTACAAACAACCATAAATCATGAATTTTAATGTTGCTAGGTGTTTACATAGAATTGAAATCTTATACCACATTTGAAATTGACAAAATGATGTATTCTTAAACAATTAGGATGTTACATTAGATATTATATGCATTGACAAAATGGCAATGGTAATAATCTATCTTTCTATATCAAGGCCCATGTGGACAAATTAGCAGTGGATCTTGATCATATGTACAACTTATTAGAGTTTTGGGGGGTACTCCATGCACTATCAGTTGTGTTAGGTGCCTCACAAAGGCACACACACCAATGACTAAACACACAACCAATAACACAAAAAAAAGTAGACGTGAAAGCTCAATATTTTTTCATTAGGATATGTTATTATGTACTCATATATACATGAGAGAATGACCCTTAATTTCAACTTCGAAGTGGTCTCTTGGACTCCCAAAGACTCTTTGTCTCCTAACCTGATGAATTAGTTTCCAACAAGTTGGATACAACTAAACGCTTCCCCAACCAAATCTTCAACTCCATTTTAGCAGTCCAAGTAGGGCTCTAGCCAACATCGTAGGCACCAAACAAGTAGAGCAATTAGAGTGAGAAGGGAGTAGTGACAAAGTTGGCCATGCGATTCCAATGATGAACTCTCACACTTGTGTGTGATGTTCTTGCGTAGTGATTGCATTATCTTATGTCGTGAACACTGGTGAAATCGTTGTGGTTCTTGTTAGCATTCGTTGTGGTGATTTTTGTGACAGGATAGCAATTTTGGAAGAGGGGCGCTATTGTGGAAAGCGTACTCTCTCTCTCTCTCTTGAAATCATTCCACTTAAAGGGGTTTCTCATTTGTGCATTTTTATTGTCAAATGACATGCTTGTTGATTATCTTGTTGCATTAGTTTTTCTCATTTGGATATCATATTAACGTTTGTTGTATGTTTGTGCAAGAGAGGAGCGCACTAGCCACATTGGGCATTTCGATTTCGGCAAGATCTTCATCGTGGCTTCACCAAGTTGATCATAATTGAGGAAGAGTGTCACTATTTTGGCATCGGCTAAGATTTCAGGTACGACTTCAATCTTTTCTCTATAGTTTAAATTTCTATTCCACTTGTTAGCAAATTTTTCCAAGTATAAAACCCTCGTTTTGTAGAAGTAGTACTTCCGGTCACCATTTACTTTCATCATTGAAAACCCAAGTAGGAAATCCTTCAAAACCCTTAGAGACCAAATTTTGTTGCATTTTGACTCCATTTTTCCTATCTCTAACACTGGTCTCCCTAAGGCCAATTCACCCTCCTTGGGTAACTGTTTGATTTGTTTAGTGGGTGACTTGGGTGTTGCTTGAATCTTTTCCAATTGTCTAATATTGCATCAAGTAACCATTTGGAGTGTTAAAATTCCATTAAAATACCATTTCGTAGACATTCTTACATTCCATGCTCAAACCCTAGGTGGAACGAGTTGGGGTTTTTCATTAGCACTCATTGTATCTTAGGTTAGAAGTCTATAACCACTTCTATTGAGATAATCATTTCTCTACTTGACAACATTCTACTATTAAGCCTCTCAACCTGTTACTTAAATCTATTTCTCAATAGCCATTATTGATCTGGGATACTAAGTCAAGATACATATGTTTCCTTCTACGTCCAATTCTTGTCTATGTGTCTTGTCTTTAGTGTTAGCCTCTCTAGGCTAGCTAGGGTTTGTTGCCGCCTGGAATCACACCTGGGAAAACGCGGCAAAAATCTTCAAGCTGCTCGGTGTGGCCTTGGGAGCAAGCCAGAGTCAAGCATTGTCACCTAAAACTTGACTCCTTCGTCTAGGCTTACTCCTAGCGAAGCCAAGGGGGGTGGGACCCTAAAAAGAAAGAAAATCTAAGGTGTTTAATCTATAAAAGATAAAAACAACTAATCTAGGAGTTAGAATTTTAAACACAAGAACAATGCAATATTCAACTTGAAATCATTGATCATCCAACATTATCATTAAAACATAAACATCAATCATCATGGAATATTCAATTAATAAGATCAGTGCTGATAATGGAGTCAAATAAAGTGCTCAAAATGAAATGACAATGTTTTGCAATTGTTCTTGGTAAATTTTTTTTTTTGTGGTAACAAGTTATTTATTAGGGATGAGGGATTTCCAATATACCGTAAGGTACTGGAAATATGTCCGGAATTTGACAAGGTTGCACCTCACTTGGACATGTGGGCTGGATCGGAATCTTTAGGAGGTGTTCAACACTACACCAAACGAGGGTGTAGTCTAACGGTATCCCGAGGTCGCTATCCAGTGGTTCCCGCTTCCTTTGAGGAATTTCCCCACACAATATCAATAATCGTTAACGCTGGATTTTTGTAAGTGGGAAGTTAGTTACAAAGTGTTAAACTAATTACTAGTCACTAAGTCCCTTTTTGGTTTGATCAGCATGTTCATTCAAAGTTGCTGTGATCCAGAGCATATGGGGACAAAGCCTTGTTAATTTTTATAGATTTTTGAACAATATTTTTCTTTTTTATTTAGACCCCAAGAGTCTCTTTTCTGACCAGTACTCGAGCAAGCCTTTATCCTGAAATCGTACTTCGGGAAAGCAAGGGGGTTGATTAAAACTAAAAAAAATGAAAATTGTAAAAAAATGTACAAAACTAAGTCCTGAGTGAACTTGTGGCCCACCAATGGAACGGACCAACAAGGTAAATTTTAATCCTAGTTTGATTTATTAAATGCAGAAAAATGAAATCTAAACTGAAAATTGCAAACCACAAAAATTGAGTCGACACAGTTTCCCCCCTAGGGGGATGGGGTGTGGGCGTTGGGTAGCCCACTTGCTCTCGTTTAATTTTTTGTTTACAATGCGAAAAGAAGTGCCCTAGTCATTCAAAATTGACTCAGAGGCTTACAAAAAAAGATGGAAAGAGTTTTCGAATGAAAATGTATGGTTCTTGGGTTCTCTGGATGGCTCAATCTACTAAAATTTGAGCAGAGTCACCTCCTATATGTTCACAAAATGCCGCAGAACAACGAACAAATATTAGTAAAATGTGCCCAAAAACACTTAGAAAGTGAGTTTGGGTCACTACAAAAATTACTGAAAAAATGACCAAGTTAATCTATGATAAACTGATAGAAAATAACCAAGGAAAGCAAGCTTTCCTTGGGATCTTGGCTTACTTTTGAGGCAGCCAATGAAATGCATTTTTAAACTTGCAAAATAAACTTTAAATCCAAACAACTAGTTTCCTACTCAAGCCTTTAGATTTTTTCAATAAAAAATGACTTTTTTGTATGTAAACTAGCAAAATAGATCTAGAAAGAGAGAGAAAACTTTTTAAAAGAGACTCACTAGATCTTAAGAGCAAGAAGTAGATCTACTTATGAATATAAATGGTATGCAGATCTGCTATTACTCTTTACCAGTAACTAGTAACCAGAAATAAGTAAGAGTAAAGAGAGAGAGAGAGAGAGGGAGAAAACTTGAGGTGAACTAGAAGCTTTAAAGCTTAGCTTGTGGAATGTCGAGGGACTGTATCTGCAAAACAAGTGTTAGAAAAGGGAAGAAACAAACAAGATCTTCACTTCTTTAACTGAGAGAACCTGCACATCACATACATATGGAAGAAATCAGTGCTTCATACTCATAAACAAATGAAAACATACAAGTATGATCTCTTAACAAACATATATCAAAAAGCTAAAACAATTATCTAGCTGAAATAACTTATCTCATAAAATTTATACCAATCCTTCAAATGATTACACTTAATACCAATGCAAAACAAAGCCTATGTACAGATTACCTCCGTTAGATCAAGATAGTTCATCCACTAATCAAAGGCAATGCACAAGAATGACCTCCAAAGTCTTCTTTATTCACAAATGAAAGATTAAGCGATTACAACAAGGTCTGCTCCACACTCCAACTCATAAAACAAAATGGAGTGGGCAGCCTTCAATATATAGAGGAAGAGGGAGAGGAGGGCGCACTTGTAGAGGATGAGGAAAGGCGCACCAAATGAGATTGTTGAAATACTGAGAGGGGGGTGAATCAGTATTTGCCAATTATAAAATTTTAATCGAGAGCAAGTTGTTAATCACCAATCATAGCAGCATATCATCAACAATCATGAAAAAACAAGATGCACAGTACACAAGATTTTTACGTGGAAACCCAAGTCCTGGGGGTAAAACCACGGAAGCCTTTTATGATAAAATTTGACCGAGCAACAACTGGGGTTACAAATTTAATACAACTTCTCCAGCTAAAACTGGAAGGGGCTACAACCCCCAGGCTTCGTCAGCCACAACTGACGAGCTGCTACAACAGCTCAGCTCACAAAATTGTGAGCCCTAGCACCACCCTACCACCCTAAAGAAGAAGGAGATAGATCCTGTGGACCTGTTATACATATGCCAAAATACCACTGCTTCTCAACCATCAATCTATTTCATCAACCTGTATGTGTCTATACTGCCAACCTGTGATAACCTGTATGTCAATCTGTCCATCAATACTGTTGCTCATCATAAACCAAATACATTGCTGCAACATGTCAAAGTTTTCTCAATAAACTGCTGCTGCCCAAGAATCTCCAAGTCATCACATCTAAGTTATCCTAATGCAATTGTTTCTCTCATCAAGAGGTCAATCATCAAAGGTCTTGCACTGCTGCACTCATCAAGGTTTGTGGCTCATTACCCACCTGCTTAACTTTATCACTGTCAAGAAGTCTGCCCAAGCATCAATTCTTTAAAAGATCTGTCTGTCAACCAATCAATTGTCAATACTGTCACTTGTCAAAACCCTGCTCATCAACCTGCACAACCTGCTGCTAAGACTCATCCCAAGTAATCAAAGGTCTACTCATAACATCATGACTATCATTAGAAATCTGCTCAATACATCCAAGTCATCAAGGTACTGCTCAGTACATCCAGGTCTTCAAGCACTTCAACATGCCAAGACTTCTAGGAGCTGCTTATCATCTGGATGTCTACTCACATGCCCATCCTCAAAGGTCTGCTCCTAATATAATCAGGTCTGAAAAGTCACTGGCAGATTTGATGCATGATGTTTTCCCCACACACAGAGATTGAAGTTTCCTTGCAATGGATACCACCCAGCAGTAGTTACTCGCTGCCCACAAGATATATTGACTCTCGAAAATATACAAAATGATGCCCAGCGATATGATGAAGGCTTATAACCTCAGTGCTAATGCTCAGATATGCCAAATATCTTTCCACGACGAGACTATAGTGTAGAAATGATCCACTCAGTAGTGATATCAGTAAATGTTGCCCAACAGTAATATAAATGAAGACACCCCCACGATGAATAACTTCAATGCACAGCACTGTAAACTCGCCCAGCAAGAGAAATATTGCTCCACAAAGTAATGTCTCTTCCCAGAAAAGAAGAAGTCGGCCCAGCAAGGTAAATATGGCCCAGAATGAGGGTGTACGACCCTCAAATATAGTGATCAAGCCTGGGAATAATAAATATGCCCTTCTTTTACCTCTTTTACCTCCACGACCTTTCTAGTGTGCCCACGAACTCATACACTCACAACCACTTCTAGCTAAGAGCTGTCATATCAGATTTTACAGAGATCAAACCCAGAAATTTCGGATGCCCTAGCTTTGTGTACAAACCGAGTTCAGAAGATAAATACAGCATTCCGAGTTTTGCAGGAGCACAGAACAACCCGAATTTTATTTCTGTAGCAGCCCGGAAATATCACTGAAGCAACCTGAATTTATCACTGAAGCAACCAGAAATCATCCTTGTTGTAGCCCGAATTTATTTCTGTAGCAGCCCGGAATTATCACTGAAGCAACCCGAATTTATCACTCACTAAATCATACGAATTCTTCACCAGCTCAGATATAAAAGATAACCAAAAAATAAACTTCACTGTTGCTTTAATACACAGTCCGAAAATTCCTCAGGGTTCCATTTGCTGCTAGCTCTCACCTTCGAAGTTTTCAGAGCTAATTTGTTACCCAAAGATCTCCACCGAAAACACATCATTCATCCAACGAGTTCATCTATATTTATAGTTGATTTTTCCATGAATTTAGGGGTCGACTTATCCAACAATTATTTTATTATTTCTTTTACTTTCCTTTTATGGAGGCCGAATTTTTATTTTAATTCAAATGAATATTTTTGTTTTTGTTTTAAAGCCACATCATGGTGGTCTTCACACCCACAAAGTTGCCAGTAATGTTGTGGGTTGATATACCCTCCATGCATGGCCATAGGGGCTTTTCTATCCTTCAAAAAATGAGCCTGCAAACTCTGGATGCCCGTAGGCCACTTCAAGTAAGCCCAACCGGGCCAATAACTCATGCCCGCAATACCACTTGGTTTGTGCCTGCATGAACTATTCATTTATGTTCGCAATGTCTCACTCTTGAAGCATGCCAGCAAGCTCATGCTTGCTTGGCATATGTGCCATGTCACCAACAACCTCTGTCATCAACCTTTGTCAACAAGTAGGGGCTCAACACTATGCCCATCAAGTGGTCCAAGTGTCATGTGTGTGGGTTTAAGACCAAGGTTCCAGATCCAAGAGTCTTGTTCCAGATCCAAGAGTTTTAGGGACTAAGCCCATCTTCAATGTTTCTTCAACCCATCAAGGGCTTCTCCATCATCGACATCACCTGTGGGGTTGCTAGACCTTCTCCTAGGGTACCATTACCTCATTACAAACACAAATGACCATAGAATGGGTCATTTGGACTCTTCACTTCTTCAACCCACCAAGGACACTTTCTAGGGTATTAGGGCATAGGTTGTGGTACTGGAAAACAACTGGAGAACCGTAGAAACACCTTAGGGGTCACTCAACCAAGTTAATGGGTAGCCAAGGCTTTTGGCATTGTCCCAAGGCCTCCAAGGGCTTCAAGCTTGGGCTTGGACAAAGTCAAAAGGTCTCCTCTGACACAGACAACCACTAATCAAATACTAACCCTCAGGGGCTCCACAAGGGGCACCAAGACTTAACTGTTGGCATCAATGACCAGACATTGTTGGCATCAATGACAACCTAATCAACAGGAAGTGTGCCATGAAGTGAGGCATGAATGGGGCTGCCTTCCTCTATTTGGGCTGCCCAAAACTCAGTCCAAATGGTGCCTACAAATCAGCTGCACTTTCCTTAATAGGTGGGCCCCCTCTCTTGGGAAATGCAACTCCCTCATGGAGAAATGCGCCCCACTCAATGGGGAAATGTTTCCATACTTGTAGTTGCCCCATATTCTTACTAAAACATCTCTTACATGCCCCTAAATCATAACTCATCCAAAACTAACACCAAATCCCATTAATTTTGGAATTTGATTTTTCACATTTTTCTCTTTTTGCATTTTTTTCACTTTTTTTGACATTTATGGCTTTTTTGAAAATAAGTGAAAAATAAATCACCCAACTACTTAGGAAACTAGGTTTTGGGGTATGGTGGGTGCTCTGAGCTTGAAAATGAGCACCCCCATGGCAAAAAACTTAAAAAGACCCCTAGACCACACTTCTACAACATTTTCTATTTTTTTAATCAAACCATAAAAAAATGGCTTGTTTTTACGGAAACATATTTTTTTCTCGGATTTAAAAAAACCCTAGGGGGGCCTAGCACATGTCCATACGACTCAAAATTAATTTCTAGCATGTTCATATACATTGACCCATGGACTTTAATAACCCCCTAAGGCATATCCACCTCACCAGGCATTCCAGCTTTGGAGGAGCAGGAGAAAAACTCAAAAATTATGTTATGCAAGACATAATTAATAGTAGTGACTTGTCTTCACCAAAATTCTGAGCACACAAACTTTGAAAACAGAGTTAACACTACTGTGGTTGCCTCAGATTTGACCACCGAATTTCAGAGCTGTTTCTTTTTCCAAAAATGTTAACTTAAAAAAAACTTGATTGTTGCTCTTCTGCCAACTGTGTTGTAGCAGCCACTGTCACTGTACCCGAAATTCCTCAGTGCTGCAAATCCGAAAATCAAAGCTACTCTCCTAGCAAACTTTTTAAAATGAATGAAATTTATGGAGTATTTATATAGGTCAACGTTTATGGTTTTTAGCCAGCCGACTTTGCAAATGTGAATTTAAATTAACCTTTCATTTTTTCATTAGATTGGGAGCCGACTTGACACTAGATTTCCTTTTTTTTTATCATTGAAGTAATCAAAATAAACCAATTAAGATTTATTTGGCCAACCTTACTAACTCCATTTTATCCTCTTCAAACAAATATATTTATATATATATATATCTATTTGACCTTTTTGCCACCTCATCAAGGGTTTGTCACCACATGTCACGCATTAGCCTTATCTTGCTTGTTGCCATGTCACTTTGCTTGCTTGTCATGCTTCTTTATGTCATTGTCCTTGTCCACCTTTGTCACCTTGTCTTTGTCCTCCATATCACCATAGGGTTGTATCAAGCCACTAGGGATTCATTATAATTATTTCTTCAAGAGCATCATAATCATGCACATGGGCTTAGGCAATATGGCAATGGCTTCATAGCTGCGTCATTTCAAGGTGTAATGGCCATGTCATTATTTTTAAGTATCCATCTCAAAGTAATGAGTCATTCATGCAACGCATGGGCTTCTTCATCATTTGCGTGGGCTTCAAGTGTATCATTATCAAACCTCCATTTAGCTTGTGGGCTTCATGACCCCATCAAGCCACAAATGACCACAGAATGGGTCATTTGGACCACCTAGTGTCCCAATGCCCAAACCACCCATGTCAACATCCTTAATTACTTCTTTGTCATTAATGGCTTGTCATCAATGACAACCATGCTCAACAAAGGTAACCATCAATCCTAGCATACCAGACCCTTGGGGCCTGTTTGAGTCCATACAAAGCTTTCTTTAGCTTGCACACATGAGACTGCATTTCATGAGTCACAAAACCTTCGGGTTGCTCAATGTAGACCTCTTCTTCAACTTCTCCATTAAGAAAAGTTGTCTTTACATCCATTTGATGGAGCTTACATCCAAAGACAGCAGCGAGGGAGATAATGGTCCTGATGGTGGTATACCTGGCAACAGGAGCAAATGTTTCATCATAGTCTATGCCTTCCTTTTGTGAGAAACCACGTGCCACAAATCTTGCTTTATATTTCTCAATGCTGCCATCAGCAGCATGCTTGATTTTATAGAGCCATTTGGAAGTCACCACAGACTTCCCTTTTGGTCTAGGAACAATTTCCCACACATCATTTTTCATAATGGAATTATATTCTTCTGTCATGGCATCAATCCATACCTGATGAGACTCTGCTTCTTTGAATGTAGAAGGCTCTACATCAATGAGCTTACTCATAAGACCTGAGTATTTCTGGGGCTTCTTACTTTCTCTGAATGTCCCAGAAGGAGCTTTATGCTTCTCTGCTTCTTGCAATATCTCTCTAGCCCAAGCAGGTCTTCTCTTGGAAGGAGGAGCTTCAAGTAGTTCTTCAGCTGGTCTTTCTGGTTCTGAGTAAGCATGAGGTTCATCTTCTTCCTCCCTCTGAATTCTCTGAATGAGGAGAGTCTGGAATGTCGGAAAGAGATTCTTTTGCATCTTTTGAAAGCTCTTTAGAGTAGCGGAAAATAGCTTCCTCATGAAATATCACATCTCTGCTGATTTCAATGTATCTTTGACCAGGAACATAGATACGATAGGCTTTTGAATTTTCACTGTACCCAACAAATGTGCCTTTCTTTCCGGAAGGCTCTAGCTTTAATCTCTTTTCTTTTGGCACATGGATGTAGACTGGAGTGCCAAAGATCCTCATGTGGTCAACTGCAAGTTTCTTACCTGTAAAGACTTCTTCTGGAGTCTTTTCTCCCAAAATGGCATGAGGACTTCTGTTTTGAATATAAACAGCTGTACCAGCAGCCTCAACCCATAGAGACAAAGGAAGATCTAGATCACACAACATGGCTTTAACAGCCTCACAGACTATTCTGTTCTTCCTTTCTGCAACCCCGTTCTGTTGGGGGTTGTAAGGTACAGTCAACTCCCTCTTGATCCCTGCTTCTTGGCAAAAATCATCAAAATCATTTGATTCAAACTCACCTCCATTGTCTGACCTCAAGATACGAATGTGTCTTCCTGTCTGATTTTCAATCAGCGCCTTGAACTCCTTGAACTTATCAAAAGTTTCACTTTTAGCCTTTAGAAAGTAAATCCAAGATTTATGAGAGTAATCATCAATGAACAGTACATAGTATAAACAACCACTTTAGGAAGGTGAAGACATGGGTCCACAAATGTCAGAGTGAATCAAATCCAAAATCCCTTTTGATCTGCTGTTGCTTTTTGAAAAAAACTTCTTGGTATTTTTACCAAGGGCACAACCTTTGCAAATACCACTATGTTCATTAGAAAACTCAGGCATACCTGTAACCATCTTTTGAAGACCAGGGAGAGCTGCATAATGAAGGTGCCCAAACCTACGGTGCCATAGCTCACAAGGGTTGATAGTACTATGAACCAATGCTTGAGTAGAATGCCCATATGCCTTGTAAAGGCCTCCCTCTCGAACCCCAATCAATTCTGCTGCACTCAACCTTTATCAAACCTCCATTTAGCTTGTCTTCTAAGCCAGCAACAGAAAGAAGATTTTTCTTCAAGCCTGGAACATATAGTATGTCTTCAATGTGCAACATGGTCCCTGAATCAAGTTGAAATGAGACTGAACCCACTCCCTCAATTTTGTAGGTGGAGTCATCTCCAAGTTCTACTTGAGTGGCAAACTTCTTCTTTCTGTAGCTTGTAAGGGCTTCACGGGAACCTGTCATATGTTTTGAGGCTCCACTGTCCACTAACCAAGAATTTGTGGTGTTGGTGATGGACCCAGCTAGGGCAGAGATCAAATAGTATTCTTTTCTTGATTCTTCTTGCTTGGAAGACTTTGTATTTTTCTTCTTCTTTGGTTCTTCTTCTTCAGCTGTAGATGCTTGGAATTTTCTTTTGGGCCTTCTCTGTGGCTGCCTACAGTCCCTAGCATAATGTCCCATCTTGAAACAATTGAAACATTTAATTTGTGACATATCAAGTTGCTTACCTTGTGGCTTGTTCTCTTTCTTCTTGGGAGGGAAGGGCTTCTTGAATTGATTCTTGGTTTTAGCTGCTAGTGCAAGATTCCCTTCCTTAAGACCCTTAGTTCTGCTCTGTACTCTGCCTTCTTCCAAACAGTCATGCCAAAGTCTCTCAAAATCTGGCTAAGTCTCACGCCCACTAACAGAAGCTAAGAAGGTTTCCCAAGAACTTGGAAAACCATCAAAAACAATTTGTACAAGGTCATCATCATCTACTATAACCCCAATAGCAGAAAGTTGATCTCTTACCTGAGCAATGTTTGTGAAGAAGGAGGCCACTCCTTCATCTTTTTCCATCTTCAATGTACGAAGTCTATTTTTCAAGACTCTCTTTTGACTGGGTGCTTTCTTCTCGTACAGATTTGTCAAGGTGTCAAAACACTCCTTGGCTGTCTTCAGTGGTGTTATGGCAGGCATTATATTTTCCTTGACTGAGTCATAGATAATCCTCCTAGCCTTGGCTTGCTTCTTTTTGAATGTTGCTCTTCCTGTGTTTGACTTGGGTTCTTCTACAACATTGATGACCAAGTCATCAAGGTCATTCTCTTCCAAGGTGGCCATAAGCCTTGCTTTCCATGAATTAAAGTTTGTTGAACCCTCAAGCCTGTCCTCTGGTCTGAAAGAGGCAGAAGAAGCCATCTCTGGTCTGTCTGTACTGTCCCAAGGTCTATGTAAGACACAGTCACCTGCTCAAACACTGTGCTTTACAAGCAGTGCTCTGATACCATGTTAAAATTTTGAAAATTTGATAGCAGTAATAGACTGTAAATATAAATAGTGCAGAGATAGCTAACAGTAAACACACATAAAAATTGAACACAGTATTTTTCACGGGGAAACCTTTTAAGGACAAAAACCCCAAAGCAATTTAATATCTCCAAAAATGAGATGACTGTGTTTTACAACAGCAGGCTAAGAACAAGCCTCTCCAACAATTAGAATTTGTTTCATTGACCAAGAAGAACCCTGTTCATTGTCTGTTGATCCTTATCTGTCACTAAATTGCTATAGCTGATGTTAGATGCCTGAAGCAGTTTCAAACTTGCACAATCAATCTGTACATGCCTGTGGATGTCACTGTTCACTGGTGTATACCCTACTGAGGGTGTCGTGACCTGTTCAATCCCTTTCCAAGGGCTGCTGTAGTCTACAGGTGTATTATAAGGGCTGCCAAACTTAGGGACAGACCCTGAACAAAATTCGGGTGTATTAATAGTTGCCCTAGTAGGGCTCGAGTGCACTCAACAGAAAGTTACAATGGAATTGGGATGGCAGCAGCAGACCCTAACTGAGTTAGGACAACTTTAAACCAGCAGTAAAAGGAGTGAGAGCAAAAACCATGAGGCTGTAACTTCTTCCAGCAATGTAAAGAGAGAACTCAGCAGAAAACTCACCCACGAAATGTCTTCTGGAGCAGACAATGACACCCATAAGCTGTACCCACGAACTGTCCTTTAAAACACCACGAAATTGTCTATTGAAATGTTGAGTTTATTTATAGTGGAATAATTCCACTTAATTGAGGCCGACCTGTCCTCACATAAATTAATTTTTTTTTTTTTTTTTTTGTCCTCCAAAAAATAAATATGAGGCCAACCTGTCCTTCACACATTTACATCATTTTTATTTTTCCAATAATGAGCCAACCCATAATAAATAAATAAATAAATTTTTATTTTTTTTTCTTCTAAATGGTGGGTTCATGGACCAAGACAAGCTATGCTTGGGTTTCATTTATCTTCAACAAGTTATCCAAGTGTTCTACAAGGCCTTAATGTCCACTCCAAGCACATCATCATAAGGAGATAAATTAATTGCTTTACTTCACCCTCCTATTGCCACCAAGACCAAGTGGAGGAGTACACCACTTGCCCAGACCCGGTCTAGGGCTTACAGTGAAATCCTGGTAACTGACCAGGTACCTCCATTCTCCCAGAGAATGGCTCTCAGCCCTAGGCTGAGTTCCCAGTCCCAGACTAGGTCAATACCTTGGTAATTGACCAGGTGCCTCCATTCTCCCAAAGAATGGCTCTCAACCCCGGGCTGAGTTCCCAGTCCCAGACTGGGTCAATATCCTGGTAACTGACCAGGTGCCTCCATTCTCCCAGAGAATGGCACTCGATGTTGCTCAGGAAAAAATCAACACTATGCAACTAATGTACCTCCATGTAAGGCATCTGAACCATGGAGGACATCCCGAAGTTACCATAATCTAACAAAAGCAAGTGGGATATAGGCTCCCACACCCCTACTTCCCCCATTTGGGGGAAGCTTGTGTTATCTCTTGTCCCTTTTTCGCTTTTAGTTTAGTTGTCTTTTTGCTAGTAGCTTAGATTTCATTGCTAGATTAGTTTTCAATTGCTAGAGTAGCTTCAAATTTTGAATTAATTGCTAGATCTTAGAAATTCATAGTTTAGCTTACTTCATTGTTTCAGTTTTGAATTTCATATGATCTCGTAAAAAGAACATTAAAATCTCTTGAATCTCACCGAAAGGTGGATCAAGAGTGCTCTCTATCGAAGAGTTTTTCTTGCATTTTGTTGTTTATTTTGCTAACCCCTTGCTTTCCCGACTACGGTCTTAGACCTGAAAGAGACTCTTGGGTAGTGTAGATTTCATTTTCAGTGTTTTTGCATCTCATAAATCTCTTGAATCTCGCCATAAGGAGGATCAAGAGTGCTCTTTGTCTAAGAGTTTCTTACAATGGTTCTTGTTCCAAATATTAAATAAAATTGGAATTTACAATTTACTACACTGTGTATGCTCTGCCCATTTGTGGGATACCCAGAAGCAGTTGTAGACTATTTAATTTTCCACATCTTAATCCACTCAAACCATAATAAAATACTCTCCCAAAAACCAACGAAAATCCGGCATTGATCATCAAATATTCGAAAGTGGGCAAATTTTGCCTGGGGACGCTAGAACCACTGTACCGAGATCTTAAGGGCACAGTTAGACTACATCCCTGGTTGGTGTAGTGTTGAACACGCTCTGGAGACTCGGACAGCCAACATGTCCTTGTACGGAACCACTTAGAGTATTTTCCGGACACATCTCCTGTACCGAAAGGTATATCTTGGAGATTCCCTTCCTTTAATAATCAACTCATATTAAAATTTACAATAGAATTCACCAAGAAAACTTGCAAAACAGTTCTCAAGCACACCAAGGCTTGTATTCAGCATGCCAAGCACTCAAAGACATTGACTCCATAAGGCAGTGGTCCTTCAATTCAACATTTATTTGCTTATTATCTATCTGGAGCATTTGTCTTGTCTTTTAATTTGTATCATGTTGTGGATGCTTTGTATTTAAACTGTCATTATCATTGGATGCGTATCTTAATTCTTTTACAAGTACATGCTTGGGCTATATAAACTGTTATTGTAAATCCCAAAAACTACTAAAAACACCCATCCTCATCTTACACCAAAAAGTACTTTAAAATCAAGAGCCTCAGAAACTCTTTATAGGGTCTACCCCCCTTGGCTTCGTTAGGAGTTTGCCTAAACGGAGGAGTCGGGATCAGGTGACAACACCTGACTCTTTGCTTGCCCCCAAGGCCACACCTTTCCCACTTGGGAAACAGCTTTCGAAACATTTATGCTGCCGGTGTGCACATCGGCGGGCAACAAGGTGTCCCATCTTGCTCACAAGTAGGAACTAAACTCATCATCCCATCGCAGGATGAGAGGATCTCTCTCCACCTTGGCACTGCCCTTCTTACATCTTGTGGGGTCTCTCTATCCCATCACCAGATGTCCTAGAGAGTCTTACCATACCGTCTCAGGATGTCCCAGTTCATAAGTAAAGGCTAATCTCACCATCCCGTCATAGGAGGAGATCACTGTACCCTGTCGCAAGGTAACAAAAGTGTCATCCCCAGCTTGGAAACACTTATTAGACAAGAACCAAGTCAGCACGATTATGTCTATGGGCCACTCACCCTTGGAAAAGTCATCATGGCACTCTCGGGGAATATCTGCTTGATGTGCATCATCCCTCTTCAGCTCCTGGAACACACTGCTCCCTCTATCACGTTGGCCATCCTGATGTCGAGTCCATCTGACAATTTTCTGCACCTGGAACATCTTCTGCAATATGTTTCTCGTCTTCGGTGAGAAACAATATAATCATGTGAAATGTAGGATAATTGGACTACTTGTCTTCAACCTTGTAGTAAAGGTTAAATTCTTCTTCTATCTTGCTTTGCGAGTCTTCATCACACAATCTTTCCTGCAGGTTAAATTCAAATGTATAATTAGTATCATGCATACTACCATAAATCACACTAGCATGAACAATATCATCTAAACATTCTAATAAATAAAACAGAAACACTTATCTTGTATGTTTTTGTAGGGTTGCCTCCCTCTGGATCTTGCTTCCTTGAGGTAGCCTCCCTCTGACTCGGATACAAAAGAAAATTGAATAATAGTTTTATCAAGTCTTTTGGGCTCCCGTACCAGAGATAATGGTCCATTTACAATAGAATAGTCAAAGTACATATTCTCCATATTCTTCTAATGATGGCCTTTTTGGTGGAGGTTCTTCATCGACGTAAGTTGTTGATTCATGCTGCCTCTTTCTTTGTGGACAATTTAATGCAAAGTGACCAAATTTATCACATTTGAAGCACTGGATGTGTGAAATATCCTTATTCTTCTTTGACTCTCAATCTGTAGCTGAACTTTGTCTTCTATCTAAGTTCCTTTTCTCGAACCTTTTTCCTTTCTCTCTTTTTGTATGAGTAGCAAGGGCTTGATCCTCTTCATGCTGAGGTTTCTGAGATTTGTTTCTTGATTGTAACTTGGTTTCTTCTTGTACACAAAAGGCCAAAAGCTTATCAAACTTGGGTGGTTTCTTCCATGCACATATTCCCTGAATAAATGGTTCCCGAGAAGAAGGAAGACCATTAAGAGCTATTGTGACAAGTTCTTTATCATCTACTAGATCATCAATGACTGCAAGTTGGTCTCTTAATTCGGGGACCTTCATAAGATAAGAGTTAACTGAGTCTGAATCATACATACCAACTTCTCGAAGCTGATTTCTCAGGGCTAGTATTATTGCTTTCAAACAAACTTACCAGGTGGTCAAACATCTTCTTGACTGACCCTAGCCGAGCAATATGTGGAATTAAGTGATCTTTTACTGAATCCATTAATACTCTTTTGACTTTCCTTTCATCCTTCTTATACTTGGCCTTCTCTGCTTCTGCTTCAGATTCTATAGAGTCTTTGGTGAGGTGATCTTCTATCTCATTCTCTTCCATGATGTAGAGTAACCTGGCCTTTCAGGAATTGAAGTTTATGGCCCCTTCTAATCTATCCTCAACTCTAAAGTTCATCTTGTCCCCGGAGCTAGAAAAAAAATGACAAAAATGAAATTTTCCAAAAATCAAGTTTAAGCTTACCTAGAGATTCTCCAAGCCAAGGCGAGGTCACTGATGTAGAAATCTTCTGAAGATATCAAGTTTAGATGCCGAAAACAGAGCCAGCGAAATTCGGATCTGATTTTCTGGTTTCTGGTTTTTCTGATCCCAATCAAAAACCTAATTTTCAATTTCCCGACAAAATATCCACTGAAAAATTTCGCTTAGTACACTGATAGATTCCCTGGAGGGAAGTGCTGTTGCTGGTGAAGGTCTCACTCAAAAATTCCAAGTCTACAAGAAAACCTTAAATTTTGTTCCTAGGTCAAACAGTGCACTAGATCTGCAAAATTGCTCTTTCAGGCAAGCTCTGAAACCATGTTAAAG
Source organism: Larix kaempferi (assembly GCA_027924585.1). Lineage (NCBI taxonomy): Eukaryota > Viridiplantae > Streptophyta > Pinopsida > Pinales > Pinaceae > Larix > Larix kaempferi. The sequence goes on along the minus strand of BSBM01000431.1, from coordinate 5,565,850 downwards.
TTTATAATTTGCCTTTATTATTAGCACTTCAAAATTTCACATGTGCAATAACAATAAGATAAGGATCACTGAAAGAAACAAAATCACAGAGTACACAAAGAATTATCCTGAGAAACCCTCATGGGGAAGAAAACCCAGCAAAACTTCCTCAATATAAATTCAACCAAGTACAGTGTCAAAACAATGCTCTCTCAAGGAGAGTCTACCAAAGACCAAGAAGTATGCCAAATCAAGAACCAAATACCAAAACTCTAGCAAGACTGACTTCTTCTCCTCCTTCGTTATTTCTCTCTCTTCCTTGTACGCTAGACTTGATCAGACAAGTATGTGTATGAATATATTCTCAAATGAGGCGTCAAACCTCTTATTTATACACATTCTAACCTAAAAATGAGTTGACACAACCCTAGGTCAGCTCATTAACCTTTAATGGGCCGACATGACTTAAAACAATACAATTTAATATAAATTACATTTTTACAAGGAGCTGACTTGACATATCCACAAAAGGGAATTTTTACATGGTAAAATAATGACTCAAATACATGGAGAATATCCTCCGAAGTTACATTATTCTTCAACACTAACTCCCTTGGTTTTTGTTTAGGAGTTGGCCTAAACAGAAGGAGTTGAGTGTTGTGGTGACAGTTGCACCCAACTCATCGTCTTGCCCCCGAGACCTCTCTCAATGAGTTGAGATTTTTCTCATGTTCATGTGTGGATCTAGGCGACAACAACTTCAACATGAGAAATTGAAGATGCCTCCTAGAGTTTCAGAACAAAATATAAACAAGCATGCATCATAATCTAAATATAACATTGCCCAAAGGGGTTGGATCCATTGGCGAAGAGCGAAGATTGTTTCACCAATGGGCAAGGTTCAATTCTTGTGAGGGCTTTTCCTGGAGCCATGGGGTCACCTTGAGGTAGTGAGGGCTTTTCCTGGAGCCATGGGGTCACCTTGAGGTAGTGGTCGAAGATGTGGTTGCACCCAGAGAGATAGTATTAGATAATCTTATGACCCGTGCAGACATAAATGGATCAAAACCCACCCCCATGTCCTTCAAAATTGAGCCCCATGGGTTAGCTCAAGTGGTCTTTGCACCAAATGTGAGATCTCTTCCCATACAGTAGGGGAGGTCATGGGTTCGACTCTCTTGATCCCCTCAAGGTTAGGCTCATAATCAGAGCCGATGGTTTACCCCATTTACCATCCATGGATCATATGGAAGTACTTGGAGGGTTTCCCCCAATTATTTCCATTGGGTAAATAAAATAAAATAAAATCTAATTATAACGTTTGCTTTCTGTCCAAAGAAAGTATGATAATTCAATTTCTGTTTTAGAAGAAAAAACCACATTTACAAAACAGACTATAGGAAGAACAACCCATAAACAAACACCACAAATTCACACCAGCATGGCATATTAGTTTAAATGAAGCAACAATCACTTACAACTCCAGCCTATGAACTTGAAGGGTGACTTCCAGATAAACCCTCACCTTACCACCATGTTTCTTCAGCTCAGACATGTCAGCAAAATAGCCTCTATTTAACTCATCCCCACTGCATTACAATAGGTCCAAATACACAGAATCAATAGACGTAACAATATCTGAAACCAAGAGAATTACTTTTACAAAAATTTCATGCAAGCACTAGGAACATATATATAGGAGTATATATATGTATAGTAGTTGCAAACAAATATGTAAATCTTCTTACTAGCTTAGTCCAGGGAATAAGAAAGTTATCACATAAAAGAAAATGCCACGACATTCAGTGCAAATCATTACGATTGCTTTCATTTACTGTTGAAATATGAAAAATAATTGTGTATAACAGAAGAAAATTCTCTCATTCCAATCTCTTACAAACCTAGCATTGCACTTCTTGTTATCTTGGTGTTAACTTTGGAACCAAAACTTCACCTCCATCAACTTGAGATCAGTATGTTTGTACTAGGAGATTTCCATCAATGGTTTAGTTCAATACAGTGCTTTCTCTGGCCCAGTTCAGATCAACACTTCATCAGTGGAAAGAGAAGAAGCTTGCCATACTTGAATACGGATGTTTGGACAAGCTTGTATTGGGAACAAATCCAAAGGAAAAAAATCCTGAATGAAACCAATGTAGAAGCCCAAGAAAAAATGATGTGAAGAATTGAGAGGTTGTGATGTTGATCAGCTCTCGGTAATAAATGAGATGCTTCCCGAAGTACAAGATGCAAGATGGTAGTGACGCATTTGTAATGTGGGGGAATCTACAAAAGATACATGAAACCTCAGACAACGGTAAAGTGTTTTTCCTTAAAAATATGTCATTCTCAATTAAAATGAAGGAATTTGACTCTTAGTCAAATCATTTGCCTTCTTCCTATGCAAATTTTATGGAGACCTTGAACAATACTACTACTCACAAAGATCTAACATTCAATTAGCTGGGCACTAATCTCTTGCAGCAAGACAAATGGAAAAAGCAGTTAGGGCATATAGTGTGAATGAAGCTTCTAAGGTAGAACTTGCAGCAAAGTTTAAGAGCAAGGGTAGCAAACAGAGGGAAAATGATGGAGATAAATCCTCTGAGTCAAGTAAATATAGAAAAGCAATGAAATGCTTTTATCGTGGAAAACTAGGGCATAAAAATATTGTTGAAAGGAAGGAGTTGTGGGATGAAATGAATAGCCTCATAAGAGCATTCTTCCAACAATCAATTCGGAAAGAAACATCCTAAAGTGGTTGAACACAAGGAAGAGGAAGAGTTCTTTGTGATTATGGCCAAGAACAAGGATTTAAAAAGTGGTAAGGATGATTGGTACATTGATTCAGGAGCATCTAGACATTTTAATAACAATATTGATTAATATGCTGATTTTGTAGAGGATGAATTTCAATCTGATTATGTTATGTTGAATGGCAGAGAAGAATACAAGGTTAGAGGAAAGGGAATTGTCCTACTTCAACTAAGAGGTAAGAAGGTAATGATTAAAGATGTCTATTGTGTTTCTTGTTTGGAGAAAAATCTACTTTTGATACGTAGAACAATGAACCATAGCCACATTCAATATAAAATTCAGTGATAACAGGTGTTTTATTATTGATAAGAACAGAGACGGTTGCTATGGGTGTGGAAGAATAGGATTTATTCAAGTTAATAGAAGTCGAGAATGCAGGATTTGTTCAACAGAAAGATGGTTGTACTTTAACAGAAAACTCAGCCATAATGCATAGGCCAGATAAGTGTCAGCTGAGGCAAAGCTCGAGAAATGAAATCCTACAAGGCATTGTTGTTGAAACAAGTCAAACACAGCAAAGAAGAGAAGGCAAACAGCAGGTATATTATGCATTATCAGTTGTAATTCATAAGAAGACCCTTAGTGAGGGTGAAAATAGTGCTTCATCAAAGAAGCACACACAAAACTTTGATGTGTTAGGACCAACAAGATGTGGAGGTGAGTTCAGCGAACAAGCCAAGTTCTATGTCAATAGTGGAAAGGCTGACTATTCAGCCAACATTTGCTCTTATCCAGCTGGTGAGTCAATGGTCAGACAAAATGATTGTCATTTAAATTGTACTTCATCAACTGTCAGATAAAGTTTACTTCTAGTTGCTATTTTGAAGATCTTATCTTGTGGACTGCAAACATCTTGATTGTCCAAAGCTTGTCTTTTTGTATTTTGAACATGTAAAATGCCCATTATTGGAGGGTGTTGCAGATAATGGACATATTTAGAACTCAGATGTATTAGGACTTAAGCGAATAATAAATGCTCACCAATAAAGTGATGTAATAATGAGGCATTTAATGTAATAATTAATGTAGGGCTATTAGTTTGGTATTTGGGAGTTATGTAATGTACTCCTCTCTTCCACTATGTAATGAGACATTACAATGTTACATCATCTAATGAATGTATCAATCCACACTTTATCATTCTTATGTTTATTCGTGTCCACGCGTCTGTGTGTAATACTTGCACACTTGGTATAGGTGTGACACAAGCACATCTGGAGAGAATATTATTTTCAACGATCTAGCTATTGAAGAGGTAGTTGGCTCAAATCTATTTGCACCACTTGGAAAAGAGAGTGTTATACACTACACTTGCTTTTATTCTTGAATTAATTATTGGTAAAAAGTGCCAGCAATAGCAAAGTGCATGGGCTAGTAAATGTTGAGTTATTCTTGCTTATCATACGCACACCAAAAGTCAAATTGTATCCATGCAAGAAGGGTGCACAAGTTGAGAAAGTAGTTTTAGCATGAAAACTCAATCATATCCCGTCAAAGGCCTTGTTTGTATATGTTTGACATGAACCTCTGCGAAGAAGACAAATCGCTACCCCAAACTATTCAAGCTTCATATAAACTTTCACAAGGAAGGGTGGCTCTTTGGCACACACCTCCAACCTCTAACCCTAACTTGTACCCTACTTGTGCAGCTTGATTTGCAGCCTCTACTAAGGTAGCCAAACCACAAACAAGATACAAAACTAAACCACAAAACAACAAAGTTATTCCACTTGAGCAAATTTACCCTTTTAGTGAACTAGGTCAGGGATCTTACAATGACAAAAGATGCATGTTACTTCAATATTCAGCCATCAAGAAACCCAAAAGAAGAAATCCTTCACACTTCAAAATGCTCCATGAAATGATATGTCAATTAGACTCCAAAAGAGAGTGAGCTCTCAAAAATCCAACCATGCCAAATGAGTGAAAGAACCATCCCTTATATAGGTTGTAGCTTCATCTTACTCTTACAGTAAACATTTCTATTTGATCTTTGCGGGACAAATCTTCATCAACTCATTTCTTTTCCTCGGTTATCAGGTGAGTAATCGATTGCATTTCTTTCATTTGGAAATCTTTAGCCAAGAGCCATCTAAATTAATTACTTGTAAAACCCTCGTTTGCTTACACAAGCCATTCTACGTAGAACTAGCAAAATCTGTCACTTGGATATTTGTGGCCATGTCTTAAAACCCTTGACTGATTTTTATGCATTATTGACTCCATCTTCCCAATCGATAAGGCACTGGACTAATCTCTAAGTGCGCCCTAGGTGACTGGTAATGGCTAGTTTTGGTTGGTGGTTTGTCTCTGATTGCTTGTGTATGCATGTATTACATTTATTCTTCATTTGAGTGATCAGATCTAGTGTTGGGCATTCATAAATCAGATCTGAGTTTGTCCTTGGGGAGTATTTCATTTTACTAATTCAAAACCCCCCAGGATCATCTTAGCCATTCATACCTAACACTTCTTTCTGCCTGACAAGGCATCTTGTGTCTTAGTTTGCTTTGAATCCTTGTTTGGGTGCCTTGTTAAGTCAGCGTTTCTTCGCAAGGAGAGACTAGGGTCTCCCCTTGGCCATCTAAGGTAGTTGGTCTAAAGTGACAAAGGACCTGGTTGGTGTGACAACCGGCTATCCATTCGGTGACCAAGACCTTTGCAGGTCACAATGGTGGTTGCCTCCCCTCTACCATCCTGAATAGGATAACCTCAAGGGGCAGATACAGAATCGGTGATAACAAGACCGTTGTAAATGAGACAACCAACACACAAATGGCTAGAAATTTATTTGGATCTGGACATATACCTTCTAGTCCTGATATGAAGGGCAGCATACAGACCTAATTTGACTCACGCATGCCCAAGTTGTTGAATTTTTAACTTGGCAATATAATTTGTTTTAACTTTAAATTTTGCAACGAAAACAAAAGGATCATTGAAAGAGAACTATGCACAGTAGACACAAAGTTTTACCCTAGGAAACGCGAACTCAGGAGAAAACCTAACAACCTTTCTTAAGAAGAATATTTCCAAATAACAAGAGTACAACAACAACAATAGAAGAAACCTAGTTCACAAGGGTTTTACAAAGAATATGCGCAGTTGTTACCCAGTCACAAAGAAGATGCGCACTTGTTGGAGAGTGTAGCGAACCCAAGGGAGAGATAAAGAGTCTTTAAAATGCTTCTTCTTCAATATTCACTTTTCCCTACTAGACTTGCACATCAAAGAGAGAAATATGTCTTCCACGAATTGGATGATTGAAATGAGGAATCACTCCTCTTATTTATACACATTAAGTCACTCGATCTTCACTAGTGGGGCCGACTTCGCTTCTTGTTGGGGCCAACTTGGTTGACCAGGATTTTCCATCTTCTTAGGAAAGGTTGTCCATGGTGATGATGTTATTCTTCTTCGTCAGATGCACGTCTATTCACCGCATAGAACCCTAATATTGATTTGACCCACACTAAGAAGTCCCGGTCACTTTTTAGTGCTCATGTCAAATTCAACATTAGGATAGACTTGTAGATTTCACAAGGGGATCAAAGCCCCATACAAATAGACAAGTCAAACACTCTAATATAGAATAGATCACTCCATTACAGAAGCAGGCAATGTGAGAGCATCCCTGGGGTCCATCTCCACACCATGTGACTGGGAGAAGCATTACCCCTGCCTAGGCCATTCACCTCTAGAATGTAAATGAATCATTCATTACTAGCCAAATCAGCATGGCTATCCGCGAGTGAATTTCTACACGATGTTGCATCTGGATAAACATCAACACTCTCTCTCAGCGAGGGAGACATTCTACATCATGCCAAGTTTCACACTTGCTGAGAATGTCCACAATCTGTATATCGAGTCTATTAAGACTACGCCTGGGCCATTCATCACAAGCATAGCCCCATGAGTGAATGTACCATTCTCCACTACCATGGATGTTCTATGGAGAATGTTTCCCTGATGCTACTCGTCTGTACTACATCTGCATTTGTACTGAATTTGTACTATCATCTTGGTATTTAGGTCGTTCACCTCTTGTGAATGTCTGTCGCTCATCTAACGAACCTGTTATCACATCCATAGTAGTCAGGCTACCAAGATTGAAGAGCAGTTCATTGTATATTTTTAAGCAGGCCTTTGAACAGTTTTGATGAGATCAGCCTATGATGAGCAGTATTATTTTGTGATCACTCACATATCAGAGTATCCCCAGATCAAACATGCAGTGAACCTTTTGCCAAGACTAAGCCTTATAAACCTCAGATTTGATGACCGAGGTGACCTTTTATCCCATACAGATGCAGTGCAGTGCCCAAAGCTTCAGCACATTAAATTCCCTAACTATTCTTGGAATGCGTTCACCAGCCTTATGTCATCCAAATCATCTACAATTTCAGGTGTTGGATTTTCATTAACTTGTTCTTGATTTATTTCCTTATTAAGCTCTTGACCCTGAAGTTGGTTTTCATTTCTTCTCAATTCTTCTAACTCTTCGGAAACCTCGCCCCTAAGTAATTCCAAATTTATTCTCCTAGCAATTTCAGCTATTTCATCTTCTTCTTGTGAAGAATCAATATCTCTCATTACCATGAAAATATTTTCTATTTGTTCTAACTCCCAAATTTCATCCTCATTTTTAATCATATTGGCTTTAGCATTATTCATAAGTTCATCCCCATAAGTGTTCTTTATCCCTTCCTCAAAATTTTCCAAATGTTTGTCGATACATGGTTCTCTATTAATCCTAATTAGGGCACCATCTGAATTGGGAACACATATATATGATAAATCCATCATAAGGTAACCACCTAAACCAGTTTCCCACTTCCTAGATAAAAGCATTCCATATGTTGGGGGCAAGTCTATAACGACCACATCCATCATGGTGGAAATGTCAGAGCATGCAAAAAGATCAGCCCTCGGGTTTTTGATCAAACCATAGGACTGTACACATCTTGAATCAATGCCACAAACATTTCCATAAGGCCTAGTCACTTCCAAACCCATTTCCTTCATAACATGCAAAGGCATGACATTCATGGCGGCTCCAAAATCTAACATGCAATTATGCAGGAGCATATTCTAAATGTGCAAGGTAAGGTAAAAGGGAGGGTGACCACCATTCTTTCTTTCATAGATAGCAGAATGGATGTTGATAGCTGGATCCTTTTCAACTTTTCTAACTTCTGTTCCACTAAGACTTAGTATATGACAGGATTCTAAAACAGTCTCAAGAGTCTTCTCTTGGCCAATGCCTTCAAAAAATTCTTCTACTTGGCTCCTTATTGAGGGCACTTTCATTAACTCAGTTACGGGGATATTACACATAATTTTGCCCAGTTCTTTCTTTATGTCAATGTTCAAATTATAATCATCTAGGGCAAATTCTTCTTCTTCCTTTTTATCTTCATTATTCACGTTATGTTTATCTAGGAAAGAAGGTTGTTGGGAATCAATATTTCTTCGTTTATAGATTTGAAACTTGGGTTGTTCCTTAGGTTCAGGGAGATTAATGGCACAAAATGAGGAGCTAGGTTCTTCAATCAATTCTTCTTGCTCCCATGGCTCTTCTTCTAAGAGAATTCTCCCAAAATCATCGTCATAAGATAAATCATTAATGAAGTTAATGTTTTCGGGTTGATCATCAGGGTAGTTGGTGTCTAAAGGTTCTTCTTGAGACTCGTCACACCAATTCACATTTTTCTTCTTTGAGCTTTCTGGATACTCAAGATGTCTTCTATTATTGTCTCCCTCAGGCCTCCTATTGTTGTTCCAGTAAGGTTTAGGACCATAAGGGTCTCTATGTCTTTCAGAATGATGAAAAGTTGCGACATTTTTAGTTAGGCGAGTTAGTTGTCTCATCATTTCTTGCATTGTCTCTAACGTGTCCTTTGTGTCCTTTGGCTCATTAACAAGTTCCTTAGGGTTTCGGAGCTTAGGATCAAATCTAGAAGTGGATGGGGCAAATTGATCAAAAAAAAATTGTTTACCCATAGATGCTGCATTTTGCTCAGCAATCTTTGCATTCAATTGAGCGGTCTTTAAGTCATTGGGATTTTTATCCTTTAAGTGGTATCCAAACCATCCTTCAAAAGCATTTAGATAATGAATTACAATTGCTTGGTCTTTCAGTTTAATCTCTTCAGGGATATTTGCTACAGTTTTATCAAATCTAAGATTGAATCCATGGACTGTTTCGTTCTCTTTCTTCTTGATGTCAAACGATTGATGCAAGAGAAATTTCCCATCTAACTTACGCGACCACTCACCATTTAGCTTCGTGACAAAACTGTCATATCCATCAATGGATGAAGCATGCAATCTATCAAACCACTTCCTAACATCTCCTTCCAAAGATGACAGGAGACCCCTCATGAAGACATCTTCATTAGATGCTCCATATGCTTCCATATGTTCCCAGACCTTGTCAATATGATCTTCTAGAAGAGTGCCTTGGTTGGCGTGACAACCATCCTTTTGGGAACTAGGGCTCTCTTGGTTCACCACTTTAGTTGCCTGTCCCCTCTACCATCCACCTTGGATCCATCTGTAGGGGCAACTACAAGATTGGTGATAACAAGACCTGGACATGATGCATTATTTTCTAGGTACGAAGGTGTGGCAAAGTGCAAATGGAATCTTCCTTGGACAAGGGAAGTATGCAGTAGAGATCCTGAAGAAGTTCGAGATGATGGACTGTAAGGCCATGGCCTCACCTATGGCATCGAACTTGAAGCTATTGAGTGATGATTCATCAGAGTCGGTTGATGCCACGATGTATCGTCAGATGATTGGATCTTTGATGTACCTGACGAATATGAGACTAGATATTTGCTTTGCTGTGGACACATTGAGCCAGTTCCTGACAGATCCGAGACATGTTCACTTGATTGCTGCAAAGCATATTCTGAGGTACCTGAAGGGTACGGTTGATTATGGGCTCAAGTATGTTGCGAATCAGAACATTAACTTGGAGGGTTATGTTGATTCGGATTGGGGTGTTGCTTAGGAAGAGCACTTTGGGGTGCTGCTTCAGTATGGGATCAGTCTCTTGGTTTAGCAGGAAGCAGTCCTGCGTGGCACTAAGTACAGCCGAAGCAGAGTATGCTGCACCTTGTTCGGCTAGTTGTGAGGCAGTATGGCTTAGGAAGCTACTGTCTGATTTGTTTGATCTCCAGCTGGATGCGACTTGTATATTTTGTGACAACCAAAGTTGTGTGAAGTTGTCTGAGAACCCGGTGTTCCATGACAAGTCGAAGCACATTAAGATCAAGTACCACTATATCAGGGATATGGTGCAGAGAGGAGTTGTGAAGCTCCAGTATGCTGCGACGGACGAGCAGATAGCCGATGTGTTGACCAAGCCGCTAGCCAGAGTGAAGTTCGAGTACTTCGGAGAGAAGCTTGGTGTACTCCAGATCAAGGTTCCTTCCAAGGGGAAGTGATGAGTTCGGAAAACGTAGATGCACATGAGCCTTTCCGACATGGTGGCAGGCTGGTCCTCCCATGTGTGTTGATGTAAGTGTTGTGCCTTTCTAACATGGTGGCAGGTTGGTCCTCCCATGTGTGTTGATGTAAGTGCAGTGCCTTTCCGACATGGTGGTAGGTTGGTCCTCCCATGTGCGTTGATGTAAGTGCAGAGCCTTTCCCACATGGTGGTAGGTTGTTCCTCCCATGTGCGTTGATGTAAGTGTTGAGCCTTTCCCGAATGGTGGTAGATCTGTCCTCCCATGTCGGTTGATGTGAGTGTTGTGTGATGTGCATCTGGGTTGTGCTCTGTTGATGATGAGATGATCTGGACATGACGAGGTGATAGTAAGAGACACAGGTTTTTGCAAAGGCAATGTAATAAGTCCTGGGATGTACACAAGTTTTTGCAGAGGCAATATAATCAGTCCTGGGATGTACACAGGTTTTTGCAAAGGCAATGTAATAAGTCCTGGGATGTACACAGGTTTTTGCAGAGGCAATATAATCAGTCTTGGGATGTACACCAGTTTTTGCAGAGGCAATGTAATAAGTCATGCGCTGTACCTACTTGATGGCTTGCTCACAGAGATGATGAAGACCTACATGGAGGCTAGGCCTACATCCAGCATGAAAAAGGGTTGGCTCTGTAGAACTTCCTATGACGAGAAGAACTGAGAGATAGCACCAATCGATGGTCGAGATGACGAGGATTGCAGCAACAGTGACGACAACGATCCAGTGTTGATGATGATGTTCCAGCATTGTTGATCCAACGACGAAGACTCGTGCTGATGACTGTGTCAAGAGAATACCTTCCTAGTTAAGAGGGAGTGTTAATGTAATTGTAACTTTAGAAGATATTCACTTGTATATTTTATGGTGTTTTTGTATTTTATTATTGTACCTCCGATGGAGATGTTTATTCCTCCGGTCGAAGAAGTCCTTATTGTATTTGGGTCATGTAAAGTCATTGAGGTTAACCCTCCTTTGTATGTTGGGGCATTAGACCCTAGAGTTAAGTTGTCTATGGGTTATTAGACTCACCTAGAGAAGTCGGCTCAGTCAAGTACAACTAGGGGCTGACCTAGTTGGGTAAAAGTCAAGTGAAAGATAAAGTATAAATAGAGAGGGTGCCTCTCTCATTTGGATCATTCACTTACTCACTTACTTCGCATTAGTGAGAGAGAGGAGAAGTTCACACAAGTGGAGAAGAGAGTAGCTCCTGAAGACCATCTCTATTTTTGGGTTTTACTTTTGTGACATTGTATTGGTGATCATTCTATCTATGAGGAAGTCGCGGGGTTTTCTCCTTTATGGTTTCCCCGATGAAAATCTTTGTGTCTCTTGTGTTTATGTTGTGCTTGTTATTCTCTCAGTAAGATCCTAGATAACTACTGATTAAATTGTGAAAAACTAACACAAATTCATCTGCTAAATCATGACTTTGTCATAAGAACAGATTGCTCCAGTTTGCCATTTGTCCTAAATAATACAATAAAAAATGCAACAGCAAAAGGGAAATTTGCAAGATGGCAAGCATTATTTTCATACTATAATTATTCAGTTGAGCATATTTCTAGTAAGACAAATAGCATTCATGATTTCTTAAGCAGAGAATATCTAACACAAAAATACGCAGTTACTTTTGATCAAGCAAGCCTGAAACAAGCGAGCCTGAAGCAAGTGAGCCTGAAACAAGCGAGCCTGAAAAGCGGAAGCCATTAGGCCCATAACCCACAAATAAACATGTTAGTATCTGCATGGGTAGAAAGAAAACACCAGACCTATAGTATCAATGATAATATGAGCTGGATGGATTATATGCAATCATGGAAGCCCAGATGGGAGTTGAGAAATACAGAAGTACTGGATGAAAATCTACAAGGATCGGATGCTTTCATAAGATTGGTACAAGAATTTCGTAGAATGCCAATGGGGTCCAGCATTGTACCTAAAATGATATATAATAATTCCTTAAGAAAAGTTGCAGACACTGCAATTGGTTGATGCACCTCTACCATGACCTTAACCTGATATGGACAGAGGTTTCCTCATTCCAACCCTGGTTACGGTTGGACCATCAATACTACTGTATTAACCGTATACGTTCTCTAAAGGCTTGGCCACATCAAGATGCAAGTTTGCGGTTTCCAAGTACTACCCACACTTATGAAAAATATAAAAAAATATGGTGGGAGTTCTTATGCAAAGAAAATGCAACAAGGACCTATTACACCATGATAAAGTTTGGGCTTCAACGTACGCAGATATGTGAAGATCCTCCACTTTTTGGTCCTGATTGGATAAAAGAATGGTGGCAGACATTTGGCATCAACTTGACTGCTTTAGAACCAGCTGTAATCTACAACCTAAAGCAAGATGTCGGGGAATCTATTGAACGAGTTAAGGACATATGGAAGACAAAGATCACCGAAGATCAAATCCTTGAATATTATATTCAGAATAAAGAACAATGGCTGGTCAAAACACGCATTGAAGTACACATGCACCAAAATAGACATGTCGTCCTCAGATCGCTTTACTCAAAAGCCTGGGATACACAGTCCAATTTCCGTAAAATGTATGGGCCACCATACTCAGATGATCTGTAAAAATATTCGGCTATGAGTAGAGCCTGTCTACTCAACCTGTCATAATAAGAATCCCTTTGGCTAGGAGAGTGGGCCTGTCCTCTCCAGTGGCCGACATGGTCTGATCATAAAGGACCACTCACATGTATGATTCAGAGCACTTCTCCGACCTCTGATGTGGTTTGACCCATGTCATGCATGTGATTGTCCGAGAAGATGATCCGTGATCTGTCGTAACCTTCTTTTATAGATTCTCTCGGTCTTTCCCGGTAGTCCCCGATGCCTTATCTTTGGGCTATAAATAAGCAAGCGGGGAGCCATTGAGGAAATTGGATTTTTGGTCTCTCTCTGCTCTGTGTTTAAGTCAAGAGATAGTTGTCTGCTCTGCAGCTGGCCTTCGTGGTATCAGATTGCATCAAAAAACTTCTCTAAGTCTAAGTATCGAGTCTGTTAGGAAGAAAAGATCAGACGTATGCTCTGTGGCTGGCCCTAATGGTATCAGATCACACCAGAAATCTGGATTTTCTTATTATATAGAGTCTGTATTAGTTCTCGAAGGGGAAGTATGCTCTGTCTCTTGGCCTTGAGCTAAAAGAAGACACCAGAAAACTCAGTCGTAAAAATCCTTTTGATTAATGAAAAGAATCCTGAAAAGTTTTGTGTCAGAAGACATACGTTCCCAAGCTTTGTAACCTTGAGGTGCATATTCAACTTCTTTATATAAGTCTGGGCTAGTGTCCATATTCACTGCACCTAGTGCATAATCTAGATTCGATGCACCAAAAGAGGGACACATGAAGAGGTAATGGATCACCACCAACCCCACCTCCACCTACGCTGAAAAATGCACCAGCACCAGGTAGTAGGGTGTCTCCCACCCATTGGACTAGCTGCCGGATTCAGCCGAGCAACCAGGGTTCTATCTGGAGTTTTTTTTCTTCAGCCTTGGACAGTAGGAGAGCAGGACTTCCTCACTCCTCTGCCCACCCAGGATCATACAACCAAATACCCTCACAGTGTCTGATGACTCAGACAGTGAGCCAGTACCCCGGTCCCCACTCACCCACGCTTAGCAGGACCAGGAGGCCTTGACATCGTCTCCATCTCAGCCTCTCTCTCTTTGTTGCTCAGCACCGAGATTTCCAGTCCCGGACCCCATTGTATCACTGCACTTTTACCACCCACCTGTTGTATCTTTTAGTTAGAAGTTGCTTGTGCACTCCCACAATGTATTCACACTGGATGTATATCTTAATCCCATTTGCTTTTGTGGTCATTTGTCGCACATTCATAAAATTATCTTATTATCTTATCTGAGAGCAATTAGACTAAGGAAGAATCAACCATCGGGCATCCAAATCAACATATAGGTCATATGGCACACAGAAATATATAGCCCAACTAACAACCTAGAAAGAAACTGCAAAACAAAGCAAAATCTGCAAAGACTAAGAAAACATAGAAGAAACATACAGCCTTGCACGCTCCTTCTCAATGGCCTCCTTGTTGGAAAACTGAAAAACAAATATATAAATAAAATTTACAAAATCAGAAACAGTAGAGCTATAAAACACACAATGCATTCCAAACAATTGGCATAACAAAAATAAATGCACTCTATGCGTTTCCCATACTAAGCATGATAAATTAGTGAAGATGAATCTTCATCGACTGTAAAAGCCTTCTCCTACATGATCACCTGGTGAATGTCAAAGAATCGGCAACTAGTCTTACGTGGCAGTGGACATGAAGGCGACCTGTGAAATACTGAGAATCCAGTTGAGCCTGTGACAGATCTACATCTTGCTGTCTTCAACAGTGGTAGAAGCTTGCCTCTCAGACTCATTGTTTCGCTGTAAACTTTAAATTTAAAATAAATTTGCCCTCGGCTACCTGTTATTGCGAAGAACCTAGAGGCTCAAATACGACTAGGGGAGAATTTCATCAAAATTTCGATGCAAAACTTAAACGCCAGGTTACATAACAATCGAAAAAAAAAAATAGTTGCATAACAATCAAAAAAAGATAGTTGCATAACAATCAAAAAAAAATAGTTGCATAACAATTGAAGTTGTGCCCTCGTTTTACGAAGGGTTTTACATAGTAGCCCGGGTTTCTCATAAGAGTTTTAAGAAAGAAGCATTATTGCCCAACGCGGTTTACATTCATGATGCCTAAAAAGTTCACGGAGTTAAAACACAATGTGGGTTACTCCATGGTTATTTGTGGTTTAAGTTGGCAAATTCTTTGTTTTTTACGGAGAAGTGTAAGGTTTAAATCTATAACTTAATGTTAGAGTTTGTATCACATTTGTGTGTAGTTAAAATTTCTAATGTTAAATAGATCAATCAAAAGTATTTATATAAAATAAAAAATGTGTGTTATTGAAAATTGGACGTAGGTGAGAGGCAAGATAGTTTGTCCATCTTCCTTCAATCCTAAGGGTTATAGCGCGTTGCAAGTTCAAAACTAAATGTGATGTTATGCACTTTTATTGCCCCATGAGATTCTCGGTCTCTAAGAATGGTACAACTCTACATGTGAGCATGTCACAACGTAATCTCAAGGTATATTGGTAGACTAGTCCAATCCCAGAGATTGAATTGGAACACTCAATCATGAAGTGAAAATGATCGAAATCCTAAATCGCAACCTTTAGAGTTCTTTAAAGTATGCATCTTGTAAGGGTTAAGCCATATTTATCTCTTCAAATAACTAGGGAGAGTAGATTATGTTAGGACATTAGATGTTAGAGATCGTTTAAGACTAACTTGGTTTAATGTACTGGTCATCTGTGTTTTTATTGTGTTTTTATTATGTTTTTATAGTGTGTTTTTATACTTAAGTTATCAAATGTTTGTCATTCTATCTTGTGCATATGTGATCTAATAGTCTTCATATTCTCGATTGTAACCATACTTGATTTGTATATGTTTCGCTCATTGGTCATATTGGCATGGCCTTTTGACCATCGTTAATGCACACAAGTTCATTAGGATAAAACCCTCAAAGAGGTGGTTCTCATCCTTGTCAATGGATCCTCCAATAGGTTACTGGATTTATTTTTAAGAGTTTCTAATTTGTATAAGTATTTAAGTTCTAAGTTTCTAAAAAAACAAAATATAAAAAGTAAATTCTAGTATTACGAGTGATTGAATGAAATTAGAATTGAAACACTATAATGCATAAACGAAAAGCATGAATGGTTAATAACACTTAATCTATACAAAAAGTAAAATCTAATATTAGGAGTGAATTGAATGAAACTAGAACCAGAACACTATAATGCATAAACAAAAAGCACAAATAGTTAATAACACTCAATATGTACAACATTGAAAAATCAATTAAATTTGCATGATAGTTGTAAACGTTCTAATCTCATCCATATTCAAAAATAAAGTTAGAAAGATATAAAATGGTAAGAATATGAACCAACAAATAGTTTGTTCACATAAATTTAAGAGGACCAAAGAAATTATGCATGTAACGAAGATACCTTGTATTCATTAATAAATTACTTAAGGCTTTGAAGCTTTATTAACGAAAATACCTTATATCCATTAATGAAGTACTTGAGGCTTTGAGACTTTATTAAGATACCTTGTATCCATTAATGAACTACTTAAGACTTTGAAGCTTTGTTAACAAAGATACCTTGTATCCATTAATGAACTACTGAAAGGCTTTATTAACTTTGAGACTTTATCATAAATACAATTGTGACCTTACAATATATGAACCTCTTATTCCTTCTTGCAAAGTATTATTAAACAAACCATAAGTGGGTCTTGGCTTTCCAACTACCTACCTTCTATGTCATTCCAACTTAAAAGACCTTTCAACTTTTAAGGAGTTGACTCGTCACTTTAACTTTTTACACAATGATTGCACTCAAGGGATTTTAAGGGATTTTTTTTTGCATAACTATGAGGAAGAGAAAAGGTATTGTGAAATTGTTTCTTGTGTGGAAAAGATATACTTTCCCCTTTATGTCTAACCTCAACGAGCTTAAATATTAAGCTCAAAATTTATCCAGCATTATTCGACAATCCTTTTTCTCCATGGGATCCACAAAATGCTCGTGGAGGACTTCTTCATTGATAACTTGGATTCAATGGGCAACAATTCTTTTTCCCTTGATGTTCTAAAAGAAGTTTTCTTTGAAATCTTCAAGTGGGATAATATCACCTTCCAAACATAGGTAAGGCAACGTGAGCATGTTCCTTGCCATTTGCATATCCGTTTATGCATGAGATAGCTCATTCAACATGCTAGTAATTTTTATTTATGCAATTTGTATATTTGATTTATCAAATGTCAAAAGAGCACTTAATTAAGGCATATTATGGACGAAATAGCTAAATAAGCATTTAAAAGATCCAATTCAAAGATTGCATGCCAAAATAACTGAAAGAGTGAATGGACAATATTCCTACAAGGATTAAAGTTAGGGGCTCTACATGTCCCTCCCCTTCAAACGAGCATTGCCCTCAATGTTGCTCAACTATGGATGTTATTGTATGAAGAACTTGTCTTGCCAAGTTGCATCTTTTATTAGTAGATTCTTCCATTTGTCAAGGTACTCAATAATTGTTCATGTCCATTGTTGCTTGATCTATGTTACAATGATTGTTTTGCATTTTAGTATGATTTTTCCCTCTTCATCAAGATATGGCAAAATGTCAGGGTCCTACCCTAACCTCCTTAATAAATAGGTCGTTATGTATTAAGGCCATCTATATTTAATAATGCCAATAAAGTAGATATAGTTTGAAAGAAATATTTATAAAAAGATATAGTGGAAGGTTCCACCTATTAGAAAATCCGTATAGTGTGAAAGCAATATTTGTAAGAAGACTTACTAGAAGGTTCCACCTACTAGAAAGTTCATTCACTGAGAAAGCTTACAAGAAGGTTCTGCCTACTAGAAAGTGCCTTCACTAGAAACTATATATAGGAGTAGAAGCAAGGAAACAAGATGTCTTGTGGAGTATTTTGTAATTGGAGCTTGGATTTATTTGGAGGTTGCCCCCTCAAAGAAGCAAATGAACATTGCTTTCATCAATAAAGATGTTGCTATTGTGATATGGTGTTATCTACAATTGTCTATTGTCGAGGTAATTCTATCTTTTCATACTAAAATATTGCTTTATTTTGTTTTTATGCTATGAATTTCCAATTATGCTATTAAGGTACACAACATATGATATCAAAGCACTTTCCTTAACTAAAAAATTTTAGAATTTTATTTTAGGCTAGAGACGTGTTCTAGCATCTATAAATAAAATAGTGATATGCAATTAAGTGGGTAAACCTGTGGTTTGGGAAGCATACACAAAGAATAATGTTGGTACTTAGTCACATTTGTTGGACATCGTTGTAACCTATGTTGGCACCCTTTCAAATAGTGTTGCATTAAACAACACCTCTATATGGAATTTCACTTCCACATACCCTCGAGTTTATTGGAAGTACCCTGGGAAATTTGAAACCAACTTTAGATAATCCAATTGATCATCTAGGTGTTATAGAAGCACCAAACACATCACTCCAAAAGATTACTCTCGGGTATCTAGGTAATTCGGTAGTATGGCTAAGGGCATGATCGAGCCTCCTTAGTTAGTGCCTTCATAAAATATTGGGTCAAATACTATCGTTGGAGTCTGCAAGTATATCAAAGAGCTATAGCACCTAACACTCCCTTACCCTTAGGACCCTGGAAGCCTTGTAAAAGGATTAAAAAAACAAGAGAGAGAGAGAGAGAGAGAGAGAAGGGAGTCTGAGTTCTTCCTTCATCCTTATTTCATCACAATCCTTACACTATGTTGATCACCTTGGTACCTCTCTTATGTACCCCTTTTTGTGGATCCATTTCCTTTAATGGCTAACACTCAAGAAGGTGAGCTCTCCCAAAAAGATTCCCACCAATAAACACTATATGATGAGTTGGAACACAAGTTAAACCACAACCACTCCTCTACTCCACAAAATCTTGTTGGCATTTGTGGCAAGATTACTAGATTAGAGTCACTTTTTGACCAACTAACCCAATTAATGACACTCTTTTCTTCACCATCTTTAGGATACCCAGCAACAGAACAACCTTCCCATAAGGAAGGATTTGATTCATCCAATCCCCACGGGCCTCACTCCATTCCACTTGTCTATGATGATCCGATGACTTACATGTGGTAAAGACTTCCTAAAGTTGATCTCACTGAATTCAATGGGTCAAACCCCATAGGATGGGTCACCCAGAAGGCTGGCTTCATCTATCCTGTCCCATTGATGGATTGGGTCTCAAATGTCGTCCCTGTGAACAAAAAGTAGGGTACCATTCGTGTCTGTGTCGATTATCGGGACCTTAACAAAGCTTTTCCAAAGGACAACTACCCGACCCCGTTCATCAACCAGATTATAGACAATTATGCTTGGAGTGTCATCTTTTCATTCATGGATGGCTTTTCTGGTTACAACCAGATTGAGATCAACCCAGCCGACCAACATAAGACAAATTTCATCTGTCCTTGGGGGACGTTTGCATACCGCAAACTCCCGTTTGGCCTTAAAAATGCTGGCGCCACGTTCCAGCGGGCCACGTCGTATGCCTTCCATGACATTAAGGACTTTGTGGAACCTTACCTGGATGATCTCCCTGCTTATTCAAAGCAGCGTGAGTTCCACATGGATCATCTGACAGCCATTTTACTCACATGCAGACAGTACAATATCCGTCTGAATACTCATAAGTGTATCTTTTGCGTTGAGTCCGGACGCCTCTTAGGATTCATAGTCTCGAAGGATGGGATCCGCATCGATCCCTTAAAGGTGGAAGCCATTGTCAACCTACCACCTCCAATTGATGTGACGGAACTTCAAAGTCTCCAAGGGAAGGCAACTTATTTGAGGCATTTTGTTTGTAACTTCACGGAAAAGACTAAGGGGTATATGAAACTGCTTAAGAAGGACGTCCCGTTCATTTGGGACAATCAAGCTCAAAAATCCTTCGACAACATCAAACATGCCATCACGCATGCCCCCGTAATCCAATCGCCAAACTATTTCCAAGATTACATCTTATATCTCGCTGCTTCTGCTACCACTATCACCATGGTCTTGGTACAGGAGGATCAAAATGCCCAAGAACATGTAATATACTATGCAAGTAAGGGTCTCATTGATGCTGAAACTAGATACTCACATGTCGAGAAGCTTACTCTCGCAGCAGTCATCGCCGTCCAAAAGTTCCGGCACTATATCTTGCTCCACACCACCACCATCATCGCAGACTCGAACCCCACGTACCACGTACTAACACGTTAGGTGCTTGGGGGCAAGTACTCACGCTGGATTGTGATACTGCAAGAATTCGACCTTCTTTTCGAGAAAGCCAAGTCTAAAAATTCCTTGGTGTTTGTTGAGATTATTTGTGACCTTCCCCGTTCTGATGTAGAAGTTGAGCATAATGACTCTTTTCCGAATGAATCGTTGTTTCTCATCAGTACGACTGATCCGTGGTATGGAGATATTTCGTTTTATATTCAAACCCAATGCTTCAACCCTCAACTCTCTCGCGATGACCGTCATCAAATACGTCACCATGCGAAGTATTATCTGATCATCAGTGATACTTTGTACTGCCATCGCATCGATTCAATTCTTCGACGTTGTCTAACTCACGATGAGGCTGAACGCGTTCTGAATGACTGTCACACTGGGGTGTGTGGCGGTCACCTCTCTGGGATGGCTATAGCCCATAATATTTTACATGCAGGATATTATTGGCCTACTATCTTCAAAGATTGTATTGAGGCCGTGAAAAGATGTCCTCCATGTCAACACCTCCATATGAAGAAGCACACCCATCCCGCCCCGTCACACCCGGTTATTGCCGTGGGCTCCTTCGCAAAATGGGGCATCAATTTTATGCATTGTAAACCTACCTCGGCCGGGGGGCATAGTTACATCATTGTAGTTGTGGATTACTTCACAAAGTGGGCCGAGGCAATGCCTACATACCAAAATGACGGCAAAACCACCACACTCTTCATGTTCAATCATGTAATTGCGTGGTTTGGAGTTCCTCAGGCGATAGTTACCAATCACGGTTCTCACTTTCAAAACCATATGGTTGATGAACTGAGCAATAGATTGGGTTTTCGCCATGAAAACTCAACACCTTACTACCCGTAGTCCAATGGACAGGTTGAAGCCATTAACAAGGTCTTGAAAACTATGGTCCAAAGGATGGTAGGTACGCTTAAGTCCAATTGGCATAATATGCTCTTTTCAGCATTATGGGCCTACAGAACTTCCGTTAAAACTGCCACAGGTTTCACTCCTTTTCAATTGGTGTATGGATTGGAGGTTGTCCTTCCTATAGAGTGCGAAATTCCGTCTCTATAACTCGCTGTCGAACTTCTTCCTAACACTATTACTGAGGAAGAACGTTTCCTGTACTTACCTAAACTTGACGAGTCCCGCCGAGATGCTGCTCTTGCTAACAAAGTACACAAGAAACGCATCAAAGCTCAATACGACAAGTCAGTCAAACCTCGTATATTCAATGAGGGTGACCTGGTCCTCACACACGACCAGAAACATGACAAACTAGGAGCAGGAAAGTTCGAGTCCATGTGGCACGGACATTACATTGTCAAACATGTTTTGGAAAAGGGAGCTTATGAGCTTGAAGACTATGACGGAATATATTTGGGTGAACCCCATAATGGGCTTTACCTGAAGAGGTACTATGCCTGAACCTGTCATGCATAGACTTTCTTGTATATACTGTACATGGTGTGTTTGTGTGTTTTTGTGTGGTGTGATGCGTTTATTTTTTAGTGTCTTTAGATCTTGTTTCCGCTTCTTATACCATGTTCTGTCTGCGTGTGCAGATGGCAATATGCTATGGATTCGCAGACGGTGCCAGCTGACATACCCGTAACCTTGCCTCGGCAGCCTGGGTACTGTATTCTCCAATAGGCGAGCTCATCGGCTCAGGAGGAAGTTGCCTTGGATTTTGCAACCAACAATGCCGCAGAGTATCAGGCGGTAATTGGAGCCCTAACCGATGCTATTTCCTTGAGTATGAACCACATTGTCATCCACATGGATTCTCAATTAGTGGTTTCCCATCTTAACCGGGTCTACACTATCCGTGATCCTACCCTACTCTGTCTCTTTAGACGAGTTCGTCTCCTAGAAAGGTCATTTGAATCCATTCAATACTTGCACATTCCACGAGAGTTAAACACAGTTGCTGACTCGATGGCCAACTTCATTCTAGATTGGTACATCGCACACACATAATACTCATAATATGTAAAAGCATTCACAACATGTAAATAATGCACTGTATAAAAAGCAAAGCATATGAACAAGATCACATCATTCGTCATTTTTAAAACACATAATGTATAAATCACCGGGAATGTCTGTATATATATATCATCAAAAGTAGTGTTGGTACAAAAATCTGAAGCACGATGGATTTCAGTAAGTCTCTACAAAATATGAAGCCCCGTAGCTTTCAGTAGTACAAAATATGAGGCTTCTAAGCTCTCAGTACAAGTATAATAACGTCACCAGGCCTTACGCCTGACTCGTACACCCCTAGGACGGACAACTCTCTGTCGCTGAGAATGGAAGCACTCCACTGTCCTTGCTACCTTGCGGAGTAAGGCGTTTAAGCATATAGACGATCCAACTTCGAACCTCTACATAGGTCTCGGTAAGTCATCTACTGCTGGCTCAGGAACATCCATTGTCAGCTGGGACAAGTTCCTGTACACATCCTCCATCTCCACGATGGCAACATGAGCACTTGGGGGTACAACTGCTTCCCCACCTATATCTCTCCTCTCTAGAAGAGAAACTCCTATGGGCCGTATGGGACCCACATCTGCACACACATGTTATATACTTGTCAACACTACAATAAAAAAAACATAAATATACAAAACTTAAAAAAATACAAGGGTTTTTTTTTCTTATCGATGTCTCCCCATGCTGTACCGTCGGGCAGCACTAAGTCGGGATCCTCTCTGAAATCCGTACCGCCGTACGAGTAGTCCTCAACCATGAGCAACTGGCCTTCTAGCCAGCTGAAGAACTCAACACCAAAGCTGATGATAGGCCCCCCACCATGACAGGCCATCACCTCTGCCCATCTGAGCATGTGAGGATCCCTAGGATCCTTGTCATCCAATCGTACCTGTGGGCGCAAGAGGGGGATCCGTTCCAAGAGGAACGATGCCACAATCGATCCATATCCAAATTGCTTGAGCTCTCCCCGCCGACACTTGATCAGCTGAGCTTGGATGTTTGCGAGGAGACCCTCGCACGAATTAAAGATCTTAGCGGACGCACAATCCTTCGCATAGAGCATCTGAGCCCGAGTGGCCATGTGTGGGGCTTGGCTCCCCGCCACTCTAGTAATAGTGAA
Source organism: Larix kaempferi (assembly GCA_027924585.1). Classification (NCBI taxonomy): domain Eukaryota; kingdom Viridiplantae; phylum Streptophyta; class Pinopsida; order Pinales; family Pinaceae; genus Larix; species Larix kaempferi. The sequence continues at coordinate 5,542,531 of BSBM01000431.1, read as the reverse complement.
CAATATGGCACGCAGTGGGCGGTTTACAACATCCCTAATGGGAATCTTCCCACTAGAGGATTGAGCATGAGTAGTACAATGTTGTGTCACCATGTCATCGACAGTGCAATCACTAGCTCGTGATCCGGTGAGAACTATAGGGTCCCCTCTCTGGGACAAACTGGTAAGAAAATAGATGTCCTCAACATCTATAGTGAGAATGTGCTTACCAATCACAAAGTGTTGCTGGGCCGTATCCCAGCATCAGAGCATATGTGACAGCAGCGGGATTTGGGCCCTCATGCCCTGAATCTCAAAGAACTTGAGCAAACCACAGTTTCTCAAAGCATTTATGCATTGTGGATCATTGGCGGCTTGTACATCTTCCACCTCGTGTTCTCTTTCCTGCCACTCTAATACCATGTTTGCTTGCTATCAACCTGCCAAAGTGAGCATTTTAAGACTGTTAGACCTCACTTCAACCACAGGAAGTCCACCCTCAAGGTTTAATTTAATGGTTGGGATATATGTTTCCGTTGTCGCATTGTGCTATTTCACATAATGTTATGATGTTGCACTCCATGTTTTTGGAACCCGTGGAGACAAGCTGAGGGTGCAATAGCCCTCTAAAAAACCATAAAAAAACCTAAAAAATGGACCTAAAATCAAAATGTAATCCACTACAATTTTGCTGCCTGAAGTTTAGGCTTACCTGATCCAAACGGTGGGTGAAATAGCGGCTCGTAGCTCCCGGAATCGACAAGTGAAGTTTTGGTTCCAAATTGGCAGTTCTTCTCCCAAATTGGCAAATGAAACAATGGTGACTATATTTGACCCATTTTTCTATTTATAAATGAAATAGAATATTCATTTTTCAAATATTTGATGCTTTTGGGTCATTTGCTATAGTTTTAATCATCTTTGATCATATTTGGAATATCGATTGACTATTTGACCTAGTTTCCAAGTGTGTAGGAGTTGTTAAGTGGTCTTTTGTGCTGTTTCTTGCGTTACAACGGTCATCTCAGGTATGAACAAATCCCTTAAATGTTTTGTCATTATTTTGCAACGGTTAGATTGTAATTATTTTATGATGATGAGCTTACTCTTCGTTTGTTCTCGTGCTCTTGGAACTATGAGAACAAGTACCGAGTTGCGATTTATCTCTTTTCCAAGCTCGTTAAACTCCTACGGAAAAGGATACCCCCCGGATTCTACCTTTAAGCTCTTTTCAGGCTCTCGAAAAACGAAAAGATTGCCAAGCGAATTTGTCGTGTTCATGCTTGTTAAAGTATTTGAATGGTCGTCTTCTTGGTGATAGTTTACCCCTTTTTCGGACCAAGGGGATCTACTTACGAAAAATGTATACTCCAGCTAATCATGACTGGAAGAGTCCTCTCCTGCATTGTTTTACCCTTTTTCGGGCGATGAGGCTAACTTTACGAAAAAGGACCGTTGGAGTCTTCTTTAGTTCTTTTCAGACCCTCTAAACATGAAATGGCGACCGAGTTTACCTTCTATGGACTCGTTAAACTCTTACATTGAAGGGCCCTCCATGGGATGAACCCCTCCTATCCCAGGTTCAGAAAATATTTGGGATTGGACTCATCTATAAGATGAGCTATACTAAGCATTTGGTTACCCTCATCAAGCTCATAAAAAAGACATGAGGCACTCATCATTCATGATGTGGAAAAAGGAAAGTTTTTATGTTACACACTTTGTTAGTGGCAGTACGTGGTCGTTCTTGAACATTGCACCCATCTGCATTTGCATACTGTACTTGGGTCATCCATTTGTCCTCGAGTTTTACCTATTTCCTGAGTCCTGTTACTCCTTTGAGTCATTCAAAGAAAGCTTCCCTCGTCATTTGCATTAGGAGTTAGTGTTGTACTCGTCATGTCAATACTGCCAAGTCATGCCATGCCCATGTTCGAGAATTTATCTGCCATTTATTATCTGCAGTCAGTATGGCCGCCATGAGATTCAGTGTATACACCCCTAGAGTTACCTTGACTGAGTGATTGACCTGGAAGGATTTGTACCCATTTGTACTAGGTTTTTAGAGGTCGTCGCAGGTTGCACTCATGCAGCATGCGACGTCGCAGCTTGCTCCATTGCAGGGTGCGCCGATGTCAGTTAATAGACAAAAATAGCCCTTCGAGCCCTTTCTCGAAGCTTGCTGACTTGGGACCCTATCCCTAACCTCTTGGGAGAGCTGGCACTCGATTCCTAACACCTTGGAAGGATCCCTTAAGCCTCTCCTATCATATTTCAACCTATCCTATCCATACCCTATCCGCTTAGTCCTATTTAAATGAATCTCACTCCCATCCCAAAGGGAGGAAGTCTATGGTACTCTTATGCTGGTGAAACTAAGCCCAATAGATCTAAACTCTAGCTTGGGGAACATCTACTTCTATTTAGGAGCTTTGTCATGGCTTGTTGAAAAGAGCTTGCAGCATTAAGGCAATGGTTGTAATCCTCTTTTCTATTGTACTTCTCCACTCTTCAATACAGTTAATATAATTGCTTTCCATAAATGTTGTCTCCTTGATGATGTTTAGAGTTTTCTTCCTTAATTGTTAGCTTAGATCTATCATATGAGATATATGTTTTCACTTCTCATGGTCTGTTACATGTTCAACAGGATTTAGCTACTTGCAATCTGGCAGCGCTGGAGCATTGGATCAACGAAAGAGAAAGAGATCTACAAATCTAAGGTAAACGATCTACTCTTTCATTTGTATTTCTATATGATCTAGGAACTTATTTTATGTTATGTCTTATTTGTTCTAGACCTACGTTAAGTTAGGGAGATCAGGCCTTGATTCCGCTCTCGGTAGATTGTCCGCAAAACAATATCCATTCATGTTCTCATTATTAAAAACTTTTATACCCATGCAACGACTAGAATGTTTTTTTTTTCCAAACATTGTATGAGTTTTTTTTTCCAAACATTGTATGAGTTGATACTTAATGTAAGCGGATTAATCTGTAAGAGCGTATTAATTCTATTAATTAATTCCTTCACTCTTAATCTTCCATGGTAGTCAACATTTACGAAATCCCCGGGCTTGATTCGAATTCGTATGTCTTCCAATTCAATTGGAAACGTCCGTCTATGGAATTTGATACCCACGAATTTATTATAATTATTGTAGTCACACAGGTGTTCAACCTGAAAATGAGTGTTCATCTCTGAGCATTATAAATTCCGTAGTACCTATAGCCCACTACCTTGGCTGCATATAGTAAGATATTGTCACTTAACCCAAATGACACCGTAATTCTTCTATAATATTAGGCGTGGAGAATTCTTCAATAATTTTATGATGTCTTTTCTGTATGCTACAATATCCTTCATATAGATGCACTAAATTTCCATGCATATCTTTAAAAACATGTGCTTCTATATGCGGCGGTTCAGAGAAATATATTTCCAAAAGAACAATTATATTACTCGTCTCATATTTTCCCCCAGGGCTGCTATATAGTTGGGAGCAATGAAACTTCGATATACCAATCGCTTCAAACATGCTAACATCAACATCTTTCTGACAGTAGTAGGCTTACCGTCTCTATTTAATTCTACATCTTCTTTTGTTGTAGCTTCAAGCCGGGCTATGAATTGTTCGATTTCGATGGTCGAGTTTCTTGGCGACTTCTGCTTCCTTTTATATTGAATTTTCGTGCTTTTTCGATAGGGTTCTTGAAAATTCGTCGTCTTCATGGAGCGAATTCATCTTGTCTATACACTTTCGTTTCGGCTTACTCTCTCGGAAATCATTATTACTGTCACCATCGTCGTGCTCGTCAATGCTAACGAGTCTCTTTATGCTAAGCAGAGAAGATTTAGGTTTTGTGCTCATGCACAATTTTGTTTTGGATTGATTGTGATTAGTTTCTTTGGGTTGTTGGTCAGCTGTGGAATATTGCAGGCTGGGCTGATGGTCGCCTTGTTCTTCTTCATCATCGCGCCAATTTATATCTCCCTTCGTGAGGGATTCCATCTCATATTCTAATTGTATAGTTGGTGGCACATCATCCACGAACATTTCCATTGGATTTGCTTCATCAGTTTTCACGAGATCAACCTCCTTGTCATTCCATTTACTGTCATTGTTCACATAACTTGCCCGATCGTGAGAGGAGTCTTTATTGCCAATAAAATTCTCTGAACATTCAGAATCCTCATCAAATGGATCAGCTGACTTAGCTGGAGGCACTTCGAACTGGTTGTTGGCGGTTTTTTCTTTCAGGATAGGTTCAACGTTTGACATAGGTTCAACCCTTGACAGTACCATCTTTGGATCTCTGCGATTATTTATTACACTATTATTACTTCTTATTTCTTTTATTAAATTAAAAACGTCACCTAACACTTTTTCTTCCTTTGCTCTTGCTTCATGTTCCCTTTTTGATACCTCGTGGAAGCTTTCTTTTAATTGTAAAACCAAATTCCGAATTTCTTCCATAAGAACATCCCAAAGCTGTGATACTAAGTGAAACGATAAAATCGTTTCTGGTACAATTAACCAATGTAAATAATACAAAGGGTTTATAAATGGTCAAATAATCGAATATATAATTGATAAGATAAAAATAATGATTTTACAATGAGGATGTAGCCACATATATAGGACTTATATGGTGATTACTCATCAAGGATTATGTCTCTTAGTTAATATAATTAACATTATGTTTTATTTTATTATTTATATCATTATATATATTATTCATATTATTTTAATACTTTATTTGTTACACAAAAGGGTCGTTGCGTTTGGATCAGATTTTTCCACCATCTTGTTGAACGCGTCGAAGGTCGATACTTTTGTCAAAAATGTCTTACAAGCTTTGCATTCAGACGTATCATGTCAAGATGGGTGGTGGCAATCGCACCATTTATCGGTCAACGGTTGTTTGGTACGTTCCCTCTTATGAAAAGGCTTCTTTCTGTGGTCTGGCTTTGGCAGTGTCGACTAAGAAGATTTCGACTTGTCGAAGTCAGTTGGTGCCTTCTTGTCGGGTGGTTGTCCTGATGTCAGCTTTGTCGCGAAACATGTTTTTCATTTCTGCTTGGTTTCCAGTTTGCTGGTGTAGTGGAAAGCATCCGCAAGCGTATTGAGAGTCATAAATTCCATCTCCTGCTGAATGTACCGGGACAATCTGCTAATGTACTTCAGAACAAGCAATTTCTCTTCTTCTTGGACGCCAAGTTTAGCCATGAGTCGATAGAACTCGTCGATGTAACTTTGAACTGATTGGTCTTTGCATTGCCTTAGCTGCTGCCACTTCTTATACTACTGCTCAAGGTATTTCGGCGGGTAAAATTCTTTTTGGATGTGTTCTACGAATTTATCCCATGTGTCGATGGGTTGTAGTGTCCCCTTTCTACCATACAGCATGATAGAGAGGACGCGGTGCTCAATCCGGGCAATTAGCCCCAAAACGTTTGAATTAAAAACATTGATGCAAGGAACTGTATCTGTGCATACTATGGAAAAACGACGGTAATCAAATAAACGCTGTTGATCTCTACCACACATTCAAGATTCTGTGACAGCCATGAAATAAAGATCTGTGCAGAATTATACAAGATCAGATGGAAATGCATAATCATTTTAATACACAGCGGAAGCAATCATTAACAGATCCATGATACATTCAAAATATTCATCAAATGGTAATTGCAATTTTAACACAGGAGAATACTTATCTTCTGCGAAGGTAGTCCCACGCAACTGGCTATGCAACTGCAACGTTCCACCCAACCGTAGGCCAGTGTGCTCCTCAATCTCTCAGCACCACTGCCACCCCCGAGCTGGGCATGATCTCTACAAGGAACCAGTGAACAGCAGACTCACACATAGCAAAGCATACACCAAAATGAGCCAAGCCAATCTACAATTGGGTTTATCAGGCTGCTAGGAGATGGGAAGGAAGAATTGCTAAGCTAGTGAGCCCAACCACAGAGCTATGGGTACCCCTCCCAGATCTATTCAGCTTGGCACTCACAATGCCTACACACCCAACACCAGGAAGTATTCTCTTCACTGCCACACAGTCCCTCAAGCCATACCTTCCTTTCTAGTGCTCTCAGGGTGTGCATAGAAAAGTAGCCAGCCCTCTTGATCTTCTTGAGAGGTTACTCCCTACACTAGGTTTATCAAGACAATTCTATCCACTCCCATTCTAGTTTCTTGCTTACAGTTTCAAATCAAAACCAGGATGCACACAACAGCAACTACACTTGCTGAGCATGAGAAAACGTTTCCAACAGTGGGATATATGAGATGGGGTTTCCTGGACTTCAGAAAAACGTGGGTAGACTCAAAACGTATTGGCACTTGGAAATTCGACTGGGGAAGCAAAACCCATTCCAGAAAAACACCCCAGGGCAAAAACGACCTCTCCCTCAGTCCCAATTCGCGTCCCTCCTTCCCCAGCTGTTGCACAATCCAAAAACGAATTCCTGGGCATGGGAAAAACGCAGGGTCATGGTGAAAAATGTGAGGATAACTTCCTGTGAGCTCAGTCTGCGTGAGAGGAAGAACGTAATGCCTGAGGAGTGGCCTTGGGTAGCATTTCGTGGGGGTTTTCTTGCCCAGCAAGCCAAAAATACGATTTTCAGGTTGGTAGCTTGCCCATGCACGAAAATCTGACTGCCATACCTCTCCCATCCCAAGACATTAACTGCCTTAACCAATTTCTTGGAAGAATTAAATGATTGAGTGCATGAGACAAAATGGGTAGTTGGTGGTTTATGGGTTTCCCCATTGACACATGGATTAACACCATTCCCCAAGGGTTTGAATAATTTCCCTCCCTTTTCCTTGTAGAGTCATGCCCCATCTCTTTTGTTGCATTGCATAGCCGGTTGTGGGTTTTTCATTGATAATTCATAATTACATGATGTCTTATATACATTGTGCCCATCTCGCACAAGAACCGTGGGCATCTATTTTTAATTGCCGATACATGAAACGCTAAATCAACGGTGGGGCCTTGGCCTTGAGCTCCTCACCATGATTAATTACAATATTTACATCATTTACGATTTAATACAAAGGGGGTCAAAATGGGGACATTACATGGGTTCTCCTCTTTTCTCCATCTTTGTCGAGAGGTTCTCCCACCAGCAGTGCACAGAGGTTGACATCTTTAAGGATGCAATGGTGATCTTTTCAGCTTCTGAGAGTTGATTCACAGCGTAATAGGATTCTAGTTGTTGTACCCAATTGTCGACGGATTCCGTGTCAATCTTACCTTCAAGATTCAGTATGTCCAAATTCATTTGCACTTTGAAGACGCTGATTTTATTGGAGTGAGTTCTCACCGAGGATCCTTCGAATGTCGAAGTGAATCGCAAGAGAATCTCGTTGAACTAGGCAAACATTTCAGTCCGTTGTCGAGCCAGAACTTGCTCAATAAGTTGTGTTGTCTTGTCGGTTGCATGTCTATCATATGTTTCTTATGTCATCTCTGGAGATCGTGTCTGCTTGGATTGCTGAGATTGCAAACGAGTTTGAACCGGCATAAGTTAGGTAACTTTGAGCGAAGTGTATACGCAGAACTTAAGAATGAAAATTGAATGCTCTGATTTGAGTATGCTCCGATACCAATGATCCGAGTCCTATCTAGGATGCACAAGGGGGACAACAGTTCGACTGAATGAGTCAGCTCTGTTATGGCAGAAGCTTAATAAATAGAATGAGAAAAAGCAGTATTACTCAATACAGATAAAGATAATATGCGCAGACAATATGCAGGAATGTGAACTGTTCTTCTATTACTTGCAAACAGATCAGAAAAAACTGATGTATGTTACAATATTATACATGCTTATATAGAATTCTGAGATGCTTGGGTGTTTGGCCATTACATTCAGTTACAAGGAAGAAGTTAGAATGGTTTCAATAGTTGAACCATTACAGTTGATTGGAAGACAGAGAGACAGTCTGTCGAAGTTCGATAGTCGTTGATCGCATGTCGATGCTACTTTTTGATGTCGCGAACTGTGAGGTTGTTGAACATGTCGAAGGTGCGAAGTGTGTCGCAGTATGTTGAAGTCGAGACTCATCGGAGTTGTGTCCAAATTAGAACTTGTCGAAGTTGTCGAAGTCATGTCAAGTCGAAACTTGTCGAAGTTGTATCAAAATCGATGACTTGCCAACTATGATGCAAATCAATGGGAGTTCCCGAATCAAGCTTGTAGTTTGCTTCACCAATTCCTTTGATAGGATATTGATAGTCATCTCCTAATGATACATTCTGAGGAGAGTTCTTCTCTTCAAGTTTTGACAGATTTTTCTTTTGTACCGTCATGTGCTTTGAAGCACCACTATAAAAAAGCCATGTATCTTTTCCAGGTGTCACAGACCCAGAGAGTCCAGAGAATAATACATACTCTTATACATCTTCTTCTTTTGCTTGTTTTCTTCGAGGTCCTTCTTCTTCATCTTCCACTAGGTGTGCATGATATATTTTGTTGTTGTTCCTCCTCTTGTATTCTTCTTTCTTCAATGGAGAATTTCTGGCAATATGTCTTAGCTTGTCACAATGGAAACATTGAAAGTTGGAGTGGTCTCTTCTTGAATAGTTTCCTCTTGTCCTTTGGAACTTCTTGGTAGGTTGAGACTCCTTGTGGCTTTCCTTCTTGAAGTTAGATTGACTTCTTCTCTTGGTGTGGGTGGCTAGGGCTTGATCATCTTTTTTAAGTAGATCTTCTCTATTGGCTACTCTAGCCTCCTCTTGTATGCAATCTTCCCATACAATGTCGAATTTCATGCTTTCCTTTATGGCACACATAGTCTGGATGAATGAATCCCAAGGTCTAGAGAGACCATTGATAGTAGTCATAACTAGATCATATTCATCAAGGGAGTCTCCAATGGCTTCTAATTGCTCTTTAAACTGGGAGACTCTTGTGAAGTAGTCTTGGATGGATTCTCCTTGGCTCATCTTCGTACTTTTTAATTGAGCTCTCAAATTCATCTTCCTGTTGATGTTCTTTTCTTCATACATTCTAGCTAGGGCGTCATACATCTCCTTCGGCGTCTTCTTGGATGACACTTGAGGAATCAAGTGGTCTTTTATAGAATCAACAATGATCCTCTTTGCCCTAATCAGGTCCTTCTTGTGCTTCTCCTTAGCTTCATCTTCTTCAGGTTCTGCAAATTCATCCTTGATGTGTTTGGCAAGATCATTATCTTCAAGAATGAGGCCAATCCTATATTTCCATGCTCTGAAGTTTTCTATGCCTTCTAGCTTATCCTCAAGCTTAGTGCTTGGGTCCATCTTAATCAAGAGGTCACCGAAAAATGAAATTTCTCAAAATGAAAAATTGAACTTACCAGGAGATGCGCTTGACTGAGGTGATTTGATTGGTACACTTGGTTTTTGGAGATTCCAAATTTTCACCTCTCAAAACTGAATTGCGAATTTCGAATCTGCAACAGTTTTCTGGTTCACTGGTTTTCTTGTTTTTCTGGTCCAAAGTCAAACTAGGGTTTGAATTTTCTGGAGATCTACCCACTCAAAAACTTCAATCTAGGGCTCAAAATTTTGCTCTTGGAGAGGCGCACCTTTCTATGCAATCAGATTTCCAAAAATTCCAACTTTGACAGAAACCCTAATTTCTTGCCGGAGGAAGAAGAGAGAGAGTTTTACCTTGTGAAATCTGTCCTATTCAGGCTAGCTCTGATACCATGTTAAGATTCAATTCAAATTCACAACAATAACATATACAGGATAAATGAAAGAAACACAATCAGAAGATAGACACAAATTTATTCTGGGAAACCCTCTAGGGGAAGAAAACCCAACAAAACTTCCTCAATATAGATGATCAAAAGTACAAAGACAAAATCCCCAAACAAATGCTCCTTCTCCTTGCAGATCTCTCTCTCTCTCTCTCTCTCTCTATCTATCTATATATATCTCTCTCTCTCTATCTATCTATCTATTTATATCTATATATATATATGCTATGAACATAAAATAAGATAATAATTAAATAATTAATAATTAGGTTAACTAAAGTTAGGTTATGAAATGAGACGTCTCCTCAACATCAAATGCCCGAGCCATATTTAAGGCAGGGCCATCATTGTAACATATCATCTTTTATTCTATCATCAATCAATATATTATTACCATTTATCTCAAATATGGAAGACGGTCTCGCTTCTTAACCCTTAACCGGACACGGTTAACTTAGTGAATGGATACGTTCACTGCATTTGGTATCAGAGCTCGGATTCGGCTCCTTCGACCTGAGCTCGGATTCGGCTCCTACACTCAGAGCTCGGATTCGGCTCTCCCTTTAGAGCTCGGTTTCGGCTCTCCCTTCAAGTCCAATCGGAGACAGTTGCTGCTCGGAATTTATCCATTTGGTTGCTGCTCGGAATTCATCCATTTGGTTACTGCTCTACATCAGGACTCGTTTTCCACCTTACTCACCAACCTTCTGCTCATGCGACAATTGCTCTTCCTCTCTCTCCTATGCGAATTACACAAGTGAGTGTGTGTGTCCAAATGAGGAGCACATCACTCGTATTTATAATTTATCTTCCACTTTACTTTTTCACTAGCTAGGTCAGCCCCAACAAACTTAACTGGGCTAACTTACCTAGGAAGACTCAAAACAATATAATATTACTTTCTGGAGGGTTCTATTGACACAACTTACAAAGGAGGTTTTACCTCATGACTCTATGATGACCAAATACAATAATAACATCCCGACGGAGGAATTAAACATCTCTAAATAAATTACAATAATAACATACAATAGAATATTCTTCGGAGTTACAATATTTCAATAAAATCCATGACATATAAAGGATGTAGCAATCATGGCCATGAAAATAATACACACTGGATCCATGTGATATATATGAAAGTGGATCATGGCCACGAAGATGATACAAAGTGGATCCATGCCAATCAGGAGATCATAGCCACACACATATACATAGTGGATCAATGTTTCAACATGTATCAAGAAAACTAATTGTACTGAGGTGAGTGATACTGGTTCTCTCTATGGTACCAATGTCATATGACGTTTGGTACAGTCATGTTTAACTCAGGCAATAATACAAATGTGAGAATGCTACTGTTGGGCCAAGGTCTTTCATCCAAACTATCGAAAGGTATGAGTCCTACCCACGTGAATAGATTGTCTGGAGGCGAACATGGAGGACACAATTTGATTACCGATCATTGATGTATATCATTAACTAATGCGAGGCAACCCACCAATGATGATAATGGGCCCCAAGGTACCTAGTACATTCTAGCAAGTGTGAGTAGATGTCTTGGATTTGAACACTTATAGAATCCATCAAGCAGGAAACACTAATGTATTCCCATTTCCTGGTAGCGAGGAAACTTGGCATTGATGACTGCAATCCCCAAGGTATTATTGAGAATCTTGATGCCATTCCTAGAGCATGATGTGTTGAAGTTGATGGGAATAGATCCGTTGGAAGGGAGGCATTAAGGCATCCTCCATCAACCAACACAAGGAAATATCAAGGATTGATTTGACTTGGAAAAAGGGAATGGGACAAAGTTTTGCATAACGGACCACCGAGTATGTCTCTCACATGCAACAGATGTGAATAACACATGGAAGCAACCCCCTAAGAAACAACCAATAGTGAAATCTATTGACAGGGGTAAGGACTTCCACCATTGATGAAAATGGAATCCAAGGTAAACACGAATCCCAAAATGTGAATAGATGTTTTGATGTCGAACATTAAGGGAAACCACTCAATCAACAACGAATGATGAGTTGGCATCTGTTGAGTTCAAGGTTACCTGTCAATGATGTAAACAAGGCCAATGTTCTATGACTCCAGGTTAATGCCTCAGAGCAGATGAGTCACTATCGGTGAGACACAACACACTAGTGAGAATTCAATGGGGACCTTCCACAAAAACACGAGTCCAAACACTAGTTTCAATGATACACACTGAGAACAAACTGGCATAAGGGAATGGTCGACATATGTGGTCAAGGAAACTACAGAATGGATGACACAAGCTAGGACTATCAATGAATAGTGATCACAACATAGTAGTGACTTGTGAAACTTTTAACGCAAAGGGACCAACAATATAAATCCACAATGTAGGATACATCGACATATTCTCCATATGATTGGAAGAGTAACCAACTAGACTAGTAACAACTTTGAGATCATGGCTCAAATCCTAAGGACAAAACTATAATCCAAATTGTTGAGAGACTCAAGATTGGTGCTTTGTTCAAGGACGAGATGACTTGTTTCCAGGACACAATAGACATTTGAGATCTCGCCCCTCCTCTCTTTCTTTAATATTTGTTTTTTTTGTCTTTTTCATATTATAAATCTTGAAAAAGAATAAAATAATGCTATAGTACAGTGGAAGAAACGAATGTCACAAGGCATGAGACTATGATCCAAGTGCATGGAACATACCTATGCAAAACAAAATGCAGAAAAAGGTGTTGGGAAAGAGGTGGACACTTATCAACATGTTTCTTCCTGGGATATAGTCCATAATGCAAATGCAATAGTTGCAAGTGACGAGCAACATAATGAATGTAATGGGATGCAACGATGCATTAGGCATAGTAGTACAAGTAGCATTGAGAAGAGGAAAATGCATAATGAACAAAAATGGGAGCCTTATAGGGAATGACTAGAAATAGATGAGAAAGAGAGGCATGTGGCTTCTTATCAAAGCCATGATAAAAATAAAAATGTTCCCAAGCCTATGGGAAAAACTTAGCATGGGCACCAAAATGGAAAGAGGGTGCTTCCTACAATGTCCCATGTTAGGTAGGATTTGTTGCTGGACTGGTGCAAAATGTTGATAGAGATGGTTGGTGCATCAATATCCAATAGGTTTGACCCTATGGAAAATTTCAGGTGGCAGAAGTTTCAAATGCATCGTAATAAAGGGGAGGCCTAAACCTATATGAAAGTTTCTGAATATACCTTCCCGGTTCGACCAACATGTAGAGAATGATCCCTAAGCAACCATGAATCCAATTTAAAATCCGATATCCAAGGAACAACATTACCATGATCATATGTATGAAATTTGGAAAGAAATATTTGATATGGGTCACTTTGGTAGTGGTATTTTCAACTTCAATATCTTCAACAAAATTCATTACCAAGGCAGATTTTACCAGTGAAGACTCAAGAGCACCGAGACTTGAGGACCTATAATCAATAAGATCAAACTCACGAGGAAGATGGAAATTGGAAGCAATAATAGAGTCCATGGTAATAGACTCATCATCGCATGAGCCAAAGAATCTACTAACATAAACAAACTCATCGGGGAAACCAACTTGCAACTCAATGACGGAGTCCAACGACTAAAAAATGCCACTATTTGAGGATCCGTAAATAGTGTCATCAAACTCAAAAGGCAAATCAGGACTGGATTTTATTGCAACTGGGTCTAATCCAGGGAGATGATCTTTGGAAAGGATGAAAATATCTGAAGGAATGCTAGACTCAATCATAGCCTCTAGTAGATATTTATCTGAAGGCATGACAATATCTAAGGGGTCATGACAAGGTAAGGAGTTGATGACCTGAATGGGCATATAGTATTGATCATATTCCTCTACCTGGGAAAGGTGATGATTGTGGTCTTCATTTTTAGATATGACAACTTGGTAAGATACCCCGGCTGTAGACAAAGTTGGTAACGCCTTTATACCCCTAGTTCCCTGAGTAGGTTCTGGCACTATCCATGAGTCTTCAAAATATGAAGTCCTAAAATAAGAAACTTTCACCGTGGGGTTAATGGTGACTAACGAGATCGCATGTATCGGGGCCACATCACCATTCAAGTTGGGTGGGGGCAAATTAAAAATGCTTGTCAACGTAGGATACATCCCCACTACAACATTTTCACAATCTTTCATGGAATGACCTACTAGTGGGACATTTCTCCCATTGTTCTGAGTGAACTCATTTCTACAGAACGACAACTGATCGATGGTGACAAGATTTCCTTCATGGAGAAATTTAATCGGTCAAAATATCGAAGAGACCATACCCATCATGACATAAGTCCAATTTCTTCCTAACATAAAGTTATAATATAGAGGAGCATTGACAACTTATTCCTCCACATTCACCGTCTTTCCCCCTAGCTCTACTAGGAGAGCAGGGATAATCCCACGAGGTTGGAACAAGTGTCTGTCGAAATCTTTATACATGGTAATAGGAAGAACAATTTGAGGTGAACCAATAGCTCTGCAACATGATAAGTACATGGCGCATGTGGATGCCCCCTTGTCCACAACAGTCTGATAGATGTTCGATCTCCCTGTTGATACCTAGATCTAAAATGTGGCATGATGAGCAAGCCATTGTTCCAAATCAAATGTCTTTAACTTACTGTCCAAAGGATCTAGAGCTCCTATTGCCGAAAGCAGAGTCTTCAGTTGTGTTAGGAAACTTTGGAGGACTTCCAATGTGGACATTGCACAGGGAGCTTGCAACAGATCTTTGACTATGCTATAGTTAAGGGAAATACGTGCATTGGGGTTGTATGTGCGTACCCTTCTTTAGTACGCCTTTCAGGATCATAGGCATAATGTCATTTGTTGATTTCTTTATGTGCAAAGGATTAGCTACTTTCGATTTAGGATGTTCTTTGTTGTTGGACCAATACATAGTTGTGTCATAATTGCAAGCTCTAGTTTGGATATTGATCTCTCGTTGATACATGAAAACTTCATTTTTCCTTTAACTGCTCCCTTGTGAGGACTTACCTTGATTTCCCCCTTGCAGAGGTATAGGGTTAGGATTAGAAGTAGCGACCATTTGTTGTTGTTGCGGAGGGAACATGTTGGTTAGTACTGCAGGTTGCTTGGTGGCTTCTTGTTGTGCCAATAATCATTGAACAACCTCCAATTTCGGGCATTTGTAAGTCAAGTGATCCTTAGTGCATAGCTTGCATGGGAAATTCACCTTCCTTTTCTCCTTTTTACCCCCACCAACATTATTGTTGTTTCCTGCATTATTATTTCCTTTGTTCGCATTCTTTTTGTTCTTGTTTTTCTTCATGTCCCTCGTACCTCTCCTTACTCGACTTACTTACCAGGTGAAAATTAAAGGGTTGGGATAACCTTATCTTCGCAGAGCTTAGGACCTTACTTTTTCATAGAAGATAAGCTTCTAACTGCCCTGCCTTATATAACCCTAACTAAACCCTTCCTTAAAAACCCAGTATATTGCTTTTCTCTTATAACATAAAAAGAGGGGGTATGAGGGGAGAGAAAGAACGCCAGCTGAAACAATGAGGACTAGTAATGGTTAAAAGAATGATAGAGGGGGACCCAACCATCAGTAGTAGATCCATCAATGTTTCCTGTCTGGTTGGTTTCCTTGAGAATTGGTCATTTGTACTGACATAATGTCGGAGGGTGGTTTGGGATTAGGGTTTTTAGTGTTGTTCAGGGTAGATATAGGTGCCTTCAAAAACACTTGTTTAGTTTGGTTAACACCTTGACTAGTTGCAACATTTTT
Organism: Larix kaempferi; assembly: GCA_027924585.1. Lineage (NCBI taxonomy): Eukaryota > Viridiplantae > Streptophyta > Pinopsida > Pinales > Pinaceae > Larix > Larix kaempferi. The sequence goes on along the minus strand of BSBM01000431.1, from coordinate 5,526,992 downwards.
TACTGAGCCATTAACACCATCGACATGTGGTCCAAGAGAAGGTTTGGTTGGATCAACATCTACTTTAGGAGAAGTGGGAAATATTTTGTACAACATCCTAGACTATAAATATACAAGTCAAGTTGTTGGGCCTTAATGATGGCCTACTCCTCCATGGTTACCGTAGAAAGGGATACATCCTTCACTATAAATGGTTGTAGTGACTTAATAAACCAATCTATAAAGAACTCATCAAGAATTTGTGCTTTTATCAAGTGACGTTTCCTCCACCACTCATGGATGTGATAAGAGATATGAGTAGACTTATCATGTATGAATGATGTCAAGAGTCTAGTGCCAGTATCATAGTGGACTGCTAGTTGGAAATGGTTAAGAAAATTCATAGTAATCACATTAAAGTTTTGGAAGGAAGCTCTTGGCAATTCAATATACCAATTTGCAGCTACCCCTGCCAATGTCATTTGGAAGAGACAAATCCTGATAGAATCATCCATCATTGTGTTTGAAAAACACCAAAGATGGAAAGTCATTACATGGTTGGTTGGGTCTTCCTTAGGATTTCTTTCGAACTTAGGTATGGTCAAGGAAATTTTTGTGGCTATTGGGGGCCAACTAGGGTCATGTAGCACCATGTCATTAGTCAGTCTAGAAAAATATGGAAAATTGAAATCAGCAAAAAATGGCAACTTGGTCTGATCCATAGAGTTCCAACTCCTTGGAGCATTCATTGCCCATTGATTTGTGTTGACAAAGGATTGACCTGGTATGTATGGATTAGCAGGTACCATAAAATATTAACTATGTTTTCCAAGGTTCTGATTATACGCATATTGAGTTTGAACAAAAGGTGTGGCAGTTTCGTTGACTATGCCCCCCATTCCAAACAAAGGTTGGCTTCCTTGAGGAGTACTGACAGTTGCAACATATATTATTCGTTCTCATCACCCCTATCATAGATAGGAACTCCTCCCTGATGCATATTGTATCCGAAGGGGATTCCAACATTGAATCCTCTAATTCCATGGAAAGGAATACTTCATTTCGGTAAGTTGAATCCTATGGAAGTGCCATTGTTCATACCTCCCAATTCTTGGAAAGGCATGCTACCATGAGGCATGTTAGAGGGAGAGAAAACTCCAATTATATTAAAAGGAATAGGCATAGACATGTGGCCGCCATTTGATGGGAAATCATGGAGCAAAATTGAAGCTCCATTGCTTGAAGCAATGATTTTTGTTGGTATGAGAGGAGTGTTAGAAAGGCATAAGTTGGAAATGACATCCCAATTGGTCACATATCCAAGTTCTAAGACATTTTATGTTATTGAGAAAACATTATGTTTTATTTTTATTGTAAAGTTTTATGCCTATTGACCAAGTGGGGTCATGGATGACTGTAATTAATTATTTTGAATATTTTATTATTAATAAATAAAGTGGAGACAAATAGCCAAAGAAGACTGTTGAATGAGTGTTCACTGACCCACTAGGGGGAATGGACTGTGGTGGAGAGAAAATTGACACTTGGAAGCATCCTCAACTCACTTCTAACTGTTGCAGGAGGCAACTTCCCTACTTTTGTGGTCATGTTCCCCAAGAAAGTGGAACTGAGTAGGTGGCTCATTTACTGAAATAAACTGACCAAAAGACCCAGGCATGCTATTTATCTATCCATCAAATTCAACAGGAGGTTGTTCATTCTTACCTTGTGATAATTTTTGTACACAAGAGATTTGACGAGGGGAAAGTTAGAAGTGTTTGAGGGAAATAAGACTGCATTCTGAACTAGTGTAGCCACATTGTTGAGTTCAATATTGCTAAAGGAAGGAAGTGCTATTGCTAAGTACTACTGCTGAGTTGCGAGGGAATTTATTCCATTAATCCACACAACATCTTCGTCCTAGTGGTTCAGTGAATAGGCTCAGGGGTCCTAAGGCAAGTAGCTTGGCTGTCTTCAGGAGTTGGTTGGGTGGAACGAGCTCCTTTGGCTGTTTGTTTCTTCTTCTACAGTTTCCAGGTTCACATTGTGTTTTCTTCTTTATTTCTGTCAAGTTATTAAATTAAATTTGAATGTTTTAGGTTATCAGTTCTGCATTTAAATCTTAGATATTCTGCCTTTGTTAGTGAATATCTTACTTCTGTAATTTACGACTGTTAGGATAAGATGCATGATATAATGATTGAAAAAAAATTACTTTCCTGTATTTTTCCACACATTATAAATAGTGTCGTACTCTAGTACAGGAAAGGATAGTTAGAGAAGATCAGAATGATCGTATGCATTTGATAAACTTAAATGATTATTTTATAAACAGAGCTATATTATTTTCAATACTGTATAAATCGATTCTTTCCATTTATCAAACTCCACATACATTTATTACTAGGCTTCTCGTATCATTTCTATTTATAATAGAAGTATGTTTAAGATAGACTGAACATCATATTAGTATCAATAGCAGTAAAATCCTTACAAATAAACCAAAGTAATATTATTATTACAGTACAGAGATATTATCCACGAGCACATTATATTTTTTCACAAGAACATTTCATGCCCAATTACGAAACTTGAAAACAATTGAATACATCAAAGCCATAGATCAAAACCTTAACAAAAACACAATACAATTTTACAGAAGGGTTTTAAGCTAGTCCTATGACGCTGTTGAAAGAATAAACAAAAACTATTAACACTTCAAAATCAGAGATGGGCTCAACCCAAAAATCTTTGTTATCTTTCAGACTTCACAATGTACGATTGTGATGCCAAATATTTTATTTACAACTGTTTACTATTTATTCCATTGAAAAAATATTACATCATTATTATCGGGCCATGCCCTCATCATTTGCATTAACAGAACACTAAGCCATGCCTTGAGAAAATGTTTGAAAACGTTCAAAACCATTAACTTTTATATTTACACAAACAACAAAGTGAAAGTAAATCGTTGTGAAACCAATGAGAGCCATGAGGCTCGGGAGCGAAACCCTCCCAATCAAAGTTTTGCTTCGACACCATTTCCATGTGCAACATTTTCAACAAAAGTACCGATTGAGATATATTTCCAAACCAAAACCACTAAGAGTTTACAAACATGCATTACTGCCTCAAAACATTCCATCATCATAGTTTCTGCGTGAAGAGCCAAGGAGGTACCACCGAGGCTTACCGGTTATCAAGAACCCTTCTCCCGCGAAGACCAGCAACAACACCATGTTCACCAAGTATCACTTGCCAAACATATAGTAACGAAGGGTCAAAGTTTGAAGTAGAAAGCTTAAAAGAAAAATGACATTTAACAACTGTAATAATGAAATCGAAGAAATTGAAACATTACCTGACTGTTATTTTTGCTAGCACAGGCTCCCGCGTCGTCTACAATAGGAGTTGAATGCACCTCTCAAATCTTCAGAAGTGCCCAACGCTGATTGTTGGTATAGGCCGAAGAACAACCGAATCATCAACACCTTCACACACTCAGGGTTTTTACGAGTTAGGTCCACATTGCTTTCCTTCTAGAAAACCAGACTTTACCAACTTTGCAACTAGCGAAAATACTGGCAAAATCCCTATCAACAACCGGCTACAGTATCATAACTTCAACGTATTACAGTATAAGGTTAAATCCTGGACTGTATACTCTCATCACAACACTCTTACAACTAGTTGCAGGTAAAGAGGTCACCCTATCGAACCTGGGGAAGGCATAAAACATAAGAAGTTGCAAACCCTGGAGAATCGGAGAGCCCGTCGGCCTCCTTCCCCACTCACTCTTTCCAAATGAATGCTACAAGCAAAATCTCGATAGCGGTATAGTGGAAGGTTAGGGTTTATTCCCAAAACTTGAGAACACTTGCATATCAACAGTGAAGATCCAACCACTGAGGCTTCCATCAATTACGATCACCAACTGCATTAATAACCACAAACATCAACGTTGATTTCTCTTTCCAACTCATAGATCTAGCTAACACCATACCTTGCAAAACTATGTACAAATCGGCGATTTCCACACTTTGTTTCACGTGGAGTTGGCCACGAAGTCAGCCATCAAACAATCCACCGAGAACGCAGTTAAGGAGTTATTGAATAATTCATCCACCGTTCCTATTACTTTCCAGCTATCTTACATTTCAGGGTAAATACATTGTCTACCTGCGAGATTTGGGAAATCTTTGGTAAGTTTGCAAAACAATACATATTAACATAATCCTTATCACATTCCAATGTAAACCAAGGTTTAGACCATGCACATATTATCATGCGAATGATCAATCAATTATTTCCAACCTATGGTTTGTGTAGGGTAGAACAAATGCGTATGATGTTAACATAAGGTTTATGCACTTAGCATTGTTATGGGTTTCGTGTATATAGCCCCAACCTTTAGTGTATACATTTAGATATGATACATATCATTTTTCCACATAATAGCTTTGCATAAAGAATATGTATTGGTATCATAAGAATATCATATAGTTTATATGGACTATATAAGTATATAATCACATAAGTATTGCAACTATTACTTTTAAAATGGAAATAATATATAATCCTCTCCATAGTTTGGAAGAGATTACATAGTATAGAACTATACAAATTTTCCCTTAGCAGCAATATAAAAGTTATGTGTTCAATTACATAAACCTTTGTCGAATACAAACTGTTGTTACGACATGACGGAAGAAGTCGTTTAATATCATTAAAATACCTGAGTATATTTCGAAGCAGACAATCTTCTACACTTATTAATAACTTAAAAAGGTCATTACGATGTTGTCTAATAAACTGAAAAAGAGGTTCAGAAGGTCTCTTTCGGAATCTCTTTCTCTTACCTGTCTTCTGCAAGTAGAATTTCAGGAACGTTAGCTAGTAATAGCTAAGTAAACGTCTGGGCTCTTCAAGGACCCCTTCAACACAGAAAAAAACAATCTTTTAGCCTCTAAGAAAACAAACTACATAACATAGAACGAATGTGACATTATACATACAACAAGTAAATTTAACATTCAACTCTGATGTGACGATAAGGACTTACGACTTTTGAAGACATTCATTAATCTAACAACTGTTAACACATCTGGTGGGATTTATGAGTAAATTAAACCATTAGTCACTAACGTTAATTGTTATCATTAAAGTACGTTTTTTAATGTTTAATCATGTTGAAGTTGACATCTTTAACCAAGCGACACAAGCATTTATTGCCATCTAAAATTTTTAATTTTTAGTGAATTTTTGGGGATGTTACACAATTGAAAAGGGATTGGTGCCTCGTGTCACAGATGTAGACCCACTAAATCGAGGAACATTTGAGGGAATTGCACCTCCAGTGGACATCATAGAGGATGATGGAAATCATCCAAATGCTAGTGCAGATGACACATTTAGGTTCATTCCTTCGAAAGGGTTAGAAATAACTAGGGGTGTAGTGTCCCCAATAACACGTAGCTCTCCTGAATTTTCCATACTCCAAGGTGTGTATATGGGTCACAATTATGTACAAAACTAGGACTCTGGGGTGGGTTTAATTGTCTTGCTAGGTCTAAGAGATCTTCTACCTCAACAGGACTTGAGTCCTCTTCAGTAGGAGGGGGTGGCTATCTTGGGGAATTATTAAAATGTCTGTCAAAATCACTACGGTATCCCTCCTTGGATAACCTCTTAGACTCACTATATCTTGAACAAGTTTCTTCTTCCGTGTGATTGATCTCAAGTTCTTGGTTTTCTTCTTCTGCCCCCTTTGGGGGTGGATCATTGTGATCCAATCTTTGCATTTGAGTAGGTAACTCTCTCTTCTTAAGAGAGTGTTTTTTAATCCTTTTATACATACGTAAAGGTTGATTAGCCACAGTGGCTCATCAAATACACAAAGGATGAACTTTTATAACTTGAAAACAAAACAATCAACACTCACTAGAAAGGTTCCACTATTTAAAACAAGCAAACTAACTCTTCCAATGATAGGCATCGGTTGTTTAGGACCAAATTCCAATCAATGAAAATCCATAATAAGGGCCTTCCAGAGGTCATCCTAGGATAAATAGGACCCTAGACGAACCAACGAAGGGTCAAATGAGACAGTTACGTTAATCTTCACGCAATAATCACCAGGGGTGCAAGTAGTTGCCTTCGGCGAATACCCTCCCAAGGAGCTAAGACGAAGGTTCTACGTCTACCTTAGGCACCACAAGGTATTACCCTTATAGTCACCTACGTTGAACCTAGGAAAGGAAACTATGGATACTACTTCATGCTAGGTAGTCATGCATAATGGTTTTTGGAAAGGGATTCTACGAATGGGGAGGGAATGTAGGACTTAAGTCCCAAACCCAAAGTTGTCAGTAAGTAGTGGTGTCACCCTGAGGAATTTCCACAACTAAACAAATCTGAAACACTCATAACCCCACTAATTCAAGCAACAAGGGTGTTTATCGGACAATCCACTCGAGCGGATGCGAGCCGGATCTCCCTAGCTCAATGCGAGTCTAGAACAAATAAGACAGGCTACAGATGCATTTCCTAGATCTACTTAAGGATCGAGTACTAGATGTCTTACCTTTCACTTCGCTATCCTTTCTCCTGAATGTTGCTCCACATCTCACAGTCGTCAGATCCAAGCTGCAAGACCTGTCAAGAAAAGAAACAAGATAAACAAGTAAAGGCATCTATACAATAAGAGATCTAAGTGAATAGTTAAGCAGGTAAACTACTCAATATCATTACACACATGAACAATATTGGTGGAAAGCATTTATATTACTGTAAAAATAGGGAAGTACATATCAGAGATATAGAACTACAACCAAGGCTTAACGCTGCAGCCCTTCTCCAACAAAGCCATTTGCCATTTCCTCCTAAGGAAGCTTGAGTCTCTCAAGGATGAGTAGAGATTTCTCAAGAGTGATTTCACCAACATGTAGACACCATAGACTTCCTCCCTTTGGAGAGGGGTAGAGCTTCTCTTATATAGGACTAAGTGGATAGGGTATGGATAGGATAGGTTGAGATATGGTAGAAGAGAGATAGGGGATCCTCCCAAGGTGTTAGGAATCGAGTACCAACTCCCCTAGAGGTCAGGGATAAGGCCCCAAGTCAGCAAGTTTCGAGAAGAAACTCGAAGAAGCTATTTTTTCCCATTAACTGACTTCATCGCACCCTGCAATGAAGCAAGCTGCGATGTCGCATGTTGCATGAGTGCAACCTGCGACGACTTCTCAAAACTTGGTACAACTGGGTACAAATCCTCCCAGATTAATTACTCAGTCAAGATATCTTCAGGGGTGTATACACTGAATCTCATGATGGGTAGATTTTAGGTGTAATAGAATGCCCCCCAAAGCATGAAGATGTTGAAGATAGACAGGTGAAGTGCTTTGATAGAAGAAACAACAATAGACTCGTTGGACGAAGGACATTGTTGCAGTACAACTGACTATGAACTGACAATCTCATATGAAGTACAACATGGCTGCCGACCAATACAATGCAGATCCATGGTAGTAATGACTGACTGAACACAATCATGGCTACTAGATACAAGCGTAGAAACATGATGAGATGATAACATAGCCACGACCAATACAAATTTGGATCCGTGTGATATTACTCAATACAAACTCCATCGCAACTTGGGTAAAACATGACTTCCCAGGGTCTTCAAGCTGAACCCGCAATGATACGAATCTATCCATGTGATTACAATGTCTTGATGTCGAACATGGTAGAAACCACTTGATTACCGACCATTTGATGTAAACTGTTAACAAGTGCGAGGGAGATCACCATTGATGTCAATGATTCCCAAGGTATCATAGTACATATCATCAAGCGTGAATAAATGAGTTGAAGTCAAACGAAATATTTCAATCAAGAGTCAATGATGTAAACTCATGTTGAAAGCGAGGTAACTTGCCATTGAGACATGCAGGGACAACGTACTTGATTGGTTTCTAGATTCAATCCTCGTATGATGAGTTGAAGTCGACAAGGATGAATTCGTCGAAGGAGGGCCATGATGAATCCCCCATCAATCGACATGAAACACGACAAAAATGTATAGAGTAGATCGGATGGTACAGTAACATGCAAGACTGACTCAGAGGAGACCGACTTGGTGGCGGGTGTACTTACTGCAGATGATAAATGATGGACATATTCTTGAACATGGGCATGGCATGACTTGGCAGTATTGACATGACGAGTATGACACCAATCCCTAATGCGACTAACGATGGAAGCTTTCTTTGAATGACTCAAAGGAGTAACAAGACTCAGGAAGTAAGTGGAACTCGAGGACAAACAAATGATCCAAGTGCTGTATGCAAATGCAGATGAGTGCCATGTTCAAGAATGACTACATACTTCCACTGACAAAGTAGGTAACACAAAAGCTTTCCTTTTCCCCCATCATGAATGATGAGTGCCTCATGTGTTTTTTACGAGCTTGATAAGGGTAACCAGATGCTCGGTATAGCTCATCTCATAGATGAGTCCAATCCCGAATATTTTCCGAACCGGGGATAGGAGGGGTTCGTCCCATGGTGGGCCCTTCAATGTAAGAGTTTAACGAATCCATAGAAGGTAAACTCGGTCGTCATTTCATGTTTAAAGAGTCTTAAAAGATCTAAAGAAGTCTCCAACGGTCCTTTTTCGTAAAGTTAGCCTCATCGCCCGAAAAAGGGTAAAACAACGCGGGAGAGGACTCTTCCAGTCATGATTGGCTGGAGTATACCTTTTTCGTAACTAGTGCCCCCTAGTCCGAAAAAGGGGTAAACTATCACCAGGAAGATGGCCATTCAAATTCTTTTACAAGCGTGAATGTGACAAGTTCGCTTGGTAATCTTTTCATGTTTCGAGAGCCTGAAAAGAGCTTAAAGATAGACTCCAGGGGGTTCCTTTTCTGTAGGAGTTTAACGAGCCCGGAAAAGTGATAAATCGTAACTTGGTAACGTATTCTCATAGTTTCAAGAGCACGAGAAAGAACAAAGAGTAAGCTCTTTAATTGCAATCTATGAAAAAATGGGTAAATGATAAAAACTCACAAGGGGTGTTCATACCTGAGATGACCGTTCCAATATGAAAATGGCGTAGAAAGGCACTTCACAACTCCTGCACACTCGGAAACTAGGTTAAATAGTCAACCGAACGTTCAAATATAATAAAATTGATCCAAAATATAGCAAATAACATAACGACATCAAATATTTGAAAAAGGAATATTCCATTTTGTTCTATAAATAAAAATAAAAACCAAATATAGTTACCATTGTTTTATTTGCCAAATTTGGGAGGAATAGTGCCATTTGCTGCCAGATATTCACTTGTCAATTCCGAGAGCTACGATCAGCCATTTCACCTGCCGTCAGGAATAGGTAACCCTCAACTTCAGCCAGCAAAATCGTAGTGGTTTACAATTTTGATTTTCAGTCATTTTTTGGGTTTTGGCTTGATTTGGGAAGGTCCATTGCGCCCTCGGCTCGTCGTAGTTGGCCCTTTCGGGAACTGCGATGAGACCGAGTCGTCGTAGTTGGCCCTTTCGGGAACTGCAACGAGACCGAGTTGTCGCAGTTGGCCCTTTCGGGAACTGCGACGAGACTGAGTCGTTGCAAATGGAATATACATGGACTGCGACTACGTCGCCCTGTTTGCAAAAATGGGGTGCGACAAAGGCGACGTCCATCCCCAAACTCAAACAAAAATAAAAAGAGGGACTTCCAGTGGGTGAAGCAAGTTCTAAAATTGTTAAAAATCTCCTGCTGACAGGTTCCAAGCATAAAAAATGGTTTTGGAATGGCAGGAAAGGGAACATGAATTGGATGATGAACAAGCTGCAAACGATCCACATTGTGTGGAAGCTTTGAGAAACTGTGGGCTTATCAAGTTCTTCTGCATTCAGGGGATGAGATCCCAACTTCCACTACTGATCCACATGCTCCAATGTTGGGATGCGGCCCAGCAGTACTTCATGGTTGGTGAGCATGAGCTTCACATAGATGCGGAAGACATCTATTTCCTGACTGGTTTGTCCCGAAGGGGGGAGAATGTGACACTCACTGGATCACGTGGGAGTGATCGAACCGTGGAATATTTGATCTGACAGCATTGTAGTCCCAATGCCCGTGCATCTAGCGGGAAGATTTGCATTAAAGATGTACGGGAGCACCCATTGTGGGCCATTTTATTCACCATTACGAGGATGGCGGGGAGTCAAGCTCCTCACCTAGCCACCAGAGCACAAATGCTTTATGCGGAGGACTGCTTGTCTCCAAAGATCTTCAACTGGTGCGAGGGGGTCCTCGCAAACATGCGAGCTCATCTGACAAAGTGTTGGCGGGGAGAGCTCAAGTAGTTCGGCTATGGTTCTATAGTGATCTCATTCTTGCTGGAATGGGTTCCCCTTTTGCGTCCTCAGGTACCACTAGAGGATAGGGACCTCAGAGATCCACACATGGCCAGGTGGACTGATGTGATGGCTCGGCATGGTGGAGGTGTTAGTTTTGTACCTAGGGAAGTGTTCCCTTAGTGACTTTTGCCTAAGTCACTTAGAAGGGGGAAAAAAGTGACCCTCACATTAAAAGCTACTTAATGAGACTTTATAAAATGAAAGTCACTTTTTGATTTAACTTAAGTGGGTGAGTGATTTTATTTATGTGAATTAAATAAAAGGGATTTTCACTCACATTGAATCTCATCCATCGGATTAGATTCAATATTCACCGTTGGATTAAAAACTCACTTAGGGTTAGAACAAAAAGCTTGAGGGAGGCAAGAGAGCTCACTTTTGTGATTGAAGTGAAGAGAGCTGAAGAGAGAGAGCAAGGGCATGATTTCCAAGGAGCTTGCTACAGAGATTTTGGTGGGCACAAAAATCGAGACAATCTACATTTATTATCGGCACGATTCCCAAGGCAAGTTTAGCCATTATTTGCAGGCACAAAAATCGAGGAGTGTACGGATTGTTTTTTATTGCTGGCACAGAAATCGAGGTGTACGGATTCCGTACCATACGAAATTTTTTAGGCACATAAATTCATGTCCGTACAGTCGTACGGACTGTACCTTTTGGCGTAGATTTTGAGACAGTTTTTCTGCACAATTTTCGAGGTGGTTTGCTGCACTGTTTTCTAGTAATTTTGGCACAGTTTTCGAGGTGTTGTTAATGCACATAAATCAAGGCAGAGTTGTGTACAAGATTCATGAAGTTGTGGCACAGATTTCGAGACCGTGAGGCATAAATCTGGGTGTCCGTGGGTGGTCAGATAAGTACATTTTGACTGTAATATTTGTACTGGAATATTTTGCTGATGAAATAAAACTCTCTCTCTCTCTCTCTAACTGGTTTTCCCCGTGGGGGTTTTTCCAGGGCTTGATTTTGGCCAAAAATATCTGAGTCTATTATTTTCATGTGTGAATGTTGAAATGTGTTTTTCAGCCTGTTAAAAGCTTTTTACTGTGTGTTTATTGCTACAGTAATTTTTTTATAAGTAACCTACAGCCTATGCATAACCGGCTGTAGGTGAAAACCACAAAATGTTGACATAAACCAGCAAACAGTCAAGAGCAGAAATTTCTACAGGAGGTCCTATCATCGGATTCCCTCCTGAGTTCTTCACTTGGCTAGCAGGCCAGCTACTGATGGTGGAGGACTTTCTATATAGTGGCACTGACTTCACAGATGACCCAGACTTACCGCTGCCTGAGGGAGCAGCATGGGGAGACCTCGATAAGAACAAACGACCCTTGAACTTTTTAAGTTTTGTGCATTTATGATTTTTTTTTGATATAGTGTTGACAGGTGAACAACATGTGTGTGCAGATGTGGGGCCTATACGACTAGCGGGGACCTCTCTTTTGGCTAGGAGAGAGAGAGGAGAGGGAGCGATGGTGGATCTAGCTATGCATGCTGCCATTGCCGAGATGGACAGAGTCTACGCCAACCTGAGTGGGTTGACACTGGCTGTTCCTGAGCCAATGGTAGATGAGGTGGCGTGGCCCATGCAGGTGCACACGGTTGGAGCGACTGCGCAATTCAACGCACTGCTTCGCAAGGTTGCGAGAGCGGTGGACTGTTTCCAGACTCAGCTGGCTAGGGCTGCTAGACCACCCAGGGTTGTATGGGCCAGGCGATAGGCCATATGTTGTCATTGTGTGTGTACTGAGAGCTCAGAGGCCTCAGATTTTGTACTACTGAAAGTTGTGAAGCTTCAGATTTTGTAGAGACTTACTGAAAGCTACCGGGCTTCAGATTTTTGTATCAGCACTACCTTTTTGAGATTATATATATATACAGACAGTCCAGTGATTTATACATTATGTGTTTCAAAAAATTAATGATGTGATCTTGTTTATATGCTTACTTCTATACAGTGCATTATTTACATGTTGTGAATGCTTTTACATGTTATGAGTATCATGTGTGTGTGATGTACCAATCTAGAATGAAGTTGGCCATCGAGTCAGCAACTGTGTTTAACTCTCGTGGAATGTGCAGGTATTGAATGGTTTCAAACGACCTTTCCAAGAGATGAACCCGTCTAAAGAGACAGAGTAGGGTAGGATCACGAATAGCGTAAACCTGGTTAAGATGGGAAACCACCAATTGAGAATCCATGTGGATGACAATGTGGTTCATACCCAAGGGAATTGCATCGGTTAAGGTTCCAACTACCGACAGGTACTCTGCGGCATTATTGGTTGTGAATCCAAGGCAACTTCCTCCTGAACTGATGAGCTTGCCTGTTGGGGAATACAGTACCCAGGCTCTTGAGGCAAGGTTATGGGTATGCCGGCTGGCGTCGTCCGCGAATGCATAGCACGTTGCCATCTGTACACGCAAACAGAACATGGTATGAGAAGCGAAAACAAGATCTAAAGACACTCGAAAAACAAGTGCGTCACACCACACAAAAACACACAAGCACGCCATGTACAGTATATACAAGGAAAGCTATGCATGAGAGGGTCAGGTATAGTACCTCTTCAGGTAAATCCCATTACGGGGTTCACCCAAAGATATTCCGTCATAAGCTTCGAGCTCATAAGCTCCCTTTTCCAAAACACGTTTGACCATGTAAGGTCCATGCCACATGGACTCGAACTTTTCTGCTCCTATTTTGTCATGCTTCTGGTCGTATGTGAGGACTAGGTCATCCTCGTTGAAGATATGGGGGTCAACGACTTGTCGTATTGAGCTTTGATGAATTTCTCGTGTGCTTCATTAGCAAGATCAGCATCTCGGCGAGACTCGTAAAGTTTTGCTAAGTACAGGAAACATTCTTCCTCGACCGTAGTGTTAGGAAGAAGTTCAACAACGAGTTGCAGAGATGGAATTTCGCACTCTATAGGCAGGACAGCTTCCAATTCATACACCAGTTGGAAAGGAGTGAAACCTGTGGCGGTTTTAATAGAGGTTCTGTAGGCCCATAATGCTGAAAAGAGCATATTATGCCAGTTGGACTTCTGCGTACCTACCATCCATTGGACCATAGTTTTCAAGACCTTGTTAATGGCCTCGACCTGTCCATTGGACCGGGGGTAGTAAGGTGTTGAGTTTTCATGTCGAAAACCCAATCTATCGCTTAGTTCATCAACCATATGGTTGTGAAAGTGAGAACCGTGATTGGTAACTATAGCCCGAGGAACTCCAAACTGCGCTATTACATGATTGAACATGAAGAGTGCGGCGGTTCTGCTGTCGTTTTGGTATGTAGGCATTGCTTCGGCCCACTTTGTGAAGTAATCCACAGCTATGATGATGTAAATATGCCCCCCGGCCAAGGTAGGCTTACAATGCATAAAATCGATGCCCCATTTTGCAAAGGGGCCCACAGCAATAACCGAGTGTAATGGGGAGGGATGGGTGCGCTTCTCCGTATGGAAGTGTTGGTATGGAGGACATCTTTTCACGGACTCAATACAATCTTTGAAGATAGTAGGCCAATAATATCCCGCGCGCAAAATGTTCTGTGCTGTAGCCATCTTAGAGAGGTGACCGCCACACGCCCCACCGTGACAGTCATTCAGAACGCCTTCAGCCTCATCGTGAGTTAGACAACGTCGAAGAATGGAATCGATGCCATGACGGTACAAAGTATCACTGATGATCAGATAATATTTTCCATGGTGACGAATTCGACGACGGTCATCGCGAGAGAGTTGAGGGTTGAAGCGTTGGGTTTGAAAATATAAAGAAATATCTGCATACCACGGATCAGTCGTACTAATGAGAAACAGTGACTCATCTGGAAAGGAGTCATTGTGATCAACTTCTACATTAGCACGGGCAAAGTCACAAATCAACTCAGCAAACACCCAGGACTTTTTGGACTTGGCTTTCCTGAAAAGAAGATCAAATTCTTGCAGTATCACGATCCAGTGTGAATACTCACCCCCAAGCACCTGATGTGTCAGTACGTGGTACATGGGGTTCGAGTTTGTGATGATGGTGGTGGTGCAGAGCAAGATGTAGTGTCCGAACTTTTGGATGGCGATGATTGCCGCGAAAGCAAGTTTTTCGACATGTGAATATCTAGTTTCAGTGTTAGTGAGACCCTTACTTGCATAGTATATTACATGTTCCTGGGCGTTTTGGTCCTCCTGTACCAAAACCATGGCGATAGTGGTAGTAGAAGCAACGAGATATAAGATGTAATCTCGAAAATAATTTTGCGGTTGGATTACGGGGGCATGTGTGATAGCATGTTTGATGCTGTCGAAGGATTTTTGAGCTTGATTGTCCCAAATGAATAGGACGTCCTTCTTAAGAAACCTCATGTACTCCTTAGTTTTTTCCGCGAAATTACAAACAAAACATCTTAAATAAGTCACCTTCCCTTGGAGACTTTGAAGTTCCGTCACAATGGCCGGAGTTGGGAGGTTGATAATGGCCTCCACCTTTAAGGGATCAACACAGATCCCATCCTTCGAGACTATAAATCCTAAGAGGCGTCCGGATTCAATGCAAAAGATACACTTATGAGGATTCAGACGGATGTTGTACCGTCTGCATCTGAGGAAAATGGCTGTCAGATGATCCATGTGGAACTCACGTTGGTTTGAATGAGCCGCGAGATCGTCCAGGTAAGGTTCCACAAAGTCCTTAGTATCATGGAAGGCATACGACATGGCTTGCTGGAATGTAGTGCCGACGGTTTTAAGGCCAAACGGGAGTTTTCTATATGCGAATGTCCCCCAAGGACAGATGAAAGACGTCTTATGTTGGTCGGATGGGTTTATCTCAATCTAGTTGTAACCAGAGAATCCATCCATGAATGAAAAGATGACGCTTACGGCACAATTGTTGATGATCTGGTCGATGAATGGGGTCAGGTAATTGTCCTTTGGACAAGCCTTGTTAAGGTCCCGATAATCGACACATACGCGAATGGTGCCCTACTTTTTGTTCACAGGGATGACATTTGAGGCCCAATCCGTCAATGGGATAGGATAAATGAAACCAACCTTTAAGAGCTTTTCAATTTCTGCCTTGATCGTTGCAGTCTTCCGGGGGTGTACCGGTCACAACTTTTGACGTACAGGTTTGATGTCGGGATAGGTTTTTATTTCGTGAGAAACAATCGCGGGGTCTATCCCAGGCATCTCCTCATATGACCAAGCGAATGCGTCTCGAAATTGCTTGAATAAGGCCGTGCCAACAACCATTTCTTCAGGGGAACACTTCTGGCCTATACGAATGTGTTCCACTACACCAAGTTTTACTGAGATGTCTACCGGGGTGGTAGGCTCAATGTTGGCCAAGTTACCCTCAGTGTCTGAAAGACATTTAAGTATGGGAGAATGAGGGAACAGGTAGATATCCGGGAAAAAGATGGTGTGAATGGTGTTCTCTATGTACTCCAATGGTGGAAGAAAAGAGGACCTATGGTGAAGGTCATCCCATTTGCCATCATCAACATTCATAACTTCCATGATGGACTCATCTAAATGAAAAGTTCGAAGTAAGAGGTCGGGTAGGGATGATGCCCGTTGTCGAGAACAAGATAGGGAGGCCATGGTTAGATGGTCCTCCGGTGCTGATTGGATAGCCTCGTAAATATGTTCAGTGGGTGAAAGAGGCATTGCGTCTTCGATCAGGTGTGTTGTGGCTTCGTCCGGTGTAAGCCAAGTATCAGTAGAGCGAGACGAAATCTCCGCGGAGATCATGTTCACCGAGGAAACATGATTAGGGGAGTCCGAAATGGGAAAAACGCCCATAAGAGATGAATCTTTCAAAAGGCCAACCCCTATACTCTCATATTGTTTTGACGTTTGTCCAATGGAAGGAACATGGTCACTAGGATGAGTAGTAGTGTCCGGCGTGCAAAAATCTAATTGGTCGATGGTAACAATTCGTCCTTGGTGGGGGAATTGTACCATGCGGAAGACTGAATAAACTATCGCTTGCATGGCGTAAAACCAATTGCGACCAAGCAATAGATTATAGTCTATTGGGGTGGAGACCACTTCCACATTGATGGTCACGGTCTTACCACCTAGCTCGACTGCAAGAGCTTGTAATATCCCATGAGGTTGAAAGCCACGCCCGTCGAATGCTTTCAACGTTGTGGGAGAACGATTCAATTCGGGAGAGCCGATGGCCCTCCAACAGACGATCGACATGACAAACGTAGAGGCGCCTTCATCCAGAAGGGTACGATGGACAATTTTCCCAGCGAGGTTTGCAACTACTTGAAAGGCGATTTGATGGGAAAGCCTCGGCTTGAAATGGTCAAGTCGGAACATGATGGTATTCGAAGAATCTGGGTCAACTGCACCGATTGCTGCGAGGAGAGTTTTGCGTTGATTGGGACAATTCTGCAAAAATTCCAGTGTGGACATGGCACAAGGGGCTTGTGCCAAATCTTCTACGATATTGTAATTCTGTGCCGCCTAAGCATTAGGATTAAAAACAACTTTTCTAATTGTGCCTTTGGGCGGTCGCAACATCAAATCGAGGGGTGGCTTCTCAATGGTGAGAGAAGTTGACGGTACAGTGACATCAGGTAAGGAGTTGGAAGCTTTTTCAGCATTACTCCCAATAGGTTCCTTCGAAGGGACCGTGTCGTATGATCACAAATGAGTGTTCAAATTGATCATCTCATTTCGCACCATGAGAACATGCGCGGTATTGGATGATTCCCCTTGGGCTGGGGGAGATTGAGCAATCATCTGCTGGTTTTGAGCGAGAAACGGGTCGTTGAGGACTGCGGGAGTGGGTTTACCCCTAAGAAACTTTTGGACTTCGTCTCTATGGGGACATTCTTTAGAGAAGTGATCATCTCCACACAGTAAACAAGGATATTTTAGCTTCCGTTTCTGTTTGGCGTCGTCAGGAGTGCTCTTTTGTTCCTGCTGGGCAGAAGATTTCTTAGGTTTTCCCTTGTTTTTCTTCTTATTTCCAGACTTCTGAGGTGAAGCTGATGAGACAAAATTCACTTCTTCAGTAGCAGCAGGAGCGGATGACTTGGTAGTGCTGAGACTGGCTTGCGTTGGTAATGGGGATGAACCCTGGGGGTTCGAAGAACCAACAGTTTGATGAGGAGGCTGGGTGTGAAGGGATCTGATGATGCCATCAGCTTGGGTCCCTTACGTGGTTTCGCAGGATCATTAGCGTCATGGGGTGCGTTAGGAAGAATATCAAACAAAGTGCTAGATTGAGTGTAGACTAGGTCTAGTACATGGGCACTCACGATGGCTTGTTCTTCGGTGATAACACCTCGCATGGCAACATCTCTTACTATGATAGGGATGAGTGACTTCGTAAACCAGTCCGCTAGGAGTTGACATGGAATGGGAGCTTTAATGAGACGACGTCTCCTTCGCCACTCATGGATATGATCAGAAATATGAGTAGCGATATTCTGATGGAGCGAGGTTAATAGCTCGGTACCAGTTTCATGCCGTATAGGCAGCTGGAAATGAGTCAAATAGTTCATGGCAATAGAGCCAAAATCAACAAAAGAGTGGGGTGGCAACTCAATGTACCACTTGGTAGCCGAACCGGTAAGAGTCCTTTGAAACAATCTAAGACGAATCGAGTCGTCCATTAAGGAATTAGATGAACACCATAAATGGTAAGTCATCACATGGTTTTTAGGATCTTCACCCGGCTTGCCGTTAAATTTCGGGAGATCAGACGGAAGTTTCACCAGAATATGTGGCCAATTAGTTCCATGGTAAATGGGGTCATTGGTTAAATGAGATAGGTCAGGTAGGTCCAAGGTAGCCAAAAAGGGTAGTTGTGGATTAGGCTGCGTGTATTGATAATACAGATAAGGCGTGTAAGGACCAGTATGACCGTAAGGTGTACCAGGAAGAAACTGGCCGTAAGGGGGTGTGCCACCCAGACCGTAAGGGGGTCCGCCACCATAAGGTGGTCCATTCCAATAAGGTGGGGGTCCACCTCCACCACCGGGAGGAGGTGGAGGTCCGCTGCCACCAACGGGAGGAGGTGGGGGTCGATAACCGTAGTAAGGCGACCCACCACCGCCTCCTCCTAGAGGGGGTGGTGGACCACCTCCGTCGCCAGAAGGATGGGGGCCCCCCCCACCTCCGATGCTGGAAGGATGAGGGTCTCCACCACCACCACCGCCACCATAATGATTAGGTCCTCCATCGCCTCTGCCTGGAGGGGGTGGTGGACCACCTCCACCACCCGAAGGGAAATGTCCTCCTCCGGCATGATAGGGTGGTCCCTTGCCGTCTCCGCCTGGAGGGGGTGGTGGACCTTTCCCGTCACCGCCGGAAGGGTGAGGGATATTGTTGGTAAAATGAGGTGGGCCTCCACCAAAGTTAGGTGGGGGCCTACCGCCTCCAACAGGAGGTGGGGGAGGACCAATCGGGGGTGGTGGTGATTGAGGGATAGTTGGTTGGGGTCCGTGTTGCAACACAGGCTGTTGCCCCCATAGAGTGTATGGATTCCTAGGAAAAGGTATCCCATATTGTGCGTTTCTAGGAATAGATTGGCTCGACACAGGGTTAACAAAACCTGGATACGCTTGACTTTATGAGGGTAGGGTTACATTGGACGGCCCCCCAACATGAGATAATCCCATGGTGGATGGTATAACGGGTTGGGGAGGGCCAACGGGAGGTCCGTTGGGGATTCCACCGCCTATGTTCTGGTTAGGAAACGGGGGTTGCCCCCCACTCACAACGGGATGACCACTATTCAAAGGTTGAACCAATGTAGGTTGTTGATTAGCTACTGTAGTAATAACGTTACCAATGAGATAATCCGTGGGAATGGAATATCCTCCCCTCGAATTTTGAGGTGGGTGAGGAACTGGCATAGTAACCATGGTAGTAACAGGTGTGTTGGACTGTTGTCCTTCCATCGGTTGGTTCACTTGAGGTGCAAGATTGGACTCTTGTGAAGGTTGACCAGTCTCATTAATGGTCGTGTGGTGGGAAGATTGTTCCGGTGATCCAGAAGATATCGGATGAACTGAGATGGGTTGGTAAGGGGGTAACAATGGGTCTTCAACCCTTCGTTGGAGACTTGACTGTCGGGCCTTCTCAGCCATAGAGCGAAGGTGAGCTAATTGGTCATGATAGTAGGCAAAAGGGTCATCCGGAGTAGTCCCGCTGGGTGGTGATGCGATGGAAAAATGAGCCACTGGATGACCAGTAGAATATGTCCAGTAAGCTACTGAAGGACCAACAGCTGTTGTAGGGTCATCCTGGGGTCAGTTTATCCATTCGAACGATCCAGGTTCTCCAGGGATGACGGGAGAAAGATCTTGTGAAGTGGGGATTCGTGCTCCTTCATCTTATGGGGGATGAGAGGCAGGTGAATCTGGAGGAGTTTGTGGAAACAAAAGTCCTCCAACATTTAGAGTGGGGTTTTCCACTTCAGTAACTACGACCGTGTTACGCTGATTCATTCTTACCCTCGAAATAACCTCTATATTAAGGGGATATTCAGGTGATAAGTTTAAGATCCTACAGGATCTTCTCCAGGGAAAATCCTCTAGAGCGTTAGGAAATTCAGCCAGAGTGGCTAAAATAGCGTTTCTCCTAAGGGTAAGCTAAAAAGAAAAGCAGTCCAAAAAAACCTACTCAAACTAAGGCAACAAGCAGACTTATGTGACAGAGTGGATTCAAAAGTCTAGAACTTCACGGGATTATCAAGTCATCGCAAACCGCGATATACTGTAGGGTCCAACAATATGACGCGACAAGGAGGATTGGGACCGTACCCTTGCCTGCATACCCGATTACCTAGACAATACGTGCCTGTTAATCTCCCTGAGTGCTGTTCTTGGTGTATTGCTTTGCCAATACGGCCAAATGGTTAACTCAGTTGGTTTCAGGAATCCTAGTGGTGTCTCCCGATATAAGCAAGGTACGTGGGAGCTCAAATCCGTAGTGGTGCTGTCTAATGCACAACCGTTCGGCAAGAGACCTTCCGATATACTACCGAGTATGTGATACACCTTCGATATACGCCAAGTACGGATTATGGTACTTGGTGGGTACGTGAAGGAGGTCGATATACAGATAAGTACATGGAAGACTACAATACCCCCGGGATACAGTGCAGGAAAATAACGACAGCTGCCACGCTTAACAATGCCGGAACACGTCTCTAACTTACACACAAGTTGCTAAAATTTTTACCTAGTTCTACCGTTAATTTTATCTTGGACGGTTAGGTGAATGCATGAGGTGAGTACATAATCGGAAGCATAATGCAAGTCTTAGCTACATGCACGAAATATTCTTTTCTTTCAATGAATTCTAGCTATGGGAAGGAGAAATCTTTTTCTTTCTGACGAGATTGCCAAAACAAGACAGTGCAACACAATCCCAATTCAAACAAACTTGATTATGAAAGTATTCTTTTCCTTTTTCAATGAAACACAAAAGATCACAACACTACTATCCAAATCGCAACATTTTTCCTTTTCTTTTTCTTTTCAAAGCAAAACGACACTAGGTAATGAAAAGAGAGAATTCTAAGATGGAGTATGCAAGCTTTTCAAATTCACTTTCAATGGCCTAAAAGCAATGAAAAATAAAAATGCACTTATCTTTCTCTAGCATGGAAATACTTTTGCAAAATTGGAAGTGTAGCTCGAGTCTTTCAAGAAGATGAGCGATTCATATTTCAAGAAAAACACGAATGATCGTACATTCATTCAATTTTCCAAAAGATTGATAAACGAAACATTACAATGCAAGAACGTTTTTTCTTTCGAAAACACTCAAGAAATGATGGGAAAGAAGCACTTTTTAACTTTTCGATAGATGCATCAAAGAATAAACTTGATAACAATTGAGCTTCCAGATCTAAATGAACGAAAAGAAAACACTACTTGCAACACTCGGTGCACTCAGAAAACTCAAGAAAAGACAAGCACTCAATCAAGCTGAAAGACACACTTAACTCAAAATCAAGCAGTAGCAAGCAAACTAAGCAAGCAAAGCTCAAAAAACAAATGTAAACGAGGTCTGGAAGCTGACCTAATGTAATGATCAGATCAGGAATGGAAGGAAGGGAATACAAGGGTGAGCGGATGAAGGTGGAGGAGACAAGAGTATCCACCACTACCGGTCTTCAAGCTTGTCCAAGACGGAACCCAAAATCAATCCAAACAAGCCAAACACTCGACACACAAATCAAAGGTGGGATCTCTGGCTGAATGTTGCAGCACAGAGGGAGTTCATACAACAAACCAAAGTTCAGAATTGGCAAATGGAAAGGTGATGCCTGCATGCGAAATTTTGACAAATCGGCGCACTCTATGCTTGTACACAGTGCGACGTTGCAGTTCACCAATGCGGGAAGTGCGACGATGTCGCAGTATACCAATGAAAGGGATGCAATGATTGACTAACAGGTAAAGAACAGAGGCCAAAGATGACACAATGTTGCTCTGTTTCCACTAACCAGGTGCGACGGCCGAGATCTAAGTCCAAAAATGAATCAAATCTCCAAGTAATGAACTATGGAATGGTTTGAAAATGAGTTGTATAAGCTCTGAGGAAGCAGATCAGAGTCTTCAATATGAAGATCTGATAGTGAAATCAACTCACGAAGAAAATGACAAATAGAAGGCTTGTGTCAAGCAATCAACTGAAAATGACTCTCAGGCAATTACAGAATCAGACATGTAATTCCCCAGTATGGTCGCCAGATTTGTTTATCGGACAATCCACTCGAGCGGACGCAAGCCGGATCTCCCTAACTCAATGCGAGTCTAGAACAAATAAGATAGGCTACAGATGCATTTCCTAGATCTACTTAAGGATTGAGTACTAGATGTCTTACCTTTCACTTCGTTATCCTTTCTCCCGAATGCTGCTCCACGTCTCACGGTCGTCAGATCCAAGCTGCAAGACCTGTCAAGACAAGAAACAAGAGAAACAAGTAAAGGGAATCTATACAATAAGAGATCTAAGTGAACAGTTAAGCAGGTAAACTACTTAATATCATTACACACATGAACAATATCGGTGGAAAGCATTTGTATTACTGTAAAAATAGGAAGTACATAGCAGAGATATAGAACTATAACCGAGGCTTAACGCTGCAGCCCTTCTCCAAAAAAGCCATTTTCCATTTCCTCCTAAGGAAGCTTGAGTCTCTTAAGGATGAGTAGAGATTTCTCAAGAGTGATTTCACCAGCATGTAGACACCATAGACTTCCTCCCTTTGGAGAGGGGTAGAGATTCTCTTATATAGGACTAAGTGGATAGGGTATGGATATGATAGGTTGAGTTATGGTAGGAGAGAGATAGGGGATCCTCCCAAGTTGTTAGGAATCAAGTACCAACTCCCCTAGAGGTCAGGGATAAGGCCCCAAGTCAGCAAGTTTCGAGAAGAACCTCGAAGAAGCTATTTTTTCCCATTAACTGACTTCATCGCACCCTGCAATGAAGCTAGCTATGACGTCGCATGTTGCATGAGTGCAACCTGCGACGACCTCTCAAAACCTGGTACAACTGGGTACAAATCCTCCCTGGTTAATTACTTGGTCAAGATATCTTCAGGGGTGTATACGCTGAATGTCATGATGGGTAGATTTTAGGTGTAACAAAGGGACAATCTGCCCACTTGAACTAACTTTACCTATTGCTTGATGCTTGTGTTAGAGGTGAGTTCCCAACAAGTAGTTTGAGTTACTCATGTATTTTTCACTCTTTAGTTGTTCCTAGTTTCATTTTTATGTGGCATTGGATAAGTTGACTCTCCAATCCTAGCACCAAGGCCCTAGAAATCAGGTTATTAATGAGTTTATAAAAAGAAAAGCTTCCATAGTTTTTTTATGCTACCGCTCTTTCAAAAATCACAACTTTTAAAGAACAATTTAAATATGAAGAAACATATACTTTCAGATGCCAATAAAGATATCCGAATGACTTTGCAAACGTTCACACTCTTTTAATAGAAGATAAGGCACTTTCAAGTCCAAACAATCACTCTTTCATGCAACACAAACAAAAGTCCTCTTTGTTTCAATTCAAATGCAACTATGATCTAATTTTTCTTTTTCATTGAAAAATGCGAATTTGAAAACAACACCTACTTAATGCAAGCAAAATCTGAATGTTGAAATGGCTATTAATTTGTGAAATAGAACTCCAAACACTCATCTTTTCAACAAAAAAATGCAAGATAGATTTGAGAAAAAGAAAACGATGAGCGTTTTGGACTAAAACAAGCACAACTAGGTCTACTGAGAAGGAAAGGTTATAGAGCTAATTACCCTTATGATAGAGATAACAAGAGACACAAACATTAGGATTTTACTCTTGGGCTTCACAATGAAGCAAATATACCTCAATTTGTTTTTCACAATTTTCTTCAATCCAAAGGAAAATGCACTTCCAAACACTATCCAAAACACTCCAAACAGAATACCAGAGACCCTACTCTACCCATAACATCCAAAAAAATTAGGCCTTTCACTAAAAAGGGGGAATATGAGGAGAACCCTAAAAATATGCCTCACCTGCGCCTGTGCAACACAGAAAGCGTAAGCACTCACGCTTGTATCCAAAGAGAATCACAAGTATATATCCCTACCACACAAACCTATTCCCATCAGGGAGTGTGAGTAACACCTGAGTTTGACTAGGCTAAGCAAAAAGTCAAGAAAGATTCATTTTTTTGGAAATTTCTAAAGGTATGGATTGACTAAGCCTTCCTGAGACATAAACACCCAAAACATAATAGGAAATCAATCAAAATACCCCACATAGACTCTTGCATTCCCCAACATGGTCGTCAGTTCTCTTATATGGAAATCAATCCTATGACTAGGGTGAGGTCACCAACATACTAGGTTGAGTAGAGATTGGTTAAATGATTAGTTATATAGGATTTAATCAAACTCTCATACACTAAAATCATCCATACTTCAAGTCTCAATCAAACAAAAAAATATAGAGAAGAAAGAGAGAGAGAGAAAGAAGAGATGCACGTTATTTATGAAGGTTGATCCTCACTGCTCCTCTTGACCTTTTTTGATATGCTCCTCAAGATGTTGCCCGAACTTGCAAAACTACAAATAAACACCTTTCTCAAATCTTTTGGTTACAATGACAGTAACTAAGAATCATAAAAGCATATACATAATATGAATAAACTTGAATGATGCTTTTACAACATATACATAGTTTTCAATGCCAAGCAACCAAACATAACACTTTAGTTTGGGGGAGGGAAAGATGTCAAATCTCTATTACAACGAAATTATACAAAGTTGTTACCTCTTCCACCATTCGACACCTTTTGAACCAAAGACTAGGTTCCTCTACTCTCGTACACCAACGATCCCAATTCCACTCTTTTGATGTATGCAAGGGAGAAATCACATGAAGATGGTGACTTTGAAAGTTAGGGATACAATGATCACTGATAGGGGTCACTGACATGGGATGGGGAATGGATGTAATATGATTGCAATATTTTTCCAGTGTAATGATGCAATATGGGTGTCCCCTCCTTGGTCCATCTCATCTCCTTTTATGATTGATGGAGATAGTTTCCAATGGTTACCAATTAGTTTATAGAGTTACAATTGTGAAATTCCACAGGGGTAGATCACTGAACTGAACAAACCTCACAATTTCACAATGTAATTACTGAGAAGAATTATACAAGAACATGGATCAATTCACTCATAAAACTGAAACACACATGAAAAACTGCTATTGATACATTAATCAGTTGTAAGTTGGCAATCAAAGAATGTTACAATAGAATGAATTCGATATACCTAGGAGGATTTGAATTCACCTTAAGTATAGGCTTAGTTTGCATTGGAACCATCTCCCGACAAGGTTTAGTGGCCACCGATGATGAATAATCAGTCAACTGGAGTAGGACTAAGCATAATTGAATCATGTGGGCACCGAAATAGGGGAGGAGACTCCAAGGGGGTGCATAACTAGATGTCAGTGGTCAAGGAGGGCGCTCCTACACTCAGTATAAATCAAACTAGGAGCTACAGTCAATTAACTGAGCAATCAAGGGGGCAAGGCTCCCTAAATCATGGAATTGACTATGTAGTCTCCTAAATCTGTGCATGAGGGAGCATTGGAAATACAATGATGGAAATAAGGCACACTGAGTGGCTAGGAGGGCTAATGATGGCCAAAAACAAGCTCCAGGGGGACCAAAATAGGGACTAGGTGCTAGGAGACTCAACTGCTGATGCATGGATGCATGGAGTGTTGCATGGAATGCATGCAAATGGTGATAATATTCCAACACCCCCCCTTAAGCCGAACTATGAGGAAAAATACAAGTAAATGAATGTAAAATAGGGCCTTGGTTACTGAGACCAAAGGTCACCCTGTATAATCAATCTAGAAAAAGTGAGGAAGGAGGGAAAACCCAGTGGGAAAAAAAACTCCCTCAAGATAGAATGCAAAAAACTAATCAACCAAGGTAGCACTCACCACAAGAAGGGATCGGAGATGAGTGAAATTCTTCACTGAAAAAGTCTTGGTGAAAATATCTGCAATTTTCTCTTCTGTAGGACAATAGAGCAGTGTAATGGTACGATCATGCACCAATCCTCAGATGTAATGCATGTGTATCTCGATGTGTTTGGTTATTTGTCTCAGAACCGGATCTATAGAAATCTTGATAGCACTCTAATTGTCACAATAGATAACTGGTGGAGTACTGTAGTGAATCCCAAACTCTGACAAGATGCCCCGCAACCAGATGCACTGTGTGGCTGCATTCTCTGCACCTATGTACTCAACCTCAACTGATGAAAGAGCTAGAGCAATCTACTTTTTCCTCGACCAATAGATAGGACCAGATCCAATCATGAAGACAAAACCTGATTTAGACTTCCAATCCAAGCTTCCTCCAGCCCAATCTGAATCTGCATACCCAATTAGGTTCAATGGAGACCCAACTGCATAATGAATACCATAGGTCTTCGTCTTTTGCACATAATACAAGATCCTTTTGGTTTCCTTCCAGTGAATCTCATGAGGCTCTTGCATGTATCTGTAGACAACACTCATTGCATAGGATAGATCAGGGAGAGTATGTGTAAGAAACAAAAGACTCTCGATCAATTCCCGATACAAAGTACTATCCACCAAAGGTGAAGAAGAACCATCCTCAAGAATGATACCTGAAAGAAAAGGAAATGATGTTGGTTTGCATTCCGTCATATGAAACCGGTCAAGTAGATCTGATGCATACTTGGACTGTGCAATCTTGATTCTCGAGTCACTTCGAGAGACTTCAAGACCAAGAAACTAATTTAGCAGTCCCAAATCTGACATAGGGAAGGAGTTGTGCAAGGCTGTTTTGTAGATCTAATACATCAAGAGAGACTCCCTGTAATCAGTAAATCATCAACATAGAGGACAATAAGGAGTAGAGAGTTACCATCACATCTCATGTAGACATTCGAATCAGAATTGCATCTCTGAAAATCTTGTGACAGTAGAAAGGAGTCCATCTTAGCATACCATGCTTGGGGAGCCTGCTTGATCCCATACAAGGACTTCCTCAATCTGCACACTAGTGAAGGATCATCAATGTATCCTTCCAATTGCTTCATGTAGATCTCCTCCTCTATATCTCCATGAAGAAAATCACTCTTCACATCCATGTGATGCACTTCCTAGTGCTTGGATGCAACAAGAGCCAAAACAAGACGGATGGAGTCCATATTTGCAACATGAGCCAAGGTCTTTGAATAGTCAATCCCTTGAACTTGTGAGAAACCTTTAGCAACCAAGTGAGCCTTGTACTTGCTTGTGACTCCATTTGATCCCATATTTTCTCTGTATACCCACTTACATTGAACAAGATTCCTTCAAGGAGGAAAATAAACAAGCTCCCAAGTCTCATTCTTTTGAAGAGATTGGTACTCTTCATCCATAGCTGATATCCATCTTGGATCTTGGGAGGCTTCAAAGAATTTTTTTGGATCTGATCCAATCATAGGAAAACATCTGTCTAAAAGAAAGGGATCTGTATGAGAGAATGAAAACCTTGCATTTTGAAACTCAGATCTAGTTCTTCTTGGATCTTGTGGATCTCCAACAAGATCACCTCCAAATTCAAGGGTCTTGGCATCCCATATTGGAAGAGGAGGTCGATCTTCAGGTGCTAGATCTTCAGGTTCTCGTGGATCTGGATCTAGCATTCGCTCATATTCACTTTCGAAGTCAAAATATAAACTTTCATGAGAGGATGCTTCGCTATCTTGTTCAATATGCTGTGGTGGAGTAGTTGGAAAGTTGTCTTCTTCGACATGGTGGGCATCATGCAATGGCCACTCCTCAAACTGGACACTTCTCTCAAGTAAGGTATACATGGTAGATAGATCTAGCAGTTTGTAGGCCTTTGAATTTTGTTCATAACCAACCAATATGCACTGTTTGGTTTGTGGCTCTAAGGCTCTCCTCTTGTCGAAAGGAATCCTTTCCCAAGCTCTGGATCCAAAGACTCTCAGATGAGACACATTTGGATTATATCCCATCCATGCTTCAAAATGAGTTTTTCCTTGTAGGCCTTTGTGAGGAACCCTATTCTGGAGGTATGCAACACGGTTGACAGTTTCTGCCCAAAGTCTAGGAGCCGAATATTTAGACTCAAGCATGCAAGTTGCCATCTATTTCAAGGTTCTGTTCTTTCTCTCTACTACACCATTCTGCTGTGGTGTGTAAGGAATAGTGTGTTGCATATCGATACCCTCATCTACAGAAAATAACTGAAACTCATTCTTCACATACTCTCCTCCATTGTTAGTACGAAGGACCTTGATCTTCTTATCAGTGAACTTTTCTATAGAAGCTTTAAAAAATTTGAAGTATTCAAAGACTTCAGACTTCAACTTTAGAAACTATATCCAACTGAATCTTGAATAATCGTCTATTAATGTTAAGATGTATCTTGCATTATTCAAATATAGGTGAGGACGAGGTCCTGATATGTCACTTTGAATCAACTTGAGAGGAGATGAGGCTCTCTTTCCCTTTCCTTTCTCAAACTTGTGCTCCAGATGCTTACCAATCAAGCAACCTTTACAGGTGCCTTTAAAATATCTGATGTTTGGAAGCCCTTCGACCATTTTTTGATTGTGCAGTTCTTGCAAATATTTGTAGTTGAGGTGCCCAAACCTCTCATGCCAAAGTTTGCTCACTTCATTTGCATGAGTAAGAATTGCACTTTGTTTTGAGTAAGGCAAGAAATGAGAGAACTCATAGAGTTTAGAATGGTGATCTGCAATGCCTTGTGCAATGATCTTCCTAGAAGAGATCTCTTGGATTTCAACCGCATTAGGAGTAAAAATTAATTTCTTGGGAACTCCTGTATGGGTCATTTGATAAATATAAAGGAGGTTAGCTGCAAAGGTAGGAACATAGAGCACATCATTGAAGTATCCATGTTCCATACTGATCCTTCCAATCCCTTCTGAGGAAACTTTAGAATCATCTCCCATTAGGATAGAAGGCCTAACAGTGGGTTCAAATTCAGAGAATAGATCTTTGGAAGTAGACATGTGTTTGGATGCTCCATAATCTATGATGAAGGAGGTTGCATTCGAAGTGCGAGCCATGAGTGAACGACACCTCTCTTTGTCCTCTTATATAGGATCAACTTATTTTCTTCTAGCATTTGTTGGTACTGGAAGATTGTTTTTCTCTAGAAGCTGGGACATGAGATCAATGGTCTTCTTCATGCAAGCACTTTCTAGATGAAAACCTTCGTTACAGTATGGAAATTTGGTCTTATCTTTCTGGTTTTGCTTGCCTCTCTTTGGATTCGAGGTTCCCTATGACTGTTTGGGAGTCTCCCTTGACTTCTGCTCATAAGGTTTCTTTTCCTTACCCTTCTGCTTTCCTTTACCATTCACATTCTTTCCTTCTCCTATAGCAAGAGGTTGATCCCTCTTTGGTTTTATTACTCCCATATACACCAATTTGTCCTGCTCCTTTGTGAGAGAGAGGATGAAAGCATCTAGAGTGGGCATTTTCTAGTTTGGTATGCAAAGCTTTGTTTTTTGGAAGGTGGATACAAACATAGAATAGTCTGATCCCAATTTTGAAAGAATAGCAAGAATTAGCTGCTTGTCTTCTTTCTCAATTCCACATAGTTTTAGCTGCACAACCAAGTTCTTGAATCTTATGAAGAAATCTGTGATGGATTCGAAACTGTTGGGGCTTAGTGAGATCAACTCATTTTCCAATTGATGTCCTTCCAAATCATCCTGTTTCCAAAATAAGGATTCGAGCATTGTCCAAACCTCCTTGGGAGTTTTCAGACCGAAGAGATGAAAGAGTAGATCTTTGGAAATTCTTAGGCATAGCAATCCAACCGCTTCATCAAGTTTGTTTAGATACTTGGCCTTTTTTGTAGCACCTTTTGGTTCGACCTCAGTGCCCTGTAACACTCTGTAGAGACCTCTGCTGCGCATGAAGATCTCCATTTGTTTCTTCCATTCAAAGAAGTTGAAAGGGGTGAGCTTGGGAATCAAGGTGAGATCCTTGGTAGCTGACTGAATGCGCTTGAGATGATGGAATAACTTACAAAATGTAATGTCCCCAGTTTGACCCCATGGAATTAACATTATAAATGATGTAATATTGTTATGAAATCATGGTGAGGAGCTCAAGACCAAGCCCCCGCCATCGATTTAGTGATGCACATGATTTGCGTGCTAGCAATGCACATTGGAAATTCAAATATAATGTAATATGCATTTTAATAAGAATACCCACAACTAGCTATGCAATGCAACAAAGAGATGGGGGCATGATTTTACAAGGAATTGGGGGGGGGGAACATTCAAAACCTCGAGCCAATCAGGTCAAGCCAAGTGTCAATGAGAGAACCCATCAAACCCTCAACTACCCATGCTGACTTTTGTACCCAACCATTGATTTCTCCCAAGAGTTGGTTGAGGTAGTTAATGCCTTGGGAATGGAGAGGTATGGATGTCCAAATTCGGGTATGGGCAAGCCACCCTTCATGGAAAATCGTGTTTGTCTTCTTGGGCAAGAAAAAGAGCCATGAATTTCTCCCCAAGCCATAATCCATGATCATTCCTTCTCCCTCACGAGTTTAGAGCTACCTGGGCGTTTTCCAGGCATGTTTGCTGTGTTTTTCCTTCATTCTCCCAGTAGAGAAGGGCGTTTTTGTGTTATATACCAGTGGGGAAGAATGGGAATGGAATGGGGGTTCCATAGAGACCGTTTTTGTTGTTAAATGCTGAGAGAGTTGGGGAGAAAACGTTTTTCCTCCTTGTGGAGGCATTTTCCTTTCCACAGCTCGTTTTGGGTGAGCCACGATTTTGGGAAAATCTATGGCCATCTTGTTTGTGATTTCCATTGCTGGAAATGTGTATCTATGCCCAATGTTTGTGCTTGCTGTGCGAGAAATGAATATATTGGTGTATGGGTATGGGTATTCATTGTTTTGGCTTGAGCTTGGGAATAAGCATCCATGGCTCAATTGTAGCCTGATAAACCCAACTATGGACTGGCTTGGCTCAAATGGAATGATTAATTGGTTGTGAGAGAGTGAATGTCCCCTGTCCTTGTGAGAATCATGCCTAGCTCGGGGGTGGCCTTCGAACGGACTCAGTATAAGCTGTCGAAGAGCCTATGGCTGGGTGGAACGTTGCAACGACATAGCTAGTTGCTTGGGACAATTGCACAATGAAGATAAGTGTTTTCTGTCTATGTATTTACTTCTGCAATGCATCAATTTGATGACTGTTTTGATATGTTGGATGGGCATGAATTGTGTGTGTGGATTAGTTTTAAATTCCACTGTGCATATTGCCTAATTTGTATCTGCACACCAATGTTTAAATTCTTATGATTTTAATTAGTGGGCTGAGTTTTATGAAATGCCCAGATTTTAGTGCCATGTTCCCCGCCTTGCATTGGGTCAGCAGGTGGGTACATTACACAAAAACAATGAAAATTTATCTAGAGGATTGTTATAGAATCTATTGAACACTACTTTAGGACAATAGGCACTTTTATCCGAATCCTTCACACCTGGATAGACCTCAAAGGATTTCTCCAGTGAATTCAATGCAATGGCACCAGGATTTGCTGTGGAAATCCAAAGGCTTCTGGTGCACTACTGAAAAACATCTACTCAATAAACTGATGCAACTCAAAAATATCTCACAAGCTCCGATACCATGTGAAATTCCATAGGGGTTGATCACTGAGCTTAAAAAACCTCACAATTTCACAATGTAATTACTTAGAAGAATCAGACAAGAACATAGATCAATTCACTCATAAAATTGAAACACACATGAAAAACTGCTATTGATACATTAATCAAATGTCAGCTGGCAATCAAAGAATGTTACAATAGAATGAATTTGATACACCTGGGAGTATTTGAATTCACCTAAAGTCTAGGCTTAGTTTTCATTGGAACCATCTTCCGATAAGGTTTAGTGGCTACCGATGATGAAAAATCAGTCAAATGGAGTAGGACTGATCATAACTGAATCATGTGGGCACCAAAATAGGGGAGGATAATACAAGGGGGTGCATAACTAGCTGTCAGTGGTCAAGGAGGGCGCTCCTACACTTAGTAGCATTCAAACTAGGAGCTACAGTCAGTTAACTGAGCAATTAAGGGGACAAGGCTCCCTAAATCATGGAACTTATTGTGCAGTCTCCTAAATCTATGCATGGGGGCGCATTGGAACTCCAGTGATGGAAACAAGGTGCACTGAGTGTCTAGGAGGGATAATGATGGCCAAAAACAAGCTCCAGGGGGGCCAAAATAGGGACTAGGTGCTAGGAGACTCAACTGTTGATGCATGGATGCATGGAGTGCTGCATGGAATGCATGCATGCATGCAAAATGCATGGAAAAAAAAAATAATATGGTGAGAATATTCCAACAACAATCGAGCACCAAACATTCTGAAACTTCAATAACTTCTCAAATTTCAAAATTTATATTTTTTCATGATTTTTGGAGGCACTCACTCCTTGCTCAAGAGCAACCTGCATGTGAGTTGCTTATTGCTAGTGTAGAAAGTGCGTGTGGGGAATTTTAGTTGCAACTTCATGGAATCAAGGGAAAATGAGTTGGGATCTTTCTTTTTAGGGATTAGGGCTCATAAGGATTCAAATCATAAGCTCTTAAATTGTTTAATGTCCTTTTTTGTGAATGATCAGTGACACTCAAGTGTCATCTTTTGAACTGTCGTGACAGATAGAGAAGTGTCGATTTGAGCTATAACAATGAAAAAGGACATCCGCATAGTTGTGGTTGAATGTGACAATTTTCAAAGACATAAATGGGGTACCATAAAACTTCTAGGTAAACTTCAACCACTTCCAATTCCAACTGTAGTATGGATTGGCATTTCTATGGATTTCATTGTGGGGTTATCAAATCTAGCAATAAGTTTGTAATCATTCTTGTGGTTTATCTCCTTTCCAAATATGTTCATTTTTTTGCAATACAACACCCTTTCAAGGCCTCTATGGTAGCTTAAGTTGTCATGGATAATATCTTCAAACTCCATGGTATGTCGTAGATATTATCACGGATTGTGACCCCACCTTTACAAGAAATTTTCAACAAGAATTGTTTCAGCTATAGGGAACTCAACGGAATCTCAACATTGCCTATCACCCCAAATGGATGGTCAAACTGAATTTATCAATATGTGATGTCCCAAATTTGGCATTGGGTCACAATGGCCTAATCACATTGGCCCTATTCATTAGAGTTTGTCAAATTGATGCTAAAGATCAAATAATTGCCAAGGAGGAAAATTACTAGTTTCCTAGGTTTGGGGTGGATGCTTTGGGATTTGGAATAATGGGGATAATAAATGATGTTTGAACATTAGAATGGCATAAATATTTAATAAATGAGATAAATAAATATATACAAGTGAAAATCAAAGTGGCATTTGATCATGAAGACACATGGAGGAAGTGGGACCCACATATGGCTATATTTCCCCACTACACTTGGCATCATTCTCTCACCAATTCGAATTCAAGGTGAATGGTAACATACTTGTGGGAGTCCAAAATGTATTATTCATGGCATGACTCATCCAAGGTCGAAATATAGAGGAAGAGTAACTCCCATGGAAGAGGAAGAGGCAATTTGGAGCTAGTGAGACACTTGGGCTAGATTCCCTAGCTCTATGACAACAATGATGAAGATGCTATGACACCTATGACACAAATCAGACCCGAAGGCTGACATATGACATATATGACATGTCAGGGCTAAAAATAGACTCCAAGAGGGCGCTCAAGGGTGTTAGGGCAGCTAAGATTCTTCCACATGTGATTTGGTGGAAGTGGGAGACTAGGAATTGTTGTACAAGTGGCTTTATTTGGAATCTCTTCCCAACTTGAGTTGGCATGAGTCTCTTGGAAGGAATTAGACCCATGGAGGACATTATAATTTTTTAAATTTCAATAACAAAGAATGAAACCATATTTTGATCATTTGTAGAATTTGCAATTGCATTTGTGAAGAGGGAGAGCTAGTGGATGACTAGTTTCTTGCCTTAACCAATTTTGAG
Source organism: Larix kaempferi (assembly GCA_027924585.1). Classification (NCBI taxonomy): domain Eukaryota; kingdom Viridiplantae; phylum Streptophyta; class Pinopsida; order Pinales; family Pinaceae; genus Larix; species Larix kaempferi. The sequence continues at coordinate 5,492,958 of BSBM01000431.1, read as the reverse complement.
GGTGAAAGATTCCCATCCAAGTTGGTAATTGGAAAGGCCATTAAGACATTTAATTTGGAGCTTTAATGGAGTCTTTATTTGCAGTTTTAATCTACAGGGCAGCTCATGGTTTCTTCTATTGCAGCTCACTCCTTCAACCATTTCCAGTTTTGATGGCATATTCTTGATCCTTGAGGGAGGGCGTTTTTGGTGAGCTATTGTACTCTTTGGGGGAGATTATAATGCCCCATTTATTTTTAATATGAAGCAAATACTCTGTTCTTCATCTCCAGAAATTTCCAGGTCGAAATTCCAAGTAGAAATGTATAAATCTCAATTTTAATGAAAGAACAGTGCCATTTCCCTACTACCTTGTTGTGAATCAATGTAATGCTGATGATTTCGAATGAATGGATAATTCTATGATGAATTTGTGATTAATAGACTACCATGGATGTATTTTACAAGTTTCATGTACTGTACTTGAGCATTTGAAGTATTTTTACTCAGTTTAATTGCATTGGGAGAAGAAAAAGTGCCATTTCCCCAAGGGTCGAAGTGGTGATTTTTGCAGTTGAATGGGAGAGGGTTGGAACAGATATAATAATCAATTAATGGTTAAAATGAGACCTTAATAAAATCCTTAATACATTCCCTACCTCTATTCATAAATTTGAGTGGGTTTGGAGGCATTTGGGAAGCCATTTTCAGTACTTACCCCAGGGGGATTTGAACCCCAAATTAGTAGTAAAATTGCATACTTGGTCCAGAATATTAAGAGAGTTTGCAAAGGTATTTTGGTGGTCATATGTCATCCCTGAAAATCATATTCAAGTACTAATATCATTCATACACCTTCCTTGAATATTTGAAGGCATTTGGAGTCAATTTGAGACTTAGAGACCAATACTAGTCAAAGAGAAATCACTAGTAAAGTTACCTACATTGACCATAATTGAAAGAGGATTTGCAGAAGTATTTTAAAGGTCCAAAGGCATCCCTGAAACACATATTTATGTTCTAATATCATTCATATACCTTCTCAGAAGATTTGGGATCATTTGGGGCAAATTTGGGACCTAGAGATCAAAACTAGTCAAAGGTCGAACTAGGGAAAAAAAGTGGAAAATTGCCATTTTAATAAAATTCCTAACAAGGGACATTACACAATAAGTGTTTGGAAGCATATTTGTGGTGGTTTACTTTAGATCGAAAATACCAATGGGATTAGTGGGTTACATTTAGTAGAATGGTGGTATAATACAACTTATCATGCTACCACTTAATGACTCCCTTTGAAGTTGTTTATGGATAAAAGGTCCCTTTGATACTATCTTGCTTACCAAACATCTCTAAGGTACATGAGGTTGAAAACACACTCACATCTTAGGCCAACATTATTTGTAATGTGAAGGATAATCTGGTAATGTCGTAGAATAGGATGAAGCAATAGGATAATTATTGTCATTCTAAATGCCATTTTTCAGAAGGGGAGCAGGTATTTATTCACCTACAAACCTATAAGCATACCTCTCTTTTATCCAACCACCACCAAAATCTTTCCCCCAAGTTTTATGGGCCCTATAAGATTCCAAAAGATGTGGGCCCCGTGGCTTACAAACTAGAGCTACCTAGACACTCCAAGATTCACGCCATCTTTCATGTCTCCTACTTGAAGAAATTGACTGGCCATCTCTCACTACTACATTTGGGGGGGAAATTCGACGTTTAGATTGATGTTAGAACTCAAAAACCATTTTTTAACATCGGACAGACGTCATTTTCACGGGTTTTTGAGGAAAAAAGAAAACGAGTGTTGCTTAAGCGTCGTCTAGTATTTAACATCTCTTAAGCAACATATTTGGGAGTCACTTAAATGCGACGTTCCAATGTGTCTCTTAAGCGACGCTCAAGGATGTCTCTTAAGCGACGCTCAAGGATGTCTCTTAAGCCACGTTTTTTCCCTGTTCTCGCTTAAGCGACGCGATGTCGAAAGTATTTTACTTTTTTTGGATCATTTGGGAAAACCTATAAACATTTTTGGACATAACATGTATTTAGGTTTTTTGGTTAAATTCGACAAGAATAATTCATAGAAGGAATTTGGAGGGAGGAGAAACATGCTTATAGGTAGATTTTTTTGGGTTCAATGATACCCACTTTTGAATCATTTTTTTGATTGGGTTAACGATTTGATCTATGTCTTTATTCTATTAGTACCTTGATAATGTGTTTTATTGAAACATAGCACAATGTCAGACAATCCTATTCCCCAATCTGCTGCAAGATCTGAATGACTTGTTGCTATGCATGAAACTATTGATTCTATATACGGTGATAGAAGCAACGATGTTCCAACAAATGATCATAATCAACCCTTCAGTGTTGAAGCTATAATCGGTGATGGAATTTTTTTTTTCCCTTGTATGAAATGCAAATTAAGGAAAATAAGAAGAGTTGTCAGGGAAACAACTAGGAAACATTGCTCAGAGTATGGGCACTTGGAAGGAGAAAACCAATATCATCGTCTGGTAAGTTATTAAGAAATTATTTTTTCTCATTTTGCAATACTCTTATTATTGATCGATATTCAATACTAATTAGTTATATTTTTTGACAACTACTACATAGACAAGACCACCAACGCTTGCAAACCCACTTGCTACAATTCAGATTACTGTAGATGCTGAGGGCGGTGACATTGAGGTTGATACATTAATGGAAGAAAATGACCATAATATTATTTTGAATGAAGGGATAAATACGTTGATCCATGACACATTTGTTTCCACGGATGAGAATGTACCTACGGATGAGGCGTATGAAAACATTCATGATGTACTTCTTAATGACAAGGCAAAAAAATTCCTATACAAAGACTCAAAGGCAAGTCTTCTCTCAGCTCTTTTGTTGCTAGTCAACTTGAAGGTCATGAATGATAATTTAAACACAACAATGACACAATTGTTAAGGTATGCAAGATTTTGATTTTTGTATTTGTAATTGCTTGTTTTTTAATATATTTCTGTCATTTATTAGTCAATAATTATGATTTCCCAGTAATTTACATATTATGATTTTCCACTAATTTATAACTAGCCTTCCATAATTGGATGAAGAAGGTTCGATTTGGTTGTAGCCTAAGGTCAACCTCGACAAAAGGGAACCTCGTCTCTACCATTGCACCGTCCAAGAGGTATTGATCTAGTGGAAAGATACCCATCCCGGGGATGCTACATTGGAACCATCACTGATACTTCAACGATTTCCACATCTCCAGCCTTGACGACAATGTTGTTTTTTTAATAGGGGGGGCATGTTATGTATTGAGGCCATCTATATTAAATAAGGCCAATACAGATATTGCTATTGTGATATTTTGTTATCTACAATTGTATATTGTTGTGGTAATTTTGTCTTTTCATACTGAAATATTGCTTTATTTTGTTATTTATGCTTTAAATTTCTAGTTATGCTATTGAGGTACATAACAAAAAAAGGTCTAAACTCGGATCTTATCATCAATTATCTTCTTTAAACCTAAAACTTGGAAGAGTTGATGTACACATGAAAAAGGAGACAACTCCAATATGTAAGTCACACCGCCAATCCTCTATAACACCTTATAGAAACCATAGTACTTGGATGATAATTTATTGTCCTTCTTTCGATGCTCAACGGGCATCTATTTGTATGGTATCAAATTCAAAAGTTCCCAATATCCCACTTCAAAGTGTATTTCACTATGATGTTGATATGTTTGTTGTTTCATCTTGTTTTTTGTTATAGTCAAGTTGTCCTTCAGTAGTTGAAGAACCTCTTATCAGTGTTGCATGCGATCCCGCACTACTTGAACCTTAGGTTTCACTCTCATGGGTTATGTGATGGATGGAGGCTGATAAACATAGAGTGCCATAAATAGGGACATTTTGGATAAGTATGGCAGGGAGTGTTTACCATATTATTTCAAAACTAACCCTTTGACCCATTGTCATTGTTTCCAAATGGAAAGCATTGGATATAACCTCCATACATTTATTCACAATATTTATTTTCCCTTTAGGTTGGGGATGTTCGACTACACAGGATAATTCCAAAAGACCGAACACCTAGAGCAGCCACTCACACAAACATATCACAGATCAACACACTGATGTTTTCACGTGGTTTAAACCCTCAAAAGGGAAACACTCCACAACCCCAGCCAAATAGCTAGTTGAGGCAATTTATTATGCAAAAGAAAGAAAGTTACAAATGAGCTTCTCATAATCAATCAACTAGCAAGTGACCCTCCATGCTCTTTAAATAGATATCATGGACCAATCGAGTGTTAAGCCACATATCAAAGGTAGTTATGATCTAAGAGAAGTTGAACCATCAGATCACTCTATGTCTATAACATATCGTGACCGTCAGATTAGATATTTACAAATGCATACTAATGCATACCAAAGAAACACACTTTTCCTAACGGATATATTATAACAAGTTGATCTTAACTAACTCCTAAGTGTCTAAATATCCTAACACCCCCCCTTAAGAACAACTTGGGATAGGATTGAAGGATTTACATAAGTGACACTATTAGGAGAAGGAAGGAGGCATTAGATCCTATCCCCCCTTAATGACAAGTTCCTGAACTCCTAACATAGATTGAAGTTTAGAAAACTTCTCTCCTGTAAGAGATTTGGTGAAGATGTCTGCAACTTGGTCATCTACAGGGAAAAAGAGCACTTCAAGAACGCGATCATGAACAAGATTTCTTATGAAGTGCATATGTATCTCAATGTGTTTGTTGTGTTGATGTTGAACTGGATCTTTGGCGAGCTTGATGTCACTTTGATTGTCGCACCAAAGGGGTGTCAGATGCTGCTGCTGAAATCCAAACTCTGAAAGGATCTTTCAAAGCCATAAAGCTTCTTGACTGGCGTTAAATGATGCATGATAGTCTACTTTTGTTGAAAAAAGAACAAGAGCTTGTTGTTTCTTACAAGCCCAAGTGACAGGTCTGAAACCAAGATTGAATACATAACCCACAGTAGACTTCCGATCATTAGGATCGCTAGCCCAATTTGAATCAGTGAAACCAACCAATAAAGGAGCCCCTCGTGAACTGTAATGAATCCCAAACTGAATTGTACCCTGAATATATCGAAGTATTCTTTTTGTTGCTTTCCAATGACTTTCATGGGGTGTTTGCATATAGCGGGAAACGCGACCAAGGACAAAGGAAACATTAGGACGGGTATCAGTCAAGTACTACCAACAAGTTGACGATACATGGTGGCATCAACTTCGGGTGAAGTGCAAGTGGCAGAAAGTTTGACTCCAGACTGGAAGGGAGAGGGGGCTGGTTTACAATATTCCATGTGAAAGCGATGAAGAAGGTCACAATCATACTTAGACTGAGAAAGGAAGATTCCTTCTTTGGTTTGCAAGACTTTGAGGCCAAGAAAATAATGCAAATGTACTAATTTTGTCATTTCAAATTTTCACGTAAGAATGGATTTCAGATGGGCTAAAAGCTTAGGGTCGCTACCAGTAAGAATAAGATCATCAACATAAAGAACAAGGATGATGAGATTGTTTCCTACTTTCTCGGTATAGACATTGGGATCAGAATGTCATCTAGAAAAACCAGTGTCAAGGATAAAGTTATCCATTTTGGCATACCAGGATCGAGGAGCTTGCTTAAGGCCATATAGGGATTTCTTAAGGCAACATACAATACTAGAGTCATTATGAACATATCTAGGAGGTTGTTCCATGTAAATTTCCTCCTACAAATCCCCATGAAAGAAGGCATACTTGACATCCATTTGATGGACCTCCCATTTATGTAAGGCTGCAACGGAAAGATCAAGGTGAATGGAGTTCATTTTTGCGACAAGGGAAAAGGTTTCATTGTAGTCAATTCCTTCAACTTGGAAAAAACCTTTGGAAACTAACCTTGCCTTAATCCTTTTAACACTTCCATATGATGCATACTTAGTTCTGTAGACCCATTTACATCTGACAAGTTTTCGTTCTTTCGGAAGAGGGACAAGTTCCCAAGTATCGTTCGCCATTAAGGAACAATATTCTTCATCCGTAATTGCATCCCAATATGGATTCCCTGAAGCTTTTGCAAAAGTCTCTGGATCATGATTCTTTTAAAATTGATCCAAAAGAGAAGAGGCTCACTGGAACTGAGAACGTGTTCATCATTGATCTCTAGGATCACCGACAAGATCACCAGCTGCTTCGCATGTTGAATGGACCCATAGAGGAAGCGGTTGTGCTGGAGGAAAATGAGCAGGTAGAGGTGGATTTTCATCCTCATTGTCATCATAAAAAATTGGAATTGGAAAGCTGTCAAGGAAGTTGGGAGTAGAAGAAGGAACAAGCGCCGAATTAGTCTTGCTGGCTACAGGTGGCACAAATGCTGAGTTAGGCTCGCAGGCCACAAGTGGCAGAAACGCTGAGTTAGGCTCACAGGATAAGAGATTTTCATCAAATTTTACACCTCTTCTAATTATTATATCATGGGAATGTGGCTAAAGAAGTCTATAACCTTTTACATTTTTAGAATATCCAATAAATATGCACTTTTCACTTTTAGGCTGCAATGCTTTCCATTTTTCATCTGGAATATGAGTCCATGCTTCACTACCAAACACACATAAGTGACTTACATCTGGTTTAATTTTACTCCATGCTTCTTCTGGTGTGATATCTTGTAAATATTTAGTGGGGGTGCAATTAACTATGTAATTTGCACAATTTATGGCTTCAGCCCAAAATTGAAGACTTAGTCCCTTAGATTGAAGCATACAATTAGCCATTTCTTTTAAAGTGCGGTTCTTCTGTTCAACTACACCATTTTATTGTGGTGTATATGGAACAATGTATTGTTGTTGGATTCCTTGTTCAAAGCAGAAAGTAGTGAGCTTGTTGTTAACATATTATCCCCCATTATCAGCTCTTAACTTAAGAATTTGATGATCAGATTGTTTCTCAACAAGGGCCTTGTAGGCTAAGAACATGTTAAATACTTCGCTCTTAAGTTTTACGAAATAAACCCAAGTGCATCTAGAGTAATCATCAATGAAATTTAAGAAATATTTGAAACCAGAAAAGGAAGCAAATGGAAGAGGACCACACAAGTCACTATGCACAAGCTCCAAGGGTTCCGAGGTGTGCCAAGAGGCACATTTGTGAAAACTGCCCCGATGGTGTTTTCCGAGTACACAACCGGAACAAACACCATCCCTGCAAGATACCATTGGAAGAACTGTCATTATATTTTCTTTACATAGTTGTTGCAATGAGTGATAATTTAAGTGACCAAATTGCTTATGCCAAAGTTTGCTCAAGTCATCACTACGAGCAACAAAAACTGAGGGAAAAGGTGATGACCCGAAGTTGTTAAACTTGTACAACCTGGTAATATCATCAACAATTCCAGTGGCTTAGGATTTGATAAACTGACAACAAATTGCAAGAAATTCTTGGAACACATAGTACATCACTAAACTGTCCATTATCTACCGGAACTGTTCCAGATCGTACAACACTAAGAGATCTATCATCACCAACAAATATTTGTTTGGTGTTACATTCATGCATAGTAGAAAAGATGGATTTATCCTTATCCATATGATAAGATGCTCCATAATCAATGAGCACTCATTCGAAGTATAAGAAGAAGATGCAATATAGGAAAAACGAGAAGCACAAAGTGCATGTCCATGAGATGAATATTCTGAAGACGAATCACGGTTGATGTGGTGCTTATTCATTGCTACTTCCAAGGTTTCCATCTTCTTGAAACATTTAGATTCATCATGATTAAATTTCCCTCAAAATTTGCAATGATGCTCATTCTTCTTAGCTTTTGGTTTGTTTCCTTTGTCATTTTTTGAAGAATAAGCTAGCTGAGAGGGTTTGGGACCCTTGTTTGGCTTATTATTGCGAATATTTTGCTTCTTGGGATGCTTGGACTTCTCTTTCTGTTGTGCCAACAAGGCTTTTCCAGATGTATCTTCATTGCTAATCATTCCAATATCTATGAGCTTATCCTACTCTCTAATCAAAGAATCACAAAAGGATTCAACAGTAGGCTCTTTATAGCTAGTTGGATCCAAGGATTCTTTCATGGAGTAAAATGTAGATACAAAAATAGAATATGCAGGTCCAAGTTTGGAAAGAATATGATAAATGCATTGCTTGTCTTCTCTTTTAATTTTTCATTTTGCACATAAGAGTCTAAGAGTTTTGTACTTAGATAGATAATATTGAATGCATGGAAAATCAGTTGGATTTAAGGAAATCAACTCATTTTCTAGCTGGTGACCTTGAATCTCATTGTGTTTACCAAACACAGATTCTAATTTTTTCCAAGCTTGATCTGGTTCATCAATTCCAAATATGTGGAATCGTAAATCAATAGATATTGACATTCCAATCAATCCAGGGGCTTCATCACATTTATTGGCCCATTTTATTTTCTTATCAGCATCAGTGGGCTTTGTTTCTTTCCCTGAGGTAATTCGGTAAAGTCCCCTACTTCGTAGGAAATACTCCATATGGTATTTCCATGAGAAATAGTTGGAACTCGTAAGTATAATATGATATGGGGAAGCATACTATAAAATGAAGGTCATAAAAATAGAAACCAATGGTCTAGATGCAAATATATCGAAAAACCAGGCTGTTTAAAAAAATGGCATTGAAAATTGACTCCAGATGAGGAAGTTATGCTTTATTGAAAAAATGGTTGCAGGTGACCGCAACAGATACGAGGCAGGAAAAGGAGTGACCCAACTGAAAAAAATATCCCCACTCTTCCCAATATTAACCTTTTAAACTCACTTTACAATAATTTTTCTTTATGTTGTCTCTGGATCACGATTCTCTGAAACTTGAGCTAAAAGAGAAGAGGCTCGTTGGAACGGAGAATGTGTTCGTTGTTGATCTCTAGGATCACCGGCAAGATCACTAGCTTCTTCACATGTTGAATGGACCCATATAGGAAGCGGTTGTTCTGGATGAAAATGAGCAGGAGAAGGTGGATTTTAATCCTCACTGTCATCATAAAAAATTGGAATTGGGATGCAACTATGGATGAAGAATATCATTCCTTAATGGCGAACGATACTTGGGAACTTGTCCCTCTTCCGAAAGTACTAAAAATTATCAGATGTAAATGGGTCTATAGAACTAAGTATGCCTCAGATGGAAGTGTTTAAAGGCTTAAGGCAAGATTAGTTACCAAAGGTTTTCCCAAGTTGAAGGAATTGACTACATTGAAACCTTTTCCCTTGTCGCCAAAATGAACTCCATCCGCCTTGTTCTTTCCCTTGCAGCCTTACATAAATGTGAGGTCCATCAAATGGATGTCAATTTTGACTTCTTGCATGGGATTTGCAGGAGGAAATTTACATGGAACAACCTCCTGGGTATGTTCATAATGACTCTAGTCTTGTATGTCCCCTTAAGAAATCCCTATATGGCCTTAATCAAGCTCCGCGATCTTGGTATGTCAAAATGGATAAATTTCTCCTTGACACTGGTTTTTCTAGATGCCATTCTGATCCCAATGTCTATACCAAGAAAGTAGGAAACAATCTCATCATCCTTGCTCTTTATGTTGATGATCTTATTCTTACTGGTAGTGACCCTAATCTTTTAGCCCACGTGAAATCCAGTCTTAAGCGAAAATTTGAAATGATAGACCTAGGCCACTTGCATTATTTTCTTGGATTCCAAGTCTTGCAAAACAAAGAAGGAATGTTTCTTTCTAGGTCTAAGTATGCTTGTGACCTTCTTCGTCGCTTTCACATGGAATATTGTAAACCAACCACCTCTCCCTTCCAGTCCGGAGTCAAACTTTATGCCACTTTCACTTCACCCGAAGTTGATGCCGCCCTGTATCGTCAACTTATTGGTAGTCTCTTATACTTGAATCATACCCTTCCCTATGTTTCCTTTGTCGTTGGTCATGTTTCCCGCTATATGCAAATGCCCCATGAAAGTCATTGGAAAGCAGCAAAAGAATACTTCAATATATTCAGGGTACAATTCAGTTTGGGATTCATTACAGTTTAGCGGGGACTCCTTTGTTGGTTGGTTTCACCGATTCAGATTGGGCTGGCGATCCTGATGATCAGAAGTCTACTGCAGGTTATGTCTTCAATATTGGTTCCGAACCTATCACTTGGGCTTGTAAGAAACAACAAGCTCTTTCTCTCTCTTCACCAGAAGTAGAGTATCGTGCAGCAATTAACGCCAGTCAAGAAGCTTTATGGATTCGAAATATCCTTTTAGAGTTTGGATTCCAGTAGCAACATCTGACTCCCCTTTGGTGCGACAATCAAAGTGCCATCAAGCTCTCCAAAGATCCAGTTCAACATCAACACAACAAACACATTGAGCTACATATGCACTTCATAAGAAAGCTTGTTCATGATCGCGTTCTTGAAGTGATATTTTTCCCTACATATGTTCAAGTTGCAGACATCTTCACCAAATCTCTTACAGAAGCAAAGTTTTCTAAACTTCAATCTATGTTAGGAGTTCAGGAACTTGTCATGAAGGGGGGATAGACACTCCACAGCCACAACCAAATAACTACTTTGTTAATATATATGTAACTTCGGAATGTATTTCATCTATGTATTTCATATATATTTATTGTACCCTTATAAGAGATATGTTATTCCTATATAAGCAAGTGTCGTCATGTGTATTGACAAGTGTCACAAGTGTGTGTACTTTCCGATGGGTTATTAGACCACCATGTGTGGGGTCGGCCCTGAAATATATATTATATTGTGGATGTACCTAGCTAGACAAGTAGGCCCCATAGTGTCACTGGGAAAACAGGTTAAGTATAAATAGAGATTGGGAGATCTCTATTTGATCACTCGGAAACTCATACTTCTCTCACTCAGAAAGTGGCGCACTAGTGAGGAGGAGGATCATCTGCTACTAGGAGACTATCTCAGTGTATTTTGGTTATACTTTGGTTGAACCATTGCTCTCTCTATCTCTTAGGAAGTTGTGGGGTTTTTCACCTTAGGGTTTTCCCCACGGAAACTCTGTGTCTCTTGTCTCTCATGCTTTTGATTCTTATGATGCTTGTCATGCTTGTTATGATTGATATGCATTGATATACTGTACATGTTATTCTTTCAGTAAATATCCTAGAGTATTGTGAATTAATGCTCAAAATTTAACATGGTATCAGAGCTAACTTGAGAAGAAGACATTTTGCAGTGACGAAAACTTGAGTTTCTTGTTTATTGGGTTTCTCTCCACAGATTTTGGAAAAGAAGTATAGTAGATTGACTCTACTCATCAATGCGAATCTATCTGTCTAATCAAAATTCAATCCTGAGCATTTTCAGATTTGGCCCTAAAAATTAGGGTTTCCACAAAAATAGGAATTTCTGAAATCTGAAGACATAGCTGGAAGCTCCTTGCAAAAATCGAAGTTTAGAGCTTTGGATCGAGATTTTTGGCTGGGTAGATCTCCGGGAAACTCAAACCCTAATTCAGGGCTCTCCCTGGTGAACCCGGGAGGACAAAAAGGAAAATTCTGAAGGGCAAAGCTTTGCTGATCTCAAATTCCGAATACACCAGGCTGATCAGCTCATCAAGGTGCATCTTTCTATCCTTTCAGAAAGTTGAAATTCACATTTTGAATTTTTAGGGTTTTTTTGACAAACCCTAATCCGGGACCAGATCCAATTTTCAGCAAATCAAGTGGTAAGACCTAAATCTTTTCTGTTTCCATTTGAAGTACTCTTTAAGATGTCTCACCACACCAAGCTTGAGGATAAGCTTGAAGGGGCTGATAACTTCCGAGCTTGGAAGTATAAGATTGGGTTAATCTTGGAAGAGAATGAGTTGGACTCATATATAAAAGAAGACATCCCTATCCCAGAGGATGAAGAGGCTAAGTTATTGCATAAGAAGAAATTGGTCAAGGAAAAGAGAATCATTGATGATTCTATCAAAGACCATCTCATACCCCATGTGTCTTCTCTAAAGACACCCAAGGAGATGTTTGACTCTTTGACCAAGTTATTTGAAGGGAAGAACATAAATCGGAAGATGACCTTGCGGAATCAATTGAAAGGAGTCAAGATGTCGAATGGAGAAACCATTCAATCCTATTTCTCCAAGGTCTCTCAGATCAAGGAACAACTTGAAGCTGTAGATGAAATGGTGGAGAATGGTGAAATTGTTATGACCACTTTGAATGGCCTACCTAGGTCATGGGACTCTTTTATCCAGGGGATCTGTGCCAGAAAGAAATTAATCTCCTTCAACAGATTGTGGGAGGAATGTTCTCAAGAAGAAGCAAGGCTTGTGGCAAGAGAAGAAAAGATGGGGAATGAAGATCAAACTCTCACAGCTCGCACTAAGAAGGTCAAGTTCAAGAGGGAGCCATCCCATTACAAGAAGAAATCTTCTCATCATTATCACAAAGACAAGAAAGATCTAAGGTGTTTCACTTGTAATGAGAAGGGTCACTTTGCTTCAGAATGTCCCAAGAACAAAAGGGACAACCACAACAACAGCAAGAAGAAGAAGGGTAACAAAAGAAGGTACCATTCTCATGCTGTCGAAGATGATGAACCTCCAAAGAAGAAAGCTAGGGTAGAAAGTGAAGATGACTCATCAAGTGAAGAAGAGTATGTCCTAATCTCTGCTCTCACAGTTACAATCTCCCATGGTTGTAATGATTGGTTAATTGACAGTGGGGCTTCCAAACACATGACTGGGTTTAAAGAATATTTTGTAAATCTGTCTGAACATGAATCGCCCCATAAATTGAAACTTGGGGATGATTATCAATATCCCATCAAAGGAAGTGGTGAAGCCTCCTACAACCTAGATTCTGGAAAATCTTTGAAGATGAAAGAAGTACTTTATGTACTTGGGCTCAAGAAGAACTTACTCTCCATCTCTGCATTGGATGCAAAAGGTATGAGGGTTGCATTTGTGGATGTCCAAGTCCTAATGTGGCCAAAGGGAAAGACCATAGATGATGCAGTGGTTATTGGAGAGCAAGAGGGAGGTTTGTATAAATTGAAAGGACAACCTGAACATGCCATGGTGCATGATTCCATGGAGCCAAGTGAACTTTGGCATAGAAGACTTGCACATATGCACTACAGAGCATTACCAATTGCAAGTAAGGCTGTAGAAGGTCTTCCTGAAATCAAGACCAAGCATGAAGGTGTTTGCAAAGGATGTGCAAAAGGAAAGAACATTAAGAAGGCATTTCCAAGCAGTGAAAGTAAGGAAAAAGGCATCTTGGAAATCATCCACTCAGATGTTTGTGGTCCCATGTCATCCATTTCTCTAAGTGGGTATGTTTACTATGTCTCTTTCATTGATGACTTCTCCAGGAAGACTTGGGTCTACTTCTTGAAGAACAAAGATGAGGTGTTTGATAAGTTCAAGGAATTCAAAACCTTGATGGAGAATCAAATTGATAAGAAGATCAAAACATTTAGATCCGACAATGGTGGAGAATTCACCTCAGGTGACTTCAAGAAGCTTTGCAGTATTTCAGGGATTAAGAGGGAGTTAACTGCTCCTTATAATCCACAACAGAATGGAGTTGCAGAAAGGAAGAACAGAACAATCATGGAAGCAGCAAGGGAAATGCTGCATGACCAGGATCTACCTATGCATCTATGGGCAGAAGCAACTAGAACAATTGTATACGTGCAGAACAGAACACCCCACAAGATATTGGACAACAAGACACCAGAAGAGGTCTTTTCTGGTAAGAAACCTGAAGTCAACTATCTCGGAATATTTGGTTGTCCAGTATACACTCATGTCCCAAAGGAAAAGAGGACCAAACTAGATCCTTCAGGAAAGAAGGGTATCTTTGTGGGTTACAGTGAAATCTTGAAGGCTTACAGAATATACTTTCCAGGGTTCAAGAAGATTGATGTCAGCAGGGATGTAACATTTGATGAAAACTCAACATTCATCAAATCAAGGAAGGCACCTATCGAAGTTTATGAAGAACCTAAGGAAACTATATTTCAAGACACTACCATGACTAAAGCAATTCCAGAAGTTGTTCGTGAGTTTGAAGATTCGCAAGAACCTGTAGATCCACCCCATGAGGATAACTCTCACAAGAGGAAACCTGCATGGGCTAGAGAGCTCATTCAAGATGTAGAAAGATTTGGCATTCCAGAAGAAGAACACAGAGCAAAGAAGAAAACCAGATCACATACCAGCTATGTTGCTTTACTCTGTGACATTATGAACAAAGAACCTTCCAGTTATGAAGAAGGAGCGGAAAAGAAAGAATGGAAGGATGCCATGGTTGAGGAATACCAATCAATAATGAAGAATGATGTTTGGGATGTTGTCCCAAGACCTAAAGAGAAGTCTGTTGTGACTTCAAAATGGATCTACAAAATCAAGCATGCTGCAAATGGCAGTGTAGAGAAATACAAGGCAAGATTCGTAGCTCGTGGCTTCTCTCAGAAAGAGGGAATAGCTTATGAAGAAAATTTTTGCACCTGTAGCCAGGTATACTTCCATCAGAAAAGTACTTGCCCTGGCTGCAACAATGAAATGGAAAATACACCAGATGGATGTCAAGACTGCTTTCTTGAATGGTGTAGTTGAAGAGGAAGTATATGTGGAGCAGCCACTTGGTTTCGAAACACATGACAGGGAGTCATATGTGTGTAGATTGAAGAAAGCCTTGTATGGCTTGAAGCAAGCTCCCAGAACTTGGTACGGTAGGATGGACAGTTTCCTATCTAGCTTGGGCTTTACTAAGAGTAAAGCGGATTCCAACCTTTACTACAAGGTTGAGGAAGGGAATCCCGTGGTTCTACTTCTATATATGGATGACCTGTTTGTAACAGGAGATGACAAATTGATTGCAAATACTAAGAGGAGTCTTGCTTCCGAATTCAATATGAAGGACTTAGGGATGATGCACTATTTCCTAGGTATGGAGGTGTGGTAGAGCACAGATGGGATCTTCCTTGGACAAGGGAAGTACACTGTGGATATCCTGAAGAGGTTCGGGATGATGGATTGCAAGGCCATGGCCACACCCATGGCATCGAATTTGAAGCTTCTATGTGATGCTTCATCCGAGCTGGTTGATGTATCTATGTATCGTCAGATGATTGGGTCCTTGATGTACCTGACGAATACGAGACCAAATATTTGCTTTGCTGTGAACACATTGAGTCAGTTCCTGACAGATCCGAGGAGTGTTCACCTGGTTGCTGTAAAGCATATTCTGAGGTACCTGAAGGGTACAGTTGATTATGGGCTCAAGTATGAAGCAAATCAAAAGTTTAACTTGCAAGGTTATGTTGATTCAGATTGGGCAGGCAGTGCTGCAGATAGGAAGAGCATATATGGGTGCTACTTCAGTATGGGATCAGGTGTGATCTCTTGGTTTAGCAGGAAGCAGTCCTGCGTAGCACTGAGTACAGCTGAGGTAGAGTATGTTGCAGCCTGTTCAGCTAGTTGTGAGGCAATATGGCTACAGAAGCTATTGTCTGAGTTATTTGATCTCCCATTGGATGCTACTGGTATCTTCTGTGATAACCAGAGTTGTGTGAAGCTGTCTTAGAACCCAGTGTTTCATGACAGGTCGAAACACATAGAGATCAAATATCACTATATCAGGGATATGGTGCAAAGAGGAGCAGTGAAGCTCCTGTATGTGGCGACGGACGAGCAGATTGCATATGTATTGACGAAGCCACTAGCCAGAGTGAAGTTTGAGTACTTTAGGGAGAGGCTTGGTGTTCTTCAGATCGAAGACACTTCGAGGAAGAAGTGATGGACACATTTGCTGAAGCCATTCCAAGCATGTTGGAAGGAGGATCCTTCACATGGCTATGGATGTAAGCACTGGATGATGAGCATCAGGATGATGCTCCAGTTACTGCTCTGTATATGCATCATGTTGGATGCTGGATATGATCAGTTGGATCATTCATATGTATGTACGCATCATGTTGATGCTGGATATGATCAGTTGGATCATTTATATGTATATGTATGTACGCATCATGTTGGATGCTGGATATGATCAGTTGGATCACTTGTATGTATTTTTTATATGCATCATGTTGGATGCTTGGACCATGTATCTGTATATGTATCAGGTGGATACAATGTATGATCAGGTAGATCATGTATGTTGATATGTATCAGGTATGATCAGGTGGATCATGTATCTGTATTTGTATCAGGTGGATCATGTATGATGATATGTATTAGGTATATACTTGGTATGCATCAGGTGGATGCATTGTATGATTAGGATGATCATCATGATGAGCTTCAGGATGTTGCTCCAAATGATATGTACCAGGACGGTATAGTGACGATGATCAGTATGATCATGAGAATCAGGATGATGCTTCGTGCGATGATGATCCGTTGGATCATGAGTATCGGGTTGATACTTGGAGGTCAGAGATGATATGTGGCAGGTTGTGCAAATAGCATGTAATCAGTCCTCAGATATCCGATAGGTTGAGCTGTGTGCTTGTAATCAGTCCTGGGATGAGGTATTGCTATGTAGTATGTAATCAGTCCTTATATATCCGATAGGTTGAGCTGTGTGCTTGTAATCAGTACTGGGATGAGGTATTACTATGGAGACATGTAATCAGTCCTAGAGATCTGAGAGGTTGAGCTGTGTGCTCGTAATAAGTCCTGGGATGCTCTTTAGAGATCTTGCCGGTCGTGCTGCGCCACATAAATGTTCCTGGGATGCTCTTTAAAGGTTTTGTCTATCCACATGTAATCAGTCCTAGAGATCCGAGAGGTTGAACTGTGTGCTCGTAATAAGTCTTGGGATGCTCTTTAGAGATCTTGCCGGTCGTGCTGTGGCACATAAATGTTCCTGGGATGCTCTTTAAAGGTATTGTGGAGGAGATGCATGTAATCAGTCCTGGGAGATCTTGCCAGTCGTGCTTAGGCACATAAATGTTCTTGGGATACTCTTTTCGGTATTGCATCCGCACATAAAATTAGTCCAAAGAGACCACCTCTATCAGACTGTTCGCATAGATGATGAAGACCTGCAGGTGGTGGGCCTACATCCAGTATGAAAAAGGACTGGCTCTGTAGAACTTCCTATGACGAGTAAATTCAGAGATTGGTTGAGATAGTAGCAGCAGTGACAATGATGATGACGATGCATCGATGACGATGATCCTGAGAAGAAGACTTGTACTAGCAGATTTGTGTCAAGAAATACCTTCCTAGTTAAGAGGGAGTGTTGATGTATATGTAACTTCGGAATGTATTTCATCTATGTATTTCATATATATTTATTGTACCCTTATAAGAGATGTGTTATTCCTCTATAAGGAAGTGTCGTCATGTGTATTGACAAGTGTCGCAAGTGTGTGTACTTGCCGATGGGTTATTAGACCACCATGTGTGGGGTCGACCCTGAAATATATATTATATTGTGGATGTACCTAGCTAGACAAGTCGGCCCCATAGTGTCACTGGGAAAACAGGTTAAGTATAAATAGAGATCGGGAGATCTCTATTTGATCACTCGGAAACTCATACTTCTCTCACTCAGAAAGTGGCGCACTAGTGAGGAGGAGGATCATCTGCTACTAGGAGACTATCTCAGTGTATTTTGGTTGTACTTTGGTTGAGCCATTGCTCTCTCTATCTCTGAGGAAGTTGTGGTGTTTTTCACCTTAGGGTTTTCCCCATGGAAACTCTGTGTCTCTTGTCTCTCATGCTTTTGATTCTTATGATGCTTGTCATGCTTGTCATGATTGATATGCATTGATATACTGTACATGTTATTCTCTCAGTAAAGATCCTAGAGTATTGTGAATTAATGCTCAAAATTTAACATACTTGAGGAAGTTTATCATGCAAAATAAAGAAAGTTATAAATGAGCTTCTCATAATCTATTGACTAGCAAGTGACCCTCCATGCTCTTTAAATAGATACCATGGACCAATCGTGTGTTAAGCCACAGATCAAAGGTAGTTATGATCTAAGAGAATTTGAACCGTCGGATCACTCTATGTCTAGAACATATCGTGACCGTTGGATTAGATAGTTACAAATGCCTACTAATGCATACTAAAGAAACACACTTTTCCTAATGGATATATTATAACAAGTTGATCTTAACTAACTCCTAAGTGTCTAAATATCCTAACAAGGGATGGTGAGAGGAGATATATCCCACTAGAGAACCAAACAAGAAAACAAGTCCATTGAAACTAGTGAAAATTGGAGCTTTATCACTTACAATAAACTTGGGATTTCCATGTAGCTTATGATTTGTTGCCGTAAATGTTGCATCTACCATACTTGCTTTAAAATGAATGAGAAAGTGAGTGAAAATGGGCATACTTTATTCGTTGATCTGCTGCTAGCATGATGACATTCTTCCCTTTGGGATTTGGTAGAGATATGATAAAATCCATTGAGAATGCTTCCCATAGTTGACTTTATATGGCTAACAGTTCTAGAATACCCAGGGTCTTGAACATCTCTCCCTTGTTTTGTTGGTAAACCAAACACTCTGTAAATTTTTTTTGAACAATAGTCTTAAGAACTTCCCAAAAAAATTCCTCCTTGATCCTGTAATAAGTTTTCATAAATCCTGAGTGTTCATCTATAAGAGAAGCTTACTGTTCAAAAAGGACCTTCTATTTGAGTTAGGATTTCTTGCATAAATATAGGCGATCCTTGTACTAGAGTGTAACATTCTTGCACACAAATTTATCGAATGCACAAGAGTTATGTTGTAGTTGTTGAATGGGTTTCCATGTAATTTGTTCCTATTGCGATGTTATCCTTACTTATGTCACCTAATCAACTTGTAGAATGGAAATAGCACAAAGTAAGGCCTCAATGTTGTCTTCTTTTTTAGAAAGTGCATATGACACCACATTTTCTTTCCCTTTTCCTAGAGTACCTCAAAGTCATAATCTAGCATATTTTTGACTCATTTTATGCTTTTGTGAAGATAGTTATTGTGCTAAGAAGTACTTTAGACTATCATGATCCATTTATACCTTGAAGCATCTTCCATTAGATACGGGTGCCATTTCTCAATTACATGTAGTATGGACAACATTTTCTTCCTATAAATGGGTTTGCGTAAGTTATTTCCTTTATGTTCTAAGCTTTCAAAGGCTTGGGCCCTTCCTTCTTGCATTGAAACTACTCCAGTGTAATTCCTCGAGGCATCACATTCCACAATAAAGGTTTTTGTGAAGTCAAGTGTATCCAAAACAAGAGTGGTAGACATGGTCATCTTAAGTTTCTTAAAGGATTGGGTTACTTCTCAAGTGCAACAAAAAATCATTTTTAGTAATTTTGTTAGAGGAGTATTTATCCAACTATACAAATTTTAGGTAATAGCCTATCAATCCCAAGAATCCCTTAAGATTCTTCATTGTTGTGGAAATTTCCCATTCCATCATAGCTTATATTTTGTTAGGGTCCACCTTGACACCATTGTGAGACACAAAATGCCCCAAATATTCCAATTCATAAAACTCAAAGGCTCACTTGGAAGGTTTTGCATATAGTTGTTGTTTTCCAATATTTTAAGAGAATGTCAACATGTTGTACATGCTCTTCCTAGGATTTGTTGTAAATTAGTATATCATAAAAAAATACAAACACATATTTTATGAGGAAGGACTTGAAAATATAACTCATCAAGCTTTAAAATGTGGAGGGTGCATTAGTATGCCCAAAAGGTATCACTAGAAACCCATAATGACCTTCATGTGTTCTAAAAGTTGTTTAAGGGATGTCTTCTTCCCTCATTCCAATATGTTGATATCATGAACAAAGATCCAACTTAGTAAACAAAATTGCTCCCTACAATTCGTCTAACAATTCAATAATGAAAAAACTAAGTAACTTATCCTTAACGACGATCAAGTTGATTTCTCTATAATCTAGACACATACACCATGTAGAATCCTTTTTGTAAACCATCACCACTGGTGAAGAGAAAGTACTTCGGCTAGTTTGAATAATGGTGTCCTCTAGAATTTCTTGATATATTCTCAATATCACTCTTTGGGGCATGATGATGTTAGGAGGAAGGATTCCCAAGATCAATTGATTAGCATGATCTTTCTCTAGAGCAGGATGAAGACCTTTGGGAATAGCAATAAATACCTTGGAATGATTGTTAATAAATCCTTGGAGATCCAGAGGCGCAATTGTATTAAATATTTGAACATTTATTGATCACAATTGTGCTTTTCCTCTTGGGTGCCCCTATTTTAACAACTATTTCATGTTGTTGGAGCTTATCACTTTAGATGGATTCCCTTACACACCTCTAAGTTCAATTTCCTTTCCTTAAAAAAAAAATCATATGAAAAAGTTATTGGAATCCATAGCCAATATTCCCAAGGTTTTAACCATTTGACCCCTACTACAACATCAACACCACCCATTTTGATTGCAATCATTGGGTATCCAAGAAATAATCCCCCATAGCGTGCTTAATACTATAGTACTCCCCTGAACAATTTATGGTAACCCCATTTTCAATAAGTACTTGAAACTCTGGTTCAAAATATATAGAGCAATTGAGAAGTTTGTCTAATTTTTTACTAATAAAATTATGAGCATTACCACAATCAATCAACACCACTAGCCTTTACTTATTGATATATCTTTCCATCTTGAGAGCCCAAGGAGTGCTAATGTCGACCAAAGCATGATAATATATGGTTTAAGCAGTCTCATTAGATTTTGGAACTTAAGCAGGTTCTATCTCTGGTTCTTCTTCATATTCATAAACTGCATGGAATAATTTATTCTCGCTACACTTGTACTATTTCTTGTAGTTGTTGTCACAATTGAGACATGACCCACTTTCTCTTATTTCATCCAATTATTGAGGTGTTAACCTTGTCGAGTGAGGTTAGGAGTGGGATCATTGCACTCCTTGTAGGTGCTAATGGAAACCCTAGTATCCATATCTTTATCTTCAACTCTCTTTTCCACAATGAAATCCTTAATTGACTTAGGCTCAAGGAGAGGCACCTCATGTTGAATGGTATCCTTTAAACTACCCATGAAGAGATACAATAATTTATCTTCTTAAATGTCCTTCACTGTAAGACTCGACTTTTGAAATTGGTAAATGTGCTATGTAACTGGACCTCTTTGTGTGAGATTCATTAATTGGATAAAGAAGGTGTTTCTTATGCTATATCCATAATGTGCTATTAATTATTTTGTAAAAGTGGACCAAGAGGCAATAGATTCCTTTTTGCATTTACAAAGTCATTGATACCACACAAATTGATTACGTTCTAAATATAAGGATGCATAAGTTACCTTTTGTAGAGGTATAGTTGGTGTAGGTTCAATAATTTATCCATTTGGTAACTCATGTCATGGGATCATGACCGTCAAAATTTCTCATATCAATATTGGGAGTGAAGTAGTACCTTGGTATTGATTTGAGATAACAATGGAGTGGATTTCAAAGTGATCAGGTTTTTATGACTCAATCCTACCATCCTCTAGATGTGACTAGGACTTGAACTTCTTGTTTTCCTTTCCTTTTTTCAGAGAGGATATTTGAGGGTAAGGAATCTTGTTAGATCCTTCACAAGGTACTCCTCCATATATCTCTTTGAGGACCTCATTCATGTCTTTGAGATCATCTTTGTGTCCCATATCTGACTTGATATCATTTTAAATTTCTATAATTCTATTTGACTTGTGATATTTAGGATGAACCTTCTTTTACATTGTAGTTTCCATGCCCACCATTTTCTCTTCCAAGTTGCTTACCTTAAAATCCATACATTCATTCTCTTTTTGTGTCAAGGATGAACCTTCAGAAGCCTTTGCAAGAGTCACATTTGGCTTACTATATATAGACATGACAAGTCTTATGGGAAAGAGAGCGTTAGGTTCTATAGCTCTCTAGTATACCGTTGGGTTTCCAACAATGGTACTCATCCAATGTTTCATGACATTGGGTAAGGAGTATGTGTGAAATTATAAATCATAGTAGATCATGGAGTTGAGTATACCTCACAGAGAAAGAATGAGCAGAGAATTGAGTTACAATGAAAATTGTAGTAAAAAAGAGTAGACAATTGAACATGCATGAGAACTCAGATAGGAACTTAATAATGTCACATGATCCAATAATCAGTATAATGAATAATGATGTTACAATGGAGAGAATTCGAATCACCTAGGAGAATTAGAGTCTCAGTCTGTCTAGCATAGTAATTGTCATCTCTATCAGTGCTCCAGAGCTCCCAAACTAAGTTAAAATCGACCAATTCTCAGTGAACTGATGATACAATCAATTAACTGACCAAGGAGGGTGCATCCATGAGTTTGTGATCCAAATAAATCATAAAAGGGAGCATGAGGCCACAATCAATGGTGATTGGATCTCAAGCTACCAATTAGAGTCACCAACTCATGTGTAACTTAGTTAGACTGAACTGAGTCACTGAGTGGGCTCCTAAAATATAGGGAACTGCCTCTGAGGGTCCTAAAATCATGCATGCATGGCGCATTTGGTGGCTAATGGGTCCTAGATGAAATTTGCACACCACTAGGGGGGAAATAAAATCACTAAGTGCTAGAAAATGGGAAATAATGGTAGGTATGACAAGGATGGAGTAATAATTATCCTAACACCCCCCCTTAATCCAAACTTGTGCATCATGAGCCCTAGTTACTAAGACCAAAGGTCACCCATACAATCAAATAAATGATGAAAATAAAATAATTGTCCATGAAACAAGGTAATGGGGAAAACCTCATGGGAAACCCCCCCCTAAAAAATAGGACAACAGTAGGGAACACAAAGAACCTTCACACTAAGCAGAGAAGGAAAAAAATTTCCTGAGTAAAAGCCTTTGTAAAAATGTATGCAATCTGCTCCTATATAGGATAGAAATGCAGGTGCTGGATCTAAATCTAGATCTGGATCTTCTCCTCTGATGTACCTCCCACTATGTAGAAGTTGTATTTTCCAAAACAAGTCTTCCAGGAACCCTTCTTTCTACTGGAGCGAATGGATCATTGTAGTCCAAATCATGAACCTTTGAGTACCCTTTGTCAACCAACCAAGATTTGTACTTGGTTGTAGATCCCCCATGGCAAGTCTCTTCAATGGATTGTGGATCAAACCCCACCATCATGTATCACCTCTCTGAGAGAAATGGATCTGCATGACATAGTGCAAGGTTTGCATGATACTGAGATCTGGTGGTTCTATGGTTAGATGGATCCCCAACTATGTTCCCAATAGCTACAAGGATGAGTGCACTAGTTGTTCGATTGGAAATGTTCTGTGCAGGGATATGCTCTTATTTGCAGATATGAGCCTGAATAATGTAATATGAATGTAATATTCGTTTATGGTTGGAGGGAGGCAACCATACAATCTGAAATTTATTAGTGAAGAATGGTTGTAGGGGACAACCATCACGAGCTAATTTTGTTGGTTGTGATTGCAGTTGGTGCCTTATGTCTTGCTTGATTGTGGTGTGGCAGTAGGATATGGTGTACGTATGTGTCTTGATGTGTTATTTTATTACTTTTCAGCCTCACTAATAATACACACATAACAACACCATAAATTAACTTAGTTTGTGGAAAATTGATAACAACAATACTCAACTACTTAACAATTATGGTTTCGGTAAATTATAATGCATGATCGGGTTTTAGGACCCTATTCTCACTAAGGATGATGAATATTATGCCTTAATCATGTTTTGTTGAGATTATGACCTTAGGTAATTAATTTAGTCCTATGTTGCAATCAACTTAATTAAGTGTCGTGATTATCGTAATTAAGTAATTAATTAAATATCACAACTTTAAACAAATAATTTGACTTTAGAATGTGTATTTGGATTATTTGAAATGTTGAATACTATTATTTAGTCTTATTAGGTTGTGCTTAAATTAACTTAATGTTAGTGCCCTTAGCATTGTTTAAGGGTAGGGGACATTACAAGTGGTATCAAAGCGAAGGTTTCAACATTGCGGCTGTTGGGCCTTCTGCAAAGTTACAAGTTCCTTTGTAAACATGCATTTGCATTAGATAACTTGGATACATGCACCTTAATATAGATTCACATGTGAGTTAATTAATTAAATTGTTATCTTGGGACAGCTATGGACTTGATTTCCAGTTGGTAAGAAGAAGTCCTTAAAGGATTTCTAATTCCCCTTGTCTAGTTAGGCAGATTGTAACATAGAAAATTTAGCTTGTTACTTCATGACTAAGAAGAAGAAGTAGTTTGAATAATAATGAAATTATGCCAATATGTATTTTTCTAACAAATGGTTGATAACGAACACATTGCAGTTTCCAGTGAATGATTGAGCAAATAGTGTGGCCACTAAACTGATATCTTAATCAAACCTGGGAAGACTAGATATTCAACAAGTACAAATTCAGTAGTAGGAAGTTCGGGTTTCGAGATGGATTTTGAGGAAGGTCAGAGGGCATATAGTCTTGAAGAGGAATTTGTTTAGGGAATAAGTTCAAATAGGTATAAGAGGAGCAGTGAACCATTAAGCTTGGAGGATTCAGTAAGAAAGTGTAGGGAGGATAACGAAAGGACAATTCATATCCAAGAGCAGATTATGAATGATCTAAAATCATTGAAGACCATCCAAAGATCTACTGAAAAGAGTCATAGAAGAGGTTATGTGAGATCTATATAATATTCAAGGAGACCTCATGACTCATAGATGAGGAAGGGGTATGCATCAAGCAGTACAAAGAGTAGTCTTGAAAGATCTCCAGTGAGATACAAGAAGAGGAGGTCTACCCAGGATGAACTAGTAGGAGAGCTGAGAAGGATCAAGCCCCCAAATTTTGATGGAGAAGTAAAGCATGGAGAAGATTCGGAAGCATGGTTGTTAGGACTAAGGAAGTTTTTCTAGTTGCATCAGTATACCCCTAATATGGAAGCAAGAGCAACCATATACCATCTGCAAGGTAAGGAATCTATTTGGTGGGATCAACTATTTAAGCTAAAAGACATCGATCAGGATAGAATCTCTTGGAAGAAATTTAAAAAGTACTTCCAAAAGGAATACCTCTCTGAGCATTACTATGGAAAAAAGATGGAAGAGTTCTTTGAGCTCAAATTGGGGAGCATGAATATGGATGCATATGAGAAGAAGTTTCAGGAACTTTTGAAGGATGAGGACTTAATTAAAGATGAGAAGGTAAAGATTCAAAGGTTCCTAAGTGGTCTTCTTGAATCTTATAGAGATAAAATCTAGTATGATAGACCAAAGAACCTTAAGGAAGCCATCTGGAAGGCCAAAATATTATATGAACATAATAACAGCAAGGCCCCATATCAAAAGAATTGGAAGGATATGAAGAAGAACAAACAAGAGCAGAGAAAGAAAGGTTTCCAGCCTTCAAAATTCAGAAACGTTAACTCTTATCAACAAGGACAGCCAAGGGAAGAGCCTTCAAATAAAATACCACCCGTGGAATGTTGGATATGCAAGGAAAATCACTTTTCTAGTCAGTTCCCATGTAAGAAAAATAACGTTCTCAAGATTCAAGAGGCTTCAACTGTTTGATATGTAGGTGGAAGTGTGCAGAGGATCTATGCAGCCCTGGATGAGAGGCAAGCTGACCACCAGTCTCGAATGATTGAGGTAGCATGTGAGATTGCTAATAAACACATAACTATTTCGATTGATTCTGGAGCTAGAAATAATTACATTCCACCTAATCTAGTTGAGAAATTTCATTTGAAGAAAATTAAACTTGAAACAACAAGTCTAGTACAGTTAGCCATAGGAGCCAAGAGGAAAATCACAGAATTTGTAAAAGCGTGTCCTTTAGAAATGAATGGATTGAAAACCTTTGTAGACTTAAAAATCATACCCTTAGGGTCATACGATGTATTGATTGGCATGGATTGGTTGGATGCACACCATGCCATATTGGATTGTCATAATAAAACTTATACTTGTTTGGATGAAGAAGGAAACCGAGTGACAATCAAAGGTATACCTAGACCCATATCCCTAAGGCAAGTCATAACTCTACAATTGAAGAAATGTCTCAGAAAGGGATGCCAGTTATATGCAATTCACGTGGAAGAGCCAAAATAAGGAAAAGATCCATTACTACAAGATTATCCAGTACTACTGGGATTTGCAGACATATTTCAAGAACCGCCAGGAATGCCTCCTAAGAGGGACATTGATTTTTCTATCGACTTGGTTCCAGGGATAGTACCTTCATCTAAAGCACCTTATAGAATGAGTACTCCAGAGTTAAAGGAATTATAAATGCATCTAGAGGAGATACTAAAAAAAGTTTACATAAGACCCAGTGTTTCACCTTGGGGAGATCCTGTGTTATTTGTGAAGAAGAATGACGGAACTCTAAGACTTTGCATAAACTATAGACAGTTGAACAAAGCAACAATTAAAAACAAGTACCCCTTTCCAAGGATTTATGACTTGTTTGATCAGTTGAGAGGATTCAAAGTGTTTTCAAATATAGATTTGAGATCAGGATACCACTAGATTAGGGTTAAGGATGAAGATATCAGTGAGACAACATTCAGAACAAGGTATGGACATTATGAGTTCACTGTGGTACCTTCTGGGTTAACTAATGCACTTGCAGTATTCATGAGCTTGATGAATGGGGTTTTTAGAAAATACTTAGATAAGTTTGTGATTGTATTCTTAGATGACATCCTTATCTATTCCAAGAAGAAGAAGAGAATGAAGGACATGTAAGACCAGTAATGCAAGTGCTTAGAGAACATCAGTTGTATTCCAAGCTAAGCACGTGTTCTTTTTATCAGGGAAGAATTCATTACTTAGGACATATCATATATGAAGAAGGTGTTTCAGTAGATCCTGAAAAGATAAGAGCCATTATGGAATGGCCAACACCTAAGAATGTATCAGAAGTAAGATCTTTCATGGGATTATCTAGGTACTACTGAAGATTCATTGAAGGATTCTCAAAGTTAGCTCATTCTATCACATATTTACAGAAGAAGGGTGTGAAGTTTGATTGGACTCCTAAGTGTGAAGATAGTTTTCAAAGACTTAAGGAAATGCTTACTAGTGCACCTGTTCTAAAGACTGCAGATCCTGAAGGAAAATTTGTTGTGTGCACATATGCATGTAAGCAAGGCATTGGTGGAGTATTGATGCAAGATGGACATGTGATCAATTATGAATCGAGAAAGTTAAAGGAACATGAGAAGAACTATGCCACCCATGACTTAGAGCTTGCAACTATCATCCATGCTTTGAAGATGTGGAGACATTATCTAATGGGTAAGAAGTTTGAGTTAAGAACTGATCATGATGGGTTAAAGTACTTGTTTGAGCAACCTAATTTGAATGCAAGACAAAGGAGGTGGATGGAGTTATTATGTGAATATGACTTTGACATCAATCATATCAAAGGTAAGGAAAATAAGGTAGTTGATGCACTTAGTAGGAAGATACATGTGATGCATGTAGCAGCTATCAACACTAGCACATCATATTTAAATGATAAGATCATTGAAGCCAGTGTTACAGGCAAAATTTATCATCAGGTAAAAGAAAGATTGCAACAATAGAAAATTCCACAGAAATTCGATAAGTATAAGTTGAAAGAAAATGGGATCCTCATGCATAGAGATAGGTTTTATGTTCCCAATGCTGGATATATAGGGAAGATGGTTTTGAAGGAAATGCATGATGTTCCTTATGCCGTACATTCAGGTTATCAAAAGGCAGTAGCAATAGTAAAGAAACAATACTATTGGTAAGGGATGAAGAATGATATTGTATAATATATAGCTAGGTGCATGGAATGTCAAAAATTTAAAATTGAGCATCAACATCCAATGGGATTGTTGCAGCCCTTGCCAATACCATAATGGAAATGAATATAGTGACGATGGATTTCATTACCAAGTTTCCTAAGACAATATTTCAAAATGATGCCATCATGGTTGTGGTAGATAAATTGACTAAGGAAACACACTTCATTCTAGTAAAGACAACTCATAAAGCAACTAACATTGCAGATATTTACATGAGAGAAGTATCTAGATTGCAAGGAATTCCCAAGGCTATAGTATCAAGAAAATATTATAAATTTAATTCTAACTTTTGGAAAGGATTGTTTGAGGGGTTTGGAACAAGTCTAAACATGAGTACATCATACCACCCTCAGACAGATGGACATACATAAAGAGTTAACCAAGTGATTGAAGATATGTTGAGGATGTATGTGATGGATCTACCATCTAAGTGGGAATATTATTTACACTTGGTGGAATTTGCTTATAACAATGGATATCATTCCTCTTTGAAGATGAGTGCTTTCGAGGCCATGTATGGAAGGAAGTGCAATACTACCATCAGTTTGGATAACCCAACAGATGGAGCCATTATTGGACTAGAATTATTAAAGGATATGGAGGATCAGATGGTTAAGATAAATCAAAATCTAAAGGCATCTCAACATAGGCATAAAATCTATGCAAATCATAATAGGAATTCGAGACAGTTTCAAGTTGGAGATCATGTGTTCTTGAAAGTTAGACCCAAGAAGAGTTCCTTAAACTTGGGGAATTGCTCCAAGCTAGCTGCCAGATATTGTGGACCTTTTGAGCTCTTAGCTAAAATAAGACCTGTTTCTTATGAGTTGGCTCTACCTGCTTGCATTAGAGTACATAATGTGTTTCATGTGTCTTTATTGAAAAATTATATTCCTGATGCTAACCATGTAATTGATTGGAATGTGATCCAGGTAATTAGAGTGATTTTATTTTCCTTATTGATAAATATATACATGTATGTATATGGTACTAATAATGTAATTGAATAACCAAAAGGGGATTTTCTGGTACAACCTGTTACCATTTTGGGCAGCAAGGTCAAGTTGCTTCAGAATTGAGAAATCAGGTAGGTAAAGGTCCAATGGACCCACTAAAACACTAAGGATGGGACTTGGGAGCTAGAAGATGCTATGAGGGAAGCATACCCTCATCTATTTTGAAATTTTAGTGTTTATGACATGTATGTGATAAATATGCATCGAGGACGATGCATTGTTTAAGGGGAGGGGGATGTAATACCCTGGTTGTTAAGCCCCAGACTTATGATCTTTTATCTGACTATGGAATTATGTTAATGTGATTATGGAATTTGGAATTATTATTATTAATGTAAATTTTATTTTTGTTATTGTTATGCCATTATTGTTATCTTTGAATGATTGTTGTTATTAATTAAATAAACAATTGGCTGAGCAAAGGAAACTAAAAGAGTATGGTAGACCATGGATATCACAGAGTGAGGGGGAATGGGGGAAATCCATATCACCTTATATATTATTGTTGTATGGTAGTTTTCCATCATAGTTCATTTTGTGCCTTGGTGACTTTAATAGTGTTGGTCACCCAAACATTGTACAACAAAACCATTTTCGATTTTTATGAACTCTAGAGTTATTATTACACCTTATACATACTTTAGTGGGACCCTATTGCCTAGTGCACCCTCCTTGGGAGAAATTCCCTCCTATTTATGTGTTTTTTTCATTTATGAACCCTCTCCTTAGATTCTAGGAGTTGTAAGCTAGAATTTAGCTTCCATCTCCTTGATTTGTGCCTTCACCTCCATAAGTGCGCCCCACTCCTCCATTCATCCCTATTTTTTTGCTTACATGATATTTATGAACCTATTGGATCCCCCCTCTCACCAATTTATCCATACTTCATGTTTTGTAACCCCCCATATACATTAGTGTGCCTCCTTGTTTTTTAGTAACTCCTCCTCATGGTGATAATATGAGAAAGGGAATCTCCTAACTAGGCCACCACTCCACTAATTTGAGTTATGTTTTCATGATGAAGCCCAACCACACTCAAAACCATTCTAGTTGGACACCTTGGGTTCGAATTTCCCTCCTTAAGCTATTTATACATGTACTCTCTCCTTGTTGAAGCTAATCTTGAGCCTTGGATCACTTGTCTTGTGTTATCTCACCATGTTGGGAATATTGTTAGTATTGAGAGTGTGTTGAGACTTAGAGGGAGTATAGTAATTTCCCTTTACTTCCATTATATCACTCTAATAATCCAGGTTCTCGCACAAGAAGCCAAGAAATAGGTGGTGAGAGGACTCACTTCCCATAGGCAGTGGAGACGGACATGAAAGTAGTAGTGGGAAGAATTGTGGTTCTTTGAAGAGGTAGTTCTGAGATTTGCTAGACTAAGTGTGCCTCTACCCATGGATCCATGGTCTCAGCTTGGGGGTGACTTGTTCAAGCGAGGAAGGATTGACTGTGTCTATGGCTGGTAGGAAAGTTGTCCTATGTAGCCAGTTGCTCTTATTTTGAGATAAGTACATCTCTTATGTTTCATTTCTATTACATTATTTTATTTGGTATATGTGCAATGATGGATGAATTGGTTGTATGCATGTTCATGTGTTTAATTCCAGGTTTGAAATGCAGGAAGGATTAATTTCACATAATATGTTGCTACGATCCTTACCTTCCTTCTATTCTTCTTTCTTTTAATAATAGTTTTGGCTCGATGATATTGAGAGGGGTTCAACCATAGGTTCTGTTTCGACCATTTATGCTCATTTATGAGTCATGAGACCTATTCGATTGTGTCCAGAGCAACATTTCCACTAAGTATTTCCTTTCGTTTCATCGAAAAAGCTTTCCGGATGACCAAGATATGTCAGTTTTGGTCCAATAGTTTTGCTGGTGCCAGGATGAGCGCACTAGTTGTTAGATTGGAAATGTTCTGTGCATGGATATTCTCCCATTTGCATATATGAGTTTGAATAATGTAATATGAATGTAATGTTGATTTATGGTTGGAGGGAGGCATCCATACAATCCTAAATTTATTAGTGAAGAATGGTTGTAGGGGACAATTATCGAGAGCTAATTTTGTGGGTTGTGATTGTAGCCAGTGCCTTCTGTTTTGCTTGATTGTGGTGTGGCTGTAGGATATGGCGTACATATGTGTCTTGATGTGTTATTTTATTACTTTTCAGCCTCACTAATAACACACACATAACAACACCATAAATTAACTTAGTTTGTGGAAAATTGATAACAACAATACTCAACTACTTAACAATTATGGTTTCGGTAAATTATAATGCATGATTGGGTTTTAGGACCCTATTCTAACTAAGGATGATGAATATTATGCCTTAATCATGTTTTGCTGAGATTATGACCTTAGGTAATTAATTTAGTTCAGTGTCGCAATCAAATTAATTAAGTGTCGTGATTATCTTAATTAAGTAATTAATTAAATATCGCAAATTTAAACAAATAATTTGACTTTAGAATGTGTAGTTGGATTATTTGAAATGTTGAATACTATTATTTAGTCTCAATAGGTTGTGCTTAACTTAACTTAATTTTATCACCCTTAACATTGTTTAAGGGTCGAGGACATTACATAATTCTCCATTAGAACTGCTGTAGCAAATACAAGGTGGTACTACTGCTACTGCTGCAACTGCTGCACTTTCAATAACCTGCAAAAAAATCTCAATTTTGGAGATAGACTACTACTGAGCACTACTTTAGGACAATAGGCACATTTTTCCAGATCCTTCACACCTGGCTAGAGCTCAAAGGATTTCTCCAATGAATTCAATGCAATGGCACCAGGATTTGCCGTGGAAATCCAAAGGCTTCTGGTGCACTACTGAAATAAATTGCTCAACCTATGCTCACTAAGATCTGATACCATGTGAAATTCTAAATCACAACAGATCATGGATCTGAGTATACCTCACAAAGAAAGAATAAGCAGAGAAATTGAGTTACAGTAAAAATTGCAGTAAAAAGAGCAGATAATTGAACATGCACGAGAACTCAGATAGGAAGAGAATAATGTCACATGATCCAATAATCAATATAATGAAAAATGATGGTACAATGGCGAGAATTCGAATCAGCTAGGAGAATTCAAGTCTCAGTCTGTCTAGCATAGTAATTTTCACCTCTATCAGTGCTCCAGAGCTCCCAAACTCAGTTAAACTCAACCAAATCTTAGTGAACTGATGATACAGTCAGTTAACTGACCAAGGAGGGCGCATCCTTGAGTTTGTCATGCAAATCAATTAGAAAAGGGCACATGAGGCCATGATTAGTGGTGATTGGAGCTCAAACTCCCAATTAGATTCACCAACTCATGTGTAACTTAGTTAGACTGAACTGAGTCACTGAGTGGGCTCCTAAAATATAGGGAACTGCCGCTGAGGGTCCTAAAATCATGCATCCAGGGCACATTAGGTGGATAATGGGCCCTAGATTACATCTACACACCACTAGGGGGAATATAACATCACTAAGTGCTAGGAAATGGTAAATAATGCTAGGTAGGACAAGGATGGAGTATTAATTATCCTAACAAGATGGACCATACCCTTAGTTGTACTACCCAATTACCTGGTACGCAAGAGTGATCTTCCCAAGTGTTGTGCATCGTGTAATATAGATATAGATTATCAAAAGGTGATGTTGTATGGTCTTAGGTATGCCTATGGGGAAGATCAAACCATAAATAGATTTTGTCTAATACGGTACTACTTGTTGGGTATTGACATAGGTGCAAATGGTTGTCATATCATTGATGATTTAATTATTTTCATTTACTTATTATTATTAATTATTTGATTATTATTATTATTTTAAACTATTTTTAGTAATTCCTATTTTATAATATTTAAATATTGATGAGATTGATGATTAGTATAAGTTTATTTTAGAGCATACTAATCATGAGAGAAAAAACCATGTATATATCAACAAAACTATGAAATTTTACCCCTTAACACTCAATGAATTTTACAACATGAGAGTAGAAACCCACATATCCATAATTACAATTATGAAAATTTACCTCACTGTCATTCACTCAATTTCACATCATGGAAGCAAAAATCCATGTATATTTTTTTTGATAAAATACACATCATGGGAGCCCCTTCAGGCACTTTCCCTCATTTTGAGGATGGTACCCGGGTTAAACCTTTTGATTGTAGTTTTGACAACCTAACCCACAATATTCACAAAGGAAGCTAACTCGAGGATTTGGCCCCATGACCTCCTACTTGCAATTCACAATGCTCAACCACTTAAGCTTACCCACCGTGATTTGAAAAAAAACATGTATACATAAATGTAATATTGAGATTTTAAATTAAATCATAATATAACCATGTAAAATTTTCTTCTTGTAAATAAGTGGCACACTACCTCCCTTGGAAAATGTTAACTTTGTATACAACATTGCAAAAAAAATATGTACACACATGAATAAATGAAATGAATTTGACATTAGAAGTTGATTGAGCTTTTGACTTCTCATATTCGTGCCTGTACACAATATAAGATAAGATCAATTAAATTTATCAATGTTTGACAAATGACCACAAAAGTAGGTCAATGGTACTAAAATATTACATCATAGAAAGATAATAAGTTTAAATAATGTCAAATTAAATAATTGCAAGCATATCAAATTTGATAACTACAAGAATATATCATTTATTACACCTAGCTCACCCTTCTTATATAATTAAAAACTTCTACCTCTTCTTTGTCTTTTGCCAATATATATCTTTGATTTTGTTTATAATCAACTCTGTGCTCTATGCTCAAACATTAATATGCCCTTCATAAGATGAATAAGTACCACAAAAATGCAGTATATTGGATTCAATTACACTTTAGATTTCACTAAAAAATGTAGGATAAATCATACCTACTAACATGTTCATATCTACTATGACCAAGACCCTTGGAACTTAATCCGCGTTGCATTGAATGCAAGTAAACCATATCTAGCTATGGTCTCTCTTTTTGGTTATACCCTTTATAAAGATTGCAATTTTTTTAATCAATCCTTTCTACAAAATGAAACTTACTATAGTAAATGACTATTATAATTATAAATTCAACTCCTCTTAAAAATAAATACATATTTCCCAATATTATATAACAACCATAAAGTGTGTAATTACAACTCATAGGGGTGTTCTTAATGCCACCTTTCATCGGTTGCAATTCCTTTACCTTTTCAAGCTTGTTGTATGCACATTTATCAAGGTTTATAAAGTCTAGGATCACGACACTTGGTGTAGTTACTATGTTGATCATTATTTTGACTTGAAGTTTTGGTTGAAAAGATGAAAAAATGAGCATTGCATGGAAGATTTATGAGTTGATGCCAAAGAAAAATAATTTGGAGGAGAAGTAGAAATGTTGTTTATTTGATCACTCCTACTTGAACCAATATGTTGGAGTTGGTTATTGTTGAACCTGACATTGACATAATAGTAAACGTGTCGATAGTCAATTCTAGATAGTTTTGACATTCATTTAGAATTTAAATGATTAAAGACTATATATTTATATTTACATGCACATGGGTTCAAATCTAGATGGCACAAATCCTATACACAAATTTGGTAGGGTCTATGGTTAAGATACTCAATTGTTATCCTTATAAGACATTGGAACCTCTAACATTATAATATATTGGTTTCATGAATATTTTTGAAATATGGATTGGACAAGGGTTGATGTGCATCTCAAAAGATTCTATGAAAATATTAAATTCTTAACCTCGATGCATCTAATACTAGGAAAAAGGGAAATGATTTTGATTGATGATAAAAATAAGGTCACGGTGGTGCAAATCGATCAATTGAAAATGAAGAAACCTAGATTGATAATCCTTCTTTCCCCTATTTCAATAGCTATTGTTACTAGGGACAAATAATTTGTATTTGTCTTCCGCAAGTTGTCAACTAACAATGAGGAATTGGTAGAAGCTATTGGCTCTTCTATGGCAATGGACATATATGTCTTGGCCTATGTCATGGGATATTTAGACACCATTTGCTTAAACACAACCATTAGAGATTTGGAAGAGCTTCAAGTAAAATTTGTGAATTTTGAAAAACAAAGTCATAATGTTTTCTCCAATGCATTAGTTTTTAATAACACTTCTTCCCAAATCCTGGCAATTGTATCAGCTAAGGAAATCATACAATTTCAAGTAATACAAAGTATAGAAAACACGGTAGCCCTTTTGTCTGAAGAAATAAGAGTTTCTTTATCTTTTCCCAAATTGGAATACATATACTATATTTTTGACAAGTTTACAACCGACCCTAGATTGCTCATTGAATTTAAGATGGATGATTCTCTCATTGTTAAGCACTAAAGATATCAATGGAAGATGTGATAAGCATGCATGTAAGGATTAGTTAAAAACTCTTCTTCAATAACTGAAGGTGGAAAAGGTAAAGGTTTCTCAAATATAAGGATTCACATTGATGTGAAAAGCTTTGAAGCATCATGGATATCTACGACCTTATTTGATCAACTAGGTTCGAAAACTAACATGCCCACAAGAACTTGGATTCACAAGCTTGCTTGTCTTGTTCTAATGCAAATAACACCCACTACAATTAAAACATTGCTTGCTCTCAAGAATGGGATTCAAATACCTTCAAATTTGAGTTATGCAAATAATTTAAATCTAACAAATCTACTGAGTTATGCAGAAGAAAGTGATATGAATGAATGATAGCCCAAATGGCATCCTTTTTCAATGCCTCTTATGCAATAAAAATGAGAAACATGTCATCACAAGCATAATATGTGGCCCTATCAGAGACTCGGAGGATGATTTTGAACAACACGAGGATAGCTAGAGCATAGTCACTTTGCTTCTCAAATCATTGATGCATGATTAATAGCATTCACATAAAAGTTTAAGAGGAGAAAATTTGAGATGCACAAAATTATAAAGTAGAAGGTTCAAATAACAAGACAAAATTTCATTACATATTCTCGCTGATTGTGGAGACTAGGTTATTGGGGGAGAAGGTTATAAATATGAAATTACTACATACTAACTTGTCTTGAATTTTGGCCTAAATGGGGACAAGCTGATTTCCCTCCCAAATGTACTATCTAAACTTGAAAGTGATAAGATGTTATCACATGAAGAGTAAAGAAAATATATCTAAACACAATTCTACAAACATTAAATTATTTCAGCCTTGACATGCTCCTTTTACTCAATGAGAGAATCATGAGGAAATCCTATTCAAATATTGATTTGGCTAAAGTGGGAGGTTATTCTCTAGTAGAACTGAAGGAACAAAGAGGATTATGGTGGGAGAGGAAAATAAAAGGAAGAGGAGGTTGAGGGGTAAGAGAAAGAGGAAATGAAGAGGGGAAGAGGGATAAAAATGAGGAGTGGAAGGAGAGGAAGAGGGGGATAAAATGAGAGAAAGATATAATGAGGGGAAGTTGAAGTAGAGGAGGGGTAGGAAGATGGGAATAGGGAAAGAATAAGAAGAAGGATGATTAGAAGGGGAGGAAGAGGGAGACGATGAGAGGAAGAGAGGAGAGAATGGGAGAAAGAGATAAAGAGGGGAAGATGAAGTAAAGGAGGTATAGGGAGAAGGGGAGAGGGGAATATGAAGACGAAGCATGAGTGGAAGGAGAGGAAGAGGAAGGAGATGAGGGAGAGGAAGAGGGGAAGAGGATGGGGAGGAAGAGGAAGGAGAGGAGGGAGAGGAAGAGGGGAAGGGGAAGAGGAAAATGAGAGAAGAGAGGAAGGAGAGGAAGAAGGAGAAGAAGGTGGAGAGGCAAATGGAGGGGATAAAGAAAGGAAGAGAGGAAGGAGAGGAAGAAGGAGAAGAAGAAGGCGAGGAAAATGGAGGGGATAAAGAAAGGAATAGAGGAAGAGGAAGGGGAGTATGCATGGGAAGAGATAGAGAGAGAGGCAGAGAGGGAAATGAAAGATAATATGGAGAGAAGGAGGAGGAGATAAGAAATGAAGAGGAAGGGGAGAATAAAGGAGGAGAGAAGCTGAAGGAGAAGAGGAAGGAAGACCCAAATCCAATCTATGATATCCAAAACCAAATCCCACTTACTCCTCCAAATCTCAAATTCCATCTCCAAAACCCAAATCCCAATATGTCTCAAATCTAGAAATTAAAAAAAAAGGGGGACAACAAAAAAATTAATTGAGAATCCAAGAGATCTAGTGATGCCCCATAAATCTCCCTTGATTATTGTTGTTGAGTGCCCCCACAAATCCCTTTAAGCTCTAAGAATATTTTCCCCATGCTCTCATGGGAAAATTAAATGAGGGACCTCCCCTTTTCATCTTATGTGAGAAATGTAAAGTGAGCTCGACACAAAGATCGATTTGTGTTTTTTTAGGTTTTGTTTTAGTTTTTCATCTCGTTTGTGTTATCTTTGTGTCAAATGTCACGACATTAATAAAAAGCATGCATCAAGCACCATTGCCTTCACATCATCTATGTGTCATCATAGATTCCTGTAGTATACACTAATGCAAATAATGCATCACTCCCACATCATTGTGTATCGTTTGAGTGTCACCATAACCTTATGGTTGCATCAAATTTTCCTATGATAACTATATTAAAAAATTAATCAATGATATTATATTTATTATAACTACTATAACAACAAAAACAACAACAACAACAACAATTATTATTATTATTTAGAGGTGGCCGATGCAAGGGAGTCATCATTGACTTTGAGGGAAACAAAGAAGTAAAATATTCCTAGGGGGTTGGGCTACCATGAACAATGAAGTTGAGGCATTAGCCCTAGACAATTGCCTCTTGCTCCTTAAATACCAAGGAATTCATGTGGCAGTTGAGATTTTATGTTCACTCTAGGAGAAACTATAGACAAATCTATCCCCAAGAGGCCAACCCATTTATGGTCTAGCTACTTGGAAAGTAATTCAAGGATGAAATGACCACTAGTTATGAAGCAATAGCATTTCACTGCTATAATCCTCTGTGAATCCTGATTAGGTGCACGGAATTGTAGTTTGATGAGAAATGTGGGTCAATAGTGAGGGATACATGTATTTTGATTTTAACTATTCCTTTTTTTGTTTTGTTTTAGATGCTCTGACCATGCAACAAAATTCTCAACGACATCCTCTATGAGTTTGGTGAGGTAAAAAAGGAGCGAACTTGATGTTATAAGCAAAATCCCTCTTAGGACCACCCAATGAATGATTATTATAAAAAATATATCAATGATTACTTTGATAATGTCAAGTTAGAAATATGATTTGACGCGACCACCTACCTATTCATCTGCTTATAAACCTTGCTAGGTAAGATGCCTAAACTACACCCTCAAAACTAGTCTAGAGACTTGTTATAGCTCTATGTTAGTCATCCGATGGGGCAGAAGATATGTTGTTGTAAAGGTATCAAGGAATGTTAGACCTTGGAAACTCTAAATTTCTATTTCAATGCCTAATAACATCACTTTTGAATTATGAACCTCTACCACCAAACTGTTACCTTAAAACTTGTATTGATCTTGCAAAAGTTCATTCTCGATAACCAAGGGAAAAACTAGGCATATGATATACCATTTGAATGGTCTTGGATAACCATACATCATTAGTAGGCCCAATTTTCTCTATAGGTATAATTCATAATATAATTCAATCAATGAAGTCATGACTATGAAATTTGGCCTAAGAGATGAGCAACTTGTGCACTTCATAGATTCATTGGGCATGTGAACTCAAAATTAGGAAAATGAAGGCATGTTGGAACTATTGTTCCAATAACTATAGGATAAAACCATTGGATTGTCTAAAAACTAATATAATCCTTTATATATTTTATGCCATACCTGGCTCATGTGGAACCTACTTAGTGACTAACGAAAGGGGTCAACATTGGGACTTTTGCAAATTGTGCTCACATACGACAACCTTAACAAAAGCTTCGTTGATATGGTAGGGTTTCATAACTAAAAAATAAGTAGGGGTTGGCCTCGTCAAAGGATAAAATATTGTTAGCCCTAAACAAGCCCAAAAAAGGCTAGATTTCTCAATTTTTATCCTTAACTATGGAGGTGGTGAAACTCTTCAAGATCCTCTGAATTTAGTTGTGGAAATTTACACCAAATACATAGGATACCATATCGTTATTGGAAGAATGTGATTAATCTCTCGTGAAGTATGTTTTGAATTAGATATTTAGTTAAAAATAATACCATATCCTTAACTTATATGCTTGCATCCATCCATGGTTTTAATGTAGTGGAGGCAAACTTTCCTTCATATAGTTATAAAAGTCTTGTAACCTCTATTGTTCAAAATCCACCCATCTTTAGCAGGAGAGAGATTCCAAACAATTCCAAACTAACATCCCTACTTGGAGCTACAAACGTAATAAATATCTCAAAAAATCCAAGGCACAGTTATGTCAAGCCATTAAGTACTACAATGAACTCAAAAAGAGGATATAAAACAACTCAAGTAAGGCCACATGATTCTAGTAACAAAATGTCACACATTAATCCTCCTCTAGGTTCAATGAATACAAAATAGACAATCAAGTTAGGGGAGCAAGCAATTAAAAAAATGTTATGTATGCATTTGTTAATGGCGAGATTTGTCAAGTTGATATCTTGGTTTTAAGTATACTAGAATTGCAAATGCATCCATCCTTAAAATACATAGAAAGTGCACATACACCTTTGGGGAGAAATAGAAGCGATCCCTTGCCTAGTTAAGGTAGGAAGGAGCTACTCAACTCTCTGCATGAAGTGCAACAAAGCCCACATCAAGATCTACTATTTATTCCTACTTCTAAATGAAATTGGGTTTTTACACATCAAGAGAGAGTGAAAAGAGATAGCGATAACATTATACATGTCTCCCCTATGCCTTTATACCCAATTTTCAATAAAACTACAATTAGTTAGAATGGATTGCCAAAGAACGAAATTATTATAATACGTTCTTTTATGCCTATTTGTTATCTTTAATGTTGAATGTTGTTATC
Organism: Larix kaempferi; assembly: GCA_027924585.1. Lineage (NCBI taxonomy): Eukaryota > Viridiplantae > Streptophyta > Pinopsida > Pinales > Pinaceae > Larix > Larix kaempferi. Next base: position 5,453,033 of record BSBM01000431.1, on the reverse strand, counting down.
TCAAATCACATTTATAGATAATATAATAATAGAGCTTCAATTTTGATGTGCCTTGCTCACTTTTAGATCAGAAATTTGAAAGAGATGGACCAAGTGTAGGAGAAGTTATTTATCCACAAAGACTAGGAATTATATCGATATCATCCCATAGAAGAAGGATTGAGACAATTATGAAAAGGGAAAGAAGGATGGGGGAAATAAAAAAGGGGAGAGAAGAAGGATGATGGTGGTGGTGTGAAGAAGGATGGTGGATAAAACCAAAAGGGAGGAGGGATTGGTGATAAGAAGGGTAGTGATAGTAACGCGTTTCATTTTTTTGAGCGTCGTGACTATGATGTAGATACAATACAAATATGATGCAAAAATAATGTACAAAAGTTATAGTTAAGGCTTTGTTGTTCGATACCTCCCCCATAAGTACATTATTTATGATATCGAAGCAATAATTTATTTCATCGTTGGGAAAAATCTATTCCTAGGAACCAACATTGAGTAGTATGTATTAGTTATAATCTATCTATTGAAACATTAGTTTCTAATTAAGAAATATCCAAAAATGGAGCAATTATATAATTAGTTCTAAATTAAACTTTTTCTTGGTTTTGGAAAATCCTTGCTCTTGTTGGATTGCATAGCTATCAAAAAAATTATCCATCATCTTAAATCCCGATCAATATCCTACCAGAATCATACCTAAAAATTGTGGCATGTTAGATAAATTTTACCACATATAGATAGGGTAGAATATATTTGTTATTCATTCCAAAAGGGTTCCATAGACACATATGGTAGAAATGAAAGTGTGGATCCGACGACAGTGTGTTGGTGAAAATATTCACTCTTACTTTTTCTCTTAATAGGAAATTCAAGAGCCAACAATGTAATAATGGTAACGTTGAATGTCAATTGGGTCTAGCTTGAGTGGTTTTGGGATGGAGTGTTATCCTCCCAACCTAGTTTCTATTCCCCTAAGTGACATGCTAAGATCATAATGAGTATATTGTTGTAATGGCTTTGAGCCCTGTTGTTGATTGGACTTGTGCCTTGAAGAATCTAGGGTTTACCCTAGGTACAATCCTCAAAATGAGGGGAAGTGCTTGGAGGTTTACCCTGATAAATTTACCTAGAAATAAAAACAAAAATAAACCTATGGTAATGTTGAAGAAAATGGCGAGGAGATACTACAAAAATAGAAAAAAATGAAGGTGTTGATAATTTTATCAAGATGTCTGTGCATAATATTTTATGCTTCTACTCACATTGGGGTGTTCTGCGACATACTGAGTTTCAAACACAAGAAAGAGATTCAAAACTTCATATTGTTTGATGTTGATGAATATACAACATGAAACATGTATGCATGTCTATGTTTTGGTGCATTCTAGAAGTAACAACGGTGGTTCCAATCACCAATTCAACAACACGAATAACACAATGGGACTGAACTAGATGAGCATATAAGAATCCATCCACATATGAGGCAAGGTTTCCATAATTTTACTTGACATGATTTCTACTCTACAATATACAATCTATATAAGAAATAAAACCTTTCTTGGCTTGGATTCTAGGTCCACCAACTCTCCTCATGGTCAACCAAAAACTTTTTTTGTTGTTGGTATAACTCACTTTAATACTTTCATTTGATCCATCTATTCATTTGTTATAATAACAACAATGCACCATTATATATCCACAAAAAGATTGGTAATTATAAGGCCTCCACTTTTGATTTCTTTTCTTTTTCCATTTTCACCACTGTTCTCTCTTCTTCTATTGCTACATTGTCTACCATTTTCTCTTCTTTTCTTGCTACATTATCTTCTATTTTTGCTTCTTCCTAGTTTTTAGACTCATCTACCTCCTTGATGTTATGTTTAGATAAACTAAAGGTGCTTAGTTTGTATTAGAGAGACAGGTTTCTTCTAAGGTCCATGTTGGTGTTTTTATTTTGGCATATTCCAGGAGTAACAATAATGGTTCCAATCACCACATTCAACAACACAAATAGCACAATAATAATGAACAAACTAAGCATAGCAACCCACATTTGAGGCCGAGCTTCCAAAATTGTCCCCAACATGATCTATACCCTTTAATATACAAACTACAACTAAAAAAAACATCTATGGGCTTGGCTTCCAGATCTCACATCTCCACCCTCCCCCCAGTTAACCAAAACAAATTTATGTATAATTCATTGTAATACTTATATTTGATCCATTTATTCATTAATTATAATAACTATAGTGCTAACATGAGACTAAAAATAAAATACCTATTTAAGACGTTATGTTGGTTATAAATGTCTTGTGAATGGTTAGATATCTATGAATCACATTGAGTCCATTGGATTGCACATTAATGCTCTAGAGTCGACACTGTGGGATTTATTTGTTAAATAATAAATTTCTACATCCACACTTTTTTGGTTGTTCATATGGAGAGCTGGAAAAAGTAAACGAAAAGATGGCCAGAACATAAACCAAGCCACACACCATCTTTATTCTTATATATTCCCTCTCTATTCTTATAGGGAATAATTCTTTAAAGCATGAATCTATAATAGGTGGTATATCACAATGCTAGGTATTTATAAATTTGTTTATTGTAATTGAAAATCTCATTACAGTGTTTCTATGATGCATTTTTTTAAATCGACACTTAATGGATGGTAAATTGATTCGAAATGGTGCTTAAATGGCACAATACAAAAACTAGATGCACATGTGACAAACATTCGACACAAATAAGATGAACAAATGAAAAATGAAAAATGTAACACAAATCAAAACTACGGTTTTATTATTATTATTATTAAGTTTTAGCATCGTAGATAACAACAAAAAATTGATGTAAAAAACACATTGCAAAAATTTGATGTGCGCTCGAACAAAATTCAGCAAGCGATATGAGGGATGCATTGGCACAAATAAACAATGCTACAATCTTGTATTGTAGTAGTGTAGATCTCTAGAATGCATGGAAGAGACTTGTGTTTATAAGACAAAGTAGAGCTGGAAGGTGAACCAATTCCAATGTGGATGGATGATATTCAAGTATGGGCTCCCATGTCGCCTTTTTGAGCAAAGGGATGGTTGTTTCAAATTATATTGGGAACAAATTGAAAATAGCAATATCAGGTGAAATAATTAAGAGATACTACAATGAATGAAATAATGGAAAGACCATAATATGTAAAGCAATACAAACTAGTTATAATGGTGGTAAGCTATCTTTGAGAAGATATGTGTTGGATACACTCATTCCAAAAAATCCCATCACAAGAAGTTGAAACAACCTTCTAACATAACATAAAATCTAAAACCCTAAGAGACAAAACCCTAAACCTACGAGATGGGGTGGAAAAAGGAATTCAAGTCTTGAGGAGTCTAGTTGATGCATCAACTTCCCAAGGTTGCAACTTTCTCTTACAAACTCCATTTAGGGAATTACTTGCAGCATTGCAAAGATTATTCCAAGGCCTATGTGTTTGGTTGGCATGGAAATCACATATTTCCAAGCTATGTCGATTGTTAAAAAATAGTGGGAAGTGTTGAAAAAATGCATAAGAAGTTTAGGACCTACAATACTTTGTAAAACCAACAAAGTGTAGTATCATTTTTTTAGTCGGTAGGATATTCAGGTGGACACTTATATCCACCTAGATCAATCATCCCTTTTTAGGAAGAAATGGTCTCCATTGCATTAAATTCCTCCATCTGATGGGGAAATTTGTTGAATCTAGTTCATGGTGAACAACTTGCCCTGGTGAAGAAGCCGACCCACTTTGTCAACTTGATAGAACTATATCTTCTATAGGTAGGTTCCTTTCATATCGATTTCCACATATGATTGACTCTATCCTACTCATTGTAGTCATGGTTTAGTTATACAAGGGCCAATTCTTTACCACCTGCTAGGTGTCCAACATAGGTGGAAAATATGGTTGAAGCAATGAAATATTAAATGCAAGGCGTAAGGCATGGAAAAGTGTAATGCTCAGTTCAAAAGCATTCTCATCCATAGCCTTAGTGATGGTGTAAGTTCCATATCAAAGTAGTCTAAGCTTATTTATGGCATGTGGGTTGCTCTTTGTGTAAGTGAAACCATAGCTTATCACGTGGAACTCGATGCTGATCATGTCACTACTTATGCTTGGCATTGGATTGCTATAAAATATCATGTACCTGTTGTTGTTTGTGTTGTTTATTGCTCTGTCTCCTTTGGTTTGAGCATGGGACTTTTCCTGTGTAGACACAATAGGTAGAGCTATGTCAAGTGAAGCCAATTACTAGAACCCCAAGCACACCTGAAAAGGGTTGTGGCCAATCGAACTAAAGGGGATTTGTTGTAGCTAAAATAAACATAAGGACGGATTTCATCCCACCTATGTGGAAATTTGGAGTTGAACATTTTGAGGATATGCACAATCATCTTGTTGACTATCTCATTTGGTTGTGGTTTTGGGAATGAAAGAAAATCAATTTTTTTTTTTTAATATCTTGGTCTACATCATTACCACATACTAGACCATAAAATACTGATGAACCTGCTATCCCTATCATAAAAAATGGTAATGGATAGTGCAAAATGAATCCAAATATGCTAGAGGAAGAGCTTATAAGTGACTTGCACCATGATATTCTTCTTGTAGGGTGTTGAAATGCCCATCTTAGACAACCATTCAACAACCACAAATACACATTTGTTATATGCTTTGTTGAGGGAAGGATTGACATACAATCCATTTTCATTGACTCCGAGTCTTATTTAGAGTAGATCACTAGTGGAAAAAGTCAAAATAGTGACGAAAAGTTTCAACGGTTTGTTGAATTTCATTGTTTCACATACCGTCGGAATTGCGACGAAAAAACCAATTTTCGTCGCAATTATGACGAACTTTGGGAATGTCGAAATACATATGTGGAAATACCGACGAAAATTGGGTTTTCGTCACAATTCCGACAGTATGTGAAACGAAAAAAATCAGCAAACCGTTGAAAATTTTCGTCGGAATTTTGACTTTTTCCACTAGTGGATAGAGCATTGTACAACCTCACTTATTGATGACATATTTAGCGATGGCATGGGGAACACACAATCTTATATACATGCTGTCATCTTGTTAGAGATCTATCTAGTAGTAATACTTCTCTAGTACTGCCACTATTTTCTCCATATCGAAGTGTGCTACCACTTGAATATACTGCACCTCCTAAATCAACTTCTCATCTTGAAGGGACACAAAGATGGCCTAGATGACATGGAAGTTCATCTTGAAGTTGGAAGTTAAAAAATTGTATACACACATAACATTTGATATGTAGCAACAAAGTTACAATCATTGTCATACAACTTGGGTCGTAGGAGTAGGTGGTTCCTAAGATTTGAAGGCAAATATTTGGTAGTTCTTGCATCTCTTAACTACTAGAATGCAACCATGAAAGAGGGTGTACTAGAAAAAAACATCACGCATAATTTTTGGGGTGGTATCCATTATAGATAAATGGACACCACAAGTCCACTATGTTTGCCATTGAATATACGCTTGAGTTTTTCATGAGATAAGTGTCAATGCATAATGGTGTCAATGCCCCTTCGATAAAGCACATCACCTATAGGGAAACAATGAAGTGCTTGGTGTCGAACTCATTGATGGTCATCACCAGATAGATGTGGTCAAAATTTTGCATGCAAAGGTTCACTAGGATATCACTATAGGAAGGATCATCTAATGAAAGAATGAATAGATGTCCATGTAGAAGGTGTCTTCAAAAGGTGGATCAACCTAGTTTGCGGGTAAGTTGGTGATGATCGCAACAAGAGCAAAAGCATTTTTTCTCTTAGGGGTGGAAAATTCAAGCTCAAACCCTTGAAGAATGACTATCCATTGGGGGGAATTTATTAACCCTATATGTTGTGACATTACATTTGTATTATTATATTAGTATTGTCTTTATTGATTAGCTAGGACCTTAATTGTAATTGTACCATTTCTTTCTCTCTCTCTCTCTCTCTCTCTCACACACACACACACACACACACACACACAAAGGAGACCTAGTTTTAGGATCATCTCATCTTGTCTTCTACAATTGATACATTATATAAGGAGGTTACCCCGTCAAAGAGGCTTCTTATTCATCTCTTAATTGTGTTCTCAATGCGTTGGGTTACTCTTTCTTTATATTTTTATGCTATTTTAGGAATTTGGTGCATAACATTTGGTATCCAAGCCATTTTATTTATAATTTTTTTGGGGGGACATCGCATATAGAGAAATTTTCAGGAACCTTATAGCACAGAATTAAGTACATGTGGTAAACATTTCAGGTCATGGTTCATTATAAGTTTGGAGTTATGGTCTGTCTAAATTAGTGTTTTTGACTAGTTTAAAAACTAGTCCCAAATAGGTGCTCAAGGTAAAACTGTTATATCTGAAGCTTGAGATATCCAAATTGAGTGCCACTTATTGCATCAGAAGGAAGATAAACCATATTGTTTGTGGTAAAAAGACACGTGTTAGTCTGTAGCTCTCCTGAAAGGGACAAAAATAGCAAGTTTTGAGAAAGTTACCATAACTCTCTCTCGGCACATCAAAATTGGGTCAAACCTATGACATTGAAAAGAAGACACATCAGGCTACTACAGGACAAAATTTTAGACTCAAAGGAGCGAAAATTTCAGATATATATCAAGAGCAAGGTTGGCTACCAAAACAACCTACAAACTAGGGTTTCTAAAGGTATGTTAAATTGAAACTCGCATACCTTTTGATTGGAATATCTATTTTGGATGTTTCAAAAGGTGTGATAAAGAGGAAATATAGTTGAATTATAGGTAAATATTATTTGGGCTCACATGGCACAAGGTTCTACAAAAAATATTACACCAATTAAAAATTCAAAGAGCTCAACCATGACTCATGAAGAAAATGAAGAAATGTGTAACCAACTATCCAATTTAGAGGATAAAGTTAAGGAATTGAATGATAAGTCAGTGACACATGTTAAATTGGTAAAAACAAAGAAGGATATAGAAAGTGAGTTGATAAACATGGATCAAAAGGTGGGTAGTAAAGAGGATATTGAAAAGATGGCCAACAACGAGGATCTTGAAGTTACAAAGGGGGTAATTCCTAATGAGATGAGACTCTTTCCTTGTAATTCATCTCTTCAAGAAGAGGATACGGAGAAAGGGGGGAATTTTCCTAGTAACAAACTAAGAAAATTGAAAAGTACTTTGAGAACAAGAAGTTTGAGTCACCGACAATTGATCATTCATCACTCCATAATCCACATCATCATGGGTTCAACTCAGGACCAAGGAACCACTTCATTCCCAAGATTGATATGAGAAATTTTGATGGAAATGATCCAATAGCATGGATATTTTAGATAGAGCAATTCTTTGATTTACACCAAGTGCCAACTTTACAAAAGGTAACTATTGCATCCTTGTATTTATAAAATGATCAATTTGTATGGTAACAATGGTTTAGTGGATGTAAAAAGGGACCTATTGTGTCTTGGTCTATATTTATGGATGAATTGATAGCACATTATGGGGATATTAAGAGCAACACGTTCTTTAGCTAAGTGATAAATCCCAAGAAAAAAGGTCCAGTTATAGAGCATATCAAGCGGTTTTAGAAGTTGAGTATTAAAGTGAAGAACATTCTAGAGGATAATTTGTTGGATCTCTTTCTGGGCACTTTAAAGGAGAGAATTCAACATGAGGTATGCCTATTTGAACCTAAATCATTGGAGAATGCTTTTAGTTTGGAAAGGAAAGTTGAAAGTAAAAATATGGTTATTAGAAGGGCTACTATATGTCTCACTCTCCCCCAACTTCATTCAGCCTATAAGGTTGATGCCTTAGCAAGTGGAGGAAATAAGAGAAAATGTACTATGTTTTAATTGTGACAACAAGTACAGTAAGGGGCATAAGTGTAGTGAGAATAATTTTTTCGACATATAATGTGAAGAGGAAGAAGATCCAGAACTAGAACAGTGTCAAGAGGTAGATCTAGAACATACTACTCCAACCATATATTGCCATGCATTGGACGACATTAACACTCTTCAAAATACCAAGATAGAAAGATATATCAAAAAGAAAAAGGTAACGATATTGATTGATTTTGATAGTACCCTACTACCCATAATTTCCTTAATTGCAAATTAAACAAAATTCTATATTGCTTTATATATCTAGCACAAGAATTTCAAGTAATGATTGCATATGGAGGTACCATAAATTGTTCAGGGAAGTGCCATAGTATTAAGCTTACTATGGTGGAGTATTTACTAGATAGTCCAATGATTGCAATCCAAATAGGTGGTGTTGATGTTGTACTAGGGGTCCAATGGCTACAATCATTGGAAACAATGACCCTTAATTTTCATGAACTTTTCATGAGATTCTCCTCATAAGGAAAGGAAATTGAACTCAGAGGTATTCCAGGGAATCCCTCTAAAGTGATAATCTCTAATAGCATGACAAAATTGCTACAAAAAGGATACCATGGTGTAATTGCACAATTGTGATCTCTAGATGTTCATGCATCTATACCCTCTATTTTAGTGGATCTACAAGAAGTTATTGACAATGATTCCAAGGTATTTTGAGAGATTCCTAAAGGCCTTTCACCTACTCAAAATCATGACCATGCTATTCACTTGCAACTAGAAAGTGTACAACCCAACATCAAACCCTACCGCTTCCCATATGCACAATAGAGTGAGATTGAGGATATGGTGTAAGATATGTTATAAGTAGTCATCATTCAACCTAACCAAAGTGCTTTCTTTCAACTATTGGTGATCGTTCACAAAAAAATGAAGGTTCATGGCACATGCGTCCAGATTATATAGAGCTTAATAAGCTGACCATTAAAGATAAGTTTCCTATTCCTGTAATTGATGAATTATTAGATAAATTACATGTAGCAATTTTCTTTACCAAGTTGGACCTCCATTTTGGATATCATCAAATCATAATGATGAAAAAAGACATACTAAATATAGCCTTCAAAATTGTGGTCATCCATTTTGACACTATTTTGACTATTAATTAAACCTTTTTCATAGTTCATCTTTTTCTTCTTGACCATTTTTACTTCCTTTTTCATAATTTCCATATGAATTTTGAAAGATATAGCCTTCAAGATAATAAGATTGATTTTATTAACAATTTCCTATTTTTTGATACTAGCCTAAATACTGTTAAAAGTAATTTTGTAGACATTAACAACTACATGTTACAAGAAGTCCATGATCTTGTAACCGCCTATAGTTTCCATAGTAGCTCAAAGTGTAATCAGGATCCGACACTTGGAGGATATTCTAGACATCACGAGGATGCTTGAGCTCCTTCAAGATGTAGGAGAAAGCAAACATAGGTGTCTTGATGAGGCAGTCAAACAATATGTCAAAGACAGAGATCCCAAAGTCAACATAACGAGATCAAAGCAGGATCCTTGCTGACAACAACAAAGTGCATAAGATAGCGCAAAGATATTAAGTGTCACATGGTTCATTCACATCCATGTTTTTGCATAAAATTTAATTAGAATATGATAGATTTTCCAAATTGCAAGGATTTGGGATGTGATGTCATCTCAATAACAAATCCTCTATTTTTAGAACCTTGTATTACTATAAATTCAGAATAGAGATACAGGGAATGAATATTGGGAGCTCAGAGACTAAAAAATATGCTTGTATTGAATATTGGGAGCTCAGAGACTAAAAAATATGCCTGTATTCTAATCAGTAGCCTTCAACGTTTAGTACAAATATATGCTCAACTGAAGCTTGGTACTCCATTAATTCTTTGGCTATGTAGTTAGCGTTAGTAGCATATCCCCAAAGGAGGAAGGGACCCCTATTTTGGGTATATTGTTGCTCCTATTCTTGTTTCATTTATTTCTTGTTAGTATTTTTATTTTATTTTTGTTCTGGTTATTTTCTGTCATAGTTAATCTCTTTATTTCATTACAGATGTACAAGCAAAGTCTTTAATTTTGGACTGTAAGCAACTTGGGAAAAGCATAGTATTGAAGTATTCACAGAACATACATGACTGTAACCCGAGTTTCTACACTTGTAATCAATGGTTAATGGTTCAAAGATCCCAACTGCAAGAGAAGTTCCAATTCCTCCAAGCAATCCAACTGCTTCATTTCAGAGAGCTGTAAGATCCCCCTCATTTGCTAACCAGTTGGAAGGTAGAACAACAAGAGGAGGACAAGCATGCATAATTCCAGCAACTCCATTGAAGATTTGTAATAGGAAGTTCAAGAGGAAAAAGACCAACAACAAATATAAGGACAAGCATGAATCATTCCAGCAACTCCATTGAAGATTTGTAACAGGAAGTTCAAGAGGAAAAAGACCAACAAAAAATATAATAGTGGAAGCTATAAATTCTCAACCAAAACCCACACCTGAAGAAACATTTGAGGATCTGGTTGAGCAACTGGAACTAGAATTTGATTTCAATTCAATCATAGAACCAAAATTCAATTGAAGAACATTGAGACCAACTGGATACCGAATTCAAATATTTCTGGGGAAGGAATATGGCAGAAGATGAAGTAGCATCGAATGTTGAATAGGTGGTAACCTTCGGGTTTCCCATTTTAAACCCAACAACAACTGTTCAGATGAAGAACATTCCACCATCGGTATTGCCAAATTTTTATGGGATGGTTGTCGAGGGTCTCGATGCTTTTCTTTTTTAATTTGATATATTGTGTCGTAGTTATGACTATTCAAATGATGTACAAAAGTTTAAATTCTTTCTTCGTAATCTTAAGGATGCAACTTTAAGATGGTTTATGGGATTATGAGGTAATACTATAAGAAATTGGGCTGAAATGCGTAAATTGTTTTAAAAAAATACCAAGAATATTGTAAGGCTAGAGATTTGAAAGAGGAAATTTTCAGATTGACACAAAAAGAGGAAGAAAGTTTAGAAGACTATCTTGAGAGGTTTTTGTATCATCTTCAAATATTTAAGCAAAAAAAGTTGGATAAAAAAACCATTCTAACTATTTTCTTGAGACAAATAAGAGATGGATGCATATATTTATTTAATTTCATGGGGGCTAGAGATGTGTCTCAATTACTCTTTGATAAAATTTATGATTTATGTAGACAATATTCTCAAAGTCAAGCTAGATTTGGTAAGGGATCTAGAGATACTATCTCTAAGGTCACCAACTCAACAAAAGAAGAGTAATTGGAGTTGAACTTGGAGATTTATTAGAAAAGTTCAAAACTCATATCCTTGGTACGGCTCTCAAGTAGATATAATACAAACTAAAAGGAGACAAGTTGAAGAAAATGCAACTTTGTCTATTTTTTGTTCCAATTTGTGCTAGTAAGTTTAGGTAACATCATATTGCTCGTCACCATTGGAAGAAATGAGTAGAGAGAGATAGAGAGAGAGAAAATGAAGACTCAAAAAAATCAACACAATGTGTTCCACTTCACCTTGATACATAAACAACCTATCCCGAAAACGGGACTCAACCTCCACTATAAAATATATCCTTTTATCAATTTAAAAAAATACAAAGATGAACATGAAAATTACGCAATTAAGGAAATATAATTAATTTTACAAACTTTTCAATATCTCAGTGTTTAGGGCTTGTTACCTCAAAAACTAGCACTCTTACATGATCGAAGATAAGAGGACCCAATTTGGATGTGTAGACCTAACTATGACACGTGGACCTAGTGCTAAGATTGGAAACTCTTCAAGGAAGTACACCTATTTTCACTTCAATGTAACCCCCTTCCTCTTTAGACCTTGCTCCTTGGGTCGGAAGGGGACTCCTCGAGATACAATAACAAGTACTTCTATCCCTACAACACCTTCCGATTGTTAATAGACCTATGCCTAACGGAGTCAATGATATATGTCTACAATGAACCTGTTAGCCTAGAAGGTTAAGAGAAATGATGGATATGTAACTTACTAATGCATTTTTCTGCAGTAAAAACCAACAATAAAAAACCGAAGATATCTCTCAAACCAAATATTGGAATTGTGTGAAATTGACCTCGTGACAACAAGCAAGGAGGGGCGCACCTATCCCCCCTACGGTGCACTTGTTTTGGTGGCTGACAGATGTGATTTGGTGCTGATTTACACTTCAGGTCTGCAACTTACCGCAGTCAAAACAAACTAGAAAATTCCTTGGCCTCAAATCCCCTTAGGGTCCTCCCGAGTAACCTAGAATTTGACCCAAACTTCCTCAAACTCCCAGGGTTTGATTTTTCCTTCAAGATGGACCTACAATAAATCAATAACCAGATCTGAAACACCCCTTTAGCATTGTCGTCACCTAACCCTAGTATGACGACACTTCCTTCAGGGCTATTTTAGCACATAAAATTGATTTTTTTGCAATATTTTTCAACTTTTTTGGAGTTTTTATATATTCAATCTATATTTGAAATTTATTACTACAAAGGAATACTTCATAAAATCACAATTAAAATAATCTACAACATAGAATAAATATTTTTGGAATTTTACAAAATATACTCTTTTTAGGGTTTTTCACAATATATGATTTTTTTTGTATTTTTGCATAATATAGTACATACATTTTATAAAAGAGATTCCATGTGAAGATGATGGAAATGGAGACCTAAGTATCTTCCATTCAAGGCCACTGAGAAATCGTGGTTAGCGCTCCTCTCAAGAATTGGCAATCCAATTTGATGAAGTAAGGCAAACCAAAAAACCCTATGGTTTTGTTAGGTTTGACCTAATTAGGGAAAATAGAGTTGCAAAAGGCCTAACATGAGAGGCCCTCTAGGGAGGGATGTCTCACTTACAAGACAAAGCTTTCATGCATACAAAAAATCGAATTAACTCTTACCTTGGATGTCTCCGATGGTGTAAGAGAAAGAAAACCACAGATCTTACTATAAACGAAGAAAAAATGAGAAAAAAGTAACCTCCTAAGAATCCATTTCCTCAGACGAGCTTTGAAAGATTAAGTAAAACCTTCAATCACTAAAAAACATGTCACATTGAAGCTTCAAGAGTGCCAAGAAGGGAGTGCACACCACTATCCCAAGTAGAGAAGCATGAAAAGAGAGAGAACTTTATTTGATCCCATGATCTTTTGTTAAAATGAGAAGTTGTCTTATTTATTTGTGACATAGGCCAACTCAACCTCCTTTACAAGCCGACCAACCTAAAATGTCTAAAATAACTTACAATGATTTTCAATGAGTTTTTTAGGGTTTGTTATCCATAAGCTGGGGACTAAACTTCATACAACATAAAATAATGATAACATATGATGAATTGCTACAACTTGGATTAAATGTTGAGCATGGAAGGAGGGTGTCATGCCCCATCTAACCCCAACATTGTGCTTTTTTCGTCAACACCTTCCTCCTTTAAGTGGTACAACCTCTTCCAAGGATGACATCTTCATCAATTTGGCATGCTTGGGCCAAGTGGGCATAATGAGGTGTGCTAAGACGAGTATGAAAACCCTTACATGTGCAATCACCTCTACAAAGCATAAAAAACAGGTGTGGCCGAGAGCCCCTAAGCCATGTGTCCCAATGGCAGCATCCCAAAAAGCATTGGACACCAACCCTAAGCATAAATACCCTACATGATGGCGGACCTCCACCACAACAAGGGTAGTCAGCTGTGCCACTAAGTCAACACTTCCTAGAATGAAAACCAAGAGAACATGCCATAACTAAACCACGGTTCTAGAGCTCCATAAGACCAATACTTTAACATAAAATAAGCTAAAACTTGGCCTTTACATAAAATAAAAGAACCCTCCTTTGTAACAATTAGATATGAAACATTGCATAACATCTGAAAGGTAAAAGGACCCTCAAAAGAATAAATAAATAAATCAATCCATTACAAACTTTAAAATTATTTCCAATCCCCACCTTTCAATTCCTTAAAGTATGTCACGATCACACAACTTTGCAAGTGTCGATACAACTTTATCATTTCCAAACTTAACTTCAACGTGCATACTCCATATCACTATTATTAATTTAAGCTTAAGCTTGATACACCTTTTTGTCAAGTTCTTTATCATTATTTTATTTGGAGATGTGAAATATCACATACCTTTTTTAATGTTGTAATTAGCGTGACAAACGACATGCACGCTGCTTGCATAATGATAAGAAGCAAACTATCATTCACTTGAGCCTTCCGTGTTGATTGTTCGGATAAGCTGACGTAGATCAATGATAAGCCAAAATTCAGTAGTATAGTGACTACCCAACACCTTAGCGGCCTAACCTCATTGGCCTAGTGACTCCTTAAGATATGTATGCGTTGGATTTGTCAAGTTTTGGGAACCAGTGAGTAACTAAAACCGGCTAAGTAGGTTCGTAATAGTAGAGTTTGAATTTTGAGACACCAGGCGAGGAGATGGATACAAGATCACCAAATTCATGACATGACATGCAAGGTTGGAATTTCAAATCCAATCTATTTGTCAAATTTGATGGTTTCAACCATTTTCTAAGATTTTTTCAACATTTTCTTGAAGATTTATGATGGTTAAGTTTAATTTCACACCGTATTTGATGAGAAAATCATCTTGTGATGAGCAATTTGTCTGTCAAATTCCATCCCTGGTGACATGGGAATCATTAGCCCAACATTGCTATAGCAGACATGTTCAAGGATTGAATATCGATTATGAATACACATTCAAACTCGTTGCATAGAAATGAGTCTAATGAGACTATTTTCATGTACACACGAGACCTTGTTATTTTTAGCAGTGTCTATTTTTTTATGTGCAATACATGACATGCAAGGTTGGAATTTCAAATCCAATTTACTTGTCAAATTTGACGGTTTCAACCATTTTCTTGAAGATTTATGACAGTTAAGTTTAATTTCACGCCGTATTTGATGGGAAAATCGTCTCTTGATGAGCAATTTACCTATCCATCCCTGGTGACATGGGTCTTTTGACATGTCTCTTCATGTTTGTTTTTTTCCATTTTGATTGTTATTTTTGGCGTGTATATTTTTAGTAGGTTTATATTTAACATGTACAATGGTGAAATGGTACAGGGTCTAGTCATTGGTAGATGTCGAGTTAGAGTTAGAGGTTTGTAAGAGGAGATTTTAGGGTGACATGTGGCAACTACTTGAAGATGGTTTATTTTATGAAATCTTGCCAAAACCCTAGTTCAGTCAGATTTGGGCCCAAAACCCTAATTCAAATTTTCTATTATTCTTGAAGAAAAACCCTAATTCACATGCCTTATCAACATTGCATGAAGTCTTGCAAAACCCTAGAAGGAAACTCAAACCCTAGGAGCCCTAATAAGCAATTTTAAAACCCTAAATTGATCTCTTATTTGAAGTTGACATGCATGCTATAAATTAACAGTCCAAAACCCTAATTTGAATTGCTCTAAAACCCTAATTCAAATCATCTTTATAATTGGTGATTCATGCTATTTGTTTCCAAATCAAACCTAACTTCTTTGTGTTTAAATATAATAGGCATACAACTTCCTTATTCAATGATTTCTCAGCCATGCAATTTTTGAAACAAGGTATTAACTACAATTTGTAGTACCAATGACATTAATTTAAGGGTTTCCAACATGTATCTATTTTTTACAACTTTAAACAATAGTCTTAATGGAGGGTAAATCAACTTGATATTAGTTTTTCCAGTAGTATAATTGGTGATTAAGCAAAAAAGTGCAACAATTCAAGTATTTTGCTTGACATTTTCTGGTGGTTAAAGCCTATGACAACATTACACCTCACAAATCAACATTGTATGGGAGTATATTTGGCAATAATTTTCATTGTTTTTTTGACATATAATACAAACTATTGATTTGTTCTTGGCCACACTGAATTAGGGTCGAATTGACAGACTTCTTTCCATTCTCATCAAGTTCCAGTTGTAATGCATCTCTTAAATATGGTATGAACTAAGAATTAAGTTTGATTTTTGTGGATGCTATACTTTTGAGAGATAGTTGAAGTGGTATTAGATGATATTTAAGAACAAAAGATAGTGAGCATGACATGCAGAAGTACAATACTTGAGTTGAGTTTTTCTCTCTTGCACAATTAGGGCGAGTTAGTGACTAGGATATCTTATGGAATTTCTATAACAAAAACAAAGTACATAGATCTTATAACTAATTTTTAAAGTACTTAGTGTGTAGTAGTTATTAAGGATTTAAGAGCATTGATAAATATGAGAGAGAAATAATACAAGATAATCCAAGAAACCATTAAAGATAGACACATAGTGTTTATGTGGAAAACCCAAACCAGGAAAACCACCATAATAGATCTTTTATCTCCCTTGACCTAAACCAGTCAAGCCAGGCCAAGTGAACTAGCCACCGCTCACCTCCAAGCCACTTTACAATGGAGCCTCCTCAAGCCTTATAAAGGCTTCTTTACATGCTATACCTTGGGACAATACCATGGGATAAAAGAAACCATGTGCTAGACCTAAACCACCTTTGACTCATTCTCGAGTCAAGATTAACCCTAACAATCCCCTTTTTAAGCTTGACTTGGGGATCCCACATACACCCCCTATCACCTAGGTCTATCTCCCGACTTTACCGGTGAGTTACCGAAAGTATGTGTGCCTTACCGGGTCTTACAACCATATGCCCCTTTACATGCAAATTGATCCATTAATTTTTTTTCATGTGTCTTCATGTTGACAACACCATCACCATCCATTGCTTCATCCTCTTGCTTTTCCATGCTTGTCATCTGTCATGCCTCCTTGTCATTGAAATCCATATAAAAGATTCCATCTACCTGATTACATGGGTTCCCAGCCGCTGTAACCAGTAGTTCTATATGAATTGTCTTCACATACATGGTCCCAAAACCCAAAACTAAACCGTCTCACATTCCTCCCGCAATTGAAGACTCAACCTCTCTGATCCACATCAAGCTAGGCTATGAGTACACCTGCCGCCCTCGTACCTACCCAGTGGTTCATTCCACACTTGATGCAACATCCCTTCTTTATGCATAAGAGGGATACAATTATTTTTTCTGTGCTTCTAAGAACCCTGAGAAATTACATTATAACAGGAACCAAAAGCTGCAGGGGTGTTGGGTACCACCAAACATGCACCCATACAATTTTAATTTAGATACAAGGATATGGCCTCAAGGATCTCCAACCTTGCGCTCTAATACCACTTATTAGGATTTAACAAGCATTAAATTATAATAACTTGCAAGATAAATAAAATAGACAAACATTAATAAATATGAGATCATTAAAAAATATGAGAGAGAAATAATACAAGATAATCGAAGCAACCACATAACAATAGACACATAATTGTTTACGTGGAAAATACAAACCAGGAAAAACCACCATAATAGGTCTATTATCTCCCTTGACCTAAACTGGTCAAGCTAGGCCAAGTGAGCTAGCCATCGCTCACCTCTAGGCCAATTTGACAGTGGAGCCTCCTCAAGCCTTATAAAGGCTTCTTTACATGCTATACCTTGGGCCAATACCATGGGCTACAAGAAACCATGTGCTAGACCTAAACCACCTTTGACTCATTCCCAAATCAAGGTTAAACCTAATAGTAGTGAAAGACTTATCTTCTTCCATCTTCAAGGACATGTCACCACATCCTTCATTGTTGTCCCATAAAGCTTAGTGTAACTTGTTATATTCTCGTTTATTATGATGCAAACAATTTCTTAACTACAAAATAGTTCAGTCAATTTATGCTTGATAAGTATCTCCTTGGATCCATTGGTTATTGCTTGGCTAAGTAGGATTTGCAATGAATGTATAATTATTTATGCACATGTCTTGATTTTACCTTTCATTAAAGGCACATATTTTCCCTCTTCTCTTCATTATTTCTCTCTTGTAATTTTCCTCTATAATTTGGTCTCAACCTTAATTGCTTTCATTAATCTTTTTCTCTTAGTTTGGATTACTTGTTGGAAGCCCTAAGAAAGTTAATGTACGTTGATCAATCAAAGTTTATGCATATTTATAGGTTTGATGGCAATATGCAACCCCTAGGGATACCCCCCTGGGACTTGAAGAACACTAGTCTGAACAAAGCAAAGTTCAACCATGACAAGGGATGTTATATGCTTATAGTTATTGAGTAGGTTTTCCTGTGCAGGTTTGTGAGATAAAAACTTGGTGCCATTGCCGAAGACTTTGTCAATCCTCAAAAGTCAAACAATATCGATGATATTTGTTTTATTTTCTTTATAGTTTTCTTTTATCACCTAGCGACTCCACTAGTTGCAGGGTTTTGTCACTCTAAAGAATACTAGAAGATCATCGAGATTCAATTCTACACGAGATATAGTTATGATCCTTAGAAAACCATAACACTTGTTCTGGAACAAGAACAATGAATCACTTCAGACTCCACTGGATTTAGAGGGTGATTCAACTATTAAGATTGCCTCTTAGGTAGTCACTCACCATTACCTACCACAAGTGCTATGGTAAGTACATCTACATTAAGTTCTTCTCTTGTGGTAAGTCATGTGGTAAGCTCCCTTTCTACACCTTTAGCTACTGTTTTTTTTGCATTGGTTTCACCTCAAGTTAGTACAATGATAGTTTCGGTAATTAGATTTACGCTTACAATATATGCTCCTTTGAGTTTTTCTTTGATCCCTAACCAACTGCATGACATGCGTGCATATGATTACCATAAGTGACTATTGAAATTTGTTGGGAAAAACGCAGTATCTGTCGATGACCATTTTCCCTCATTCTTGAAATTTGTGGATGATTTGGAGGTTGAGCATGAAGACACAGTAATGAAAATGTTTGCGCAAACCCTTGAAGGGATGGCATAAATCTCCACCTAACACCTATATCGATGGATGGGAATCTTTCAAAAGGATATTTGCAGCAAAAGGAAATTACAAACATGATAATGCATTATTGTGGGATGTGTTACACTCAACCCAAGAAAATGAAGATGAATCTATTTTTGAATTGAATAACCCTTTCACTAAGCTTTATAATAGAATTCATAGGCATGTATGCCCTAAGGTAGAATTTGATTTTCTTTATTACTTTAAAGCATTTGTTGAATGTTTTAGTTTTTTTCTCAGAGAAAAGGACATGAGGAACTTAGAGGGTTCTCTTGTTGTTGCAGTTAAGATTGAAAGGAACATGGTGACATCCAAAAAGATTCAACTTAGCTCCTCTATACTTTTTGATCCGCAAGGAAGAGTAGTCCAAGAGCATAGTGTAATATCCCTTTTTCAAATTTTATTAAAATGCCCAATTTTCCACTTTTTTCCCAATTTCGACCTTTGACTAGTTTTACTATTTTGACCTCCAAATCAACCCAAATGCTCCCAAATCTTCTGTAGGAGTGTATGAATGGTATTTAGACTTGAATATAAGGTTCAGGGATTTTTTATGGCCCTCCAAATACTGCTGCAAACTTGATTTGTATTCTGATCAATATATGTAATTTTGACTAGTAATTTGTGCATCAAATCCCCCTCGGGTAACACTGCAAATGGCCTTCCAAATGCCTCCAAACTCCCACAAATTTATGAACAGAGGTTTATAATGTGTTAAGTATGTTATTAATGTCTCATATGCACCATTAATTTATTTTTAATACTGTTCTAACTCTCTCACATTCAACAACAAAAACCCCCAATTCGACCCTTGGGGAAATGGCACTATTTCACCTCCCAATACAACTAAACTGAGTAAAAATGCTCCAAATGCTCAAGTATAGTACATGAAACTTGTATAAGACATCCATGGTAGTATATTTATCACAAATATATCAGAGAATCATCCATCCATTCGAAATAATCAACATTATAGTGTCATACATCAATGCATTGGGGAAATGGACATTGTTTGCTCATTAATCAATAGTTTTGCATACAACCAGTGGGTATTTCGACCTGAGACTTTCTGAATATGAATAACAGAGCATATGAAGCTATTACAATCATAAATATGTAATGAGAAGCTTTCTCAAGAAGCACAAGTGCTCACCAAAAACGCCCTCCCTCAAGGAGCACGAATATGCCTTCAAAACTGGAAACGGTGGAGAGAAAGTGCTGCACTAAACCAAACCATGAAAATTCCTGTAGCTGCTACCTGCAAATACAAACTCCATTAAAGCACCATGAAAGACCTGAGTGGCCTCTCCAAACACCAACTTGGATGGGAATCTTTCACCCTTGAAATTGGCTAAGGCAAGAAACTAGTCATCCACTAGCTCTCTCTTCACAAATGCAATTTTTCTCAAATCATCAAAAGCCATTCTCATACTTCATTTCTACATTTTATAACCAACATTAGGCTTCTAAGGGTCGAAATCCTCTCAATAGATTCAATAGATTTCCATTTAGGAATTATTCCACATTTGCCACTTGTCTCCTAGTTCCAACCTTCCATCTTCTCCCAAATTCGATTTTGAGTCTCTTTGGCTTCTCCAACTCCCAAATTCGACTTCCTTGAGCCTATTTTTGGGGCTGACATGTCATAGTGGTCAGATGTCAGAGGTCAGGTCTGCAATTTGTCATAGTTGTCATAGATGCTCCATCATTGGTGTCATAGGGGCTAGGGAATCTAGCCCAAGTGTCCACAAACTTCCACTTTGACTCTTTATCTTCCATGGAGGTTACCAATCCTTCCCAATTCGACCTAATATGCTCAATGACATGTGTTATGACTTACCAACTCACCCAAGAGTGTTCACATTCCCATTAATTCAAATTTTCAAAAGAGAGATACCATGTATTATGAAAAATCAAGCTAGTGTGGGTCCCACATCCTCCATATGTCTCCAAAACCATTTGTCACCTATGATTTCTCTTGAATTTCTTTATTCACTATATTTATTAAATACTTGAACCCTTCTAATGTCTAAACATCATTTATTTGCTTCCTTATTACCATTCCACATGTGCCCATCCAACCTAGGAAACTAGTAGGATTGATGGGATTGTCTTACTATGAAATTATTGGAATGGGGACATTACACATAGAAAGAAGGAATAAAGTAAAAATAATGAAATATCAGTAAGGTTTCTGGATTTGTTACAAGATCTTAGCAACAACATGACCTATTTGGAAAAAAAATGAAAAATCTACAAGATGCTCCATTAAATCAGCAAGCATTCTAGGCAAGGTAACCCCCTCCTAGAAGGAATTTCCAACTTAAAATAAAGCTAAATCACCCAAGTTTCATGTTCCTTTATCTAGGAACAATTTCGTAGGTTATACATCCTCCAGTCACTAATATCGACCATGTAATAAACCACATAAAGTAGAGAATTGTTGGGTGTTTGCCCAAACAATGTACATGTATCCCCTAGATTAGCGAAAAGACATTCCATAACAACAAGACCCTAAACATGTTGTCCTTAATCTATGAAGAAACCAACCCACATATATACGAAGTGTTAGGCCAACTAAAGGTCAACTAAGCAATATTTTTTCCTTTAACTTCTATCCAATTCAATGCATGTAAAAACAATATGGTGCCCATTGATATGGTTTCCCTAAGAATCCAAATGACATAGTATTTGGAAAATTAGGTGGATTCAAATGTAGTGACCATGGTGGCTGAAATCACAAAAGTTTGTCATGAGAAACATGGCCTCTACTAGCAAGCTAGTTAACCAATATTCTAGTCAAAATGACACTTGAAAAGTGGCTTCCCCTGAGAAGAAGGATGTTGTGCTCATGAAAACTTCACAATATTCTCTAGTAAGTGACCTATCAAAGGAAAATATTTCAGTACAACTAACATAATTAGTTCATTTGGCTAGTCAAAAGGAGGCCATCAACAAGTTATTGGGTTTGGGTGACTCTATCAATCTATTAGATGATCAACCCTAGGTATATCTTAGTGTGAATAAAGTTGATGAACCCCCTCATTTTGTCATTTCATTGTTTATTAATAGTTTATTATTTAGAAATAAATTGGATGGGCAGTCTATGTGTGGTCATATATTTCCCTTCCAAGTGGGGTATGTTGTTGTCCTAGAAGTAGCATCCAAATGGATTGGTCATATGTCAACATTATGGTAACTCTAGGTTACAAGGTAAGGTTGTTTCAAGAAAATAAGATGTTACATAATGTAGAAGATCCCCACTAGTTGGACAACGAGCCCTTATATCTTGAGATGTATGAACCTGATTTGGGTACATATGCGGTTATGGATGAAATTGAGGAACCCGTGATGCCACATGAGCTTGTTGTTTAAACTTCTTATGATGGCATATGGACTATGCAATATGATGGTGCAATGTCTAGATCCAAAGAATGTGTAGGGATACTTTTCACTTCCCCTTCAGGTAACATGTTTCATTTTTCTTTTTGTTTGGAATTTGATTGTATTAACAGTATGATTGAATATGGCTTTGTTTTTAAGCCTTGAACATAGATAGAAAATGGGAATAAAATTGTTGAGAGTGATTAGTGATTCCAAGTTGGTAACAAATCAAGTAAAATACCTCTGTGAGACAAAGATCTCAAGCCTCAAAAGATACTGGAGCACGCTGTTGTAAATTTCCTTAAAATCCACTCTAGGGATAGAGTATGCTAGATTTAATTATTTAAACCCAAATTATTACTGCTAACCACACATGGATTTCTTCACTATGCAGCGGAAAATAAATATTGAAAGAAATACCAATCAATCACGCCAATAGACAACACAATATTTTTGGGTATAAACCCCTGGACAAAACCCAAGATGGGAAAACCAATGTAGCAGTATGAGAGGATATTTTATTAACAAAATATGAAGCTTTTACAATTTTAGAAAATCGATTTATGCCCAACCTGGAAAAATCGAACCACAACAAACTCACTGAGAAAAACTGTGGAATGGCACGGTCCCCAACGCAGTTGTATGGCCTGTACAGAATCCGTACGGCCTGTACGAAATCCGTATGGCCTACTGTACATAATCCGTATGGTCTGTATGGCTGTCTGTTGTACGGCCTGCAGCTGTACGGTCCACCTCTGCAATTCGACCTCGACTCTCTCCTCTGCGAATCCATACGGTCACTCTTTCCTGGATGCTCTGTCGATCACACTGAATTTCTGCTTCTCCGTCTTCTCTGCAAATCTCTCTCTCTCAAAATTTTCTCTCTGTCTCTGTCGGAATGTGTGTCCACTCCACCAACTGATCCTCCTTTTAACTCATTGGCTAAGTGAAAAACCTAATCTCACTATGGATCAATGGATGAGATCCTCCGGTGAGATCAATGGCCAATATTAGATTAGCCATCACTTAAATATTTTTCACTTTCACTTTATAAAAGTGTTGCATTAAGTCAATTAATAATTAGATCACTTTAATATATTTTCCAAAGTAAAACTTAGGAAAAATACATTAAATACAATTGGATTCTTTATTTAAGTCTTCTGCATGCAAGGACACATGCAATGCATGAAGACCTTCCTTGTTGTCACTTTCTAACACTCCCTCTCAACGAGGAAGGGATTCGGTAACAACCCCAACTTGTCTTTGAACTTTACAAACTTGAGTTTGCAAAGTGCCTTGGTGAAAATGTCTGCCACCTGCTCATTTGTCTGAATGTACTCCAACCGAATGGTTCCTCTCTGAACACAATCTCTGAGGAAGTGATACCGGATGTCAATGTGTTTACTCCTGTCATGGAACACTGGATTCTCAGAAAGGTTGATACCACTCTCATTATCACAGTGAACTATAGTAGTCTCCAACTCACTCTCGAACAATCATGAGAGCAACTTCCTCAGCCAAATCCCCTCACATACAACCATGCTGGCTGCCATGTATTCAACCTCTGCTGAACTCAATGCAACTGACTTCTGCTTCCTGCTGAACGAAGAGACAACCCATGATCCAATGCTGAAGCAACAACCCGAAGTGCTATTTCGATCCTCTACACATCCTACCCAGTCAACATCGGTGAAACCTTCCAACAGTATACTCCCACTGCGCTCATAAACCAAACAATACTCCACGGTACCTCTGATGTAGCGAAGTATGTGCTTCGCAACTGTCTGATGTACTCTTCGAGGGTTCACCATGAACAGACTCAAAGAGTTGAATACAAAGCTAATGTCTGGTCGAGTGTTGACCAGATACATAAGAGACTCGATAAGCTGCTTATACAGTGTAGGATCAAACTCCTATGATCTCGATACATCAATCTTCCTCTAGTTGGTAACTAGAGGTATGGCTAGAGGTATGGCCATAGATCTATAGTCTTCCATCCTGAATCTCTTCAAGATCTCCACTGCATACTTCCCATGTCCAATGAAGAAGCACCCATCTATCTGCCAAACCTCCAGACCTAGAAAGTAATGCATCAACCCAAGGTCTTTCATCTCAAACTCCACTACAAGATTGGACTTGTAGTCCCTGATCAACCTCTCACCTCCTGTAAGAAAGAGATCATCCAAATATAGTACCAGTATGAGAGGTGCCTCACCTGACAAGAAGTATAGGTTATGGTCTGCCTCACTCCACTGGAAACCCATCTCTCGTAGATAACTATCAATCCTCGAGTACCATGCTTGAGGTGTCTGCTTGAGCCCACAAAGAGCTCTCTGCAACATGCATACATGCGACTCCCTACTCTCCACCTCAAACCCCTATGGCTTCTCAATATAAACCTCTTCCTCAATAACTCCATTGAGGAAATTTGTCTTCACGTCCATCTGATGAACGCGCCAACCCATCTCTGCTGCCAATGATAGGATAGTCCGAATAGAAGAATACCTAGCGACATGGGCGAAGGTTTCCTCATAGTCAATACCTTCCTTCTGCGAGTACCCCTTTGCCATGAAGCGTGCCTTGTACTTCTCCACACTTTCGTCTGCTGCATGCTTTACCTTGTAGATCCATCTGGATCCCACCACCTTTTTATCCTTTGGCCTCCGAACAACCTCCCATACCTGATTCTTCATGATTGAGTCATACTCCTCAACCATGGCCTCTTGCCACACATCATGTTGTGCAGCCTCCTCGAAACTAGAAGTTTCAAAGTCAATCAACTCTGTCATCAGTGCCATACAGCTCAATCTATCTGGTGGCTTGCTCTTCCTTATGGATCTCTGTGGAAGACTCACTTGTCTGTAATCCTGAACAATGGACCTATACAACCTAGGCCGTGGCCTGGTGTCTGCCTCCTACGGCTGCTGGATATCCTCCTACGGTTGCTGCCCATCCTCCAAATCAATGATAGGAGGATCCTGTCCACTTGACTCCCTCTGACTACCAGAACTTGTGCCCTGTGTCTGAACCTGTACCTGTGATTCCTCCATCTTAACTCCCGAGTCCTCAGCTGGCTGCTCCTGTGCTGGTAAGTCCATAGATTTTATCAAGGCTCTGTCCTCATCAAACTGGACATCCCTGCTAACAATGATCCTCTTGCGAGCTGGGACATATACTATTTAAGCCTCACTATAACCAAATAGAATCCCCTTCTCTCCAGAGGGATCCAGCTTCTTGCTAGTGTCAGCATGAATGTGACAATAGCAGATACTCCCAAATATGCGCAAATGACTCACATCTGGTCTAGTACCTGTGAATACCTCCTCAGGTGTCTTCCTCCCTAATGCTGTGTGGGGACACCTGTTTTGGACATATACTGCAGTCCGAAATGCCTCGGCCTATAGGAATAGTGGTAATCCCTGATCAAATAGCATGGCCTTAGCTGCACTCACCAGTGTCCTGTTCTTCCTCTCCGCCACTCCTTTCTGCTACAGGGTGTGAGGAACAATGTGTTCCTTCTTGATCCCCTCTGATGAACAATACTCCATGAAATCACTACCGGTGTACTCACCACCATTGTTTGTCCTCAATATCCAGATCTTTCTCCCTGTTTGGTTCTCCACGAGAGTCTTGAACTCTCGGAACCGATCGAAGACTTCTGACTTGGACTTCAGAAAATAGATCCAGGTTTTCCTGGAATAGTCATCAATGAATGTGACGCAATAACTATAACCACTAAAAGAATGGACGCTCATCGGTCCGCATACATCCGAATGCACCAAGTCTAAGCCTCCCTCATACTTGTGCTCACTATGTGGGAAAGGTCTCTTGATGTTCTTCTCCAATTCACAACCCTTGCAATGGTTGTGCTTCTCCTCCTGTACTGAAGGAACTCCAATAACTGCTTGTCTCAAATGCCTCAATGCACCATGATATAAGTGTGCCATCCTCCTATGACATAACTCACCATCACTACTGTTGCTGCTAACCAGAGCCTTTGTAGGCTCAAACTGTAGTCTGTAAACCTTCCCACTCCGAACCCCAATCATCCTGTCCAATCTTTGATTTGACCCATGTGGCCTGATATATAATTTCCTGTCACGGAAAGTCACCAGAAAACCCTTGTCTTCTAGTGTGGAAACTGATATGAGATTCTTCGTCACCCCGGGACATATAACACATCAGCAAAGCTGATGGGATTTCTAGACTCCCTCTGAAACGAAACAGTACCAACACCCTCTGCCTGATACCGCGCATCATCTCCTAACTCAATATGGAGATTTACTCCACCCTCCTGCAAGCTCTTGAAGAACGATCTGTGTCCTGTCATGTGACAAGACGCACCGCTGTCCACATACCAGATGTTGTTGCTGATGGAGCTTTCCATGCAAGCTATCAAGCAAAAGTCATCGTCAAAAATCTTGCTGAAGTCATCCACCTCTGCTGAACCTGCCATCTATGTGTTGTTCTTCTTCTTCCTCTCTGGGCACTGGGAAGCAAAGTGTCCATGTTTGTGGCATATGAAGCACTTGAATTTTTCCATGTCCAAGTTCTTCTTACCACCCTTCTTCTTATTTTCCTTCCCCTTACCTTTGCTTGCTAGGGATAGAGCCTCTTCATCCACGATCTGTGGAGCACCACTGGATGAAGCTGAACCTTGACCCATACGGGTCTCTTCTTGTGCGAAGTCATCCCACAATCTCTGCCAGTCAGGGAGCTTCTCCCTAGCCACCACGCCTTTAACAAAGACGTCCCATGTCTTAGAAAATCCATTGAGAGCTATACGGACTAGCTCCTCATCCTTAGTCTTAGAGCCCACTGCTCCAAGCTCATCCCTGATTTGTGTGAGCCTTGTAAGATAAGGCACCACTCCTTCACCCTTGGCCATCCTGGTACTGCGCAATCTCTCCTGCAACACCATCTTCCGGTTTTCATTCTTGCTCTGGTAGAGACTTTCCAAAGCCTTCCGCATATCTAATGCGGTCTTCTTCCCAGACAGATGAGGGACTATATAGTCCTTCACCCCATCTAAGATGATCAACATAGCTCTGGAATCTATCTTCTTCCATCTAACCAAATCTACCAGATCTGTGGGAGCAAACTTATGATCATCAATGTGCTCTTCAGCATCACTGACATCTAGGATCTTGGTGATCCTTTATTTCCAAGTAGGAAAGTTCTGTGCCCCGTGGAGTGTATCATCAACTCTCAACTGTACAACCATAGTGAATAGTGCCTGTAAACCCTAGGATAGATATGCCAATGATCTATCCAACCAACCTACTGCTTTCTCTCAATCTGCTCAGAAGAGCTCTGATACCATGTAAATTTCCTTAAAATCCACTCTAGGGCTAGAGTATGCTGGATTTAATTAATTAAACCCAAATTATTACTGTTAACCACACATGGATTTCTTCACTATGCTGCGAAAAATAAATACTGAAAGAAATACCAATCAATCACACCAATAGAGACAACACAATCTTTTTGGGTATAAACCCCCGGACAAAACCCAAGATGGGAAAACTGGTGCAACAGTATGAGAGGATAATTTATTAAGAAAATATGAATCTTTTACAATTTCAGAAAATCGATTTATGCCCAACCTGGAAAAATCGAACCACAACAAACTCACTAAGAAAACCTGTGCAATGAAATGGTCCCCAACGCAGCTGTACGGTCTGCTGCTGTCTGGACATATATTGCAGTCTGAAATGCCTCGACCCATAGGAATAATGGTAATCCCTGATCAAATAGCACAACCTTAGCTGCACTCACCAGTGTCCTGTTCTTCCTCTCCGCCACTCCATTCTACTGCGGGGTGTGAGGAATAGTGTGTTCCTTCTTGATCCCCTCTGATGAACAATACTCCATGAAATCTCTACCGGTGTACTCACCACCGTTGTCTGTCCTCAATATCCGGATCTTTCTCCCTGTTTGGTTCTCCACGAGAGTTTGAACTCTCGGAACTGGTTGAAGACTTCTGATTTGGCCTTCAGAAAATAGATCCATGTTTTCTTAGAATAGTCATCACTGAATGTGATGTAATAACTGTAACCACTGAAAGAATGGACGCTTATCAGTCCGCATACATCTGAATGCACCAAGTCTAAGGCCCCCTCAGAATTGTGCTCACTATGTGGGAAAGGTATCATGATGTTCTTCCCCAACGCACAACCCTTGCAGTGGTTGTGCTTCTCCTCCTTGTAACGTACCCTCCCGTGGTCCCAATGCAAGGAAGGGAACATGATGCCAATCTGGGGATTTTACATAAACTCAGCCCATTCATTAATTTCACAGCAATTAAAAATCAAATGTGTGTAGATGCAATTTAAAGCAAACATGCATAGCGGAATAACATCATCCAGACACATTACATGATACCATTCAATTTAACATAGTCAACAAATTAATACATTTGCAGAAGTAATTACACAAGAAAATACTCATCTTGATATAACGCTGTCCCAAATGACTAGCTATGTCGCTGGAACGTTCCACCCAACCATAGGCCAGTTTTGTTCATCAATCTCTCAACACAATTGCCACCCCCGAGCTGGGTATGATTCTTACAAGGAAAAGGGGACATTCAAGCTCATGCATAGACCAAGCAATAGATACCCATAACCCATACCCCAACATACTCCTACACACAGCAAACTCAGAAACTGGGCATGGATACACAATTCCAACAATGGGAATTACAAATAGGATGGCCATGGGTTTTCCCCAAATCGTGGGCACACCAAAATGGACTGTGGAAAGGGGGATTCAACCACAGGGAGCAAACTCGATTTCTCCCACAAGTTATGAGCATTTCAAATTGCCAAAACGGCCTCATTGAAACCCCAAATCGAGCTCTCTCTTCTTCTAGCAGCTCTGCAACACAAAAACGCCCTCTTCCCCACTGAAAACCAGGAAAACACAAGAAAAACATGGAGGAAAAATGCCCAGGTAGCTCCAAAAACGTGAGAGAGGCAAAACTTCTTGATGGGTAATGGCTTGGGGAGCAAATTCATGGTTCTTTTCTTGCCAAGGAAGCCAAACACGATTTTCCATGCAGGGTGGTTTCCCATACTCGAATTTGGACAGCCATACCTCTCATTCCCCAAGGCATTAACTACCTCAACCAACTCTTGGGAGAAATGAATGATTGGGTACAAAATTCAACATGGGTAGTTGAGGGTTTTATGGGTTCTCTCACTGACACTTGGCTTGACTTGATTGGCTCCAAGGGTTTGAATATTTCCCTCCCGATTCCTTGTAAAATCATGCCCCCATCTCTTGTTGCATTGCATAGCTATTTGTGGGTATTTTATTAAAATGCATATTTACATGATATTCACAATTCCACCGTGCCTGGCTAACACGCGAACCATATGCAACAATAAATCGATGGTGGGGCCTTGGCCTTGATCTCTTCACCATGATTTTACAACAATATTACATCATTTACATTCAAATGCAATAGAGTCAAGATGGGGACGTTACACTCCTATATTAAAGGAACTCCGATAACTGCCTGTCTCAGATGCCTCAATGCACCATGATGTAAGTGTGCCATCCTCATATGCCATAACTCACCATCACTACTGCTGCTACTGACCAGAGCCTTTGCAGGATGAAACTGTATTCTGTAAACCTTCCCACTCCGAACCCCAATCATCCTGTCCAATCTCTGATCTGACCCATGTGGCCTGATATATACTTTCCTGTCCCAAAAAGTTACTAGAAAACCCTTGTCTTCTAGTGTGGAAACTGATATGAGATTCTTCATCATCCCTGGGACATATAACACATTAGCAAAGCTGATGGGATTTCCAGAATCCCTCTGAAACGAAACAGTACCAACACCCTGTGCCTGATACCGTGCATCATCTCCTAACTCAATATGGAGATTTACTCCACCCTCCTGCAAGCTCTTGAAGAACGATCTGTGTCCTTTCATGTGACAAGATGCACCGCTGATGGAGCTTTCCATGCAAGCTATCAAACAAAAGTCTTCGTCGAAACTCTTGCTGAAGTCATCCATGTCTGTTGAACCTGCCATTTGTGTGTTGTTCTTCTTCTTCCTCTCTGGGCACTGGGAAGCAAAGTGTCCATGCTTGTGGCATATGAAGCACTTGAATTTTTCCATGTCCAAGTTCTTCTTACCACCCTTCTTCTTCTTTTCCTTCCCCTTACCTTTGCTTTCTAGGGCTAGAGCCTCTTCATCCACGATCTGTGATGCACCACTGGATGAAGCTGAACCTTGACCCATACATGTCTCTTCCTGTGCGAAGTCATCCCACAATCTATGCCAGTCAGGGAGTTTCTCCCTAACCACCACGCCTTTAACAAAGACGTCCCATGTCTTAGAAAATCCATTGAGATCTATACAGACTAGCTCCTCATCCTCAGTCTTAGAGCCCACTGCTCCAAGCTCATCCTTGATATGTGTGAACCTTGTAAGATAAGGCACCACTCCTTCACCCTTTGCCATCCTGGTACTGCGCAATCTCTCCTGTAGCACCATCTTCTAATTTTCATTCTTGCTCTGGTAGAGACTTTCCAAAGCCTTCCACATATCTAATGTGGTCTTCTTCCCAGACAGATGAGGGACTATATGGTCCTTCACCCCATCTAAGATGATCAACATAGCTTTGGAATCTATCTTCTCCCATCTAGCCAAATCTGTCGGATCTGTGGGAGTAGACTTTTGATCATCAATGTGCTCTTCAGCATCACTGACACTAGGATCCTGGTAATCCTTTCTTTCCAAGTAGGAAATTTTTGTGCCCCCTGGAGTCTATCTTCAATTCTCAACTGTACGACCATAGTGAATAGTGCTTGTAAACCCTAGGATAGATATGCTAATGATCTATCCAACCAAGCTACTGCTTTCTCTCAATCTACTTAGAAGAACTCTGATACCATGTAAATTTCGTTAAAAAATCCACTCTAGGGCTAGAGTATGCTGGATTTAATTAATTAAATCCAAATTATTACTGTTAACCACACATGGATTTCTTCACTATGCAGCGGAAAATAAATACTCAAAGAAATACCAATCAATCACACCAATAGAGACAACACAATCTTTTTGGGTATAAACCCCCAGACAAAACCCAAGATGGGAAAACCGGTGCAGCAGTATGAGAGGATATTTTATTAAGAAAATATGAAGCTTTTACAATTTCACAAAATTTATTTATGCCCAACCTGGAAAAATCGAACCACAACAAACTCACTGAGAAAACCTGTGCAATGGCACGGTCCCCAACGCAGCTGTACGGTCTGAACGAAATCCGTACGATCTGTACGACCTACAATTGTACAGTCCACCTCTGTAATTCGACCTCGGCTCTCTTCTCTGCGAATCCGTACGTTCACTCTTTCTTAGATGCTCTGTCGATCACATTGAATTTCTGCTTCTCCGTCTTCTCTTTAAAATTCTCTCTCTCAAACTTTTCTCTCCGTCTCTGTCAGAATGTGTGTCCTCTCCACCAATTGATCCTCCTTTTAATTCATTGGCTAAGCGAAAAAACTAATCTCACTATGGATCAATGAATGAGATCCTTCGATGAGATCAATGGCCAAGATTAGATTAGCCATCACTTAAATATTTTTCACTTTCACTTTATAAAAAGTGTTCCATTAAGTCAATTAATAATTAGATCACTTTAATATATTTTCCAAAGTAAAACTTAGGAAAAATACATTAAATACAATTGGCTTCTTTATTTAAGTCTTCTGCATGCAAGGACACATGCAATGCATGAAGACCTTCCTTGTTGTCACTTTCTAACAGGTGTGGGATGAGATCAAATGCTTTCAAGCATTTTCCAGCACTGCAGTCTCGAAGGCCGATAACTTCATGGCAGATTCTATGGTTTCATCCACTGCCTTGTAACGTCTCCATCTCTCAAACCGGCTAGTAGAGGGGACATTTACTAAAATGGGGTCTCTAATTTAGCCCCATAACCATAATTACGAATTTATAACAGCTAAAATGCATGTGCAGATATGGAAATAAAAACACACAGTGGAAATAACACAATCCACACACACAACACACAATTTACAAGCATAATTATCACATGGATACAAATAAAAATCATTGCACATCAGATACGTAATAATACTTATCTTTAAACAAAGAAGATCTAGGCAACTGGCTGTGTAAGAGCAATTTTCCACCCAGCCATAGGCACTTTGTCCAGCATATACTCTTTCTGTTGAGAGGCCACCCCCAAGATGGGCTATGAGGCCACCGGAGCAAAGGATACACCTACGGATTCTCTCTCTCATCCCAAAACCCACTCTGCTCTCTATGCTTAGCGAAAAGCTCCAACAGAGCTCTATAGGGGTCTCACTAAGCCATCACAGCCATGGCACTCCTTCCAGCTGCCCCATACAACACAAGGAAGGCATTTCCCTTCATTGATCCACAGTTCCCTCAGGAAATCCAACCCTTACAGTGCTTACCTGCTGTATGCTATTGGAGAACCTTCTGCAACATTAATCCACGGCTTCTCAAGCATCCAAAAGTAGCAGAACTCAATGGGTAAAGGTTCCTAGATTGCCCAACCTCCATGCTCACCTACTGTTAAAATTTGGTTGAGCTTTGATATTTAATACTTTTAGATATACCTTGGGAAAAATCCTCAAAATTATGAGAACAAAAACCCCAACAATTCTTCTCAGTATAATATAATAGATAGCTGAGAATGCTTTCTTTTACAACATAGCAAATTGCTTTCGGAAGATAAGAGATCACCAAACTTCTTGGTGAAGATACACAAGCAATAGAGATATCAATCGGATGTGTGCTCAGCACAACAATAACAAGCACGAACAATACCCTACACAAAGAGAAGTGCCTTGCCTTCAATGGAGAAGAGAATTTGCTTCACACTGGATTCAACAATCCTGTATACCATATTTATACATTCTTCTCTTCTATTTTTAACTTCCAACTTCAGGATAAACTCGCCCTCAAACTGGATGTATTAATCTTGCATGGAGTGGTGCGCCCACTTGTCATGCAGTGCCTCATCTCACTGAGTTGGCACTTAGGATGGACTCACTTCTTAACTGAAAGCTTGTCCACTTAGTTAGGTGGCTAACTTAAGTGTCGACATGCAAGTGTCACAACTCATGTGTCATCTTTCAGTTTAACATAAGTGTTGTCATGCAATAACACTTAGCTAACTAGATCTTCTCTTTAATTGAAGTGTCGTCTTTTAGTTTAGCTAAAGTCTAAATACTTTAGTTAACTAGTCCTTATTATTTAACGCTTATTTAACTGAAATCATGCTGATTGATTTACTTGAAGTGACCACTGTGAGTTCTTTAGTTAACTGAGGCATATCTTTAGCGAATGCTTTAACTGAAGCATTGATACTTAACTAAGCTTTATAACTGAAGCTTTAACAATCGAGTTCTCCTTAATTAGCTGAAGTGTCTGCATGTTCAATTTCGAATTCTCTTGATTTCTATGCTTTATCTTTTATTTATTTATCTCTTATTGCATGGTCAATATGTGCTAACTTTAATTATCCATCACATTACATTATACTAAGAAGAATTATCGGATGTTGTGATCATATTATATTATTCCGGACCAAATGATCATATGCTAACATAATTCACTTTAGAGGTGATCAATCTCTAAAGGAGACTTAATAGCAATCTGGTGATCATGGTTAATAATATATCACACAACATTAATGCTTTTAACAAGTAAAGCATGACCTTTATACAGAAGGTCCACTTCTATATGGGAGGTCCATCTCATGGATACCTTTATACATAAGGTTCACCTCTATACATGAGGTCCATCTCATGGATACCTTTATACGAAAGGTTCATATGATAATCATGACTTGATACACACAAGTTCGGAGCCTTGTCCAACAAGACTTTACAAAAACATTACTTTGATCCATTACCTCTATACGGGAGGAATAACCTTTACACGAAAGGCCATCAAAGTGCTCACCTCTATACGAGAGGATCACTCTTGACTACACAAGATTGGTTTGGAGAAAGTTTCCTGATGTTGTATATTTAACACCTGCAACCATCTATTTTCCCTTCAAAAAATGCAGCTCTGTCTCCAAATTTGAATTTCTGAGTTAAACATAGTTTGATAATGGACATGAACAACAAAAAGAAAACTCTACAGTGTGGAACATGCATGAGAGAATGATCAAAAGAGTGTTGACTCCAACGATATGAGGTAAGGGTGAAAAGACAACTGACATAGCTTCTGACCATAGAATAAATAGGACTGTTGACGGCTGACATAACTGTCACAACCCCCATGCTTCAATAACTACGTGAAGTGATTTTTCCCACCAACCTCACATATGCTTTCAATGGTTTGATAGTCAAGAGAAAGTAATTGGCTTATTTAAGGCGCATGGAAGATTTTGGATGAGTTCTAAGGTTAACACTTGGAAAAATAAGATTTAGTTTCTCCATAGGCCCCCCTTTCCTCTTCCCATCTGATGGAATCATAGCCCCTTTAGTGCTCTTTACATAGCCATCTTGGACCATTTTATTATTTTCCAACATAATATTTACATACATTTAGAATTGGTATGATAAGCCAACCATATGGTCCAAATAAAAATATATATACATTATACATGCCAAGCCATTCACTAGTCGGGCCTTGGCCTTGAGCTCCGCACTAGGAATCCATACTAGCATATTTACATCATTTACATAATTTTGATTAAATACATTCAAAGTCAAAATTGGGGGTATTACATGCCTATTTTCAACAATGCATGGCTATTTCTCATACATGATAAACGATTGAGATAGTATTTTGCCCATTTATCCTCGATAATATTGGATGTTGGGAGGTTTTCAAGGATGAAAGGAAAGTATTTAATTTTCTTAGCCGAATAAATAAATTTTCATATCGCATGGCAGATAAAGTACCATAGGGTGAGTCTCCTTTAGTTCAGTTACAAACTAATATAATTCCTAGAGGTCTAATCCCTTTGGAGATTTTTTTTGATAAATCTGATAATTTTAAAGGGACTAACAAGATTGATATGACTAAACAAGAGTTGGAAATCAATATTGGCTCTAAAAAGCCTCATAGGATCACCAAAATTGGTAAAGGGTGTATGCACAAAGAGTAGAAGAAACTAGAAGCCTTGGTAAGGGAATACAAGGATGTTTTAGCATGGTCTTGTGATGATTTAAAGACTTACAATCCCAAGGTGATAAATCATACAATTTCATTAAAGGAAGATGCAACGCCATTTAGACAATGTCAAAGACACATGAACCCCAAGGTACCTCCGGTTATACGGAAAGAGTTACAAAATCTCTTGGAGACTAATCATCACTCCTATAAGGTATTCAAACTGGGTTGCTAATGTTGTTTCTGTTAGAAAGAAGGGAAAAATTTGTACTTGTATTGATTTCAAGAACCTTAACATTTCCTCCTTCAAAGACAATTACCCTCTTCCAAGTATAGAGCATGTTTTATAGATTGTCACGAGATTAGAGATGATGTCTATGTTGGACAAATTCTCTAGTTACAACCATGTATCAATATCCAAAGATGACAGGTATATGACTGTCTTTACTACCTCTTAGGGGACTTATGATTATATATGAATGCCTTTTGGACTAATGAACATTGGAGCTACTTTCCAATGTGCCATGGATTTCACTTTTTTTTTCTGATTTTTTTTATTTTATAAATTCATAGTCTACCAAGATGACCTTAATGTTTTTTCTAAAATTTGGAATGATCATGTTGGGCACTTACGTGAATTTTTTGAGAAGTGAAACATTGAGCATATCATTGAATCCAAAGAAGTGAGTCTCGAGCGTGTTCGAAGGTAAGCTTTTGGTACATATTGTTTTGAAAGAAAGGGTAAGAATCAACCTTGAAAGGGTAAAGGGTATTAAGGAAATCCCTCTACTTAAAACCAAGCAATATATTCAATCGTATTTTGGTCACATCAATTTCATTAGGCACTTTATTCCTAACTTTGCAGAAATAATAAGGCCTATATCCAATATGCTGAAAAAATATCATAGTTTGAAATGGAATGAAAAAGTGAAGAAAGCATTACTAATATCAAATAGAGTCTATGCCAAACTCTTCTTCCGGTTAGTCTAGATTATAGTAAATTTTTTTAGTTATTTTCATTTTCATCTGATTTTACTATGGTTATTGTAGAAGAACCAGCAGGGAAGTGAGTCGTTGATAGCATTTATGAGTAAGGTCCTCAAGGGAGCAAAGTTGGCTTACTCCATGGGAAAACAAGCTTATGCCTTGGTAAAGGTGCTCAAGTACTTTAGAGACTACTTCTAAAATGCAGGGATTGTGGTCAATGTTTCTCAACCCATGGTCAAGGACATATTATTACAACAAGAGTGAAATGGGATGAGAGGTAGGTGGATTACTAAGATCCAGGAATCAATCTTGAGCCAAAACCAACTGAGTTGGTTTGTGGCCAAGGATTGGCCAGATTGGTGGCTTAGGGTAGTATTGATGCCATGGACACATTGAGCATGCACCACCACTCAGTCAAGTAAATGCTTTATTGTATTCATTAGAGCAGGTTAATTGATATTATGATATTATTTTTTTATTTAAAAAACCGATCATGTCTTACTAACTTTGACAAGAAACAATCATTCTCTTAAGCTTTGCGCAACAAGATGTTTAGTACATTGGTGGAGTTGGGTGGAGAAACCCAGATGGGGTTATCCTCAAATGCGTTGATTCACCTAAGTCCAAAGATTCACTGCATGAACTACATGTAGGATCTTGTGGGGGGGCATTTCTCAGCTCGAACCACAACCCATAAGATCATGAGAACATGCTACTATTGGCCTACCGTTTTTGTTAATACCCATACTTATGTCAGTGCTTGTGATCCTTGCCAATGCTTTGAGAGGAAACAAAGATTGCCATCATTACCCCTTTGTCTAGTTATAGTGAAGGATCATTTTTGGCGGCGGGGTATTGATTTCATTGGCCAATTCCAAATGAATTCAGTTGGATTCTTATGGCCACTAATTACTTCACTAGGTGGGTGGAGGTTGGACCATTGAAAACCTCTTCAAGTGTAGCCATTGTCAATTCTTAGAGGAGAATATTATTACATGCTTTGGAATGCCAAAAAATATCACCCTAGATAATGCTAGTGCCCTCAAATCAATAGAGAGATGACATGTTGTTCACAATATGTCATCATGTTGGTTCATTCGACCAACTACTACCCTTAGGGGAATGGCTTAACATAATCCAACAACAAAAATCTTATTTGGATAATTACATGGTTTGGAATGCAAAAATAAGATCACCCTAGACAATGCTAGTGCCTTCAAATCAACAAAGAGATGACATGTTGTTCATAGTTTGCCAACACATTGGCCCATTAAGCCAACTACTACCCTTAGGGGAATGGCTTAGCATAATCCAACGACAAAAATATTATTTAGATAATTAGGAAAGTGGTTTGTGAGGACAAGAGATCTTGGGATGGTCATCTCAAGTTCGCATTGTGAGTTAACCACATCACTATGAAAAGGGCAACTAGTCAAAGCCCTTTTGAGCTTTTTTATGGCTTAGATCGGGTCTTGGCAGTGAACTTAAGGTTGTAACTATATAGGTTATTGAAATAGTTCACCACCAACCAAGATGCACTTTAAGACCACACTCATCATCTCACTTAGCTTGATGAGGACCGTATGATGACCTATGATCACTTTGTAGACTACCGGAGTCTAGGGAAGAGGGTTTTTTATCACAAGGCCAAAAACAAATCTTTACAAAGTGGGGGACTTAGCCTTGTTGCGTAACAACAAAAATGAGGAACCAAGAGACCATGGCAAGTTTGATAGATTATGGTTGGGACCATACCTTATTGATGCATTGATCAGTTCTAGCACATTCTATCTCATTGATTTGGATGGTCAAAGAGAAGAGCTACCAATCAATGGGTAGCAATTGAAAATTATTTTCATTGAGATATATTGAAAAAAAAGAGTTTGGGGGATTTTCAGCACAGTAGAAGTTGTTAGTTTTCGTTTTGTTTTTTGCTAATATGTGGATTTTTCCAACCTCCTGTTGCATTTTCAAATTGTTTTCTGTCACATTTTTCTTGTTTTATTTCAGCCTTGAACTTATTTCCATTTTTTCAACATCATCATAAATTTCCTTGCATATGTATTAATAGTTTTGGTGATTTTGGCTTCATTGTTTTTGCATGGTTAGCCAACATTATTACCTCAAGTTCAGATCGTCGAAGTCAAAGAGACAAGTCTAGGTCAAGCCTGGAAGGGGTTGTCACTCCTTACAATGTACATCATAGTATCCTAGTCGATATTGAGTCTACTAGGTGTGGATAGTGTCAAAGAGTGGGATGCGTTTTGAGTCTTACTATTGCCACGTTTCTTCAAAATCCACTACAACTCAATCCTTGTTGTTCATTGCCTCATCTAACCCTAGGGATATGGCACCATTTGATTATACTACTTGTTCCTTGCTTTG
The DNA here is from genome assembly GCA_027924585.1 of Larix kaempferi. Taxonomy (NCBI): domain Eukaryota; kingdom Viridiplantae; phylum Streptophyta; class Pinopsida; order Pinales; family Pinaceae; genus Larix; species Larix kaempferi. Next base: position 5,414,218 of record BSBM01000431.1, on the reverse strand, counting down.
CGCTGAGGAAAAGGTTTTCATGATTGCTTTTCTCCTAGCAGATCACTCCTCATAAACTCCAACACATTATTTGTGGATTGATCCAAAAGTCAGAGCAACTTAGTGATTGCTAGCCTTATTGGTGACCACACCTCGTACCTGTCAACACTAATCACTATTCATTCCTGATCAGATGAGCTTCATTAGTGTTCAACTCCAAATCATCTTTCACAATGTCGGGTTGTGCTCGTGCCTTCAAGCCTATTATCCTTATTAGTGGAGAAATCCATGCCTCGTAGGTGTTTTTATCATTGGCATCTGACTTGGTGGCTTTCTCCTGGCTATCAACTTTAGATCATTTACCAATGCGAGGAGCATATTGGATAGATTGCAGGTTGCGGTTGACTCCATTTTTGGCCGAGTAGACAAGCACATTGACCTAGTTCAATTTTTCCATGAATGAGTTATTTCAAAGTAGTCATTAGAGAAATTTTGAGGTAAAAAAAGGGCCTCAAAACAAAGAAAATGTACTATAAAATACAACCAATCACATTCTAGTAGATGACATCATCCCCCTTGGTGAGGTGGCATTGCATGAGTTAAGAATGCTTATTTGTCAAATTTTCTATGGTGGATGAAAACACATAGTTAACCAAGGTAGTGGTGTAAGTACTTTTAAGTCATAAAGTAAAGTACTCATAATGATAGTCTTTTCATAAAATAATATTATTGTCATTTTCAAGTAAAGTACTCATAATGAATGTCTTTTCACACTTTCACATAAAATAATATTATTGTCATTTTCAAGTGAAGTACTCTTAATTCATAAAGAAAGTCCTTTCACATTTTTTTATAAAATAATATATTATCATTTTTATGTTTTTAATTTTAAATTATATATTCACTCCATTCTATTTAATAACATAATGTCAAACTAATAAAGAATAATAATAGATTTAATAAATAATAATAATAATAATAATAATAATGCAATGTGGATTATAATAATATTATTGACATTTTACATGTAAATAAATTCTCAATTAAATTACATTATTAAATTCATGAGAAAAGTACTAAATATAAAAAGTCAACATAAAATTTTAAAAAAAACTCTTAAAAATGTTTTTTATTATTTAATTTCATTTTTAAGTTCAAGACAAATAAATGTTAAAGGACAATACATTTTTGGGAATTTACAATGAATCTTAGTCACATCAATGTAGACTTATTTTATTAATTTTATTTCTAGTGAATTTTGAAAAGTAACTCAACCATGGTTATTTATATTGTGTATAGAAAATAGTGTGGGAGGTGACTTGTCATATATACCTACCCCATAAAACCCCAAATTCATAATATTTTAATATATCTCATATTTTTGTAGTACATCTCTTAGGAGGCCCTTTTTTTACCTCAAAATCTCTCTAATCTAGAGTGCATATACTCGATGGTTCTTGACAGCCTACTAGGAGTGGGATGTAGTCCCCTTGAATCGTCATTGTTAAGCCCCAAGTTTGCTCATGCAACTAGAGGGTTAAGCTCCACCGAGTTCCTATCAAGTTGGTTTTATCAGGTACATCCAAGGTATTATAGGAACTAGAGATTGTTTGTAGTCAATTCTACCAGATAATGGGAAATTTCTATTTTTGGAAGTTTCATTTTGGTTCGAAGCCATAGTTCCAAGGATCAGATGTTAGTAATGTTTTCATATTCGTTGATGCTTGTGACATCAGAGTGTCGATGAGCTTTTCCTAGGCGACATGCAAGCAATGTTCAAGACACTACATTTTTTAGCAGTTAGATTATTAGAGCTTGCATATCGATTCTAAACACATTCAGATTCCTTGTAGAGAGATGAGTTTGATGAGACTATTTTCATGTACAAGTGAGACCTTGAAATTTTAGCAGTGTCTATTTTTAGATATGCTACATATGGCAGGGGTCTCCCAATATTTCTCTTCATGTTTGATTTTTTCCATTTTGGTTTCTATTTTTGACAATTTTGTTTTTAGTCTAGGTCTATATTTTGGTAGGTATAGTGGTGAAGTAGTCTAGGTTCTAATGGTTGGAAGATGGTGAGTTAGAGTCAAAGGTTAGCAAGTGGATGAGGTTTCAATGTGACATGTGGCAACTATTTGAATATTTCATGAAATCTTGCTAAAACCTTGATTCAAATTTGCTATTATTGTTGAAACAAAACCCTAATTTGCATGTTGTATCAACAATGCATGAGGTCTTGCGGAAACCCTAGAAGGTTGCTCCAACCCTAGGCACCCTAACAAGCAATTCCAAAAACCTAGATCAACCTCTTTGAAGTTGGAATGCATGCTATAAATTAGCAATCCAAAACCCTAATTCGAATTGGTTTAAAACCCTACTTTGAAATGTCTTTATAACAAGTGATCCATGTTATTTTTTGCCAAATCAAACCCCAACTTCTTTGTATCTAAGTGTAATAGGCATGCAACTACCTTATTCAATGATCTCCCAACCATGCGACTTATGAAACAACGTATTAACTAAAGTTTGTAGTACCAACGATATTAATTTCAAGGTTTCCAACATCTATTTGTTACAACTTTAAACAACAATTTTATTGGAGGGTAAATCGACTTGATATCAATTTTTTTAGTAGCACAATTAGTGATTAGGCAAACAGAGGGCAGCAATTCAAGTATTTTGGGGTGTTTCTAGTGGTTAATGGTCTAGGATAGTGTTACACCTTAGGAATCAACGTTATATGGGAGTATATTTGGCAAGATTTTTCATTGATTTTTAGAGAGAGATTACAAATTGTTGAATTGTTGGCTACACCGAATTACTGTCTGTTAAGATTCAATATGTTAAGACAGAAAATATCAGCATTGCATTTCATTTCACAACAATAGCATATACAGGATCACTGAAAGAACAACAAGCACAACAAAAACACAAGAGACACAGATTTATCCTAGGAAACCCTCATGGGGTAGAAAACCCAGCAAAGCTTCCTCAATATAGATGAACAACAAAACAAAGATGTAAACCCTATACATAAACTCCTTCTCCATAGAAGATCTCTCCCTCACCTATGCGCTATTCACAAGTGAGTGTAATGTGTCTTAAATGAGGAACACGCCTCCTCTATTTATACACAACTCCGACTTGACTTTTACACTAACTAGGTCAGCCCCAACTTTAACTACTGGGTTAAACACCCCATTACAACTGACTCTGGGCCGACCCCACTAGAGAAGTCTAATAACCCAAGTTACCACATTCCGACGAAGGAATAAACATCTCCGGATATACAATAAGGTCTTCACGGAGGAATGAAACATCTCTAGAATAATAAAATACAAATATAATATTCTTAAAAGTTACAATATTTAAACACTCCCCCTTAACGAGAATGATATTATAACAACATCTGCAGGAGCAAGGAGTCATCAACATCATACATGATACATCTATAAATCATTGGAATCTTTCTCAACATCATCAGTAACTCAACCAGTTACTAGAATATCTTCAGGTCTTTAATACTGGAGTATCAGAATCGTCAGTATTGAGTCTTCACCTTCTGCAACACTCGAACAGCTACAGTAACATCATCATCTGTATCACCCGATCAATAGCCTCATTGTCTGGATCTACTGATCATCATCATAACAACATCAACTGGATCCTTTCGATCAACAACATCACATCATCAACTAGATCCTCTCGATCAACAACACCTGGATCATCTCGATCAATAGCATCTGGATCACCTCGATCAATAGCTTCTGGATCATCTCGATCCGCAGCATCTGGATCATCTCGATTGACAGCATTTGGATCATCTCAATCTACAGCATAATCTGCAATACACATGATCCAATTCCAAGATGATCAATCCTTATCAATTTTAGATAAGTCTCATGTCTATGGATGATGTAATCCAGATCTACTTCCAGGATGATCAATCCTTATCAATTTTAGACAAGTCTCATGTCTATGGACGATGCAATCCAGATCTACTTCCAGGATGATCAATCCTTATCAATTTAAGACAAGTCTCATGTCTATGGACGATGCAATCCAGATCTACTTCCAGGATGATCAATCCTTATCACTTTAGGACATGAGTCCAAGGACGATGCAATCCTATCACGTACATATTGAACCAAATGTCCAGGGACGATGCAGTCCTATTATCAATTCTCGGAGACAGATGTCTACGGATCAATTATGGGACCAAAGTCCGGGGATGATACAATCCCCACATTCTCGGAGACATCTGTCTACGGATCAATTTTGGGACCGAAGTCCGGGGAAGATACAATCCCCACATTCTCGGAGACATTTGTCTACGGATCAATTTTGGGACCGAAGTCCGGGGAAGATACAATCCCCACATTCTCGGAAACATATGTCTACGGATCAATTCTGGGACCGAAGTTCGGGGAAGATACAATCCCCACATTCTCGGAGACATCTGTCTACGGATCAATTCTGGGACCGAAGTCCAGGGAAGATACAATCCCCACATTCTCGGAGACATATGTCTACGGATCAATTCTGGGACCGAAGTCCGGGGAAGATACAATCCCCGCATTTTCGGAGACATCCGTCTACAGATCAATTCTGGGACCGAAGTCCGAGGAAGATACAATCCCCACATTCTCGGAGACATCTGTCTACGAATCAATTCTGGGACCGAAGTCCGGGGAAGATACAATCCCCACATTCTCGGAGACATATGTCTATGGATCAATTATGGGACCGAAGTCTGGGGATGATACAATCCCTTCTCGTCCACCACGGACCACATTCTCGGAGACATCTGTCTATGGATCTCTTTTAGGACATGTGTCCAGGGATGATACAATCCCTCTCGTCCACTAGGGACCATTTCTCGGAGACATATGTCAACGGATCTCTTTTAGAACATGTGTCCAGGGATGATACAATCCCACCTCGTCCACTTAGACAAAGTCTAAGGACCATATATCGATCTCATCGTTGGAACCAGTAACCTCATCATCAACCTCATCGTTGGAACAAGTAACCTCATCATCAACCTCATCGTTGGAACAGGTAACCTCATCATCGACCTCATCGTCGAAACATGTATGCTCATCATCGATACAAGTATCCACATCATCGATACAGTATCCTCATCATCGATACAAGTATCCATATCATCGATATAGTATCCTCATCATCGATACAAGTGTCCATATCATCGATACAAGTATCCTCATCATCGACACAAGTATCCTCATCATTGACCACATCACTCCCCCTTTCGAGGAGGGTCCTTTTGAATGACACCAAGCTTGTCTCAAACTTTACTCGAGACAGAGGTTTGGTCAATACATCAGCAACTTGTTCATCAGTGCTCACATACTCGAGCTTGATCTCCTTTCTGCACCATATCCTGTATATAAAAATATCGGATCTCTATGTGCTTTGACTTATCATGGAACACTGGATTCTCTGTCATCTTGATACAACTCTGGTTGTCACATGGGATCACAGCGGGGTCCATCTCTAAGTCAAACAATCCTGATAACAACTTCTGAATCCATATCGCTTCACAACTAGTAGGGCAAGCAGCTATATATACCGCTTCAGTTGTGCTAGACTGCTTCCTGCTAAACCACGAGATCATGGCAGATCCCAGACAATAACATCCGCCCGATGTGCTCTTCCTTTTTAATACACTTCCCGCCTGGTCAGCATCTGTGTAGCCATACAATCTGAAATCATGATCTCCGAGATAACATAGACCAAAGTCTATCGTACCCTTTAGGTACCTCATCACATGCTTTGCAGCTATCAGGTGAACATGCCTAGGTTCCACTAGATACGACGGTGTTTCACAACAAAGCATATATCCGGCCTTGTATTCATCAGATACATCAATGACCCAATAATTTGTTTGTACAGAGTCACATCCACTAACTCTGATGAGTCCTCCCCTAACAGCTTCAAGTTGGAATCCATGGGAGTGGCCATGGTTGTACATTCCAACATATCAAATCTTTTTAGGATTTCCACATCATACTTTCCCTAGTTGAGAAAGATTCCTTCTGAGCCTTGCCATACTTCCAGACTTAGGAAATAATGCATCAATCTGAGATCTTTCATCTCAAATTCGGTAGCTTCTTTTTTCTTCCCATGATCTGTTTCTCATTCCCTATCAGAAAGAGATCATCCACAACAGTAATAGTATGACAGGTTCATCATCCATAACCTTAAGGTAAAGGTTAGGATCAGCGTTTACTTTTGGTAAAGCCCAAGCTTTTCAAGAAGCTATCAGCTCTCCTTCTGTGACTGAACATCATCTACACTCTGCAGTGAGTGTTCTTTTGCATATCTATCTGTGCCATCTCTCGTCAGATGGGTTTACTGGTATGAGCCTCAAGATCATTCGAACTCTGTGGTGAGTTCCTTCTTGAATGTCATCTGTGTATAGATACCATCTTCAACCTTGTAGCAAAGGTTGAAATCCGCATCACCCATGGTGATCATTTAGCTCATCAAATGACTATAAATCATGGGTATCCATACAAAGTTTTCTTCAATTACACCATTAAGAGAATGGTCTTATCTAGCCACTTGGAGCAAACATCTCGTCATGATCCTCTTCCTCTTTCTAAGAGAATCTTCTAGTCACGATCCTTTTATAGTATGTTTGATTTGTAAGTCTTGTTGTTGAACATCCATCACTTGTTCGGTGTTCATCATTCTTCATGATCTTTCCTACAAATCAAAGTTAATTACATGATTAAAAATACTTCATAATCATCAAATCATGTTGACATGATAACCTTATTATGCATACAAATATGATTCACATGGTTATGCAACTATCTTGACCAATACTTTGGCACAACACTTTTCCATATCATGTATGCATACAGTGGTTATCTAGATGCCTTCCATCTCTACCAGAACATACTATCGAAAGCGTGCACAGCTCTTAGCATCTCAGCAAAGAGGTTTCATTCTAGACAAACAACAATGCAATGTTTGTCCAACTTACCCATCATATGCATATTAGTAGTATACTGTTCAATGCTATATGAATGCTCACACTATGCATGATACATTCTAAATATGCATACAACTATTCCAAGCAATATCATTTACTATTTCATGTCAATTCAAATACTTATCTTTTATGGTTGCCTCCCGCTTGATCTCTATATGTCTTTGAACTTCTTATCCATCCTGGACACTATGCATGCTCAACTGTGCACTAATGTCATCCTCATGATCTCATACACAATCATACATTCATTAGTATACTATCAAAACATGATAATCTTAAGTATGTATGGTCATGATCATTTCATACATAGGTATACTTACCTAAGACCCTAACAAAGCAGGATTCTAACTCGATATAGGAAAACATACCTCATAAGTAGAGCTTCTATGTGATTATGGATGTGTCTTTTGTCTTCATGTCATCATGGTCATAGAACTTGATTTGTCTTTCTTGATGTACCTGTATCTTGTTAGCATACAACATCATCCTCATACAACACCACAAGTGCATTAGTACAATCATAAGTGTCATAACCCTAATTAATGAATATCTTCTACCATTCACATGCATTCATTCTCAAACAATCATAATTGTACTATCCTTAATAACATGAAGACAAACATATCATAAACTTAACCATGAACAGATTTCAACACATACCTGTATCTCCTCAAGTCATACCTGTCAGGATTGCTTTCAACCCAATCCACTTTGATTTGCTGAAACTGGATCTGGAGCTGGATTAGGGTTTGTCAGATAAACCCTAAAAATTCAAACTTTGAATTTCAAACTTCTAAATGGATGGAAAGATGAGCCTTGCTGAGCTGATCAAGCTAGCATACTTCAATTTTGAAATCTCCAAAATTTGACCCCTCAAAATTGCCTTTGAAACTTCTGGATCTTCTAGACAGAATCTCGAACTAGGGTTTGATGAAGCCCACCCTTCTGCCCAATCAAAAGGTTCGATCCAAAGCTCTAAACTTCATTTTTTTGAGGAGCTTCCAGCTGTGGTCACAGACTTAAAAAATTCCAACTTTTGCAGAAGCCCTAATTTTCCACCTTTCCGATAAAAATCCCGAACTAGGGTTTGATCAAGCCCGACCTTCTGCCCAACCAAAAAATTCGATCTTGGTCTCTAAATTTTGATTTTGATGAGGAGCATTCACCCGTGGACTCCGATTCCAAAAATTCCAACTTTCTTTGAAACCCTAATTTCCCACAGCAGTGACGATTCAAGAATGAAGGTGCTCAAAATCCAAATCTGTTTTGACATAAATATGCACCTGATTGTTTCTAGTGTAGCTCCGAAACTACGAATCCACAGGGTCTGAAATTTCTTCCTGTGGTAGCCCGACCTGTCCTCTTTCCAACCCCATAGGTCTGACCTCAATTGGATTTTTTGAGAGAGAGTTATGCCAAGTGTCGCAACGTGACCTGTTTATGGGATAAAACCGGATAGCGAACTTGTACGGCGTTCCACGTGTCACTGGTTCAATTTCGGCCTCTGAAAAAATTACCTGAGAAACTACAGTCCGTGCTCTACCTGTCAATTTTTATGGAATTTCATTTGGAGCTTCCTAGCCCATGTTGTGACCTTTTTTCCTAGGTCACCTGTTTATGACTGAGATCTGGAAGAGGCAAAAACCCTAACTTGTACTGATCATAAATCACAAAGTACAACGAATCTGAGGTTGTCCTTTGGACACAAGGTACATGGGGATGTTATCTACGACCTGTAAAGGTTTCAAATCCTAAAGCTTCGCCAAAATGGATTTATAGTGAAAGTTCCACAATGACTGGTTTTTGCTATATAAACCCCTAACCTTCAAATTGTCGCAAGTGAAGCAAGTGTCATAAGTGCCATACATTGTCTTCCTTCAGGTTAGCTCTGATACCATGTTAAGTTTCAATATGCTAAGACAGAAAATATCAGCATTGCATTTCATTTCACAACAATAGCATATACAGGATCACTGAAAGAACAACAAGCACAACAAAAACACAAGAGACACAGATTTATCCTGGGAAACCCTCATGGGTAGAAAACCCAGCAAAGCTTCCTCAATATAGACGAACAACAAATACAAAGATGTAAACCCTATACATGAGCTCCTTCTCCTCCATAGAAAATCTCTCCCTCACCTATGTGCTATTTACAAGTGAGTGTAATGTGTCTTAAATGAGGAACACACCTCCTCTATTTATACACAACTCTGGCTTGACTTTTACACTAACTAGGTCGGCCCCAACTTTAACCACTGGGTTAAACACCCCATTACAACTGACTCTGGGCCGACCCCACTAGGGAAGTCTAATAACCCAAGTTACCACATTCCGATAAAGGAATAAACATCTCCGGATATACAATAAGGTCTTCACGGAGGAATGAAACATCTCCGGAATAATAAAGTACAAATATAATATTCTTAGAAGTTACAATATTTCAACACGATCAAACTGACAAACTTATTTCCATCCTCATCAAATTCAAGCTGTAGCGCATTTCTTAAATATGGTATCAACCAAGAATTAAGTTCGATTTTTTAGAGATAATTGAAGTTTTATTGGATGATATTTAAGAACAAAAGCCAGTTAGCATGACATGCAGAAATACAATCTTTGAGTTGAGTTTTTCTCTCTTGCATAGTTAGGGGAAGTTAGTTCAGGATTCCTTGTGGAGTTTTCTATAAGAACAACACCAGAGAACAAAGATGTTAAAACAGATTTTCACAAGACTTATTGTGCAGCAATGAAAGACTTCTCTTCTTCCATTTTCAGGGACCTGTCACCACTTCCTTTATCGCTGTCCCACAGACCTTAGTGTAACCTGTTATATTCTTGTTTATTATGATGCAAACAGTCTCTTAAATACAATATAATTCAATCCATTTGTGATTGATATTTGACTCCTTGGATCCATTGGTTATTGCTTAGCTAAGTAGGAATTGCAGTGAATGGTTAATTATTTATGCACTTGTCTTGATTTTACCTTTCATTCAAGGCACATATTCACCCTCTTCCCTTCATTATTTAATATTTTGTAGTTGTAATTTACTTCTATAATCTGGTCTCAATCTTAATTGCTTTCATTACGCTTTTTCTCTTACTTTGGTTTGCATGTTGGCAGCCCCATGAAGATTTATGTGCGCTGATCAATTGAAGTTTATGCAGATTTATAGGTTTTATGGCAGCATGCAACCCCTAGGGACACCCCCTTGAGATTGGAAGAGCACTAGTCAGAACAGAGAAGCATTCAACCATGACAGGGGTTGTTATATGCTTATAGTTATTGAGCAGGTTTGCCTGTGCAGGTTTGCAAGGTAACAGGGTTACAAAATGCTTTACTTCTCAAAGTCTTCACCACTTATTTCTCAAAAGTATTCACTACTGACTACCTTTCAGTGCCTCCTGAAACCAAGTATGGAAATACGCATTCACCTTGAAGATGGACAGTTGACTTTAAAATACCTCTTTGCTCAATGGAGGGTGAACAAGAAGATGGAGAATTGATGACATTGATATCTCTTCATTAAATAAAAATTAATATGGAGCTTAAGAGATTACTTCATTCTTCAATTCCCAGGGGAAAAAAGATTATCCAACTCTAACCCTTTCTTACCAATTTAGAAATAATAAATTGGTTACTTTTCAAATATAAGACGTAATTTTTTATGAAGCCTTCAGCTCTTCAACTCCTAATTGCCTCATGGTAAACAAGATCAAAGCCCCGAGTTTTATTCTCTAATGAGAATAGTCAAATGTTATTCTCTCTAGAAAATGTAGCAGGAAGCTATCACATCCATATTGCCAGGAAGAAAATCTTGTCAACTCTATGTCATTACCTAAACCTTACGACCTTTTCTTGGTCCTTGTTCGACGATTTATCTTGCCCAAAATATTATTTCCAGTAATATAAGTTTCTAGAAACACATAAAGTTTTGATCAGTTAACTTGTTTGATGAAGCGTAGTGGCAAATCAGATGCGTGACTGACCCTTCCTGGAGCTTGCTGAAGAAAAGTAGATAGAGGAGACAAGGATAGCGTCCAATACAGGAGAGTCATCTTCGATGTAGGGTGAGGAGCTTCAGGAAAATGTTCAGACATCTGCGAAGAAATTGTAATACAAGAAACCCAAAATAATCAGAAGATTAGATAAGATGAAGGGCTTCCAATATCCACCTCAGCACCAAATCATAAGTCTCCATTTCCTCCACAACTGCTTGCCTGCTCCAATCATCTTACAATGATCCCCAATAATCCCCCAATCCCCCCTCGTTTCATTCGCAATTTTCCTTGTGTGCCCAAATTGAGTAATTTGTCTACCATTACTTGTGTATTGGCTAGGACAAGATATAAAGGTCGCCACAATATTTGAAATTAACTTGGCGCAGGCTGCCCAATTTAACATCTCTATGATCTAAAATGATTTTTATGAAAAATAATTTAACAATTTAGGTATTTATACAAGGTCCACCCGCCCTTTCCCGCCCAGAAATCGAAATTAGAACGAAACTCCCCAGAAATGTTTCCCGGGTGTTTCTATTTCCAGGATGTTTCCTGAAAAATTTAATGTCATTCATACGTTTCCTAAAAAAATCGGAAAAGTGTTTCCCTGTTCAGATGACTTTGTTTATGTAACTTGAAGAAAAATAATAATGATAAAATTCATTTTATGAAGCTGCCAGTCCAACACTGTATATACAAAATGACATAAAGAAATCAGTGATTCTACGCAATTAACAGAGCTTGTAAATAGGAATAAGACATAAAAGGAGGAGAAGAGTCTCCATTTCACCAAAAATTATATACATTGCCACCATGAATGATTCTTTTGCCAATGTTGGCACCGCGGATATATAAATGTCAAGAGATATTTACAATGAAAGGACATTTGTAAGATGCAACAGAATTTAAGAATATAAGTTCAACATTTGACATGGTAGCCTTGCTGGGCATTCATAACTCTCCTTGATTTGTGGGGGTTATAAGAGGGGAAGCTGTATACTCTCTATAACAATGTGATACCATTTTGGCATACAAATGGGAATACATTTCTCGCTGCTTTAACTATGGCAGAAGCAAATTATGCCTGTTTGACAAAGAAGTGAAATCCAATGACCTTTACAATTTATACGGATCACAATATGCAAAATTATGTAATGAGGATTACGTTTAGGAATCCCAAAACTTTGCCGGGTCATTACTATACAGAGTGCGGTCTTGAACTTCTAAATTGGCAATATGCCTGTCCACAAAACGAGCTTGTATACCTTTACAAAATAGAAGTGCTGTAGGGAACAGCCACCATCCACTTTCCTCCCTGGCAAAATATAAATCAGTTTAGTATTTTAAGTTTTTAACAGATTACACAGCTCCATAATCATTTCCATTAAATACAGACAATTAACAGCAGGGGAAAATAAGAATGGAGGCAATTGTTTGGTACCAAACCCAAAGCCAAAGATGAAACAGAGTAAGGTAGTAACATACGAGCTAAAACTCCATGCATGAAAATTTGGTGGCCCTCCACTGGAAGAAGATTGAATTTGATAATGGTAAAAGCCATAGATCAAAGCCGTCACCTGTATAAAAAAAATCCAACGAGTTGAAGTTTAAATAAATGTGCAATTATTTTCCAATACATGTTTGCTATAATTTAAACTGTGTTGCTACTCGCTTATCACAGAAACAAATCAGCTACTCATATAGGAGCGCATAACAATGTTCTTCCAATGTTGGACTTTAGACAAGCATAACACCAATACAATCAAGAAGTTCAAATCATCAAATTCACAAGATGTGCAATTCTGAATTTAGAAAGGATGAGAGCATGACTGTTAAATGCTCTCATTGTCATAGTATCAACAGTAGAAAGATGGATGGATGGACTGACACAAGGCAGAGGCCATTGATCAATGTCATCGCATCATCACCAAAAGGAGCATTGTTCTTAAGAGCAGAAGATTGTTCAAGTGAGGTAAAAGATAGTAATTCCATTGCTAAAATTTTAATTGCTGCTATTGAACGAGTAGGTCCAGCAAATGTGGTGCAAGTTATCACAGATAATTCACCTGTTTGCACAGCTGCAGGCTTGATTGTTAAGAGTAGATACCATCATATCTTTTGGACTCCTTGCATTCTCCATAATCTAAATCTGATTGGGATGTGGGATGTGGATGCAGAATGCCCCGACTTGGGGCTCTCTATTGTTACTTTTGATATTGGTGATGATGCAACAACAACTGGAAATGGAATTGCCTTCTTCCTATCCATGCTCTAGTTCTGCTGAACATGCATCTTGTTCTATTTTAATGATGAGGATGGGGATCAGCATGACATATATTAGGAATCTATGTAATTGCAATTGTCGTTAGGTCATGTTTTATTTCATTTTTAGGACATACAACCTCATTTATAAAGGCTGATTTTGGATGTATAGCCTCATGTATAAAGGCTAATTTTGGATTTTGTTGCTTGCATCATGTAATCAATGATATAGACATGGTTTTCCTTCTAAAATGTCATTTATGTGTGTCAGTATTTTTTTCTTGCAAGATAATGTGTTTACACACACACACACATATATACATGGCGTTTCCATTTTTGGGGGGTCACATTTCCTTTGGTCCCCGTTTCGAAAACTTCCAGACGCTTCCCAGTTTCATGCAACTTAGACAAAAACCCTAGAATAGCTGATTTGAAATCAAAGATTTCTTCACATTTTCGATTCGTTTTTGAACAACTTTTTTATTATTTTAAATACAGTATTTTTTTGAGAGAAACTCAAATATATAATTGGTTTCTTTAGAGTCGTACACAAAAAGCTACATGAATGAATCTAAGTGTTGTGGCCCTATTTTGTCCATTGAAAAATCTACAAAAACAACGATTTTCCTCCACTTATGGCCTAAGAAAAAGCTCTATTACCACTTGTTATCATCTGAATCACAAACAATATATTAGAATTCTCGACACTTCATTCAATATCAAAACTCTTAAGGTAGGGAAATACCTAACAATGATCCTTTTATGAAAGGAATCCACTCCTGCTCACTGGCCTTTTTCAACCTCCTAATGGGCTTAAGCTCAAAATACAATATCCTCCAACACAAGATTCATAAAGAAGATTCCATCCTCTTCTACAGTTAGCTAAGAAACACAACCATAACCAAAGACTAATTACATAGTGGACTTTCTTTAATGAGGCCAAATTACATTTATTCCATGTTAACTACTTAGTGGCCCTTATTTAATAACGACAAACATAGTGGACATAGTCCATCTGACATTAAATGGTCACCATAACTAGACTATTATTACTCTAGTGGGCCCTTTTGCCCCCCATTACAGACCTAGGGAGAATCCCAACAGCTGTGCTATAGGTCACTGTCCTACACTTGTGGCGGCAAGGCATAGGCTATAGACCAAACTGGAATAACAGACAACAAATTTGCATGTTATAGCATAGTGTAATGTTGAAACCTCTGCTACGGGGGAGTGCCCTCCGCCCCCTCACTCCCGCTCCTGAAGCTCGCTCCCATCAGAAGCTTGCTCCCAAAACACTCCTAGTTTTGGGAGCATGCTCCCGACCTCTCCTATATTAAAAGCTCCTATACTAGGGCATGGTAGCTCCCTTCTTTGCCAAGCTCCTATTGAAGCTGTTATGGTTGATCATTTGATGACAATGTTATAAGCAATGTTCCACGGAGCTTCCGTGGACGGGGGAGTGCAGGAGCGGAGAACTGCACAAGGGGGACGTGTGAAAGCCACCCCAAATTTTAGGGAAACGAGGGGATGTCGGAGTCATAAAAAATAATTTGAAATATAAAAATGATAAATCCCAACAATAACAATTACCATGTAAAAGCTAAAAATTAAAAATTCATCATTATTGAATGTACATCTATTACCATATCAAATTTCAAATTTGAAAATGATATTGAACTATTACCATGCAAAAACTAAAAACTAAATATCATCATTATCATTATGCAATGTATATCTAGATTCTAAATTCAAATTTCAAATTTGTAAAAGATAATGCAATAGATGCTGAAGTCTGAAATAATCAAATAGATATTGAACAATGAACACACAAGATATCTCAGTAGCAAGTGTTAGTTTTGTACCTTGGTCGAGTTCCCCTAGTGACTATGCCAAAGTCACTAAGCATGGGGTGGTGGGACCCTCTTATTAATTAATTAATTAATGAGACATTGATGTCACTTTTTATCCTAAGTCTAAAAGTGAGTGAGTAATTATTACTTAAGTGATTTAATTAATAAAGTGTACTCACATCTAATCTGGGCCATTGATTAGATCTAATCTCAGCCTTTGATTTAGAGATTCCTTTTAGGGTTGAATAAAAGGTAGAGGGACGCAAATACCTATTCATTATCTTATGGAGAGGTGACTGAAGTGAGAGCACGAGAAGGAGAGGTCGAGAGAGTACAGGAGGGAGCACGCATTCCTAGGAGCAGACAGCCACAGGAATCGAGGGAGACTTCAGAAAAGTTCTGGGCTCTATTCCCAACAGGACCGTACCACAGTCTGAGCACAAACAGAAGGGAAGTTCTGGGCACGCAGTCTGAGAATTGCAGGAGTGGAATCGGGGTATTTCCTGGCACATTAACCTTGGATATCAACTCGAGTTTCCAGCACATTCACGGGCTTCATTTCCATGACAGGCTCGGGTTCAATACAGTGAATCTGAGCACCATTCCCAGGGCAGGCTTTGCCCAGATTGTGAGGAAGGTATAAGGGCACGGCCTTCACAGTAGCAGCATGATTCTATGATAAATATCAGCACAGAATTCGAGGGACTATCAGCACTGAAATCTAAGGTGATTTCATTTAGTTTTCTCTGCACAGAATTCAAAGTACCTGGCCCAGAATCCGAGAAGTATTTTCTGTCAGTGTTCTCTGCACAGAACTCAAGGCACTAGGCTAAGGACTCAAGGAAATTGATTCAGACTGTGTGTTTACCTGCACAGTTTGTGGGTGAATTCTGGCACGTATTCCTATGCCGTGGGCAATCAAAACAAGGTTCAGTTTGATGCACAAATTTCCAGAAAGATTCTGCTGACTGGTGGAGATAAGTTAAATTCTTCATTGTAATGCTGTGATGAATATTTTGCTGATGAAATAATATCTCTCTCTCACTCAACTGGTTTTCCCCGTGGGGGTTTTTCCAGGGCTCGATTTGGCCAAAAACTACTGTGTCAAATTTTGTGTGTGAATGTTTGTAAATTAGCTTGCAGCCTGTAATTTGCTTTCAGTGTGTGTTTACTGCTCATTTTACTTTGGCATTAAGTAGCCTACAACCAATGCACAACAGGGCTGTAGGTGAAAACCACCTATAACTTGGCATTAAACCAGCAGGCACAGAGGGCAGAAAATCTTCAGCAAGATGTTTGATCTCAGGAGCATCATCCCCACGCATTTCCCCACATTTCACCCAAAAGGGGGACGTGGGGAAACGTTTCCCCGTCCTGGAATTGTGGGGGAGCGAGGGGGTGCATTCCCCACCCTAAGGGACACATTGCTGTGGAACACTGGTTATAAGTACTAAATGATTGATGTTATATGGTTTAATCCATGTTTTCTATAGCTAATTCAACATCAACATGTTTTTAAGACATAAATCCATCGAAATATATTAAAATATATACTAAAAACACTTCCGAAACGCTACTGAAATGGGAGCTTTTGAAAAAATTCACTTTTTGCTACGCACCCACTGCCCTCTCCCACTCCCCGGTCCCAACAGCACAGGTTGAAACTATGAAATGTATATTCTGGTTGTGTTCCTGTCAAAGAAAGGCATGGGAATGAATTTACAAAGTTTTTTTCTATTTTCTCATCATGGAAGAGGGGTGATTGTAGAGAACAAAACAACTTCTGTTTCTAAGCTTCTTCCTGAATGGCATTAACTAAGCTTCTTCTGGTTGTGTCCCTGTCAAAGAAAAGCGTGGGCTTGGACTTCTCAAATTCTTTTTTATTTTCTCATCAATCATCATTGAGAGGGGTCCTAGTAGAGGACAAAATAAGTTCTACATTTAAGTTTCTCTCTGAATGGCATGAATCATGATTGCCACCCTGTTGTATTATTAATACCAAAGAAAGGTACCGAGTCACATTGAACAGCTGTGTTGCATTTTTCCTCATCTCCTGTTAGATTACAAACACAGGATCTTTGGTTGCGACTAAAAGCTAGTTTTGGAGGGTGCTGCAGAAAAAATATGAAAAGACCATAAATTATTTGGGTTTATTGAAGAAAAGTGTAGAAGGTGATGCAAGCCACCAAATTAGCATGGAGGTAGAAGTGGAACATCATATGTCTGTCAGTTGAGAAAATGTGAAACAGCTGAATTAATATTCAGAAGCAGGTTAGAGAACAGTGTACAAGATGAAACAGACATGGTAGGCATACAAACTGTTTAGAAACCACTTGGATATCCATGACCAGATAAAATAAATTGCTACAGTGCCTCTTTCAATATGGCTTTGATTATAATTGTTTTAACATCATATGACAAACTATAGTATGTAGATGCACTTCACACCCTTGATGACAAAATGTTTTTATTAGATGATTTTGTCAGACCTAGGCCAAGTCATGTGCATTGGGCTATTTAAATTATATCTTGTAGCCCACAATCTCTAAAAATAGTAAGCATATTCATGGAAGAATCCATAAATTATTGAACATGCTATGCAAAGTTAGCTCATCAATGATTACAAACTAGAAATTCTGATACTGGCAGAAATAAATAGGAACTTACAACATTAGCCATAGATGTGATATTCCACAATGCATACACACGAGCAAGACCTGCTGATCTCCTTGGAACATGACTGAAGAGAGCATTGATACCAGCAGGAAAAGGTGATAACAAGGCAAGAGGAAGAACAAACAGGACAAGAAGAAATGCTGCCAATGAAATGGAGTAGAACTGCAGCAATGTAAGCAGCACTAAGCTAAAATCTCCTAAAAGCAAAATTGAGATGATTAAACCCACAAGGTCCTGCAGGAAACAGAAACAGAAGATATATTAGAACTGAACTGGGAATGATAAATCAGCAGGTATAAAATACTGCATTACGATAATCTATAAATTGCGATATTGACACTAGACTTTCAAACATAAATAATAGTTGGAACTCATTACCTCATGGCCAACAGGACGTGTGTTATGGAGTATAAAATAGATAGGAAAAGAAAAATCTTTTCTATCCTCTAGTGATGCCAAAGTAAATAGATTGATGATCCCTCCACCTATTCCTCCTCCTATCCTTCTGCGAAACCAGCCAGTATAGTGTTGACTACCTTCCCATTGAGCTGTCTGGTGATTGCTTTGTGTGTTATTTGTCCTGCAACATAACAGTTGATAAAAATGGATTAATATAGAACAAAAAGACAAGGAATCTGATTTGCACTATACCTTAAAAAATAATCAGATTATCATTGTAATCCATTTGTTGCTAAAATATTTTGACCCCTAAATTATCCTGATGTAGGAAATCATATAACTACCACACATACAAGTTACAGAATAGATGCCCAAGCTTTCAAATTGCCAATTAGACAGTTAAAAGACATGTAGTCTGGCACATTTGATTCTGATCTGAACATTTCAGTACCTCAACTCTTCAATGGTCATCGTGCCTCCCATGTCTGTCAGTGAAGTAGGCCGAGCTACTTCATTAGCCTCATTCACAATGAGGCCTAACTGGTAGTAGCCAGATGTTGTGGCCTGGAACCAAGCAAGGTCAACCCGTATACCATGTAAGCTAAGCCAAGGGTTTGCATGTGTACCGAGCCAAGTTATAACTGGCAGCAATGTAATGCGGAGACAACCTCGGTGCACTGTACGCAAATGTGCATTCAATCCAGCAATGAATCGATACCACATGGTTGCTGGAACGGACTGCCACAAAAGAAACCACACAGTAAAAGCTGAGTACATTTTCATGAACTTTATTGTGTCATTTGTCATGCAAAAAACATACCAATTCCCAAATCTCCAAGAATGCAGCCAGAGTCCACTAATACATCAATACTTTTTATGATGATAGCAACTAGTCAAACCTAAGACACATAGCTAAGCATCAACACCAGAAATGTATGATAACATATCAATTAAAACTTTAATGGTACTTTCTTATTATTTGCAATTGCAGACCTGTCCCAAAAGGCTTGTCAGAAGATTATCGCTGTGAAGAGAGTAAGGAGCCATGTAACTTCCATCTCCACCAAAAATGATACTCATTGGAAATCTTTGCTGGAGACGAAGAGGAAGATCTTGCCGCTTTTCATCTCCACCAAGGAAAAAATCAACATATGCAACCATCAAATCTGGTGTAGCAGCTACCTGCATCAAGGTGACTACCAAAGTTATTCATTATGACACATCAATGCCAGAGGAACATAAGAATTTATATGGCAAGATTGCAATATGTAAATTAGTTTTCTTCAGACAATGTGAGAAGCATGAGGCCAGCCATGAAATTCGGTAACAAAGTATATCCTAAAAGTTGAGCTAGTACTATGGAATTGTCAAGGTTATCCACGGAGAAGAGGTCACAGTTTAGGGCTTGTAGCAGAAAGCCAAGACTTGATTATCCTTCTAGAAACTCACATGCATGATAGGTGTAAAAGAATCTGAGACCTACTCGGGTACAAAAAATGGTCAGTATGGAACCAACCATCGAAGAACCACAAAGGATACAAAGAGACAGCCTGCTTTAGATGCTCTCAGCCACGACATCTCAATGAGTAAGTTTGGCATGTTATCACCTTCTCGAATCTAAAAGTTTTCTGAGTTGGTAAGAAGGTGATTAGTTTGAAGATTGGAAAGAGAACAATAGTTTCAGGTTGAATATAAATAGTTTGCTTACTGATTCAGCCAATAGGGGTGGGAATATAGTCTAGGTCTAACTAGGGTCCTACATCATGACACATCAAGATATAAGAGAGGTAAGTTTCGTCATGAATCCCAGTCTTTGGCTAGTTTCGTCAGGAATCTGGATCAGAGATATATGGCCCTATACTTGCAGGAGGCCCTCCGGCTCCAATCCCTCCTCTACCAACATTGATAGTCAAGACCAAACTCCACTTGACAGATCACTTCCTTCATTTCGGTGCTCCCCTTGTCTAGGGGAGCCAAGAGGTCGATAAAGGACAGTACTATCTCTGACCGCAGATCAGTTAGGACTCTATAAACCACGTCTACGTCCATCCGACCCTAGTGACGTGGCCAGGCTTGACCTCATCCCAGCAGCCGGTCAACTATACCCAGATCATAGCAACAGGCTCCCCATCCCCGATGACAACACACTACCATATATCTTCTTACAGTCCGTCCAATTCTTCTTTCTAACATATTACTATCTCAAGATTTCTTCATTCGACTTCGGATGTTAGGAGAGACGCTACCAGTGTGCCATGACATATCCATTTTTCTATCACAATCCCCAGATCCACTCTCCTTGTATATTTTTCTTTTGTATCGACTCTCTTTGTAATTGTATCTTCTAGGTTGGCTCTCCATCTTTGGAGTTAGCTCTTTTTGGCTTTAGGATTGAGTTTCACATCTTGCTTTATCTAGGAGCCGCCTTAGCGCTCCCACTTTGTATTGATATCATGTTACCACACAGTCCCTTTGACCTACTTCTGTGGTCATTCATTGGACATTAATAAAATTATCTTATCTTATCTTATCTACTTGGAGAATGGTCTAGGCTAATAGGCCACTTGTCTAATAATGTCCCTTGAAGAATGGTCTAGGCTAATGGGCTACTTGGAAGTGATTTGGGATGGCTCGTGAATACTCCTTATAGGGGTGATAGTGGACAAGATCTAAGGTGGAAGTTGGGGCAGAAGATCTCCTCGCATGCAAAGATGAAAAACAATTGGCAGTAGACAAGAAACTAGTGATGTATCAATGTGTCAAAGTATCACGTTCATGCATTTGTCAAGAATCTCTAGTCCTCCTCATGACCCTGAACCTGCCTTGAATTGGAGGCCAAGTGGAATGTGCCAAGCGAGAGGGGCAAAAGTGGATTAGATATGAGGTGAAAGATAAAGCAGAAGCTTTCCTAGCATGCAAGGATGAAGAACTACTAGCAATAGACAAAAAGCTAGTGATGTATTGGTGAGTCAGAGTATCATGTTGAATCATTGGTCAATAATATCTAGTCCTCCTCATGTTCCCAACCATGCCCTAACTTGGAGGCCAAGTGGAACATGTTGAGGGAGAGTGCATGATGGAGTGAAAATAACACGAAAATAGAATGAGTTAGAAGTGTAGAAAGGAGAATGCTACCTAAACTAAGCCAAGCAAACATTATGAATAGCTCAAGAGTAAATAGAAGACAAAAATGGCAGGATTCAAAAAGGTTCACCTAGAAAGAAGCATGTAAACAGTATAACATTATGTATTGAAAACCAATAAGAAACAAAGGACATCAAGACGAGAGGTAAGAGAAACATGAGTCATAAATCTTACACCACAAGGTCCACAACATAACAAGTTATGAATGTAATAAAGGTGTTGTTCATTCAATAAAAAAACAAATGCTCAATATTTAGTGTTTAAGGTTGCGGAATAACCTAAATATCCTACATATAGTAGATATAATGACAAGCTACAAACTACAACTTTCAACTCTCTGGGTTACTCTTTCATATTAACAGGGTACAATCATTATCTTTTTTTTGCAGTTGTAGGGATGCTTCTTTGTAAGTGAACCCTAGTGAAGAACAAAAAGAGCAGAAAATAAGACAAAAATCTACCAAAACAAAAAAAAACACTTTTGATGTAAAATCCAGTCAATAATATCCTATCTGAACCAGTGCAAACTCATTTTTCAAAACGAAAAGGCAATCACTTTAAAATCAATCACTCTGCTTGGAGCTACAGGATAAATTACTAAGAACTACACTAAACAAACAATTTTGAACATCTATAATATGGACAATCTGATATAGAGAAACTTAACCTTAAGCCCTTCATATAAAGCACGTGAACGACAGGAGCGAAGACATGCATGGTCATACTCAGATCGCACATATTCACGAAGTTGCTGAACCTTCTTTCTGCGACGCCACTGCTGCCATGACCAAGCAAATGGATATGCAAGCACTGATAAAATGCTATGTACAGAACCTTCCCACCATTGGTATGCAGCTAAACAATTCATCTCATCAACAAATCTATTAAAAGCATCCTCGTACCTGCAGAGTCAGTATGCACAAAATGATTATTGAGCGCCATGTCATCTACTATAGAATTTTAAACAACCTAAAGCTAGCTATTATCTATCACCTTCGATGTAATTACACCTATTATGCTTTCAATGTTCTTATAACAGGTTCCCTGATTTGAGTGGCTATGCCCTCTTTCATTATTTCTTTTTCTTATAATAATTGTGTGTATCCTGTTTTATTTTATTTTTCAAGTTGACCAATTTTTAATGCTCACTTGGATGTCCCGAAAGGTGTGTCCCATCAATTGCTGTCTATTAAATGTTTTTACCTGAACATTGATCAGTCTACCTTCAACTAAATTTAGTCAGAAAAGGCCAGAATGCAAAATAATTCTTGGAAAAAATAACTACTTACACAATAGAACTAATTTGGTCTGGCGGCGAATGAGGCAAGTGCCATGGTTCCCCAAAAGTATTTGGCCCCATAAAGTACATTCGGTGCACATGCGTCTCAGATTCTTCTGCTCTAGTGCTTTCCATAACCTGCATCTCAAATACCAAACCCAAATAAGTAATCATTTACAATAGCAACCACTCTTGCAAGTGCAGAAAAAAATGCACATTGTTATTGTTAAACTAATAAATAAGCAAAACAACCATAATATTACTAACTTCGTACCTCATTGAGTGATTCAAGGAAAGGGAATGAATGATCAATCTGTGATTCATGTTGAGGTGGGACAGGACCAGAAAATTCATCTGTCCCAACAAATTTCATGCGTGCAACACTTAGCACAAGAGCCAACAGCACCAGAAGGCCAGAAAGTAGCAGCCCGAAGAGCCAGGGACCACCAAATGTGTACATTAATTCTTCCAATGGAGTATAACAATATGGCATATGATACTTTTCAGAAAGACATATATAAGGACAGGAAGGTTGGGTCACTCCACCTGCAATGCATTTTCAGCACAACTGATTATTATTGACTCTTGAGAGATATAAATAAAATAATTTCCTTCTAAGCATAAAAATAAGTAAGCAACATTCCAGAGGGATAAGCTCATTCAACATATCCCTGATATCCTGATTCCAAGAACTGCTTTTCATGTTTGGTTTCCCAATAAATTCATAACATGACATCCATAGATGAACAAGCTTATATCTAGAACCATATCTGTCATTATCAATGAAATAAATAGTCTAGGATGCTCTCAATATCATATTTATCAACTGGAAGTAGCATTCTGAAAGTCATCTAAAAGAAAGACAAAAAGTACTAACCACGGACACTTATATATGCTCCACGATAAGGAAGTTCTTCAGGGGGGCAAGGCTGGCATAATGATTTATCAGATCCATTTGTATTTTTATAAGTGCCAATAGGGCATTCCTGCAAAATATCATTTGCTTGTCAACTGGATAGTAGGACTACTTGTATCCTTGACATGCTGAATACACACAGAACATCTACATACATAGGTGTACATGCATGCATACATATACACATTTTACAATGGACATTGACATTCTGTAAATTTCCTAACATGCTCAATGCTTCCTCTCTTTTCAATGTCTTTACAACTTTCAAAAGATAGTGCACATAATTCTGAAAGTACTTAATTAATTTTGCATTTCTACTTCCAATCATAAACTTTGGACTCAATAAAGGTGGACCAGAAAAAATTGTACATGTTCAATTTTACAAGCACCTTGTTCAATTGTTTCAGAAACACATTTTCTAATTAAGAGCACATTTCCTAAACTATATTTATTTATGAAAGATATCCTTCAGCTTTGCTTTAGTTTACATAAAAAACAAAGAGGACCAACACTCACTAAAGACTCCAAATAAGCAATTCTCTTACATGCTAATTTCCAGGATCGCTTTGAATGACATAAAAATGACTTCGATCAGATAAAGAGTTCCTACAAAAATAAGTTATTGATTAAGAAGACCTTTGTACTGCTTTACAGATTTAGTACTGTATACTGTATTCTTGTTCTTCGGGCATTCCTTTTTAAAACGATTATTAATATCCTATCAAGTGATAGAAAGAATTAGTCTATTAAAAATGACTTCGATCAGATAAAGAGTTCCTACAAAAATAAGTTATTGATTAAGAAGACCTTTGTACTGCTTTACAGATTTAGTACTGTATACTGTATTGTTGTTCTTCGGGCATTCCTTTTTAAAACGATTATTAATATCCTATCAAGTGATAGAAAGAATTAGTCTATTGTAGAATTCACAAGAAGCCATAGAAATTTAGTTTTCTGACTCTGCTACCAGCTTGTACACTGACCAATGCAGATAGTGGCTTCCATGTTCCAATTAACACTATGAAAGTCAGGTCAGTCAAGCCTATATGTATTTATAAAAACAATTACAACTCTGTTTGTTGTAAGTTTCAGAGGCATGACTCTACTGTGCCAAGTCCTGAAAAGATGGAACTCAATTTTTAACTATTTGAGAGTTTCTATTGCTGCCTGAACACGCACCTGGGGGTTATCGCGGCAGAAATCTTCAAGCTGCTTGGTGCATCCTTGGGGCAAGTCTCATGTCAAGAACTGTCACTTGATCTTGACTCCTCTGTTTAGGCTTAATTCCTAATGAAGCCAAGGGGGGTGGTCCCTAATAAAATACTATGGTTGACTAAGCTATGTACAAAAAGTAAGTGTGATTTTAGGAGTTAAAAAATAAACTGGTACAAGATATTGCAAATAGATTTAAATCAACAAAATCTGATAAAACATTCCATTAACACATGAATTCACTTAAAGATGTTTTGATTGTTGTAGGTAGACTAGTGCCAATGGAGTCGAATTGTGATGTTGATGTGATGTGAAAGTGTTGCAAGTGTCTCGTTCTCAGTTTTAGATTATTATGATGAGTGATTAAGGGACTGGGTTAATTGTTGGTTTGGCCCACTAAGATTCACCTTCT
This sequence comes from Larix kaempferi, assembly GCA_027924585.1. Lineage (NCBI taxonomy): Eukaryota > Viridiplantae > Streptophyta > Pinopsida > Pinales > Pinaceae > Larix > Larix kaempferi. The sequence continues at coordinate 5,389,057 of BSBM01000431.1, read as the reverse complement.
TGAACTGAGCCAATAAGCAGCTTTACCAAGTGTCCAACGGGGTGATGCATAACTTGCTTAAAGTAGCCCCCTGACTCTATGGTAGTCACTCTTTGCGACCTCCCGAATTCTTGAAGATTAACTTAGGTGGATTTCCCTGTTAAGCTAGTCACTCTAATCCCTTTCTAGTATGACCAACTGGTCGGATGAGTTTCAAAGGTCTAGAGCATATGGGGAAAAGAGCCTTGGTTTGTTTTTTTAAGAACAAAAATGTAATTTTTTCTAGTTAATTAGACTAATCCAAGAATCTCTTTTCCGGTCCAAGCTCTTTCCGTGGCACTGTACTTCGAGAAAGCAAGGGGGTTCGTTACTCTTTAATGCGAAATGAAATAGCTTGAAAGAAAACAAACTAGGAAAGAAACTAAAACTAATCTAAGGTTAGCAAATCCAAGCAAAAATAAAAAGTAGAAAAGAAAAACAATCACGCCACGAAAAAGACGTGAAACCCCCAGGAGGATGGGAGCGGGCACTGGGTAGCCCACTTGCTTTTATTAATTATTTTACAATCTTATTAGGTGGATGCCTTTGGTCCTTATAATTTTGGATCCAAAGGCTTTACAAGGTTTACAAAAGGAAACAAGATCGAGGCTTCTTGCTCCGGGAGACCCTGGATGGCTCAAATCTGAGAAATTCCGAACAACACCTCCTCTTACCTATTCGTTAAAAGTGAAAAACCAGCCACTTGTTATGCACCAAATGTGCCAAATAAAGCATTAGAAGCATAGGAAATAAGTGCAAGTACTTAAACATAAACTAGATCTATAAATGTAAGCTTTAAAACTTAGATCTAGCAACAAACTCAAATAAAATTAGCGTTTAGATATTCCTTAAAAGCAAACTAATTTACTTAAGCATGTTAGTACAGTAACCAAAGAATGATTTAATAGAAAAAGAGGTGAAGGAAAGAGATGAGAAGCAGCTTGATGCTGGGAATATCAGATCTATGGAGTCCGTGGGTGGGAGGCAGAGGGACTATGTCCTTCTAAAAATGCTTGGAAGCCTCTCCTTCCAGCTAGATAACCTGCACAACTAAAACTACTTGCAACACAAATGTCAAACTCGGTGCTTCTCATGCCAGAGATTATAATAAAATGCATACAAGCAAGTAAAAACATTTAAATTCTATACCACGGACATGAGCAAGAAATAAATGAAATCAAATTAGAATCATTTATCCTACTGACTATCACAAGTCCTTCAAAGGCCAGATTAACATCAAAATGCAACAAATAAATAACTACGCTACGGTTACCTCATATACCATTGACAGTACATCCACACACCACGCCACACACCAACAAATGGACCTCCAAAGTCTTTCTTTATTCCACACAAAAGATGTTACAATACAAAGCTTCAGAGCTTCGGCAGGACTTCTATACTCTAACCATGAAGAATGAGAGGCAAATGCATGCTTAAATAGGAAAAATGAGAGCAAACACCAGGGGGAGAATTTTCCAAGTGTTGGAGCTTTTTGAGATGATTGGGGGCGAATTGGAGTGAACTAGAGGTGGTAGGGACCACCTCTCACAAGGTAGGTCACCCCCCTCTTTATGTGACACATATACAACAAGAGGTGAGCCCTCTCATGGATAAATGTGCCCCCTTAAGGAGAAATTCGCCCCCTCATCCATGAGATCTTCTATCACCAATCAATCAAAGGACCACCCCCTTTTTTATTTGCGAAAATTAAAATAAAACCTAGGGGGACCTAGTACATGTTCATATGACTCAATATTGATGACTAGCATGGTAATATACATAGACACTTAAACTTTAATAACCTCCCAAGGATTAGCTACCAAGGCGGATACTCCAGCTTTGGAGGTGTGAGTGAAAAACTCAGAAATTATGCGTCACTGAAAAGCAATGCATAATTACCCAGGAAAAAAAAACACTCTAGAGTACCACATTGATGTCTAAGTCTTAAGCAAGCTAAGTCTTTACAAAACTCATCATGAAATGCCAACTTATTACAATTCCCCACAGGGTATGAACATGCAAAATTATTAAAAAAGGGCGAAGCTGGCCTGCTAGAACTTATGATCTTCTGAATTGGAACAAGTGACTTGTTCAATCTTTGTAGGCTCACTTGAAAACCAACTTGTAAATTTTTCAACCCCAACCCGGTTTCAAGTTTTGTTCACATAGAGTTTAATGCCCAGACCCCATTAGCTTCTCATAAACAAAAAATTTACAATTTGCTTGAAACACATGAGATTTTTTACAACATTTTCATCTACAGAAATTTAAATCAGCCACATAAAAAATTTTAGACTCAAAAATTTTTAGCCAACTTGACTCAGAGAAAACCCCGAAGGGAAACCCTAACAGAGAGAGAAATTTTATTCCTTTCAGAGAAATTACAAATTCATAACAACAATACTATTTCTTTATTTCTTCTCGAAATACGTGCCAGAATCACTCTGAAAAACCTATTGTATAGTCTGACAACCAACACCTTGAAAACCGTGCATGTATGACACACACGTGTGAAACAGAACAAACATAACTTCTTGATTTTTGTGCCTAAATTTTCTCGAAATCTGTGCAATGTACCAACGTTTCCCTGCCTCGAAAATCATGCTCCGTATGGTCTGATAGACAACAATAAATGTTGTACCTCTCGTCAAAAACCGTGCCACTGTTTGCATCGATTTTCGTGTTGTTGTTTGCCTCGATTTTTGTGTTGTTGTTTGGACTAGAATTAAATGCACAGTACGGCCTCTCCACTTCGATTTCTGTGCATATTAATTGCTATTGTAAATGACTCTATTTCTGTGCCAGATTTGTTTTAGGAATCCGTGCCCTTCTCCTTGGGAAATGTGCCCTGCCAATCTTCTCGATTTCTGTGCAAGGGTTTGACCTCTTCCCTCTTGAATTCAATCTCTTTGTCTTCTATTGCTCTCGTCCTCCAAAACTCTCTTGGAAATGAACAATAATGCCTTCAATCCCTAATTCATCCCTTTTTGTTCATGGCAACTTCCTCCTTTTCATCCAATGGCTTATAGATTAGACATGATCAAGGGTTCACATTAATTGCTCATTAATAACTCAATAAATAATATTTAATGCTCAAATATCATTTAATTACGTGAGTTCCCTTTTTAATTAAACACCCACTTTATTTCTCATAAAGTGAACTTAGGAGAGAAAAACAACTTAAACAGAATTTATAAAGTGACTCTATAAACATAAAGTACATCTCACTTTAATAAAATGCTAGGGACCACTTTTAATGTTTTGTACACCCTTAGGCATCTCAAGGTAGAAAAACACTTGCCTTGGTACAAAATTTAACACTCCCTCTTACCGAGGAAGGTGTTTTTCACAACAAACTTGTCTTTGAAGTAAACATGCTTCCCTCTCTCCTCTGGTCTCGGAACAATCTCCCACACATCATTCTTCATGATGGAATTGTAGTCTTCCATCATGGCATCTCTCCAAACCTGATGTGGGGTAGACTCCTCAAATGTAGTAGGCTCTGACTCACACAAGCTAGTCACCATCGCCATATAGCTGGAAAACCTCTCAGGTGCTCTACTCTCTCTAACCTCCCTTCTAGGTGGTCCCACAGACTCCTCAGCTTCCTTCACAGGCTCCTTAAGCCAGCTTGGCTTTCTTTTCCTGGAAGTAGCTTCCTGCAATAGACCCTCCTTGTGAACATCCTCATCTGGCAACTGTCTACCTGAAGAAGTACCTGTGGCCTAAGATCCTGTGCCTGGTGAACCAAAACCATGTGAACCTGAATCACGTGACGGTGAAACTTGTGAACTTGTGAGCCGAGAACCTGTCCTTGTACCAGAAGTCTCTGTAGACAGAGTCCCTGAACCTGTAGATCCTAAAAATTGTGGACCAGTCACCCATGAAACTTGTGACCTTGCACTCTGACGAGCTGAACTCTAAGATGTTGTCACCTGTGGAGTAATAACCTGCTGCTCCACCATATCTGTGTGTCACAAGACTTCCTGAAGGCCCGGTCCTCCTCAAATCTCACCTCCCTCCTCACCACAACTTTCCTCTGTGCAGGAAGGTTTAAACGAAAGGCCTTCGAAGTCTCATCATAACCAGCAAAGATGCCTTTCTCTGTAGTGGGTTCTAACTTTGTCCTCTTCTCAAAAGGGACATGAGAATAAGTAAGGCATCCAAATATACGGAAGTGGCCTATCTCAGGCCTCTTCCCACTGAACATCTCCTCAGGAGTTTTACACCCCAAAGCATGGTGTGGACTCCTGTTTCACACATAAACAACAATACTACAGGCCTCTTCCCATAGAAAGAAAGGAAGACTCTAATCATGCAGCATGGCTCTAGTTGCTCCCACTATAGCTTTGTTCTTCCTTTCGGCAACTCCATTCTGCTGTGGAGTATATAGAACTGTCAACTGCCTCCTGATGCCCTCCTCTCTACAAAACTCATCAAACTCCTTGGAGGTATACTCATCCCCATTGTCTGACCTGAGTGCCTGAATCTTCCTCCTTGTTTGGTTCTCCACAAGAGCTTTGAACTCTTGGAACCTCTTCAAGACTTCCTCGGACTTCTTGTTTCTCAAGAAGTAGATCCAGGTCTTCCTAGAGTGATCATCAATGAAACTGATATAATACTCAAAACCTGTCAACGAAGTAGAAGACATAGGTCCACATAAATAAGAATGTATCAAATCCAGTACTCCTCATGATCTGGTATCACTGCTCGGAAAAGCAATCTCGGTGTACTTCCCAAAGCACACCCTCTACATACACCACTCTGCTCTGTGCTGAACTGCGGCAAACCTGTAGACATCTCCCTCAGCAACCTCAAAGTTGAATGATGAAGGTGGGCCATCCTCCTGTGCCACAACTCACACATCTCGCTGCTACTACTAGTATGGGCCAATGCATGATGAGGTTGGAAGAGAAGCTTGTACAGTTTCCCACATCTAACTCCAATGGCATACGAAGTAGACGGTCCTGCTGCTCTGGGAAAAACATACACTTTCCCATCTAGGACATATACTCCAAAGCCCATGTCCTCAATAGTGGAAACTGAAACAAGGTTCTTCTTCAGCCCAGGGACATACAAGACATCCCTCAATGTCATGGACTGCATGGACTCCCTCTGAAAGGTGACAGTCCCTCGCCCAACTACTCTCACAATAGTGTCATCATCCAACACTACCTCTAGACTCGAGTCGGTCTCAGTCATCTCGGTGAACATATCTCTAACTACCCTGTACATAACCTCTTCGAGTCTCCTTCTATATGAAGTTGTCCCAGAGACAATCCCAAGAAGGCATAATGTTTTGCCCACCTTTAGGCATCTCAAGCTGGAAAAACGCTTGCCTTGGTACAAAATTTAACACAATTAAGTACAACTTAGGTGGTAACATTTGGCACCAACTGCGGGACGTGTGCTCAATCTGGTCTTTAGGCAAGGAGAGCATACAAGAACACCAGCATCTCCGGTTTCTATACCCTGTAAAAACATCTTAACTTGACAAGAAAATCGTTCAGTAGCACAAGTTTTATGATAAAGCCAACGATCCACAAGTTGCATTTATTTGAAAAATGAAACTAAGAAAATGCCTAAGTACATCAAAAGAAAAATACTAAGAAAGGAATGTCGTAAATAAATGCTCACTTTAAGGAGCTTATTTTCCTACTTTAAGCATGATATGAAGCAAAATGCTAAGTGTAATGAGAAATCCAATGTCACCATCTAAGAATTTCATCAATATAAAAAAAATTCACCTTGTACTTGGTTACCGACCAAAACAAGGATACCTTATTTGCAAAATGCAAACCTGCTTGATGATTCAGGATGGGGGGGTTGGATGGGACATCATAGGCATGTGTCATTGAATTGCATCCCCAACCGGCAAGTCCTCCCACAAGCTTCTTCTATCTAAGATTGGATAGGACTAATGTATAAATTTGTATGATGGGTCAGATCAACCACTCCCTCATACTTTTCAACAAGGCATATTGAATGATAACTTTGTGTATAAGCCCCAGTCTTCTCCAAATCATAAGGGACCTCTGCATGCGAAGATGATGGTTGTTCAATTGACTACATCCAATCTGACTCATCACTATACTGCCTCTCCAGGTCTTCATTACTAATACTCATATATAGCTCTAAATGATCATATGAGAACACTGAATGCTCCTCCTCGCGACATCAAGATATTCCATAGTCTCAAGATGGGATATATCATAGACGGGATTCTCAATAAGATTTTCAAAAGCCTCATAAATGGGATTTTCAATAAACATCCAATAGTCATCATCCCCATCTATGTCAGATATGAGAGTCTTCATCGCTGGCATCACATCCTTGACTATACCCATCCTCCTCATGTTCATGACAATCATCTTTAGAAAACATGCTTTCAAAAATATCACAAGGGAACCAACTTTCCCAATTTTCAGCACCATGTGGAGAACATGGGGAAGTGTCAACAAACACATTACAGATGTCATCATCAATCTATCTGTAGGATTCTGTAATGGTCTCTTCCCGAGGGAGATCCGACATATAAATGTCATCAATTTTAATGAAATAAACTCGAGGCTCATTCAAATCTTCATTAATTTCAACATAAGGAGGGTCTTCAATAGTATCTTCAATCAATGGCTCTTCATGGGCTTTAGTCACGGGTTCCTCATAAATCAGATCTGGCAAAATGTTATCATTATACACCCAAGGACACTTCAATTCTTCAATGTTGCATAGCATAGCCATATGAGGCATGCCTCTGACCATATTTTCGATCAAGGGCTCCTCATGCACTTCTTTTAATGCAAATCAGTAGACATGTCATCATCTTTACTAAAGTAATCTAGAAGTAGCTCCAAATTTTCAATATTTTTAACCATGGTAATATGAAGATGATATTCTGTCTTTGGCAAGTAGTGGGTAAACACTGTTTTAAGTAGCTTTTCCAAACCTTTCATACTACCCCCATCATTATGCCATTGCTTCAAAAATATGCGAAGCAAACTTGAAAATGAGGTAATACATTTGCAAGGGAGGCTATAGAGAAACCATTAACAAGCATCTCCCTGAAGGGTACTAGCAAACATTTGCATCATATTATCTTCACAACTAATGTTGAAGTCAGCCAGAAACTAGAGGAAAGACTTGATATGCCAGATGGCTGAGTCACCATTTGCATGAAAGATTGGAAGCCATTTATATGCATCCCCATTGCCATGAACAATATAAGGAAAACTAGGGATGCTTGAAAAGTCAATAGGATGAAACTGTATGGCAATCTGAGCACCAAACAGTTCCCTTAACTCATCCATATCAGAATTCAGTCAGCAAGCATTTTATATAACCATGAAATATGGATAGGGATAAGAATCACACCTTTGGGGAAACCAATAAATGAGTAAAATAAATCTGGAAATGACTTACCAGATCTGGTTTATGCCCTAACCAGCCCCTAGAAATCACAAGAAGATCAACTTAAGTCAATAGATGAACACCCAAGTGTGTAGGGATGCTAATAAACCTTGTCCTCAACTTGTACGACTTTTCAAAAATGAATTTAGATGGTTGTACCTATCAAATCAGATCTGAAAAAACATACTAGCACTTGCACATAACTGCAGATCTCTTAATTCAACCACAAAAAGGGGACTCCCTTGAAGTTTCACCATAAATCAAGGAGCGGATCAATTTGGCGGATTAAATTTTTCAAAAATGCAAAAAAATTGGATTTTTATATTTTTAGAGTTTTCTTATCTATATTTTTTTTATTTTTTTCAAATATAATACATACAATTTTGTAAATTTGAAAAACGGGAAGATGAGGGAAATAGACCTAGGCCTTATTGTAAGTTTTCTATGCGATTTCAGCTTGTTGGTTTATGTCAACTTTTCAGTGTTTTTCATTCCCAAGCCGGTTTTGCATTGGCTGGAAACTACTTATAAAAATTGCAGACAATTAAACACGCTGTAAATACACTTTAACAGGCAGAAAATAATTTAACATGCACACCATAAAATATTGCAGACTTAGAAATGTTTGGCCAATAGCCCTGGAAAAACCCCCACGGGGAAAACTAGTCAGAGAGAGAGTTTATTATTTCTTCAGCAATATTTCGGTACAATGATTTTACAGTCAAAATGTACTTACCTCAACCAACCACATCACCCAGCAATCTTCCTCGATTTCTGTGCAAGGCTGCCTTGATTTCTGTGCATAAAATTCTTCTCGAAAAATGTGCCAAACCCAGCCTTGATTTCTGTGCCACAGAGAAATTTCTGTACAGTACAACAGCAATTAATGCTGCTGTACGGACCTCAAAAACTGTGCCCTGTCTTGGAAACCGTGCCCAGAAATAAATGCCTCGAGAATTGTGCTATACCTTTATCGAAAATATGTGCTGAATATCTCGATAACCGTGCCCAGTTTCTATCTCGAAATGCGTGCAGCAGTCCTTGGGATTTGTGCCCAGGTTGTTGTCTCAAAAACCGTGCCTCAGCTTCTCGAGAAATGTGCCAAAAAGTTGCCTACAAAACCGTGCTGTTGTTCTCGGTTTGTGTGCCCAGAACTTCACCTCGAAACTCGTGCTAGAGAATCTGTACTGTACGGCTGTCTTGGGAATTGTGCCTACAATAAATGCTGGAAACCCTCCTCGATCTTTGTGTTGGAATCTCTCCTTGAAAATCGTGCTACTTCTCTCTTTCTCTTCAGCTCACTCTCTTCACTAGAATGAATGAGTTTTGCCTCCCTTTCTCTTTTTGACTAAACCCTAGGGTTCTCCAAATCCAAGGGATGAGATTAGATGAAATCAATGGATGAGATTAAATGCTCCTATTTAATTCTCATAAATATTAATTTCACTCACCCACTTAAATTGATCAAAAAGTGACTTTAAGTTATAAAGTCAATTAAATGCTCATCTCAAGTCATTTAATGCAAGGGTCATCTTTTTCCCCACTTAAGTGACTTAGGCAAAAAGTCACCTAGGGGACACTTCCTAGGTACAAAAAATGACACTCCCTCTTACCGAGGAAGGTGTTCTGCACCACTCCCAACTTGTCTCTGAAGAAAACAAACTTGCCCCTCCCCAAAGATTTCGTCAGGATATCTACTACCTGCTCATCAGTGGATATGTACTGCAGCTCTACAGCTCCTCTCTGAATGTAGTCACGGATGAAATGGTACCTGATCTCAATATGCTTTGACCTGTCATGGAACACTGGATTCTCAGAGAGTTGAATGCAACTCTGATTGATACAGTAGATCACCGTAGGCCTAAGCTCTTGATCAAACAAATCTACCAACAACTTACGAAGCCACAGTGCCTCGCAAGTAGCCTGACTAGCTGCCATATACTCAGCCTCGGCGGAACTCAATGCAACGGACTTCTATTTCTGACTGAACCACGACATTGCTGTCGAGCCCAAACTGAAACAACAACCGGAAGTGCTCTTCTGATCCCTCACACTGCCTGCCCAGTCTGAATCTGTGAAACCAACCAAACTGACTCCACCCGAACCCCTGTAATCCAAACCATAGTCCACTGTACCAGCAAGGTATCTCAACACATGTTTTGCGGCAATCCAATGTACACTCCTAGGCTCCACCATGAACTGGCTAAGAGTGCTCACCGCAAAACACAAGTCTGGCCTAGTGTTGACCAGATACATCAACGACACAATGAGCTGACGGTAAAGTGTAGGATCCACCAACTTACCCTCAGAAGCATGAAGTTGCTTCCAGTTGGTGATCATAGGTGTAGACATTGACCTACAATCCTCCATCCGAAATCTCCTCAGAATATCAGCAACATACTTTCCCTGTCCCAAGAAAATATGTCCAGGCTCCTGCCAAACCTCCATCCCTAGATAATAATGCATCAACCCAATGCCAGTCATCTCATACTCAGTAGCAAGGTCGCTCTTGCAATGTGCAATGAGACGCTCCTCTCCAGTGATAAACAAGTCATCAACATATAGCAAAAGAATGAGAGGATCTCCACCAACCACAATGTAGTAAAGGTTGGGATCAGCCTTACTCTTCTGAAAACCCATCGAAGTCAAGTACGCATCAATCCTGGAGTACCAAGCTCTAGGAGCTTGCTTCAGTCCATACAAGGCTTTCCTCAGCCTGCACACATGAGAATCTCTCCCATGAATCTCAAGTCCCTGTGGCTGCTCTAAGTACACCTCCTCCTGCAAAAGACCATTGAGAAATGCGGTCTTCACATCCATCTGGTGGATCTTCCAACCCATCTCTCCTGCTATAGAAATCACTACTCTGATGGAAGAATACCGAGCAACTGGCGCAAAGGTCTCATCATAATCAACTCCCTCAACCTGTGAAAACCCCTGTGCCACAAACCGAGCGTTGTACTTCTCTACACTGCCATCCGCAGCATGCTTCACCTTGTAGATCCACTTGGAAGTCACAACAGGCTTCCCCTCTAGTCTCGGCACTATCTCCCATGCATCATTCTTCAGAATGGAATGGTACTCTTCAATCATGGCATCTCTCCAAACCTGATGCTGAGAGGCCTCCTCAAATATGGAAGGCTCTGAATCACGAAGACTCGCAACAAGAGCCATCCCCAATCTATCTACCATCACAATTGTCCTGACCTCCTCATGGGGCCTACCAAATGCCTCTGCTTCCTTCAAGGTATCCTCAAGCCATTTAGGCTTCCTCTTCCTTGAAGGCTCCTCCCATACTGGTCTATCCTCATCTGAAGAACTGGCAAAAGCAGGCCAAAAGCAGAAGGTCCAACACCTCGAGGACCAGTGACTGAAGTACCTGTAACCTGAGAACCAGAACCTGTCCCTGAAGTACCTGTCACCTGAACCACTAAACCTGTAGAAGCTGTTCCTGTACCCTGTGATCCAGTCACTTCGGAAACCTGTGGACCTGAGATCTATATCGAAGAAGCCTGAGTCACTTGAGGTGTGGAAGCTAGTGGCTCCCCCTGCTCTATCTCTCTGGACTTCCTGAAGGCTCTCTCCTCATCAAACTTCACCTCCCGCCTAACAACAACCTTCTTCCAGCCCGGAAGGTAAATCCGGTAAGCCTTCGAAGTCTCATCATATCCCACAAAGATGCCTCTCTCTACAGTGGGATCAAACTTCGTCCTCTTCTCAGAAGGGACGTGAGAGTAAGTCAAAGAACCAAATATGTGAAAATGGCTTACCTCAGGCTTCTTGCCTGTGTACATCTCGTCAGGAGTCTTCCTCCCCAAAGCACGATGAGGACTCCTGTTCTGTAGATAAACTGCAGTGCTGCATGCCTCTGCCCATAGAAAGAACGGTAAACCCTGATCATGAAGCATTGCTCTCCCTGCTCCCACAATCGACCTGTTCTTCCTCTATGCTACTCCATTCTGCTCAGGAGTGTAGGGAACTATCAGCTGTCTCTGTATACCCTTCTGTGTGCAAAATCCATCAAACTCCTTGGAGGTATATTCACCCCCATTGTCCGATCTCAACATCCGAATATTCCTCCCTGTCTGCTTCCCCACAAGAGCTTTGAACCCTTGGAAGACACTCAATACTAAGGGTGACTTCTTGCTCCTCAAGAAGTAGTTCCAGGTCTTCCTAGAGTAGTCATCAATGAAAGAGATATAGTACTCAAATCAAGTCAAAGAGACTAATGACATAAGACCACAAATATCAGAATGGATCAAGTCAAGTACTCTTGCTGCTCTGCTGTCACTGCTTGGAAAAGCAGTCTTGGTGTACTTTCCCAAAGCACAACCCCCGCACACATCACTCTGCTCAGTGCTGAACTCGGGTAAACCTATAACAATGCTCCTCAACAATCTCAGATCTGGGTGATGTAAGTGGGCCATCCTCTGATGCCATAGCTCACAAAGCGCACTTCTACTGGTACGTGCTAGAGCGTGTTGCAGCTGAAACAAGAGCTTGTATAGCTTTCCACATCTAACCCCAATGTCCATGGAGGTAGATAATCCTGTAGTATTGGGGAATACCTGCACTCGCCCATCCAAGAAACAAACCCCAAGGCCCCTGTCCTCAATGGTGGAAACTGATACAAGGTTCTTCTTCAGCCCAGGGACAAATAACACATCCCTCAGAGTCATGGGACTCATAGACTCCCTCTGAAATGTAATGGTCCCCCGACCAACTGCTCTAACAATGGTGTCATCGCCTAGTACAACCTCCACATCTGTACCTGTCTGTGAAAGCTCGGAGAACATCTCTCGAGCACCTATCATGTGGCTCGAAGCTCCACTGTCAATATACCAAGTGCCAGTGGTGGATGCACTCATATGATGGCCTATCAATAAGGAATACTCCATCTCCATATCCACATCAGTGATGGTAACTAAAGAGGCTCTCTCTCTCTCAATTCGTCCAGCACATAGAGAAAACTCTCTCTGAAATCTGTCTCTGAAGTCATCAACCTCTGCTGAAGCTGCAGTCTGCTGTCTCTTCTTCTTCTTGCTTGGACACTGTGAAGCATAGTGCCCAAATGTCTGACATGCATAACACTTGATTTTACTCAAGTCCTTCTTCAGCCCACCCTGCTGCTGCTTGGCCCCACTCTTCTTGGGACCCTTCTTCTTCTTCTTCTTCCCCTTTGGTGTCAAAGCCACATTCTCATCATCTTCCCTACCCTGTGAAGAACTGCCCTGTACGAGACCTCTCCTCGTCTCCTCCTGCACAAAGTCATCCCACAATCTCTCCCATGAAGGTAGGGTTCCCTTTGCCCACTATAGCCTGCACAAATGCACCCCAAGGCTTTGAAGCCTCATTCACTGCTGTACGCACAAGCTTAGTAGCAGTGACCACCTCCCCAACTACTGCTAGCTCATCTCTAACTGCAGATATCCTGGTAAGGTATGAAGTCACTCCCTCTCCACCATTCATCTTTACACTTTTCAGTTTCTCCTTGAGAACCATCTTCCGGTTCTCATTGGTACTCTCGTATAAACTGGTTAAAGCACTCCACATCAAATGTGCCCTAGCTTTACCAAAAATGTGAGGGATGATATGGTCTTTAACTGCATCAAGGATTATTCTTCTAGCTTTACAATCCTTCTTGTTGAAGGTTGATAATGTTGTTGCATCTGTAGCAGTGGGAATCTAAACAGGGTCTGTTGTAGTGTTTCTTTCCACCTCCTCCCACAATTCATTCTCCTCTAAAATCAGCAAAATCCTAGCCTTCCATGGCACAAAGTTTCCTATCCCATCCAGCCTATCCTCCAACCTAAGTCCTGTAGCCATCTCTACCGTCAACTCAACAAGGTGTTGTTCACTAACAGAAGAAAATACTCAAATCTGGAAATTTCTGTGTGTCGGCAAATTTTTACTGATTTCTGCCCCCAAGCTCTGATACCATGTAAATTTTCTGTGCGATTTCAGCTTGCTGGTTTATGTCAACTTTTGAGTGTTTTTCATTCCCAAGTCGGTTTTGCATTGGCTGGAAACTACTTATAAAAATTGCAGGCAATTAAACACGCTGTAAATACACTTTAACACGCAGAAAATAATTTAACATGCACACCATAAAATATTTCAGACTCTGAAATTTTTGGCCAATAGCCTTGGAAAAAACCCCACAGGGAAAACTAGTCAGAGAGAGAGAGAGAGTTTATTATTTCTTCAGCAATATTTCAGTACAATGATTTTACAGTCAAAATGTACTTATCTCAACCAACCACATCACGCAGCATCTTCCTTGATTTCTGTGCAAGGCTGCCTAGATTTCTGTGCATAAAATTCTTCTCGAAAAATGTGCCAAACCCAGCCTCGATTTCTGTGCCACACAGAAATTTCTGTATGGTACAGCAGCAATTAATGCTGTTGTACGAACCTCGAAAACTATGCCTTGTCTTGGAAACCATGCCCAGAAATAAATGCCTCGAGAACGGTGTTGTACCTTTATCGAATTCTGTACTAATTGTCTCGATAACCATGCCCAATTTCTGTCTCGAAAATCGTGCCTCGGCTTCTCAGGAAATGTGCCCAAAAGTTGCCTCGAAGACCATGTTGTTGTTCTCGGTTTGTATGCCCAAAACTTCACCTCGAAACTCGTGCTAGAGAATCCGTACTGTACGACTGTCTTGGGAATTGTGCCTGCAATAAATACTGGAAACCCTCCTCGATTTTTGAGCTGGAATCTCTCCTTGAAAATTGTGTTGCTTCTCTCTTTCTCTTCAGCTCACTCTCTTCACTAGAATGAATGAGTTTTGCCTCCCTTTCTCTTTTTGACTAAACCCAAGGGTTCTCCAAATCCAAGGGATGAGATTAGATGAAATCAATGGATGAGATTAAATGCTCCTATTTAATTCTCATAAATATTAATTTCACTCACCCACTTAAATTTATCAAAAAGTGACTTTAAGTTATAAAGTCAATTAAATGCTCATCTCAAGTCATTTAATGCAAGGGTCACCTTTTTCCCCACTTACGTGACTTAGGCAAAAACTCACCTAGGGGACACTTCCTAGGTACAAAAACTAACACTTATTCCTAGGGCAATGAGAAAATCAAGGCTAGTGTTCTCCCAAGGATTGGTAATTCAATCCTTGTTGAATTAAGGCAAGGCTAAGAAACCCTAGGTTATGTTAGCACTTGACCTAATAAGATGCAAGGCCCAAAATAAGAAGGATCCTTGAAGAGGAATGCCTCACCAACAAGACAAACCTAATATGGATGAAACCCTAAAACACTCTTACCTTGGATACAAAAGCAATGCAAGACACGAGCTTCAAGATCTTATCACTTTTACCAAAGAGAAGAGAGCCAAACCCTATGTCCTTCCTCCTTGGATTGGCCTTGAAAGATTGTAAAGAAACCTCAAACATCAATTATTATCCTTAGAAACCCTAGAAGAACCAAGAAGAGGGGTGCACACCAAATCAAAGTTTCCTATACACAAGTAAAGTAAGATTTCATCATTTTTTATCCCATTATCTCGCTTACAATGAGAGGAGGGCACTATATTTATAGTGAAAATATCCTAGCTTTTCCCTCCTTTAGGCCGACCTCTTAATTTGATTTTAAAATTTACTTTTAGGGTTTGTCACCCACAATTCGGAGACTAAACCTCACAAAACATAAAAATAATGATAGATAAGTGATGATAGTTTCAGAAAGATGAATAGTTGAGCTTCGAAGGAGAACATCATGCCCCATCTATTTAGTAGGTACGGCCTTCAAAGCTTGCTTTTAGTGGTGCACGATTTGCATTTTTTACTAAGATGACCTTAGTGGTGCACGATTTGCATTTTTTACTAAGATGACCAAAGGAAAATGGGTAATACAATAAATTGAGGTCCAAGTGGATTTGAATGAGGTGTGTTAGAGCGGGTGTGGCAACCCTTACAAGCGCAATCACCTTTACAAAGCATGGAATCATGAGTGTGGCTATGGCCTCCTACGCAATGTGCCCTAATGGAGCCACCCCAAAGTGCATCAATACCTACCCAAGGCATAAATGCTTAACATGATGAGGAGTTACCACCCATCAAGGGGTAGTCAGCAGGGCCACAAGACCAGTACACCTTGAAATGAGGACCAAGAGGACCTACCATGATCGACCAAGGGGTCTAGAGCACCGATAGACCAACACTTCTACATAAAGAAGCCTCAACTTGGCCTTTTAGAATGGCAAAGGAACCCCCTCCTTGGCACATCTAGTAAGGTGTGCTGCAAAGAATCTGGGGCGTGACAACTCTCAACAACCCTTCATAAACAACAATGCTTATTGTTCAAGTCCAGATCATCCTTCTTACAATATTACAATATCGTAACAACTAAATGTGCCCTAAAACCATAAAATACCCTTGAAAAATATCACTCAAATGTGCTTGAACATCAAAATTTTCAAGAATATCTACCTTATTAGGAAAAATCCGCACACATTGATCTCCTTTCTTCACAAAGAGAAAGCCACACATCTAATTGACTTAGCAGCTCACTATCAATGGAGATGAATCACTGTGGTGAAAATGTTGACTACCATAAAGACTATCATAGCGCAAATCTTGATATCGAAAAGCTTTTGAGGGACAACAAATTGTTGATTGCTTTCATAAATCAAATCGATCTCAAATCTACACATCTAGGATTGTTGCCTCCTCATCCAGTGTAGTCATGGATTATTCCATGCACTTCAAAATTCAATCCTTATGGAGAATTCCCTTAAGTACATTTAGGCCCTAAGAACTATAAGGCTCCAATACCATGTTAAAATAAACACAGGAACAACAATATGATGAAAAGGCTCACTAGCTAAGTCTCATTCATAATATTCACTCCAAAGCTACACATATATAGTACAATGTGAGATGCCTTTTCCTTCATGTTGTTGTTATTGTGTCTATTATTTTAACAGTATGTATGGATATTCATGGTGTTTGAATGATGAAATACATTAAAAAATTAAGATATTTTTTTTAATTTTCCTTATAAACTTTTCTTCTTTCTCTAATTTTAAATTATTATATTAAATGATCCCATGACTAGTGCATACATAAGAGGATCAAATCCCAACCCCATATCCTTCAAAATTTAACCCTCAAGGGTTAGCTCAAGTCGTCATGAGCCAAACGTGAGATAAGATAAGATAATAAGATAATTTTATTAATGTCCCACTAATGACCACAAAAGTAGGTCAAAGGGACTATCTAGTACAATGATGTCAATACAATCCAAGAGTACCAAAAGGTCTCCTATAAAAGGCGAGATGCAGAAAATAAAGTGCAATAAGGTAGAGTAGTAGAAAGTGAGATCTCCCATGAGGCATGAAGAACCCTTGGCCCCGCATTGATGGAGTGTATTGTGGGAGAAGAAGATCCAAGGAAGTAGATCTCTCATGGAATGGATCCATCTCTCCTACCATCCGAGGCTGAATGAAGAAAGCTAAGTGTAGTTGATTGTCCATAGGGGGACCTGGTGGGGTGCCTAGATCATCCATTGCGCTGCTAACTAGTAGAGGTAGTGCATCGACGAGGTCTAAGGGATCTCATATGTTTCGTGGAAGGGATCTAGTCTAGCCATGTCACAGAAATCTCGTGGCATGAGGGAAGGTCCCACAGGTCTGCACTAATATGAAGTCTGGGGCTACGCTAATGTCAATTTGACTCTCAGTGCCCCTTCCTGATCGTAGCAACGGGAAGGAGGTGATCTGCCGAATAGGGTTTGGTCTCATAGGAGGCTGAAGAGTATGAGCTTGAAGCCTGAGGGCCTCCTGTATGTATAAGGCTAAACACTGTTGATCTGAATACCTGAAAAAGCCCGTGGAGGTCTAAGTCCCCTTGAATAAGCAATGAAACCACCCCTTGATCTCATAGTAAATGGGGCACCGGAAGATGAAGTGCTCCTCAGTATCGACCTCATGTTGCTGGCATAGCTGACAAATCCTATCTAGTCGATCGATCTGGTGGTATGTCTCTACCCGAAGTCTGTGAGAGCCCACTCTGAAATTGTAATATCCCAAACTGATATTTTTTTCTGTTTATGGAGTTTTGTTGCTTGTTAGTAGTCTTTAGGGCTCAACACTTGAAGTAAATATGAATGCAGGTACTGAACTATGCTTGCATGAGCATGCATGGGTTTGCTAACCCCTAAATACCCAAATAATCAGAAATGCTATAAAATAGGGATAGAAAATATGCATGTACGTACCATCATATGAAGGAATGAATATACGTCAATATGGGACCAGCATGCAAGGATTGTGTTGGAGAATGAGCAAGATATGGAGCAGTCCTCCTCCAAGAATGCGCCCTTGTAATTAGTGCACCCTCTTCAATCTTGATATGGAGGTATAGATGCTATACTGATGGGAAGTAACTCCGGAAGGTGTGCAATGGGGTTATAATCTCCCTCTGATCACAATAGAAGCTGCATGCAGACCATGCACCAGCTCTGAGGCCTAAAACGTGATCCCTCCTCTCGAAAAGTCGCCCATGCAAGAGAGGACGTCCTCTGAAAAGGGAAGATGCTGATAACTTTCTCTGAAGTCCAAATAGGAGGCCCTTTTTCCAGGGATAGGGTAATAGTCGTGCTCTCGGAAGAATGAAGCTAGCATGCAGAAGAAAGGACCTCTGTAGATTGAGATACGAAGATATCTCTCTTTGTGCAATTTGCCCAAGCAAGGAAGGTGAGTTCCTTCAATCCAAACTAAAGCAAGGACCTCTGTACACTGAGATACGAAGATATCTCTCTTTGTGCAATTCGCCCAAGCAAGGAAGGTGAGTTCCTTCAATCCAAACTGTAGCTCGAACCCTGCAGAATGTTGAAGAATGATACCTGATGATAATAGCAATGTTGAATCTAGATGATCCAACCTAATAGTGACTAGGGAAGATAGATTTCGTTGCCGAAATACACTGAATGGTTGAGCGTGTGCCCTCAACGATAAGATACATGTTAAATGAGGTCTGATTTTTCTTGTTATTTTTGTTGATTGTTTCGATAGGTATCTTCGCTGCCTTGTTTCTCAAGTCAGTTTATTATTGTTTATGCATATAGAAGTTACCCCTCAATGATCAACTTGTATGCATTATGGAGAGCCATTTAATAATGAAAGATCATCAACATAAATGCCAAAATCAGCATGAATACCAAATCTGAATATTTATTAAATAAGGAGGATTGTCATACATGCCTGGTGTATTGTCTTGAGCAGATTTGAGCAAGTTTAGAAGGGTTTGTCCAGATCTGAGAATTATGATGTCTCCAAGCTACAAACTGAAGTTACTATGGCTACAGATATCAAACGAACGGTCTAACCACTGCTATAACAGATGGTTATGACAATTGCAAGTGAGAGCATCCTCCATCCTATAGAATAACTGGGAATGAGTGAGCGATGGTAGCAGCAATTGGAGGTAATGTAATATGGCAATATCCCTTGATAACAGCTATGCTATGTCTTCCCTTGGTTCACAATGAAGAGATCTTTCATATATCACAGATCTCAAGGAATGGATGCTTCTAGCCAAAGATATAGCTCACTCAGCTCTCCAATCGACTTCTCAAATCAATAATCATATAAGCAGGCCTTACTCACTCGCTTTACCTTTCTTTTATAACATTCACTTGGCCTAACCTAACTTTTGCATGATTAGGTCGCTTTATCTTCTAATTTCCAGTTGACTTGCATGCAGTGCTTCTGGTGTGCATGGAAGCTCTATACAGGAGTTTTAGTGTATGCAACATGAAATTTGGCTAGCATGCTATGCATGTAGGGGGCCCCTAGTTCCCTCGGTCCCTATTCAACTACTGATGATCTAATAGCCATGCTTAAGGTCTTCTTATGGTGTAAATGGAATCAATCCTCAGTCAATCCCATGAATGTCAGTGCCTGCTCAAACCTATGTGAATCAGCAGGTTAGCGGGATGGTCCTCAGTGCTTAAGCAGAAGAGGACATTATAGTCCTCCCCACTTGAAATTGCTTGTCCTCAAGCAACTGTAATGCTGGGTGTTGTAATACATGTTCTCCTTCCCAAGTGACCTCTATAGGCAATTCTTTCCATTGAACTAAGTATTCTCTAATGATCACGTTCCTTAGTTTTCTTTCTCGAACCTCTAGGATTCGTAAGCAAAATCAATTACCCCTCATCATTAAGGGGGGTCAGCTCGGATTAAGTAACAATCTGTTGACCTACTGCCTTCTTAAGGTTAGACACATGGAACACGTTATGAATCTTGTTTTCTTGTGGTAATATGAGTTCATATGCTACCTCTCCAACTTTCTGAATTATCTTGTAAGGACCATAGAAGCGAGGCTTAAGTTTCTTTGTTCTTTTCTTCTTAAGGGACGATTGTCTATAAGGCAGTAGACATAAGTATACCAGATCCCCTACCTCAAAACTGCACTCAATCCTATGTCTATCTGCATATACCTTTTGCTGATTCTGAGCAACCCAAATGTTTTCCTTGGGTATCTTGAGAATATCTTGACTTTCTTGAATCTATTCTTTGGCTTTTGGAGCCTTGCTATCACCAAACATCAGATCTGCAAAAGATAAGGCATCATAACCGTATAAGGCTTTGAAGGGAGTCATACCGATGGTCATATGATGTGTAGTATTGTAGCAGTGTTCTCCTAGGTGTAACCATTTAATCCATGTCCTCTATTGACCTGCAACATAGTTCCTCAAGTATCCCTGAATCCACTTGTTAACTATCTCTGTCTGTCCATTACTCTGTGGATGATAACTCGTGCTCATAGCCAACTCTATCCCAACCAGCCTAAAAAGCTCTTGCCAAAAGGCTCCGGTGAAATTGTTGTCTCTATCACTGACAATGGTCTTAGGTATCCCATGTAATCTGAATACCTCTCTGAAAAACAACTCGACTACCTATGCAAATGAATAGTCGGAAGGAATGGCAAAGAAGTGAGCGAACTTGGTCAACCTGTCCACCACTACATATAAACAGTCTCTACCCTGTACCTTGGGCAGCCCTATAATAAAATCCATTGAAATGCTTTCCCATTTTTGCTCGGGAATGGGTAATGGTTGTAGTAAACCGACTGGGTGAGTATGCTCTATCTTATTTTGTTGGCACAAACTGGACTCCCTCACATGCTGCATCACATCATTCTTGAGGCCCTTCCATGAGAACCTCTCTCTAATATGCCTGTAAGTCTTAAGAAACCCCTTGTGTTCTGCTAAAGGTGAGTCATGAAAAGCTTGTAGAATCTTTTTCTTAAATGCAGACTCAATGACTAAGTAGATTATGTTCTTATAGTATATAATGTCATCTATCACTCTGTACCTGTCATCCTGAATCTGTCAATCCAATATTTCGCAAGCAAACTTATCTTTGGAGTATTCGACCAAAAGATGTGATCTCCAATCCGAGGAAATACTCATAAGAGATAAAGTGGTTGGTCGTCTAGAAAGTGCATCTGCTACCACATTGTTTTTCCCTTTAATGTATTCAATCTTGAAGTCATATGCTTGAATCTTACTCACCCATTTATGTTGCTTCTCATTCAATTCCTTCTATTCCAAGAAGTATTTTAAGCTGTTGTGATCTATCTTAATCTTGAATCTGCCACCTACTAAGTATTGTTTGAACTTGGTTAGCGCATGGAGAATGGATAGCATTTCCTTGTCATATATTGAATAGTGGCGCTCATAGTCCTTGAGTTTCCTGCCCTCGAATGCAATAGGGTGATTATTTTGCATCAATACTGCTCCAATACCCTCTCCTGAAGCATCACACTCTAATACAAATGGTTGTGTAAAATATGGTAATGCTAGTACTAGGCATGACCTCATTACCTTCTTCATTTTCTCAAATGTTCGTTGTGATGTCCTCTGACCAACTAAATGCCCCTTTCTTAGTAAGATCTGTGAGTGGTGTTGTCATCTGTGAATAACCACTGACATACCTCCTGTGGTAGGTGCAAATGCCCAAAAATCCTCTCAACTCTGTCACATTTTTAGGTGTAGGCCAATCCAGTATGGCTCTAATCTTTTCCAAGTGTACTTGTACCCTATTTGCTCCTATCACGTGTCCCAAATATAACATCTCTTGCATAGCAAACTCGCATTTGGACATCTTGGCAAAGAGTGATTGTTCTTCTAAAATTCCAAGTACCTCATCAAGGTGCTTTAAATGCTCTTCCCAAGTCCGACTGTAAATCAATATATCATCGAAGAATACCAGAAGATATTTGCGTAACTGAGCCTTGAAGATGTTGTCCATACATGACTGGAAGGTAGCGGGTGCATTAGTGAGCCCAAATGGCATCACTAGAAACTTAGTGTCCGTAGTAACAACGGAAAGCGGTCTTTGGAACATCCTGTTCCCTAACTCGTATCTAATGGTAACCTGACCGGAGGTCAATCTTGGAGAAGAATTTTTCCCCTGTAGTTCATCCATTAATGCATCGATCCAGGGGATTGGATACCTGTTTTTAATTGTTTTCTTGTTAAGCGCTCTGTAATCGATGCACATGCGTAAGGTTTCCATCCTTCTTTTTTACTAACACCACTGAAGATGCAAATGGACTGGAGTTAGGTTTTATGTAACCTAATTAGAGCAATTCTTTGATCATACTTTCAATTTCATCTTTCTATCTTTTGAGGTGTCGGTAAGGGGTAGTGATGACTGCTTGAGTCCCCTCCTCTAACTCAATGATATGCTCAAATCCCCGATCTGGAGGCCCACTTGATGGAAGATCTTCGAATACCTTTTTATGCTTCTGCTATAGTGCTTGTATGTCTGCCGGATGTTGTGTGGCTCTATCTGGTGGTTTCCTCAAAGTAACTAAGCACTCTGCTGCCCACTCTATGTCTCCCTATCAGAACACACCCTCCATCCTGTGTGATGATACTGATCTGGGAGGGTAGGTATTCATCCCTCTCAAAACCACTCTTTGTCCTTTTGTTCCCTGAAGATTTGTGACCTGGTACCCATGGTTCTTGGCAAATGAAACATAGTTTCTTTCTTCTAAGGTCCTGGCAGGTATCATTATCCATCCACTCTTTCTTGGGCCATTCTTTTTGGAAGGGTCTCCTCTCCTTATCTTTTATAGGAAAATTGGTTCCGGGAGGAAACTTACTTTTGGGAACTGAATCCTGTAAATCTCTGGTACGACTGATGGCATCTGACAGGGTGGTGGGTCTGTAAGCCTTAAACCATCCACGTAAGGGTTCAGTGAGAGCTTCCGTGAACAACATAATTAACCTGCTCTCTGAAATGTCTGTCACCATGACTACTACCCTTTGGAACTCTGATATGAAGGAGTCTGGACTACCTGTCTACTTGAGTTGTGCTAGCTCTCTGAAATGCACCTCGGGGTCTTTCCTGTCAAAGCGCTCAATGAGCCTTTGTGTAAACGTTGTGTAAGAGGTGATGGTATTGTGACCCAATGTCACTAGCCCGTGGTACCACCACTCATGGGCTTCCTCATCCAAATGCAAGGTAGCCAACTTAATGGCATATGTCTCCATCATGGGGTTGAGTTGGAAGTAAGTGTTCAACTTCTGTACGCAATTCTGCACTGGGCCACTCCGGGTCCCATCAAAGGTAAGGATAGTCAGTTTCCCTACTATGCGTTGTAACTCATAGTTCTGGTTGAAAGGGCTGTTATAAGCCCTCTGTCTGTTCTTACTTTTAAAATGACAAAAATCTGTAAAGGTCATCGCTGACTGGAAGTCATCTCCCAGTGCTCTGTACTCTCGTAGATATGCCCCCATGGGCTCTTCTGGCTCTACCTGTACTATTGGCACTACTGTCGAGCTATCCAAGAATTGTGGCATGGTAGGTCTGGAGGACCTATTGTACAGGTGAGGGTGACTCTGCATATTAGTATGTAATTGTTCCCCACTGCTACTAGTGGATACCCGGTCACTGTTGGGGAATAGAGGACTGTGTGGGGTGGGCCCCGATTCATCTGCCAATTTGTTGATGGCAGATAACATTTCTTTATGTCCTAAAGTTAGTTCTTTTAAAGCGGAAAGGAGGCTAGTGAAAGCCATTTTATCATCATCTACCATTGTTTATTTACCTTTACTTTTTCCAAAGTGATCTCTGTATCTCCCAGTTCTATATCCTCTTAACTCTTCTTCTTCTCTTCGTCCACTGTTCCTAACCCTTTGTCTCCTGTAAGTAATATTGTGTGGGTCCTCTGTATTCATCTACTATTCACAACTGCATGCTCCCACAA
This sequence comes from Larix kaempferi, assembly GCA_027924585.1. Lineage (NCBI taxonomy): Eukaryota > Viridiplantae > Streptophyta > Pinopsida > Pinales > Pinaceae > Larix > Larix kaempferi. The sequence goes on along the minus strand of BSBM01000431.1, from coordinate 5,365,388 downwards.
CTGGCGAGGAACATGCTCTGATACCACTGTAATATCCCAAACTAATTTTTTTTTTTTCTGTTTATGGAGTTATGTTGCTTGCTAGTACTCTTTAGGGCTTAATACTTGAAGTAGATATGAATGCAGGTACCGAACTATGCTTGCATGCAGATGCATGGGTTTGCCAACCCCTAAATACCCAAATAATCAGAAATGCTATAAAAAAGGGATATAAAATATGCATTTATGTACCATCAGATGAAGGAGTGAATATACGTCAATATGAGACTAGCATGCAAGGATTGTGTCGGAGAATGAGCAAGATATGGAGCAGTCCTCCTCCAAGAATGCGCCCTTGTAATTAATGCACCCTCTTCAATCTTGATATGGAGGTATAGATGCTATACTGATGGGAAGTAACTCCAAAAGGTGTGCATTGGGGTTATAATCCCCCTCTGATCACAATAGAAGCTGCATGCAGACCATGCATCAGCTCTGAGGCCTAAAACGTGAGCCCTCCTCTGGGAAAGTCGCCCATGCAAGAGAGGACGTCCTCTGAAAAGGGAAGATGCTGATAACTTGCTCTGATGTCCAAATAGGAAGCCCTTCTTCCAGGGATAGGGTAATAGTGGTGCTCTCGGAAGAATGAAGCTAGCATGCAAAGAAAGGACCTCTATAGACTGAGATATGAAGATATCTCTCTTTGTGCAATTCGCCCAAGCAAGGAAGGCGAGTTCCTTCAATCCAAACTGTAGCTCGAACCTTGCAGAATGTTGAAGAATGATACCTGATGATAATAGCAATGTTGAATCTGGATGATCCAACATAATAGTGACTAGAGCAGATAGATTTCGCTACCGAAATACACTGAATGGTTGAGTGTGTGCCCTCAACCCAAAATATGTTGGATTTTGAACGACTTCGGAAGATATTATTCATTATATTTTATTGTACTTTCATTGTACTTGTTTATACCTCCTAAGGGAGAAGAACCTTATGTAATCAATTATGTAAACACATGAAAGAATCAATGTAAGCCTTGGGGTGCAAAAGAAACAAATAAAAAGATTAAAATTAAATTATTTATTGCCCCCAGGTGAAGTCAGCCCCATAAGGGAATTTTCCAGTTTCGCACGTGTATAAATAGGAGGCTAGTGCACCTCATTATTCATTCACTCACTTAGGAAGTGCGCATCACTTGGAGGAGGAGAATTTCGCATCACTTGAAGAAGAAGGTTTATTTGGGGCTTCTACTTGTGAAAGATACTTTCACATTCTTTCTCTTTCTTCATTTGTACTCTGATCTCAGAATTATCATCTCTCTGCGAAGGTTGCTGGGTTTTTCTCCCATTTGGGTTTCCTAGGGTAAACTCTATGTTGTTGTTTTGTGCTTTGTCTTACTTCTAGTGATCTTGGTAATGCATTTATGTTTTATGCTATGAATGTATGAAATTCAACAAAATAGCTCACTGAGATCTCCAATCAACTTCTCAAATCAATAATCATAAGTATGCCTTACTCACTCGCTTTACCTTTCTTTTATAACATTCACTTGGCTTGACCTAACTTTTGCATGATTAGGTCGCTTTATCTTCTAATTTCCAGTTGACTTGCATGCAATGCTTTCGATGTGCATGGAAGCTCAATAAAGGAGTTTCAGTGCATGCAACATGAAATATGGCCCACATGCCATGCATGAAGGGGGGCCCTAGTTCATGTGGCCCCTATTCAACTACTGATGATCTAATAGCCATGCTTAAGGTCCTCTTATGGTGTAAATGGCATCAATCCTCAGTCAATCCCCTGAAGGTCAGTGCTTGCTCGAACCTATGGGAATCAGCTAGGTTAGCGGGATGGTCCTCAATGCTTAAGCAAAAGAGGGCAGTACAGAAATGGCCTAGAGGAATGCGAAGAGCATGTACCCAATGTCGGAATGTATATTGTGGTCAAACAATGAACCCATACCTAAGCTCCAAGAAATGCTAAGCATAAAAGGCCATCTTTGGGTGTAACCCATCAGCGGGTTAACCCAAGTGATCTGGATAAACTGTCTATAAATGTCATCTTTGATGATCTTGTTTAGTACCTGTCTGGTCGGCAGGAGATGGTCAGGTGCATCCAAGGAATACCGAAACGGAGGGAGGCAATCAATCTGAATGCCAACGGACCCTAACAGATCTGAAACCCTTGCAAACCAACCATGAGCCCGACCCAATGGGCTAGAGAGGGAATGGTCTCAGAAGAGCAGTTAGCCAAGTATGGGTATCGATCTCACCTCCCCACTTTGTCGGCTAAGCCCTGGATGGGATGTAGAAAAGAGACCAGCCCAAACTCTACTAGGATGATGTGATGAGGAACTGTCTGCTTGCATTTAATGATGCGTCGAAGGAGAAGGGTTTGGACTCTCTCAAGTGAGGCCCAATTAGACTCTAGTAAAGAAGGCCCCCAAATCACTGGGCCATAGAGAACGATGGGTCGGATAAGGGAGTCCATGAGAGACATATTGGATGAGATGTCTTGAAAATGGTAGCGGAAACATTGTCTTTCGAGAAGGGCTAGAGACCCATAGCCCTTGGCAATACAAGATAGGAGGGTCGGTCACAAACTAAAACGGGGTCTTGAAAACCAATGAAGAACATTGGCGAAAAATCACCAATTTTAAAAAAAATCGCGATTTTTTCCAGAGCCAAAAAAATTGTGATTTAAAAAAAAAACTTAACAATGCGATTTTTTTCACAGTTTTAAGAACTCAAATGTTTTTAAGAAAAAATTGATTAGTTTTGTACAAGTGACACTAAAGTCAACAATACTAATTGGTAATGTTAAATTCTTAAAGTAAAATAGGCATTCTCTTTATTAAAAGTGACATTCTCTTTATCTTTCATTTTCTATCCTTTTACATAGGCATTCTCTTTATTAAAAGTGACATTCTCTTTATTTTTCATTTTCTATCCTTTTACTTAAATTTTTAACATTACCATTAATTGTTTCAGTATGTTTGAGAGTGGTTCCAACCTCATCGGGCATCATATGCAAAAAGTAGAATTTTAGATCCCATTCACAATTCAACAAACTTAATGGTTTTTAGGATTTCAAGATTGCAACGTTTCCACTGGATTCTATCATGTATGAGGGTAAGGGATTCGAATTTAATCAAGCACATCAAACTCTCTATGTACCTTAATGTTGGTGGTGCTGATGCCTGATTGTTGAAGTTGATTGAACTCCTCTGTCATGACGTTAGTAAAAAATGTACTCTTTAGTCAAGCAAAATCACTTATTAAACATGGGAAGCTCTTTTTACCTTATTTTAACGCTTGGATTAAGAAGTTTCATCAAAATAGTAGGTTGTATTTTAATGGGAAGTTGATCCTTGGAGGATCAACTTCGAGATTCAAGGTAGAGGCAAGGGTTAGAGCCTAGAGGAGGGGGGAACATGTTGCTATTGATAAATAGGATCCAAACATTGACAATGATTTTGATGATTATGTATTTTCAATTTTGATTCATATATGTTTTCAATTTTGATTCACAACCTTGAGCTGCTCTAATAGTTGTGCTTTTTCCTGCGTCAGCGTTTCAAACTGAGGTTTAAAGAATTCAATTTGCTACACGTTGTTGACTTCATGCTTTTCCAATTCTCCTACGCGAGCTTCCAGGTCTTTCTTCTCGCTTTCGGAGATTGCCAACTGCACCTCTAGTGCGCTCTTGTCACCTTCAAGCTATAGAATTTGCAAAGCTATTCCTTTCTTTTCTTCTTGAAGCTCTTTGTACTTTAGCCTTAACTCATTGCCTTCTAACACCTCCTTCTGCATATTACCTTTTACATTGAAACATTTTTCCTTGTACTTCCTTACTTCTTCCACCAGATGGTCTACATTATATTTACTTGCCTGAGCCGAGGCCACACTGCATGCTGCCGTGAACACATGGTTGGTGTCGGTCCCTTTAAAAAGCGGGGTTTCTGATACTCTGATTTCAAATCTGCCGTCTCCAATTTTCATCTTCTTCTCTGATCTTTCAACAATAACCTTCTTCCTTCTATCAAAATAAACGGAATCCAGGTTGGCCTCTTGGCGCTGCTTTGAAGGAGTGTATGGGGTGAGTGCAAGCTCTTCAATTGCGACAACACCTTCATTAGCTATCCCTAATTGGTTTATTGTTGATAGATCCAAGTCCATGGTTTGCAGGCTAGACATGCCTTGTTCCATAGCTCTCTTAGACTCTTATGCTTCCTCTCTTGGTTGATTCTCTGCTTGTTCTGCTGCCTCTCGTTCGGCTTTCTCTCTCATCGCCTGCAATTTTTCGGCCTCCTCCCTTTTGATTCTTCCGGTCTCTCCTTGCTGCAATTTGGAAGCTTCTTCTTTCTAAATCCTCTCCTCTTCATCTTTCCAAGCTTTTGCTTCTTGCTCCTTCTGAGATCTAGCAGCTTCTGCATCTTGCTGCTAGTTTACTTCTTGCTCCTTTTGAAGTCTTTCTTCTTCCTCTTTTTTCTACCTCTCGGACTCCTCTGATTGCGATGTCGCTGCTTCTTGCTCCTTTTGGATCAATCCAACAGGTTTGGGACTAGAGATTGCTCCGCTTTTAGGGCGGTAACGCTTTCCCAGCTCAGTCATGTTCTTGGCACTCCGGACAAATTCTTCATCCTTGTCCCAAAGATGTGCATAATCAAAAGTGGCTCTGAGAGAGGTGCAGTGCTCAGCGACCTTGCCATTAGGATCATGCCTCCTAAAAAAGTTTATGCCGAAACGAAAAGCTTCCAAGTCCTAAGCAAAAGTCTCACCCTCCTTTGCTTTCTGGAGACTATATGCACTGATGGTAAAGGGCAGTGGTGGGTAGAGAGCTTTCTTCTTCTCATTGAGAATCTTGCTGACTCCATTAATGAAGAGCTGCCTTACAGCTTCTTTGTGTACTACAAAGTCCATGACATACCGAGGCAACAAAAAGGGAGGTTTAGTTCCTCCACTCACTCTAATATGAGGCCCTAGGGGGAGAAGTAATAGTCCCCAAATTCTTCTATGATAGGCATGGCATTTTCTGACAAACAATTCGGCTCTTCTTTAAAGATAAGCTGATACAGGGGCATGATGAACTTTTCGCAAACCTGTGTGTAATGATTTGCGTATTTGTTTGCCCATGTGAGTTGATAAGCTACATAGAGAGGGGACTCCTTTCTGTTCCAGACGCGGCCTAGATCAGGAAAAGAATGCTTGCTTAATAAGCAATCTATCAAATACGAAGACATGAAGAAATCGGCTTTCTTTTGGGTCAATCCTCCTTGGGCAGCAGTTAAGAGTGAGACCATGCTGTCTGAGATTATGTCGGCCCAATTGAAGATTGTACCGTGCGTGGCTACATGGACCATCACTGGCACCCAGGCAAACTTGAATACATTTCCATTTGGCATGCCGAAAATTTGACTCAGCATTAAGGCGATGAGTCTGTAAGGAGTCCTTAAAAGCATACTTTCATACTCTCCGTTGCCTCTTTGCCTTATTTTCCTTTCAATTATTAACATCTTCCTGGTGGATTCTAGAGGGTCTACTGTTTGCTTTGCTAGCCACTCATTGTTTAGCCAAGCCCTTGCCTGGGGTAACCTATAGGTAGCCATGATATGTTCTGGTGCGAAGGATGTGAGGCTCATCTCGGTGTTATCATTAATGAATCTCGTGTCAGTTTTCACATGGGGAATTATCCAGCCAATGACTTCCAAGCATGGGAATAGCTCGAGACGATTTGCTGCCTTCTGAAGACCAGACTTCTTTATGTTCAAATAGACCATGCTTTCTTCTAAGGTTGCGTCAGGGTACTTCTGGTCTCTGATAAATCTGTATAACTCACCCCATTGAAATTCTGGGGCGACTCCTGGGGCTACTCCTGTGACAGCTTTTGTATCACAAAACATTGTCTCAAGAGAGGTATCCAACAAGATTTCTACGTCCGAGTCTAACTCGGCAAGCTTAGCCTTCTGTGTGGCAAATCTCCTGTGCATGTCAAAACTGCAATGGCGAGGAGAGCACAAATGAGAAGTTTACAAGTTTATGAGCAACACATTGTTAGCGAGTCAAAACAACATTCAAATTTATGATATTTAACAGAACTTGAATATACATAGGTGTTAGCTTTCAATTAAAACTAGTCGCTTAAAGACAACAATAACGAAGAGGAGCATTTAAACAAAGTCATTCATGTAGCGGCTCAAAGCTTGTAATTTAAACAAGCCCAGGGGCTGCTAGTTAGCATTTAACAATATCTCATCATCCTGAGCCCTAACATCCTACTGGGACTATTCTTTAGAAACATAAACATGCAAAGCATTATCATTGTGGGATAAGGAACTTTCTCAAACATTATTTAGATTTTCACAGGTTTAGCTTTTAGCAATCAAATGAAAGCGAGAGAGGAGTTTTTTCACAACACAGAAAAACGACTGACAGGCGAGAATGCATGCACGTGGAGGAAACTGCATAGTGACTACGGCGCAACTCTTTTGGGTTGTAAATCGACTTGAACGTGATGAACAGAGAAACGTTTGTGCTTTTAAGCTCACGAGAGGTCTGCCTATCAAGTTAAAGGCAAAGAAGTTCTTATTGGGAACAGGGTTCCCACAAATCACATGAAAACGGGAGCAATTTAGGTGTTATAACGACGCGGGTTCGGCCTTGAGGGACACCCAATAAACACCTTTAAAGCTAAAAATAAGCATTTAATGGGGTTTTCTACCGGACAAAACCAAAGGGAAGGAATCGACGACCTACCTGTTTTTATCTGAAAGGCCTGTCTTTATCTGAAAGGCTCCCTGTGGTCGACGTGCGTACCCAAGCTAGTGACAGTCTGAAGCTTCCAATGGCAAACAACAATGCTTCTCAGTTTGGGAAGGATGGAATTGAAAACCCCGTTGGGCGAAATTAATTCCCGCAGGGTGGACAGTTGGAGACTTAAATGTGCGCGGGGCTCAATGCGAAAAGCAATAACTCCGCATGGGGCTAAAATTGAATTTTCACCAACTAACCTTTCCCGCTTTCCAAAAAATTGGGTTGCACCGTGGTCGGCGACTCAAATGGTAATTCTTGTGCAACGGTCGGCAATTTTAAGGGTAAACTCGACGACCAGACGCTACGACGAGGATTGGAACAAAGATCGGCGAGGGTTAAGCTAACAAGACACGCAACGGTCGGTGAAATTAATCCTAGAAGCTGCGACCAAGAAGCGCGACAGCGAAGTCCAAAGGATGGCGCAAAAAAAAGGTCGGCGAAGTTAAGGTCAAGACCCGCGCAACAGTCGACGCATTTTAAACTAGACTTTAGCGCTACTGTCGATGAAAATAGTAATGGGACTCTGCGCAACGGTCGGCACTTTTAGCTTTTAAATCTGCGACCAATTGGTGTAAGATGAACTTAACGAATGCACAATGGTCAGCCAAGATAAGGTTAAAATCTACGACCGGTCGGCAATTTTAGCGTTAAAAACCGTGAAACGGTCAGCAAATTTAGCATTAAAAATTGCGACCAGAGCTGACAAAAAGGGAAAAATGCCTTAGCACAAAAAACAAGATTTTGCTGAAGAAAGAGAAGACTTGAAGAGTTGAAAAACAAGCTTCAAAAAGACCAAAGGACTTCTTCAAAAAATAAAAGGAGGGACCCCAATATTTACAAAATTTTGGGGGGGATGTTGCAGCAACAACAAGACCTAAGCAAAATGTCTGCAGATACTATTCAGATTAACTACTAAAAGGATAAAAGAAAATGATATGTTACACCATTCATTTTATTTCCCAATGACAATTAAAGCCACAAGTGATTCATGTAATTAATAAAGCAGCATAAGTAGAAAAAGGAATATCATATTCAGTTTTCTTGAAACATACAACACTTTACTATTTTCATCAAAGCATTTGCAATGCCTCTTATTGTATTGAATTTTTATGTTTTGCAAAAAATGCAAGTTGATGTACATACAAGCAAGATTACAGTCTAAAATAAAATAAAATAAAAAACAGTATTTAAGAGAAATTAGAAACTAAATTTTAAATCACTAAAAATTACATACTAGATAATTTGCATTTACTGCAATATCAGTCATCTATTATGAGAATGGAAACCAGATTTAACTCTTTACATCTTACATCATAGAAAATCATGAATTTAGCTAATCTCACAAAGGAAACACACTTACCTCACAAAAGATTCCAAAAAGACCTTCTGGGCAGTCCTTCCCCGTAACAGTGCCATCCTTCCCATTTTGGCCCCCATCACTTCCCATTCCTCCCCTGTCAATATTCTCACTCTATTAGAGGAAGAACAGTCACATAACAGTAGCAGCATAGAGTTTATGATTCCAATGATAAAAATTCAAAAAAGTATAACATTACTTGCAAAAAAGCAAAGCACTCCAATACTTTGTAAAACCCAACCAACATGAGAAAAGAGCATCTTTCCAAGATTTTGAATATTATTTCAATACATCTAATAAGTTCAAATGTTTAATAAGGATTGAAATAAAGAAAAAAAGTATTTTCTTAAATGCACGGCAATGTCAATAGATTTGACCCATAGATAACCCTTTTTTAGTAAAACAGAAGTGTTTGCACTCAAGAATCGTGGTCCAGATGGAAAACTTTTGTATTATAGGTAAAATCATCTTATTTGTTGATGACATGGGGCTACTATCTCATCAATTGAAGCAGAAGCAGCTCAACTTCCTTCACAACTTTGTAATCCACAGGTAGTAGTTGGCAATTGGCAGTGGATCACGGAAAAGACAAAGTTAAGGGTTTTAATTTTCGGAAAGACCTATCATATCTGACTCACTATACAGAAACAAGTTATTGAGGTGGTGCGTATTTGGGAGTTCTTTACTCAGCTCCTTGTTTCCCCTGCAGCTGGCCACCCCACCTAGATCCAGGCTAACTCACCTGACTCATGTTTGTGTTCGAATTTGGGGGCAATGATATTTAAAAAAATACGTTAGTATTTCACCAGTGGGCTAGGTTCAATTCCCGTGAGGGCCTAGCCTGAAGCCATGGGGTCACCTTGAGGTAGTGGTCAAATGTGTGGTTGCACCGAGGGAGATTGTATTAGATGATCTCATGACCTGTGCACACATAACTGGATCAAAGCCCACCCCCATGTCCTTCAAAAGAAAAGGCCCTAGGGGTGTAGACCAAGTCGCAAAAGAGTGTATTGTCAAGGCACTCCTTGCAACGTCATGGGTTCAAACCTCAGGTAGCCCATGCCCCATGTTGGGGGCTTGTGTGGGTGCATGTAGGGGTATAGTGATAGCGGATGGGAATTGAACCCATGTTATGCAAGTATGAGCCCTGCCCCAGTTGTCGATTCCCCTATATATTGATAGATACATAGATAGATAAAATTTTAATTCACCATTAAATTCAACAAAGATAATTAAGTGAAACCTTTTTAGAACTTCATAAAGTTTTTAAAATAATCAGATATAAACATTTTTAACTTCAAATTGGACCCAAAAATATGTAAAATAATATCTCAAAAAAATGTTAAAACATCATTATACTTTTCAAAATATTATGTTTTTGTTTTCGGAATTTTTAAGTTTAACAAACAAAAAAGACCTCAACATTTGCTTCTGGATTTAAAGAAAAACTTATCCCAGTGAATTAAGTTCGTCATTAGATTTGCCTCTGCTTGAGATTCAACAAAACTCTAATTTTTCTGAAGAAAACCACCTTACGCAGCAACAAAGGATTCAGAAACATCTGAAAAAATTGTTAAAACATATATTATAATTTTCAATATATTATGTTTTTGTTTTCAGATTTTTTTAAGTTTAACAACGAACAGACCTCAACATTTGCTTGTGGATTTATAGAAAAAAATTTCCTGGGGAATTAAGTTTGTCATTAGATTTACCACTGCTTGAGATTCAACAAAATTCTATTTTTTCTGAAGAAAACCACCTTACGCAGCAACAAATGATTCAGAAAAATGGATATGCCCGAGGAGCAGAAGCAGGAATGTGCCCTACTTGTTTTGGTCCTTGGGACAACAAATGTTGGATGTTTTATCTTCTTTCTTTTCTTGTTTCTCCTCTTCCACACTCTTCTCCACTTTACCCTTCCTTTTCTACATATGGCATTCATCTTCTTCTTCTCTTCACTACTTTCCTCTGAACCCTTCAATTGGAAGCAGCACCTAATACCTACCTTCATTTCTGATTCTACGTTTGCTTTCATCACCTTCAATATCTCTACAACCTACTACCATTCTCTCTCAATGGGGCTCACTACCTCAAACTGTACCCACGTTGTGCTTACTGGCTCAGACTACTCCCACTTAATGGGGCTTACTACCTCCCCATCCTCCCTCTTTTACACCATCACCACTATCTCAAAAAGCAGCACTAATACTTGTTGCTCAAGCATATCCTCGTTTTGCTTTGCTTTCACTGCAACTACTCCTCTGTTGCAATCATCTTCAACATGTTAATCTACTTCAATGTTATTCTACATCTTCACTTTGGCTACATCCTTGTTGCATCTTTTGTCTGGTTTGCTTCTGTACTTCTTCAACCAAACTACTACTTTCTTCACCTGCAAACACATCAACACTCAAATAATTATGTGAATCAATATTTCTCATCAGCAACTATTCCACTGTTACATTGGTTGGAACATCATCTCCTTGTAAGTCTACCACAGCAAGACCACTCTCTTCTGCAACATCACCCTCTGCTACATCTTTGGCCTGCACATGCACTCTCATGAGTAGAACATAACTCAATGCTACTTCTAAATGTTGCACAAAGGCCTCCACCTCACTCTTTTCAATACAACTTTCTATTGTAAATCCTTCTTCATTCTCTTTTGGCATGCTATCAACAACATGCACTTTCAACACATTTTTCTCCTCTATGACTAGCAGAAAACTTCCTTCCCTACGACACTAATCTTTCTGCACATCATATGTCTATTCTTCTCTAGACAACTTGTCCACTTGCATGATTTCAATCTTATTCACCCCACTCTTTTTCATCATTCTTCTCAACAACATCTAGAAAATCTATTTTACTTTCTCTTCTCTTTGGCTCTTCTTTGCTTTCTCTTCAACAACAACTTCCCAGCTTCCAAGGTTAATTGAAAAGTCTTCTATATGGTCTACACCTTCTCCACACAGACTTCCTTTTTAATTGACAATTTAAGCCCATCCACAAATCTGTGATTTCCTCTTCACTATTACTTATAAGACCAGCTTTCATTGACACTTTACAAAATTCATCAGAATCTTCTCTTTATTTTCAATATATAATCAAAATTAACAAACTTACCTCTCAACTTGGTGGCCATCTTTTCCCTATTCTAGATTTTGTCCTTGCCTCCACTTTCTATCCCTCTTTAGTTGATGCCACCAATCATATGCATAGCTCAATCTCCCACAGACAATCTTCACTCTCTAGGAGTCTTCAAACTCATTGCACTCAAAATACTAGTGCATTTCCTCAATCCATTCCATCAAATCTTTACGTTCTAACTTCTAAGCTTCCATAAAACACAAGCATTTCCATATTCATCACTTCCACTAGTTCTTCTTCAAAAACATACCATTTCGCTTCAACTTCAACACTCTTTCATTCTGGAACTTTTCTCTTCTATGCTAACTCTATGGCATTCATTCTCGCCATCATTATCCTCATCATGGCTACACAGTTATCACCTTAACTTTTCTTTTGCTGTTTCTTCCCCTGCCACTCAAAAGAAATTCTCTTCATCCTATCATGTCGTCTTCTCTAACATGTCGACTCTCAGCAATACATTTTTTTGTGTTTTTATGGCGGCTATCTCGCTCAACGTTCTGTCTACATGATATTCCTCTCTTTCACAACAATACTATTGTTGTCTTTTCCCTCATCTCTGCAACTCAATCTTCTGCAACTCTGCAATCCTCTGTAATTTCCATGAACTACTACACTTCTTATCAAGATCGGTGCACTCCGCTTCTCAAACAATTCTACCCAGCACTTCACTCTTCGTTGGAATTGTCTACAGTAGCGAGGAATCTTCAATCTTGGGATCCACTGGCTCTAATACCACTTGATGCAGTACTTGTGAGCCTATAATCAAAGTCACACAATGAAAGCATTCACAGTATACAACAAAACTGTAAATGCATAAATTGAAAAAAACACTACCCAGTCTATTACCACAACTTTGCACTATTGACTGCATAATAGCATATTATAACTGTCTGGTAATTACTAATGAATATGTGCTTCGTGAATCATTTCATTTCAGGGTTGATGTTCTCTGTTATAGTTTGGTTACAAGTACAACTTTATTGATGAGTTTGATGATTCATGACAAATGTTATATATCGAAAATGGTTGATGTTATGGTTGATCATTTGATGACAATGCTATAAGTTTATAGGTTATAACTACTCGATGATTGATATATGGATTAATCCATGTTTTTATCCCTTTTGTAACTAATTCAACATTCTACTTGGTTTTGTTGACATGTATGCATCAAAATATATATTATATAAAAAACGATCCTGAAAAATGCTCCCACCCCGGAAGCTTTTGAAATTTTACTTTTCACTCCGCTCCCTGCTCCCAACAACATAGGGACAAACACATGTGCATCCCTAGTCTGACCTCTTAGACATTCAACAAAGTCTTAGAAACAAATCAAGGGATTCCCTAGTTTGAGAATACTAATCTAACCTTGGTTTTAACACTTGTCAATTTTCACTGACATGCCAATACATCCAAGCTCTCCTCTACTTTTATTGGCTTTCTATGAATTAGCTTTTAACCCTTTAATCACATTGCTATCAGACGGGGACCTTTTGGATTTATTTTTTCCTTTTTTTCTTCGATGCATTATGTAATTACTAATGACTATAAAATACATAAATAAGCATTACATAATAATAATAATAATTAATAAACTAAGGGGCACAGCCCTTCACCTTCATGACTAGTCAATGCATAAAAGTATATTGTCACAAGGCTCATTGTATCATCTCATTCTTTCGTTATGAATTATAATGATATTCCCATCCAATATAGATTTCAGCTATTTTCTTCAATAAGTCATGAGATTCATCAAAATGTAGAAGATGTCTTCCATAAGCAGAGAGGGGTCGCATAGCATTGATTGAAGTCCTGTGCAAACCAACTAATCTATCATGTAACAAAATCTATCGGGTTCTAGCACAGGCATTGAAATCCCTCAAGAGTATGACCTGCCCTAAAGCTAAGTACTAGATGATGTCAACACATCTGGAACAGACCAAAGAAACAAAAACACCAACAGAAAAAGATTACTAAATTTATATACAACCTTGTATAGATTGTGCCTTTCACATTTGCCAAGGGAGCATACTCATCCCCAGTCGGTATATTGGACCAGTCAAAGTGAATCCTGCCGCCGCCGCCGCCACCGCCGCCAACATGACCTCCATGACCCCCCGCACTTGAAACCAATGAATTGTTTCCAAGTGTCAAGGTATGCAAAAATAAAAGAAGGCTTCCACCTGAACCACCACCAGAACCACCCATATTTTTTGCACTCTCATTTCCTGCTGCTAGTTCATTGCTCTCTCCATCCACTCTTACAGATCCTAATATATTCAGACTTGATAACGAATGCTCCATAGAACCCATTACTGTCAAATAGAAAATATGTCATTAGACAGAATCACGAATGTCTATCTTTCCCACCATAAAAACACCAAAAACCTTTAAAAACGCTTAAAACTGCAATAACCAACTTACAAATTGGATACAAATTAAAACAGACCTAATAAACATACTTGAGGTATGAAGATCTGTAAATAAAATGAAAATAATGAATAATCTGACTGCAAAATGTAAAATTGTATGAACTTATTGAAATACAGGGTTTAAAATTCAGTGAGTTTGTTATTATAATTTTTTCATCTAAGAAATTAAGAATGCAAAAACAAGCAAAATGCAATATATTGCTTCCTTGCAATATACTCAAAAGCATGTCCACTCTCTCCAGATATGAACTTTCACACACACTAACTTTCAACTCAGATAGTATATTAAAAAGAGCTAGTTGTCCAGGGACTACTCCAAATACATAAATACCAAAATCTTATAACTCAATGAAAATGAAGATAAAAGAACGTCAGTGTATAAAGCCAAAATCTCCACCCGTGGAATCCATCAATGCCTGTATAGAAGATGGAGAGAACTCTGATTCGTAAACACTAAGCTCTACTTCAAAATACACCAAATGAACATTGAAACAACATAGAAACCAAATTGTATGGGATCAAAAGAATAGGAAAACTGCCCTGTAATTAATAAAGGATTTTTTTTTTTAATTTGAAAATTTAACTAAGGTTAAAATAACAATTATTTCAATATATCCCTATCTTCTTCAAAGAAATGTCGAACCACTTCAAACAACTACAGAGATTTCTCAAGCAATAATGGTTGCAACAACTATAATCATTATTAATTTTATTGTGTAACAGTAAGGTTGCAACAATATCTTCACATTTTCCACTCAGATAAACGAAACTCCTTTACTGATTAATCAGCAACGGCTACACTTATAATATTATTTCTCTCTTTTGTTATTTTTCAATTCTGAAAGCAACACTCCTTTGCAATGATATGCATATCTATGTTTTATTATTTAGTATTTATGAATGCAGCACTCCTTTATTGAAAAGGTTGCTGGTTGTTTGCAGTACAGTGGTTCACTACCAATAACAATAAGACATCTATGGTCACAAGCGAAGATTTTTCTTCTCTGACAGATTTCTGCAACAATTTGGGAATGATTATTTTTGCCAATGATTCTTTGCTCGTTCTGCTAAATTTTGTCCATTCTCTTGGTATTGTGTACCTCCGTTAATCAGAGCTGGAGCGATGAAACATAGTAGTCTATTATTATTTTTCATTTTCTGCAAGGGCTCTTTTGACAACGTTTTATTTTTATTTTTCAGCCTTAACCTTGGAAGTTGGAACCATTACACAATTACATGCCTCTTCATTAGATGGTTAATATAATTATAATAAGAACAAGTCACAGGTTTGATTCTTTGTTATAAACATTATAATAGATATAATAATAATAATAGCATAAGAAACAAAACATGTCCAGCTGTGGGCACGTGACTGTATCCTACATATTGGACACGGACACATGTCCACCACGTGTTTGGCATGTGTCCTACACATGCCCTAGATGTGTCTTGTGTATCCAACTCCAAAAAAAAACATATTTTCATTGTATTTTCTTACTTTCAACTGTAGGGAAAGAGCTCTCACAGCCTCTCATTGTGCAAGTGAAGGGCAAAATCAAAATTTGACGGGATTCTGAGTGCTTTGAAAAAGTTAGTTTCTAAAAATTTTGGATCTTTGTATTTGTAATTTGTTTTTTGTTTTTTTTTTTTTTTTTGTGTGTGTGTGTGTTGTGCGGGGAAGTGTCCCCCCCCAAAAAAAAACCCTGTAGCAACTATTCCCACATTCCGGGGACCCCTAGGAAACATCCCCAATCTGCTGGGGACTTCATCGGGGGACTGGGGGACTTGCTGGCCATACCCAAAATGTTCCCAACAGATTTCGAGGACTTCTGGGCAAATTTTGGAGACATTCAAGTAGATTTCAGAGATGTCCCACGCAGATTTTGGAGATGTTCCAGGCATGTATCTTTAGTATTGACAATGGACATCGATGATTGGACAAAATGATCATTTATCCCATCCATATTTTTCGTATTATTCTAAATCTAAATCTGAATCTATACAAGTTGCAGCTCAAAATATGGGTTGTCTATGATGGATTTTGATTTGGGTTTCTGGTGATTGACATTCAAGTAGATTTCAGAGATGTCCCACGCAGATTTTGGAGATGTTCCAGGCATGTATCTTTAGTATTGACAATGGACATCGATGATTGGACAAAATGATCATTTATCCCATCCATATTTTTCGTATTATTCTAAATCTAAATCTGAATCTATACAAGTTGCAGCTCAAAATATGGGTTGTCTATGATGGATTTTGATTTGGGTTTCTGGTGATTTAACTATTGTCTTTTTAGCAACATCATTACAAGCAGCAAAGCCTCCATGTCAACAAAACAAGAAATGCAACAAAACAAAGGTCGCAAAGGTCTGATTCTTCTGGGTATTGCTCTTGTTTTTCTCATTTTTATGGTCATCTTAGCCTATGTTGCGGGGAGGAATGAGGTAGAGGGAGAAGATGAAGAAGTAGGTAGTGGGTAGTGGCACATACCGTGGAGAGGAGGAGGAGGAGGAGGGAAACCGAATGAAAACCAAGGAGGACTCAACACCCTTATGGAAATATGTCACCAAGCAAGGAGGAAGCAAGGGGGGTGGAACCACCAAATTTGGTTGCCCCCATTGTAAAAGGACTTACACGGGTTCATATACCCGTCTGAGAAGACATCTATGTGGGCACATACCATGTGATGAAAACAAAACTATAGGAGTTTGTGTTTGCCCAAATGTGCCATCAACACAAAGAGCCATGTAGAAGAAAGAAGAATTTGAAGCACAAAACAAATCAAAAGCATCAAGGGTTAACCAAGACCCCTCAAACTCACTAAGAACTGGAGGCCCATCCACCCAAGGTAGTGGATTCTCACCCCCTGGATCACGCAAGACAATATCAGATTTCCTTGACCAAGGTGGTAGGGATGACGTGGATGCAAAAGTGTTTTGGTTTCTCTATGCATGTGGCATACCATTCAATGTCCTTCGCTCACCCTATTGGCATGAAATGGTAGAGGCCATTCGCACTACTCTAGCAGGATACAAGAGCCCAGGGTATGACAAAGCTAGAATTGTGGGGCTTGACAAGGAAAGAGGCAAGATCCAAAATGCTTCGGGGCAATTCACAAACGCTTGGAATGATTATGGGGTATCAATTGTATCAGATGGATGGACAAATGTAAAAGGCAAGCCATTGATAAATGTTCTTGGTGTGTTTGCTACTGGTGCAGTCTTCCTTTCAACCCATAACTACTCAGATAAATTCAAGACTAGCATGAACATTGCAGAACTCCTACTCAAAACCATTGAAGCTATTGGTCCATACAATGTCATCCAAGTCATAACCGATAATGCTGCTAATTGTAAGGCAGTAGGAGCAATCATTGAAGATAAATACCCCAACATATTTTGGTCTGGGTGTTTGGTTCACACACTGAACCTTTTGATGCAAATGAAATGGTGAATTGTACAAAAAGGGCAAGTACACGATAAGATTTATAACCAACCATAGTAATGCCCATGGTATTTTCTGTTGGATTTTGTGCAACTTCGGAAGATATTATTATTGTATTTTTTATTGTACTTGATTGTTACTCCAAAGGCAGATAAACTTGATGTAATTAATTATGTAAACACATGAAAGAATCAATGTAAACCTTGGGGTGGAAAGAAGCAAAAGAAAAATATTAAAAATTTAATTATAAATTGCCCCCAAGTGAAGTCGACCCAGTTAGGGAATTTTTCATGTTAGCACTTGTATAATTAGGTAAAGTGCACCTCATTATTCACTCATCCAATCAAGTGAATTTCGCATCACCCAGAGAGAGAGAAGTGCGCATATGTTGCAGAAGAAGACTATTTTGGGGTTTCTATTTTTGGGAAGTATTTCCATCTTCTCTCTTTTATGATTGTACTCTGATCTCGGAATTATCATCTCTATACGAAGGTTGCTGGGTTTTCTCCCGTTTGGGTTTCCCATGATAAACTCTGTTGTTATTGTTTTGTGCTTTGTCTTTCTTCTAGTGATCTTGGTTATGCATTTGAATTATTATGCTATGAATGTATGAAATCTAACATGGTATCAGAGCAGTTCTAGAAGAAGTCCTTGTCAGAACATTGTCGAAACTTGCCGAAACTAGGGTTTCATCTTCTGAAGTCTTCACCCAACATTTTGGAGAAACAAAGCCTTGGGAATTTTGCTTTTAGGGAGGCGCATATTTTGGTGAAGACGGAATTCAATTCCGAGAATTTTCAGTTTTTGACCTAACTCGGATGCTTGAGCAGAAATTAGGGCTTCAGTTTTGACCCATTTTTCTCCACTATTTTGGATCAGCCCTACCACATCTCAAATCGCCTTGCTAGGGCGCATCTACCTGTGGAATCAGTTTTCCAAAATTCCAACTTTCATTTTTGACCTAGCTCCTGCTAGGGTTTCAGAACCAGATCTGCAGTCAAGATGGTTGGTATGAAGGTTGAAGATCGTCTGGAAGGAGCTTCCAACTTTATCTCTTGGAAGTCTAGAGTTCTTCTACTACTAATAGAAAATGACCTATTACAAATTGTAAATGAGAAGGTCCTTGAACCAGAAGCCGAAGAAGACAAACCCCGATGGAGGAAGAATGATGCCAGAGCAAGAAGGATTCTAGTGGACTCAGTAAGAGATCATTTGGTTCCACAAATTTCAAGAAAGAAGATTGCTAGAAAAATGTTCAAGACCATAAAGAAGTTGTTTAAACACACTAGCCTCAATGTATCCATGACATTGAGAAACCAACTCTCAAATATGAAGATATCCAAATCAAAATCCATTGCCTCGTATTTCATGAGGATCACAGAACTAAGGGACAAGCTTAGTACCAGTGGAGATCCCATTGATGAAAAGGAGTTTGTCATCACTACTCCGAATGGTCTTCCACCATCTTGGGAGATCTAAACTACCCAAGTTTGATAAGCTATGGGCAAATTGTACTCGGGAGGAGACAAGGATTGCAGCACAACAAAGACTCCATGGCACTCAACCAGAGGAGAATCAAGCATTCATATCCCATGCCAAGAAAGGCAAAGGAAAGGGAAGAAAGTTTTATAAACACAAGCACTGAGATAGGAGATCTAGTCCTTCCCCAGATCGAAAGAAAGAGAGGAAGGACTTATCTCAAGATCAATGCTATAGGTGCGGGAAATATGGACACTACGCCAGTAGCTGTCGAAGTTCAAGTAAAAGGAAGCATGAAGCCTCAACTGCTGATGTAGAAGAACACCATCATCACAAGAAGCCAAGGGATGATGATCGTTAGGAGTTCTTCTTCTAGGAGATATGAAGATCCAGATTGCAAGAACAAAAGTCTCTCACGGTTTCCACAAGAAGGCATTGGGAGCCCAAACACAAAAACAATAAGAGATAAGTATTTTGTTTTCTTGCTTACATAGATCTATTTTGTCTTATATGTATTCATAACTATTATATGTAGATCTAATGTGTTGAGCAGATGATATAGCTTACATTGTTATATTAATTATGCATATGAGCTACACAACACTTCATGAACACATGGTGGACCTAGTCTAAATGATATCTCCTTCCTGCATGCTTAGAGTATGCACACTCTTGATAGCATGTTCTAGTGGAGATAGCAGACATCTAGATAGTCCCGAGATGTGTTTGGAAGACATGTTTATGATTGTTGTGCTAAAGTATTAGCTAAGATGCTTGTGTAAACTATTGTCATTACATTTGATTATGCAATGTCACTGATCATCAGTCGGGATTTGACTTGTAGGGAAAAGACCATGTGATATGGCCTACAAGAGAAGGATGATGGGACTTGTTCCAATGAACAAGTGGTGGACACATGAATCTCGTTGATATTCAGGAGGAAGCTTCCAGGAGTATGACTCTCAGCCTAGAAGGATGACCTCGAAGGAGCTTTCACAGAAGTAAAACCAGAAGTGGGCCACCTTCAGATATTTGGCTGTCCAGTCTTCATACATGTGCCCAAGAAGAAAAATGACGAAGTTAGAACCTTCAGGCAAGAAGGGAACTTTTGTGGGATACAGTAAGTCTTCAAAGGCCTACAGAATCTACATCCCAAGATCCAGACAGATTGAAGTCAGTGGGGATATGACCTTTGAAGATGAGATGTCTGTCAGAGGATCAGACATGGAGATCGATGATGAGATGAAATGCTAGAACCAAAGGAGATGAGATCATCTCCCCCTCCAGTTCAAGAGGGAGTCAGCAGAAAAGGATGAACCCATCGATTCTATTTGATCCAGTTGATGTTCCTAGAGATATTGCAGTAGGCCGGAAGAGGCCTAGATGGGCACAACAAAATTTGCATGGAGCACATGGAAATGTGGAAAAACACAAGGATAGATTTGATGCCAAAGGATTCTCTCAGAAAGAGGGAGTCGATTATGATGAGGCATTTGCTCCTGCGACTCGTTATACTTCCATCAGATCGATCATTTCTATTGCTTCAGCCATGAGATGGAAGGTGCATCAGAATGATGCAGACCCCAACCTTTACTACAAGGTTGTAGATGGTGAGCCACTGGTTTTAGTACTATATGTCGATGACTTGTTTCTCACAGGAAATGAGAAACTTATCGTATGGTGTAAGAAGAATCTCACCTCTGAGTTTGAAATGAAGGATCTTGGATTGATGCACTACTTCTTGAGATTAGAAGTATGGCAGAGGCAGAAAGAGATTTTCCTAGGACAAGGAAAGTACACCATAGATATACTGAAGAGATTCGAAATGTTGGACTGCTAGTCCATGGCCACTCCGATGGTTGCAAGAAGCTAAGAGATTCCGCTTCAGACTCAGATTTGATTGATCCCACCATGTATCGCCAACTGATTGGGTCATTAATGTATCTAACAAACACCAGACCAAATATATGTTTTCTTGTGAATGTTCTCAGTCAGTTCATGTGCAAACAGAGGCAGATTCACTGGATTGTTGCAAAACATGTGCTCAGATACTTACGTAACACTGTAGGATATGGTTTGAAGCATGCTTCAGATTGTGACCTGAGATTGAAGGGGTTTACAAACTCATATTGGGCCGGATGTGTTGTACATAGGAAGAGTACTTCTGGATGTTGCTTCAGTTTGGGTTCTGCAATTATTTCCTGGTGCAGCAGGAAGCAAAACTCGGTAGCACTCAGTACTGCAGAGGCCGAGTACATGGCTGCTAGTACAGCAGCTCGAGAAGCAGTTTGGCTTCATAAACTCCTGGCAGGATTGTTTGTCCAGATTCTAGAGCCGACCGTGATTCACTGTGATAGCCAGAGCTATGTGTAGATGTCAATGAATCTTGTATTTCACAACAAAGATTCGGTATCACTTCATACATGATATGGTGCAGAAAGGTGCGGTCGAGTTACAGTACGTGCCAACAGACGACCAGACTGCAGATGTTCTCACCAAGGCTCTACCCAGGCTGAAGTTCGAATACTTTCGCGAAAGGTTTGCAGTAGAAGAGAACGAGTCCCTCCGTGAGAGAGAAAGATGACATCGAGATGCTTACCCTTCTTTTGCCTAGGTACCTCTACAGTCCTGGTACTCATCTAAATATGGGAGAAATCCCATAGGCAGATGAGTCGGACAATCAGTAGATGGTCAGGTTCACACAAGTGTCTCTACAGTCCAGGTACTCAACCAGGTATGGGAGAAATCCCATCGGCAAATGAGTCGAGCAGTCAGTAGTTGGCTATGTGATTACACAGGTGCCTCTACAGTCCAGGTACTCAGCCAGGTATGGGAGAAATCCCATTGGCAGATGAGTCGGACAGTCAGTAGAAGGTCGTGCCCATTTGCTCATCTAGGATCTCAGCCAGGTATGGGAGAAATCCCATAGGCAGATGAGACAGACAAGTAGCAAATGGTATAGCTGATATCTCAGATATCCAAGATTGAGTGATTCTCCTGGACTCACCGAAGGACTGGTGAAGTTGATGCATGATGACACTTCTCGAAGGATTGAGACTGTGTGGACAACCTTTAGTATGTATAGAGATGATGGCGACAATATAGATGTACAGATGAAACCCAGATGATCGTGATGCTGATGAAGACTGAAGAATACCTTCCTCGTTGAGAGGGAGTGTTGGATTTTGTGCAACTTCGAAAGATATTATTATTGTATTTTTTATTGTACTTGATTGTAACTCCTAAGGGAGATAAACTTGATGTAATTAATTATGTAAACACATGAAAGAATCAATGTAAACCTTGGGGTGAAAAGAAGCAAAAGAAAAAAATTATAAATTGCCCCCAAGTGAAGTTGGCCCAGTTAGGGAATTTTTCATGTTAGCACTTGTATAAATAGACGTAAAGTGCACCTCATTATTCACTCATCCAATCAAGTGAAGTTCGCATCACCCAGAGAGAGAGAAGTGTGCATATGTTGGAGAAGACTATTTTGGGGTTTCTATTTTTGGAAAGTATTTCCATCTTCTCTCTTTTATGATTGTACTCTGATCTCGGAATTATTTTTGGGTTTTCTCTCATTTGGGTTTCCCAGGATAAATTCTGTTGTTATTGTTTTGTACTTTGTCTTTCTTCTAGTGATCTTGGTTATGCATTTGAATTATTATGTTATGAATGTATGAAATCTAACATTTTCCGCAGTCACTCAAAGTTGGAGCTATTGAAGATAGCAAAGACTAGATTTGCTAGCTACTACCTCACTTTCAGGCGCCTTTTGAAGGTAAGAGAGGCATTGGCTAGCATGGTATCAAGTGAGTCATGGCAGGTCTTGAAAGATAGGGCTACATCCACATCTGACAAGCTTGATTTTTAGGAGGTGGAGGACACAGTTCTTGATGGACAATTTTGGGCAAGTGTCAAGTATGTTTTGCAGTTCACAAAGCTCATTTATTGCATGATTCGGTTTGCAGATACAGATAAGTGGGTGATTGGGAAGGTGTATGGGAAGATGGATAGCATGCTGGGCCAAATTAAAGATATTGTTGAACAAAAAGATCCCATCTTGTATGACCATATTCACAGACATGTGGTCAAAAGGTGGGAACATCTCAACGTTCCACTCCATGCCTTAGTGTATGTGTAAACACCAAAATATTATTCTCCATCTTGGTTGGCCAAACCAGCACCTAGGGGTGGGGTTAGGATAAAGCGCCACACAGATCCAGAGGTACAGGTTGGGTACATGGCTGCTATAGACAAGGTGGTCCCTGATGTAGAGGAATGTGACTTATTGCGCAGTGAATTAAGCAAATACCTCAGTGAAGTTGGTCCATTTGGTACTTTGCATGCAATTAGAGATCGAGATAAGGTGCCTCCTATCGAATGGTGGAACGTGTATGGCTCAACATGCCAACACTTGAATAAATTGGCTGTCAGAGTGCTTGCATAGGTTGTTAACAGTTCCTCTGCAAAAGGTGTTGGAGCACCTATAGCTTCATCCACTCAATGAAAAGAAACCGATTAAATGAAAAACTGAGTAGAAAGCTTGGCTTATGTACATTACAACTTGAGGTTGTTGACTCATTATTGTGAGCGTGCCAAAACTGATAGATCATGTCACTTGGGACAACAATCCGGAGGAGCATAACTTGGAGGATGGAGCCTTAGCTTTAGAGCGCTTGGAGGAAGAGCTTTTGGGCGATGAGGATGACCATGCAGCAGCAATGCCGCCACCATCTTCTACCTTGTTTCCAAATGCACCATCTTTTCCTAGAGGTTCAACTTCACGACCACCATCTGCATCAGTGAGGGGGGGTCGTGCAGGATCGAGTCTTGGACGTCGCTACTGGGGATGATAATCCCAACATTGGTGGCTACTGGGGATGATAATCCCACTCCCATTGTTCATAGAGCACAAGAAAAGAAAATCGAAATTTCCTGTGGCAAGAGGAAACATCCATAAAATCTGTTTTCTTGTCTTTTCTTGTTTACAACACATTCAAGTTTCTGCACTATTGACTCTTTTATATTTATTATCGTATATTTTGTAAACATTACATGGCATTTCAAGTTTGAAGTTTGAAGTTGAACCTACCTTTGAGTTTGAAGTTCACTATTTGCAACTTGGCACGATTGAGTCATTGACTGCATAAAAGCATATTATAACTCTTTGGTAATGAAGATGATGCTTTGTGAATTGTTTCAACTTTCAACTTTCATTTTATGGTTGGTGTTCTCTGTTATAGACTATGTCACTATAGTTTGGTTACCTAGTAATTTTGGTTACAACTTACAAGTACTAGTGATGACAAAATGTTTATATATTGAAAATTTGAAGCTTTAAGGTTGAATCTTGATGTTATAACTTATGGAATCATGGATACTGGACCTATGGTTGATGAATTCACTAGTAAATGATTAATGATTGATGATTGATGATTGATGAATGATGTTATATGGTATTATTGTTTATTTCATGTTTTTATCCTTTCCATAACTAATTCAACATTCTACATGCATTTGTTGACATATATGCATCAAAATATATAAAAATATATATATTATATAAAAAACGCTTCCTAACCGGAAGCTTTTGAAAATTCCGCTTCTCGCTCCCACTCCCAAGTAACCTTGATCTTAGCTTTTACATATTGTACATAGGCGTCCAGTAGTTATTCAAGTCCAACTCTTCCCCCATCCCAACCTCAAGCACTGTGAAAACAATTGGATAATAAAGACTTGGATTGGGTACTAAACATTTGAATAAATTCCTATTCAATATCCTTCTTAGTCTAAAATATGAATCTAATCTCTTTAGAGAATGCAAGCATGTATATCCCAAAGTGTTTTGTAGTGGTTCTCAACACAGCTGTAAAAATATGCAGAACCTGTTGAGAAAGGAGTGCCTTTTAACCTAATCATCATAAGCAAGAAATAAAAGGAAGAAAAGTTGTTATAGAGACAAGCATTCTTCTCATAGACTCTTCATGGACCTTATTGCAGATTGAAAATAGTTACGCTTACGTTTGCTAAAGCTAAACTGCATTTTGCTTATGTTTAAATGCCAATAATGGAATGTCACTCGGCCCTTTTCTTATTTGCCTGAGCTTTTTCAGAACTAGCAAGTGTAACATGGTACTGGGGGGAGGAGGTGACTCTAATGGGAGATTGCCTAGGAACATCACTGAGGGAAAAGGTAAGGGTGAACATAGCCTGGGGATCGAGATCTGGTGGGAGACTAGAATGGTTAGGGGACATAGTAACACCAAAAGGTTTTTGGAGAATGATGAAGAGCCACATGTAAATCACGTCTCTTTTGTGAGTGTTTCTTAACGTAGGAGGTAATTACATGACCTATGGAGGAGAGGATAAGAGGTGGGATCATAAACAAGGGCATGACAAAGTTGTTTGTGGTCTGCCTCATATTCATTGTCATACCACTGGTTCATGGGGCTAGACACAATGACACATAACTCAAGGGACGGAATGGTCGACTGGTAATGTGGGGATAGAAGCTGACGGCGACTGCCAATATGGCAAATCGGAGATGATCATATTTGGAGTGTTAACCCCCATTTGTGCTTGCGCTATTGGAGGGTTAAGGTCCAGCTAGATTCCATCATGGCTAGTCACATTGTTAGTGATCCAAGCTTGCACATTGACCAGGAGGGCCACATGACATGGATATTCATGAATGTTGGTTTTGTAAACAAAGCAGATCCCAATGAGACTGCTTATATGCCTTTGATTTTGCTTTCTTTGGGCATGTCTATTGCTATTGTTACCATTTTGTTTTGTGTCATGTGCAAGGTCTATGCCAAAATCTTCAAGGAAGTAATGGGGATGGTGGTCAGAGATTGAGTGGACGGGACTCTGTGAATATAAAATAGGGATCACTTTGAAGTAATTCTTTGTTACTATGTGCATGGGAAACTATAAGACTATTCAAGATCAGATTTCAAGAATTTGGAACAAATTCAAGGGAACTAAACCTGTAGAAGTGCTCTGGATAACTCACTCATTGCAGTTGCCTGGCAAAGAGAATGAATGAAATTGAAGAACACTGACAGCAACATTGGTTAGGAGCATTTGTAAAATTGGTGGTATTCTACATCAACTGAAAGTAACAGTTTGAGTTTGAAGGGGCATATTTTGGATTTGTGACAGACTTCTTTCCATTTTTCTGAGGGATTCAATCAAGGATCTGGATGGAAGAGAAATGCTGAAGGGATATGACTCAGACCTATTTCCTTGAGGGCAGACCGAGATATGTTTGTAGCAGCAATAGAAGAATCCCCAGGAAACACCATTCTCTCTAATTATTCACTTGGGTCACAGTGATCGGGTTACATTTCCTACATCAATTGGTATTGATCTGTATGGCAGATATGAACATGCTTCCAAAACTGACATAAAAAATGGTGAATCTGATTCACTGCTACAGGAAATAAAAAATGGTGAATCTGATTCACTGCTACAGGAAACCAATTTGTTAGAAGGAGCTGATCACATAGTTTTCAAGGTGTTGAAAGTAAAATTTAAATAACTCAGCATGGTTTGGGTACTTTCCAAAGTTCCATTTTGAAGGACCCCTACAACATTCACAAACAACAACATTGGGCAGTTTGCATAAAATAAGATGTAAATCCCACTCAACCATGACTCTGTGCCACTTGTGATGCAAAATAATGTTCATCCGATTGAACAACCAAGGGAAAGTAAATCTGCTGAGGAATGAACTTTTCTTCCCAAAGTTCAATGATAGTTTCAAAAGAAAACATCAATGGCTCAGCTGCAGGTGCCTTGGGTTATTCAATACTCAAGGGAGTTGCTCTCCAACTCGCCCATCTAAATAAGCATCATAGACATAATCCTAGAAACGCAAATTTTGTTAAAGAGGGCTGACCAGTTGCACATGATTTCTCACTAAATTGGAGTCAGATCCAGCCAAAAGAAACCAGTAGATATGAGCAAGAAACAATCTGAGTTTGAGACTTTAGGTTGAAAACTTCCCACCGGAGATTTTAGGTGCAGCAGACTAGAAAAATCTCACTAATGACATGCAAAGAGAGACAGCTGTAAGGAAGTCTCCGCGTAAAGCCTGTTCCGAATATGCAGCAAGGTCTTACTCTTTCTCTGGAGGTGAGTGAGGTCTCACAATGCAGAGATGATCACAGTGAAGAGCACACTTAAAGAGTTAATGAGGAAGGTGCTCTTAGAAAGTTGAGTAAGGCGCATATGTCATTTACAGTTGGCAAGTCATGTGAGGGCACACTTAACAGCAGTCAAAAGGGGGTGCAGTTGACTATGCATGGAGTTTAGTTAAGAAGGGTACATGCATCCCCAAGGATTCAGAGGAGTTAACCACCAGCTGAGAGGGCACACTGGCACGAGGAACAGCCTTAGTTGAGTAAGTTTGTGCATGCAAGGCATGTATTCAATTTGAGGGCGACATAGTCCTGGTTGAGTGGGGTGCATTTGACTCATACATGCAAGCCAAGTTGAAACTCGTTAAGAGTGCAGTGCATGAAGGAAAGTCCAGTTGAGTGAGGCACACTTGATGCATACATCCAAGGCAAGTGAAACTCATGTTAAGGGTGAAATGCATGGAGGAAAGTTCAGTTAAAGTGGGCACTTTCCTCATGCATAGTAGACAGGTAAACTGCAGTTAGGAGGCGCATTTGTTCATGCATGTCAAGGATAGGAGTTTCAAAAGGGGTGCACCTTGCCAAGCCTGCCAGTTAGGAAGCAAAATAAGTATGCACGCAATGGTAACTCAATGAAGTGTTAGCTTTTTGTAGCTCGGAGGTACTTCTGCATTTATTATGCCTAGGATGCAGGAGTCAAAGCAAATATCTCACTTGAGTACCTTTATAAAGTGATTTTATAAAGTCATGTTGGGGTCTTTTATTATTTTCGGGTAAAGTGAAAGTTACTTTATGATATTTGAGTGACTTAAGTAACTTAAGTCATCTCAATGAGGGAATAAATCACATCCATTGATCTTGTGAGCCAAAATTTAATCTTGACCGTAGAAGATGAAGGGTTAGGGCAGTTACCCTAAATGAGGAGATAAAAGAAGCTTGAGTGAGACATAGTGGCACGCATTACAGGAGAGAAAGAGAGCTTGAGCTAGAAAAGAAAGGAGCGGCAAGAGGAGAGGCACGCATTCCAAGGGGGGAGAGGGAACACACTCCAAGGAAATGCTTTGCATTAAATGTTGGTCTATACAGCAGTAAATACTAAAGAGGGCACATTTTTTGAGAAGGAAAGAGCGCACGCTCTCCAAGAAAGTGCAGTATTAAATGACAATCTGTACAGCAGATTTCTGAGAGGCTGTACAGCATTCTTTTTCTGACCATACAGCAGAAAAGGACACAGAAATCGAGGCATATATCAGCACAGATTTCGAGGTTTTGCTGCTGCATTAAATCTGGGAAGGCCTTACTGTACTTGCTGTTC
Source organism: Larix kaempferi (assembly GCA_027924585.1). Taxonomy (NCBI): domain Eukaryota; kingdom Viridiplantae; phylum Streptophyta; class Pinopsida; order Pinales; family Pinaceae; genus Larix; species Larix kaempferi. The sequence goes on along the minus strand of BSBM01000431.1, from coordinate 5,337,258 downwards.
TTTGGGCGCAGATTTCAAGGCAGAGATTGCTGCTGTGTTGACTGTACAGGGCCGTACAGGCTGTACAGAGTATTGGCACATATTTCAAGGCTGAGTTTGCTTTGATTTGGAGGTGATCTGATGGCATATTTTCCTAGTAAAGTACAGTGACTTTAATGCTGTAATCTCTGAATATTATTCTTCATGAGCTCATAATAAGAATCTCTCTTGTGACTGGTTTTTCCAGGGGCATTGCCCAAAATATCTTGTGTCAAGTGTGTATGTGCTGCTGTTTACTGTTCATTTTATTTCAGCTGTTATATTTCCAGATCTTAGTCATTGAGTATTTCTGCTCATAAAGTACAGTTGGATGTGTTTGATTCTAAGTTGCATGAAACGTGGAAACATGTACAAGTTTCGGAAACGGGAACGCTTGGAAACGTGACCCCCCCAAAATGGGTACGTCAGGGGAAATGTGGACTATATATTTATATATATAGTTTTTTTTAAGAACACATTATCTCACAATAAAATAAGAATATGAGGTTAATTCGTAGGTAGGTTTAAAAACAATTTAGAGGTTAATTTGTTTTCATTTTCCAGAAACAAAGGTTTTTTAGATTTCCTATGGGTATGAAGTTGCCCATGGGCCTTTGGAGGTTCCCTAGAGGTTTCCGAGAAGTTTCCGAGTTTCCGCGAGTTTCCGGTACCGGTATGTGGGTATTCTAGAAGTTTTGTGCAACATAGGTTTGATTTTAATGCATTACTGTTGAAGCTTTACTGAAGGTAGAAATCAGAGTGTTGGCTAAGTGTTTGTTGAAAGTCCTAACTGAGTTTGTTAGCTGAAACTTCTTCAAACTTTAACATCAAGGAAGGGCACATTAGGATTAGAAGGTTATATATTCATGAGGGAGCAAAGAGAAAGGGTTAGACATTCTTTTTGGAGAACTAGAGACCAGAGCAGAGACCCTTTCTTTCACCATTCTCTGACCACCATCTACATTCACTGGTGAGAAGATCATTGGCAGCCTGTTGCACATCAACCATCATGGTGTAAACAATCTCTTCGTAAATGCATAACAAGATTTAGATTTTGCTTTGTGTTATCTCTTTGTTTTCGTGGATGTTAATGATCTAATCTATGGTAAATATTTGATGGTTTATTGCTTTATGTCTTGATTTTACTTCGATCATTCATAGACGCATTCTTTCATATTCTTATCTCCTTCTGCCCTGTTGAAGTTCTTTAAGATATCGTCTCAACCATTTTTAAACTAAATATGCAAGATCTACTCTCCCTTCTAAACTGTTTAAGACAGCCGAAGGGGAGATTTTAGTACATTGTTTTTGTTAATATTTCTATTAGATTTAGCAGATCAGATTTGCAGTGTGCAACATCAGGGACACCCCCTTGGATTGGAAAAACACCAGTCTGAAACAGAGAGGCACCCAGCTGTGACAAGGCTAGGGGGGCTATACTTATTGGGCAGATCTGTGAGTGCAGATCCTGTGATAACAAGGAGGCAGGCTCCAAAAACGGGAAGTGGGAATAGAAGGGAGTATCTGATGCAGGCCAGGAGAAAAGGAGTCTCGATCCCCATCATCAAACAAAATAATAGTACTAGGGGGACCTGGGGGGGTGGGGTAGAATGGTAGATCGGTGGTTGGCTGTATGGGAGTAGGACAAGAGGACATGATCAGCTAAAGAGATCATGGTGGAAAAACACTAGAAGATATAAGGGAGAAGGTCCTAGTTGGTCAGGACATAATTGGCCATCCTAGGTCCCCCATTATGAGGAAAGCATGTGAACCTACTGGAATCTGAAAAGAACAGGAGGTCCTTCAATATCAAAAGATCATGGGACTCATCGAGATGAAAAAGATTGTCATATTCTATGAGAGGTCCCAAAGCATCTTCTAAAATTTTGTGAGGGTCCACTAAATCCAAACCAATGTCATGACGACAATACACATCCTCCGACCTACCATCGAGTGGGATCTAGCGAAATCTGGTATGGGCATTGAAGTCCCTCCAAAGTATGATATCCCCCAAGGTAGAATACTGAACAATAACTGCATATAAATCCTGGTAAGTGTCCCTATCTGAGTCCCTATGGGGAGCAAAACCTGATGGTGTAGGAGGGAAGTATCATATGGCAATGTAGATGTCTCAAATGGGGTGGGGAGGGGCATGGCACAGATCCTTGAGGAAATAGTTGGAATGCTCAAATAAGCAAGGATTTGGGAGGCTATTACTGTGACAAATGGATCTGCTTCCCAAAGACTAGCCAATCTATGTGCCTTGAGCTTTTGCTATGTTACTGAATCTATCCTTCTTGGGTGTCGGATCTGCAGATCCATGGATTGGATCCAGATCCAGACAGTATCTGGCTCTAAAACAGATCCTTACCACGCAAAAATGGATCCCTATCTGGAGAAACAGATCCCAAGCAAAAGGTTTCCTTTGAAACGAATATGAGCTTTTTTAACCCTGATTTTAGTCAAAACCACTTTTTATTGAAAGATCACTTCACTACGTGTTGAATTCAATCTATATGGAAACCGCTTACCCCCATTAGCAAAAACACAAAATAATTTACCTGTTGGATGTTTGATAGAAGCAGAGCAGCAATCATACTGCAATGATGTTGGGCGGTAGGCAATCACTTCAATGTTTATAATTTGTAAAAGCTACAGCTTACAGGTAGGACATTGGTTTTACAGTATACTTCTTGACTTATTAAATATTAGTTCTTTCGTTGTTCTGAGTTCTCTGTAACAACTTAGAACTAATACTCTATGAGCATCAGTTCGAATCATACAGTATTAGTTCCATTAATGTTCTTCTCTTCCTTGATCATAAATTCAGATTTATGTTCTTGCTTGTAAGTTTTGTTTTGTTCATGCTGATCTGTTTCTGTTCATGCTTATGCTCTGTCCATGTGTTCTGTTAACCTAGAAATGCCTTCTAATCTGGAAATCGTTCATGAGCTCTAGAAATGCTAGCCAGTAAAGAGCTTAAGGTTTTTGTCTGTATTTTCATTATTGCAATGTATGTAGTGATAGTGTAAGCTTCAAGAAAGCCTTGAAATAACTTTTATGTTTAATGATTTTAACTTCACAGCCAAAAATGCAATCAAGGGTTGATAAATTTATGATTAATCCTTGTTTTCAAATTCCATTACCCTCTCTTGACTGTTCATTTAAAGTGATGCCCTCTAATTCCTCAGATCACCACTCTGTAGTGGTGAAGTGCTGCCCTAGTAGCCCATTGTGTCCCAGACTCTCAAGTTCCAACATGTCATAATCTTCATGAACTATTATAATATTATTGTACAGTGATCTACAAATCATGATATATTTGATATTTCAGATGTTATTTTTATTATTATAAAAATATTTTAATATTTTTGTACTTGTCATTTCCCCACCATATCCAGATCCTGACTTCTCAAAAATCTAAGGGATCCATAGCCTTTCCCTCGTAACTTAAAGCTTTTATCATCAAGCCAGTTTTTGTTTCTCCACTTCTTTTTCTGTGGTAAGACACTTTTGGTTTATTATATTTTGATAATCATTCTTATAACCTTTAAGTTGTGGACTTCACAAGCTTTATAGGTATCACTTTAGTATTGAATGCTGAAAGGAGGTGGAATTTGCAATCAAGCCACCAAGGATGGCATATGGTTGGCAAGAAAGCCAAAGACGTGTCTGGTATGAGACTAATTTTTTAATTGTAAGTAGCAATTTACTTTATATAAATAATAAATAAGCTATATGCAACTAAACGAGTGATCTATTGGTGCTAAAGTGAATACCTGATATCAATTGCATCTCATGATTTTCTTTAGTATTTTGTTGTTTTATGTAGGAGAAATTCCACATCTAACATATATGATAGGAACGCAAAATAAAATTCTTGACTAACACATGCAAATCCTGAAGAGAAGCCCCAAAAAACATTTAGATCAAAAACAGCTGAAAAGGCTCCAAACTAACTCTGGCCCAGAGGATAAAAGAGATTACAAGAGCTTAAGTGAACTCAAAGATGGTAGCTAGCTAGAAGAATGCTTAAAACTGAAACGCAAAAAATACCATTACTGTAACAATCGGCATCATATATGTTTTTGTAATTAAGAAGAAAGAGAGTATAAAATAAAGTTGTCCAAGCCCAAGCCATTGGACTTTTAATCAATACCACTTGAAAAGAGCACTCCTTTTTATACCAAAAACAATGGCTTTGATTGACATCAACATCACATCACAATCAACAATCCCTGAATGTACAGGATGCCGTTACATGAATATCCCAGCCATGATAATCCTGCACAAAAGAAAAATGCCTTTTCCATTCTAAAAGAAGAATAAAGCCTATTTCCTTACCTATTATACCACCACCAGCAGTGGTACCTTCTGAAGTTGAATTTCCACTGCCACTTCCCATTTCACATGGAAGATCTGCATTTCCATATTCTTCCCCACCCTTGCTCAAGATATTAATCAAAATCCCATCACCGCCCTTCCCACCATGACCACCACCACCACCAGCACCATCCCTTTCAACGTGACCTTTACCCATGCCTCCTTTGCAACCTACACATGCAGGTATGTTCAGTCAAATCAAATGCAGTTGAGTTGCCTCAAGCCTTTATTGAGAGCAGTGATCTGTAGTAAGGCAACTAAAACTGGATGACAGGATATGCAGTCTTACAAGATGTGTCAGTGACAATCAAGCCAAAAAAATTATATAAAAAATATCAACAGATTTACCTAATGTAGATGCAGTTATCAAACCAGCAGCATTGACAGTTAGTGTCCTTGCCCTGTGAACATGAATAACACTGCCTTGGATGAGGCCATCTACAGTAATATCTTCCACACGACAAATCTGCAGAAAAAAGTTATCCCAGATAACATGCATCACATTACAATATAATATTATTTCAAAACTGTTAGCAGCAGGAAATAAAATTGTGGAATGTTACAGTTACAATCATGCCTTTATTGTACTGCATATATTGAAACCATTTCTAACTCTCAATCTCACCTGCAGTGTGAAAGATAATGACGTGTTGACATTACAATCTTCAGGAGGATGAATTAATTCCTCAGGACAAGATGGACTTTCACAATTGAGTTTGGGTGTCCTAAACAACACATTAGAAAAAAGATTTCCCCAGTGGATCAGTTAGAGAGAGAATTTGAGGAAAAATGATTATTTATTGGATTTTGATAAGTTAAGGATCTATGTAGAATTCACCATGAAATTCATACTCACAAGTCTCCTTTTGCTGCATCATCCAAAGGTGCTTGTAAGACAGATCCTGGACCAACCTAAGGATCAAAACAGATGGAAAATCCAGTATGTAGATTAACAGGCATACTATAAATTTCATAGCATTTAAAAGATATAGAACCGAAAAAGTCATTAACCCATTTACGTTCTAACTTCTAAGATATGTAATCCAGATAAGCCTCTGCTATTCTCACTGCTGAACTTTCATGAATGCTAAGATAAGATAAGATCATTTTATTAATGTCCACGAATGACCAAAAAATCATTGATCCATTTATGTTCTAATTTGTAAGATATGTAATTCAGATAAGCCTCTCCTATTCTCACTGCTGAGCTTTTATTAATGCTAAGATAAGATAAGATCATTTTATTGATGTCCACGGAGGACCAAAAAGGTAGGTCAATGGGACTCAAAAAGTACAAAAGGAGTGCTAGAGCAACTCCTATAAGATAAACACTAAAAGGTAAAGCACAAGCTAAAAGAAACTAATGTACTGAATGAGAGAAATAAACAAAGAATATAGCCCTAAAAATAACAGATGAAGAGCTACACATCATCATAAGTTGGTGCAGAATCAGAAGCGGAGGGGTAAACCCCAAAACTCATATAACAGATAGAGGTGGATGTAGATAAGATAAGATAATTTTATTAATGTCCAACAAATGACCACAAATAGGTCAATGGGACTGCTAAGTACATCCATGTCAATACAAAGTGGAAGCACACAAGCCATTCCTATGAAGGCAAGATAAAAGCAGATCTAATCTACTCTACAATATGAAGATACGTGAATCAAATGACAAGAGCAGAGTACAAGGCTGTGCTGCGATACACAAGACAGAAAAGTGAGAGCACTGCTGATAATCTGACCAGGGGAGTATGCCTCACGTGCTGAAACCTGGAAGGGAACCTCACTGACCCCCAAAACTGTCACCAGAGGACGAAGATGGGGAGCTGGAGGTGCCGCATGGGCACCCCTCTAGTGAGCCAGAAACCTCAGTGACTGACTCTCTCCTAACATTCGAGGCCATAGTGGAGAAACTACTGATATGTGACTGACCAGAGGTCCTGGAAGAGCTGGAAGAGCTGGTCTGCAGTGTGTCCTGCTGTTTAGAAGATGTCACCTGCTGCTGAGATCTGGAGGAGGCTGTCTGTCTGCTGGTGCTGTGTGAGCTATCTCTGGATCTGAGATTGCTGTAGAGATGGAAGAGGAAGGAAATGTCCTTGCAGGATCATCAACCACGGAGAAGGAGCCAATATCTGTCTGATCATGTCCTAAGGGAAGACTCAAGGTCTGACAGGGCTGGACTGCAAAACCCTGGGAAGAAGTCTGGAATGCATTGTTAGAAAGTGACAACAAGGAAGGTCTTCCTGCATGCATGTGTCCTTGCATGCAGAAGACTCAAATCAGGAAGCCAATAAAATGTATTTAATTTACTTTTCTTAAGTTTACTTTGGAAAATAAATTGAAGTGGTCTAATTATTAATTGACTTAATGAAACACTTTTCATAAAATGTAAGTGAAAATATTTAAGTGATGGCGAGATCTAATCTTGGCCATCCAATCTCACCGGAGGATCTCACCCTTAGATCTATAGTGAGATTAGGGTTTTCACTTAGCATTGAGTTATAAAAGAAAAGATCAATTGGTGGAGAAGACACAATTGCATTCCGACATAGACGGAGGAAGAGAAGTGTGAGAGAGAGTTTTGGCGAAGAAGACGGAGGAGCAGCCATTCGGAGAAGGCAGCATAGAAGTTGCAGAGGAGCGAGACAGGAGGATTGGCAGAGGTGACCGTACAACAGACAGGAAGTGCAGTCAGTACAGTTGTACAGATTCCGTACAGTCCGTAAGGATCCGTACAGCAGGTCGTACAGCAACAGCTGCATTGGGATCCGTGCCAATTCACAGGTTTTTCTCAATGATTTCTCTGTGGTACGATTTTGCCAATTGGGCAGAATCGAAATCTGAATTGTATTGCTCTATATTTTCTTAATAAAATAAAATCTCATACTGCTGCACCAGTTTTCCCATCTTGGGTTTTGTCCGGGGGTTTATACCCAAAAAGATTGAGTTGTCTCTATTGATGTGATTGCTGCTATATTTCTTTCAGTATTTATTGTTCCGCTGCATAGTGAAGAAATCCATGTCTGGTTATTGGTAGCAATTAATTGGCATGCTTTTAGCCCTAGTTGGATTTTAACGAAGTTTACATGGTATCAGAGCTCTTATGACCAGCCTGAGAGAAAGCAGCAGGTTGGTTGGATAGATCATTGCATATCTATCCAAGGGTTTACAGGTACTATTCACTATGGCCGTACAGTTGAAAGTTGAGGATAGACTCCAGGGGGCACAGAACTTTCCTACTTGGAAAGAGAGAATCACCAAGATCCTTGATGTTAGTGATGTTGAAGAGCACATTGATGGTCAAAAGGTAGCTCCCACACATCCGGCAGATTTGGCTAGATGGAAGAAGACAGATTCCAGGGCAATGTTGATCATCTTGGATGGGGTGAAGGACCACATAGTCCCTCATCTGTCTGGGAAGAAAACCACATTAGAGAGGTGGAAGGCTTTGGAGAGTCTCTACCAAAGTAAGAATGAAAACCGAAAGATGGTTCTGCAAAAGACATTGCGCAGTACCAGGATGGCCAAGGGTGAAGTAGTGGTGCCTTACCTTACAAGGCTCACACAAATTAGGGATGAGCTTAGAGCAGTTGGCTCTAAGACTGAGGATGAAGAGCTAGTTCGTATAGCTCTCAATGGATTTTCTAAGCCATGGGACATCTTTGTTAAAGGCGTGGTGGCTAGGGAGAAGCTCCCTGACTGGCAGAGATTGTGGGATGACTTCACACAGGAAGAGACCCGCATGGGTCAAGGTTCAGCTTCATCTAGCGGTGCTACACATATCGTGGATGAAGAGGCTCTAGCCCTAACAAGCAAAGGTAAGGGGAAGGCAAAGAAGAAGAAGGGTGGCAAGAAGAACTTGGACATGGAAAAAGTCAAGTGCTTCATTTGTCACAAGCATGGACACTTTGCTTCCCAGTGCCCAGAGAGGAAGAACAACAACAACAACACACAGATGGCAAGATCTGCAGAGGTTGATGATTCAGCAAGAGTTTTGATGACGACTTTTGCTTGATAGCTTGCATGGCAAGCTCCGTCAACAGCAGTATCTGGTATGTGGATAGCGGTGCATCTTGTCACATGACAGGACGCGGAGGGTTCTTCAAGAGCTTGCAATACGGTGGAGTAAATCTCCATATTAAGTTAGGAGATGATGCGCGGTTTCAGGCGCAAGGTGTTGGCACAGTTTCGTTTCAGAGGGAGTTTGGAAAACCTATCAACTTTGTTGATGTGCTATATGTCCCAGGGATGACCAAGAATCTCATATCAGTTTCCACACTAGAAGACAAGGGTTTTCTAGTGACTTTCTGGGACAGGAAAGTATATATCAGGCCATTGGAGTTCCTTCAACAGGAATGTCAAGCACAACCACTGCAAGGGTTGTGCATTGGGGAAGAACGTCAGGAAGCCTTTCCCACATAGTGAGCACAAGTCTGAGAGGGTCTTAGACTTGGTGCATTTGGATGCAGGGTAATTTTTAGGGGCGAAATTTCGCCAATTGGCTATTTTTTGGGCATTTTTTCAAAAAATAAATTTGCTATTTGGTCATTTTTACACTCTAATATCGCCTATATTTACATAAAATGTTTTTTTTGTAATATTCGCCAAAATGTACAAACTTTAGTAGTAAATTGTATATTTCATATTTAACATTCGCCTAACTATCTATATATATGATTTTTTCAGCCCAAAATAATCGCTTAGAATACTATACTTAGATATACTATTAGAATCCTTAAAAAATACCCTGTTCGGATGTATGCGGACCGATGAGCGTCCATTCTTTCAATGGTTACAATTACTGCGTCACATTCATTGATGACTATTCCAGGAAAACCTGGATATATTTTCTGAATGCCAAGTCAGAGGTCTTCGATCAGTTCCGAGAGTTTAAGACTCTCGTGGAGAACCAAACAGGGAAGAAGATCTGGATATTGAGGACAGACAACGGTGGTGAGTACACCGGCAGAGTGTCCATGGAGTACTGTGCATCACAGGGGATCAAGAAGGAACACACTGTTCCTCATACCCCGCAGCAGAATGGGGTGGCGGAGAGGAAGAACAGGACACTGGTGAGTGCAGCCAAGGCCATGTTATTTGATCAGGGATTACCACTATTCCTATGGGCCGAGGCATTTCGAACTGTAGTATATGTCCAGAACAAGTGTCCCCACACAGCATTGGGGAGGAAGACACCTGAGGAGGTATTTACAAGTACTAGACCGGATGTGAGTCATTTGCGCATATTTGGGAGTATCTGCTATTGTCACATTCATGCTGACACTAGGAAGAAGTTGGATCCTTCTGGAGAGAAGGGGCTTCTAGTTGGGTATAGTGAGACTTCCAAGGCTTATAGAGTATATGTCCCAGCTCACAAGAGGATCATTGTGAGTAGGGATGTCCAGTTTGATGAGGACAGAGCCTTGAGAAGATCTATGGACTTACCAACACAGGAGCAGACAGCTGAGGACTCGGGAGGAGTCAGGTTGGAGGAGTCACAAGTACAGGTTCAGACACAGGGCACAGGTTCTGGTAGTCAAAGGAAGTCAGGTGGACAGGATCCTCCTATCTTTGATGGGGAGGATGAGCAGCAGCATGAGGAGGATATCCAGCAGCTGCAGCAAGCAGAAACTAGGCCACGGCCTAAGTGGTATAGGTCCACAGTTCAAGATTCCAGACAGGTGAGTCTTCCATGGAGATCTTTTAGACGGAGCGTACCACCAGATAGACTGAGTTATATGGCACTGATGACAGAGTTGATTGACTCTGAACCTTCTAGTTTCGAGGAGGCTGCACAACATGATGTGTGGCAAGAGGCCATGGTTGAGGAGTATGACTCAATCATGAAGAATCGGGTATGGGAGGTTGTTCATAGGCCAAAGGGTAAGAAGGTGGTGGGATCTGGATGGATCTACAAGGTAAAGCATGCAGCAGAAGGAAGTGTGGAGAAGTACAAGGCACGCTTCGTGGCGAAGGGGTATTCGCAGAAGGAAGGTATTGACTATGAGGAAACCTTCACCCATGTCGCTAGGTATTCTTCTATTCGGACTATCCTATCATTGGCAGCAGAGAAGGGTTGGCGCGTTCATCAGATGGACGTGAAGACAGCCTTCCTCAATGGAGTTATTGAGGAAGAGGTTTATATTGAGCAGCCAGAGGGGTTTGAGGTGGAGAGTAGAGAGTCTCATGTATGCAGACCGCACAGAGCTCTTTATGGGCTCAAGCAGGCACCTCGAGCATGGTACTCAAGGATTGACAGCTATCAACAAGAGATGGGGTTCCAGCGGAGTGAGGCAGACCATAACCTGTACTTCTTGTCAGGTGAGGTGCCTCTCATACTGGCTCTATATGTGGATGATCTCTTTCTTACAGGAGATGAGAAGCTGATCAGCGACTGCAAGTCAAATCTTGCAGTGGAGTTTGAGATGACAGACCTTGGGTTGATGCATTACTTTCTAGGTCTGGAGGTTTGGCAGAGAGATGGGTGCTTCTTCATTGGACAAGGGAAGTATGTAGTGAAGATCTCAAAGAGATTCGGGATGGAGGACTGTAGACCTATGGCCATACCTCTAGTTTCCAACTGGAGGAAGATTGATGTATCGGAATCAGAGGAGTTTGATCCTACACTGTATAGGCAGCTTATCGAGTCGCTTATGTATCTGGTCAACACTCGACCAGACATTAGCTTTGCAGTCAACTCTTTGAGTATGTTCATGGTGAACCCTCGAAGAGTACATTGGACAGTTGCGAAGCACATACTTCGCTACATCAAAGGTACAGTGGAGTATGGATTGGTTTATGAGCACAGTGGGAGTATACAGTTGGCAGGTTTCACAGATGTTGACTGAGCAGGATGTGTAGAGGATCGGAAGAGTACTTCAGGTTGTTGCTTCAGCATTGGATCAGGGGTTGTCTCTTGGTTCAGCAGGAAGCAGAAGTCAGTTGCATTGAAATCAGCAAAGGCTGAATACATGGTAGCCAGTATGGCTGCATGTGAGAGGATGTGGCTCAGGAAGTTGCTCTCAGCATTATTCGAGAGTGAGCTAGAGACTACTGTAGTTCACTGTGACAATCAGACACATGAGTAAACACATTGACATCCGGTATCACTTCCTCAGAGATTGTGTTCAGAGAGGAACCATTCTGTTGGAGTATATTCAGACAGATGAGCAGGAGGCAAACAAATTTGTTAGACAGTGGCAACAAGGAAGGTCTTCTAGCATTGCATGTGTCCTTGCATGCTAGAAAGACACTAAACAAGAAGCCAATTGTATTTAAAATTAATTAACTTTATTAAACACTTTTTCTAAAGTGAAAGTGAAATTAGGTTTTTACTTTAAGTGAAATTAGGTTTTTTGCTTTGATACATTTGCATTCCGACAAGAGACGGAGGAAGAAGAGTGTGAGAGAGAGAGAGAATTTTGGCGAAGAAGACGGAGGAGCAGCAATTGAAGGAAGAGACCAGATTTTTCAGAGAAAGAGGACAGCAGGCAGGCGTGAACAGTAATCTGTACAGCGTGAACAATAACTGTACCGCGTGAACAGTGATCCATACAGCGTGAACAGTGATTCCGTACAGTCCATACAGATCTGTACAACAGGTCGTACGGTTGTACTGTAGCAGTCGTACAGCCTTGGGAACCGTGCCAGTTATCAGGTTATTTCTCAGTGATAATTTCTGGTGTTTTGATTCAGCCATCTAGGGCAGAAAATCGAATTCTCTGATATTGTAACAGCTCTATATTTTCTCAATAAAATTTACTCTCATACTGCTGCACCGGTTTTCCCATCTTGGGTTTTGTCCGGGGGTTTATACCCAAAAATATTGTGTTATCTTTCATTGGTGTGATTGACTGATTAGTGCTCTCAATATTTGTTTTATTTCCGCTGCATACTAGTAAAGAAGCTGCTATGAATATTATATGTATGTTAATTAAAGTTATTAGTTATTAAGTGAAAGGGTGTAAAAAGGGCGCAGGGAAGTGGGGTGGAAGGACGCGGCTAGCGCAGGGAGGCAGAAGACAGTGGATGGCTAGGACGGATCGAGATGGCGGCGTCTATACGATAACTATACGGCGGCAAGCGTCGACTGCTCTGATACCAATGATATATCCGTGTCCGGATATACTCAGTGATTATTCAAGCGAATAATCCTCCAATGGAAAATAACTCCATTTGATAAAATAATAATATATAATCGATAATGGATGATTAATAATTACAATGAGGCTCGCTTTTATAGGCTTGAGCGTGTATAGTGAAGGGTTACACCCTTTCACTTAATAACTAATAACTTTAATTAACATACATATAATATTCATAGCATTGCCACTCTCTTAGAAAGGCTTTGTCCTCAAAGCCTTATAATTTTGTTGCATTGTTCTTTGCGATGCCATGGCTGATGAAACATGTCGATATGAACTGCTAAGTGTAGAGCATAACTTCCGATACATCGACGGATCAATCCATCCCAAATTGATTTGTTGTGGACTGATGGGATTTCCTACTGATGTGTCGTAAGGAGATTTGATCACATTAGTACCATTATTTTTCGACATTTCCCACTTTTTCAAATATCGGTTTTTATGGTTGGGGTGTCAATAAGGAACTTTCACGATGTCATTTTCGTTTACGAATGTCGCCTTTAGATCATTGATCTGAGTTGGAAGTTGTTTTTTCGTCTCTTGAGGATTTAAGTTTTTGTTCTGTATCTTTTCCAACTTGTTTTCTAACTGCCTATTATCATTTTGAAACTTCTTAATCAATTCGACTTGCGATTTTCTGTCATCTTCAGATGTCTTAAGTTGTTCCTTAAGATCTTCATTATGAATTCTGATACAACTATTTTCTTCCTGTCTGTCTAGAAGTTTCCCTTCAATGTCGTCCATAGATTGTTCTATCTTCCGACTATTTTTCAACTTCTTAATTTTTGTGACTAGTATCTTGTTATGATTTCTTAGTCTAAAAATTTCTTCAGCATTGTTAGATAATGCTTTATTACTCTTCGCGATCTCTGACTTATGTGTCTTTTTAGAGTCGTCATTTTGTTGTTGAAGAACTTTTATCTGTTGTCGACACTGGCCGACCTCTGATTCTTGACTTTTTAAGTTATGTCGTAACTGCATTAGTTCTTCATCTTTGTCGCTAACGATTTTGTTCAAGCGTATTATTTCTGTTTCGTAATTATTTATTTCCTTCTTTATATCTTGATTTTTCAATCTCTGATTGAAATCACTTTCATCTTTTAATTCCTTGATTTGCGCACATAATTTTTCTATGTGATTTTTCTGGTTGGACATTGTTTGTTCATTGAACCGTTCTTGTATCTTATGTAGTTCAATCTTTATTTCTGATTGTGTGTTAATGTCTCGTAATTCTTCATTGTCTTTTCGATAGCGCTTTAACTTGGCTTCTAATTTCTCTCGCAAATCGGCTTCCATGGTTTCTGTCTTCTTCGACGGTGGAATGATCTTCTTTGATTTCTTTGATGAGTCTTTCTTAAACTTGGTCGTCCTTGTCGTTAACGCGTCTCGACTTCTTGATAAGCCTTCCTTTACTTTGACTTTTTCAATGATAAATAACTGTCCTTGATTTGATTTCTTCGATGATAAGTGTTCTTCGACTTCTTTGATAATAAGGAGTCTTGCTTGGACTTTGTCTTTAATGTCTTCTTTGACTTGGTCTTCTTTGACTTGAATTTGCTTTGTTTCTTCAAACAATTCTTATTTCAAAAGAATTGATTTTTTTTTTTCCTTTGATAATAATTATTATTATTAAAAGCTAATAATATTATTATTATTAATTATTTTTTGTTTGTTTTTGAAATGTTATATAGTATAATAACAATAATTTTTATTTTTTTTTTCAATAGTAATAACTATTGTTAATTCTAAGAATTAATGGCCAAAAAAATAAAATATAATAATAATAATAATTGAAATTAATATTATTATGTTTTTAGTTTCTCATAAGGTCACAACTATAATAATAATAATTATTTATTATTATATTGTAATTATTTTGTTTTGACCTAATTTGAATTAGGGTTTGTGTGTATAGATTCATGGTGGAGTGATGGACGTGGTGTAGGGGTGGAGCGACGGAATGGAGGAGGCTGGCCTGGCGTGGAGAAGGAGGTGGTTGAAGAGATGGCGAATGGAGGCGCTGTAAGGAGAAGTGTGTGGAGGGCACAGCAGGAGAGATGCTGGCAGTCAGGGAAAGCGTGGGCGGATAGAGGAGGGAAATGGTGTGGATTTGTGGTGTTGTGTATGGACTAGCGGAGGTGTGGAAGTTGCAAAGGTGTGGTGGAAGAGGGATGGCGGAGGGACGCCGGGAGAGGGTCAGCGCAGAGGGGTTAGCGTGGGGGATGCTGGGGCGCAAAGTCACCTGACACGGGGACACGGGACACGTAGGACACGAAAATACGAGAGTCCGACACAGACACGGTGACCCCCGAAATCAGGACACGTAGGATACGTTTTATATACATCTATATATTTTTTTTAAATATATTAAAATTTAAAAATATAGACATATAGATCCAAAAATATTTAGAAACTAGAACATTTACAAATATTCAATAGAAATTAGAATAAAAACACATTAATGATTACACATTTGTCATTCACAAATCACGATTCACAACACATTTGTCATTCACAAATCACAATGAGACACAGATGCATGTCGGAACCATATTTCTCATTAAGTCATCAAAATCAAAATGTATACATATATGTCGAAATGCCACTGGGCACTGGGCCACTGGCAAATGCCAAATAGACTAATAGTAAATACAAAAAGGGGTGGATCAAGATGGGAGAATCCCATATGTCAGTAGTCCTCCTCCATGCCTGAATCAACATACTCATCACTGCCACTGCCACTTCCCTGATCCTCATCCTCCTCCCCCTCCTCCTCCTCTCTGCCCATCTGACGATCTACATCTGCTGCTGTGGAGGATGACCCCTCTGTACGATCACTATCATCAAAAGTGACCGGCTCTAGCACTGGATCATTAAGATCCATGTTGGCTAATGCCAACTCAGTACTGCTGTCCAAACCCATATCATCAGGAAAGACATCCCACATCTTTGTCTTTCCCTTCACCCACTCCTCCCTCTTCCTGTAAATAAGATGAAGGTTGGAGTGCACATACACCATGGACTCTGCCCTGGACTGCTCAAGCCTGCTCTTCTTCACACTGTACAAGTTCCCATATGTGCTCCAATTCCTCTCACAACAAGAGGATGATGTAACTTGAGAGATGACCCTGAAGGCTAACTTCTGTAGAATAGGGGATGTTGCCCCATGAGTTGCCCAAGAACGATAGGGTGTCTTACCCTCCCTATCTCTAAGCACATCATAGCCTCCAAATTTCCCAGTGCCAGTGGAAAAATCTACAAAGCCATCCTCCACCTCCTCAAGCATGTCTCTATCCTGAAATAGCCGTCTAAGTGCTATCTTCCTCCCATTTGCAATCTCTGCATCCATGTGAGGAGGGACTCTGTGTGAGGCCCCCGATCCACCAGTGAGCCACTCCTGAGTGTAGAACTTGGGTTTCAAGGAGTGGGCCAAGCAATGTGTTATCAACTGATTTGTACAATAGTTGAAACCTTATTGAGCCGCCAGTGTTGGAACACATCAGTGTTCACTTCCAGAGTATCTGGGTTTCATTGTATTTGGGTCTAGCCAGTTTTGGCTAGCCGGTTTTGTTTTTGAGTCGACATGACCATGGCCCCATGGGGGTTTGTATCAAAGTGTGCTAGTAGGGTCTGAGTGGCTCGGTCTCCCATGACTGGATTAAACAACTAAGGTATTCCAGGGAGTTTTTTCACCGTCAGATTATACTTTGCTTCAGGCGAAATATAATCTCTTGGTTTTTCTCCCGCTTCCTCCAAAGCTGGAATGCCCGATTTTGGAAATTTGGCCATGGGGGGTTATTAGGGTCCAACTATAATGTATAAACCTACTAGACACTATTAGAATAGGTTTTGGTCATGTCCTAGGTCTCTAGGACCCCCAGAAAAAATTTCGAAAAAATTTTACCGGACGCGTCGGAATTGGGGTTTTTAATTATTTAATTATTTTTAATTTTTAATTAAATTTCTCTATAGTTTAAATAGAGAAATTTGAGTCTGTAATATGTCAGTCATCCGGGGTCCGAATTCAGTGTTTGATGGCTCGTTTCATAAAGCCAAAAATCACACATGACCCATGGAGCAGCTAAACCCAACTTTCGGATGTCAATTCCGCCCCGTAATTAATATTTTCTCTGAAAAGTCATTTACAGAGAAATTATTAATTAAAATAATAAAATTGATTATTTTGGAGATAATCCAAATCTCTCCAAAATTAATCAATTTGATTAAAATAAAGGGCTAAATGACATGGCAATGAGCATTAAGGAAGATTCCAATCAACTCCAAGCCCATCCAGTCACTCACCCAGTCACCAGCAAAGAACCTTCTTAAGGATTTTCACCCTTCTTCATAGGAAAATCGAGTTTGTGATGTGGCAATGATGGAATGGTTTGTTGGATGGCATTAAAGCCAATGGTGGGCGCCTCCTTTAAACTAGCAATCAAATCCAAGCTTGGCTCCTTCTATGATTCGAGTTCCATCTGCCCACTTCCACGTGTTCTCTCACAACCAACTCGCAATCCCTACCTTCCTCACGTCAATCTTCATCAAAGTCGAGTTTTGGCTTTGTTGGAGTTTGTTGGTTGGTTGGTGATGGTTCCCATGCATACACCATTGGATCCTCTCCTCTATCACTCGAGTTAGCACCTTCCAAATCTCTACTCGCCATCTCCAAAGCCCTCACGTCAACCCTCTTTCCTCTCACGTGAACCTTAAGTTGGATCCTTTTCATTGGTTAATGCAAACACGAGATTAGCTTGGCTCTCATCTAGATTCGAGTTAGCACCTACCTCTACCACGTGCCATCCAATGAACTAGCTTCAACCTCCATCACATGCTAGCTCGCCCTCCACATAAGCTCACGCCCTTGTCTTCCTAGCTCGCCTTTCCTTGTGTAGCATGCCCATTCGTTGCATCTCCTTCACAAAGTCGAGCCCTTGACCACCTCATGCCAATCTCACCAAACACTAACTCGACTTTGATTGTTAGTCACCTCTCCAAGCCACCTCTTGATTGGAATTCGACCTTCTCCATTGCCAAATTCGATTTAGGGTTTAGGTGTTTAGTTTTAGTATAAAGAGAGGCCCATTTGGGTTGTTATCTCATGGAGAATTTGAGGCAAACTTACTCTGCCAAAATTGTATATGTGTTATAGCATTTGCTAATTGAAATAAAGTGGCTTTGGAGGTCCATATGGTGTGTTGATCTTGTTCATGGAAAGTTCTTCAATCTAATCAAGGTGATATTGTGTTATGTTTTTTTTTTTTTTTTTTTACTTACATGTTCCAAGTTTTGATCAAATTATTTAAGCTTAGAAGACTTTTCCAAGTCCATAGGGTGGGCATTTGGGTTCAATTTGTCCATTGATGTTGGGTTGTTTTGTGATTGGGAAGTAGTGAATTGTAGTCGGAAATACTAACACTCTTCTTATCCCTTTCAACTTGGCATACTATATTTGATCAATCTTGTTTGTAAGTGATACATTTTGCAGATCTATAAAGTTATGAAGAGAAGTTGGAACTAGGTTGTCTCCTCCATCTCTTCAAAGAACAAATCTTTCCATTAACATTCATACATTGCAGGATCTCCCAAAGTCGATCTCACAACACCAAGATGGTGGCATAAAGGGGTTTGATTTCAAAGATCCATCTCTCATATTCAAATATTGTTCATTGGTTACATTAGGCTTCCCTTCTTCAAGCCTTCTCATTTGCTCTTTGAAGCTTTTATTTTTGCATTGCTAAGCCACTTCTAGCCCCTCTAGCCTTGATCCAAGATTGCCTTGTTTTCAAGCCATAGTTTAGAAGTCCATAAGGTTGAAGTTCCTTCAACCTTGGGGAATAACTTGGGATTTGCTCCCTTGTGCTCTCTTCAACACTCGCTGTCGGCGTATCACCGGTTAACCGGAGGATTTCCAAGGCGGTGTTCTATTACCTCAAGTGTTCCACTTGTAGCCTTTGCCCTTGTCTTGCTTTTTCATCCTCTTTTGCCCTAGTTTCGTCCAAACTCCTTTAGCTCCTCTCGTCCACCCTCTTATTTCTCCCTCTTTGCTTTCGTTTTGCCCTATTTAGCCCTCCCTTTGCCTCTCCATCTTTGCCTTTAGATTTGCCTTTTCTCCCCCTTCTCGTCCATCTTCCCAAGTGCCCTAAAATCCACCATAAACACAAAAATTGTTAAAAACGTTAGCATTTGTCTTTTTGCATAAGCTTGTTATATTTTAGTGTTAGTCTTTAGGCATTTGTTAGATCATCATACTTACATCTACATAGTTAGTCTTACTTGCATTTCATTTTGTAAGTTTTAAATCTCATTGTGGATCCCATTTTATTGAGTTTAGGCTTGCATTTTGAGTCATCTTTCCTAGTTTTATAGTTTCATTTCGAAAGATAGAATATTTTGCATAAAAATATTTCAAAAATTTTAAGTCTTAGATCTCATTTCTAGCATATTCAGAGCAACTTTTGTTCGCTGGTCCGTTTCACCATAGTTAACATTTTATGATAAATTTTTATGCATTTCACATTTTAGAGTTAAAATTTTAAATCTAGACTTAATTAGTTGTAATTTTTTGTCTTTTGCTAACAGTTAACGGGTGCCTTGCTTAGATTCTTTGTGACTTGTGTAGATCATTTGAGGAAGAGATACATTTGATAAATATCTTGAAACGAAAAAGTAATGCAAAACAAAGTGAAGGATCAATGAGGATGACTTAACCATTGAGATACTTATCCTTTTGTAATAGCAAGTGAAACTTGCTTCTTCTTCAGTATCTTTCAAGTATTTCCATTCTCAAAAGACCTTGCAAGGTTTTAAACCCAAGGCATTTGTAACTGCTTAATAAAAACTTTCAAGTGGAGGAGGCTTCCACTTTTTGGGTCTTCTTCCCCATTTGGGGAAGGGTGTTGGGTCTTTTGGATGGTTTTAGCTTAGATTTACATTTCCATGCTCTTAGATTAGTTTCTATTTCGCTGAGTAGCTTGTTTATTTATCTTTTATATTTTACTTACCCCCATGCTTTCCCGAGTAGGGTCTTGAACCTGAAAGAGATTCTTGGGTAGCTTAGTTTAATTTTTATCATTATATTGTTTCTCTTCCAATCCTTGACCAGAGAATAGCTAACTTTGGGATCGTATCCCAAAGGCCACATAGTTTTGTGGTAGCTTCTCGCTCCCCCATCAACTTCTTGTGGACATCCAGCTAGCTGGAAGGTTTCCAGGATTGGTGGTTTCTAGTGGTTGATCCTGTTTCGGGGATTAATCCCACCTGGTAGATTAGAACTTGTATGGTAGAACACTAGATTTGCTTATCCTGCAAGTTTTATTTGCTAGTAGTAATTTTTATCTTGTTGATCAACACTGTGGTTAAATTTTATTTCAAGTAAAAGTATTCTGCTCTGCTTTTATCTGTCTTCTTAAAATAAACCAAAGTCTCTTGAACTTGGCCAAATCCAAGTCAAGAGCACCCTCTATCGGAGGGCATTTTAGTCTTGCATCATCCCTGCATTAGGCATTTTAATTTAGCAAGTCTCTTGAACTGTGGTCCTAAGACCGAGTCAAGAGCGCTCTCTGTCGGAGAGTTGAACAGGGTTTTCTTAATAATAAAATTTTCCACTCACACACCCCTAATTAATTTATCTTGGTTTGTCCTACACCCGTATGCTCTGCCAACCGGAAACGGTTGGGCTAGTACTCAGAAAGGTGGAAGACTTGATAATAACGATCGATAAACTTAATTAAAATTTTTACCCATAACCTCAACCAAGGCAAAATACTGTTCTTCCCACGAGGGGTGACGCCGGATTCCCACTGTCAGACTCACGGGCGGTTCAAACATTGGACACCAATCCTTATCGAATCTGGGTGCTTCCGACAGGTCATTCAGGGTTGCCAGTATCTTTCTTGGGTAGGGTTCTACCATCTTTTTGATACCTTTGGTCTTAGCCCTAATAATCAAGACAACTAAAACTTTGAAATTTACCAAGATAATTTGCACAACGATCTCACGAACAGTTACTATCAAGACTACTTTTCAGCATCCCCCAGCACTACTTTTGTTATTTTTGACTCCATTACCCATTGGATAAGGCACTGGTCCTTTTGTCATTTAATTTTATCTGTGGATGCTTCTTAATTATCTTAAGTCTTTATATACTGTTTCGCAACGTTGATTGCATCTCATCGTGTGTTTTATTTTCAAACTTTATATTGTCTCTCATTTCACAAAAACTCCTAAACAACACCCATCCGCATCACTACATCAAAAAACACTATAAAAACAAGAGCCTTAGTGAAACTCTCTTTTAGGGACTACCCCCCTTGGCTTCGTTAGGAGTTTGCCTAAACGGAGGAGCTGGGATTCAGGTGACAGTACCTGGCTCATTGCTTGCCCCCAAGGCCACACCTCTCTCACTTGTAGTGAAGAGACAGCTTTCGAAAGATTTCCGCTGCTGGTGTGCATATTGGCGGACAACACAATGCAAAGGTGTGCAATTCTTATCCCACCTGGAGATAAGAATATCCCGAATAATGGTCCATAAGTTCTCTGCCGATGTCCCATACTCGGGACACTCATTCTCCATGACAATGGACCTCATGGACTCAATCATGGAATCCCACCCCTCATAAACCTCTGCTAGGATGGGCTGGTCCGTGTCTGCATACCGCAACAAAGAAATGATTGGCTCCATGATCTTAATAGTAAGATCCACCGTGTCCCACCAACCATCATTTAACACCAAGTCCTTCACCTTTTGTGAAGCAGCCTGATCCGTCTTTCTCCAAAAAGCCCAAAACTCTGAAATCACCATGGACCCAAGAGCGGTTTTGACCTCCCTCAACCTCTTGAGCATGATGAATGAGGAAGCAAACCGAGTATCTACAACCTTCAGCAATGAAAGCTGTGTGTACTGTTTGTAGATGGTGAGGGCATTTGTGTGGTTTTGTACAAAGTTACGAATATGGCGTGCATCCTTAATAAGGTTGTCAATCCATGCCACATCCGAAGCAATGGCTTTCAGTGCTAAATTCAAGGAATGGACAATGCAAGGTGTCCAAAAAACCTGTAAGAGCAATAAAAGCATGTATCAATGACTCTACAACACTAACATTGCAATGACCAAATTCAAACAATGAGCAAATTAGAAATGAAAGGTGTCCAAAATGAACATACCTGTGGATATTTAGCTTCCACAATCATGCCAGCAGCCTTGCAAACAGGTGCATTGTCCGTGATGATTTGTACACACAACTCAACACCCACTTCTTCAATGGTTTTGATGAATAAATCACCCATAAATTGTGCATCCTTGTATTCGCCAAGAGCATCAACCGCTTTCAAGAACACCGGTCCATTTTGGGAAGATACCATGAAATTGATGAGTGGATGGCGTGCGGGATCCGTCCATCCATCAGAAACAATACTCACACCGGATGAGGGCCATGTTGATCTAATTGGCTCAAGAATTTTATCTACCTCCTTCTTTGCTTTAACCAACAATGTGGTTCTAAGCTTCTCTGAACCAGGAGGCACATAACCATTTGGAGCACGTTCCAAGATAGTTTTAACCGTCTCAAAATACAATGGTGACCGTGCAACATTGAATGAAATGAAGTTGAGGTAGAAGAAAAATGCAATAGTAAGGTCTACCTCTTCTCGCGCCTCTTTTTGGAAAATCCTATCCATTGGACCACCTGTAGATTGCCTCTTTCTTGTTTGATAAGTATCCCCACGCCCACGCCCACGCCCATGAATGCTAGGTGGAAATGGAGGCTTGGTGCTAGAGGACTTCCTCAAGAATGGAAGAGGATCATCCTCTTTTTTCTTGCTTGCTGCTGCCACCTTCCCTAAGCCAACATGATCCTCTCTTTCCATATCCCTCCTTTGGTGAACAGTCACCGCTTTGCATGAAGAAATCCCACAAGAAGGAAGGGCCAACAAATGGCCCTTAACCCGGAAATATGTGCTCATGAACTCATGCTTGCAAAAATTGCATCTCCAAGACACATTGCCTCCCCCACCAAGCTTTGCCCCGGGTCCATCTTTCCTTGTCACATACTTCCACAAAGGGTATTTTTTTTCTTGGGCTTGTTGTCTTGCTAAAACAGGGTTAAGTGGAGCCATAGAATGAGCTCCACTAGCAGCCGATGGAGCACTTGACGGAGGAGGAGAACCGCTTGTGCTTGGTGGAATAGGAGGGGAGGCCCTAGATGGTGCATTTCTCCCTCTCCTTTGCCCCCTACCTCTTGCCCTAGCTGATTGAGACATTCCTTTTCTTTTGTGATGGTTGAGCTTGCAATCCTCTCCACAAATCCACCGGAATGCACTTGGAATCGCTTGGAAACGATGGATAGCCTTCAAATCTTCTTCAAATCTCCTTCACCTGCACATACAACTCACTCTCAACCAAATGCTTCCTTGCAAATGACAAAAAGAAAGGCAAATTTCTATTTTTAAGTGAACCCGGACGCCCTTTTCCGCCAAAAACGTGTCCTGTTTTTCGAAAACGTGTCCGACAGTCGGGATTCGATGCAACTGCGTGTCCGATTCGTTGTTAAGTTCGTGTCCCAATTTAGGATTCGATGCAAGGTCGAATCGGACACGAATTCATATCGAATCGTGTCCGATTCGACCGATTCGGGACACGGCAAGGGTTTGCAACGAATCCGGTTTCTGAGCTGGGGCGTAGGCGGAGGTTGATGTGGGAGGGAGTGACCAGAGAGGAGGGCCGAGGTGTTGGGGAGGCGCGTGGAGTGTGGATGGAGCGTAGGTGGGCGACAGAGGGAGGGAGTGCGGTAGAAGAGGAGGAGGGTTTGGCGTGAAGGGAGGAGTGGTGATGGAAGAGGCCTGGAAGGTAGGTGCGTGAGGGTGTATTGGGAGAAGGTGCATGCGTTTGGAGTGAGGACGAAGGGAGGCGGAAGGATGTGCGAGGATGTGGGAAGGTCGTGGCGGGGGAGGGAGGATTTGCAGGTGGGCGATGGGCGCACCGTGTGCAGGAGGCGTGTTCGGGAGGATGGAGAGCTGAAAGGAGGTGGGCGTGGGTGGAGAGGGAGCAGGGGGTGGTGGATGCAGGCGGAAGTGGAGCAGCGGAAGGATAGAGTGTGTGAGGGCGAGCGGAAGGAAATTTGTAGTAGAGGATTTCTTCAGAAAATCTGAGTATGGATGGCTAAAAGCCGATGTCAGATCACAGATCCGAGTTCAAGGAATCCTTGAGTATTTGGCTAAAAACCCGAAATCAGTAGAAGCCTGAGGAAAGGCTGGCTCTGATACCAAATGCGGCAGAAAAACTAGGACGCGAGATCCATATTGAATAAGATATATATTATTGAATTGATAAGATGCATAACGTTTTACAAGAGCTCGCCTTTTATAAGGTTTTGAGCATTCTTAAGAAGGGTTACGTCCCTTCAATTAAACTAATTAATAATTTACTGATTAATTTAATACAATATTTAATATGAACTACCCAGCCGCTGGTCATGTAGGCATTTTTAAAACCTACTATAATGCAAGGCAATCATTCTTTTGGAAGGGTATGTATGCCGACATTCACAAGTATGTTGCAGATTGTGACATTTGTCAGCGGAATAAAACTGAGAATATCTCAAGTTCGTGGTTACTCCATCCGTTACATATTCCAAATAAAAAATGGGAGGAAATTTCAATGGATTTCATTGAAGGTCTACCCATATCAGATGGAAAAGACAAAATACTAGTTGTGGTAGATAGGCTAACCAAATATGCACATTTTGTTGGAATGAAGAAAATTGATTCAGCAAAAGAAACAGCCGAAGCTTTTTGTAAAAATGTCTACAAATTACATGGGTTTCCGAAGATTATAGTAAGTGATAGGGATGCCAAGTTTAAAGGGAACTTTTGGAGAAAGTTTTGCAAGCAAATTGGAACGTCTCTTAACATGAGCTCAGCTTATCATCCCCAAACAGATTGATAGACAGAAGTTGTCAATAAATGCTTAGAAACCTACCTCCGTTGTTTTGTAACTGATAAGCAAAATAAATGGTTCCAATGGCTACATCTTGCGGAATGGTGGTATAATTCTACTTATCATACATCTGCAAGAATGACACCATTTCAAGCCCCATATGGATATGAACCCCCAAAATGGAAGGATTTCATTACCAACCAAGCAAGGGTCGCATCAATAAATGACCATTTAGAAGAAAACCAAAAGGTTGTCCAAGTACTTAAAGAGAATTTGAATACTGCCAGGAATAGAATGAAACAACAAGAAGATCGACACCGAACAGAACGAGAATTTGAAGTTGGAGATTGGGTATATGTAAGACTACAACCCTATAAACAATTATCACTTAAACAAGGAGGAAAAAATGAATTGGCTCCACGTTTTTATGGCCCATATCAAATCAATAAGAAGATTAGTCAGGTGGCATATGCGTTGGAATTGCCAACTACAAGTCGCATCCACAATGTCTTTCATGTTTCATGTTTGAAAAAGATGATAGGTCAACACCAGAAGACACAAACAATACTTCCCTTGTTAGATGAAGAAGGAAGAATCATATTCGAGCCAGAATCTATCATAAAATGGAAAAATCTTTTCGAAGAAGATGCAACATGGGAATCAGAACAATTTCGACAGTTACATCCCTCATTACCATTGCTTTGACGACAAAGCTCTTTAAAAGGGAGTGGCAATGCTATGAATATTAAATATTGTATTAAATTAATCAGTAAATTATTAATTAGTTTAATTGAAGGGACGTAACCCTTCTTAAGAATGCTCAAAACCTTATAAAATGCGAGCTCTTGTAAAACGTTATGCATCTTATCAATTCAATAATATATATCTTATTCAATATGGATCTCGCGTCCTAGTTTTTCTGCCGCAGAAGTACATGTGTGGTTATTTCAGTGAAAAATTTTAAATATACTGTTTCAGCCCTAGTTTGTGCTTTAAAGGAAAATTTACATGGTATCAAAGCTCTTCTGAGCAGACTGGGAGATAGCAGCAGAGTACTTGGATAGATCACTGCATATTTATCCAAGGGTTTATTGGCACTATTTACTATGGCCGCACAGTTTAGAGTTGAGGATAGACTCCAGGGGGCACAGAACTTTCCTACTTGGAAAGAGAGGATCACAAGGATCCTGGATGTCAATGATACTGTAGAGCACATTGATAGTACCAAGGTTGCTCCCACAGATCCGGCAGATTTGGCAGCTTGGAAGAAGATAGATTCTAGAGCTATGTTGATCATTCTAGATGGGGTGAAGGACCACATAGTCCCTCACCTGTCTGGAAAGAAGTCCACATTAGAGATGTGGACGACTTTGGAGAGTCTTTACCAGAGCAAGAATGAAAACCGGAAGATGGTATTGCAGGAGAGAATGCGCAGTACCAGGATGGCCAAGGGTGAAGGAGTGGTGCCTTATCTTAGAAGGCTCACACAGATTAGGGATGAGCTTGGAGCAGTGGGCTCTAAGACTGAGGATGAGGAGCTAGTGCGTATAACTCTCAATGGCTTTGCTAAGCCATGGGACGTCTTTGTTAAAGGCGTGGTGGCTAGGGAGAAGCTCCCTGACTGGCAGAGATTGTGGGATGACTTCGCACAGGAAGAGACCCGCATGGGTCAAGGATCAGCATCATCCAGCGGTACTACACAGATCGTGGATGAAGAGGCTCTAGCCCTATTGAGCAAAGGTAAGGGGAAGGCAAAGAAGAAGAAAGGTGGCAAGAAGAAGTAGGACATGGAGAAAGTCAAGTGCTTCATCTGTCACCGGCATGGACATTTTGCTTCCCAGTGCCTACAGAAAAAGAAGAAGAACAACAACACACAGATGGCAGGATATGCACAGGCGGATGATTTCAGCACTAGTTTTGAGGAGGACTATTGTTTGGTAGCGTGCATGGCAAGTTCCTTCAGCAACAATATCTAGTATGTTGATAGTGGTGCATCTTGTCACATGACAGGACACAGAGGGTTCTTCAAGAGCTTACAGGAGGGTGGAGTGAATCTCCATATTGAGTTAGGAGATGATGCGCGCTATCAGGCGCAGGGTGTTGGCACTGTATCGTTTCAAAGGGAGTCTGGGAAGCCTATCAGCTTTGTTGATGTGCTATATGTTCCAGGGATGACCAAGAATCTCATATCAATATCCACACAAGAAGACAAGGGTTTTCTAGTGACTTTCCGTGATAGGAAAGTACATATCAGACCTAGTGGGTCAGATCAGAGATTGGACAGAGTGATTGGGGTTCGGAGCGGGAAGGTTTACAGACTACAGTTTGAGCCTGCAAAGGCTCTAGTCAGCAGCAGCAGTAGTGATTGTGAGTTGTGGCATAGGAGGATGGCACACTTACAACATGGTGCACTAAGGCATCTGAGACAGGCAAACATTGGAGTTCCTTCAGTTCAGGAGGACAAGCACAGCCACTACAAGGGTTGTGCGTTGGGGAAGAACATCAGGAAGCCTTTCCCACATAGTGAGCACAAGTCTAAGTGAGTCTTGGACTTGGTGCATTTGGACGTATGCAGACCGATGAGTGTTAGTTCTTTCAGTGGTTACAGTTACTGCGTCACATTCATTGATGACTATTCCAGGAAAACCTGGATCTATTTTCTGAAGGCCAAGTCAAAGGTCTTTGATCGATTCCGAGAGTTCAAGACTCTCATGGAGAACTAAACAGGGAAGAAGATCCAGATAAACAGGGAAGAAGATCCAGATATTGAGGACAGACAACGGTGGTGAGTACACCGACAGAGAGTTCATGGAGTACTGTGCATCAAAGGGGATCAAGAAGGAACACACTGTTCCTCATACCCCACAGCAAAATGGGGTGGCGAAGAGGAAGAACAGGACACTGGTGAGTGCAACCAAGGCCATGTTATTTGATCAGGGATTACCACTATTCCTGTGGGTCGAGGCATTTCGGATTGTAGTATATGTCCAGAACATGTGTCCCCATACATCATTGGGGAGGAAGACACCTGAGGAGGTATTTACAGGTACTAGACCAGAAGTGAGTCATTTGCGTATATTTGGGAGTATCTGCTATTGTCACATTCATGCTGACACTAGGAAGAAGCTGGATCCTTCTGGTGAGAAGGGGCTTCTAGTTGGGTATAGTGAGACTTCCAAGGCTTATAGAGTATATATCCCAGCTCGCAAGAGCATCATTGTGAACAGGGATGTCCAGTTTGACGAGGACAGAGCCTTGAGAAGATCTATGGACTTACCAGCACAGGAGCAGCCAACTGTTGACTCAGAGGGAGTCAAGTTGGAGGAGTCACAGGTACAGGTTCAGACACAGAGCACAGGCTCTGACAGTCAGAGGGAGTCAGGTGGACAGGATCCTCCTATCATCGATGGGGAGGATGAGCAGCAGCAGGAGGACATCCAGTAGCCGCAGCATGCAGACACTAGGCCACGGCCTAAGTTGTATAGGTCCACAATTCAGGATTCCAGACAGGTGAGTCTTCCACAGAGACCTTTCAGACGTAGCGTACCACCAGATAGATTGAGTTATATGGCATTGATGACAGAGTTGATTGACTCTGAACCTTCTAGTTTCGAGGAGGCTGCACAACATGATGTGTGGCAAGAGGCCATCGTTGAGGAGTATGACTCAATCATGAAGAATCAAGTTTGGAAGGTTGTTCAGAGGCCGCAAGGTAAGAAGGTGGTGGGTTCTAGATGGATCTACAAGGTAAAGCATGCAGCAGACAGAAGTGTGGAGAAGTACAAGGCACGCTTCGTGGCGAAGGGGTATTCGCAGAAGGAAGGTATTGACTATGAGGAAACCTTCGCCCATGTCGCTAGGTATTCTTCTATTCGGACTATCCTATCATTGGCAGCAAAGATGGGTTGGCGCGTTCATCAGATGGACGAGAAGACAGCCTTCCTCAATGGAGTGATTGAGGAAGAGGTTTATATTGAGCTGCCATAGGGGTTTGATGTGGAGAGTAGGGAGTCGCATGTATGCAGGTTGTAGAGAGCTCTTTATGGGCTCAAGCAGGCACCTCGAGCTTGGTACTCGAGGATTGACAGCTATCTACGAGAGATGGGGTTTCAGCGGAGTGAGGCAAACCATAACCTGTACTTATTGGCAGGTGAGGTGCCTCTCATACTGGTCCTATATGTGGATGATCTCTTTCTCACAGGAGATGAGGAGTTGATCAGGGACTGCAAGTCCAATCTTGTAGTGGAGTTTGAGATGAAAGACCTTGAGTTGATGCATTACTTTCTAGGCTTAGAGTTTTGGCAGAGAGACGGGTGCTTCTTCATTGGACAGGGGAACTATGCAGTGGAAATCTTGAAGACATTCAGGATGGAGGATTGCAAGCCTATGGCCATCCCTCTAGTTTCCAACTGGAGGAAGATTGATGCATCAGGGTCAAATGGATTTGATCCTACCTTGTATCACCAGCTTATCGGATCGCTTATGTATCTGGTCAACACATAGCCAGACATCAGCGTTGCAGGCAACTCTTTGATTCAGTTCATGGTGGACCCTCAGAGAGTGCATTGGACGGCTGCGAAGCACATACTTCGCTACATCAGAGGTACAGTGGAGTATGGGTTGGTTTATGCGTGCAGAGGGAGTGTACAGTTAGCAAGCTTCACAGATGCTGACTGGGAAGGATGTGTAGAGGACCGGAAGAGTACTTCAGGTTGATGCTTCAACATTGGGTCAGGGGTTGTCTCTTGGTTCAGTAGGAAGCAGAAGTCAGTCGCATTGAGCTAGGCAAAGGCTGAGTACATGGCAGCCAGCATGGCTACTTGTGAGGGTATGTGGCTGAGGAAGTTACTTTCAGGGTTGTTCGAGTGTGAGCTAGAGGCTACAGTAGTTCACTGTGACAATCAGAGTGGCATCAGGCTATCTGAAAATCTAGTGTTCCATGACCGGAGCAAACACATAGACATCAGATACCACTTCTTAAGAGACGGTGTTCAGAGAGGAACCATCTGGTTGGAGTACATTCAGATAGATGCAGGTGGCAGACATTTTCACCAAGGCACTTTGCAAACACAGTTTTGTGAAGTTCAGAGACAAGTTGGGGTTGCTACCGAATCCCTTCCTCATTGAGAGGGAGTGTTAGACAGTGGCAACAAGGAAGGTCTTCTAGCATTGCATGTGTCCTTGCATGCTAGAAAGACACTAAACAAGAAGCCAATTGTATTTAAAATTAATTAACTTTATTAAACACTTTTTCTAAAGTGAAAGTGAAATTAGGTTTTTACTTTAAGTGAAATTAGGTTTTTCGCTTTGAATAAAGTTATATAAGAGAGATCAATTGGTGGAGAGGATACATTTGCATTTCCGACAAGAGACGGAGGAAGAAGAGTGTGAGAGAGAGAGAATTTTGGCGAAGAAGAGGAAGGAGCAACAATTGAAGGAAGATACCAGATTTTTCAGAGAAAGAGGACAGCAGGCAGGCGTGAACAGTAATCCGTACCGCGTGAAAAGTAATATGTACCGCATGAACAGTGATCTGTACCACGTGAACAGTGATTCCGTACAGTAGGTCGTACGGCCATACTGTAGTAGTCGTACAGCCTTGAGAACCGTGCCAGTTATCAAGTTTTTTCTCAGTGATAATTTCTGGTGTTTTGATTCAGCCATCTAGGGCAGAAAATCGAATTCTCTGATATTGTAAAAGCTCTATATTTTCTCAATAAAATTTACTCTCATACTGCTGCACCGGTTTTCCCATCTTGGGTTTTGTCCGGGGGTTTATACCCAAAAATATTGTGTTATCTTTCATTGGTGTGATTGACTGATTAGTGCTCTCAGTATTTGTTTTATTTTCGCTGCATACTAGTAAAGAAGCACATGTGTGGTTATTTCAGTGAACAATTTTAAATATACTGTTTCAGCCCTAGTTTGTGCTTTAAAGGAAAATTTACAATATTCACCAAGGCACTTTGCAAACTCAAGTTTGTGAAGTTCAGAGACAAGTTGAGGTTGTTACCGAATCCCTTCCTCGTTGAGAGGGAGTGTTAGAAAGTGACAACAAGGAAGGTCTTCATGCATGCATGTGTCCTTGCATGCAGAAGACTCAAATCAAGAAGCCAATAAAATGTATTTAATTTATTTTTCTTAAGTTTACCTTGGAAAATAAATTAAACTGGTCTAACTATTAATTGACTTAATGAAACACTTTTTATAAAGTGTAAGTGAAAATATTTTAAGTGATGGCGAGATCTAATCTTGGCCATCCAATCTCACCGGAGGATCTCACCCTTCGATCTATATAGTGAGATTAGGGTTTTCGCTTAGCATTGAGTTATAAAAGAAAAGATCAATTGGTGGAGAGGACACAATTGCATTCCAACAGAGATGGAGGAAGAGAAGTGTGAGAGAGAGAGAGTTTTGGCAAAGAAGACGGAGGAGCATCCATTCGAAGAAGGCAACACAAAATCCGTAGAGGAGAGAGGCAGGAGGATTGGCAGAGGTGATCGTATAACAGACAGGAAGTATAGTTCGTACAGTCTTACGGATTCCGTACAATTCATACGGATTCCGTACAATTCATACGGATTCCATACAGTAGGTCGTACGGATCCGTACAACAGGTCGTACAGTCGTACAGCTGCATTGGGATCCGTGCCCATTCACAGGTTTTTCTCAGTGATTTCTGTGTGGTACGATTTTGCCAATTGGGCAGAATCGAAATCTGAATTATATTGCTCTATATTTTCTTAATAAAATAAAATCTCATACTGTTGCACCGGTTTTCCCATCTTCGGTTTTGTACGGGGGTTTATACCCAAAAAGATTGAGTTGTCTCTATTGATGTGATTGCTGCTATATTTCTTTCAGTATTTATTGTTCTGCTACATAGTGAAGAAATCCATGTGTGGTTATTGGTAGCAATTAATTGGCATGCTTTTAACCCTAGTTGGATTTTAAGGAAATTTACAATGTTCCCCCAAGTTTCCGGGATGCGGGGATGCGAGAGCGAGGAAACGCAGAAACGACATATGCAGAAGTACCCCCCCCCAAATTTTAGGAAACGTCGAAGAGTACGTCGGGGTCTTCAACATGGGGGGGCCCACCAAGAATACATAAAAATTTATATTAGAATACATAAAAATTGAAAGTTTGAGCATAATTCATTAAAGCCTTAAATTTTATAATCTAAAGATTAATACAAGTTTACAACATACGTCATGTGAAACAAAATGAAATACAACCATACATAAGCTATAACTGATAAAACAAAATCGAAAATACAACCATATTAAACAACGTACTGAAATCGAGGTTACTGAGAAGGAAAATAGTAGATGGCATGGCCCTTTATCAATTAATTTTTCTTTTTTGGTAAAAAATTGTCAAAGGAAACGTGGGAACGCCATTTTTAGGAGGCAAACGTTTCCCTTATGTGTTTCCTTGAGTTTCCTTCAAACGGGGACGGGGGGGGGACGTTTCCAATGGAGTTACCATGTTTGCGAAACGTGCGGGGGCGTGGAAGCGCGTTTCCTACCCTTGGGGACGTGTACCCGTGCAACACTGGAAATTTACATGCCTGCCAATAGTCTTCTAACACTCAAGTCCACCAGAAAGAACCTAGGGATGGCAGACTAGTGACATCGGAAAGAGCTTTTTCCTTATTATGTATACTATGAAGAGATAATAAACACAATGCTAATATACAAAGCATGAAATATTCCACGCAAGTTTAACCACTGAAAAATAGCTCTATGCAGTAAGGCCCAAGGCCCTGATCAATGGACCATGTACGACCAGCATCATCAAAGCTCGAAGTTATCAATAGGACAGAATCATCATAACATATGTTTCTATAACTTAAGGAAGCCGGGGAAAAATTCAAAAAACTAACAAAAAGAAAAATTTAAACCATTGAAACTTGAAAGAGGAAAACTTGCCCATTCACGGAATATTACTGACTATAAAAGTAGGTCAATGAGACCAAAAGGCACACCCGGTGCATGATGGTAGTGAGAAACGGGGGCATAAGGTGACACGCAATCTTAGATACCCTAAGATGTGACATGTGGGACAAAAACCTCATGTGGCTGAAGCTGTCCAATATGGCCAAAGCATTCCTAACTGTTGATTTTATACCGAGGAAAGTGTTCCCCTAGTGACTTTGTGCCTAAGTCACTAAAGGGGAAAAGTGACATGACCCTTGCATTAATTTCATATGAGGTGAAATTAAATTCACTTTATGAGATGTAAAGTGACTTTTTAAATATTTAATGAGTAAGTGAATAAAATTAAATATTTATGGAGAGAAGAGTGAATTTATCTCATCCATTGTTTTTCCATCTCAAGATTCATTTAGGGCCCTTGGATCTTGTGACCATTCAATTACCTTCATTGAGCAAACAAAAAGGCAAAGGCAACAATGAAGATGCATTCATTCATCCATGAGCATTGGAGAGAACTCGACTTGAGAAGAGGAGAGGAATTTGAACTTTGAAGAGAGAGAAGTCTGGCACAATTCCCAAGGAACTCATACAGCACTCAGCAGCACGATTTCCTAGGCAATCTGAGCAGTAGAGAGAGGGCACAATTTTCTGTGGAGCTGGCATGAAAATCAAGGCACATACAGCAGCATTAAAGAGGCACGAAATTCGGGAAGCTTGCACGCATTTCAAAGAAGGATTTTCTGCACAAATTTCAAGGTGAGAGAATCAGCGTTTCTGAGCAGGCCATACTGATATTTCTGGGCAGTCCGTATAGTGAGCAGGCTGTAGACTTGCACACATTTCGAGGCTAAGTGGGCACTGAAATCGAGGGCAGAATTTATCAGTTCAGAGGAAAAAAAATTCTGACTGTTTTTGCACAGTTTTCGAGGAAAACCTAATCTACCAGTTGCACGAATTTCAAGTGGAGTCCGTACTGTACTTTCCAGGCAGTTTGGCTTGATTTTCTGAGTTGTACGGTTGGAGCAATTATGAATAATGAGATAAGTTCGTTATTTTAATGCTGAGTTCTACTGCTGTACATTTCTCTTAAGAAGAAAAATAAAATTCTCTCTCTCACAGGTTTTCCCCTTAGGGGGGTTTTCCTGAGACATTAGCCTAAAATTTTGAGTCTGATTTTTACATGTGTGTGGCTGTCTCTTTTATTTCTGCTCATTAAAGTTGGTAAAATTCTCATGGTGTTTCAAGCTTCAGATTTGTTTATGTGAGAAAAACTCATTTGCAGCAGTATTGAAGTTGAATGAGGTTGGGCATTAAACTAATGTTCTGAAACAAACTTGAAACCAGGATTGGGAAACACTAAATTTTTACACTGACTTTCTTTTGAGTTACCAAATGTAGAGAACTCATCGATCCTTTTTTGGCACAGGCAGTGGATAAAATTCGTGGATGGTAGTCTTAATATGAAGATAGATTCTGTCAATTGGGTTTAGCTCAGGTGGTTGGGAGGAATGATTGTTATCCTCCCCACCCAAGTTCAATTCCTGCAAGTCACATGTTGAGCTCTTAATTGAGTATATTGTGTAATGGCCTTGTGCCCTATGTTGACAAAGCCTTGAGCTTCTGAAAAGTCTGGTTTACCCTGGTTACTATCCTCGAAATGAGGGGAAGTGCCTGATGGGTTTCCCCAGGATATGTATTTCATGGAAAAAAATTAAATATGAGGATAGATCCACACAGTGAGCACACATATCCTTTGAAACATAATAACAAAAAGAACAAAACAAGGGAGCAGTGGTTTAAAATACTCCAGTAATCATCCAGATGAAAGCATTTTGGAATATCTAAGTTCCTTATCCCAATAGCGCTCCCTGAATATCTACCATAATAAAACAACAAGAACCAACATAGCATAGAAATCACCACTTGTGTTCTTTTCAGTTTTAAGGAGTTTAGTATATCCCAGCAGTTTCCCTTGGTTAATTAAAAGCTGAAAAAACAAAATAAAAAAATGAAAGAGAAAAAAGAAAATGAGTAGCTGAAAGACCAAAATATATAACAACTGCAGCTCCAAGAGTGGTTCAACTATTCAGATGATGACAGCATCTCATAACACAGTAAGTCATCATAGATCCCATTTGAGAAACTACAGCATTTGCAACCAAAACATCAACAACTGGAGATACATGGCAAGTGAATGTTAAACATGCCTGAAGCCTCACAGCACAAACCAGTATATACATGAATTTTGTAAAGCCAAATATAGAATTATCAGACCATAAAGAGGCAATCGCCTATAAGGGTTAGCCGTAAATAGAGTCAAATGCATTACAATAAAAGAAAGAAATAAGACACCAAAGAAAAGAGTATAATCTCAAACATAAGACACAAGCTATGGTCAACTTATTTATTTCAAGTTTTCCAATTATGGGGATAAGCGTAAAGCTGTTTTCCATCCTTTCACCTGAAAGTTATTTCAAAACAAAATTTCTCAGTTTGTATTGGCACATAGACAGTAGCTATCAAACACTGAGTCCCAATCCTGGGAGCGCTAAGGTATGGTATTGGTGTCTACAATAAGCATCCAATTGCATAAAGAAAATAAATGGGATCTTGAACCTTCCCAAAACTCCTTTTTTTTCACAAACATGGGGATCTTGGTAACATAGCAACTTATCCTGAATCACATTTGAGCAAGTACAGAATGTAATACTTAAGTGTCATCCACTGAACAATAATGGGAAGTCAATGTTAAGCATGCCTGAAGCCTGAGGTCACAAAATAAACATTCCACCTCAAATTTATTACAAGCTACAACATCAAATTAAAATACAATAAATAGAGTAAGAAAGCCATTGATTTATAGAATAAGCATATAAAATCCACTGAAAATTGTGAATGGCAAACCCCTGGAGTGACATTTGCAAACAAGCCCTTGCAAGCAACTCACACAAACGATTGACATATGCAAAATGAAAATCAGATAATGTGGGTGCTTACATGGCTATTAGCAACCAACCAAGCTATACATGAAAAGAGACTTTAATTTCTTGAATAAGGGCATAATAATAGGACAAATTCTGCTGCCAGTCCAACAACAAGAAGTGCGTATGGTTAATTGGTTATGACCCTCTTTTTTCCTAGGAAGTAAATTTGTAAATATTAGGAGAAATGTAACAGGAATCGCAAGTCAAACTCAGAAAACCACGAGTTTGACTCAGATCACCCTCAAAATGAGCCGATTTGGTTTCGGCCGAGTCAAACTCGTGATTTTTTCCGACTCATAATTTAAAGCTCCAATTTTATTAACTATGCTACCAGGAAAAGTTTTTAAGACCAATTTTGACTGGTTTTGGTCATTATTTTGCTTGTTGGAGGTTCTGCCTGCTGGAGGTGTTCAGTAGTAATGGTAATATTAAATTCTTAAAGTAAAAGGAGAGATAACTTGATAAGGATGTTCAGTAGTAATTCTCTTTATCTCTCACTTTTACTTTACTTTTTAACATTACCATTAATTGTTTCAGGATGTTTGAGAGTGGTTCCAACCTCATCGGAGTTCATAGGCAAAAAATAGAATTTTAGATCCCATTTAGAATCCAACAGACTTAATAGTTTTCAGGATTTCAGGATTGCAACATTTCCACTGGATTCTATCATGTATGAGGGTAAGGGATTGGCATCTAATCAAGCACATCAACCTCTCTATGTACCTTGATGTTGGTGTTGCTGATTGTTCAACTCCTCTGTCATGACCATAATAAAATTGTACCCTTCAGTCAAGCAAAATCACTTATTAAGCATGGGAAACTTTTTCTAATTCTATCTTATTTTAATGCTTGGATTAGGAAGTTTCATCAAAATTTTAGTGTGTTGACTAATGTCCTTGGAGGATCAACTTTGAGATTCGAGATAGAGGCAAGGGCTAGAGCCTAGAGAAGGAGGGCACAGGATGCTATTTAGTATTGATGAATATGATCCCAATATAGGCAATCATTTATCTATCTAGACTCATCTCATGGATGAGAATTGATATATTTTGGACATCTATTGATACTTTTGGACATCTATTGATATCTTGCAGTATATGGACATGGCAACTTTGAATATCAATGAAAAATGTCTTTTTTAATTCAAAATGTGTATATATTTAACTTTTTGTATTTGCCGATTTTTTCCCGATCCGATTCAAAACTTTGACTCTTTTGCCTCGCTGATTTATTGCCGATTCCGATTCTGGTAACATTGATTAGGAGAATCTAGCAACAATCGTAGGCCCACTTCTAGCTTCTAACAACATGAATACTTTACAAGAGAGAGAAAGCCATCTTACATTGATATTATAAAAGAGTGAAAGGATAAGGCGCTGTGCTTTAATGGTATCTCCTGGTCCTGACAATTTAAGTAGACCTTGTCCATGAACTCCCAAATTTGCATTTGAGTAAATAGATGATTTTTCCTGCAATGAAAAGGAGCAAATCATATTGGGAGATTATGATTTTTCTAGCATCAACAGACTCTCCACCTATATTTTGTGATATATGGAATTTGTCAAATAGTTTACCCTTAGAACAACCAAGTTGCTAGCTTCCAACAGAGAAGTTCCAACCATTACATCTCCTCCACCATCAATTTTCATTTTGGAATTCCACATTAACAGCATTTTTACAGACATCCTCAATGCTCCATACACCTTTCAATCATTAAACGAAACATTTCAGAAACCAGAGGACTATAAATAAAATAATCTAAAGATGTGCCCACATAAAGTAAATATATATAAATAGCCATGGCCAATAAACAGAATTCTTTTAAAAAGGTATGCATATATTTCTGATATAAACAGATGCCACATGCTTTACCATGTTAACATTCCAAATTTCCAACTGAAAAAAAAATATTTAATGATAAAAGTTTAAAGCCAGACGCTTTATAAAACATCAGAATCACAAAGCAATGATAGAAAATTGAAAACCTAGATTCTCTGACTTAAGCTTGCTTGATCACTACTATGTCAACAGTTCCAAATTTCTATCTTAAAAAAAAGAAAATTTTGAAATTTGAAGCTTGAAGGCCAGCTGATCTTTCAATGTATCTGATGCATCTGACAAAACCAGAAAATCAAAAATCGAAATCCCCTGATACAAGCAACTTTATCAGATCACTCTACAATCAATTGCAACATGTCATGACTTCTGAACATGGAGTAACATATATGATTTGACAGAAAACACAAACCAGATGCAAGCTAATGATCTATAGGCTAAAATAAAAGGGTAGTACCAAATGCCTATGAGTAGCGTCTCCTGCATTGAAGCTATGGCCTAAGTACCCTGTTGAATTTACACCTTCATCACCTTTGCTTTAATGTTACTATAACAATCTCCAGCTATGTTAATGCTCTCAGACTTACTATGTGAGCAAGAGATGTCTAATTAATGTCTGCAAACATACATAAGAAAGAGAAATAGCTAAAAATAGATGAAATACCTGTATCATAGAATCACTCATTAAAAGCTCTTCTGCCATCAACTCAAATTCTGAGAAAGGATAATGCGACAACCCAAAGCTGAGAGTTCCTCCATACAATAAACTGATTTGTCCTCGCACCTTAACAAAGAAAAACATCTTCAGTGGAAGAAAATAAAATGGATTGTTAAGAGAATCGCTGCAGCTCTCTCAAAAACAGTACTTACTGAAATAGAGAAGAATACAAATTATGTGTCAACTTCAATAGAAACATGACAGGTGACCTCAGGAAAAGCTACAAACTTCAAAGCTGGTAAATGATGATAACATTTCTGAGCAAAAACAGCATGAAAATATGCCATTATGCAAAAAGGAAATAGAACTTGGTAGAACCCTGATATTAGAGGTGTCAAAAACCACATGCTAGCAGCTAAACTAAGCAAAATAGCATTTTGAGTTTATGAAATCCATAACAGCATGCTCAATCTGAAATGAACAAAGTTCATTTACTAGCCAATATCCAACATAAGAACAGAGAACAAAAATCCATTTAGGACCATAATAAATAATGAATGAGAATATGATGATGGAAGTAGGATAGAATGATTTACAATGCCCTCCATGACAGTATTATATACACATTGACTGTTCATGCAGTTGAATGATCATGTCACTTCATTAATTATTGTTTTATTATTATTATTGATACTTAATATATATTAATGTTCAATACATTGCCTTCCCCTTTAGAAATGCTTTGTCCTCAAAGCATATTTATTCTTGTTCTGGCTCGTAATGCCTTCTCGTGATTCTCTGTTCTTGTCACTGTGACAATTGATGATACAAGATGATATGAATTACAAAGCTTTGAGAAGAATTCTCTCACTGTGAATGGGTCAGACCACCCTAATTCAATTGTCTACAAAACTGTGTGGAAACGACTTCTGTGATTGGGAAAATGATGAGAATCCACACTTGAACTTCTCTGCAATATAGTGGAATCTTTACTTAGCTTTGCATATTGATTTGTGATTGGTTAGTTCGCTGATGACCTGTATTAGGATGACAATAAGGTATCCTTGTATCTTGTGTCATGCTTTTGGAACCTTTGACTTTTGATACTTCTGGTGAAGTATTGGTTGATAAGATTGTGATTGAATCTGTATTTGATTCCTTCCTCCAACGTCTCGATTTTTACATCTGGTGACTTCTTTATTTCCATGAGATCAATCATTTATTTTAATTGATTGCAGGTTCTGTGTTGTTAGGTTGCTCTAACCTTCCCTGTAGTGATTTCTTATCATTCTTTAGCTTCTTCATTTGTGTAAGCAAGTTTTGGTTATGACGCCTTAAGCATGAAAGCTCTTCATCTTTCTCTGATTTGTCAACTTTATTTTTACAATCCCGGCTCTCTAGTTTCTCCACTTTTAACCCTTTGATTCTTTTCAAGCAACCTCTAATTGAGGTTCCTTAGGCGGAGACTTTCTTCATCTTTTTCTGATAAACTCTTGTTGACCTTCTCATAGAGATCTTGATTCTCCTTTTCTAGTGTCTAATTACCCCTCCTTGGGAGGACCAGGACGATTAGCTCCTACTTTAGTGTTATCCATCGGATTAGAGCAACAAGCGGCAAGCAGAGTTCCAGGGTACCTCCGATAGTAGAGTGGTGAGACCTCGAGTCTCCCCTTAGCCTCCCCCTCTAGGAGACCGATTGATCTTATCAAGACCTGTTTGGAGTTGCCGAACTATACACCAGGGCACTCATTCTTAGGGTGACAGAGGGATCACGCCCATACGGACCTAGAGCAGGGAGCTCACCGCTCGCCATATTTCCTCCCAACCCCAGCAAGGTCGCTAGTGGTCTATCCAAAGTTTATTTTTCCTTCGACCTCGGATGTTAGGAGTATTCCTCGCACCTACATCCCCCCCATGGTCATACAACTAGACATCCCGATAGCTTTGGAGAGCCCCGACAGCGACAACAAGCAGGCGCCCCATTTGCCCCCCTCGCCCTCGACCATCAAGCCTAGGAGATCCTAACATCACTAAATCCATCTTCAACTCTCCTTCGCTTTCTTCCTCTCCCTTGATGGGTTTTTGGGGGTTTTTGAGTTGTCTAGCCTCGAACAAACTCACTTTGTATCTTGCATCCCGTAACTTTGATACGGTTTTATACATGTTTATGAGGCCGTACTACTACTTGTATCTTTCTTTATATTATTTTATTTTAGCTTCAGCACTTTCTAGGAGTTGTCTTTGCACTGCCACATTGTACTCATATTGGATATATCTTCTAGTCCATTGACCTACTTTTGTGGTCATTCATTGGACATTAATAAAATTATCTTATCTTACTGCTTTGTATCTTTTGTACTTGATTTGTGCAAGGAGTTTTTGAATATGATATTTTAAGCGAGAAATTTCCTTATCTTTTTCTAATAATTCATTGCCAAATATATTCTCAAG
Source organism: Larix kaempferi (assembly GCA_027924585.1). Taxonomy (NCBI): domain Eukaryota; kingdom Viridiplantae; phylum Streptophyta; class Pinopsida; order Pinales; family Pinaceae; genus Larix; species Larix kaempferi. Next base: position 5,296,906 of record BSBM01000431.1, on the reverse strand, counting down.
GTTCTCATTATTTAGCTAGTTCACCCTATACTTATTTCTTGTTCTTTGGTGTTTTGATAGTTCGTCCTCTAATTTTTTTATTTGTGACGTTTCACTTTAATAATACTTTAGAGTAAATAGTCTTTCACAAGAGCAATTGATATTTTGACTCTTGAAAGACTCTCCACATTTAAACTCCTCAACACAAAAATGACATTTCGCCAAAAAGGTAAAATTCTTTGTGGAATTCATCATTCACAGATTATTCTCCCACAGCTTAATTCTTCCGATGATAATTAGTCAACCAATGTAAAGGGTTTAAAATTATACTTCAACGATTGTTTTTCCCTTTATATCTTTTGATCCCACTAAAATAAATAATAGGGCTCAATATTCCAAAGTGATAATAAAACCTTAGATAGTACTTTAAGGTTGACTTTTCCATTACTAAAATATATTTGATCGAACTTTAGACTTTATTTTGAATTAGCTTGGATTTGATAAGACCTTAGTGTGGTAACCCAATGTCTATATTGTGAAACGTCACGACTTAGGGCTACTTGAGGTTAATGAAAGAACTAATTTTTTTCCAATGCACCTTTTATACCCTCAGTATATTAATACAAGGTTTTGTTTGTCGCTGATATACTGGGATGAAAAGTGCAGGCTTCCTTTTGCATGCAGTTTTGACCACAGATTTGACAGCTGGGAGTACGACCAGGATCGTGATAGACAGCCATGGCCTCTGATCAGTCTCACACAACAACAGTTTTGTCCCTTAAAATTGGGGACTATTATTTCCCTCGGATCGGGTATCCTCTTTTAGAGTTCTGAAAGGTGGTTGTGTGATTCATTTAGCTACCGTTTTGATTAAAACTGTTGAACCCTAGTTATGGTTGGCATATGCAATTGACACCAAATTCGAAGACTTGCAAGGCTATTGGCAGTGGTAATGGCTTCAACAAGATAGTGAAGGCGGATAGTTTTTCCACGTTTTAATAATTTACACACCTGTGTTAGCAAAGGCAGCTCTGTCAGCAGTGTGGGGCAGCGACTAAAGCTTGAATATCTATGAACTCTCCTGCATTAAGGGTCTTCATGAACTGTAGAGGACCCATTTCTGAAGAACCCTTTCTGATTATTGATTCAATTTCCTTGCTTATAAGTATTTAGCAATGGAATGATCTTCCACCAAAGTCCTGAATTTCTATTTTTTTAGATGGCCAAAACTTCAGATTTTTCTTACCTGCATGGAGTTTTTAAACTTTAAATGGTGAAGGGTCAATTTTTTTTTGGTCAAAGGCCTAGGATCAGAGAAACTCAGAGAGAAAAAAAGGAGGGGTGGCCAAAGGCTGGAATCAGAAATGAAGCTCTGATACCAATAAAGTTCAGTCACTGGCAAATATCCAACATAAGAAGGATACATAACAGAAATCCATATAGGATTGTAATAAATAATGAATAATAATATGATGATAGAAATAGGATTGAATGATTTACAATGCCATCTGTGTGTGTGTGTGTATATATATATATATATATATATATATACCGGTCACATGGTTGAATGGTCATGTCATATATATACACACACACACTGGTCACGTGGTTGAATGGTCATGTCATATATATATACACACACACACACACACACACACACTGGTCACGTGGTTGAATGGTCATGTCAATTCATTAATTATTGTTTAATTATGATTGCTATTACTAATATTATTGATATTTTATATACGTTGATGTTCATTAAACAATCATTCAGCGTGTTATTTAATAAGTAGTGTAAAAGTGACCAAACTTAGGTAAAAGGAGCAACAAGTGTTAATATCCAAATAAGGAGTGCTTAGGCCATGTCCTCTCTAGAAAATAACAAAAGCAAATATGAAAATCTATGAAAAGTGAGGGTGAACCCTTGATCTTGCAATCAAGAACAACACAGGAATGGAAGTCGGAGAGAGAGCAAGCAAGGTCACAATGGAAAGAGCAAGTTGGTGCTAGGATATTAGACATTAAGAGTTGCTTAAGACCAACTTGGTCCAATGTCCCATAGTCATGTGTGCTTCTACTGTGCTTTTGTACTTACATTATATGGTGGTCACCATTGTATCTTGTGCATAGGTTATCCAACTGTGCTCCTATCCTTGGTATTCACAACAAGTGATCTTTGCCTTATCATTAGATTGGTTAGGGTCCATGATCTCTATTTAAAGATCAAGGAGGGTCACTTGTTTGGCATGACGTAAACAAGAATAATGTATTTGATGTAACCTTTCTTCCTTGAGCAGCGTAAAACTATTTTGTTGCTACGTGGATATTTAACTCTTTGAGGGTTTTATGATTTATCCCATTGTCTCTATCCTTAATTTTTGTGAATTATTTCTGTGTTGTTTTTGTTCCTGTGGTTATGCACCTATGGTTTCCCAATAAGGTATCAAAGCAGTAATGAGGTTAACTCTGTTATTTGTTCAAAGATCGAGATATTTGTGTTAAGTTTTGAATCTAAAGTCAGACAGCCAGCCAGCACTTTTAAATAAAACAAGCCCCGACATGGCCTTTACAATGAAAAAAGAACCCCTCCTCTTTGGTACATCCTATAGGGTACACTGCAGAGGATCTAGAGGGTAACAGGCCACAAAAACAATTTGCCCACTCAACCTAAGTGGTTGTCCCTATGAGCATTTAAGCAATGATTTCCCCATCTTCAGTAAAAATTCAAGACGATTTCCTCTCAGAAGGGAGAAATCGATGAGATTTAGTCTAGTGAACACGTGTTAAGATGTATTACATTTCCACTTTTCTATTTTTCACTTTATCCTCATCTCTTTTGGGTGACTTAATCTAAATTGATCACTCACCCACTTTATTGTATTTTATTGGAGAAATGGTCAATTTTCAACACTCCCCGCAATTTTGTTCTCTGAAAATAGAGATACAAATGAGTGTACAGTGTTGGCCATCTCCTCTAATACTTGTATAATTGATCTCTTATGTTCTTTTCTGCGTGAGCATTCACATTGTTGGTTTTGTGCTCATATCAAGAACAAGCCTCCTTCAAAAGGAGTCGTGTGGTCTCATTGGAACACAAAGTTGATTAGTTTATACCGGCACATAGAAACTAGTAAGGAGGTCTACTTGAACACCATGAGTTGTAACATGATTCCATGGCAGGACCAAAATATGGGTCAATAATTACATATCCTTCCACTTTTCATATATTTCACTTCACATCCAAGATGTGAAGGACCTTAGCATGGGGTCCATTGAGTAAATTCATCACCGTATTGGAGATGCTCTTTCGAAATTTGATAACCAAAAGAAATTGTTGCATTTAGGAAGCCATTTTAAATGGTCTTACAGTTTACTCCAGAATTTGAAACTGTAAATTCAAGAATTGAAGGGGTTGATTACAGTATGGAAAATATCTTCTTCACCAAGGACATAATTTCACCATTACTTGAGTGCTTGCACCAGTCCACAAAATGCCTTGTCATAGGTGTTATTGTTGATCTTGGCCTAGGGGACATAAATGGTAGGAATTCAATGTCCTTGTTTAGGAACAACGCAAATGGCATGCTCGGATGGATTTGTCACAATCTAGAATGGTTGTTGCAGATCAAGGAAAGCAAGCACTAGGGAAAAGCAAAGAGAATCCTTTAACTTCTAGAATGTTCGATTTACTTCAACAGTCCAAGCGAGAAATTTTTATTGTTGATATGACTCAATAGGTGAACAATATGGAAGTACTGAAGGAAGAATTTCCACATGAAATTCATGCCTCCCAGAAAATATCTTTAGATTTAAATATATGTTGCATGTGGACTTCCCCACCTTTAAAACTCATGTCCTGGCCATTCAAGCATTTTGGGGACTTTGGAACTCCTCAAAAATGTTTCGAAATGCTTAGAGACTGCATTGGGGGCTCAAGGAATTTTCACAACTCCTTGAAAATGTTCTGAAATGCTTAGAGACTCCAAGCGAGAATTTTTTATTATTGATATGATTCAATAGGTGAACAACATGACAATATTAAGGGAAGAATTTCCACAAGAAATTCACGCCTCCTGGAAATTCTCTTTAGGTTTGAACATTTGTTGCACTTCTATAAAATCCATTTCAAAGTCCTCGAAATTCTTTTAAAATGCTTATGGACTCCATTGCAGACTCCAGGAATTTTCGACGACTATTCCCACATTTCGGGCAAAGATTAGGGAGCTTTAAGGTGACCATCCTGACATCCCTTGATTTTTCAAGGACCCCTAGATGTCCCTTGCATTGTAGCTTTTCGGTTGGGTTAAAAAATGGTTGAGAAGTTTGTATGGTTGAGTGGATAGAACATCTTTAGACAACACCACTAAAAGCTAGTTGCAAGCATGTAACTATTTGTGCACTATAATAATGGTAATACTCAACATTGGGATAGAAAATTCATAACAATATCCCACAAGGCTCACCTAGTCCTAAAGAGGTGTATACAATTTGCTTGACTTTTTACATATCTTTATTCATGTAGATATCAACCAGCATCTTCTTTGAAGGACTTGATGGGGATAACATTAGCATGTGTATATGACTAGGTGTGATTAATGGACCATAACCAAGAGTTTAAATGTGATTCATGTTGATAAGCATGTGATGATTTCTCATGGACTTAGAATAGAATGTTCAATCATTGCTCTAGCTTATTACATTTACAAATATCAACCTTGATTTTACTCTAATCAAAGTGTTACCCCAAAAGTGTTTGCACCATCCTTAGGGTGTTTCATGAAACTTGAGGTACATGGTGTACGTTTACCCCTAGATGGTCCAAGATGGAATCGCACAATGGGGATCGTCCATGATGGATTTGCACAATGGAAACAACTTGCTCAATGATTGCTTGACCTTAGTTAGGTGTTGGCTTGGTAGCCTTCTATTGGGCATTGGGCTTCTCTTTACAGTTTGGTGAACGCCCTTCATGATGGCCACATGGAGAGGTTCAGTTGCTTAGATAAGATAATTTTATTAATGTCCAACTAATAACCACAAAAGTAGGTCAACAGGACTGCTGAGAACAATGATGTCATTACAAAGCAAGAGTACCAAAAGATATCCTATAAAAGGAAAAATGCAGTGAGTAAAATAAAGTAGATTAGAGCGTGAAATTTGTTGAAGCATGAAAAAACCCTCGACCCAAGCACGGGAAACTGCATAGGGGTGGAAATGTACAGGAGGAAAAGATACAGAAGCAAGAAAATCCAAAAGTAATGAGGTAGGTATGTCATAGAGTAGATCCTTCTCTCCAAACATCTGAGGTCGAACGAAGGAAACTCAAAATAGAATGATGTCCAAAGGAAGAACTAGTAAAGGTCTAGACCACCCACTACTTTATTGTCTATAGGAGGCATCCCATTGCCCCTTCCTAGGTGGGTCTCATATGCCTCCTAGGGAGGCATCTAGTCAAGTCATGTCGTTGAAATCCCGAGGGATGGGGGAAGGTCCCATGGGTCCGCACTGATCTAGTTTTTGAGGTTGTGTTGATATTAGCTAGTTGATCCTGTCAAAACAATCAATCTGGTGGTTCGTCTCTACCTGATGTCTATGACAACCCACCCTAAACTGGCCTAGCGAAATGCGAAGAGCATGCATCCAATCACAGAGGGTATACTAAGATCGAATAATGAGTTCGTCTCTCAACTCCAAGAAGTGCTCAGCATAGAAAGCCATCTTTTGGTGTAACCTACCCTGAGGGTTAACCCAAGTGATCTGGAAAAACTACCTATAAATGTCATCTTTGATGATCCTGTTCGTCAGATAGGTAGCAAGTAGCTAGGTGCATCCAAGGAATATCTAAATGGAGGGGGTTGATTAATTTGAATTCTCACAAACCCCAAAAGATCCAAGACCTATGCAAACCAACCTCAAGCTCGGCTCAAAGGGCTAGACGAGGCAATAGTCTCTGAAGAACAATAGGCCAAGTACGGGTAACGATCTCGCCCTTCCACCGAGTTGACAAAGCTCCAGATGCTATGCAAGAAAGAGACCAAACCGAACACCATCTCAAGTCAAAGGGGCCAGGCACCAAACGCTGCTAGGATGATGTGCTAGGGGACCATTTGCTTGCATCCGATGATGTGTCGGAGGAGAAGGACCTGGACTCTCTCAGCTAAGGCCCAATCAGACTCAAGCAAACAAGGCCCCCAAATCTTTGAGCCATAGAGAACAATTGATCGGATAAGGGAGTCAATGAGGGACATCTTGGACGAGATGTTTAGAAGGTGATGTCAGATCATTGTCTCTCAAGGAGGGCTAAGGATCCATATCCCTTGACCCGAGGCTAAAGGGCATGTCGCAAAATAAAGCGACATGCCCTCTCTCTAAAGGGCATGTCACAAAATAAAGCGAGTTGTCACTTAGGATGAACTTGCCTCTTAACTGAAAGCTTTCCTACTTAGTTAGGTGGCTAACTTGAGTGTCGTCCCTTAGTTAACTATATCTTCTTTGTTGTCACTTAGTTAACTCTCTTTAACTGATTCTCCTTGATTTACTGAAGTCTCGTCTTTTAGTTTAATTAAAGTGAAAACACTTTAGTTAACTAGTCCTTCTTATTTAACAATTAGTTAACTGAAATCATGTTGATTGATTTACTTGAAGTGACCACTGCGAGTTCTTTAGTTAACTGAGGCATATCTTTAACTAATGCTTTAACGGAAGCATTGATTGAGGCATACATTGATACTTAACTGAAGCTTTAACAATTTGAGTTCTCTTTAATTAGCAGAAGTGTCTGCATGGGTAATTTCGAATTTTCTTGATCTCTATGCTTTATCTTTTATTTCTTTATCTCTTACTGCATGGTCAATATGTGCTAACTTTAATTATCCATCACATTACATTATACTAAGAAGAATTATCAGATGTTGTGATCATAGTATATTATTCCGAACCAAATGATCATATTCTAATGTAATTCACTTTAGAGGTGATCAATCTCTAAAAGAGACTTAATAGCAATCTGGTGATCATGGTTAATAATATATCACACAACATTAAATGCTTTTAAGTAAAGCATGACCTTTATACGGAAGGTCCACCTCTATACGGGAGGTCCATCCCATGGATACCACCTTTATACGGAAGGTTCACTTGAGAATCGTGACTTGACACACAAGTCCGGAGCCTTGTCAAACAAGACTTTACAACATCATTACTTTGATCAATTACCTCTACACAAGAGGAATAACCTTTACACGAAAGGAAATCAAAGTGTCCACCTCTATACGGGAGGATAAATCTTGTTTGCACAAGATTGGTTTGGAGAATGTCTCCTGATGTTGTACATTTAAGAGGTTTGGTAGCAGTTTTATTCCTGCAAATAATTTTTGTTATGGACCATAGGGATAAATGTGGAAAGAAGAAACCACAACCAGCAAAAACCAATGGCCTTTCAGACAGCACTTTGGCAAAACCACATGCATCGTATGCAACTAAGTGCCAAAAAGAGCAAGGATGCATGCTATGTGCTTTCACCCAATGTCAAACCAAGGATGTGCTCACAAATTATCAAAAGTAACATTTGCATTTTCTTCTATTCCACACAATATTTGCACTTGCTCCATACAACACACTGAACACAGTCAAAACATGCTTGTGCTCACATTCCATGGTTGAGTATCATTATATGCTCTAATGCCATGATAAAATTATAAACACAAAGTAAACCATTGAACATCAACCAAAAGCGGACACATACACAGGTACAAAACATGTAAGTTATGAATCCATCTTATTGTGTGCTTGAATGCACTATTGAGTGACTACAATAACAATGCCCACATACATATTGATTACACAATTGCTTAGCATAATGTTAGGTTAGGGTTGGTCCATACCCATTTAACAAACAATTCCAATTTAACCCACTTAAGTCAACATGTGTCCACCTGTGGCCCTACACTTGCAAACAAATTTCATTACTCTCTTTAACACTCTAACAACAACGAACAACATTGTCAAAGACTATAGGTGCTAGAAAATACTTATCTAGGGTAATTCCAACAATGGTGGCTATCCAAGGGGTGACACTAGCCGAGGCCACAGGATCCAAACCCAAACCCCCAACCAAGGAAGTCAGAAAGATCCACTTCTCCATGGCTATGTACACATCAAAGTTTTGAATACAATGTCATCTCCATAGTAAAGAGCCAATCCCCCTCCCAACAATAGAAGCAAAATATTTACACTAGCTTAAACAACTCTAATCAAGGCCTGCAAGAATATTAACGTATACGAGACTCAATAATGTGAAAACCTAAGCACCATTTGAGCTTACTTTCTAAATTTTGTTTCATTTCACGACGGTAAATAAAATTTGCCACTTAGATCTATAGCCACCAAGATTTGCCTAAATCAGTGGTTTCAGAAGAATCGAACCTTTTGTGCTAGACTCCTAGATCATTTCCACTCTCCTCATCAAACTTGAGACAATGGTCACCACTCTTACTCGAGCATTGTAATGGCCCAAATTTAGAGTGCAGCCCCCATAAAACACAATAGCAAATAACGAGTACAAACAATTGTATACACAAGACCCCCGAATCAACAAACATTTAACCAAGCAAGCAAGGTATAATCGACCAATGATGGAAACAATAAATGCTTTGTTTACTTTCAAGTTGCATATTCACTTTGTCCATGACAAAGATGCCCTCTTTTTTTGCTCAAACAAAATTCATTGCACAAGACCTGGTATCGTGGACATGTTTCTGCTATCCTGGATGTGTTTCCATTTAGAAGTGTAGAAGGAAGAAAAGCATAATTTTCTCCCTGCAAAAGGAATGTCATTTTCCCTTTTCCAAGAGCAATGAATATACAATTGGACTAGTCAATGAAAAGGTCCTGTAAAAAAATATGCATCCGTAGACTAAATCATTTCAGCACAAAATGCAATATTGATCGCACTACACACTAAATTCTTCTTTCAAAAGTCAACTTTCGATTTCCTAATGGAAGTCTAACAATTGTGGACTCATCCTGCAAAAACACTCATCGGGTTGAAACTTATGAAACCCTCAATTCTTGACATAAATTCTAAATATCTAAAAATTCCAAGCTTCCAGCAGATTTGACAACTAACACAACAATCTAATTGCAGAATAAACTTTTTATATGAAATTTTAAGATTTTTTGACCTAAATTTTCTTTACAATTTTGTCAAGAATTGCATTAACAGGAATTTGTTTACACACAACTACCATAGCTACTTCCCGTTCCTTCATCATTGCCATAGCAATAATGAACTTGATGAGAAACCAAAAGCCTGCAATTATTGTCTTTTGTAATGTTTAAGATTGCAACACATCAGAGATTCAGAACTTTCCTTTTATGGCAAAAGATCGTCACTCATGTGCTTGCAAACACAAATTTATAGTTGTGATCATCATGCACACAGATATGCCATAATAAATCACGCAATAAATAACTAACAAACCTGCACACGGCTCCAGAATAAAGGAACCACTGCTTTTGCACAACTTTTCACAAAGACATTTGCCCAAAGAGGGTGAGTAGGAAAATCGAGCAAAATTGTATCAGTATGAGTAGACAAATTGTTATTGCTAACAATAAGACTCTGTGGAACTGAATCAAATATGGTCCCAGCGGCACCTGCATTTGATGCACAACCATGACTTTCACCACCTGGTCCCAAACAAACAAAAATATATCAATTCAATTGTGATTCCCCAATATGCATAAAAGGATTAGAAACTAAATTCATCAAATCACAAAAGAAAAAGTGCCAGCATGAAAACTTTAGGAATTGCATTCACAAATAACAAGAGCTCCAGTATAAAAAAAGTTAAAAACACAACCACCAATTCTTAAACTGAGAACAAAGAGTAATGAAATGAAAGTATCATATGCTTATAAGTTGAGAGAAGTGCCCCATACTTGAGATGCTAGATTAGATTATCAACTCAAAAAAATTCAAACTCTAAAATTCCCCAGTTAACAAAGGGCAGATGCTTGAATATCAAACATATGATTAAGAAGAATGGTTCATTGTATGCTTTGACAACATTAAATAGTTTCCAGCCCCAAAGGTTTGCTCAATTGGTTGAACCATCCGCCTAAGGCATGTTGCCAACCGGGAGCACATAAGTCACAAGTTCAAATCCGGTTGAGTCCTTTGGGTTTACCAATCGCTATTGAGGTTGACGGTTGAGCTGCCCTCCATCTATTCCAAGAGGGGGAGATCCTATGAGGTTTTCCTTGGGAAAAAAAACCATTAAATAGCTTCAAAAAGGATTGTTTGTAGTTGGAACTAATTTTACTAGAAATAAACCTTCTATGAATCACGAAATGCCCTTGCCTCATGATCTATCTTAAATTATTTTATGATATGATGGTGGTATATAGCTAGTCAAATGTATATGTAAATAGTTTGGCCTATTAGTGGGCCTGTTATCACACCATAGTAGCAGGGCTACTATTCTTGTTTAGCAGATATCTGCACATTCCAGAGCTTCTATTATTCAGAGCTTGGCTATGATGATTGTATATTTTGAGATCACTCATGATCAGAGTAGTGTATTATTCGGACTTATGTTAGACCTTGTGTCAAGGCTGAGCCTTGAGAGTTCAGATTTGATGACCGATGTGACCCTTTATCCCATACAGTTTCAGTTCAGTGCTTAGAGATGTATTGCAGCAGTGTTTCAGATGATATATGATGATTACTCTTGTGTTGATGTTGTATGACCTATGGATGTTTTATCATTGACTGTGGATTACTATCTTGTTGATTTGGTCATGCTCATAGCATCTGCTTGGTATATTATTCCTGATGTGGCAAACTGTTTAAAATGAACTATAAATGGATATTTACTTGCACATTTAGGTTGTTTGACAAAACTCACTGGTTCACCACCTTACATAGATATGGTCTTTCCTGACACCAGTTGTCTGCTAGTTTAGGCTCCAAATTCACTTGACTCCATCCATACATGACTTTCCTTATTTGACCTTAAACCTTGACCTGTCTTATTTGACTTTCTGGTACTGAGGACTTCCCCATTTTCTACCTCTGTGTTTGGACCGCATCCCTGTATGTTTAGTGTCTCGACTCTGAGTTGGTGACAAAACCTACCTTTGGTGAGTTGGATTGTAGGCCTAAATCATTCTGGTCGGTTGTCCCGATGTTTGGCATTGGCTCGAACTCCCCCTAGTCACTTGAGATGTTGTTGGCTAAAACTGAAAGCTCATGTACTACTTATGGAAACTTATAAATTCGCCCATGGAAACTAAAAAGGGCAAGAGCGATGAACTGCTAAAAATACTCCTCGAAGAGTATAAGAAAGGTCCAAAAAGCAATGGTTCTTAAAAGCTATATCTAAACAATTGCTGACCTTATATGTATATGAAAACATGCCCTGGATGCAAGCTGCAACTAGTTGTGCTTATCAGCACCCCTGAGATCCGAAGGGTTATGTAGGCCAAAAGGCCATCAAATGAAATTGAATGATCCTAAAGAACCTGGATCAACTTAATGTAGACATGATGCCTAAGTTGAATAAGCACTCTCTAAACAACTTGAACTTATCCATTTGTGAGGCACAGCCATTCCCCATGTTATTTTGTCCAGCACAGACTTTGTAGTTTTCCCCTTCTCCCAGTCCAAAGTACTTTTGAGTTGAGTTAGACAAGTCAACCCCTTGGCCCAACCTTGTTTCTAGCCTTCATCCCTCACAAGCAGTTTGACCATGTCCAATGGGTGAATTTGTCATTTAAACTATTGTGCAAGTAATTTCATATAACAAAGGAATATGCTAACTTAATTAATGCCACTGAATGGATGTTATACTTGGAGCTAAGCTGTGAGAATGATTGGAGGAACATGTCTTAGTCTACTGATATGATTTTTCCTTGGTTATATATGGACCTAGTCAAACCTAGTTTGACTATGGTCATTTCTTGGGATCCGTGATGATGTAGGTCACATATGCTTATAGATGATGATCGATGGACCCACATACTCTTGATGATGATGCCATATGATGGATATATGATGCAGATGATGATTGATGTTGTTCAGCAGTTTTATTTATTACTTCAGATCATCAGATTATACACTGTCCATATATGGTGGACCCTACAGCTGGCCCATTAGGGCAACCCATGGTGTATGAGTACACATTCCTAGTGGATTTGGGTCTTCTGGATCCAATGAGACACTTATCTTTCAGTTTCGGGCACTTCTGACAGTGATTGATGCAGTTTTACACTTGTTGACCAGATTTGGGGCTGATTTCTCAGCTTGAGCAGCAGGGGCCATGAGAGGCCAGTTCACCTAGGGCGCTGTATGAGGCGGGGGTGGTCCAGCCGCTTGTTATTACCATTTACCCCCCCTTCTGGAGAGCCTGGTGGGCTCAGTTGGACAGCGCAGGTGCCCTAGGAGGCAGTTTTGGCACTTTCATAGTTACCGAGGCAGTTAAAAAATGGGATAAAGTGGTTACTGAGGAATTCAATTTGGGCAATTGAGGCAAGGTTTTGGCACTTGGTTTTCACAGAGGTCTTCCAGGGTGATCCCACTATCTTCCAGCCAGTTTTCACCATGTGGGTAGGCCCACAGAGATCACAGGAGGTCTTTTACTGCTTGTCTGTCACAGATTTTGAGGACAGATTGGGTCATTTATATTAACTTGGACATATTTTATTATTTTATTGTGCCTTGGGGATGAGCTAGTAAGGATTGATGCCTCCTAGCCCCACCATGTGCTCCATATGTCATGTCCTAGTCATTATGAGGTGGGCTTTGGTACTTTTACCCCCTCTAGTGGATGACATCACCCTCCATGATTATTCTTAGACTATGACGTCATCACTTTATGAGTGATCCATGTGTTATGTTATTATGATTCATCTTAGCCATTGATTGTATGTTGAGATCTTTTAATCTCAACCACTCATTTGATATAGTATTGTAAAGTGGTATAGGGTTTTGGTCTTTATTATCCTATATAAGGAGGAGACCCCCTATTGTATAGCTCACCTTTGGAGCTCTGGAATATTGGAATAGAACACTTCTTTGTGGAGCATATCTCTCTTGTCTTGTGGATTCTCTTGCATCTTGAGTATACAATATCTCTTCTATGTATCATTGTGGATTTTGGTGCTACAACTAGTTTTCTTGCAGGAAAGTTGAATTGGTGGAGAGGAGGGCGATTTCTTGAGGGTTATTGTTGGAGGGATCCACATAGTCTCTCTTGGGTTGATCTTGGTGAAAGGGAGTATCATTATTGTATCTTTGTGACATAGTTGATGCTTTCTATTACATCTTTCCATCATTTTCATAATCATCTTACTTGGCTTGTTTTACTTGATCTTGTCTTGTAGGAGGAGGACGATTTGGCTATCTTAGAGGAGGACGTTTTGGTTGGAGCTCTTGGATCTCACTCTTGAATATACACATAGGAGAATGCTATCAATTTGCAAGGTGGCCATAAGCAATTGAGGTAAGATCTACAAGGTATGTGCCTATTTCCATCCATTCTTCTTCATTGGTCACAAACCCTAATTCATTGATACCCTCATTTTGGTTTTTCTTAGATCTACTTAGATCTGGCCTTGCTTTTGAAAAGATATTAAAAACCCACCTCTATAGCATCCACGCCTATTCGTATCTATAGTTTGGTGGTGATTGGGTTAAAACTGACACACTTTTCAAGGCAAAGTAGTCCTCTTGAGGCAAATCGCACCCCTTGGGAGAGGCTTGTTTGGTTAGATCTAGCATATGGGTAGGTGAGATCCCACTTGATTTGTAATCTACACACTTGATAACCTGCCCCTAGTGTGTCACTTCTTTGATTTCTGCCTTGGGGGTATCATTCCTCATTTTGGGGGTTATGCCCACTTGGATCAATTTGGTGACCCACCTTCAATCTCAGATCTATGGAGATATAGCCATTGGATCCCCTTGATTTTCAAGATCCACATAGATCATTGCCTAAATTACTTGGATCTACAATTTGGTGGCCATTGGATTTGTTTTGACACGCTTTTCCCACCTTTTAGCCCTCCTTGAGCAAGGTCGCACTTCCTTGGGTGATTGAGTTTGCCCACTTCAAGGATCTGGGTAGTTGAGATTTTAGTGGATTTGGAAAGAGCATACCTTGAAACCTATGTCTAGAGTATCATTTTGTGATGATCTGCCTTGGGGGTAGCATTCCTTGTTTTAAGGGATTGTGGTCCACTTAGGTCATATCATGAAACCCTAGATCTAACAAAATCCAACCATCACATCTCAATTAGCCCACTTGATTTGCCTACTAGGTGTCCCGATCTACACTTTGACATATCTTTTGACTCCATTAACCCATCCAACAAGGCACTCGTCCTCCTTAGGCAAGTCGCATTCCTTGGGAATTGTGTCAAACCTTAGATCCCATATGTGGGTATTCCTAATTTTAACTTAGATCCATAGATCTACTCACTATATACCCCTTAGTACCAATTTCATCCCTTAAAGTCCACCTTGTGGGTCCCATTTGAGCCATTCACATATCCCAAGGAAGTGGGTCCCACTTGTGTAACACATGGTACTAGATCTTGTCATTTTAGCTTATCATGTGGCCTAAATCATATATTGGTTGAAACACTAATCATCTCTCAAACCACCTTCAACCATACTTTAATTTCTAGGTCCACTCTACCTTACATTGGTTTCCATAACTTACCATTTACTCATCCCTATGAACTTTGTTTGGGTCCAATCATCTTTGATTGGTTATAGGGTCTCCCCCTAGGTCTTGATTTATCTAGATCTAAAGCGAAGAGTGCCTCGGTTGACATGACTCCCACCTTGCATTGGGAACCGTGGCATCTCTTTAGTTGTCCATCTCCTCTACCATCCCGGACTCCTCTACCATCCCGGATGGGATACCACTCAGCGACCTCCCTCTCTACTTTCTTCCAGTATTTTGATCAGAGATGCCTAGCCCTCTTCATCGGGGAGATTTTCAGCCACAGATCCTACTTCTTGCACGCCTTGCCTTGCCATGAGACTACAGATAGGATCACCTCATACTTCATGTTTCCTTGTGTTACCACCCAGTTAGCACAGGATGATTAGCAGACAGAAGATGAAAAAGACCTAGGGGACCCTCAGTTCCATGATCCAGCTCAAGCACTCTTCTAATCCTTGTTTTTTTTATCTTGTACATCTCTTTTGCCAATGGTCAAATGATGATGGTTGTAAAATGACATGACATCCTATTATGTGTGTAAAAGGCCTAGCCCAAATGGGTCATCTATCTTAGTACTACTCTTGAGTGTTTTTTTACCTAGATGAACTCAGATCCTAGTGACTGGAGCTTGTCTAAGTTTTTTCACTCATTCCTCCAAAGTCATGAGTATGTACTAATGCATCTGCCCCAAGATCGTGTCTTAGTCCTTAGTTTTGATATCATGCATTAGTGTGTCACCATGTTTTTCCTTGTAAATAGTGTTTTTCCTTGTAAATATGTAATAATGTTGTAAAATGTGGTTAAGGGGGGTGTCAACACCATAATACACCTCTTTAGACACACATGTGAAGCCTAGCGCACTTCTTTTGGGCATTTTTCCATAAATTAGGTTGTCTGGAGACCATTTCCTTTATTAAAGGAAAAGAAATATTATTTTTGGGGGCACACTCTCCTAGAGCTCCAGTTCACTAAAGAAGCATTGCATGTCAATTTAGTCAAGTTCAGTTGGCTCCTCATCTCTCCATAGTTCACTCTAGAGGTGGCACATGAGGGCTTACTCAATCTCAGTTCACTCCAGAGGTAGCGAGAGGGCCTACTCAGTCTCAGTTCACTCTAGAGGTGGTACATGAAGGCCTACTTAGTCTCAGTCCACTCTAAGAGATGGCATTAAGTCTCCTAGAGGAAGCGCATGAGGGCCTAGTGAGCTCTAGTTAAATCCTAGAGGTGGTGCACTCCCTCATGAAAGCATGAGACATCGAAGGGGGGCACATTCTCTCCATTCTTGCTATAAAAGCAAGCATACCCCTTGAGGTTGGTTAAAGCTCATAGCTCATTTGTAATACTCTTTTGGAGAATAAGCATTGTGTTAATAAAGAAAGGCTTTGGAGGCTACATCAGGACCATCTTCTCATATGTATGGATGCTAAACTTGTCATGTGTTTATGAGGTAAACAGTATCACTCTGGTTGTTAATTCATTTCTCTTATATTAGGCCTTTGAAAGAGTATTACTAATTAGTAGGGTAAGAGGTTATTGCTTAAGTGCATGCTTACTTAAAACCTTATTGGAAGTTGCTTGTAAGAAATTGGTTTTAGTACTTTTACCTTCAATCGGATTTTGCTATATTCATCTCTTGCTTATAGGTTGCACCATTAAGAGGATTGAAGAGGAGATCCAATCTCTTTTATAGTTTATTTGTGTTTGCAAGATTACCCACTCACCAAGAGGATTGAAGTTAGCCTAGCGCAACTTACTTGCTTCGGTGACCCTTTCGGACAAGTGCCTCTTAGCTAGTCCTCTTGACTATGTTGCCATTCTTCTTGGCACCTCTACCTCTCTCTTTTCAACTCATCCATTATTGAAAATCAAACTTTATTTCTTATTTTATGCAAAAAAATCTACGTTTACAACAACAAATCCTAAGTAGATTGGTTTACATGCTTAGATCTATCTGTCTAAATCATTGAATAACTTGAGATAGATCATCTAAAGAGCAGTCTTTTGCATGCATGCCTTTTTTTTGCCTTGCATGCTTAGATCTGCTTGTTTTACACCATAAATATGCCTTATCACTTGGTCTTTTGAGCTTACAGGTGGCATATTTCAATAGGGAAACCAGCTACAAGCACATGGATATCTTCTCGTTGCCCTAACAGCCTTCAAAACAACCCCTGAAAGACCATTTATTTTCTATTTTTTAAGCACAATTTCCATTTAGTTTTTTATCTAACTTGTCCTCCCCTAATGGATATCTCTTCAAAGCTCCTGTTAACAACAGATTTCTGAGACGATATATCCCTGATAAGACATAGGTTGGTTATTCTTCCTCTGCTTGTTAGTGTAGGACCAATTTTGAGCCTTTTATTTTCTTAGTTTAGATTTTGATTTCCTGCCTTTTATGTATCTCCTTCAGTTTGTTTGAGTATGTCTTTTCAGCAGTTAGACTTCATTTCCAGTTAGTTAGAAAATTTTGAGCATTTCAATTTCAGTTTGCCATTCTAATTTTATTTCCTTATATATATATATATATATATATATATATATATATATATATATATATATCGAGTACTAATGACGAGTCTGCGGGAGGGGTATAGCGTTGGCTTTTTGCAGGTACCTTGTGTTAAAGTTACAACATAATGAGTCATTCTCCAAGTCAATCTTGTGTGCCAGGATTGACCCTCGTGTGTCAAGGTAGAGCCTTAGGGAGCCTGAGTTGGACTTACGAAACTTGGAGCAGATTCTTGAGTTGGACTCAAGAATGACTAAGCCTTATGTGTAAAGGTTAAGCCTCATGCGTTGAGGTAAGTGCTTTGTATGTCAAAGTGATGATGTTGTACAGTCTTGCTTGTCAAGGCTAAGGTCTTGTGTGTCAAGACAGATCCTCATGTGTTGAGGTGGTGCCTCATGTGTTGAGGTGGTGCCTCATGTGTTGAGGTAATGTTATGCATGTCGAAGCATGAATGGTGTTTGATGTACTAATAACCATGGTTGAGCTATTAAGTCTCCTCTCGAGACTAGCCATCTCTAGAGTGAATTACTTTAGCATATGACCACTTGGAACGATAGTAAAACAAGATGACCACATCATTGGAAAAATCTCCTTAGTATATTTGATATGATAAATAAAGTAAAGATGGCACAAGTGGATGATGCAGATAAGACAAGAGATAAAGATAAGATATTTTAAGATAAGAGAGAACTTGATTTGTTCACTTCAGTGATCAAGAAAGACTTCAGTTAATTAAGAGAGAACTCGAATTGTTTACTTCGATGATGTTAACAAGAAAGACTTCTTAAGTTAAAAGAGTTAACTAAGTGATAACAAAGAAGATCTGGTTAACTAAGTATTTGCATGACGACACTTGAGTTAACTAAGTATTTGCATGACGACACTTGAGTGGTCTAGCATCTAGTTGAAGGGCAAGTTCATCCTTGTTAAAAGATGTTGTCGTCAGATTGCGCACCTGGTTAACGTAGCAAAAATCTCTCTACTACTCAATGCGCCCTTGGGGGAAAGTCTCGAGTCAAGGCTGTCACCTGATCTTGACTCCTCCATTTAGGCCAACTCCTAACCGAAGCCAGGGGGGGTAGTCCCTACAGAATGTTTCTAAGGTTATTAGAATGTTTTAGAAAGTTAATTATAGATGTTCTTAGGTGTTTTTAGAGGGTATAATTAAACTATCCAAGTTTGTTGCAAGAATTTAAGAAAATGCTTTCAACAGCAAATAATAAACAATCACCGGCATATAAAGATTAAACAACAATTTACTGAACTGATATCAAGCAAATGAAAAATGCTTGTTGCTGCTGGAGACCAGTGCCAATGGAGTCAATATAGAGACACTGCTGAAAGGGAAATGTTTTGCAAGTGTATCTTGGTTGGTTTTAGATTATTAGGAAATGGAACTTAGTTAAG
This sequence comes from Larix kaempferi, assembly GCA_027924585.1. Classification (NCBI taxonomy): domain Eukaryota; kingdom Viridiplantae; phylum Streptophyta; class Pinopsida; order Pinales; family Pinaceae; genus Larix; species Larix kaempferi. The sequence continues at coordinate 5,278,273 of BSBM01000431.1, read as the reverse complement.
GGAAATGGAAACTCCAGATATACCGTGAGGTACAAGGAGCAATGTCCGGAAATTAAGTGAAGGTGGCTCCTCAAGAAGACGTGTGGGATGGAACGAAATATCGAGGGCAGTGTTCAACACTACACCAACAAAGGTGTAGCCTAACTGTGCCCTGAGGTCGATTCCTAGTGGTTCCCGCTTCTTCTAAGGAATTTTCCCACGCAAAACTTAATGTTCTAAGTGTCGGATTTTCACTATGTTTGGGGTTGTTACTTTTATTATTGTGAGTTCTTAATTAGATCTTGAGAATTAATAAGTTGCTACAACTCTTTCTGATTTCCCCAGGACCAGGCAAATGCCCGCAAGGGGAAACAGCATACTTTGAGCGATAGCAAAATGTATGTTCCAAGTTAAAACTTGAAAAAATAAAAATGCTAAAAGAAGATGCCAAAAAATATCGATCACCGGATCTATGTGTCACTTTCTAATCAACCACCAGTAATTGGCAATGCCTTTATGTGGTGGTGAGAGCATACTTCGTGGCAACGAGATCAATGTTATTTCTAACTACATGCGAAAATATAAATGGAAAAAACTTATTGAACAAATTAAGTATACAATCCTACAATAAACGTGGTTTGTGTGCTTGTGTTGGTTAGAAAAAATTATGTCACAAAAATGGACATTGCAAATCCCCCCAAGGGGGATGGGATGTGGGCATTGTGTAGCCCACTTGCTCTCGTTTAATAGTATCTAAGGGCTTACAATTCAAGAAAATGAAATAGTAGCAAAAGAGGGTTCCTTGGAATGTAATTTTGGCACTTTCTGGCTAAAATTGGCCAGAGCTTCCTTCTCTTTGCTCTCGTTTAATAGTATCTAAGGGCTTACAATTCAAGAAAATGAAATAGTAGCAAAAGAGGGTCTTTCTTGTGCTTTAGGGATTCATCACAAGAAGTAAGGGTGTGGGTGGTAACACACTACAAGCAACCTAACACTACACAAGGTGGGCCCACATGTGGAGCGCTCCAACTCTAGGTGACACAATTCAAGATCCAATGCATGGATGTCCAAGAAGCAATGCTCCAAGACTAAAATCTCCTCAAGAAAGGTCCAAACCTCCTCCTCCAAAAGCCTCCAAAACTCCAATGCAACTCCTAAGCCATGTGTACCTTCGGGTCCACCTCACCTTCATGATCACTACTCAACCCAAGCATCCTCAAGTCAAGTGCAAACTTATATGCAAGCAACCAAGTGTCCCCATGCCATCCAGGGATCAATGCCTTCCTCTAGGATGCCCAATGCTCCTCATATATTTACGAAGGGGTGGCGGATTAACTTGATATCCCTTCCAAATTTCTATAATTTTTATTCCAATATGAACTCAAACTATTGTTATCAACGACAACAACGGCTTAGCGAGAAAACAACACATGTTGAATTTTTTTAGTTGGCAATTAATCTTCCTAGAACTGATAATTAATAGCAGAATGATCCTCTCTTTCTTTTTCTTTGTAGTAGTAGGGTCTTTGGTTTTTTCCTTTTATAGGTTTTGTTATGAAAAGAAATGACCAAGGTCCTACTTGCGACCACAACAAACATTCTCTTATAAATGTATGGCCAAAAAACAAAGTCAATCCATTATCTGCTAAGAAATAGTTCTCTCCAAACAACAATGAAGGTGCCCTAAAAGGGTCTCTAGTACTAGGGTAATGAACAATAGTTCATTCACGGGAAAACATCCAACATAAGAGGATAACATAAAAGAAGCCATATAGATAAGTGAAAATATAATTAATAATGAATATGCGATTGATTGTATGATTACAATAGGCTGTGACATTGTGTATAAGTATACATTTAATGGTCGCATACATGAATAGACATGTCTTTTAGACATGTGCCCTTTGAACACTAACATTATTATTATTATTATGATATGTACTTTATGTTTGTTACAACGAGAGTGTTAAGAGCAAGCAATCAATGGTAATCAAGAAAAGATGATGTCAAGAATCGTGGGAGTCCACTATCGAGGATGAGTATGGGAGTGGAGAGACAATCTCCCCATCAAAGTCATCAATAACCATCAAATAGTCAATGCACTTGTGAATGATGTCCTTCGAGGTGTAGCAAGATTGAAAGAACTTGGTTGAATGAGCCAGAAGGGAGCACGGGAGAGAAGGATCCCAACTATCCTAACATCCCAAGGTCATGGAGAAGAAAGTCTAAATGGAAACCTAGCTACACTAAATTGGGGGATGTTTCCCTAGGGCCGTCTACAGGTGAATAGTCTATTGGTTTGTCTGTTAGTTTGATAATGTGCAACATGTGCCTAGAACGACAACTTTGAAGAGGTCGTGTGGAATTGGCTTCATGAAGCTCATGTCTCCTTGTAGAAAGGAATTCTCCTTTTTTACAATAGAGGAGACACGTCACAATCGTAAACTTTCCAAAGGTGAGGGACTGAAGGGATCCCTACATAAGGATGAAATTAAGGTGCATGTGCAAGAGTTTGCACTCCTCATCATACTAGAGGTTCATGCACAAAGGTCTAGCTTTGGTGCACAAGAGAGACGTCAAATGGTATGGAGGTAGGAATCAAGAGCAACCTCAAATATGGCTTTGGAGAGAAGCTCATACTTAGTCATAGTCATCTTGGGGGACGAGAAGTGGGGAACGGTCGAAACCAACTTGTGAAGGCAAGGGGGATATAAGGGTTGGAAAACTCCCTATCAATGTGAATTGTAGTACATGAGGTGCTAGAATGGGATGAGGTGGGAAGAGAGAAGTGGGGGGCACTAAGCAAGAAAGAAATGGGTGCATGGTCTGCAAAAAGGAGGGGGGAGCCTAAAAGGTGTCAAATATGAGGAAGCGACTTCTAGTTGGCCAAGACATAATCAACCACACTAGCTCCACCATTGTGGGGGGGGGGGGGGCGCAGAACATGAAGCTATCAAAACCAAAATAGCATGAGAGGCCATTCAAGAGAAAAAGATCATGAGATCCACCAAGTTGTAGGTGTCTTCCATGGGCTATTACCAGTAGGGTCCCCAAACCATCATCCAGGTAAGACCCGCGATGTTTGAGTTAATCTATTGAAGACAAGGAGCATTGTCAATTCTATCATGAATCAATACATGTAAAGACCTGGCTGAAATCCCCCAAGAGGATATCATCACCTAAAGTTGAGTAATGTGAAAATCAAAGTATAGGTCAAGGTAAAGGTCTCCATCTAACTCAAAGTAGATTGCAAAATTCGAAGAAGCAAGAGAAGTAGCAAACCACAAAGAAAACATCGATTGTGTCACATATAGGATATTGAATCGAAGGAGCACCCCCATCTTCAAGTGTCCTCACTGCCTTCTTCCTCTATCCTGACCAAATATGCCTAGTATACACTAACCTCCTAGGATAGAACAAATCAAGAGGATCACTTCCTTTCCCCTCCTATTTCATTCATTGGTGGTAGCAAGCGGTGGGCAAAGACCCAAGGCACATCCGACACCAAATCAGTCCGACAATGCACTTCCTCTCGATCTTCAGTAGAAAAACCCGCAGCTAGCACTCTTTTTAGGAGCTCTCACTCTCAATGCAGTCTTGTTGCTCCACCCCCCCTTAAAAGATCAGTTTGTCATTACTAAGTTCTTTTCAACATTGAGAGTGAAGAGAATCTCAACTTTCTACCAGGGTTACACAATTGTCCGCTTAGCCCTGGATTCTCCCTTGAGGACATCATCAAGCAGTGCTTTAGCTCCTTCTCAATGGTTGATTATACTACATTGGCATCTTCATCTTCTTCTATCATTTCCACCTTTGTTTAAAATGTGGTTAGTAGGGCTTCTTCTTCCCCCTCTCATTCTGCACCAACTCATGATGAGACGTAGCCTTCTATCATTTATCATCTTATGCTTTTGCTTTTAGCTACTCCTCTCATTCAACAGTTTATCTTATTTTATTTCAATTTTAGCTTTTAACTTCTAGAAGTTGATTCGACATTCCCATGATTTGCCACCCGTGGTTTGTACTATTTTGTCCAATTGACCTAGTCTTTTAGTCCTCAATGGACATTAATAACAATATCCTATCATTATCTAGATTCTAAAATTAATAATACACAATTACACATCAATAAAGAATAGCAATCACACTTTAACTCCCAATTCGTTTCTAAAATACAAACACACATATCATCTTTCCTCGTCACCAAGCCCATCAAATACACTAAGATAGAAAACAATGTCATCAAATATATTAACCACGCGATTTTAAATAGATAAATATTGGATTTAACCAAAAAACAATTCCAGCTTGCTGCCACAAAAGGCCATTTTTTTCTCTGAGAATCAATTTCCAACTTTGCAAAAGACAAGAACAAGAAACAAACCATGCACAAAGATATTTAAACTCTCCTCCCTGCTGTAACTTCTTATAGCAATTCTGCCCCCACCACCACCAGCCCAACCTTTACCTCCACGAGCACTTATAATACCAGTTCCCTTCCTGCATGGGGTAAAAAGACCATCATCATCAATGAAAGAGACCAATTCAAAAGCCAAAACTGACAACCTATAAAGTTATGTAATTCAAAGATAATGGCTCATTGTCCAACTAATTGTAATTTAAAGATAAAGGCTCACTGTCCAACTAGCAAACTATGTACTAACTATATGGCTACTTTCCAAGTTTGGGAGGATATGGATAACTTAATACTTTTCTAGCATTTCCACATTCTGGGGAAACTGAAAACTTGCAGAGACAATACTGAGAAAAGCCTTCACAGAATAACTAAGACATAGCATCACTATTGTCATCCAAACTCACTATATTGTGTTTAAGTGTTCTATATTTAGCATAACTCATGCAATTGTATACATGCAGTTCAAAGAAGAAGTGATCAAACTTTAAATGAAACAGCTATTAGAATAAAATTGTAATCTATCAATGCCAGTCATTATAAGTTATAACTCATGGTAGTGGTAAACATGACAAGAATAGCTTACTAAATCCTTTAGGTCAAAGTTCATAAAGATAATAACTGATGAACTCTAAAATGTGAAAAACCCAAATTTGATTTAACTGCAATGAAACCATACTGTAGCTAAAAAGTTGTGTACCCTAGAGGAGGAATGTTAATCCCATTGCATAGGCTTGTTAAATTAACAGTTGTCAAAATGCATAAAATCATTATTCAATCAAACAGAATCTAACATGAGCTTCTACATTGTAATTTACATATATGTACAGAAAAACAGGATAACACTGGAATTACACATCGATCACCTTTACAAACTTAAAGGCCTTTCCACATTGCAAATATCCAGATTTTAAAAAGAGACAACAGAGATACCCTGAGATGAGTACATGTAGAAATCAGATTTGATTATCTTGTTTTAGTTGTTCATGACAGTATTTTCTCCTTTGAAGGTAGCAACAGTACTTATACAGGTAAGGTTTTTCATAGGCTCTTGAACAACTAACCATTCAAAGAGCTGCTAAAGGTCACATCTTAAAAAAATATTAGGGACCGTTACTATGGGGCTTAAGCCCAACATGTTCGCTCTTCTAGCCTAGATCAGGAGAGGGAGCAAAGCTCTTAATTGTACTTGATGTATTTTTGTACTTTTGGATAAGACAATTTTCATAAAAAATATTAATTAATTAATTGATTCTACCCATATTTATATATTCAATTCTACTTAAATAAGAGTTACTAAATACGGGGGCAGCAGGAGCGCGAGGGATTATCTTCAACCCCGAGGGACAGACAATAATAGCTTATGCTTGGGATCTAGGCAAAGTTTCAAATAACAGAGCTGAAGCTTTGGCGCTTCTTCAAGGCCTTCATCTTATATGACAAAGGCGGATCACAGAAGTTCTTGTGTTTGGGGATTCTGCAATCATCACTCAAATCCTCAGGACCCAATCTAAGCCTAACGATCTCTCACTTCGCCGGATAATAACTAGAATAAGCATTCTCATAGCTGCAACAAAAGAAACCCAAGTCTTTCATGTCCTTTGACAGCTTAACACCCAGGCCGATACTCAAGCAAATAAGGCTACAGTCTCGATGAAAGGGGTCTTATGCGTGAATGAGGAGCCTCCTCAGCTCGTTCTAATCTCCTAACGTTTGCAATGAGACTCATTAAGTGCATCGAGATGGTCATCAATCCCATCTCCACATGATGCATGTGGCCCAACAGCGTGTCTCCTCTCCGCCATCATGGGTATACGTGGAGCATTAAGTCAAGTATTAAGAAGACGGTGGAGGCGATGGGCGATAATCTGCCTTGCCTATGCGTTCTCTATCATTCCATCCTCTCAGCCCAAGCAAAAATGAAGGTAGTTATCAGTTCCATGCAAGGCAATCCCCATCAAGCATTGCGAAATTGTACCGAGATGACGCTGCCATGATGGGGGACTTAAAGCTCAGGAGAAACACCGCCTCTAAGAACTGAGGCAGTGTTTCTCCTGTGGAAGGGTCATAGCCGAAATTGGTATTCTCAACAAGAATGTATTGTTCATCATATGGTGCGGCAGGCTCGTTGGGAAGAAAGTCAAAAGCAAGATTAAGTGTTTGCAATGGAAGATAGCGGAAGTAGTTCGAACTGTTGCCCCATGCACAATCTGAAGAGGGTATCATTGAAGGTTCTTGTCGAAGGTTCATGTTCTGCAACACAAGCTCTTGACCATGAAGCATCGGTTGAGGACCTCGGTTAAGGAGTTTGAGGAGTAGTTTTACCAATTGGAAAGGGACATGGCACAGGAGAGAATGGAGCACCAGGCCCGGGAGCAAGAGCTTGCCAGTGAAATTGATGCCCAGAACCAAAAAATCCAGGAGCTAGAGGTGTGAGTGCATCTTCTCGAGTTTAGGTCGAAATAATCCATTGTTGAGCCCTAGCCAACCAAGCAGGAGGTTGGAATCCCTATCATGAATATGGGCAAGGGTCCTTCTCAAAATTTCCTTAGTTATATGTCTTTCAAGTATGTTCTATTGTTAGGAGTCTTTTTCAAGTCTTATAGAAGTCTGCTCTGCACTTAATATGCTAGAATAATTCAGAAAGGAGATAATTTTGCAGTTAGTTGGTGCAGTCTCCCACTTGGTATTGTGAGGCATACAGACCTGTTGTTTTGTTATTCTCAGTTGTAATCTCTATTCAGTGGTTGCACCATGCCTTTTAATACAAAAACTATAACCGTTTGTGTGAAAAAAAAGAGTTACTAAAATCATTTATTTTGGCCACCATTCTAGGACTTGTAATAACTTCAACTAGCATGTGTGGTGATTAAAGCCCCAAAGAACAAAGCTAGCCCAGTTGCAACCAATGTTTTAAAACTCGGAATCGAAAATGAATCGGTAATGACTTTTGAATTTAATGACTCAGTTTATTCAATAATACATAAAATATTTAAATTTTAAATAAAAACAATATTTTAAATATTATAATCCATGATTCCAAAGCATTAGAGAAAAAATATTCAAAGTTTGCTCATGTATATACCATATAAGGGTTAACATATCAAAATGGCACGAAGTGCACTATGCAATACATATCTGGAACAAAATACATAATCAATGAGACCTAAATGGCCTATAGAGTCGAAAAAACAACATGCTATAATGTCACTACATCATACATCATAAATGTCATTGATCAACATGATCAATTATCAAACTCATCACCACTACTAGAACTGGAATCAAGACTAGCAATGGCAAAGGCAATGGCATCATTATCTAGCAGCTAGCTCAAGCTCGGACACCTCAAGGCCATCTACAACTACAGTAGTAGTACTAGCTCAACGCCTAGAAGCACGAGGTTAGGGTTCATCTTATAGCTTTAGGGTTAGGGTTAGATTCTAAGTAGCACGGAATGGGAAAACAAGTTCATCAATAGCAGCCTATGCCTCCCTCCTCTAGGCTCTAGCCCTTGCCTCTACCTTGAATCACAAAGTTGATCCTCCAAGGACATTAGTCAACGACTCAACACCCTACAATTTTGATGAAACTTCCTAATCCAAAAGTTAAAATAAGGTAGAAAAAGCTTCCCATGCTTAATAAGTGATTTTACTTGAGTGAAGAGTACATTTTTATCAAGGCCATGACAGAGGAGTTCAACAATCAACACCACCAACATTAAGGTATATAGAGGGGTTGATGTGCTAGATTAAATGCCAATCCCATACATGATAGAATTTGGTGGAAACTTTGCAATCCTAAAATCCTGAAAACTATTAAGACTGTTGAATTCTGAATGGGATCTAAAATTCTACCTTTTGCAAATGAAGTCCGATGCGTTTGGAACCACTCTCAAACATCCAAAAACAATTAATGGTAATGTTAAAATTTAAGTAAAAGGGTAAAAAATGAAAGAAGGAAACATTATGCTTATCTTTCATTTTCTATCCTTTTAATTTAAGAATTTCATATTACCATTTAGTATTACCAAATACTACTGAACAGAGCGGATTAGATTATATTTAGTATTACCATTTAGGGTTAGGGTTAGATTAGGAAATACTTTAAAAAAATGAAATTAAGAATTTTTTTCAGTCCACGGACCCACACGCGTCGAAACAGGCAACTCGATCAAGTTGACTGCTTCGGTACCGAACTCGCCACCCGATTCAATTTGCAGGCCGACTCAGCTCGGTTCAAGGTCAACTCAACCAAGTCTGAGTTCGAGTTGACCAATTTTTAAAATAAGGGTTGCAACCTATAAGAGGTGTTACCCACTGTCACCTCAGTAACTACCTCCCTACACTTTAGGTTGGCTCTTCTCCAACCAATGGGGACTTCCTTAGACTAGGATTGCTAAGGTTTTGAGAATCAACAACAAGGTGACGAAGTTGCCTAGCAAATTAGGTCTTTAAGGGGTGATGGGAGGACCATGAAGACTAGTGCCAATCCGCAAGGCAAATGGAGTCAAAAGGAATCTAGACCAATAAAGGGGTGAGTTTATGAAGTGTTGGGGAATTTAGGGTTGTTTTCACAATCCACCAATAAACCCCAACATGTTGAAGAATGAAAAGTAGAAATCACTAGAAGACCCCAATCGATGCTATAACTCAAAACATTGCGACTAGGGTATGACATATGCAGTGAAGTATTAGAAAGCAACATTTCTTAAACGATGGCATGTGCAGTAGTAATGAGTCATGCACAAACCAATAAAGGGTTGGAGGAGATTTTCTCTCACAACCCTTCCAATAAGACAATTTTGTCTTTCTATGGCCCTAATAAACAAATCTAGTTATTCTACAAAACATTAACATCTAAAATTAGGAACAAAGATAGGGGCGACAGCTGTGGGAGGGGCAATCTATAACCCAGAGGGAAAGCTAATTAAATATTTTGAATGGCGACTAAGCTCTAAAACTAATAATCATGTCGAATCCTTCGCTCTTTATCAAGGATGCAAAATCATTCTCTAAGTGGGAATTAACACAATCAACATCCTGGGAGACTCCGATTATAACAAATATGTGTTGCCAGATTTTTGTGGTGGTTAGTTTCAGAAGTTTTCGGAGAAACCAATCCTTGTTCAAAAGAGTTCAACCCCACAATATAATATTATAAACCTTCTTCGTACTCTCAAGCGCATAGAGGGTCTCACCGATCGAATGGACAAAGTCAACTTTCATCACATCCTCCAAGGTCTAGAAGAAGAAGCCGACAGAGCAACCAATTCTGGATCAACCATGGAAGAAGGTGCTCTAAGCATCAAACGGGAGGGGGTCATATGGGTCCCAATTCCTTAAATCCTAGGTAGATGAATTGATATCATGGTAAGGGCATTGCAATTATAGTAAGATGTTACAGAAATCACAAACATGATGAATCTCATTAACAACAAGAGAATCGTAGATCGAAGCATACTCAGAAGTCACCTCAATCTTCATGCTTGGAAGCCGAGAGATACATGCCAAGTGATACATTCTAAAATCATGCACATTAATGTTTTAATGGCAAGACTACCTGAGCTATTTGCTCACCGTTTCCCCATGCTTGAGGGGGATTTTGTCTTTGCCATTCCTCTCGTAAAAATTATAGCGCTCCAGATCACGCTTGTGCACAAATAATGGGAAGCAGCTCGAATTGCATGATGGTGAGGAATGGAGTTGGGCATATTAAGAATCAAAAGGTGGTCGCAGCACAGTCTCAGATGTGCTACCAAAAATTCTTGTTTCGTTCTGCTCTGCGTCTCTCCATTGCTTCTCTGCTCCCCCTTGTCAAGCTCAATATGGCCCATCATTAGGAAAGAGGAGAGGCTGATAGCTATTGGTTTCATGGGCTTTGTCGCATCAAGGACAAATATCGTCACCTAGCTCATTCGATGAGATGCATAGAAAGCGTTATTCACCCGGAATTACAAGAAGCAAGTGTACAAAGGGAGAGAGAGGACACTATCCGTGTGAAGGCAACATTTAATTCAAGGCAAAAGGGAGTTGGTTCTAGTAGAGAAGATTGATTTGGTCCAAAATCAGAATTTGGAATTATCTTTGAAAGTTGCAATGCTAGAAGTTGAAGTGGTGTCTCTTCAAGAATGAGTGCAGAACATCGAGCAAGGTGATGGAAATGTGGCACACTTTCTTAGATCACCAAGCCCTTTCATGGAGGCAACGCTAATTCCTACATATCCCTAGAAACCAAGTAGCAAAGCAAGCTCCACCCTTCACCCTATCTGCTTGTTGATGATTAATTGTAGGTTTTTGTTGTTTCAGTACATTAGGATATACACAGTTGGCCTAAGTCCATTTGAGACAAATAGGCCATTGTTGGTTAAAATTTGTAAGAAGCAACGATCTGCCTATGGTTTTTTTAGCACCCTGCTGAGAGGGATTTTGTTGTCTTAGGCCTATGGCTCTGTTTGTACTTTTTGTTGCTAGGGGTTTCCCAGCAATCCTTTTAATAAAATTTTACTCATTCTTGTAAAAAATGAATTTGGGAATAAAGATACCGCACTTAGAATGGAAAAGAATACCTTACAATTTGATTTGCTCCATGAAAGATGTCTATTAGGCTCCAATAGAAAGGGAACTTTCAAAATCCAACCATATCAAACTATGGAGAGAGAAAAGCCTTATACAGCTTTTAGCTCAACTCCATACTATAATAAAATATGAATAAATCCTAGATCTAGCCTAGGGTGGTACACACCACATGTACAATGTCAAGATACATAAGGCCAAAGAAGAGGGGTGCATTCATCATGAGAGAGAAAATACAATGAAGAAGTCCAAAGGCTCTCTCTAAGAGAAGGCGCACCAAGGAAGTGGTCAACATGTGCTGAATGAGACCTAACCACCTCCTCCAAGTGGCAAAGTGCATAAAAATATGTGCAATAAGATCCCACATGTAAAAAAAGATGAACAAGACTCTCCCAGACATGAACAACAATGCCAACTCATCAATATACAATGTAACCGTCCCTCCAAATGTGTGCTAAGGGAGGACGCCCAAGGGGGATGATGATATGTAATCTCCAAAATACTCCTAGGGATCACAATCATGCATAAAAATATGTAGTAGAGGCGCCAAGAAGGTGAAATCCATACAGTAACCCCTCAAAAATAAAATAGATGATACCCAGGTAATGAAAACAACTCCAAAAAGGTGAAAAAACAACATAAAAGATGACCCCATTGCTCCAACGCCCTTTGGATTTTGGTTGAGCGTTTCCATCCATATATCATTAGCCCCCATCTAAGCTAGGGCATTGGAGAACTAAGGGTTTGAACAGGGTCTTATTTTGCCCAAATTTGCTCCAAAATAAGCATGAAAACCAAATGCAAAATGTGAGTAAAGACCAAGAACTTAACACCATTGTGAAGACCATCAATATAACATCCAAGAAGAAATGACCAGCAAAAAATGACCATCAATATAACATCCAAGTTTCCATACTAGGAGTATGGTCAGCCTATCAATCCTCATAATCGACAGAAGCTTACTTGCACTTGGTGTGGGAAGGAGATGACGAGGGGAATAAGTAGGTTCAAATACCACCTTGCACAAATTACAACACATGAGGTGGATATTTGTAAAAGCTCCACTATGAAAACCATTCAGAAGGCCAAACTCTCAATTGAAAGTATTGGCAAGAAGAAGGATCAAAGAGAAGCTTTGAGACATGAAGTTGGATCAAGAGTGGCATTAGGATCTAGGACAATCGGACACACTTCAATGGGAGGAGGGAGTGAGACCTTCTCCTCACTTTCCATAGTGCCTTCAGCTACATCTCTTTTTTTTGTTCCGAGATCCACACCCGGCAAACAACCAAGTATAAGGTCAATGGTCAAGATAAAGGAGAAACAAGAAGCAGACAAGCTTGTGAGTCGATGTCTTTTATAGAGTGATATTCCATTCAACTTTGCCAGGAACTCATTCTATATGCCTATGTTTGAGGCTGCTACTATTGTTGGCCCCCACTTATGAGGAGTTGAAAAGGCCCATCCTTAGAAATGAAAAGGTTGATTACACTCACAGGTTGCAAAAACTTCGAGATTCATGGGAGGTCACAAGATGCACTGTGATGTCAAATAGTTGGACCAATGGGAAGGGCAAGAACCTTCTCAATTTCTTAGTTCATTGTCCCAGGGGGACAATGTTTATAAAATCAGTGGATGCATCCGTATAGGTCAAAGATGCAACATTACTATGTCAATTGTTGAATGGCTTCATCCAAGGGATACGTCCGCAGCATGTTGTCCAAGTCATAACGAGCAATGCCAAGATGCTTATGGACAGGCATCCTAAATTGTTTTGCACTCCTTGTGCAACTCATTGTATTGACTTGATTTTAGAGGATACGGAAAATTTTGATTTTATCTAGGATGCCATTGATTCAGCAAGAAGCATCACCAAATTTATATGCAATCATGCATCTATGCTTAGCTTGATAAGACAGTTCACTAGTGACAAGGAGTTGGTGTGTCTTGCCATCACATGCTTTGCCACTATTTCATTTCTCTTCAATCTCTCCCGACTTCTACGTGGGACTTGCAAACTATGTTCTTTTTAGTTGAGTGGCGTGCTTTATCAATTAGCACTAAACCGAAGAGACAGGCCATATTCAGGCTAGTGTCATACCAGGAGAGTTTTTGGGATGGGATGAAGGAGGTGTGTACCATCAATGAAGCTTTGGTAAAGGCTCTTCACATAGTTGATGGAGACAAGCCCACAATGGGCTACCTGTATGAGACAATCGATAGGACCAAAGAGGCCATCCATGTCTATTATCTAAGTCACCTGGTTCGAATTCGTGTTCGAGTTCGGCAACTTTGAAATTCGGCAAAAATTCGGTAATGAAAATTTGGGTGATAAACATCGGCATTAAATTCGAGAGACTATAAAATTTAAAAAATATATATATATATATATATATGAATTTTTTTAGTATTAGTATTTAGTTCTAGTTATGCTAATATTAATATTAGTTTTAAAAATCTTAATATTAATTATGGCTTTAATATAATCTTAGTATTAATAATGATAATATTAATTAGATATTTTAATATTAATAATAATATGTTTAAGAATACGATTACTATTAATATTATTATAGCTAACTCACCCAAACGACGAAGATAAATTTGTTGGCAAACGCAGTGAATTCCCATTTAAATAAATATGTCTATCAAAACGGCTTGCCACGAGCCCTTGAACTAGTTTACCCACCAACCCGTTTGTCACAAACCGTTGAACCGTTGAACAGTAGATTTTGGCTTCGACTTTCAAGTGCAGAGACCGGAGAAGAGCACGACCGTCGATGGCAAGGTCCACTTCAGTTCGGGTTTAGGGCGTCGGCTGAAGTAAAAAATCGCACTTGTTTTAATTTCTCACAGCGTCGGGCAATTTAGCCCTGGCAGGGGTGGCTATGAAATTTCACGCAAGTTGAAAATCTAGTGGTAAATGAAAAGGATGAAATTCGGTGAACTTTACCGTTTAAATTCGCCCTCCCATAAAATTCGATGATTTTTTATTTTCATGCTAGAAAATCGGCAAATGCGGTGACTTAGCCTATTATGAGGACAAGGGGGATGAGGGGCATGAGAGACAACAGTTGATATTGGGGGGTGATTGATCGTCGATGGAACGATACACTCTATTGCCACATTCATGTTGCAGGGCTATACCTCAACCCCGCATTCTCTTACTTTTATGGCTTCAGGTTTGATGCAAAGGTAAACGATGGTGTAGTCCCAATTTTTGTGTTCTCTTGCTCTGCAAGTGGAGATGGCTTTCGAAGTTTTGTCAGCTTGATAAAAAAGGGAATTAATTAATTATTTAATGTCACTAGGCAAAAAGTAACTTTATAAAGTGGCGTTGAGTAATTAATTCTTAAAGTAACTATTGAAAAAGTCACTTTATTAATAAAAAGGGGAAAAGGGTAAAAGTGGCCAAAAAGGGTCAAAGTGGAAATAAAAGGGCAAGTGGCCGCAATCTCTCATTCATTCGTGAATTATTTTCAAAAATTGATTTGGAAAGCTATTGTGGCTTCTTTCTATTGGGACGAAAACACTAAGAGAGAATTCGACTTCTATGGTGAAACTATCCACCCTAATCGATATTGAGAGGCAAGAACACTCAGATTTTGCCCTTGTGCCATGAAGGAGGACCAAGCACTCAGATTTTGCCCTTGCACTTCATTGCCCTCTTCTAGTCATCTAGAGGAGGGTGCATCTACCTGAGAAATCCTTGGGAATATTTCCACCTTCATTTGTCGTGGCCACCCTCATCCATTGCTGTAAAGAGGTTAAAGGAGTCATTATATTATGGATGTTGAACCAGCCAAGGGAGAGCAGTGATTTGGGTAAATCGTGGGGATCGTAAAGGGAGGCGCACTGCCTTGTGGATGGTCTCACTTGCCAAAGGAGGATGCAGGGCCTCATTCCCTTTCCAATGCTGGTCACTACTGATAAAGACTGAGAGAGGAGGGACTCGTGTATTCACTACAGAGAGAAGTTTTCAGTTGTATTCACTCCTCTCCCAACAAGTCGAGCTGCCAGAAAAAGAAAAGGGGACGTTTCGGTACCACAGGAAGTTACAAATTTTGGGTAGACTGCTATTCGATTGAGTCTCATATTACAGCCACTAATTATTTCAAATCAGACTGCTGTTACAGTGCATAAAGACTGTAAATCGCACTTCCCAGTGGGCTGTCACAATTGTCATCAGCTTGTGGTTTTCCAAGGGGGGCGAAATTCCATTGTAAGGGTGACATTCATGCTCAGAATATCCACAGGTCAGATTATATAGTAGATCAACTGTTTTTCACTGATTTTATGTTCTGTTCTAAGAGTCTGAAATATACTCTTGTTATTTGTGTGGAATTTCTTGTGTGCGTTATGGGTATTGAGATCAATAAGTTCTCTCGTGTGTCATTGAAAAATGCTGCGAGTTGATGTCTGTCATATATCAACCAAGACTATCATAAACCCAAAAATAACAGTAGTCGTCAACAAAAAATCAGATTCACCCAAGCAGGGCCTACTACAGCAGTGTTAAGACAGTGGTCATCAAGTGTTTGACAAAAGTCCTATACTAAATTACACAAACAGTTAGCATGATATTCAGACCAGTTCACCCAACTTTAATTCAACATCCAGAGGAAGGATATTACAGATGGATTCTTGGAGAGTATCCACAGGATGGTGCCTAGTGCAACTGACCGTTTAAAGATTTCCAAAGAGTTGGGAATCTATAGGAGGACCATGGTAACTTTTGGGTTTGAGATGGCAATTAATGACAAGAAGAACATAATGTCAGGTTAGCTTCACCTTGTTTCAGAATTCAAATTATCTTCTTTCTTTGTTTTAAATTTCAATGTCTTCTCTTATGTTTCTCCGAATCGTTGTAGATACTTAGCGTGAAACTTAGGGATCAAGAGTACCTCATCTACAAAAGCTTGCCATTCAAGTGCTTAGCCAAACATGTAACTCTTATGGTTGTGAGCGCAACTGGAGTGTATTTAAAAAATACACACCAAGAAGCACAACAAGTTAGAGAATTTCAAATTAAATTTTCAATTCATTTTAACTTGTAATTTATGTCCCTTGGGTAATTTGTGTATTATAATTTAATAAATTTATAATCCTCTTACAGGCTGGATACCCAACACCTAAATGATCTAGTCTACATCTACTACAATATCAGGTTGTGGATGAAGCAGATTGAGAAAAAACCTGACGTGGATGCCATTTCATTGGATGGGATTGGCAACACTACTACATGGAGGGTGGAGTTTGAGGTACCTGTTATGGAAGTAGCCCCTACTTGGTTAGAGGATGATAGACAGGACATGGATATAGGGGAGGATGAGGAGTCTAGGAGTGTGCCACCACCGGAGCCACCAGTTTCTCAACCACAGTCACAGTCAGAGGGAGTCGGAGATAGACCCAGTGGTAGCACTAGCAGTGGTAGAGGTCTTGATCAAGGTCCACCCCATCATTCTTCTAGTTCTTCTAGAGTACATCAATTTACAAGCTCTTCTGGAAGGGTTGATGTGCTTGATTAAAAGCAATCCCATACCCTCATACATGATAGAATCCAATGGAAACATTACAATCCTGAAAACTCTTAAGTCTATTGAATTCTAAATGGGATCTTAAATTCTACTTTTTGCATATGAAATCTGATGAGGTTGGAACCACTCTCAAACATCCTAAAACAATTAATGGTAATGTTAAAAATTTAAGTAAAATGATAGAGAATGAAAGATAAGGAGAGTGTCACTTTTACTTTAACAATTTAATATTAACGATGATTACTAGGGTCTACGGTTTACCCTGTTTATTTATTTTTAAAAATTTCATGTTCAAAACCATAGCATACGGACTTGCACAAAAACCAGCTGGTTTCGTACAAAACTGGATGGTTCAAGCATTTAAGGCTGGTTCCATACAGAACTGATCGGGAACCAGCCATTTCCGATTAGAAACACTAAACCGAACCGGAAAACGCCCAAAACCGGTCAGACCTGCCACTTTTGTCGATTCCGGTCTGATTCCAATAATACTGCATGGTGTAAACACTTTCAAAGTAACCCCAAAAACTAATAACAGCCATGCATTCTCCTTCTCTGTGGGTTTGTTGGACGTTGTTGAATCTCACACTCGAATTTTGACAACGCTAAAACTCCATACTTGGATTCTGGATTGTGTGGTGTACTTGAAGTCAAATGATTGATGTTGTACTTCAAGGTATCACACATCTCGTCAGTGTTCACTCACAGCTCATCCCTAACTATCATTTGCCCACATCTATTCTTAAAGTTCACAATGTTGTGTATTCCAAAATGGAAAGATATATTTATGTTTTATACCTTATTTATATTATAATTTATAAACTTATATATTAAAGTTATAAATTAAAACTTATTACTTCATATATAGTCATAAAATGTAGTCATTAAAATCCAATACACTATTTTTATTAGGTAAGTATTGTATATTACAATTAAAAAAATGTTTTTTTAATTTTCATATAAGTTTTACAAATTATTGTGTCAATTGGGTCTAGCCCGAGTGGTTGTGGGATGGATTGTTATCCTCCCCACCCACGTTTTGTTCCCCTAAATGACATGTTGAGCTCATAATGAGAATATTGTTGTAACGGCTTTGAGCCCTGTTGTTGACTTGTCCTTGTGCCTTGAAGAATCTAGGGTTAACCTTGAGTACCGTCCTCGAAATGAGGGGAAGTGCCCAAGGGATTTTAAAAGAAAAGTTTTACAAATTATTAAAATGTATTTATATTGTTTGTACTTGTCATTTCCCCACCATATCCAGACCCTGTCTTTTCAAAAATCTCGCAGATCCGTATCCAAATCCTGGTAACTTAGCTTGAGCTAAAAATAATTTCCAAAGTCTTTGAATCTTTCTTCGTTAAATCCATTCCATTTATAATCCATACAAAGAATAATTTGAAGATATAGCAGACATGAATTTGGGTTAGAAATCAGCACAACTCAGAGGAAATATGTGAAAAAGGATCTCTTAATACTCCGTTTTGACAAAATTATGGAGAGGAAATTTTTTACTCTAGTCATTGTGGCAATCCTGATAAGGCCTTTAGCATACATATTTTGTTTGCAGTCCATCAAAGACAGTCTGATCAAGACAGCATGGTGCAGATATAGTACTTAAAGCCTGCCTAAGATGCAGATATAGTACTGAAAGCCTCCCTACTTTTCTGGTCAGTTTTTGGACATTAATATGATTATTTTGTCTTATCTATCCCCTTTTCCTCTGGAAATTTCGTTAAATGGAGAATCATTGACCTTACAGATATAGTGGAGGCCTGGTCAACTCTCTGAACAATTGATAAGCAATTGTGTTTCACATGATTACGTATGAACATAAAGCTCTCAATCTGAGACATTACCCATTTGAAAAAAAAATCGATAAAACATTTTGATCTTTATAAAAAGCCACGTGTCAAATTAAAAAAATTTATACCTTCCTTTTTTTTAAACTTATAATAATAGATATAAAATTGCAGGGCTTTACATACTAAATAAAGGGCACTACATCACCCCCATATTATATTTCCAAAATGACTATTCAGACTTTATACCATGACATACAAGATGTAAACATGCCCATCTGCCCAAGCAACCTATATCAGAAAGAGACCAAAACTACTAATAAAAACATCTGTATGAATTCAGGCCCAAAAGGTCGAGCTTCAACCATGTAATCCTCCAAAACTTCTGCAGATCCTTCATTTCCACCATTATCTGAACTCAAAATGAAGGATTCAGGGGGCACTCTAGTTTCCTTCAGATCTTTCACTGTTTCCTCCAATCTTTCTTTGAGATCCCCATCATCAACAATGTGAAAAAGCTTAATGTCAGCTATAAATGAGCAAGAATAAGCTATAAATATTGGCAAGCATAACATAGACCTGAAGACTTCTGAAAACATCAGACAAATCAGCAACCTGAAAAACTCAGGAGAAATAGGAGATATTTGCAACACTGCTCAATAGAAACACGACACAGCTCTAATCAAGACTACAAAATCCCATTACATTCTTGCTTTAAAAACATTTTCAATGTTTGAACTT
The DNA here is from genome assembly GCA_027924585.1 of Larix kaempferi. Taxonomy (NCBI): domain Eukaryota; kingdom Viridiplantae; phylum Streptophyta; class Pinopsida; order Pinales; family Pinaceae; genus Larix; species Larix kaempferi. The sequence goes on along the minus strand of BSBM01000431.1, from coordinate 5,259,228 downwards.
CAGAGGAACAAAACATAGTAAGGAAAGACAATAAAAGGGTTAGCTCACAAAACAGTAAATTGATACAGAAAAGAAATAATTGCTGGGGGGAGTGGGGGGGTGATAAACATATAATATTTTACATAAAAATTTGAGTAAATGATGTCTACAACATTATGATGGGGTTGTTGTCTATCACTATACATGTTCATCACATCAATAAAAACAGATCAAATACATGAAAAAAGATTGGCATAAAATCTTGCATAAGTAAGGTCCCTACCTATTGTTTCATGTATGTTGTGTTTGTTGAATTATAACTTACAAATACCCACAATGCCATGGGAAAATAAGTATATGCATACAGAGAATACTGCTTTAGGCAATTCCAATTCAGGCATAAAGAAGATAGAGTGAACTTACAATTTCGGCACATGGAGAATAATGCTCCCTCCTGAGCCTCCTCCACCCTTCAATCCTCCATCTCCTCCGTCAGCACTAATAGATCCATTGGCATTCAAAATGCTACTTACAATGATCTTGAGACGCCCACCTCCCCCACCACCAAATTCACCTTCCCTACTTGTTGTCCCACCCCTGCTTCCATGACTCCAGGGTTTAGTAAGAGTAGACCAAGCATAAGCATCTCCACCCCAGGTATCTTCTGGATCCTTTCCATCACCCGTAATGCAGCAAGCACCTCTGCCTCCATGACCTCCACCTGCACCATCAACACCAAGTGGTGTTCCACTCGTTTGGGGGGGGGGTGCTCCACCCAATGCGGTTGTATTCAGGAAAGAATTATTCTGTAAAAATAAATTTCTTGTATGTATGATCAATGTCCCTGCTAAAAGAGATGCATACTCACCCAATAATAAGTCCCCTGAGATATTAATACTGATCAGACAACCCGCAAATGGACAGACTACAGAAACATGTGATAGAATCTCTAAATTGCCTTCTCCAGTAATCAGCACATCATTATCAAACTGCAAGCTAGTATTAAGCTGACAAGTGGTATTCAATGACCCAATCCCTTTCAATTCTTCTTCACATAAAAGTAATTTCTTTATGTCCTGAAAACCACGGGATAAATTTCCAATGCCACACATGCTTCCAATTTGACCATCACCAAGAATTCCAGAAAAATCATTCAAGATGACAGATTTCTTCAATACCACATCCTCGTGGTTAAAGACCTTGATAAGTGGACTACCGGAAGTAAGGCCAAGCAAAAAGATGATGATGAACTCCAGACAAAATTCCCCATGTAAAATGGCCATACCGCCAGTCCAAACACATCAAAAACCATGAGTATAAAACAGGGAATATCTACACCTTGATGGTGATTTGAAATTTTTCATGAATTTACTTCATGAACTGAAGCAAACCTGATGGAATATTCTCATTTTACAACAAACCTACACTGGCAAATGTAGAGCTTGCCTTTCCCAGTTCATGTACCTTATTCTAAGTTCAGAGGAACAGGCATGAACAGAGCATATCCTCCTGCAACTTTGTTTCACACATGTTCAATGCACCTCAGCACAGGCAAAATCAAAGTAATTGAAATGCTATTCATTATCATATATGAACATCACCAAAAGCTGGTCCCACTGTCCTCAACCTTGTCAATTTCAGAAGCATTCCAGCCTAAGAGATACTAATCATCCATGCACTGACTTTACCAAAGGACAGTCCCCAGCAAATCTCTGCAGTCTTGCAAACATAGAAACAGCTCTAAGTAAAATGACAATTCTGGGACAAAAGGTCAGTTCTAACTTCTAAGTTCTAAGTAAAAATACAATGACATAAAAATCAGTTCTGAGTAAGATGACAATGCTAATATATATGCAAAGAAAGGATTATATCACAGGTAAGAAATTTTGAAGTATTGACCAAAATAGATTGAATCCCCTAAGGCATCGAATGCCAGTCTCATATAGCCTAAATTCTAATGTATTCACCCTTCCAAAGATTGCTTTCATTACCATCTGTTCAATTTTCACAGAATTCTTATTTTTCTGAAAGAATCTCAAAGTGACTCAAAAAGTTTCCTCGACATAGGTATGTCTTGCTCATATATAGACTGATTGGCTCTGATAGAGTCTTTACTTCAAAAGTAAAATATGATACTCCATACACCTCAAAATTAATAAGAGCAAAATAAATCTAGTTTGAGGTCCCCCAGTTATAATCATTATGCCTAGAATTGAATGGAACTGAATTGACCATATCAGCTAGATCCATAATTGAATCAGATCGAGATGTAACAGATGTCAATAGGAATAATGGCAGAATGCAATTACCATAGGCACACTACAACAATTATCTAAAGAATCCATATAAAAGGATAGATCTCCCAAAGGCTCCAATGCAACCCTCAAAGAATGGAGCCCTACTAAATGCAAAATGGCTAAAGAATAAACTTAGACAGATTTATCTGAAAATACAACTGCATATATTTTTTAGTTTGGTTATAGGCCCATTGCAATTGATCTTTACAGGACTTTCAGGTAAACCAGAAATGCTATCAAAGAATCCACATTAAGATGATGCTCTAGAAAAAAATTCCAATGTGTAGAAAATGACTTACATCAATACTAGTAAGAAACAATAACTCTACAAAGATTTAACCAGCATTCTCACAGGAGCTCTAGATATAATTGAAATTTAAGCTCTAATTGAATAAAGGACATAAACAGTAATTTTTGAGATTGCGAGAAAATAAATAAAGGACATAAACAGTATCAAACAACTATTGCACAGCCGTTTCTCTCCAAAATAACTGTTGCAATTATCCTTCAAGGATATTCATTACTTACTAAAAAAAATTGAGGGAGAACTAAAAAATCAAAGAAGAATCAAGACAGTAGCAACAGTTACTACACCTTACAAAAAAAGATCATGGACCAGAGATAAGATAATTTAGTTAATGTCATAAGGTAAGATAAGATCGTTTTATCTTATTAATGCAGTGAAGAATTTGAATGCAAAACACTGACATGGTTGAGAGAAATAATATTCAAGTAAGTTTTATTTAAGTGTATATTTATTGGCAAATAGAAGAGTTAAATAAAGAGCTCTACAATGAACAGCCGTTTCTCTCCTGGTTTGTTGGATCCTGAACCTGTATTCTAACTTCTACATCAATAATATCCAAGTAACCATTATCTGATTGAATATTTAGGAAAATAGAAGAGTTAGATAGAGAATTCGACAGTACATGGCCGTTTTCCTGCAGGTTTGACGGATTCCCAAATTGTGCTCTACATCAAGCAAAGCAAAATTGAAATATAAACCTCAAAGAGATAAAATACAGGGCCATTACAAGACAAAGGTAACATGAGCTGAAACTTAGACAATAAAATGAAATCCTAAACTAAAGAAACTTCTTAATTTTAATGAAAATGTTAATCAGCAGCAAAATTTGATGGAAATTACAGACGCTTCGAAATGCAACAATAAATTTGTCTGCGAATAAAAGCAATTTAAAATATTATGCCATCCAACTTAGTAAAAAAATGACAGAAATTAAGAGAAACGCCTAAACAGGAAGAGTAACGGTATATTAAAGATTGCGTGAATTCTCGAGTTGTGCTCTGCATCAATTTTAAATGAAATTGATATATTTGACATTGAGTAGAGAAAGTTCATTGTCATTTACGACATAAATGGAAATTGAGCTGAGATTTAGCCATTAAAGATAAATCATAAACTAGAATAATTACATAATTTTAATGACTTGTGTTTCACCATCAAAATTTTGCTTATTGCAGTAACAAAATTGTCTGCAAAGGAAAATATTTTCCATCCAACTTATTAAAGGAAATAAAAGAAATTCGCAGCAAGTAATGAGACAACAACAGTAAAGGTATCATAAAGATTTCGACGAACTGATCGCTGTGATGTAAGATTAAACAATGCAGCAATTTAGATTAAGCACAGTATATATTTTCGGCTCAATTCGCCCTATAAATCTCAAATTATGTAAAGATGAGGATATATAACCCTTTTTTCTAAAAAAATTGGGGGCAACAAGAGCGCAAACTCTAGAATGAAGCCTTCAAAGCATTTTGCACTAATAAAGAAAACGATTCCGTCTTCATTTACAGACAATTCAAGGCCACAAGGAAAGATTTTTCAAAAAAAAAAGCGAAATGTGATTCGTACCTGAGACCTCGAGTCTGATGGCAATAAAACCAGCAGAAGCCAGAAATATATATATATATATCACAAATCCTGTTCCCCTGTTCCCTCGTTTTCGTATGTGTGTAATTTAACCACGGCAGATGAGCTGAGCTGAAGAAGAAGGCGCGCGCTGCCACTTTAACGCCCTCGGCCCTTTGAATTCACCAAAACAAATATGGCAAGTGCCAAATTTGGCATAAAAGTGTCACCAAATTTGGGGAAAGAAAAACGGAAGAGAAAAGAAAAAACTTCACCGCACTCCACTTCACTTGTTTTGTACGCATTGCAATCACCGCCGCGGTCTCTGTCCTTTAGTTGCCGAATGCGTTTTCATCCGTTAACCATGCTCAAAATATCTAGGGTTTCATTATCATACTACACTTTAGCACTTACCTAATTTTTTAATTCTTTTACCTCTATCATGACCCAGGTTAGAATTTTGTCTGCTGTAACGTTTGATCTCTCTCACCAACCCTCGTTCAGCTTGTCCCACGTGGCAGCGTAAATGTTCGTTTTGGACAAAAGTAAATAGATAATAGACACGTGGACTGCATACTAATTGATTATAATAATCTCTTAAAACCGTGTTAAGTGAGAAAATGTGTACAACGTCACAAATAGTTGCATTTCTCTTTTGATGGCGTGGACCATTAATATGAGATTTGCATCTTGTAAGTTGTTGTCTTGTCTCTTTATAACAAATAACGGTGGCATCGTATCTCGAGACTTCGGGGACGTGTTACTTTGGGATTTTATGTAAAGTTGGTGTAAAGAATGCACGAAAATTAAATTTATATTAATTATTAAAAAACGTTTGACCTATAGAATGTAAAAACGATTGGTATACTCCTGTCTTGGTAGGACTAAAAATGGGTGAAAGATTTAAATTTAGCTTAAATTGTTATTAAAAAACATTTGACGTATAGAATGTAAAAACTATTGGTATGCTTCTGTCTTGGTAGGACTAAAAATGGGTGAAGAATTAAATTTAGCTTAAATTTTTTTACAGTTATGGAAATTAATTTATTTAGAGATTTATGATTTCAATTTAATTAGCTTAAATTTTCTTTTATATTGTTATGGAAATTAATTTGTTTGGAGTTTCATGATTTAAATTTAATTTAATTGTATAATTTGTTTAAATTTGTGACTTTTATATTAATTTTTATGATATAAATTTTATTATAAAAAATATAAATGTTTATTTGTTAAGTCTTATAACAATTTGTAAATGGTATGTTATATGTTTATATTAATGTATAGGAATTCTCAAAGCAAATCTTTAAGCTAATATTAATAGAGTACATTATGTAATACATTAATGATGAATGGATATGAAGTTTTATTATGCAACTCATGATAATAAAAGTATTTCATTATAAAAGTATATATCTATTTATGAAAATTTAACAATAAATAGTTAAATAATTTTTTTCATGAAAAAAAGTCATACTTTTGTTATTATTGATAATCAAAAAGTACTCCTCCTTTACATCCATATCATCGGATCATGAACAAAATATATTAGACTATATAGAATCATAATCATCTCGTTCGAAAGACCACAGATATAATTATGTACGAGCATAAAAAAAAAAATCAAGTCATCACCCATAAACAAAAAGAGGAAACTAATTCTCAAAGAAGCATAAAGAGCCTTCATACTCCAAAGTATTATCAATCCATTATTCCCAGATGAGAAGTCCTTCCTCTACATTAAGGGCTTCATTGGATAGAGCATCCGCAACATCATTGAGTTCACGATAGATACGGTCAATTATCCAATCATGAACTGTCTTTATAAGAGATTCAATTTTGTTGCACCAATGTTGGACCAAGATGGCTTTAATCTTGAAAAAAAAATTGACCAATTTGATAGCCATCAAAGAATCACCGAAAATCCTCAAAGTGTCAATCCCAAAAGAGACCGCAACTTTCAATAAACACCATAATGCTAGGATATCGGCTTTTGAATTAGTTCCATTTCCACGGTTGAATTTGAATTTGAATTTGAAATAATAACATTTGTTCAAGATCATATATACACCAGGTGCGCATGTTCCCTCAACAACAACACCATCAAAGTATCTTGTGGCTATACTTGAATCTACAAGCTCTGTCACATGGCGAACTCGGCCAGTATCAATTCTTACCTTCCTATAAGAATTATACATCCCAATGACTTGATTTACAACCATCAAGTAGTGTCTCTTTATATTTTCAAAAAATAAATCATTTCTTGCTCTCCAAAGTAACGAGCAGACAAATGTTGGAAGAGTTTTATGAACTCTTTGCTCTTTACACCACATATGAAGTGATGAATCCATACTATCAAACCCCTAGGGTCCATTAAATAGTTATATGTGAAATGGTATCTAATACATTAAATCTAAACACTTATATGTGAAATGGCATTTAATACATTAAATTCTTAGATGATTTACCACCCGAATTATGAAGAAGTGATCTATTACTTAGCGAGAAGTAGTCCTTGAACCAACATCATGAATTGACAAGGACAAGAGCAACATTCTCATATACATGCTCAAGCAATGCTTAATCACTATAAACCATTAACCTACTGATTGGATAAAAGAGAAGGTATATTAAATCACTATACACTAAAAAGTATAGAAAAGAAGGATATTAAATCATTAACAAAACCCTCTTTATCTCCACACATCATTGTCATCTCTCTGTTAATGTTATGGATACAACAAATAAACACAATAAATATTAAATCAATATCTTGCAAACCCATCTATTCCATTGGAAATTCATGTACATGTGGCATTTTACTAGCATTTTTTTCTACCATCAAACAAAATATACAACAATGTTCATCACCATCTCTCTAAAATTGTGTCTCACGCTTCACTTGAGTTTTAAGGAAGGAAAATCTCTAACTTTATTTTTTCATAAAAAAAAATTATTTTTTTATTTAATGTTTAACTCATCAACCTCAAACCTTCAAATCTAACATTGTCACTTTTAAACTAATCACATCATGTTTTTAAACCTCTAAAAATCAACATCGAAAAAGATCGAATAATAAAAAACCATTTTTAAAGATTTTATGAAATTTCATAAAAATATTGAAAATCCATATAAACTTTATATTTTCTTTATTTCTTTTGACTTTAAAAAAATATTATTATATCAAAATTTAATATTATATATTTTTATTATATTTATATGTAAAATATTATTTTAAATAATAATAAATTTAATATTGATAGATTGATAAAAATATTAAAAACTTCACATCCACATTATTAGAATATGAACTATTTTAAACATAAACCACGCTTCCTTAATAAGTAAGAGTATTGATTTACCGATTTACCATAATGTTTATTTACGTTTCACAATCTCATTATTATTATTAATTAATGGATGGAAAGATTAAAAAATTCACATCCACATTATTATAATACAAACTATTTTTAGTAAGTAAAAGTATTGATTTACCAATTTACCATAGTGTTTGTATTTACGTTTTCACAATCTCTTGACATTTTTAAGGTACGAGTGAACATTAATAAAATAAATTTAAATTGGATAATAATAAAAATTAAAAATTGGGTCAATCCCTATGCAAATAAAAATTAAAGGAATGGCTCATCTCTCCATTTAGATGCCGAGTTGAAAGTGATTAATAAAAAATAATTTTCTAGAACTTCCGCGACCTTTATAACTGCACCCTACTAAAAAAAGAATACCGTGATCCCATTATAAAAAACAAAAAACAATCAATTGCACCCTATAACTTAACAGTAACACAAGCTTTCTGTGTATAGCAAATAAAACAAACAATTCCACGATATAGCTTCACACTAGTAATATTTGGATGGCATGTTTCCGTGACATTTTATACTGCATATATCGTTTTCTACGCTATGTACAGAAGAGGGTCTAATTTAGACAATGGTTTTAGGGGTGTGCACAGATATCATTATCAATATAAAGTGGATTTCTTGTCAAAGAGTAATCATTGAAATTAGTAAAAACAAGAGTCTTGCCATTTTATAATCAATGGCAATCTTTTTATGTGCCTTAAAAGTTCATGGATAAGCTTTTGCAGTTTTAAGTACAACATTCTATCACACGATCCTTTATTTGGTTCATGGAAAGAGGAATGTGATTTTATGATTATGGAAATAAATTAAAATGTTTTTAATATACATACATTAGAGGAAGTGGAAGAAGTAAGGATAACAATTTGTAGATTAACAAAATATTATGTTATTCAGAAGACTATTATTACTTGAATAGTATGGAAAGCTATAGTTTTAACTTTTTCACTGGTGGGAAGATGGCTTGTTTGGAAAGTGGATAGAGGAAATAAGGTAAGATTGGGAGAAGATTTTTGGATCGAATGTGGGGATTTATGTAGGCTTTCAGTAAATGTGATCCAATCACTTCAAGACAAGGGGCTATATAAGTTATATCAAGTGTCAGACTATGAACACACAACAAACTGGAAATAGGCTTGGAACAATGTTACTATAAGAGGTCTGAGTGGAAATGAAGTTGTAGAGTGGGACTAGTACATAAAATCATTGTGTGTAAGCCATGTAAGGATAAAGGACAACAAGAATGAACTCCTTTGGTCTAACAACCCAACCAAGGGGTGACATGTGCCAAAAATTAGATACAAGGCATTATGCGAAGATTATCTTGCGGAGGAACCATGGTGGTGGTGGCGGACATTGTGGAAACTAAAAAGTCCACTTAAAGCCCAAACCTTGGTGTGGATGACACTAAACAACAAAATTCTCACATAGCACATGTGTCAAAGAAGAGGCAAACAAGGCCTTGGGAGGTGTTCAATGTGCAAGAATGCAGAAGAAACAACATATCATATACTAGTCACTTGGGAATACACCGAGGAGGTCTCGAAGGAGATGAGGAAAATTATAGGAATCGGTATAGCATAGACAAGTGTCTCTATTGAAGAAAGTCTAAAACAAGGATAATTTTAGGGCGAAATTTAGCCCATTGGCTATTTTTCCATGTTTTTTTCCAAAAAAATATTCGCCAATTTGCATTTTTTGAAGCCCCATTTCGCCCAATTTTGATGGGGTAAACTTTTTTCACTCTAAAAATCTCCAAATTATTATATAAACTATATACAGTCCTTACAAATTGCAATACTTTTAGAAAAATATCGCCAAATATTTTATAGTTGACATTTTAAGAATTGGTAATATTCGCCAAGGTTTATACACTTTTAAATAAGTATGGGTCCTTAAAATTATCCCTGGTCTAAAAGGTTGGATTAATAACATAGATTATGACAATGTAAAAGCACTCCCAATTGTTGTGGCATGAGGTGTATGGATAGCAAGAAACATAGCACTGTTTGAGGAGAAATATGTTTTAGCTATACAATGTGCAACCCAAGGGATGAGCATTATCAGGAGTTTCCCACATAAATCAACAATTAAAGCTACAAGACAGGAACGAGAAGTAGATATTAACAAATCAAAATGTTGGGCCTCTTTGATGGAGCTCCATAGAATCATTCATTGGTCAATGGAGGAGGGTGAATTGTATACCTACATGAAATACATTGCTACAAGTATAAAGCAACTTTTGGAAGGGGAACAAACAATGAAGTTGAATTCATGGCACTTAAATTAACACTCATTTTGAGAGAAAAGATTGGAGCAAAAAATACAAAAAGCTATGGTGATTCTCTTATGGTGATATACAGGATGAAGGGACAATGCAATTTGGAAAATTTTACTTTGAGGAACATATACGATGAGATTCCAAGATTAAAAGAAGCATTCACCACACTCTCCTTTGCACATGTTTATAGGGAAAAAAACCTTGAAGCTTACAAGCTATTGAAAGAAGAGTTGTAACTAGAACTTGAGAGATGGATCATCAAAAAAACACTAAATAGAAACACCAATGTTTATGAACACAAAACATTCTATTGAAATAAGTGCCTTGTGACATAACTCCTAACTCTTTTTTTGCTTTTTATGAAATTAGATGCCTTTAATTTTGATATACAAGACTGGATAAATTCAACAGGGATGACTTTTTTGAAAGATTCAAGTCAATGGACTTTAATTTTTGATAGGTGATATATTGTTCTAAAAGGACACATATAGATTATGCAAAAGAGATTTATAACATGTTGATAAGCATATATAGATGTAATTATGTTTACAAAGATATAAATAAATTATGAACTTTTTTTTAGGAAAAAAAAAGACTATTATTAGTGTCTTTTTTTTTCCCGCGAAAAAAAAGCATACTATTGTTATTCAATACTGAATCAAATAGTACATGATATCAACAATCTAATGTTGTTTATCCAAAAACATCTCGACAGAAGAGAGTTCCGATATTCTCCTAAATATACAAAAACAAAAAAAAAAACACATCATCCTTATGTCAAAAAGGAGATTTTAGAGAAATCAGTCAAGAAAATACAAAGAGCATGAATCAATCAACTGATTCTCCCAAAATTCATCCCAATGTAAGTAGTCATCCTCACCCTCCAAAGCCAATTTTGATAGATGATTTGCCTGTGAGTTAAATTCTCTGTATATGTGTTCCAGAGTCAAAGATTTGAAAGTACCAAGTTCACACTTGATTCTATTGCACCAGCTATCCAAGTTCAAGACCTTGAGGTCATACTCACCTCGAGCCCATTTTTTAGTAACTCTAGAATCACCAAAGATCTTCACATTCACTAATCCAAAAAGATTAGCCACACGGGAGACACACCACAATGCCATAAGTTCCGCCTTCATATTATTAGTGTCTTCATATATGCAACATGATATTTTGTGGTTTGTTTATTGTTATAAACCAATATTGGCAACCAATGTGAAATAACAAGTAGAGAGACATAAAAGATTTTGTAGTTGCATAAATCATTCCAAGGTATTATCTATGATGTATTCAACTATAATGTTACACAAGCACTCACTTAATGAACTAGCGACAAAAGGAGGGATGGAAACATTAAGCAAACCAGCATATCAACCTTGTAACGAATCAAACATTATGTCAATATGTGGATCATTACTACTGTAGTTTCCCTTATTATCATATGTATCATGATATATTGGAGCTTTTATTTTGTTGCAAACCATTTATTCTAACCAATATGAAGTAGTCTAAAAAAAGAAATAAGAAATTTTGCAATCATAAAAACAATTTAAGAAGACACATTATATATATATATATAAGCACAAGATAAATAAGATGGGAAACGAGAGACTTCCTAAAATTGTTTTAAATTCACGTCAAAACCAATTACGCCTCAAGCAGAATTGGTGTAAAGATACGATGGCTTGGTTAGACCATTGGAGCATTGATGAAAATGACACTTTACGGAATATCGATAATGTCAAAAATATTATTACCTTTAAGTTTAAAGAGAAATTGTGGTGTGAGGAAAATTTAGCAGTTCAGAGAAAACTAAGATACTATAAGGAGGTCATTAACCCTATTTTGGAAGATCATAAATATCTCTCGATAGTAACTAGTTCAAAGAAGAAAATTAATATAGCCAAAATTAGAACGAACTCCCATGAGCTTCATAGCGAAACAGGGCGTTGGTCTATTCCCAAAACTCCGTGGGCGGAAAGGGATTGCCATCTTTGTGAGTCTATGAGCGTCGAGGATGAAAATCACTTTCTCTTAGAGTGCCCTACTTACACCCACATTAGATATGAGTTTCATAGTATTTGCTACAATACAAACCTTGCTAACCTCCTAACTTGCCAAAACTATAGTGATCTTTGAAAGGTTCTTACCAAGCGTTTTGAGCATAGGAACAAAAGTTTAAAGCAAACCAAGTAATAACCTTCTTAAGATCCAATAGACCAAAGTTAGTTTCAGTAAACATTAATCATCATCATCATCGATAAATTAAATCTTACACAAGCAAAACATGATGCAATTAAACTTAATAAACCAAACTCAATTTAATGAATTCTCTTATATTTACTTGTATTAAAAGAAAAAATTAATTAAATAAGAAAAAACGGAAAAGAGATTTTTATAAAAATTCAATCTAATATTTTTTTAAAATAAATTGTGGAAAAAACAATTGAAATAAGTGATAAGATATTTTTTATAAAATTAAATGTTAGACATCCCTGCTTGTTTATTTTCATTAATAAATGGGAAAACATGTCTTATAAATAAAATTAACTTTAGTTTAATAAAAATCATGATAATTTCATTATTTTATTTTATGAAACAAAACATATTATATTCTCAAAAAATATTAGAGAGATTAAATGTTGGTGTAAAAGAAAATCACCATCCCTTCTTGACCAACTAATCAAACTTAAATGGGAAAGCATGTCTTATAAATAAAATTAAGTTAAATTTAATAATGATCATTATTATTTTATTATTTTATTTTATGGAACAAAACATATTATATTCTTAAAAAATAATAAAGAGATTAAATGTTGTGCTAAAGAATATCACCATCCCTTCTTGACCAACTAATCAAACTTTTAATGGTAGGAGTTGAAAGTTAAAGCATAACAAGAGAATATCATCAAATATTCTTAACCAACCAGTCAAACTTGGGATAATAAAAGAACGAACATATTATATTCCATACATGATTGGATAATAAATAAATAAAACATATTCTCCCATATACATGGCTAATGTTATAATGAAATATTATATAATAATAGTAATAATCTATAGAAGTAGGTTGACACGTTTATTCGCTTTCTTTCTGTTTTTTTCCATTGTTTCACTGTGTATTTTTTAAGATAACGTATTATTAATGTACACCTTTATTATATAATAAAATGTTAATAAAATGTTGATAAGTTATTATTATATAATAAAAGTAATGTTTGTTACAATTTTTTTTGTAAAGTTATGGGAATTGATAAATTGGTAAGATTATATGGATGAGGTTTAGGTTTAATGTCGATCACTGTTATTATAACATAGGAGTTGTCAAGGATACGGTGGTTTGTTGGTGGGGTTAGATGGATTTCATTTTATCCATTCGGGTTCAATTTTATTGACACATCTTCTGGCTTGGATTACTGGCTGATGGTTTACTCGACCTACCATCCACGATATGTGAGGAAGTTTGTTGAGATTTCCCGTGCGTTGTTAGCTCTCCTCGATTCCTTCGGAATAGCAGGAAGGTGATTTTTCCGCTAAAAAAACATAAGAGTTTATCCAACAGCCCAAAAGCTAGATATACCAATAATTCATGACTTGGCAAAGGCTAAGGCGTCATATTGAGATTTCTACCCTTTTAACTTTATCACAACAAAATAATGTCTCATTGAAAATTGAATCTATACATGAAGAATATAAAACTTACCTCTTCACCATTCAAACGATTATCCATTAAATATTAATAAACATCCTTATATCTAACATAAAATGAATAAAGTTTACCACAAAGATAAGCTCAAAGATGTTTGATTTATACCATGTGTCACCTCAAGGATATACGTGAAGGGAGGTACCTTCATTCGAGTCCATATATAATCGAACAACAAAGCTTTTTACCTTTCTTTTTTAGGTTTGAAAATGAAATGTTGGTCGTATTATAGACATCGTAGACTTAGACATCATAGACGAGGTCGTCGTGGTCATGTTTTTGTTATTTAAAAAAAAAAATTATCTCATTTAACATCAACAAAAGAAGTTATTTGACCATGAGTCAATTTGTTGGCCTTTGCCATTTTAGGATAGGGACGCCATGACATAGACTATTTTTAAAATTGTTTATTTGTTGGTAGATAAAGGCAATCTCTCGCCCTGGCATCCATTAGATAAATAATATGTTCTAATTTGTAGATAAAGGCAATATCTAGCTCTTTGGCATCCATCACATAAAAAAATTATATGTTCTCGATCAATGGACACATGTTTGGATGTATCGTTATATTTGCTATTTGACTTTTATTCTTATTGTGTTTTGTGTTGTTATGGCATTATTTTAATGCTAATTGTGGTTTTTTTCCATTAATCATCAAGAATATGAGATTATGCTAATTGTGTTTTTTTCCACTAATCACCATGAATACGAGATTAGATCGGGTTAAATTTGCATAGAGTGATGGTGGTTGTTTTGAATTAAGATTAGATCCTTTAATACACATTTTGAGCCAAAGTTAGGTTAGATATTAAAGTTGAGGAAACAAGAACAAAATGTGAGGAAATCTTCCATTGTGTTTGTGTTTCTAGTTTATTTAGAAACAAACGCATGTCAAAAATGTATTTCTATTTTCCATGTTGCACCTTATTTTGTTCAATAAATCATCCTTATTTTGTTGAGGATAGGACTAATTCTATTTTGTTAGAAAATATGATAGATAGTTTTTTTTCTTTCTTTTTAAATGCTCACCATAAATACTCATAGCCATGTTAGAAAAAAACATAACCATACTCATCACCATGTTAGAAAAAAACATAACACGTGTTGTAGTATTATTTAGACATGTAACATATAAAACTTATTTAGAAATGCAAAAATATGATTTTTTATAAATATGTATAAGTTGCATGCATTATTTAAAGATGAAGTTGTCTTGTTGTATTTGGAAATGTTTTAGTTAAAAATAGTAAGGTATGATTGTTTGAAAATATCAATACATCAATCAATCTTAAAATAATAAGCTTTATTTGGCTACAAATATGAATCTCTATTGCCCACAAGGTGTAGACCAATTGGCAATAGAGTGCACTATTAAGGCACTTCTTGTGATGTCGCGGGTTCACACCTCGATTAGCCCTATGTGTCACGTGTAGGGAAGCATTGGTATGCTTTGGGGTATAGTGTTAGCAAACCAGAATTGACCATGTGTCACACGAATACGAGCTCGACCCTAGTTGTTGATTCACCAAGTTTATATATATATATTATTTTATTTTTTATTTTTTCCTAGGAAAAAAGCGTAATTTTATTTCAACAGAGGTGAACAAAATTACATTCAGTATATGCACAAGTGCATCTCATTTAAAACAATAACAATTTACCAGACCGAAGTCTTCAGTCATAGGTCTATATAATATATGTTACAAAAATGTCTGCATAAAGTTCGGCACTAGGGCCTATGCTGCATAAAGTTCATGGAAATATCCCAAAACAGTTCCACAATAATAACACCAGCAACTCCATAAGGGTGTTGTAAACCGGTGACAACAAAAAGCAAAGTAACCATAGATGTGTTGAGTTCAGGCCATCAGAATTCAAGGAACAGGTTCTATAAATGGGCGATGATAATACTCTTGTAAATGCCCATCCCTGAATTCTTTCACCTTCCAAAGCCCCGAAGCCAATTGCAGACCTTCCTTTGAGGCTGAGTCCGCCTCCTGGTTGTATTCCCTATAAACATGTCGGCATGTAAAAGAGTCAAATAAGAGCAACATCTCTCTGATGTCCAAAAATAAGTTACTAATTCTAATGTCTCTGCAATGTTGAGTCCCATTAATCCAGTTAATGACATTCATAGAGTCACCAAAGAAGTTGAGGTTTTGACATCCATTCTCTGAGGCAAAGATAAGAAGAAGTTTTAAGCTCATCAGTTCAACAAAGTTGTTTCCTCCTTCCCTCAGACCCATGACCAAAGTAAAGTAGTGTGTAGTAGATAGAAAGAGTATAGCCCTGCCCCCACAGGTGTTGTTCTGGGTTGCCCCATCGAAGAACCCCCAAGGAACAATTATGTCGATAACCAGATCCAAAACCTCCCATTGTTTCCTTGCTCTCACATGGTGTGGGAAAGCCTGAAGAATACCATAGGAAAGTGTTGCTGTAACAGTCGGAGTACACACCTTATCAAAGAAAATGTAATTGTTACAGGCCAGCCAAATGCCCCAACAAACAAGGAGAGGAAGAGATTTCACCGTTTGTTGTAGCTATCCAACATTCCAGTTTTCCCATGCATGTAGGACCGAGTTTCCCAACCAATTGTAGTTAATACCGAAAATCCGTGAGCATTCAGCCTAGACCTCTCTCGAATAAGGACAATGAATAAAAAGATGTGAAACGTTTTCATCAGCGTCCTTACAAAGAATACACCACCCAGGTCCCTGCTTATTCTTTTTTTGTAGATTGTCCCACGTAGGAACTTTATTTTCCAGAATGTTCCACATAAACAATCGGGTTTTCGGTGGGCATTTAATCTTCCAAAGTTTTTTCCACCACCAGATAGGTTCTCTTACAAATCCAAGAGCAGATATAACCTCCTTTCGGTGTATATCTACCCCCAGGATCTGCTTCCCAAATTAAGTCATCATCCCTATCCCTCAACATGATCTGGGACCGAATAATTTCATTCACATAATTGGACACAACAACATGATGTAAAATCGAGAGGTCCAAGGTATCCACCTCCTTCCATGATTGAAACCACAGCTTGACCTGGACAGGATCGACCAACTGAGACAAGAGAGTGATTACCACATGCCCTCAATGCCATCATTGTTTCCTCCTGCAGTAGGTGACGACCAGCACTACCGAACCACGGGTCCTCCCCCACCCTGAGACTCCTTCCATCACCAACATTCCAGACCAAATTAGTGCCAATCACCGAAAAAGAAGTGACCACCGCCTTCCAAATGACTAAGCCCCCCGCATGAACCCTCCTAGGGTTCCGAACCCAATCCATAACTGAACCCGGGGCAATATATTTCTGAGTAACAACCTTGGTCCACATATTAGCAGTTTTCAGGATCCGCCAACCCCCTTTGGCCACCAGAGCTTGAGAAAAAGGAAAATATTCTTTAAACCCCACCCCCCCAGAGCTTTGGGAACAACAATGCACTGCCACCGGACCCATGGGGAAATAGTAGTATCTTCTTTACCGCTCCACAAGAATCTAAAGCAGACTTTACAAATAGTCTCCAAAATCCCCTTGGGGATCCAGGACAATGACATCCAATAGACCGGGATAGCCTCCAGAACCGCTTTGACCAGCACCAACCGACCAACCCTAGATAACCACTTATGGCTCCAAACCTTGAGTCTCTTATGTAATTTTTCAAGAAGCCATTGCCAATCCCATTTTTTATAATCATTTGGCTTCAAAGGGAAGCCCAAGTATTTAAGGTCGTCATCCACCTCAAGGAGTGTGAAAGGGAAGACTCCACTGAACGCCCAAATCTCTACATCACTGAGAAAATTGGTGGTAAGAGTGGACTTTCTGACATTGATGTCCACCCAATGGCTTTCGTGAAAATTTCAAGGATGTCCCTCAAAGTAGCAGCATCTCTTTCTGAGCCAGTGCAAAAAACGAGAACATCATCAATAAACAATAGATGTGTGATGTAAAGATTGGGAGCCACCTGGATTCCCTTCAAAGTACCCTGTCGCTTAGCATCCCTCAGTGCCCTACTAAGTCCTTCAGCAACTGGAAGAAAAAGTAAGGGAGACAAGGGGCAGCGTTGTCTTAGCCCGCACTCAGAATGAAAAAAAGGGGAGGCTACTCCATTAATGAGAACAGAGAAAGAGACAGTGGTCAAGCAACTCATCACCCACGTAATGAAACCAATGTCAAAACCCAAATGAGTAAGGAGCATACGAATGTGAAGCCAACTTACTTTGTCGTAGGCTTTTGATAGGTCAATCTTAAGAATAACTCCTTTCAATTTTTTGGTTTTGATGCTATGCAAGCCCTCCTGAGCCACACCAATGGACTTGTGGATCTGACGGCCTTCCAAGAAACCAAATTGTTCATCAGAAATGTTCCTGGACAAAATACACTTCAATCTTCGAGCAATGATTTTGGTCACGACCTTATAAACACAATTACAAAGAGAAATAGGCCTGAAGTCATTGAGTGAGGAAGGATTGTCAGTCTTAGGAATGACGGCAATAAAGGTTGAGTTAAAACTGGTCGGGATCCTACCAGTGATTCGAGTGTCCTCCACCACCTGAAGTAAATCATCCCCCAAAAAATAAAAAAAATCCAAGAGGAATTCAACAGACCAACCATCAGGTCTCGGGCTCTTATCTTTCTGAAAATTCTGTAGGACAACTTTGAGTTCCTCTTCTGAAACTTCTTCTATCAAAGCAACATTATCCTCTTCGTCCAAAAACCGTGGAAAGAGTTGTGCCACTCTGATAACCTCCGCTATCGTGGCCTGATTAGGCGCCCTGAAAAGATACTGAAAGTGTTCGACCCCCACCCTGGCCATCCCATCAAAGGTAGTATGTGACTCCCCATTAGCATCTTCCAGACTCTACACAGTGTTAGCCGCCTTCCTCCCTCGAGAAAATGCATGAAAGAACTTAGTGTTCTCATCCCCAGCTTCAAGCCACATCTCCCTACTCTTAAGACGTCATGTCTCTTCCTTCTCCATCAAAAGAGTATTCCGCCTACCTTCCAATCTCACCAAGAGTTCTTTAGATTCCTGAGATCTCAGTCCACCATCCACACCCTCATAAATCACAACTAGGTCCGATTCAATCTGTTTTAGTTCTCTATCCTCGCGCAATCTTTTTTCGTGTGCCCATTTTTTAAAAGGACCCTTGATCCACTTGAGATTAGCAGCAAACTAAAATGAGGCCGAGAGTTGAGCCCGAGGGTTGAAGGGTATCCACCAAGAGTGAACCAGAGTAAAAAAGGAATTATCATTCAACCAAACCTTGTTGAACTTGATAGGACCAGGAGGTTTAGGAGGACCAGGCCAAAGTTCAATAAAGATTGGAAAATGATCAGAGGCTCCCTCGGATCCAACCCATTGTCGTAAGAGAAAGAACTTGTCAACCAAAGATTCTGAGACCAAAAACCGATCCAACCGCTTGGCCACCCTGCTTTCCCCAGTACGGTTGTTTCTCCAGGTAGGTTTGAGCTTGGTAGGCTCAATGCCAATCAAATTTTTATCAGCAAGTTGTTGTGAAAAGTAACCAACCAATGAATCCATCCGAGCCCTGGGCCCCCATACTTCAAACGGCCCCAAAGAAAAATTAAAATCACCTCCCAGCAGCAAAGAATCCCCTTGAACAAGGGGGTTGTTGAGAAGAGCATCCCATAAGGGGACCTGATTAAGATAAGTACCATACACATTTACCACAGTAAGACCTTCCCCTAAGTCCAGAGTAGAGAAAGACAAACCGAGCACAGATTCCATGCCCCAAATATTGTGGATCTGAACCGACCTGACATTCCAACCAATAGCCAGGCCTCCAGAGTGCCCCCGAACATCCAGAGTAACAAACGTCCATCCGCCAAACTAGCTCTCCAAACGAGCCTTAACTGTCTCTCTGTCACCCATAGTTTCTTGAAGTAAAATGATATCCGGATGGTCCAGTGCAACCACCCTACACAGCGCTGATCTTTTGAGGGGACCAACCAGAACCCAGCAATTGAAGGACATAATCTTCATCACCAATCCTTCTTGTGGGTGCGCACCGCTCTAAGCGCTCGTTCAATAGTTTGTTGTTTACCCTCCAACTGATCCAATTTAGATTTGGAATAATCTTTTGAGATTAAAGTTTTCCAACCCCTACCTTTAGCGGGCACAACCTTCCCACACCCCAGTCCCCCAGAGGCAATTTTGGTAGCAGAGCGTAGGAAATAGCCAGAGTCCAAAGACTCCGTCGAGGAAGGCGGGGATGTAGCTTCAACAGGGTCTAGGTCGGGGTCCGGAAGCAAACAGGGCACCACTTCATCCAAGATTGTAGGGGAGGCTCAACGAGTTTAATAGTTTTCGATACTAAAGATGAAGAGATATTCAGGTTTTTCAAAGCCTCCACCCAGTCCAAACTAGCAATAGTAACATGATTCATAACAAAATTAAAAGAGGGGTTAATGGTAGAAAAGGGATTACCCGCAAAATGAATATCCTGAAAATGGTGGAGGTCAATAGGACCCTCACTATCATCCCCGATGTGAGTCGATGCCAGTTCCTCCTCCGAAGAAAGTTCAGCCACTTGTTCCTTACTAGAATCCTCCTGTTCCTTACCAGAGTCCTCATGTTCCGTCGCATTGCATTCAGGCACCAGATTCCCAACCGGTGCAGAATTACCCACTCCATCCGCCCACCTTCGTCTACCACCGTTTCTAGTGTGAAGGGGGAGTTTACATTCAGCTGTCGGGTGTCCATACACATGGAATTGCCTACAGCGAAAAGGAACATTCTCATAATCAAGTTTCTGCACATAGGAATAGGGACCCCAACACAAAGTAATGTCTTAAGCAAGACCGTCGCGCACATTCAAACTGACCAAAATTCTAGCAACCTTCCTCTGTTTAGTATGTAGAAAGGAATAGTCCCCTTCCAGATAAGTGGCAAGCATACTCCCAATGCCCTTGAAATGACGTTCCTACCAGTAATGAAGAGGGAGCCCTAGAAGATGCACCCACAACGGTACAACATCCAAATGTTCCCTGCTAGCGTAAAACATCGAGTGCCATGGTTTGAGCAGAATAGGGCAGTGGTCCTAACTCCAATTCCTATTGAGAACCCAAAGAGCATGTTCAGCTGAAAGAAAGTTGAAAGCGAACCAATTCCTGGTAAGCTCCACAATCTCGGGTACATATCCCAAATGTGCCATCCAGTGGCCTTCAGTCCACCCAACAATGGTTTGTAGAGCAAAGGACCTTCCCAAAGCTTTCCCCACCAATGTTTTATCCGTCATATGAATGATCTCGTGCCACTCAATATCTTCACCTAGGGCATAGTTATGCCTAGTGCGGCTTGGCTTCAACCACCTCCTCTTCCGACCACATTTCCCAGAGAACTCCACCCCATCTGAAGATCCACCTCCACTGTCATTAGTGCTAATCTTTGAGCCCATCTTAGGAGTGGCAAAACCCCTGTGTTCAAGTTCCCCGATTATACCCGAGACAAAACCATTCACCACAACCCCACTATGACTCCCATCAGCCTGAGACTCCGCAGTGGCCCCCGGCATGCCCCCACCAACCAGACAGATTCTAGTCCCCCTCTTCAGCCCAACCCTAGTCCTACCGCAACCTTTGAAAGGCCGAGCGACCTCCAGAAGACCAGAACGGGACATCTACGTCGTCAGGCAGAGACGATTCACTTGTAGCAATGCCCGTAGGACCCGCTGCCAGTGACGGTGAAGAAACCAGAAAACCCGAGGGGGGGAAACCTAACCCTTGTAGGGTGTTGTCATAATAATTGACAGACACTCCAGATGCCCCGTTCCAATGCAAACCACCAACCTCATCCCACACAGTGCCAGGTGTCGATGCCCAGATAACCTCGTTATCACTCTGATCGAAAGAGTAATCCAGCTGTTCAAGCTCCATATTCAGAAATAGGGAAAAAACAATGGCAGGTTAATCTTACTGAAAGCGATAGGAAAATGCGCCGTAACAGTAAAAACTTCATCGTCTAGTGCCCCCTTCACAGGGATGGTAATGTCTGCCGGCGTTCCACGTGTGCGTCCCTGCGTCACCCTTCGTCCACCTGCGGACTCCAGCCCATGCCTCAGGACTATGAACCCTGACTGCAGTCAGGAACCAGGGTTCTCATTCTGAAAGATGACCGTCCTCGGCCCACCTGTAAACCCTAGACTCCGTCCATCACGAACCCTAAACTCCCAACTTCCCCGGTCGGTTCGTTAGCTTCTATTCTGTATATATATATATGTAACACTGTCGATTATGAGCTTTGTCAAAAAATATGAAAGCCAATTGTAATAAAAAAAATATGGAAGCTTACTTTGGTAAAAAATTCACGAGTTAAATTTCTCAAACCCTAGGTGACTACTGTCCTTTTGTTCTCAACTAAACACAAGTTGTTATTTAATTGCAAAATTTGAATTCTTTCACATACACCACAAGAAAAACACCTTCTAGACGAGGTTTTTGTAGACCCTTCACAAAAAAGAACCCATTAATCCGTTTATAGCAGAGGTGGACGGGCAAAGGTTTTTAATCGATGTGCATACACATACAACACGCACTAGTGCACTACATAACATGACACACTAGTGCACCAAAATAGTAAGAGCACCAAAGTCTTAATATCTCGTTGCAATTTGAGAAAATATGTTTTTTTTTTAATTCACTGCAAAACTATCTAGTGCATGTCATTAATGGAGCCACACCAATGCAGAATATAATATAACAAACCAAGTCCTGTCAAAATAGCTCGCCACATTATGGAAAAATATGTTTTTTTTTTCGAAAACATGGCAATGCATATACTAAATAAAAATGTACCGAGGCATGACGAAGTAAAATGCACCGATTAGAAGACAAAAAACATAGATTTTTATTTATTTTTAAACAAAAAAAAGTATGGTGCTCCCTATATACCTAACCACCCCAGTTCGCCAAAAACACAAATGCACCGGAGCGCCTAATTATGAAGAGCATTGAAGTCAAAATTACTCGATTCAATTTGAAAAATATGTTTTTTTCACGTCAAAACTTTTCGATGCGTGTGAAGGACATAGATGCATCGGGGCATGAGGAAGTAAAATGCACCAATTAAAAGACAAAAAAGCATAGATTCTTATTTTTTTTCAAAGAAAAAAGATGCTCCCTATCTACCTAACCACCCCAGTGCGCCAACACCACTAGTAGATCAGTGCACCTAATTATGAAGAGTAACGAAGTCAAAGGAGCTTGATGCAATTTGTAGAAATAGGTTTATTTTATTTTTCTCGATAAAACTTTTCGGTGTGTGGGAAGGACATAAATGCACTAGTGCATTTCAGAATCCAACGCATCGCTTCATGTCAAAATAGCCCTCCCTCGACTAGAAAAAAATACTATTTTTTTGTTTTTCCCATAAAACATATTGATGCGTTATAAATACATAGACGCACCGATGCATAACATACTACAACGCATAGGGTTGGGAGGTGTCGGGGGGTGTTGTTCGACCCCGTAGTAAAAATTGAGAATATTTATGCATGAGGATTGGGGGTGACTTCAAATAATCAAGTTGAAGCCATGACACTTTGGCATGGTTTGACCTAAGGTTAACAATGGAATATAATACATATAATAGTAATCGAGGATCCAATGCTTATGATCTTATATCTAGCCCTCAAAACTACTCGAAAGGAAGGACCTCGTCGTCAAATAATGTGGAGAATTCAACAATTGATCTTAGATTTTGAAGAAGTGTATGTCTTTCATGTTCTTTGTGAATTAAATAAACGAGCTAATTGCCAAGCAAACATTGCATGTAACCTAGAACAAGGTACCATAGAACTCGATGGGGAGGGTGGAATTAGCCATTCCGCCATCCCCTAGCTCCACCAGCAAGAATTATGAAATATATTTTACTAATGGTTATTTATCCAAGGAAAATGGCTCTCAACATATTGGTAAGGAGGCAATCTTGTGCAAACAAGTGGCAAGGAAATCCCATGAAGACTATTAGTTTTAAGAATGCAATCTTTGAAGGATTAATGGAATTATATGTGATCTACCTTGTGAGATGGATAGTGCATGAGAACATAATGGAAATAATGGATTACCGGTGTACTTCAACATCGATTTATGATGGGAGAATCATGAGGGATAGCTTCAATCTTTAGAATAAGTTGGAGGGCGGTTACATTTGTAAAAGAGAGAACATTCGGGATAAAGCATGGAGGATAAAGGATTTTGGGACTGGTCCAAAATCATTCACTAAGATATTGTCTTCTGCAGCTTTGGTAATGTTATAGTTTAAATCGACACTTTTCCGTCCGTGATGACAGTTCATTGACAACACTCTGAATGTCGTTGTTTGTCACACAAAAGGACAATTATGGATTGAAGAGCCTTTATTTGACTTCAGTTGCTATGGACTTGATCATTGTTTTCAATCCTCGTTCATCTCCCATTCTCCCTTAAAGTTGTAACTCCCTTGAAAAGAGCATAATCACTCCCAAAGGTCTTGCCAGCTATGATTTATTCACCCCATACCTTTGGTTTGACAGTGATTTCAATAAAAATTTGAAATCACCTACTACAATAGCTTTGTGGGTTAATTAATCACCAGTTGCTCTTGGTTTGAGGGCAATTTCCTCCAAAAAATATGATAAATAAATAAAATTTTGAAAATCGAGGAAGTTAGGGTGGTTTTGGAAACACCCTATCCAGTTACAACTTCATGCTACCCGATGGTAACTATCTCCATTTTCTATAAAAATAAGAGAGATAGGCCATGAGAGGGGACATTTTGCCTAAGTAAAGTGATGCTAGAGGAACTGTTTCATCTCCATCCCTTTTGATCAACAACCTTGTGCATTGATTCCTATTCCCTATGTTCTGAAACTATTGGCCTCAACTAGTTTCATCCTTTTATCCATTTGGAGGTTTGGTTGGGATTATTGGAGGAAACAAATAGGAGACAAGCAGGAGACCTGGAGTCTTGGTTTTGCAAGGTACCTAGCAGATTAAGGTAAACTTGTGATTTTTAGCTATATGAATACATATTGGACATCTTTCCCTTCCCATATTCGGTGTTTATCATTGTTTGAGTTTGGATTATAGTTTGAAGTTCATTTTATTTAACTAGTTTGATCTTATGTTAGATTTGAATTTCTTTATTTCGATTAGCCGATATGTTTGATGAAGGTTTTTAATTTTTGTTTTGGAGCTTATAGATTAGAGCAAGTCTAATTGGAGCAAAGAAAGCTAGGACCAACCGTCATAACCAAGGTATATTAGCTTCTTCTTCATAATCTCTTAGACTAAATTTGTGTGTAATTGGTCTCAGGGAGTCTGTTTTGATTGCATTTCAACCTTAGGGTGTTTATCTGAGTTAAACCCAGTAAGTTGGTGATTCCGATAGTCATTTGGATGAAATCCTTATTAACATGTAGTGAATGAGAGTTGGAATCATAGAAATATTCACTCTTTTAGTTCACCAATGATTTTGAAGCTCATGCTATGTCTCTAAATTTTGTTTGAAGGTTGAGGGTCATTTTTGCAACAAGTCATTTACAGTGGAAAGGATCTCTTACATCCAATTGGATATCAACAGTGGGCACATTTCCAAATTCTTCACAGGTGTGAAGGTATGCATTTTAAATCTACAAATTAGTCGGTCATATGGAATTCTACATAGAGATATAATTGTTTAATTATGACTAAATTGGTGCATTGTTATAGTAACATAATATAAGGTTTTAGATTTTGGAACCTTCGATATTCATCATCCCTCCTATAATAGAAACTCAGAGTTCCAAGCATACCACTGTGGTTTGGGAAGCGAAGGTAGGGATAGGAATAATAGCTCCCTAATGGACAATTCAAATGAGAAAAAGGAAATCATTGGCAAAGGAATGGAGAATTTGAATGTTGAATATACTGAATCAGTTCTGCAAGATTTGTATAAATTGGATGCGCATGGTAAAATCCTATAGAGTATTGTTGTTTAGAAATTTTCCGATTATGCATATTCAACTATAAATGTTGAGTGCACAAGTGAACAATCTAATTGCCAAACTCATCATGGTTGAAATTGAAATAAATTATCTTAAGGGAAAGAAAGTTGAGCATCAGGGTCAAATCTACGCCCTATAGCTCAAGGTGCAATCACATGTTTAAGAGGATTATTCAGGTTATAATGACTATAAAAATTAACATTTTTGAAGATTCAGGAGAAGCAAAAGGTGGAACTCATAATATGGTAGAGATGGAGAACACTAAGGTTCATGCAAGTTTGGAAGCTCTGCAAAGTTCCTCTCCATATGCCAAGAATAAATCATAAGGCCTATAGAGGCTAAGCTCTTCTTTTTTCAAAATGTTGTAATGAAGTTTAAATTTGTTTTTCTAGTTCTCCATTTATGTAGGGTTTACTTCAGTAAAATAGATGCAAAAAACATAAGTTTTGCAGTCGCCAACTGGTGCAAGCTAGAAATTTTGTATTTTGTAAAGGTATATGTAGGTTTCTTATCAAGAAACAATATGATGTATACAGGTTGATCGGTAAGGCCACAACCGTTTTTTGATCAATACAAAAAGCACTCGTTTCCATTATATAAAAAGAAGAAGAAGAAAAACTACAATGCACCACCTTATAATACAAAAAAACATTTTCATTTTTTATCTTTATTTTATAAAAATAGAAAAACCTAAATAGTGCTCTTTATAATGGTAAGTGCACTGATGTGCCACATATACAAGGAGCACTAGTGCGTCACTAAATTAGGCACACCAGAGTAGGGTGAAATAATAGAAACAAAAATTACAGCATGGGAAAACCATTTTTACCCAACTGTCATTGTTGCAGACCTCCTAAGACCACCTAGGCATTGGTGTTGCACTTTATTGCTTGAAACGCCCCGCAATTTGTGCTCATCCGTTGTCAAATTTCTCATGTCCTTTGCTTCATCAGTAGAGTTCATATTATTCCAAATAGTTGAAAAACGACATTTGTTGTGTACGTGGCAACCATGCCTCCCTAACTGGAAATAGTCCAGGTAATGTCTTTATTACCTTCTTATTTACATTTCTAGTGGGTTGAAAATCGAAATTTTGCTTTAATTTATCATTTTTCGAAAAAAAAAAACGCACGGTGCCTTTCAATAGTTCGGCTCACAACAGTCATATAAGAGCATTGTGTGTAAAACATAGTGCATTGATAAAAAGTCCACTGAATAAAAAATGAACACACCATCTATGGTCTGTTAACTTAAAAGCAATGCATCGTACACTATGCATTGGCATAAACGAAACACACTTCCATTGAAAACCATATAAAAAAACATCTTGGTGCTCTATATTTATTAACATACCAGTAGCAATGCTTCAATATATATATATAGAGAGAGAGCAGTGTATAAAGAACAAAAAGTTTAGATTTATTTTTCAAAGACATTAGCGCTCTAGATATAATGACGCGTTGTCCTGGTGTGTATAGTTATATAAAGAGCACCAAAAAGATATAAATTTAAAAAGTTATGTTTTTATTTGTTTTTAACTTATTAGTGCTCTGTATATATATAAACAAATCGACAACGCCTCAATATATATAAATCGCACTGTATAAAGAAAAAAACACTAAATTTGTTTTTCAGATACATCAGTGCTCTCGATATAATGGCACACTACCCCCAGTGTGTATCATTATATAAAGTGCATTGAAAATATATAAATACAAAAAATACGCTTAATGTTTTCAACAATGGCACACCACCCCTAGTGTGTATCAATGCTCTATATATACACAGACGCACTACCGGCAATGCATATATATATAGCACACAGTATAAAGAGCGAAAACACTAAATTTGTTTTTCAAGACATCGATGCTCTAGATATAATGACACACCGCCCCCAGTGTATATCGTTTCTTTGTAACTAGGGGAATCAACAACTCGGATGAGTATGGTACTCGCGTGACACGAGGTCCAGGGGTCCAATCCCATTTTCTACCACTATACCCCTAGGTGCACCCACACAACATGCAAGCATGGAGAATGGGTAAGTCGGGGTGATTTGAACTTGTAACTTCGAATTACAACATTTCCTTCATATCAAGTGAATCACTAGTTGAGCCACACTCTGGCGAGCAACTAGTGCATATCGTTATATAAAGCGCACTGAAAATATATAATTACAAAAAATAGAGTTTTATTTTTTCAATGATATTGACGCTCTACATATATATGGGCGCACCGCAAGTGGTGCATAAATATATATAAAGCACACTGTAGAAAAACCAAAAACTTTAAATTTCATTTTCCAAGATATCGGTGCTCTAGATATAATGATGCCCACGATGCTATAGATATATAAAACATGCAAAGAGATACAAATAAAAAAAATGTGATTATATTTTTTCAAAGATATTGGTGCTCTGTATATATATGGACGCACCATCGGTGATGTGTCAATATATATAAAACACACCGTATAAAGATAAAAAAAAAAAACAATAAAGTTTAATTTTCAAAGATGTCGATGCTCTAGATATATTTACGCACCATCGTTGGTGCGTCTAAATATATACAACACACCGCAAATATATAAATCGAAAATATACATTTTTATTTTTGTAAACATACTGATACGTTAAAGTTATTTAAGCACATTGTAAAATGTGAACCAAATGCACTGGCATGAAATTTTAAATATATCCACACTAACTATGATGCATTGTAGTTATTTTAAACCACCACTAGTGGTGTGATTATGTTTTATAGCACCGTTTGTGGTGCAATTATGTTTCAAAAAGCATCGCAAACAATGTGTTACTGTTTTTAGGGTGCACATGGTATGTTTGTAATTTGATCTAAGAAAATAAATTATTGTATGGTTTTGATAAATAAAAATGTACTTTAAACAATGTTTTATGTGTGTGTGTGTGTGTGTCTAACGAAATTTATATGTGAATCAAAGATAGAAGCGACAAGAGCAGCAGTAGCAGCATCGACTCAACTTGTACAACATTGTAAGAGAGTGGGAGTTACATTGAGAGGGAGAGGGATTTTCTCCCTCGCCTTATTACATCACATACTTGAGCCTTCTATTAGATTGTTGTCTCATTAAGTTTTATGAGGAGGCTACATCCCTAAGGGGGCACTCATGATTACCTAGGTTGTTAATTCGTCATTGGGATCAATGTCGACATCCATTTAGGTTCAGTCATGATATGTGGGTCCAACCCACATAGGAGGGCATTTACTGTATTACTGAGAAATCCAAGATAGGGGAAGATTTTACCCATTTCCTTGATGTCCCAGGTAGCTAACAATAAGATAGAATACATTCAAAGATATGTCATTGACGATGCCACTACCCCTGGTGACTTCCAGGTAGCTAGTGTCTTGTTGGGAATAACTTCATTTGGTGCAAAGGAGGTTAGGTGCCTTTCGCTTTTGGCCACAATAATGACCCACTGCAGATCTAACGAGAAACACATTAACTGCCCCCTATTATATTATGTTGATTATTTAGTGCAGAGTCCTAGATGCATTAGGTGGTATGCCATTTTTTGTAGTAGTTTTGTTTTGCTCTAGATCGTTGTCACTCTATGTTTGATGGGAAAACAATATTCCCATTTGCCTCATAGTTGTTTTGCTTATATTTTGAGAGGTTTTCAGTCACTCAACCGTCATTCGACCGCCACCTTCCTAGGCTTATGACCGAGGTGCATATGCACATGTGGGGGTAGATGTTACCTAGGAGGGCCAGGTAGAGTTCCCATGTAGGATCACTCCAGAGACACTACATTTGCTTGCCAATCAGGATAATCACACCATGGATCTTGTGGCGTACCCATATGCAGGGATCGATTGGCGAGGATCTTCCAAATCCTATATACTAAGGATGAGCCACCAAATGCCAGAGGTAATATTAATGTTATGTTTTGTATAATCTAGTTGCATTTTATTATCTTATTTAATGCATATGTAATTTATTTAAAATCTTCTTTAAATTGTTTAATTATTGTTTTGTATTGTTTTTTTGATATTGTCACTTATGTTGGGTAGGTGCCTCTCCAACATGATGAGGACATGGATAAGGTTGATGAGGTGCCTTAATTATAGAGATCTGACCTGCAACGCAATCCAGATAGTATATTCCGCTAGGAGGTGGCGGATTGGTTATGTGGATTGTTGGCTCAATAGGGAGCGCACCTTATATGGGTTAACTATATCCTACGAGACATATACCTCTTAGAGATATAGAGGGCCATTCTGTATGACATGACATCATTTATTCATCGTATTTTCGAAGTCGTCATCCTACTAGAGAGGTGGAGGCATACTCAAAATTATTCTAGTGAATCTAGTGAGGGTGGTGATACTCCACCTCCTCCTCCTCCTCCTCCTCCTAATGGAGCCAACCGACAACCACCTCTTCCTCCTAATCCATCTCCTCCTCCTCCTCATGGAACCAACCCAGCACCATCTCCTCTTCCACATGTTGACCAACTACCCTCTCCTCCTCCACATATCAACTGTAAGAATCGGGTTATAAGTAAACTAAAGGAAGCATTTCCGAAGTAGTGGGCACTAAGACCAGTGAGACTTGCAATGATAAAAACATACAATAGCAAAAAAAGAACCATTTAAAAAGTGTTATTAATAATAAACATTCTATAATATGTATATACTAGTAAAAAAATCTGCTTTGTCAATATTTTTGTTGTGCTTATTTTCATATAAATATTTATCAATAGTTCTACTGTGCTTTTCGTTTCTCAAGGTTGTTAAAATTCCAAAGGAAGAACGACATGATATTTGAAAGATGCCGACAGGAGTGTCGAAAAAACGTGTACCATGAGATGGTAAAAAAAATGAACATAACCACATCGCAGGGGGAGTCATCCCAACAACAACAATGTGCATCAAATGTATGTAATCATTGTTTTATTTTTAATGTGTAGAGAGTTTAATTATTGCATACAATATTTTTTTTCAATTGTTTTGTTTTAGTAGAAAAGAAAAAAAATGGCACCCATTCAACACATAAGATGGGACAACAAGGAAAAAATGGTTGATCGCAAAGTTGTGAGTACTCTGGTTTGCTTCATATGTCATATTTGGTGTGATGTTTATAGTTTAATTAATTTAAAATCATACATGGATGCTTTCTAATAGGTTCTAACATAAAGTGAAGAGCCATCCGATCATTTGATTGACATTTGATCAAAGGGTTAATTGAACAATTTGTAAGTAAATATGTTGTTTTATGTCCTTATTTTATAATCAATTGGAATAATAGGAAAATGTATGCTTTGTCATAATGTATGAAACTCATAGGAAACAAGGTATGGTGTGGATCCTAAAGAGGATTTACTGACAAATGACATGAGGAATGGATTTGAAAATATGTGTGAAGTTTATGATTCACCTCGTTGAACTGGTATACTTTTTCATTTACACAGTTATGTATATTATATTATCTATAAATGTAGATATACTCATCACATCTTATTTTTATGCTTGTATATGGAATAAAATGAAGTCAATCAACAAAACATTTCAAATAACTCAAGAACCATATCCCTTGAAGGTGGTGAAGAAACGAGGCATGGAAGCAGCTCAAGTGACTACAACAGTTCGAGCGATGAATAATGATCAATACATTTGAATGTTGTTACTGCAAGTTGTATATTTTGGAATTTTTATCTCTGAAAAACAAACATTCTATTTAATGTGGACATATCATCCCAATTGGACGAGGATAAGTTATTAATCATTGTAACAATGTCAAAATGACGTTTTGATTATCGAGGACCTTTATGTTGTCCCATATTTTGGATTCTTATTGTATGTAACCCGCTGCAATCGAGTCGGAGGCGACTCTACTGTGATTGGCAAGTGACAGTGTCCTTCATGGAATATTTTTCACATGACACAATTTTTTTTTACATGCATCCATTGCAGGACTGGGTGTAGCTATGGAAGCCGTTCTCACTTTCCCTCTTGACACGGTCAAAACTCTTCTCTAGGTGTGCATTCACAATGGATATGTCTTCACTTGTTGCTAGAGTTCGATCGTTGTCTAGATTGTCAGGATCATATAGTGGAATTGGGTGGATGACTCTTGGGAAAGCTCCTGCGTTGGGAGTTCACTTTGAAACATATGAGATTTTGACAGTTTTCTTCAAAGGTATAATTGACAGTCTGGTGGAGTGGCCTAAGACTCCAGATTTAGGCTCTGGTTTTTCAGGACGTGGGATCAAATCACACAACTTTTTACAAAGGTATATTTGTGTTTGCAACTCAATAAATAATTATAGGAATTACTGTTCTTGTTGATTCTACTATGTTACAGTCGTAACAGAGTCATACGAGCTTAAGAGGAGTCAACATAAATCGCAGGATATGTTTATAATCTCTAAAAATCCTTTCATTTCATACACCATTTTCAGTAGAACCGGGCATTCAAATATTTAATGCATATATCGAATATGCATATCCTTGTGACTTCTTAAATAGTAAGTATATGCATGTGTGTTTAGTCGCTGATAATGAAAGCACGAGTTAGTTTACGTAAGGGAACTGCTTGGGCAATGGCTCATGGCTGCCTGTACAGCCTGGGCCCAAGCAGGAACGTGAAGTGCAGAAGGTTTAAGCCACAGACTCACTAGTCCTTGAATCCTACAAGAGACTGCGCGAATATCCATCTAAAAAATATTTTGGCAACTGCACAAATCTTGTCAATGTTTTCCATATTAATTATGCACAAAAACTTGTACTATGTTTATTGTCTCCAATTCTTTCAATACAACAAGTCTGTAAATACGTCGCTATCCCTAAGCTTTCTCTCATGCTATATAGACTCGTAGAACTTGTCTCAGTGTGTTTCCTTGAACCCAAATTCATTTTTCTTGGGATCATGGGAGACTGGACGCATTGAGGAAAAGAAATGCCCCTTTTGGGTTCCTCCTTTGTGGCTTTGCTTGTGTGTTGTATTGTGGTTACATGTGACTGATAGTTGATGGATTATGAACTTGGAAATTGGCAACGAAATAATAAAATTGGAGATTTGGCCTTAGCACAATAACTTATATATAAATTATATAAGTTATAACTTTTATATATATATATATATAACTTATATATATATATATATATATAACTTATATATATATATATATATATAACTTATATATATATATAAAATTATATATAATTTATATATAACTTACATATATATATAGTTATAGAACTTATATAGTTATATATAAGTTATATAAGTTATATAACTTATATATAGTTATATAACTTATATATATATAACTTATATATAACTATATATATATAGTTATATATAGGTTATATAACTATATATGTATATACATATATATATATGTTATATATATAACTTATATAATGTTATATATATAACTTATATATATAGTTATATAAGTTATATATATAACTATATATATATGTATATATATATAGTTATATAACCTATATATAACACTATATATATATAACTATAACTATATATATATGTATATATATATAATAGTTATATAACTTATATATAAGTTTTATAACATATATATATATAAGTTATATATATAACATATATATATAAGTTTTATAACATATATATATATATATAACATAATTTATATATAAGTTATATATAACTATAAGTTATATATATGTTATATAAGTTATATATATGACATATATATATTAACTTATATATAGAACTATATATATATAGTTCTATATATATAAGTTAGATATATAACATATATATATTAACTTATATATATATAACTATATATATAGTTGTATAACTTATATAAGTTATACAACTATATATATAGTTATATATATATAAGTTAATATATATATATGTTATATATATAAATTATATATATATATATAGTTATATATATATAAGTTATATAACTATATATAACTATATATATATAAGTTATACATAAGTTATATAACTATATATGTAAGTGTTAATATATATATGTAAGTTATATAATTATATATATATATATATGTTATATATATATATATATATATAACATAGTTATATATATGTATAACTTATATATATATATATAATAGTTGTATAACTTATATATATATATAAGTTATACATATATATAACTAAGTTATACAACTATATATATAACTTATATATATAGTTGTATAACTTATATATATATAACTATAGTTATATATATAATTGTATATATATATACATATATATAACTAAGTTATACAACTATATATATAACTTATATATATAGTTGTATAACTTATATATATATATATATATATATATATATATACACATTAACTTTTAATGTGTCTTATTTGATTTTTGCAGGTGTAAAACTTTTGGAGCAAGTTGTGGATAACAACCTCCACTTTGGGGATTATATTTAATTTTTTTAATTCAATTACAGTTTTCTATATATATGTTTTTTTTTCAATTTTCTGTCAATTTCCATTCCTCTATATTTTTCAAATTCCTGTGGAATTCTCATTATGTTCTATTGTTCTATTTCAATTGTAGTGAGCCCTCTGGTTCCAGATTTGGAACCATGGCTCTGATACCATGTGTAGGGGTCATGCTTGGTCCCCAGTTTTATAACATGAGTCTCTTATTAATCTACTTTTGTTGTTTTCATTGCTTCTAATTTTTTTCTAAGTTGTGGTGTTTCGATGTGCAGGTAACAACAATTAAATGAGGTAAGGGTAAATATAGATCCAATTTTCAATACATGCGAGAATTAAATAAATTCACATACTAATCATTGAATTAAATTAGGTCTCAAGCTCCTTTCAAATATATGTAAATAACAACAGTAAAATACCTGTAATATTTTTCCCAACCCTTGGAATACTCAACCGCCGAAACTTGGTATGCCTCCCTGCCAACTGGAGAAGTCTCGCCGACCACCCAGCTCCAAGAATTTCTTCTTGGACCCCTGAGCCCAAACTAAGTACAAGCCAAACCAGTGCTTCCCCATGAATTTTACTAGCCTCCTCTACTGTAATTCTCTGTAACTTCTCCTCCCTTAATTTTATCCTCTTTCCCGATAAAAGATCCTTCCCCCAATTTCCATTCTCCACCTTATTCTCCTTCCTACCGACTCTTCCCCCTCCATTTACTACCCTTATCCCCAAAGTTAATGTTTTACCCTTCCCAAGTTTTCTCGAGCCCAACAACTTGACTCCAATTCATAATTAATATATTATATAGTGCATGGGGAGGGGTCACCCGCCAACCGTAAATTTCACATTTGATAAGACTTATCCTCATTAACTACCATTCATTATTCGTTGACTATACAATACACAAATTCATAATTTAATTTATAATATTTATTAATAAATTTCAAAGCATATTTTAACGTATTGATTTATATTTAGAATATGGTAACTAATCATGACATCACCCTAAATTTTAAATGAGGGTTCATTCATGACACACAATAATTAATATCAATGGTTTATTCACAATGTTATATCAATTAATTACCCATAATTATTCTTTCTAACTTAATGTCCACCTTACAAATTGTTTACTCCTAATAATTTGATTAGTTCACACTTATCCCCATTTAACAACCCGATCCTATTCATTACCACCTAAAGTAATTCAATCAATCTATTCAATTATTTAATTGACAAGATCTTTAACATAATTAATCCCTTTCATTAATACCTTACCATAACCTAATTAATAACCATTCATTGAATAATTCAGCATAATAAGCACAAGCAAGTACGTAGTGATCATTTAGAATCTCAACACATCCACGTAATATTTCAATAGATAATTCATATATTAGTAGACGAGCTATATAAGTGTAGCTAAGTCTTCCATAGATCGTGTAGGTACACTAACAGTACTTAACCACACAACATTCATAATCACAAAATTTATTTTTTACTAACGTATTCTTAAACACAATTCGCATGTTTGATAATTCACCTAACTAATTATAATTAACTGATGAACAATTTTATAATTTATTGAGTTACGAAACATGAATCAACAAGGGTTTTCAACATACACACTTAAGCAAGTTTTCTTCCTAACTTCATGGTATGCCTATCTATTTACATCGTCTATCTAATTCACAACTAACTTCCACATCCTATCCTTCCTCTGTTGGACTACCCTGAAGTGTCACGCCATGATCGGCTCCAGTCAGAACCCGTAAGCAGAAGTGTCGATTACATCGACCAAGCTTCCCTAGCAGGAACCCACCAGTCATCATCACACACCTTGGGGAGGGTGTTGTAGCACAACCTTCCCATGACTCTGGGTTTTGGGGATAAATGGTTGGTAATTCCTCCACCCTCAAAATGGAACAAGGGACTATGTCTACACTGACATAGTGACTGTGTTGTGACTTGTACTCAGTTTGTCATCGTATAACCAATTTGGGCGGTTGATTTTCCTGAAACCCTACCCCACCCATACATCATGATAATAATACAATAATCATGCTAAACAAATAATGCATCACTTGAATACTATTTATTTCTTGGATTCTATGTCTGTGAGGTACTCCCACCTCGTAGGATTCAACTACCACTTAGCCCTTTCAACCTAGTCTCCATACACACGATTGAGAATATCGTGCAATCATTGACATGTATATACATTTCATTACTAAGGAACAATATATGCAAATCATTTCTATGTACCATTCACCTGGTATCATATCTATCCATTCATCATATAACTTTTAACTCGGTATCCACGTACCCATTAGTTAGTAAATCTGCATGCTAGAGACATAATCAAAACATGAATATAATTCATAACATTAACATCACACACACACACACACACACACACACACACATATATATATCGGCAAAATACTAAAACCATATGTCTGCAGTGTCATCAAACTGGCAAAGTCTCACAATAATAAGCAAATACAACATATAATGATAGTTCAGGTAATAAGGTCAAAATGGGCATTACACTCTTCCTCGCTTTGTGGCATGGAAGTGGAGACATCTTTAGCTATAGCGGGTTGGAGAGATTTGACAAACCAATCCAACAAAATGGGTGGTTGTATTTCGATTTTACACAATGTGCAGCGTCTACGCCACTTGTGGATGTGGTCCGCGATGTTAGTGGAAGTATTTTGTCGAAACTCCGTGAGAATTTCAAGGCGTAGGTCATGTCGTATTGAAATCTGGAAGTAAGTAAGAAATGTATTGGCCAACGTTGTGAATTTAGCATGGGTTTCTCTCATTGGGTTTACATACTATTTGGCTACAGTGTCGATGAGGGTACGTTGAAGAGGCGAAGCCCTCACAGCATCATCCACTATTTTGTTAGATGAACGCCATAAGTGGAAAGCCATATGGTTTGTGGGATCGTCCCCTTGTTTTCCCTCAAATTTGGGAATGTTTGAGGGAAGCTTATCAGGCATAGTCGACCAAGTTGGAATCATGTGCATTGGGGTCATTGATCAATTTGGCCAAATCAAGGATATTTAGACTAGCCATGAATGGTAAGGTAGGGGCAATTGTTCTTGCCATTGTGTGATGTGTGTTGTTTCCACTTAGGGGAGTCCCAGGTGGTGTTGAAAACAACGATTGACCTCCTATGTGAGAGGAGGGATCAAAGGGGTACAAAGGATATTTGAGAGGAGAAGCCAAATGGGTGTCTATTCCGGCGGTGGAGGAGGTGGGGGGATCTATGGTTTCTATGTGAGGAGAAAATTCTCCTAGAAAGGCTCGGACTTGCCCGGATGATCCTATCAAACTGGCCTGTTAGAGGCCCTGAATAAAGTACCTTCTGTGTGAACCACAAGGAGAAGGTGTAGAAACACCCCTCGAGAGAGGGGATAGGCCTTGGCGCAGTCGTCAAGACTATCTCAGGATGTTGTTTTGTTCCTCAATGGTGAAGGATTTGTGTTAAAATGAGAGTGATGGTGGAATTAAACACAATTGAACAAATGCAAAAATATGTCAATCAAAACAGATGCAAAATGGTGCGATAAGTGAGTGATATGTGCAAAGTCGATTTAAGTGCATGAGTTCCCACATGTAGGTTCTTTTTAATTATGAGTTAATAAATGTAAATTCCCTAAAAATACCTAAGGTCCTTCCTCTCAAATGTAACTGGGCCTCCCAAAAGCACAACTATGGTGATGATAGTATCCATGCACCAATTGACTAGTGGAGGTAACAAAGAGATAATTCCAATCAAGATAACTTAGCAACACCTCCCAAAGGCAATAACTAACTTTAGGAGTCAATTGCACTCATAATTGCGTCTTGGTGATGTCCTAATTTGGGTCACTAAGATACCTTACATCAAGTGTGGATCAGTGGTTCGGCCTGCATAGTATAGTGTCGTCTCCCTATAACAAGCTGAGTGGCTTGTAGGGGAAAGCATGGGAGCTATACCTCGGCTTTCACCTCCTTGGTCATTATGCACTTATGATCCGAGTTTTTTTTTAACACTTGCTTATAACAGGATTTTGTAAGTACCCTATGAGACAACAATGCTATGTTTCAAAATATTGCTAATGAAACTAGATTGGTGGGCATTAATGGACTCCTATCCTAATCAATCCTTCCTAACTAAAATGTTATTTGGTGACCTCCTGTGGAGGATTTTAGTTGGTTGGACAGTTACAAAGTTGACTTTAAGGGGCTTGAATTTTCACTTAGGGAGTGTAAGAGAGGTATTTCAGAATTCCTACCTTTTGATTCACCAAGCTCACAATAAGTGCAAGGTGAAGAGCATACTTGGATTGGAAAAGTCTTTAGGTCTCTTAGTGTGTACTAGTGGTGCAAACATATGTGATGAAAGCAAATCGATTGTCAGAAACTTAACTAGAAGAGTATATAAAGTAAATGCAAATGTACTTTTAACTCTAAAAGATGCTCATGGTACCTTGCAAATAAAAAATGCTAACTAATAGAAAAGTGTGCAATGGAGGTATTTCACACTTCTCACCCTTTTTTGATTCCCCAAGCTCACATGAAGTGCGAGGTGAAGAGCATACTCAGGGGGACAAGAATCTTTAGGTCCTTGCTTGTGTACAAAAGGTGGATTATACACTAGCATTGATACTAAAAACATGTCAATTGTACATAAAGAAGAATGGTCTTGAATACTAGTAACAACAATGAGGCTCGTTGAAAGCCCCAAGGTTGGTTACCTAGGTAAGTTTCGAGAGATATGAACTCTTTACTTCATAATATTGGTCTAGGTGAACTAATTACTAGAAAACTAAGTAATTATATGATGAACTTAATTTAAGTTCATTAGTAAGCATCAATTGGGCTGCCAGATTGTAGTTTGCATATAAAAAGCAAATAAAAGACTATAATGTGGCTAAACAATACTCTGTCGCACGAGTAGCATGAATAAATACAAAATAGGTGCACTGGTAGTGCAGGTATAACACATACCAAGTGCGTGAATCAACCTACGGGAGGTCACGCAGGTCATGAACTAATTACCTACGTTGGTAGCACGTTTGTCGAAGGAAAAGCCAAATTGGTAGCGCGATCGAGAGGCTGAGATCCGCGCTACTGTGTAAAAATTAATTGAGGCCGACTTGGGGCCAAATTATGGAGCAATAGGTGGAATACCTGATCTCCTGCAAATAATAAACACCTAGGATTAATTACTTAGCATAAAACAACCTATTTAAATAATAAATGAACAAAAAATAAGTGGAGTCGCCATTAGAACTATTGTGGAAAAAATTGCACAAGTGTGGACTCTTCTGCTTGGTAAGGGGATAGGCCTTGAAGGCTGCAACAAGGCCTTAGTCCTTGGATTCCCTGTGGGGTGTGAGTGATTGTCCTCCAAGTGATCCTGCAATATATTGTTAGTGCAATTCACATAAAACAAAGAAATATGGATAAAATGCAAAATAAAAGAGACGAGGGAGAATGCAAACTCCAATAACAATCCAAGATATGCCAAACCACTTTTGTATTTCCAAATGGTCAAGATGTACAACACTTAAGAGGTGTGGGATTCAAGGGAATCCGACAATCTCCCCTAGGGAGGCATTTTTTGTCCAAACTAAATGCTAAGTAGATGGTAGAACCATGGAGAGGAACTCTTTCCCCTTGAAGGAAGGTGGCAAGGGAGCTTGGGAATGCTTACAATGATAGGAAGAGGTGGGATATGAGGAAGCTCCAACACAAATTCAACAGCATAACCTTGCTCTTGATTTCTCTTTACAAAATGCATGCCAATGGCTTCCTTTTATAGGCCAAGTGGTGGCCAACAAACAACTAGATCCAAATGTGAACTGATCTTCTCCATGAACTAGTTCCAAGGTACACTAAGGGGGCTAGTTAATGCCACCAAGTGTGTGAGGAGCTGAATTCGGATCCTTGGAGATGATGGAGCCTTCAATGTGCCGAAGTAGGTGGTCCCGTTGTTTTGAAAGTAGCGCGAGTATCAAAGGAATAGCTGTATAGATATCGTGCAAGCATTGTTCAGCTAACTTGCCCTATAACGTGAGTTAACAATGTTTTAGTCGCGCGAACCCTTCCTTTGACTAGTTTTTGGCACTTATGGAATCATGGATTTGTTGAGGATGTCTGTGGTGAGATGCATTTTTTATGTTGTTGACTCCTTACGGGAAGAATCGCTTAAATGTCGCATGTGTGCGAAATTTAGGCCTTAACATGCTTGAACTAAAATGTAAACATAAAAAAAAGAAAATTTGGGATTTACCATGGTTGATGGCAGTTGTTGAGGCTTCCATAAAGGTGTTGAGGACTCTTTGTATAGCTTTGGATTCTTTGACAGTTGGGATTCCCATGAGCATAATATCATCAAAAAATTGTAGATTGGAGAGACTAAGCTCGTCACTGTGAAGCTTCAACCCTGTAATGCACCCTTCAATTAGGTATTGTTTTATGGCTCTTCCAAGACCTTCTGCCATTAGTATGAATATGAAGGGGGAGAGAGGATCCCCTTAAACGATACCTTGGGTCGAATAGAAGGTTTTAGAAGGTGACTAAAATGGAGAAGAATGTAGTAGAGATAAGCCCCATTATCCCCAACGAGGGGAGAATCCAAATTTTGTTAACATCTTACGGATGTATTGCAAATTTAGCCTGCCAAAAGCCTTTGACATATCAAATTTGACCAACATACCTAGTTTTTTTATAATCTTGAGAGAGTGTATTGCTTCCTAGCTAGGATCATGTTATCCATTATTTAGCTACCTATTATGTATCTCGTTTGTTCTTCATATATTAAGGAGGGAAGAAGGGATTTTAGCCTATTGACAATGGCCTTACTGATGATTTTGTAGATCACATTGCAGAGAGAAATGGGCTGAATTTACTGGGGTCTGTTTCTTGCACTTCCTTTGAAATTAAAGTGATGAAAGTGGAATTTAGTGCTGGTAAGACTTTCATTTGAGTTCTAAATTCCTCTACCACTGCCCATACATCCATATTTATTGTAGGCCAACAAGCTTGATAGAAGTCTGTGGTGAAGTTGTCGGGTCCTAATGAGCCATGTCCATTATTTTCGTTTCAACTTCTTCCAAGGTGATTTCCTTTAGTATGAGCTCATTTTGTTAAAAGGAGAAAAGTGGGGGAATTTTCTTGATAATTTTGTCAATTGTAGTCCTTCTATTATCAAGCATTTCAATTAGAAGAGCGTGGAAGTATGAGGTGGGCTCTGTTTCCATATATGCATGGGTGAGGAGAGTATTACTGTGAGATTCCTTTAACGAAATGATTATGTTGTGGAATCTATGTTGTATCATAGAGTTGTGAAATAATTTATAGTTCCTTTCCCCTTCTTTCAACCACTTAATTCTGGATTTGTGTTTCCATAGGTTCTCCTCCTGTTTGTATCAACATTGAAGTTGATTATCAATTGACCTTTCCATTTCCTGAATTGGGTATGTATGCCCCTCCAGTATAATTTGTTGTTGAATTCGATCCATTTGATCTTCCAATTTATTTTTCTCCTCAATTTTTTTTCCAAAACTATCTTTGTTCCAAATTTTCAGCATGGCTTTGAGGATTTTTAGCCTCCTTTATAATTGAAGCATTTTGGAGGTACTGGACACTTTTTCTTCCTACCACTAGTGTGGTAGGTTCTCTTGGAATTGAGGGTGGTTGAGCCAGAATTCTTCAAATCTGAAAGGTATTTTATGAGGTTGATCATCCACCTTGACATGCATGTAGATCGATTAGTGGTCAGACCCCACATAGGGGAGAATGGTGGCTTCCCAAATAAGGATTCTTACAAATAAATCTTTTGATATTAAAAATTAGTCCAAGATAGATGTAATCTGCTTGGGACCACCTCACTTATTATTCTAGGTATGCACTCCATTAATGGTGTTGATGTCCACTAGTTTTAGTTTACGGATGATAGGCAACCAGATGACCGTATTGGGTGAGAATGACACCCACAACATAGTCTAAAGCATCTATCTTAATCAAAAGGTTGTTGCAGATTGGGTCATATTGGGTAAGGAAAGCACCGGGGATGAGAATAAATGATGTTTCAGATCATCAAATTCTTTTTATTATGACTTGTTCCACTGAAATTTGGATTTGCAACCACCCTCGGTCACTTGTATGAGGGGCCATGTAATATGAGAGAATCCCATCACAAACCTGAGATAGAATTCAACAAGGTCTAAGAATATCTAAAGATTAGTTAGTGTTGTCGGGGATGACCAATCACAAATGACTTGGATCTTGGCCGGACCTACATGTACACCATTCTCATCTACAATGTATATGAGCTATTGGAACCTGTTCATGCCAAATGAGCATTTATCTAAGTTAGCATATATCTTGTGTTGCCATAGAGTGTGGAGGACCTGTTGAATGTGTTACAAGTATTTTTTCCAACTCTTGCTAAAGACGAGGATGTCATCCAAATAGACAACCACAAAGGAATTGGTGAAAGGTTGCAAGATGTCATCCATCAACCTCGTGAAAGTTGCTAAGGCATTTGTTAAGCCAAAGGGAATGACTAGCCACTCGAAAATACCTTCTTTAGAAGTGAAAGCAATCTTCCATACATCAACTAATTCTATTGGGACCTACTGGTAGCCAAATTTCATATCAATCTTGCTAAAGTACTTGGCTCCTTTGAGTTGGTCGAGAAGGTCATCAATTCATGGAATTGAGTACTAATTCCTTACTATGATTTTGTTTAGAGCTTTGTAATCAATACAGAGTCACCAAGTCCCATCTTTCTTCTGCACAAGCACGATTAGACTTCTGTAGGGTGAGGAGTTGGGTCGAATGTGCCCCTTTTGGAGAAGCTCTTAAATCTAGCTCTTGCTTTCCTAATTTTCTAGGATAGAGCGTCGATATAATGGCCCATTAGGTAAGGGAGCACAAAAGTTTAGACCGATTGAATACTTGACCTGATAGTGAAGAGGCACCCCGGTAGGTGAGGTGAAGGTGTATCGGTATTCTTCTATGACTATGTCCACTTGGTTCTGCTGTGTAGAGAGACCTTGTGCAAAGGACATGGATGTGGTCACAACCTGCTATTCACTGTGAGAACAAATCACAAAGAGGAAAAATTTCCTAGACTAGGAGATGATGTTTTTGCACAACTTGGTTGAGATGAAAAAGACTGCGGTAGGTGGAGCTACCTCTGGTATCCTATACAATTGTGTGCCCAAAGTAACAATGATGCTATGAGGTCTAGACTCATACATAGAATGGCGTTTCCACATGTATGTCTAACCTAAAAGAACATCACAAACTTCAAGTGGGGCAACATCGTACAATACCTCATCCTTGTAGGGCTTGATGCCATAGGGCAGGCAACATTGTTGGTTCACACATATATCTCCTGCATGGTTGAGCCACCCAATGTTGTATGGTTGGGGGTGTGGTCTTGTCGGCACTTCCAATCACTTGATTACCACTGTTAATATCGGGTTCTTTTTGCTTCCGCTATTAACAATGAAATGAAATGGAGTGCCCCACACCCACATCTATGAGTAAAAAAGTCGCTAACCTTCTTCTAGATATTCTAGCTCATTGGGTTGGACCTTGGTGGTAGCGACTGTGACATTGAATTATACATCAATGATCCACTTCCCATTGTCCGGCTCTAAATCAGAGTTGGAGCTTGGATCTAACTCTGAGAATTTCAACTCGGCTACCAATGACTGCTTCAAGTGACATTCATCAGTGTTGTCCTAGGGGATTTTATGGAACTCACACCACTTCCTAGTGTCTTTCTTCATCTTCACATTACCCTTCTTTGCTTGCGGCTTAGATTGGTTGGCCTGATACTGTCCATCCTTGCTTTGTCCTTTGTTATATGGATTAGGGTTTCCTTTTCCGTACTTCTGTTGTGATGCATTCGCAGATCCAAACTCCCACTTATTCTTCTGCTTCATTTTTCGCTAGACTTTTATAGCATAACGATAAGAGACTCCTGGTGACGAGATTCCCATAAAATCTGTTTATGTTTGGATCTACCTGTGTATACCCCCATGTTATTTTTGAACCAGATTCCACTTAGAGCCTCTAATACCTAGCTTGGTGTGCAATGTATGGAATGTATTTGTGAACTCCGACACCATTTAGTCTCTCTCTTGACGCAATGTAGTCCATCTCGTGTACCGATCATCATAGTTTCCAACAACGTAATATTGTTCCTTAATGACATCCATAAAGGAGGCCCAAGTGGGATCGCCCCCAAAATTTTAGACTCCTATGTGGAGTTTTTCTTATGGTAACATTCCCACCAACTTTTGACACAGGGAACAACCTTAAGGAGTGAAAAGGTGATATTTTCCCTATTGGAAAAATTGTGGACAGAGAAATACTCTTCTACCATTTTTAACCATTTTTCAAAAGCATCTAGATCTATATAACCTTCAAGTACAATAATATCAAAATTAACTTGTACCTTGAACGGGGCAGTGCATCCAAAGTGGTCGCTTGACAAAAACGAGTTTGTTGTTGTCGGCATCCATCGAAGGATTTGAGAAAAGTTATCTATCATATCATCCCTCTATAATGCAAGGGATTTCTCAAGCAACAACTTAATAGGATCTCTTGCTCCCTCGTCTCTCTTTTATTCCATCATGGGAGGTCGTCGGTATCGGCGAGGACAGTATTTCAGAGGCTCAAGTAGCTCAAGTCACAATTTCTTATACCCCAACCTCATTAGGGACATGCATAAAGAAACAAATAAAGAGAAGACTGCTCTGATACCAATGATCCGGGTTTACGAGGGAACGAAATGAAACACAAAAATATTTTGAAAACACGGAGATACATTAATA
Organism: Larix kaempferi; assembly: GCA_027924585.1. NCBI lineage: Eukaryota > Viridiplantae > Streptophyta > Pinopsida > Pinales > Pinaceae > Larix > Larix kaempferi. The sequence goes on along the minus strand of BSBM01000431.1, from coordinate 5,214,411 downwards.
ATCAATTTCTATTAATGAATAAAATATGTAGGAACTATAACAAAATGCGGAGTCAAATGAACTCGCTAGAATGGTGGCAGCTTATCTCTAAGAAGAGATGTGATGGCTACGCGCATTTGCAAGAATTGAGTTACAATGAGGCGAAAGGGCCTTTTAACATAAAGCATCAATGAGAAAATCCTAAACACCCAAAACCTAACCCAAAAAGTGAAGCAACAAAAGGTTTGTGGGTCCCATTGTGGTTAATTAATACATCAACTTCCCGGGGGCATAACTTTGCATTTGATCTTTGTTTGGGGTGCTTGGTATCCCGTTGGAAAGGGCTATCCAAAAAGTATACATTTTGAATGGCCCAATTATCTAATGGGCACTGCCATTCCAAAAAAATGTCAATTAGGACCTCAAAATGACCGCGGAAGTTCAGGACCTGAAAAAACCGTAAAAAACTACCAAGATGGAAAACTACATTTTGGGCCAGTGGACTAGGTGGGTCACCTCCGATGTCTACCTTGATCAAAATGACCATAATTTACCCATGGCAATATGATCCTGCATATATTTTATATATTCTCCTATATGATTGGAGGAAATTTCATACATGGGTATTGTATTGGCTTTGGCGATGCAGGCCCTGCAATTGCACCCAAAATATTTGCTCGTTAGATCTGCTTAGACCTCCTTTAGATCGAGTGAATCAGGTAGTTTTATTCTTGCACCTCCCTTTCCTTATTTAATCACTTTTGTTCTCGATCCAATTTCTTCAAGTGTAGAGTCCCTACGTCATACGACCTTATGAGCCGACATAAGAGCTTGCGAGAGGTATTAACGATGGTTTGGATGATTCCTCTGCTTTGCATCTAGGGGATTGTGTTTGGAGCACGAGCTCTCCAAGATGGATTTTGTATGAGGGATCCCCACTCCCTCCTGACCTAGCTACCATGGAAAGGCTCGCATTGCTGCAAATTTGAAACCCTTAATTTGTTTACAAAGATCCTTCACCAGATCAATATTAAATGAAGCATTTTTAATACCAATTTTACGAAAAAGTACTTTTGAAATAAAAATTTCAAAAATAATTTAATATTAAATTTTGTTAATATCATTGAAATAACTTTATATAACATTCATATTTCTCAAATAATACAACATTCAACTTTTTCAAATGTTCACTTAATACTCCATTGGTAGTAATAGTGCTAATTTACAAACAATTATGTTTCAATGTTAATGATGTCAAATGCCATTTAAATTACTTCTTATAATATTCAAATTTGTCAAATAATTTTAATTTTTTGAAAATATTCCAATTTGTCAAAAATTCACTTAATACTCCATTGATATTAATAGTGTTAATTTGTAAACAACTTTAATACTCCATTGATATTTATAGTGTTAATTTGTAAACAACTATGTAATGATATCAATTATCATTTAAATTACCTATTATAATATTCAAAATTTTCAAATAATTTTAATATTTGAAAATATTCATATTTGTCAAATAATTTTAGTTTTTTAAAACTCAAATTTTATTATTATGTGTGTGACATCATGGAACCATTTTCCATGTATAAGTTGACAGGTGCAAATTTGATTTTTCCAATGTGCAATGCTTTTCTATAGTTAAAGCTTGATCAAAGGCCTTGGAGTTTGTAGCGGGGAAACCGATCGACATCTGTCACTGGTTGAGTCATCATGCATGAATGCACTGAATCGCGAGAGAGGTATTTTGGAGGGTCGAATTGTATGCAAGGATGGGTATGGCAGGCCTATCTTGTCACATAGCGTGTTGCATTCTTAAGCTTTGAGCCTTATTATCTATCTTGTTTTTTTGTTTATTTATTTATGTGATTTTTTACAAATTAATAGTTGTGTTTTCCATTGGATTTCAGGGACGTGATGTCATTGTTGGGATTTGGTGTGGGGATATGGCACTGGAATGACATTGTCATAGGTGCAGGTGCTGTGATCCAACTGCAGGTGCATGTGAACAGACAAAACCTTGGAAATCGATGACGATTCGAATTTTAATGCAAAGTAATTGCTAAGCATTCTAAGAGGGAACGTATACACAGATGCATGAAAGGAATTGTAATGCTTTGGAGTTGGGGAAGGGTCCCTCTATTCGTGGTGATTCCTCTCCAACCACTTCCCAATGATGAAAGTCATCTCCATGCCAATGCTTGACAACAACGCATTTTAAATCTGTAAAAAATGCTCAATGCATCTAGTTTTAGTGATCGCTGAGAACGATGTAGTACTTTACTTTTAGCGGGGGTTCTATGGTGATGTGAAACTTAGAACGAGATAAAGACCACCCAGGGACATGTGTAGATCTGTTTCTTGCGACAAGATTTCAAGAAGACTGCCTGCAGAATCAGCCTAGAGCATAGCGAGGTCTCGGTTAGATGGTGCAAATACAATGCATGTGTGGCATAAATAAGGCAGTTAGTGTCATTCTTTTGTAAATTTACTCAAAGGCATTGCGATTTAGAGACTTCTAAATAATTCCGAGGTAGTTTTGGGTAATCCAAATTATAATATTTTAGCTACCATACCAACCAAGCCACCTCTTGGTGGTGGTGTCAAGGCATATTCAATTATTGCCACTGCAACGGCAGCAAAGGATCTATTGCAATCGGGAAATGCCAAACAAGCTAAGATGGATGGCATTGGCATTATCTCTCACACAGGTAACAACAAAGGGTCTTTTTGCAAGATAAAGAATCTAGATAATGGAAAAGAGTTTCTTGTGAATGAGTTAGGCCAAGATGGCATGTGGATCAAACTCAAAGATATGGAAATTGGCAGGCAGGTAACCATGGAGGAGTTTGAGAGGGATGTTGGGAATTCTCCTATTGTCCAAGAACTCATGTGGTAGGAAAGTGTTGAATGAGTAGAGGAGAAAGAGGATCCTGAATCTAATGGAAGGCCTAGTTTCAAGTCCAAAAAGAAAGGGGGTTGGTTAAAAACTATCAAGCTTGTTTCCCACACAATTTGGGGTATCAAAGATAAGAAGAGAAACGATGAGAGGGACACTTTTTCTGAAAAGGGGGTACCGAGATCCAGTTCTTCCATAGATGATAGCCAGGATATTCTGTTGCATATTCCACAATAGACGAAAGTGAGTCAATATGGAAATTCGTGCAAGGAGTTAAAAGCACTTTACATGCATCAAGAAATCCAAGCTCATCAAGGCTCCATTTGGACAATGAAGTTCAATTTGGATGGCCATTATCTTGCCATTTCTAGTAAGGACCGCATCATTTATGTGTGGCAGGTCATGGTGGAATCATAATGCAAATTTGATGCATCTGCGATTAAACTAGATGACAATGTCTCTAATAATATGTATGTTACATTCAATGGTTCACCGGAGTTGCTTTCCATGCATATTGAAATCCTTGTGGATAAAAAGAAAAGAGGAAGGTCACCTCTGGTGGAAAGAGCTTGGCCATGGACTTTGCTTTGGTTTCAAAGAGTATATTCTTGCATTTAGAAAAGCCAGTGTGTGTTCTTTTGAGGGTCATGTTTGATGATGTCTTGTACCTTTCATGGTCCCAAACTCAGGTTAGTATTGATCATACTTTATGACGCATTGGGATGCATTTTATGTAAATTTAATTGAAATTTTATCCAATATATCAAAAATCGCATCAATTTTTTCGTGGTAAAATAAGCGTAGAGTTGGATTTTACCAAGTCATCGAGCTTCACTATGAAGACTATTGTTTTGTCCTTTTATTCATTACACGTCTTACGATTTTTTTGGAAGAAATTTGCTTTTGATGCAAATAATTCTTGGTAGGTAAGGCACTACTTCATTTACATACAAAGATATTTGTTTTATCTCTATCCCTGTCTAAATAATTGCCAAAGAAACATGCTATCCTTGTTTAAAGATATTTCAAACACAACACAAAGAATATGGAAATCTGTAATAATAGGAAAGCAGGGTTAACATGAGATGGGGACTTTGTATTCTTTTGGATTGCTTAGCTTTGGTCTACGCAATGTGTCCAAAATGGTATTCCACTAGGTAACTGGCACTAAAGACACTACAAATTGAGTGGCTTCATAAGATTGTGAGAAGACTGGGTGTGAACTACCAATCACCAGTAAGTGTAGATGTTATTTGGTGATACTTTATTGACAGTAAGTGCATATGTTGCTTGGTGATATGTATTACAATTATAGTATCAAATAGTGATCGATAGAATGTGGTTAAATTGCCTTAATTGTTGAACTGCTTGATTAAATGCAATTACCAAGAAATAATACTTATCAGAGACAAGAAATAAGCAGTGCTGCTGCAAGCAATTTGATGTCATGATGAATGGAATCTGTTACAAATGTGTCCATCTTTTTCGATTATTGAGGCAGATCTGAGTAGCTACTGTAATGAGTGAAGCTTCTATAACGAGCGAAGCGGGAAATCATACTTCATACATTTTGTAATAGGGTGAAGCACTTTTTATTTAACTATGATCCAAAGATTTTAGCCATAGCAGAAAATGGCACCACACCACTCCAAGCAGTGGGGGTTAATTAGGAAGCATAATGTCCATAACATTTGCATGATTTATAATTCCATTTTCTCACTTCTAGCATATGTTGTCACAGACATTGCCACTCGTGGCTCTTGTTTTAAAATTAGTTTTTATTTATAAATTGATGATCTTTCGGCATTTACATCGATAAGCTAGAAGGTTGTTTAGAAGAAGAAGGTTGCGCTGGCACGATTTTAGATGGGATAGTTATCATCCTCCTACTTTATGCCGATGATATTGTTATTATGGCAAGGTGTCCCTTTGATCTTGATAAGCAATTAAGAATTCTCAAATATTTCTACTCTAATATGGGTATGACTATTAACACCAACAAGACAAAAGTTATGATTATAAAGTCCAAGAAAGACACCTACACTAATTTTATATATGGCAATAGAAAACTGGAGGAAGTGACTTCTTACAAATATCTCGGAATTGATATTCATCACAAGCTCAACTGGAACTATAGCACAGGGAAAAGGATTAACAGAGGGTGGAAAGCTTATTTTGGTCTTGAAAACAATTGTAAATCAACCAGCTTTGTCATGTGGGATAAAAATAAATTCCTCTTTGAAACTCTTGTCATTCTTGTTATCTTATATGTTTGTGAAGTATGGGGTTGTAGCATTTCTAGAGAATCTTGGAGGAAGATTGAGCAAATCCATAAGCATTTTATAACTTATAACCTCAAAATTAAAAGCACTATGCATTATCTTATTCTTCTCATAGAAGTTGGTCCTTCCCCCGTTGAGAGCATGGCTATGACTAGGTCCCTGATATACAAGCACACAATAAATAACATGGGAGACGAGGGACTTCCTAAAATTGCTTTAAAATCAAGTCAAAACCACCCGCGCCTCAAGAGGGGATGGTGTAAAGATACCATGGCTAGGTCAAGCCATTGGAGCATTGACGAAAATGACACTTTGCAGAATATCAATAATGTCAAAAATATTATTACATCTAAGTTTAAAGAGAAAATGTGGTGCGAGAAAGATTTAGAGGTTAAAGATTTAGAGCTTATCGATGTGAGCGATGACTGTATAGGGCCCGTACCAGAGGGTATCAAACTTTTGGGCTTGGTCTTCTCTTCATTTCAACACTAGATCTCCCAATTGGAAATAATCATCCTTGGTCTTTCTATCAAAAGTCTTGTTAACCCTATCTTGAGCTAGCATAGCTTCAACATGTACTCTGTCTCTGACTTCTTGTATCTCAACCAATTGGTTAGTTCTCCTTGGCTCAGGGTTTGGCTCCTCTTCCTGCTCCTGTAGCAACCTCATTGTAGGCCCTCTGAGGGAATCAGGAAATATCACTTATGTTCCATATACTAATTTGAAAAGAGAAGTCCCAATGGATATTTTAGAGGTGATCCTATCAGCCCACAAAGCAAAGGTCAGCTTGGTGTGCCAAGCCCTTTTGTTTTCTTGCAGTAGCTTCTTGATGATCCTGACCAGACTTTTGTTGGATGACTCAGCTAGCCCATTTCCGTGGGGGTAGTAAGCAGTAGAATGGCCCAATTTTATGTGGAATTTGTCACAAAATTTTACCATTTTCTTGGATTTGAAGGCTTGAGCGTTATCAACGATTATTTTAACAAGGCAACCAAACCTGGACATTATATTTTCTTTTAGGAACTTGATGATGATTGTGTTTGTGGCTTTCCTCGTTGGTATTGCCTCAATCCATTTAGTGAAATAATCAGTGGCATTCAATATCCACTTGTGTTTACTAGAGGAGTTGGGGAAAATTTCACTAATGAAGTCAATCCCCCATTGCTGGAAAGGGGCTTCTACAGATATTGGTTTCAAAGGAAAAGATAAGATCTGCCTCTTCCCTTCAAAGATTTGGCATTCATGGCAAGTAGCTATTTCCATATATGAATCTTTGAACATGGTGGGCCAATAAAACCCTTCCCTGAGAATCTTGTTGACAGTAGCCTTCCAGTAATGATGCCCCCCATAAACACCTTTGTGAAATTCTTCCAAAGTCACTTTGGCTTCATCTTCCACTATACAGTTTAGTAGAACACCTCCAGGGTCTTTCCAACAAAGGCAACCATTTAATATGAAAAACTTTGCATCCTTCATCTTGGTTGACCTAGATTTTCTTTTACCCATCTTAGGGGGTTCTTGTAAGTTCTGCAAAACATATATAACATCAGAATACCAAGGAGAAGACAAGAATTTGTTTGATCCCTGTAACAGTGGGTTTTGGGCAGTTTATTCTAGCATGTGTGAAAGCAAGTTCACACTTAGTGAATCCCAATTTTATTCAACCATGAGCCTGACCAGTCCTTGTCCTTTGATAAGCTTTGTAGGTTTGATCTAGAGGTCATATTCCAAGAGCACAACTATCCACTTATCCCTTCTACCCTCTGGATCAGTTTGTGTCAATATATCCTTTACAACAGCATTAGGAACATAAACAACAACATGGGAATGCAGAACATAAACTCTAAAATATTTCAAAGTTTTAATCATGGCATATTCTTGCTTCTCCATGATGTTGTACTTGCGCTCAACATCTCTAATACCTCTACTAAAGAAAGCTATGGGATTCTCATATCCCTCCTGATTTTTCTATAGAAGCATTCCAACTATGGAATACTCAGAGGCAAAAGAAAACATAAGAAACTCTTTGTTAAAATCGAGACTGATTAGTACAGGTGCTTCAACAATTACCCTCTTTATGTCTCCAAATTCCTGTTTGGATTTAACAGTCCACCTGATCTAAGTGTCCTTCTTAAGCATGTTTGTGATTGACCTCATGATCTCTGCAAAATTGGGGATGAACCTTCTTAAGAAATTCACTGTGCCTAGAAAGGATTGAACCTCTCTTTTACTCCTAGGGAGTTCAATTTTCTGTATTGTATCAACTCTGTCTGGGTCAATTTTGATCCCATCTTTAGATATTATGCGACCTAGAAGCTTTCCTTCTCGCATGGAAAAGTTTGACTTTTTGGAGATTCCAAATTTTTTGCATTTGGCAAACACTTGATGCAAATGTTCTGCATTAGACTTAGAATACATAGTGATGTCATACATGTATATGACTACAAATTTGTCTTTCTCTTCTGCAAAAGCTATGTCCATGGCTCTTTGGAAGGTAGCTCCTTCATTCAACAGACAAAAAGGAACCTTTGCATACATGAAGGTCCCCCAAGGCATGGTAAAGGTTGTCTTGTCTTGGTCTTTTGGCTGCACTTTAATCTGATTGTACCTTGAAAATCCATCAAGCATGGACATTCCTGCTGCCCCTACAACCTTCTGTAAAATGTGGTCCATTTTGGGCAGGGGGTAATTGTCCTTTAGCGACACTTTATTCAGATTTCTAAAGTCAATACACGGTCTGATTTCACCATTCTTCTTCCTCACTGGGACTATGTTGGCTACCCACTTTGAAAACCTTAAGGAGACTATGATTTTGGCTTCATATAACCTCTTCAATTCTTTTCCTATCAGTGGGAACAACATAAAATTCATCCTTCTCAGTTTCTTCCTGAATGGTTTCTCCCCTGTCTTTACTGGTATGTTATGTTGGACGATGGTAGTGTCATATTCTTTCAAGGCTTCATATCACCATGCAAACACATCAGAAAACTTTCTCATTAAATCCACATAGTGATATTTAGTGCCTGGGGTTAAAGACTTTGACAATTTGACAATTTTGGGCTCTTCATCATTCCCAATGTTACAGCCTTCCACTTCACTGTGGTTTGGAGCAACCTTGTGATTTTTGGCCACATCATTTTCATTAAAAAAAATTTCCAGCTTTACCAATCCTTTGGGTATATAATTTATCTTCAGCTGCATAATCTCTTTGTCTCCCAAAGTGGTTAGGAGATTTGGTGGGTTAGGTTCACATTCATCACATGAACAATTCTCTTGATCAATCTGGGTGTTGGGAAAATTCCTTAGTCATGTCTAGGAATTTCTTGATATGTTGATCATATTCAAATATTTTCTAATGTTTGGTATTGTCTGGAACAGAGGGTCTATGCCTTATATCGATCATGTAAGCTTTGGAAGGATAGGCTGGGAGTTGAAATCTGCTAGCAGAGCTGGCCAAAATGTCTGCCATTGTATTTTTCTCTCTAGGGATGAAAGAAATATCATGCTCTGTGAAGAAATTGTCAAACATATCCCAAACAACATTTCTGTAAGATCTCATTTTGGGATGTTTAGTCTCATAATTGCCATCCAATTGTTGGATTATTAAATTTGCATCTCCATAAAATTTGATCTTTTAGCTCTTATATCTTTAAGTGCATTCAGACCCAAAAGTAGGGCTTCGTATTCTACCACGTTATTTGAACAGTCAATCATTAGTTCGAAGGTATGCAATCTGATGCATTCACTTCCTTCATCTGGAGGGATGATCCATACTCCATCCCCAAATCCATCTTTACTCATAGCTCCATCAAATCTCATAACACAGTGATCTTCTTTTTGAATTGTGGTTGTAGCTTCCATTTCTAATTCTGATTTTTCATCACTTCCTTTCTCCATTTGCTGACCATTGCCTTCTAGGTTTGTTGAGCTGTCAATGCGTTGTATCTTTGGTTCATTACTAGACTTACCATTTGTTTCAGGAAGATCAATAATTTTCACACCTTTTATGCTGAAACAAGATCATAATAGAAGATTGAGGTACCTATATCAGTGTCTACAGCAAAAATGGGATGATTATCAGGATTACTCTTACTGCTTACCACATAGGATAGTCTATGCTCCCTGTACAGTATTTTGTTTTCCCCAAAAACAGGGATGGTAGCATAAGGCATATCCATATGCAGGGTTCCTTTTAATTTTGATTCCCAAGACCTAGATAATAGCATCCCAAATTTAGGTGGAAGATCAGCCACTACCACATCCATGATTACATTCTTTTGAGGTATTTGAGTCAGTGATACTATCGTGTCCTCAATCTGCCACAAACATTGGACTCTTCTATAATCAAAGGAGAACGGATCTTTATAGGGCCTTGTGATTTCTAACCCTAGAATTTCCACCACTGATCTTGGCATGAGGTTATGTGAAGCTCCAGAATCTAACATAGCATTGTGTAATATATGATCATGTATGTTTAGGTTGATATAGAAGGGAGGAACATCATCCTTTGGAGCACTTTCATCATGGGGACCAAACAGAAGAGTGGGTTGTCATCATGCAAATTGAGAGTATCGGGCTGCTTTCCTTCTTCTCCATTCACTACTTTAAAAATCTGATCTTTGTACTCTGAGTTTTTGACCAACTCATTTAAAGCAATTGAAATTTCAATCTTAGATATTTCATTTTCTAAACTGAAAGCAAAATGGATCTTTTATATCGTTTTTATATTACCTTCATCTCTCCCTTATGGGCCCTTTTTAGGAGCTTCCACTCCCTTCTTAGCTACCTTATCAGAGGTTACATTTTTTCGGTCACCCTTCCTAGAGGTTTCTTTTCTTTGTGTCTGATAAGAAGATGGCTCAATAGTAACCTTTCCTTGGTCCACTGTTATCTTCCTACCTCTCAAATTATGTTTCCTCTGAAATTCATAGATTGAATTTTGGAAGCCTCTTTGGTATTGCTCATATTCTGATTCTTCTTGGCGACTATCTAAGTGCAGGGAGGATTGGTCATGTTCCTCTTTTGTTAAATAGAAATGGGGTTGGATCTGATCAGAAAGGTGGATTTGATCGTTAGGGTGTCCATCTTCTTCTTCTCTTGCTATTAAGTTCTCAACAAAATGTGGTCTAATTGGATGATTCTCAGCATTTCTGGGATCCCTTGGCTCTCTTGGTATTCCCTGTGGGATAGGAGGTCTCCTATAATTGTTATTTCGAGCTTGAGGATTTGGGTTTTCTCTGGAAGGAGGCCTATTTTCAAGGGAGATCCTATCCACCATCCTTTCCATAGTCCTCATCATATGTTCAAATATGGTATCAATGAATTGGGATGTGGAAGGTTGGGCTACCTCATTAGATCTCTTTTTCTCAGCTTCATTTATGTGCTTCATTTTACCCGAGGCCATCAAATTAGATTCTACTTCTACAACATATTTTAACATATTAGATTCACTGTCAAAACAATTAGCATAATGAAGCTTGGTTGCTCCCACATGAGGCTTGATGTCCACAGGGATAGAATTATACATTCTCATGAATCTAGCTGAAAACTCTTGGACAGTCCCTACATTGGTTTTATTTGTGTTTTCATACTAAGTGAGAATTTGGAGGGGATTTTGTTTATCTTTCCATCAGGCTAGGAAATCTTGTTCAAATATATCAAGGTATCAGTTACTCCATTTGGAAGGGCTTTGAACCACTTCTTCACTTCTCCTGCAAGACATTGGGAAAATAACCTCATATTGACATCATCTTCATCCACCTCTTCTAGGTCTATAAAATCAGAAAACTGGTCAACATATTGTTGTGCAGAACCATTTCTTTCCCCATCAAATCTCATGAGGCGTTGGGCATAGCCCACAGGTAAGTCATGGAGATTAGCAGGGAGAGCTAAAGGAGCAAATCTGGTAGCCATCGCTCTTAGATTTTGTTTAGGAGTAGGGGAAATTCTTGAAGTAGCAGGAGTAACAACAGGTATTACAAAAGTATGGATTGGAATAGTAGGAGGAGTAATCAGGACTTGGGTATTTTTGTTGGCATCTTTAGTGTTGGCGAGAAATACTACCCTATAGTGAGGAAATGGACACTATCAACTTAAGGGGGTGACAGGTAAGCATATTAATTGTATTACAAAGATGTTTATGAAGGGAAATAGATTAGAGACTTAGAGAACATACCTTATGAACGAAGTTTGATCCTAGCTCTTGTCCAACCTTGCGCTCAATCCTCAAGTCAATCTCCCGTTCGATAAACCTGCAACACAAGTACCTTTCTCAGCGTACCTTGGCCAATATAATAATGATGAAATTGAACAATGATTCAAACATCAAGCATTAACCAACATGATCCAAATAAACACATAATCCAATAAGTACTTGATTTGGGACGAGAAAGATGTTTCAACCTTTTATTGTCAAAAACATATGAATGATACAAAGGATACCTGACTTTGCAGCATGCTCATGCAACCTGATCCTGGGCTCCTGCTCTTCTCTGGCTTGGAAATCTTCTAGCATAACCTCCTCCAATACAAGATTCTTTTATGAAAGAGTCTTTTTATATCTCTCATGTCTATAATGTCTAACCCCTCTCTTTAATCCTCCTTGTATTTATAGGACAAGGTAGGCAGTTCAGGTTGAGAGGTGGTTGTAGGGGAAGTTAGGGAAGTTGGGAAACCAATTGCAACTAATCCCCATTCGTCAAACTAATATTTTTTGATCATATTTTAAGGTGTGCGCTACTATTTCACAGTGGAGTAGCGCCCAGGGCACAGCTACAGTGTTAAATACTAGCATTTGTCACTTTTTAGATGTTGTGCGCTAGTCTATTGAAGAGGAGTAGCGCCAATGAGGAGGTGTGCGCTACTATTGTACACTGGAGCAGAGCACATGCGCTAGTTTATTAAGGTAGAGTAGTGCCCATGCCTCAAAATGATATTTTTAGGGTTTTTGCCAGCTTGCCCTTAAGGAGCTGGAGTAGGTCAAGGTGTCATCTAATGTCATCATGCTCCTCCATCCAAGTTGTCCTTTTGTGTGATCGACAACTCAAGGTGATCACGGATGGAGAGGTGTAGATTTGACCTATAATAGATGCCCCCTAATGTTTGAGTTCAGAGGGAAACGATGGCCGAAATACATTATAGTCCAAAGCCAGAGGAGGAGTAAGGAACCGTGGAAACAAATCACAAGAACACCTGAAACAAAGATCAAGGTCAGCAAGCAATTACAATCTTGATAACATATAGATGTGCAGTGTGATACAACATGATCTATGATACATAACAAGGAGATGTATATATAGCATGGCCACTTAGAATACAAGCGTGGATCCATGTCAAACTGAGAGATCATAGCCATAACAACAAAATGGATCTATGTATCATGGAGAGCTGAATATAAGTGAGGCTCAGTCTTGCACAACTTGGGTGATAACATAATGAGGTGATGTCATCAACATCCCAAGGTCATCATCCAAAACAACCCAAGGTACAAACCCTAACCATGTGAATAGATGAGCTGACAGTCGGACATGGGGGGTATCGTTTGATTACCGGTCATTGATGTATACCGTTAATAAACACGAGGACTTCCACCGATAATGATGATGGGGCCCAAGGTACCTAGTACGATCCGACAAGTGTGAATAAATGGACTTGGAGTCGAACACTTGAGGATCCTGCCAAATAAGAGACATTGGTGTATTCTCATAATTCAACATCGAGGAAAATTGCCACTAGTGACTGCAATCTCCAAGGTACTAACCGAAACTCTAGACTTCATTCCCAGAGCAAAATGAGTTGATGTCGATGGGAAGAAATCCCTTAGAAGGGAGGCCTTAAGGCATCCTCCATCATCCAACTCGAGGAACACTCAACTGGTATGAGCTGATATGGAGTAATATGTAACAAGACTGACACTAGGATGGCCGACACATGAGGTCAAGGTAAACTACAGAATGGCCGACACAGGGTATATCCTTGAACAGTGAGCACGAGACAAAGTGATTTAGGCAGTTTTCAACATAATGGGGAAAGTGATAAGCCTGAAATGTAGGAGACATTATCAAGCCCTCCACATGGTTGGAAGAATAACCAACTGGGGGAGTAAATAACTCGGAGATCAGGTTCACCCTAAGGTCAAAAACTAAACCCAACCGACATGATAGACTCAAGTAGGTGCTGTGTTCAAGGATAGAATTAATTGAACTGCCTTTGACACTGAAGATATGACACATCTTTCTCATCCCTTATTCTTTTTAGGTAAAAGAATACCTTTCTTGTTGTTTTAATGAGTCCAAGAAAGAATGAAAAATCAATAGATCCAACCATGTAAAAGTTTAACGAGCCCATGGGAGGAAGACTCATGACCTTCTTCATTGTTTACAGAGTTTGAAGAAGAGATAGAAGATTACTTTATATTACTGTTCTCTGGATTTTAATATCGAGCCGAGATCTGTTCCTGCTCGCTGGTGTTTTCAATTTTAAGGAGTTTGAAAAACATAAACAATAACTCCATATACCTGCTCGTGGATTTTAGTATCGAGGCCAAGCAGATTAATGCTCGCCGGTGTTTTCCTATTTATAGAGTCTGAAAAACTTAAACAATCCTCTTTTCACCTATCCGTGGATTTTATATCGAGCTCGGATTGGTATGTGTTCGGCGGTGTTTTCTTGTTTATAGAGTTGAAAAACTTAAATAGTCCTTTATTCACCTTCTCGTGGATTTCACATCGAACCTGAGTAGGTGGATGCTCGCTTGGTGTTTTCATATTTAGAGAGCCTGAAAACCCTAAAGAAAGGCTCCACAAGGTCCTTTTTCGTAAAGTTAGTCTCCTCCCTCGAAAAAGTATAAAAAAATGGAAGAAGAACTCTTCTAGTGCATACAAGAGTATATCTAGAGTATAACTTTTCCTTAATTGATCCACCAAGGCCCGAAAAAGGGGTAATTCTATACCTAAGTGAATGTCGCTTCAAATCCTTTAACGAGTCTGAAATGACAACTATACTCGACAATCTTGTCATATTTAAAGAGTCTAACAAGAGCTTAGAGAGAACTCCATAATAATCTTTTTCGTAAAATTTTAATGAGCTCGAAAAAGAAAACTCATGACCTCCTTACTGTTTTTAACGAGCTCAAAGGAGAGATGGAAGAATGCTCATAACCTACTTACTGTTTTTAACGAGCTCGAAGAAAAGGTGGAAGAATGCTCGTAACCTGCTTACTGTTTTTAATGAGCTCGAGGTAAAAGTAGAAGAATGCTCATAACCTACTTACTGTTTTTAAAGAGCTCGAAGTAAAGGTAGAAGAATTCTCTTAAGACTCCTCAAGTAGGGTCAATGCCTGGGATCTCATGATGAGGCCGGGCAAAGATGTCACAGAAATCATTAAAAAGATTGGTGTATGGAATGATCTCATCAAGATAACATCCCGTTTCAATAAAAATGTTTTATGTGACCCCAGGTGCAGTGGAAATGTTGACCAAAATGGTTCTCGATCTATTCCCTTCAGCAAAACCAACTTGTGAAGTGGAAGGGATAGAATTGAAATCAACATTTTCACTGAGTGTCGGATAAAACTCGCCTCTCTCTATCAAGTTTAGAATGGGAATCAAGAAGGACCTGGGATCTATATGTTCACGAGGACGGTCCAGGTCGGTCATGGCTTCCAAAATTGCTTCCTCAGAAGGTAAAGTAGTATCCAAACTGTCAGGAGAGTGGGTCAGATCGGATGACCGTGCAGCAACACAGTCCATATGTGACTCAACAGAGACCAGCGGAGTCAATATATGTTCTGTTGCAGTTTGATGTGAGTCCAAGTAGGTTACCTCTGCAACAGATGTAGGCACAGAGGGTTCTGAATCATTTGGGAGAAACCCAGGATCAATTGTTAAACTGGCCATGGAAATCTCAAACGATGAACATTCTTCAGAACCAACAAATAAAGTAGGAGCAGGCAGGTCAAAAGTGGCTATTAATGACCCATAAAGCCCTCCTCCTAAACTCTTGCTTATTGGGGCAGATTGATCAACTAAAGGAATAGTGGAATCCGATGAAGTCTGGTTGTTTTTCCGAGAGAACGAAAGTTGATCGACCGTGACGATGTTGCCTTCGTGGGGGAACATAACAACTCGAAAAACTGTCGACGCAATGGCTCGCATGGAATATGTCCAGCTCCTGCTAATAACATATTGTAATCAAGCAGAGCATCCAGAACTTTGATTTCTACAGCAACTGTCTTACCGGCAAGTGTAATTTCAAACGATGGTAGAACTCCATGTGGACGAAAAGTCCTGCCATCGAAGGCAGTAAGCAGTGTGTTAGAGGGGGCTAGCTCGGGAGAGCCTAAAGCTTTCCAGCAAGAAATGTACATCACGCACGTCGACGCGCCCTCATCTACGATGGCCCGTCTAATGGTCATAGGACCATGGACCACTTCTATCTGTAGGGAAATGTTGTACGGCAACCGATATTTGATATCAGACATATCAAAGCGCGCAGTCATGTTGGATGATTCCATACTTCCAATCGCTGCCAGAAGTGCATTTCGTTGTAACAGACAACTTTGCAAAAATTCTCAGGTGGACATAGCACAAGGGGTTTGGGTTAGATCTTCAACCACATTGTAGTTGGCAGCAACCCGTGCATTGGGATTGTGCGATGCCCATTTCAAGACACCTTTCGGGATCTTGGGCTGTGGGTCCACAGGTATGTGCAGAGGAATGGAAGATTATGGAATCTCTTTATCTTTGTTCTGTGCATCCGGGGTATAATTTCTTGCTTGTGTTTGCAAAAGTGCATCCGCGCTAACCATATTAATGAAAGTTTGATCAAATGAAGCATGAGTAGTGCCCCCAGCATTGGAGGTGCCAGAAGCTAAACCTTGCCCCTTAGGAAATGGATCTTTAAGTACGGCAGGTTTCTTTTCTTGAAGTAGTTTATGGGCTTCTTCGAGTAGAGGGCATTGGTGAGTGAGGTGGTCTTGCTTGCAAAGTTTACAAGGGAACTTAACCTTCTTCTTCTCTTCATTCCCCTCCTTGGCATTCTCTTTGTTCTTGGGATTTTGATGGTTCCCCTCTCCTTTCTTGCCCTTCTTTTTGTTGTTGGGCTACCAAGGGCCCTTCTGATTGCTTTGAACCTGGTTCACAGATTCAGAAGTAGAAGGAGAGGTTGTGACAGAGGTTACTTCTGCAGTCGATTGTTTGATGGATAAGGCATGGACCTGCTTAGTCAATGCTTCGAAAGCTGCAGAATCAATTGAACCCACTATGTTGTCAGCATGTGGTCCAGGTTTAGGTCTACTCAGATCAGTATTTGATCACGGTACATCAGCTATGATTTCATAAAGTAACCCAGATTGTGCATAAACAAGGTCTAGCTGCTGGGTCCGTAAGATGGCTTCTTCCTCTGTAGACACTCCAGAAGTAGCCACTTCCTTAGAAATATAAGGAAGGAGTGACTTCAAATACCACTCAAGAAGGAATTCTGGAGGTATGTTGGCTTTAATGAGCCTCTTTCGTCTCCGCCACTCCTGAATGTGATTAGATAAGTGAGTGGCCTTATTTTGTCTAAATGTAGACAAAAGGTCTGTTCCGACATCATACTGAACAGGAAGCTGGAAGTGGTTCAGAAAAACAATCGTGAGATCCCGAAAGTTAAAGAATGTGGCTGCAGATAACTCAATGTACCAGTTGGCTGCAACACCGGTTAAGGTCCTTTGGAACAGTCTCAACCTAATGGAATCTTCGTTTAATGAGTTCGAGGAACACCATAAATGGAAAGTAGTGACATGATCACCAGGGTCCTCGCCAGTTTTGCCTTCAAATTTTGTAATGTCCGAAGGTAATATGGTAGGAACTGGTGGCCATGTGGCATTGTGATACACCGGATCGTTTGTCAACTTGGAAAGGTCTGGCAAGTTTAGAGTTGCCAGAAACAGTAAACGAGGTCTGCAAGATGGCATTTGATAAGCTGGGGTCATAGAGGGGGAACCACCCATAGTTTGACCCGTGAACTACTGGTATGGGTTGCCCCCAGCAATATGCTCGTAGGGATTTCCCCCAGCCTTCTGCTGGCAGGGGTTTCCCCCAGCCATCTGTTGGTAGGGGTTGCCCCCTGTCATCTGTTGTTGCGCGAATGTATTATTGAAATTCCCCCACCCATATGAAAGTGGGTTAGTGCTCTGTGGGTTCGTCCACTGTGGTTGGGTGTTAGCCCCGCCATATTGCTGCTTAAAAATGTTATCCCCTCCTCCCGAGAATAAAGAGAAAGGGACGTTTCCTGCAGGTATATTACCTTGATTCAAGTTGGGACCTGCAAAGGTATTAAAACCAGTAGTAGCTGACGTTGATGGTGCAGTCATGGTACTCATGACAGGCACAGTTGCAGAAGCATTTGGCCCTACAACGAGTGTGGAAATCCAATTGCTGGGTATGTGATACAATGGTTGAGTCACAAGCGGTGGAACAAGATTCATTATACTTCTAGGTCCAAAAGTGGGTGTAGAGGCAGATGCCATAGTTGTTGAACTCGGCATGCCTAAGGTACCGACATTAAAGTTGAAGGACGGAGTTGAAACAAAAGTTGTCTGTGTCGAATTCGGTTTAGTAGCGGGGGGAGGATTTACAGTATTTGTGTTCATACCTATTGTGGGAGTCTGTGGAACTCCTTGTTCGCCTCCTGTATTAGTCATAAAATGCCCAGGTGCGAAATGATATGCACTATAATCAGGTTGCTGGAAACCAGCGGGTATCAGTAGCGGATTTCTAAGATTAGTCAAAGGAGGATTAAAAGGAGTAGTGAATTCACCAGAAGTGAGATCCTCAATTTCAACTGTATTAAAAGCTTGTTGATCTGGAGTGCCAGGTTGTGGTTCCTCAGGAACCTCTATTTCAGGTCTTTCTGTTGCAGGTTGTAGTTCTTCAGGAATTTCTATTTCACCAGTGGTTTCCAAAGGAACATTGGAGTCTACCCTCTATCGTCTAGCTGGTGGTAGTGGTTCCATTCTAAGTTGGGGAAGGTTTTGAAACCTTCTCGACCTATGAAGTTCTTGGTCTTCCACGATTGTATATATATATATAAAATAAAAACTAAGCAAAAAACCTAATGGCCACTAAGACTAGGGGGAAAATAGCACATGAACTACAAAAGTCCTAAGTATGCAAACCAAGCAAACAAGATGCCTTCCAGAGAAGAGTCTGGGATGATGAGGGCCCATAACAGATCAACGAAGGATGAAGAACAGTTACCGGGGGTCCACAATACAATGACTAAGGGTGCAAGCACTGGAATCACCCAACCGCCCTCCCAAAGACCTACAAGGGATTTCCTCCCACGTCTGTCCTAGGTACAATAGATATACCCTCCGTTGTCACCTGTGTATGAACCTATGGTCAGATACTAAGGATACCACCACACCGAAAAATCCTGGGGGAACAGTCGTTGGTCGAATCAGAAGGCGTGGGAAGGGTAACTAAGCCCGAAACTCAAAAGAGTCCCCAAACGCGATCCAATCCTGGTATATTATCGAAACAGAAAGTAGGAGGGGTATTCCCAACAATATGATCTCACAAGACCTACTGCATAAATCCCAGGCAAGCTTTGAATGAAGTGGGTTTACCTGTGATAGTCGAACTACAATTTTTGCCGAATGTGTGATCTTGGGTGGTTTAAGGTGATTTAAACCCAAGATCCTAACCAAGACTAGTTGGTGTTGTGTATCCCTAAAAAATAAAATTGTTGCTATTTAATTTTATTAAAGAATTTTTAGGGTTACTTTTTACTCAAAAGGTAGTGCGTTTGTGTGGCGTGGTTGCAACAGAAAACAAAGTGCATAAATTATAACTTTTGACAACAAAATTTTTTATTTTTTCATTTAATGTTCTTTCCAAATTGAAAACTCAAGCAAATCTAAGCAAATTTTCTTTTTGTTTTCTTTTAAAATTATGAACAAAATAAACTATGCTATTTTGCAAAAGATATAAGCCTCACTATTCTTAAGCTACCAAATTTTTTTGCTTTTTCTGTTATTATGAACGAAAAAGAACTTTAAAGTAGGAATCAAATAAGACTTATAAAAGATGTGTAAGTATGGTAAAATGGCTCCTAAGCTCACAGCTGTCAAAGCAATGGTTCGACAAAGACTTGTCCTACAAGTTTTTTCAAAAGAAAAAACCCTCACACTTGGAAACAAAGCGGAAAGAAAACAAAGAGGAAAGATGCTCAAAACTGGAAATCAAACTCAAGAGGAATGACCCAAAGCACCAAACCCTAGCAAGACCACTAAGCCAAGCAATCGGTAGGCAAGCGAACTAACAACCACCCTACTGACACAAAGACTGAAAGATGAAGCAAACTAAAGTACTCCAAACTCACTTGATACTGGAAAAGACAATGAAGTCAAGAAATGTTGGAACTCAAAAAGGTTTGGAAGACACCCCAAAGGCTTCAAAATGGATCAAACCCTAAAACAAAGGATAATAAATGTAAAGAGCAAACAAGTGTTGCTATAAACAGCAAATGCGAAGCATACAGGTTTGTAGGTCAGCAACACACTATCAGGGTAAGGATAAGCAACTGTGTTCACTAAGGAACAATGCCTAGTCTCCAAAAAGAGTTACAAATGAACCAAACACTTCAAAAGTAAACAAGTGACCTAAAGATGGAAAAAATATTCAAAGAAGGGTATTGAGACTAAAAAAAAGTTACAGACCTCAAAGACTAGTCAAGGAGACCTAAAACAAAGTCAGAAGACCACCCAAAAAGGCAGAAAACTCAACCAAACAACCAACAGAAAGCTACAGGAATGTGCCCTACTGTACAGTAGGGAAACTAGTGCATCTGGAGGGGTGGGTGCTACTGTGCAAAGAAAGATTAGCGCCTGGGCGCTATTGTATGCATAATAGAGTAGCGCACAGGTCTTAAAGAGTTAAAAACTGACTTTGAAAAGATGCAAAAAGACTGAGTCAAGCAGAGAGAAGCAAGCAGGGGATACCTACAGGGCTTCTCAGAAGATTAAAGGGGTTAAGAGGTTCTGGAGAGACAAACAAGAAAGGTTTCCTAGAGCAGAAAAACAACCTTTCCCCAGCGGAGTTGCCAGTATGTTGGCGGGAAATACTACCCTATAGTGAAGAAATGGACACTATCTCTGGTTCATTACCAGACTTACCATTTGTTTCGGGAAGATCAATAATTTTCACACCTTTTCTTCTGAACCAAGATCATAACAGAAGATTGAGGTACCTATATCAGTGTCTACAACAAAAATGGGATGATTATCAGGATTACTCTTACTGCTTACCACATAGGACAGTCTATGCTCCCTGTACAGTATTTTGTTTTCCCCAAAAACAGGGATGGTAGCATAAGGCATATCCATCTGCAGGGTTCCTTTTAATTTTGATTCCCAAGACCTAGATAATAACATCCCAAATTTAGGTGGAAGATCAGCCACTACCACATCCATGATTACATTCTTTTGAGGTATTTGAGTCAGTGATACTATTGTGTCCTCAATCTTCCCCAAACATTGGACTCTTCTATAATCAAAGGAGAACAGATCTTTATAGGGCCTTGTGATTTCTAACCCCAGAATTTCCACTACTAATCTTGGCATGAGGTTATGTGAAGCTCCAGAATCTAACATAGCATTGTGTAATATATGATCATGTATGTTTAGGTTGATATAGAAGGGAGGAACATCGTCCTTTGGAGCACTTTAATCATGGGGACCAAACATAAGAGTGGGTTGTCATCATACAAATTGAGAGTATCGGGTTGCTTTCCTTCTTCTCCATTCACTACTTTAAAAATCTGATCTTTGTACTCTGAGTTTTTGACCAATTCATTTAAAGGAATTGAAATTTCAATCTTAGATATTTCATTTTCTAAACTGAAAGCAAAATGGATCTTTTATATCGCTTTTATATTACCTTTCACTCTCCCTTATGGGCCCTTTTTAGGAGCTTCCGCTCCCTTCTCAGCTACCTTATCAGAGGTTACATTTTTTCGGTCACCCTTCCTAGAGGTTTCTTTTATTTGTGTTTGATAAGAAGATGGCTCAGGAGTAACCTTTCCTTGGTCCACTGTTATCTTCCTACCTCTCAAATTATGTTTCCTCTGAAATTCATAGATTGCATTTTGGAAGCCTCTTTGGTATTGATCATATTCTGATTCTTCTTGGCTACTATCTAAGTGCAGGGAGGATTGGTCATGTTCCTCTTTCGTTAAATAGAAATGGGGTTGGATCTGATCAGAAAGGTGGATTTGATCATTAGGGTGTCAATCTTCTTCTTCTCTTGCTATTAAGTTCTCAACAAAATGTGGTCTAATTGGATGATTCTTAGCATTTCTAGGATCCCTTGGCTCTCTTGGTCTTCCCTGTGGGGTAGGAGGTCTCCTATAATTGTTATTTCGAGCTTGAGGCTTTGGGTTTTCTCTGGAAGGAGGCCTATTGTCAAGGGAGATCCTATCCACCATCCTTTCCATAGTCCTCATCATATGTTCAAATATGGTATCAATGAATTGGGATGTGGAAGGTTGGGCTACCTCATTAGATCTCTTTTTCTCAGCTTCATTTTACCCGAGGCCATCAAATTAGCTTCTACTTCTACAACATATTTTAACATATCAGATTCACTATCAAAACAATTAGCATAATGAATCTTGGTTGCTCCCACACGAGGCTTGATGTCCACAGGGATAAATTATACATTCTCATGAATCTAGCTGAAAACTCTTGGACAGTCCCTACATTGGTTTTCTTTGTGTTTTCATACTAAGTGAGAATTTGGAGGGGATTTTGTTTATCTTTCCATCAGGCTAGGAAATCTTGTTCAAATATATCAAGGTATTAGTTACTCCATTTGGAAGGGATTTGAACCACTTCGTCACTTCTCCTACAAGACATTGGGAAAATAACCTCATATTGACATCATCTTCATCCACCTCTTCTAGGTCTATAAAATCAGAAAACTGGTCAACATACTGCTGTGCAGAACCATTTCTTTCCCCATCAAATCTCATGAGGCGTTGGGCATAGCCCACAGGTAAGTCATGGAGATTAGTAGGGAGAGCTAAAGGAGCAAATCTGGTAGCCATCGCTCTTAGATTTTGTTTAGGAGCAGGGGAAATTCTTGAAGTAGCAGGAGTAACAATAGGTATTACAAAAGTATGGATTGAAATAGCAGGAGGAGTAATCAGGACATGGGTATTTTTGTTGGCCTCTTTAGTGTTGGCGGGAAATACTACCCTATAGTGAGGAAATGGACACTATCAACTTAAGGGGGTGACAGGTAAGCATATTAATTGTATTACAAAGATGTTTATGAAGGGAAATAGATTAGAGATTTAGAGAACATACCTTATGAATGAAGTTTGATCCTAGCTCTTGTCCAACCTTGCGCTCAATCCTCAAGTCCATCTCTTTTTCGATAAACCTGCAACACAAGTATGTGGAAATGTTGACCAAAATGGTTCTCGATCTATTCCCTTCAACAAAACCAACTTGTGAAGTGGAAGGGATAGAAGTGAAATCAACATTCTCACTGAGTGTCGGATAAAACTCGCCTCTCTCTATCAAGTTTAGAATGGGAATCAAGAAGGACATGGGATCTATATGTTCACGAGGACGGTCCAGGTCGGTCATGGCTTCCAAAATTGCTTCCTCAGAAGGTAAAGTAGTATCCAAACTGTCAAGAGAGTGGGTCGGATCGGATGACTGTGCAACAACATAGTCCATATCTGACTCAACAGAGACCAGCGGAGTCAATATATGTTCTGTTGCAGTTTGATGTGAGTCCAAGTAGGTTACCTCTGCAACAGATGTAGGCACAGAGGGTTCTGAATCATTTGGGAGAAACCTAGGATCAGTCGTTAAATTGGCCGTGGAAATCTCAGACGATGAACATTCTTCAAAACCAACAAATAAAGTAGGAGCATGCAGGTCAAAAGTGGCTATTAATGACCCATAAATCCGTGCTCCTAAACTCTTGCTTATTGGGGCAGATTGATCAACTAAAGGAATAGTGGAATCCGATGAAGTCTGGTTGTTTTGCCAAGAGAATGAAAGTTGATCGACCGTGACGATCTTGCCTTCGTGGGGGAACATAACAACTCGAAAAACTGATGACGCAATGGCTCGCATGGAATATGTCCAGATCCTACCTAATAACATATTGTAATCAAGCGGAGCATACAGAACTTCGATTTCTACAGCAGTTGTCTTACCGGCAAGTGTAATTTCAAACGATGGTAGAACTCCATGTGGACGAAAAGTCCTGCCATCGAAGGCAGTAAGCAGTGTGTTAGAGGGGGATAGCTCGGGAGAGCCTAAAGCTTTCCAGCAAGAAATGGACATCACGCACGTCGACGCGCCCTCATCTACGACGGCCCGTCTAATGGTTATAGGACCATGGACCACTTCTATCTGTAGGGCAACGTTGTACGGAAACTGATATTTGATATCAGACATATCAAAGCGCGCAGTCATGTTGGATGATTCCAGACTTCCAATTGCTGCCAGAAGTGTGTTTCATTGTAACGGACAACTTTGCAAAAATTCTAAGGTGGACATAGCACAAGGGGTATGGGATAGATCTTCAACCACATTGTAGTTGGCAGCAGCCCGTGCGTTGGGATTTTGCAATGCCCGTTTCAAGACACCTTTCGGGATCTTGGGCTGTGGGTCCACAGGTATGTGGAGAGGAATGGAAGATTCTGGAATCTCTTTATCTTTGTTCTGTGCATCCGGGGTATAATTTATTGCTCGCGTTTGCAAAAGTGCATCCGCGCTAACCATATTAATGAAAGTTTGATCAACTGAAGCATGAGTAGTGCCCCCAGCATTGGAGGTGCCAGAAGCTCAACCCTGTCGCTTAGGAAATGGATCTTTAATTACGACAGTTTTCTTTTCTTGAAGCATCTTCTGGGCTTCTTCGAGTAGAGGGCATTGGTGAGTGAGGTGGTCCTGCTTGCAAAGTTTACAAGGGAACTTAACCTTCTTCTTCTCTTCATTCCCATCCTCGGCATTCTCTTTGTTCTTGTGATTTTGATGGTTCCCCTCTCCTTTCTTGCCCTTCTTTTTGTTGTTGGGCTACCGAGGGCCCTTCTGATTGCTCTGAACCTGGTTCACAGATTCGGAAGTAGAAGGAGAGGTTGTGACGGAGGTCACTTCTGCAGTCGATTGTTTGACGGATAAGGCATGGACCTGCTTAGTCAATGCTTCGAAAGCTGCAGAATCAACTGAACCCACTATGCCGTTAGCATGTGGTCCAGGTTTAGGTCTACTCAGATCAGTATTTGATCGCGGTGCATCAGGTATGATTTCATAAAGTAACCCAGATTGTGCATAAACAAGGTCTAGCTGCTAGGTCCGTAAGATGGCTTCTTCCTCTGTAGACACTCCAGAAGTAGCCACTTCCTTAGAAATATAAGGAAGGAGTGACTTCAAATACCACTCAAGAAGGAATTCTGGAGGTATGTTGGCTTTAATGAGCCTCTTCCATCTCCGCCACTCCTGAATGTGATCAGATAAGTGAGTGGCCTTATTTTGTCTAAATGTAGACAAAAGGTCTGTTCCGACATCATACTGAACAGGAAGCTGGAAGTGGTTCAGAAAAATAGTCGCGAGATCCCGAAAGTTAAAGAATGTGGCTCAGGTAACTCAATGTACCATTTGGCTGCAACACCGGTTAAGGTCCTTTGGAACAGTCTCAACCTAATGGAATCTTCATTTAATGAGTTCGAGGAACACCATAAATGGAAAGTAGTGACATGATCACCAGGGTCGTCGTCGGTTTTGCCTTCGAATTTTGGAATGTCCGAAGTTAATTTGGTAGGAACTGGTGGCCATGTGGCATTGTGATACACCGGATCGTTTGTCAACTTGGAAAGGTCCGGAAAGTTTAGAGTTGCCATAAATGGTAAATGAGGTCTCCAAGATGGAATTTGATAAGCTGGGGTCATAAAGGGGGAACCACCCATAATATGACCCGTGAACTATTGGTATGGGTTTCCCCCAGCAATCTGCTGGTAGGGATTGCCCCCAACCATCTGCTGGTAGGGGTTTCCCCCAACCATCTGTTGGTAGGGGTTGCCGCCTGTCATCTGTTGTTGCGCGAAAGTATTATTGAAATTCCCCCACCCATATGAAAGTGGGTTAGTGCTCTGTGGGTTCGTCCACTGTGGCTGGGTGTTAGCCCCGCCATATTGCTGGTTAAAAATGTTACCCCCTCCTCCCGAGAATAAAGAGAAAGGGACGTTTCCTGCAGGTATATTACCTTGATTCAAGTTGGGACCTGCAAAGGTATTAAAACCAGTAGTAGCTGACGTTGATGGTGCAGTCATGGTACTCATGACAGGCACAGTTGCAGAAGCATTTGGCCCTACAACGAGTGTGGAAATCCAAGTGCTGGGTATGTGATACAACGGTTGAGTCACAGGCGGATGCCATGTGGCATATCAAATCTAGCTTGTGTGGGTCCCACATCCTCCATGTGTCTTCATGATCAATTGCCTTCTTGATTTTCTCTTGTATTTATTTATTTAGCTCCTTTATTAAATATTTATGCCATTCTAATGTGCAAACATCATTTATTATCCTCCTTATGTCAAATACCAAAGCTTCCACCCTCAACCTAGGAAACTAGTAATTTTCCTCCTAGGCAATATTTTGACCCTTAACATCAATTTGACAAACTCTCATGAATATGGTCATTGGGCTTAGGCCATTGTGACCCAATGCCAAATCTGGGACATGAAACTGAGTTTGTTAGACACGCTATTGGGAAATTCTGTGTGTTGTCAGTGTTCCTTTGGGCCTTGGAAACTGCCTGTTTGTCCTTCGTATTGGGTCGTTTTAGGTTGATTTGGACAGATAATCGGGCTATGCTTCTCTTTTTCTTCCAAATCGGATCCCAATCGTTCCATTTCCTTGTGAAATTCTTCATTTTTCGCGTTCGAAATTTATCCTGTTCTACTAAAGAATCTTCGATCCACAATGCCCAATCTGCAATCCACAATGCGGGTTTCGGAACTCAGGATTGCTAAGAGGACCTTGGCAACTTTCACTTCCACAATCCGCAATCCGCAATGCATGATTTGGAAAGTCAGAAAATTGCTGTATAATTCGGCAGAAATTGGACTTCCGCAATCCGCAATGTGGTATTCGGAAAGGCAGAAACAAAAATTGAGCTTCCTGAAAAATCATGCCCCTGCAATCTGCCTTCCCCAATGCGGGACTCGAAACTCGGAAATCGAACCTGCTTCTTTGGAGAAATCGCACTTCCACAATCTGCATTCCTTAATGCAGGTTTCGGAACTTGGAATGACATCGCACAACCTTGCAGAAATTACCTCCGCAATCTGCATTCCACAATGCGGGTTGCAGAAATCGGAAACTTGAATTTGCGCTCCTGGAAATATCATTCCTCCGCAATGTGGGTTGCGGAAATTGGAAACCCAACTCTGTGCTCTTGAAAAAATACCTTTCCAACTTCCGCAGTCCGCAATGCGGATGCAGAAAGTCGAAACTTCGAAAAGTCGGAAAAGCGGAAGCCTCCTGATCAGACGAGTTGCGGATCGCTTCTCAGCCATAGATCTGGCTTTGCTTATTCAATCTTGACCGGTCAACTTCTGTAGATTGCGGAAGAATTCCACGGCCTAGTTTTTCCCATTTTTCTCACTGTGACTCGATCATTTGGCTTGATACTTAGCCATTTTTTGGGTTTTATGACTCTTTATGTGGTTTAAGAGGTCAATGGGCATGCTTGAGGTTCCGGTAGGGGGGTTCCCTTTCTTCATTTGGGGGGAACATTGATAGGGGTGATAACAAAATCTATGAATATTTATAAGAGGAAATTAGGTGTTTGAACAAACTCCTTATTGACAAACATACATAAATTGTGCAAACCCAAAAGAAATTTGAATGCCAAGATTCAAAGTTATACCAGCTGCAACAACAAATTAAAGAGGTACAACAACCTAATAATGACATTAAAAATGATCACAGATTAGATATTGCAAATAACAATAAAATGAAAACGGAAAATAATGATGAGATCTTTCAGTTGAGAAATTATAGTAAAATTCTACTCACAAAAACCAAGAAATTAAAGAATAAGAAGCAAGAAGATCGGAAGTTCGAACAAGCTAATGAAGATATTGAGAATAAATTATTAGAAAAGGACAAAGAGATTTGTTACCTTAAAAATCATAATCAAATTTTGATGGGACATATTAAGAAATTAAATGATGATGAGAAATCGCAACAAGGGATGTCGAAGAAGCTCTCCACTAAAGAGTCAATGATCGACAAGGAAACAAAGACTAAGCTAGTTGAAATAGCTAAGTTTTCATCTAAAAAAATCCATACTTCGAAGGAAGGGATAGATACAAATCCAATTGAATTATTTCTAGTCAATAAATTATCAAAAGCAACAAAATTCAAGGTCCAAAAACAAGACATAAGATACTAGGACACCTTTTCGACACCCTAGTCATAGAATTCGCCACCATAACCAATCGATCTATCACCATCATTGTAAACGACAAAAAATGGTATATAGTCCTAAGAATTTAAATACCAAAAAATTTGGGTTCCGGGGTAAAAGTCATCTTGGAAATCAAAATGCTTTGGGTTTTTTCCAAGAAAACCATGAGTGCCCAATGCCATAGAAGTTCAATCGAGGTGTCCATGATCCAGACTAGTGAAACATTTTTATTTGATTCTTCATAAATCATATAGTCTTGTTTCATCAAATGTCACACCTACATGCAAAAAATATCATGAGAAGATGTTACGAGCAAGAACCAAGGATAAGAGAACCAGAGATAAGTTTTTCCCATAAATAATATGCTTTGAGGACAAAACATTCTCAAAGGGGAAGGAAATGTAATAAGCATAGTATATATGTAAACATTAATTAATTATTAACAATAATAATAAATGAAGTGTCACATCCTAATAAAGGGACATGACCCATCAACCTCGTGACCCATGAATGTGTATATATACCAACACGTAGGTCAATGTACTATATCATTCATCATTCATTTTTAATTTATATTTATCGTATTCTATGGATTATTTTTACCTAGCCTCTTTAACGTGGTTATTAACTTTACGAACGGGAATTATTAATCACATTCTCCTTATCCTCTTCTCGAGGAGTTGAATTATGAGCAAAGTGACATCTCATTTCATTCAGAATTACCCACTTCATAACTTCGATATCCTCTTTATTGGCCATCTTTTGATCCATCTTTTTCAATTCGCTTTTTACATCCTTTTTTTGTTTGCAATTGAACATGTGTCAGTAACCTAGCGTTGAATACCTTAACTTTTGCCTCTAAATTGTATAGCTGGTTACATATTTCTTTGTTTTCTTCGTGAGTCATGGTTGAGCTTTCAGGAAATTTAGTGGTGAAGTATTTTTTTATACACCTTTTTCCATTAGATCCCAATGATATTGATTAGGGTTATTCTCTATTTCTTTTTTATCATACCTTTTGAATCACCCAAAATAGATATTCTAATCAAAATTCATGCAAGCTTTAAGTTAACATGGATTTAAAAACCCTGGTTTATAGGTTGTCTTGTCGGTTTTTCTTGCTCTTGAATTATATATTAATTGTGGTGATTTGTAAACTGGCGTGGACATTGGAATAGTTCGTCACAACGGATCTTACAACTTAGTTATTTTTATTAGTTTATTTTCATTGAATGCTAAATAAACTGGAAATGTAAGAAAAGTAACTGGAGCAAAGAAATACACAATCAACACAAGATTTACCTTGATAAAACCCACTATGGGGACAACCCCAACCAGAAATAAGGACCATGCCTTGCTCTTTTGTATAGAATGCAAATACAAAGGAAAAGGTACTCTCTATGGAGTTACCTATGATTCTGCTACTACAATGGCTACTACAAGATATCCTACTTCCTCTATTTTGCTCCAATATCCACTCTCGTGTTGTTAATCAACTATGAAACAATAAAATAACATCACAAAAATGGAACCCCTTCTTCTCTTAATGGTTCGGTATTTAACATAGCCCTGATAGCCATCTAGGGTTAATTTTAGGGTTTTTACATGTCTCGATTCTCGATTAGGGTTAGGGTTTTGAACCTTATAGAATGTTCTTGAAGGTCCACACATGAATTGCTTTGAATGTGTGAGAAATGAGAGCTGATGTAGAATCCACTCGGTACCATGGTGGTCAACTGGATAAGTCAACTTGTAGGAGGCATAACTTCTTCATACGGACTCTGATTGAGGTGATTCTTACATCGTTATAAAGGTATTAGTATAGAATCACGTCAAGGGGCATTGCATAGTCAATGAAATTTTGACCCAAAGACGTCGTTTAAGCCCTCAAACAAGCCCCGTAAGGTTCTGGACCCCAAATCCACAAAGTGAGACCTACGCCTAAAATGGGCCATACAAGCCAATTCATCTAATCTCTCCACCCCAAAAGAACCAAAATAGATGACAAATTATATATTGATCCATTTTGGATCACGTCTCTTAAGTTTGAAATTTTGTCCCATAGTAGCCTGGAATGTCTTCTTTAGTATGCCATAGGTTTGACCCAAATTCGGATGTGCTAAGAGAGAGCTATGGTGAATTTCCTAAAACTTGTTATTTTTGTTCCTTTTAGGAAAGCGAACTTGTATGGACTGACATGTGTTTGATTTTCTTGTTCTATTTTTGAAATTTTTATCACAAACATTATGGTATGTCTTCCTTTTTATGCAATAGGTGACAGTCAATTTGGATCTCTCAAGCTTCATATATAACAATTTTACTCAGAACATCTATTTGAGACTAGCTTTTGGACTAGTAAAAAAATCTCAACTTCCACAAACTATAACTCCAAGATTATAATGAATTAGGACTTGGAATTATAATATAATAATAGAAATGTAATGTCACGGTATATGGGGTTTAACATGCATGAAAATATAGTTTTAAAGTGAAAATAATACAAATATTTTTAATCTATAGGAATTTTATTAGCTTCCTAGCATGTTGCGTTTGATGATTTAGGTAAGTGTGTGTGCTTAAAATTGAACCAATCCCTGTAACAAACAAATACATGTTTATCATTTGAAAAAAAAATACATATTTTGTGTTAGATTTAATTTAGTGTTTCCTTGTAAAATATGTGGAAGAATAGTGCATTTTGCATTCAATGCGAAGGGAGTTGAAGTCATATGTAACGTGTTGAATATGATGAAGAATGTTGAATTAAACGTGAAGTGATGAAGAATGTTTGTTTAAATTTGGATATATCTCATGTTAACATTGTTTGGCAGTAGGCTCTTATCCTACCTCTCATTTGATCCATCGTTATTATTATCTTACAACCAAATTCAATTGCTTCTGAAATTCCACTTGTTTCCCAATCTCTTGTATGTGCATACATTATGGATGCATTGTGCTATGTTTAGAGTTGATTGGTATGGGTTAAATTTTGACAAACCTTGCCTGACAATGAATGATCAGAGTGATGATTTCACAGTTTTTGTTACATACCAGCAAAAGAAGAAGAGTGGCCATGGTGCAAGAAAAATTAATATTGTGTTCCCTCCATTTCAAAACGTTGTCAGTGAGTGGGAACATATCTCTTACTATCACTACAAGGAAAAGGCCCTATAGCGAAGGTCATAGCAGATGTTTTTAGTGTTACAAGATTGGCAAAAATTGTCAAAAAAAATCTGGTATGACCTCTCCCATTGGTAGCAGACATTTTTATGGAGGTGATAACAGATACAATTTATAACTAAAAAATACTCAGCGGCCAAAGGTTTTAGCGGAGGTTAATTTACCGGTGCGCACAACAAAAATTAAGTGCACCGGTGTGTTTTCAACTATGACGCACCGTTGTTGTATGCATAGAAAAGACGCACCAGTGCACTCAACCGGAACAAGCACTAGAAATAATCAAACTGCAACACCGCACCGGTGCTTGAGTATATTAAATACACATTGGGGCATCTGTAAAAAATAAAAACACCGGTGTGATATTTTATATCATACGCACTGTACATTTTTTCATTACATTTAGATTTAACGGTGCCATACATTTATCCAGCTGCACCGGTTCATTTTATGAACGAATGCACCAGTGCATTTAACAATAGAACACATCGGCGCTTACAAAATATCAACCTGACCCGATGCATTTAAATACATGGAACGCCTTTCAAGGCTTAAAAACTAAAAATCGGTTGGCATAAGTTGTGATTGTTCTCGATGCGCATAAGCAATGTAAATGCATCGGTGCGATAAATATAACTAAACACATCGGTGCACAATGCTTTTTTTTTGTAAGTCCGCATAGAATTTAATAAAGTAAAAAGATAAAATTACAGAGCGGCTAGGGAGGATGGGTTAATCCCGGCATAACAAAAATAACTGAAGTGGTAGGAGACTTACAATCAAGAGTGTTACAGTCCATCTTTCCTAATAAGCAGAAAATTTTCATCAGCGACGAGACCAGAAAACGAAAGATTGTTTGAGTGAGAACTGTTAGAGACGACATTGCACAAAGCATACAAAAAACTAGAATGGAGCATACAAAAAAATTAGAGCGGAGAGACCCGGTCCTCTCGTCGAGCTCTGGAGCAGTCATGTAACAAGTTACTCAGGTGGGAAATATTCCAGTATGGGGCAACACCCCGAAAAGTCTTCCTCCGATAGCTTAATAGGAAGTGGCTCGAATTTCTGAACGAAAAGGAGATCGGGCTCAGCTTGGCTACACAACCGCTTGCAAGGTAGGGAGCCCATCGTGGACGGAATCAGAAAGTGCACGGTTGGAGCTGCAGGCGAAACAAGAGCAACCACAAAAGGATCTGAGGTATCTGTTGCGATAGCAGCAACCGAACCTTTAGAGGGAAATCCGCTGGCAGTTGGGATGCCCAAGACGTTACCACCTTCGCCATTGCCACCAGAATCAGTCAGGACTGGGCTTCGGCTCATGATAGAGTGCTGGCTCCATGAGAATGTGGCGTCAAGGTTAGCCAGAATTTCATCCAACATGATGAGCTTGGCCCTGGTAGCCAGCATTTGGTTCCTTGCAGAACCCCAATTACCCAACATGTCATCCAGAATCTTACCCAACATGTTTTTCATGATCCAATAGTGGTTGATGGTGCCCCCATTGGAGCCAGAGGCCAAATGATCTGCAACCAGCTGTTCCCCTCCCAATCCTCAATTAGGTTGCGGCTGGAAAAGGAGATGCCAGTATCAAAGCCATCGCTAGAGATAGGGGTATTATGAGCTCTGCAGCGGCTCCCACTACCTCTACGAGAGAGACCACGCGACTTGGTCATGATGGAAAGCGTCATGAGAGTCTAGAACTAGAAAAATAGCTGAGCATGAGGGTGCATAGAGCCGAACCAAAGATGCAGAGAAGCAGACAGAACACCGTTAATGGTAATCACTGGCCTTTTAAAGAGCAGTGAGACTAGTTCACACAAGCCATAATTAATTGCAGGGAGCTGAATTGATGGGGCCGAGAGGATGGCTGTCTTGAATGCACAGAGGGCCGAGGTGAGGTCGAGCAGTACCGAAATGGAAGCCATATGAGTTGTGAGGGTATTTGAAAGCATGAGTACGAGAGGGAGCCATTAAGCCACAGGTGTGAAGGCGGCCAACTGTGAGGGCGGACAGATGGTAGGGAAAGCAGATGGGCGGGTAGATAGGTGTGAAGGCATGCAGGAGTGCGGGCAGGCCGGAGTGAGGGCAGGGGTACGCGTGCAACATTAAGGGCAAATGGGGCGAGGATCCCTCCCCACATGCTCTCCACATGCTCTGCTGATGGCCCCATGGATCATGCTGACACCCGCATCCAGGGGCACTGGTGCACAATGTTATAAATGCACATGTGCTTAATTATTTGAATGCATCGGTGCGTAATGTTTTGCACATGCTGGTGCTAATTTTCGTCTATACGCATCGGTGCGCAATGTGAGTATAGGAGCCCCGGTGCTACATATATTATTAAAAGCACCGAATATGATTATTTTAAGAATGAGTACTAATATTTCATTCAAATATCTATATTATATTTTTTATTTTTTAAATTCCATTATTCATCTGGAATTGAAATATTTGTTTATAGTAAAATTCATTTCACTTTTAATTATTGAAATTGTTTATTTGGATTAATTTCTTATATCATAGATGCAAGAATCTATTGTGATATTTAATCATCCATACATTTAATTACCAATTTACCATTTACGAATGTTGTGTGGCAGTGAATAATTTATTTTTGCTCCATATTGAATGAAAATACACATTTTTATTGGAAAAAAATTACCCATATAATGTACCATTTCACATGTTCCATTTGACAATAATATTGAAGAATGCAATAGAATAAAAAAGTTTATTTTATATAAATCAATAAGAGTGCCTTTGTCCCAGGGCTGGCAGGTGCGGGGGGAGTGATCCTTGACTCCACGGGGAAACAATTGAAAACTTTTGCTTGGGGCATTGGGAGAAAGACAAATAATGGCGCGGAGTGGCTTGCACTAATTAAAGACCTTGTGATCGCCATAATACTGGATATTGAGAGGCTGAGCGTTATTGGAGACTCACTCATAGTCATTCGAGAAGCAAGAAAAATTGTAAAAGAAAAGAATCCTCCAATCTCCAAGTATCATCAACTCCTATCCAGCATTAGCAATGAATTTCAAGAGGTCTCTTTTTTTCATATCCTGAGAAGACTCAATGAACAAGCAGACGAATTGGCCAACTATGGAGTCAAACTTCCTTATGGCCATTTGGAGTGTGATAATGTCACCATGAACAATGTTTGGATTCCCTAATATCCTCCTCCTTAGTGTTTTGTTGGGCTCTATCCACATGGATCGTTCTTCTATCTCCATGACCTCAAGCTATAGAAATTCAAATTCTTTGAATCTCGATTTCCCCACCTCCCTTCTTGATGGTCGGCACTTTCCCTGCAGTTTCCCGAAGCATGCTAGCATTAATGAAGTCTGGATGGCTAGCCAGATGGCCAGCATGCGAGGACAGTGGGATGTATTAAGACAGGACCCAAGCACCTTTCACTGCACCCTCACCGTTATCATCCTACCTAGACCCGCTCAGAAATCTCATTCAAACCTGTGTTTTGAAGGCTTCTCTGGTATAGTCTTTGTGATTTGCAACATGGATCATGGGTGCTCTCAGACAGGGGACAACCTCTACCTTCGTTGTTTCAGGTGTAATAAGAATCTCAAAGGCCCAAATACGGCATGTATACGGGCTAATCCAATGGTGGAGAAAGAAATTGACAACAGGGAAGTGCACAGGAGCTCTGTGCACGCCATGGATCACCGACCTGATAGGGCGAGGAGCACGATCAATGCAGAAGAAAGAGGCGGCTTGAGTAATCATGAGATGGATATGAAGAGCCGTATGATTGAAATGGAAAGGCAGGTTAGGCTAATAAGGAGTGAGAATTTGGACCTAAAGAAAATTCTAGTTCATCTGTATTCCTTGACTGAAACAACCCAGCTCGAATTGAAGCAACAGAACAACCTGATGACAGGGAAAATTGAGCATATGGAAGAGCAGCTTGGTCTTGGGTATCCCCATAAGAAACGCAATGCTGGTTTGGATACTAGTGACCCAGATAGCTTGCGCAGGAAGCTTGAGAAGCTAACGAAGATAATGGGACACGCTGAGAACTATGTCGACCTTAGCCAGGATAAGAAGGGGACCGTAGGCTCCAAAAGTGCAGTCCAGAACAACGACAACCCCTGATCTCCCCGGGTTTGTTACAATCTTTTTTGTTGGCATTTCGAGGTCTAAAGTTTTCCCATTTTTTGGCATGGATGAATATGGGAAACATTCTATTACAAGACAACCTCAATTTTTGTAATCTAAGCCTTTGAATCTTTCTTAGTCATGTACTTCTTTTGCTTAAAAATTCTAGGACAGTTTGTGAAATGTTAGAGCTCTCATGGACCTAGAATGCCTCTCCATGATCATAAGAAGGATAGGAAAGACCTTGACATTATGGATGCTACCTTTCTAAAGGAGCAGTCTGCTTCTGCATTTTGTACTTTTCGGCCATATTTTTAATAGAAAGCTCTTACACCGTCTGTGTTAAAAAAAAAAGAGTGCCGTTGTCATACAAAATACGACACCATAGAGACAACAATAATCAAAATGTCAACATGCATGTAATTATTGTTACACTTATTGGTAACTCGTCTTTGAATTTGGACACTATGTCCAGTACATTATTATACAAAATGTCTGATTTTCACAAACAATTATTTCAAAATATACAACAAGCTACAACAACTTGTATTAACATCAAAATTAAATATGTAGCATCATTCTTCGCTAGAACTGTTATCGATGCTTGAGCCACTTGCATCAATTGGGTTATTTGGCGGAATATTTTGTTGATTGGCTCAATTGTTTTCATCTTTTTTTAGCTTCCATATATTTAAACATAAAAATAAAGTATACTGAGTGTATCTACATTACCAACGGGAAGAATGAAAAATAAATAGATAGTATACACTAATGTAAATTGAAATGTGACATACAATAGAAATAATCAACTCATGAATGAAATGTTAGGATAATTAATACTCCATCCTTGTCCTACTTAGCATTATTTTCTTTTTCCTAGTAGTTGATGATGTCATTTTCCCCCTAGTGGTGTACATATCTCATCTAGGACCCATTAACAACCTAATACGCCCTGCATGCATCATTTTAGGACCACGAGAGTCAGTTCCCTACATTTTAGTAGCCAACTCAATGATTTTGTTTATTCCACTTGAGTTAGCTTACTCTTTTGGGGGTTAATGCTCTGATTTCCACTATTTGTGATCTCATGTGCCCTTTTCCGAGTGACTTGCATGAAAAAATCACTAATGCACCCCTTTTGGTCAGTTAACTGATTGCGTCTTCAATTAACTGAGTTTTGGTTGAGTTGAGTTGAGTTTGGGTATTCTGGAGCACTCCAGTGGTGACAATTCCTATGCTAGACAAACCGAGACTCGAATTCTCCTAGGTGATTCAAATTCTCTCCATTGTAACATATATGTTGACTATACTTATGGATGTATGATTACACACCATTATGTTCCTATCTGATTTCTCATGCATGATTAATTCTACTGCTCATTTTTACTGCAAATTTTCACTGTAATTCATCTTTTCTGCTCATTCTTTCACTGTGACATATTCTCAGCTCTATGATCTGCTGTGATTTAGAATTTCACATGGTATCAGAGCTCAAAGAGCGTAGGTGGAGCAGTTACTTTCAGTAGTGCACCATAATCCTCTAGATTTCCATAGCAAATCCTAGTGCCATTGCATTGAATTCATTGGAGAAATCCTTTGAGGTCTAGCCAGGTGTGAAGGATCCAGATAAAAGTGCCTATTGTACTAAAGCATTGCTCAGTAGTATTTTATCTCCAAAATTGAGATTTTTTTGTAGGATATTGAAGTGTTTTCAGTCCAGCAATAACATCAGTTTCAATTTGTATTCGCTTCAACAGTTTCTCATGGAGGATTTGAATGTTCCTCTGTCTCCAAGGATCTTGACAGCCTTCAATTATCTTGATTGGAGGGATGATATGCAGATGGTGTTATGCAACAAAAGTCTGTATAGGGTCACACTGGGCAAGGAGGTCGAACCTCAGGTAGCTGTTGAGAAGGCCAAGTATCTGAACAGATTAGATCAAGCATTTGGTTTCATGTGTATTCATATTTCCAGAGATTTTCTCTTCCACCTTGAAGGATTGAAGACTCCAATAGAGGTTTGGTTGAAGCTTGAGACCCTCTTCGGCAAGCAAGATGAGTTGAGGGGCCATATTCTGGAGAATGAGTTAATTGCTCTTCAACCCAGCAATTTCGAAACCATACAACAATTCTTCTCTAAATTCAAATCCTCAATCATGCAATGCAGACAATCTGGCATTAAGAAGAAGAATGAGCAGTTGGTGCTATCCATTCTAAGCAAGCTTGGTCCGAAGTTTTCAATTTTTGTTTCTACCTTCCATTCGGGGAGATTTTCAATCCCCAATTGGAAAATTCCCTCCTTATTGTTAAGATTTAATGTGCTAAGACAGAAAATAGCAGCATTACATTCCATTTCACAATAATAGCATAACCAGGATCACTGAAGAAACAACAAGCACAGCATAAACACAAGAGACAGAGATTTATCCTGGGAAACCCTCATGGGGTAGAAAACCCAGCAAAGCTTCCTCAATATATATGACCAGCAATATACAAAGATGAAACCCTGAGACATGATCTCCTCCTCCACAATAGCAGACCTCTCCTCCAAAAGTGCGCTATCCTCAAGTGAGTGAGTGTGTATAATGAGGAACATACCTCCTCTATTTATACACTACTCTGATATGTATTTTACACAAGTACATGTAGGCTCGTATTTAACCATTAGGTTAAATACCCCATTATAACTGACTGGGCCGACCCCCACATGGTGGGTCTAATAACCCTTTGACCCACATTCCGACGGAGGAATAAACATCTCCGGATATACAATAAGATCTTCAAGGAGGAATGAAACATCTCCAGAATAATAAAGTACAAATATAATATTCTTTGAAGTTACAATATCTCAACACTTATATGCATTCATTGAATCTCTCATCCAAGAACAAGACAAATTGATTCAGATGAGCGTCTTGAAGGACTCCAAAAGAAAAGCTCTTATGGCTGGAGAGCCAAAAAGTGTGAATGCTAAAGGGAAGAACAAAGATAAAGAGAAGAAGCAATTTGAAACCATGAAGGATGCAAAGTCTAATCCATCGAAAGGAGCCTCCAACTCCAAGAAGGATACACAAAAGAAATTTTAGAAATCCAAGTGTACATATTGCAAGAAAGGTAACCATCCTGAGAGCTCTTGTATGAAGAATACCATAGATCAAATGAAAAAAATCCTTGAACATCACAACATTTCCCTCCATGAAGGCATAAGTAAGATTGATCCAGGAAGCAAGTCAAAAGATCATGAGATATGACATGCATTAAAGGCCGGATTCTCACAATCCCAATCCTTCCTTATTGATTATGGAGCCTCCAACCACATCGTTTCCTACAGAGATCCATTTTCTTCTCTAGATCTCACCGATGGCCCTAACATTCACATGCGAGATGATTCTCAAATATTTGTAGAATGGAAGGGCACAATACAACTTGAGCATGGAAAGTTCAACAATGTTCTGTATGTGCCTTCTCTAGTAGCAAATATGTTGTTTGTTTATTAGATGACTCACACAGGTTCACCAAAGAAAGTAGTATTTGGACCTGACACAGTTGAGGTTGTAGATATCTCATCTGGAAACTTGATATCCAAAGTTGTTGCAAACCATGCCTCAAAGGCATATGAGTTCTCCTGTTTTTTTCCATAGTCCAATCAAAGTGCTCTCTTGACTCATGCAAATGAGACAAGTATACTATGGCATGAAAGATTCAGACACCTAAACTTCAAGTACTTGCAACAGTTGCACAAGGAAGAGATGGTTGAAGGATTTCCCAACATAAAGTTCTCTCAAGGAATCTACAAAGGTTGCTTGGTAGGGAAGCATCCAGAGTGAAAGTATGATGTTGGGAAGGAAAAGAGAGCTTCAACTAAACTTGATTTGATACACAGTGATGTTTCAGGACCGATGCCCACAGCTTCAATGAATGGATCCAAATACCTTTTGACCTTCATTGATGACTACTCTAGGTTCTATTGGATCTACTTTCTCAAGCAGAAAATCTGAGGTATTTGAGACCTTCAAATTTTTCAAGGCCTTAGTTGAGAACACTGCTGGGAAGAATATCAAAGCACTCAGATCAGATAATGGAGGGGATTACATCAAGAAGGAGCTGCAGCAGTTTTGTGCTTCTGAAGGGAATCCAAATGTAACATTATGCCCCATACACACCACAACAAAATGGTGTAGCTGAGAGGAAGAATAGGTCATTGAAAGAGATGGCTACCTGCTTGCTTGAAGAAAGATATCTTCCACCATATCTCTGGGAAGAAGTAGCGAATTGTTCCACATAAATTCAGAATAGGGTACCCCACAAATCTATGGATAGGGTGATCTGGATTTATGTGAGAACGAAATGAAAGAGCATATATATATTCACATATACAGATATATGGCAAGAAACACAACGATACAGTGAACTCATATTCTATTAAATGACTGAAATAGAACAAACTGTAAAATAAAAGTAGCTAGAATGGTGGTAGCTATATCTCTGAGAAGAGATGTGGCGGCTACGCTCATTCATGACAAGCTGAATCCAAGAAGAGGTTGAAAGAGATTATTTATCATAATCATGAGGGTAATAACCCTAAACATCAAAAAACCTAACCCTAGAAGATGAACCGTCATAAAGTGTGTTGCCCCAAAGTGGTTAGTTGAACAGTCAAATTCCCAGGGTCATAACTTTTGCATACGATTTCTATTTGGGGCGCTTGATAGCCCGTTGGAAAGGTCTATCCGAGCTATACAAATTTCGAATGGGGCTTAAACACTTTCATTTAAAGAGATTTGGCCCCTGGAATCTCCAAAAAATGTCGTTTAGGGCATCAAAACGGCCCCGGAAGTTTGGGACCCGAGAAATTGTAGAAAAATTACAAAAAACTGCCAGAAAGAAAAATTGTTTTGAGACAGTGGAATAGGTGGGTGGCCACCTATATCCATATGGATCAATCCTCCCCCCTTAGGAAGCATTGGTCTCCATTGCGTTAAGTGCCCCCATCAGGTGGGGAAAATTCTGTTGAACTTGACTCTTGGTGAGCCACTTGCCTTGGTGAAGTAGTTGCCCTGCTTTGACAACCTGATATAGCTGGATCTTCTGCTGGCGGGTTCCCTTAACCTGTGTGTCCATGATTTGATCAATGGTTACTTGTTCCATGCAGTAAGGATTAACATCTGTAGGTGTCAATTGCTCTGCCACCTCCGAGGTGTCCAATAATGGTGGAAAATATGGGCGAAGGAGCTCCACATTGAATACTGGGTGCAAGCCAAGGAATGGAGGAATGCTTAGCTCGAAGGCATTGTCACCAAATGCCTTGGTGATGGTGTACGAACCATATCAAAGTAGACGAAGCTTGCGATGGGGTCCTGTGAGCCTCTCTTTCTGCAAATGAAACCAAACCTTATCACCCACCTGGAACTTGTGTGGGACTCGATGTTGGTCATGTCGCTGCTTGTACTTAGTGTTGGCCTTTTCCAAAATTTCATGGAACTGTTGGCAGATGTGATGGATTCGTTCAACAAATCTGGAGGCCTTATCAACCTTAGTTTGAGCATGGGAAGATTCCTCCCGTGTGGATGCAATGGGAAGAGCTACATCAATTGGTGCGAGTGGTTGGAACCCCAGACACACTTGAAAAGGGCTGTGGCTGGTAGAACTATGGCGGGATTTGTTATAGCTATGCTGAACATAAGGAAGGCTCTCATCCCATGTGAGGGGATGTTTAGAATTGTACATTCTCAGAATATGCACAATCATCCTGTTGACTACCTCTGTTTGTCCATCGGTATGGGGGTGGAAGGAAGTTGTTTTGGTGAGCCTGGTATCCATCAACGACCATAGGCTGGAGCAGAAAGTGCTTAGGAACCTGTTGTCCTGATCTGAAATGATTGTCTATGGCAGCCCGAAATGAACCCAAACACACTCGAAGAAGAGCTTAGCAGTGGCTTTAGCAGAGAAATTCTTCTTGTAAGCTATTAGAATGGCCATCTTAGAGAAACGATCCACGACCACAAACACACAGTCATTTCCATGCTTGGTTGAAGGTAGTCCAAACATGTAATCCATGGAGATGGATTCCCATGGCCCATTAGGAGTGGGCATAGGGGTGTACAACCCCTGTTTTTTTTATGGCAGGTTTTGCAATGGCGCAGGCAATGCAGGATCTTATGTATCGGCTGACGTCTTGTCGGAGCTTAGGAAAATAAAAATACTTCTGCAATATGGCCACTGTCATTTCGTTGGCGAAGTGCCCTACCACCCGACTGTAGTGAACTTCCCAAATCATCTTCGCACGCTTGCTTGAAGGAAGACACAGATGGCCCAGGTGGCATAGCAAGCCTTCCTGAAGATGAAAGTCTGCTACAGATGTTCCTGCACATAGGTATCGATGGATGGCAGAAAAATCATGATCAATGCTATATAATTGAGGCCACCCCGAGGTCTCATGGCCACAAGAGTGGAGCACTGTGGTAAGTGCAGCTACTGGAGGCGACTGAGGTAGTCGGCGACTCGGTTGGTGCTGCCCTTCTTATATTTAATATTCAGGTGGAATTGCTGCAAGTAAGTGGACCACTTCTGGTGGCGGTCATTCTGTAGCTTCCCTTGGGTTTGCATGAACTACAAGGGCTTGTGATCAGTGTGGATGACTGTCTCTTTTCCAAGGATGTAATGTTTCCATTGGCGGAAGACTTGGACAATGGAATACATTTCCTTACCGTAGGTTGGGTACTTGCGGACTGTATCTAAAAGTGTCTCATTGTGATATGCCACTGGATGACCATGCTAAGTGAGGAATGCACCAACAACATAGTCTGAAGCATCTGTTTCAATCTCAAAGGGTTGTTGTATATCCAGTAAGGAAAGGATGGGTGCCGAACATAAGCGTTACTTTATCTCCTCAAATGCTTGTTGTTGTGGCCCGAACCAGCTGACCTTGGCCTTAGATCCCCCTTTGGTCACCTAGCTAAGGGACCAAGCAATATTGGAGAAGCCCAACACAAATCTGCGATAGAATTTGGCAAGGCCTAGGAAGCTGCGAAGCTCTGTGAGAGTTGTCGGGCTGGGCCAATCATGGATGGCTTCGATCTTGGCTGGATCCACATGAACACCATGTTCATCCACAATGTATCCCAGATATTGAACCCTCTTCATGCCAAATGAGCACTTCTCTAAATTAGCATATAACTTGTGTTGGCGCAAGGTGCTGAGGACTTGGTGGATATGCTGCAAATGCTCTGCCTAGGTTCTGCTGTAGATAAGAATATCATCCAGATATACGACCACAAAAGAGTTAGTGAATGGCCGTAGGATATCATCCATCATCCTCATGAAATTTGCTGGAGCATTAGTCAAGCCGAAAGGAATGACCAACCAATCGAAAAGGCCTTCTCGAGACTTGAAGGCAGTCTTCCAAACATCGGTCTGCTCAATTGGCACTTGATGATAGCTAGAATTCAAATCAATCTTACTGAAATATTTGGCACCCTTGAGCTAGTCAAGAAGGTCGTCGATATGGGGAATGGGATACCAATTCCAAACTGTGATCTTGTTTAGAGCTCGGTAATCAATGTAGAGTCGCCACATCCCGTCTTTCTTCATGTCTAACACAATTGGGCTCCCACAAGGCGTGGAGCTAGGTCGAATGTGCCCCTTTTGGATCAACTCTTGAATCTGGCATTTGATTTCTTCATTTTCCATGAGGGAACACCTGTATACTGGCCCGTTAGGTAAAGGTGCACCAGGTACCAAATCAATGTGATGCTTGACCGGGCAATGTATTGGCACCCCGGTGGGTGTGGTGAAGATGTCTTTGTATGATTCCACGATCTTGTCCACCTATTTCTACTGTGTGGAGGGGTTCTCCATGGAAGTGGTGGACGTTGCTACAATATTTCGTTCACCTTCAGAACCAACCATGAAGAGGATGAATTTCCCTATTTGGGAGATTACCTTCCTGCACTGCTTAGCTGTGATGAGGGGCACTGCAGTGGTGGGAATCGTCTCTGGTATCCTGTAGAGATTCTTTCCCAAAGTAATAATGACACTATGAGGTCTAGACTCATACACAACATGTCGTTTCCACATATATGGTTGTCCTAAAAGAACATCAAACTTCAAGCAGGGCAACATCACACATTACCTCATCTTTGAAGGGCTTGATCCCATAGGAAAGGCAGCATTGTTGACTAACATGGATGTCACGTCCCTGGCTTAGCCAACCGATGTTGTATGGTTGGGGATGTGGAACCATCGAAAACTTCAATCTTTTGACGACCTCAGTCGAGATGAGGTTTTTCTGGCTACCACTATCAACAATGAAGTGTAGCGCACTTCCTTGCACCCACAATTGTGAATGGAAGAGGCGCTCCCCTTCTTCTAGCTCCTCTGACTCTTCTGGTTGAATATTTGCAGTTGTGATGGCGGCTCTAGGTTCCGCATCAATGATTTACTTTCCCTTTTCTTTCTCTCCATCAGGTTCTGAGTCATATTCTGGATCCGAGGATTTTGTCTCGGACAACAAGGATTGTTTTGAGCAGCACTCATCAGTGTTGTGCCAAGGGCTCTTGTGGAATTCACACCACTTGCCAGTGTCCTTCTTTGATTTCCCATTACCCTTCTTTGCCTGCGGCTTGGGATGGTTGTCGAGGCTTTGGCCGTCCTTGATTTGTGCTTTGCCTTGTGAATTGGGGACATCTTTTCCAAGC
This sequence comes from Larix kaempferi, assembly GCA_027924585.1. Lineage (NCBI taxonomy): Eukaryota > Viridiplantae > Streptophyta > Pinopsida > Pinales > Pinaceae > Larix > Larix kaempferi. Next base: position 5,170,775 of record BSBM01000431.1, on the reverse strand, counting down.
TTCTGCTGTTGATTTGCAGACCCAAAATCACGCTTATTCCTTTGCTAAAAATTTTGCTCGATCTTGACGACGTATCTATATGTTGGTCCTAGTGAGGATATGTCAAGGAAATCCATCTCTGTTTGAATGTACCTGTGCAGGCCATTGCGGTACTTTAGGGCCAAGCGTCGTTCAGAGTCTCGAATACCCATCTTGGCGCGCAGGGTATGGAACATTTTGGTAAACTCTGGGATTGTTTGGTCCCTCTCCTGGCACAAAGTCGTCCATTTGGTGTACTGGTCATCATAGTTTATGACAGGGTAGAATTCTTCCTTGACGGAATCGACAAAATCCACCTAAGTGGGGTCTGTCCTAAATAGTTCAGACTCGTTTCTTGCATGCCTCTCGCAGTACCTGTCCCACCAGTCTTTAATATGGGGAAGGGACTTAAATAGCGCGAATGTGATCTTTTCGCACTCAGAAAAGTTATGAATAGAAAAGTAACCCTCTAATAGATTCAACCATTTCTCTAAAACGTCTGCATCTATCTTTCCTTCAAATAGGGGAATGTCAAAGTTCGAGACCCAACTCTCAATATTCGGATCTCGTCGGGGACATGCACTGAGAAATCACAAGAGTATAAGGCTCTGATACCACTGATTAGGATTTATGTGAGAAAAAAATGAAAGAGCGTATATATATTCACATACACAGATATATGGCAAGAAACACAGCGATACAGTAAACTCGGATTCTATTAAATGACTGAAATAGAACAAATTGTAAAATAAAAGCAGCTAGAATGGTGGCAGCTAGCTATATCTCTTAGAAGAGATGTGGCAGCCACGCTCATTGATGACAAGCTGAATCCAAGAAGAGGCTGAAAGAACCTATTTATCATAAGCATGAGGGTAAGAAGCCCAAACATCCAAAAACCTAACCCTAGAAGATGAACCGTCATAAAGTGTGCGGCCCCAAGGTGGTTAGTTGAACAGTCAACTTCCCGGGGTCATATCATTTGCATATGATCTCCGTTTGGGGCTCTTGATAGCCCATTGGAAAGGTTTATCCGAGATTTAAAACTTTCAATTAAGGGAGAATCCTGTCCATTGCAAAATTTTGGCCTCCGGAATTGCCAAAAAACGTCTTTTATGGCCTCAAAACGGCCTCGAAAGATCGGGAACCGAAAAACTGTAGAAAAATTACAAGAAAACTGCCAAAAAGAAAAGCTATTTTGAGCTAGTGGAATAGGTGGGTGGCCACCTATATCCATCTAGATTAGTCCTCCCCCCTTAGGAAGAAATGGTCTCCATTGCGTTAAGTGCCCCCATTAGGTGGGGAAACTTCTGTTGAACTTGACTCTTGGTGGGCCACTTGCCTTGGTGAAGTAGTTGCCTTGCTTTGACAACCCGATATAGTTGGATCTTCTGCTCGCAGGTTCCCTTAACCTGTGTCTCCATGATCTGATTAATGGTTTCATGTTCCATGCAGTTAGGATTAAGCTCTGTAGGTGTCAATTGCTTTGCCACCTCCGAGGTGTCCAACAACGGTGGAAAATATGGGCGAAGGAGCTCCACATTGAATACTGGGTGCAAGCCAAGGAATGGAAGGATGCTTAGCTCGAAGGCACTGTCACCAACTGCCTTGGTGATGGTGTACGATCCATATCGAAGTGGACGAAGCTTGCAATGGGGTCCTGTGAGCCTCTCTTTTTGCAAATGCAACCAAACCTTATCACCCACCTGGAACTTGTGTGGGACCCAATGCTGGTCATGTCGCTACTTGTACTTAGTGTTGGCCTTTTCCAAAATTTCATGGACATGTTGGCGGATGTGCTGGATTCGTTCAACAATCTAGTGGCCTTATTAGCCTCAGTTTAAGCATGGGAAGATTCTTCCCGTGTGGATGCAATGGGAAGAGCTACATCAATTGGTGCGAGTGGTTGGAACTCCAGACACACTTGAAAAGGGTTGTGGCCGGTAGAGCTATGAAGGGCTCTGTTATAGTTATGCTGAACATAAGGAAGGCTCTCATCCCATGTGCGGGGATGTTTAGAATTGTACATTCTCGGAATATGCACAATCATCCTGTTGACTACCTCTGTTTGTCCATCGGTCTAGGGGGGGGGAAGGAAGTTGATTTGGTGAGCCTGGTATCCATCAACGACCATAGGTTGGACCAGAAAGTGTTTAGGAACCTGCTGTCCCGATCTGAAATCATTATCTGTGGCAGCCCAAAATGAACCCAAACACGCTCGAAGAAGAGCTTAGCAGTGGCTTTAACAGAGACGTTCTTCTTGCAAGCTATTACAATGGCCATCTTAGAGAAACGATCCACGACCACAAACACACAGTCATTTCCATGCTTGGTTGAAGGTAGTCCAGACATGTAATCCATGGAGATTGATTCCCATGGCCCACTAGGAGTGGGCAGAGGGGTGTACAACCCATGCTTTTTTTATGGCAGGTTTTGCGATGGCACATGCACTGCAGGATCTTATGTGTCGGATGATGTGTTGTCGGAACTTAGGCCAATAAAAATACTTCTGCAATATGGCAACTGTCTTTTCGTTGCCGAAGTGCCCTACCACCCAACCGCGGTGAGCTTCCCGAATCATCTTCGCACGCTCGCTTGAAGGAAAACAGAGATGGCCCAGGTGGCATAGCAAGCCTTCCTAAAGATGAAAGTCTGGTACAGATGTTCCTGCACATAGGGCTCGATAGATGGAAGAAAACTCAGGATCACTGCTATATATTTGAGGTCATCCCGAGGTCTCATGGACCCAATAGTGGAGCACTATGGTAAGTGTGGCAACTGGAGGCTAGCTGAGGCAGTCTGCGACTCGGTTGGTGATTCCCTTCTTATATTTAATATTTAGGTGGAATTGCTGCAAGTAAGCAGACCACTTCTGGTGGTTGTCATTCTGTAGCTTCCCTTGGTTTTGGATGAACTGCAAGAGCTTGTGATTAGTGTGGATGACTGTCTCTTTTCCAAGGATGTAATGTTTCCATTGGCGGCAGGCTTGGACAATGGAATACATTTCCTTATCGTAGGTTGGGTACTTGCGAACTATATCTGAAAGTGTCTCACTGTGATATGCCACTGGATGGCCATGCCGAGTGAGGACGACACCAACAACATAGTCTGAAGCATCTGTTTCAACCTCAAAGGGTTGTTGTAGATTCGGTAAGGCAAGGACGGGTGCCGAACATAAGCATTGCTTTAGCTACTCAAATTCTTGTTGTTGTGGCTTGGACCAGCTGAAATTGGCCTTAGAGCGCCCTTTGGTCACCTGGCTAAGGGACCAAGCAATATTGGAGAAGCCCAACACAAATCTACAATAGAAGTTGGCAAGGCCTAGGAAGCTGTGAAGCTCTATGATATTTGTTGGGGTTGGCCAATCATGGATGGCTTGGATCTTGGCTGGATCCACATGAACACCATGTTCGTCCACGATGTATCCCAGATATTGAACCCTCTTCATGCCAAATGAGCACTTCTCTAAATTAACATATAACTTGTGCTAGCGCAAGGTGTTGAGGACTTGGTGGATATGCTGCAGATGCTCTGCCCATGTTCTGCTGTAGATGGGAATATCATACAGATATACAACCAAAAAAGAGTTAGTGAATGGCCGTAGGATATCACCCGTCATCCTCATGAAAGTTGCTGGAGCATTAGTCAAGCCGAAAGGCATGACCAAGCACTCGAAAAGGCCTTCCCGAGACTTGAAGGTAGTCTTCCAAACATCGGTCTGTTGAATTGGCACTTAATGATAGCCAGACTTCAAATCAATCTTACTGAAATATTTGGCAACCTTGAGCTGGTCAAGAAGGTCATCGATACGGGGAATGGGATACCAATTGTAGACTGTGATCTTGTTTAGAGCTCAATAATCAATGCAGAGTCGCCACGTCCCGTCTTTCTTCTGTACTAACACAATTGGGCTCCCATAAGGCGAGGAACTAGGTCGAATGTGCCCCTTTTGGTTCAACTCTTGAATATGGCATTTGATTTCTTCATTTTAAATGAGGGAACTCCTTTATATAGGCCCGTTAGGTAAAGGGACACCAGGTACCAAATCAATGTGATGCTTGACCGGGAAATGTATTGGCACCCCGGTGGGTGTGGTAAAGATGTCTTTGTATGATTCCACGATCGTGTCCACCTGTTTCTGCTGTGTGGAGGGGTTCTCCATGGAAGTGGTGGGCGTTGCTGCAATATTTCGTTCACCTTCAGAACAAACCATGAAGAAGACAAATTTCGCTGTCTGGGAGATTACCTTCCTGCACTGCTTAGCTGTGATGAGGGACTCTGCAGTTGTGGGAAGTGTCTCTGGTATCCTGTAGAGCTTCTTTCCCAAAGTAGTAATGACACTACGAGGTCTAGACTCAGACACATCATGACGTTTCCACATATATTATGGTTGTCCTAAAAGAACATCACAAACTTCAAGCGGGGCAACATCACACAGTACCTCATTTTCGAAGGGCTTGATCCCATAGGAAATGCGGCATTGTTGACTAACACGGATGTCACGTCCCTGTCTCTGCGAACCGATGTTGTATGGTTGGGGATGTGGAACCGTCAGAAGCTTCAATATTTTGATGACGAGGTTTTTCTAGCTACCACTATCAACAATAGAGTGTAGCGGAGTTCCTTGAAACCACAATTGTGAATGGAAGAGGCGTTCCCCTCCATCTGGATCCTCTGAATCTTCTGGTTGAATCTTTGCAGTTGCGATGGTGGCACTAGGTTCCACATCAATGATTTGCTTTCCCTTTTCTTTCTCTCCATCAGGTTCAGAGTCATATTCTGGATTCGGGGATTTTGTCTCGGCCAACAAGGATTGTTTTGAGCGGCACTCATCAGTGTTGTGCCAAGGGATCTTGTGGAATTCACACCACTTGCCAGTGTCCTCCTTTGATTTCCCATTACTCTTCTTTGCCTGTGGCTTGGGATGGTTGTCGAGGCTTTGACCGTCCTTGCTCTGTCCTTTGCCTTGTGAATTTGGGACACCTTTGCCAAACTTCTGTTGCTGATTTGCATACCCAAAATCATGCTTATTCCTTTGCTTAAACTTTTGCTCGATCTTGACAGCTTATCTATATGCTGCTCCTAGTGAGGATATGTCCAGGAAATCCATCTCTATCTGAATGTACCTATGCAGGCCGCTGCAGTACGTTAGGTCCAAGTGCCGTTTAGAGTCTCGAATACCCATCTTGGTGCGTAGGGCATGGAACATGTTGGTAAACTCTGGGACTATTTGGTCCCTCTCCTGGCACAAAGTCATCCATTTGGTGTACTGGTCATCATAGTTTCCGACAGGGTAGAATTCTTCCTTGACGGCATCGAAAAAATCCGCCCAAGTGGGGTTTGTCCTGAATAGTTCAGATTCGTCTCTTGCATGCCTCTCATAGTACCCGTCCCACCGGTCTTTAATATGGGGAAGGGACTTAAGGAGCGTGAATGCGATATATTCACTGTCAGAAATGTTATGAACAAAAAAGTAACCCTCTAATATATTCAACCATTTCTCTAAAGCATCTACCTCTATCTTTCCTTCAAATAAGGGAATGTCAAAGTTAACTTGTACCTTGAAGGGAGTCGCACCCCTGAAACGACTGCTCGTTGAAGGTGCATCCGCTGTTGTCAGCATCCTTCGAAGGATCTGTGCAAAATTATCCATCATCTCGTTCCTCTATCGCGTGAGGGATTCCTTGAGCAACAGCTTAATAGGATCTCCTGCTCCGTCATCTCTCTTTTCTTCTCCCGCCATGGGAGCCTGCTTGGGTCGACAGGGAGGGTTTCCCCAAGCTTAACTAGTTCGAGACCCAACTCTCGATATTTAGATCTCGTCGGGGACATGCACTGAGAAACCATAAGAGGATAAGGCTCTGATACCATTGATCCAGATTTATGTGAGAACGAAATGAAAGAGCATATATATATTCACATACACAGATATATGGCAAGAAACACAGCGATACAGTAAACTCGGATTCTATTAAATGACTGAAATAGAACAAACTGTAAAATAAAAGCAGCTAGAATGGTGGTAGATATATCTCTGAGAAGAGATGTGGCGGCTACGCTCATTCATGACAAGATGAATCCAAGAAGAGGCCGAAAGAGCCTATTTTTCATAAGCATGAGGGTAAGAACCCTAAACATCCAAAAACCTAACCCTAGAAGATGAACCGTCATAAAGTGTGCGGCCCCAAGGTGGTTAGTTGAACAGTCAACTTCCCGGGGTCATAACTTTTGCATACGATCTCCGTTTGGGGCGCTCGATAGCCCGTTGGAAAGGTCTATCCGAGATATACAACTATCAAGTTGGGCCAAATGAATTCCTTTGAGAATAATTTAGCCCCCGGAATCTCCAAAAAACGTCGTTTAGGGCCTCAAAACGACCCTAGAAGTTCGGGACCCGAAAAACTGTAGAAAAATTACAAGAAAACTGCCAGAAAGTAAAATTGTTTGAGCCAGTGGAATAGGTGGGTGGCCACCTATATCCATCTGGATTAGTCCTCCCCCCTTAGGAAGCAATGGTATCCATTGCGTTAAGTGCCCCCATTAGGTGGGGAAACTTATGTTGAACTTGAATCTTGGTGAGCCACTTGCCTTGGTGAAGTAGTTTCCCTACTTTGACAACCCGATATAGCTGGATCTTCTGCTGGCGGGTTCCCTTAACCTGTGTGTCCATGATCTGATCAATGGTTTTCTGTTCCATGCAGTCAGGATTAAGCTTTGTAGGTGTCAATTGCTCTGCCACCTCCGAGGTGTCCACCAGCGGTGGAAAATATGGGCGAAGGAGCTCCACATTGAATACTGGGTGCAAGCCAATGAATGGAAGGATGCTTAGCTCGAAGGAATTGTCACCAAATGCCTTGGTGATGGTGTACGACCCATATCGAAGTGGACGAAGCTTGCGATGGGGTCCTATGAGCCTCTCTTTCTGCAAATGCATCCAAACCTTTTCACCCACCTGGAACTTGTGTGGGACCCAATGCTGGTCATGTCGTTGCTTGTACTTAGTGTTGTCATTTTCCAAAATTTCATGGACCTATTGGTAGATGTGTTGGATTCCTTCAACAAATTTGGCGGCCTTATCAGCCTTAGTTTGAGCATGGGAATATTCCTCCCGTGTGGATGCAATGGGAAGAGCTACATCAATTGGTGCGAGTGGTTGGAACCCCAGACACACTTGAAAAGGGTTGTGGCCGGTAGAGCTATGGAGGGCTTTGTTATAGTTATGCTGAACATAAGTAAGGCTCTCATCCCATGTGCGGAGATGTTTAGAATTGTACATTCTCATAATATGCACAATTATCCTGTTGACTACCTCTGTTTGTCCATCGGTCTGGGGGTGGAAGGAAGTTGATTTGGTGAGCCTGGTATCCATCAACAACCATAGGCTAGACTAGAAAGTGTTTAGGAACCTGCTGTCCCGATCTGAAATGATTTTCTGTGGAAGCCTGAAATGAACCCAAACACACTCCAAGAAGATCTTAGTAGTGGCTTTAGTAGAGACGTTCTTCTTGCAAGCTATTAGAATGGCCATCTTAGAGAAACGATCCACGACCACAAACACACAGTCATTTCCATGCTTGGTTGAAGGTAGTCCAAACATGTAATCCATGGAGATTGATTCCCATGGCCCACTAGGAGTGGGTAGAGGGGTGTACAACCCCTGCTTTTTTTATGGTAGGTTTTGCGATGGCACAAGCACTGCAGGATCTTATGTATCGGTTGATGTCTTGTCGAAACTTAGGCCAATAAAAATAATTCCGCAATATGGAAATTGTCTTTTCTTTGCCGAAGTGCCCTGCCACTCGACTGTAGTGAGATTCCCAAATCATCTTCGCATGCTCACTTGAAGGAACACAGAGATGGCCCAGGTGGCATAGCAAGCCTTCCTGAAGATGAAAGTCTACTACAGATGTTCCTGCACATAGGGCTGGATAGATGGAAGAAAAATCAGGATCACTGCTATATAGTTGAGGCCACCTCGAGGTCTCATGGACACAAGAGTGTAGCACTGTGGTAAGTGTGGCTACTAGAGGCTGACTGAGGCAGTTGGCGACTCGATTGGTGCTTCCCTTATTATATTTAATATTTAGGTGAAATTGCTACAAGTAAGTGGACCACTTCTGGTGGCGGTCATTCTGTAGCTTCCCTCGGGTTTGCATGAACTGCAAGGGCTTGTGATCAGTGTGGATAACTGTCTCTTTTGCAAGGATGTAATGTTTCCATTAGCGGCAGGCTTGGACAATGGAATACATTTCCTTATCATAGGTTGGGTACTTGTAGACTATATCTGAAAGTGTCTCACTATGATATGCCACTGGATGGCCATGCCGAGTGAGGAATGCACCAACAGCATAGTCTGAAGCATCTGTTTCAATCTCAAAGGGTTGTTGTAGATCCGATAAGGACGGGATGGGTGCCGAACATAAGCATTGCTTTAGATCCTCAAATGCTTGTTGTTGTGGCTTGGACCAGCTGAACTTGGCCTTAGATCCCCCTTTGGTCACTTGGCTAAGGGACCAAGCAATATTGGAGAAGCCCAACACAAATCTGCGATAGAATTTGGCAAGGCCTAGGAAGTTACGAAGCTCTGTGAGATTTGTCATGGTTGGCCAATGATGGATGGCTTGGATCTTAGCTGGATCGACATGAACACCATGTTCGTCCATGATGTATCCCAGATATTGAACCTGCTTCATGCCAAATGAGAACTTCTCTAAATTAGCATATAACTTGTGCTAATGCAAGGTGTTGAGGACTTGGTGGATATGCTGCAGATGCTCTGCCAATGTTCTGCTGTAGATGAGAATATCATCCAGATATACGACGACAAAAGAGTCAGTGAGTGGCCATAGGATATCATCCATCATCCTCATGAAAGTTGCTGGAGCATTAGTCAAGCCGAAAGGCATGACCAACCACTCGAAAAGGCCTTCCTGAGACTTGAAGGCAGTCTTCCAAACATCGGTCTGCTCAATTGGCACTTTATGATAGCCAGACTTCAAATCAATCTTACTAAAATATTTGGCACCTTTGAGCTTGTCAAGAAGGTCGTCGATACGGGGAATGGGATACCGATTCCAGACTGTGATCTTGTTTAGAGCTCGGTAATCAATGTAGAGTCACCACATCCCGTCTTTCTTCTGTACTAACACAATTGGGCTCCCACGAGGCGAGGAGCTAGGTCGAATGTGCCCCTTTTGGATCAACTCTTGAATCTGGCGTTTGATTTCTTCATTTTCCATGAGGGAACGCCTGTATACTGGCCCGTTAGGTAAAGGCGCACCAAGTACCAAATCAATCTGATGCTTGACTGGGCAATGTATTAGCACCCCGGTGGGTGTGGTGAAGATGTCTTTGTATGATTCCACGATCTTGTCCACCTATTTCTGCTGCGTAGAGGGGTTCTCCATGGAAGTGGTGGGCATTGCTACAATATTTCCTTCACCTTCAGAACGAACCATGAAGAGGATGAATTTCCCTGTCTGGGAGATTACCTTCTTGCACTGCTTAGCTGTGATGAGGGACACTGTAGTGGTGGGAAGCGTCTCTGGTATCCTGTAGAGCTTCTTTCCCAAAGTAATAATGATACTACAAGGTCTAGACTCATACACAGCATGATGTTTCCACATATATGGTTGTCCTAAAAGAACATCACAAACTTCAAGCGGGGCAACATCACACATTAACTCATTTTTTAAGGGCTTGATCCCGCAAGAAATGCGGCATTGTTGACTAACATGGATGTCACGTCCCTGTCTCTGCCAACCGATGTTGTATGGTTGGGGATGTGGAACCATCGGAAGTTTCAATCTTTTGATGACCTCAGCCGAGATGAGGTTTTTCTAGCTACCACTATCAACAATGAAGTGTAGCGCACTTCCTTGCACCCACAATTGTGAATGGAAGAGGTGCTCCCCTTCATCTGGCTCCTCTGAATCATCTGGTTGAATCTTTGCAGTTGCGATGGTGGCACTAGGTTCTGCATCAATGATTTTCTTTCCCTTTTATTTCTCTCCATCAGGTTTTGAGTCATATTCTGGATCCAGGGATTTTGTCTCGGCCAACAAGGATTGTTTTGAGCGGCACTCATTAGTGTTGTGCCAAGGGCTCTTGTGGAATTCACACCACTTGCTAGTGTCCTTCTTTGATTTCCCATTACTCTTCTTTGCCTGTGGCTTGGGATGGTTGTCGAGGCTTTGGACGTCCTTGCTCTATCCTTTGCCTTGTGAATTTGGGACACCTTTACCAAACTTATGTTGCTGATTTGCAGACCCAAAATCACATTTATTCCTTTGCTTAAACTTTTGCTCGATCTTGATGGCTTATCTATATGCTAATCCTAGTGAGGATATGTCCAGGAAATCCATCTCTATCTGAATGTACCTGTGCAGGCCGCTGCAGTACTTTAGGGCCAAGTGCCATTTAGAGTCTCGAATACCCAGCTTTACGCGTAGGGTATGGAACATGTTGGTAAACTTTGGGACTGTTTGGTCCCTCTCCTGGCGCAAAGTCATCCATTTGGTGTACTGGTCATCATAGTTTCCGATGGGGTAGAATTCTTCCTTGACGACATTGAAAAAATCCGCCCAAGTGTGGTCTGTCCTGAATAGTTTAGACTCATCTCTTGCATGCCTCTCGCAGTACCCGTCCCGCTAGTCTTTAATATGGGGAAGGGACTTAAGGAGCGTGAATGTGATATTTTCGCTGTCGAAAATTTTATGAACACAAAAGTAACCCTCTAATAGATCCAACCATTTCTCTAAAGCGTCTACATCTATCTTTCCTTCAAATAGGGGAATGTTAAAGTTAACTTGTACCTTGAAGGGAGTCGCTCCCCCGAAACGACTACTCATTGAAAGTGCATCTGCCGTTGTCGGCATCCTTCGAAGGATCTGTGCAGAATTATCCATCATCTCGTTCCTTTGTCACACGAGGGATTCCTAGACCAATAGCTTAATAGGATCTCCTGCTCCATCATCTCTCTTTTGTTCACCCGCCATGGGAGCCTTCTTGGGTTGATGAGGAGGGTTTTTCGCAAGCTCAACTAGTTCGAGACCCAACTCTCGATATTCAGATCTCGTCGGGGACATGCACTGAGAAATCATAAGAGCAGAAGGCTCTGATACCACTGATCCGGATTTATGTGAGAAAGAAATGAAAGAGCATATATATATTCGCATACACAGATATATGGCAAGAAACACAGGGATACAGTAAAATCGGATTCTATTAAAAGACTGAAATAGAACAAACTGTAAAATAAAAGCAGCTAGAATGGTGGTAGTTATATCTCTAAGAAGAGATGGTGCGACTTCGCTCATTCATGACAAGTTGAATCCAAGAAGAGGCTGAAAGAGCGTATTTATCATAAGCATGAGGGTAAGAACCCTAAACATCCAAAAACCTAACCCTAGAAGATGAACAGTCATAAAGTGTGCGGCCCCAAGGTGGTTAGTTGAACAATCAACTTCCCGAGGTCATAACTTTTTCATATGATCTCCGTTTGGGGCGCTCGATATCCCGTTGGAAATGTATATCCGAGCTATAAAACTTTCGAATGGGGCCAAAAAAATGTTGATGGAAAATAGCTAGTCCACGTGATCTCCAAAAAACATCGTTTAGGGCCTCAAAACGGCCCCGGAAGTTCGAGACCCGAAAAACTATAGAAAAATTACAAGAAAACTGCCAGAAAGAAAAACTGTTTTGAGCCAGTGGAATAGGTGTGTGGCCACCTATATCCATCTGGATTAGTCCTCCCCCCTTAGGAAGCAATGGTCTGCATTGCGTTAAGTGCCCCCATCAGGTGGGGAAAATTCTGTTGAACTTGACTCTTGGTGAGCCACTTGCCTTGGTGAAGTAGTTGCCCTCCTTTGACAACCCGATATAGCTGGATTTTCTGCTGGCGGTTTCCCTTAACCTGTGTGTTCATGATTTGATCAGTGGTTGCCTGTTCCATGCAATCAGGATTAAGCTTTGTAGGTGTCAATTGCGCTGGCACCTCTGAGGTGTCCAACAATGGTGGAAAATATGGGCAAAGGAGCTCCACATTGAATACTGGGTGCAAGCCAAGGAATGGAGTGATGCTTAGCTCAAAGGCATTATCACCAACTGCCTTGGTGATGGTGTATGGACCATATCGAAGTGTACAAAGCTTTCGATGGGGTCCTGTGAGCCTCTCTTTCTGTAAATGCAACCAAACCTTATCACCCACCTGGAACTTGTGTGGGACTCGATGTTGGTCATGTCGCTGCTTGTACTTAGTGTTGGCCTTTTCCAAAATTTCATAGACCTGTTGGCGGATGTGCTGGATTTGTTCAACAAACCTTATCAGCCTTAGTTTGAGCATGGGAAGATTCATTCCATGTGGATGCAATGGGAAGAGCTACATCAATTGGTGCGAGTGGTTGGAACCCTAGACACACTTAAAAATGGCTGTGGCCGGTAGATCTATGGAGCGCTCTGTTATATCTATGCTGAACGTAAGGAAGGCTCTCATCCCATGTGTGGGGATGTTTAGAATTGTACATTCTCACAATATGCACAATCATCCTATTGACTACCTCTGTTTGTCCATTGGTCCGGGGGTGGAAGGAAGTTGATTTGGTGAGCCTGGTATCCATTAATGACCATAGGCTGGACTAGAAAGTGCTTAGGAACCTATTGTCCCGATCTAAAATGATTGTTTATGGTAGCCCGAAATGAACCCAAACATGCTCGAAGAAGAGCTTAGTAGTGGCTTCAACAGAGACGTTCTTCTTGCAAGCTATTAGAATGGCCATCTTAGAGAAACGATCCACGACCACAAACACACAGTGATTTCCATGCTTGGTTGAAGGTAGTCCAAACATGTAATCCATGGAGATGGATTCCCATGGCCCATTAGGAGTGGGCAGAGGGGTGTACAACCCCTACTTTTTTTATGGTAAGTTTTGCGATGGCATAGGTAGTGTAGGAGCTTATGTATTGGATGACGTCTTGTCGGAGCTTAGGCCAATGAAAATACTTCTGCAATATGGCCACTATCTTTTCGTTGCCGAAGTGCCCTGCCACCTGACTGTAGTGAGCTTCCCAAATCATCTTCGCACACTCGCTTGAAGGAACACAGAGATGGCCCAGGTGGCATAGCAAGCCTTCCTAAAGATGAAAGTTTGCTATTGATGTTCCTACACATAGGGCTCGATAGATGGCAGAAAACTCAGGATCAATGCTATATAGGTTAGGCCACCCCGAGGTCTCATGGCCACAAGAGTGGAGCATTGTGGTAAGTGCGGCTACTGGAGGCCGACTGAGGCAGTCGGCGACTCGGTTGGTGCTGCCCTTCTTATATTTAATATTCAGGTGGAATTGCTGCAAGTAAGTGGAGCACTTCTGGTGGCAGTCATTCTGTAGATTCCCTTGGGTTTGCATGAAGTGCAAGGGCTTGTGATCAGTGTGGATGACTGTCTCTTTTCCAAGGATGTAATGTTTCCATTGGTGGCAGGCTTGGACAATGGAATACATTTCCTTATCGTAGGTTGGGTACTTGCGGACTGTATCTGAAAGTGTCTCACTGTGATATGGCACTGTATGGCCATGCTGAGTGAGGACTATACCAACAATATAGTCTGAAGCATCTGTTTCAATCTTAAAGGGTTGTTGTAGATCCGGTAAGGCAAGGATGGGTGCCGAACATAAACATTGCTTTAGCTCCTCAAATGCTTGTTGTTGTGGCTTGGAACAACTGAACTTGGCCGTATATCCCCCTTTGGTCACCTGGCTAAGGGACCAAGCAATATTGGAGAAGCTCAACACAAATCTGTGATAGAAGTTGGCAAGGCCTAGGAAGCTGCGAAGCTCTGTGAGAGTTGTCGGGGTTGGCCAATCATGGATGGATCCACATGAACACCATGTTCGTCCACGATGTATCCCAGATATTGAACCCTCTTCATGCCAAATGAGCACTTCTCTAAATTAGCATATAACTTGTGTTGGCACAAGGTGTTGAGGACTTGGTGGATATGCTGTAGATGCCCTGCCCATGTTTTGCTGTAGATGAGAATATCATCCAGATATACGACCACAAAAGAGTTAGTGAATGGCCGTAGGATATCATCCATCATCCTCATGAAAGTTGTTGGAGCATTAGTCAAGCCAAAAGGCAAGACGAACCACTCGAAAAGGCCTTCCCGAGACTTGAAGGCAGTCTTCCAAACATCGGTCTGCTCAATTGGCACTTTATGATAGCCAGAATTCAAATCAATCTGACTGAAATATTTGGCACCCTTGAGTTGGTCAAGAAGGTCATCGATACGGGAAATGGGATACCGATTCCGAACTGTGATCTTGTTTAGAGCTCGGTAATCAATGCAGAGTCGCCACATCCCGTCTTTCTTTTGTACTAACACAATTGGGATCCCACAAGGCGAGGATCTAGGTCGAATGTGCCCCTTTTGGATCAACTCTTGAATCTGGCATTTGATTTCTTCATTTTCCATGAGGTAATGCCTGTATACTGGCCTGTTAGGTAAAGGCACACCAGGTACCAAATCAATGTGATGCTTGACTGGGTAATGTATTGGCACCCCAGTGGGTGTGGTGAAGATGTCTTTGTATGATTCCATGATCTTGTCCACCTGTTTCTGCTGTGTGGAGGGGTTCTCCATGGAAGTGGTGGACGTTGCTATATTTCGTTCACCTTCAAAACGAACCATGAAGAGGACGAATTTCCATATTTGGGAGATTACCTTCCTGCACTGCTTAGCTGTGATGAGGGACATTGCAGTGGTGGGAAGCGTCTCTGGTATCATGTAGAGCTTCTTTCCCAAAGTAATAATGACACTATGAGGTCTAGACTCATACACAACATGATGTTTCCACATATATGGTTGTCCTAAAAGAACATCACAAACTTCAAGTGGGGCAATGTCATGCATTACTTCATCTTTGAAGGGCTTGATCCCGTAGGAAAGGCAACATTGTTGACTAACACGGATGTCACGTCCCTAGCTCAGCCAACCGATGTTGTATGGTTGGGGATGTGGAACCGTCGGAAGCTTCAATCTTTTGATGACCTCAGCTGAGATGAGGTTTTTCTGGCTACCACTATCAACAATGAAGTGTGGCAGAGTTCCTTGCACCCACAATTGTGAATGGAAGAGGTGCTCCCCTTCCTCTAGCTCCTCTGACTCTTTTGGTTGAATCTTTGCAGTTGC
The DNA here is from genome assembly GCA_027924585.1 of Larix kaempferi. Lineage (NCBI taxonomy): Eukaryota > Viridiplantae > Streptophyta > Pinopsida > Pinales > Pinaceae > Larix > Larix kaempferi. Next base: position 5,155,572 of record BSBM01000431.1, on the reverse strand, counting down.
GATGGTGGCACTAGGTTCTGCGTCAATGATTTGCTTTCCATTTTCTTTCTGTCCATCAGGTTCTGAGTCATATTCTTGATCCGGGAATTTTGTCTCGGCCAACAAGGATTGTTTTGAGCGGCACTCATCAGTGTTGTGCCAAGGGCTCTTGTGGAATTCAAACCACTTGCCAGTGTCCTTCTTTGATTTCCCATTACACTTCTTTTCCTGCGGCTTGAGATGGTTGTCGAGGCTTTGTTCATCCTTGCTCTGTCCTTTGCCTTGTGAATTGCGGACACCTTTGCCAAACTTCTGCTGCTGATTTGCAGACCCAAAATCACGCTTAGTCCTTTGCTTAAAATTTTGCTCGATCTTGATGGCGTATCTATATGCTGCTCCTAGTGAGGATATGTCCAGGAAATCCATCTCTGTCTGAATGTACCTGTGCAGGATATTGCGGCACTTTAGGGCTGAGTGCCGTTCAGATTCTCGAATACCCAGCTTGGCGCGTAGAGTATGGAACATGCTGGTAAACTATGGGACCATTTGGTCCCTCTCCTGGTGCAAAGTCTTCCATTTGGTGTACTAGTCATCATAGTTTCCGACAGGGTAGAATTATTCCTTGAAAGCATCGAAAAAATCCGCCAAAGTGGGGTCTGTCCTGAATAGTTTAGACTCGTCTCTTGAATGCCTCTCGTAGTACCCATCTCACCAGTCTTTAATATGGGGAAGGGACTTAAGGAGCGCGAATGTGATCTTTTCACTATCGAAAAAGTTATGAACAGAAAAGTAACCCTCTAATAGATTCAACCATTTCTCTAAAGCGTCTACATCTATCTTTCCTTCAAATAGGGGAATGTCAAAGTTAACTTGTACCTTGAAGGGAGTCACACCCCCGAAACGATTGCTCATTGAAGGTGCATCCGCCGTCGTCGGCATCCTTCGAAGGATCTGTGCAAAATTACCCATCATCTTGTTCCTATGTCGCGCGAGGTCTTCCTTGAGCAACAACTTAATAAGATATCCTACTCTGTCATCTCTCTTTTCTTCTCCTGCCATGGGAACCTGCTTGGGTCGACGAGGAGGGTTTTCCCCAAGCTCAACTAGTTCGAGACCCAACTCTTGATATTCGGATCTCGTCGGGGACATGCACTGAGAAATCACAAGAGCAGAAGGCTCTGATACCATTGATCCGAATTTATGTGAGAACGAAATGAAAGAGCATATATATATTCACATACACAGATATATGGCGAGAAACACAGTGATACTGTAAACTCGGATTCTATTAAATGACTGAAATAGAACAAACTGTAAAATAAAAGCAGCTAGAATGGTGGTAGCTATATCTCTGAGAAGAGATGTGGCGGCTACGCTCATTTATGACAAGCTGAATCCAAGAAGAGGTTGAAAGAGCCTATTTATCATAAGCATGAGATTAAGAACCCTAAACATCCAAAAACCTAACCCTAGAAGATGAACCATCATAAAGTGTGAGGCCCCAAGGTGGTTAGTTGAACAGTCAACTTCCCGGGGTCATAACTTTTGCATATGATCTCTGTTTGGGGCACTCGATAACCCATTGGAAAGGTCTATCCGAGCTATACAATTTTCAAATAGGGCCAAATGAGTGCAATTGAAAACCATCTGACCCCGAGAATCTCCAAAAAATGTCATTTATGGCCTCAAAACGGCCCTGAAATTTCGGGACCCGAAAAACTCTAGAAAAATTACAAGAAAACTACCAGAAAGAAAAACTGTTTTGAGCTAGTGGAATAGGTGGGTGGCCACCTATATCCATCTGGATCATAGGGTCACTCCATTCAAAGCATTGAAGGGACACAAACATGATGTCTCTCACTTGAGGGATTTTGGATCCAAGGCATGGGCAAAAATCCCCTTTGACAATAAAAAAGCACTTCAACCCCAAAGTAGAGAATGCATTATGCTTGGATATGCAGAAGATGCAAAAGAATACAAGCTGATGGAGATTGCAACCAAAATATGCTTCATTGAAATAAGTGTCAAGTTTGATGAAGATCCTTTGCATGATCTACGACCAGTTGAAGAAAAATGTATAGCTGATTTTCCTACTCCATTTGCTACTAATGATGTTTTTTTAGATGATCCATATTCAGATTCCGAAGATGAGGACCAAGATGAGTCAGATATTGATATTGAGTATGAAGATCAAGCATATCTAGATCTAGATCCAACACCTACTCCCAATCCAAAGCCTAAATGGGCTTAAAACCTCCTTGAGGCTACTGGGGACATTGTTGGTGATCCATTTGACCATAGAAGAACTAGATCTTAACACGAAGATGAAAATCTTGTACTATGTCATACATATCCACTTCTTCCCGAGAGGTGCTACATGATTGTGGGGTTTGATCCATAGTCCTTCAGAGAGGCTTTCCATGATTGGATATGTCAGGTACCCATGGATGAAGAATTTGAGTCACTGCAAAACAATGAGACATGGGATTTTGTTTCTCTTCCCCCAGGGAGAAAGCTAGTTTAGTGCAAATGGATATACAAAAAAAATCTTGCATCTAATGTATCTACAAGCAAGTGCACAGCTAGGTTGGTTTCAAAAGGGTACTCACAAGTTCAATGTTTGGACTGCAATGAGACATTTTCTCCTGTAGCCATAATGGATTTAATAAGGTTTGTTTTGGCCATTGTAGCTTCGAATGCATGGGAGGTACATCACATGGATGTGAAGAGTGCCTTCCTGCATGGTGACTTAGAAGAAGAGATCTATATGAAAAATTCCGAGGGGTACATTGATGATCCTTCCTTAGTATGCATATTGAGGATATCATTGTATGGGCTCATGCAATCCCCAAGGGCATGGTATGCCAAGATAGATTCTTTCTTACTGTCACAGAAGTTTGAGAGGTGCAAATCTGACTACAATGTATACATGCAGCTGAAGGGAGGTTTCCTACTATTTCTTATTTTGTATGTGGATGACTTGCTCATCATCGGTGGTTCATCTACTGGGTTGAGGAACATCAAGTCTACTTTGAGTAATTCCTTCTCCATGATAGATCTAGGAGTGTTGAAACGGTTTATTGGCCTTGAAGTAACTCAAAATGATTCAGGAATCATGATTTCACAGTCTAGGTATGCATCTGACTTGATAAAAAAGTTCCACATGACTGGTTGCAAAGCTGCAACCTTTCCTTTCCTATTTGGCATCAGATTGGAAGAAGGTGGTTCTACTCCTTTGGTTGATAGCACTCTTTACAGACAACCGATTGGTAGCTTGTTGTATTTAACACATTTGAGATCAAATCTATCATATGATGTTGGTGTTGTGGCTAGGTACATGTAGGAGCCACATGAGCTGCATTGGAAGGTAGCAAAGAGGATCTTGTACTATGTGCAGGGTACGAGAGATTTTGGTATACATTATTTTGTTGGTGCTTAGTTAGATCTGGTTGGTTTTACTTACTCATATGGGGCTAGAGAAAACACTGACAAGAAATCTACTTCAAGGTATGTATTCATGTTGGGACCAGGACCAATATGTGGGTCAAGCAAGAAGTAAGAAACACTCGCACTCTCTTCAGTAGAAGCAGAGTATAGAGGGGTTGTGAATGCAGCTATCTAGGCAGTTTGGTTGCATGGTATCTTGCCTGAGTTTTGCATTCGCACTTCTCCTTCAGTAGACCTTTTATGTGATAATCAAAGTGCCATTAGGATCTCCAGTGACTCAGTTTAGAAGCAAAGGACCAAACATATTGAGGTTCACATGCACTACATCAGGGAGCTAGTGCACAATAGGACCATCTCACTACATTATTGTCCTATAGAGGAGATGATTGCATACATATTCACAAATTTTTCCACTCATAAGAGATTTTCTTATCTCAGATATCTACTTGGTGTGAAAGCTGTTTGAGCTCCTTACTGTCCTATTTTTTAGGGGGGGTTTCCCATGAGGTTTTCCCCATTTCCTTGTTTCATGGACAATTATTTTTTTATTATCATTTATTTGATTGTATGGGTGAACTTTTCTCTCAGTAACCAGGGCCCAGGATGTACATGTTTGTATTAAGGGGGGGTGTTAGGATAATTAATACTCCATCATTGTCCTACTTAGCATTATTTTATTTTTCTTAGTAGTTGATGATGTCATTTCCCCTAGTGGTGTGCTGACATCATATAGGACCCATTAACCACCTAATGCGCCCTGCATGTGTCATCTTAGGACCACCAGATTCAGTTCCCTACATTTTAGGATCCGAATAGGTGATATGGTTCAGTCCACCCGAGTTAGCTGACTCTTGTGGGGGGTTTATGCTCCGATTGCCACTTTTTGTGATCTCATGTGCCCTTTTCTGAGTGATTTGCATGATAAACTCACTAATGCGCCCATTTTGGTTATTTAACTGATTGTGTCTTCAGTTAACTGAGTTTTGGTTGGGTTGAGTTGAGTTTGGGTCTTCCGGAGCACTCCAATGGTGACAATTCCTATGCTAGACAAATTGAGACTCGAATTCTCCTAGGTGATTCAAATTATCTCCATTGTAACATATATTTTGACTATACTGATTGATGGATCATTACACACTATTATGTTCCTATCTGTGTTCTCATGCATGATTAATTGTATTGCAAATTTTTATGGTAATTCATCTTTTTTGCTCATTCTTTCACTGTGAGGTATTCTCAACTCCATGATATACTGTGATTTAGAATTTCACATGATGCACATTCTCCAAAAAACAAATATTGTGCCTTCTATTAACAAGTCTTATGCTTGCTCCACTCAATACTTTGTTTCCTACAAGTGTTATGTCCCGTCACAAATCATAGATTTAATCTAAAAGTTTTTTGTTGTTTTATTAATTATACAATTAAAGAAGTAAAACAACATAGAGACTTATAAAATCCACAATTGATTTTTGATACGCCAACATATACTCACAACCCTTGCTTAACCCAATGTTAATCAATTCTTTTGATGGCTCCTCTTTGTATGTTAACACCTATTTGAAGGCATGCAAGGATTGCCAGTGAAAACATATTAAAAAAAAATATACCGATCACAACCATTGCGAAATGTTTATTTCTTACAACGAAATAAAAAATACTCTCAAAATTTTCTATCAACCCATTTTTTCCTTGTCGTCCTGTCTTGTGTGTTGACTAGGTTCCATTTTCTTTCCTTTTTTGCAATAAAACAATTGAAATATAATATTTAATGTTGAATTAATTAATGAAATGTATAACATAAACCTAAAAACCAATGATTTTATACATTTGAAGCACGTTGTTGTTGATATGGCTCTTCCTACGATGCAATTATTTCCATTTCCTTGACCATCTCCTTGTAGACTTTCTTGGACATCCCTACTGGCACATTTTGCATATCACCTCATTCACCCTTTAGGATTCTCATAATCTTCTTGAAAATGTAAAATGACATTAAACTATTTCTCTGTTGATATGAAAAATAAATATGATAGAATTAAAATTATTGAATGAATGATGCTTTGTAATAGTTTTAGATATATATTCTACATAGACATGTTTAGGAATATTACCTTTTGAATGATCTTTTGTTGTTGTTGTTGTATGTTTTTGCTATTGCAAGCCTGACATGTCTTATTGACCATTGGTCTGGGAACCGCTTTTGTAGTTTGCATATGACCTGATTCTTTGAATCATTAGATTGGTTTTTGTATTTTAAGTGAAAAGTATGTATGTACATTCTTTCCACTAAATCCATCATAGTATTATAAAATTATTTGTCCCTTCTATTAACTTCCAGCACCACCCCAGTTGAGCTAAGGACCAATTGATCATCATTTTCATCTTCCATATTTTTTTCTTCTTATGATGACATTGACTTTTGTCGTTGTCAGTACCTGCATAACATTCATCATAAGTGAATTACGTTATTTGAAACATATTAGTGAATATTCTTAATTAAGTAGATTATTACTCAAATTTCAATAAATAATTCATATTGACTTATTTTTTATTCACTTGATTCATCCATTTGCAACTTTTCCATCAACGTTTTACACTCTTTTGGAGTTAGTTTGGTAAGAATCTTCTCGAGCTTCCTCATTTTTTGGCACTGCATGTCACATATTAACCAATACATATTATTTAACTTTACAAATAATTCAAACAAATTAACTAAAAGCACTTGCCTTCTTCGTAATTCTCGATGTGCTTCCATCATGTTGATTAAAGTTGTTGTTCATTGAACTCATAGCATGAATTTTCTATCAATAAACAACTTGTACCATTAAATACAGAAGCTATCAATATATTATACAAACAAATTACAGACCTTCAAAATACGAAAAAATATATATATTAGACTTCGATGCGCTTGTATACATTAAATGCCTCGGTGAGTTAGTTACAAAACCACACCGGTGCGTTAATTCCAATATGTCGCACCGGTAACAGAGAATCAAAATACTAAAATTGACTTTTTCATTTTTGTAAAAAAAAAAAAAAAAGACGCGTTATCATAAATCCGATGCTTACAGTAAATGCAACGCACTGGCAACAGAGAACAAGTAGTGTTGTGTTGTTTTCTCTCCTGTGAAAAAAAGAATTTGGTTCGTACCTCCCCGCTGCTAGAATTGAGTAAAGCCCATGCACACATTAGTCTTAACATACATATTGGCTATGTTCTTGAAACAAAGGTCATAAAAGTAGAGTCTCTAGTGCACTAGTTGTTCTAATTAGCAATAGTGAAATGGAATAAGCTCTTCTCTTCTTCTTGTTGGCGCATGAATAAGCTCAGTTGCGAGAAGCTCCGGCACCCCAGTTGCTCTTGCTTGCCCTCTTGGTGGAGGGGTCTGGACATCTGGCTTGTTGTTGCTGTTTTCTGAGAATGTATTGAAACTAGCATGATAGAATTCATTTACCAACAATTTTGATTTGACTTCCTCTCGGCTATGGAAGTGGGCCTGCCGGTGGTGAATCATCAACGTATTAGCGGAGTAGTCGCCTAGAGAATAGAGCCATTGTCTTCCGCATATAAATAAAAAAAATATGGAGGAATCCAAGGCCAAAAAGAACTGCTTGTTAAGGATCCCCTCTCATGAGTTCAGGAGGGGGCCGTAAATTGCATGGCGTATGGCACGGGCCCTTAGTGAAAGTGTTTTAACTACTAAGGATCACCTTACATAAAAAATGACTTTTGTGTTTTTATAAAATAATTAACAATGATGCAACGCAGGTCAAAATTGGTGCTTTACTTAGATGAACGCACCATTGCATTTCAGTAATACAAACACACTAATTTTGATGCATTAATTTTTTAATTAAAAAAAAAAATTGACAGTGCCGACATGCTTACGGATTCGACCAAGAAAGTGGAACCATATCACCCTACGCTTTCTATATATAATCACAAGCTAAGTAAATCCAAAATCCCTAAAAGGTGAAATCGTAATTCTATATAAGAATAGAGGGATTTAAACCCTAATGAATAATTTTGCAGCCACATAAAACGAAAAGAAGCAAGGAGAAAATAATGGTTGCAACATTGAAGGTAAGTATGAAGTTTTTTTTGTAAATCTAGTTAAACTCTAAATATGGTTATAATATATATAGTAATACTTACATGCTTTCAATTTCTATCATGCAAGGTTTGGTTTGATTCACCATACCTAATAAATTTCGACCCTCAAACTCCTTGTAGTTGCTCCAAACTCCTTCCACGTAAGTCTCTCTTCCAGAACTCTCCCCTAAATATTTTGGCAAAATAGTGAGTTACTGTTTAGGTTTTTGGATTTTATAGACTATTTAGATTTACTTTTCGAGCTTAAAATTGCCACCATTTTTTTCAATTTAGGGCAAAAAGGGTTCATGTGATTTTTTTTAAATTTTTATTTTCGGCATTTTCGGTGCGCCTTTTTTTAATTTGCACCGGTGCGTACATACGTAAAAGTCACAGTATTTAAAACTTGTATGATGGTGTGTGTAATGTTATGCCACATTGGCGCGCTTATACGTAGGAAATGCACAAGAATGAATTATTTTGTGAAATTGCAAGTAAAGTATCCTTGTCAAATGTGGCGGATGTTTTCCACCGCGGGAGATTTTGCAGATATACTTTAACGGTGTGTTTACATTTTTTATACACTGGTACGTTTGGTTTATGTTAGCGCATCGGTGCATTAATGTATGAATAAATGAACCGGTTTATTTTTTAAATTCTATATTTTTATGTGTCCACTTATAATTATATATTCATATTGAATGTCCTTTTACTAGTTAACCACACCAATTACAATGTTTCATAGTATATATATGTTGATTGTTGATTTGTCTTAAATGTTGGAAGAAAAATTTGTAGTATCAAATGGCCAATTCTTCAGATTCTAGCTCATACCATCTTGTTCAACGTTTGACGAGTTCTCCCATTCCATCCCTAGTATGTTCAATTTTTATTTATTTATTTACTACTTATTTGAATTTATGTTACTTATCCATGTGAATCTGAATATCGATTTATACTATATTGCAGGATCACGATTTGGGTTCGCGTTCATATGCACAAGACATTCCACTAGTTTCAAAACGTCATAAGCTCTTATCAAGAGCAAGATACCGCAAGCAGTTTGTGGATGAAAATGGATAGCTGCTTTACCCTGCCAATTGTAACATGCCATCTTCAAGCCTCCATCCTGGTTCACTGACGGTAATTCGTTGTGAGTTGGAACTCTTTTATGACACCCCAGTAGTTTGTGGTTGTTCAAAATGTCAAGGGTTGAAGGAGAGCCCTTGGTGTGTCAGACTCACCCATTTCAACAATGATATATTACCTAATGTTGATGGTCTAATACCCCCTACTGCAGTAAAAGATCTAATAGGTGATATAGAAAAGACACGCAGGAACACTTCCTTATGCTCATTTTTGAAAACGTTGGAAGTCAAAACAACTATTTCTCATCCTAAATTGACGAATCCCTCGGCTTATGTTCAGAAATCTGAAATTTCTGGTGATCCAAAGTATGATCTGAATGCCACCCAACCCATCTCTACTAGAAGATCCAAACATTTGCATGAGTTGAGAGCAAAACTGTCCAAGTACACACCGAGGTCCATCCAATTGTTGGAGGGTAGCGATGATTTCTCCCTTCCTGTGAATTTGCAAAGTAAATATCAAACTTCTTACAACCGCGCTTTATATAGCGTTTGGCCATCCTCTCTACCTATGCCTGATGTTGGAACTGAATTCTCCTTTTGTGGTAATCATTTTATGATTACCAAGTCTAATATAGATACTGCAAATCTTGGGTTGTTTATCCTTTCACATGTACTTGTTCCTCCCAAATAGTTAATAGCACTTATGCCATTTTTCGGTTCTATCTATTGTCGGTCTGATTACTTGAATATTGTTAAATACAAGCACAACATTTCCAGGTATAGTATGTGCATTTCTGGAAACTTTAACAGGAAGAACCTATTGTATATAGATGGTCGTCCATGCACTCATGGTAATGTTGCAGGGTTCATAAATAGTTCTAGGTGCTCTTTATTTTCTCCAAATTGTTCATTTGAGGAACACTTCAATGACCAGGAGTTCTTTATGAAAAGGAAAGCGTCCATATTTGTTGGTGTACATGCAATACGTAGTTTGTCTCCTGGTGACGAGTTGTTAATAAAATACAACTTCCATATACCACCAACCCCTCGTCATAGATGCCTTGCATTGAGATTACCTTTAGACGTTCCCTTGGGGCGTAAGACAAAAAAAACATTGATTAATTGTATTTGTTAATTTTCAATGGATTTGTATTAATGTATTGTTGAGTTTGAAATTATGTTTTATAAATTGTTAATTTAATTTATAAACTCAATTTGAAAATGTATTACTCAATTTTAAATTTTCATATTTAATGTGGAATTGATGTTAATTTATCGCTCAATCTGAGCGTTTGCTTTATAAATTGTTTGCAGCTTAACATTTTCTACTGGAAGTGATTCTCGTACATCTATAATAATTATTTTCTAAAATGCGAGATCAAACCAATTGCATTGTGCTTACTAACATTATTGATGTAATGTTCAATATTTTTGAAATCAGGATTATGATGATGAGCGACTTGCCTACCATCCTCCGCAGCACCCCAATACAATGTCAAATCAAGAGAAGGATGAAAAAAGAGCACAACATGGAGAGGAAGCATACCAAGCATGGTTGAACCAACCACCTATTCAATTTCCACTGCGTCAATCCTCACCAATCAGGAATGCCTATAGTGATAGTAGTTTTTCACATGTTGGAAATGGAGGCAATGGAGTAGAGGTTGGTATGGACGAGTTATTATGATAAAGGAGTGCCATGGATGCAATGTTGTTCCATACATTCCAGGACAATGAGCTAGTGGATAACGCTCATATTACTGAAGCCTTCTTTGAAAGCCTTAAATCGGATTCCACCACACCTCTATTTGGTTCTGGTCTGTCAAAGTCCACACAGTTGGGGACAACAATGTTACTATACAACTTGAAAGCAAAGTATGGCATGTCAAACGCATGTTTCTTGGCAATGTTGAGGTAACTGACTATCAACTACATTATATTTTGAGTAATCTTGTGACATAATCATCATAAAAAAGGTTGATTTTATGAACGTTAAATGACATTGTACATTTGTATTTCCCACTAACTGTAGGTTATTCAAAGATAAGGTACTTTTGAATAATAATGTCTTTCCCGACAGCTACACAGAGGAAAACAAATGTTCAAAATGTTGGGTGTAGAGTACATATCTTATCATGCATGCCCCAATGATTGTATTCTATATAGAGGCGAATATGCAGGCAAAGCGATATGAACAAAATGTGGAATGACAGATACAAAGAATCAAATAACAAGGATAAAGCACATGGTTCTCCTCATAAAATATTGAGGCACATGCCTATAATCCCAAGGATTCAAATGCTCTTTCGTTGCAAAGAATTAGCGATGTTGCAGGGATGGAATGCATCGAACCAAAGTGAGGAAGGAGTTATGCGAATCCCAACAGATTCAATAGACATGAAGCATATAGAGGATACATGGCCCTGTGAAATTTTCCACATAAGATCCAAAGAGATGATGTAAACCTCACAATGAAATAATTTAGGAATAATAGAAGAAGAGACAAGCAATAGAACTTAGATCCAAAGAAACTCTGATTGAGGCAGAATAATTACATATGTTACTATTAACAGAATAATGAACTGGTAAATATACAATGTTGAGTATGAGGATTCGAATTCACTAGGAGGAATTCGAATTGGCCTTCATGCACAGATCCATAATCAATGGAGAGTCATCAATGCCTAACTAGGAGTCCACCTTCTCATCAGTGAAGTCATCAATGCACAAGTAGTGATCAACCGGGAGTTAAACTGAGTCTAACTGAATGTGGTTGGTGTAACTAGCACATGGAAGCACTAATATAGTGAAGGAGGCTCAGTGGAGGGTGCCATAGGTTCTAACTGGAGTCAGATTGATCAATCTAGTCTCACTGGAGGTCCAACAGAGTGATAAACTCAGTAAAGAGTTAGTTAATCCGTAAATCAAGGAAATAACTGAAGATAACTCAATATAACTGGACTGGTAGGTGAAGTAGGCGCCCTTGTTATGCAGTGGAGCAAAGGAGGGCGCATTAGTCACTGGGAAGCCTAGAAATGATCTGAAAGAAGCTCCGGGGGCTAGTTTGCTGAGGACTAGGTGCTGAGACTGATGACCTAGAATGCATGCAAACCCTAATTGCATGCAAACCCTAATTTTGCATGCATGACTAAAAATGGAAATGACTGGAAAGCTAGTAGGACTAGGATGGAGTATAGGAATATCCTAACAGGCCCGATAAATACAAGGATGCAGTACGTAGCCTCCAATTGAGCATAGCCATTGATGGCGTCAACCCATATTCCCAACCAAAAAGCATCTATATTGTTTGGTTTGTAGTAGTCATCAATAACAATATCCCCCCATGGTTATCGATGAAGAATAAACATCTTATGTTGGCTCTTATGGCCTCTGGAAAAAAACAAGTGACGAATATGGATGTTTACCTACAAGCATTGATCAATGAATTCAAGGAATTATGGGAAGGGATACAGGTATATGATGTGTCGAGACCCATCCCATCACAGAGGAGTTTTACATTGCATGGCATATCTGCGTACACCACACATGATTATCCAGGGTTAGGAGTTTGTTCAGTTAAATATGTTTTTTTATTTGTTTTTATATTCAAAGCAATAATTTTTGAAATATTTAATTCAGTGTTACTCTCTTCATGTTCAACATTAACGTGCTCTCCTTACTATAACATCACATGTCTTGTAACAAAAGGTTATTATGGATGTAAATGTTGTGGACCTTCTATGAAGGCTAGGTGGTCCAAAGACCTACAAAAGTCAGTGTACGACTTCTCTAGGGCCCAGAAAACCACTCTTATAGAAGAGAAAAATATGTTTTCAATGGTAAACGAGAGAGAACCCAAAGGCCTGAAATAATGACATCGGATGACTGGCTTAGGGAATATGACAGAGAGAAGGAGAAGGAATACACAGAGATGTTCGATTCAAATGTGCATCATGCGATCGATGATCATGATTTCTTCGACACCTATCTTGATAAAATGTCCACAGGGATGAAAATGAAATCAATATTTTATGAGCTCCCATATTGGGAGCATCTTAAGATTGCCCACTTACTATATCCCATGCATATATTTAAAAATGTTTCATCTTCTTTGTGGCATCACATATCATCCAAAAAAAGTGACAAGATGAAAGTCATGAAAGACCTTATTGCTTCAAATACGAAAAAGAAGCATTGGCCAAGACAAGAAAATAGAGGAGAGGTTGGCCCCTCTTTTTCATTTAAAAAAGGCGTTGTCCCTTGGATTTTGAATAAAGATGATCTTAATTTGGAAAAGGAAGTAATATTGGGTGTGAAGGAACCTTCTTTTTATGGGTATACTCTACCACGCTACTTCACTGCAGACGAAGAGTTGTCGGGTTTGAAATCACATGACCATCTCAACCTACTAAGGGTACGTATAATGTCAAAAAAATATTTTTACTTTTTATTTATTTATTTTATCACACAAGTTAAAATGTCTTTCCTATAAAGACACTTTTTATTTATTTCATTTATTCCTCTAATGGGGCGTGGAGGAACCTTATTTCTTTTATCACACAAGTGTCTTTATAGGAATGGGTGATGGTAGACTTGGTGCCATAGTGAGCTTGACGTGAGCCCAAGGCACCTAGAACGCGGGTTTGCTTACAAAAGTGGGCACACTTAGAAGAAATGTGCCCACACATGTGGGCGACTTGTGGACTTCACAGACATAACAAAAGGGTGTGCTTGGTGGATGCACCCATGAGGTGGCTTGGGCGTGGGTTCACCTGATGCACCACATGAGAATGAAGGGGCTATGATGAAGATTGTGGGCACAATTAGAGGAAATTTGAGGTCTAAAATGGGCCTTATAAGAAAATGAGTCATCATATAAGAAAACGAGCCAACCATAATTTCTTGATGAGTTGGAATTCAAGAACCAATAGAATTTCAATAAAATGATTCAACCATAATGGTTGACATGAGATATTTGTCATAAAAAAAACTACTTTTTTTTGTTCGTATTTTCAACATATCTCCCTATGTTTTTACTCAAATTTCGAGCAGTAGCACTCGTTGGATGTGGAATTAAATCCTGCATCCAACGAATACCCACACTGCATACATTTGATGGACCCTGCTTCCCCAAAAACAACAAAATACTTGAAAAAACGTGATGATGACATCATCATCATGTTTTTAAGGTATTTCTTGTTTTTGGGGCAGTGGGGTCTATTAAAAGTATGTCGTGTGGGTACTTGTTCAGATGCGAAATTTAATTCCGCATCCAACGAGTTCTCCCACTTGAAATTTGAGTAAAAGCACAGGGAGATATGTTGAAAATACGAACAAAAAAAGTAGTTTTTTTTCTTTCTTCCTCCAAAATTAATAAATATTATTTTATTATCTTAACTATTATTTCATTATTTTAACTATTATTTTCCTTAGGAGGCCCATTGAATGCACCTTCTTTTTTTGGGTCTACTCTACGATGTTGTTTCAGTGCATCAGACGAAAAGTTGTCGGGTTTGAAATCACATGACCATCTCAACCTTCTAAGGGTACGTATAATGCCAAAAAATTGTTATTACTATTTGTTTATATTTTTTCCAAAAAAGTTAAAATGAACTTAACTTTTTGTGTTTACTTTGTAGTGTCATTATCCGTTGTTCGTGCATGGGTGTGTGAACCATGACTTCCTTGATGACCTGCGGCGTGCCATATCTAGAGTATCTGCATTTGTACGATGGATCACATCAAAGGAGATTTACGTTGTTAGCATTCCACGGTGGCGTGAAGAGTTGCTTGATATTGTTTATATGTTTGAGAATGAATTTTCATCGAGTTTCATGGACTTGCAAATTCATATTCTAATTCACCTAGTCAATGCGGTTGAATTAGTCGGGGTGGTCTCCTGTCGTTGGATGTTCTTCTTAGAGAGGTTCATGAAAAAAGTGAAGGGATTTGTTCGACAAAGGGAAAAACCTGAGGGGTCTATGGAAAAGGGGTACATAGTATATGAGTCGTTCTATTATGTCAGTGAGTACATCAAGCAAATTGACGGCACACTAGGCGCAGTGATTTGGGATGATGAATGTGATGAGGACAGAAGGGAAGGGGAAGTACTAGCAACGAATGGAAAAAGGCGCATGATAAAGAGTAAGTCACTTATCTTTCGATCTGCAATTTTCCACATAATAACTTATATCAACAACAAGCATCAAATTCTATATTTGATCCCATACATACTGAATGTGGTTTTGTTTCTATGAATACAACAACAAATTCAGATATTGATGCAATCAATAAATTCATTATTTACAACGTGGAGGCAACACAGTCGTGGGTCGCATTGTATGAAGAGAAGAGAAGGAAATGAGACATTGACAGAAAAGAATTCAGGCGGTTGCACGGTAGAAGCATGCCTTTTATAAATCATTTAAAAGAAAATATGCCAATGATCTATCCCAACAGTTGGGTTGCAAACCAAGTCAGAGAGAAATATGGTGCATCCGGTCATTACCCTCCTAAGGAGGAGGATGCGCTAAACATTGGCATCGGGTGCAATAACTCGGTAATAAAATATTTATGTACATGATTTCTAACTTTATAATGCAACTTTGAATTATAACATTTATGTTTAATATATTAATGGTTGGGTTAATAGACATATGGCATCATCATTTGTTAGCTTTTCTTATAGGTGCATTCGTTCCCATCTATGTGGGCTTATGGACATCATTTTCACACTGAGGATGCTGATAATGGGAGTCTTACACAAGAATGTGGAGTGGAAGTTGAGTTCGACCAATCTAATCATGCTAGCCATCGAGATCGAAACTTGGTAGGAGGGATGTTGGGTTATGTTGGAAAGATATGGGAGATCATTCAAGTGGACTTCTCATCTTTCCAATGTGTTATTTTTAGGTGCAGGTGGTGGGACACATTCGATGGGAATAATGTAAAGGAAGATCATGATAGTGGGTGACGGGCCTTGGATTTAACATATTTTTACCACCATTTCACCTTATCTATAATCCCTTTTGCCTATCCATATTCATGCATTAATCCCTTCTTACGCTCATATCTGAGTTTTTATGCTCAAGTAATTTTTCCATTACATGTCTTAGTATTTCATTTAATTTTTTTACTAACATTGAGGGAATTAATGTACTATGTATTTGCTTTGAATATTGAATCAATTGTTGAAAGTAGCTAAAACATATTTGAGGGAGTTCTGTAGCAGTGCAGAACCTTTGTTGCGGAATTACGGAAACTCTACAGGCATCTGCAGCATTACAGAACAATCAATAATTCAAATTTTACCTTCAACCACCAACTTTGGAGAAAGATATTCATTAGGAGTAATGGATTTTTCTAAATTCATTATTTCTATTATTTTTATATGTCTTAAATCATGATGTTAAATTAAAGTTGGTAAATGGAGGTGGATATGAGTGCATATTTGACTTATTCACAAAGATTTGAAGATCTTTATCAAATATATGATGGACCTAAGAAGTCAAGAGTTGTTAAGAGACATTTGGGATGAGTTTTGACTATTTTATTATAGCCTCTATCCCTAAATTCGAATTTGACTTCAAAGGTATTCTAAATAGCATGTAGTTAGTAAGGATCTTGGATAAGTTTTGAATTAGTTTTGAGATCCAAACTTTTAGGAATTTTGTTGAGGATATTTTGGATCCTCATTTATTATTTGTTACGGAGAAATCATGTATAAATAAGAGTTCTTTCTCTATTCTATGGGAGGACTCTTAGAGAAATAGTCCAAATGATAATGGTATAAAGCTATACTTTTATTTTTGATTCAATTAGTTCTTAGTTTTATAATTTCTTTTGCAATATGATTTTATTTATTTTATGTTGATGTAGTTGTACTTCATTGCTTAGTTGTGATTTCTTATGAAGTGTGAATTTTATTTCTGCAATTTGATTTAAATGCATAGGTAGAGATTTAAATGTTTATTTTACAATCATTGAGCTTAATGCAATAATGTTATTTACTCCATTGGATCATAAACAATAACTTTTATTCGGTAAGGATAGCTTTTAGATTTTATTTTTGCAATTTACCTTTATGTCAAAGTGTGTTGTGAACTTAGATTTAGAATTTAATTTCCTGCAAAGTGTGAACGTAGTATTACAATTTACTTATCCCGCAAAGTGTAACATAGTTCTAGGATTTACTTTTTTGCAGAGTGTGAATGTAGTTTTAGAATTTACTTTCAAGTGTGAATTTAATTTTAGCATTTACTTTCATGTCATGTGTTTTACTTTCATGTCGTGTGATTTACTTTCCTTGCAACTTAGTTTCAATAGTTGTTTAGATGGCTAGTTCCTTGTCAAGACAATGTAACTGCTCATACCATTGTTTGTAAGTGAGGTTATTGAACTACAACTTCAAGTAGATAAACCAATGTAAGAGGAGATTGTGGTTTTCACATACAGTGCACGGTAACTTGCAAGTTCTCAACGAACCCCGGGTTGACAATTAATGTACACTTCTTAGTTGTTTTCTAAGTAATTAGAAGGCAATTAAAAATCCCGTCAGTGGGTTGATATGTATCAACTTTATAAAGATGTGGGATGAAAGTAAAGAGCCTTATGTTTTCCCAAAACACTGAAACCAAGTGTTCTTTCACTTGGATGTGTTGGATAGAAATTGGTGGTTCATATTAAGACACGATCCTAGAACTAAACATGTTTCTAAGAACAACAATGCTATCATGGCAACTAAGGAAGATAATGAGGGTGATGGCAATAGAGAGTGATATGTACATGCTTTATTTTGTCATTTACAGATTGAGATATAATTTTGTTACTCATGTCATCTTTGATTGTCTAATTGTATTGTTAATTTGTCATCTTATGACGGTGGAAATTATGTCTTGTGTATACATATAAATACACCATTAAAACAACTTACATGATTCAATTTGATTTTTGTGAAATAAAGGCTAACATATTTTTCCGACTTGAAGGTGTCCTCTAATTTCTATATTAATATTGCAATAATGATTGTATTTTATGATGTTTTTGTTATAAATAATGATAAGAATTATAATTGCATTAATTTATGACATTTCTGGTAGATTAATGTAAGGTTTTTTATTATATGATTCGACTAAGTTCAATTAATTTATGGCCTTGATGACAATGACTAAATTAATGGTATTGATAACAATGTATTTACAAAAAAAGTTAATGTGCTCTACAATGAATTTAATATTTATGGACTTGGTAACAATGAAATTTACAAGAAAATTTAAGGTGGTATCTAATTTCTCCATGATCAACATTTGAATGTTTTTATTTCTTGATGTTTTTGTAATAAATTATAATGCTAATAATTATAATTGCATTAATTAAGTTGGATTGAGAGAAAATGTTGTTCTTTTAATTAAGTATTTGTCTTTCTTCCCAATAGAGCTTTGATATTTGTCATTGTAAAGAGAGTTATTGCAAAAAATATTAAAATGTTGAATGATACATCATTGACAGGTCATATTAATCATGTTTTGTATGTGATGTTCATATTCATATATTATAATAATATTACAATATGGTAATACTATTTGACTTTTTATACCTGTCGAAAGGCATGTAATATTGTAATTGAGTTATACAATAAAGTTGAAAATTATGTTGAAAAGAGTTGGAATTATTTAATAAATACTTAACACTTTCTATATAAAAGAAAAAGTGTTGTGGAGTTTGTTAACCGAATTTTAATTATGTATTTATATGATTTTTTTGCATGAAAACTAGCATTTACATTTATCTTCTATAAAGAGTGACGTAGTAATAACTCTTACAATGCAAATAATAACTTGGTGTGTTATAATAGTTTTTAATTCTTGGTCAAATGACATTAGATAGCATTATTGTTCTACTTCACTAGTACTCTAGATTGTTATGGATAGGGATAATATGCCATCATCAATACTTTATCAATAGTTGCTAACACTTGTATATTTCTCCAACTCTATTTCAACTTTTAAAGGCATGGAGTAAGACATGTCACTTTTCTTTTGCTTTTAAAATATACACAAGTAATACATTGTGAAAATGTTCAATAATTATTTTCACTTAAGTTTTCAATTATGTACAATTACTACATTGAAATATTTCTAAGAGGTAGGTATAAGTTGCGTTGTTGCTAATTTCACTTGTTTTTATGATGTTTGGCAATTACACTTATAAATTAAACAAGACTCATTTATTTTTATCATTTGAATATATAATTAATTTATACACAACATTATATGATGAAGAGTTAATTTCCTTATTATACAACAATCATGCATAAATCATAGAGTTGCCACAACTTCGTCCATAATTTACAATGCAAATTGTGATGTTTTTGTTGACTAAATTAATACTTAGTGATTTAAGACCCACGTGATTTTCAATAATACAAAGTTCTTTTAATACATAAATATACAATCATCATCATTTTCAACACCTAACAAACATAAACATCGTGATCATGCTATCATAAACATAATCATCACCATACTAACATAAACATAACCATAAGTTAAAAAAAACTTAAATGCATCATCATCATTTTCACGACATTCCCATAAACATACCATTATTATAATCATTCGAAGCATATAACAAGAATAAAAATAAACACCATCAAATATACCATCATACCATCATTAACATAAAACTGAATATAAGCATGCATGAACCTACCATCATAAACAATAATCATCACATCACATATTCGTGTAACATATACAACTAACAGATTTAAACATCATCTAACATGTCACAGAGCTAATAATACACGTAAACATAATTAATTAACGTTCGATGATCATCATTTTCACCACATAAATAAATAAACATCAACATAAAAATCGACATCAACATAAGCATCGACATCGACATAAACACTATAAATGCAAAATATATATAGATATAAACATATATACTATATCAAATTCATCATACAATATATCAAATATAAAATATCTCCAGTGCAAAAACTGATGTGACATATCTGCTCCACCTCCGTGAATAGAGGCATCATCAGTATCTCTCTGACCTGAGCTAGATGCATCATCACCTCCAGCAATAGAGCCAGAGGCAGTATCAACACCTCTGTTAGTAGAGGTAGAGGCACCAGTACCTGTAATACCAGAAGTAAAAAGAGATATGGGAGCAAGAGGGATATGTCCATAAAGACGAAGTGTACAACCCTCTCTGAGTACCTCTGAAATAGAAACAACGTCTGAAGTAAGAACTGGTGGACGGTCGGGACGATGAATGGGATCGAAGGGTCGATCGAACAAGAGTAGAGGATCAGATGATGATGTAGGATCTGGAGGAAGGTCGATTAGGAGTAGAGGACTAGATGATGATGGAGGAGGAGGTGGATGATGCATCGAAGGTGGAGGAGGAGGAGGTGGAGTAGTAGATGTCAAAGCTAATCGAGGAGGGGGTGGAGGTGGAGGAGGCGAAGGAGGTGGTGGAGGAGGTTGATGGGCAGCCAACTGAAAGAGTGCACCGAAAATATGATGCATCAAAAACCTCAAATGACAAGGAATAATCCTCCATATCTCCACAAGATCAGGGTCATCACGAATGTCATGCGGTCGCACAGGATAAACACCTACATCTGCCAACAATCTGGCCAACGTGTCTACCACATACTAAATATACCTATCATGGGGCCTACGTGGAAGGTGACCAGGATGTTTTCCAGCCAACTGTGTGTCGGACTAGTCCTTCTCCTCCATATCTTGATTATCATGAGTGGAAGGAGGCATCCCAACCTCTATATCAAAGCTACCAATATCTGCAAAATATATAGTACAAAATAATAATTAGATAATTTCAATAAAAAATAAACATATTTATAACATATTTCATTTGCATTAAGTATAAAGAGAATAAAATGCAACTATAGTAATTTAAACATAACATTAATATTACCTCTCTCATCAAGTGGCTCATACGATGTGAAGAAGATCTCCGGGCACCCTCTCCAGTCAAAGCATGCATATGGATATGGAACCATTTCAAGTGCATGGTCGTCCTCACTAAGCAACATCTCCAGCACATCTGAGGTGATCCTAGCTGGGAACTCAGGTTTCCCCCTCTTGGGCATCATCTCCCCACACATGTGCATACACACCTCAGTCGTCGGCCTAGTTGGTAGGCGTTCAAATGATGGCCTGGTGGCCAGAAACCTCTCAAAAAATAAACAAAAAAGCTCTAAATTGAATGGGAAGTTGGACCTCCCATTAATAACTACACAACATCTATCCAAATCATAACAAAACTGCCACAAAAAAGGCATACCACATTATGCATCTAGGTCTTTGCAGTAAAGAATCAACATAATACAATAAGGGGAAACTAATGCGCTTCCCATCAGTAGTGTAGTGTGCCAGCGTCGTAATCAAAAGAGAGAGGCATATAACCTCCTCTCAACCAAAAGCATAGATCTAAAGCTTCCCATCGCTCACCTGAAAATCAATTGGATGGACGACTGCATCACTAATATATCTCACAGAGTAAGCTAGTTGACTCTTTACTGCAACACCAGCTCGAAAATCGAGGAATTGGGGTAAATACTCCCCTCTCCTATATATCCCAATGATGAAATAAATATCCTCCTTAGTGGGTTGGAACCACTGACTGCCACCAACACAAAATGCCTTCCTCTGATGATCCCAACGTCGGATCAGCTGACACAATAATGCAGGGTGACCCTTAAGGGATGTAGCCTCCTAATATAACTTCAAGAGGCCAACAATCCTCAAGATCGTTGTAGTCTGAGTAGTAATGGGGTGAGGGTACAAATCCATCTCCCTCTCCCTAGCCTCCCACTGTATAACCATGGTATAATGCTCAAGTTGAGCATGCTCTCGTTGAGCAGCATGTCATCGCTCATGTCTCTGTTTCACACATTTCATACAATTAAAATAATATTTACTCACATCAATAATAAATTTTTATGAAAAAAGTAAATTGTTACAACCGGTGCGCCAGAATAATACAAACGCACCGTACATGGTGCACTTCATGTTTCAATTGCACCGGTTATGGCGCGCTATAACTATCATACCGCACCGAATTTATTTATTTAAAATTAATGTAGCCAGTGTGTCAAAAATATAACCCACCAGAACAATGAAAAAATATCATTAACGGTGTACTAAAATCATATTAGCGCACTGGTGCGTTCAATTCATAGAATAGACTATACACATTTTTTCGAAAATCTGGTTCTGGTGCGTCCAGTCCACATAAGAGAAACGTCACCGGTGTGCTGACGTGAAATGGGCGCACAAGAAATAGAATTTAAAAAAAAAGAAAATTGTTTTCAGTACGTTCAGTGGAAGTAAGCACAACGTAAACGGTGCATTTAGTTCAACCAACCGCCTATTAAAAACCGTTACTACAATGTTATAAACGGTGCTCTAATTGAACCTAAGTGCATCGACTACGGTGCTCTACAATTCCATATGTGCACCATATAATTTATTTATTCTTTTAATATACAATGTTTACTGATGCGCCATGGACAAGTCAAAGCACCGGTAACGGAGTAGTGACACATACATTGGCGCACCGAAAAATTTAATCGTTTTTGTTATTTATGTTTCATGGTGCGTCTGATGATTTAGAGGGCGCGAGAATACCAGTGCTCTAAATCATCAAACACGCCTTTAAGAAATTGAATGTTTTTTATTATATTTTTTCGGTCACCAATGCGTTCCATCCATTCGACTTTGTAGGAACCCCCGTTTCCTGGGTCATCCCCAAAAATTAATCTGAAACTTATCGACATAATATAAAACAGATTCGATCTTATCAATGATAGAAAACTAAATTACACACACACAAATTTTTTTTTTAGCAAATTCAAATGGAACCATAAACCTGTCAACCGTCGGTCGATCCCGCTTCCGAAGGAGTGGTCGTCGTCAATTGATCTAGCTTGTCCTTTTCTGTCCTCTTCACCCGTTAGATCCCTCTATTAAAAGCTCGTTTTAACCATAGGCGAAGCAATTGTTAGCTTCGCCACCCAATCGCAAGCTTATGTAATCAATCACATAGCCACCCCCGAGCTTCAGGGTTGTAAGAACATACTCGCCTTGACCTTCCGATGGGATTTTCCAACCCCCGGACAGGCTATCAACCAAACTCCAAGGAATCACAATCAAATGAAAAATTCTATTACGAAGTCCATCCAGCACTAGGGAGCAAGAGAGCCCCCTCTCTGTCTCCCCCCTTTCTTTTATAGCCCAAATATTGCATGACATGTGTCCTCTCATGCAAAAATAAATTTTAATATAATAATTCCTTATTATTTATCCTCATGCAACAAGTGTCACTCTCACATCAGTGTGAACCTAAATCCCTTAATTATCTCCTTGTTGTCTCCCCATTCAATTTTCTAATCCCTAAATCAGTGGGTGTAGGTGGAGTGGTCTCTACATGAGTTTATTATAGTTTTGTTCCATATTTAATTGAATATTATTTGCAATTTAAATTTCATGCATAATCATTCTAGCATAATGGGCACACATCTACCCCAATTTCCCCCTTTTTTTTTTTTTTTTGTCTGAAATCTCATAAAATAAAATATTCTTTTATTCGATTTTCTAAAATTCTATATGCAACTTTAATCATATATGCATAATTGTTTTAAATGCAAAAAGTGTGAGTAATTATCTTTTTCCGTCATTGTCTAGGTACCCCTTCGAGAGGTCCTTCCGACAACTTGCTTTTCCTCATGTGGGGAGTATTGTGTAGCGATCAGGGAATTGTTACCATGATCTCTCGAGTACACTTCCTTGGAGACTAATGGCGGTTAATGGATAAGGTCCTCCCTATCGCGTGCCCCTCAACACATCGTACGTGACCAAATCGTTGTGGCCTCGCCTGTACGGCACACACTTCCCTGGGTGAGCTGAAATGGCTTCTGACCCGTGTGTGGAGTGCTAATTCAGGGTCAAAAGTTCGTCATCGTACCCCTAGGTAGTTTTCCCATTCTTACGACCCCTTTCTTGTTCTATCATGAGTTAGCTGGTAAACCGCCTTACCTGCCACTATACACATACTCAGAGCACACACATCAATAATATTACTCAAAAATAGTTATATCATAATTCATTCGCTAATTGTTAAGCAAACAAAGGTAATTTTCCATTGGGTTCACATCATAATCACCCACATAATTCCATTTCCATAATTCAACATAAATACGACATTCATCACAAGGGTTCACATGGGCTAATCAATCAACAAAATCACAAGTATCCATAATCGTCATTAAATCAATCATTCATTAGAAACATATTTGTTTATCACATACATCGTTAATCCGTCAACAATTTTATTCTAAATCAACATATATGTGGTCATTTTATCTGGATTTCTTTATCTAGGTCATTTACCAATGAGTGTCATCTTGTTGATGGCCATGGCACATTTGAGGGGCATTACATACACCCCCTCTTATTAAAACTTTGTCCCAAAGTTAATTTTTGTTCTCGTGCTTTCGATGCTAGGCCTTACTCTAATTTCCTATTCTTATCTTCTTGTCATTCTCTTCTACTTTTCTCAAACAATCATGGCCATAAGCACTAGAGGTTCTAATCATTAGTTTTCTATTTCATCCTACATAGTTCCGATACACCCTCCGGAATTCAATCATAATTTTGTGTAATGCAAATCCAATAATACATTTAATAATTGTCAATTCCAATTTAGATTTCCCATATCTCCTATTCATCCACGGATATCCATGGTATCAAATTTAATTACAAGTTACATTGTATCAATAGCCATACCATAGTTACTCAATCATCCTTTCGCATAATAAATCCAGACAAGAATGCAAATCCATTGGCTATCCTTTCCTCCAATACGAAAAGGTAAACGACATACCATATTCGGTAAAATACTGACGGTAAGGTTAACAAATCAAGAGCGGTTACCACATATTCCAAAATCCAATTCCCAAAATACTACATCCAAAGCCCTAATTGTTTTTATTAGTGTTGGTTCTCAATTTGACAGGATTCCAAGCATCAGTACTTAGTGACTTAGTCGACCATATTAATAATTAGTTATTAGTCTTTTTATCAGTAAGGTTGTGTCCAGGTCAATGAGCTTATCATGTCCTTACCTCATTCCATCCTTTATGTTGTCATATGACCACTTCGATAGTCTCATCAAGTCGCACTAGGTGTGTTTTTCTTATCCTTATCGAGTTATATATCGAGGGCTAGTCGTCTTTTCATGAAGGTTTGACCATGTCCTATTGTTAGCTTCATTGCATTCAATTCATTGTGTTGATCACCTTCATGTTTCGTTTTACTAAAATTTTCTTCGTTTGGACCCATTCGGTGGACTTTCCTAAGTGAGAATTCTTCTTTTATTGATGTCACAGTCACGTCGAGTTTGTACTTTCTGGTTCCTTTTAACAATATTGTTATGCTAGGAAATTAGTTTCGTTGGGCTCAGCTCCTCATGCTAGTAACAGTGATATCTTGTTTTCAAATTTTAAGTTCGTTTCACTTCCTCGCGACAGTCTGTCGAATCCTCGAAAAAAAGGAGCCCTTTGGTGCCTCATCAACCAAAATTTATCAAAAATTACATCCTTGTCAAATGTATTGCAACACCCTATATCATTTGATTATTTTCCCTAGCCATAGATTTCACCTAAATGTTTTGTCCATTTGTGCTTCACTTCTCTAGTATAGGGCATTTAATACTCATCATTACCAAATATTGGAATTCATGACATCAAGGTTTGGATGATGACTCCCAAGTTGTCTTAATCACTTCAAGCTTTTCGTAAGTTAATATTTATAATTAATCAGTAGTTACAAATGGGGCCAATCCCAAACCCATTTGTCTCTTCTTTTCATTTGTATGTGTGTGTAATTCTTGGCTCCACAATTTTTCTTTTATCCAGTTCTCATGTATTTATCTAATTTGAGTGGGTCCTTACGCGAC
Organism: Larix kaempferi; assembly: GCA_027924585.1. Taxonomy (NCBI): domain Eukaryota; kingdom Viridiplantae; phylum Streptophyta; class Pinopsida; order Pinales; family Pinaceae; genus Larix; species Larix kaempferi. The sequence goes on along the minus strand of BSBM01000431.1, from coordinate 5,129,958 downwards.
AGTTGCAGTATTGGACTAGTTCAACATCTACTATAGTTCAACATGTATTAAAATTCAAATAAGGTCAATGAGCTTATCACGTCCTTACCTCGTTCCATCCTTTATGTTGTCATATGACCACTTCGGCAGTCTCATCAAGTCGCACTAGGTGTGTTTTTCTTATCCTTATCGAGTTATATATCGAGGGCTAGTCATCTTTTCATGAAGGTTTGACCATGTCCTATTGTTAGCTTCATTGCATTCAATTCATTGTGTTGATCACCTTCATGTTTCGTTTTACTAAAATTTTCTTCGTTTGGACCCATTCGGTGGACTTTCCCAAGTGAGAATTCTTCTTTTACTGATGTCACGGTCACGTCGAGTTTGTACTTTCTGGTTCCTTTTAACAATATTGTTATGTTAGAAAATTAGTTTCGTTGGGCTCAGCTCCTCATGCTAGTAACATTGATATCTTGTTTTCAAATTTTAAGTTCGTTTCACTTCCTCGCGACAGTCTGTCGAATCCTCGAAAAAAAGGAGCCCTTTGGTGCCTCATCAACCAAAATTTATCAAAAATTACATCCTTGTCAAATGTCTTGCAACACTCTATATCATTTGATTATTTTCCCTAGCCATAGATTTCACCTAAATGTTTTGTCCATTTGTGCTTCACTTGTCTAGTATAGGGCATTTACTACTCATCATTACCAAATATTGGAATTCATGACATCAAGGTTTGGATGATGACTCCCAAGTTGTCTTAATCACTTCAAGCTTTTCGTAAGTTAATATTTATAATTAATCAGTAGTTACAGATGGGGCCAATCCCAAACCCATTTGTCTCTTCTTTTCATTTGTATGTGTGTGTAATTCTTGGCTCCACAATTTTTCTTTTATCCAATCCTCATGTATTTATCTAATTTGAGTGGGTCCTTACGCGACAATTGCAGTATTGGAATAGTTCAACATCTACTATAATTCCTCCCTAGCTTATCTATAATTCAAAACATCAATAATTTTAGCTAAGTGCAATAGCATAACAATCCTTTCAATCTTTCCATGATTCTTTCAAAAGTCAAGCCCACCATTGAAATGCTAATATATATATATATATATAGTATATGACTAAATACATTGAATCTATATTTCTATGGTGATGTCAGTATAATTGCATTACTAATTCAATATTCATGTTTTCTGACCCATCTTATAATATCTTTGAACCAAGACTTGGCTAAAACCTTGATCCTCATTTAAAACACTAGTGGCATTTGAGTTTCTTTGTAACCACATATATAACTCTTGTAAAATAATACTACCTTCTGTATTTACTTTTTTAAGTTACTTGGTAACATCAATTATCCATTATATAAATATTGCTCATTCAACCATCCTCCTAACAATTTGGACTAACAATTTGGACAAAACTGGAAGCTATTATTATTTACCCTTTTAAATTATTTTACCCTTAATAGTTCAAAACGAACAGTTCAAAACGAACTAAAAACTATTATTTAAGCATTATTCACTTATTTGCTATTGATATTTTTATATCCTCCAATAATTGGATTTATACATTCTCATAATCCTTTACATCGACCTATTCCTTAATGTATCACATACATATACAAATATGACAATATACATCAATTATCCAAAATTCTAGCTTAGCGACACTTTTAGATTTAAGCTTTTATGCTCACAATAAATCTATTATTTTAATGTATCATTTGAATAAATTTTTCCTACCTCTTAATATAACATATTTTAAACCTATTTTTATACACTCCTTCATTGTGGATTTAGTTTAGAGAAACATGAACTTTTCTAAAGCATGTCTGTACTCAAAACTCCTCAATATACCATTCTTTTTATAATCTTCTAATGAATATGTTATCTCAAACATTCTCGTTCTCTTAATATCTCGAGCATTTAAATCTTTTTATGTATTAAAATTTAAATTATACGCTTATGTTTATGTTTATGTCTATATATATAATCTATACACTTAAAATATCATATATATATGATATTTTAAGTGTATAGATTATATATATATATATAAACAAACATGGGTTATTTAGTATCACGAATTCATAATATTTACCCAATGACTTGGGTTCAAACATAAGTAATGCAAGATCTTTTTCTTTTATTTTTATTTTTGGAATTAACTTAGTCAACAAAACTTTTCCGGGGGAATATAAGGTTGGACAGCGATCCAACTGGTCATTGATTATCATTTCAATTAAAAAAAATGTAGGTAAACTTTAAAATATCTCTCTTCTAATTTCCTCTCGTCAATGTGAACGTGTATGTCATTTAGATACATAATTATATTCAACAAGGAAATCAAAGTATTTAACATTCTTCATGCGAGGGGTTAAACTCTCTAATGTTTAAATGACAATTTATAATTTGATATGGAAATTGAAATATTCAATAGCTCTTCTTTTATTGGTATTTTTTTTAAACAATATGTTATAAATAATAAACTATTTATGTGGGTAACATTTTAACCCAAAACATTCCATTCCAAAATTCTTCGTTGATGTGCATATGCAAAACGATAAAGGACTTTAAAACAAAAGGATATTCTAAGAATAAGTTGACGGTCCCATGGTTTCTCTATAGTTTATCCTTCTTATTTCAATAAGTGATTTTAACCATTAAACTCCTTCACAACGACTCCTTTAGAACTCCATCAACGACACCAGCTTTGCACGATGCCTCGATTCACAGGAAATTAAGCCACCACCGTTGCTGCAGTTCATGACCACTGCAGTGGTGGGGATTATACTATTGGATCTCTACTATTGTTCCAAAGACTTGCAGTGGTGGGGATTATACTATTGGATCTCTACTATTGTTCCAAAGACTGGTTCAACACATGACTTTGTGTAGATAGGGAAGAGAGAGCTGCCCGCTCGAGCAAATTCATGTTTTTTTTTAAATCTAGGCTCAAGATTTCTTTGAATTGATACTCATGTCTGAAATAAAAGTCGGAACTTTGATTTATCTGTAGATGGGTCAAATTGGGTATGAAAAAAAGGTAAAATCAATTAATTTCGTTCACAATAGAAGAACAAACATTATTCCCGATATATATACATCTTGCATATATACATATTCTAAATTTAAACAAAAGACACTGTCCTCCATAAATATCTTTTTTTTAAGCAGAGTAGGAAATACGTATATCATTTTTCTGATATAATTAGCACATATTTATGTTCATTGTAATCATAGAGCCATTGGCTAGACCGAAGAACAATCTATATATAAACTAACAAAGAAATCATTCAACTGATTTGGACCTCCAGTAGAACACGCAAATATTTTTGATTGTCTCCCTTCACCTGTAATGAATACAACAAGCAAACGACAAGCCCTTAGGTCCGAGTATTTGAACCATCGCTCTGATACGAAAATGTAGGCACCCCCATTTTCGGGGTCATCCCCAAAAATTAATCTGAAACTTATCAACATAATATAAAACAGATTCGATCTTATCAATCATAGAAAACTAAATTACACAAAAAAAAAACTTTAGCAAATACAAATGGAACCATAAAAATGTCAACCGTCGGTCGATCCCGTTGTCGAAGGAGTAGTCGTCGTCAATCTATCCATCTTGTCATTTGTCGTTCGCTTCACCCGTTAGATCCCTCTAGTAAAAGTTCGCTTTAACCATAGGTGAAGCAATCGTTAGTTTCACCACTCAACCGTAGGCTTATGCAATCAGTCGCATAGCCACCCCCGAGCTTCGGGGTCGTAAGAACATACCCGCCTTGACCTTCCGATGGGATCTCCCAACCCCCGGACAGGCTACCAACCAAACTCCAAGAAATCACAATCAAATAGAAACTTCTATTACGAAGTCCATCCAGCACTAGGGAGCAAGAGAGCCCCCTCTCCTTCTCCTCCCCTTTCTTTTATAGCCCAAATCTTGCATGGCATGTGTCCTCTCATGCAAAATAAATTTTAATATAATAATTCCTTATTATTTATCCTCATGCAACAAGTGTCACTCTCACATCAATTTTAATATAATAATTCCTTATTATTTATCCTCATACAACAAGTGTCATTTTCACATCAGTGTGCACCTAAATCCCTTAATTATCTCCTTGTTGTCTCCTCGTTCAATTTTCTAATCCCTAAATCAGTGGGTGTAGGTGGAGTGGTATCCACATGAGTATTATTCTAGTTTTGCTCTATAAATTATTAATTGAATATTATTTGCAATTTAAATTTCAATTCTAGCATAATGGGCACACATCTATTCCAATTTCCCCTTTTTCTGAAATCTCATAAAATAAAATATTATTTGATTTGATTTTCTAAAATTCTATATGCAACTTTAATAATATATGCATAATTGGTTTAAATGCAAAAAGTGTGAGTAATAATCTTTTTCCGTCGTTGTCTAGGTACCCCTTCGACAGGTACTTCCGAAAACCGCAATACTGTGTAGCGATCGGGGAATCATTACCCCAATCTCTCGACTACACTTCCTTGGAGATTAATGGCGGCTGAGGGATAAGGTCCTCCCTATCGCGCGCCCCTTAGCACATCGTACGCGTCCAAATTGTTATGGCCTTATCCGTACGTCACACACTTCCCCAGGTGAGTTGAAACGACTTCTGACCCGTGCGTGGAGTGCTAATTCAGGGTCGATAGTCTATCGTACCCCCATGTATTTTTCCCGTTCTTACGACTCCTTTCTTGTTCTATCATGAGTTAGTCGGTAGACCGCCTTACCTGCCATTGTACACATACTCAGAGAAAAAATACCAATAGTACTGCTAAAAAATCGTTATATCATAATTCATTTCATTCATTTGCTAATCATTGAGCAAACATAGGTAATTTTCCATTGGGTTCACATCATAATCACCCACATAATTCCATTTCCATAATTCAGCATAAATACGACATTCAACACAAGGGTTCACATGGGCTAATCAATCAGCAAAATCACAAGTATCTATAATCGTCATTAAATCAATCATTCATTAGAAACATATTCGTTTATCACATACATCGCTAATCCGTCAACAATTTTATTCTAAATACACATATATGCAATCATTTTATTTGAGTTTCTTTATCTGGGTCATTTACCAATGAGTGTCATCTTGTTGATAGTCATGGCACATTTGAGGGGCATTATAGGCTTGCACTGTAACGGTGCATCCTGTAATAATGTATGGGTGATTCCATGAAGATGGGTAACTATTTTTGGCCAAATATGACGATGAAAAAAGGAAATTTTACCCATGTATTAAATTGAAGCCCTCGAAACTCATATTTGCCAAATGAATTTTGACATGCGGTTGAAAAACGAATAGTAGAGAATTATGTTGGCTTTCCAATGATATTTTTTTGAAATATACCAATGTCATTTATCGTGTCGAATTTTCATTTAATGAAACGTGTGTACTTAAAAATCTGAAAAGCAATTAACAAGTAGTTTGTGTGTGTGCACGATAATTTAATGTTAAAGTAATAATTAAAAAAAATGAAATATGTGAACATGATCTAGACAGAATGCACTAGTGCTTACATATTTTTCTTTTAATGTTTTTCGAAAAATTATATTTATTATTATTTTTCGAAACTGACCAATGAATATTTCAGTCACATTTTGCACACACATGTGTGTGTGTGCATGAAATCTTTTGATTGTTTACACAATTTGAAAAACTAAAAATACCCTTTTGAAGAGCACGTGTTTATCTAGTGCTTGTGTATTTTTTCAAATTTTTTGGATGCGTATTTTAAATGTTGTGGATTTATCTTTGAGCTCAATTGAAGTTGTCAACATGGTTTTTTAGGGCAAGTTTTAGTAGAAATTTAAAAACAAAAGACATACGAAGATAAAAATTCATAAGTTTTATTTATCTGGATAGAGGATTCATTGGCGAATCCAATGGTATCAAGTCCGCCCGTTAATGTGCATTTATTGACATGGTTTAACCCTCTAGAAGGTAGACACAATTTTCATTATGCAGTGAAAAGGGCTCTCGGCCTATTTTTTAAGCCCTTGATCGAGCTAATAGCTTGATCGAGGTATTTAAAATACCTCGATCGAGGGTTTAACAAGACCTCGATCGAGGTATGTTCAAGCCCTCGATCGAGGGTGTGTAAAATAAGCTAGATCGAGGGTTTGTTTGTGTAAAAAAAATATAAAAACGAACCTCGGAAAGGAGTTGGACAATTAATGTTTCCAACTACCATTCCCTTGTAAAAATATCAACCAACCTCTATATATTCAGCAAACAATTAATCAAAAACACTAATTTAATTCATTGCTAGTTTATTTTCAATTAGAGCTTTGTCATTTTGATGTTGTTGAATTAAAGCTTTGTCATTTTGATATTGTTGAATTAGAGCTCAATAAACATGTAAGATTTCTTTGTAGACATATTTCAAGATTTCATACTAACATATTGTTTTTTGTTATAACAATTTGACGAAATTTTTGTTTGTTTTCATTGTAGATTGATGGAGAGTCAAAGAAAAAGACAAAGAAAACATGCTAGACAACAAAATGATAGTGAAGAGCGTGAGAGGAATAGATAACGAATGAGACAACAAAGATCAAGCTTGAGAGAAGAAGAAGATGCACATTTGGTGCAACAAATTCCAATGGAGGAAAACCAAGGTAAATTATTGAATTACATGCTATCATAATTTAAATATCATGCTACATAATTTACAAAATTAGTAACAATTTTCCAATAAATTTAATTAAATTTCATAATTTAATTTGTTTCATATTTATTTGTAATGATAAATTCTTATTTATTTCATCCATTTGTTATTTAAATTTCAAAGTTTGCAACAATTTTTATGTTAAATGAACAATTTTCAAGTGACTAACAAATGTTATTGGAACAATTTTCAAATGAAACATGTACATTGAGATTCTATTTTCATATTAATATGTACATATTTTTAACTATTTTCAAATTATTTTAAAGTTGCTAACAATTTTCAAATTATTTCAAAGTTACTAACAATTAACAATTTTCAAATGATTTCAAAGTTGCTAACAATTAGCAATTTTCAAATGATTTCAAAGTTGCTAACAATTTTCAATTTTATTGTCCAACAATTTTCAAATGAAATGTACACTTGGATTCTATTTTCAAGTTAAAATGTATGTACATATTAACTATTTTCAAATTTCTAAGTTATTAACAATTTTAAATGTTATTACAGTAATTTTCAAATTAAATGTACACTTGGACACTATTTTGAAGTTAAAATGTACATATTTAACTAATTGCAAATTTTTAAGTTACTAACAATTTCAAATTAAATGTAATTTCAATTCTTGTTTTGTTATTTGTTAAAAAAATATAAATGTATAGGCTCAATATGAGCTCCAAGTCTCAACATTTGTTGATTGAAATAATTATTAATGTCTAATTTTAACTTACCCTCATTTTATTTGAAATGAACATTATGATAGTTATGTATTAGTTAGAAAATTCAATTTGAAAACAAATGAATGAATATTTTCATAGTTATGGTGGTTGATAATATTTTCATAGTTATTGTGGTTGGCAATATTTTAATAGTTATGAATATTTGAAAACAAATGAATGTTCAAAGAGCTAAATTGTAATGTTTACTTTAAAAAAATTCCATTTAAAGGTTCCATCTATCACATACTTTTATTTACATAACATGACATCACTAAGATAATTATGTGTATTTTTTATCGTTTTTGTTGAGACTATTTTCAAAAATCTTTGAGGGTGAATTTCTATAAGGATTTTAATGGGTGCAATGTTGTAAATTTGAGAAAAATGTGTTTTTGTTGAGACTATTTATTTAAATTTCTCAAGTTTATAATCAAATCAACTTGCATTTCAAAATATTTTCATAGTTAATGTATTTTCAATTCATGTACCAATTTTTTCTATGCATTAATGTAGGGATAAGTTAACTTTTTTTTCTTTTCTTCTTATAGTAAGTATATAATTTATATTTCAAAATTTTTAACAATTTTCAAGGTAAATTGATAGTTATGTATAATTAGTTGGAAAATTCAATTTACACTCAATTTTCAATTTGTTAATTTCTACATCAAATTTCAAGTTACTAGCAATTTTAAAGCTCAATGCACAAGTATATCAAGTTATTAATAATTATCTTGAGTTAAATATATATACTTCATTTTCAAACTTTACTGGTAATTCTCAAACTAAATGTACAATTTCAAGTTACATGTACATATTTAGTAATTTTGAAATTAAGTTACAAACAATTTTCTTGTTTTAATATATTTTCAATACTTTTACTGAATTTTTCTTAAGTCACTAGCAATTTTCAATTTGTTAATTTATATGTAACAAATTTCAAGTTACTGGCAATTTTAAAGTTAAATGGACAAGTTACTACCAATTTCAAGTTACAAGCAATTTCAAATTTCACTAGCAATTTCAAACTTTACTTCTAGAACAATTCTCAAGTAATTAAGTTAGCAATTTCAAGTTACAAGCAATTTCAAACTTTAGTAGCAATTTCAAATTTCAAGTCGCTAGCAATTTCAATTTTTACTTAGAACAATTCTCAAGCTAAATGTATTAGTTGGAAAATTCAATTCACACGCAATTTTCAAATTTTCAATTTCCACATCAAATTTCAAGTTACTAGCAATTTTAAAGTTCAATGCACAACTATCAAGTAACCGATTTTCAATTTGTTAATTTACATGTTGTGTAGGAAGAGATTATGGTCAGGCATCACATCACGGTGATCAAGAATCACATGACCCTGTGCCCCCTCATGATCCTAATTAGCCATCACATGACACCTTTCCCTTTCACATTGAAAGTATAATTGGGAGTTGCAGTGGGGTTGGAAGGGGTGGAAATTTTCTAGAGGATTGTGCAGTTGTTTCCGCACAAGAAGAGATTGGGAACTCGATCCCTAGTCGGAGAGTTAGAGAGCATGTCAGTAACATAATCAAGTCATATTTTGAACAACATTCAACGATGGTACAAGCTCAAATCCTACATGGGTTGATAAAACACACAAAATTGAAACGTGCCACAAAGTTGTTGGGTTTTCAAGATGTTAAAATAAAAAAGACATGCGAGAATGCAATAGAAAATGTAAGAACTACATTATCTTCATTTGGAAAATCAAGAAACAATGATACCCAAGCTACTCATAGGGAAATTACAACGGCTGTTGTGGCACAAAGCACCTCAAGAAATCGAATGGTATCAACAATGTCGTAATTGCTCAATGTTTCAAAAAGAACATTGCTCAAATATACTAAATTCAGGGTCTGGATAGATGAAAATGATGAAGCTGCTTGTTGGGCTCATTTGTAGGGAACCCTATCGAGGCAGGATGGAAGCAGGCATTAGAGAGAAGGTGATAGAGTTTTGGGATATCCATTCTCGTGCTATTCCAGATTGAAAGCATATCCTACGACAACGTTTATCCAGAGGCATTTATCAGGATCACTATAAGCATGTGATGGAGATGATGGGAGTTGCACTTTACGAGGAATTCCAAGAAACCAATCCCGGTGTTCAAATATGATTTAGCATGTTCAACAAATTGAAACTATGGTATATTAGGCCGAATATGATTCGTGACACTTGTTGTTGCCGGTACCATGTTGAATTTGAACTATACTATGACACATTTCTAGATTTTTGCAAAAGGCACTGGAACGATGTACTAGCTCCTCACACAGTGCGAGATTTTATTTGTATGATACTATGCAACATGAATCCTGAACACGTGTTTTTCAATAACAGGTGTGTAGGTGGGAGAAAATGCCATGAATGTGGTGATATGACATTGTTCCATAGGAGCTTTCCTATCGATCCAACACACCATGGATTGTCAGATATCATAGTTAAGTGGAAGAGGTACGAGTATGTCTCCATGAATCCATCATCTTCTTCATCTGTGCCATCTAAGAGGATCGACTTGTTCGAGGATGAGATTCCTATTTTAGACTTCATGGAGAAGTTTCAAAGTCAGATTTATAAATACATAAAGCACTCCCATAGGTCTAGGTGGCATGCTTCAGAATTCAAACATTCTCGTGAGGTATTTGAGCCGGGCACAATCTTTTCAGTGGTAGACTTTGCGGAGAACTACACTTTTGCTCCTCAGAGAGAGATACAGAGTGAGTACTATCACTTCGACCAGGTGTCTATCTTCATACATGTATTGTACAAACATGCTCAAGAAAGCATTGATGGTAGGGATAACACTCCTCAGTCACGTGAAGTGATCAAGGAGTACCATTTTTATGTTAGTGATGATCGTGAGCATGACACATTGTTCGTTCAACACTGCTTTTGGTTGATTTATGATTCATTCAGGCAGAGAGGCATATCATTTGCTCAACACTGGATTTGGTCAGATGGGTGTGCAGGGCAATTCAAATTGGCACGCTCATTTTATTGGTTGAGTCTCCTTCACAAAGAGACAGGAATCCGACACACTTGGAGCTTTTTTGAAATAGGGCATGGAAATGGTGAATATGATGGCGCAGGTGTATGTGTGAAACAAGCACTTTGGAGGTACTAGATGAGTCATGGTGCAACCCAACTCAAATGCTCCACGGAAGTAGTTGATTGGTGCACATGTCATTTGGGACATCAAGGTCGCAAACAAGCAAGGCCGGTGTGCAGGTAATAAACTCCAAACTCAATTAATAAGATAATAACATTCAATATCATCATTTCCAAAAGAACACATACTCAATAGGAATTTACATATGACAAACTGAATTCCATGCAGGTTCTTTTGGGATGTTTCCCTTGGAGATGTGAATAGATCCATGCCGTGGTATTGCGAGACCATACCTAGTACGAGGGAATTACATTCTGTTCGAAGTAAAGACATGGGTGACATATTTTCCATTGAAACGAGGAAGTATGCTTGTTTTTGCGATTTTTGCATTGATGCAAATGGATTTGGGCTTGATCACCGTGAAAATGATGTATATGTGAAACCATGGAAATATGTCTCTCTTAATCCAAAGGGCCCACATCCAATTCCAACATGGCAAGAGATGCACACTGAAGAGGCAATGGTCTCATTAGATCATGATCGAGTTTCTGATATGGTTAGGGAAAGTACAAGAGACTTCATTAAGTTAATTAGTTCATTATATATTACACATATACAAATGTTGTAGAAATGCACATAGGACATTTGAATAATATTTGTAATGTATCTTGTAGGTGATGTATTAGTTGTCATTGCACCCCCCCACAACGAAGAAAATGTGGCATATTATTTGATGCGATGCACACAAATAAAAAGTAGGTTGGTGCGACCCTACCAAGATGGAGAATTCACATACCAAACTGGAGACATGGTTCTAATGGGACACTTTTTTGAAAGAGTAAAAAAACAGGGTGCACATATTATTTACAAAGATTTTATGCCTGAATATATATCATGTCAATACAGTCATTTGGTGGTGGCAGCTTGGATACATCTAATAGAAATCAAGGTGAAGAGGGGTGAGCCAAAGAGATGGAAGATGACAGAAGCTGACCATGATCGTATTATGGAGACTTGCATTTCTATAACCCATTGGTTAGATGGATGAGTTACATGTATGCCACTTGCATCATTGACATAGTTTTCATGTTGTCTTGTGTTTAATATTTTTTTGAAGGTTGTTTTATAAATGTATTTTTGTAGATGCTTTAATGCCAAGAATAAAAATACTAGATGGGAGGCTTTTGTGAAAATTGGGTCATGGTGCTCCAATGTGAATACACTTGTTCACGTAATTGAATTGTAATGTTAGACAATATAATGTAATTGTAAAATTTCAATTTTAAATTGTAATCTACATTCTAAGTTTAAATTTTGATTTCAAATACAATCGTAATGTAATTGAGAATTTAAAATACATCTATACAATGTAAAATTGTACAATGTATTCTAATATTAAATTTTGATTTCAAATGCAAAATTATATACATTACAATCCATTCATTGTATTTCATCATCAATTACATTGTATTCCATTGTCAATTATATAAAAATATTATCAAATACCAATGTATTGAAAAAAATGTTTCATTCAACAATAATCAATTAGTTTTGTTATTGAACGTATCAAAGTTGGGACCAATTTTTTTTGCGTCTCCTCATTCCATTTAGTAAAAATATTGGCACTTGGTGCTACATGGAATATAACATAGGAGATAGAGGGTACAATTCAGCTAGAGGGCACTTACATATGATCCTTGAATATATTTTCATGCAAACAATACCCATTGTTGGCACAACTCACAAACATTCACTATAATTTCTAACCATCAAACCTTTTCAATTTTTGGATTACATGCATCAAAAGCCATCTTTATCATGTAGTTTTGCACGCATAGGCATGGAATCTCTTTGAGAGAAATTAATTAGTATTATATGGGCTTGCTTGCATAAAAAAACCTCAATTATCAAACCAAAACACAACTTGTACATGCATTTGTTTTTGATAGACATGGAAAAGTAATAATGAAAGTTGGCAAGACTTTGACATAACAATTTGTTCATTTCTTAAAACCTTAAATGACTATGTGGATTAAAAAATGAGGTGATGCATAATACTCCATTGTTATTAGCACAAACGCCACCCTTCAAATGATTGCTAAATAAAATGAAGAAACATAATAGTAAATATCATATGTTTTAACTAAGATTTGGTGTTTTTTTTCTTTTCATCTAGATTAGAGCACACACTTAAAAAGAAAATAACATAAAGATCACCTACATACAATAGAACTTGTTATTACACCAAATATTTTTGAATTTGATAGAAATCTATCACAAACAATACCATAATGGCATCAATCAATCATTGGTTGGTTGTAATTAGAGAATTTTGTCTCAAGGGATATTTCACACTCTCAATGGACAAAAACATTCTTGTATACAACAACACATTGAATTTTCAATTGAAATTACACATTAAATTTTGCATGTAATTGAATTGGAATGTGGAAATTGTAATTGAATTGAAATGTGTAGACAACATAATGCAATTATAATTTCAATTTTCAATTTCGAATGTATTCTAATTTTAAATTTTGATTTCAAATACAATTGTAATGTAATTGAGAATTTAAAATATATCTATACAATGTAAAATTGTTTTATTTAAATTTTAGATTGTACAAAGTATTCTAATTTAAAATTTTATTTCAAATGCAATTATAATGTAATTGAAATTGAACTTTTAAATTGGAACAACACATTGATTTTTCAATTGAAATTACAAATTAAATTTGAAATTTTAATTTTAAATTGTAATTTAATTGGAATGTGTAATTGTAATTGAATTGTACTGTGTATACAACATAATGTAATTGTAATTTCATGTTTTAATTTCAAATGTATTCTAATTTTAAATTTTGATTTTATTTATGTAATTGTAATGTAGTTGAAAATGAGCTTTTAATTGTAATTGAATTGGAATTGAAATTACACATTAAATTTCAAATTTTATATTGTAATTGAATTGGAATTGTAATTTCAATTTTAAATTGTAATGTATGTATTCAATTCTAAATTTTGGAAGATGTTCTGTAATGCAGTCGAAATTTGCATTTTAAATTGAACTAAATTGTAACTACACATCGAGATTGAACTTTTATAGTGCAATCACTACACATTAAATTTGCATCTGAAATGACAAAACATAAATTTGTAACTCTAATAACTATATCCACATGTAATATAAAAAACTTGATTGATTTCAAATCAGATACAAAATACACATGAAGACCTCAATATGATAAAATATACAAAATATGTAACAAAATATCCAAAGTACATATATGATAAAAGTCCATGTGTAAATGATAGAAATCCATATCCAAAACATGAAAGCGTATACATAGATCATCCAAAACATGAAAATATCCAAAACATGGAAATTTATAGATCATCAACTCATTGGCCACTACCCCCACGAGGCCCTTGATCAACCCTGTGGCTTCCTTCGTGTGTGGTAGGCCAATGCTGGCTCTGAGGCGGTAAACTATGAATGAATGCCTCAATCTCCGTCGAGTCAATGATGATATCCGGTATCTGGGTAGGAATCTGGGTAGATGTTTCTTCATCAGGACCACGTGCTCGAGCTGCATCCCAATCATATGTGAAATCCATTGCAACATCGACACCCGCCTGTAGCAATGCTTGTGTAATATGCCATTAGATGTAATAAGTTAGATTTATTAAAAATTAAAACTAAAACATAATTTAAGTTATAATTCAAAAATTGAAACATAAAGTACACAAATAAATTACTAAATGTGATTAAATAACATGATTTGGAACATAAATTAAAACTCACCTCTGTGTCTGAATCCGTCTAGTTAGGACCTTCGCGGTCCTCATGTCTATCATCGGGAGCAATGCCCTTTCCTTTGCCCTGTACAATTTGGAATTCATTTGAAGTTAAGATCTAAAACATAAAATCTCAAAAATTAAGAAATAAAACATAAATTATTTAAACAGGGAAATAATAAACTCAAATTAAATTAGAACATAAATTATAACTTACTTCGACTACTGTCGTCCGCGGGTTGGGATGAGCGGATGGACCAACCGATGGCTCACTAGTAAAGAGCTGATCCATGAATGTGCTTCCCTGCATGGAGCAATAAAATACAACTCCCTTAAGTATTATTAACCATTCAATTTACGACATATAATATGCTGTAACATGAAGAACATATATACATAGTTGTACAAAAGTATGCCTATCCTAGAGTGATGCATCTATGATACAACTCAAAGTATGCATCTCGGGCTGACTCAGCATACCCCAGTAGGGCCTCGCCATCCAAACTCTTGAGCATGTCACTAGGGAGATACTTTATCTCTGGCTCTGGAGGTGCAAGGGGTGGTCTAGATGCCTCTCCATGTGCATCAACAATATGATCCAGATGGATATCGGTGGCCATCCACCTATTCCACTGGCTCAAAACAGTTTCCCATTTTGCCAATTTTCCAGTAATTGTTCTATAATTTTTTGGGGCCTAAACTTCCAGGGCCGTTTTAAGGCCCTAAACGAATTTTTTTGGTGATTTGGGGGGCCCCAGTAGAGAGTTGTAAATCTCGGATAGACCTTTCCAACGAGCTACCGAGCGCCCCAAACGGAGATCGTATGCAAAAGTTTGGCCCCGAGAAGTTGATTGTTCAACTAACTACCTTGGGGCCGCAAACTTTATGACAGTTCATCTTATGGGGTTAGGTTTTTGGATGTTTGGGATTATTTCTCTCATGCTTATGATAAATAGGCCCTTTCGGCCTCTCTTTGTATTCATCTTGGCACGAATGAGCATAGCGGCCATGTAGTGCCCCTAGACTTTTGTAGACATTGAGGGCACCTGTTGAGTGACCCGGCCGATTGAAACATTAATTAAATAACCTTTTGGCCTTATTTTTGAGTATGTGTATCTGAATTGTTGATGTAAATGAATAATTGCATATGTTAAACAATTAGCTATGACTATGGAAAATTATGTTGATGGATAATGCTTAACGACTAGCTGTACGGTGATTATGTAATTGTCGACGAAATGTATATTCGATTAGATGAATAAGAAGTTTGAATAAATCATAAATGTTTAACAATACTAGATTTAGAAATCAGATGATGATTATTGAGGACAGTGCTACTAATAACTTGTTGTGAGAAGTGTGTGTAGAAACAAGTGAGATGGTTCACCAACGGACACACAAAGGAACATGAAGGGTCGTAGAGTACGGGTAAATCACACACAGGGGGAGAGACGACGATGTCAACTTCCGACAAGAATACCACGCATGAGCAGATAAGCATTGATCCGCTTGCTCAAGAGGAATGCGTGAGGGCGTACGAGGTGGGCCACAACGGAGCTAGTCACGTACGAGTTGAGGGGCGTGCAGTGAGAACGGACTCACTCCTCAGCGCCATTAGTCCCTAGATAGCATGTAGACGGAGGATGGATGGTAACGATTCCTACAATCCCTACAAGAGTTCCCGCAAGTCAAAATGGAAAGATGGTGGTAGAAGGACCCGACGATGCGGTACCCTGTCGAGAACGGAAAGAATGGACGCAAGGACCCAACAATGCGGTACCATGCCAAGGAATGGAAACCATGGATGAATGGACCCGACGAAGTGCTGTCATGTTAGGGAATTAAAATTAAGGAACCAGGAGCCCAACGACGCGGCACCGTGATCCTAGTGAGTTGGATTGTTAAAATTAACTGCATAAAAACCTATAAGATTAACTCTAGATTATTACTTAGCAAATGCATAAAAGTATTTTAGGCATTTGCACACGAATTATTATTTTGAGCATTTAAAATATTAATAAACCATTATTTAGGAGCAAAGTAGAATCCTAAGCTTGGACACCTAGTCAACAAAAAATCTAGGAGATAATTAAAATATCTGGGGGACAAACTTGAGCAAACTTAGGGGTGTTGGTGCACTTCCCAGAGAAACTGACACTTGGATGGGTGAGTGTTTTAATTAAATAATTAATTAAAAATATTTAATTATGCATGAAGCGACATGTGTCGCATGAGATCTTCCTTTATAAGGAAGGCTTGGGGAATGGGTATGTAACATCCCTCAATTTCGATGCCTATTGTTATTATATTTAAAAGTAATTATGAATTTTATAATTGGCCATGGTGAGGAGCTCAAGGCCAAGGCCCCACCAGTGGACCTTGAGAAGTATTGTTGTGATTTACTCTTAAGAGGTGAACTGAAAACGAATGTGACAAAAGCAACAAGCAGTAAGCCACTAAGAAAAAGGTGGAGGGCTACAACCTCTTTTAGAGTTACACGTCACCCTCCCTAATTCGTTTGACCACCTAAGTAAAGACAAACAAAGCGACTAAGTGAGATTAGATCATAAAGTCAAATTATCTATAAGATTATTGGTTATGAGAGACATCCTTTACTATACAAATAGTTAAATATATATATATATATATACCTCAAAGATAATTTAATTAAAAGAAACTTATATAGATAGATTTGTGAAAACTTGAGTGAGCATGTTTTAGTATGGTTTTTCCATGGTGGTCGAAAATCGATTCCTTAACTCACCCCTTAATTTGATTCGGTTGTTTGGTGAGAGGCATTTTGGAACACATGGTGAAAATAAAGAGATTTGTAGGAAGCATGTTCCCTTAGTGGAACACTTCCATTACCTAAATTCACCATTTGTCTTCACAGTATAAATGAACACCAATAATCATCAATGGCAGTTCCCAGCTCGAAAACTCGGTGTAGCCATTTGTCACAAGTTTAAGTTAAACTAACTCGTTGCCGATTTGGGAAATTTGGAGGGAGTTAATTATGAGATAGTGGAACGAGTTGTCTCTTTAATAGAGCACTACCATTAGTTAATATTATTTTTGCCATTTGTCTCCAGAGTTCACATCTTGAGTGACGGTTACCTTTAGGAAGCCAAACCTTATTTAAGGGGGGGTGGTTCTTCCTGGAGGGGGAACGCTGGTAAATGTCGTGCCCAATTTAGATCGAGATCCGAGTAGTTGGAGCCTTGCGAGGAAGTGATGGAGGCAGTGTATTACTGTGTTGTTGTTCAGTTAGGCGATAGTTGGGTAATACCGAATCCGCCGACTATTTTTGGGAGATAAGATAAGTGTTACTCCTTGCATTATCGCTGGTTAGAGTATTTTGGGGTCTCCATTTTCGGGAGAAAGATCCATCTCTATGGTAGCTGGGGAAAAGATCGACTTACTTATTATTTTTCTCTGAAATTTTGAGAAGGGGTTCTTAATCTCTGTGCATTCGGTGAGGAGGGAGATTCTGGAAAGATTGTTTTCGCATAGGTGTATTTTTCGCCCGCTTGAAGTTTGTCTAAGCCGGGTGAAGATGGGAGCAATCTCTTCATCACTGGACAGAGAAATCTTGCATACCATAGTAGTCTCGGTGACGGAGAGAGAAGCGACTACAAAAAGACAATGAAGATATGAACTGAATGGGAGAGTTCTAGATCTTTGCGATATTTAAAAGACGTAAGTGATCTCTATGCCTCTCTGGTTATTAAGGTTAGAATTTATGTGTTGCGCCAGGGTTTGAGCGAGAACCATAGTACTTCTCCTTTGATGGATTCGCTGCTTTAAATTCCTCGTTTCTTTATAAATACGTTTTTTGTTACCACAAACACTCCTTGCTAAAGTAAGAAAAATCTAAATTTAAATGTGTGCTCAAAGTCCTGAGCTAACCCCTGCATTGAGTATATGCACAAGATTGTGAGTTAAACTCTTGTAGCTAGCCGTGGAAGGTTACATATTATTTTGTCAACCTCTGCACAAGGTGTACAGAAATCTTATGGATGACGGCGACCTTGTATACTAATAATAGTATGGATCAGATTATTTCTCTGTCGAATATATATATACACATATATAATATTCCTGTCGTGATGATCCAGCATATGATTCTTGGAAGATTCACGATTATTTATATACCGTTGCATTATATGTAGAACTATTCATATTTTTAATTGTATGTATACTTGCAGTACTTCCTGCAAATTTGGGTGAAACGAATTTGTTATATTTTGAATGTTGCATGTGGAGACATAAGATAGCTGAGATAAATAAAGACGCGAACTGGTGTCACGGTAATATGCTTATGCATACTCTTTCCTTAGATTGTTGTTTATAAGCGATTTCAGTTTTCTATTGTTCCATCTTATATCTCAGTGGAGGAAGATACTTTGTTCTTTAAAAAGAAAAACGCCGGTAGGCATTTGAAGTTGGGTTGTTATGTATAGATCCATATGTGTAAGATTTTAGCTACCCTGCACTTTTAAGAAGAACCCGTGGGGAAGCGACTAAGGTTCCTCTAGATTCAGTTCATACCGACACTGTTAGAACCTAGTACCCTACATCTTCACTGTATTGTGCATCTCCGCAAAAATAGAGTCGTGGGTCTTCCTGAAGGTGGCTGCGCGAGTTTCCATTAGTCTTTCCAAGGATCTTATTCATCTCTGTTAGATTGGTATCCTTTCCGTCATAGAAAACATCTCATGATCTCTGTAGATATGGAATGCTGCCACGCGCTCTGGTTGTAGGTTTGTTTCTTAAGTGTTGATTATTTAGTCTCTAGTATTTTATATATATATATATTTTTGGTTATCTGCTATCACAAGTTTATTTTTATCTGTGATAAACACTTTTTCTATATGGGGTCTTCCCTCGTAAATTTCGTAGGATGTATTTTATTTAAAATCCCTGAGCACAATGGCAACATGCAGTTTTGATTCTCTACACTGAGATCTTTAAAATTATCTCTGTTCATAAATCGTTTGATAGAGTATTTGTTTTATATGATATCTATATCTTGCGGAATTCATTACAAATCTGCTTCTTGGATCTTTTGGTCAAGTCTAATATTTTGTAGATTATAGTCAACAGCGATACTCGTTGCAACTCTGTCATTTTTCCAAACAGAGTTTAACCGTGTTGATATTGGTATTTAACTATTGCCTATGAGTACACAAATCCCTGCACACATAAGTACCATTTTCACCTTTTTTTTTTTTATGAGCTAGGGTTGGGGAAACCAAATCTAAACCTATCGTGTTCTTCTTTATGTTGACTCTGTCTCCTAAAAACCGGTCTCGGAGTGAAAATTCATTGTATTGCTGAGTTAAACTCTTTTATTTTAATTCACATTACTATGGAAATTAACTGTGACAAATTTTAAAGTTTGAAGCACGGCTTTAGGTTGCTTTCCCAGTAGTTGTTGGCATTAGCTTAGTATGGAGCTTTATGCGCAGTACTAGTCACTATAACGCTAGGCATTAAAAGAAACTGAATTACATCACCTGGGAGATACTAAGAGTTTCAATAGAAAATAAGCCATCCAATGTAATCGGATTATAGCTTCCCATGAAACCCATGGAAGAAGTGCGAGTGATACAAATTCATTAGTGAGACGTGGAGGGCCTCTGATGAATTGAGAAGCATTCCCAACTTCGGTGAACATTAGGACATTGAGACATTCGATGCCATTTTGCCTTGTGCTTAAGTTTTTACTTCTTTTTGTTTGGTTTTATAATTTGAGATATACGATTTTTAAAACAATTATAGGGTAATGGTTTTTCCATTAAAAACTTTTAGAACCCTTGTTTGATTACAAAGAGATAGTATACCTTTTTATGCTAAAAAAAGGTAGATGGATACCAAATAGAATTTATAATAAACTTTCACATAATTTATATTTTGGAAATTATTCTAAAGATTTACTTTTGGTATAAATTATGAATAAGTGTAAAATTACAAATGAAACCATTCTTATTTAAAAACATATGCCCTTATGAGATAATGGGTTATTAAAGGTTAGGTGAAAATAAAAATAAGTATGGATAATAGATAAGTGACAAGAATTTATACTTTGATAATATTACATTATGATAGTAATATTTGGAGTATGAATTTATACTATGGTAATATTACATGGGTGCTAGTGAAGTGAATTTTGGATATAGAAAGGTGGTTTTAGTAAAAGTATATGTTGTGTTATTAATATTATAATATGCATGGGTTAGATTTTTGTATCAATACATTATAATGTGACTTATGGTATGTATCAAATAACTGATATCCAAATTTTAGAATATGGTAAGTTGTTCTTCAGTACAAAAAAATGAAAAGGTATATATATTTTTAATGTACAATTGGAAAGATTCCCTATGGGTTATACATTTGAAGATAATATGACTAGAAGCATAAATGTAAGATTGTGTGTCTTAGTTTATATATAGTTGATCCATGTAAAGCCCTATGTGGTAGAGGCTTGCTGGAAAGAGATGGAGTCTTGTTGCAGCAACTAAGTTGCTCTTTGTAATACTATCACTTTTTGCCTAAATAATAAAGAATGCACACACTTTTGTGGACTAGCTCGTGTACGGGTGAACCACGTTATATTTTGTCTCCTATGTTCCCTATGGTGTTTTTCAATGTGTCTTATGTATGAGTACTTGTTTCTGTCCTTAAAAATGTTTATGATTACTTTGATGTACACAATTCATATAGGAGGTTGGTTGTTGATATAATGCTTCTCTTATGATTATGATGGTGTTGTTACCATTTAGATTGTTTTATTGAAAGAAGTATATGTTTCTTAAACGATGTATATTAAGACATAATGAAGTTTGTGTTTCCGCAAGATTTAAGAAATGGTGGACATCTTAAGTTAAGTATTGATTTTAGTTAAAAGTAAAACATCTATCTATTCATGCAAAGATGACGGGAGATAGTACTTAATATACCTGAATTTCATTGAGGGGTCTTTTCCTTGATTATTATAATGACATTTATAAACAGTAATAAACATTGCGAGGTTTTAATTATTGTAAGCAATAATTTAAGAAAGTAAACCCACACTTTATATTTCCGCATATATTTTAGTGGCATTTTAGGCACTTAGAAAAGTTTTAAATTTTACGAAATTTAGGGTACGTGACAGGGTAAAGGGCCCATAATTTGGACGATTGTCATAATTTTCGAGTGCCTCAAAGACTTGCTGCTATCTAAGGGTTTGGCTAAGAAATCCTGGTGGGAGGGGAATCCCAAGCTGAATTTATGAAATACATGTGTGAACTCTACGGCCCGATTAGCTCGGGGGTTTGGAAGGAAGAAGAGTACTTCTAGAGTGGTTGGGTGGTTTACTGAGGTGTCCACCGGTGAAGGATCGAGGTTTCGAGGAGTAGAACAACGAGGATCAACTCCAACATTTTCTGCAGAACCTCAGTGACCGGAGAGGTAACTCTTGTAATTTATTTATTTGTAGTTATCTATTGAAATCTTCTGAATAAAATTCTAGCTGTATTTTGAATGATCAATGAAATTCATTATCAGAATTTGTCAAATGTCATTAAGGAATTATATATTGTATTATTCTCTTTTTTTTTTAGTATGTGGTTTAGGTAGGGTCTGCATTTCAATTTCAAGAAATCATATTTAAAATAGATAATTCAAGATATAGGAATTATCACTGAAATTTTATTGATCCTAGTTTTTAATCTGGTATTTAGATTAATGCAGAATTTCATTTTTAGAGAACCACCAAATAACGAAACAGATTAGAGATTACTTGTTACAATCATATTTTAATCGGGTCTGAGTCATTAGATCCGGTACTTGGATGGACTCTGCATTTCAATTGCAGAGATCTATCATTTATTTGATCGGTCAGTACCGTTACCTCCATGACCACGTTTGGTTAAGAAAATTTTAGTCGACTTCTTTTAAAAGGTTTTAGATTTGTAAATAGATCGGGGTCGAAATTCTCATTTTGTTACAATTTATTTGACTGAGATTTATAGGTACCAGCGACTGTCGATCTATCCAATAGATCTGATTAGCATGTGTTTACTTACCAATTTATTTGACTGTGATTTTATGAGTGCGAGCAGCTGTCGATCTATTCAATAGATCTGACCAGTGTATGTTGGTTTACAAATTTAATTAACTGTAACTTTAGAAATGTAGGGCTTGTCGATCAAGACAAAATTTATATTACCAGCAAAAAAAAAAATTGTGACTGTTGCCCCGTTCTTTTAGACCTCTGTAAAAATTGAACGGATCGTTTATAATTTGATCTCTGTCAAATTGAATTATATATTTTTTTAAGTCTCTGTAAAAATTGGATCGGCCTATTTTCTTTTAGACATCTATAAAAATTGAACGGATCGTTTACAATTTGATCTCTGTCAAATTGAATTATATTTTTTTTTAAGTCTCTTTAAAAATTGGATCGGCCTATTTTCTTTTAGACCTCTGTAAAAATTGAATGGATCATTTATAATTTGATCTCTGTCAAATTGAATTATATTTTTGTAAGTCTCTGTAAAAATTGTATCGGCCTATTTTCTTTTAGATCTCTGTCATAAAACGGATCGCTCATATTTTTGTGATCTCTGTCAAATCGAAATACATTTTGATCTCTGTAAAATTGAAATGGAGCATTTATATTTCGATCTCTGCAAATTGAATTATATTTTTAAATCTCTATAAAACTTGAAATGGATCACTTATATCTTTGATCTCACTCAAATTAAAACGGAACGCCCTACAACTTTGATCTCAATCAAATTAAAATGGATCGCCTTACTTTTATTTAAAGCTCTGTCTGACTAAAGACAGATCGTGGTAGATCCACATTATGCAAATTCTGGGAGAACGTTTATCTCTGTCTTGTTATTTATTCATACTACATCCACCAAATTGTCAAAGCTTACGAATACCTCGATGCCATACCCTGAGATCGACAATATCTCTGTGTCTTATGTTTTGATCTCCAGACTTATTAAGGAAGAGAAATTCTAATTATTATTACATTTTTGATATTGTGTTATAATGGTGTAAAAGAAGTTGTTATATTAGAACTGAGTAAATCGATGCTGAATCGCCAGTTACACTAATGGTTGAGAAACCATTATGTATGTATTTTATAGATGAAAACGAATAAATTTTAATATCTAAATGTAATACGAAACATGACTAAAGTGTCTTCTTGATTAGAAATTGAATAATAGGTTAAATCCTTTATTTGTTAAAGTTTGGGATTTATGCATAACTCATTTTGTTTATAGTAAGTTATGGAACCAAGGATGGGATGCTTTATTGTGATGTGTTTCCTTCTTGTTTTCACTTGCGCAAAATTAAATTACCTTACTGTTGAAACCATGCGAATTGATGAAAGAATTAGTGATGCTGTTCCGTTTCTGTTATACTTTTGACACGTGTTGAATTTAAATTACCCTTACTGTCGAAGCCATGCATATTGATGAAATAATTAGTGATGCTGCTCCATTTCCGTTAAACTCCTATTGCGCCTTCAATCCGGTGCCATGTCATGCTGAT
The DNA here is from genome assembly GCA_027924585.1 of Larix kaempferi. Classification (NCBI taxonomy): domain Eukaryota; kingdom Viridiplantae; phylum Streptophyta; class Pinopsida; order Pinales; family Pinaceae; genus Larix; species Larix kaempferi. Next base: position 5,106,057 of record BSBM01000431.1, on the reverse strand, counting down.
AATAACTACTATGCATGCGTAGTCATTGGATTTATTCTGACCATGTTTTCCGTCAGTTGTTAAGTGAATACATCGGTGGATCTAATTGTTCTTATAACTACCGCATTTGAAAGTGATATTTGGTTTACACTGTTAAAGAGGGAAATAAAAGTAATATAGACTACTCTTAGTTTAAGTAAAATTGTTATTATAATATAAGAGTATATTCAGTTTCGTAGCAGACCACTCTTAGTTTAAGTAATTAGAAAATTGAATAGTATGTCTTTTTCTGGAGTGGATTCATTTAATTGGTATGTCGGTATTCATCTCTTGTCATGATATTTTTAATGTAAGGGATCATGGCTATACGTCCATTTGGAGTTAGCCTATTTTATTAATATTTGCTATTTACTTTTTGTTCATAAGAAATTGGTGAAATTTTACATTACATTTTGGTTATTTAAAGATAGTATGTCATATTAGTATCGGCTAATAAATTAGATTACATGTACTATAATTGCTTAAAAGTAATCACCTTGATATGTACATTTCATTGAATAGATAATATAGTTCGGTACAATACCACATTTGTTTAAAATGAAATATTAGATGGGTATGCATTAGTAATGTAGATAGTTACAACTTAGAAGGAACATGTAAATAAGTGGAAATATGAGATTGTTTTGTACTAGTAATATAATTTACTTGCAAGCATTAATGTTTCCGTACCCATCATGATATTCATACTTCTTTTATATATGACGGACAATGTTAATGGATATTACACCCTTTGGTAATATTAATGCATTTTACTTTTGAATAAGAGTTTGCTTACGAAAAGAGAAATAAACCTCTAAGGAGAGATTGAATAATTCTAGGTTTAGGATATGTCAACTGCATAAGATTAAAAAAAAAAAAAAAGAGTTCTTGAAGTACATGAACCCTACATTTGGTATCAGAGCAAGGCTGAACTTAGTTCGGACCTAGACAATTCCGCGCGAAACAGTTTATGATGTTTAGTTGACTAATAAATTTTATTTTACATCTGAACAAACTTCGTCATGGATCGAAGAACTCGCAAGGGTAGAGCCGGAAGGGGACAAGGACGAGCTGCACGCCCGTCAACCCCAACAGCCCCTGTGGATAATCCTCCGAGAGCTGAGGAAACCATTAACCTACCTGTGAACGAGGTCATGACAATGATGAGGAACTACCACAGAATGACGGAAGCGTTGATGACATGACTTGACCGCGAGAACGTTGGTTCTCAAGTCACTGCAGTACCGCGGGCGCCACCTCCAATCAACATACACCAAGAGTTAGAAAAGGTGAAGTTTCCTGAATTTTGGGGTTCCACTAAGGGGACCACCGCAGAGGCATGGCTAGAAAACATGGCCATGTGTTTTTCTTTGAGAGACTACACGTCTAACATGAAGGTAAGGATGGCGATACTACAACTGAAGGGGGAAGCTCTTCTTTGGTGGAAGACCTTGCGGCCTCAGCTAGGTTTAGAGCTTGAGGAGATATCTTGGGAATTGTTCGATGAACATTTCCGTCAGCATTACCTATCAGACGAATTCATTGAGCGACAGCTGAATGATTTCCATGCACTAAAGCAAGGACTACGGACAATACAAGAGTACGAAATCCGTTTTATGGAGTTACTAAGGTATGCCCCCATGTTGCCACGAAGAAATTAAAGGTCAATAAGTTCATCGACGGATTAAACCCAGTCATCCAGGACAAGGTTCGTATTTTGACACCTTCTACTTTGCACGATGCGCTCCAGAAGGCCCTCATAGCGGAATAAGAGCTTCCCGGCAAGATACTGCAAAATAAGAACTTTACGAGTACAGACCGAGGAAGTAAACCTTCGCATGAACCCAAACCTCAGTATGGGAATAAGAATTTTGGAAGGAGACCTTTCAACGGAGGATCTAACAGAGATGACAGAACACCATACCGACCGCCACCACGGAATGATCATGCAAAGCCTTTTGCAAAACCGGTGCAGTTTGGACCAAGAAGAAATGATGCACCTGCTAGAAACAAAACAAGAGGGCCCAAAGCAGGATGTTGGAGGTGTGGGGGACCACACTTCCAAAGCGAATGTCCTCAGCAGGATCGGGGAAACCAAAGAGCCCAAGCACCGTGACAAACTACCGCAGCCGATTTAGGACGAGCGCATTGTATACACACTGCCGTCAACAACCACCAAGCTGAACATCAGTCCACCGTCCTCAAGACTACTGGTAAGATACATGGTAATGTATTTTCCTTGCTTATAGACCCTGGAGCTACTGAAAGTTTTATTTCCTTAAAAGTTGTAGAAAATAAGAAAATGATGGCAATAAGTCAAGATGATTTCGACACTGTTGAGATGGCATCTGGTAGTGTCCAGAGTGTGGGTCTTAAGGTAGAGAACTGTGAAGTCAACCTAGGAGTATGTTCTTCTAGAATATCCTTTTATGTTACGGAATTGGGTACATATGATCTAATCCTGGGGATGGATTGGCTAGAAGCACACTCGGCGGTGATGGATTGCCGAAGTAAGGAACTAACTTTCATTGACGATGAAGGTTACAAGAGGATGTTAACTGGGAAGAAAAAGAAAGTTTCCTTGAGAATGATATCGGCTATGCAGCTGGAGAAGAGCATGAGAAAAGGGTGTCAATTGTATGCGGTGATTGCATTGAATAAGGAAGGAGATAAGGTAGAAGTAATTAATCACCCCTTGTTCTCAGAATTCATGGACGTGTTTCCTGGCGCATTACCCGGATTACCACCACAGCGTGAACTGGATTTCACCATAGAACTAAAACCTGGAACTGAGCCCATAGCTAAAACTCCTTACCGAATGTCAGTGCCAGAATTGAAGGAATTGCAAATTCAACTACAAGAGTTGTTAGATTTAGGACTGATCAGACCTAGTGTGTCTCCTTGGGGAGCACCTATTATTTTTGTAAAGAAGAAGGATGGGTCTTGGTGCTTGTGCATTGACTACCTTCAATTGAACAAGGCGACCGTAAGAAATCAATATCCCCTACCCATAATAGATGACCTCTTTGACCAGATGAAGGGTGCGACAGTATTCTCAAAAATCGACCTAAGGTCGGGATACCACCAGTTGAGGATCAAGGATGAAGATATACCCAAGACAACATTTAAAACTGGACACTACGAATTTGTCGTAGTACCTTTCGGCTTAACAAATGCACCCAGTGTATTTATGAACCTGATGAATGGTGTGTTTCGGCAACACCTTGACAAGTTTGTACAGGTGTTCTTAGATGAAATTCTTATTTATTCAAGAACACCGGAAGAACATGAGGAACACCTGAGGATAGTCTTAAAATGTTTAAGAGAAAATCACCTTTATGGAAAATTATCAAAGTGTTCATTCTTCCAGAAGGAGATTCATTATCTTGGACACATCATATCCGGCGAAGGGATAGCTGTAGATCCAGCCAAGATTGAAGCCATTTGGGACTGGCCGTCACCCACAAATGTACATGAGGTACGAATCTTTATGGGGCTTGCCGGGTATTATAGATGTTTTGTGGAAGGCTTCTCTAGAGTAGCGGGACCTATTACTGAATTGCAAAAGAAGAACCGTCCTTTCATTTGGACGGAGAAATGTGAAGAGGCCTTTGCTAAATTAAAAGAATTACTGACTACGGCACCAATCTTAAGAGTTCCCGATATGGATAAAGATTTCCTAGTGTGCACGGATGCTTCAAAGGATCGTGTTGGTTGTGTATTGATGCAAGATGGAAGAGTAATTGCGTACACGTCCAAAAGACTTAGGCCGCATGAAGAGAACTATGTGACCCATGATATGGAGATGACTACAGTGATGCATGCTTTGAGGTTATGGAGACACTATCTGGTAGGGAGAAAGTTTGAATTAAAGACTAACCATTGTGGGTTACAACACATCTTCACTCAAAGCGACCTTAATGCAAGACAGAGAAGATGGTCGGAAGTACTTAGTGAGTACAAATTCGACATAACTTATGTGAAAGGGACCTTAAACAAAGTCGCAGATGCACTTAGTCGTAGACCTAGGATATTCTCTGTCATACCATTAAAGACCAACTTAAGAGAAAAGATCTTGACACTACAACAAAAGGACACATGGTATAATGAAGTAAAAGCTGAGTTGGAGAATGAACAAATGAGGATACCCAAGTTTGAAGGGTACTCTTTGGACATGGATGGTTTATTACGGTATAACCGTCGCATGTATGTTCCTGATAATGAAGAAATTCGAGGTTTAATACGTTCTGAGGCTCACCGAGCTGTCTATAGAGCACATCCTGGAATAAAAAAGATGTACGCAGATTTGAAACCTTTGTTCGTTTGGCATGGTATGAAGAGGGATGTGGTAAGTTTTGTGGCGAAGTGTATGGAGTGCCAGATGGTAAAGGCGGAACATCGACACCCAGTCGGATTACTGCAACCACATGCAATCCCAGAATCAAAATGGGAGGTTATTTCTATGGATTTTATAGTTGGTTTTCCCTTATCCAACAGAAGACACGACACAATTTTTGTGGTCGTTGACACTCTTACCAAGAGTGCACATTTCCTACCGATTAAGAACACGTATCAAGCTCCGGAGATAGCCCGAGTTTTCATTAATGAAGTAGTAAGACTACATGGAATTCTGAAGAAAATTATTTCTGATAGAGGATCAGTATTTACTGGAAGGTTTTGGACAAGCTTTCAAGAAGCTCTTGGTACTCAACTTAACTTTAGCACCGCCTACCACCCTAAAACGGACGGACAAACGGAAAGAGTGAACCAAGTATTGGAGGACATGCTAAGAATGTATGTAATGGATCAGCAGAAGAAGTGGGAAGAATATCTACCCTTGGTAGAATTTACATACAACAATAGTTATCAGAGTTCTATTTAGATGGCTCCCTTTTGAATTTCTCTATGGGAGACCTTGTAGGACTCCCATAAGTTGGGATATACTAGAGGATAGGACATTACTTGGTCTTGAGGTAATACAAGAGATGGAAGACCAAATGGTCACGATTCGTGCTCGACTAAAGGAAGCACAGGATCGCCAGAAGAGCTATGCAGATGCACACAGGACTGATCGTAACTACGAAATTGGGGATAGGGTATTTCTACGGGTAAAACCACAGAAGAGTTCTATAAAGTTTGGAAAGGGAGCCAAGTTGTCACCTAGGTTTGTAGGACCCTTTAGGATTTCAGAACGGATAGGACCGGTTGCGTATCGTCTTTACTTGTCGTCATCATTAAGTAGAATTCATAATGTTTTTCATATTTCTGTATTGCGCCACTATGTTCCTGATACTTCACATATCATTGACTTGAGCAATGTGCAGATAATGGATGACGGGGCCGTGATGGCCGAACTGATCCAGATTTTAGACCAGCGAATGCGTCAACTTAGGCACCGTGTGATTGATCAAGTCAAAGTACAGTGGGACAACTATAGTCCAAGCTCTGCGACTTGGGAGGACGCAACTGAGATGCGTCGTAATTTTCCATTTTTATTCTGAACTTCGGGACGAAGTTCTAAATAAGTAGGGGTGTATGTAGTGCCCCTAGACTTTTGTAGACATTGAGGGCACCTGCTGAGTGACCCAGCCGATTGAAACATTAATTAAATAACCTTTTGGCCTTATTTTTGAGTATGTGTATCTGAACTGTTGATGTAAATGAATAATTGCATATGTTAAACGATTAGCTATGACTATGGAAAATTATGTTGATGGATAATGCTTAACGACTAGTTTTACGGTGATTATGTAATTGTCGACGAAATGTATATTTGATTAGATGAATAAGAAGTTTGAATAAATCATAAATGTTTAACAATACTAGATTTAGAAATCAGATGATGATTATTGAGGACAATGCTACTAATAACTTGTTGTGAGAAGTGTGTGTAGAAACAAGTGAGACGGTTCACCAACGGACACACAAAGGAACATGAAGGGTCGTAGAGTACGGGTAAATCACACACAGGGGGAGCGACGACGATGTCGATTTCTGACAAGAATACCACGCATGAGCAGATAAGCACTGATCCGCTTGCTCAAGAGGAATGCGTGAGGGCGTACGAGGTGGGCCACGACGGAGTTGGTCACGTACAAGTTGAGGGGCGCGCAGTGAGAACGGACTCACTCCTCAGTGCTATTAGTCCCTAGATAGCATGTAGATGGAGGATGGATGGTAACGATTCCTAAAATCCCTACAAGAGTTCTCGCAAGTCAAAACGGAAAGATGGTGGCAGAAGGACCCGACGATGCGGTACCCTGTCGAGAACGGAAAGAATGGATGCAAGGACCCAACGATGCGGTACCATGCCAAGGAATGGAAACCATGGATGACTGGACCCGACGGAGTGGTGCCATGTCAGGGAATTAAAATTAAGGAACCAGGAGCCCAACGACGCGGCATCGTGATCCTAGTGAGTTGGATTGTTAAAATTAACTGCATAAAAACTTATAAGATTAACTCTAGATTATTACTTAGCAAATGCATAAAAGTATTTTAGGAATTTGCACACGAATTATTATTTTGAGCATTTAAAATATTAATAAACCATTATTTAGGAGCAAAGTAGAATCCTAAGCTTGGACACCTAGTCAACAAAAAATCTAGGAGATAATTAAAATATCTGGGGGACAAACTTGAGAAAACTTAGGGGTGTTGGTGCACTTCCCAGAGAAACTGACACTTGGATGGGTGAGTGTTTTAATTAAATAATTAATTAAAAATATTTAATTATGCATGAAGCGACATGTGTCGCATGAGATCTTCCTTTATAAGGAAGGCTTGGGGAATGGGTAAAGGGCCCATAATTTGGACGATTGTCGTAATTTTCGAGTGCCTCAAAGACTTGCTGCTATCTAAGGGTTTGGCTAAGAAATCCTGGTGGGAGGGGAATCCCAAGCTGAATTTCTGAAATACATGTGTGAACTCTACGACCCGATTAGCTCGGGGGTCTGGAAGGAAGAAGAGTACTTCCAGAGTGGTTGGGTGGTTTACCGAGGTGTCCACCGGTGAAGGATTGAGGTTTCGAGGAGTAGAACAGTGAGGATTAACTCCAACATTTTCTGCAGAACTTCAGTGACCGGAGAGGTAACTCTTGTAATTTATTTATTTGTAGTTATCTGTTGAAATCTTATGAATAAGATTCTAGCTGTATTTTGAATGATCAAAGAAATTCATTATCAGAATTTGTCAAATGTCATTAAGGAATTATATATTGTATTATTCTCTTTTTTTTTAGTATGTGGTTTAGGTAGGGTCTGCATTTCAATTTCAGGAAATCATATTTAAAATAGATAATTCGAGATATAGGAATTATCACTGAAATTTTATTGATCCCAGTTTTTAATCTGGTATTTAGATTAATGCAGAATTTCATTTTTAGAGAACCACCAAATAACGAAACAGATTAGAGATTACTTGTTACAACCATATTTTAATCGGGTCTGAGTCATTAGATCCAGTACTTGGATGGACTCTGCATTTCAATTGCAGAGATCTGTCATTTATTTGATCGGTCAGTACCGTTACCTCCATGACTGCGTTTGGTTAAGAAAATTTTATTCGACTTCTTTTAAAAGGTTTTAGATCTGTAAATAGATCGGGGTCGAAATTCTCATTTTGTTACAATTTATTTGACTGAGATTTATAGGTACCAGCGACTGTCGATCTGTCCAATAGATTTGATTAGCATGTGTTTACTTACCAATTTATTTGACTGTGATTTTATGAGTGCGAGCAGCTGTCGATCTGTTCAATAGATCTGACCAGTGTATGTTGGTTTACAATTTTAATTAACTGTAACTTTAGAAATGTAGGGCTTGTCGATCAAGACAAAATTTATATTACCAGCAAAAAAAAAATTGTGACTGTTGCCCCGTTCTTTTAGACCTCGGTAAAAATTGAACGGATCATTTATAATTTGATCTCTGTCAAATTGAATTATATATTTTTTTAAGTCTCTGTAAAAATTGGATCGTCCTATTTTCTTTTAGACCTCTGTAAAAATTGAACGGATCGTTTATAATTTGATCTCTGTCAAATTGAATTATATTTTTTTTTAAGTCTCTGTAAAAATTGGATCGGCCTATTTTCTTTTAGACCTCTGTAAAAATTGAACGGATCGTTTATAATTTGATCTCTGTCAAATTGAATTATATTTTTTTTAAGTCTCTGTAAAAATTGGATCGGCCTATTTTCTTTTAGATCTCTATCATAAAACGGATCGCTCATATTTTTGTGATCTCTGTCAAATCGAAATACATTTTGATCTCTGTAAAATTGAAATGGAGCATTTATATTTCGATCTCTGCAAATTGAATTATATTTTTAAATCTCTGTAAAACTTGAAATGGATCGCTTATATCTTTGATCTCACTCAAATTAAAACAGAACGCCCTACATCTTTGATCTCAATCAAATTAAAATGGATCGCCTTACTTTTCTTTAAAGCTCTGTCTGACTAAAGATAGATCGTGGTAGATCCACATTATGTGAATTCTGGGAGAACATTTATCTCTGTCTTGTTATTTATTCATACTACATCCACCAAATTGTCAAAGCTTATGAATGCCTCGATGCCATACCCTGAGATCGACAATATCTCTGTGTCTTATGTTTTGATCTCCAGACTTATTAAGGAAGAGAAATTCTAATTATTATTACATTTTTGATATTGTTTTATAATGGTGTAAAAGAAGTTGTTATATTAGAAGTGAGTAAATCGATGCTGAATCGCCAGTTACACTAATGGTTGAGAAACCATTATGTATGTATTTTATAGATGAAAACGAATAAATTTTAATATCTAAATGTAATACGAAACATGACTAAAGTGTCTTCTTGATTAGAAATTGAATAATAGGTTAAATCCTTTATTTGTTAAAGCTTGGGATTTATGCATAACTCATTTTGTTTATAGTAAGTTATGGAACCAAGGATGGGATGCTTTATTGTGATGTGTTTCCTTCTTGTTTTCACTTGCACAAAATTAAATTACCTTACTATTGAAACCATGCGAATTGATGAAAGAATTAGTGATGCTGTTCTGTTTCTGTTATACTTCTGACACGTGTTGAATTTAAATTACCCTTACTGTCGAAGCCATGCGTATTGATGAAATAATTAGTGATGCTGCTCCGTTTCCGTTAAACTCCTATTGCGCCTTCAATCCGGTGCCGTGTCATGCTGATAATAACTACTGTGCATGTGTAGTCATTGGATTTATTCTGACCATGTTTTCCGTCAGTTGTTAAGTGAATACATCGGTGGATCTAATTGTTCTTATAACTACCGGATTTGAAAGTGATATTTGGTTTACACTGTGAAAGGGGGAAATAAAAGTAATATAGACTACTCTTAGTTTAAGTAAAATTGTTATTATAATATAAGAGTATATTCAGTTTCGTAGCAGACCACTCTTAGTTTAAGTAATTAGAAAATTGAATAGTATGTCTTTTTCTGGAGTGGATTCATTTAATTGGTATGTCGGTATTCATCTCTTGTCATGATATTTTTAATGTAAGGGATCATGGCTATACGTCCATTTGGAGTTAGCCTATTTTATTAATATTTGCTATTTACTTTTTGTTCATAAGAAATTGGTGAAATTTTACATTACATTTTGGTTATTTAAAGATAGTATGTCATATTAGTATCGGCTAATAAATTAGATTGCATGTACTATAATTGCTTAAAAGTAATCACCTTGATATGTACATTTCATTGAATAGATAATATAGTTCGGTACAATACCACATTTGTTTAAGATGAAATATTAGATGGGTATGCATTAGTAATGTAGATAGTTACAACTTAGAAGGAACATGTAAATAAGTGGAAATATGAGATTGTTTTGTACTAGTAATATAATTTACTTGCAAGCATTAATGTTTTCGTACCCGTCATGATATTCATACTTCTTTTATATATGACGGACAATGTGCGTGGATATTACACCCTTTGGTAATATTAATGCATTTTACTTTTGAATAAGAGTTTGCTTACGAAAAGAGAAATAAACCTCTAAGGAGAGATTGAATAATTCTAGGTTTAGGATATGTCAACTGCGTAAGATAAAAAAAAAAAAAAAAGAGTTGCTTAAGTACACAAACCCTACAGGCCACATCTCTTCTCAGAGATAGCTACCACCATTCTAGCTATTGTATTTTACAGTCTGTTCTATTTCCACTATTTAATAGATTATGTGTTTATTGTATCACTGTATTATTTGCAATATATCTTTGTATATGATTATGTATATGCTATCTTTTGTTTCATTGCCACATAAATTCGGATCACAATAGCACTGCCCATGGCAGTGAACAATGACTCTGCAAGGTCCTGTATAGCCTCTGCAGCAAGATGGGATGATTGTGCCACATCCCCTGACCTGATAACCGTCTTGTCTGGAAACAATACCAACCTTGGAGGGGGTGGAACGAAGGCAGGGTCTCTCTGAGCTCTAGGATGTTGGTAGGAGCGTCCCCTACCAGCCCCATAGAACTCGGACCTTGTGCTGGTGTAATTTGGGTGCATATCCAAAACAAACTCTGCATAAATATGTTTTGCAAAGTACAATGGGACTTGGTCATGGTGGGGGAACATGCCCCACGCTCTGATGAATCTATCATATAGATATGGTGCAGTGGCCTCCAACTTAAACTCCTTGAGTCTAAGTGGTTGCCTTGAGTCTAAGCGGTTGACCGGAAGGGAGGTCAAGAGGGATGTCGAACAAATTACCCTTGATGTCATGCCCTCTTATGGCGACTTTGACATCCTCCCATTTGTGGATCCCAATGACATCCCATCTCCTCCTTTGGCATGAATGAGGCCAAATGTCACTAAGAGGTCCCACCCTCTTGTAGAGGGCCAACATCTCATCCACTGCTGATAACATCATGGATAAAGATCGCCTTGTGGGAGAATCCTCCCTCAATGTGCACACACATGATTTCACCCACTCTCGCTGGGAAGTGATATCAGCAAGAGTGATCCGTGCAACCTCATTGTCGTACGATTCCCCTGATGGGTCACCTGCGATCCAAACCAAAACAAAAATGTTACTAAAAATATATATTATAACTTGCAACTGAAATTCAATGTATTATATACTAAAAATTTACTGAAAATGTATCTAACAAAAAATATGCACCTGATGCACTCGATTATTGCCGCCCATCCCCCACCTGGGGATCACCATATATGTCGTCGAGATGAACTGACACACTAGCTCTCCTGCTGCTGCCACCAGTGGTAGCCGACCCTGGTGTGACCGCACTCCTCGGCGAATGGGAGCGCTGCCGATGGCCTCCCTCTTGGGTGACATCAGATCCTCCCGTGCGTCGCGGAGCACGAAGCAATGAATTTCTCTCTTCAGAACTCTCTGCATCACATTTCAATTTCTAATTCTAATTTTCTTTCAAATTTCACATTTAAAATTCAAATTCAAATTCAAATTTCAAATTTCGCATTTCAAATCCAAATTCAAATTTCAAACTCTATTTCAAATTTCACAATCCAAATTCAAATTCCAAGTTTCAATTTCGATTTGAATTCTAATTACATTTCCAATTCTCAATTTTCATTTCTCATTTCAATTTCAATTTTCGATTTTCAATTCAAATTTCATTTCAAAATTCAAATTCAATTTCAATATCAATATCATTTTCATTTTCAATTTCAAATTTTCATTTCAATTCCAATTTCAATTTCGATATCATTTTTATTAGCAATGCTAGCATCATAGGGGCCTAGGCATCAAATTTAGTTGTTCAACACTTGTTGCGACAACATACAGGTATGGGATGGAGGGGAAATGGAATCAAGCCTAAGTCAACTGGGGCTCGCTACATGTTTGAGTTTCAATAATCTACCTTTTAAATGGAACCAGAACAACAAAAGAAGTTTGTTAATGGCTAATTAAAGCTAAGCAAAGCAAAGCTAAGCAGTGAGTGCATGACATGAGTGAGTGATTGATTATAATTTATGATATTTCCAATATTTTGAATGACGAGTCGAATTTGATAGGATATGAATTTTATAGCATAGGAATGATTATAGAGAGCCACGATGCTCTAGATCTATTGACATACATGAGAACGAATCAACGAATGGAAGGGTTGTTTGTGTGTTGGCTTGAGACACATACCACATGAGAATCCAAACCAAACCAAGAGATAGTGTGGGTTGTTTGATGTATCTGCCACTAGGGATACAAGTTGACTCTACCTACCACATCCTAAAGTAACCGCATATTTGAAGAGGTTGTGTAAATACAATAAGAATGTTCAAATGGAGCATGGGATATGTGTGGCTGGTTAAAGAAGAGTGTGATTAGTCCTTTCACGTGGAATTGACAAGCATGTAGATCTATTTAGCAAATGTATAGACATGTGTTGTTTCATTTGCATGCAAGTTACCAACGTTAAAGGTCTGTTGAGGCAATTGTTGGGAAATACATAGTATTGTTTATGCCCCAATTTTGTGGGCTTTAGTGGCTTGTGGCTAAAATGACAGTAGTTGCAGCAAGAAAACCCACATCAAAACTCCCACAAGGTGCCAAGAGGTCATCTCTCTTGAGGAGGAAGCAATAAGCAAACCATCCACTAATCAAAAGATGGTTTGTCTTGTGTGGCTAATCTACATTGTAGAGAATTACTTTGTGTCTAGGCTTTGAGGAGTTGTGTGAATGGAGGTAAAGTACAATGTTGTTAAGGAAACATAGAAAAGTTGTTATTTAGTAGTGTTAGATTCTTCCTGTTTAGATAAGGGTTGCATGATTAATTGTGTCCTTGAAACAAATCTGTGACAATACACGCCCTTGAGAATTAGGATGGTGTTTGGTTTCAAGCGGCAACTGGTGCAACATCTTTAGGGGTAAAATGTGGCGGTCACATTCAAATCATGTAAGCATGTTGGATACATATATTCATTGAGAATAGTTGGATTTCTTAGATAAAGTCCTCAATGTCACACCAGGACTAGGACTAGAGGTTGGGATGTGGGGGGGAAACTAAACTATTTTTAGAATGATATATTCTCAATATCTTGTAGGGACAAATCTACTAGTTGAGGGTCAAGAGGTGGCGCGGGTATTTTCAATGTTTATTTACCACTAGTAAACAAAGTAGATTTTTCTTTTAATGTTTATTTACCACTAGTAAACAAAGTAGATTTTTCTTTTGACCAATGTTTATTTACTACCCTCGATGGGAAAACCACTAATCACAAACAATTTCCTTTAGATAAGAGGCCATGGCATGGGGTTAGTCTTCCATCAAAATCACTCCGGATTTGAATTTGGTCCCCACAAGACCATAAAAATAGATGATCAACATTGTCGACTAAGATTAAGTTTTTATGTAATGTACTAGGTATTGAGAATAATCCCCATGCATCTTTTCTCTCTATGGTATTTTGGTTACCCTCTCTTTCCCATTTTCTTTCCTCTCCACTACATTCAAGTCATCATCTCTTGGTTTGTGTATATGGAGTTTATTACAGTGGTTAGTGTGGCCATCATGAAGTGGGAAGTGGAATTCTAGAAGGTTCAAACTGACAGTATGATTTCACTCCCATTGGTGGATAAATTGGTGAATTTGCATGGTGGTCGACTTTACCCAACCTTGCAACTTCTCTGGTTTCCCTAGTCGGAGTTGTTCTATGCATTTAGCTCTAATTCTCATTATAGGAGGTGCGGGGAAACAAAATCAATTTAGCCTATCCTCTCCTTCACCAACTAGGTTACATATTATATTATGGCATTTAGACCATGGCAAAGGGAGTATGTCCAAATCTTAATAATATAATATGTTGCGCTTGCTTTTGTCATCTTGATATGGACATGTTGTATGCACCTAAATGTGTTTGGATAGCTTTTAATGTGATGATTATTGAGGTATTAGACCTAAGCTTTGATTTTAAGAAAATGATTTTTTTAAACTTCAATATATTTATAATTTATATTAACATAAAATTATATTAATAAATATTGAATTCAATAAACATATTTAAATTTAATTGTAATATTTAAATATTTATTTTTAAAATGTTATATAATATATATTATTAAAAATTAAAAAAATTAGGGGACATAGTAGATCCGTAGGACATATGTAAGGAGCTCCATAAACTTTGTGACTTGGTGTTTTATTTTCCAACAACGAATAGTTGGGTTGACTTTAAAAGTAAAACCGGTAAAATAAATATAAAATTATTAGTTTATATTAACATATAATTATATTAATAAATGTTGAATTTAATAAACATATTTAAAGTTAATTGTAATATTTAAATATTTATTTTTAAAATGTTATATAATATATTATTAAAAAATTAAAAAATATATATATATGTTTATTATATATAAACATTTATATGATATTATGTATAACTATAAAAATATACATGATAATTATGTGATAAAAAATAAAAATGACACTTCATCTCATTAAATAAATTAATAATAATGACGTTACTTACTTAATTATGGATTTTCCATTAGAGAAATTGTAAGTCGTTTTCCAAAGTAACATTGAATCTAAGGTAATAGGTGGAGACCATGTATTGGAGAAAACTCACTATGGCTTGGGGTGTACCACAACAGACAGATGACTACCAGAAATCAACTCAATTCCCATAACTATGCTATATAAATGACAATGTTAAGATAAGGAAGAAGATAACCAACCTCGATCCAAATGTTTGATGTAGATACCCGTTGGAGATTTTCAATCCATGCACTTGAATCTACAAATTAGTCTTGATAGCCTATATACAATAAGTACATATAATATATAAACAACATTAACATCATCAATAGCAATGGCCCATGATATAACAAGTAAATGCAACCCAATGTAAGATAAGCAACATTTACAACATTAATGGACGAGAATATGAGTATTTCTATTAATAAACAAGAAGAAGTACAAAGTGATACGACCTCTTGCCGACAACCAATCTGAACCAAGATCTGGATCAATCCACTTGTGCCTCCACCACTTCAATCCTCTATGAATGGCAAACTCAAACTAGATAGGAGTTTGGAAGGTGAACATAAAGGGTTCACAACTACAAGGATCAATGAGTGTAGACTCAAGATAGGGCAAAAATCCACTAGAGTTCTCTTGCTCTTCTTTCTCCTTCCGTCCATAAGCCATATGTGCTCAATATATAGTCCTCTCAAAGGTAGGTGAAAGGACACATCGAGGCATTACTCGAGCAGATGGAGAGCCAAAGGTCACCCAATGACTGCTTTTTGGGAGTAAAAAGTAATAAACTAGTGATTTTTACCATTTTACTTGATACCCGCAGGCTATAGTGATGCAACTCGCGGGTACGCATGCTATAATGATGCAACATGTGGGTGGGAATAAAAATAGGGCAAAATAGTATCTCTGAATGATATAAGTGGATCTGAGTCAGTGAAATGGATCCTACATGCCAAAGAATGTTGATGCTCACAGGGTGGAAGATTACGTTGTAACAGATGCCCCCTAATGTGTGAGGTCAGAGATTGATGCTATTATGGCCGAAATACATTATAAAACTCAGAAGTGGAGTGATGGAGACACAAGTGGAAAGAGCAGTTCACTCGTCATAATACAATAGTATCCCTGAATACATGTCGGTAATACAACAATCTGATATAATGGCCATGAATAGGCAGTACATAGTGAATACATGTCATAAGTGGTCATAGCCATGATCCCTTTACGGTAAGATATGGTCTCCTAATGAAAAGGAAACAACTGGTGCAAACTGGAGGTACAAACTGTTGACATCTGAGAGGTGATATCTCAGATGTAAAGTCAAAGTCATAAGTAGCATACTGAAAGCCACTATCGCCTGGGGTCTTCTACACAAGTCTTCGACGGTGCAAGTCCCATCAAGTGAATAAAAGGAGCTGGGGTCAAACCTGATGAGACATCGTCTGATTACCAGTCAATGATGTATACCATTAACAGACGTGAGATAGCCCACCAATAATGAAAATGGGCATCAAGGCACAGAGTACAATCATCGGAGTGTGAATAAATGGGTTGAAGTCGAACACTAGGATGAATCCATCGATCAAGGGACATTGATGTATTCCCAAAACTGTCGATGGCGAGAGAAATTGCCACTAATGACTGCAAGCCTCAAGGTACTCAACCGAACTCTAAGCCTCAAGTCCCGGAATAAATGAGTTGAAGTCAACAGAACGAGACTCACTGGAAGGAGGGCATTAAGGCATCCCTCATCAACCAGCACGAGGTACCAGCTACGCTGAAATATTTGGAAGAACTCAGGTAAAACGGACTGACTCAATAAGGATGGCCAACATGCAATAGTCAAGAGATTTGAGGAGTGGCTGACACTGGTTCAAGAATTCCTTTGAACAAGATCATGAGCAGATGGATAGACTCAGGCAGCATAGACTTTACATAAACTGTGCAATGCAGGAGGCATTGCATATGGCTCCATAATGATTGGAAGCTTAACTAATCGATGGAGAAAACTGAGAAACAAGTACAAATCCTAAGGTCCAACTATAGTCCCGACTCATAATGTACGGAGTGGAATGAATGCTCTATTCAAAGGCGACATAACAACTGCCAACAAAAAGTAGTAACCATAATCCCATCCGGCTTTTTGGAATATTTGATTTTTTTGGTCTTTTTCATATTTGGGAAAAGCTTGAAAAAGAATAAAATTGCTTATAGTACAACAAGTGAGGGAACGAGTGTCAAATAGCGAGCAGACTAGTTCCAAGCAGTGGAACATACCTATGCTCAAGGCAAGGAAGTGCATGCAGGATGTGGACACTCGGGGGGGATGTTCCCTCAGGGTCAAAAGGTGATCAAATTATGAAAGGGAAAATATATAAGCTCTGTAGGGCTCGACAAGGAAAGAGTGCTCAGGCACCAGGCTAACAATTGAGTAAGCGGGAGCTGGCACAAGGCTCAAGCGGCAAGTAGGATGATGCAATGCAATCACAACATGATATAATTGAGGCGAGTCGTTAAGGCTGATGGCCAGCATAAGAGAGAGTAGAGTATGAGTCTTTATCGCAATGTCATGGCATACTACGAAGGACTCCCAAACCTAAGGACAAACAACGGCATGGGCACCAGAATGCACAAAGGGGTTCTAACTAGGGTACTCATGTTCAGAAAATCCCTACCGCCACATAACGACACTTCTATAGCAGTGTGAAGGTTCCATGTCAGTTACTAAGCGGGGTCACACCTAGGGTTTATGAAAATGGTTAATAGGTCAAATGCATAATGCATGGGAAAATGGCATCTAACCTATATGCCATGTGTGAAACGTACCTGCCATAGGTGTGAAAATGGTTCAGAACAATTTTCGCTGAGGAAATCTGATTAAAAAACACTACTCCATGACATGATATTAGTTTATAACGGCTCAAAATGGTAAAAACTATAGACAAGTGGATCCATAAAATTATAAATAGTAATAAAATTTTACAATTTTCAATTCATTTTTACTATTCACCACATTGGATTTTTACGTTAGTTTTCACCTGAAAGTTCAGTTGCCGATTCTGGGAGCTACAAGCGACCGTTCATCGAACCGTCCGGAGCAGGTTGGTAGTCACTTCCATACCTTTCAATTCAATGCTTTCATTTTGATTTTCAGCAGTGGGAAGTCAAGTGCCCATCAACGCCATAGTAGATCTGAGCACAAAGATCATTGTGGCTACCTTGGTGCGGATCACTGGATCCAAAGCTCTGCACCAGGCATCCAGGCCGGTGATGTTCTATGCATCACAATGCATGCAACCTATGGTATTCGACTGGTGTACTACACTGCTGGTGTCTATGAAGACACAATTGACAGAATGCAAATAGGGGAAGGCCAAAAACTTCGGGTATGGTAGTATCCTATGCAGCTTCTTCTTTGAGAGGGTTCCGAGGCTTAGTCCGAGGATGGATGTCCCTCCTCACAGTTTCCGTGATCCATCCTTGACCCAGTGGGCTGAGATCTTGACACAACAGGGTGGTGGCCGTTTGGCGTCACCATATACTGAGGAGTTCTTCCACTGGTGGAACCGACAGGTGATCGCTATAGAGGACTATCCCTATGCGGGGATAGACTTCAAACAGGATTAGGACATGCCGCTCCCACCAGGCGCAGCATTCGGAGACATTGGTGAGCACTCTTTTGGTTTTGTGTTTATTAAATTTTTATGGAGTTTTTATTATAGTTGAAAATGCAAAAATATTTTTGGTGGTAGTATCAAGTGCTAAAGTTTGACTGTTTGCTCGTAGACAAAGACCCAGTGAGAACCGAGGGCTTCCTGAGACATGGTCGTTGGGGTAGAGGTGATGAGGCAGGAGATGTTGCAGCAGGGCGCACTCTACAGACATTACGGTGCAACATATCACGGATGGTCGCTCGGGTACCACAGATAGAGGTGGCCCGACTACCTGAGGCCATGCAGTGCCAAGTAATGGGTGTTCCTGGTGAGTGGGTGCGGCTACTGCAGCGGGTATCCAGTGCAATACAGTATATCTACGAGACACATCTTGTTGAGGTGGCAGCTAGGCCTCCTCTGAGGGAATAGATATCCCAGGATCTCATTTTTTGTATCGATATGTATATTTTGAGGGCTACAGGCTCCAGTTTTGTATGACACTACCATTTTTGGACATATTTATATATATAAAAACTTTGGTTCTTGGTTATACTATACGTCTGTATGTACAAATGTATGAATGTCTTTGTATTTATGTGCTTCATGATGAATGTGACAAATTCCAATCTAATACATAGTTAGCGTATGCATCAGATATATGATTAACACTTCTCGGAACATGTATGTATGTAATTGAAACAAAATATCATTCCAAGAATCTTACCCTCAGGAATTTCCGTAATAGCGTAGGATCTCGCACATGGTACTGCCCATTCAGCTGAGACACAACTAGTTGTGAATCCAGGCGGACTTCTAAAGACTGGAAGCCATGGGAAATGGCATCCTGAAGTAGCTCAATGATGGCACTATACTCAGCCACATTGTTAGATGTAGGACCAAGAGAAGCACCTCCTGAAGACACAACTAGGTGGTCAGGTGAGAAAATAACCCAGGCAGCAGAAGCAAGCTGCTGCGTATGATGGCTAGCACTGTCCACGAATCCTAAGAACGTAGGAAACTCTGCCGACATCTTCCAATCAAACGGAAGCTAATCAGCAGAACCGAAAACCAAAAGAAATCTAAACTATGTACAGAAGAAACTATACAATAGTATACAAAAGTATCAGCCTGAACCAGAGGTTCAAGCATAATACCGCTTGAGGTAGAGCCCATTTCTAGGCTCCTTCAAGACAGTCCCCTCATAGCCTTCTAATTCACAGGATCCTTTTTCCAAGACACGCCTCACGATATAAGGGCCGTGCCACATGGGGTTGAACTTGCCTTCCCCCAGGGGTTCTTTAGCTTGGTCATATAAGAGGACCAAGTCACCTTCAGCATACTGCCAGGGACGGACAGACCTATCATATTGAACCTTAACACGATGTTTATTGGCATTTATGGCAACAGCGGCATCTCGATGCTGCTCGTCAAGTTGCTCAAGGTGGATTAAACGTTGCTCAAGACCCGTCGTATCAGGGAGGAGCTCTATGGC
Organism: Larix kaempferi; assembly: GCA_027924585.1. NCBI lineage: Eukaryota > Viridiplantae > Streptophyta > Pinopsida > Pinales > Pinaceae > Larix > Larix kaempferi. Next base: position 5,086,402 of record BSBM01000431.1, on the reverse strand, counting down.
CAGTTTAAGTGAAGGGATCTCAGATTCAATTGGTAAAAGTGACTCCACATCGTGAACTAGCTAAAATGGTGAGAACCCAGTGGCAGTCTTGACTGCAGTTCGATACGCCCACAAAGCAGGATATAACATGATATGCCAATTGGTCTTGCTTTGTTGGATGGTACGTTGGAGAATGGTCTTCAAAGACTTATTGACTGCCTCTACTTGACCATTCGCTTGGGGATAATAAGAAGATGAGTGTTCTAGACGAAACCCAAGCTTGAGGGACAAATCCTCCATCATCTTGTTTTGAAAGTGACTGCCATGGTCAGTGAAAATCTCTTTCGGAATACCGAACCGAGTTATAATTTGATTGAACACGAAGTGGGCTGCTGTAGCACCATCGGCTTTAACAGTAGGCATGGCCTCAGCCCATTTGGAAAAATAGTCCACGGCCACTATGATATGGTGATGCCCCCCAGCTGAAGTTGGTTTGCAAACCATGAAATCCACCCCCCACTTGGTGAAGGGACCGACGGTGACGACCGGATGAAGGGGTGCTGGATGCGAGTTTATGTTCTGAGAAAATACCTGGCAAGGGTGACATCTCTTCATAGCATTAACACAATCCTTAAATATGGAAGGCCAGAAATAACCAGCTCGCATAATATGTTGGGCTGTAGCAAGCCCGGATAAGTGACCGCCACACACCTCAGCATGGCAATCATTAAGCACCCACTCCGCTTCTTCATGAGTTAAGAAACGACAGAGGATGGAATCCTTTCCTCGGTGATACAAAGTGTCACCGACGATAGTATAATCTTTAGCGTGATGTTTCACATGTCGTCGCTCATCTCGTGAATAGTGTGGAGGAAACTTCAAAGTTTGGAGATATACAATGACATCCCCATACCAAGGGTCCTCTGACAAGATAAGAAATAAGTGCTCATCCACGAAGGAATCTTCATGAATGACATCCTCATCAAGTCTCGGAAGGTCCAACATAAGCTCAGCAAATACCAATGATTTCACCGACTTTGCAGAAGCAAAATCGAGATCAAATTCCTGAAGGATAACAATCCATTTATTATACTTCCCCCGATAAGGCGTCGTGATAGTACGAACTAAAACGGATTGATATGCGCAACAATTATGGTGGTCCTAAGAAAAATGTAATGTCGTAATCGTTGGATTGAATGAACAGTCGCAAGCGCCAGCTTTTCCACATGAGTATATCTTAGCTCAGCGCCTACTAGATTTCGATTAAGGTAATAAATGACATGCTCGACAAGTGCATCATCCAACTGAACCAAGACCATGCCAATCGTCTCTTGAGACGCGGCCACATGAAGGATAAAATCTCGTGCAAAGTCTGGTGGACTAAGCACAGGGGCCGATATCAAAGCTTTCTTAAGGGCGTCGAAAGATTGTTGGGCTCGCTCATCCCAGAGAAAAGGTGTGTCCTTCTTCAATAAGCACACGAAACCTTTGGTAAGATTAGCATAATTGACTATGAAATGGCGTAGAAAAGTGGCTCTCCCTTGGAGGCTCTGAAGTTGTAACAAATTACGCGGAGGAGGCAACTGAAGCATTGCCTCAACTTTGAGAGGATCGACTCTAATACCCTCTTTCAAAACTATGAAGCCCAAAAGGAGACCTGTCCTTATAGCAAAGATGCATTTGTTAGGATTCAATCGAATCTTGTATCATATACATCGTTCGAGAATCATGCGGAGGTGCTTGGGGTGGTCCATTCTCTTGCGAGAATGACCGGCAAGATCATCCAAGAAAACCTCCATAATCTTTTTAAGATCGTGAAAGGCGTAGGTCATGGCGCACTGAAATGTAGCTCCGACGTTTTTAAGGCCGAAGGGCATTTTCCGATATGCAAATGTTCCCCAAGGACAAATAAAAGTTTTCTTATGTTGATCCTCGGGTTTGATCTGAATCTGGTTATAGCTAGAAAATCCGTCCATGAAGGAAAAAATCTCACTCCTGGCCCCAGTATCCAAGATTTGATCTATGAATGGTGTGGGGAAGTTGTCTTTCGGACATGCACGGTTCAAATCCCTAAAGTTGGTACATACACGGATCGTTCCCTGTTTCTTATCCACAAGAATGGGGTTTGACACCCATTCGGTAAGGGGAACGGGGTAGATGAAAACAACTCTGAGCAGTTTCTCCACCTCTGCCTTGATAGCGGTTGCCTTTCTAGGGTTCACTGCACGTAAGCGTTGTTGAACTGATTTAGCGTTGGGATACGTTCTAATCTCATGTTCAACAATGCGGGGGTCTATTCCTGGCATCTCCTCATATGACCAAGCGAAAGCTTCCCGGAGTTCTGTAAACAATTCAATGTAAATAGCAATCTCCTCAGGAGTGCAATCGTCACCGATGTAAACATTCTCAACTACTCCGGGAGTACGAGAGATATTGATCGACATAGTTGGGGAGATATTAGCCATATTCCCTTCCGCGAAAACATCATGTGACTCCAAAAGAGCCACAGGGTGACCAACCATCTCTGCTAGAGTCGTCCTAAACTCTTCTCGTTCAGCGAGCTCGAGTTTGGGAAGGAAATAAGAGCAATGGTGCATATCTTCCCAAGGTCTCTCACTACCACACATGGCCTCCATAATAGCTTCATCGGAAGGCAAAGTATCATCGAGGCAATCATAGGAACAAGACGAGTTGGCTGCCCAAACTGGCAGCATAACGGGATCTTCCTCAACTATCTGGGAAGAAGAGAGATCCGGTTCTGTAGTGGCTTGTTGAATATGCTGGTCAGCAAGCTCAGCTGCAGACAGTGGCATAAACATCCCTACATGCGAAATGTTTCCAGACGTGGAACTCGTGGACAGTAAAGTCCATGGATCATCAAAATAAGAGGTCTGGAATAACATATTACATGAAGGAGGAGACGCATCGTCGATAATGGTTCCAATAAAATTCACATGTGCGACAAAATCATAAGTTCCCATCAATGAAGGGTACATGCCAACACCCATGTTCCCAGTTGCCGGTTGAGAATGAGTAACCTGCGGGACTATGGATCCCGTGGATGCTGTGGAAGAGGAGTTAACGTAATCCAACTGATCGATGGTCACAATCTTGCCTTCGTGAGGAAAGTAGATAACTCTGAATACAGTGGACGCAACAGCTTTCATGGCATACATCCAATTCTGTCCCAGTAAAAGGTTGTAGTCGCTGGGCGCATCTACAACCTTGACTTCAATAGGCATAGACTTACCTACCAAGGAGACAACAAGGGAAGGGATAATTCCATGCGGCTTAAATGAACGACCGTCGAATGTAGTGAGCGTGGTTCTAGACGCGAGTAGGGGAGGAAAGCCAAGATCTTTCCAACAAGCTAATGACATTACTGACGCAGAAGCACCTTCGTCAACCATAGTACGTTTGACAAAACTTTGAAGGCACACCACCTGGATTTGAAAAGCCACGTGGTAGGGTAAGCGAGGATGGACATCAGTAGTATCGAACTTGATAATAGTGGGACTTCCCCCATCCTGAAATCCTAACGCACTCAAAAGAGCATGCTTCTGAGAAGGACAGGCTTGCAAAACTTCAAGAGCCGACATGGCACACAGAGTTTGGCCCAAATATTCTACGATGGAGTAGTTGTGGGCAGCTCGAGCATTAGGATTATGCGTAGAGTGCTTAAGAACACCTTTCGGTATTCGTGGCATAATAGAGGGCTTCTCGATATGCAAGGAATTGTCAGGAGGAGGGGGAGGCTCGCTCCCCAAATTGGGTTGTGGTGCATCATATTCGCGTTGATGAGTGGCAACACTAACCTCTGACTGAACCATGCTCACACATCCATAACCACTAGTATTGGAAGAAGACGTTTCCGTCTCAGTAGGTCCATAACCAGTGGTGGGAGCATGCGAAGCCATGTTTTGGTGATGAGGTAGGGGATCCTTCAACACGGCTAGGCTCTGTGCCAAGTGCTTCGATGCTTCTTCAATACGAGGACATAAGTGAGTAAGGTGGTCTTCCCCACAAAGCTTGCAAGGAAAATTCACCTTACGCCTAGGTTTACGATCCTCACCAGCATTTCCACCTTCCCGAGGAGGGTTGGCATTATCCTTACGGGGGGTATTGCGATTTCTATTGTTATTCCCATTGTTTCCACCCTTACGATTATTTCTCCCCTTTTTCTTACCACCAGGTTGCTGGTTACCTGACTGGTTTGTCGTTTGCACACTGTGTACATCGGACGATGGGGTGGAAGTGGACAAGGTGTGAACCTGTTTGGCAGTAGACTGGTTTAGCGACAAATTCTACATTTGATTAGCTACCAAATCTACAGGGAAAGTGCTTGCATCAAATGATGCCATCGGCATGCGGTCCAGGAACTAACGTGGGCTCATGACATGTACGCGGTGCGTCAGGGATGATGTCATACAAAATTCTAGATTGAGAGTATAATAAGTCTAACTACTGGACTTTCAAGATAGCTTGTTCCTCAGTCACAATGCCATACATCGAAACATCCTTAGCAATGTATGGGAGTAGAGACTTGAGGAACCATTCCAACAGGAACTCTGGAGGAATGTTGGCTTTCACTAACCTCTTTCGCCGACGCCACTCTTGAACGTGGTTAGAAATATGTGTGGCCTTATTCTGACGGAAGGTGGACAACAACTCAGTACCAGTATCATAACGAACTGGTAATTGGAAATGGTCTAAGAAAACCAAAGCAATCTCGTTGAATCCCCTATAGGTGTTTCCAGGAAACTCCACATACACTTCGTGGTTGCCCCCATGAGGGTGCGTTGAAATAGTCGTAATCTAATGGAATCATGATTCAAAGAGTTGGAGGAGCACCAAAGGTGAAACGTCGTGACATGATCTCCCGGGTCCTCGCCACCTTTCCCCTCAAACTTTGGAATGTCCGAAGGGATCTTGGTAGAGACCGGGGGCCAAGTAGGGCCGTGACACACCGGATCATTCGTGAGCTTCGAAAGATCCGAAAGATTCAAGCGTGCAAGGAATGGGAACTGAGGCTAGAAAGCTTGATTGTAAGCCCCCATAAATGGTTGGTTAAACGGAACCATGTTATAAGATGGACCAAAAGCTTGACCATGAGGATTAGACTGCTGATAATAAGGACTTGACGGACCATAAGCTTTCCCATGGCCATAGGATTGATAACCTCCTCCTGCCTAACCCATTTGCGAGTAAGCAGGTATATGCATGTTTTGGGAACCATATTGGGGTGGTGGGTTATACTGGTGGCTAGCACCGACTGTGTTGTAGTAAGGGTTGCCACCATGAGTATGGGGCATGTATGTACTATTCATAGTGGGAACCATGTTGTAATGACCATAATGGTATGGTATGTTCCCACCCCCAACATTAGGATTAGCTTGAGCAGTCGCGTGGTGACCAGAAGCATGAGAAGTATTCCCAACTCCAATATTGGTGTGACTAGTAGCAAGGATGGTGGTGTGATGTCCATGTGGATAGGAGATATTCCCACCCCCTACATTAGCATTACTAGTGGCGGCAGTGGACGCAAAAGTATGCGGTATGTGTCCACCCCCGTGGTTGGGAGGAACAGTATCATCCGTAAAAGTAGTCCTGGGTTGACGAGTAGCGGCACGTGTATTAGGTGGTGGATGGCGGGTCGTGTTTCGAACACCATTCCTATTAGGTTGGGAAATCCTAGGAGGTGGTCATCTTCCAACATTAGCATTATTAGGAGGAACATGACCAGTCCCCATACTATGTGTGTGGGTGGACAACGTAGTGTCCCCAGCGGAGTCGCCATTTCTGTATTGGAGAAAACTCACTATGGCTTGGTGTGTACCACAACAGACAGATGACTACCAGAAATCAACTCAATTCCTAGAACTATGCTATATAAATGACAATGCTAAGATAAGGAAGAAGATAACCAACCTCGATCCAAACGTTTGATGTAGATCTCCGTTGGAGATTTTCAATCCATGCACTTGAATCTACAAATTAGTCTTGACAGCCAATACACAACAAGTACATATAATATATAAACGGAATTAACATCATCAATAGCAATGGCCCATGATATAACAAGTAAATGCAACCCAATGTAAGATAAACAACATTTACAACATTAATGGACGAGAATATGAGTATTTCTATTAATAAACAAGAAGAAGTACAAAGTGATACGACCTCTTCCCGGCAACCAATCTGAACCAAGATCTGGATCAATCCACTTGTGCCTCCACCACTTCAATCCTCCATGAATGGAGTTCTCAAACTAGATAGGAGTTTGGAAGGTGAACATAAAGGGTTCACAACTACAAGGATCAATGAGTGTAGACTCAAGATAGGACAAAAATCCACTAGAGTTCTCTTGCTCTTCTTTCTCCTCCCATCCATAAGCCATATGTGCTCAATATATAGTCCTCTCAAAGTTAGGTGAAAGGGCACATCGAGGCATTACTTGGGAAGATGGAGAGCCTAAGGTCACCCAATGACCTCTTTTTGGGAGTAAAAAGTAATAAACTAGTGATTTTTACCATTTTACTTGATACCCGCAGGCTCTAGTGATGCAACTCGCAGGTACGCATGCTATAATGATGCAACATGCGGGTAGGAATAAAAATAGGGAAAAATAGTATCTCCAAAGGATATAAGTGGATCTGAGTCAGTGAAATGGATCCTACAGGCCAAAGAATGTTGATGTTCACAGGGTGGAAGATGTCATGTCCCAAATTTGGTATTGGGTCACAATGGCCTAATCACATTGGCTCTATTCATTAGAGTTTGTCAAATTGATGCTAAAGGTCAAATAATTGCCAAGGAGGAAAATTACTAGTTTCCTAGGTTTGGGGTGGAAGCTTTGGGATTTGGAATAATGGGGATAATAAATGATGTTTGAACATTAGAATGGAATAAATATTTAATAAAGGAGATAAATAAATATATACAAGTGAAAATCAAAGTGGCATTTCATGATGAAGACACATGGAGGAAGTGGGACCCACATATGGCTAGATTTCCCCACTTCATTTGGCATCATTCTCTCACCAATTCGAATTCAAGGTGAATGGTAACATACTTGGGGGAGTCCAAAAGGTATTATTCATTGCATGACTCATCCAAGGTCGAAATATAGAGGAAGAGTAACTCCCATGGAAGAGGAAGAGGCATTTTGGAGCTAGTGAGACACTTGGGCTAGATTCCCTAGCTCTATGACAACAATGATGAAGATGCTATGACACCTATGACACAAATCAGACCTGAAGGCTGACATATGACATATATGACATGTCAGGGCTAAAAATAGACTCCAAGAGGGCGCTCAAGGGTGTTAGGGCAGCTAAGATGCTTCCACATGTGATTTGGTGGAAGTGGGAGACTAGGAATTGTTGTACAAGTGGCGTTCTTTGGAATCTCTTCCCAACTTGAGTTGGCATGAGTCTCTTGGAAGGAATTCGACCCATGGAGGACATTAGAAGTTTATAAATGTCAATAATAAAGAATGAAACCAGCTTTTGATCATTTGTAGAATTTGCAATTGCATTTGTGAAGAGGGAGAGCTAGTGGATGACTAGTTTCTTGCCTTAGCCAATTTCGAGGGTGAAAGATTCCCATCCAAGTTGGTAATTGGAAAGGCCATTCAGACCTTTCATTTGGAGCTTTAATGGAGTCTTTATTTGCAGGTTTAAGCTACAGGGCAGCTCATGGTTTCTTCTATTGCAGCTCACTCCTTCAACCATTTCCAGTTTTGATGGCATATTCTTGATCCTTGAGGGAGGGCGTTTTTGGTGAGCTATTGTACTCTTTGGGGAAGCTTTTAATGACCCATTTCTTTTGTAATATGAAGTAAATACTCTGTTCTTCATCTCCAAAAAGTTTCAGGTCGAAATTCCAAGTAGAAATGTATAAATCTCATTTTTAATGGAAGAACAATGCCATTTCCCCACTACCTTGTTGTGAACCAATGTATTGATGATGATTTCGAATGAATGGATGATTATCTGATATATTTGTGATCAATATACTGCCATGGATGTCTTCTACAAGTTTCATGTACTATACTTGAGCATTTGAATCATTTTTACTCAGTTTAGTTCTATTGGGAGGTGAAATAGTGCCATTTCCCCAAGGGTCGAATTGGGGATTTTTGCAGTTGAATGGGAGAGGGTGAGAACAGTTGTAATAATCCATTAATGGTGCATATGAGACTTTAATAAAATAATTAACACATTACATACCTCTGTTCATAAATTTGAGTGGCTTTGGAGGCATTTGGGAAGCCATTTTCAGTACTTACCCAAGGGGGATTTGAACCCCAAATCACTAGTAAAATTGCATAATTGGTCCAGAATATTAAGAGAGTTTGCAGAGGTCTTTTGGTGGCCATATATCATCCCTGAACATCATATTCAAGTCCTAATATCATTCATACACCTTCCTTGAAGATTTGAAGGCATTTGGAGTCAATTTGAGACCTAGAGGCCAATACTAGTCAAAGGAAAATCACTAGTAAAGTTACCTACATTGACCAGAATTGAAAGAGGATTTGCAGAAGTATTTTAAAGGTCCAAAGGCATCCCTGAAACACATATTTATGTTCTAATATCATTCATATACCTTCTCAGAAGATTTGGGATCATTTGGGGCAAATTTGGGACCTAGAGATCCAAACTAGTCAAAGGTCGAACTAGGGAAAAAAAGTGGAAAATTGCAATTTTAATAAAATTCCTATCAAGGGACATTACAGTGGTATCAGAGCATGGTCTTGGCACCTGATGTGGTAGAACATTAATGAATACCAGGAGTCAAATAAATAAGCCACCACCCTTAGAAACTGAAACTGGATGTACTTTGGTGAAAGGGAAGAAGTAGGAGAAGAAGTGCATTCATTGGTCACCATGAGTAAGGATGAGAAACAAATCTTAAAGGAGAATGAGGAGTTTAGGAAATTACTTGAACCATCCTTTGAAGACAAGTGGAGACAATACTTTCAAGAGTTCAGATTGTTGCTTAGTGGAATTGGAAGCAACTCGAAAAAAGTAATGAGCAATGGTTCTCTTTTCAAGGAAAAGGATGAAACAATTTATGCCACAAAAGAGGAACCTAATGTAATTGTGGAACATGAGGTACATGTTGATATGCAGGTTCTTGAAGATACTACACTAAAACAAGAAGAAGGACAAGCACTTGTCCTTGTTCAAAGGGATTATGATTTGCCTCATGGAGAGAGTTGCAAAGCCTTGGAAGAGGTACATGATCTCACAATAGTTGGACCAAGCAATTATGGAGAAGATGAATTAAATATTTCAATGGGTAAGAGTTGTAAAGAATTAAAGTTGGTTCATAATTCCTCACCCCACACTTCTTTTCCAGCCACATCACTTTGGGATGAAAATTGGGTGAAAGGTTTTTTCCTAGTGGTGCCACATGAGGGGTATGAAACTCCTACCTCTCCTTTTGATGATGACATGAATAGAGCACCTCATTATTTAGAATTGCAGCAGCATATTGCTTTACCTTATGATGATACATATCCTCATGGATGTATGGATGAGACTTCTTTGAGTCCTTTGAATTCTCCTTGTTTTTCCTGCTCATTATTTGGTTCAGATTTTAGTGGAGATTCTTCATTCACTTCTTGGATGAAAGAATGCATGGCTGAATATTTTGATGCATATCACATTCTCTTGGAGCAGCACTATTGGACATGGGATCCTCACCTATGTCATTGGAGCAGATTTGATGGGTCACTTGAAGATTGTATGCACTTGGAGAATGGTGGTCTACATGCTTGGAGGTATAAGCACTTTCATGACTCTTTGATGAAGCATCTCCTTTATGTACATTTTAATTATGTTGTTATGTACTTTGATGATATATATTTTGTACTCATGATGTTTGGAAGAATGCATACAAGAAAATGGGATCCAGGAATCCTCTTATCTGATGGTATGGGTTGGAGAGCACTTTTAATTGTTGGGGTGCAATACAAGCAATGGGACCCTGGAATAATTTTTATCTCATTGGTTTCATATTTTTTGGGGAAGCAAGCAGTATGGGAGATGGATTCCCCACTTAATAAAGTGATTTTAATCAGAGTAGTGCAGCAGCAAGCATGGTGGTTCCTCTCTAAAATCTTCATGGAAACTCAAAGACTCAAGGTTGGGCAATTAAATGGCAACTTCAAAGAATTATACAGAAAGCAGGTTCTTCAACACCCACATTTAAAATTGCTTGAGGACAAGCAATATTGGGAAGGGAGGATTTGTCATGTCCCAAATTTGGTATTGGGTCACAATGGCCTAATCACATTGGCTCTATTCATTAGAGTTTGTCAAATTGATGCTAAAGGTCAAATAATTGCCAAGGAGGAAAATTACTAGTTTCCTAGGTTTGGGGTGGAAGCTTTGGGATTTGGAATAATGGGGATAATAAATGATGTTTGAACATTAGAATGGAATAAATATTTAATAAAGGAGATAAATAAATATATACAAGTGAAAATCAAAGTGGCATTTCATGATGAAGACACATGGAGGAAGTGGGACCCACATATGGCTAGATTTCCCCACTTCATTTGGCATCATTCTCTCACCAATTCGAATTCAAGGTGAATGGTAACATACTTGGGGGAGTCCAAAAGGTATTATTCATTGCATGACTCATCCAAGGTCGAAATATAGAGGAAGAGTAACTCCCATGGAAGAGGAAGAGGCATTTTGGAGCTAGTGAGACACTTGGGCTAGATTCCCTAGCTCTATGACAACAATGATGAAGATGCTATGACACCTATGACACAAATCAGACCTGAAGGCTGACATATGACATATATGACATGTCAGGGCTAAAAATAGACTCCAAGAGGGCGCTCAAGGGTGTTAGGGCAGCTAAGATGCTTCCACATGTGATTTGGTGGAAGTGGGAGACTAGGAATTGTTGTACAAGTGGCGTTCTTTGGAATCTCTTCCCAACTTGAGTTGGCATGAGTCTCTTGGAAGGAATTCGACCCATGGAGGACATTAGAAGTTTATAAATGTCAATAATAAAGAATGAAACCAGCTTTTGATCATTTGTAGAATTTGCAATTGCATTTGTGAAGAGGGAGAGCTAGTGGATGACTAGTTTCTTGCCTTAGCCAATTTCGAGGGTGAAAGATTCCCATCCAAGTTGGTAATTGGAAAGGCCATTCAGACCTTTCATTTGGAGCTTTAATGGAGTCTTTATTTGCAGGTTTAAGCTACAGGGCAGCTCATGGTTTCTTCTATTGCAGCTCACTCCTTCAACCATTTCCAGTTTTGATGGCATATTCTTGATCCTTGAGGGAGGGCGTTTTTGGTGAGCTATTGTACTCTTTGGGGAAGCTTTTAATGACCCATTTCTTTTGTAATATGAAGTAAATACTCTGTTCTTCATCTCCAAAAAGTTTCAGGTCGAAATTCCAAGTAGAAATGTATAAATCTCATTTTTAATGGAAGAACAATGCCATTTCCCCACTACCTTGTTGTGAACCAATGTATTGATGATGATTTCGAATGAATGGATGATTATCTGATATATTTGTGATCAATATACTGCCATGGATGTCTTCTACAAGTTTCATGTACTATACTTGAGCATTTGAATCATTTTTACTCAGTTTAGTTCTATTGGGAGGTGAAATAGTGCCATTTCCCCAAGGGTCGAATTGGGGATTTTTGCAGTTGAATGGGAGAGGGTGAGAACAGTTGTAATAATCCATTAATGGTGCATATGAGACTTTAATAAAATAATTAACACATTACATACCTCTGTTCATAAATTTGAGTGGCTTTGGAGGCATTTGGGAAGCCATTTTCAGTACTTACCCAAGGGGGATTTGAACCCCAAATCACTAGTAAAATTGCATAATTGGTCCAGAATATTAAGAGAGTTTGCAGAGGTCTTTTGGTGGCCATATATCATCCCTGAACATCATATTCAAGTCCTAATATCATTCATACACCTTCCTTGAAGATTTGAAGGCATTTGGAGTCAATTTGAGACCTAGAGGCCAATACTAGTCAAAGGAAAATCACTAGTAAAGTTACCTACATTGACCAGAATTGAAAGAGGATTTGCAGAAGTATTTTAAAGGTCCAAAGGCATCCCTGAAACACATATTTATGTTCTAATATCATTCATATACCTTCTCAGAAGATTTGGGATCATTTGGGGCAAATTTGGGACCTAGAGATCCAAACTAGTCAAAGGTCGAACTAGGGAAAAAAAGTGGAAAATTGCAATTTTAATAAAATTCCTATCAAGGGACATTACAGAAGATTACGTTGTAATAGACCAAATGAGTTTTCTACATGTCATTGTGGTGTTGTTGAGTTTTTTTTAATGTTAATGGTTTTTGTTAAACCGACAACCTAATATGATTATTTTTTTTTCAATCCTCTTGGCGTTCTCAGAGGATTGAAAAAAAAATGGGCAGTATTTCTGCTTGTCAAAACACATTTTAAAATAAAACCGGTAGCATTTATGCGGTGAAATGCTACCGATTGACATAAACAAAAATATTAATAATTAAAAAAAAAATACAACATAAATTTAAAACAAAAAAATGTTTTGGAATGGTTTTTGATTTGTTTTTTTTTCAAATAGTATTTGGTTTCAATGGTTTTTGGTTTCAATGGTGGTTTTTGGTTTCGATGGTGGTTTTAGTTTCAATGGTTTTTGGTTTCAATGTTGGTTTTTGGTTTTCAATGGTTACATTCACAAATTGATAAAAACTAAATAAAATTTACGTTTTGTAAAAAACACACAATTTTATATACAAAACAAATAAAATTTAGGGCTTTTTTTAAAAACAAATAACAAAACAAAACAAATAAAATTTAGGGCTTTTTTTAAAAACAAATAACAAATAAAATTTAGTTTTTTTTTAAAACAAATTACAGGGTTGAATTCCACTTACCTTGTGGATTCAAAGCCATGGTGAGGTGGAGTTGGGCGTGGGGTGTGGCGTGCTGTGCTGGCTGCGGACACTCGGTTGAGGGCCTCAGTCCCATCCTTGTCGCTCACTGTGCAAATCGTTTTCGAACAGGGCCAGCCGACAAGCCAGGCCCTGTTTTTTTTTTTTTTCTCTGCCTCAAACCCTCGATCGAGCAATAGCTCGATCGAGGGTTTAACCAAGCCCTCAATCGAGCAACAGCTTGATCAAGAGTCTAACCTAGCCCTCGATCGAGCTATTTAAAAACCCTTGATCAAGGTATGTTCAAGCCCTCGATTGAGGGGTATTTTCAAACCCTTGATCGAGCGTTTAAAACCTTGATCGAGGGCTTGAAAATACCTCGATCGAGGGTGCGGAAAACAATTTTTTTGGCTCCCGCGCGCCAAGAATGGTGAACCACCTTCGTGGAATCACCCGTACAAGTTGCATCGCAATCCAGTGCGATCCGAATGACTCGAATGCACCACGTAGAATTTTTGAGTTTTTTGTTTAAATACAAAAAAAATAAAGCTTAATTTCAAAAATTAATTCGTTAAAAAAATAAATTATGAGGTAACAAACAACTTACTTGTCGAACCGCCCTTCGGGGAGGCATCCTCGCGATGTATGGAAATTTTGATTGACATTGTTTGTCAAAATTCAAACTAGCAACAACAGCCAATAGGGATGAAGAATGTCTCCATGTGGACGACGGATGTCAGAGCCTTCAAGTGTTTGAGGTTTCGCACCGGTGCAATTCGGCGAAAACACACTGCAAGGTGGTAAAAATGAATTTTACCTCGCGTTTTTTTATTAAACCCTATTCTAGTGCGTTTTATGGTGAAGCACACCGGTGTAGGGTCAAGTTAACGCACCGACAAATATGGGTTTTTAAAAAATAACGGATTTTCATTTATTATTTTGTAATAATGGAAACCGATGCGTTTGAAAAAAACAAACACACCGGTGCATATATTACAGAGACGCATTGTAAAGCATGGTTTGTAAATGCAATTTAAACGAATTTAAGAAAGAAATTATTTGTAGTGGAATACAGTGTGTTTTCTCATTGAACACGCATTGGTGAGTTTAAGGTTATGTTGCACACCGGTATTAGATTTATTATTAAAAATATAAATTGAATAAACGAGGCATTTATATCTATTAAAAGCACCGGTGCGATTTAGTATCCAACCCACCTGTGCTCTTTTATGTGAATGCACCGAGAATTGTTTTAAAATATTTTTTCGATTATAAATTATATTTTTTATTTACGATAAATCGAATGTCGGTGCGTTACGGTCTTGTGAACGCACTAGTTGGTTTAACTAAGGACACACCATTGTAAACTTTCGAGATGTTTTTTTTAAGAAAATAGATTATGAAATAATGTCCAGTGCATTAGGATTTGATGAAATGCACCAGTGCGATTAGTGTTAATTAACGCACCATGTTTAGTTTTTTACTTAAATATTTTATTTTTTAAATAAAAATGTTTCGGTGCGATTGTTTCTACCTAATGCACCCGGTGTGGGTTATGTGATGTAACGGACCGCTATTATTATTTGGAAATTATTTTGGTTTGGTAACAATGTTTTTGGGTCGTGGTGCGAAAAAATATGATGCGTTGATGAACGCATCGATGTGCTAATGTTAGGGATGCACCGATGCAATTATGTTGTAAGCGCACCGAAGTAAAAATTTTTTGCTAAAACCTCTGGTCACTCGCCTCTTTTACTGACCTTCGTTAGAAACATATATTTGGGATCTTTTGTGAGGAGCATACACTATAACCTCTGCTAAAGGGCATTTTCCTTGTGTATAATGGAAATTTATTTTTATTGAACAAAGTTGCTCTTATAGACTTGGAATATTATAAGCTAGTTACTAAGCCAGTTGTTACTTGATGTTATAAACACTTTTAGTTTGGACTAGATGGATTGTGTATATATGTTTGATGATGCATGAGGATTATCTAATTCCTTTTTTGTTGCTATGGCTAGTTAGTAATAGTTTATGGAAAGTTAGTGACAATTTTTAACAATTGCACACACACACACACACATATATAATGGATGCAAATGGATTATCTTAGGCATTTAATATTTGCATTTCGAAAGAATGACAATGGGATAAAGTTAAATATTTTAGGCATAAAAATGCATACTAGTTGTGTTGAACCCCTAGTAAATCTGAGAGCCTAACTTAACCTATATTCCATTCAAAATATTCTTGTTCTCCATATTTAAAATTAAATACCTGATACACTAATTTCTAGAAGAAAATCAAGAGGCAAAAGTGATCTATAAAAAGGAGAAGGATCTAAGCAAAGAGAGGAGAAAGGAAAGAGGTGTAGCTTTTATTATGCTACTACATTATCTCAAGATCCTTTAATAGCCGAAAAGCATTAGAAATGTTAGGCAAGCCACAATCTAAGGTCCAACACTAGGGTGAAAGTGGAGGTGGTTCGTAATTTATCTTTATTTGCTCATGTATGTATTTCTCTACAATGTCTCTATAAATAACTCTGTCGTGACCACATATACCCTTTAAACATTTGTGTGTGGAGTTGTTTAAGTCTTTGTGTTGTCTATGGCTCATCCCTCTTGATTTTAAATTGTTGTGGACATAATATAGTCTCATAAACATCATGTTTACAGGAAGCAGGTGTATTGACCATTTGATTTGTTATTAGTTGTACATAAATCTTTCTTTGAGAATACCTGCACTTGTCTTTCTTTGTGTATATTATTTTTTATTTCATAGTTTTCTTGTATAGCTTAACAAACATGTTTCACTTTCCCTTTTCCTTGTTAATGTTGTATATTTGTATGAGCTTTTTACTTGAGTTCATGTGTAAATTTGGAGATTTAATAACTTCATAATCTAGTTTTGCTAAATCTCTACGTAACAAATACTTTTTTACATTTTATATTACATTGGCAACTTGCTTTATGCATTTTCCAACACTTAATTCAAGATGTTGGTACTTTCAAACTTCATTTACGCTAACTGGTAACTACCAATGAAGAGTTTGATAAACCTATGCAAGAAAAGAAATACTAACATAATCTAAAACATAAAAATAACAGTGGCACACACATGAGAAAACTATCCTAACTAAGAGTTTTACCTCTCTTTTTTTCATTGTTAACTTCACAATTCACAATACAATACCTAGGTATTGTGCATCATCCCAAACACTAATTTGTTAACATAGATTAGATTATAGTCATAATCTCTTTAACATAATTATATTGTAGTGGGACGAAACCATTCACTAAAATAATAGATATGGGCAAAAAAAATTCATTGGGGCCTTGTTGACCCACCTTGCGCCCTCTGGCCAAGAGGGTGGGTCCCCCTTGACCCCCCTTCAGTTGGGGTCCAACCCTTGAACCCCCATTGAGATGCGACTAAGTCTACCTACAAAGGATATAACACATATCCAAAATCCAACTCAAATAACTAATTAAAATTATGCTTTCATTCTAATAGAACATTTAAAGACAATTAATCATTGATATCAAATTTAAACACATATACTAACACCTTTGAGATAAAAGACTCTACTAACTTGCCTAATTCACCAATCTAACCATATAATTAGCAAGTTTAGACACTTAGTCATAACCTAAGCTTTCATCCCCACTTTTCCCCTTAGAGAAATTTTGTAAAGATTTAGAATACACATATTAAGGTAATAAATATGTTCACATTAGCAAGCGAGTGAAGGTAGAGTTAGGCTCATGGATAATGTAAATATGCTCCTCGACCACATCAAAATCAAAATTCTAGGACACACTCAACTTCAAGCATTTTATTAACAAGCTTTATCCTCAAGGCTAATTCTATATCTTAGACTTGGATTTGCGCAATATTGATTTTATTGATTTTTTCATAAATTAAATGCGATCCAAGTCAAAGTTTAAAACCAATTATATTAAATGTACTGTTAACTAATTTATTATTTAAGAATTTAAATTTTATAAATATGAAAAAACTATAATTAAATTTTATATAAATTTGAAAAAAATATAATTAAAATAACATATCAAATATATTAAAATAAATTATTTTTACTTTATAATAAATTAAAATGATGTTTAAATTTATTAATTAAAAATTATTATTAGTTTTTAGTATTAACTAAATTTATTATTTAAATAATAAAAATTATATATCGATTTAAATAATCTAATTTCAAAGATGATAAAATAAAAAAATTCAAATTCCAATTTTAAAACGTTTCAGCGTCTTCCCAAATACCGGCTAGGTCGGCGTCAACTAATGCCTCTTTAAACGCACAAGCCAAGGATCGAATCCGACGGGGAGAGGCGTCCAGCGACAAAAGGAGAAAATATTGGGCTTCGCGTCCCGGATTTCCTCACTCTTCCAGGGAATCCTCGCTGGAGTTGAAGTTGAATGTGTAGATGTGGACGAAATTTGAAGTTTCCAAAGGTTTGATAAAATAGTGTTGAATGATTTATTGATCATTTTCGTGCTGAAATTGAACATATTTTCTAAATTTTAGGTTATGTGGAATTAAAGTTGAACGTGTTTGAGATGTGGACGAAATGAATTTCGAAAGAAGTTTCCAGAGGCTTAATAAATAATCAGTGTTGAATAATTTGCCTGGATGATTTTCGTCGGTTAAATCGGACTTAATTGGGAAGAGAAGTCAATAGATGATGAATTTTAAGAGACCTGTTCGCTTTATATACTGTATGTTAACTTTATGTACTAAATAAAAAATTTATCCATGAAATAGGATTTGTTTTTAGATCTTTTTCTTCAATTAGCTTTTTATCTCCAGACTTTTCCTTCTCTGTCGTACCATCTAAGGCTTCTTTGTTATTATCGTAAGCATAACCATCTTGATCAGGCTCACTCTGCAACTCCACCTTCTAAGTTTTTTTTCTCAAAATCCCCCCAATGAAAAACCAACTTATTTCCGCAAAATCTTTAGCTAATTTGGATGATAACATGATACTTTGTCAGTTTCAATATGAATTTTTTAACCAGACTGGATCATAGAATGATATGTTGTCACAGTGTCAATATGAATGTAAGAAGTTAACAATTTATTGGAATTAATTGGAACAAGTTATCAATATTTATTTAGATTTCTGAAACTAAAATTATTGAAATCAAAGTAGACAGCTTTTTATTGTAACTGTAAAAGGATATTATTGAACAATAAAATTATATGTATACAATACCAAATGGGGCTAATGAAAACAGAGTCAAATTACTTCATAGTCTGGTTATCTAACCATTCTTTCCTTGTAGTAGATTAGAATGTTGAAGAACTTTGGCCTTGATCGTTATTGTTGTGAGTAGTACTTGTGCAGCTCAACAAATGTGTTATATCAGATTGGTATTTTAGGGTGCTAGTAATTCCCAAAAAAGTGTCTCTTATGCTTTGCAATGTGCCCACAATGTCAATCATAGTAGGTCATCTTTTTTGAGATTCTTTTGTGCAAACCAAACCCACACTTATGAGCTGACTGAGGCAATTCAGCTCCTTGAATTCCTCATTGCTTGTACTAGTCCTGCTTAATAGACTCTTATCCACCACGTCCTGGACTCTATTTGGAAAATTGCTACCCACCCATTTCTGCAAGTTCTGTCCTTCCACAAACATGTTGTGAGTGGGTTTCTTTCTAGTTAACATCTCCAACAGCACTATTCCATAGCTATAAACATCACCTTTTGTTGTGACACACCCACCCAATCCATACTCTGCATTCAAACATCATCATAATAAGGTTTCTAACATTTTTTAATAAAAATAAAAAACTCATGACACTACCCAACATGTTATCTAACTCAAATAATACCTGGAGGAATGTAGCCCACAGATCCTTTGAGTGCATGTGTAGAAGTGAGAGCTGAATCCTCGAAGTTTGCAAAACACATGGTAGCAATGCCAAAGTCTGTTAAATATGATGTCATATCTTCATCCAAAAGAATATTGTTGGGTTTCAAATCACAATGGATCACTTGCACAAAGCAATAGTGATGGAGATACGCTATGCCTTGAGCGATGTCTATTGCTATATTCAACCTTTGAAACAAACTCAAACTACTTTCTTCTTCACCATCAAGATATAACCACTTCTCTAAGCTTCCATTTGCCATTAATGGAAATATCAAAGCTTTCATTTGGAGATCTGAATAAGAGGCTATGATTCTAATCAAATTCCGATGCCTAACTTTACCCAGAACTTTGCACTCCCTGTCAAAACTCTTGCGAGCTCTTTCATTTTCCAAATCGAGAAGCTTGACAGCGACCATTGTGCCATCGTTTAACACCCCTTTGTACACTTTCCCAAAACTACCAACTCCTAACAAGTTGGCATCACTAAATTCATTTGTTGCAGTGATGATCTCTCCATACGAAATTCTTCGGTGCCCCACAGTTAAGGATGCCCCAACCTCTGTAACCATATGTCTCTTGCGATTTTGAATCCACAAGATTCTCATAAACAAACACAATACAACAATCACTACAGCTACAACGACAGGTATGACAACTCTTTTTATATGCGAAACACTTTTATGTTTGTGAGCAGAACATGGTGACAGACTTACCCAAGGTCCACAGAGGCCAATATTTTCCATAAATACCGTGGCACCAAGTGTTTTGAAAACTCCTACTTTAGGGACTTCTCTTGACAACTTGTTGAAGGAAAAATTTAAGTGGTGGAGCATTTTGAGAATTTCCAGTGACGAGGGTATTCCACCTACCAAATTATTGGAGGATAAATCCATGTCCTCGAGACTTTGAAGTTCACCAAGTGATACCGGAATTGGACCTTCAAGTACATTGTAGGAAAGGTTCAAGTATTCTAGTTCTTTGCAGCTACCAATCCCACTTGAAATGTAACCAGTTAATTGATTTGCAGAAATATCTATAGCTTGAATCATAGTCATCTTGCTTAGTTCCAAAGGTACAGAGCCATGTAATAAATTGTTTGAAAGGTTGAAATAGAAAGCTAAATTTGCAAGACCTGCAACTTGTAGGGTATTTTCCCTGTGAGCCTGTTGTATGATAGGTCTAGTAGTAGTAAGTTAATACACTTCCCTAGATTTATAGGTATATCATATGATAACTGGTTGTGCTCAAGATATAGATATCTTAGCTGTTGAAGACCTCCAACAGAATCTGGGATTCTTCCAGAGAGAATATTTTCCCCAAGATCTAGTAACCCCAAGCTTTTGAGCTGCCCAATTTCTGTCGGGATATTTCCTTGTAAATTGTTGCCTCTCATGTATAACCTCTCCAACTTTTTAACCATATTAAGTGAAGAAGGGATTGGTCCTGTAAATCTATTGTGCTCTAAAGCAAGCAATGATAGACGAGTTAAGTTTCCGATCTGTAAAGGTATTTCTCCTGCTAATTCATTGATGGCCAAACCCATATACTCCATTTTTGTAGAGAACAGACCTATAGAAAAGGGCAAACGTCCTGTGAGACGATTAGAGGATAACTCCCGTAGGGCGGAACAGTTAGTAAGAGCAGTAAGAATCAGCAAGCTTGTGGCACTGCCGCTAACTAGTTGATTTCCACCCAAGGTAAGCTCCTTGAGCTGCGTCAACCTACCGAACTCCATAGGCACTGCTCCGTTGATCTGGTTTTCAGCTAAGGAGATCCGTTGAAGCTGCGTACAATTGAACAGGGAAGCAGGAATGCTACCGCTCAACTGATTACTAGCCAGATAAAGTCCCGTCAACCGGGTCTTTTTGCTACACAACTCCGCTGGAATGCGACCAGTAAACTGGTTTTCATTTCCATCAAACTCTATAAGATTGGTACAGTTAGATAAGGAAGATGGAATTTGTCCTGTGAGATGGTTATCCCACAGTCTCATACTTCTTACATGACTTAGCATGCCTAGTTCAGAAGGAACTCTCCCGTGAAGGTTGTTGCTATTCAAATATATAGTGTCCAAAGAAGATGTGTTTCCCCAGCAGGCCGGGATTGGTCCCGTCAAACTGTTAATTTGTAAGGCAATGAATTGCAACTTGGGGAGAACACACAGTTCGGAGGGAATATTTCCTGTGAGATTGTTAATGGCCATAGAGAAGACCTGTAAACTACGGCAGCCACTAAAGGTGGGCGGAATAGAACCTTGGAGATCATTCACAGACAGGCGAAGCTTCTTTAAGCGAAAGAGACTTCCCAATTGATAGGGAATGTGACCATGAAAGCTGTTATTGGTAAGGTCAAGTATTGTAAGAAACGAGAGATTGCCAAGAAGAGGAGAGATTGTACCTTGCAGTCCCATGCTGGAAACATTGAGAGAAACCACTCTTTGCCTGCGTCTACTGCATATGACGCTTGCCCACTGGCAGAACGAACCATTCATATGCAGTAGACGCAGGCAAAGAGTGGTTTCTCTCAATGTTTCCAGCATGGGACTGCAAGGTACAATCTCTGGCAGAACGAACCATTCCGTTTCCAAGTAGCTGATAATGATTTGGATGGATCATATGTGACTGCAGATATAAATCCAAGCAGAGCCTCTTGATCGGAAACATTGCGGAAATGAGGATGCCGACAATCTGATAATTGAACGGTGGAAAATACGAGAGGAATGAAACAAAACATGAAAAGAAGCATTGCCATAATGCAGCAGAACGGAGAAGGAACATAACAGATCTCAATCTACTCCTCCTCGAAGGGAATGGTTAACGGTTTATGAAGCTTGAGAAGAATCGAGTTTGGATGACTCAACCGTATTCGTTGGAACTTATTCATGTACAGCCTTTAATTTATCAGATACATAAATATTTTGAAGATAAAGAGTGGATACAGGGCGTGTACTGTGAGGGACTTGTACCCAATCTTCAAATTTCATTGATCTCTTGAAAAATTGAAAAATCAACCAAGGTTCCTGAAAGATGGTAAAACTTTCCAATTTCATTGATATCTATTGAAAAATCAACGAAGGATACTAAAAGATGTAAAACTTATCATAATTGTTAAATTGATATTAAGAAAAGTCATTATTATAAATCAACCAAAGTTTACAAAATATTTGCATAATTATAATTTTTTGAAAAATGTTAAAATTTATCATAATTATCATATTGTTATTAAGAAAAGTCATTATAGATGGTAGAACTTTCCAATTTCATTGATATTTATGGAAAAATCAACCAAGGATACTAAAAGATGTAAAACTTATCATAATTGTTAAATTGATATTAAGAAAAGTCATTATTATAAATCAACCAAAGTTTACAAAGTATTTACATAATCATATCTTTTAGAAAAATGGTAAAACTTATCATAATTATCATATTGTTATTAAGAAAAATCATTATTATCGCTAAATGCAAGTTGATTCCTCATTTTTATTTAAAAAAATAACCTATTGATTATAGGTGAGGAAGCATAGGCTATGACCCTTAGGCTAAGCTATTAACATGTTTACTCCAAGAACAATATATGTATAAT
Organism: Larix kaempferi; assembly: GCA_027924585.1. Classification (NCBI taxonomy): domain Eukaryota; kingdom Viridiplantae; phylum Streptophyta; class Pinopsida; order Pinales; family Pinaceae; genus Larix; species Larix kaempferi. Next base: position 5,064,005 of record BSBM01000431.1, on the reverse strand, counting down.
CATTATCAAATCTTTATAAATATTTAAAACATTTTCTAATAATACTTATTAAAAAACTTTAAAAATATAATTTTTGAAAAAGTCATCAAATTCAAATTAATATTTTAAAAGTTTCTTTTTATTTAATGTTTATTTATTAATCTTAATTAAAAATGAATAATCTTAAACTATTTAAAATCTCATGGCTAATGTATAGTGTGAAAATAGGAGATAGTTGTATGCATGTTAATTTCGATGGATTTACAAAGTATATTATGTGAAAATAGGAGATCATTGTGAAAATATGAGAAAAAGACAATGAAGTAAAAGAAATCTGAAGCTATTTAATCCTATCACACCATTGATCCAAGATGGCAATCTATAGAGATGCATCACCTTTTGCCCAGTCCACAACTGATTTAGAGTCACCGAAAACTTATAGAGATAAAATATCCATGGAATATGCAAAAAGAAGGAGTCCTCAAAGTGCCAATAGCTCTTCCCTTGTATTAGTTCCTGTACAACATCCAAGCCATAACAAAAAATTAATCATGTGTGACAAGTTGATCATCATACCTCCTCCACATTGACCAAAAGGAGCAGCACCATCAAAAAAACCAATCATCTCATCATCTAGAAAAATAGGTTCCTTGTATAATATTTCTTTTCTCTATTTCTAATTCCCGTGGAATTCTCTAAACAAACCTAGGATTCTTAAGCTAACCAACTGAGAGTATTGTTGCAAATCTTCAAATATACAAATGTGGGCCTAGATTTCCAGATTCCCCAACCAATAAAGGTTGGAAGTTCTTTGTACTGAGGGAATTTTTTAGTCGAAAGCTTCAAATTTTCTTCAAATGAAGATTGATCCCAATCTCCGGAAATGTGTAGACCTACAAGAACCTCACTCCAAACAGTTCTAGTAAAGTGACAGTTCACAAATAAATGGTAAATAGATTCAAAATCATTCTTGCACAGAATACAAATATTAGGAACCTCAAACCCTCTTTTAATCAAATTTTCCCATGTCAGAATCCTATTTTCTAAACATACCTAGATGAATCATTTTATTTTTAGAGGAATATGACATTTCCACAATTTTTTGTGCCACCATTTCTTAGCGTAATCATAAGACACTGTAGAGATATCCTCATAGGCTAAGTTGCTAGCTTTGCATTTATTTCACCATCAGTTTTGTTCCAAGCCCATACCAATATGTCATCCTCTTCAATTAATCTTATGCTAAGATGGTTTAGAGCTGAAATAAAGCTGTTCCATTCTTTAGCAAGGCAACCTGTAAAACCCAAATCATCTATAGATAGACAGTATGAAGACAATCCATCCATCATATTATGAACAAGTGCTAATCTGTAAATTCCTTGATTAGCAAGTTGATTAATAAGAGCTTCTAACAGTTTATACATATACCCCCCACCAATAAATGGATCAATACCAAGATGAATTAATTTACCATTTCCAATTTTCCACGATAGCCATGAACCCAACCAAGGAAAGGACTTCAAAAAACCATTCCAGAAATGTGTAGCTTAGCCTACAGATTTTTTTGAATTCCTAATCCATTCTACAACATGTTTGTTTTTTAAGTATTTTGCAAATAAAATTGCTTTCCATAAACCAGAGCCAAATAAACCCCTCCATAAACTTTTAAGGCTCAGGGTTGTACTGAACCAAAGGGGATTTTTTAATCCCAATCCCCCAAGAGACTTTGGTAATGATAGTTTTTCCAAACAAACCAGATGAAATTTAGTTTTATTACCATTACTTGACCATAAGAAATGCACCATTTTTTCCTTAAACTATGAAGTATGGACACTAGTATCTTTGCAAGGGAAAGCCAATACACCGGAATGCTTTCTAGTACAGACGTCACCAGAGTAAGTTTGCCATCGATGGAAAGCCACTTATAACACTAGCATTCAATCTTTTTTCATTTTTTTAAGAATCCACATTCAATCTACCTAGACATAGTTATTTGGTTTCAAAAAATATCCCAAATATTTGACACCATTCTCTAATTGCTCCAAACTGAAAGGGAAAAAAACCTTGATCTGAGTCAGAACATGGTCTTGAACAACATTTTGTATAAAGCAATATTATTGAAGATTGACCTTCATTCTAGAGGCATCATAGAAAAGCTTAATAATCTCATGATAAGTTTTCCATTCTTCAACAATACCACTACCAAATAAAAAGACATCATCCACAAAGATTAAGTGGGTAATGGAATGAACAGAGATCACTTTAACACCTAACAATTTCTTCTCATGTTTGGCTCTCCCAATAAGTCTATTGAGCCCTTCCACCACTATAAGGAACAAATAAGGAGATAGGGAACACCCTTTTTGAAGACCCATAGAACTGTTAAAAAAAGTTGAGGGATACCCATTGATTAAAACAGAAAAGGTTGCAGAAGTAACAAATGACATTATCCAATCAATGACCAACGGAGGAAGGCCAATTTGAAGCAGAACTAATATGAGGAACACCCAGTCAACATTGTCATGTGCTTTCATCATATCCATTTTAGAATAAGAGCTGCAAGTTTCTTTGTTTTTATGGAATGAATGCATTCTTGAGTAACCCCAATTGCATCAAGAATCGGTCTCTTGTTTAGAAATCCAAATTGTTCTTGTGATAAACACTTGGCTAGTTTAGGCTTGATTTTATTATAGATCACCTTGGAGATGATCTTATAAACCAGATTTCATAAGGAGATAGGTCTATACTCATCAAAGGACTTGGGCTTGGAACTCTTTGGGATAAGTGCAATAAAAGTAGAATTTAAGGAGCTTGACACATATCCATTTACACAGGATTCCTTAACCACTCTCAACAGATATGCACCCATGATATCAAAGAAGGCAGAAAATAATTCCATAGTCCACCCATCAGGGTCGAGACTTTTGGATCTGGTAATTTTTTAAATGATGGATTATATTTCTCCTAAAGTAACTTCCTTTCCAAATTGTAGTCCTTCCTCTACAGAGAAAAATCTGGGATATTGTTGGACAACTTTAAGTTGTGTAGATATGTTTGTCATTTTTGAATCCCTGAAAACTTTTGAAGAATGAGAAACAGTAACACCTTCCAGCTCCTTTTGTGAATTGATAATATTCCCCTGATTATCCTTAAGCTCCCAAATATAATTAGAAATCCTTCTCTAATTCAGTAAACTTATGAAAGAACGTAGTATTATTATCACCTTCTTTAAGCCATATGGCTCCACTTTTCAATATCCATGATTCATCATTAATTGTTAGGATTTTTTTGTTTTAGATTCCAGATCAATCTAATGATCCTTTGTCTCCCTAGAAAATATACCAAAAGAATTTTGGGAAAATATAATGTCAATCTCTTCTTCTATCTTCAACAAGTATTGATTTAGTTCCCTCTTTTTTTCATGTTCCCACTGAATAACCAACTTTTTAAAACCTTTTAACTTTCAAACAAGCCATGCATAGCCATCTCCCCAAGCTCAACAGAAGTTGAGGTCCAATAATCTTTTACCAAAGAGGAGAAATACGGGTCTTCTAGCCAAGTATGATTAAACTTAAAATAACCTTTTTGAAAATTTGCATACACCTCAAATTGAAGGCACGTAGGTAGATGATTAGAGATACTAGAATGTATGGACCAAGATATGTATCTACTAACAATCTCTGAGAATTTTTCTAAAATAAGAAATCTGTCAAGTCTTTTGGAAACCCCAAATTTCCATGTCCTCCCATTTCTTCAAGTAGGAGCCTAAGGATTGGAAATAAAATCTATAAGATTTGACCCTTGAACATCTGACAAAAATAATTTGCTAAGGGATCTATTCTAGGGTCAGAACCCCAAATTTCATTGGTAGACAGAAAGATTTAAGTCACCCCCAAAAATCAGAAAATCCTCCTTCAAAATTCCATTACTATCAATCTTATTCCAAATATATTCTCTACCAACATAAGGGCCATAATAATTAACATTCTTGATGGTTTGATCAATGCCCCAAAGATTCACAACTAAAAGAATACCTACACATGAGATATACAGCTTGAAATCAACCAAAGAGGGATTCCATATGGCTAGTAGTCCCCTTGAAATCCTAACTGCATCTATAGCACGACATTCCCACCTCGGGAATATTTTTAAAAAAGTTTCACAAGCCTTGGAACTATTACACATTGTTTCTTGTACAAGAACAATATCAGTTTGGAACATACTGAAAATTCTCTTAAGGGCATTGAATATGGAACTACCCCCAATCCCTCTGATATTGAAGGATATAATAATCATTAATGAACATGGCTCGAGGATTGGCTTGCTCTAAGAACCCCAGGACAGACAATAAAACCACCAACTAGTGAATTTGAATTAATCTAATTTAGCCTAGTCGATAATGGAATATATTTATGCTCATAAACCCTATTTTCTTCCAAATTTATAACCCCAACTTTTAATTTCTCCTTTTTATTCATTTTTCGACGAATTGTCACATTTTCACAGGTTCACCCCCAACTGTGTAGGTTTATTTGAGTAGATTTGTAAAGGAGCAGGAGACAACTCATCCTGAAATTGTGAACCAATTGATTTCATAACACCATGATTAAATTCAATATCATCATAGCAAGAGGAATATTTTAACCCGAGACCATTCGAAAGACAAGGAGAAAACTTCTCCCCTATAACCCTATCACCCCCTTGGGGAGAAGAATTAACCAAACTCAAGGTCGGGCGTTGAGCACTCAAGTCTTTACATGAATTAGAAACTAAAACAGTAGGACAAAAACCAGGGGAAAGTTCTAAGATATGCATATTGGTAATCACCAAATAATATCAGATTCTCATAATCTACCAAAGGGTCATGACTCATCACTAGGAGAGGACATAGATATTAGGTCCAAATTGTCTTCCACACCACTTATCCCAAAAAAGCCCTATTCTTAGGAAAAACATTATTTGCATTAACAGAGGAAGGGACCGAAACTAAAGAATGAAAATGTACATCAAACTCAGATCTATCTATTAGATTGGCATTCCCTTCTTCAGCTTCAATAATAAAATCCATCTCTTCTTTTGCTTTAGAGTTGAAGAAAACATGGAAAAAAAATGATCTTACCAAGGAAAGAAGCATAGTCCTTTGATGTTGAAAGAACATCTGACATTGGCTCATTTCCTTTGAAATATGAGGACTTCAACAATTCAACATCCACCAATTCCTCGCTGGATGAAATATCAGCCACAGAACCCTCCACCAAAGCCGAATCAAACACCAGGGAGTTAGGGAAATTTTCCTTTAGATGTCCAGAAAGGAAACACCGAAAGGGAACTTTCAAGTAATCAAGTCTTTGTGTAAATTTAAAATCCCCCTAAGAAATCAAGATTTTGGCAGGCAGACCATTAGAAATATCCACCTCCACCAAAATGTATGCGACCATCTTATCCTCGCCAAAGAGCATCTCATCAACCATAAAAATATATTGACCGACCAAATTAGCCACCTCTTCCAGAATAGTCCTCATCCAAATTTGTAATGGAGGCCCTAGAAGCTGAAGCCAAAGATGCATTTTAATAATATGTTCCTTCAATGGATTAAAGGATCATTGCCATTGATCCAGTATTGCAGATCCTCGACCAAAAACCCAAGGTTTCCCCAATATCAAAGATGCGTTCTCATTAGATAAAAAATGAAAACAATACCATCCATTAACAAGAATACTAACTTTAGGAAAATACCCTATTAAAGGTTTCCATTTTTCCTTAATCCACTACAGGATCTCCAACCTCATCAAAGATGTATACTCCAAGCGACCCACAGGAGCTCTCTTAGACAGACTAACCACCCTGTCAAGATTTATGTCTTTCCCTAAAACCATGTGTATAGGTTCAAACTATGCCTTCAAAAGTTTTTTGCTCCAATGAGATTTTTCCCTAACACTAGTCAACTTTTTTCCCTTTTTCTCAGAAATCCTTGGAACCTTTAACCCCCCCATCGCTCACTGAATCAACCAAACCTTTCCACAAATGGCCATTGACCTCCGGCTTCAAGATAGGAGATACACTGGATGACGCCTCGTTCACTACTTTGAAAGATTCAAGAAAGGAATTGGAGGAAACCCTGAGTAATCAACAAAGGAACAAAAGATAACCTAAAAATCGAAAAAAAGACTTTGCGAGTGGAAACCACGGAAGAATTATTTCATCGACAAAAAACATTATCACTAGGGTTCCCAACATTTTCACCAATCTAGATACCACTGAAGGAGGACATCTACGGATGCCAGAATGAGTCGGATAGGGACATGGGCCACTCGTCCATTCATCATCAAGAACGATTTATATATCAATTATAATTAATGTGGTTGGACAAAATATTAAAAATGTTTAACTCAATATGCTATGTTATTCCTTTATTTTATTCTAGGTAGGGTTTTACAATAGAAAATTATTTATTTTTCACAAGAGAGTATGACTAAGGGTGATTGCAAGATAATGATGATCTCTCGTAACACATTAGTGGCAATGTAAATTCCCATTAGTGAATGTGTTGAGTAACCATTAAATGGAATTCCCTGAAAATCATTTATACAATTGCAAAGAAAATTTTGTTTTTTTTACCAATCTTTTTCTTTTAATTATATTTAATCGCATTGATAGGGGTGACTTGACGAGGGTCTCATAGGGACTACGACGGGAGTGTCATAGTGGACTATGATAAGAGTGGATATAGGGAATGGTGAAGGACCCGAGTGTATCCAATCTTCAAATTTTATTGATATGCGTTGAAAAATCAATCAAGATTTATAAAAGTATTTACACAATTATTTTTTAGGAAGATGGTAAAACTTATCATAATTGTTAAATTGACATTGAGAAAAGTCATTATTATAAATTGACCAAGATTTACAAAAATATTTACATAATATTTTTTAGGAAGATAATAAAACTTATCATAATTGACAAATTGTTATTGAGAAAAATCATTAGTATCACTAAATGCAAGTTGACTCCTAATTTTTATTTAAGAAAAAACACCTCACCTAAAATAACCTATTGATTAATGAAGCTAAGACTTTGAGTTTTTTTTAGGAAGATAATAAAACTTATAATTTAAGAAAAAACACCCCACCTAAAATAACCTATTGATTAATGAAGCTAAGACTTTGAGTTCTTTTTAGGAAGATAATAAAACTTATAATAATTGACAAATTGTTATTGAGAAAAATCATTATTATCACTAAATGCAAGTTGACTCCTAATTTTTATTTAAGAAAAATCACCCCACATAAAATAACCTATTGATTAAGGAAGCTAAGATTTTGAGTCTTGGGTTGGGCTATTAACTTGTTTACTCCAAGATCATTATATGTGTAAATCATTATCAAATCTTTATAAATATTTACATCTTCTAAAAATATTTATTAAAAAACTTTAAAAATGCCATTTTTCTAAAATTATATCAAATTCAAATTAATATTTTAAAAGTTTTTTGTTTTTCATTGATGGTTTACCTAAGGGATATATCTACTAGGAAATATGTCAACACTTGATATTCCAAAAAAACAAGGTATGGCTAGATTTACGTAGGGGCTCAACAAGAGCATCATGTCACTTACAAGAATTGAACCTAGGTGAGGAGAGTAACAATCATTCCTCCCAACCACCTAAACTACATCCAATGAACCAAAAAATTCTTTTATTTGATGTTAATGTATTAAAATTAATTAAAACTGAATTTCTTAATCCATTTAAAATTTCATGGTTTGAAGTCGTCTTATTGGATTTGTACCTTGAAATGAACATTGTAGTCTAAAAGTTCTACGATTTCAAATGGAAAAAATTGTTTTTTCCAACACAATTTTGAGAAATTTCGACAGGAATTTTTAAAAATCCTGGTTACAACTCTGAAACTCTGAAATTTTGGGTTCCCCATGGGTTTTCGATGGTGTTGAATCTGTTTCTACCATCAAAAACACCATTAAAACACTGTTAAATTCGGATTTTGCAAAATAAAAAACGTTGGATTCCGATGAAAAAACTAGTTCGGGCGAAATCGTCGAATTTTTAGACAGCTCCGAAATGAACTTAATAAAAATTTAAAAGCACACCAATGTATAGTGTGAAAATACCCCCCACGACGGGTGTATGTTGGTTAAGGACCCCACTCCACGTGCTCAACCCTATAACTGAGAAGTTGTCCTTAACATGGATGAGGACGCGTGGCACCTGGCGCCATAGCACCACCTCCAGAGTTTATATCTCTTCCGACGCCATGAGCAATCTTCATTTCCACCACGTGAGCCAAAGCAATCTCGTACTACAACACATCTGGTGGTCAGGGCCAATGTTAATGGAAATCAGTTCAGGAAGCCTTCGACATGGCAACTCGCACAGTTCGCATGAATCGGAACATCGTTCGCAACGGCCTCGGCTTAAATGGAGGCTCTCTCGACACAATCCCTCATTAAAGCCCCTTCTTTGGTTCTGCATGCCCTCAGAAGCATCGCCATCCCTTTGTTGCAATTCTCTGTGTTGGTATGCTCCTGCATTCACAGTGGCCATGGCTCGCACCAAGAAAACTCCACGTAAAACCACAAGTGGGTCGCGGCGAACCCACATGATGTGCGCCCTCCATGAAATGGGAAGGGTGCAAGGCTACTTCGAACATGAAATCCCTAACTCTACTCAAGCCTGCACTCTTAGACTAGAAAAAAGGCTAAAGCAGAAGAGGAACTGCCCGTTCGCCCAATAGCTATATCATGAATTTGGAGGGCTTGAATAAGATTTTGGTTCGACGTGTACGCGGGAAACCAAACACATGAAGACTCTGAAAAAAATTTTGACCACCAAAGCTCTCATGTCATTAGCAATGGAAGACTGTGTCCAAGGTCTCCTTCAGCCCGAGGAAGATGCCCTACCGTTGGTGGACAAAGCCTACAATATGGAGTCTACTCTACACGCGGTCTTTCGGTACAAATGCTCGAAAATGGAGAGGGTGAATGCAGAGTTAGATGCTCTTGCCAAAGCTATCATTGGCAAAACATTCACCAAACCACCGCCGGACCAAAGTGCAGCTAATCAGCTCATTTTCAGACGCAGTCCCACCGCTCAGGCAGACAAAGGCATTCATAGCGCACTAGGTGTTGAAACCTCTTCCATTCGCCTCTCTAATGAGGATTAACTGGTTTTGCTTTATGTCTGGTTTTTTGTTATCGTGTATCAGACATTTTGAATTTCATGGGCCATAACCTCTGGCCTGTGGGGGAAATTTGTTACTCTGCAACACTTGTCGTCTCTAGAATTTTTTATCATCCTTAGTCTTAGGAAGTCTAAAAGCCTTAGGATCCATTTGGTTTCCATTTTCTATGATTTGCATGGCTCTTTGAACATCTGTCAGCTAAGCAAATTGGACATATACAAGCATTTTATTTTGAATTAACAGATTTTACAAACCTTACCAAAAAAAAATGTAATGTGAAAATTGGAAATAGTTACTTGAAAACACACCAATGTATAGTGTGAAAATAGAAGATCATGCATGTTAATTTCTACGGATCTACAAAGTATATTGCAATTTTTTTTTTCTATTATCAAATTTTCAAATAAATTATTTTAATCATTGTTTCTTAAGAAACTATTTTCTATGAATAATAATTTATGTTAAGAAATTATTTTCTAAGATATTAATTTATGTTAAGAAATTATTTTTTATGAATAATAATTTACGTTATGAACATTGTTGGAAAATTTGTTTTCTAGTTTTTACTTTTTAATAATTAGTTATGTATATTGTATATTTAATTTTAATAATAAAATTTGTTTTCTAGTTTTATTTTTTAATAATTTGTTATGTATATTGTATATTTAATTCTAATAATAATAGTGTAGTTTTTTTAATTTATGTTATTTTTTTTAAAGCAAGAAAAAGTTTAAAGAGTTATTAGTTTAGTTTTTTATACCATTTCAAAATTTTAATTAATATTATATCATTATATATGTATAAATAAAATTTAGTTATTTTGAATAATTTATTTATGGTTTATAAAGAAGTAAATTTCCACTTTTTCCTAAATGCATTTAGGTTTTAGTTATTAACTTATTTTAAAAAGAAGAAGAAAAACTATTAACCAATCAAAAACAATTTTAGATTATAATTTAGAACCACACCACTTATAATTTATCTTAGGTTCATAATAAAACTAGAAAAAAAAGTACTAAAATTTAATATATCTATTATAATTGATGTAGTTGGACATATTATTATTGAAGCTCAATTGACAATGCTTTGTTATTCCTTTATTTTGTTGTAGGTGGGGTTTTACAATAGAGTATGTTTTATTAATTATTTGTTTTACTATGACCAAGGGTGATTGCAAGAGAAATATGATCTCTAATAACACATTAGTGGCAATGTAAAATGTAAATTCTCATTAATGCATTTGATGGAATTTCCTGAAAATAGTTTAGTATACAATTGTAAATTTTTTTTTAATTTTTTTTAATCTTATTGATAAGGGCATCTCATAGTGGACTATACTCAATTTTTAAATTTCATTGATATGTCTTGAAAAATCAAGTAAAGTTTATAAAAGTAATTACATGATCATTTTTAGGAAGATAGTAAAACTTATCATAATTATTAATTGACATTAAGAAAAGTTATTATTATAAATCAACTAAATTTAAAAAAAAATATTTACATAATCATTTTTTAAGAAAGATAATTAAACTTATCATAATTGTCAAATTATTATTGAAAAAAATCATTATTATCACTAAATGCAAGCTGACTCCTCATTTTTATTTAAGAAAAACTACCCCGATAAAATAACCTATTCATTAAGGAAGTTAAAGCTTTGAGTCTTAGGCTGGGCTATGAACTTGTTACCTCCAAAATCAATATAATATATGTAAATCATTATCAAATCTTTATAAATATTTAAATATTCTAAAATATTTATTAAAAAAACTTTAAAATATATATATATATTTTAAAAAACATATCAAATTCAAAATAATATTTTAAAAGTTTATTTTATTTAATGTTTATTTATTAATCTTAATTAAAAATAAATTATATTAAATTATTTTTTAAATTTCATAATCATCTATTAATTTTAATTAAAAATAAATTTCATAATCATTTATTAATTTTAATTAAAAATAAATTATATTAAATTATTTGAAATTTCATGATTGAAAGTCATTAAGGAAAGCTAATACGCACGGGAAATCACCTTCTTTCTATTTGTAAAATTAGTCATAGCAGATCTAATGAACAAGTAAATCAATCACAATAGATGAAACTCAGAAAAATGGTGTAAAACTGTGCAAAGCATGCATCAATGCTCAATATCCCAAATGAGGGTGAATAATTACAATACAATACAGTAACAATGACTAAGCAATTCGAATTGACTAAGTAGGCCATTCGAATTACTGAATGGTGTAGCTTGGCTCCAACTAGGAGTCCTCATCATCAATCAGTGGTGGTCATCAATGCACAAGAACCAGTAATCCAGGTGTCAATCTGAGTCTAACTGAGTGTAACAAGTGTAACTGAAGTGTGTAGCACTGATATAGGGAAATGGGCTCAGTGGAGGGCGCATGGGAGGTTAAATGAAGTCAGAACAAGTCATCTAGTCAATCTGGAGGTCCATCGGAGTGAAACAGTCAGTCAGGAGTGAAACTAGCCTCAGATCAAGGAGAATTGGAGCTAACTGAGTGTAACTGAAGTGGTAGGTGAAGAAGTGCGCCCTTCTCTGGCAGTACGTGAGAAGTGGGTGCCTTCCTGACTAGGAGGGCTAAAGAACTGATGTAATAAGCTCCCAAGTGCTAGAGTAAGGTGGCTAAGGTGCTGGAGGCATCAACCTGGTGACTGGGATGCATGCAAAGTGCATGCAAACCCTAGAATTTGCATGCAAACCCTAATTGCATGCAAGATCCTGAAAAAGATGATGTGGATATCCGAACACCCTCCCTCAAGCTAGACTATGATGTGCAAAAAGAATAATGTGGGGCCCTGGTTACTAAGACCAAAGGTCACCCCAATACAATAATCCAAAACTAATAACAGTCAATAAACCGAGGAAATGGGGAAAACCTCATGGGAAAAATACCCCCCCTCAAAATAGACTGTAGTACACCAAAAAATTTAACTGCTCCAAAATCAAGTAGATAGGTCTGGAGGTATCTTATTCTTGGGAGTAAATGGATCATGCTCCAAAAACATGTGCTTGAATTCTCCATCAGTGGATGCAAGCGAATGTGGAGACTTTAAGAACTTGCTCTTCATACCGAAAAAGGTGAGAACAAATCTGAAAATATGAGGATGATCCTGGAACCTGTGATTCGAACCAAGTGAGGTAGGAATAGACCCAATCGGATCAAATAGATCTTGAAACTTGAAATTCTTATCAATAGAAGTTAAATCAGCTCCAAAAATAGATTAATGGTTTCTTGAGATCTCCTTTGAACCAACAAGGGTGAGATCAAAACCAAAATCAACAAAAAGTGCATGAGAATTGAACTCAAGCGAATGGTAGTGCTCTTCATCTTCATTAAAAGTCTGAGAAACTTTGCAAATGATAGAACATAAGTCTATAGGAGGCATGCAATCAAGGAGGGTGAATGCTTCACCTCCAAAATCAGATTTTACCTCCAAAACTTCAAGTAGATCATTATTTTGCATGTCGACAAACTCATGTGAAAGAGAGGATTCAAGAACCTCTTCGGAATCTAGAGTATGAGTTGGTTTATCTTGCTCAGAATTCGAAATAGAAGACTTTGAGAGAGTGAGTTTTGAATCTACAGTTTCTTCTTCATCTTGAACAATTGTTGAGGCCAACACATGATCGGAAAGAACACATAAGGAGATCTCACTGGGCTTGTTCTACAAAAGGCTAGCATGATCCTCTTCTTCCTGCTTTCCAAATTCTCTGTCAAGTTGGACCCATAGATCACTTGGATTTTCAGCAGTATTATTGAGGTAGCGCATACAAGGAGACATAACAAGACACATTGCTCCAAAAGCTCTATCACAATCATTGAGCCAATCATTCTCCTCTTCATCAGAATCAAAATCTCTTGTATTACCAATGCACATATCAAAAAGACATTGTCTCTTCAAGAATGCAATCATCTTTGGTTTCCATTCATCATAGTTGAATGGAGTAAGATCATTTTGTGAAGAAGAAGTCTCCATCTTTGCATTAGCGAATCACACACAAACAAACACTATGTTTTCAGCCTTGCATGCACATGAGCGAATGTACATGAGATTTTGCATGCCACTACTGAAATATATTGGTGAGCAATTCACTCAATCTTCATGTAGAACACCTGCGGAAAAGAAGTCTTGTCCCTGCCATGGCTCTGATACCATGTAAAATTAGTCACAGCAGATCTAATGAACAAGTAAATCAATCACAATAGATGAAACTAAGAAAAATGGTGTAAAACTGTGCAAAGCATGCATCAGTGCTCAATATCCCAAATGAGGGTGAATAATTACAATACAATACAGTAACAATGACTAAGCAATTCGAATTGACTAAGTAGGTCATTTGAATTACTGAATGGTGTAGCTTGGCTCCAACTAGGAGTCCTCATCATCAATCAGTGGTGGTCATCAATGCACAAGAACCAGTCATCCAGGTGTCAATCTGAGTCTAACTAAGTGTAACAAGTGTAACTGAAGTGTGTATCACTGATATAGGGAAATGGGCTCAGTGGAGGGCGCATGGGAGGCTAACTGAAGTCAGAAAAAGTCATCTAGTCAATCTGGAGGTCCATCGGAGTGGAACAGTCAGTCAGGAGTGAAACTAGCCTCAGATCAAGGAGAATCGAAGCTAACTGAGTGTAACTGAAGTGGTAGGTGAAGAAGTGCACCCTTCTCTGGCACTACATGAGAAGTGGGCGCCTTCCTGAGTAGGAGGGCTAAAGAACTGATGTAAGAAGCTCCCAGGTGCTAGAGTAAGGTGGCTAAGGTGCTAGAGGCATCAACCTGGTGACTGGGATGCATGCAAAGTGCATGCAAACCCTAGAATTTGCATGCAAACCCTAATTGCATGCAAGATCCAGAAAAAGATGATGTGGATATCCGAACACTATTCCCAAGGAATCAAGGAAAGCTAATACGCACGGAAAATCTCAATAAACTTCCTCACATATCATGGATGGTAGGTCTAGCAAACCATGAGCCAAATATCCAAGCTTGAAAAAAACACAACCATACATAATGTGAAATTAAGAGATTTGTTGTATTTATGTTAATTTAGATAGGTCTCCAAAGTATATTATGTGCGTCTTGTTTTTTATTATCAAATTTTCAAATAAAATGCTTTAATCAATATTTATTATTTACTATTTTCAAATAATATGTTTTAATCAATGTTTATTATTTACTAAAACTATTTTTTTATGAATAATAATTTACGTTAGAAAATTTGTTTTGTAGTTTTATTTTTTAATAATTAGTTATGTATATGATATATTTAATTTTAATAATAATAGTGTAGTATTTTTATGTTATTTTTTTAAAGCAATAAAAAGTGTAAAGGGTTATTATTGTAGAATTTGATACAATCTCGAAATTTTAATGAACAATATATATCATTACAAAATTTGGCTATCTTAATAATTCACATGGTTTATAAACGGGTAAATTTTCACTATTTCTAAATGTATTTAGGTTTTGCTCATTAATTTATTTTCTTATGAGGAAGACAAGCTTTTAGCCAATCAAAAAAAATTTGAGATTATAATTTAGGACCAAAAAAGAGCTAATCAGTATCCACTAATACACAATATTCATTTTAAGCACCTACCCCATACATGAAGCCTCACTACTAGAATCCACTTTAACCTTAGTTCATAAAAGAACTAGTATTTGATTTCTATTAACTAGCACAAAACCACTTATCTTATAGTCGGTGAACACCGATAGGTCATAACTTAAGTGCCATGAATAATTTATCTATTACTTATTCTCCATGCTTAGTTGTAATCACCCGTTGTTGTTTATACCTCAACTGCATGTTACCTTCTTTAGTTAAATGGGTTGTTTGTCACTACCTGTTATCTATGCATTCGCTACGAGTTAAGCTACGAGTTGTTTTTTATATTTCTTTTCTTTTTATAATTTTTTATTTTGAATTTTGAATGACGCCCTTAAAATCAATTTGGACACTACACTTGTCACATCCTCCTTCAATCTAGAAAAAGCATAGATGGTAGTCCACCACAAATTCTAAGATATAAACACCTATCGATGTAACTAATTATTTTTCACAAGAGAGTATGACTAAGAGTGATTTCAAGTCAATGATGATCTCTCATGACACATTAACAGCAGTGGAAATGCCCACTAGTGCAAGTGTTGAGTACCCATAAGATGGAATTTCCTTAAACTCATTTTGTACAATTGCAAAGAACGTTTTGTTCTCATGCACCACTTTTTTTTTCTTCAAAAATTGTAATGTTGATTAAATATATATATATATATAAACTTAAACTTATGAATGGCATCAGAGCCCTGAAACTATGAGTTCAAACATCAGTGTGGGGTTTGAGGGTCTTTTTTTCTTTCCAAATTATAGGTCCCGATTTTTACTAATGTAACACATAGACACAAATACAAAGGCAATAAGAAGTTATAGCAAGAAATAAAGATGTCTATATTTTAAAATTCTAATATATGTTAAGAGAAAAATAAATTTAAAATAGCAAACAATATTATTTATAAAACAAAAATCATGTATTTGAAATCTACCTAGTTGGATCTATATGTGTGTGTAGTTTCATTGAAAATGGATTTCTATAACCTATTTAAAATAACCTGAAAAACAAAGATATTGAGAGGCATTTGGAAAAAGAGGTTTTGTTTTTCTTGAATTTTGGACCATTAGGGTCATCATAACGAACCTACATCAGAAACAACCTCTTAGTCAATAAACATGTAATTGAGAATTCTCAATCCTGGCAACAAACTTTTGAATGTTAGGAATGCACAAATGTTATACAAATGCATGTGCTAAAGAAAACATGTGAGCATTCCTAAAGGGTGCATGTGTTATTGTGAATAAAAATTCACAAATTTATACCATTCTTAGTCCTTTTCCCAATGCCCATGATAGAATAGAAGATAGCCATGCTACCATATCATCTAAGTGTATACAAAGGTTCTTCCTCTTTGCATCCCATGCCTACCAATATTGAATCTTTGTCGACTAATAATCTTGGTTTTTGAATGGTGTCAGTATTGCACCACAAGGCCACAGATTCCTTAGAGAGGACATGTGTGGTGTTTTGAAGCCTTGTTCATGTCCCTTGAGCTTGAGAATATTTGTTTAGGGTCTAAGTCCCTTATTTTCCTCACTCATCTATGGCATAAACCCCGAGAGCCATTCTTACTGTGAAAAACATATTAATTGCATCCATGTTTCTAGTAAAAGGACATATGTCCCCTACATAGGTATAAGGTGCTTGTTCAATAACTATTTCAAGAAGCTTGATAATGACAAGATACAAATAGGATATACATCCCTTATGTTCATTACTTGACTATGGTCAAGACCCCTAGTGCTATATGTGGTGCAGAATACCTCCTAATGGCACCGAGGTCCAACCTACAGACCCAACTGTGGTGTGTAAAACCTTTGAATAGCACCCTAATCCCACCTATAGTCCAAATATCCCTTAAAGGATTTGTTCATGGCCATCCAACTTGAGAAGATTTTTCCAAGGCCTAAGGCCCTTGTTTTCCTCCCTCAACCATGGTATAGGTCTCAAGACACATTCTTATTGTGTAAATCTATTATTGGTTCCCATCTTCCCAGTCGAAGGCCTTGTTCATGGCCATTGAGAACAAGAAATATTTTTTAGGGCCTAAGGCACTTGTTTTTGTTCCTCGACCATGGTATAAGCCTTAAATATCATATGTGTTGCAAAAAAACTCTTAAATGTACTCATATCCCACCTGGAGGCCAAAAATCCCTTAGAAAGGATCTGTGTGTTTGTCCAAGGCTTAGTTCATGGCATGCTTGTTTTGGGCATGAAGTCATTTTTTTCCTCCCTAGGCCATCATACATGCCCTAATACCATTTTTATTTTTATTTTTAATATTATAGTGCCAAATTTCACGCACAAAGTCTGAATATCCCCCATAGTCATCTTCTGGTGTTATTTGAAAACTACTACATGAAGCTTAATCTTGAGAAGATAATTGAAATAGGGCCTTAGTACCTTATGTTCCTTTCCTAACCATATTTAAAGCCTCAAGTGCATTATGTGGTTTGAAAAACATTCTAATGGCATTGAGGTCCAAATTGAAGGCCTCATGACCCAATTGTGCTACTCAAAATATGTGAATGGGGCCCATGTCATATGTAGAAGCCAAAGATCCCTTAGAGAGAATTTTTTTGGTGGTTTGAGACCTTATTCATGACCATTTAGCTTGATAAGATTTTATTAGTTTCTAATTCCCTTATTTTCCTCCCCCGACCATGGTATGGGTCCTAAGCCCATTCTTAATGTGTAAAACATACTATTAATTTCCACAGTCCTGGTTGGAGGCCTTATTCATAGCCATTGAGCTCAAAAATGCCTTTTTAGAACCTAAGGCCCTTATTTTTCTCCCTTGACCATGGTATAAGCCTTGAGTCCCATATGTGTTGTAACAAAACTCCTAATGGTGCCCATATCCCATCAAGGGGCTAAAGATCCCTTATAAAGGATATATGTGGTTGTTGGAGGCCTATTTCATGGCCCTTGAGCTCGAGAAGCTTAATTTTGTGCTTATGGTCGTTGTTTTCCTCCTTTGGCCAGTACATGCCCTAAGACCCATTTTTATTATGTAAATCATACTAACAACATGAAATATCCCACACAATGGAAAAAGCCCCTTATAAAGGCCATGTGTGGTTGTGCAAGAATTAATACATGAAGTTTGATCCTAAGAAAATTCAAATAGGGTCTTTGAAACTTATGTTCCTTCCCTAGCTATGTCCAAGTCCTCAAGTGCATTACTTGGTGCACAAATCCTCCTAATGGAATTAAGGTCCACCATAAAGGCTTTGAGACCAAACTATGGTGCTCAAAACCTGTGAATGGAACCCATATCTCACCCAGTAGAAATCTATTAGAGAGGGTTTCAGTGGTAGTTCGATACTTTTCCACGGCCATCAAGCATGTGAATATTTGTTTAGAGCCTAAGGCATTTTTTTTCCTCCCCTATCAATCGTAAGGGCCTTGAGACTTGTTACAGTCGAGGGGGTTACATTGTTAACAATGATACATATAATAATATAAGAAAGCAAACACAAAGATACAAATACAATAGACAAGTAGTGGAGAGGAGACACAAGCCTTTATATTACACAACAAGATATGTAGAATAATTACATGTATTAACAGACCCACTTAACTCTATGAGTCGTCTCACCAGCCTATATATATATTTTGATAGACAGTTACATAATTGATTGTTGGTTCAACTGACCTACCCGATATGTATTGGTCGACTCAGATCGTCGACATTTTTTACACAGAGGACCTAGTCGAAAGGCCAACTTAGGCTCCCCCAACATCTCACCCACCACAAAATCTTTCTTCGTCTCGAAGAAATGATGAGATGATGTCTAACTGTAAGTCTTTCAATGTGCTACTACGGCTGCGGGAGACTGGAGCTGGAAGATGTCGGCTGGCTTATGCAGACTTCGACGATGGCCTCGGCAGAAACTGATAGTTGATGCTGAAAATCCTCCCAAGTTTGCAAGGTGTGTTGAATGTAGATGGAGAGAGTGGTGAGGCTTGACAGGCTCTCCATCTTTTCCTATGTAGATTTATCTTGGAGGTTGATCATGTCGTCTCCAAATACTTTTATCTTGTTTTCAGCGGTGGAAAGAAGGTCTTTTGTCCTTTGCATTTGTTCAAAAACATTACCATAATGTGTATACCAGTTATGTAAAACTTATGTTATTGTTTTGGCTTCTCTGGTATACTGCGCGAGTAGAGTGTTGGCTTCTGTAAAATATGTGTATTGATTTGTCATTAAATTGGATGTCTCGGCAACTTGATCTCGTCAGTTCTTGGCCAATTGTTCTCTTAGTGTCGACACAACATTTTCTTGTATAATGTACGCCTTTTCGAGTGGGTTTGTTGTGTCGGAACTCGACGGTAATGGGACAACTTGCTGAGCCAGGTCCTCACACTTAGCCAAAAATGTAGCTTGTTCCGCCTGTAGTTGCTGCAGCTGCTCGCGGGCTTCAAGTCTTATGTGTCATTTATCTCTGTGGACTGTGTCTTCCAGGAGGTATAGTTCTTCTTCCTTGGAAACCTGAGGATTGTATGTGGCAATCGGTCTGAACTGATCCAAGTGTACTGATAGTCAAGTTTCCTGTTGGATATGTTATAAGTGTTGTTGTTGCCGTTGCTTGTCTTTTTCTTGTAGTTTCTTTTCTTTCCTCTATTTCTGCTTTCTTTTCTCTCTTTCCTTGGCGAGGGCTTCTTTTTCATGTCCCAAATTTTTCATTGGGTCACAATGGCCTAAGCCCATTGGTCATATTCATGAGAATTTGTCAAATTGATGCTAAGGGTCAAATAATTGCAAAAGAGGAAAATTACTAGTTTCCTGGGTTGGGGATGGAAGCTTTGGGATTTGGAATAAGGGGGGTAATAAATCATGTGTGGACACTAGAATAGCATAAATATTTAATAAATGAGCTAAATAAATATATACAAGTGAAAATCAAAGTGGCATTTGATCATGAAGACACATGGAGGAAATGAGACCCACACAAGTTAGATTTTCTATGCCACATGGCATCCTCCTCTTGTCAATTCGAATCCATAAGAATCCCAAGGGTCTTGGGATGAGTTGAAAGGTCAATATACTTGGTATGAATCAATTATGGTCGAATTGGAGTGGAAGAGTAACTCCCATGGAAGAGGAAGAGGCATTTTGGAGCTAGTGAGACACTTGGACTAGATTCCCTAGCTCTATGACAACAATGATGAAGATGCTATGACACCTATGACACAAATCAGACCTAAAGGATGAAATATGACATATATGACATGTTAGGGCTAAAAATAGCCTCCAAGACGGTGCTCAAGGGAGTTATGGCAGCTAAGATGCTTCCACATGTGATTTGGTGGAAGTGGGAGACTAGGAATTGTTGTACAAGTGGCATACTTTGGAATCTCTTCCCAACTTGAGTTGGAATGCATCTCTTGGAAGGAATTCGACCCATAGAGAGCTTGAAAAATTTATAAATTTCAATTAAAAATAATGAAAGGATATTTTGATCATTTTTAGAATTTTCAATTGCATTTGTGAAGAGGGAGAGCTAGTGGATGACTAGTTTCTTGCCTTAGCCAATTTCGAGGGTGAAAGATTCCCATCCAAATTGGTAATTTGAAAGGCAATTCAAACCTTTCATTAGGAGCTTTAATGCAGTCATTTGTTGCATGTGTAAGCTACAGGGAAGATCATGGCTTCTTCTATTGCATCTCATTCATTCAACCATTTCCAGTTTTCATTGCATATTCTTGATCCTTGAGGGAGGGCGTTTTTGGTGAGCTATTGTACTCTTTGGGGGAGCTTCTAATGCCCCATTTATTTTAAAATATGAATAAAATAATCATTTCTTCATATCCAGAAATTTTCAGGTCGAAATATCAAGTGGTTGTACGTAAAATTGATTATTATTGAGCAAATAGTGACCATTCCCCCACTAGATTGATGTATGCCCATGTATTGATGATGATTTCGAATGGAAGAATGTTTCTTTGATATATTTATGATGTATGGACTTCCATTGATGATTATTACAAGTTTCATGTTCATCACTTAAGCATTTGGAGCCATCTTGCTCAGTTTTATTTCATTTGAAGAAGATTTAATGCTATTTCCCCCAAGGTCGAAACTAGTCTTCTTGCATTTGATTTAAGGGAGTTATAGCAGACATTAAAAGTTGAATGGTGATGCATAAGATTTCATGTTTATGTCCTTTATATGTCCCCTTATTCCATTCATAAATTCGAGTTGTATTGAGTGCATTTGGAAAGCCATTTTCACCATCTACCCTTAGGGGATTGGAACCACAATTTACTAGTAAAACTCCATACATTGATCAGATTGCCAAAGTGAGTTGCAGAAGTCATTTGATGGTTAAACGAAACCTATAAACACAATTTTTATGTATTAACATCATTCATACACCTACTAGTACAATTTGAGAGTATTTGGAGCTATTTAGAGCCATCTACCTTTGGGGGTTTGAGCCTCGAAATTACTAGTAAATTCCCTAAGTTCTCTTGGATACCTATTTGACCAAAAAAACACATCTAATGCTGAAAATATAATTTAATTAATGTCTTATAACATATCCAAGTCTCATACCAACCATTAGTGGCGGTTGTACAGTGTTTGGAATATTTTTGTTCCAAGACCCAGGGGGGATTTCCACTTCCCAAATTGACTAGTCTTGTCCCAAAACTTCTTCCCATGCAAATTGCAGACCATGGTTTGTTATATTAGTTGATTATATGTCTGATATATGTGTTAATGTTTCCCATCACCCCTCATGAACTTCCTCACCAAGTTTGAAATTAATTGGAGGAGTTTGGAATCAGTTGTATCCATAGACCTAGAGTTGAAATTTGGTGAATTTGAGCACATTGTGAATTTTATTATTAAGGGACATTACATTCTTGTTGTTTATCTACTCCTTTTTGCTTGTCTATATCTTTCTGCTGGGTGGAGGCTTCTATTTGTTTTTCTGCATCTGTCTACTGGGCAGCGACTTCTGATTGTTTATATGTGGTTGTCTGGTGGTCAGTGGCTTGTTTTGCTGTTGTTTCTTGTTCGGTTTGTTCTTGCATTGTTGTTTCCTGGTCAGATTTTTCTTTTGTCGTTGCTCTGTCTTCTGCTGAATGTACTACTGGAGTTGTGTTGGTACCGTTTGTAGGGGTGGGGGATGGAAAACTAGGATTGCCTGGGGCCGAGGGTGAAATGATTGGCGGTGAAGATGGGACTTCTTCTACTAGTGGTGAAGGAGGGGAGTCGGTGCTGCCTAATGGAAATGGAATTCCTTGGGGTAAAGAAACTTCAGGGGCAAGTGTTTCGACTATCTCGTCATCTGGGTCAAGAATTTCTGGGGAATCAACTGGGGATTGAGGTGGAGTAGGATGTTCCACAATTGGTTCAACCGGGAAAGGTGTGAAAGATGAGGTTGCACATGCGAAAATGTTTCTTGTCGAATCAAGATTTTTGTCTAGTCGGGTTTGGGTATATCCGACAACTTGGGGTTCTGGGTGAGTTGGTTGGTTGGATACAAGGTTGTCGAGCGGGGTTGAGACATTCTGGTGACTTTGTTTGGCGACAACAAGTTTCTTGGTAATTAACGTTTGCTAATGAGGGAAGAGTGAGGGGAGTTGACTAATAAACTAATTCAATTCTTTATCATACTGGATCTTAGCTCTCAATGGATAGGGAAGTTGTTGTACAAATTCGGGGATGGATGGTTGGGGTGGAGGGGCGATGGAAGCTGGAGGGGTCAGAAGAATTTCTTCTTCCATGACAACGGTTAGATATGGAGGAGGTGGAATTTGTGTGAGGTCGACATGGGTCTCCAACACATGCTTGATTTTATTGTGTGGGAGTGGTGTCGGATCCTGAAGATTTTCATCTTCCAAAAGTTTCTTAAACTCTTCTTCGACCGGTATCTTGTTTCTGGCAACATCTTCTAGGATATGTGTAGCGCAGTTGTAGAGTTTTGCTTTCTCTTCTTCCATCGGCTCTTGAATGACAATCTTATGCTTCCATTTTCCTTGTGCTTTAGTCTTCTTGTTTTCCCAATCGACAGATATTCTCTTTGGTAAGGGCATATTCTGGGCGTGGACTATCTAACTGGGTGCTTTCCTCTGAATTTTCTGCTGTTTCAGGAGGATCCTGATGTGCCGTCATCGAATCCCTAGGGGATTCATCTCGACAATCTGCTCGACCTGGAGGGTAAATGTGTTTAGGTGAAATTGAATTTCATAGTATTCTTCCTTTTCAGCATCTGTCAAGGGTTTGACTATTTTCATGTCAACTCTTTGTGCTTGTGGAGGTATTTTGATACTTGTGTTTGATTGTCTACTAAGTTCCGTAAATACCTCCTCGACCGATGGATAGAAGTCCAATGCTTTTGTTGCTCCCGCCGCTCCTTCTAAGTGCCAGACCTACGTGTGACCGAGGGCCAACTGAATTTGTCGGTGGTATACTTCGTTGGATATTTTGTGGTATTCGCCATCTGGATGTCTGAATTTTAAGGTTCTGCAACCAGTTGTCAATCCAAATCTTGGTTGTTGTTTCCCCAAGCCAACATCCTCCCTGAGTGAAGTAACGAAAATTTTCCATTAATGGGCCTTTTAGTGCTATAAAATATCTATCTCTCGTTGGTTGGATATGCGTGTTGAGGCCTCGAGTGTGCAGGGTGTGCAATGTGATGGAATGGGTTCCTAAGCTCTCAATAGAGGGGGAAAACCCAGACTGAAAGGCTTCAAAAGGTACTATTCAAGGACAGTTCTATCCCCAACCTGTTTGGAATAGTAATCTCCCATGGATATTCAGCTTCCACTGGCAGTCTATGATTTGGTGAGTTTTAATCCTAGGGATCAGTTTTCCAATGAAGAAAAACAAAGTGTGTAAAGTCTGTAAACACAAATCTACTTAAAAGAATCTGAACTAAGTTATATCTACTATAAGAAAGTATCTTGAGATAAGTGCAGGTCAACTTGATATGGAAGTAGATAAGCACATCCATCAATTAAACGCAAATGTGAAAGAGATCAATGACTTAACTGCTCAAGTTACAATTAATCAATTAAAATTAACCAATGGCAAACTGAGGGTGATATGCATTCAAGATTTAACTTGTAACTGATATATTAATTGAAAAATTAACATCAATTATAATTCACTGAGAAAACCATTTGCAGAAATCGATAATGTTTTAATTAAATAAATCCTTTCAAAACATCATAAACACACAGATCATTAGCAAAGATAAATCAGAACTATAGATCACTGTGCTTAATAAATTGCAAAAAAAACTTAAACAATATTGATAAGCAATTTGGAGTTACAATCATCATTCATCAAAGAAATTTGATCAATAGATAAAAGTAGATCTGAAAATAACTTTACTGAATAATGAAAGTCTGTAAGAAATTACAAGCTTTGTATCAAACAGGGTATCTCCAATCTCTCCTGCATATTTTCTCCTCCAAATTCCATCCATCTCTCTACTAGGGATCATCCCTTTAAATAGAGTTACAAAATAATACAAAGAGTAAAATCCCACAAACCGGGATTGCAAAATCAAACTAAAACTAATGGCCCAGAAAAACTTGCCATTTGTCCCAAATCTCTAACAACTCATCCACATTTGGATAGTTAGCTGACTCAAGCCCCAGCTGGGAATTACATATGAATGTTTCCATCTCATTTTTAGCTAACTTATGCCAAATACGAGTGAAAATGTGGATTTTTCCTTCCATGGTGACCGGTTTCCTAATTAATTGTTCCACATCATCAATCTTGACCTCCTCAAGGCGCTGAATTTTCTGCTTGGCTTCCTCACACCTGCGTTCGACTTGCTCAACCATCAATTTAGGCGGGCAAGCATATTCAATGAGCTCCAAAGTGGAGAATTATAGACTTTCCATGATCTATCTGCTGCATACCATCGCTTGCTACACATAGCCAGTGCTTTCTTAAGAATGTCTTCAACTGACTCATTAAGATCAAGCCAAGTGTTCAATGCTGCTCTGATTTTCTTGAACTGGAAACTATTAAGAATGGTGATGTCCTCTGGTATGTTCTTGATATATCCTTGCCACTCAACAATGTTTTGACTTGCTTGAGAAGCTTGTGGCCTTTTGTCTTTCTGTTCTTAAAGGACATCAGACATCTTTTCAAAAGTCATACGAGTTTCCCTAATCTCATCCAAGGTGTAAAACAGTTTCTCTAGTAACTTATGATGTTCTTCATTGACCTAAAGGGCCAAATCCTTAAATTCCTGGGGTGAGAACTTAGAGAAATTGGAAGAGGCTGCACTTGCAGTTGCATCCTTAGATTGCTTTTCCATTATAGCTATCCTCTATGCATTGGCAGAATTCTGAACTTGTGCATCATGAAGTTCTCTCTGAAGAGAGGTGTTCTTTCTCTCCAAATCCTCTATCTTGTCTCCCCATATCTTCCTAAGATCAGCAACATAAACCTCATGTTCTTCTTTGGTCTTAACTAACTCTTCTTCAAGCCTTTTCAATTCTTCCTTCTTCTGATTAACCTCCCTATTCAGCACCCAAACTGAATCAAAATTTGCACTAGCAAATGCCCCTAGGGTTGCAGTTGTCTCAATAGCTTCTGTTTGAGGATCATTATTTTGCTGATCCCATATTATTTGATTTGGAACAGGTGCTTCTAATCCACCTTGGTCCTTGCTTCTCTTCTTACCCCTCCTGATCACTGCTTTATTTTCTTTGCTATAAAGATAATTCCCGAGAGGAACTACAACATCATCTTCATACTCAGTCAACTGTTTTGTAGAAGTTGAAGTGACACTCACTGTTGAGATGAATGAAGTTGTTTGGGTGTCAGTGGGACTAGGTATAGGCATGGTAATTTGAGGAGTAGTCAGAGGGGTAGTGACAGTCTGAGGAACTGATGGAACATGGGTTGGAGAAGGGATTGAAGTGAAGGATTCAGAAAGTGGAACATGATCATCATTAACAGGTGATGAAGAAGAAATAACTAAGCTGGCTCATCAATGGTGGATGATGACAAAGTTGATATGGGTAATTGCAAAGGGATAGTCGAATACTGGACTTCTGCAATAATAGATGGGGGAATGGAAAATGGAACTGAGTTGTTTGAAAATGGAATGGCTCTGGAAGTCAAAGTATGAAAAATTTATGATATGGAGAATGGTGGAATCACCCCTGGAGACAAAGCAGAAAGATCTTGAATAGATGACAATAAAAGTGTTGAAGTTGTAATGTCAGGAGTAGTAGTAACCTCCAATACCTGTTGATCAGAAAAAGAGTGATCCATCTCAATAATGTTTAACAAATCTGTGACTGCTTGTGAATCTTCAGTCACTTCTTCAATCACTGATATTAGAGGATGTGGTCCATCATCAATATCACTGTCAATGATATCAACAGTGGAAACCTTCAATGTAGGGATCATGATTTTCTGTCTCTTAGTTGGGTTGGCCTCATCTATTATTAGGTCATCACATACATGTGCAGCTACAATAGTCACTTGAATATCCATAGTAAGCTTAGGAGGTTCAATTGTTTGAGTATTCAATACTGAAGTTATATGTTCTAACTCCTGCTTCAAATGATGAGAGGTTTGCAACAAGATTTTGACCTGTTCAGTTGTTTTTACATGAGGAGGATTCTCCATGGGGGATTTACCTTTATTCCCATCTGGATAACTAAGCATTAGAGGGGCATTATCCAGTTGGATCTCCTTTTCTTCTCTATTTATTCTCATTTTCTCAAGCAGGTTTAATTCCATTGCTCTGCAACTCAAAGCTTGAGCTTTAAACTCTCTCTGATATTGCATAATCTGATGCTGCTCTTTTGTGCTCCTGGCCCTAACCAGGACCTCAGAAAAGGTATTCACTCCTTGGTAGATAGAATCATTTGGGACTTCTTCATGTACATAGTCCATCTTCATATGATATTGTTTAAAATGTGCATCAAGGAATTTCTTAGGATCGTGCTTCCTTTTGGGAGCAAAACCCAACTTTAAAGGATCCACCTGGTCACCAAGCACTGTAGCCCAATTTGAGGTTGGGATAACTAATGGCCCAAGGTTTAAAGAAAATTTAGGCCAACCTTTCTTTTTGGGACCAGTGAGCTTCTTGTACACACCATTGGTAACGGTCTGATAAGAGGCTTCTTGAATGACCAATCTGTCAGGCACTATTATAGGTAGAAAATGAACAATGTCACTTCCCCAGACTCTGATATATGAATAGGACTCATAAACATACCAATCACCAATTGTATTGATGAAGGTCCTGGCATCAGTTGAGAAGGCAGGTACCTCTTGTTTGAATATTTTGAAATAAATGGTACCCATGAAATGGTCACATATGTCATAGAGTAAGGGCACGAAATTGCTCTCCCATAGTGTTAAGTGATAGATATGAACTAGTGGATCTGAAGGGGTCCAATTCCATCCCAAGTTAGGACATTGGAACTCTGAGCAAAAGACATCAATAATGAAGGCTAAAAAGAAGAAGTGTGGCTTTCTCAAGGCAGGTGCCTTTTGATAGTCTTGGATAGTTGTTTTAAGTTCCAATGACAAGATAAACGCCCAAGGGAAGGATTCACCCGTTGTTAGGACATGATGAGCTATTGGATCCCATTCAACTTTGAAGACTGAACAATTCGGAAGGCCAAAGAGCCTGCAGAGCATGGCCACCAGTAAAGAATAAGGTTCTCTGAACCAGGAAATCGGATAGAGGTTGTTGGCTTTAGGTACGAAACTGTTAGGCTTAATCATCCATGATTTCAACATTTCGTCGAAATTGTACCTGGTTTTAGAGTATTGTATGAATTCAGGGCTAAGGGTCTGCATAGCCATCTTAAGAGCAAACACTCTTATAAAGACTTCACGGCAGACAGTTGTCAATTGTGACCCTGTACTGTCATTGAATGACCGGTCTTTAGGGTTAGCATTGTCTACTATCCATTTAATAGCATCTGTGTAAGGTAGGATAGCGGGTCGGGCAGCAATGGCATGCAATTGAGAAGCCCTAATCTTCTCATATGCACGTCGGTCTTCTTTAATGTCTGAAAGGTCGTCATTATCAAAGATGGAATAAATTTTGGACCAGTCCATTTGATAATATTCAGTAACCCTCTCACTGGTATCTGAGAAGATACCGAAATTAGGGTCTTTGGTCAGCAAATCCCTGTGAATTGTCTTAGATCGAGTGTTCCGTGACATTTGGCAAAGCTTGGAAATTCTGGTAAATAAATTAAAACAAAATCAAAACTAAACCATAAACAGGAAAACCGTAAATAGCAAATGCGAAAATGACAAAAACCAACCTGAAAATAACTGGAAATTCATGAGAATGACCCCTGGTAATAAATTCACAGTAAAATCCACGTAGCAGAGTAAATTTTGACAATGAAAATGATAAAAAATACAAAAAAATCTTATATTTATCGATTTTTTTGTCGAGTCAAATCTGAACCATAGGATTAAATGAAATGAACGGCTGAGATTAACCCCTACGGGATGCGGGATCGGGTCGCAAATCTTATTTACAAACTTTATTCATAATTCCCACAATCCACAATACGCAATTTGTGGGTTGTGGGTTGCGGGATTGCAAATTGCAAAACAATGGACAAAAGTGTTTCCGAAATCCGCAATCCTGCAATTGAGGTTGTGGGTTTCGGAAACAAAAAAACCTTTAAAACTAAAATAACGTTTTCCGCATCCTGCAATTTGCAACTACGGGTTGCGGGTTGCGGAAACACTCAACGCAATTTATTAAAATAACGACTTTCCACAATCCACAATCCGTAATTTGCGGGTTGCGGGGTGGAAATTTCCCAAAAATATTAACACGGTCTTCCCGCAATCCGCAATTTCGGGTTGCGGGTTTCGGGATGACAAAATTCGAAAAGAAAGAAAAATCAATTCCCGCAATCCGCAATTGCGGGATTGCGGGTTTTTGGGTTTGCGGGAATAAAATAACATTTTGAAAGAATTGAAGGCTTTCCGCAAGTCAAGAAAACAACCAAAAATTTAGAAATTTTTCAATGGGAAGAATGATAATTACACAAACCAAAAGCAAAGGTATGAGATCATACAAACAAGGTTTAAGAATCTCATTTTGATAAAAACTTACCCAAATACTTTTGTAATTACAAAAATTCGGGCTCCCATGATCAAATGAAGCATGGGATTTGTTGTACCTACAACAATACGCCATAGCGATCCAAATTAGGAGTGAAGGGTACTGAATGCTCAACCCCTCTTCTTGGAATTTGTAGCATATAGTACTTAAGATGTCGGCCAAATGGTCTACGCAGTTGTAGACTTTGTTGCGCGATGCAAAATTTTGAACAGCCTCCAACATGTCGAGTTTGAGGTCGGACCCTCGACTAGAGCTTGTTAGTGTAGTCGACACAATTTGTGCTGCTATCTTGTGTGTGCCGTATATTATATGATTTACCATCAACCCTCTAGAATTCTTTCCTGCGGGGGTGCCAGTGAATTCCCTGACCAAAGTCGGATTTGGTCGCATGGGCACTATGTCACCCTTGTTTGATAGAACCATGATACGATCGATGAGTTCGCCATTTATTTCAAGATGTGCTGAAATAAAGATTTTCGTTATGATATATACTTACTATGAACTGAGCAATTACGTCTTTTAAACCGGCGAAGTTGTCTACTAATGGTGCATGCATGTACTGCAGAATCGTATTGGTCCGCAGTCTTTGTGCTTATTCCCTCCATTTCCCGTTTGGTTCTTTCCCCCAGTCAAGAATTTCATTCCAGATCCTCTTCCATTGCTGTTCCGAGACCTTAGCGTTTTAGATGAGCTACAGTCGGGTCTCAGACGGTGTCTGGGCTTTTTCTATTTGTTGGACTTTCGTTGCTGTAGATCTGGTCGTCGCTTGAGATTTCTTGGGTGCAATTGTTGTTGAAGGGTTCTCAGGTTCAGAGTTTTTTTTGAACGGTTCAAGTGGCTCTGTGTTCTGAAGTTCAAGCTCTTGGAAAAAAAGTAACCAAGATTCCTCGATCCAAGTATTTATAGCGGGGCAAGCCTGCACGGGGGAGCATGGAGTATGTAGCAGCATTGATTGCAGGTTTGGAGAGGAATTTAATTTTTATTGACAGCTTGTCGGGTCCTCGTTTGGCGCACTTCGAATTTTATTCTCTATGTGTCGGACTTCACAAATGCTCTTCTCTGTCATTTCTTTGTCGGCTTGATGTCAGTGCGCATCTTTTGATTTGTTGTGTCGATTGGAATTAGTTTGTCACGGTCAGGGGTCTCTTTCGACATGTGTGCGTCGACTTGTTTCTTCTTGCCTGTTCCTTTCATACCGTTGGTCGTGCGTCGGATTCTGTTGTCTGCAACTTCTTGCATTTCCTTTGCCAGAATTATCTCTATAGTCTCTCGTCATGATGTTGTTTTTATAAGACTTGCTATTGAATGGTTACTTATAATGCTTCTCTCCCAAGGTAGTTATAACCATTTTTTTTTCATGCCTTATACCAATTCATTCAAGCGTCGTTGACAAGTTTCTTGAATACACTTCCCTGTAGTGTCTTTAATCGAACCGAGCCATTGGTATTGATGTCTTCGACAATATATGGACCCAACCATTCCGTGTGCAATTTTTTCGGTTTACCTTTTACATGACTGTTGTATAGCAATGCCAAGTCACCAACTAATAGATTCTTTTGCTTGATATATCTATCGTTCCAGGCTTTCTACAGCTGTTTTTGGATTTCTTGGTGATGTATTTTTATTTGTTGACTCTCTTCGAGCTTTGACAATTGGATCAATCATTCTTTTCTTCCGTTTTCGACATCAATGTGTAACACTTCAACAATTCTTGGAGCTTGTCGTCGGAAGTGCAAGGGGACGACTGCTTCTTGACCGTATACAAGCGTGAACGGGGTTTGGCCTTTCGTTCTTTTGTATGTTGTTTTGTACGCCCATAGCACGGCAGGTACCTTGTCATCCCAATCATCCTTGTTGATATTGCACATTTTTGTTAATCCCATAGTAAGTGTTTTATTAAAGGCTTCTACGATGCCATTTTACTATGGGTGATATGAAGTACTTATCTTGTGCTTGATTAAAAATTACGTTGTAAGAGTGGCGATTGTTTTGCAAACAAAGTGAGTTCCCTGGTCATTGATCAGCGTAAGTGGACATCTATACATTGTGATAATATTCTCATATATAAATTTTTCAACT
Source organism: Larix kaempferi (assembly GCA_027924585.1). Lineage (NCBI taxonomy): Eukaryota > Viridiplantae > Streptophyta > Pinopsida > Pinales > Pinaceae > Larix > Larix kaempferi. The sequence goes on along the minus strand of BSBM01000431.1, from coordinate 5,033,004 downwards.
ACCTCGCTCGAACAGGTTTCGACAAGTTCTGCTTCTGCCCATTTGGTGACATATTCACCTGTAGTGATGATGTACCTCACTCATGTTCGTCTGCCAAGTATTGGGAATGGTCCAATGAAATCTATAGCCCATATTTCGAAGGTTAAACTTGGATTTAATGGAACCAGGGGAATTTCTGTACTTGGTAGGGGTCAGCCCATTCTCTGACATCTATCACATTTACTTACAAAATCTCGACAGTGTTTGTGTAATCTCGGCCACCAAAGTCCAGATTGCAGAATCTTTCTTGCTGTGATGTCGGCCTGATAATGTCCTCCTCCTGGTCCATAATGCACCTCTATGAGTATAATTTGTTGTTCATCGTCGAGCACACATCGTCGTAATATTTCATCAAGGCCGAGTTTATAAAGGAATTTGTTGATTAGAGTGTAGGGTGCAGCCTTCATTGCTAGAATATTCTTTTTATTTTCTGACATTCCTTCTGGTGCTTTTCCATCCTCTAGGAATTGTGTAATCTCTGCTAGCTCTGAGGGAACAACTTCAATTCTAAACAAGTTTACATCAGGTAGCTCATCTTCAATTCCTGTCGGCTCTTCTCCCGTGTCGATTCGTGACAAGTGGTCAAGTTCGACATTTGTTTTTCCTGGTCAAACTATAATTTCAATTTCAAATTCAAATTCCTGGAATAATAGCTACCGGTGACATAATCTTCCATGGTGTAATGGATTATTGACTAAGTATTTGAGTGCTTGATGATCTGTATAAAACACAAAAGGGTTAGCCAATAGACAGTGTCGGTATTTCTGCAATGCAAATACCATACCTAGATTTTCCCTTTCTGTCGTTGAATAATTTCTTTCTACTTTGTTCAACTTTCTGTTGTTGAATCCATTGGGGTAATCCATTCCATCATCACTTGGTTGCATTAAAATTGCGTCGACTGCTATTCCTGACGCATCGATATGCACATGGAACTCGATCAACTAGTTTGGGAATCAGAGTATAGGTGCTTCAACAAGTTTTCTTTTCAAGATGTCGAACGATGTATTGCACTCGTCGGTCCATTTTTATTCTTTATTTTCTTTTAGTAATTCCTCCAAGGGATACGTCATGTCGGAGTAATGTCGTATAAATTTTCGATAGTATCCCAAGTGGCCCAATAGGATTCTCACTTGTTGAGAGTTGACTGGTGGCTTTAGGTCGAGAATGTCCTTGATTTTGGCATAGTCGACGTTGATGCCTTCCTTGCATACGACATGTCCCAATAATATTTTGATAGGAGTTGCGAAAGTGCATTTCTTGATGTTCAGCGAGAGTTGAATTTGTTGGCATCTTTCTAGCATCAACCGAAGCCATTTGGAGTGATCTATCAGCATGGAGTATATCATCCAGTCATCAAAGTATAAAGCCATAGTTTTATAGATATATTCTTGGAACGCTTTAACAACAATTCTAGAGAACATGACCGGTGCATTCTTTAGACCAAATGGCATGACTTTATAAGAAAACGATCAGAATTCACAGACGAATGTGGTCTTCTTCTGGTCTTCTTTGGAAATGGGTACTTGGTTGTACCCGAAAAATCCATCTATGAATGAATAGCACTCATGACCTGCAACTTCATTAATGATTTCATCAGCTAAAGGAGTAGTAAAAGGGTCAGTAAGTGTTACTTTATTAAGTTCTCGAAAGTCGACACATATTCGCAGCCGTGTCGGATCGTGCTTCTTTGGTTGTACGACCATTGGAATCTCCCATTTTGTTTGATCGATCGGATAGATGATTCCTGCGGTAAGCATGCTGTTGATCTCCTTTTTGACAATTTCCTTGTATTTGTGTGCAAGTTTGTATGGTATTTCTTTTACTGGCTCGGCATCTGGCTTAATATCAATATTCATCTCTCCCATCTCCTGTAGCATGCCTTTGATATCTTTGTAATACCTAGCAAATACATCTTGAAATTCTATAATAAGACTTTTGATTTCCGTTGTTTGCTCTTCATTCCAACAATCGCCAATTTTCGCCATTTTTGGTCTGTTGTCATTGGATATGTCGACTTCTTTGTGAAAATCCTCACAGCAAATCTAAGAGTTGATGTATACCTCACAATGAAAGAATTTAGGAATAAGATTAAGAGTGGTCAATGCAGTAAAATGAGCAACAAAATAATAATACAGTAGAACTCGGATAGAAGCAAAATAACTTCACACACACTAATTCATTAATCACAAATGGACAAATAAATAATACAATGCATGAGGATTCGAAATGCCAAGGTGGCAATTTGAATTATCCTTCATGGAGTGATCAAAAGATCACTGGAGTGTCATCGGAGCACAACTAGTAGTCTATCTCATCATCAATGGAGTCATCAATGCTCAAGTAACTGTCAACCATCAGTCAAACTGAGTCTAACTGAGTGTAACTGGAACTAACTGAATGAAGGAGGCTCAGTGGAGGGTGCATGAGGAGCTAACTGAAGTTAGAATGAGCAGTCTATTCACACTAGAGGTCCATTGGAGTGGTAAGATTAGTTAAGAGTGAATCAAGCCTAAAATCAAGGAGAGAACTCAGTTAACTGAAGACAACTGGACTGGTAGGTGAAGAAGGGCGCCTTTGTCAAGTGGATGGTGAGATGTGGGCGCATAACTGGCTAGGAGGGATCAATCTGAGTGGGAATAAGCTCCCGAGTGCTGGAAGACTAGGGATTAGGTGCTGGATGTATCAACCTGATGACTAGGCAGCATGCGGATGCATGCAGAATGCATGTTGCATGCAGGAATGCATGCAAAACTGAAAATGCAAAGGATGAAAATGATGGTAGGACTAGGATGGAGTATAGGAATATCCTAACACCCCCCTTAATCCATCCTGGGCCCTGGTAATTGAGACCAAAGGTCACCCAATACAATGAATAATAATAGTCAAGAAACCGAGGAAATGGGGAAAACCTCATGGGAAAAATACCCCCCCTCAAAATAGACTGTAAGGCACACACAAAAATAAATGCTCCAAACTCAAGTAGGTGTGATGCTTGGTCATATGTCTAGAGGTATCTTCTTCTTGGGAAGAAGTGGATCATGCTCAAAAAGCATGTGCTTGTACTTGCTCTTCAGATCAAATGTGATGAGAACAAATCCAAAAGTATGAGGATGATCCTTAAACCTGTGATTCGAATCAGTTGAGGTAGGATCAAATCTATGAATGTGTAGATAGTCTTTTGTCTTCTCCTTCAAACCATCATGGGTGAGATTATGCTCAAAAGAACCATCAAATATCAGTGATTGCTTGGAATCCAAATCAGATCCAAGACTTGAATCATGGTTGCTTAAGATCTCCTTTGAACCATTTGAGGTGAGATCTAAACCAATAAATGCATGAGAAATTATCCCAAGCGAATGGCAATGGCCATCATCTTCAATAACGTTCTGAAAGCATGAAATAATGATCTTACAATAGTAAATAAGAGGTGATTGATCAAGGAGAGCGAATGCATTACCTCCAATGGATGATTTAACCTCTGAAACATTCATGAGATCATGATGCAAACCAACAGACTCTGGTGCAAGAGAGGATTTAGGAACCTTTGCAGTTTCTAGAGTGTGAGCTGGCATAGAATTCGAAATAGAATAAATTTGGAGCATGAGTGTAGAATCTGCAAGTTCTTCTTCATTGTGGCAAACTTCAATATGAGATATGTTTGAGAGTGATTCATGATCAATGAGATCAGCAAGGAGGGCGAATGCATCACTGGGATTGCTCTCGAAAGGGTTTGGACCAATCCCTTCATTCTATTTGCCAAATATTTCATCCAGATGGGCCCATAGTTCTTTTGGACATTCAGCATGATCAAGGGAATCGATTACCATGCAATGAGACATTGCAAGCATCATTTCTCCAGAGGCACTATCACCTTTATTTATCCAGTCATTCTCTTCTTCAGAGGATTCGAACTCTCTTTCAAAACAATAATCAAAGAGACCATGTCTCTTCAAATGTGCTATCATCTTTGGTTTCCATTCAACATAGTTGAATAGAGAAAGAGGAGGGATTTCTTCTGAATACATGGAAGCTGTAGAAGACCTGCAAAAACAATAGAAAAGTCTGCAACTGCTACTGCTGCAAAAAATGCAGAAACTGCTGCACTCGAAATCTTGATAATAACCTGCAAAAAACTCTCAGGAATGGATATAAACAATACTCTCAACATGCTCTGATACCATGTGAAAATCCTCACAGCAAATCTAAGATTTGATGTATACCTCAGAATGAAAGTATTTAGGAATAATATTAAGAGTGGTCAATGCAGTAAAATGAGCAATAGAATAATAATACAGTAGAACTTGGATAGATGCAAAATAACTTCACACACACTAATTCATTAATCACAAATGGACAAATAAATAATACAATGCGTGAGGATTCGAAATTCCATGGTGGCAATTCGAATTATCCTTCATGGAGTGATCAAAAGATCACTGGAGTGTCATTGGAGCACAACTAGTAGTTTATCTCATCATTAGTGGAGTCATCAATGCTCAAGTAACTATCAACCATTAGTCAAACTGAGTCTAACTGAGTGTGGTAGGTGTAACTGAGTGTAACTGGAAATAACTGAATGAAAGAGGCTTAGTGGAGGGCACATGAGGAGCTAACTGAAGTTAGAATGAGCATTCTAGTCACACTAGAGGTCCATCGAAGTGGTAAGATCAATTAAGAGTGAGTCAAGCCTAAAATCAAGGAGAGAACTCAGTTAACTAAATACAACTGGACTGGTAGGTGAAGAAGGGCGCCTTTGTCAAGTGGATGGTGAGATGTGGGTGCATCACTGGTTAGGAGGGCTCAATCTGAGTGGAAATAAGCTCCCGAGTACTGGAAGACTAGGGACTAGGTGTTGGAGGTATCAACTTGATGACTAGGCAGCATGGGGATGCATGCAATGCATGCTGCATGCAGGAACACATGCAAGACTGAAAATGCAAAGGATGAAAATGATGGTAGGACTAGGATGGAGTATAGGAATATCCTAACATTCTTTTGTCTTGACTTTCACATCCATCCATTTTGGTGCTCGACTATTATTTATCGTTCATTCCCCTTCTTTGATTTGCATGAATCCCGGTAGGAAGTCTTTTTATGTTAGTCTTTCGAGATCTTCTTTTTCTGCAGCTTCAACTTTGAAGGTTGTTTTGACTAGGTTAGACATGGCTGGATGATCTTGTTTCCAATGGAAGCTCTTTTCGACTGTTTTCTCCGTTTCTAGTCGTAATCATGTTGAATGCTAGACTCCCGTCGACTGAATGTTATGGCAGGTAGCGGTTTGTTGACTAAGTGGTTGCTTATCTGCTGGTATTGTATTGTTTATCGGTTGCAGAAACTTTCTCACTTGGTTTCTCACTTCAATTAATTGCTCTTCCTTTGGAGAAAATTGGAAATCTTTGATGAAGTTTTCTTTTAACTCTTTCCAAATGAATGTTTCTCCTCTTTCCTCTTCCATTTTGTACCATTTGTTTGGCAAGTCATCGAGCATGTTTGGGAAAAGATGTGGCCATAATATTTGTATTTATATCCCAATCTTCTCCACTCCCTTTCACAGTTGTTCACATGAATTTCAGGGTCTTGTCCTTGTGTGAATATCGGGATTACTGCTTGAGCTGTCAGCTTCTTACCTCCAAACCTTTCAACAAAATATGTCTATGTAGTGGTCAATGTTTGGAGTCTTGACTGATGCATGTCCCACCATCTCGCAGCTTGTCCTGTAAATGTCTCGACCAAACTCTGTAATCTCCCTTGTTCTCCGACATTCTTTGAAAATTCTTCGACATGTATAGACGAAGATTCTCGTTCTTTGTATTGCAGCGGAGGAGTATGTAACGAGTCATTCTTCACTGGTGCTAAAGTTGGATATTCGCGGATTTTTCTATCGAATATCTTTGGAATGGTCGAGATAGAGAAGCATTTCTTAATTTTCTTTTTAGGAATGGCTTCACTTGTCCAACATTCTTTTGCTTGTAGTTCATAATTTTCTATTTTCCAGTCGTACAGTTCGGTGTCAGAGTTGTATCCCACTGATGCAGGATCTCCAAGATAGAGTTCTCCTTGTGCATTGGGTGTTCAATATAATCTTTATTATTGTTGATTTGATACAGCTGTCGTATGTCATTATCATCATCCATTGGTTCTGACCACGGTTCACCTTGAGATGGGAAGATAGGTACTATCACCTTTTGACTGTTTCCTTTGAGTTTAATTCGACCTTTATCGAGTGATATCAATGCTTTCATTTTCCTGCCCATGGTCGACCAACTGGGGTTGGGAATGAACTGGCTCCATATTTTGGATTTATAATTTCGAAGTCGACTTTTTTCACTATGCCTTTTATGGAAGTTTCTACATCTCTCCACACCCCAATTGGTTCAATCGGGCCTTGGTCAGTGAGTTTCAAATAAATGCGTGATTCTTGAAGCTAAGGTCGACCTAATTGTTCCCAACTATCATGAGTCATGATATTAACTTGCAAACCAAAATCGAGGACAACCTATCGGACACGGTATCCATTTATTTCAAGGTCGATGAGAGGGTTGGCATCATTCTTGTCTTTTTGGTTCAGTCGACATATATTTTTAGCTTGTCTTAGCTCGACAGATTTATTTTTGAATTGTGCAACAAGTCAATTAGCTTCCCAATAGCTTCTTCTTTAGTTATTATATTGACCAATTCATTAATAGCTTCCTGTCAAACTTCCTCATTATATTCTTATGCTACTAGTTCATGGAATATATCAGATGCATTCTTAAACAAAGATTTTTGCTTATTTGGATACGGATAATCTTCTTTATTTATTACTTTTCTTATTTGTGGATTGTCATGACCAGTTCGAGTACCTTGCCTTGTTACAATTTGCATATTATTTGTTCTAATTATATCAAATTTAGGAACACAGGATAAGACATTAACATTCTTTTTATTGTTAATCTTTTCAAGTATAGTAGGGAAATACTCCCAATAGTGATCCCCTACTCCACATTTTGTACAAAATTTGAGATCTGTTCGATCTTTATAAGGACAATCTGCATAACGATATCATTCATTACGACATGTAAAACATGTGACAGGTCGACGAGGTCGGAAGTCTCGACTTCCACAACCTCTACCTGGGAATCCTCCTCGTCGGTTGTAGTTATCATAATGTCGATCATATCGTCTGTCGTCATTTCTTTGATACCTATCATTTCTGTCGCTTTAGTCATTTATGTCATTTCTTTCATTTCTTTGTTTGATTGTATTAGTCTAGTATATTGCATGATCATTTTGCTTATTCTTTAAGTTCAAATGACATTATGTTATGGAATGAGAATTGACTTCACATATAGCACACTTGGGAGCTTGTTTATTTATTCTTCATGTTATATGGGAAATCCTTTGTAGCATGCAAGTCGTATTCTTGACAAATGTCGCGGAAGCTCTTTGTCTGTACAAGCCGAACGTCTTGCCGTCGATTCTCTTGATGACAATAGTCTTTTGTATGCCCAACTGTGGAGCATTTTGTGCACCAGAGTTCTGTTCCTTGGAGTTTGATTTCTTGGATGGATTTCTGCATGCTTTCCTATTGGTCTTTAATATCTCTATCAACAGAGACTATGGGGTAGTCATCATCCATTTCTATTTGCAATGCCTTCGTCAGATCATCTTCATATGTGGTGATGTTATGCCAACGAACGTGCACTTTGATCTTCAGTATTAGGCCAGCTACGAACCATTGTATCAACAATTTTTCTTCAATGTCCTAGTCATTCTGGCCTAGTAGATCTTTGAATCTCTTGTCATACTCCCTCACAGTCTCTGTTGGATTTTTCACTGTAGTCTTCAACTTTTCAGCAGCCATGTACTTCACATCTAGTGTTTTAAAGAAGGATAGGAACTGTTGTTTGATTTGAGCTTTTGTTGCATTGGGTGTTTTGTCGATATATCCCATATACCAGGTTAGTGCTCTTTTTGGCAAAGAGCCAGCAAATTGCGCCATCTACCAGTCTTCATTGGTAAGTGTATTGGCTTCCCATATCGATTTGGATACAAACCAATGTCTTCTAGGATCTTCATCTCCTTCGTAAAAAGGAAGGTGTATTGTCATGTGCGCCATGTCTTCTATGACTTCGACCTCTAAATTTACTAGTGGAGATGGTGTATTTCCTTCGGCGACAAAATTATTTTATTGAATAGCTTCGACAGGTACTATTTATGAATGTGTATTGACAAGTGTTAGAGATTGTTCTTCACTTTCAATGACAACTTCTTGAACTTCGGTCAGTTCTTCGATGGTTATTAGATGTCGGCTTCCTTCAATCGCTTCTGTCGAAATCCAGGTAATTTTTTTCTCAATCTGACTTTCACTTCTCCTCGGGATTTCCAAAGAACTTGACGAATCACTTAATGTTGGAAGTGGCAGGGGGGGCGCTTCTGCACGATCTGAATAGAGTAGATCATGAAAACTTATGTTTGAGAATTCGGGTTGAAAAGTGACCCAGTTCCCTTCTTCTGGTTGATGAATCAATAGTCTGTCGACTTCATCACCTTCGTTGTTTCGTCGGCTCCATATGCCTGACTGGACAACATGAAGTCCTAAATCTTCTTTGACAATATTTTGTACTTGAGCACTCTGAGTTAGCTGCAGCGGGGAATGCGGTGTTATGATCTCGGGTATGTTCACCTGGAGAGCTTCACGACGCTTGATCCACAAATATTCCTCCATCGACGACAGATCTTCATCAACACCCTCTTCCTGTCAAACTCCTCTCGACTCTAGCGGATTTCCTTCTGCATTTGTTGCTACGCCCGACTTTTCATTTTTTCTGGAGTGCACTAGCTTGCTCCCTCAGTTCTTCATGCCGCTTTCGTCACTTTTCTTGTTCAATCTTTTGTATTTATGGGGTGCTTTAATGGCTCATTGTTATATTTTTGTCGAATTTTTCAAAATTTTCACTGCTGGTCATGTTGTCTTTTCATCTGTCAACTTTCGTTGTGCATCTACTCCATCAAGGACGTCTTTGGATACCCCCCCAATGTCGGGCTCATTGTTCTTTAGGCAACTGGGGAAGCAAAATGCTTCACTTGTTCAGGAAATATTCCCATTCTCATTCTTGTACAAATATTTCCCACTTTCTTTCCTTTTCTTCCCAATTCGAGTTCGGTAGCAGTGGTGACAATAGGGGTCAAGTCTCGGCAATATGTGCTACGCCTTTATGATCATGAACTTGAATAGGAGTGTCGATAAAAAACGTAGAAAATGGTCAGTAAGGTCAGTGTAAAACCTTTTCCTCATGTTGTCGATGGACACTCGCTCTTCAATAGCACATTCTTCACAGAACTCATCGGCAATTTTTTTGCACCATTCTGAAAGATTTGTATGGCCTCCGTTGATCAACGTTTGAATTAATTGGTTCTCTTTTTCATCTGCTTGTCTTTTCATCCAGGAGCTTCTTCAATGCGAGCGGCATAGACTCTACAAATTTCTCATGCGTCTCTGAAAAGAACTTTTCTCTTGCTTGAGAAATAGTCAACTTGTTTCTTATGGCATAATTTTGCAGGTAGTTTGTTATCTTCCTCTCCCATCAATCTTTGATTTCTTGCTCTGATATCATTTGATCATGCTCACTATCTTTTTATGTATGCATCACCGGCAACAGAACCAATGTTGTAGTCGAGGGGGTTACATTGTTACTAGTGATGCATATTATAATATAATCAAGCAAAAACAAAGATACAAATACAATATACAAGTAGTGGAGAGGAGACACAAGCCTTTATATTACACAACAAGATATGCAGAATAGTTACATGTATGAACAAACCCACTTAACTCTATGAGTCGGCTCACCAGCCTATATATATGTTTTGACAGATAGTTACATAACTGATTGTCGGTCAACTGACCGACCCGACATGTATTGGTCGACTCAGATCGTCGACATGTTTTACAAGTAGTCGGGTGGAGGACCTAGTTGACGGGCCGACTTGGGCTCCCCCAACAAGACCCATTCTTATTGTGAAAATTAGTCTAGTGGTTTCCATATTCCTAGTTGAAGACCTTATTCATGGACATTAAACATGAGAAATATTTGTTTAGAAATTAACAACCTTTTTTCCTTTCCCAACCATTGTACAGGCCTTGAATCCCATATGTCTTGTGAAGAAAACTCCTAATGTTTCCCATATCCCACTTGGAGGCCATGCATCCCTTAGAGAGGATTTGCGTGGTCGTTCAAGGCCTTGCTCATGGCCATTGATAACAAAGATATTTGTTTAGGGCTTAAGGTCCTTTTTTATTCTCCTATTCTTTCTTGGTGTGTAATACGTAGTAATGGTGCCCATATTTCCAATGGGAGACCAAAGATCCTTGTTTTCCTTCCCTAGCCATGCTATAGACCCTAGTGCCAAATTCTAGTGTGCAAATCCTACTAATGTTTCCATATTTGTAATCGACGATTGGGAATCGTTGATAGAGATCCGATATGGTGATTTTTTTTAGGTGTTAGAGGCCAAGGATTATGGTTTGTAGGGTAATGGATGATTTTACTTAAAAATTTCTAGTATTAATGTGAAAATTTGTGTGGGTTATAGGGTATTATCCATTATATAAAGTATTAGCACACATTATGTAATGTGTGCACATTATTATTAGGCATGTGTTTTATAAAATGTGTACTTTCCTTTTAGATAAAAAAAAAATTACACAAAGCACAACCTCAAATTCTCCTAAAAAGTTAAAATTATCTATAGGTTAACAAACATTTTTTGTAATTTCTATTGTACAAACATTTTTTATGATTTGTGTAATTGGAAGGCCAATTTTGTATATTTATTATTGCTAATCCATGTGAAGATCGGGAATAAAAGTAATAAATCAAGAAAACCTTCAAAGAAAGTGAAGCCTAGTGAAAATGTCATTGAAGGAAGAGAAAATACAAGGTTAGGTATGACAAAATGTAGGCTTTCGGTAAAGGCCAATCCAAATTATAGCACAACAAATTCCACTATAGCTTCTACTCCATCCCCACACGCAAAGAACATGATCTTAGTAGAGGCCAATCCAATTCTAACATCTAACTTAACCTCTAATGATTGTTTCATCAAGACAAGTTGTTGTCAATTAGGATATAACCAATTATATTGAACATGAAATTAGAGAGGCAATTAGGACAAAGCCTTCTAGTGAGCAAGTACCCATGGTGCAAAGTCTTGTTCAATTGTTAGGTATTCCTCAAACCATCCATGAGCAAGTCCACTCTCCTCCCAATTTTGACCTGCAAGTTGTTGAAGGGATAGGAATTGATATGTTAATGCCACAATAGAGAGTAAAAGAGTGCTAGGATGTGGGTCCATCATTTGTAATTAAATTGATCAATGTGTGCCAAAGAAATCATAAACACATTCAAGTGGATGAAAGCAATCTAGTTTCCCTTGAAGGTATGCTATCAAAATTAACTATTTTTTATCAATCATACAAATCTATAAAATAATATTTTGAATAAAAAACTAACATAGATAAATGCTAGGTATTTCTATATTTGTTAAAATCTAGGGGTTTAATTGTTGTTAGGAACATTTTAGGGATTAAAATAGTTAAAAGTTAATAATATGTCATATTATTAGAAGCCTTGTAGATGCTTTTTATACAATTGATAAGAAAACTCATTAGAAAGAGTGTGATGTATCCTAAAGTATATTGTCATAATAAATTATTAGAAAAGTAATAAGAAAACATCATTTGCTCAAAAACACATTTGATCTCATTAAATTAAATGTTAAAACCCTTCAATAGTATTATATTAGAAGAGACAACAAACCAAACATATTTGTGGGACTTCACTAGTAGAATTCCTTCTTCTAACATTAATTTAATTGGGCTAGTTAAGGAACTAATGCATAATTTTTAGCATGAGAACACTAAATCTTCTTCCAACCAAAAGGATGTATTAAAATTGAGAAGGGGTTCTAAGGACCATGAACCCCACATTAAATACTTTCTTAATATAACAAATATAGGTTGTGTGAGAGATTCAAGAATAAGCATAATGTCTTGAACTTGGGCTAAAGATATTTTAAGAAATGCAAGCCTTGGGATGTTGGAATAAACATACTTACATGATACATGTTGTTGTAGATACCAAATTGAATATAACTATTATTATGATACATATATATACATTTATCATGTTTTTCACACCAACCTTGTGAAGAAATGCTTAGTGGTGCTACCATTGACATCATCTAGAAACTTTATTCATAGCATCATGTGTGCAAGTGTAGAGGGAGAAACATATTACCAAAAAACTTACTTAGATGGGACATGTCCTAGGTGCAATGGAATGGAATTATTAAACAAGTGCATGGATGTGAGTGATCAATATGAATTTGGGAGGAAGGATGTTGACATGCAGACCTTTAAATAGGTCAGACATGATTTACGAAGAGGGCATCAAATAAAACAGATATTGTCAATGTTGTCCCAAGTCAATAATGTGTACTTAAATGGAATCTTTATTTCCAATTGCTCTTTGATATGTCATGGGGGAATTAATGAAACAATTAACTTATATGACTTTCCATCAAGTATGATTGTGTAACTTCATCAAGGGTTTCTTCGTAAAGACCCAACAATATGTTCAATGTGTCCATGTGGCTTGATGGTAGGATGAGCATTTTAGAATATGCAAAGATATATTTCCCATTGGTATTGTACTATTATTGGTGGAATTTTCTAAGAACTACACCCTCCATCTACAAAATGAGATTCAAAGCCAGTATTATCCCTTAGAGCAAGTCAACCTAATGGTCCATATCACATATTGACATAGGCCAGGTAGCAACAAAGATAAAGAGTTATGTTGAATGAGTATCACTTATACATAAGTGGCAATAGGTGCCATGACTTCACTTATGTACAAAATTGCTTTCAATTCTTCAAACTTGGAGGAGAATATATATAGATTGATCGACATTGGATTTGGTTAGATGGTTGTGTAGGCCAATTCAAAATGTGTATTTCAATGGTTGTGTATATTGCACAAAAAATCAAAGGTTCCACACATTTAGAACTATTTTCAGATAGGGCACAATAAAAGGGAGCATGGCATAGCTAGCACATGCATCAACATGTGTTACATAGGTAAGAATTGAAGTTTATGACAAATTCCCCTATTCAAGATGCAAATAAAAAGCAATCCATATGTCATTGAAAAAAAATATTACTATCAAATTTAATATTGTTAAAACAACAAATAGAAACATAAAAGACCAAAAACTCCATAGTTAAACAAAATTATAGTTCCACAATACCTATGTGAGAGAAAACTGTTGCACCAATGGTGGAAGTAATTGATGCATCTTGGCGTGATGAAAGAGTACTATTAAATCATAGTGACTACACATGGGAAATAATTAGACTTTTACAAAAAATTACACAATCAACCAATAGAAAACTTGTCATTTATATATATATATAATCAATGAAGTCATAAAACAATTTCATACTAACCTCATTCATGAAACTATTATATACAGTAGCATCCTTCAACCCATAGCAAGTATGTTCGCAACTCGATCATGGATGAGGATCATGAACTACAATCAAAATGTCTAGTCTATTCCTGTGGCATCACCTAACTAGACTCCCTTGCATGGCCTGAAGGCCTAATCCCTCCCCCTCCATTGTCAAGTTTCACATTGTTTGAAGATACCTCTTGGAAAGATAAAGCAATGAATGCATTATGCTGAAGTAAACTGTTGGTTAGGGTGGAAATTGATGTTTGGGCTTGACAAATGTTATTTGAAATTGTAGGATATTGAGCAAGGGGATTAGGCCTCCACTTAGAAGGACAAGGCCCTTTCAGTGAATCATGCTTGTTATTATGTTAATTTTATGAAGACCCATGACCTACCCCCTTGAATTCACTAAAGTCAACGTAGTTGACATGATGACCTAAACCAAATTTGCCCAATTTGTTTTTAGAAAATGCAACAACACCTCCTTATCATTGCAGGGAGGTTTGTTAAAAACCATAAACCACCTAGCTATACAATGGTCAATAATTGGTTGGTATGTGCAGCAATCCATGCAAGCATGCTGCTTTGTCAGATGAGGGTATAAATAAATTATATGGTCAATAAACAAGGTCATGATTTCTTGTTTTGAAATTTGTAAAGCCCTCACATGGTTTCTATCTAACCTCATCCTATAATACTCAATCATCTTGGGACTTGGCCCTATATTCTAGAATATCATAAAATTTCCCATAGGCATTGGGAATGGAATATACAATGGTCTCACGAGATGTTGTGAGGGAAAGGAATGAGGACTCTAGTTTGGTGTTTCTAAAAGTAACAATTAGGTTTTGTGGTGGCTCAAGGCCATCACCAATTTTGGTGTTTGCATATCTATGTAGTCATTGGGGGTTAGGGTTGGTTCCTTTTCCATCGAGTGACAGTGTATTTGGGTTTTTTCATGTGCACGGTCCATGAAAATAGAATTTATATACCACATTAAAACAAGATACATTATGAGTGAAGTGCATCCATTGGAATATAATTAATCTATAATTTATCATTCCAAACTCAAAAATAGGTACACAATAGTTCATTAAAAATTTTCCACGAGGAGAACAACATGAAGGGGATTGAAATTTTATTTTGAATTTCTTGAGGCGAAGAGTCACTAGGAAAGCTTTGAAAATTACTTTGAAGCATCTAGCATAAACTCCTTGATGAGCTCTTATATGAGCAATTACTGTTTTTGTTTCTTGTACCGTGGATCTTGGAGTACTAGTTATTTTTGAGGTTTGCATGCACTCTAACATGTACTACAGTTGGACCTAGATGTTACCACCCCCCTGACATTTATGGGTGACTTGATGATCAATATCTATGTGATCTTCCATCACATCCAATATTTCCATTGATGAAATCTATGGTTTACCCATGGGTATTTTTTAGAGACACTTTCATCTTGATTAGATCACCTTGTTATGTGCTAGAGTTCGATGGGGACATTCAGTTGGCATTAGTGTTATGATATATGCTACCCAATTAACTCATGAAAAATGCTTTCTTATGTGTGGAAATGACCATGAGGGGTCGATGGTGTTGCTCTATAATGACCCATGTATCCTAGCTGGTTATTTCATATCTAAAGATGCATTGTGGTGTGGTCATAATTCTTCCATTAGATAAGTGTGTAACCTTGCAAGTCAGGTATATCCCTAGGGATTTAATAAATGTGACACTCATTTCACATCATTTACAAAATTTTAGCTAGCCATGTCATTTCACTTGCCCTTTCACCCATTTCCATTATGTCCCCCTTTCACAATTAACTTATCGTATGTTATTTTCCAAGGTATTTAAACTATTCCCATGTACGAATGCCCAAGCCAAAGTTGAGAGTCAAGCTAATTTAAGGGTAACACAGATAAATGATGAATTTTATATGTGTGAGTAATACCCCATTGTAAAAAAACCAGGTTCCCTATATCCCAGCTTATCAAAGCCAAATCTAAAGTAAAGGGACTAAAAAAAAAAAAAGGTATCGCAAAAAAGAGCCACAAAAAAGGGTAACTCAAGACAAATTTATCCCTTCTAAGGCACACGCGTGGAAGAAAAATCATTCACTCCTAGCTCTTTAAAGCTAAGGGGTAAACCTAATACTTAGTTACATTTCTATGATGGTTAATTCATGAACACCCTCTCCCTAGTACAACATTTACTTCATCACGCTCACCTCACTTAGAAACTTAGGAAATGCATATTGTCTTAGGGGCCAAGTATGTAATGCAGGGTTAATTATAGTCACACCATGGTAAGTCTAAGGTTAATGGGATAATTAATCAAATGGTGACTAGGTTAATTAAAAGAGTGCACTTACTAACCTTTTCATGTTAATGTTTTGCACATTATAAGAATGTATTTTTCCTAAGGCATACATTGTTAGGTTCCCTAGAGATAGTATCCTAGCATACTTACATGGTCTAACACTTAGATTGAGTGTTGATAATGTTCCCTAGCACTTGGGACGAGTTGACATTTGTTATCACACATGTTCAAAATTGAATTTTATTACTAGAAGGTGGTTTTCCATGGTCTAATGTTGGACCCTTTAAGCTAACCCCTTTGATTTTATTGATAGTCATAACACCCACTTTAGAGAGGCTCCTTTATGCCAAATAAGTTCATGTATTATTTAAATTCCCCTTTATCGTGATACATTGAGGTAACTTAAACTCACAAACTAAAAATTTGCATAAAGTGAGCACATATGTGGAAGAGAGAACATAATTATTTTAAGTATGATGAGGCACCCCATTTTCCACTTTATGAACACTATGAATGGGTGTTGAAGGCATGGGATATGAGACACTCAAATTGCTCCATTCCCATTCACCAAAAAGAGTTACTTAGAAAATACATTGATTACTAATAACCAAGCAAAAGAGTGTTTAAAGAACTATCTGAGTCTATGGGTCATTTATGTCATGTATACATAGTTTATCTACCCACAAACTTGGCATTCAATAAGCACCCCGCAGCACAGCATTTAATGTTGTTGCTGCACAAATATGAACTGTTGGATCTAATCCAAAAATTCAAAATTGCACAACAACAACATTTAATGGTATGTTGCAGAGTGCCTATTGAATACCCACAAACTCTCTCAACCATACCTGTTTGGTACAAGTTTCAGTCATGTTTATGTTGTACTGATGGACACACACTATGCTTGATGATGTACATGAAAAAATGGTATATACTGCTTATGCCAAAAAGTGGGGTATGTAGATCACCTTCCATGGGGCCATGGTATTGCGTTGCATGTACATACATAAATGCAAAGAAAACATCTTAAATTCAACTTGGCAAATTGAAAATTTGAAACACTGGAAATGGCGCTGAGAACAGCAGTTACATCCTTAGTCGAGTCCTCCTCTTCTGAAATGCCAGAGGCGATTAGTTGTAGCTAAACCAGACAAGTTTTCTACTGCAAAAAAAATAAATAAAGATATCAATGGCTTCATCGCCTCCTCTTGTTGTGATTTACCCCATAAATACACATAGCCATCCAGTGATGGTTGATGTGGATTTTTAGGTTGTGCTTCACTTATACAAAGCATCTGAGCAAGTCGCGTACTTACTCATCTTTGTACTTTTAGTAACTATCATCAAGTATTTTTCAGTATTTCATTATTCTCATGGCCAAAATGTTGTTCCAATAAAAGTGTTTGTTCTCCAATTGTGCTTGGCTCTTTAGTGTTGAAATATATTCCACTAGTAGTATTACGATTGGAAAATATTGCAGTAGTTATTGTTGGCTCTCAGAAGGAGGTTCTTAATTCTTAACCTATTTATATATAAATTCCATAAATGAGGTGAAGAATGAAAGGGCATGATATTAAAGAATGTGTAAGAATGTAAAATTTATTAAATAGATTGTTAAAATTTATCACTTATTGTCAAGTCTTTAAATTTAGAGATTATATGGCATTTAAAATTATCTTCATTGGCTTAAGGATTTAGGTGAATTTGAAGTTTTTGATAGCTATTATTGTGTAACATTTGACAATGTCCCTGACTTTGCTAACATGTATTACTCTAACACAAAAGCTATAAAAAGGAAAACCTAGAAGAAAAGCATCCATGCAAAAGAATATGTATTATCATTTGAAAGGTGACCTTCAATGATGTTGCTAGACAATTGCTAGTGGCCTTACCCAAAAGGCTATTTCCTTTGCTAATAGCTTATTGTAATTTCATCTTATAGAAACACCTATTGGAAATGTTAGGGACATTGCCACCTCGTGGCTCTTGTTTGATGTTCACCCCTTCTTCATTGATGACATCAAGTGAATGCCTTGGTGCATTGGTTGAATTGCTTAGTGCATGGAACACTATATTTCACAGTGGCCTACATTAAGTGCACGTTCTATTAGTCTTCCCACTCTTAGGTGATGACCCCAAGCACCTTAGAGTTGAATTTAAGATCAAATACCTCTCACATGAATATGCTTTATTAATATTTATAACTCCATCATCATGTCGGTGGCTATTATGTGTGTGAGTAAGTTAAACATATGTTTTGGACTTTTTCTTTTTTCAAAATTTGGTTAAAATTGGAATTGTGAATATATGTTGTTGGAATTGTATAATTGGAGTGTTTATGGGTATTTGAGGGCGTTGAATCCATTTTTGAAATAAAAAATGCAATTTGAACAACGTTAAATCATGATTTCACAAAGATTTCATCATCGGATTCTAGTAAAAATGATCGGAAAACTTCAAAACATAGAACATTTACTTGAATCCTTATTCTTTATGTGCTAGATAACTAATTCGTGGGACACTTCATGGGTTGATTCCATACTTCATGCATATATTTATTGGTGGTTTCTCATGGCACATGGTTTAATGAGATCGATCCATTTATTTTGGATTTAAATCCATCTCTCTAGAGGTGCACCTTCGTATCTTTCTTGGCATTATTTTATTCTCTAGATATACTTCATTACCTCTATAAACACTATTACTACTTTATTCTCTAGAGATACTTTATGTATATGTGGCATAACAAATCATTTATTATATGTATTTTTTGTTAGGATATTTCAATACTCCATCCTTGTCCTACCTAGCATTATTTATTTTTCCTAGTTGTTGATGATGTCATTTTCCCCCTATTGGTGTGCAGATTTCATCCAAGATCCATCAACCACCTTCTGAGCCTTGCATGCATCATTTTAGTACCACTTCAGTCAGTTCCCTATTTTATAGGAACCTACTGAGTGTTCCAGTGCAGTCCACCTAAGTTATCTGACTCTTGTGGGGGGTTAGAGCTCTGGGTGCCACTGATTGTGGCCTCATGCGCCCTTTTATGACTATCATGCATGACAGAATCACTATTTCGCCCTCCTTAGTCAGTTAACTGATTGTGACTTTAGTTTGCTGAGTTTAGGTTCAGTTCAGTTGACTTTGAGTCTTTCGGATCACTCCAGTGGTAATAATCCCTATGCTAGACCAATTTAGGTTTGAATTCTCCTGCATGATTCGAATTCTCTCCATTGTAACATCATTGTTTATTATACGGATAATTGGCACATGTGATATTATTCTTTTGCTCCTTTTTACTACAGTTTTAACTCTTCTTCAAATTTTCTGCTCATTCATTCTTTCTAAGGTATCCTCATCTCTTAGATATGTTGTGACTTAGAATTTCACATGGTATTAGAGCCATAGAGAGAATAGGCTGAGTAGCTGCTTTCAGTAGTGCACCAGAAGCCTCTGGATATCCACAGCAAATCCTGGTGCCATTGCATTGAATTCATTGGAGAAATCCAATGAGGTCTAGGCAGGTGTGAAGGATTTGGATCAAAGTGCCTACTGTCCTAAAGCAATGCTTAGTAGTATTCTACCTCCTTATTGAGATTTTTTTGCAGGTTATTCAAATTTTTTGAGTGCAACAGCAGTTGCAGCAGTTTTCTGCAGTTGCAGCAGCTACAATAGTTTTCTGGAGTTGTAGTAGCTACAGCAGTTTTCTGCAGTTGCAGCAGTTTTTTCTGCAGTAGCAACAGTTTCACCTTGTATTCGCTCTAGCAGTTGTAATGGACAATTCGAACTCTCCTCTCTATCCCAATATCCTGACACCCTTCAATTATGTTGATTGGAGGGTTGATATGTAGATGGTATTGCGAAACAAATCACTGTACAGGGTGACAATGGGGAAGGATCTCGAACCAACATCAGTTGTGGAGAAAACCAAGTATCTGAATAGATTGGATGAAGCATTTGGTTTCATGTGTATTCATATTTCAAGTGATCTACTCTTCCACATTGAAGGATTGAAGACTCCAAGAGAGTTATGGTTGAAGTCAGATACCCTCTTCGGCAAACAAGATGAGCTAATTTCTCTTCAAAATGAGTTGATTTCTCTTCAATCGAGCAGTTTCGAGACCATTCAGCAGTTCTTTTCAAAATTAAAATCTCTGGTTATCCAATGCAAGCAGTGTGGAATTGAGAAGAAGGATGAGCATCTAGTGCTATCCATTTTGAGCAAGCTAGGTCCTGAGTTCTCTATCTTTGTCTCTACCTTCCATTCTGGGTGAATGTCAATCCCTGGTTGGAAGATGCCCTCCTTAGATGTTTTCACTGAATCTCTCATCCAATAATAAGATAAGCTGATACAGAAGAGCGCCTTGCAGGCCTCCAAAGATCAAGCTCCTATGGCTGGAGAAGCAAAAAGTGTGAATGGGAAGGGGCAGCACAAGGGAAAGGATAAGAGGCCATATGAACCCAAGATGAATGCCATGTCAAGTCCATCAAAAGGATCCTCCAACTCTAAGAAGGAAAAACAGAAGGGATTTAAGAAATCCAAGTGTTCCTATTGCAAGAAAGGAAACCACCCAGAGAGATCTTGCATGCAGGAGAAGATAGATCAATTGACCAAGCTTCTTGAACAGCACAACATTTCCCTCCCAAAAGGTGTAAGAGAGACTGATTATGGAAGTGATTCTGATGGTAATGAGAAA
Organism: Larix kaempferi; assembly: GCA_027924585.1. Taxonomy (NCBI): domain Eukaryota; kingdom Viridiplantae; phylum Streptophyta; class Pinopsida; order Pinales; family Pinaceae; genus Larix; species Larix kaempferi. The sequence continues at coordinate 5,012,440 of BSBM01000431.1, read as the reverse complement.
TGCCATGCAATGAAGTCTAGATTTTCAAAATCGCAAGCCCTCCTCATAGATTCAAGAGCCTCCAACCACATGGTTGCCTTGAGAGAATCATTTTCTTCTTTAGATATCAAAGATGGTCTGATTATTCACATGGGAGACAACTCTCAGATCTCTGTTGAAGGGAAGGGCACAGTACATATGGAGCATGGCAAGTTTAAGAATGTTCTATTTGTGCCTTCTTTGTCGGCGAATTTGTTGTTTGTATATCAGATGAATCACACAGGTTCACTGAAGAAAGGGGTCTTTGGTCTTGACACAATTGAGATTGCAGAGATATCCACTGGGAAGATTATAGTGAAAGAGTTTGCAAACCATGCCTCCAAGGAATATGAATTCTCACATTTTTTGTCATACTCTCTGCCTACCCCATCAGACTCTAATGAAGATCAAAGTGATACCTCTTCTAATGAAGATGAGGATCAAGATCTTGATGTTGAGAATAAAGTTCAAGGAGATTCATATTCAGATCCAGATCTAACACATGCTCCCAATCCATGGCCAAGGCCAATATGGACTCACAAAGTCCTTGTAGCTGCTAGGAACACAGTTGGGGATCCATCTGACCATAGATCCACCAGATCTTAGTATCATGCAAAACTTGCACTATGTCATGCAGATCCAATTCTCTCAATGAAGTGTTGCATGATGGTGGGGTTTGATCCACAATCTCTTGGAGAGAATTTCCATGTGGGATCTACAACCAGGAAACAATATCGGTTGTCTGAAAAAAGGTACTCAAAGGTTCATGATTGGGACCACAATGAGCCATTCGCTCCAGTAGCAAGAAGGGTTCCTGAAAGACTTGTTTTAGAAAATAAAACTTCTACACAGTGGGAGGCACATCAGAGGAGCAGATCCAGATCTAGCACCTGCATTGCTATCCTATAGAGGAGTAGCTTGCCAATATTTTTACAAAGGCTTTCAATGAGGAAATTTTTTTCCTTCTCTTATTATCATGAAGGTTCTTTGAGTTCCCTACTACTTTTTTTTTAGGGGGGGCATTTTTCCCATGATGTTTTCCCCATTTCCTTGCTTCATGGGGAGTTCTTTATTTTTTATCATTTATTTGATTGTATGGGTGACCTTTGGTCTTAGTAACCAGGACCCAAGATGTAAAGTATGGATTAAGGGGGGGTGTTAGGATATTTCAATATTCCATCCTTGTCCTACCTAGCATTATTTATTTTTCCTAGTTGTTGATGTTGTCATTTCCCCCCTAGTGGTGTGCAGATGTCATCCAGGGTCCATCTACCACCTTCTGAGCCCTGCATGCATCATTTTAGGACCACTTCAGTTAGGTCCCTATTTTATAGGAACCTACTGAGAGTTCCAATGCAGCCCACTTGAGTTATTTGACTCTTGTGGGGGTTAGAGCTCTAGATGCCACTGATTGTGGCCCCATGCGCCCTTTTATGACTGGCATGAATGACAAACTCACTATTGCACCCTCCTTAGTCAGTTAACTGATTGTGACTTCAGTTAGCTGAGTTTAGGTTCAGTTCAGTTGACTTTGAGTCTTCCGGAGCACTCCAGTGGTGATAATCCCTACGCTAGACCAATTGAGGTTTGAATTCTCCTGCATGATTCGAATTCTCTCCATTGTAACATCATTGTTTATTATACTGATAATTGGAACATGTGATATTATTCTTCTGCTCTTTTTTACTGCAGTTTTCACTCTTCTTCAAATTTTATGCTCATTCTTTCTTTGTGAGGTATCCTCAGCTCTTAGATCTACTGTGACTTAGAATTTCACATTTTTTAACCATGTCATGAGGATGTTAGGATTTTGGTATTTTGACAATACCATGAGGATATTTTATTATTTTCTATTGCCTTAATTAGTCTCTCTTCCTATATAAGAGACCCTCCTTTCATTGTAAAAGATGTTAGAAGTTGGAAAATAAATTCCTCTTTCTATTTGTTTAATTTTCCTTGTGTAAGAGTATTGGATGAGTATTGGAGAAGTTAATTGGAACTATAGGTGTTTGATGTCAACTATGGAGTTCTTCTACAAGTGGAAATTCTGCATTAAAATATTGGGGTAAACACTTTACTTTTCAATTCATATTTGTTAATTTACTTTTACTAGATAGCATAATAGTCAATTGTTGATACATGTTACTTGTAGTTAGAATTGACAAACTTTGCACATTGATTTCTTAGAGGAACTCAGCTCTTGAATTCTCCCTTGGATAAAAAGGAAAACTTATTTTGGCTATCAAACACTAGGACGGGGGTTTGGGTTCTTCAACCCTCTCCTACCCATTGATCATTGAAACTTCACATGCTTCCTTTATGACTCCATTACCCTCTCTTTAAACAACTAGGCACTAGTCAAGTGATACATTATCCATTTTACCACTTTAAATCATTTTAAATATTTTCTTCGAAGGTTCTCTAAATCTAGAATTAATTCAAACCCTCTTGTGAGGGATGCAATTTATTTCTTTCTATGTTATGCCATATAAGTTGTGATTTGCATTAGTAAAACCCACTTTAAATCATTTTAAATATTTTCTTTGAAGGTTCTCTAAATCTAGAATTAATTCAAACCCTCTTGCGAGGGATGCAATTTATTTCTTTCTATGTTATGCCATATAAGTTGTGATTTGCATTATTAAAACCCATCTTAAGGCAATATATGGTAATCTTTTTCCTGTTGTTCATTAATTAACACATTTGAGGCAGATGCTACTTCTTGATTTACTTTGATTTAGACTTGAATTAGTTTATTGCATTGATCATTTAATTGGATTAACTTTGTTAATTGTTTTTTACTAATTCCAATTACATTTTGCAACATCTACAATACCCTTTAACAGTTTTTATAAAGAATTCAATTTTTTTTTATTTCTACAATGTTTTATGGCATGAATCCACCATCTACACATTTAATCAATTGCCTTCAAGATTGGAATTTTATGTATTTTCTTTTGTTATAATAAGATTTTTGTATTAAGATAACCAAAATTTACAAAGTGGACAAAATCGATCGTTCCCATGGGAAACCCAACCACAAGAATGTAACGAACATAAATAAGATAATAATTAAATAATTAATAGTTAGGTTAATCAATGTTATCATGAAAGGAGACGTCTCCTCAACATCAAGTGTCCAAACCATATTTAAGGCCAAGACATCATTGTAATCTATCATCTTTTTATCTATTCAATACTCAATATCATATCCATTAATCATGGCTTATTTAGTTTATCAAGTATTTTGGTTATCTATTATATAAGCGAACTATTGTTCGGCTCATTTGGTATTAGAGCCCCTTCCGTGGGCATCCGATTTGGTCTTTTAGCCATCAAGTAAAGTTTCTTTACATCATTTTGTCCTTGACCAAGAAGTAGAACTTTGGTCCCCATTCCAACCCCCTTCCACTTCGACATTCCACGTGCTTCTACACATCTACCTGCTACCCCTGTCTCGCCACCACACTCGCTCCCATTCGTTGTCGCTACCATACACTCTGCACACACCTATGCAATACCCATTCTACCACATCTCCGCCATCCTCCTCACCTTGCCATCCTCCTCCCCTGTCCACCCACGCTGCTCCTCATCTACCTGCAGCTCCCTGCTACGCCCTCCACACCCATGCTCCCCTATCTCTTCACTCCACTCCCTAGCCACCTGTGCGTTGTTCCCACACTGAAGCTTACTCCACCTTACAGCCGTTTTTCCTCTCCACGCCATGAACGCCTACTCCATCTCTTGTCCTCGCCTCACAAACGACCCCGTGCGTCATGATCCTGCATGGCCACCTGTTCCCACTAAGTTTCCCTCAGACATCCCTAAGTTTGAAGGTAAAACTCGTGAGGACCCCGGTGACCATGTCACGACATTTCATCTTTAGTGCTCTTCGAATTCGTTGAACGATGACTCGATCAGGTTAAGGCTCTTTCAAAGAACCTTGACAAGTGTCGCAGCCAAATGGTATATTGAACTGCCTGCAGCTGCCTATGGCACCTTTTGGGATCTATCTACTGTTTTTCTAAACCACTTCCAACTTCCTGTTCAGTATGATGCCGGCACAGATCTTCTGTCGACCTTTAGACAGAATAAAGCCACTCATCTATCCGATCACATTCAGGAGTGGTGAAGGAGAAAGAGGCTCATTAAAGCTGACGTCCCTCCTGCATTTTTATTAGAGTGGTATCTTAAATCACTCCTTCCTTACATTTCTAATGAAGTTGCAACTTCAGGGGTGTCCTCCGAAGAGGAAGCCATTTTGAGAACCCAACAGCTTGACTTGGTATATGCTCAGTCTGGGCTCTTATACGAAATTATTATTGATGCGCTGAGGTCTAACATAGAGTTAGGTAAACCTAAACCTTGACCACATGCTGATGGAATTGCGGGTTCAGTCGACTCTGCAGCGTTTGATGCTTTAATGAAGCAGGTTCACGCCTTGTCAGTTAAACAGTCTGCTGCAGAAGCAACTTCGGTTGCATCCTCCCCTTCAACAACAAAATCTGTACAACAAGTGCAGATAAACCAAAAGGGCTCTCGGCAGCCCAACAACAAAAGAAAGGGAAAGAAAGGGGAGGGAAACCAACAAAAGCCCAAGAACACGCAAAATGTCGAGGAGGGTAAAAAGGAAAAAAGGAAGGTTAAGTTCCCTTGCAAGCTATGTCAAGAGGACCACCTTACCCATCAGTGCCCTCTAATGGAAGAAGCCCAGAAGCTGATCCGTGAAAAGAAACCTGTTGGATTAAAAGACCCTTTCGCTCACGGATAGAGTTCAGCTTCTGGAAGCTCTGGTGCTCGGGGCACTACTCATGCCAACTCAGCTGATCAGTCATTCATTAACATGGTTAACTCAGATGCTCTTTTGCAAACTCGAGCTCGGAATTATACCCTGGATCCACAACAGAAAGATGTTCCCTAATCTTCCAATCCTCTCCACATACCGGTGGATTCATTGCCAAAGATCCCGAAAGGTGTCTTAAAACGGGATGCGCACAATCCTAATGCATGGGCTGCTGCCAACTACAATGTTGTCGAAGATCTAGCCCAAACCCCCTTTGCCATGTCCACTTTGGAAGTCTTGCAAAGTTGTCCATTACAATGCAATGCACTTCTTGCAGCGATTGGGAGCATGGAATCATCCAACATGACTGCTCGATTTGATATGACTGATATCAAATACCAGTTGTCGTACCACGTCGCTCTCCAGATAGAGGTCATCCATGGTCCTAAAACCATTGGATGAGTTGCCGTAGATGGCGCGTCAACATGCGTAATGTCCATTTCTTGTTGGAAAGCTTTGGGATCACCTGAGTTAGCCCCATAAAACAAACTGCTTACTGCTTTTGATGGTAAGACAGTAGTTGTAGAGGTCGAAGTTCTGGATGCTCCGCTTGACTACAACATGTTGTTAGGCAGGCTGGACGTATGCAATGTGAGCCATTCCATCGGCCATTTTTCGAGTTGTAATGTTCCCGCACGAAGGCAAGATCATAACTGTCGATCAACTTTCGTTCTCTCGGAGAAATAACCAGACTTCATTGGATTCGACAATTCCATTGATCGATCAGTCTCACCCAGCATGTGAGAGTTTGGGAGTAGGACTTTATGGGTCATTAATAGGCACGTTTGACCTGCCTTCTCCCACCCTGTTTGTTGGTTTTGAAGAATAATCATCTTCCGAGACTTCCACGGTCGGTTTAACGATAGATACGCGGATTCTCCCAACTGAATCAAAACCAATTGTGCCCCGATCTGTTGCAGAGATGATTTACGTAGATTCACAACATGCTGCAACAGAACATATCATGACTCTGTTGGTCTCTGTTGAGTCAGGTATCGACCGTGCACCTGCACGGTCGCTAGACCCTACCCACTCTTTTAATCGTCTAGACACGGTTTTTCCTTCTGACGAAGCCATTTTGGAAGTTATGACGAGCCTGAATCACCCTTGGGAACATTTGCACCCTAGGTCCTATTTAATTCCTGTTCTAAACTTGATAGAGAGAGGTGAGTTTTCTACGAGACCTGGTGAGAGTGTTGATTTGTCCTCTATCCCTTCTTCTTCATAAGTTGTTTTCGTCGAAGGGAATATGGCGAATACATCGAGAACCATCTCGATCAACATTTTCACCGAACCAGGGGTCGCGAAATATTTTTATTGGAGCAGACTGTTCTCCTGAAGAAATCATTTTGTATACCAATCTTTTTACTGATTTCCGCGACGTCTTTTCCTGGTCTCATGAGGAGGTTCCAGGCATCGACCCTACCTAAAGAAGTATTATGCTTAGGCTGTTGTGCTTTTTCATGTATGATAGTTGTACATTTTTGTAGACTTAGCTTTTGTTTACGGTTGTACTTACGTCTTATGCATCTATTGCTTTGTGTTTCAGATGTTGACTAAACACTTCATAGGGTTTGCTGATGGCGCTAGTTGCCACACCCGTCAGTTGGCTGCGGCTGCTTGGATTATTTACTCACCACCTGGTGAACTGGTGTCTTCGGGAGGGGCTTACTGAGGTCCCACAACGAATAATGTGGCTGAATACAGTGCAGTCATAGAGCTACTCTGAGATGCTCTGTCCCATGGTATTTCATATTTGGAGGTACGACTCGACTCGCAGTTAGTTGTTTTTCAGTTAATGGGTGTTTATCAGGTTAGAGATCCTACTTTGCTACGTCAGTTTCTGCGCGTTAAGTTGCTTGAGAGATGGCTTGATTTTATCACATATCAACACATTCCAAGGAACTTGAATGCATTAGCTGATTCATTTGCAAACTACGTTTTAGATTGGCATTTGCATCATTCACACACATAATAATTAATGCATAAAATACAATAACACACATGTAAATAATCGATATTGTATATATATATATATCCGTATCAAAAAATAGTATGAGTTTGGATCATAAGTCTGTCAGAGAGTCGTGTCATAAGATACAAAATTGGGCTCGATAGCCTCAAAATATACATAGAATATCCTTCTCCTATGGAGAAGGTGGGGCCTCATTTGCCTCTGTTGCCTCTCGATAGCAAATGAACAACCTAGCTACTTTCTGCAGTAGCCTAATACAGGATGGGGGCACACCAACCACATCCTCCTGCATGTCGAGCGGCATCCGCTCGATCCTGTAAGTCAAAATGTTGTGAGTCAACCGACTCATCTTCCTCTCTATGTTTCCCAGCATGGCATCAGCTGCACCCACTACTACTGGTCTCACGAATGTATGGGGGTGTCCCTCAGGACATACTGGTCCAACTTCTGCATATGACACTTTGTTTCAGTACTTCAAGCTCATCATAAACATTATATATATAAAATATAAAAATTAAATAATTTTTCAAAAAGCATAAACATACCTACATCTCCCCAGGCTGCTCCTAGAGGAAGTATTAGCTCAAGATCGTGGCAGAATTCTACGCTTGCATATGGAAACTGCTCAAGAGCTGGCACTTGTCGTTCCCACCAACCCCATAAATCATCCTCATAGTAACAGAAGTTGCTCTCACCACCACCCTGGCGGAGGAAGATCTCACCCAACGAGACAACATTGGCTCACGAGGGTTGACTAGGGGCAAAGGCATGCCCAAACTGATAGCAGGCACCCTTTCAAAGAAAAAGATGCAAAGTATGCTTCCGTACCCGAAATTCTTCATCCTCCCGATCTTACACCCCGAGAGTTGAAGCTTCATGTTCGCCAAAAGACTTGAACACCAGTCATATACTCTGTTGTGCAAGCATTCAGTACCTATATGCATGTAATGTCTCGAAACAAGATGTTGCGGAGCACTCCCTCCCATCCGGTTAAGAATTCTCATGATGACTTTGAGGGGGAAGCTTGCAATAGTCGAGATAAGAATCTGACTGTAAGATCCCCTCCTATCATACCAGCATGATAGAGAGGACGTGACACTAAATCCGGGAATCTAGCCCCATGAACTTTTAACTAAGCATTCACATAGTATAAAAGAACATATGGAAATGTATAATTTTAAGAAAACACAGCGGAAGTAAATTCAATAACACATCCATAATACATTCATGATATTCATCAAATAAATAAATGGAAAGTTAACACAAGAGAGTACTTATCTTATAACAAGTAGTCCCAAGCAACTGGCTATGCAACTGCAACGTTCCACCCAACCATAGGCCAGTTGTGCTTATCAACCTCTTGATAAAACTGCCACCCCCCGAGCTGGGCATGATTACTACAAGGAACCAGGGAACAATAGACTCACACATAGCCAAGCATACACCAAGATGAGCCAAGCCAATCTACAATTGGGTTTATCAGGCTTCTAGGAAATGGAAAGGAAGAATTGCTAAGCTAGTGAGCTCAACCATAGAGCTATGGATACCTCTACAAGATCTATTTAGCTTGGCACCCACAATGCCTACACACCCCACTCAAGGAAGTATTCCCTTCACCAATTCACAGTCCCTCAGGCCATACCTTCCAATTCTAGAGTGTCCCAGGTGTGCATAGAAGAGTAGCCAACCCTCTTGATCTTCTTGAGAGGTTATTCTCCCCACTAGGTTTATCAAACCAATTCTGTCCACTACCACTCCAAATCTCTTGCTCACAGATTCAAACCAAAACAGGGATGCACATAACAGCAGAAATACAAGTGTTGTAAAACGTGGGCCACCAAAACGAACTGGTAAATGGGGAATGAACCCTGGGAGAGCAAATCCGTTTTTAGAAAACGTTTTTCTGCATTTCAGGGGCAAAAACGACCTCTATAAACCCCCAAACGTGACTCCCTTTCTCCCAGCCACTGTACAACACAAAAACGAGATCCCAACTATAGAAAATGCAGGAAATTGGTGAAAAACGTGATGAAGGAAAGACCTCGTAGTTCAGACTGCGTGAGAGAGGAAAGACTATATGTTCAGAATGGCTTTGGGCACCATTTTGTGGGTGTTTTCTTGCCCAAGAAGCAAAAATACGAATTCCCGGGTTGATGGCTTGCCCATACATGAAATTGGCTGCCATACCTCTTCATTCCCAAGGCATTAACTGCCTCAACCAATTTCTGGAAGAATTAAATGACTGGGTCCATAACCCAAAATGGGTAGTTGGTGGTCTATGGGTTTTCTCATTGACACATGGATTAACACCATTGGCTCAAGGGTTTGAATAATTTCCCTCCCTATTCCTTGTAGAATCATGGCCCCATCTCTTTTGTTGCATTGCATAGCTAGTTGTGGGTTTTTCATTAAAAATTCATAATTACATGATGTCTTATTTACATTGTGCCTATCTAGCACAAGAACCATAGGCATCTATTTCTTTAATTGCCGATACATGAAACACTAAATCAATGGTGGGGCCTTGGCCTTGAGCTCCTCACCATGATTAAATTACAATATTTACATCATTTACGATTTAATGCAAAGGGGGTCAAAATGGGGACATTACACTGACTACCGGACTTCTCAGTTCCTGGTAGGCAGTAGGCGTTCACATACTCTTGCACGGACAAGGCACCCACATTGCAAGAGGACCCTTTCAAGTTCACAAAGTCTCCCCTCCGAGAGAGACCCGTGATAAAATAGATGTCATCTACGGTGAGCTTTAGTATTTCACCTTGGATATCAAACACCAATGCCTTGGCATCCCAGTATTGGACAAGCCTCTCAAGCAAGCGGATTTGTGTCCGCATGTTGACTGTTCTATAAAATTTCGATAATCCACACCTTCGAAGCGCATGGAGGGTCACCGGATCTTATAATGCTATTCGATCCATGTCTTCATGCTCCCTTTCACGCCATACAAGAACCATCCTGCTAGGAAACAAGTCAAATTTTAGTGTTTTTCACCTTTTTACCCTACTTTCAGGAGTGTGCGCTACTGTATGCACTAGAAAGTCACGCTTGAATGCTGCTTTTCTTAAACTAAACTAGCGCACTTGGCTAGTATGCGCTACTTTTGCTCACACATAGCAGCGCACATGTAGAAACGCAACTTAAACATTGCTAGAAAGTGATTTTGACCATGAAAATTGACAAAAAAATGCATGAAATTACAAGTATGGGAAGAAATAACTTACTTGGTGGAAGTAGAAGATCGTTTGGTGGCTCGGTTTGATCGCAGCGAACGGAAGAAGATCAAGGTTTTGCTCCAATTTGCCCTAAAAACTTCAATTGTGATATTTGATTTTTCGATTTGAAATTATTTATATAAAATGAACTTTGATTTTTACCCATTTTTTTCAAAAGTGTATAGTTTCAAGTAGTCCCTAAAAGGTTCTATTTAATCACTAATACCTACAAATTTTGGTGAGTTAAATTTAACCTAGGTATTTCAAATTTTCACTAGAAGGTCAAAGTATTAAACCGAAAATGACTTGTTTTCTTTATTGATAGACCAATATAGGTACCATATTGTCATTTTTATGTCATTGAGAAAATTTGTCGATAGTTACTAACTCGATTGTTGAGATCCTATTCTTTGGCAAGTCATGAACTTACGATCCTAAGAAGTTGTCTTTTAAGTCGTTTTAAGCTCTTGTTTTGACTATTTAAAAACTAAACAAGATTGCCGAGCAGACTTGTTCTCTTCAAGCTAGTTAAAGGAATTGCAGGTACATCCACTTAGGTATAAGTTTAACCCTTTTCCGGACTTTTGTGGATTACTTATGAAAAAGAATACTCTAGTCATACGTGGCTAGAAGAGTTCTTCTCTCATCGTTTTAGACTTTTTTGGGGGAGGAGACTAACTATATGAAAAAGGACTTTTGGAGCCTTCTTTAGGGTTTTCAAGCTCTCGAAACATGAAAACACCAAGTGAGCACTCACCTACACGAGCTCGATGTGAAATCCACGAAAGGGTATATAGAGGATTGTTTAAGTTTTTCAGACTCTATAAACAGGAAAACATCGGTGAGCATATACCAACCCGGGCTCGATATTAAAATCCACGGGTAAGTGTATGGAGTTATTGTTAAAGTTTTTCAGACTCCTTAAAATTGAAAACACCGGTGAGCAAGAACAGATCTCGGCTCGATATTAAAATCCAGAGATCGGTACTATAGAGTATTCTTCTACCCCTTATTCGAACTCTGTAAACAATGAAGAAGGTCCTGAGTCTTCCTCCCATGGGCTCGTTAAATTTTTACGTGGTTGGGCTTATTGAGTTTTCTTTCTTTCTTGGACTTATTAAAACAACAAGAAGGACATTCTTTTACCAAAAAGAATAAGGGATGAGAAGGGTATATCACATCTTTTTCAGTTTCAAAGGCAGTTAAGTCAGTCATGTCGTTGAACACAACACCTAATTGAGTTTATCATTTCAGTTGGGTTTTAGTTTTTTACCTTAGGGTGAACCTGATCTCCGAGTTTTTACTCCCCCTATTGGTTATTCTTCCAACCATATGGAGGGTCTGTCAATGTCTCCTACATTACAGACTTATATCACTTCCCCTCATGTTGAAAACTGCCTAAGTCACTTTGTGTCGTGCTCATTTTTCAAGGATACAACCTGTGTCGGCCATTCTGTAGTTTACCTTGACTTCATGTGTCGGCCATCCTAGTGTCAATTTGTTTCATCTTGTTACTTGTCCTACTCCACATCAGCTCATACCTTTTGAGTGTTCCTCGTGTTGGATGATGGAGGATGCATTAAGGCCTCCCTTCCAGCGGACTTCTTCCCATCGAATTTAGCTCATTATGCTCTGGGAACGAAGTTTAGAGTTTCGGTTAGTACCTTGGGGATTGCAGTCATCAGTGGCAGTTTCACTCACTGTTGAATAATGGGAATACATCAATGTCTCTTATTCGACAGGTTCCTCAGGAGTTCAACTTCAAGTCCACTTATTCACACTTGTTGGAACATACTAGGTACCTTGGACCCCATTATCATTATCGATGGAAGTCCTCGCATTTGTTAACGGTATACATCAATGACCGGTAATCAAAAAATACCCCTCATGTTCGAACTCAGCCCATTTATTCACATGGTTAGGGTTTGTACCTTGGGTTGTTTGGATGAAGACCTTGGGACTCTGATAGCATCACCATATTTATGTTATCACCCAAGCTGCGCAAGACTGAGCCTCACCTATTTTGGCTCTTCATGAGACATGGATCCAATTTGTTGTTATGGCTATGATCTCTCATTTTGACATGGATCCACACTTGTATTTTAGTGTCCATGCTATATATACATATCCTAGTTATGTATCGGAGATCATGTTGCATCATGCTACACATCTATATGATGTCAAGATTGTAATTTCTTGCTGACCTTGCTCGTTGTTTCAGATACTTTTGTGACTTGGTTCTGCGGTTTCTTGCTCCTCCTCTGACTTGGAATTATAATGCATTTCGGCCATCATTTCCCTTTGACCTCACACATTAGGGGGCATCTATTATAGGTCAAATATTCACTTCTTCGTCTGTGATCACATTGCTCTGTTGATCACACAAAATGACACCATGGATTGAAGAGCTAGGTTGACCTAGATGACTTACTGATGGAACTACACGCTTCAGCTGAAAATCTTACTTTATATGCTGATTTCATGACATGTGCGCTACTCTTTGCATAGTAAACTAGTGCAGACCTTAAAAGAAGCGCTGCTTTGCTCAAGGACAACTAGCGCACACCTTAAAAATGTTGCAAATGCTTATTGCAAAGTACAAGAGTTGCTCAATGTGCGCTACTCTGGTTGTGTGAAACTCACGCACATATTAAGATGAAGTCAAAAAAGATATTAAGATTACGAATTAGGATTAGTTGAAGTTGGTTCTGCAACTTCCCCAACCTCCCAATTCAACCACCTCTCGATTACAACTGCCTACCTTGTCCCATAAATACAAGGAGGATCCATGAGAGAGGGACCTAGAAGGAATGCTTTAACTGTTGTTACGCTGGAGGAATTCCCAAGTCATTGTGAAGAGCAGGAGCCTAGGACTCGGTTGCACAAGCATCTTGACCGATCAGGTATATTTGTACTGATTCATGTTTCTTTGATAATAAAAAGGTGGAAATACCCTTCCTGTCCCAAATTGAATGTCTATTGGATTGAATGTTCATTTGGTTTGATATCTAATTGTAGTTTATGTTTAATTGCTTTCAATTTCATCATATTTATTGCAGTCTGTTAGGATATCTAGACACTTAGGAGTTAGTTAAGATCAACTTGTGTAATATATCCATTAGGGATAGTGTGTTTCTTTTGTATGTATTAGTATGCATTTGTAAATACTTAATCCGACGGTCACGATATGTTCCCGACATAGAGTGATCCGACGGCTCAACTTCTCTTAGATCAAACCTAAGCTTGATCCGTGGCTTAACACCCGATTGGTCCATGATCTCTATTTAAAGAGCATGGAGGGTCATTGTTTAGTTGATCGATTATGAGAGGCTCATTTGTAACTTTCTTTCTTTGCATAATAAATTGTCCCGTAGAAGCTATTTGGCCGGGGCCGTGGAGTGTTTCCCTCAAGAGGGTTTAAACCACGTCAAAACATCGGTGTGTTGATCTGTGATCTGTTTGTGTGAAGTGGTTGCTCTTGGTGTTCGGTCCTTTGGTAGTACCCTGTGTACCCGAACATGGTATCAGAGCTTTTATGAAGTGTCGCTTCCGGTTATGATCTAGATCTTGAACTGCTGTTGCCGAAACTCAAAAGGGTTTCTAGTTCTGGTATTTCTGTGCATTTCTGGGCTGTGGGAGGTGTTCCATTGCGTTTGGAGCGTCGTTTCCATTGGGAAATAGTTTTCGTTTGATCGAAAACGGTTCCCGGTTGCTCCAGAAACGCGTATTTTATCAGATCTGAAGGTATAATGTTATAGTGACGCATTTTTTTATTTTATGTTTTTAAAAGGAAAAAATATCATATTTTATCTTTTTTTACTGTTAGATTTTTTTTGGATTTGGATTGTTGCTTTCCCGTCTGTGTATGCTCTTTGCCGTGCACCTTGAGCGATCTCGGCAAATTAGAAACAGAAAGGGAAAGGGTTTTTCTCGGCTGCATATGCTCTTTGCCGTGCACCTTGTGCGATCTCGGCAAATCAGAAACAGAGAGAAAACGTAGACTTTCCGGGCAAGCTAACGAGATCTAAGTCCACAAGTGTGGAAATTTTTTTTTTTCGATTTGTGGTCTGTTTTGCAGGAAAAAGGGCAAGCACGCAAACCGAGCAGGAAGCCTAATAACCCATCCACATGACTCATACAGGGCCGACCCCACCAAGGAGGTCTAATAACCCATCAAATATAAGTTACAACACTTACAATGTAACTTGTGACACTTGCAAATACAAATGATGACACTTCCAATCAGAGGGATAATACATCATCGTTGGGGATACAATAAAGTACAAATGTAATACATACAATATATAGGTGAATATCTTCCGAAGTTACAAATACATCAACATTAATGAGTAACTCTATTATGTTGGCAATATTAACAATAAAATAAGAGTTTGTAGTTCATCAAGTTGTATTTTCATAAAGTTAATTTTCAGATTTACTCACAATTTGTTTCCATGCTTTAAATTAATGCACCTAATTCTTTCAAAACCTTCTTTATGATTTAGAGCTTAATTTCCGTTGTTGGTCATTTAACTCATCATATGCTAAAACAACAATGTTATCTACATTTACAATGTTTTAAAGAAAAACATTTCACTTGTTTTTTTTTTTAGACTGAAACATAGGGAAGTTTAATTAAAAATCGGTGAAGCAGCCACCGTGTGCTTGGATACATAATTATCGCTATCTGAAATAACAAAATTCTTAGGCTTAAGCTGCCCAGAAGTTTCAGACTTAATAAGCAAGATTACAGAGGGCTGGTTTGTGGAACAAGAAGTAGGATTGAGAATTACAAAGAGATCACAGTAGAGTTCTGAGTAGAGTCTAAGCGCCATTAAGCTTCTCCAGAATCTTTTGGACCGCAGCTTCCAGTGCAACAATTCGATTCCCGATGTTCCCTTCAGTATTGGCCTGGTCCTTGAAGTGGGTGTAGACCACCTCTTCGAAGTAGGAGACTTCTCCTTTGGAATCTTTAATTTCCTCCTTAAGGCCCTGTAGATCTTTATTAAACTTTCGCCATTTTCTGAGATCTTCTGCATTTTGGGCTTGCTGTCGCCCTTCATTCTCCTCAGATTTTGCTTTAAGTTGATCGATTGACTGTTGCAGATCGTCCAGTCTGTCCTCCACCGATTTCCCTCCTAAAGTTGAGCCCACCGACGCCATGTTGTGCTGCTCAGTCGATTCCTGGTATTCTTGCTTCTGCTTCTAGCAACGGCGCAATGGAGAAATCTGTTCCCAGTCAGGCTGTTTAAGTAGGAGGAAAGTCGATCTGTATAGTCACGGGTCACAGTGGCACCGTCCGGGAGTAGCAGACTGATATGGGGATTTTTCTCGATGGCAATCTTGACTATCGCGCAAAACTGATCAGCGAATTTCTTAGCAATCCAGCAAATATTCTTTGTCAGGATCTTGTATGACTTAAGGGATGGAGCAAAATGATTCTCTGTCATTAGTCGACAAAATACTCCTGCCCAGGAGCACGGCTCTGTTGGCCTCTGAGTCAGCCAATCCGTTAAGATCACGGGGAACATGATAATAGTTGATTTTGTTGAATTTGGAACTGAGCAAGAAGATTCTTCGCAGGACCCGAGAAAGATTAAGCTGAGGTGGTGGCTTGTTCAAGTTCATGGCTTGAATTATAATCCTAGAGTCTCCAAATACAGTGAGCTCGGGAATATCATTATCAATGGCTTGCTTTAGCCCTTGCCAGAGGGCCAGGGCTTCTGCATTGTTATTGGTGTCCGTCCCTATGCCCCAGGCAAAGGAAGAGAGGATTTCATTATGATTGTTGATGAGGATTCCCCCCGCTCCGGCTTTTCCAGGGTTGCCCTTAGAGGCCCCATCAAAGAACAGGCAGTACTCCTTGATTGACGATCTCCAGTTTTTGAACTCAGTAGCGCTCATCCGAATTTCCTAGTTTTCGAGAGAGATAGTTGAGGTTGCATCAGAGGTCTCTTTTAGTTTAAATTTAGCTATCCAGTTTGCCTCAACAGGGCTAAGACTTCTAGTGTTAGATATGCTTCTAGAATCCACCGCTTCTCCCAACAAGGCCACGCAAGTGGTAGCTACCCTGGAACTTGTGGTTGCTTTATCTCTAAATATTCGGTTATTGTGTTCCAGCCAGATCTTCCAGCTTATTACTTTTGGGATCCACATCCAGATGGATTTGAGACGGTTTTTCTTATGAAGATCAAAAGGGGAGTTTTTGCTCCAGTTGACGAAGAGATCAGGAAGGCTCCCAAATCTGTCAAGGTTCCCATGGCTTGGAAGTAGAACCTGCTGCCAGACCTCTTTTGAGAAGGGGCACATTAGCAACAGATGTGTTATTGTTTCTTCATTAGTAAGACACAGGGGACATCTTGAAGGTCCTTCCAATCCACGTCTCTTAAGCGTGTCTCCCGTTAGGATGCTGTTATGTGCAACCGTCCAGCAGAAGAGGTCTACTTTTGGAATGAAGGGTGAGTTCCATATGAAATTCCACTTAGCAGGATTATTGGGGGCATGATGCACCGTTTGGAATGATCTGTATCCTTCAGCGGCTGTATATCTACCAGAATCGTGGCCCCAACCTCTTTTGTCTTTGGCGGACTCAGAGATGGGGGCTTTTCCTTGAAGCAATTGTAACAGGATCTCGGCTTCCCCTAAAAGGTTTTCAGGGACCTCGCCAAGATTCCAGTCAATCCAGCTTTTTTTTCCTTCCTCCTCCCAATTGGATATGTCCCAAAGAGTAACTATGTTTCTGTGCTGCATCCAGGCTTTCAGGTTTCCAATATCATTAGCTTCACCAATGGGCTGGTCTCCCATAATAGAGTCCTTCCATATGTTAATCTTTTTCCCATTACCAGGGATCCAGTAAAGGAGGCTAGCAAAATGATCCCGAACCCTGTTGCAGAGAGTGAAGATTGGGGATCCTTTCTTATTTTGCGGTGGCTTATCAAGGCAATTTAATCTAGAGCCTGGGAAGTATTTTTTCCTTAAGACTTTTTTGCTCCAAGTCTCTCGGCCTGATACAAGCTTCCAGAGTATTTTTGCTCCCATGGCCATATTCTGTCTAGCCAAACTTCTGAAATGTAGACCTCCTTCCTTGTAAGGCTTTTGAACTTTGTCCCATCCTACCAGGTGAAGTCTGTGATTGTTTCCTTTTCCTCCTTCCCAAAGGAATTTCCTGATTTGTTTCTCCATTTTCCCTATGATCAGAGAAGGGGCGAGGAGGATGGAGTTTTGGTAAATCGACATGCTCATCAGGACAGATTTTATTAGGACTGTCTTTCCTGCCTGGTTTAGCCAATTAGGGCCCCAGTTTTGGATTCGATTTTTAATTTTGTCCAGCATTGGATTCCATTGGTTTGCTTTGGGAGTGCCTTTAGCAATTGGAACCCCCAGATAGGTGATGGATTCCCATGCATGGACTGCTTCCATTTCTAGGATTCGAGCAATATCCCCCAGCTCTCTTGTAGTGCAATTCCATCCATAGATCTTGCTTTTTTGGAAGTTGATCTTACTGCTGGAGACCTGTCTGTAGATATCCAACTCATGTTTGAATCTCCTTGCAACATGGGTACTAGCTACGCCCAGCAACAATGTGTCATCTGCAAATTGAGCATGGTTGATCTTGTTCACATTAGTTTCCATATGAAGACCTAGGAGAACATTCAGTTGCTGGGATTTTATCAGTTGGAAGCTTAGGACAGAGGCTTGGATTGCATAGAGCAATGGGGAAAGAGGGCAGCCTTGTCTAAGGCCACAGGTGGCTTGAAAGAAATCAGTGGGGCGTCCATTGACCAGGGGAGCTATCCAGGGGGAGCAAATACAACCTTGGATCCAATTTGCAAAGGGTTCTGAGAACCCCAGTTTCTTCATGACCAGGAGCAGGAAATTATGATTGACTCTGTCGAAGGCGTTTGCTAAATCAAGTTTGATCACCATGCCTCCTTCTTTGGATTGATGGCTGGAGTGTATTGCCTCTTGGACCAGCATAATATTGTCTTGAATCTGTCGACCTTTTATGAAACCTCCTTGGTTTTCAGGGATTATTCGAGGCAGCACTTTTTTGAGCCTATTAGCTATGATCTTGGTTACAATTTTGTAGCTCAGATTGCAGAGGGAGATAGGTCTGAATCTGGAAAAATGAGTGGCCCCTTTATCTTTTGGAATCAGCGTTAGGAAGGCAGAGTTCGTGCTTCCCCCTATTTTGTTGGTTTTTTGCGAATGTCTAACCATTCTCAGAAGATCCATCTTTATCAGGTCCCAGCAGTTGGTATAGAATCTTGCTGTGAAGCCATCCGGGCCTGGTGCACTATCAGGTTTCATTCTGAAGAGGGCTAGTTTTAGTTCCTTCATGGATATGGGAGCAGTGAGAAAAATGTTATCAGAGTTTTGAACCAGGGTTGGGATGGTATCAAAGGGGTAATCCAGGGGATTCAGGGGTTGATCGATAGGGGCCGAGAAAAGGTCTTTGAAGGTGTTGTATGCGGCTTGTTTGATATCCTTGAAATTATTGAAAATGGAGCCTTGGTAGCTGATCTCTTTGACTGCTTTGTAGTTCTTTTTGGCCTCCGCTTGTTTGTGGAAGAAGGAGGTGTTTTTGTCTCCACCTTCAAGCCAAAGGCTCCTAGATTTTTGACGCCAATATTCTTCTTCTACCCTGCACGCTTGGTAAAATTGCTTTTGAAGTTCAGTTTCGGCGACTTGGGTCTGAGGGGTGGGGGTGATAGATTCCAGGGAGAGTTGAAGGTCTTCCAGAACTTTTTGGGATTCTATTCTGCAGGTGGTGGGAGAGGTGATACTCTTCGCCCAGACTTTAAGGTCCGATTTCAGTCTTTTAATTTTCTGTTCCCAAGAGTAGGAAGGAGAACCAGGGATAGGGACTGACCAAGAGTTGTGGACGACTTGGTGAAAGTTCTCTTGGAGAAGCCAAAGAGGGCTAAAACGGAAAGGGATAGGGCCCAGATTAGATTCAGAAGATAAATCCAGCAGGATGGGTTTGTGATCCGAGATGCAGTTAGGGAGGATTTTGGATGTTGCTAAAAGTCCTAGCATAAGGAAGTCGGAATGGATTAGGAATCTGTCAAGCCTAGCCGCTATATGGCCCGGGCCCAGCCTTTTGTTGGTCCAAGTGAAATTTCCTACCGACGGTTTGATATCTAAGAGGTCCCATCCCATTATAAGGTCCTCAACCCATTCTCTGGATTGGTCTCTTATAGGGGAGCCTCCTTTCTTTTCATCAGCTGACAGGGTTACATTGAGATCTCCTGCTAGTATAATATTATTAGGGTCGTGCAAGGAGAGGAATGTTTCCAGTGACTCCCAGCAATGGGCTTTGTCAGGGGCCAGATTTGGTACATAAAGATTGAATAGACTTACTTGTATTCCAGTGTCAATATGCTGAAGTTTGGTGTAGATCCAATGCGTGCTGCAATGATCATTGATGAGGTTGAATTTGGACTCGTCCCAGAGTGTGGCAATTCCTCCCGAGGCTCCTCTAGAACTGATAGCTTTCCCCGGACCTTTCTTCCAGAAATTGAGAGCAGCTTGATGGAGGCTTGAATCCTCCAGTTTCGTCTCCTGGATTAAGAGGATGTCAGGCTTGCTGATTTTTATGATGTCCTTCATAGCTTCTTGTTTAGCTTTGGTTCCTAGACCTCTGCAGTTCCAGGAGGCGTATCGCATTTAAAATTTTTTAGGAGTGGGGGCCCTTTTGCGGCCCTTGCCTTGCTTTGATCTGGTGATCATTGAATCAATGGTTTGCTGTGCTCCTTTGTTTATATCTTGAATGGCTTTCTCTTCCCTGTGTTTTTTTTTGGATTTGCGGCCTAGAGCTTTGGCAGGCTTATTTGGAGTAGCATGTGAGCTACTAGAATCTGAGGCCTCTTCATCTGTGCATCCCCCTGATTCAGAGTCCAGGTTGGTGGGTTCGTGATCCAGATCTTTTGGGGTTTTTGGATCAGATAAAAATTTCGGAGAGTCCGTAGATTGGTTGTCTGTTTGATCTTGGGATGGCTTTCCCTCGTTATGCCCTTGGGGGATTTCTCCAGCTTCAAGAGTATCTTCATGGTTAGTATTTGTATCAACCTTCCCGATTATTTCTATATCTGGGTCCTGAGAGTGGTTTACCTTGCTCGTTGTTGGGATATTGGTCTGATCAACTGATTTTTCCCCCGATACCTTCTCTTTGATTTTGAAGGGTTCTTTTGTCGGTGGATTCTGTCCTGTATTCATGGATCTTTTTTTAGGGATCTTGGCAGCTGTTTTTGATTTCTTGACTTGTTGCCAACCCTCATTATCCTCCTGGGATTGGGCTTTTGGGCAAGCTCTTTGAAAATGTCCATGCTCATGGCAGAGCCTGCATTTAAATGGCAGTTGCTCATAATCCAGTTTTTGAAAATGACTCCAGGGGCCGATGGATATTTTGATTGCTTCTGGTAGACCTGCTTCTAGATCAACCTCCACACAGATTCGGGCACACGAATATTGCCCCTTTGGATCAGCTTTGTCTATGTACCTTCCAAGGCGGTTTCCAATTTTTTCCAGCGCATCAGGGTTCCAGCAGTGAGCAGGCAGGTTTGGAAGCCTTACCCAGACCGGCACCTCCTTTGGGACATCAATGCTAGGATCAAAATCCGGGGTCCATCTATTGAGGTAGAGTCCTTGAGCCCCCATGAAATAGGGGCCGTTTCTGAAGATTAGGTCTCTATCATCTTTTGAGATGAATTCAAAAATGTAGAATCCTCTTCCTACTGGGTAGCATGTTACACTGTGTTTCAGATGCGGCCTCCAATTCCGTTGTATCCAATCATCTGTAGTTCGCGCCATTGGCCATAGGCCCATGAACTGGCCTACCAGTCCACGAGAAGAGAGGGCCAGGGCAGTTTTAATGGCGTTTTCTGATGGGAGCTCAACTTCAGGAATTTCGTCCAATTTTTTGATGAATTTGGGAATCGCATTGGCCACTGGATTCTTACCACGCAGATTTGTAAGGAGTCTGAAGGCCTCTTCCACAGAGATGGATGGGGAGGGAGGGGGGGACCCTCCCCCAGGCACAGCCATGGCGGCTGCAAACTCAGGAACCAAAGAACGGCAGAAACCCTAGGTCGCAGCTGCAGTCCGAGGGCTCCGGCTCTGATCAAGTCCTCGGCTCTGTATTTGTTACAGCCTACAGGTACACTAATTTCAAAATGCATATCATTACATACCTATAGCGTAGAGGATGCTGAAACCCCAAAAAACATTTCACTTGTTACTCAACATTAATATTTTCATTTCTACAACTTTTCATCTAGTTCTTTTTGCAACAAGTTGTTTCCCATTCACTTGGCAAATCAATTATCACTTAAGGTTATTGGTTAGATAGTCGTATTGATTTATGGATGTTTAATCAAATGATGAGTTAGCATTGTGATTTGTTTGATTTATGGAATCTAGGATATATTTTTGAACACTTAATTAGATTTCAATTTCTAGTAATATTTTCTAACTCACAATCGTAATCCATCCACAATTAATTTTGCAACCTAAGTCATTAGACTTATTACCAATTTCTAGACACTATGTTTCTTTCAAGGAATCCCCTCTTGTAATTTGATTATATCCAAGTCACTAAAAAGAAGGGAAGTAATTTCTAAGGTGACGGTGGCATTAATTCCATAATTGCACATAGTTACACCTTAGTGAAAACCTTGCGCCATAGGGTGATAGTTTTTGTGGCAACATTTTTGCATTATTGTCAAGGACAAGGTTGTTTTATAAAAAAAAATTATGCTTCAGCACATTGATGAGATAACTTAATAATGCATTTTAAATATCTCACATGGAGATTCTAAGAATGAATGAAATCCTTGTTCCTTACCATTTTAAAAATATTATTGTTGGGTATTTTGGTGAGCACACTTAATCATTTCGAATCCATTTGATGGCTTACCTTGGTGACTACACTGAATGGAATTGCTATAAAAGATTATATGTGAATTTCATATTTGAAGTATGGCTCTTTCTTGGGAAGAATGGGATAAATTGTTTGATCCTTTAGTTTTCATGCATTATGGGATTTCCTCATGAATGTCAATAAGATTTACGGAAAAAAACATGCTCCTAGATTCTATAGAAAGCATGCTCATGAACCTCCATTTTTTATTGCACGTTTCATTAAGTTTATTGTAAATCATTGTATGGTACTTGAAAATGAAATTATGAAGATGGTTGCTCTTTCCATAAGGAATTATGCAAGCGAATGGTAGTATTATCTTCCTCCAAAGAAGATATATTTATTTTGTGCTTTCTTCATAGTTTTTCAAAAGTCTTGGATGAATATAAAAGAGCAATCTCAAGGTTTAAATGATATATTTCTTTGGGTTTACATGTGTAGAGAAAAGAAAGTCAAATTGAAAGGTATGATGCAAGAATATAAAATGAACCCTTCAAATATTCCCTTAAGTGAAATTAAGGCTCAAGAAGAATCATTGCTATGCTTGGTTGATTTTGTTAAAGAGAAGTATGTCATTCTAGGGCAAGAATAACTTATGAGTGAATTGCATGAGGTATTTCATGAGTATGTGCTTATCCTTGAAGACAAAAAATGAAGAAGAACCCATGCATGTTGAAGAATAACCTTCGATTCCATCCACCTTCATGAAGAAGTTCTTGAAGAAGAGCATGTGAAAGAAGAATCCATTAAAGGTATTTTTGTTGAAAACCTAAACTCTTATACATATTGCTCCATTCATCATGAAGATGAGGATTTGGTGAGCTTTTCATTTCAAACTTTTGAAATTGTTAAAATATATTGTGATGATTTTAAGAAAAGACATGAACTCTTCAATGATTAGTTCTTGTTTGGGGTAGTAAAATGATGCTATTATTATAAATTTTGAGCATTCTTGCTTGCCCTCTCCTAGGGAAAGTTTAGAGTTGCATTTTAGGGATCATTTCCAACCATTATTTTCATTTGAACTTGCTGATTTATTTCATTTTTCATGGTTGTTTGGTAAAGTGAATAACTCGGAAATTGTATAGCCTTAAACAATTTATTGAACGGTGAATTAATGAGTAAAAAAAAAACATCATGTTGTTAAGGCTGAAAATGTTATGGAGAGATAGTGTTTTAAGGGAAAATTTTCCATCCTCCCTCCCCATCTAAAATTTTGGAATCTACATGGAGTTCTTCAACTAATAATGCTCATTTAGGTGCTATCAATTACATGAGACAACTCCATGATGGAAACATTTATACAAACCCTATCCAATATTGGATAGAGAGAGTTTGTGGAAAGAATTGCCATTCTTGGCAAGGTTTTGAGGATATTGATGACCTTTCACATGTGTTTGATTTCATGTGCATTTTTAGACCTATTATTGTGGATATTTTAGCATGTACTCCTTTTATGATTGATGTTGCCTTGTCTTGGTCCATTTCCAAGCACAGGGGAAGAAACCATGGCATGGATGAGATGCTTAGGTGGTTTCATTGGATATTTGACTTTACCTAGAATGCTCTTGCTCATATGCTAGAGTAGGTAGGTAGGAGAATGAATAAACTCTTTAACATGAGCATTATGATTGATTACTTACATACATTTTGAGTGATATTTGTACTTAGTGCATTTTGATTGTATGCATTGCATTTGGTATGTGTCTTTTCATGTATGTTATTTGTAGTTAATAAAAAAAGATTTCTTGAACTTTAGTTTTATTTTATATATCAACAGGATCATATCGCCCTATCTTGCAAGTTATAATCTTTTTGTTTGAGTATAAGCAGGCACAGGTGGTTGATGAACTCTTATATGAGCAAGTATTGTTTGTGTTTCTTGTACCATGGAGCTTGGAGTACTAGAGATTTTTGAGGTTCTCATGCACTCTAACATGTCCTACAATTGGACCTAGATGTTACCCACCGACATTTATGGGTGACTTGATTATTGATGTCTATATGATCTTCCATCACATCCAATATTTCCACATATGAAATCTATGGTTTACACATGGGTATTTTGTTAGAGACACTTTCATCTTGATCAAATCAACCTGTTATGTGCAAGAGTTCGATGGGGACATTCAATTGACATTAGTGTTATGATATATGATACCTAGTTAACTCATGAAAAATGCTTTCTTATGTGTGGAAATGACCATGAGGGGTCGATGGTGTTGCTCTATAATGACTCATGTATCCTAGCCGGTTGTTTCATAACTAAAGATACATTGTGGTGTGGTCATAAATCTTCCTTTAGACAAGTATGTAACCTTGTGAGTCCGGTATATCCCTAAGGATTTAATAAATGTGACACTCATTTCACATCATTTACAACATTTTACCTATGCATTGTTCATGCTGTGTCATTTCACTAGCCCTTTCACCCATTTCCATCATGTCCCCCTTTCATAATTAACTTATCGTATGTTATGTTCCAAGGTATTTAAACTATTCCCATGTACGAATGCCCAATCCAAAGTTCAAAGTCAAACTAATTCATGGGTAATGCAGATAAATGATGAATGTTATATGTCTGAGCAATAACCCATATTAAAAAATCAAGTTCCCTATATCCCAGCTTATCATATCCAAATCTAAATCAAAGGGACTAAAAAAAATAAAAATGTATCACAAAAAAGAGGCACAAAAAAAGTGTAACTTGAGAAAACGTTCTCCCTTCTAAGGCACACACATGGAAGAAAAATCATTCACTCCTAGATATTTAAAGCTAAGGGGTAAACCGAATATTTAGTTACATTTCTATGATGGTCAATTCACAAACACCCTCTCCCTAGTACTACATTCACTTCATCACCCTCACCTCACTTAGAAACTTAGGAAATGTGTATTGTCTTAGGGGTCAACTATGTAGTGCAGGGTTAATTATGGTCACACCATGTTTTTTTTTTTTACTAGGGGAATCGGCAACCGAGGTTGGGCTGGTACTCATGTGACACAAGGTCTAGGGATCCAATCTCGCTACCACTATAACCCTAGGTGCAACCACAATGCCTGACTCATGTCGCACAATGCAAGCTGGGGGGAATCGAACACATGACCTGCTATTCACAACTTCCACAAAACCACTTGAGCTACCCCCCACGGACATGGTCACACCATGTTAAGTCTAAGTTTAATGAGATAATTAATCAAATGGTGATTGAGTTAATTAAAAGAGTGCACTTGCTAACCTTTTCATGTTAATGTTTATATTATAATGTATTTTTCCTAAGTCATTCATTATTAGGGTTCCCTGGAGATAGTATCCTAGCATACTTACATGGTCTAGCACTTGGATTGAGTGCTGATAATGTTCCCTAGCACTTGGGATGAGTTGGAATTTGTTAGCACACATGTACATACATCAATGCAAAGAAAACAACTTTAATTCAACTTGGCAAAATGAAAAATTGAAACGTTGGAAATGGTGCTGAGAAAAGCAGCTACATCCTACTGATTGTTGATGTGGATTTTTAGGTTGAGTTTCACTTATACAAAGGATCTAAACAAGTTGCATACTTACTCACTAGTTATCAATTTGAAAAAGGTTTAATTAATGTAGTAATAGTGTTTACAGAGATGAGAAGAATGGTGAGTGATTCTCGGGGAGCATTTTTTTCATAACTTTCCAAAAGGCTTGGTTACTACTGAATGTTCTACTATGTTTCTTAATATTCTCTTAATCCCCTTTGTACTTTCCATTGTTGTCATTGGGGTTTTTGAATTTTTCATTGTTCTAACGAGCCATATTGTTGCTGTAAAAAAAGCAACATTAATAGAGCCAAGCCCCTAATTGTTGAATATTGGGGAGCATAAATTTTCATAGTTTTTCCAAATAGCATTGTTGAAGAGTTGTGATCTACTTTATTTCATCATCTTATCCTTCTCGCCTTTGTACTTTCAATAACTGCCATCAGGTATTTTTGAATCTTTCATTGTTCTTACGGGCCAAAATGTTGTTCCAATAAAAGTGTTAGTTCTCCAATTGTGCTTGGTTCCTTAGTCAATGTTGGAAATATATTCCACTAGTAGTATTATGATTGAAAACTATTTCAGCAGTTCTTGCTGCCTCTTAGCCGGAAGTTTTTAATTGTTAACCCATTTATATATAATTTCCATAAATGAGGTGAGGTGAAGAGTGAAAGAGTGTGATATTAAAGAAGACGTATAGGAGAAGGTTGGACTATGAAGTTAATAGTATTTGAAAGAGTGTGATATTAAAGAAGATGTATAGGAGAACGTTGGACTATGAAATTAATAGTATTTGCGGTGTTTACATAGGGGAAGAAGAGAGTGATTTTGTGGGTGCAAATTTTATATATTATTTCCAATACCTCTATCTAGAATCGTTGACTCCTTGATCTTCTTTTTAGCTTTCTCAACTTCTTCTACAATCTATTTTCTTTTACTTGTAATCTATGTTTTGGCTTTTAACAATTAATTTATTTAATGTAAATTAAAAATGTAGATTGCATGAACTTGGTGGCTACATTATGCTTATAATAATAGTATTAGTGATATGGATATAAGATTTGATGGATTTTTTAAAAATGTGATTGCATGAACTTGGTGGCTACATTATGCTTATAATAATAGTATTAGTGATATGGATATAAGGTTTGATGGATTTTGTTTGAATCTCCAACTAATTATGGTTGGCACAACCAGAACCTCAATGTCATCTGTACCATCCACTATACTAACTGAAGTAATGATGCATCAAGGGAATAATTATGCATGCATTAAGGGAGTAATCATACATTAAGGAATAGGGGTGGCAAGAGCCGGGGGGGTCATTTTGGATCCTAATGGAAAAATTGTGAAATCTTATGCTTGGGGATTGGGGAAAAAATCCAACAACCAAGAAGAATGGCTTGCTTTGTTGAAAGGCATGGAGATTGTAATTGCTTTTGATCTCCCAAACCTTCTAGTCTTTGGAGACTCCATAATTGTGATCCAAAAAATGAGAAATCCATTCAAGTAAGGCTCCTCGATGTGCAACAAAATTCAGAAGCATATCATGCACCTACTTCTCCCTAATAGGGTGGATTGTTTGCACATTAGACGTGAAAACAAGGAGAAGGATGATCGAAATCCTAATCAAGGGGCCCGTCTCGATTAAGGAGTGATACTAATAGATGATATTCCCCCTTCTCGATGTTGGATTCCATGAACTACTTCAATACAAAGGTTCTTAAGGAAAAATTCACCATTTCAAGAAATGTTTTCAATTATGAAGTTTGATGTCCCCATGGGGTACATGGTTATCTCTTGGATTTGCCAAGACGCCTCCCATTGCTAGTAGGGAGGAATCTTCCCAGCTCCATCCTCATTTTCAACACATAGCAGAGCAGCTAGCTCGCAAGGACTTATGGAGGTGGGTCGATAGGTAAGGGGATTGAATGCACCCACTTGTTTGTTGGCTCGAGCCTCTTCACCATTTATTCCTGACACTCTCACACACGTGAGGATCATTTCTTTGTTGCAAGCTACCACCAAATAGGTTCCATTTGCAACTTAAGCACTCCCAAGGGAGGTCTCTCTCTTGATGAATCTTGTTTCAATTTGGCTTAGCGTTTAATCGCCTCCTCACCGAGGTAGGCTGAACCTTATTAGGGAGACACTTTGTAGTTGGGTGAAGTTTTTGCTCCACGGGAGAAGAAGCAGGAAGGTAAACCGATTGATAGCTCTGAGATAATGGCATCTTGGAGGAAATTTTCGCCAATTACAGAGGAAATATTGAAGACTTTAAGAAATGTTAAGTGTGGTCCATGAAGGAATTGGTGGTGTCCTGTAGAAGATTATGGGGCTCATGGAGGAAGCAAGCTACAACAGTTGCAAGTTGGCATGCATGGAGTTGCGCATCGATGACATTGATGGTAACATGAGGGAACACCTTGCATTGCCAGAGGAATTTTGTCAGGGCCTTCGTAGGATTCTACAGTTGCTTCAAGGAGGATATGGCCAAAACTCGCTCTCGGAGGAAGCCCACCCTATGGATGACAATTCAGTCACTCAGCCCCTCCAAGGGCCTTATGGACAAGCTTGAAAAAGACTCGGTCTCTACTATTTTTTCCCTATATATAGTCTTTTTTTTTATTCCTTTTTATGTAATCAATATGTAAGAGTCTACAACACTCAAACAATAGTTTTTTATAGGAGCTTAGCTAGAAAGTTTTTTGAAATGTGGAAAACAGCGGGAAGATATCTAAACGACCTCTGTAGAACTTCACTTTCAATTTTGTTAATAGCTGTAAGATGTAAAGCATTGTTGTGCTCAGCAAATTATTACCAAATATTTTCAATTTCTGTTTAAAAAAAGTATCATGCATTAAAGAATGCATTAAGGAGAGGAGTTCTTTAAAAATTTATTTGCATCTTCTATCTTATTTCTCTTCACTTATTTAATTTCTAGAAACATATGGAATAACGATAGTCAACCTTCATAGACTAAGAACTATCACAAAACCAAGTATAGATTCATCAACTTCCAATGTTTAATGAAAAATGGTCATAATCAATGGTGTGTTGATGAAGCTTGATTAAATATTGAGAAATAACCCTTTTAATATATCATATATTTTTAATATGGTTCTCATTCTAAAACAAATTAATCATCATAAACTCAATCCATATAAATTATAACTTAGGCTTTTAATCTCTTACATTACTACACCCCCATTCCAACATCTTAGTAAGATGCTTGGACCGGATCGAGCTGGTCAATTTAGACTTCTTAACTTATTTTACACAGTCTACTATCCCTGAAGTTTCTTAATTATTATTGTATCTTATTTAGCTTCAATGCAATGTTATTTTTAAATGTTTTTTATTTATTTAGAGGTAGTGTGTTTCACTGGTTTGAGTTTAATAAATTTTGGAATTTCATAAATTATTCATATTCAATTTAAGAATTTATACAATTCATTATTGTAAAATCATATACCAACTATATAAATTTGAAATAAAAAAGATGTATAAATATCATCGTTGGTCGTGAGGAATACACATATCAATTAATATTTGAAAATTAAAAATTATTAACTTTATAGGAATTTACTAAATTATTATTAAATGTTAATAACTTTATAGGAAGTTACTAAATTATATTTGGATATTCAAATCTTAATCTCTTTTTAAACAAGTATTTTGGTTCAGCATCGCCCTTAGTATGAAGAGTTTATTGTGTGGATTATTTGAGAAAGGATTGTGGAATGAGATCTTGCATGGTAAATATATAAAAGGGAACTTATTGCAGTGGATTAGGAACCAGAATAAAAACATTAGAAATGTTTTCAACTTCTAGTGTGGTTTCATCAATGCCTTCCTGTGGATCAGCAAAGGCCTAAATTGGAAGGTGGGTTCAGGTAAAAATATATTGGTTGGTATTTACCCTATCATTGGGAATGAGGAAACTATATATTGTATCCTTATCTGTTGGAATATTTGTTTGAGTTGGGATTCATTACTCTTACACATATTGTTCATCCTACATGGATGACAACTTCTGGTTCTTATTGGATTACTACTTTAGACCTCGGTTTGGGTAATATTTGGGCCCAAGAATGGGAAATGTATATCTCCTATCTAAAATCTGCAAGTATTAGACTAAATTCTGAAGAAGATGAACTGATTTGGTTTCGTAACACTGCAAATGGACAGGTTACCTCAAAATCAGCTTATGCAGCTATTGCTCATAGTGTCTCTTTCTGTGTTCCAAAATGGTGGTACAAAAAAATTTGGAAATGCAATAAAATGGCATTTATTGCATAGGGGATGGATTGGGCCCAACATATGTGTACTTTGTATAAAGGAGGTTGAGTCGCCCAATCATATTTTTGTTAATTGCTCCTTTACTAGTCAGATTTGGCAGAGAGTTTATGACTCCTTAAATGTATCTCGGGCTTGGGGAAACAAGGGTATTGATGGGAATTTTTGTAGCATCCTCTTCACCCAATCCATCCAGCAGAGGGGACATTAAATAAATCGGGGCATCTAAATCCCCCCCATAAGCATAATTATGAATTTACAACATCTAAATGCATGTGCAGACATGTAAATAAAAACATACAGCGGAATAATTCAATCCACACACACAAAATGCAATCTATAGGCATAATTATCACATGAATACCTATAAAAATCATTCGACATCAAATACATAAGAATACTTATCTTTAAGCAAAGAATATCCAAGCAATTGGCTGTGTAAGAGCGATTTTCCACCCAACCATAGGCACTATGTCTGTTAAGAACCCATGTCTTTAATTTGTTAGTATATTGTTGTTGGACGCATATGCTTTCTAAGCCGTCCCATAGTATTTGTTGATCCATATTTTGTGATATTGTTGTTGCCGCATATGCTTTGTAAGTCGCCCATATTTTTGATGATCCATATTTTGTATTGGCCCATGGTTTTGACTCATAGTATTGGTGCCTAGACTTGGTATATAAGTGTGTGTTGAGGCCTATGAAGGCACCATGAAGTTAATTGTATTGAGCTTACTCAACGGAGGTTGCCCCCTCGAAGTGGCCTGCGATCAATATAAAAGTGATTCTGAGTTCTGTTATTTTTGATATCTTGTGTATTTGCATTAATTAATTATTGCAGGTTCATCACATCTGGTATCAGAGCACTTTCTTGGGCTCATTGGGTGGAATTTCTGCCAATTTTTTTTTTTCGCATCTGTTTCAAGTTCAGATCTGGGAATAATCCCTATCCACTTGACTGTGGGAAGTACTCAGGCATAAGAAACTCATTATGAGGAGTACCACAGGAACCCCAAAGTAGTTGGCCCATTGAGAGGACCTGCCAGCAAAAAGGGCAACGACCCCTACCTGATTGACTAGTTCCCACCCGTGAGGTAAACCAAGAGCTGTCGTTTGTGGCAAAGCGGTTATCAGTTTTACCTGAGCCATGGAGTGAGGGGTACTTCCCCAATACGCAATCCGTTACATGGCATTGGTGGCCGAGTGAAACACCTGAACTGTTAGGAAGCCAAACATACCTGGGGTCCATATCTATTTTCAGCTGAACTGTTGCCGATCACTTCCGTGCTGTTTCAAATCCATTCCGAGCTGTTTCATATCCAGCTGTTTCAGATCCATTCTTAAAGTCATTCCATATCTATTCTGAAAGTCGTTCTAGATGCAGTCATTTTCGATCCATTTGGTGTCGTTTCAAATCCATTTGTTGCCAATCCCTTCTGCGCTATTGCAGATCCATTTCTGAAGAGAAAAAAAAAACAAAACAAAACAAAAAAACAAAAACAAAAACAAAAACTGTTTTTCCGCCATATCTCCCTTGTTTTAACTTCGTTTCCCTTGAAACTTCTCTAACACCCCTGCAATCCCATTCTGCATATTTCATTCATGAGGACCCTATCCCACATTCCACTTCCCAACACCCGAAATATCACATTTGTCTATTTTTAGGGTTTGCCATAACTTCTTCGATTTTCACCCTATCGCCTTCAAATTTTACCACAGAGTTCCTTTTCTAATTTCGCTTCTTTGTCCCTCTCTGCCAAATTTTCTCATTATTTCACCCTGCTTCTGAAATCCCCCTTTTCTGCTTTCCTGTCCTTTCGACAGTGTCCAAAATCTAGTCAAACCCCAATTACCCATCAGATTTTTTCCCTAATCCAAATTTCCCTTTACTAAATCAGCTTCTGTTTGTGTTTTTCTACCCATTTCTTAAAACAAAACAAAAAACTTGGTTATGGTTGTCACCCGTGCAGGAGCACACACCATAGAGGAAGCACTTGCAACCATCCAAACCAAACTCTAAGATCTAGATGAAAAATTTCTCAACCTCCATCTTCAGCATTCAGCCATGAACAATAACCGACAGCCAGAATCTTTTACAGCCACCAGGTTCTCCTCTTCCAGCAATTTTCATGGGCCGAAGCTTGATTTTCCTCGCTTCAATGGTACTGATCCGACTGGATGGACATATCGAGCAGAACAATATTTCAGTCTGCATAATACTTTTGATGTCCAGAAAGTTCCACTTGCATCCTTTCATTTGGAACAGGAAGCCCTTCAATGGTACCATTGGTACATCAAAGCTCATCCCAAGCCAAACTGGACAGATTTTTGCCAACTCCTTTTGCCACGATTTGGTCCTAGTGCTTTTGATGACTTCATAGGAGCACTCACTAAACTTCACCAAATTGGCACAGTGAGAGAGTATCAGACAAAATTTGAGAAACTGGCCAATCACACAGAAGGATTGTCTGATGAATTCTACAGGAGTTGTTTTATCAGTGGTCTCAAGGATGAAATCCGCTCAAAAGTCAAAATGTTCTGTCCCAACACAATGATGGAAGTCCTAGGGTTGGCTAAGTTGGAAGAGGACAAGATCGCAGCTCAACAACGCTCAAAACCCACCTTTGTTCCCTTAAAAAATATGGGTCCCCAACAACCTCCCATCACGCCTGCTCCTCAACCAAATCCTATCAAGCATTTGTCTGAAACAAAGATGCAGGCACGCCGAGAAAAAGGGCTTTGTTATAATTGTGATGAGAAATTCACTCGGGGACATAGATGTGTTCAACAAAAGCTCCATCTCTTGGATGTGGATTCTCCGCTTGCCTCAGAACTTGGTGAAGAAGCTCCAGATACAATAGATGATCAGGTCAACATTCAACACCCGCTTGTTGACACCCCATCTCAGGACGACCCACCCGAGATCTCTCTCCATGCTGTAACTGGCGTCACCACCCGACAAACAATGCGGGTCAGGGGATACTTCAAGAAGCTCCCTCTTACCATACTCATTGATTTTGGTAGCACTCATAAATTCATTGACTCTCGGATTGCCAAACAGGCTGATTATTTTGTCCATCCTTGCTCCAACTTTGAAGTCATGGTTGCCAATGGGGGCACCTTACCTTGCAAGGGGAGGTGTCACAATGTGCGTATCTCTATGGAATATTATAACCTGCGCTCTGACATGTTTTCCTTGTCCTTAGGCGGATGTGATGTAGTTTTGGGCATTCAATGGTTACGCACACTTGGCCCTATCTTATGGGATTTTGCTGAACTTTGGATGCAGTTTTTAGTCAATGGGACACAACACAAATTTATGGGCTTACAACCAGGGTCTCTCTGCATCATCAGTTCACATCTCCTGGAAAAGATCCTTAAGAAGAATTCACATGGTGTCATTGCTCATCTCCATTCCCTTCACATGCTCCCACCAACGGTCTCCACTACTTCCTTGGATAGATATGCAGGTGTCTTTGTTGCACCAGTGGGCTTGCTACCTTCAGGAGACCTTTCCGGTAAGCATTTAGCCGCATCTACATCTCAGCAGGACATGATGGCTATTTTTCATGCAGTACAAAAGTGGCAACCATCCCTATTGGGGAATTATTTCTGCATCAAGACTGATCTTCAGAGTTTGGAAACTTTCCTGAAACAACGGGTCTCCTCCCCAGCGCACCTCAAATAGGTTATCCAACTCATGGGTTATGACTATGCGACCACTTACCAGAAGGGTAAGGACAATATGGTGGCAGATGCTCCTCCTCGCACATTTGATGACCTAGTTTCTCTTACAGCTATTTCTCTACTTGTTCCAAATTGGTTGCAATCTGTTCAACGGGGCTATCTCTTCTATGAACTCCATGCTTCTTCATCAGTAGGGCACTCTGGGTTCCTCAAAATGTATGACCAGGAATAATGTAACTTCTTTTGGTAGGGAATCAAAATGACAATTCAACGGATGGTGGTTGATTGTGATACTTTCCAGGTCAACAAGGGTGAAATGACACTCCTTTCAGGACTGCTCGAACCCTTTCCCATCCCTCCACAGATTTGGACAACTATTTATATGGATTTCCTAGAAGCGCTCCAGTGGTATAGTACCACATCTAAAAGGGCACCATATGAAGCAGTCTCTGGACAGGCACCACCAGTTCTTCTTCCATACACCTTCAGCATCTCCCTAGTTCAGGCAATTGACTCAATTCTTCGAAACCACGATCAGCTTCTTCTCATTCTGTAGGACAATCTTCACATGGCAAGAATTCGACTGAAACAACAAGCCGATCAGCACCGTTCTGCGTGCACTTTTCACGTCGCTGATATGGTTCTTCTTCATCTACAACCTTCCATGCAATCCTCCCTGAAACTCCAAAGGCGCTAGTGGCCTGGAATGCAACCCGAGGATGCTACAGAGGACCCACTCCTTCAGATTCTGCATCAATTTCCACATCTAAAGCTTTGAGGACAAAGCTTTTTCTAAGGGAGAGGGGATGTTAGGAACCCATGTCTTTCCTTTGTTAGTATATTGTTGTTGGACGCATATGCTTTGTAAGCCATCCCGTAGTATTTGTTGATCCATAGTTTGTGCTATTGTTGTTGGCGCATATGCTTTGTAAGTCGCCCATAGTTTTGTTTATCCATAGTTTGTATTGGCCCATGGTTTTGACTCATAGTATTGGTGCCTAGACTTAGTATATAAGTGTGTGTTGAGGCCTATGAAAGCACCGTGAAGTTAATTGTATTGAGCTTTCTCAAAGGAGGTTGCCCCCTCGAAGTGGCATGCGATCAATATAAAAAGTGATTCTGAGTTCTATTATTTCTGATATCTCGTGTATTTGCATTAATTAATTATTGTAGGTTCATCACAATGTCCATCATATACTCTTTATGCTAAGAGTCCACCCCCAAGATAGGCTATGAGGACACTAGGGAAAAGGAAACACCTACAGGCTTCTATCCCTCATCCCACAACCCATTTTGGTCACTGTGCTTAGCCAAAAGCTCAACTAGAGCTCTATAGGGGTCTCATTAAGCCTTCACGGCCATGACACTTATTCCAATTACCCCACACAACACAAGGAAGGAATTTCCCTTCATTGATCCATGATTTTCTAAGGAAATCCAACCCTTACAGTGCTTACCAGTGTCTAGAGTGAGAGTCCAACCTGCTATAAGCTATTGGATAACCTCCTACAACATTAATATGTGGTTTCTCAAGCATCCAAAAGTAGCAGAACTCAATGGGTAAGGGTTCCTAGCTTGCCCAAACTCCATGCCCACCTACATCCATATATTTTCCCTTCCAAAAATGTAGCTATGTATCCAAATTCAAATTTTTGGGTTAAACACAGTATGGTAATGGTCATGAACAACAATGAAAAACTCTACGTAGTGTAGGAACATGCATGGGGAATGTTCAAAAGAGTGTTGACTCCAAGGATATGAGGTAAGGGTGAAAAGACAACTGACATAGCTTCTAACCATAGAAGAAATAAGATTGTTGATAGCTGACATAACTGTCACAACCCCTATGCTTCAATAACTACATGAAGTGACTTTTTCGACCACCTCACATATGCATTCAATGATTGGATCTAATAGTCAAGAGAAGGTAATTGGTTCATTTAAGACACATGGCAGATTTTGGATGAGTTCTAAGGTTGACACATGGAAACATAGGATTTGGTCTCCCCTTCCTCTTCCCCTCTAGTGGAATCATAACCCCTCTAGTGTTCTTTACACAACCATTTTGGACCATTTTATTAATTTTCAACATAATATTTACATACATTTCGAATTGGCATGATCCACATTCAGATTCCGAAGATGAGGACCAAGATGAGTCAGATAGGGATATTGAGTATGAAGATCAAGCATATCTAGATCCAGATCAAACACCTACTCCCAATCCAAAGCCTAAATGGGCTTAAAAGCTCCTTGAGGCTTTTGGGGACATTGTTGGTGATCCATCTGACCATAGAAGAACCAGATCTCAGCACGAAGATGAAAATCTTGTACTATGTCATACATATCCACTTCTTCCTGAGAGGTGCTACATGATTGTGGGGTCTGATCCATAGTCCTTCAGAGAGGCTTTCCATGATTGGATATGGCAGGTAGCCATGGATGAAGAATTTGAGTCATTGCAAAACAATGAGACATGGGATTTTGTTTCTCTTCCCCCAGGGAGAAAGCTAGTTCAGTGCAAATGGATATAGAAAACAAATCTTGCATCTGATGTATCTACAACCAAGTACACGGCTAGGTTGGTTTCAAAGGGGTACTCACAAGTTCAATGTTTGGACTGCAATGAGACATTTTCTCCTGTAGCCATAATGGATTCAATAAGGTTTGTTTTTGCCATTGTAGCTCCGAATGCATGGGAGGTACATCACATGGATGTGAAGAGTGCCTTCCTGCATGGTGACTTAGAAGAAGAGATCTATATGAAAAATACCGAGGGGTACATTGATGATCCTTCCTTAGTATGCATACTGAGGATATCATTGTATGGGCTCATGCAATCCCCAAGGGCATGGTATGCCAAGATAGATTCTTTCTTACTGTC
Organism: Larix kaempferi; assembly: GCA_027924585.1. Taxonomy (NCBI): domain Eukaryota; kingdom Viridiplantae; phylum Streptophyta; class Pinopsida; order Pinales; family Pinaceae; genus Larix; species Larix kaempferi. The sequence goes on along the minus strand of BSBM01000431.1, from coordinate 4,976,061 downwards.
ACAGAAGTTTGAGAGGTGCAAATCTGACTACAATGTCTACATGCAGCTGAAGGGAGGTTTCCTACTATTTCTTATTTTGTATGTGGATGACTTGCTCATCATCGATGGTTCATCTACTGGGTTGAGGAACATCAAGTCTTCTTTGAGTAAATCCTTCTCCATGATAGATCGAGGAGTGTTGAAACGGTTTATTGGCCTTGAAGTAACTCAAAATGCTTCAGGAATCATGATTTCACAGTCTAGGTATGCATCTGATTTGATAAAAAAGTTCCACATGACTGGTTGCAAAGCTGCAACCTTTCCTTTCCTATCTGGCATCAGATTGGAAGAAGGTGGTTCTACTCCTTTGGTTGATAACATTCTTTACAGACAACCGATTGGTATCTTGTTGTATTTAACACATTCGAGACCAAATCTATCATATGATGTTGGTGTTGAGGCTAGGTACATGCAGGAGCCACATGAGCTGCATTGGAAGGCAGCAAAGATGATCTTGTACTATGTGCAGGGTACGAGAGATTTTGGTATACATTATTTTGTTGGTGCTTAGTTAGATCTGGTTGGTTTTACTTACTCATATGGGGCTAGAGAAAACACTGACAAGAAATCTACTTTAGGGTATGTATTTATGTTGGGACCAGGACCAATATGTGGGTCAAGCAAGAAGTAAGCAACACTCGCACTCTCTTCAGTAGAAGTAGAGTATAGAGGGGTTGTGAATGCAGCTATCCAGGAAGTTTGGTTTCATGGTATCTTGCCTGAGTTTTGCATTCGCACTTCTCCTTCAGTAGACCTTTTATGTGATAATCAAAGTGCCATCAGGATCTCCAGTGACTCAGTTTAGAAGCAAAGGACCAACCATATTGAGGTTCACATGCACTACATCAGGGAGCTAGTGCACAATAGGACCATCTCACTGCATTATTGTCCTATAGAGGAGATGATTGCATACATATTCACAAATTTTTCCATTCATAAGAGATTTTCTTATCTCATATATCTACTTGGTGTGAAAGCTGTTTGAGCTCCTTACTGTCCTATTTTTTAGGGGGGGGTTCTCATGAGGTTTTCCCCATTTCCTTGTTTCATGGACAATTATTCTTTTTTTATCATTTATTTGATTGTATGGGTGAACTTTTCTCTCAGTAACCAGGGCCCAGGATGTACATGTTTGGATTAAGGGGGGTGTTAGGATAATTAATACTCCATCATTGTCCTACTTAGCATTATTTTATTTTTCTTAGTAGTTGATGATGTCATTTCCCCTAGTGGTGTGCTGACATCATATAAGACCCATTAACCACCTAATGCACCCTGCATACGTCATCTCAGGACCACCAAATTCAGTTCCCTACATTTTAGGATCCAAATAGGTGATATGGTTCAGTCCACCCGAGTTAGCTGACTCTTGTGGGGGGTTTATGCTCCGATTGCCACTTTTTGTGATCTCATGCGCCCTTTTCTGAGTGATTTGCATGAAAAACTCACTAATGCACCCATTTTGGTTATTTAACTGATTGTGTCTTCAGTTAACTGAGTTTTGGTTGAGTTGAGTTGAGTTTGGGTCTTCCGGAGCACTCCAATGGTGACAATTCCTATGCTAGACAAATTGAGACTCGAATTCTCCTAGGTGATTCAAATTAACTCCATTGTAACATATATTTTGACTATACTAATTGATGGATCATTACAAACTATTATGTTCCTATCTGTGTTCTCATGCATGATTAATTGTACTGCAAATTTTTATGGTAATTCATCTTTTTTGCTCATTCTTTCACTGTGAGGTATTCTCAACTCCATGATGTACTGTGATTTAGAATTTCACATGATGCACATTCTCCAAAAAACAAATATCATGCCTTCTATCAACAAGTCTTATGCTGGCTCCACTCAATACTTTGTTTCCTACAAGTGTTATGTCCCGTCACAAATCATAGATTTAATCTAAAAGTTTTTTGTTGTTTTATTAATTATACAATTAAAGAAGTAAAACAACATAGAGACTTATAAAATCCACAATTAATTTTTGATACACCAACATATACTCACAACCCTTGCTTAACCCAATGTTAATCAATTCTTTTGATGGTTCCTCTTTGTATGTTAACACCTATTTGAAGGCATGCAAGGATTGCCAGTGAAAACAAATTAAAAAAAAATATACCGATCACAACCATTGCGAAATGTTTATTTCTTACAACGAAATAAAAAATACTCTCAAACTTTTCTATCAACCCATTTTTTCCTTGTCGTCCTGTCTTGTGTGTTGACTAGGTTCCATTTTCTTTCCTTTTTTGCAATAAAACAATTGAAAATTAATATTTAATGTTGAATTAATTAATGAAATGTATAACATAAACCTAAAAACCAATGATTTTATACATTTGAAGCACGTTGTTGTTGATATGGCTTTTCCTACGATGCAATTATGTCCATTTCCTTGACCATCTCCTTGTAGACTTTCTTGGACATCCCTACTGGCACATTTCACATATCACCTCGTTCACCTTTTAGGATTCTCATAATCTTCCTGAAAATGTAAAATGACATTAAACTATTTCTCTGTTGATATGGAAAATAAATATGATAGAATTAAAATTATTGAATGAATGATGCTTTGTAATAGTTTTAGATATATATTCTACATAGACATGTTTAGGAATATTACCTTTTGAATGATCTTTTTTTGTTGTTGTATGTTTTTGCTATTGCAAGCCTGACAGGTCTTATTGACCATTGGTCTGGGAACCGCTCTTGTAGTTTGCATATGACCCGATTCTTTGAATCATTAGATTGGTTTTTGTATTTTAAGTGAAAAGTATGTATGTACGTTCTTTCCACTAAATCCCTCATAGTATTATAAAATTATTTGCCCCTTCTATTAACTTCCAGCACCACCCCAGTTGAGCTAAGGACCAATTGATCATCATTTTCATCTTCCATATTTTTTTCTTCTTATGATGACATTGACTTTTGTCGTTGTCAGTACCTGCATAACATTCATCATAAGTGAATTACGTTATTTGAAACATATTAGTGAATATTCTTAATTAAGTAGATTATTACTCAAATTTCAATAAATAATTCATATTGACTTATTTTTTATTCACTTGATTCATCCATTTGCAACTTTTCCATCAACGTTTTACACTCTTTTGGAGTTAGTTTGGTAAGAATCTTCTTGAGCTTCCTCATTTTTTGGCACTGCATGTCACATATTAACCAATACATATTAGTTACCTTTACAAATAATTCAAACAAATTAACTAAAATCACTTTCCTTCTTCGTAATTCTCGATGTGCTCCCATCATGTTGATTAAAGTTGTTGTTCATTGAACTCATAGCATGAATTTTCTATTAATAAACAACTTGTACCATTAAATACAGAAGCTATCAATATATTATACAAACAAATTACAAACCTTCAAAATACGAAAAAATATATATATTAGACTTCGATGCGCTTGTATACATTAAATGCCTCGGTGAGTTAGTTACAAAACCACATCGGTGCGTTAATTCCAATATGTCGCACCGGTAACAGAGAATCAAAATACGAACATGAGTACCCGGGACGGCCTCGCGACTGCATGCGGATGCCCTAGCTAGCGCCGCCGTTCTGGTGCTTTCAGGCGCCATGCCTGCAACTGAGGGAGGGCTTCCCCCTCCCACCTCTTCATCTGCCTCCGACGCCTTCAACCTGCTCCTTCGACCCTCTGGATCCAAACCCAAAGCTCCTGCCGTCCCGAAATTCATCAAGAAGCTTGAATCAATCCCTGAAATCGATTTGCCAGGAGAAATCCCCATCAAAATTGCATTGGCTCTAGCCGATAGGGGACTGGTTGGCCAGTTTATGGGGATTTGGCCATCAACCAAGACCACCGACGACTGGATCCAAAGGAACTGGAGACCCCAGATTAAGCACAGTGTCACCTGCTACCCCGTCGGCCGAGGCTTCTTCATCTTTGATTTTATAGCTCAAGAAGACAGAGATCTGATATTCAGAAATGGTCCATACTTCATGGGACCTCAAGGACTGTATCTCAACAGATGGACTCCTGACTTCAATGCAGAAACGGATGTGCCGACAGAAGTTCCAGTTTGGTTAAGGCTCCCTAATCTCCCAATCCATTGCTGGAACACTCCTACTCTGGAAAAAATCGGAAACACCTTAGGAAAATACATCGACAAAGCCGATAACAAGGGCCAATATTCATGTGCCAGAATATGTGTCGAGGTCGACCTTGAAGCAGGCCTCCCTGAAGCTGTTAAACTCAAAGTAGGAGACTGGACATACTACCAAAAGCTTGACTACGAACAGATCCCATTCAAATGTCGCCAATGTCATGAACATGGTCACTTCCAAAGAAACTGTTTGAAAAATCAGATCTCAGAAGATGAGGAAGGATGGAAAAAAGTCAAGAAAGGCAAAGCAACTCCAAAGAACCCTGAAAAGACCACAATGGACATGCAAAATCAACCTTCAAGTTCAAATAAGCCCCCCAGCGAAACCTCAAAAGATGATCCAATCATAGTCTCAAGCCCTAAAGATCAGCAGGAGCCCAATCCTTCCGAGAAGAAGCAATCTACAACTTATGATGAGCCTTAGCCGTCCAAGCAAACAAACAGTGAGGAGACTGGCACCCTGAACGCAGCTCTTCTAGAACCAGGGGAACTACCCCAACCTCGAGCAGAATATCCAGGCTCACCCAAAGAGGTTAATGAAGAACCCCTGATGCAAGACTCAGATCCTGAAGAAGAAACTGAGGGAGAGACATCCTCAAGCGGACTCTATTCCTACCCTATCAAAACTCCAAGAGGAAGGAAATCCAAGAAAAAACAAAGAGAAGAAGCTACTTATCTTGAAGTCCTTGAAGGATCTCAAAAAACTCTAAAAGGCATCATGAATACCCGCTCCAAAAAAGGTACATTTCAGGCCTCTAAAGAGGCCAAACCCTTCCCCCATAAACACTAATGAAATACATTTCCTGGAATTGCAGAGGGCTTGGCTCTACCCTGAAGGAAGATGCAATGAGAGATCTGATCCGAATACATAGGCCTGAGATTCTGCTTCTCCAGGAAACTAAAATGGAGGAGATTAAGGCCCTCCAAATCGGGAAAAGATTTTGGAAAAAAAGCACTGGTATAGGCAACAACTCAAGAGGCGCTTCAGGAGGAATAGCAACCTTCTGGGATCCTCTCCTATACGATGTTGAAGCTGAAGAACGAACTGTTCACTGGGTCTTCACAAAACTGAACCACAAGCAATCTGGACACAAGGTAAGTCTCTTTAATCTCTATGTTCCTGTTCTGCATGCGGAAAAAAAAGAGTGCTGGAACACTCTTGAATCTTTTCTTCAACTACAGAACAGAGATAATATTATTATAGCTGGAGATCTGAATGTAACTTTGGCGACTAATGAAAAGAAAGGAGGAAATCCGGTTAGAGACCCTTCAAGAGAATGGGTAGAAGATATCATCTCTGGCTGGGATCTGCTCGATATCAAACCCATCAATGGTAAATTTACTTGGACAAACAAAAGAAATGGGCCAGGCCATGTTGCAGCAAGGCTAGACCGCTTCCTTGTCCACTCCTCCTTTCTCGATTTGGGTCTTCTAGCTTCCTCCAAAATCCTCCCTCACTGCACCTCTGACCATAGGCCGATCCTGCTTGAGCTTGCTACCGATCAAAATCTTGGACCTATCCCCTTCCGGTTCAGTCCAATTTGGATTCAACAGGATGGCTTCCTGCAAACTGTAGCTGACTCTTGGAACACCCACCTCTCTGGCTCGCCCTCCTTTATCTGGGAATCCAAACTTAAAAGAATCAAATCTACCCTTAAAACCTGGGCCAAAAATCTTCCCTCTCCTGCTTCCAACAGAGAATCCGCCCAAGCTGAGCTAGAAACGCATCAAGCCCTAGCTGATTCCTCCCCTGCGTCTGATTTGCCCCTCATAAAGGAAGAAACCCTGCAAAAAAAAAATTTCTCTGCTTGTAGGATGGAAGAAGAGTTCCATCGTCAAAAATCCCGTAACCTTTGGCTTCTTAGTGGAGACAAAGACACGAAATTCTTTCACAAACAAGCTGAAGCTCGGAAGAACTACAAAGCAGTCTCTGAGATTCGGTTTGAGGGAGAGCTGATCCAAGATACTGAAGGAATCAAGAATGCAGCTGTGGAAACCTTTTCTGATCTCTTCACTGCCCCTATTGAAGAGCCTCTCGACGTCACCTCCCATCCCTTTGATCTCATCCCTCAGGTCATCAACCTGGAGGATAACAACTTCCTGTCTACGCCTATCACCATGGATGAAGTTAAAAAAGCTCTCTCTGCTATGAAACTGGATAGTGCGCCTGGTCCGGATGGCTTTACAACTAGATTTTTCATCTGCTGTTGGACAATCATCAAGTATGATCTCCTCAAAATGGTTAGGCATTCCTAGAAAACCAGCAAGCTGGGAGGCAGCACGAACTCTTCTTTCCTGGCCCTGATCCCTAAAGAAAAAGGAGCCAATACCTTCAACAGATTCAGGCCCATCTCCCTCTGCAACACGGGCTACAAACTTATTACAAAGATCATTGCCTCCAGACTGAAAAGAATTCTCCCTCGGATCATACCGGAGAACCAAGGAGGCTTCATCAAAGGTAGGAAAATCTTGGATAACATCATTCTCGTCCAAGAAGCTATCCACTCTAGCAACCAGCGTAAGGAGAAAGGCATGGTCATCAAACTCGACTTAGCTAACGCCTTTGACCGTGTCAGACATGATTTCCTGTTTGCTGTTATGGATAAATTTGGCTTCTCCACCAATTTCATTAACTGGATCAAAGGTTGTGTGGGGGACCCTTGGATTGCCCCTCTAGTTAATGGAAGGCCTATGTGCTTCTTCAAAGCTTCAAGAGGTTTAAGGCAAGGCTTCCCGCTCTCGCCCCTACTTTATGCTATCCAAGCTTCTATCCTCAGCTATCAACTTAACTTCAGTCAAGACATCCACACGCTTACTAGGCTCAGAATTGTGAACAATGTAAGGGACATCAACCATGCTCAATTTGCTGATGACAGTCTGCTCCTGGGAGGAGCTTCTGTCCACTCTTCGGAGCAATTCAAAAGAGAACTGGAGTTATACAAACAAGTCTCAGGAAGCAAAATAAATCTCCACAAAAGCAAAATCTTCAGCTGGAACTGTGATGCCAGGGAGCTAAGGAACATCAGCAGAACGTTGGAGATGGAAGGCACCAAAGACTGGAACAACTTCATTTATCTTGGAATTCCCATTTGTAAAAACAAAATCACTTCAGCAGACTGGGATCCTATAGTGGACAAGATCAAACGCAAAATCCAAAATTGGGGGGCCAGCTGGCTCAATCTTGCAGGTAAAACTACTCTCATCAAATCCGTCCTCAATAGCATGCCTATTTACCGGTCCTCTATACTGCTTGCTCCCTGCTCTGTAGTTAACAAGATTGAAGGAATGCTCAGAAAATTCATTTGGGAAGGAGGTAAAGGGAATGGGAACAAAATTCATCTTGTCAATTAGGAAAAGATAAAAAAGCCTAGGAATGAAGGCGGACTTCAGGTGAGAAGTTTAACAACCCAAAATCTTGCTTTGGGAGCTAAATTACTATGGCAGATGATTTCAGGAAAAACCAGCTGGAGCAAAGAAGCTCTCCGCAGGAAATATTTCCCTGGGCCGAGGAAAAGATGCCTAGACCAGCATCCTCCCCCTGGTAAGGGCTCGCCAATCTACAACTTATGCATAAAAGATCTGGCCCCTTTCCATAATAAGCTTTACTGGATCCCTGGAAATGGTAGCTCTATCAACGTCTGGGATGACTCTATTTTGGGAAGCCCCCCATTGGTTCTAATACCGACATCAGCAACATTCAAAACTGGCTTCTTGACAAGGGTTCCACCACACTATGGGACCTCTCTGTCTGGGAGAACGATAATTGGAAAGGTTGGGACTTAGGCCAAATTCCCCCTGATCTAAACACTGAAGCAGAATCTCTAATCGTCCTCCTCCAAGGTAAGTCCCCCTCCAAAATGAGCTCCAGAGATAGAAGGGGTTGGGGAACTTCTGGAAAGTACACTACTGCTGAAGGCTACAATGAAATCCAGTCCATCCCCTATGCTGCCCCAAACCCTACTATCTGGAAGTTTATTTGGTCTAAACCTTTCATCCCGAAAATTGATATCTTCTGCTGGTCTTTAGCCCATAAGAGCATCCTCACCGGTGATAACCTCAAGAGAAGAGGAATGGAAGGCCCATCCCGTTGTCCCCTCTGTAAATGCAACGAAGAAACTATGGATCACATCATGCTGGAGTGTCCCTATGCTAATGAAGTTTGGCTCCACGTTATGAGCCTCAACAATGCCCTTATCCTTCCCCAAACTGTTCAAAACCTTTTCTCCATTTGGAAGTCCCTGTCACCCTTCAAGTTGAACAACAAGATCCTGCTTCAAACTGCTTGGGAATGGCTCCCAAAAGCCATATGCTGGAAACTGTGGCTTGAGAGAAACAACAGAATTTTCCGCAGTCATGAAGCCCCTCCCTGGAAAACTGCTGTGAAGGCTAGAGCCATTCTTGGAGAAGCCCTGGATTGCAACCCTTTAAATAACTCCTCCCAACTTCTGCAAGAGGAGATCAGTTGGTTAAGTCTGCTAGTGACCAAACTTCCACTTAGTACCACCTGCTGTGTTCCTCAGACTGAGTATTGGGAAATCAGACTTGAGGAAGTAGACTTCAGACGTTGGGAAGTCTCCTTGAATGAGCACTGCCTTTTCTTCGATGGGGCTTCGAAAGGAAACCCAGGCCCTGCCGGTGCCGGAGGAATTATCAGATCAGCTAGTGGGATAACATGCTCCAACTATGCATGGGGTCTTGGAATTGAGTCTAATAACACTGCTGAATTCTGCAGTCTTTGGCAAGGATTAAATATTGCGCGTGATCAAGGAATTAGCAAATTAACAGTCTTTGGGGACTCCAGGATCCTGATCAGAGCCCTCATAACCAAGAAATCCCCTCCGAATGTCAAACTGTGCCATATATTTCAAAGAATTCTACAGGTGAGAAAACATTTCCAAAAAATCAGATTTTACCATGTGCTGCGAGTGTTGAATAAGCAAGCAGACATGGAAGCAAATAAAGGGGTCGAGCTGGCTCAAGGAATATTAAGCATAGATGGCTCGCGTCAACGATGTGACATCCCATAGCTGTAAGGGATACTGTATCTTATCACAGCATGCTCTTTGGCTTCCCCAAATCACGTTTTTCATGCGAACGCAGAGATTCCCTGCACCACAGCTCAGAGACAGGTCCTTACGCCCTCGGGAGTCTCCCTGTATGCTCTTAAAGGAGCTCCTCCCCTGTCTCGAACTCATTCCTCTCTATTTAGCGCGATCTGTTAATAGGCTTAAGGTTTCTAGCATTCCCAGCTCCCTCTGTCAAGTCCGAGTTCAGATCGAGGTTCACGTTTTGCTCCTGAACCAGATGGCATCGAACAGCTCTTCAAGCTCCGGATTCACAGCGGAAGAACGGATTGGGGCCCTGGAAGCTGCCCTGGGGCGTCTGAGGGAAAAGCATGATGACCAGAAAGCTAAGTTGGATGCACTCTCCTAAGCAGGAGAGCAATCCTGGGACCTGTTAAACAAAGAACTCATGCAACTCAGGGCAGACTTCTCTGAACAAATGGAATATATGAAAGATGAGACGCGAACCGGTTTCAAAGACGCTGCAAATACTCATGGCAACTTTGGGCATAGGATCGCAGCACTTGAAGCTGAAGTCACCACTCTGAAAGCTAAGCTGGAAAAATGAATATCGCTCCTGCGGCACAATACGCCTTTCTCCACTGTTATAGCTAAATAATCACTGGCATTTGGGAGTAGTGGAGCCCTGCCAAGTTTTGGGCGATCTCTGTAAGCTCGTTGTACCTCTATGGAGGCGTATTGTATCTAAGAACTCTATGTAATTAGCATTCGGTTGCTCAATACCGGCACTAATACAACCTTCCCCTATGTTATGGTCAAAAAAAAAAACAGAGAATCAAAATACTAAAATCGACTTTTTCATTTTTGTAAAATAATAAAAAAAACGACGCATTATCGTAAATCCGATGCTTACAGTAAATGCGACGCACTGGCAACAGAGAACTCACACATAAAAAATGACTTTTGTGTTTTTATAAAATAATTAACAATGATGCAACGCAGGTCAAAATTGGTGCATTACTTAGATGAACGCACCAGTGCATTTCAGTAATACAAACACACTAATTTTGACACATTAATTTTTTAATTAAAAAAAAAATTGACAGGGCCGACATGGTTACGGATTCGACCAAGAAAGTGGAACCATATCACCCTACGCTTTCTATATATAATCACAAGCTAAGTAAATCCAAAATCCCTAAAAGGTGAAATCGTAATTCTATATAAGAATAGAGGGATTTAAACCCTAATGAATAATTTTGCAGCCACATAAAACGAAAAGAAGCAAGGAGAAAATAATGGTTGCAACATTGAAGGTAAGTACGAAGTATTTTTTGTAAATCTAGTTAAACTCTAAATATGGTTATAATATATATAGTAATACTTACATGCTTTCAATTTCTATCATGCAGGGTTTGGTTTGATTCACCATACCTAATAAATTTCGACCCTCAAACTCCTTCTAGTTGCTCCAAACTCCTTCCACGTAAGTCTCTCTTCCAAAACTCTCCCCTAAATATTTTGGCAAAATAGTGAGTTACTATTTAGGTTTTTGGATTTTATAGACTATTTATATTTACTTTTCGAGCTTAAAATTGCCGCCATTTTTTTTAATTTAGGGCAAAAAGGGTTCATGTGATTTTTTTTAAATTTTTATTTTCGACATTTTTGGTGCGCCTTTTTTTAATTCGCACCGATGCGTACATACATAAAATTCACAGTATTTAAAACCTGTATGATGGTGTGTGTAATGTTATGCCACATTGGCGCGCTTATACGTAGGAAACGCACAAGAATGAATTATTTTGTGAAATTGCAAGTAAAGTATCCTTGTCAAATATGGCAGATGTTTTCCACCGCGGGAGATTTTGCAAATATACTTTAACGGTGTGTTTACATTTTTTATACACTGGTATGTCTGGTTTATGTTAGCGCACCGGTGCATTAATGTATGAATAAACGCACCGGTTTATTTTTTAAATTCTATGTTTTTATGTGTCCAATTATAATTATATATTCATACTAAATGTCCTTTTACTAGTTAACCACACCAATTACAATGTTTCATAGTATATATATGTTGATTGTTGATTTGTCTTAAATGTTGGAAGAAAAATTTGTAGTATCAAATGGCCAATTCTTCAAATTCTAGTTCATACCATCTTGTTCAACGTTCGACGAGTTCTCCCATTCCATCCCTAGTATGTTCAATTTTTATTTATTTTTTTACTACTTATTTGAATTTATGTTACTTATCCATGTGAATCTGAATATCGATTTATACTATATTGCAGGATCACGATTTGGGTTCGTGTTCATATGCACAAGACATTCCACTAGTTTCAAAACATCATAAGCTCTTATCAAGAGAAAGATACCGCAAGCAGTTTGTGGATGAAAATGGATAGTTGCTTTACCCCGCCAATTGTAACATGCCATCTTCAAGCCTCCATCCTGGTTCACTGACGGTAATTTGTCGTGAGTTGGAACTCTTTTATGACACCCAAGTAGTTTGTGGTTGTTCAAAATGTCAAGGGTTGAAGGAGAGCCCTTGGTGAGTCAGACTCAACCCAACCCATCTCTACTAGAAGATCCAAACATTTGCATGAGTAGAGAGAAAAACTGTCCAAGTACACATCGAGGTCCATCCAATTGTTGGAGGGTAGCGATGATTTCTCCCTTCCTGTGAATTTGCAAAGTAAATATCAAACTTCTTACAACCATGCTTTATATGGCGCTTGGCCATCCTCTCTACCTGTGCCTGATGTTGGAACCGAATTCTCCTTTTGTGGTAATCGTTTTATGATTACCAAGTCTAATATAGATACTTCAAATCTTAGGTTGTTTATCCTTTCACATGTACTTGTTCCTCCCAAATAGTCAATAGCACTTATGCCATTTTTCGGTTCTATCTATTGTCGGTCTGATTACTTGAATATTGTTAAATACAAGCACAACATTTCCAGGTATAGTATGTGCATGAATGGTTATGTTTCTGGAAACTTTGACAGAAGGAACCTATTGTATATAGATGGTCGTCCACACACTCATGGTAACGTTGCAGGGTTCATAAATAGTTCTAGGTGCTCTTTATTTTCTCCAAATTGTTCATTTGAGGAACACTTCAATGACCAGGAGTTCTTTATGAAAAGGAAAGCGTCCATATTTGTTGGTGTACATGCAATACGTAGTTTGTCTCCTGGTGACGAGTTGTTAATAAAATACAACTTCCATATACCACCAACCCCTCGTCATAGATGCCTTGCATTGAGATTACCTTTAGACATTCCTTTGGGGCGTAAGACAAAAAAAACATTGATTAATTGTATTTGTTAATTTTCAATGGATTTGTATTAATGTATTGTTGAGTTTGAAATTATGTTTTATAAATTGTTAATTTAATTTATAAACTCAATTTGAAAATGTATTACTCAATTTTAAATTTTCATATTTAATGTGGAATTGATGTTAATTTATCGCTCAATCTGAACGTTTGCTTTATAAATTGTTTGCAGCTTAACATTTTCTACTGGAAGTGATTCTCGTACTTCTATAATAATTATTTTCTAAAATGCGAGATCAAACCAATTGCATTGTGCTTACTAACATCATTGATGTAATGTTCAATATTTTTGAAATCAGGATTATGATGATGAGCGACTTTCCTACCATCCTCCGTAGCACCCCAATACAATGTCAAATCAAGAGAAGGATGAAAAAAGAGCACATGGAGAGAAAGCATACCAAGCATGGTTGAACCAACCACCTATTCAATTTCCACTGCGTCAATCCTCACCAATCAGGAATGCCTATAGTGATAGTAGTTTTTCACATGTTGGCAATGGAGGCAATGGAGTAGAGGTTGGTATGGATGAGTTATTATGATAAAGAAGTGCCATGGATGCAATGTTGTTCCATACATTCCAGGACAATGAGCTAGTGGATAACGCTCATATTACTGAATCCTTCTTCAAAAGCCTTAAATCGGCTTCCACCACACCTCTATTTAGTTATGGTCTGTCAAAGTCCACACAGTTGGGGACAACAATGTTACTATACAACTTGAAAGCAAAGTATGGCATGTCAAACGCATGTTTCTTGGTAATGTTGAGGTAACTGACTATCAACTACATTATATTTTGAGTAATCTTGTGATACAATCATCATAAAAAATGGTTGATTTTATGAACGTTAAATGAAATTGTACATTTGTATTTCCCACTAACTGTAGGTTATTCAAAGATAAGGTACTTCTGAATAATAATGTCTTTCCTGACAGCTGCACAGAGGAAAACAAATGTTCAAAATGTTGGGTGTAGAGTACATATCTTATCATGCGTGCCCCAATGATTGTATTCTATATAGAGGCAAATATGTAGACAAAGCGATATGTCCAAAATGTGGAATGACAGATACAAAGAATCAAATAACAAGGATAAAGCACATGGTCCTCCTCATAAAATATTGAGGCACACGCCTATAATCCCAAGGATTCAAATGCTCTTTCGTTGCAAAGAATTAGTTATCTTGCAGGGATGGAATGCATCGAACCGAAGTGAGGAAGGAGTTATGCGAATCCCAACAGATTCAATAGACATGAAGCATATCGAGGATACATGGCCTGATCAATACAAGGATGAAGTATGTAGCCTCCGATTGAGCATAGCCATTGATGGCGTCAACCCATATTCCCAACCAAAAAGCATCTATATTGTTTGGTCTATAGTAGTGATCAATAACAATATCCCCCCATGGTTATCCATGAAGAATAAACATCTTATGTTGGCTCTTATAGCCCCTGGAAAAAAACAAGTGAAGAATAAGGATGTTTACCTACAACCATTGATCAAGGAATTCAAGGAATTATGGGAAGGGATACAGGTATATGATGTGTTGAGACCTATCCCATCACAGAGGAGTTTTACACTGTATGGCATATCTGCGTACACCGCACATGATTATCCAGGGTTAGGAGTTTGTTCAGTTAAATATGTTTTTTTATTTGTTTTTATATTCAAAGCAATAATTTTTGAAATATTTAATTCAGTGTTACTCTCTTCATGCTCAACACTAACGTGCTCTCCTTACTATAACATCACATGTCTTGTAACAAAAGGTTATTATGGATGTAAATGTTATGGACCTTCTATGAAGGCTAGGTGGTCCAAAGACCTACAAAAGTCAGTGTACGACTTCTCTAGGGCCCAGAAAACCACTATTATAGAAGAGAAAAATCTGCTTTCAATGGTAAACGAGAGAGAACCCAAAGGCCTGAAATAATGACATCGGATGACTGGCTTAAGGAATATGACAGAGAGAAGGAGAAGGAATACACAGAGATGTTCTATTCAAATGTGCATCATGCGATCGATGATCATGATTTCTTCGACACCTATCTTGAGAAAATGTCCACAGGGATGAAAACGAAATCAATATTTTATGAGCTCCCATATTGGGAGCATCTTAAGATTGCCCACTTACTATATCCCATGCATATATTTAAAAATGTTTCATCTTCTTTGTGGCATCACATATCATCCAAAAAAAGTGACAAGATGAAAGTCATGAAATACCTTATTGCTTCAAATACGAAAAAGAAGCATTGGCCAAGACAAGAAAATATAGGAGAGGTTGGCCCCTCTTTTTCATTTAAAAAAGGCGTTGTCCCATGGATTTTGAATAAAGATGATCTTAATTTGGAAAAGGAAGTTATATTGGGTGTGAAGGAACCTTCTTTTTATGGGTCTACTTTACGACGCTACTTCACTGCAGACGAAGAGTTGTCGGGTTTGAAATCACATGACCATCTCAACCTACTAAGGGTACGTATAATGTCAAAAAAATATTTTTACTTTTTATTTATTTATTTTATCACACAAGTTAAAATGTCTTTCCTATAAAGACACTTTTTATTTATTTCATTTATTCCTCTAATGGGGCGTGGAGGAACCTTATTTCTTTTATCACACAAGTGTCTTTATAGGAACGGGTGCATGGTAGACTTGGTGCCATAGTGAGCTTGACGTGAGCCCAAGGCACCTAGAACGCGGGTTTGCTTACAAAAGTGGGCACACTTAGAAGAAATGTGCCCACACATGTGGGCGACTTGTGGACTTAACAGACATAACAAAAGGGTGTGCTTGGTGGATGCACCCATGAGGTGGCTTGGGCATGGGTTCACCCGATGCACCACATGAGAATGAAAGGGCTATGATGAAGATTGTGGGCACAATTAGAGGAAATCTGAGGTCTAAAATGGGCCTTATAAGAAAATGAGTCATCATATAAGAAAACGAGCCAACCATAATTTCTTGATGATTTTGAATTCAAGAACCAATAGAATTTCAATAAAATGATTCAACCATAATGGTTGACTTGAGATATTTGTCATAAAAAATTACTTTTTTTTTGTTCGTATTTCAACATATCTCCCTGTGTTTTTACTCAAATTTCGAGCGGGAGCACTCGTTGGATGTGGAATTAAATCCTGCATCTAACGAGTACCCACACTGCATACATTTGATGGACCCCGCTGCCCCAAAAACAACAAAATACTTGAAAAAACGTGATGATGACATCATCATCACATTTTTTCAGGTATTTCTTGTTTTTGGGGCAGCGGGGGTCTTTCAAAAGTATGTCGTGTGGGTACTTGTTCGGATGTGGAATTTAATTCCGCATCCAACAACTGCTCCCACTTGAAATTTGAGTAAAAACACAGGGAGATATGTTGAAAATACGAACAAAAAAAGTAGTTTTTTTTTCTTTCTTCCTCCAAAAGTAATAAATATTATTTTATTATTTCATTATTTTAACTATTATTTTCCTTAGGAGGCCCATTGAATGCACCTTATTTTTTTGGGTCTACTCTACGATGTTGCTTCAGTATGTCAAACAAAAAGTTGTCGGGTTTGAAATCACATGACCATCTCAACCTTCTAAGGGTACATATAATGCCAAAAAATTGTTATTACTATTTGTTTATATTTTTTCCAAAAAAGTTAAAAATGAACTTAACTTTTTGTGTTTACTTTGTAGTGCCATTATCTGTTGTTCGTGCATGGGTGTGTGAACCATGACTTCCCTGATGACCTGTGGCGTGCCATATCTAGAGTATCTGCATTTGTACGGTGGATCACATCAAAGGAGATTTACGTTGCTAGCATTCCACGGTGGCATGAAGAGTTACTTGATATTGTTTATATGTTTGAGAAGGAATTGTTGTCGAGTTTCATGGACTTGCAAATTCATATTCTAATTCACCTAGTGAATGCGGTTGAATTAGTCGGGGTGGTCTCCTATTGTTGGATGTTCTTCTTAGAGAGGTTCATGAAAAAAGTGAAGGGATTTGTTCGACAAAGGAAAAAACCCAAGGGGTCTATGGCAAAGGGGTACATAGTATATGAGTCGTTCTATTATGTCAGTGAGTACATCAAGCAAATTGACGGCACACTAGGCGCAGTGATTTGGGATGATGAACGTGATGAGGACAGAAGGGAAGGGGAGGTACTAGAAACGAATGGAAAAAGGTGCATGATAAAGAGTAAGTCACTTATCTTTCGATCTTCAATTTTCCACATAATAACTTATATCAACAACAAGCGTCAAATTCTATATTTGATCCCATACATACTGAATGTGGTTTTGTTTCTATGAATAGAACAACAAATTCAGATATTGATGCAATCAGTAAATTCATTATTTACAACATGGAGGCAACACAGTCGTGGGTCGCATTGTATGAAGAGAAGAGAAGGAAATGAGACATTGACAGAAAAGAATTCAAGCGGGTGGGTCGCATTGTATGAAGAGAAGAGAAGGAAATGAGACATTGACAGAAAAGAATTCAAGCGGTTGCACGGTAGAAGCATGCCTTTTCCAAATCATTTAAAAGAAAATTTGCCAATGATCTGTCCCAACAGTTGGGTTGCAAACCGAGTCAGAGAGAAATATGGTGCATCCGGTCATTACCCTCCTAAGGAGGAGGATGTGCTAAACATTGGCATCGGGTGCAACAACTCGATAATAAAATCTTTATGTACATGATTTCTAAGTTTATAATGCAACTTTGAATTATAACATTTATGTTTAATATATTAATGGTTGGGTTAATAGACATATGACATCATCATTTGTTAACTTTTCTTATAGGTGCATTCGTTCCCATCTATGTGGGATTATGGACATCATTTTCGCACTGAGGATGCTGATAATGGGAGTCTTACACAAGACTGTGGAGTGGAAGTTGAGTTCGACCAATCTAGTCATGCTAGCCATCGAGATCGAAACTTGGTATGAGGGATGTTGGGTTATGTTGGAAAGATACGGGAGATCATTCAAGTGGACTTCTTATTTTTCCAATGTGTTATTTTTAGGTGCAGGTGGTGGGACACATTCGATGGGAATAATGTAAAGGAAGATCATGATAGTGGGTGACGGGCCTTGGATTTAGCATATTTTTACCACCATTTCACCTTATCTATAATCCCTTTTGCCTATCCATATTCATGCATTAATCCCTTCTTACGCTCATATCTGAGTTTTTATGCTCAAGTAATTTTTCCATTACATGTCTTAGTATTTCATTTGATTTTTTACTAACATTGAGGGAATTAGTGTACTATGTAGTTGCTTTGAATATTGAATCAATTGTTGAAAGCAACTACAACATATTTGAGGGAGTTCTGTAGCAGTGCGGAACCTTTGTTACGGAATTACGGAAACTCTACAGGCATCTGCAACATTACAGAACAATCAACAATTCAAATTTTACCTTCAACCGCCAACTTTGGAGAAAGATATTCATTAGGAGTAATGGATTTTTCTAAATTCATTATTTCTATTATTTTTATATGTCTTAAATCATGATGTTAAATTAAAGTTGGTAAATGGAGGTGGATATGAGTGCATATTTGGATTATTCACAAAGATTTGAAGATCTTTATCAAATATATGATGGACCTAAGAAGTCAAGAGTTGTTAAGAGACATTTGGGATGAGTTTTGACTATTTTATTATAGCCTCTATCCCTAAATTCGAATTTGACTTCAAAGGTATTCTAAATAGCATGTAGTTAGTAAGGATCTTGGATAAGTTTTGAATTAGTTTTGAGATCCAAACTTTTAGGAATTTTGTTGAGGATATTTTGGATCCTCATTTATTATTTGTTACGGAGAAATCATGTATAAATAGGAGTTCTTTCTCCATTCTATGGGAGGACTCTTAGAGCAATAGTCCAAATGATAATGGAATAAAGCTATACTTTCATTTTGATTCAATTAGTTCTTAGTTTTATAATTTCTTTTGCAATATGATTTTATTTATTTTATGGTGATGTAGTTGTACTTCATTGCTTAGTTGTGATTTCTTATGGAGTGAATTTTATTTCTGCAATTTGATTTAAATGCATAGATAGAGATTTAAATGTTTATTTTACAATCATTGAGTTTAATGCAATAATGTTATTTACTCCATTGGATCATAAACAGTAACTTTTATTCGGCAATGATAGTTTTTAGATTTTATTTCTGCAATTTACCTTTATGTTAAAGTGTGTTGTGAACTTAGATTTAGAATTTAATTTCCTACGCAGTGTGAACGTAGTATTACAATTTACTTTTCCCGCAAAGTGTAACATAGTTCTAGGATTTACTTTTCTGCAGAGTGTGAATGTAGTTTTAGAATTTACTTTCAAGTGTGAATTTAATTTTAGCATATCCTTTCATGTCATGTGTTTTACTTTCATGTCATGTGATTTACTTTCCTTGCAACTTAGTTTCAATAGTTGTTTAGATGGTTAGTTCCTTGCCAAGACAATGTAACTGCTCATACCATTGTTTGTAAGTGAGGTTATTGAACTACAACTTCAAGTAGATAAACCAATGTAAGAAGAGATTGTGGTTTGCACATACAGTGCATGGTAACTTGCAATTTCTCAACGAACCCCGGGTTGACAATTAATGTACACTTCTTAGTTGTTTTCTAAGTAATTAGAAGGCAATTAAAAATCCCGTCAGTGGGTTGATATGTATCAACTCTAGAAATATGTGGGATGAAAGTAAAGAGCCTTATGTTTTCCCAAAACACTGAAACCAAGTGTTCTTTCACCTAGATGTGTTGGATAGAAATTGGTGTTTCATATTAAGACACGATCCTAGAACTAAACATGTTTCTAAGAACAACAATGCTATCATGGCAACTAAGGAAGATAATGAGGGTGATGGCAATAGAGAGTGATATGTACATGTTTTATTTTGTCATTTACAGACTGAGATATCATTTTGTTACTCATGTCATCTTTGATTTTCTAATTGTATTGTTAATTTGTCATCTTATGACAGTGGAAATTATGTCTTGTGTATACATATAAATACACCATGAAAACAACTTACATGATTCAATTTGATTTTTGTGAAAGTAAAGGCTAACATATTTTTCCGACTTGAAGGTGTCCTCTAATTTCTATATTAATATTGCAATAATGATTGTATTTTATGATGTTTTTGTTATAAATAATGATAAGAATTATAATTGCATTAATTTATGACATTTATGGTAGATTAATGTAATGTTTTTTATTATATGATTCGATTAAGTTCAATTAATTTATGGCCTTGATAACAATGACTAAATGAATGGTATTGATAACAATGTATTTACAAAAAAAGTTAATGTGCTCTGCAATGACTTTAATATTTATGGACTTGATAACAATGAAATTTACAAGAAAATTTAAGGTGGTATCTAATTTCTCCATGATCAACATTTGAATGTTTTTATTTCTTGATGTTTTTGTTATAAATTATAATGCTAATAATTATAATTGCATTAATTAAGTTGGATTGAGAGAAAATGTTGTTCTTTTAATTAAATATTTGTCTTTCTTCCCAATAGAGCTTTGATATTTGTCATTGTAAAGTGAGTTATTGCAAAAAATATTAAAATGTTGAATGATACATCATTGATAGGTCATATTAATCATGTTCATATTTACATGTTTTTTATGTGATGTTCATATTCATATATTATAATAATATTACAATATGGTAATACTATTTGACTTTTTATACCTGTCGAAAGGCATGTAATATTGTAATCGAGTTATACAATAAAGTTGAAAATTATGTTGAAAAGAGTTGGAATTATTTAATAAATACTTAACACTTTCTATATAAAAGAAAAAGTGTTGTGGAGTTTGTTAACCGAATTTTAATTATGTATTTATATGATTTTTTTGCATGAAAACTAGCATTTACATTTATCTTCTATAAAGAGTGACGTAGTAATAACTCTTACAATGCAAATAATAACTTGGTGTGTTATAATAGTTTTTAATTCGTGGTCAAATGACATTAGATAGCATTATTGTTCTACTTCACTTGTACTCTAGATTGTTATGGATAGGGATAATATGCCATCATCAATACTTTATCAATAGTTGCTAACACTTGTATATTTCTCCAACTCTATTTCAACTTTTAAAGGCATGGAGTAAGACATGTCACTTTTCTTTTTCTTTTAAAATATACATAAGTAATACATTGTTAAAATGTTCCATAATTATTTTAACTTAAGTTTTCAATTATGTACAATTACTACATTGAAATATTTCTAAGAGGCAGGTATAAGCTGCGTTGTTGCTAATTTCACTTGTTTTTATGAGCTTTGGCAATTACACTTATAAATTAAACAAGACTCATTTATTTTTATCATTTGAATATATAATTAATTTATACACAACATTATACGATGAAGAGTTAATTTCCTTATTATACAACAATCATGCATAAATCATAGAGTTGCCACAACTTCGTCCATAATTTACAATGCAAATTGTGATGCTTTTGTCGACTAAATTAATACTTAGTGATTTAAAGACCCACGTGATTTTCAATAATACAAAGTTCTTTTAATACATAAATATACAATCATCATCATTTTCAACACCTAACAAACATAAACATCGTGATCATGCTATCATAAACATAATCATCACCATACTAACATAAACATAACCATAAGTTTAAAAAAAACTTAAATGCATCATCATCATTTTCATGACATTCCCATAAACATAGCATTATTATAATCATTAACAGCATCTAACAAAAATAAAAATAAACACCATCAAATATACCATCATACCATCATTAACATAAAACTGAATATAAGCATGCATGAACCTACCATCATAAACAGTAATCATCACATCACATATTCGTGTAACATATACAACTAACAGATTTAAATATCATCTAACATGTCACATAACTAATAATACACGTAAACATAATTAATTAACGTTCGATGATCATCATTTTCACCACATAAATAAATAAACATCAACATAAAAGTCGACATCAACATAAGCATCGACATCGACATAAACACGATAAATGAAAAATATATATAGATATGAACATATATACTATATCAAATTCATCATACAATATATCAAATATAAAATATCTCCAGTGCAAAAACTGCTATGACATATTTGCTCCACCTCCGCTAACAGAGGCGTCATTAGTATCTCTCTGACTTGAGCTACATGCATCATCACCTCCAGCAATAGAGCCAGAGGAAGTATCAACACCTCTATTAGTAGAGGCAGAGGCACCAGTACCTGTAATACTAGAAGTAAAAAGATATATGGGAGCAAGAGGGATATGTCCATCAAGATGAAGTGTACAACCCTCTTTGAGTACCTCTGAAATAGAAACAACGTCTGATGTAAGAACTGGTGGACGGTTGGGACGATGAATGGGATCGAAGGTTCGATCGAGCAGGAGTAGAGGATCAGATAATGATGTAGGATCGGGAGGAAGGTCGATTACGAGTAGAGGACTAGATGATGATGGAGGAGGAGGTGGATGAGACATTGAAGTTGGAGGAGGAGGAGGTGGAGTAGTAGATGTCAAAGTTAATCGAGGAGGGGGTGGAGGTGGAGGAGGCGAAGGAGGTGGTGGAGGAGGTTGATGGGCAGCCAACTGAAAGAGTGCACCAAAAATATGATGCATCAACAACCTCATATGGCAAGGAATAATCCTCCATATCTCCACAAGATCAGGGTCATCACGAATGTCATGTGGTCGCACAGGATAAACACCTACATCTGCCAACAATCTAGCCAACGTGTCTGCCACATACTGAATATACCTATCATGGGGCCTACGTGGAGCTGACCAGGATGTTTTCCAGCCAACTGTGGGTCGGACTATTCCTTCTCCTCCTTATCTTGATTATCATGAGTGGAAGGAGGCGTCCCAACCTCTATATCAAAGCTACCAATATCTGCAAAATATATAGTACAAAATAATAATTAGATAATTTCAATAAAAAATAAACATATTTATAACATATTTCATTTGCATTAAGTATAACGAGAATAAAATGCAACTATAGTAATTTAAACATAACATTAATATTACCTCTCTCATCAAGTGGCTCATACAGTGTGAAGAAGATCTCCGGGCACCCTCTCCAGTCAAAGCATGCATATGGATATGGAACCATTTCAAGTGCATGGTCGTCCTCACTAAGCAACATCTCCAGCACATCTGAGGTGATCCTAGCTGGGAACTCAGGTTGCCCCCTCTTGGGCATCATCTCCCCACACATGTGCATATGCACCTCTGTCGTCGGCCTAGTTGGTAGGCATTCAAATGATGGCTTAGTGGCCAGAAACCTCTCAAAAAATAAACAAAAAATCTCTAAATTGAATGGGAAGTTGGACCTCCCATCAATAACTACACGGCATCTATCCAAATCATAACAAAACTGCCACAAAAAAAGGCATACCACATTATGCATCTAGGTCTTTGCACTAAAGAATCAACATAATACAATAAGGGGAAACTAATGTGCTTCCCATCAGTAGTGTAGTGTGCTAGCATTGTAATCAAAAGAGAGAGGCATATAACCTCCTCTCAACCAAAAGCATAGATCTAAAGCTTCACACCGCTCACCTGAAAATCAATTGGATGGACGACTGCATCACTAATATATCTCACAGAGTAAGCTAGTTGACTCTTGACTGCAACACCAGCTCGAAAATTGGGGTAAATCCTCCCCTCTCCTATATATCCCAATGATGAAATAAATATCCTCCTCAATGGTTTGGAACCACTGACCGCCACCAACACAAAATGCCTTCCTCTGATGTTCCCAACGTCGGATCAGTTGACACAATAATGCAGAGTGACCCTTAAGGGATGTAGCCTCTTGATATAACTTTAAGAGGCCAACAATCCTCAAGATCGTTGTAGTCTGAGCAGTAATGGGGTGAGGGTACAAATCCATCTCCCTCTCCCTAGCCTCCCACTGTCTAACCATGGTATAATGCTTAAGTTGAGCATGCTCCCGTTGAGCAACATGTCATCACTCATGTCTCTGTTTCACACATTTCATACAATTAAAATAATATTTACTCACATCAATAATAATTTTTTATGAAAAAAGTAAATTGTTACAACCGGTGCGCCAGAATAATACAAACACATTGTACACGATGCACTTCATGTTTCAATTGCACCGGTTACTGTGCGCTATAACTATCATACCGCACTGAATTTATTTATTTAAAATTAATGTAACCAGTGTGTCAAAAATATAATGCACCAGAACAATGAAAAAATATCATTAACGGTGTACTAAAATCATATTAGCGCACCGGTGCGTTCAATTCATAGAATAGACTGTACACATTTTTTCAAAAATCTGGTTCTGGTGCATCCATTCCACATAAGAGAAACGTCATCGGTGTGCTGACGTGAAATGGGCACACCAGAAATAGAATTTTTTTTAAAAAATAAAAATTTGTTTTCAGTAGGTTCAGTGGAAGTAAGCACAACGTAAACGGTGCATTTACTTCAACCAACCGCCTATTAAAAACCGTTACTACAATGTTATAAACGGTGCTCTAATTGAACCTAAGTGCATCGACTACAGTGCTCTACAATTCCATATGTGCACCGTATAATTTATTTATTCTTTTAATATACAATGTTTACTGATGCGCCATGGACAAGTCAAAGCACCGGTAACGGAGTAGTGACACATACATTGGTGCACCGAAAAATTTAATCATTTTTGTTATTTATGTTTCATGGTGCGTCTGATGATTTAGAGGGCACGAGAATACCAGTGCTCTAAATCATCAAACGCACCTTTAAGAAATTGAATGTTTTTTATTATATTTTTTCAGTCACCGATGCGTTCCATCCATTCGGCTCTGTAGGAACCCCCGTTTCTGGGGTCATCCCCAAAAATTAATCTGAAACTTATCGACATAATATAAAACAGATTCGATCTTATCAATGATAGAAAACTAAATTACACACACAAAAAAAAAACTTTAGCAAATTCAAATGGAACCATAAACCTATCAACCGTCGGTCAATCCCGCTTCTAAAGGAGTAGTTGTCGTCAATTGATCTAGCTTGTCCTTTTCTGTCCTCTTCACCTGTTAGATCCCTCTAGTAAAAGCTCGTTTTAACCATAGGCGAAGCAATCGTTAGCTTCACCACCCAATCACAAGCTTCTGCAATCAATCACATAGCCACCCCCGAGCTTCAGGGTTGTAAGAACATACCCGCCTTGACCTTTCGATGGGATTTCCCAACCCCCGGACAGGCTATCAACCAAACTCCAAGGAATCAAAATCAAATAGAAAATTCTATTACGAAGTCCATCCAGCACTAGGGAGCAAGAGAGCCCCCTCTACGTCTCCCCCCTTTCTTTTATAGCCCAAATATTGCATGACATGTGTCCTCTCATGCAAAAATAAATTTTAATATAATAATTCCTTATTATTTATCCTCATGCAACAAGTGTCACTCTCACATCAGTGTGCACCTAAATCCCTTAATTATCTCCTTGTTGTCTCCCCATTCAATTTTCTAATCCCTAAATCAGTGGGTGTAGGTGGATTGGTCTCTACATGATTTTATTCTAGTTTTGTTCCATATTTAATTGAATATTATTTTCAATTTAAATTTCATGCATAATCATTCTAGCATAATGGGCACACATCTACCCCAATTTCCCCTTTTTTCTGAAATCTCATAAAATAAAATATTCTTTTATTCGATTTTCTAAAATTCTATATGCAACTTTAATCATATATGCATAATTGTTTTAAATGCAAAAAGTGTGAGTAATTATCTTTTTCCGTCATTGTCTAGGTACCCCCTCGAGAGGTCCTTCCGACAACCTACTTTTCTTTGTGTGGGGAATATTGTGTAGCGATCAGGGAATCGTTACCATGATCTCTCGAGTACACTTCCTTGGAGACTAATGGCGGTTGATGGATAAGGTCCTCCCTATCGTGCGCCCCTCAACACATCGTACATGACCAAATCGTTGTGGCCTCGCCTGTACGGCACACACTTCCCTGGGTGAGCTGAAACAGCTTCTGACCCGTGCATGGAGTGCTAATTTAGGGTCAACAGTCCGTCGTCGTGCCCTAGGTAGTTTTCCCATTCTTACGACCCCTTTCTTGTTCTATCATGAGTTAGCTGGTAAACTGCCTTACCTGCCACTATACACATACTCAAAGCACACACATCAATAATATTACTCAAAAATCGTTATATCATAATTCATTTCATTCATTCGCTAATCGTTAAGCAAACAGAGGTAATTTTCCATTGGGTTCACATCATAATCATCCACATAATTCCATTTCCATAATTCAACATAAATACGACATTCATCACAAGGGTTCACATGGGCTAATCAATCAACAAAATCACAAGTATCCATAATCGTCATTAAATCAATCATTCATTAGAAACATATTTGTTTATCACATACATCGTTAATCCGTCAACAATTTTATTCTAAATCAACATATATGTGGTCATTTTATCTGGATTTCTTTATCTGGGTCATTTACCAATGAGTGTCATCTTGTTGATGGCCATGGCACATTTGAGGGGCATTACATACACCCCCTCTTATTAAAACTTTGTCCCAAAGTTAATTTTTGTTCTCGTGCTTTTGATTCTAGGCCTTACTCTAATTTCCTATTCTTATCTTCTTGTCATTCTCTTCTACTTTTCTCAAACAATCATGGCCATAAGCACTAGAGGTTCTAATCATTAGTTTTCTATTTCATCATACATAGTTCCGATACACCCTCCGGAATTCAATCATAATTTTGTGTAATGCAAATCCAATAATACATTTAATAATTGTCATTTCCAATTTAGATTTCCCATATCTCCTATTCATCCACGAATATCCATGGTATCAAATTTAATTACAAGTTACATTGTATCAATAGCCATACCATAGTTACTCAATCATCCTTTTGCATAATAAATCCAGGCAAGAATTCAAATCCATTGGCTATCCTTTCCTCCAATACGAAAAGGTAAATGACATACCATATTCGGTAAAATATTGACGGCAAGGTTAACAAATCAAGAGCGGTTACCACATATTCCAAAATCCAATTCCCAAAATACTACATCCAAAGCCCTAATTGTCTTTTATAAGTGTTGGTTCTCAATTTGACAGGATTCCAAGCATCAGTACTTAGTGACTTAGTCGACCATATTAATATTTAGTTATTAGTCTTTTTATCAGTAAGGTTGTGTCCAGGTCAATGAGCTTATCACGTCCTTACCTCATTCCATCCTTTATGTTTTCATATGACCACTTCGGCAGTCTCATCAAGTCGCACTAGGTGTGTTTTTCTTATCCTTATCGACTTATATATCGAGGGCTAGTCATCTTTTCATGAAGGTTTGACCATGTCCTATTGTTAGCTTCATTGTATTCAATTCATTGTGTTGATCACCTTCATGTTTCGTTTTACTAAAATTTTCTTCGTTTGGACCCATTCGGTGGACTTTCCCAAGTGAGAATTCTTCTTTTACTGATGTCACGGTCACGCCGAGTTTGTACTTTCTCGTTCCTTTTAACAATATTGTTATGCTAGAAAATTAGTTTCGTTGGGCTCAGCTCCTCATGCTAGTAACATTGATATCTTGTTTTCAAATTTTAAGTTCGTTTCACTTCCTCACGACAGTCTGTCGAATCCTCGAAAAAAAGGAGCCCTTTGGTGCCTCGTCAACCAAAATTTATCAAAAATTACATCCTTGTCAAATTTCTTGCAACACTCTATATCATTTGATTATTTTCCCTAGCCATAGATTTCACCTAAATGTTTTGTCCATTTGTGCTTCACTTCTCTAGTATAGGGCATTTAATACTCATCATTACCAAATATTGGAATTCATGACATAAAAGGTTTGGATGATGACTCCCAAGTTGTCTTAATCACTTCAAGCTTTTCGTAATTTAATATTTATAATTAATCAGTAGTTACAGATGGGGCCAATCCCAAACCCATTTGTCTCTTCTTTTCATTTGTATGTGTGTGTAATTCTTGGCTCCACAATTTTTCTTTTATCCAGTCCTCATGTATTTATCTAATTTGAGTGGGTCCTTACGTGACAGTTGCGGTATTGGACTAGTTCAACATCTACTATAATTCCTCCCTAGCTTATCTATAATTCAAAACATCAATAATTTTAGCTAAGTGCAATAGCATAACAATCCTTTCAATCTTTCCATGATTCTTTCAAAAGTCAAGCCCACCATTGAGATGCCAATATATATATATATATATATATATATATATATATATATATATATATATATATATATATATATATATACGACTAAATACATTGAATCTATATTTCTATGGTGATGTCAGTATAATTGCATTACTAATTCAATATTCATGTTTTCTGACCCATCTTATAATATCTTTGAACTAAGACTCGGCTAAAACCTTGATCCTCATTTAAAACACTAGTGGCATTTATACAAATGTATGAATATTCAAATTTACCATGTTTAATCAAACATAATCCAATAGTCTTTGGTTCCTACCCTCTATCAATGGAGAATCTAACAACCTAGATTCTAACTCACCATTCTTTTTTTTTTGAAATGAGTCATTTGTTTTATCCACATACAAATGATTTTTCCTTGCTATACCGTACATTCGTCATCTATAAATGTATTTACCCATTATCATTAATGATAATCAACTAGCATATCCACTTAACTTGTGGTTGGTGAACACTGATAGGTCAAAAGTTAAGTGTTACCTCATTCTCCATGGGTATTTGCACTAATTACGGGTTATTCAAATACCAATCTTAAGAGTACACTTATCTCATCCCCGTACAATCTAAAAATCCTCAAATTCTAAGCTCTAAACACCCACCCATAGATGTAATTAACTAATAACAATTAATTAAACATAATTATAAAATACATTACTAACTAAATTTTCCAACAAATAGAATGAAAACTACTATTATATTAACATCTAATTAATTTTTACTCCATGTGTTTTAGAATAATCTCTTTCAACACTTATAACATAATAATTTCAACACTTATAACATAATAGTGATAGAAAAATTAAAAAATCCTCCTTTTACCAAATTATATTTTTAGCTTATATATATTATATGATTAAATACCTTTTTGAGTTTCTTTGTAACCACATATATAACTCTTGTAAAATAATATTACCTTCTATATTTACTTTTTTAAGTTACTGGATAACATCAATTATCCATTATATAAATATTGCTCATTCAACTATCCTCCTAACAATTTGGACAAAACTGGAAGCTATTATTATTTACCCTTTTAAATTTTACCCTTAATAGTTCAAAACGAACTAAAAACTATTATTTAAGCATTATTCACTTATTTGCTATTGATATTTTTATATCCTCCAATAATTGGATTTATACATTCTCATAATCCTTTACATCGACCTATTCCTTAATGTATCACATACATATACAAATATGACAATATACATCAATTATCCAAAATTCTAGCTTAGCGACACTTTTAGATTTAAGCTTTCATGCTCACAATAAATCTATTATTTTAATGTATCATTTGAATAAATTTTTCCTACCTCTTAATATAACATATTTTAAACCTATTTTTATACACTCCTTCATTATGGATTTAGTTTAGAGAAACATGAACTTTTCTAAAGCATGTTTGTACTCAAAACTTCTCAATATACCATTCTTTTTATAATCTTCTAATGAATATGTTATCTCAAACATTCTCGTTCTCTTAATATCTCGAGCATTTAAATCTTTTTATGTATTAAAATTTAAATTATACGCTTATGTTTATAAATAACCCATGTTTGTGTATATATATATATATATAATCTATACACTTAAAATATCATATATATATATATATATATGATATTTTAAGTGTATAGATTATATATATATATATATACACAAACATGGGTTATTTAGTATCACGAATTCATAATATTTACCCAATGACTTGGGTTCAAACATAAGTAATGCAAGATCTTTTTCTTTTATTTTTATTTTTGGAATTAACTTAAAAGAGGTACTATACAACTAATTATTTAGATACATAATTATATTCAACCAGGAAATCAAAGTATTTAACATTCTTCATGCGAGGGGTTAAACTCTCTAATGTTTAAATGACAATTTATAATTTGATATGGAAATTGAAATATTCAATAGCTCTTCTTTTATTGGTATTTTTTTAAACAATATGTTATAAATAATAAACTATTTATGTGGGTAACATTTTAACCCAAAACATTCCATTCCAAAATTCTTCGTTAAAGTGCATATGCAAAACGATAAAGGACTTTAAAACAAAAGGATATTCTAAGAATAAGTTGACGCTCCTATGGTTTCTCTATAGTTTATACTTCTTATTTCAATAAGTGATTTTAACCATTAAACTCCTTCACAACGACTCCTTTAGAACTCCATCAACGACACCAGCTTTGCACGATGCCTCGATTCATAGGAAATTAAGCCACCACCGTTGCTGCAGTTCATGACCACTGCAGTGGTGGGGATTCTACTATTGGATTTCTACTATTGTTCCAAAGACTTGCAGTGGTGGGGATTATACTAGTGGTGGGGATTATACTATTGGATCTCTACTATTGTTCCAAAGACTGGTTCAACACATGACTTTGTGTAGATAGGGAAGAGAGAGCTGCCAGCTCGAGCAAATTCATGTTTTTTTTTAAATCTAGGCTCAAGATTTCTTTGAATTGATACTCATGTCTGAAATAAAAGTCGGAACTCTGATTTATCTGTAGATGGGTCAAATTGGGTATGAAAAAAAGGTAAAATCAATTAATTTCGTTCACAATAGAAGAACAAACATTATTCCTGATATATATACATCTTGCATATATACATATTCTAAATTTAAACAAAAGACACTGTCCTCCATAAATATCTTTTTTCTAAGCAGAGTAGGAAATATGTATATCATTTTTCTGATATAATTAGCACATATTTATTTTCATTGTAATCATAGAGCCATTGGCTAGACCGAAGAACAATCTATATATAAACTATCAAAGAAATCATTCAACTGATTTGGACCTCCAGTAGAACATGCAAATATTTTTTATAGTCTCCCTTCACCCGTAATGAATACAACAAGCAAACGACAAGCCCTTAGGTCCGAGTATTTGAACCATCGCTCTGATACCAAAATGTAGGAACCCCCGTTTTTGGGGTCATCCCCAAAAATTAATCTGAAACTTATCAACATAATATAAAACAGATTCGATCTTATCAATCATAGAAAACTAAATTACACAAAAAAAAATTTAGCAAATACAAATGGAACCATAAACCTGTCAACCGTCGGTCGATCCCGTTGTCGAAGGAGTCGTTGTTGTCAATCTATCTATCTTGTCATTTGTTGTTCGCTTCACTCGTTAGATCCCTCTAGTAAAAGCTCGCTTTAACCATAGGCGAAGCAATCGTTAGTTTCGCCACCCAACCGTAGGCTTATGCAATCAGTCACATAGCCACCCCCGAGCTTCGGGGTCATAAGAACATACCCGCCTTGACCTTCCGATGGGATCTCTCAACCCCCGGACAGGCTATCAACCAAAATCCAAGGAATCACAATCAAATAAAAACTTCTATTACGAAGTCCATCCAGCACTAGGGAGCAAGAGAGCCCCCTCTCCTTCTCCTCCCCTTTCTTTTATAGCCCAAATCTTGCATGGCATGTGTCCTCTCATGCAAAATAAATTTTAATATAATAATTCCTTATTATTTATCCTCATGCAACAAGTGTCACTCTCACATCAATTTTAATATAATAATTCCTTATTATTTATCCTCATGCAACAAGTGTCATTCTCACATCAGTGTGCACCTAAATCCCTTAATTATCTCCTTGTTGTCTCCCCGTTCAATTTTCTAATCCCTAAATCAGTGGGTGTAGGTGGAGTGGTATCTACATGAGTATTATTCTAGTTTTGCTCCATAAATTATTAATTGAATATTATTTGCAATTTAAATTTCATGCATAATCATTCTAGCATAATTGGTACACATCTATTCCAATTTCCCCTTTTTCTGAAATCTCATAAAATAAAATATTATTTGATTTGATTTTCTAAAATTCTATATGCAACTTTAATCATATATGCATAATTGGTTTAAATGCAAAAAGTGTGAGTAATAATCTTTTTTCGTCGTTGTCTAGGTACCCCTTCGACAGGTCCTTCCAAAAACCGCAATACTGTGTAGCGATCGGGGAATCGTTACCCCAATCTCTCGACTACACTTCCTTGGAGATTAATGGCGGCTGAGGGATAAGGTCCTCCCTATCGCGCGCCCCTCAGCACATCGTACGCGTCCAAATCGTTATGGCCTTGCCTGTACGTCACACACTTCCCCGGGTGAGTTGAAACGGCTTATGACCCGTGCGTGCAGTGCTAATTCAGGGTCGACAGTCTGTCGTACCCCCAGGTATTTTTCCCGTTCTTACGACTCATTTCTTGTTCTATCATGAGTTAGTCGGTAGATCGCCTTACCTGCCACTGTACACATACTCAGAGAACAAACACCAATAGTACTGCTAAAAAATCGTTATATCATAATTTATTTCATTCATTTGCTAATCGTTGAACAAACATAGGTAATTTTCCATTGGGTTCACATCATAATCACCCACATAATTCCATTTCCATAATTCAACATAAATACGACATTCATCACAAGGGTTCACATGGGCTAATCAATCAGCAAAATCACAAGTATCTATAATTGTCATTAAATCAATCATTCATTAGAAACATATTCGTTTATCACATACATCGCTAATCCGTCAACAATTTTATTCTAAATCAACATATATGCAATCATTTTATTTGAGTTTCTTTATCTGGGTCATTTACCAATGAGTGTCATCTTGTTGATGGTCATGGCACATTTGAGGGGCATTATAGGCTCGCACTGTAACGGTGCATCCTGTAATAATGTACGGGTGATTCCATGAAGATGGGTAACTATTTTTAGCCAAATATGACGGTGAAAAAAGGAAATTTTACCCATGTATTAAATTGAAGCCCTCGAAACTCATATTTTCCAAATGAATTTTGACATGCGGTTGAAAAACGAATAGTAGAGAATTATGTTGGCTTTCCAATGATTTTTTTTGAAATATGCCAATGTCATTTATCGTGTCGAATTTTCATTTAATAAAACGTGTGTACTTAAAATTTTGAAAAGCAATTAACAAGTAGTTTGTGTGTGTGCACGATAATTTAATGTTAAAGTAATAATTAAAAAAAATGAAATATGTGAACATGATCTAGACAGAATGCACTAGTGCTTACATATTTTTCTTTTAATGTTTCTCGAAAAATTATATTTATTATTATTTTTCGAAACTGACCAATGAATATTTCAGTCGCATTTTGCACACATGTGTGTGTGTGCACGAAATCTTTTGATTGTTTACACAATTTGAAAAACTAAAAATACCCTTTTGAAAAGGATGTGTTTATCTAGTGCTTGTGTATTTTTTCAAATTTTTTGGATTCGTATTTTGAATGTTGTGGATTTATCTTTGAGCTCAATCGAAGTTGTCAGTATGGTTTTTTAGGGCAAGTTTTAGTAGAAATTTAAAAACAAAAGACATACAAAGATAAAAATTCGTAAATTTTATTTATCTGGATAGAGGATTCATTGACGAATCCAATGGTATCAAGTCCACCCATTAATGTGCATTTAATGACATGGTTTAACCCTCTAGAAGGTAGACACAATTTTCATTCTGCAGTGAAAATGGCTCTCGACCTGTTTTTTAAGCCCTCGATCGAGCTATTAGCTAGATCGAGGGTTTAACAAGACCTCGATCGAGGGTTTTAACAAGACCTCGATCGAGGTATGTTCAAGCCCTCAATCAAGGGTATGTAAAATAAGCTAGATTGAGGGTTTGTTTGTGTAGAAAAAATATAAAAACGAATCTGGGAAAGGATTTGGACAATTAATGTTTCCAACTACCATTCCTTTGTAAAAATATCAACCAACCTCTATATATTCAGCAAACAATAATCAAAAACACTAATTTAACTCATTGCTAGTTTATTTTCAATTAGAGCTTTGTCATTTTGATGTTGTTTAATTAAAGCTTTGTCATTTTGATATTGTTGAATTAGAGCTCAATAAACATGTAAGATTTCTTTGTAGACATATTTCAAGATTTCATACTAACATATTGTTGTTTGTTATAACAATTTGAAGAAATTTTTGTTTGTTTTCATTGTAGATTGATGGAGAGTCAAAGCAAAAGACAAAGAAAACATGCTAGACAACAAAATGACAATGAAGAGCGTGAGAGGAATAGATAATGAATGAGACAACAAAGATCAAGCTTGAGAGAAGAAGAAGATGCACATTTGGTGCAACAAATTCCAATGGAGGAGAACCAAGGTAAATTATTGAATTACATGCTATCATAATTTAAATATCATGCTACATAATTTACAACAATTTTTCAATAAATTTAACTAAATTTCATAATTTAATTTGTTTTATATTTATTTGTAATGATAAATTCTTATTTATTTCATCCATTTGTTATTTAAATTTCAAAGTTTGCAACAATTTTTATGTTAAAAGAACAATTTTCAAGTGACTAACAAATGTTATTGGAACAATTTTCAAATGAAACATGTACATTTAGATTCTATTTTCATATTAATATGTACATATTTTTAACTATTTTCAAATGATTTCAAAGTTGCTAACAATTTTCAAATTATTTCAAAGTTACTAACAATTAACAATTTTCAAATGATTTCAAAGTTGCTAACAATTAGCAATTTTCAAATGATTTCAAAGTTGCTAACAATTTTTAATTTTATTGTCCAACAATTTTCAAATGAAATGTACACTTGGATTCTATTTTTAAGTTAAAATGTATGTACATATTAACTATTTTCAAATTTCTAAGTTACTAACAATTTTAAATGTTATTACAATAATTTTCAAATTAAATGTATACTTGGACACTATTTTGAAGTTAAAATTTACATATTTAACTAATTGTAATTTTCTAAGTTACTAACAATTTCAAGTTAAATGTAATTTCAATTCTTGTTTTGTTATTTGTTAAAAA
The DNA here is from genome assembly GCA_027924585.1 of Larix kaempferi. NCBI lineage: Eukaryota > Viridiplantae > Streptophyta > Pinopsida > Pinales > Pinaceae > Larix > Larix kaempferi. Next base: position 4,941,345 of record BSBM01000431.1, on the reverse strand, counting down.
AATATAAATGTATAATGTGAGCTCCAAGTCTCAACATTAATGTCTAATTTTAACTTACCCTCATTTTATTTTTTGCACAGAAAAAAAACTACTATTGATATTCTTATAGAATCAAATAGTACAAAGAGAGTTCAAGATTCAAAACAGAATCAGATACTGATCGTCTAATGAGCTGGAGCCCAGAAGCATGGAAACAGCTATGTCCGATCAACAGACACAAGTCAAAAAAGCAGAATTGATCCCAATTCTTAAATACAAAACAAAAAAATCAGCCAAAATTATGGACAGTCTTATGACTCAAAATCTGCTTAGTCAAGGAAGAAAAATTCCCCACAGTCCAGCATGTCATTGTCAAGCCATTCTTCCCATATAATTTGTCCTTCGATGCCAGAAAGAGCAAGCTTTGAAAGCTTGTCTGCTCGAGCATTATGTTCTCTGTAGATATGTTCGAAGCTGATATTACATTGCTTGGAGAGTTCAAAAAGAGTTCTATTTGCCCAATGCCGCAGATTCAAGACATTTAACTTGAAGTCTCCCATCGCCCATTTGATGGTGACGCGTGAGTCCCCATAAACCTTGACATTGACCAGATCAAAAATATTTGCAACTTTAAGAACGCACCAGAGTGCCATTAGCTCCGCCTTCATATTGGAACCGGAACCACAATTGAGCCTGACAGTAAAAAAGTGTGATTCATTAAGAAAAATAACACCCCCAACAACACAAAATCCATTTGCTGAAGCTCCATCGAAAAATAGAACCGGTTGCTCCACTTTGAAGGCAAAGTTACCAATTCTGGCAGTTTTCAAATTCTTCTGATCCATCACACAAGATGAGAGCATGTTTAGGGCAATCTGACTGCAATGGAAGCTATCAGGTATCAAGTTCTGAAAAATGGCCTTATTTCTAATGTACCAAACAGCCCACGGGATGCAGATAGCAACAAAAAAATGTTGCTTATTACCCTCATTTTATTTGAAATGAACATTATGATAGTTATGTATTAGTTAGAAAATTCAATTTGAAAACAAATGAATGAATATTTTCATAGTTATGGTGGTTGACAATATTTTCATAGTTATTGTGGTTGGCAATATTTTAATAGTTATGAATATTTGAAAACAAATGAATGTTCAAAGAGCTAAATTGTAATGTTTACTTTAAAAAAATTTCATTTAAAGGTTCCATCTATCACATACTTTTATTTACATAACATGACATCACTAAGATAATTATGTGTATTTTTTATGGTTTTTGTTGAGACTATTTATTTAAATTTCTCAGGTTTATAATCAAATCAACTTGCATTTCAAAATATTTTCATAGTTAATGTATTTTCAATTCATGTACCAATTTTTTCTATGCATTAATGTAGGGATAAGTTAACTTTTTTTCTTCTTCTTATAGTAGGTATATAATTTATATTTCAAAAATTTTAACAATTTTCAAGTTAAATGGATAATTTTCAAGTTAAATTGATAGTTATGTATAATTAGTTGAAAAATTCAATTCACACTCAATTTTCAATTTGTTAATTTCTACATCAAATTTCAAGTTACTAGCAATTTTAAAGTTCAATGCACAAGTATATCAAGTTATTAATAATTATCTTGAGTTAAATATATATACTTCATTTTCAAACTTTACTAGTAATTCTCAAACTAAATGTACAATTTCAAGTTACATGTTCATATTTAGTAATTTTGAAATTAAGTTACAAACAATTTTCTTGTTTTAATGTGTTTTCAATACTTTTACTGAATTTTTCTCAAGTCACTAGCAATTTTCAATTTGTTAATTTATATGTAACAAATTTCAAGTTCCTGGCAATTTTAAAGTTAAATGGACAAGTTACTACCAATTTCAAGTTACAAGCAATTTCAAATTTCACTAGCAATTTCAAACTTTACTTCTAGAACAATTCTCAAGTAATTAAGTTAGCAATTTCAAGTTACAAGCAATTTCATTCTTTAGTAGCAATTTCAAATTTCAAGTCGCTAGCAATTTCAATTTTTACTTAGAACAATTCTCAAGCTAAATGTATTAGTTGGAAAATTCAATTCACACGCAATTTTCAATTTCCACATCAAATTTCAAGTTACTAGCAATTTTAAAGTTCAATGCACAACTATCAAGTAACTGATTTTCAATTTGTTAATTTACATGTTGTGTAGGAAGAGATTATGGTCAGACATCACATCATGGTGATTAAGAATCACATGACCCTGTGCTCCCTCATGATCCTGATTAGCCATCACATGACACCTTTCCCTCTCACATTGAAAGTATAATTGGGAGTTGCAGTGGGGTTGGAAGGGGTGGAAATTTTCTAGAGGATTGTGCAGTTGTTTCTGCACAAGAAGATATTGGGAACTTGATCCCTAGTCGGAGAGTTAGAGAGCATGTCAGTAACATAATCAAGTCATATTTTGAACAACATTCAACGATGGCACAAGCTCAAATCCTACATGGGTTGATAAAACACAAAAAATTGAAACGTGCCACAAATTTGTTGGGTTTTCAAGATGTTAAAACAAAAAAGACATGCGAGAATGCAATAGAACATGTAAAAACTACATTATCTTCGTTTGGAAAATCAAGAAACAATGATACTCGAGCTACTCGTAGGGAAATTACAACGGCTGTTGTGGCACAAAGCACCTCAAGAAATCGAATGGTATCAACAATGTCATCATTGCTCAAATATACTAAATTCAGGGTCTGGATAGATGAAAATGATGAAGCTGCTTGTTGGGCTCATTTGTAGGGAACCCTATCGAGGCAGGATGGAAGTAGGCATTAGAGAGAAGGTGATAGAGTTTTGGGATAGCCATTCTCGTGCTATTCCAGATTGAAAGCATATCCCGCGACAACGTTTATCCAGAGGAATTTATCAGGAGCACTGCAAGCATGTGATGGAGATGACGGGAGTTGCACTTTACGAGGAATTCCAAGAAACCAATCCCGGTGTTCAAATATGATTTAGCATGTTCAACAAATTGAAACCATGTTATATTAGGCCGAATACGATTCGTGACGCTTGTTGCTGTCGGTACCATGTTGAATTTGAACTATACTATGACACATTTTTGGATTTTTGCAAAAGGCACTAGAACGATGTACTAGCTCCTCACACAGTGCGAGATTTTATTTGTATGATACTATGCAACAGGAATCCTGAACACGTGTTTTTCAATAAGAGGTGTGCAGGTGGGAGAAAATGCCATAAATGCGGTGATTTGACATTGTTCCATAGGAAATTTCCTATCGATCCAACACACCATGGATTGTCAGATATCACAGTTAAGTGGAAGAGGTACGAGTATGTCTCCATGAATCCATCATCTTCTTCATCTGTGCCATCTAAGAGGATCGACTTGTTCGAGGATGAGATTCCTATTTCAGACTTCATGGAGAAGTTTCAAAGTCAGATTTATAAATACATAAAGCACTCCCATAGGTCCAGGTGGCATGCTTCAGAATTCAAACATTCTCGTGAGGTATTTGAGCCGGGCACAATCTTATTAGTGGTAGACTTTGCGGAGAACTACACTTTTGCTCCTCAGAGAGAGATATAGAGTGAGTACTATCACTTCGACCAGGTGTCTATCTTCGTACATGTATTGTACAAACATGCTCAGGAAATCATTGATGGTAGGTATAGCACTCCTCAGTCACGTGAAGTGATCAAGGAGTACCATTTTTATGTTAGTGATGATTGTGAGCATGACACATTGTTCGTTCAACACTGCTTTTGGTTGATTTATGATTCATTCAGGCAGAGAGGCGTATCATTTGCTCGACACTGGATTTGATCAGATGGATGTGCAGGGAAATTCAAATTAGCACGCTCATTTTATTGGTTGAGTCTCCTTCACAAAGAGACAGGAATCCGACACACTTGGAGCTTTTTTGAAATAGGGCATGGAAATGGTGAATATGATGGCGCAGGTGCATGTGTGAAACGAGCACTTCGAAGGTACCAGATGAGTCATGGTGCAACTCGACTCAAATGCTTCACGGAAGTAGTTGATTGGTGCACACGTTATTTGGGACATCAAGGTCGCGAACAAGCAAGGCTGGTGTGCAGGTAATAAACTCCAAACTAAATTAATAAGATAATAACATTCAATATCATCATTTCCAAAAGAACACATACTCGATAGGAATTTACATATGACAAACTGAATTCCATGCAAGGTCTTTTGGGATGTTTCCCTTGGAGATGTGAATAGATCCATGCCGTGTTATTGTGAGACCATACCTAGTACGAGGGAATTACATTCTGTTCGAAGTAAAGACATGGGTGACATATTTTCCATTGAAACGAGGAAGTATGTTTGTTTTTGCAATTTTTGCATTGATGCAAATGGATTCGGGCTTGATCACTGTGAAAATGATGTATATGTGAAACCATGGAAATATGTCTCTCTTAATCCAAAGGGCCCACATCCAATTCCAACATGGCAAGAGATGCACACTAAAGAGACAATGGTCTCATTAGATCATGATCGAGTTTCTGATATGGTTAGGGAAGGTACAAGAGACTTCATTAAGTTAATTAGTTCATTATATATTACACATATACAAATGTTGTAGAAATGCACGTAGGACATTTGAATAGTATTTGTAATGTATCTTGTAGGTGATGTATTCGTTGCATTGCACCCCCCCACAACAAAGAAAGTGTGGCATATTATTTGATGCGATGCACACAAATAAAAAGTAGGTTGGTGCGACCCTACCAAGATGGAGAATTCACATACCAAACTGGAGACATGGTTCTAATGGGACACTTTTTTGAAAGAGTCAAAAAACAGGGTGCGCATATTATTTACAAAGATTTTATGCCTGAATATATATCATGTCAATACAGTCATTTGGTGGTGGCAGCTCGGATACATCTAATAGAAATCAAGGTGAAGAGGGGTGAGCCAAAGAGATGGAAGATGACAGAAGCTGACCATGATCGTATTATGGAGACTTGCATTCCTATAACCCATTGGCCAGATGGATGAGTTACATGTATGCCACTTGCATCATTGACATAGTTTTCATGTTGTCTTGTGTTTAATATTTTTTTGGAGATTTTTGTGGAGGTTGTTTTATAAATGTATTTTTGTAGATGCTTTAATGCCAAGAATAAAAATATTAGATGGGAGGATTTTGTGAAAAGTGGGTCATGGTGCTCCAATGTGAATACACTTGTTCACGTAATTGAATTGTAATGTTAGACAATATAATGTAATTGTAAAATTTCAATTTTAAATTGTAATCTACATTCTAAGTTTAAATTTTGATTTCAAATACAATTGTAATGTAATTGAGAATTTAAAATACATCTATACAATGTAAAATTGTAAATTTTTAAATTGTACAATGTATTCTAATTTTAAATTTTGATTTCAAATGAAAAATTATATACATTACAATCCATTCATTGTATTTTATCATCAATTACATTGTATTCCATTATCAATTATATAAAAATATTATCAAATACCAATGTATTGAAAAAAATGTTTCATTCAACAATAATTAATTAGTTTTGTTATTGAACGTATCAAAGTTGGGACCAATTTTTTTTGCGTCTCCTCATTCCATTTAATAAAAATATTGGCACTTGGTGCTACATGGAATATAACATAGGAGATAGAGGGTACAATTCAGCTAAAGGGCACTTACATATAATCCTTGAATATATTTTCATGCAAACAATACCCATTGTTGGCACAACTCACAAACATTCACTATAATTTCTAACCATCAAACCTTTTCAATTTTTGGATTGCATGCATAAAAAACCATCTTTATCATGCAGTTTTGCACACATAGGCATGGAATCTCTTTGAGGGAAATTAGTTAGTATTATATGGCCTTGCTTGCGTAAAAAAACCTCAATTATCAAACCAAAACACAACTTGTACATGCATTTGTTTTTGATAGACATGGAAAAGTAATAATGAAAGTTGGCAAGACTTTGACATAACAATTTGTTCATTTCTTAAAACCTTAAATGACTATGTGGATTAAAAAATGAAGTGATGCATAATACTCCATTGTTATTAGCACAAACACCACCCTTCAAATGATTGCTAAATAAAATGAAGAAACATAATAGTAAATATCATATGTTTTAAATAAGATTTGGTGTTTTTTTTATTTTCATCTAGATTAGAGCACACACTTAAAAGAAAATAACATAAAGATCACCTACATACAATAGAACTAGTTATTACACCAAATATTTTTGAATTTGATAGAAATCTATCACAAACAATACCAAAATGGCATCAATCAATCATTGGTTGGTTGTAATTAGAGAATTTTGTCTCAAGGGATATTTCACACTCTCAATGGACAAAAGCATTCTTGTATACAACAACACATTGAATTTTCAATTGAAATTACACATTAAATTTTGCATGTAATTGAATTGGAATGTGGAAATTGTAATTGAATTGAAATGTGTAGACAACATAATGCAATTATAATTTCAATTTTCAATTTCAAATGTATTCTAATTTTAAATTTTGATTTCAAATACAATTGTAATGTAATTGAGAATTTAAAATATATCTATACAATGTAAAATTGTTTTATTTAAATTTTAGATTGTACAAAGTATTCTAATTTAAAAATTTTATTTCAAATGCAATTATAATGTAATTGAAATTGAACTTTTAAATTGGAACAACACATTGAATTTTCAATTGAAATTACACATTAAATTTGAAATTTTAATTTTAAATTGTAATTGAATTGGAATGTGTAAATTGTAATTGAATTGTAATGTGTATACAACATAATGTAATTGTAATTTCATTTTTTAATTTCAAATGTATTCTAATTTTAAATTTTGATTTTATTTATGCAATTGTAATGTAGTTGAAAATGAGCTTTTAAATTGTAATTGAATTGGAATTGAAATTACACATTAAATTTCAAATTTTATATTGTAATTGAATTGGAATTTTAATTTTAATTTTAAATTGTAATGTATGTATTCAATTCTAAATTTTGGAAGATGTTCTGTAATGTAGTCGAAATTTCCATTTTAAATTGAACTAAATTGTAACTACACATCGAGATTGAACTTTTATATTGCAATCACTGCACATTAAATTTGAATTTGAAACGACAAAACATAAATTTGTAACTCTAATAACTATATCCACATGTGATATAAAAAACTTGATTGATTTCAAATCAGATACAAAATACACATGAAGACATCAATATGATAAAATATACAAAATATGTAACAAAATATCCAAAAGTCCATATCCAAAGTACATATATGATCAAAGTCCATGTATAAATGATAGAAATCCATATCCAAAACATGAAAGCGTATACATAGATCATCCAAACATGAAAATATATAAAATATGAAAATATCCAAAACATGGAAATTTATAGATCATCAACTCATTGGCCACTACCCCCACGAGGCCCTTGATCGACCCTGTGGCTTTCTTCGTGTGTAGTAGGCCAATGCTGGCTTTGAGGCGGTAAACTATGAATGAATGCCTCAATCTCCGTCGAGTCAATGATGATATCCAATATCTGGGTAGGAATCTGGGTAGATGTCCCTTCATCAGGACCATGTGCTCGAGTTGCATCCCAATCATATGTGAAATCCATTGCAACATCGACACCCACCTGTAGCAATGCTTGTGTAATATGCCATTAGATGTAATAAGTTAGATTTATTAAAAATTAAAACTAAAACATAATTTAAGTTATAATTCAAAAATTGAAACATAAAGTACACAAATAAATTACTAAATGTGATTAAATAACATGATTTGGAACATAAATTAAAACTCACCTCTGTGTTTGAACCCGTTGGGTCAGGACCTTTGCGGTCCTCATGTCTAACATCAGGAGCAATGCCCTTTCCTTTGCCCTGTACAATTTGGAATTCATTTGAAGTTAAGATCTAAAACATAAAATCTCGAAAATTAAGAAATAAAACATAAATTATTTAAACAAGGAAATAATAAACTCAAATTAAATTAGAACATAAATTATAACTTACCTCGACTGCTGTCATCTGTGGGTTGGGACGAGCAGATGGACCAACCGATGGCTCACTAGCAAAGAGCTGATCCATGAATGTGCTTACCTGCATGGAGCAATAAAATACAACTCCCTTAAGTATTATTAACCATTCAATTTACGACATATAATATGCTGTAACATGAAGAACATATATACATAGTTGTACAAAAGTATACCTATCCTAGAGCGATGCATCTACGATACAACTCAAAGTATGCATCTCGGGCCGACTCAGCATACCCCAGTAGGGCCTTGCCATCCAAACTCCTGAGCATGTCACTAGGGAGATACTTTATCTCTGGCTCTGGAGGTGTAGGGGGTGGTCTAGATGCCTCTCCATGCGCATCAACAATATGATCTAGATGGATATCGGTGGCCACCCATCTATTCCACTGGCTCAAAACAGTTTCCCATTTTGCCAATTTTACAGTAATTGTTCTATGATTTTTTGGGGCCTAAACTTCCCCGACCGTTTTAAGGCCCTAAATGACCTTTTTTGGTGATTTGGGGGGCCCCAATCGAGAGTTTTAAATCTCGGATAGACCTTTCCAACGGGCTACCGAGCGCCCCAAATGGAGATCGTATGCAAAAGTTATGACCCCGAGAAGTTGATTATTCAACTAACTACCTTGGGGCCGCAAACTTTATGACAGTTCATCTTCTGGGGTTAGGTTTTTGGATGTTTGGGATTCTTTCTCTCATGCTTATGATAAATAGGCCCTTTCGGCCTCTCTTTGTATTCATCTTGGCACGAATGAGCATAGCAGCCACATCTCTTCTTAGAGATAGCTACCACCATTCTAGATATTGTATTTTACAGTATGTTCTATTTCCGCTATTTAATAGAATATATGTTTACTGTATCACTGTGTTATTTGCAATATATCTCTGTATATGATTCTGTATATGCTATCTTTTGTTTCGTTCTCACATAAATCCGGATCACAATAGCACTGCCCATGGTAGTGAACAACGACTCTGCAAGGTCCTGTATAGCCTCTGCAGCAAGATGGGATAATTGTGCCACATCCCCTGACCTGATAACCATCCTGTCTGGAAACAATACCAACCTTGGAGGGGGTGGCACAAAGGCAGGGTCTCTCCGAGCTCTAGGACGTTGGTAGGAGCATCCCCTACTAGCCCCATAGAACTCGGACCTTGTGCTAGTGTAATCTGGGTGCATATCCAAAACAAACTCTGCATAAATATGTTTTGCAAAGTACAATGGGACTTGGTCATGGTGGGGGAACACGCCCCACACTCCGACGAATCTATCATATAGATATGGTCCAGTGGCCTCCAAATTAAACTCCTTGAGTCTAAGCGGTTGACAGGAAGGGTGGTCAGGAGGGATGTCGAACAAAGTACCCTTGATGTCATGCCCTCTTATGGAGACTTTGACATCCTCCTATTTGTGGATCCCAATGACATCCCGTCTCCTCCTCTGGCATGAATGACGCCAAATGTCACTAAGAGGTCCCACCCTCTTGTAGAGGGCCAACATCTCATCCACTGCTGATAACATCATGGATAAAGATCTCCTTGTGGGAGAATCCTCCCTCAATGTGCACACACATGAGTTCACCCACTCTCGCTGGGAAGTGATATCAGCGAGAGTGATCCGTGCGACCTCATCGTCGTACGATCCCCCTGATGGGTCACCTGCGATCCAAACCAAAACACAAATGTTACTAAAAATATATATTATAACTTGCAACTGAAATTCAATGTATTTTATACTAAAAATTTACTGAAAATGTATCTAACAAAAAATATGCACCTGATGCACTCAATTATTGCCGCCCATCCCCCACCTGGGGAGCAACATGTATGTCGTCGAGATGAACTGACACACTAGCTCTCCTGCTGTTGCCACCAGCGGCATCCGACCTTGGCGTGACCGCACTCCTCGGCGAATGGGAGCGCTGTCGATGGCCGCCCTCTTGGGCGACGTCAGATCCTCTCGTGTGTCGCGGAGCACAAAGCAATGAAGTTCTCTCTTCAGAACTCTCTGCATCACATTTCAATTTCTAATTCTATTTCTCTTTCAAATTTCACATTTAAAATTCAAATTCAAATTTCGCATTTCAAATCCAAACTCAAATTTCAAATTCTATTTCAAATTTCACAATCCAAATTCAAATTCCAAGTTTCAATTTCGATTTGAATTCTAATTACATTTCCAATTCTCAATTTTCTTTTCTCATTTCAATTTCAATTTTCGATTTTCAATTCGAATTTCATTTCAAAATTCAAATTCAATTTCAATATCAATATCATTTTCATTTTCAATTTCAAATTTACATTTCAATTTCCAATTTCAATTTCGATGTCATTTTTATTAGCAACGCTAGCATCATAGGGGCCTAGGCATCAAATTTAGTTGTTCAACACTTGTTGCGACAACATACAGGTATGGGATGGAGGGGAAATGGAATCAAGCCTAAGTCAACTGGGGCTTGCTACATGTTTCAGTCTCAATAATATACCTTTTGAATTGAACCAGAACAACAAAAGAAGTTTGTTAATGGCTAATTAAAGCTAAGCAAAGCAAAGCTAAGCAGTGAGTGCATGACATGAGTGAGTGATTGATTATAATTTATGATATTTCCAATATTTTGAATGACGAGTCGAATTTGATAGGATATGAATTTTATAGCATAGGAATGATTATAGAGAGCCATGATGCTCTAGATCTATTGACATACATGAGAACGAATCAACGAATGGAAGGGTTGTTTGTGTGTTGGCTTGAGACACATACCACATGAGAATCCAAACCAAACCAAGAGATAGTGTGGGTTGTTTGATGTATCTGCCACTAGGGATACAAGTTGACTCTACCTACCACATCCTAAAGTAACCGCATATTTGAAGAGGTTGTGTAAATCCAATAAGAATGTTCAAATGGAGCATGGGATATGTGTGGCTCGTTAAAGAAGAGTGTGATTAGTCCTTTCACGTGGAATTGACAAGCATGTAGATCTATTTAGAAAATGTATAGACATGTGTTGTTTCATTTGCATGCAAGTTACCAACGTTAAAGGTCTGTTGAGGCAATTGTTGGGAAATACATAGTATTGTTTATGCCCCAATTTTGTGGGCTTTAGTGGCTTGTGGCTAAAATGACAGTAGTTGCAACAAGAAAACCCACATCAAAACTCACACAAGGTGCCAAGAGGTCATCTCTCTTGAGGAGGAAGCAATAAGAAAACCATCCACTAATTAAAAGATGGTTTGTCTTGTGTGGCTAATCTACATTGTAGAGAATTACTTTGTGTCTAGGCTTTGAGGATTTGTGTGAATGGAGGTAAACTACAATGTTGTTAAGGAAACATAGAAAAGTTGTTATTTAGCAGTGTTAGATTCTTCCTGTTTAGATAAGGGTCACATGATTAATTGTGTCCTTGAAACAAATCTGTGACAATACACGCCCTTGAGAATTAGGATGGTGTTTGGTTTCAAGCAGCAGCTAGTGCAACATCTTTAGGGGTAAAATGTGGCGGTCACATTCAAATCATGTGAGCATGTTGGATACATATATTCATTGAGAATAGTTGGATTTCTTAGATAAAGTCCTCAATGTCACACCAGGACTAGGACTAGAGGTTGGGATGTGGGCGTGAAACTAAACTATTTTTAGAATGATATATTCTCAATATCTTGTAGGGACAAATCTACTAGTTGAGGGTCAAGAGGTGGCACGGGTATTTTCAATGTTTATTTACCACTAGTAAACAAAGTAGATTTTTCTTTTGAACAATGTTTATTTACTACCCTCGATGGGAAAACCACTAATCACAAATAATTTCCTTTAGCTAAGAGGCCATGGCATGGGGTTAGTATTCCATCAAAATCACTCAGGATTTGAATTTGGTCCCCACAAAGACCATAAAAATAGATGATCAACATTGTAGACTAATATTAAGTTTTTATGTAATGTACTAGGTATTGAGAATAATCCCCATGCATCTTTTCTCTCTATGGTATTTTGGTTACCCTCTCTTGCCCATTTTCTTTCCTCTCCATTACATTCAAGTCATCATCTCTTGGTTTGTGTATATGGAGTTTATTACAGTGGTTAGTGTGGCCATCATGAAGTGGGAAGTGGAATTCTAGAAGGTTCAAACTGACAGTATGATTTCACTCCCATCGGTGGATAAATTGGTGAATTTGCATGGTGGTCGACTTTACCCAACCTTGCAACTTCTATGGTTTCCCTAGTCGGAGTTGTTCTATGCATTTCGCTCTAATTCTCATTAGTAATTCTCATTATAAGAGGTGCAAGGAAACAAAATCAATTTAGCCTATCCTCTCCTTCACCAACTAGGTTACATATTATATTATGACATTTAGACCATGGCAAAGAGAGTATGTCCAAATCTTAATAATATAAGATGTTGTTGCGCTTGCTTTTGTCATCTTGATATGGACATGTTGTATGCACCTAAATGTGTTTGGATAGCTTTTAATGTGATGATTATTGAGGTATTAGACCTAAGCTTTGATTTTAAGAAAATGATTTTTTTTAACTTCAATATATTTATAATTTATATTAACATAAAATTATTAGTTTATATTAACATATAATTATATTAATAAATATTGAATTCAATAAACATATTTAAATTTAATTGTAATATTTAAATATTTATTTTTAAAATGTTATATAATATATATTATTAAAAAATTAAAAAAATTAAAGGACATAGTAGATCCTTGGGACATATGTAAGGAGCTCCATAAACTTTGTGACTTGGTGTTTTATTTTCCAACAACAAATAGTTGGGTTAACTTTAAAAGTAAAACCGGTAAAAAAAATATAAAATTATTAGTTTATATTAACATATAATTATATTAATAAATATTGAATTTAATAAAAATATTTAAATTTAATTGTAATATTTAAATATTTATTTTTAAAATGTTATATAATATATTATTAAAAAATTAATATATATATATATATATATATATGTTTATTATATATAAACATTTATATGATATTATGTATAACTATAAAAATATACATGATAATTATGTGATAAAAAATAAAAATGACACTTCATCTCATTAAATAGATTAATAATAATGATGTTACTTACTTAATTATGGATTTTCCATTAGAGAAATTGTAAGTCGTTTTCCAAAGTAACATTGAATCTAAGGTAATAGGTGGAGACCATGTATTGGAGAAAACTCACTATGGCTTGGGGTGTACCACAACAGACAGATGACTACCAGAAATCAACTCAATTCCCATAACTATGCTATATAAATGACAATGTTAAGATAAGGAAGAAGATAACCAACCTCAATCCAAACGTTTGATGTAGATCCTCGTTGGAGCTTTTCAATCCATGCACTTGAATCTACAAATTAGTCTTGACAGCCAATATACAACAAGTACATATAATATATAAACGACATTAACATCATCAATAGCAATGGCCCATGATATAACAAGTAAATGCAACCCAATGTAAGATAAGCAACATTTACAACATTAATGGACGAGAATATGAGTATTTCTATTAATAAACAAGAAGAAGTACAAAGTGATACGACCTCTTTCCGACAACCAATCTGAACCAAGATCTGGATCAATCCACTTATGCCTCCACCACTTCAATCCTCCATGAATGGCAAACTCAAACTAGATAGGAGTTTGGAAGGTGAACATAAAGGGTTCACAACTACAAGGATCAATGAGTGTAGACTCAAGATAGGGTAAAAATCCACTAGAGTTCTCTTGCTCTTCTTTCTCCTTCCGTCCATAAGCCATATGTGCTCAATATATAGTCCTCTCAAAGGTAGGTGAAAGGACACATCGAGGCGTTACTCGGGCATATGGAGAGCCAAAGGTCACCCAATGATCGCTTTTTGGGAGTAAAAAGTAATAAACTAGTGATTTTTACCATTTTACTTGATACCCGCGGGCTATAGTGATGCAACTCGCGGGTACGCATGCTATAATGATGCAACATGCGAGAAGGAATAAAAATAGGGCAAAATAGTATCTCTGAATGATATAAGTGGATCTGAGTCAATGAAATGGATCCTACAGGCCAAAGAATGCTGATGCTCACAGGGTGGAAGATTATGTTGTAACAGATGCCCCCTAATGTGTGAGGTCAGAGACTGATGCTATGATGGCCAAAATACATTATAAAACTCAGAAGTGGAGTGATGGAGACACAAGTGGAAAGAGCAGCTCACTCGTCATAATACAATAGTATCCCTGAATACATGTCGGTAATACAACAATCTGATATAATGGCCATGAATAGGCAGTACATAGTGAATACATGTCATAAGTGATCATAGCCATGATCCCTCTACAGTAAGATATGGTCTCCTGCTGAAAAGGAAACAACTGGTGCAAACTAGAGGTACAAACTACTGACATATGAGAGGTGATATCTCAGATGTAAAGTCAAAGTCATAAGTAGCATACCGAATGCCACTATCGCCTGGGGTCTTCTACACAAGTCTTCGACGGTGCAAGTCCCATCAAGTGAATAAAAGGAGCTGGGGTCGAACCTGATGAGACATCGTCTGATTACCGGTCAATGATGTATACCATTAACAGACGCGAGATAGCCCACCAATAATGAAAATGGGCATCAAGGCACATAGTACAATCATCGGAGTGTGAATAAATGGGTTGAAGTCAAACACTAGGATGAATCCATCGATCAGGGGACATTGATGTATTCCCAAAACTGTCAATGGCGAGAGAACCTGCCACTAATGACTGCAAGCCTCAAGGTACTCAACCGAACTCTAAGCCTCAAGTCCCGGAATAAATGAGTTGAAGTCGATGGAACGAGACTCGCTGGAAGGAGGGCATTAAGGAATCCCTCATCAACCAGCACGAGGTACCAGCTACGCTGAAAGATTTGGAAGAAATCAGGTAAAACGGACTGACTCAATAAGGATGGCTGACATGCAATAGTCAAGAGATCTGAGGAGTGGCTGACACTGGTTCAGGAATTTCTTTGAACAAGAGCATGAGCAGATGGATAGACTCAGGTAGCATAGACTTGACATAAACTGTGCAATGCAGGAGGCATTACATAGGGCTCCATAATGATTGGAAGCTTAACCAATCGGTGGAGAAAACTGAGAAACAAGTACAACTCCTAAGGTCCAACTATAGTCCCGACTCATAATGTACGGAGTGGAATGAATGCTCTGTTCAAATGCGACATAACAGCTGCCAACAAAAAGTAGTAACCATAATCCCATCCGGCGTTTTGGAATATTTGATTTTTTTGGTCTTTTTCATATTTGGGAAAAGCTTGAAAAAGAATAAAATTGCTTATAGTACAACAAGTGAGGGAATGAGTGTCAAATAGCGATCAGACTAGTTCCAAGCAGTGGAACATACCTATGCTCAATGCAAGGAAGTGCATGCAGGATGTGGACACTCGGGGGGGATATTCCTTCAGGGTCAAAAGGTGATCAAATTGTGAAAGGGAAAATATATAAGCTCTGCAGAGCTCGACAGGGAAAGAGTGCTCAGGCACCAGGATAACAATTGAGTAAGCGGGAGCCAGCACAAGGCTCAAGCAGCAAGCAGGATGATGCAATGCAATCACAACATGATATAACTGAGGGGAGTCGTTAAGGGAGATGGCCAATATAAGAGAGAGTAGAGTATGAGTCTCTATCGCAATGTCATGGCATAACTACGAAGGACTCCCAAACCTAAGGACAAACAACGGCATGGGCACCAGAATGCACAAAGGGGTTCTAACTAGGGTACCCATGTTCGGAAAAGCCCTACCGCCACATAACGACACTTCTACAGCATTGTGAAGGTTCCGTGTCAGTTACGAAGCGAGGTCGCACCTAGGGTTTATGAAAATGGTCAATAGGTCAAATGCATAATGCATGCGAAAATGGCATCTAACCTATATGCCAGGTGTGAAACGTACCTGCCATAGGTGTGAAAATGGTTTAGAACAACTTTTGTTGAGGAAATCTGATTAAAAAACACTACTCCATGACACGATATTAGTTTATAACGGCTCAAAATGGTAAAAACTATAGACAAGTGGATCCATAAAATTATAAATAGTAATAAAACTTTACAATTTTCAATTCATTTTTACTATTCACCACATTGGAGTTTTAGGTTAGTTTTCACCTGAAAGTTTAGTTGCCGATTCTGGGAGCTACAAGCGACCGTTCATCGAACCATCCGGAGCAGGTTAGTAGTCACTTCCATACCTTTCAATTCAATGCTTTCATTTTGATTTTCAGCGGTGGGAAGTCAAGTGCCCGTCAACGCCATAGTAGATCTGAGCACAAAGATCATTGTGGCTACCTTGGTGCGGATCACTGGATCCAAAGCTCTGCACTAGGCATCTAGGCCGGTGATGTTCTATGCATCACAATGCATGCAACCTATGGTATTCGACTGGTGTACTACACTGCTGGTGTCTATGAAGACACAATTGACAAAATGCAAATAGGGGAAGGCCAAAAACTTTGGGTATGGTAGTATCCTATGCAGCTTCTTCTTTGAGAGGGTTCTGGGGCTTAGTCCGAGGGTGGATGTCCCTCCTCACAGTCTCCGTGATCCATCCCTGACCCGGCGGGCTGAGATCTTGACACGACAGGGTGGTGGCCGTTTGGCGTCACCATATACTGAGGAGTTCTTCCGCTGGTGGAACCGTCAGGTGATCGCTATAGAGGACTATCCCTATGCGGGGATAGACTTCAGATAGGATCAGGACATGCCGCTCCCACCAGGCATAGCATTCGGAGACATTGGTGAGCACTCTTTTGGTTTTGTGTTGATTAAATTTTTATGGAGTTTTTACTATAGTTGAAAATGCAAAAATCTTTTTGGTGGTAGTATCAAGTGCTAAAGTTTGACTGTTTGCTCGCAGACAAAGGCCCAGTGAGACCCGAGGGCTTCCCGAGACATGGCTGTCGGGGTAGAGGTGATGAGGCAGGAGATGTTGCAGGAGGGCGCACTCTATAGACATTACGGCACAACATATCACTGATGGTCGCTCGGGTACCACAGATAGAGGTGGCCCGACTACCTGAGGCCATGTAGCGCCAAGTAGTGGGTGTTCTTGGTGAGTGGGTGCGGCTACTGCAATGGGTAGCCAATGCAGTACAGTATTTCTACGAGACACATCCCATCGAGGTGGCAGCTAGGCCTCCTCGGAGGGAATAGATATCCCAAGATCTCATTTTTTGTATCGATATGTATATTTTGAGGGCTACAGGCTCCAGTTTTGTATGACACTACCATTTTTGGACATATTTATATATATAAAAACTTTGGTTCTCGGTTATACTATACGTGTGTATGTATAAATGTATGAATGTATTTGTATTTATGTGCTTCATGATGAATGTGACAAATGCCAATCTAATACATAGTTAGCGTATGCATCCGATATATGATTAACACTTCTCGGAACATGTATGTATGTAATTGAAACAAAATATCGTTCCAAGAATCTTACCCTCAGAAATTTTTGTAATAGCGTAGGATCTCGCACACGGTACTGCCCATTCAGCTGAGACACAACTAGTTGTGAATCCAGGTGGACTTCTAAAGTTTGGACGCCATGGGAAATGGCATCCCGAAGTAGGTCAATGACGGCACTATACTCAGCCACATTGTTAGATGTAGGACCAAGAGAAGCACCTCCTGAGGACACAACTAGGTGGTCAGGTGAGAAAATAACCCAGGCAGCAGAAGCAAGCTGCTGTGTATGACGGCTAGCACCATCCGTGAATCCTAAGAATGTAGGAAACTCTGCTGACATCTGCCAATCAAACGGAAGCTAATCAGCAGAACCGAAAACCAAAAGAAATCTAAACTATGTACAGAAGCAACTATACAATAGTATACAAAAGTATCAGCCTGAACCAGAGGTTCAAGCATAATACCGCTTGAGGTAGAGCCCATTTCTAGGCTCCTTCAAGACAGTCCCCTCATAGTCTTCTAATTCATAGGATCCTTTTTCCAAGACATGCCTCACGATGTAAGGACCGTGCCACATGGGGTTGAACTTGCCTTCCCCCAGGGGTTCTTTAGCTTGGTCATATAAGAGGACCAAGTCACCTTCAGAATACTGCCAAGGACGGACGGACCTGTCATATTGAACCTTAACACGATGTTTATTGGCATCTATGGCCACAGCAGCATCTCGATGTTGCTCGTCAAGTTGCTCAAGACCCGTCATATCAGGGAGGAGCTCTATGGCCAGTTTAAGTGAAGGGATCTCGCATTCAATCGGTAAAAGTGACTCCACACTGTGAACTAGCTAAAACGGTGAGAACCCGGTGGCAGTCTTGACTGCGGTTTGATATGCCCACAAAGCAGGATATAACATGATATGCCAATTGGTCTTGCTTTGTTGGATGGTACATTGGAGAATGGTCTTCAAAGACTTATTGACTGCTTCTACTTGACCATTCGCTTGGGGATAATAAGAAGATGAGTGTTCTTGACAAAACCCAAGCTTGAGGGACAAATCCTCCATCATCTTGTTTTGAAAGTGACTGCCATGGTCAGTGACAATCTCTTTCGGAATACCGAACCGAGTTATAATTTGATTGAACACGAAGTGGGCTACTGTAGCACCATTGGCTTTAACGGTAGGCATGGCCTCATACCATTTGGAAAAATATCCCACGGCCACTATGATATGGTGATGCCCCCCAGCCGAAGCTACTTTGCAAACCATGAAATCCACCCCCCACTTGGTGAAGGGACCGACGGTGACGACCGGATGAAGGGGCGCTGGATGCGAGTGTATGTTTTGAGAAAACACCTGGCAAGGGTGACATCTCTTCATAGCATTAACACAATCCTTAAAGATGGAAGGCCAGAAATAACCAGCTCGCATAATACGTTGGGTTGTAGCAAGCCCGGATAAGTGACCACCACACGCCCCAGCATGGCAATCATTAAGCACCCGCTCCGCTTCTTCATGAGTTAAGAAACGATGGAGGATAGAATCCTTTCCTCGGCGATACAAAGTGTCACCGACGATAGTATAATCTTTAGAGTGATGTTTCACATGCCGTCGCTCATCTCGTGAATAGTGCAGAGGAAAATTCAAAGTTTGGAGATATACAATGACATCCCCATACCAAGGGTCCTCTGACGAGATAAGAAATAAGTGCTCATCCACGAAGGAATCTTCATGAATGCCATCCTCATCAAGTCTCGGAAGGTCCGACATAAGCTCAGCAAATACCAATGATTTCACCGACTTTGCCGAAGCAAAATCGAGATCAAATTCCTGAAGGATAACAATCCATTTATTATACTTCCCCCCGATAAGGCGTCGTGATAGTACGAACTGAAACGGATTGATATGCGCAACAACTATGGTGGTCCTAAGAAAAATGTAATGTCGCAACCGTTGGACTGAATGAACAGTCGCAAGCGCCAGCTTTTCCACATGACTATATCTTAGCTCAGCGTCTACTAGATTTCGACTAAGGTAATAAATGACATGCTCGACAAGCGCATCATCCACCTGAACCAAGACCATGCCAATTGTCTCTTGAGACGCGGCCACATAAAGGATAAAATCTCGTGCGAAATCTGGTGGACTAAGCACAGGGTCCGATACCAAAGCTTTCTTAAGGGTGTCGAAAGACTGTTGGGCTCGCTCATCCCAGATAAAAGGTGTGTCCTTCTTCAATAAGCACACGAAACCTTTGGTAAGATTAGCATAATTGACTACGAAACGGCGTAGAAAAGTGGCTCTCCCTTGGAGGCTCTAAAGTTGTAACAAATTACGCGGAGGAGGCAACTGAAGTATTGCCTCAACTTTGAGAGGATCGACTCTAATACCCTCTTTTGAAACTATGAATCCTAGAAGGAGACCTGTCCTTACAGCAAAAATGCATTTGTTAGGATTCAATCGAATCTTGTATCGTATACATCGTTCGAGAATCATGTGGAGGTGCTTGGGGTGGTCCATTCTCTTGTGAGAATGGCCGGCAAAATCATCTAAGAAAAACTCCATAATCTTTTTAAGATGTGAAAGGCGTAGGTCATGGCGCGCTGAAATGTAGCTCCGGCGTTTTTAAGGCCGAAGGGCATTTTTCGATATGAAAATGTTCCCCAAGGACAAATAAAAGTTGTCTTATATTGATCCTCGGGTTTGATCCGAATCTGGTTATAGCAGGAAAATCCATCCATGAAGGAAAAAATATTACTCCTGGCGCCAACATCCAAGATTTGATCTATGAATGGTGTGGGGAAGTTGTCTTTCGGACATGCACGGTTCATATCCCTAAAGTTGGTACATACACGGATCGTTCCCTGCTTCTTATCCACAGGAACGGGGTTTGACACCCATTCGGTAAGGGGAACGGGGTAGATGAAAACAACTCTGAGCAGTTTCTCCACCTCTGCCTTGATAGTGGCTGCCTTTCTAGGGTTCACTGCAAATAAGCGTTGTCGAACCGATTTAGCATTGGGATACATTCTAATCTCATGTTCAACAATGCGGGGGTCTATTCCTAGCATCTCCTCATATGACCAGGCGAAAGCTTCTCGGAGTTCTGTAAACAATTCAGTGTAAATAGCAATCTCCTCAGGAGTGCAATCGTCACCGATGTAAACATTCTCAACTACTCCGGGAGTACGAGAGATATTGATCGACATAGTTGGGGAGATATTAGCCATATTCCCTTCCGCAAAAACATCATGTGACTCCAAAAGAGCCACAGGGTGACCAACCATCTCTGCTAAAGTCATCCTAAACTCTTCTCGTTCGACGAGCTCGAGTTTGGGAAGGAAATAAGAGCGATGGTGCGTATCTTCCCAAGGTCTCTCAAGGTATCATCCTTTTGTAGTGTGAGTGGGTATTGTGGGGCCATGCTAGCCTGCAGTTAAGTGAGTCACCTATGGAGTTCCTGGAGGGAACCACTGGTTGCATAAGAAAAGGAGCCACGTAATCATATTATGTTATCCATATTTCCTGATAAACCCAATCGATGTACTGGCTTGGAAATGGTTGTTGTATGCCTGATAAACCCAGTCGGCGTACTGGCTTGGCATTGGTTATTTGGGAGTTGTGGCGAAAGGTTACTGGATGCCTGATAAACCCAGTCGGTGTACTGGCTTGGCATGTTGTTAAATTAATGCCTGACAAACCCAGTCGGTGCACTAGCTTGGCATTGGTTATTTGCATGTTGTGGAGGTATTGGTTATTTGGGTGTTATTTCCTGACAAACCTAGTCGGAGAACTGGCTTGGAAATGATTGTCATATGCTTGATAAACCGAGTCGGCGTACTGGCTTAGCATACTGATTTTTGAAATGCTTGATAAACCGAGTCGGCGTACTGGCTTAGCATACTGATTTTTTGGATGCCTGATAAGCCCAGTCGGTGCACTGGCTTGGCATTGCCTATTCGGATGACGTTGTGGAGCAGCATGTGTGCTGGCCAAGCATCCACCCCACAGGTGATCCAAGGCTTGTAAAGTAGAGAAGGAAACCTGTGGAGTAGCGAGGAAACGCACAATACAGATAAGTATTCATTTTCATTTAATTCTTGTTTGGAATAATGAAGATTTCAGGTACAAGTCTTATTGCAACCAAGCTAATACACTGTTGTTTCTTTGTTGGAAACCTTGGCCATTACAGGAAACAAGGACCCTGAAAGAGCTATAAATGCTTGGTAAAACCAGAGAGTAACTGGTTGAGAGCTATAAATTCTTGGTAAAACCAGAGAGTAACTGGTTGAGAGCTATAAATGCTTGGTAAAGCCAGAGAGTAACTGGTTGGAACTATAAAATTCTTGGTAAATTCAGAGAGTAGTTGGTGGGAACATTAACCACTTGATGTTGTGGAGCAGCCGACATGCTGGCCAAACATTCCCTTAAATAATTGATAAAACCAGTTAGCGTACTGGCCTAGCATTTCCTATTTGAATGGTTGTGGAGTAGCCTGCGGGCTGGCCCAACATTCATTGTTGTATCCACGGGAAGTCCAATGCTTGGAAAGCGAAGAAGGATCCTGTGGGATAAAGTGAAGACACCCAATAAAGATAAGTATTTGGTTATCTTGCAACTCTTACTTATGAATATACATGTGTATATGATTTAATTATGATTTCTTAAATTCTCATTTGGAGATAAACCCTATGAAAATACAGTAAACATGTGAATTGACTCAATGTTTGAGTGTAGGTATTGCTGGAAGCAGGGACTATGAAAGCATCTGGAGGATGCATGGGGACATATGACTGTCCTAAGGAGCTCAATATGAGCAGTAATGAAAGATGGTGCTAGTGGAACTGTGTGGGTCCTAGCAGCCAAAGGTTCTGTAAGCAACAATGGGGAAGGGTTCCCTAGTTGAAAGCCATAAGACAGACCTTACACACTAAAGTGTCATAGCCAAGAAAGGGCAAGTCAAGCATTCACATTGAAGTGAAAGAGGCCAAGGAGCATAGAACCACCAGTGATGGTGTGGCTCCGGATTGGAACAAGACTAAGAGGGGGAAAACTCTTACTCTTCTCTTTCCTTTGACTGATGCATCTTAGAAACAAAGGATTGTTGAATGCATGTCATAAATGAAAACAAATTGTGTTTAATTGCTTGAATGAATTGTGATTGCTAAAATGGTTATTTTCCGGTGAAAGGATGAACATGAATGAGTTCATGTGTATATTGGGAAAGCATAAAATGTGTGGAAGTCTCATGGGTAAAGCATGGACGTTCCAAGTCAATTAGGAAAATAATTGACTAATTTTATTATTGTGTTATGCTTGTCCTAACAGGAATTGCCATGATAAGTCTCACAGGAGAGACGGTGAAAGCCATTGATTACAGCTATTACTAGCCAAGTGTTGCTGGTGAGAAAAGAGAGAGCTATTTTTGCACCATGATCATGGCAGCAGACCATAAGCTATTTGTTTTGGCTGGAAGTCTTCCTCAATTAGTTACCAGGACAGCAAGGAAGATGAAATCCATGGAATTCCAGACTTGTAGGTCAGCTGGAAGATAAACAAACGGAAAGGGATTGCTTTGGAGCAATGCCCACCTGTAGAGCTGGAAGACCAAAGCTATCAGGAGAAGCTTGTGGAAGCTAGAGGACTTGATCCTGAAAGTTCAAAGTAAAGGGATGAAACGCAGGACAGACCTGTCATAGTTTGTGAATTTTGAATCATGTGTAAAGTGGGTATATAGTCCGAAGTGTTGGAACACCGAGGACGGTGTTATTCCAAGGGAGGGGAATGTAATGTCCCCAGTTTGACCCCATGGCATTAACATTATAAATGATGTAATATTGTTATGAAATCATGGTGAGGAGCTCAAGGCCAAGGCCCCGCCATCGATTTAGTGATGCATATGGTTTGCGTGCTAGCAATGCACATTGGAAATTCAAATATCATGTAATATGCATTTTAATAAAAATACCCACAACTAGTTATGCAATGCAACAAAGAGATGGGGGCATGATTTCACAAGGAATTGGGAGGGAAAACATTCAAACCCTTGAGCCAATCAGGTCAAGCCAAGTGCTAATGAGAGAACCCATCAAACCCTCAACTACCCATGTTGACTTTTGTACCCAACCATTGATTTCTCCCAAGGGTTGGTTGAGGTAGTTAATGCCTTGGGAATGGAGAGGTATGGCTGTCCAAATTCGGGTATGGGCAAGCCACCCTTTATGGAAAAACGTTTTTGTCTCCTTGGGCAAGAAAAGAGCCATGAATTTCTCCCCCAAGCCATTATCCATGATCATTCTTCCTCCCTCACGAGTTTAGAGCTACCTAGGCGTCTTCCAGGCATGTTGCAGCGTTTTCTTCATTTTCCCAGTAGAGAAGGGCGTTTTCTGTGTTGTATACCAGTGGGGAAGAAGGGAAATCGAATGGGGGTTCAATATAGACCGCTTTGGGTTGTTGAAGGCTGAGATATTTGGGGAAGAAATCGTTTTTCCCCCTGTGGTTGTTTTCCCATCCCACAATCTGTTTTTGGGTTGGGAACGTTTTTGGGAAAACCCATGGCCATCTTATTTGTAAATCCCACTGTCTAAAATGTGTATCCATGCCCCTGTTTATGCTTATTGTGTGAGAGAAGAGTATGTTGGGTATGGGTATGGGTATCCATGGCTTGGGCTTGAGCTTGAGTGCGATAATCCAAGGTTCAATTGTAGCCTGATAAACCCAGCTATGGACTGGCTTGGCTCAGATGGAATGATTAATTGGTTGTGAGAGAGTGAATGTCCCCTTTTCCTTGAAGGAATCATGCCCAGCTCGGGGGTGGCCTTCGGACGGACTCAATATAACCTGTCGAAGAGCCTATGGCTGGGTGGAACGTTGCAGCGACATAGCTAGTTGCTCGGGCAGTTGAAAAATGAAGATAAGTGTTTTTATGCCTCTATATTTACTTCTGCACTATATTAATTCAATCACTATTGATATGCTGTATGCATGAGTAAGGTGTGTGGATGTTTTAATTCCGCTGTGCATCATAATTGATTTGTTTTACATCTGCACATTCATCATTTTTTATATGAATCTAACTAATGGGCTGAGATCATGGGAAAGCCCTGAATTTGGCATCATGTACCCTGCCTTGCATTGGTTAAATGGGTGGGTACGTGACAAGTACCAGTATCATAATGAACCGGTAACTGGAAATGGTCTAAGAAAATCAAAGCAATCTCGTTGAATCCCCTATAGGTGTTTCCATGCAACTCCACATACCACTTCACGGCTACCCCCGTGAGGGTGCATTGAAATAGTCGTAATCTAATGGAATCATGATTCAAAGAGTTGGAGGAGCACCAAAGGTAAAACATCGTGACATGATCTCCCGGGTCCTCACCACCTTTCCCCTCAAACTTCGGAATGTCCGAAGGGAGCTTGGTAGAGACCGGGGGCCAAGTAGGGTCGTGACACACTGGATCATTCATGAGCTTCGAAAGATCCGGAAGATTCAAGCGTGCAAGGAACGGGAGCTGAGGCTAGAAAGCTTGATTGTAAGCCCCCATAAAATGTTGGTTAAATGGAACCGTGTTATAAGATGGACCAAAAGCTTGACCATGAGGATTAGACTGCTGATAATGAGGACCTGATGGACCATAAGCTTGCCCATGGCCATAGGATTGATAACCTCCTCCTGCCTAACCCATTTGCGAGTAAGCAGGTATATGCGTGTTTTGGGCACCATATTGGGGTGGTGGGTTATACTGGTGGCCAACATCGATTGTGTTGTAGTAAGGGTTGCCACCATGAGTATGGGGCATGTATGTACTATTCATAGTGCGAACCATGTTGTAATGACCATAATGGTATGGTATGTTCCCACCCCCAGCATTAGGATTATCTTGAGCAGTTGCGTGGTGACCAAAAGCATGAGAAGTATTCCCAACTCCAATATTGGTGTGACTAGTAGCAGGGATTGTGGTGTGATGTCCATGTGGATAGGAGATATTCCCACCCCCTACATTAGCATTACTAGTGGCGGCAGTGGACGCAAAAGTATGCAGTATGTGTCCACCCCCATGGTTGGGAGGAACAGTATCATCCGTAAAAGTAGTCCTGGGTTGACGAGTAGCGGCACGTGTATTAGGTGGTGGATGGCGGGTCATGTTTCAAACAACGTTCCTATTAGGTTGGGCAATCCTAGGAGGTGGTCATCTTCCAACATTAGCATTATTAGGAGGAACATGACTAGTCCCCATACTATGTGTGTGGGTGGACAACGTAGTGTCCCCAGCGGAGTCGCCATTTCTATATTGGAGAAAACTCACTAAGGCTTGGGGTGTACCACAACAGACAGATGACTACCAAAAATCAACTCAATTCCCAGAACTATGCTATATAAATGACAATGCTAAGATAAGGAAGAAGATAACCAACCTCAATCCAAACGTTTGATGTAGATCTCCGTTCGAGCTTTTCAATCCATGCACTTGAATCTACAAATTAGTCTTGACAACCAATATACAACAAGTATATATAATATATAAACGGCATTAACATCATCAATAGCAATGGCCCATGATATAACAAGTAAATGCAACCCAATGTAAGATAAACAACATTTACAACATTAATGGACGAGAATATGAGTATTTCTATTAATAAACAAGAAGTACAAAGTGATACGACCTCTTGCTGGCAACCAATCTGAACCAAGATCTGGATCAATCCACTTGTGCCTCCACCACTTCAATCCTCCATGAATGGCAAACTCAAACTAGATAGGAGTTTGGAAGGTAAACATAAAGGGTTCACAACTACAAGGATCAATGAATGTAGACTCAAGATAGGGCAAAAATCCACTAGAGTTCTCTTGCTCTTCTTTCTCCTCCTGTCCATAAGCCATATGTGCTCAATATATAGTCCTCTCAAAGGTAGGTTAAAGGACACATCGAGGCGTTACTCGGGAAGATGGAGAGCCAAAGGTCACCCAATGACCGCTTTTTGGGAGTAAAAAGTAATAAACTAGTGATTTTTACCATTTTACTTGATATCCGCGGGCTATAGTGATGCAACTCGCGGGTACGCATGCTATAATGATGCAACATGCGGGTAGGAATAAAAATAGGGAAAAATAGTATCTCTGAAGGATATAAGTGGATCTGAGTCAGTGAAATGGATCCTACAGGCCAAAGAATGCTGATGCTCACAGGGTGGAAGATTACGTTGTAACAGACCAAATGAGTTTTCTACATGTCATTGTGGTGTTGTTGAGGTTTTTTTAATGTTAATGGTTTTTGTTAAATTGACAACCTAATATGATTTTTTTTTTTCAATCCTCTTGGCATTCTCAGAGGATTGAAAAAAAATGGGCAGCATTTCTGCTTGTCAAAACACATTTTAAAATAAAACCGGTAGCATTTATGCGGTGAAATGCTACCGATTGACATAAAGAAAAATATTAATAATTAAAAAAAATAAATACAACATAAATTTAAAACAAAAAAAATGTTTTGGAATGGATTTTGATTTGTTTTTTTTTCAAATAGTATTTGGTTTCAATGGTGGTTTTTGGTTTCGATGGTGGTTTTAGTTTCAATGGTTTTTGGTTTCAATGTTGGTTTTTGGTTTTCAATGGTTACATTCACAAATTGATAAAAACTAAATAAAATTTATGTTTTGTAAAAAACACACAATTTTATATACAAAACAAATAAAATTTAGGGATTTTTTTAAAAACAAATAACAAAACAAAACAAATAAAATTTAGGGCTTTTTTTAAAAACAAATAACAAATAAAATTTAGTTTTTTTTTTTAAAACAAATTACAGGGTTGAATTCCACTTACCTTGTGGATTCGAAGCCATGGCAAGGTGGAGTTGGGCGTGGGGTGTGGTGTGCTGTGCTGGCTACGGACACTCGGTTGAGGGCCTCAGTCCCGTCCTTGTTGCTCACTGTGCAAATCGTTTTCGAACAGGGCCGGCTGACAGGCCGAGCCCTGTTTTTTTTTTTTTGCCTCAAACCCTCGATCGAGCAATAGCTCGATCGAGGGTTTAACCAAGCCCTCGATCGAGCAACAGCTCGATCGAGAATCTAACCTAGCCCTCGATCGAGCTATTTAAAAACCCTTGATCAAGGTATGTTCAAGCCCTCGATTGAGGGGTATTTTCAAACCCTTGATCAAGCGTTTAAAACCTTGATTGAGGGCTTGAAAATACCTCGATCAAGGGTGCGGAAAACAATTTTTTTGGCTCCCGCGCGCCAGGAATGGTGAACCACCTTCGTGGAATCACCCGTACATGTCGCACCGCAATCCAGTGCGATCCGAACGACTCGAACACACCACACAGAATTTTTGAGTTTTTTGTTTAAATACAAAAAAAATAAAGCTTAATTTCAAAAATTAATTCGTTAAAAGAATAAATTATGAGGTAACAAACAACTTACTTGTCGAACCGCCCTTCGGGGAGGCATCCTCGTGATGTATGGAAATTTTGATTGACATTGTTTGTCAAAATTCAAACCAGCAGCAACAGCCAATAGGGATGAAGAATGTCTCCGTGTGGACGACGGATGTCAGAGCCTTCAAGTGTTTGAGGTTTCGCACCGATGCAATTAGGCAAAAACACACTGCAAGGTGGTAAAAATGAATTTTACCTTGCGTTTTTTTATTAAACCCTATTCTAGTGGGTTTTATGGTGAAGCACACCGGTGTAGGGTCAAGTTAACGCACCGACAAATATGGGTTTTTAAAAAATAACGGATTTTCATTTATTATTTTGTAACAATGGAAACCAGTGCATTTGAAGAAAACAAACACACCGGTGCATATATTACAGAGACGCATTGTAAAGCATGGTTTGTAAATGCAATTTAAACGAATTTAAGAAAGAAATTATTTGTAGTGGAATACAGTGTGTTTTCTCATTGAACAAGCATTGGTGAGTTTAAGGTTATGTTGCGCACCGGTATTAGATTTATTATTAAAAATATAAATTGAATAAACGGGGCATTTATATCTATTAAAAGCACCGGTGCGATTTAGTATCCAACCCACCTGTGCTCTTTTATGTGAATGCACCGAGAATTGTTTTAAAATATTTTTTCGATTATAAATTATTATTTTTATTTACGATAAATCGAATGTCGGTGCATTACGGTCTTGTGAACACACTAGTTGGTTTAACTAAGGACACACCATTGTAAACTTTCGAGATGTTTTTTTTAAGAAAATAGATTATGAAATAATGTCCAGTGCATTAGGATTTGATGAAATGCACCAGTGCGATTAGTGTTAATGAACGCACCATGTTTAGTTTTTTACTTAAATATTTTATTTTTTAAATAAAAACATTTCGGTGCGATTGTTTCTACCTAACGCACCCGGTGTGGGTTATGTGATGTAACGCACCCCGGTGTGGGTTACGCGATGTAACGCACCCCTATTATTATTTGGAAATTATTTTGGTTTGGAAACAATGTTTTTGGGTCGCGGTGCGAAAAAATATGATGCGTTGATGAACGCATCGATGTGCTAATGTTAGGGATGCATCGATGCAATTATGTTGTAAGCGCACCGAAGTAAAAACTTTTGCTAAAACCTCTGGTCGCTCGCCTCTGCTACTGACCTTCGTTAGAAACAGATATTTGGGATCTTTTGTGAGGAGCATACGTTATAACCTCTGCTAAAGGGCATTTTCCTTGTGTATAATGGAAATTTATTTTTATTGAACAAAGTTGCTCTTATAGACTTGGAATATTATAAACTAGTTACTAAGCCAATTGTTACTTGATGTTATAAACACTTTTAGTTTGGACTAGATGGATTGTGTATATATGTTTGATGATGCATGAGGACTATCTAATTCCTTTTTTGTTGCTATGGCTAGTTAGTAATAGTTTATGTAAAGTTAGTGACAATTTTTAATAGTTGCACACACACACACACATATATATATAATGGACGCAAATGGATTGTCTTAGGCATTTAATATTTGCATTTCAAAAGAATGACAATGGGATAAAGTTAAATATTTCAGGCATAAAAATGCATACTAGTTGAGTTGAACCCCTAGTAAATCTGAGAGCCTAACTTAACCTATATTCCATTCAAAATATTATTGTTCTCCATATTTAAAATTAAATACCTGATACACTAATTTCTAGAAGAAAATCAAGAGGCAAAAGTGATCTATAAAAAGGAGAAGGATCTAAGCAAAGAGAAGAGAAAGGAAAGAGGTGTAGCTTTTATTATGCTACTACATTATCTCAAGATCCTTTAATAGCCTAAAAGCATTAGAAATGTTAGGCAAGCCACAATCTAAGGTCCAACACTAGGGTGAAAGTGGAGGTGGTTCGTAATTTATCTTTATTTGCTCATGTATGTATTTCTCTACAATGTCTCTATAAATAACTCTGTCGTGACCACATATACCTTTTAAACATTTGTGTGTGGAGTTGTTTAAGTCTTTGTGTTGTCTATGGCTCATCTCTCTTGATTTTAAATTGTTGTGGACATAATATAGTCTCATAAACATCATGTTTACAGGAAGCAGGTGTATTGACCATTTGATTTGTTATTAGTTGTACATAAATCTTTCTTTGAGAATACCTACACTTGTCTTTCTTTGTGTATATTATTTTTTATTTCTTAGTTTTCTTGTATAGCTTAACAAACATGTTTTACTTTCCCTTTTCCTTGTTAATGTTGTATATTTGTATGAGCTTTTTACTTGAGTTCATGTGTAAATTTGGAGATTTAATAACTTCATAATCTAGTTTTGCTAAATCTCCATGTAACAAATAATTTTTTACATTTTATATTACATTGGCAACTTGCTTTATGCATTTTCCAACACTTAATTCAAGATGTTGGTACTTTCAAACTTCATTTACGCTAACTAGTAACTACCAATGAAGAGTTTGATAAACCTAAGCAAGAAAAGAAATACTAACATAATCTAAAACATAAAAATAACAATGGCACACACATGAGAAAACTATCCTAACTAAGAGTTTTACCTCTCTTTTTTTCATTGTTAACTTCACAATTCACAATACAATACCTAGGTATTGTGCATCATCCCAAACCCTAATTTGTTAACATAGATTAGATTACAGTCATAATCTCTTTAACATGATTATATTATAGTGGGACGAAACCATTCACTAAAATAATAGATATGGGCCAAAAAAAATTCATTGGGGCATTGTTGACCCACCATGCGCCCTTTGGACAAGAGGGTGGATCCCCCTTGACCCCCCTTCAGTTGGGGTCCAACCCTTGAACCCCCATTGAGATGCGACTAAGTCTACCTACAAAGAATATAACACATATCCAACATCCATAACACTTCCTGCAAATCTGAATTAAAATCCAACTCAAATAGCTAATTAAAATTACGCTTTCATTCTAATAGAACATTTAAAGGCAATTACTCATTGATATCAAATTTAAACATACATACTAACACCTTTGAGATAAAAGACTCTACTAACTTACCTAATTCACCAATCTAACCATACAGTTATTAGCAAGTTTAGACACTTAGTCATAACCTAGGCTTTCATCCCCACTTTTCCCCTTAGAGAAATTTTGTAAAGATTTAGAATACACATATTAAGGTAATAAATATGTTCACATTAGCAAGCGAGTGAAGGTAGAGTTAGGCTCATGGATAGTGTAAATATGCTCCTTGACCACATCAAAATCAAAATTCTAGAACACACTCAACTTCAAGCATTTTATTAACAAGCTTATCCTCAAGGCTAATTCTATATCTTAGACTTGGATTTGCGCAATATTGAGTTTTTCATAAATTAATTGCGATCCAAGTCAAAGTTTAAAACCAATTATATTAAATGTACTTGTAACTAATTTATTATTTAAGAATTTAAATTTTATATATATGAAAAAACTATAATTAAATGGATTGGTTAATATCAAGGTATATGGTGACTCCAGGGTTACAATTAAATGGGTTGCGGGTGATTTCAAGCTTAATGTTATGAACCTAAGGCATTGGGCCCATAGAACTCTTTTTGAGATCTCAAAGCAGCAGAATATCAAATTCGAACATATTTATAGAGAACATAATTCACTTGCAGACAAAGCTTTCAAAACAAGCACTATCTGGTATGGAAGGGCAGTTGATTTGGGAGGAATGGTGCGACAACTGTATCCTGGATAGTGGTACCACTTATTTTTTTGACTGACTCTTGGGGGTGCTAGACTCTGAGGCCTTCTGAAATCTACTGTTTCCTTATTTTGCTTTTTGACTTCTTGTAATGGTGTATGTATCTTTCGAACCATAATGGTTTTTTTGAGAACATGGGTGGATCCTAAAGTTTCTTTTGCAGTCCAGTTCTATCATGGGCAATATTGTAAATGATTCGACATTAGAATCATGAACTTCTTTGCACTATTTGATTCGCTTGAATATCAATAGTAGATTTGTTTTCGCGACAAAACTATAATTAAATTTTATATAAATTTGAAAAAAATATAATTAAAATAACAAATCAAATATATTAAAATAAATTATTTTTACTTTATAATAAATTAAAATGAGGGAGAGCCATGGAGACGGAGAGCAGGCATTTGAGGGGTTTGGGAGGGCCATCCCTGTCAGGGTACGGTCAGCCTCGATCGCTGTATTGATATGGGCCCTTGTCAGGAAAATGGTCCATTTCTCTTTTCCATGGGGTTATGGTGTTTCTTTATTGCTTTGGCAGGTGAGAAGTTTGGTTACCCTAGGGTTTGGAGCTTAGCAGATTGGTGACTGTTACGGTTTTGGTGAGCCCTCTCTGCTGCCATGGAAGCTCAAGAGGCCGTTGTTTATACTAGTGACAGGATGGATGGTTTGGATGGATGGGGGGTGCCAGGTGGTAAGGATCTAGAAGAGCTGGTGGATTTCCCGGTGTTGGGATCTGAGATGCTTCAGCCGGTAGGGTTGGAGCCGGTAACCTCTATTACTGACTTTTCTCCGTCTGATTTCATCACTTCGCCGGAGCAGTTAACTCATGGACTATAGGCGGTTCCGGTGGTGGAACAACAGTCGGTTGATCTGCTAGGAAATGCGAGCTGGAGGGAAGCGGGTGTTTTCTTTTCGAAGGCACTAGGGTTTCCAGCTGAAGCAGCGCAGGGAGGGTTTGAGGAGGCGGTGGCTTTTGACAGGGTTGCGGCGGAAGGGGTGGCTCGACAGGGTCGGTTGGGCAGTGGCTCAAGTGGGAACGCGTCGGAAGAAGACAGGAGGGTTTCCCTTGGGGTTGCAAAGCAGCGGGGTTTCAGCTCACCGGAGTGGGACGGGGGCCGGGGGAAGGAGACCTCTGATGATGTGGCTGGCTCGAAGGAGGGTGGCGGAGGCCCAGTGAAGAAGCGGAGGAAGAGCTGGATTAAGGTTAAACTGGTTAAGAACTATGCGGTGGGCGAAGACATAGCCTGGGGTAGTGTTATGCAGATGGCACATTTCACCCTTGTCGGCAGGGTTATGGGACGTAATTTCTCAAGGAAGACGGTGGCGGCTTGGGTTGAGGAGAATTGGAAGGATCTGGTAGGTCACTCACCGGTGGTGGTGGAGTTGAATAGGGGGTGGTTCGCTTTCAAATTTTCTAAAGAGGAGGAGCTGCGGTGGGTACTGAACAGGAATTGGCACCTCAATCACTCTCCGATGCTGCTGAAGCCATGGCACTCTTTGTTCGATGCCAGCCGGGAAAGGGTGGATGTAGTCCCGATTTGGGTCCGCTTGCCAGCTCTTCTCCTTCACTTCTGGGAACTACATCATTTCAAACGGATTGGTGACATACTAGGGACCTTCCTGGAGGCCGATATGTCATTCCAAGAGACTTTCTGTCAAAAGGTTGCGCGCATTTTGGTCAACATCAATATCAAAGAGGGGCTGGCAGAAGAAATAAATCTGGAATGGGGACCGGAGATCATCACACAAATGTTGGACTATGAAAATGTCCCATTTAGGTGCCGGCGCTGTCATGCATATGGACACCCCGTCTCCGACTGCAGCCTTCCGATGAGAAACAACACTGGGGGGAGGAGAAAACTTTCAAAAGGAGTTGAGGTGCACTATTCGGAGACTGGAACGGGCTCTTCAGACTTCGTTCAGTCATCCTCAGATGATCTTGAGAATGCGTCGTCCGGAGACGAGCCAAGTCAGGTGTGTCCGGTGGTGGAGAAGACTTTGACTGATCAGATGGAATTGGTGACTGCTCATCAGAGTGATGATGTACTTCAGGGACCTGACTTCCCTGGTATCACCTCTCTCTCTTTTTCCCCTACTGTTAATTTATTTATGAACTCTGTTACTTTATTGAGGCATGATTGGGTGGAGGGTCTGCGCAACCTTTCTCTCTCGAGCACCCCGGGTCCTGTGGGGTCTCGGTCTGGTTATCACATTGGTGAGGAGGAGGCACCGGTTATGATTTCTCCTTCTATGGAACCGGTTTTGGAACCTGTGACTGCTCGTCTATGTGCTTTGGATGATACTTCTACTGGTTTTTTTTACCCTGATCCTGGAGATGCACATGAGGAGGATTACCTCTCTCCCACGGAATCACAAGATTCGGGTTATTTCCTTCGCTCCTGCATGAAAGCCACCTCAGCGGGGCTGGGGAAAGCCACTACTCCTGTTTGTAAGGGGAGGGGAAGAAAGTCAAACTTGCATAAGGCACAATCCAGGGCAAGGGTGGATCTCTTGGAAGGGAAACAAATTTCGATTGTTAAGGCACTTAAAGCGGGGAAGGCCTTGAAAAAAGGGCGAACATGAAGATTATGTCTTTCAACTGCCGGGGTTTGGCTGGGCCCAACAAGAAATCAGCCTTCAGAAGGGTGCTTACTCTTGAACACCCGGATGTGATCTTGCTACAAGAGACCTTAGGTGTAGGTGATGTTATTAAGAATCGCTTGGAGAGTTGGCTGCCTGGATGGTCCTTTCTCACTCTGGATGTAAAGGGACGTTCTGGGGGGCTGGTTGTGGGATGGAGGAATTGTAATTTTAAGCTTGTGAACTCGTGGGGAATGGATTCTATTCTTTGTGTTGAAGTTTTGTCGGTTGATTTGGGGATCACTATTAAGGTGATTAACATCTATGGGCCTTACCAGCATCGAGTTGTCTTCTGGGACTCACTGTTTGGAAATCCCCTCTTGAGTGGTGACTTACTGGTCATAGGGGGGGACCTAAACTTCTCGCTGGGTCAGAGCGAGGTATGGGGACCTCATGCTCATGTGGATCCGTTGGCTGGATACTTTGTTCAGAAGCTAGTGGCGAAGGGTTTGCTGGATATAGAGCCCTTCAAGCTGAATCCGACCTGGAGAAGTAAGCTCAGTGGGGATGCTAGGGTGGCGAAAAGGATTGATCGTTTTTTGGTGGCTGAACAGTTGGTGGACAGATTCTTTCAGGTTCGACAGTGGGTTGGCAGCGGTGGTATCTCTGATCATTTTCCTATCTTTTTTGAGATACAAAAGGGGCCATAAAACCCTCCGAGTCCTTTGAAATTCAATAAATTGTGGTTACAAGACGAGACATTTAAAAACCTCTTCCTTACACATTGGACTCCTTTTGATAGGGATTTTGATAGATCAGCTGCTTTTCAGTTTGCAGATAATATTAAAAAGCTGAAAAGACTGGTTAAAGATTGGGCTATTGCTAAGAGATGTAGGGAAGATGCAGAGTTGAAACAGGTGGAGGAAGAGCTCCTGCAGATTTATGAAGGAGATGGAGGGGGTATGATCTCTCCTGATTCTAAAGAGGCTCTTATCAGGCTGGAAGGCAGGCGGAACACTATGTTATGTGAATTGGAGGAGACTTGGCGGTTCAAGAGCAGAGCGACTTGGTTGGAGTGTGGGGATGATAATACAAAATTTTTCCATGCTTATGCCAGAGGGAGAAAAGCAGCTAATACCATTTGGAGTCTGAGGGATGATGATGGAAACACTCACATCAATTTTGAAGATAAGGCTAGGTGTGGGGTAGCACATTTTAAGAACTTGTTCCGGGCCCCAAATCAGGCTACTATTGCTCAGGTGATTAAAGTGGCAGAGATGTTCCCCAGGTTTGTTGATGATGAAGGAAACAGGGAGCTGATGAAGGAATTAACGGAGGAGAAACTTAAGAAGGTTCTCACAAGCTTTCAAAAAGACAAGAGCCCTGGCCCTGACAGGTGGACAATTGAATTCTTCCTGGATCTTTTTGAGATTCTGGGGAATGATCTCATGGCGGTGGTTGAAGACTCCAGAGTATCAGGGAAAATTCCGGCCAGTTTCAATTCTATCTTTATCACCCTCATACCTAAGTCTGATAATGCATTGACCCTTAATGAATTCAGGCCCATCTCACTATGCAATTGTATCTATAAGATCATCTCAAAAGTTATAGCCAGAAGACTAAAAAGTATCTTCTCAAAACATATATCTGCTGAACAGTTTGGGTTTTTGGAGGGTCGACAAATTCATGAGGCTGTAGGAGTGGCACAGGAAGGGATGCATAGTTTGAAGACCAAGAATCTGAAGGGAGCCATACTTAAAATTGATCTTTCTAAGGCCTATGATAAAGTGAGCTGGATGTATCTTCGTCTGCTATTTACCCATATGGGGTTTGGTATTGCTTTTATTAGATGGGTAATGTCTTGTATCTCCACTGTTTCCTTTTTTGTACTAATCAATGGAGCGGCTTCGTCTTTTTTCCATGCTGAAAGGGGACTAAGACAGGGGTGTCCTTTATCCCCGCTACTCTTTCTACTGGTAGCTGAAGGCCTTAGTAGGGCCATTAGCGGGGCAAAGGCCGAAGGGATTTTTCAGGGGATTCCGGTGGCTCCAAATCTGTTTATTACACATTTGCTCTTCGTGGATGATGTATTGATTTTCTGCTCTGGCAGCAGAGGGGATACCCGTGTCCTCAAGGAGATATTGGATCTGTTTTCAAAGGCCACCGGTATGGACATTAATGCTGGGAAATCCACCCTATCCACTCATCTTTTGAGACCGGAAGAGGAGGCTGAACTCATAAGTTTCTTTCCTTTCAATACTGCGGGACTAGAGGATGGATTGAAATACCTCGGTTTCTCGATAAAAGCTAATCTATACCTGAAGAGGGATTGGGTTTGGTTGATTGGGAAAGTGGAAAAGAGATTGATGGTTTGGAGCCACAAGTGGCTCTCGCGAGCTGGCAGGCTGGTTTTGGTTAAAGCAGTGTTGGAAGCTATTCCTGTTTACTGGATGTCATTAGCTTGGATCCCTAAAGGAATTCTTGAAAGTATTAGGAGGATCTGTTTTAGATTTCTGTGGAGCTGTAAGAAGGATGTACAGGTCACCCCTTGGGTTAGCTGCAAAAGGCTAGCAGCTCCAAAGGGTTTGGGGGGCTGGGGGATAAAGAACATCTTCTTGTTTTCAAAGGCTTTGGCAGCCAAGGGGGGGTGGAGGTTGGTGAAGACAACTAGTCTCTGGACCAGGGCCATCAAGCTGAAATACTTGGCTGAGGAAAGCATTGAAGATTGGATTAGGAATTCTAGGAAGTCTCATCTGGGGGGTTCGATGATATGGAAGGCTGTGGTAAAATATTTTGATTTGATTGAATCCAAGCTAGCTTGGAATGTGGGGAATGGTGAAAAGCTGTTGGTAGGAAGGGACCCTTGGATGGGATGTACACATGAACATATTCTACCTGGTTATGTTATTGAGGCACTTGGGAGAAGAGGGATTTACACCCTGAATCAGCTGGCAGTCCCGAGACCTGCGGAGTCATGGAGACAAAGGTGGAATAGGGCCAACACTTTGGGGCTTCAGGAACAAGAGGCAGCTTGCTTGGAGGTATATATTCGAAACCTAGAAGTGGCAAATGTATTGTTGACTGAAGAGGAGGATTCCCTGGTATGGGAGGCGGACCCGGAAGGAAAGTACACTCCCAAGGCAGGTTATATTATGCTAAGCTCAGGGGCTGAACAGAGGGATGTAGCCTGGTGGTGGAAGTCTCTTTGGAAGTTAAAATGTCCAGCTAAATCGAAACTATTTATGTGGTGTGTACTAGAGAATAGAGTACCTACCTCGGATATCCTGCAGAAGAGGTCCTTTCACGGGCCAAGCTGGTGTGTGCTTTGCAAAAGGGAACTAGAAACAACTAATCATCTGTTCCTTACTTGTCCTTTCTCTGTTGAAGTTTGGAAGGAGTGCACAGTTTTGGTGGGTTTTCCTTGTCAGTGGGATGGAGATTCGATTGGGGTAGTCTGGGAAGCATGGTGGAGGAAGAACACGAACATGAATTATAAGATCCTACCTCTGCTAGTTATCTGGGGGATATGGGTGGCTCGGAATAATGCTATATTCAATGATAAGCCATGCCTTCCAGAGATAATTGCAGCCCAATCTATTGGTATCATCAAGTCACTACCCGAGCATATAAGGGCAGCATATCAAAGAAGGAATATGGAGGTGGAGATTGATCGCTCTCGGCCATGGGCTTTTTTTGATGGGGCCTCACAGAATAATATGTGTGGGGGTGGCGCGGTTCTTCATCTTACAGAATCGCATTCTTTCACTCTTTCTATGGGGTTAGGGGAGGGCTCAAACAATTATGCAGAATTGCAGAGCTTAAAACTACTATTAATCTTTGCTCTTGAGAAAGGTTGCATCTCACTAAATTGCTTTGGGGACTCTATGAATGTTATAAACTGGATCAAACAGACACAGGAATGCAGAAATCTGAGGCTGGTGAATATACTCTTATCCATTAGGATGATTCTCTTGCAGTTTGACAATTTTTCTTGCCGGCATGTTTACAGGATTAACAACAAAGAAGCGGACACCGCATCCAAGGAGGGGCTCTCGAGGGTCTTTGGCACATGGCATGTTAAAGAAATTTTAAATGGCAAAACCTAGAATTACTATCACAGGCCATTTATAGAGAACCTATGATCTTTATCTTTTCCGCTTTAGCTATGACACAGTTACAGCTTTTGATACTATGTAACAGCATATTAGTATTTAACTCTACTGTTTTAATTATTGTGACGAAGTTCAAAAACATAGACTGAAATATTTTTTGAATTATGCCTCTTGGGGCTGATCCCCTTATCTCTACAGCATCATAGTATGCTCTTGTATGTAACCTGAAAGAAGATGTAATAGTCTCATCAAAGGAACATATGATCTTGAAGAATTCACTATTTATGGTGAACCTACAGAATGTAATTTTGCTCTCTTCAGATGAATGAAATTATGCTTTTTTTTCTTGGAAAAAAAAAATAAAATTTAAAATGATGTTTAAATTTATTAATTAAAAATTATGATTAATTTTTAATATTAACTCAATTTATTATTTAAATAATAAAAATTATATATCGATTTAAATAATCTAATTTCAATGATGATAAAACAAAAAAAAATCTAATTCCAATTTTAAAACGTTTCAGCGTCTTCCCAAATACCGGTTAGGTCGGCATCAACTGATGCCTCTTTAAACGCACAAGCCAAGGATCGAATCCGACGGGGAGAGGCGT
Source organism: Larix kaempferi (assembly GCA_027924585.1). NCBI lineage: Eukaryota > Viridiplantae > Streptophyta > Pinopsida > Pinales > Pinaceae > Larix > Larix kaempferi. Next base: position 4,902,340 of record BSBM01000431.1, on the reverse strand, counting down.
CCAGCGACAAAAGGATAAAAAATTGGGCTTCGCGTCCCGGATTTCCTCACTCTTCTAGGGAATCCTCCCTGGAGTTGAAGTTGAATGTGTAGATGTGGACGAAAGTTGAAGTTTCCAAAGGTTTGATAAAATAGTGTTGAATGATTTATTGATCATTTTCGTGCTGAAATTGAACATATTTTCTAAATTTTAGGTTATGTGGAATTAAAGTTGAACGTGTTTGAGATGTGGACGAAATGAATTTCGAAAGAAGTTTCCAGAGGCTTAATAAATAATCAGTGTTGAATAATTTGCCTGGATCATTTTCGTCGGTTAAATCGGACTTAACTGGGAAGAGAAGTCAATAGATGATGACTTTTAAGAGACCTGTTCGCTTTATATACTGTATGTTAACTTTATGTACTAAATAAAAAATTTATCCATGAAATAGGATTTGTTTTTAGATCTTTTTCTTCTATTAGCTTTTTATCTCCAGACATTTCCTTCTCTGTCGTACCATCTAAGGCTTCTTTGTTATTATCATAAGCATAACCATCTTGATCAGGCTCACTCTGCAACTCCACCTTCTAAGTTTTTTTTCTCAAAATCCCCCCAATGAAAAACCAACTTATTTCCGCAAAATCTTTAGCTAATTTGGATGATAACATGATACTTTGTCAGTTTCAATATGAATTTTCTAACCAGACTGGATCATAGAATGATATGTTGTCACAGTGTCAATATGAATGTAAGAAGTTAACAATTTATTGGAATTAATTGGAACAAGTTATCAATATTTATTTAGATCTCTGAAACTAAAATTATTGAAATCAAAGTAGACAGCTTTTTATTGTAACTGTAAAAGGATATTATTGAACAATAAAATTATATGTATACAATACCAAATGGGGCTAATGAAAACAGAGTCAAATTACTTCATAGTCTGGTTATCTAACCATTCTTTCCTTGTAGTAGATTAGAATGTTGAAGAACTTTGGCCTTGATCGTTATTGTTGTGAGTAGTACTTGTGCAGCTCAACAAATGTGTTATATCAGATTGGTATTTTAGGGTGCTAGTAATTCCCAAAAAAGTGTCTCTTATGCTTTGCAATGTGCCCACAATGTCAATCATAGTAGGTCGTCTTTCTGGAGATTCTTTTGTGCAAACCAAACCCACACTTATGAGCTGACTGAGGCAATTCAGCTCCTTGAATTCCTCATTGCTTGTACTAGTCCTGCTTAATAGACTCTTATCCACCACGTCCTGGACTCTATTTGGAAAATTGCTACCCACCCATTTCTGCAAGTTCAGTCCTTCCACAAACATGTTGTGAGTGGGTTTCTTTCTAGTTAACATCTCCAACAGCACTATTCCATAGCTATAAACATCACCTTTTGTTGTGACACACCCACCCAATCCATACTCTGCATTCAAACATCATCATAATAAGGTTTCTAACATTTTTTAATAAAAATAAAAAAACTCATGACACTACCCAACATGTTATCTAACTCAAATAATACCTGGAGGAATGTAGCCCACAGATCCTTTGAGTGCATGTGTAGAAGTGAGAGCTGAATCCTCGAAGTTTGCAAAACACATGGTAGCAATGCCAAAGTCTGTTAAATATGATGTCATATCTTCACCCAAAAGAATATTGTTGGGTTTCAAATCACAATGGATCACTTGCACAAAGCAATAGTGATGGAGATACGCTATGCCTTGAGCGATGTCTATTGCTATATTCAACCTTTGAAACAAACTCAAACTACTTTCTTCTTCACCATCAAGATATAACCACTTCTCTAAGCTTCCATTTGCCATTAATGGAAATATCAAAGCTTTCATTTGGAGATCTGAATAAGAGGTTATGATTCTAATCAAATTCCGATGCCTAACTTTACCCAGAACTTTGCATTCCCTGTCAAAACTCTTGCGAGCTCTTTCATTTTCCAAATCGAGAAGCTTGACAGCAACCATTGTGCCATCGTTTAACACCCCTTTGTACACTTTCCCAAAACTACCAACTCCTAACAAGTTGGCGTCACTAAATTCATTTGTTGCAGTGATGATCTCTCCATACGAAATTCTTCGGTGCCCCACAGTTAAGGATGCCCCAACCTCTGTAACAATATGTCTCTTGCGATTTTGAATCCACAAGATTCCCATAAACAAACACAATACAACAATCACTACAGCTACAACAACAGGTATGACAACTCTTTTTATATGTGAAACACTTTTATGTTTGTGAGCAGAACATGGTGACAGACTTACCCAAGGTCCACAGAGGCCAATATTTTCCATAAATGCCGTGGCACCAAGTGTTTTGAAAACTCCTGCTTTAGGGACTTCTCCTGACAACTTGTTGAAGGAAAAATTTAAGTGGTGGAGCATTTTGAGATTTTCCAGTGACGTGGGTATTCCACCTACCAAATTATTGGAGGATAAATCCATGTCCTCAAGACTTTGAAGTTCACCAAGTGATACCGGAATTGGACCTTCAAGTGCATTGTAGGAAAGGTTCAAGTATTCTAGTTCTTTGCAGCTACCAATCCCACTTGAAATGTAACCAGTTAATTGATTTGCAGAAATATCTATAGCTTGAATCATAGTCATCTTGCTTAGTTCCAAAGGCACAGAGCCATGTAATAAATTGTTTGAAAGGTTGAAATAGAAAGCTAAATTTGCAAGACCTGCAACTTGTAGAGGTATTTTCCCTGTGAGCCTGTTGTATGATAGGTCTAGTAGCAATAAGTTCATACACTTCCCTAGATTTGTAGGTATATCATATGATAACTGGTTGTGCTCAAGATATAGATATCTTAGCTGTTGAAGACCTCCAACAGAATCTGGGATTCTTCCAGAGAGAATATTTTCCCCAAGATCTAGTAACCCCAAGCTTTTGAGCTGCCCAATTTCTGTCGGGATATTTCCTTGTAAATTGTTGCCTCTCATGTATAACCTCTCCAACTTTTTAACCATATTAAGTGAAGAAGGGATTGGTCCTGTAAATCTATTGTGCTCTAAAGCAAGCAATGATAGACGAGTTAAGTTTCCGATCTGTAAAGGTATTTCTCCTGCTAATTCATTGATGGCCAAACCCATATACTCCATTTTTGTAGAGAACAGACCTATAGAAAAGGGCAAACGTCCTGTGAGACGATTAGAGGATAACTCTAACTCCCGTAGGGCGGAACAGTTAGTAAGAGCAGTAAGAATCAGCAAGCTTGTGGCACTGCCGCTAACTAGTTGATTTCCACCCAAGGTAAGCGCCTTGAGCTGTGTCAACCTACCGAACTCCATAGGCACTGCTCCGTTGATCTGGTTTTCAGCTAAGGAGATCCGTTGAAGCTGCGTACAATTGAACAGGGAAGCAGGAATGCTGCCGCTCAACTGATTACTAGCCAGATAAAGTCCCGTCAACCGGGTGTTTTTGCTACACAACTCCGCTGGAATGCGACCAGTAAACTGGTTTTCATTTCCATCAAACTCTATAAGATTGGTACAGTTAGATAAGGAAGATGGAATTTGTCCTGTGAGATGGTTATCCCACAGTCTCATACTTCTTACATGACTTAGCATGCCTAGTTCAGAAGGAACTCTCCCGTGAAGGTTGTTGCTATTCAAATATATAGTGTCCAAAGAAGATGTGTTTCCCCAGCAGGCCGGGATTGGTCCCGTCAAATTGTTAATTTGTAAGGCAATGAATTGCAACTTGGGGAGAACACACAGTTCGGAGGGAATATTTCCTGTGAGATTGTTAATGGCCATAGAGAAGACCTGTAAACTACGGCAGCCACTAAAGGTGGGCGGAATAGAACCTTGGAGATCATTCACAGACAGGCGAAGCTTCTTTAAGCGAAAGAGACTTCCCAATTGATAGGGAATGTGACCATGAAAGCTGTTATTGGTAAGGTCAAGTATTTTGAGAAACGAGAGATTGCCAAGAAGAGGAGAGATTGTACCTTGCAGTCCCATGCTGGAAACATTGAGAGAAACCACTCTTTGCCTGCGTCTACTGCATATGACGCTTGCCCACTGGCAGAACGAACCATTCGGTTTCCAAGTAGCTGATAATGATTTGGATGGATCATATGTGACTGCAGATATAAATCCAAGCAGAGCTTCTTGATCGGAAACATTGCCGAAATGAGGATGCCGACAATCTGATAATTGAACGGTGGACAATACAAGAGGAATGAAACAAAACATGAAAAGAAGCATTGCCATAATGCAGCAGAACGGAAAAGGAACATAACAGATCTCAATCTACTCCTCCTTGAAGGGAATGGTTAACGGTTTATGAAGCTCGAGAAGAATCGAGTATGGATGACTCAACCGTATTCGTTGGAACTTATTCATGTACAGCCTTTAATTTATCAGATACATAAATATTTTGAAGATAAAGAGTGGATACGGGGAGTGTACTGTGAGGGACTTGTACCCAATCTTCAAATTTCATTGATATCTATTGAAAAATCAACGAAGGATACTAAAAGATGTAAAACTTATCATAATTGTTAAATTGATATTAAGAAAAGTCATTATTATAAATCAACCAAAGTTTACAAAATATTTACATAATCATAATTTTTTGAAAAATGGTAAAATTTATCATAATTATCATATTGTTATTAAGAAAAGTCATTATAGATGGTAAAACTTTCCAATTTCATTGATATCTTTGGAAAAATCAACCAAGGATACTAAAAGATGTAAAACTTATCATAATTGTTAAATTAATATTAAGAAAAGTCATTATTATAAATCAACTAAAGTTTACAAAGTATTTACATAATTATGTCTTTTAGAAAAATGGTAAAACGTATCATAATTATCATATTGTTATTAAGAAAAATCATTATTATCACTAAATGCAAGTTGATTCCTCATTTTTATTTAAAAAAATAACATATTGATTATAGGTGAGGAAGTTTAGGCTATGACCCTTAGGCTAAGCTATTAACATGTTTACTCCAAGAACAATATATGTATAATCATTATCAAATCTCTATAAATATTTAAAACATTTTCTAATAATACTTATTAAAAAACTTTAAAAATATAATTTTTGAAAAAGTCATCAAATTCAAATTAATATTTTAAAAGTTTCTTCTTATTTAATGTTTATCTATTAATCTTAATTAAAAATGAATAATCTTAAACTATTTAAAATCTCATGGCTAATGTATAGTGTGAAAATAGGAGATAGTTGTATGCATGTTAATTTCGATGGATTTACAAAGTATATTATGTGAAAATAGGAGATCATTGTGAAAATATGAGAAAAAGACAATGAAGTAAAAGAAATTTGAAGCTATTTAATCCTATCACACCATTGATCCAAGATGGCAATCTGTAGAGATGCATCACCTTTTGCCCAGTCCACAACTGATTTAGAGTCACCGAAAACTTGTAGAGATAAAATACCCATGGAATATGCAAAAAGGAGTCCCCAAAGTGCCAATAGCTCTTCCCTTGTATTAGTTCATGTACAACATCCAAGCCATAATAAAAAATTAATCACGTGTGACAAGTTGATCATCATACCTCCTCCACATTGACCAAAAGGAGCAGCACCATCAAAAAAACCAATCATCTCATCATCTAGAAAAATAGGTTCCTTGTATAATATTTCTTTTCTCTATTTCTAATTCCCGTGGAATTCTCTAAACAAACCTAGGATTCTTAAGCTAACCAACTGAGAGTATTGTTGCAAATCTTCAAATATACAAATGTGGGCCTAGCTTTCCAGATTCCCCAACCAATAAAGGTTGGAAGTTCTTTGTACCGAGGGAAGTTTTTAGTCGAGAGCTTCAAATTTTCTTCAAATGAAGATTGATCCCAATCTCCGGAAATGTGTAGACCTACAAGAACCTCACTCCAAACAGTTCTAGTAAAGTGACAGTTCACAAATAAATGGTAAATAGATTCAAAATCATTCTTGCACAGAATACAAATATTAGGAACCTCAAACCCTCTTTTAATCAAATTTTTCCATGTCAGAATCCTATTTTCTAAACATACCCAGATGAATCATTTGATTTTTAGAGGAATATGACATTTCCACAATTTTTTGTGCCACCATTTCTTAACGTAATCACAAGACACTGTAGAGATATCCTCATAGGCTAAGTTGCTAGCTTTGCATTTATTTCACCATCAGTTTTGTTCCAAGCCCATACCAATATGTCATCCTCTTCAATTAATCTTATGCTAAGATGGTTTAGAGTTGAAATAAAGCAGTTCCATTCTTTAGCAAGGCAACCTGTAAAACCCAAATCATCTATAGATAGACAGTATGAAGACAATCCATCCATCATATTATGAACAAGTGCCAATTTGTAAATTCCTTGATTAGCAAGTTGATTAATAAGAGCTTCTAACAGTTTATAAATATACCCCCCACCAATAAGTGGATCAATACCAAGATGAATTAATTTACCATTTCCAATTTTCCACGATAGCCATGAACCCAACCAAGGAAAGGACTTCAAAAATCCACTCCAGAAATGTGTAGCTTAGCCTACAGATTTTTTTGAATTCCTAATCCATTCTACAACATGTTTGTTTTTTAAGTATTTTGCAAATAAAATTGCTTTCCATAAACCAGAGCCAATTAAACCCCTCCATAAACTTTTAAGGCTCGGGGTTGTACTGAACCAAAGGGGATTTTTTAATCCCAATCCCCCAAGAGACTTTGGTAATGATAGTTTTTCCAAACAAACTAGATGAAATTTAGTTTTATTACCATTACTTGACCATAAGAAATGCACCATTTTTTCCTTAAACTATGGAGTATGGACACTAGTATCTTTGCAAGGGAAAGCCAATACACCAGAATGCTTTCTAGTACAGACGTCACCAGAGTAAGTTTGCCATCGATGGAAAGCCACTTATAACACTAGCATTCAATCTTTTCTCATTTTTTTAAGAATCCACATTCAATCTACCTTGACATAGTTATTTGGTTTCAAAAAATATCCCAAATATTTGACACCATTCTCTAATTGCTCCAAACTGAAAGGGAAAAAAACCTTGATCTGAGTCATAACATGGTCTTGAACAACATTTTGTATAAAGCAATATTATTGAAGATTGACCTTCATTCTAGAGGCATCATAGAAAAGCTTAATAATCTCATGATAAGTTTTCCATTCTTCAACAATACCACTACCAAATAAAAAGACATCATCCACAAAGATCAAGTGGGTAATGGAATGAACAGAGATCACTTTAACACCTAACAATTTCTTCTCATGTTTGGCTCTCCCAATAAGCCCTTCCACCACTAGAAGGAACAAATAAGGAGATAGGGAACACCCTTTTCGAATACCCATAGAACTGTTAAAAAAAGTTGAGGGATACCCATTGATTAAAACAGAAAAGGTTGTAGAAGTAACAAACGACATTATCCAATCAATGACCAACGGAGGAAGGTCAATTTGAAGCAAAACTAATATGAGGAACACCCAGTCAACATTGTCATGTGCTTTCATCATATCCATTTTAGAATAAGAGCTGCAAGTTTCTTTGTTTTTATGGAATGAATGCATTCTTGAGTAACCCCAATTGCATCAAGAATCGGTCTCTTGTTTAGAAATCCAAATTGTTCTTGTGATAAACACTTGGCTAGTTTAGGCTTGATTTTATTATAGATCACCTTGGAGATGATCTTATAAACCAGATTTCATAAGGAGATAGGTCTATACTCATCAAAGGACTCAGGCTTGGAACTCTTTGGGATAAGTGCAATAAAAGTAGAATTTAAAGAGCTTGACACATATCCATTTACACAGGATTCCTTAACCACTCTCAACAGATCTGCACCCATGATATCAAAGAAGGCAGAAAATAATTCCATAGTCCACCCATCAGGGTCGAGACTTTTGGATCTGGTAATTTTTTAAATGATGGATTATATTTCTCCTAAAGTAACTTCCTTTCCAAATTGCAGTCCTTCCTCTACAGAGAAAAATATGGGATATTGTTGGACAACTTTAAGTTGTGCAGATATGTTTGTCATTTTTGAATCCCTGAAAACTTTTGAAGAATGAGAAACAGTAACACCTTCCAGCTCCTTTTGTGAATTGATAATATTCCCCTGATTATCCTTAAGCTCCCAAATATAATTAGAAATCCTTTTATAATTCAATAAACTTATGAAAGAACTTAGTATTATTATCACCTTCTTTAAGCCATATGGCTCCACTTTTCAATATCCATGATTCATCATTAATTGTTAGGATTTTTTTGTTTTAGATTCCAAATCAATCAAATGATCCTTTGTCTCCCTAGAAAATATACCAGAAGAATTTTGGGAAAATATAATGTCAATCTCTTCTTCTATCTTCACCAAGTATTGATTTAGTTCCCTCTTTTTTTCATGTTCCCACTGAATAACCAACTTTTTGAAACCTTTTAACTTTCAAACAAGCCATGCATAGCCATCTCCCCAAGCTCAACAGAAGTTGAGGTCCAATAATCTTTTACCAAAGAGGAGAAATACGGGTCTTCTAGCCAAGTATGATTAAACTTAAAATGACCTTTTTGAAAATTTGCATCCACCTCAAATTGAAGGCATGTAGGTAGATGATTAGAGATACTAGAATGTATGGACCAAGATCTGTATCTACTAACAATCTCTGAGAATTTTTCTAAAATAAGAAATCTGTCAAGTCTTTTGGAAACCCCAAATTTCCATGTCCTCCCATTTCTTCAAGTAGGAGCCTAAGGATTGGAAATAAAATCTATAAGATTTGACCCCTGAACATATGACAAAAATAATATGCTAAGGGATCTATTCTAGGGTCAGAACCCCAAATTTCATTGGCAGACAAAGAAAGATTTAAGTCACCCCCAAAAATCAGAAAATCCTCCTTCAAAATTCCATTACTATCAATCTTATTCCAAAAATATTCTCTACCAACATAAGGGCCATAACAATTAACATTCTTGATGGTTTGATCAATGCCCCAAAGATTCACAACTAAAAGAATACCTACACATGAGATATACAGCTTGAAATCAACCAAAGAGGGATTCCATATGGCTAGTAGTCCCCTTGAAATCCTAACTGCATCTATAGCACAGCATTCCCACCCCAGGAATATTTTTAAAAAAGTTTCACAAGCCTTGGAACTATTACACATTGTTTCTTGTACAAGAACAATATCAGTTTGGAAAATACTGAAAATTCTCTTAAGGGCATTGAATATGGAACTACCCCCAATCCCTCTGATATTGAAGGATATAATAATCATGAATGAACATGGCTCGAGGATTGGCTTGCTCTAAGAACCCCAGGACAGACAATAAAACCACCAACTGGTGAATTTGAATTAATCTCATTTAGCCTAGTTGATAATGGAATATATTTATGCTCATAAACCCTATTTTCTTCCAAATTTATAACCCCAACTTTTAATTTCTCCTTTTTATTCATTTTCCGACGAATTGTCACATTTTCACAGGTTCACCCCCAACTGTGTAGGTTTATTTGAATAGATTTGTAAAGGAGCAGGAGACAACTCATCCTGAAATTGTGAACCAATTGATTTCATAACACCATGATTAAATTCAATATCATCATAGCAAGAGGAATATTTTAACCCGAGACCATTCGGAAGACAAGGAGAAAACTTCTCCCCTATAACCCTATCACCCCCCTGGGGAGAAGAATTAACCAAACTCAAGGTCGGGCGCTGAGCACTCAAGTCTTTACATGAATTAGAAACTGAAACAGTAGGACAAAAACCAGGGGAAAGTTCAAAAATATGCATATTGGTAATCACCAGATAATATCAGATTCTCATATTCTACCAAAGGGTCATGACTCATCACTAGGAGAGGACATAGATATTAGGTCCAAATTGTCTTCCACACCACTTATCCCAAAAAAGCCCTATTTGTAGGAAAAACATTATTTGCATTAACAGAGGAAGGGACCGAAACTAAAGAATGAAAATGTGCATCAAACTCAGATCTATCTATTAGATTGGCATTCCCTTCTTCAACTTCAATAATAAAATCCATCTCTTCTTTTGCTTTTGAGTTGAAGAAAACATGGAAAAAAAATTGATCTTACCAAGGAAAGAAGCATAGTCCTTTGATGTTGAAAGAACATCTGACATTGGCTCATTTCCTTTGAAATATGAGGACTTCAACAATTCAACATCCACCAATTCCTCGCTGGATGAAATATCAGCCACAGAACCCTCCACCAAAGCTGAATCAAACACCAGGGAGTTAGGGAAATTTTCCTTTAGATGTCCAGAAAGGAAACACCGAAAGGGAACTTTCAAGTAATCAAGTCTTTGTGTAAATTTAAAATCCCCCCAAGAAATCAATATTTTGGCAGGCAGACCATCAGAAATATCCACCTCCACCAGGATGTATGCGACCATCTTATCCTCGCCAAAGGGCATCTCATCAGTCATAAAAATATATTGACCGACCAAATTAGCCACCTCTTCCAGAATAGTCCTCATCCAAATTTGTAATGGAGGCCCTAGAAGCTGAAGCCAAAGATGCATTTTAATAATATGTTCCTTCAATGGATTAAAGGATCATTGCCATTGATCCAGTATTGCAGATCCTCGACCAAAAACCCAAGGTTTCCCCAATATCAAAGATGCGTTCTCATTAGATAAAAAATGAAAACAATACCATCCATTAACAAGAATACTAACTTTAGGAAAATACCCTATTAAAGGTTTCCATTTTTCCTTAATCCACTACAGGATCTCCAACCTCATCAAAGATGTATACTCCAAGCGACCCACGGGAGCTCTCTTAGACAGACTAACCACCTTGTCAAGATTTATGTCTTTCCCTAAAACAATGTGGATAGGTTCAAACTATGCCTTCAAAAGTTTTTTGCCCCAATGAGAATTTTCCCTAACACCAGTCAACTTTTTTCCCTTTTTCTCAGAAATCCCTAGAACCTTTAACCCCCCCATCGCTTACTAAATCGACCAAACCTTTCCACAAATGGCCATTGACCTCCGGCTTCAAGACAGGAGATACACTGTATGATGCCTCGTTCACTACTTTGAAAGATTCAAGAAAGGAATTGGAGGAAACCCTGAGTGATCAACAAAGGAACAAAAGATAACCTAAAAATTGAAAATAAGACTTTGGGAGTGGAAACCACGAAAGAATTATTTCATCGACAAAAAGCATTATCACTAGGGTTCCCAACATTTTCACCAATCTAGATACCGCTGAAGGAGGACATCTACGTTTGCCAGAATGAGTCGGATAGGGACATGGGCCACCCGTCCATTCATCATCAAGAACGGTTTATATATCAATTATAATTAATGTGGTTGGACAAAATATTAAAAATGTTTAACTCAATATGCTATGTTATTCCTTTATTTTATTCTAGGTAGGGTTTTACAATAGAAAATTATTTATTTTTCACAAGAGAGTATGACTAAGGGCGATTGCAAGATAATGATGATCTCTCATGACACATTAGTGGCAATGTAAATTCCCATTAGTAAATGTGTTGAGTACCCATTAAATGGAATTCCCTGAAAATCATTTATACAATTGCAAAGAAAATTTTGGTTTTTTACCAATCTTTTTCTTTTAATTATATTTAATCGCATTGATAGGGGTGACTTGACGAGGGTCTCATAGTGGACTACGACGAGAGTGTCATAGTGGACTATGATAAGAGTGGATATAGGGAATGGTGAAGGACCTGAGTGTACCCAATTTTCAAATTTTATTGATATGCCTTGAAAAATCAATCAAGATTTATAAAAGTATTTACATAATTATTTTTTTAGGAAGATGGTAAAACTTATCATAATTGTTAAATTGACATTGAGAAAAGTCATTATTATAAATTGACCAAGATTTACAAAAATACTTACATAATATTTTTTAGGAAGATAATAAAACTTATCATAATTGACAAATTGTTATTGAGAAAAATCATTAGTATCACTAAATGCAAGTTGACTCCTAATTTTTATTTAAGAAAAAACACCCCACCTAAAATAACCTATTGATTAATGAAGCTAAGACTTTGAGTTTTTTTAGGAAGATAATAAAACTTATAATAATTTACAAATTGTTATTGAGAAAAATCATTATTATCACTAAATGCAAGTTGACTCCTAATTTTTATTTAAGAAAAATCACCCCACATAAAATAACCTATTGATTAAGGAAGCTAAGATTTTGAGTCTTGGGTTGGGCTATTGACTTGTTTACTCCAAGATCATTATATGTGTAAATCATTATCAAATCTTTATAAATATTTACATCTTCTAAAAATATTTATTAAAAAACTTTAAAAATGTCATTTTTCTAAAATTATATCAAATTGAAATTATTATTTTAAAAGTTTTTTGTTTTTCAATGATGGTTTACCTAAGGGATATATCTACTAGGAAATATGTCAACACTTGATATTCCAAAAAATCAAGGTATGGCTAGATTTACGTAGGGGCTCAACAAGAGCATTATGTCACTTACAAGAATTGAACCTAGGTGAGGAGGGTAACAATCATTCCTCCCAACCACCTAAACTACATCCAATGAACCAAAAAATTCTTTTATTTGATGTTAATGTATTAAAATTAATTAAAACTGAATTTCTTAATCTATTTAAAATTTCATGGTTTGAAGTCGTCTTATTGGATTTGTAACTTGAAATGAACATCGTAGTCTAAAAGTTCTACGATTTCAAATGGAAAAAATTGTTTTTTCCAGCACAATTTTGAAAAATTTCGACAGGAATTTTTAAAAATCTTGTTACAACTCTGAAACTCTGAAATTTTGGGTGCCCCAAGGGTTCTCAATGGTGTTGAATTTGTTTCTACCATCAAAAACACTGTTAAATTTGGATTTTGCAAAATAAAAAACGTTGGATTCCGATGAAAAAACTAGTTCGAGCGAAATCATCGAATTTTTAGACAGCTCCGAAATGAACTTAATAAAAATTTAAAGCACACCAATGTATAGTGTGAAAATACCCCCCACGACGGGTGTATGTTGGTTAAGGACCCCACTCCACGTGCTCAACCCTATAACTGAGAAGTTGTCCTTAACATGGATGAGGACGCGTAGCACCTGGCGCCATAGCACCACCTCCAGAGTTTATATCTCTTCCGACGCCATGAGCAATCTTCATTTCCACCATGCGAGCCAAAGCAATCCCGTACTACAACACATATGGTGGTCAGGGCCAGTGTTAATGGAAATCAGTTCAGGCAGCCTTCGACATGGCAACTCGCACGGTTCGCATGAACCAGAACATCATTCGCAACGCCCTCGGCTTAAATGGAGGCTCTCTCGACACAATCCCTCATTAAAGCCCCTTCTTTGGTTCTGCATGCCCTCAGAAGCATCACCATCCCTTTGCTGCAATTCTCTGTGTTGGTATGCTCCTACATTCATGGTGGCCATGGCTCGCACCAAGAAAACTCCACGTAAAACCACAAGTGGGTCGCAGCGAACCCACATGATGTGCACCCTCCATGAAATGGGAAGGGTGCAAGGCTACTTCAAACATGAAATCCCTAACTCTACTCAAGCATACACTCTTAGACTGGAAAAAAGGCTAAAGCAGAAGAGGAACTGCTCGTCCGCTCAACAACTGTATGATGAATTTGGAGGGCTTGAATAAGATTCTGGTTCGACGTGTACACGGGAAACTAGACACACAAAGACTCTGAAAAAAATTTTGACCACCAAAGCTCTCATGTCATTGGCAATGGAAGACTGTGTCCAAGGTCTCCTTCAGCCCGAGGAAGATGCCCTACCGTTGGTGGACAAAGTCTACAATATGGAGTCTACTCTACACACGCTCTTTCGGTACAAACGCTCGGAAATGGAGAGGGTGAATGCAAAGTTAGATGCTCTTGCCAAAGCTATCATTGGCAAAACATTCACCAAAACACCACCGAACCAAAGTGCAGCTAATCAGCTCATTTTCAGACGCAGTCCCACCGCTCAGGCAGACAAAGGCATTCATAATGCACTAGGTGTTGAAACCTCTTCCATTCGTCTCTCTAATGAGGATTAACTGGTTTTGCTTTATGTCTGGTTTTTTGTTATTGTGTATCAGACATTTTGAATTTCATGGGCCATAACCTCTGGCCTGTGGGGGAAATTTGTTACTCTGCAACATTTGTCGTCTCTAGAATTTTTTATCATCCTTAGTCTTAGGAAGTCTAAAAGCCTTAGGATCCCTTTGGTTTCAATTTTCTATGATTTGCATGGCTCTTTGAACATCTGTCAGCTAAGCAAATTGGGCATATACAAGCATTTTATTTTGAATTAACAGATCTTATGAACCTTACCAAAAAAAATGTAATGTGAAAATAATGAATAGTTACATGAAAACACACCAATGTATAGTGTGAAAATAGAAGATCATGCATGTTAATTTCTACGGATCTACAAAGTATATTGCAATTTTTTTTCTATTATCAAATTTTCAAATAAATTACTTTAATCATTATTTCTTAAGAAACTATTTTCTATGAATAATAATTTATGTTAAGAAATTATTTTCTATGACTAATAAATTTTCTATGATATTAATTTATGTTAAAAATTTATTTTTTATGAATAATAATTTATGTTAAGAAATTATTTTCTATGAATAATAAATTTTCTATGATATTAATTTATGTTAAAAATTTATTTTTTATGAATAATAATTTACGTTATGAACATTGTTGGAAAATTTGTTTTCTAGTTTTTACTTTTTAATAATTAGTTATGTATATTGTATATTTAATTTTAATAATAAAATTTGTTTTCTAGTTTTATTTTTTAATAATTAGTTATGTATATTGTATATTTAATTTTAATAATAATAGTGTAGTTTTTTAATTTATGTTATTTTTTTAAAGCAAGTAAAAGTTTAAAGAGTTATTAGTTTAGTTTTTTATACCATTTCAAAATTTTAATTAACAATTATATTATTATATATGTATAAATAAAATTTAGTTATTTTGAATAATTTATTTATGGTTTATAAGGGAGTAAATTTCCACTCTTCTTAAATGCATTTTCCTAAATGCATTTAGGTTTTGGTTATTAACTTATTTTAAAAAGAAGAAGAAAAACTATTAACCAATCAAAAACAATTTTAGATCATAATTTAGAATCAAACCACTTATAATTTATTTTAAGTTCATAATAAAACTAGAAAAAAATAGTACTAAAATGTAATATATCTATTATAATTGATGTAGTTGGACATATTATTAAAGAAGCTCAACTCACTATGCTTTGTTATTCCTTTATTTTGTTGTAGGTGGGGTTTTACAATAGAGTATGCTTTATTAATTATTTGTTTTACTATGACTAAGGGTGATTGCAAGAGAAATATGATCTCTAATAACACATTAGTGGCAATGTAAAATGTAAATTCTCATTAATGCATTTGATGGAATTTCCTGAAAATAGTTTAATATATAATTGTAAAAAAAAAATTTCATTTTTTTTTAATTTCATTTAATCTTAAAGGCATCTCATAGTGGACTATACACAATTTTCAAATTTCATTGATATGTCTTGAAAAATCAAGTAAAGTTTATAAAAGTAATTGCATGATCATTTTTAGGAAGATAGTTAAACTTATCATAATTATTAATTGACATTAAGAAAAGTTATTATTATAAATCAACTAAATTTAAAAAAAAATATTTACATAATCATTTTTTAAGAAAGATAATCAAACTTATCATAATTGTCAAATTATTATTGAAAAAAATCATTATTATCCCTATATGCAAGCTGACTCCTCATTTTTATTTAAGAAAAACTACCCCACTAAAATAACCTATTCATTAAGGAAGTTAAAGCTTTGAGTCTTAGGCTGGGCTATGAACTTGTTTACTCCAAAATCAATATAATATATGTAAATCATTATCAAATCTTTATAAATATTTACATATTCTAAAATATTTATTAAAAAAACTTTAATATATATATATATTTTAAAAAACATATCAAATTCAAAATAATATTTTAAAAATTTATTTTATTTAATGTTTATTTATTAATCTTAATTAAAAATAAATTATATTAAATTATTTTTGAAATTTCATAATCATTTATTAATTTTAATTAAAATAAATTATATTAAATTATTTGAAATTTTATGATTGGAAGTCATCAAGGAAAGCTAATACGCACGGGAAATCACCTTCCTGCTATTCCCAAGGAATCAAGGAAAGCTAATACGCACGGGAAATCTCAACAAACTTCCTCACATATCATAGATGATAGGTCGAGCAAACTATGAACCAAATATCCAAGCTATAAAAAAACACAACCATACATAATGTAAAATTAATAGATTTATTGTATTTATGTTAATTTAGATAGGTCTCCAAAATATATTATGTGCGTCTTGTCTTTTATTATCAAATTTTAAAATAAAATACTTTAATCAATATTTATTATTTACTATTTTCAAATTTTCGAATAAAATGTTTTAATCAATGTTTATTATTTACTAAAACTATTTTTTTATGAATAATAATTTACGTTAGAAAATTTGTTTTGTAGTTTTATTTTTTAATAATTAGTTATGTATATTATATATTTAATTTTAAGAATAATAGTGTAGTTTTTTTATGTTATTTTTTTAAAGCAATAAAAGGTGTAAAGGGTTATTATTGTAGAATTTGATACAATCTCAAAATTTTAATGAACAATATATATATCATTACAAAATTTGGCAATCTTGAATAATTCACATGGTTTATAAAAGGGTAAATTTTGACTATTTCTAAATGTATTTAGGTTTTGCTCATTAATTTATTTTTTTATGAGAAAGATAAGCTCTTGGCCAATCAAAAACAATTTGAGATCATAATTTAGGACCAAAAAAGAGCTAATCGGTATCCACTAATACACAATATTCATTTTAAGCACCTACCCATACATGAAGCCTCAATACTAGAATCCACTTTAACCTTAGTTCATAAAAGAACTAGTATTTGATTTCTATTAACTAGCACAAAACCACTTATCTTATAGTCAGTGAAAACCGATAGGTCATAACTTAAGTGCCATGAATAATTTATCTATTACTTATTCTCCATGCTTAGTTGTAATCACCCGTTGTTGTTTATACCTCAACTGCATGTTACCTTCTTTAGTTAAATGGGTTGTTTGTCACTACCTATTATCTATGCATTTGCTACGAGTTAAGCTACCAGTTGTTTTTTATATTTCTTTTCTTTTTATAATTTTTTATTTTGAATTTTGAATGATGCCCTTAAAATCAATTTGGACACTACACTTGTCACATCCTCCTTCAATCTAGAAAAAGCATAGATGGTAGTCCACCACAAATTCTAAGATATAAACACCTATCGATGTAACTAATTATTTTTAACAAGAGAGTATGACTAAGAGTGATTTCAAGTCAATGATGATCTCTCATGACACGTTAACGACAATGTAAATGCCCACTAGTGCAAGTGTTGAGTACCCATAAGATGGAATTTCCTTAAACTCATTTTGTACAATTGCAAAGAACGTTTTGTTCTCATGCACCACTTTTTTTTTCTTCAAAAATTGTAATGTTGATTAAATATATATATATATATATATAAACTTAAACTTCTGAATGGCATCAGAGCCCTGAAACTATGAATTCAAACATCAGTGCGGGGTTTGAGGGTATTTTTTTCTTTCCAAATTATAGGTCCCGATTTTTACTAATGTAACACATAGACACAAATACAAAGGCGATAAGAAGTTATAGCAAGAAATAAAGATTTCTATATTTTAAAATTCTAATATATGTTAAGAGAAAAATAAATTTAAAATAGCAAACAATATTATTTATAAAACAAAAATCATGTATTTGAAATCTACCTAGTTGGATCTATATGTGTGTGTAGTTTCATTGAAAATGGATTTCTGTAACCTATTTAAAATAACCTGAAAAACAAAGATATTGAGAGGCATTTGGAAAAAGAGGTTTTGTTTTTCTTGAATTTTGGACCATTAGGGTCATCATAACGAACCTACATTAGAAACAACCACTTAGTCAATAAACATGTAATTGAGAATTCTCAATCCTGGCAACACACTTTTGAATGTTAGGAATGCACAAATGTTATACAAATGCATGTGCTAAAGAAAACATGTGAGCATTCCTAAAGGGTGCATGTGTTATTGTGAATAAAAATTCACAAATTTATACCATTCTTGGTCCTTTTCCCAATGCCCATGATAGAATAGAAGATAGCCATGCTACCATATCATCTAAGTGTATACAAAGGTTCCTCTTTGCATCCCATGCCTACCAATATTGAATCTTTGTCGACTAATAATCTTGGTTTTTGAATGGTGTCAGTATTGCACCACAAGGCCACGGATTCCTTAGAGAGGACATGTGTGGTGTTTTGAAGCCTTTTTCATGTCCCTTGAGCTTGAGAATATTTGTTTAGGGTCTAAGTCCCTTATTTCCCTCACTCGTCTATGGCATAAACCCCGAGAGCCATTCTTATTGTGAAAAACATATTAATTGCATCCATGTTTCTAGTAAAAGGACAAATGTCCCCTACATAGGTATAAGGTGCTTGTTCAATAACTATTTCAAGAATCTTGATCATGACAAGATCCAAATAGGATATACATCCCTTATGTTCATTACTTGACTATGGTCAAGACCCCTAGTGCTATATGTGGTGTAGAATACCTCCTAATGGAACTGAGGTCCAACCTACAGACCTAACTGTGGTGTGTAAAACCTTTGAATGGCACCCTAATCCCACCTATAGTCCAAATATCCCTTAAAGGATTTGTTCATTGCCATCCAACTTGAGAAGTTTTTTCTAAGGCCTAAGGCCCTTGTTTTCCTCCCTCAACCATGGTATAGCTCTCAAGACACATTCTTATTGTGTAAATCTATTATTGGTTCCCATCTTCCTAGTCGAAGGCCTCGTTCATGGCCATTGAGAACAAAAAATATTTTTTAGGGCCTAAGGCACTTGTTTTTGTCCCTCGACCATGGCATAAGCCTTAAATATCATATATGTTGCAAAAAGACTCTTAAATGTACCCATATCCCACCTGGAGGCCAAAAATCCCTTAGAAAGGATCCATGTGTTTGTCCAAGGCTTAGTTCATGGCATGCTTTGTTTTGGGCATGAAGTCATTTTTTTCCTCCCTAGGCCATCATACATGCCCTAATACCATTTTTATTTTTATTTTTAATATTATAGTGCCAAATTTCACGCACAAAGTCTGAATCTCCCCCATAGTCGTCTTTTGGTGTTATTTGAAAACTACTACATGAAGCTTAATCTTGAGAAGATAATTGAAATAGGGCCTTAGTACCTTATGTTCCTTTCCTAAACATATTTAAAGCCTCAAGTGCATTATGTGGTTTGAAAAACATTCTAATGGCATTGAGGTCCAAATTGAATGCCTCACGACCCAATTGTGCTACTCAAACTATGTGAATGGGGCCCATGTCATATGTAGAAGCCAAAGATCCCTTAGAGAGAATTTGTTTGGTGGTTTGAGACCTTATTCATGACCATTTAGCTTGATAAGATTTTATTAGTTTCTAACTCCCTTATTTTCCTCCCCCGACCATGGTATGGGTCCTAAGCCCATTCTTAATGTGTAAAACATACTATTAATTTCCACAGTCCTGGTTGGAGGCCTTATTCA
This sequence comes from Larix kaempferi, assembly GCA_027924585.1. Lineage (NCBI taxonomy): Eukaryota > Viridiplantae > Streptophyta > Pinopsida > Pinales > Pinaceae > Larix > Larix kaempferi. The sequence continues at coordinate 4,882,680 of BSBM01000431.1, read as the reverse complement.
TAGCCATTGAGCTCAAAAATGCCTTTTTAGAACCTAAGGCCCTTATTTTTCTCCCTTGACCATGGTATAAGCCTTGAGTCCCATATGTGTTGTAACAAAACTCCTAATGGTGCCCATATCCCATCAAGGGGCTAAAGATCCCTTATAAAGGATATATGTGGTTGTTGGAGGCCTATTTCATGGCCCTTGAGCTCGAGAAGCTTCATTTTGTGCTTATGGTCCTTGTTTTCCTCCTTTGGCCAGTACATGCCCTAAGACCCAGTTTTATTATGTAAATCATACTAACAACATGAAATATCCCACACAATGGAAAAAGCCCCTTACAAAGGCCATGTGTGGTTGTGCAAGGATTAATACATGAAGTTTGATCCTAAGAAAATTCAAATAGGGTCTTTGAAACTTATGTTCCTTCCCTAGCTATGTCCAAGTCCTCAAGTGCATTACTTGGTGCACAAATCCTCCTAATGGAATTAAGGTCCACCATAAAGGCTTTGAGACCAAACTATGGTGCTCAAAACCTGTGAATGGAACCCATATCTCACCCAATAGAAATCTATTAGAGAGGGTTTCAGTGGTAGTTCGATACTTTTCCACGGCCATCAAGCATGTGAATATTTGTTTAGGGCCTAAGGCATTTTTTTTCCTCCACTACCAATCGTAAGGTCCTTGAGACTTGTTGCAGTCGAGGGGGTTACATTGTTAACAGTGATACATATAATAATATAAGCAAGCAAACAAAAAGATACAAATACAATAGACAAGTAGTGGAGAGGAGACACAAGCCTTTATATTACACAACAAGATATGCAGAATAGTTACATGTATTAACAGACCCACTTAACTCTATGAGTCGGCTCACCAGGCTATATATATATTTTGACAGATAGTTACATAATTGATTGTCGGTTCAACTGACCTACCCGATATGTATTGGTCGACTCAGACCGTCGACATTTTTTACAAGTAGTCAGGCAGAGGACCTAGTCAAAAGGCCGACTTAGGCTCCCCCAACATCTCCCCCACCAAAAAATCTGTCTTCGTCCCGAAGAAATGATGAGATGATGTCTAACTGTAAGTCTTTCAATGTGCTACTACGGTTGCAGGAGACTGGAGTTGGAAGATGTTGGATGGCTTATGTAGACTTCGATGATGGCCTCGACAGAAACTGATAGTTGATGCTGAAAATCCTCCCAAGTTTGCAAGGCGTGTTGAATGTGGATGGAGAGAGTGGTGAGGCTGGACAGGCTCTCCATCTTTTCCTATGTAGATTTATCTTGGAGGTTGATCATGTCGTCTCCAAATACTTTTATCTTGTTTTCAGCGGTGGAAAGAAGGCGTTGGAGATGTGGACGAATCTTCTCAACTTTTACTAGACTGATACAAGCTTGGTTGATCCATTGCTCTTCTTCTTTTTCTGACTTTGATAGCTTCCTATTTTCCATGACAAGTTGTTCTTCGACGATTGTAGCGAGTGTTTCGTTGGCATTTTGTTGCTCCTGGTGAAGTGCGTCGATTAGTTCTTTTGTCCTTTGCATTTGTTCAAAAACATTACCATAATGTGTATACCGGTTATGTAAAACTTATGTTATTGTTTTGGCTTCTCTGGTATACTGCGCGAGCAGAGTGTGGGATTCTGTAAAATATGTGTATTGATTTGTCATTAAACTAGATGTCTCGGCAACTTGATCTCTTCAGTTCTTGGCCAATTGTTCTCTTAGCGTCGACACGACATTTTCTAGTATAATGTACGCCTTTTTGAGTGGGTTTGTCGTGTTGGAACTCGATGGTAATGGGACAACTTGCTGAGCCAGGTCCTCACACTTAGCCAAAAATGTAGCTTGTTCCGCCTGTAGTTGCTACAACTGCTCGTGGGCTTCAAGTCTTATGTGTCATTCATCTCTATGGACTGCGTCTTCCAGGAGGTATAGTTCTTCTTCCTTGGAAACCTAAGGATCGTATGTGGCAATCGGTCTGAACTGATCCAAGTGTACTGATAGTCAAGTTTCCTGTTGGATATGCTATAAGTGTTGTTGTTGCCTCTGCTTGTCTTTTTCTTGTAGTTTCTTTTCTTTCCTCTGTTTCTGCTTTCTTTTCTCTCTTTCCTTGGTGGGGGCTTCTTTTTCATGTCCCAAATTTTTCATTGGGTCACAATGTCCTAAGCCCATTGGTCATATTCATGAGAATTTGTCAAATTGATGCTAAGGGTCAAATAATTGCCAAAGAGGAAAATTACTAGTTTCCTGGGTTGGGGATGGAAGCTTTGGGATTTGGAATAAGGGGGGTAATAAATGATGTGTGGACACTAGAATAGCATAAATATTTAATAAATGAGATAAATAAATATATACAAGTGAAAATCAAAGTGGCATTTGATCATGAAGACACATGGAGGAAATGGGACCCACACAAGTTAGATTTTCTATGCCACGTGGCATCCTCCTCTTGTCAATTCGAATCCATAAGAATCCCAAGGGTCTTGGGATGAGTTGGAAGGTCAATATACTTGGTATGAATCAATTAAGGTCGAATTGGAGTGGAAGAGTAACTCCCATGGAAGAGGAAGAGGCATTTTGGAGCTAGTGAGACACTTGGACTAGATTCCCTAACTCTATGACAACAATGATGAAGATGCTATGACACCTATGACAAAAATCAGACCTGAAGGATGACATATGACATATATGACATGTTAGGGCTAAAAATAGCCTCCAAGAAGGCGCTCAAGGGAGTTAGGGCAGCTAAGATGCTTCCACATGTGATTTGGTGGAAGTGGGAGACTAGGAATTGTTGTACAAGTGGCATTCTTTGGAATCTCTTCCCAACTTGAGTTGGAATGCATCTCTTGGAAGGAATTCGACCCATAGAGAGCTTGAAAAATTTATAAATGTCAATAATAGATAATGAAAGGAGATTTTGATCATTTTTAGAATTTGCAATTGCATTTGTGAAGAGGGAGAGCTAGTGGATGACTAGTTTCTTGCCTTAGCCAATTTCAAGGGCGAAAGATTCTCATCCAAATTGGTAATTTGAAAGGCCATTCAGACCTTTCGTTAGGAGATTTAATGGAGTAATTTGTTGCATGTGTAAGCTACAGGGCAGATCATGGTTTCTTCTATTGCAGCTCATTCCTTCAACAATTTCCAGTTTTCATTGCATATTCTTGATCCTTTAGGGAGGGCGTTTTTGGTGAGCTATTGTACTCTTTGGGGGAGATTCTAATGCCCCATTTATTTTAAAATATGAATAAAATAATATTTTCTTCATATCCAGAAATTTTTGGGTTGAAATATCAAGTGGTTGTATGTAAAATTGATTATTATTGAGCAAATAGTGACCATTCCCCCACTAGATTGATGTATGCCCATGTATTGATGATGATTTCGAATGGAAGAATATTTCTATGATATATTTATTATGTATGGACTTCCATTGATGAGTATTACAAGTTTCATGTTCATCACTTAATCATTTGGAGCCATCTTGCTCAGTTTTATTTCATTTGAAGAAGATTTAATGCTATTTCCCCCAAGGTCGAAACTAGTCTTCTTGCATTTGATTTAAGGGAGTTATAGCAGACATTAAAAGTTGAATGGTGATGCATATGAGTTCATGTTTATTTCCTTTATATGTCCCCTTATTCCATTCATAAATTTTATTTGTATTGAGTGCATTTGGAAAGTCATTTTCACCATCTACCCTTAGGGGATTGGAACCACAATTTACTAGTAAAACTCCATACATTGATCAGATTGCCAAAGTGAGTTGCATAAGTCATTTGATGGTTAAAAAAAACCTATAAACACAATTTTTATGTATTAACATCATTCATACACCTAATGGTACAATTTGAGAGCATTTGGACCTATTTAGAGCCATCTACCTTTGGGGGTTTGAGCCTCGAAATTACTAGTAAATTCCCTGAGTTCTCTTGGATACCTATTTGACCAAAAAACCAAATATAATGCTGCAAATATAATTTAATTAATGTATTATAACATATCCAAGTCTCATACCAACCATTAGTGGTGGTTGTACAATGTTTGGAAGAGTTTTGTTCCAAGACCCAGGGGGGATTTCCACTTCCCAAATTGACTAGTCTTGTCCCAAAACTTCTTCCCATGCAAATTGCAGACCATGGTTGGTTATATCAGTTGATTATATGTCTGATAGATGTGTTAATGTGTCCCATCACCCCTCATGAACTTCCTCACCAAGTTTGAAATTAATTGGAGGAGTTTGGAATCAGTTGTATCCATAGACCTAGAGTTGAAATTTGGTGAATTTGAGAACATTGTGAATTTTATTATTAAGGGACATTACATTCTTGTTGTTTATCTACTCCTTTTTGCTTGTCTATATATTTCTGCTAGGTGGAGGCTTCTATTTGTTTTTCTGCGTCTGTCTATTGGGCAGCAACTTCTGATTGTTTATATGCAGTTGTTTGGTGGTCAGTGGCTTGTTCTCCTGTTGTTTCTTGTTCGATTTGTTCTTGCGTTGTTGTTTCCTGGTCATCTTTTTCTTGTTCCGTTGATCTATCTTTTGCTGAATGTACTGCTGGAGTTGTGTTGGTACCATCTACAGGGGTGGGGGATGGAAAACTAGGATCGGCTGGGGCCGAGGGTGAAATTATTGGCGGTGAAGATGGGATTTCTTCTACTAATGGTGAAGGAGGGGAGTCGGTGCTGCCTAATGGAACGGGAATTACTTGGGGTAAAGAAACTTCAGGGGCAAGTGTTTTGACTGTCTCGTCATCTGGGTCAAGAATTTATGGGGAATCAGCTGGGGATTGAGGTGGAGTAGGATGTTCCACAGTTGGTTCAACCAGGAAAGGTGTGAAAGATGAGGTTGCACATGCGAAAATGTTTCTTATCGGATCAAGATTTTTGTCTAGTCAGGTTTGGGTATATCCGACAACTTGGGGTTCTGGGTGAGTTGGTTAGTCGGATACGGGGTTGTCAAGCGGGGTTGAGACATTCTGGTGACTTTGTTTGGCGACAACAAGTTTATTGGTAATTAACGTTCGCTAATGAGGGAAGAGTGAGGGGAGCTGACTAATAAAGTAATTCAATTCTTTATCATACTGTATCTTAGCTCTCAATGGATAGGGAAGTTGTTGTACAAAGTCAGGGATGGATGGTTGGGGTGGAGGGGCGATGGAAGCTGGAGGGGTCAAAAGAATTTCTTCTTCCATGACAACGGTCAGAGATGGAGGAGGTGGACTTTGTGTGAGGTCGACATGGGGCTCAAACACATGCTTGATTTTCTTGTGTGGGAGTGGTGTCGGATCCTGAAGATTTTCATCTTCCAAAAGTTTCTTAAACTCTTCTTCGACCGGTATCTTGTTTCTGGCAACATCTTCTAGGATCTGTGTAGCGCAGTCGTAGAGTTCTGCATTCTCTTCTTCCATCGCCTCTTGAATGACAAGCTTATGCTTCCCTTTTCCTTGTGCTTTAGTCTTCTTGTTTTCCCAATCGACAGATATTCTCTTTGGTAAGGGCATATTCTGGGCGTGGACTATCTGACTGGGTGCTTTTCTTCGACTTTTCTACTGTTTCAGGAGGATCCTGATGTGCTGTCATCGCAATCCCTAGGGGATTCATCTCGACAATCTGCTCGAGCTGGAGGGTAAATGTGTTTAAGTGAAATCGAATTTCATAGTATTCTTCCTTTTCGACATCTATCAAGGGTTCGACTATTTTCATGTCAACTCTTTGTGCTTGTGGAGGTATTTTGATACTTGTGTTTGATTGTCTACTAAGTTCCGTAAATACCTCCTCGACCGATGGATAGAATTCCAATGCTTTTGTTGCTCCTTTCGCTCCTTCTAAGTGCCAGAACTACGTGTGATCGAGGGCCAACTGAATGTGTGCAGTCGGTGGTATACTTCGTTGGATATTTTGTGGTACTCGCCATCTGGTTGTCTGAATTTTAAGGTTCTGGAACCAGTTGTCAATCCAAATCTTGGTTGTTGTTTCCCCAAGCCAAGATCCTCCCTGAGTGAAGCAACAAAAATTTTCCATTAATGGGCCTTTTAGTGCTATAAAATCTCTATCTCTCGTTGGTTGGATATGCGTGTTGAGGCCTCGGGTGTGCAGGGTGTGTAATGTGCTGGAATGGGTTCCTAAGCTCTCAATAGAGGGGGAAAACCCAGACTGAAAGGCTTCAAAAGGTACTATTCAAGGACAGTTCTATCCCCAACCTGTATGGAATAGTAATATCCCACGGATATTTGGCCTCCATTGGCACTCTATGAGTTGGTGAGTTTTAATCCTAGGGATCAGTTTTCCAATGAAGAAAAACAAAGTGTGTAAAGTCTGTAAACACAAATCTACTTAAAAGAATCTGAACTAAGTTATATCTACTCTAAGAAAGTATCTTGAGAATCTTGAGATAAGTGCAGGTCAACTTGATATGGAAATAGATAAGCACATTCATCAATTAAACAAAAATGTGAAAGAGATCAATGACTTAACTGCTCAAGTTACAATTAATCAATTAAAATTAACCAATGGCAAATTGAGGGTGATATGCATTCAAGATTTAACCTGTAACTGATATATTAATTGAAAAATTAACATCAATTATAATTCACCGAGAAAACCATTTGCAGAAATCGATAATGTTTTAATTAAATAAATCCTTTCAAAACATCATAAACACATAGATCATTAGCAAAGATAAATCAGAACTGTAGATCACTGTGCTTAATAAATTGCAAAAAAAACTTAAACAATATTGATAAGGAATTTGGAGTTACAATCATCATTCATCAAAGAAATTTGATCAATAGACAAAAGTAGATCTGAAAATAACTTTACTGAATAATGAAAGTCTGTAAGAAATTACAAGCTTTGTATCAAACAGGGTATCTCCAGTCTCTCCTGCATATTTTCTCCTCCAAATTCCATCCATCTCTCTACTAGGGATCATCCCTTTAAATAGAGTTACAAAATAATACAAAGAGTAAATTCCCACAAACCGAGATTACAAAATCAAACTAAAACTAATGGCCTAGAAAAACTTGCCATTTGTCCCAAATCTCTAACAACTCATCCACATTTGGATAGTTAGCTGACTCAAGCCCCAACTGGGAATTACATATGAATGTTTCCATCTCATTTTTAGCTAACTTATACCAAATACGAGTGAAAATGTGTATTTTTCCTTCCATGGTGACTGGTTTCCTAATTAATTGTTCCACATCATCAATCTTGACCTCCTCAAGGTGTTGAATATTTTGCTTGGCTTCCTCACACCTGCGTTCAAATTGCTCAACCATCAATTTAGGCGGGCAAGCATCTTCAATGAGCTCCAAAGCGGAGAATTATAGACTTTCCATGATCTATCTACTGCATACCATCGCCTACTACACATAGCCAGTGCTTTCTTAAGAATGTCTTCAACTGACTCATTAAGATCAAGCCAAGTGTTCAATGCTGCTCTGATTTTCTTGAACTGAAAACTATTAAGAATGGTGATGTCCTCTGTTATGTTCTTGATATATCCTTGCCACTCAACAATGTTTTGACTTGCTTGAGAAGCTTGCGGCCTTTTGTCTTTCTGTTCTTAAAGGACAACAGACATCTTTCCAAAAGTCATATGAGTTTCCCTAATCTCATCCAAGGTGTAAAACAATTTCTCCAGTAACTTATGATGTTCTTCATTGACCTAAAGGGCCAAATCCTTAAATTCCAAGGGTGAGAACTTAGAGAAATTGGAAGAGGCTACACTTGCAGTTGCATCCTTAGATTGATTTTCCAGTATAGCTATCCTCTGTGCATTGGTAGAATTTTGAACTTGTGCATCACGAAGTTCTCTCTGAAGAGAGGTGTTCTTTTGCTCCAAATCCTCTATCCTTTCTCCCCATATCTTCCTAAGATCGGCAACATAAACCTCATGTTCTTCTGTGGTCTTAACTAACTCTTCTTCAAGCCTTTTCAACTCTTCCTTCTTCTGATTAACCTCCCTATTTAGCACCCGAACTGAATCAAAATGTGTACCAGCAAATGCTCCTAGGGCTGCAGCTGTCTCAATTGCTTCTGTTTGAGGATCATTATTTTGCTGATCCCATATTATTTGATTTGGAACAGGTGCTTCTAATCCATCTTGGTCCTTGCTTCTCTTCTTACCCCTCCTGATCACTGCTTTATTTTCTTTGCTATAAAGATAATTCCCGAGAGGAACTACAACATCATCTTCATACTCAGTCAACTGTTCTATAGAATTTGAAGTGACACTCACTGTTGAGATGAATGAAGTTGTTTGGGTGTCAGTGGGACTAGGTATAGGCATGGTAATTTGAGGAGTAGTCAGAGGGGTAGTGACAATCTGAGCAACTGATGGAACATGGGTTGGAGAAGGGATTGAAGTGAAGGATTCAGAAAGTGGAACATGATCATCATTAACAGGTGATGAATAAGAAAGAACTAAGCTAGCTCATCAATGGTGGATGATGACAAAGTTGATATGGGTAATTGTAGAGGGATAGTCGAAGACTGGACTTCTGCAATAATAGATGGGGGAATGGAAAAAGGAACTGAGTTGTCTGAAAATGGAATGGCTCTGGAAGTCAAAGTATGAAAAAGTTATGATATGGAGAATGGTGGAATCACCCCTGGAGACAAAGCAGAAAGATCTTGAATAGATGACAATAAAAGTGTTGAAGTTGTAATGTCAGGAGAAGTAGTAACCTCCAATACCTGTTGATCAGAAAAAGAGTGATCCATCTCGATAATGTTTAACAAATCTGTGACTGCTTGTGAATCTTCAGTCACTGATACTAGAGGATGTGGTCCATCATCAGTATCACTGTCAATGATATCAACAGTGGAAACCTGCAATGTAGGGATCATGATTTTTTGTCTCTTAGTTGGGTTGGCCTCATCTATTATTAGGTCATCACATACATGTGCAACTACAACAGTCACTTGAATATCCATAGTAAGCTTAGGAGGTTCAATTGTTTGAGTATTCAATACTGAAGTTATCTATGCTAACTCCTGCTTCAAATGATGAGAGGTTTGCAACAAGATTTTGACCTGTTCAGTTGTTTTTACCTGAGGAGGATTCTCCATGGGGGATTTACCTTTATTCCCATCTAGATAACTAAGCATTAGAGGGGCATTATCCAGTTGGATCTCCTTTTCTTCTCTATTTATTCTCATTTGCTCAAGCAGGTTTAATTCCATTGCTCTGCAACTCAAAGCTTGAGCTTTAAACTCTCTCTGATATTGCATAATCTGATGCTTCTCTTTTGTGCTCTTGGCCCTAACCAAGAGCTCAGAAAAGGTATTCACTCCTTGGTAGATAGAATCATCTAGGACTTCTTCATGGACATAGTCCATCTTCATATGATATTGTTTAAAATGTGCATCAAGGAATTTCTTAGGATCATGCTTCCTTTTGGGAGCAAAACCCAACTTTAAAGGATCCACCTGGTCACCAAGCATTGTAGCCCAATTTGAGGTTGGGATAACTAATGGCCCAAGGTTAAAGAAAATTTAGGCCAACCTTTCTTTTTGGGACCAATGAGATTCTTGTACACACCACTGGTAACAGTCTGATAAGAGGCTTCTTGAATGACCAATCTGTCAGGCACTATTCTAGGAAAAAGATGAACAATGTCACTTCCCCAGACTCTGATATATGAATAGGACTCATAAACATACCAATTACCAATTTTATTGATGAAGGTCCTGGCATCAGTTGAGAAGGCAGGTACCTCTTGTTTGAATATTTTGAAATAAATGGTACCCATGAAATGGTCACAAACATCATAGAGTAAGGGCACAAAATTTCTCTCCCATAGTGATAAGTGATAGATATGAACTAGTGGATCTGAAGGGGTCCAATTCCATCCCAAGTTAGGACAATGGAACTCTGAGCAAAAGGGATCAATAATGAAGGCTGAAAAGAAGAAGTGTGGCTTTCTCAGGGCAAGTGCCCTTTGATAGTCTTGGAGAGTTGTTTTAAGTTCCAATGACAAGATAAACGCCCAAGGGAAGGATTCACCCGTTGTTAGGACATGATGAGCTATTGGATCCCATTCAGCTTTGAAGACTGAACAATTCGGAAGGCCAAAGAGCCTGCAGAGCATGGCCGCCAGTAAAGAATAAGGTTCTCTGAACTAGGAAATCAGATAGAGGTTGTCGGCTTTAGGTATGAAACTGTTAGGCTTAATCATCCATGATTTCAACATTTCGTCAAAATTGTATTTGGTTTTAGAGTATTGTATGAATTCAGGGCTAAGGGTCTGCATAGCCGTCTTAAGAGCAAACACTCTTATAAAGACTTCAGGGCAGAAAGTTGTCAATTGTGACCCCGTACTGTCATTGAATGACCGGTCTTTAGGGTTAGCATTGTCTACTATCCATTTAATGGCATCTGTGTAAGGTAGGATAGCGGGTTGGGCAATAATGGCATGCAATTGAGAAGCCCCAATCTTCTCATATGCACATCGGTCTTCTTTAATGTTTGAAAGGTCGTCATTATCAAAGATGGAACAAATTTTGGACCAGTCCATTTGATAATCTTCAGTAACCCTCTCACTGGTATCTGAGAAGATACTAAAATTCGAGTCTTTGGTAAGCAAATCCCTGTGAATTGTCTTAGACCAAGTGTTCCGTGACATTTGGCAAAGCTTGGAAATTCTGGTAAATAAATTAAAACAAAATCAAAACTAAACCATAAACAGGAAAACCGTAAATAGCAAATGCGAAAATGACAAAAACCAACCTGAAAATAACTGGAAATTCATGAGAATGACCCCTGGTAATAAATTCACAGTAACATCCACGTAGCAAAGTAAATTCCGATAATGACAATTATAAAAAATACAAAAAGATTCTTATATTTATCGATTTTTTTGTCGGGTCAAATCTGAACCATAGGATTAAAAGAAATGAACGGCTGAGATTAACCCCTGCGGGATGCGGGATTGGGTCACAAATCTTATTTTCAAACATTATTCATAATTCCCATAATCCGCAATCCACAATTTGTGGGTTGTGGGTTGCGGGATTGCAAATTGCAAAACAATGGACAAAAGCGTTTCCGAAATCCGCAATCCTGCAATTGAGGTTGTGGGTTTCGGAAATGAAAACAACCTTTAAAACTAAAATAACGTTTTTCGCATCCCGCAATCTGCAATTACGGGTTGCGGGTTGCAGAAACACTCAACGCAATTTATTAAAATAATGACTTTCCACAATCCACAATCCGTAATTTGCAGGTTGCGGGGTGGAAATTTCCCAAAAATATTAACAAGGTCTTCCCGCAATCCGCAATTTCGGGTTGCGGGATGACAAAATTCGAAAAGAAAGAAAAATCAATTCTCGCAATCCACAATTGTGGGATTGCGGGTTTTTGGGTTTGCGGGAATAAAATAACATTTTGAAAGAATTGAAGGCTTTCTACAAGTTAAGAAAACAACCAAAAATTTAGAAATTTTTCAAAGGGAAGAATGATAATTACACAAACCAAAAGCAAAGGTATGAGATCATACAAACAAGGTTTAAGAATCTCATTTTGATAAAAACTTACCCAAATGCTTTTGTACTTACAAAAATTCGGGCTCCCATGATCAAATGAAGCATGGGATCTGTTGTACCTACAACAATGCGCCATAGCGATCCAAATTAGGAGTGACGGGTATCGAATGCTCAACCCCTCTTCTTGGCATTTGTAGCATATAGTACTTAAGATGTCGGCCAAATGGTCTACGCAGTTGTAGACTTTGTCGTGCGATGCAAAATTTTGAACAGCCTCCAACATGTCGAGTTTGAGGTCGGACCCTCTACTAGAGCTTGTTAGTGCAGTCAACACAATTTGTGCTACTATCTTGTGTGTGTCGTAGATTGTATGATTTACCATCAACCCTCTAGAATTCTTTCCTGCGGGGGTGTCAGTGAATTCCCTGACCAAAGCCGGATTTGGTCGCATGGGCACTATGTCGCCCTTGTTTGATAGACCCATGATACGATTGATGAGTTCGCCATTTATTTCGACATGTGTTGAAATAAAGCTTTTCGTTATGATATATACTTACTATGAACTGAGCAATTACGTCTTTTAAACCGACGAAGTTGTCTACTAATGGTGCATGCATGTACTGCAGAATCGTATTGGTCCGAGGTCTTTGTGCTTATTCCCTCCATTTCCCGTTTGGTTCTTTCCCCCAATCAAGAATTTCATTCCAGATCCTCTTCCATTGCTGTTCCGAGACCTTAGCGTTTCAGATGAGCTATAGTGGGGTCTCCAATGGTGTCTGGGATTTTTCTATTTGTTGGACTTTCATTGCTGCAGATCTGGTCGTCGCTTGAGATTTCTTGGGTGCAATTGTTGTTGAAGGGTTCTCAGGTTCAGAGGTTTTTTTAAACGATTCAAGTGGCTCTGTGTTTTGAAGTTCAAGCTCTTGGAAAAATAGTAACCAAGATTCCTCGATCCAAGTATTTAGAGCGAGGCAAGCCTGAACGAGGGAGCATGGAGTATGTAGCAGCATTGATTGCAGGTTTGGAGAGGAATTTAATTTTTATTGACAGCTTGTCGGGTCCTCGTCTGGCGCACTTCAAATTTTATTCTGTATGTGTCGAACTTCGCAAATGCTCTTCTCTGTCGTTTCTTTGTCGGCTTGATGTCAGTGCGCGTCTTTTGATTTGTTGTGTCGGTTGGAATTAGTTTGTCACGGTCAAGGGTCTCTTTCGACATGTGTGCGTCGACTTGTTTCTTCTTGCATGTGCCTTTCATACCGTTGGTCGTGCGTCGGAATCTGTTGTCTGCAACTTCTTGCATTTCCTTTGCCAGAATTATCTCTCTAGTCTCTCGTCATGATGTCGTTTTTATAAGACTTGCTATTGAATGGTTATTTATAATGCTTCTCTCCCAAGGTAGTTATAACCATTTTTTTTTCATGCCTTATACCACTTCAGTCAAGCATTGTTGACAAGTTCTTGAATACACTTCCTTGTAGTGTCATTAATCGGACTGAGCCATTGGTATTGATGTCTTCAACAATAAATTGACCCAACCATTCCGTGTGCAATTTTTTCGGTTTACCTTTTACACGACTGTTGTATAGCAATGCCAAGTCACCAACTAATAGATTCTTGTGCTTGATATATCTATCGTTCCAGGCTTTCTACTACTGTTTTTGGATTTCTTGGTGATGTATTTTTATTTTCCGACTCTCTTCGTGCTTTGACAATTGGATCAATCGTTCTTTTCTTCTGTTTTCGACATCAATGTGTAACACTTCAACAATTCTTGGATCTTGTCGTCAGAAGTGCAAGGGGACGACTGCTTCTTGACCGTATACAAGCGTGAACGGGGTTTGGCCTTTTGTTCTTTTGTATGTTGTTTTGTATGCCCATAGCACGGCAGTTATCTTGTCATCCCAGTCATCCTTGTCGATATTGCACATTTTTGTTAAGCCCATAGTAAGTGTTTTATTAAAGGATTCTACGACGCCATTTTACTGTGGGCGATATGAAGTACTTATCCTGTGCTCGATTAAAAATTACGTTGTAAGAGTGGCGATTGTTTTGCAAACAAAGTGAGTTCCCTGGTCATTGATCAGTGTAAGTGGACATCCGTACATTGTGATAATATTCTCATATATAAATTTTTCAACTACCTCGCTTGAACAGGTTTCATCAGGTTCTGCTTCTACCCATTTGGTGACATATTCACCTGTAGTGATGATGTACCTCTCTCATGTTCATCTGCCAAGTATTGGGAATGGTCCAATGAAATCTATAGCCCATATTTCGAAGTTTAAACTTGTATTTACTAGAACCAGGGGAATTTCTTTACTTGGTAGGGGTCGGCCCATTCTCTGACATCTATCACATTTACTTACAAAATCTCAACAGTGTTTGTGTATTCTCGGCCACCAAAGTCCAGATTGCAGAATCTTTCTTGCTGTGATGTCGGCCTGATAATGTCCTCCTCCCGATCCATAATGCACCTCTGTGAGTATACTTTGTTGTTCATGGTCGAGCGCACATCGTCGTAATATTTCATCAAGGCCGAGTTTATAAAGGAATTTGTTGATTAGAGTGTAGGGTGCAGCCTTCATTGCTAGAATATTCTTTTTATTTTCTGACATTCCTTATGGTGCTTGTCCATCCTCTAGGAATTGTGCAATCTCCGCTAGCTCTGAGGGAACAACTTCAATTCTAAAAAAGTTTGCATCAGGTAGCTCATCTTCAATTCCTGTCGGCTCTTCTCTCGTGTCGATTCGTGACAAGTGGTCAAATCTGACATTTGTTTTTCCTGGTCGAACTATAATTTCAATTTCAAATTCAAATTCCTGGAATAATAGCTACCGGTGACATAATATTCCATGGTGTAATGGATTATTAACTAAGTATTTGAGTGCTTGATGATCTGTATAAAACACAAAAGGTTTAGCCAATAGATAGTGTCGGTATTTCTGCAATGCAAATACCATACCTAGCTTTTCCCTTTCTGTCGTTGAATAATTTCTTTCTACTTTGTTCAACTTTCTGTTGTTGAATCCATTGGGGTAATCCATTCCATCATCACCTGGTTGCATTAAAATTGCGCCGACTGCTATGCCTGACGCATCGATATGCACATGGAACTTGATCGACTAGTTCGGGAATCAGAGTATAGGTGCTTCGACAAGTTTTCTTTTCAAGATGTCGAACGATGTATTTCACTCGTCGGTCCATTTTTATTCTTTATTTTCTTTTAGTAATTCCTCCAAGGGATACATCATGTCGGAGTAATGTCTTATAAATTTTCGATAGTATCCCAAGTGGCCCAACAGGATTCTCACTTGTTTAGAGTTGACTGGTGGCTTTAGGTCGAGAATGTCCTTGATTTTGGCATAGTCGATGTTGATGCCTTCCTTGCATATGACATGTCCCAATAATATTCTGATAGGAGTTGCGAAAGTGCATTTCTTGATGTTCAGGGAGAGTTGAATTTGTTGGCATCTTTCTAGCATCAACCGAATCCATTTGCAGTGATCTGTCAGCATGGAGTATATCATCCAGTCATCAAAGTATAAAGCCATAGTTTTATAGATATATTCTTGGAACGCTTTAACAACAATTCTGGAGAACATGACCGGTGCATTCTTTAGACCAAATTGCATGAATTTATAAGAAAATGATCAGAATTCACAGACAAATGTGGTCTTCTTCTGATCTTCTTTGGCGATGGGTACTTGGTTGTACCTGGAAAATCCATCTGTGAATGAATAGCACTCATGACCTGCAACTTCATTAATGATTTCATCAGCTAAATGAGTAGTAAAAGGGTCAGTAAGTGTTACTTTATTAAGTTCTCGAAAGTCGACACATATTCGCAGCCGTGTCGGATCGTGCTTCTTCGGTTGTACGACCATCGGACTCTCCCATTTTGTTTGATCAATCAGATAGATGATTCCTGTGGCAAGCATGCTGTTGATCTCCTTTTTGACAATTTCCTTGTATTTGTGTGCAAGTTTGTATGGTATTTTCTTTACTGGCTTGGCATCTAGCTTAATATCAATATTCATCTCTCCCATCTCCTGTAGTAGGCCTTTGTGATCTTTGTAATACCTAGCAAATACATCTTGAAATTCTGTAATAAGACTTTTGATTTCCGTTGTTTGCTCTTCATTCCAACAAACACCAATTTTCACCATTTTTGGTCTGTCGTCATTGGATATGTCAACTTCTTTGTGAAAATCCTCACAGCAAATCTAAGAGTTGATGTATACCTCACAATGAAAGAATTTAGGAATAAGATTAAGAGAGGTCAATGCAGTAAAATGAGCAACAAAATAATAATACAGTAGAACTCGGATAGGAGAAAAATAACTTCACACACACTAATTCATTAATCACAAATGGACAAATAAATAATATAATGCATGAGGATTCGAAATGCTAAGGTGGAAATTCAAATTAGCCTTCATGGAGTGATCAAAATATCACTGGAGTGTCATCGGAGCACAATTAGTAGTCTATCTCATCATCAGTGGAGTCATCAATGCTCAAGTAACTGTCAACCATCAGTCAAATTGAGTCTAATTGAGTGTGGTAGGTGTAACTGAGTGTAACTGGAACTAACTGAATGAAGGAGGCTCAGTGGAGGGTGCATGAGGAGCTAATTGAAGTTAGAATGAGCAGTCTAGTCACACTAGAGGTCCATTGGAGTGGTAAGATTAGTTAAGAGTGAATCAAGCCTAAAATCAAGGAGAGAACTCAGTTAACTGAAGACAACTGGACTGGTAGGTGAAGAAGGGCTCCTTTGTCAAGTGGATGGTGAGATGTGGGCGCATAACTGGCTAGGAGGGCTCGATCTAAGTGGGAATAAGCTCCCGAGTGCTGGAAGACTAGGGACTAGGTGCTGGAGGTATCAACCTGATGACTAGGCAGCGTGCAGATGCATGCAGAATGCATGCTGCATGCAAAACTAAAAATGAAAAGGATGAAAATGATGGTAGGACTAGGATGGAGTATAGGAATATCCTAACACCCCGCCTTAATCCATCTTGGGCCCTGGTAACTGAGACCAAAGGTCACCCAATACAATGAATAATAATAGTCAAGAAACCGAGGAAATGGGGAAAACCTCATGGGAAAAAAAAACCCCCCTCAAAATAGACTGTAA
The DNA here is from genome assembly GCA_027924585.1 of Larix kaempferi. Classification (NCBI taxonomy): domain Eukaryota; kingdom Viridiplantae; phylum Streptophyta; class Pinopsida; order Pinales; family Pinaceae; genus Larix; species Larix kaempferi. The sequence continues at coordinate 4,866,054 of BSBM01000431.1, read as the reverse complement.
GGCACACACAAAAATAAATGCTCCAAACTCAAGCAGGTGTGATGCTTGGTCATATGTCTGGAGGTATCTTCTTCTTGGGAAGAAGTGGATCATGCTCGGAAAGCATGTGCTTGTACTTGCTCTTCAGATCAAATGTGATGAGAACAAATCCAAAAGTATGAGGATGATCCTTGAACCTGTGATTCGAATTAGTTGAGGTAGGATCAAATCTATGAATGTGTAGATAGTCTTTTGTCTTCTCCTTCGAACCATCATGGGTGAGATTATGCTCAAAAGAACCATCAAATATCAGTGATTGCTTGGAATCCAAATCAGATCCAAGACTTGAATCATGGTTGCTTAAGATCTCCTTTGAACCATTTGAGGTGAGATCTAAACCAATAAATGCATGAGAAATTATCCCAAGCGAATGGCAATGGCCATCATCTTCAATAACCTTCTGAAAGCATGAAATAATGATCTTACAATAGTAAATAAGAGGTGATTGATCAAGGAGAGCGAATGCATTACCTCCAATGGATGATTTAACCTCCGAAACATTCATGAGATCATGATGCAAACCAACAGACTCTAGTGCAAGAGAGGATTTAGGAACCTTTGCAATTTCTAGAGTGTGAGCTGGCATAGAATTCGAAATAGAAGAAATTTGGAGCATGAGTGTAGAATCTGCAAGTTCTTCTTCTTTGTGGCTAACTTCAATATGAGATATGTTTGAGATTGATTCATGATCAATGAGATCATCAAGGAGGGCGAATGCATCACTGGGCTTGCTCTCGAAAAGGTTTGGACCAATCCCTTCATTCTATTTGCCAAATATTTCATCCAGATGGGCCCATAGCTCTTTTGGACATTCAGCATGATCAAGGGAATCGATTACCATGCAACGAGACATTGCAAGCATCATTTCTCCAGAGGCACTATCACCTTTATTTAACCAGTCATTCTCTTCTTTAGAGGATTCGAACTCTCTTTCAAAACAATAATCAAAGAGACCATGTCTCTTCAAATGTGCTATCATCTTTGGTTTCCATTCAACATAGTTGAATAGAGAAAGAGGAGGGATTTCTTCTGAATACATGGAAGCTGTAGAAGACCTGCAAAAACAATAGAAAAGTCTGCAACTGCTACTGCTACAAAAAATGCAGAAACTGCTGCACTCGAAATCATGATAATAACCTGCAAAAAAATATTAGGAATGGAGATAAACAATACTCTCAACATGCTCTGATACCATGTGAAAATCCTCACAGCAAATCTAAGAGTTGATGTATACCTCAGAATGAAAGAATTTAGGAATAAGATTAAGAGTGGTCAATGCAATAAAATGAGCAATAGAATAATAATACAGTAGAACTTGGATAGAAGCAAAATAACTTCACACACACTAATTCATTAATCACAAATGGACAAATAAATAATACAATGCATGAGGATTCGAAATGCCAAGGTGGCAATTCGAATTATCCTTCATGTAGTGATCAAAATATCACTGGAGTGTCATCGGAGCATAATTAGTAGTCTATCTCATCATCAGTGGAGTCATCAATGCTCAAGTAACTGTCAACCATCAGTCAAACTGAGTCTAACTGAGTGTGGTAGGTGTAACTGAGTGTAACTGGAACTAACTGAATGAAGGAGGCTTAGTGGAGGGCGCATGAGGAGCTAACTGAAGTTAGAATGAGCAGTCTAGTCACACTAGAGGTCCATCGAAGTGGTAAGATCAATTAAGAGTGAGTCAAGCCTAAAATCAAGGAGAGAACTCAGTTAATTGAAGACAAGTGGATGGTGAGATGTGCGCGCATCACTGGCTAGGAGGGCTCAATCTGAGTGGAAATAAGCTCCCGAGTGCTGGAAGACTAGGGACTAGGTGTTGGAGGTATCAACCTGATGACTAGGCAGCATGCGGATGCATGCAATGCATGCATAATGCATGCTGCATGCAGGAATGCATGCAAGACTAAAAATGCAAAGGATGAAAATGATGGTAGGACTAGGATGGAGTATAGGAATATCCTAACATTCTTTTTTCTTGACTTTCGCATCCGTCCATTTTGGTGCTCGGCTATTATTTATCGGTCATTCCCCTTCTTTGATCTACATGAATCCCGGTAGGAAGTCTTTTTATGTTAGTCTTTCGAGCTCTTCTTTTTCTGCAGCTTCAACTTTGAAGTTTGTTCTAACTAGATTAGACATGGCTGGATGATCTTGTTTCCAATGGAAGCTCTTTTCGACTGTTTTCTCCATTTCTAGTCATAATCATGTCGAATGCTAGACTCACATCGACTGAATGTTATGGCAGGTAGCAGTTTGTTGACTAAGTGGTTGCTTATCTGCTGGTATTGTATTGTTTATCGGTTGCAGAAACTTTCTCACTTCAATTAATTGCTCTTCCTTTGGAGAAAATTGGAAATCTTTGATGAAGTTTTCTTTTAACTCTTTCCAAATGAATGTTTCTCCTCTTTCCTCTTCCATTTTGTACCATTTGTTTGGCAATTCGTCGAGCGTGTTTGGGAAAACATGTGGCCATGATATTTTGTATTTATATCCCAGTCTTCTCCACTCCCTTTCACAATTGTTCACATGAATTTCAGGGTCTTTTCCTTGTGTGAATATCGGGATTACTGCTTGAGCTGTCAGCTTCTTACCTCCAAACCTTTCAACAAAATATGTCTATGTAGTGGTCAATGTTTGGAGTCTTGACTGTTACATGTCCCACCATCTCGCAGCTTGTCCTGTAAATGTCTCGACCGGAATCTGTAATCTCCCTTGTTCTCCGACATTCTTTGAAAATTCTTCGACATGTACAGACGGAGATTCTCGTTCTTTGTATTGCAGCGGAGGAGTATGTAACGAGTCATTCTTCGTTGGTGCTAAAGTTGGATATTCAAGGATTTTTCTATCGAATATCTTTGGAATGGTCGAGATAGAGAAGCATTTCCTAATTTTCTTTTTAGGTATGGCTTCAATTGTCCAACATTCTTTCGCTTGTAGTTCATAATTTTCTATTTTCCAGTCGTACAGTTCGACATCAGAGTTGTATCCCACCGATGCAGGATCTCCAAGATAGAGTTCTCCTTGTGCATTGGGTGTTCAATATAATCTTTATTATTGTTTATTTGATACAACTGTCGTATGTCATTATCATCATCCATTGGTTCTGACCACGGTTCACCTTGAGATGGGAAGATAGGTACTATCACCTTTTGACCGTTGCCTTTGAGTTTAATTCGACCTTTATTGAGTGATATCGATGCTTTCATTTTCCTGCCCATGGTCGACCAACTAGGGCTGGGAATGAACTAGCTCCATATTTTGGATTTATAATTTCGAAGTCGACTTTTTCAATATTCCTTTTATGGAAGTTTCTACATCTCTCCACACCCCAATTGGTTCAATCAGGCCTTGGTCAGCGAGTTTCAAATAAATGCTCGATTCTTGAAGCTAAGGTCAACCTAATTGTTCCCAAGTATCATGAGTCATGATATTAACTTGCGAACCAGAATCGAGGACAACCTATCAAACACGGTATACATTTATTTCGAGGTCGACAAGAGGGTCGGCATCATTCTTGTCTTTTTAGTTCAGTCGACATATATTTTTAGCTTGTCTTAGCTCGACAGATTTATTTTTGAATTGTGCAACAAGTCAATTAGCTTCCCAACAGCTTCTTCTTTAGTTATTATATTGACTAATTCATTAATAGCTTCCTGTCAAACTTCCTCATTATATTCTTGTGCTACTAGTTCATGGAATATATCAGATGCATTCTTAAACAGAGATTTTTGCTTATTTGGATACGGATAATCTTCTTTATTTATTACTTTTCTTATTTGTGGATTGTCATGACCAGTTCGAGTACCTTGCCTTGTTACAATTTGCATATTATTTGTTTTAATTATATCAGACTTAGGAACACGAGATAAGACATTAACATTCTTTTTATTGTTAATCTTTTCAAGTATAGTAGGGAAATAATCCCAATAGTGATCCCCTACTCCACATTTTGTACAAAATTTGAGATTTGTTCGATCTTTATAAGGACAATCTGCATAACGATGTCATTCATTACGATATGTAAAACATGTGACAGGTCGACAAGGTCGGAAGTCTCGACTTCCACGACCTCTACCTGGGAATCCTCCTCGTCGGTTGTAGTTATCATAATGTCGATCATATCGTCTGTCATCATTTCTTTGATACCTATCATTTCTGTCGCTTTGGTCATTTCTGTCATTTCTTTCATTTCTTTGTTTGATTGTATTAGTCTAGTATATTGCATGATAATTTTGCTTATTCTTTAAGTTCAAATGACATTATGTTATGGAATGAGAATTGACTTCACATATAGCACACCAGGGAGCTTGTTTATTCTTCATGTTATATGGGAAATCCTTTGTAGCATGCAAGTCGTATTCTTGAAAAATGTCGCGGAAGCTCTTTGTCTGTACAAGCCGAACGTCTTGCCGTCGATTCTCTTGATGACAATAGTCTTTTGTATGCCCAGCTGTGGAGAATTTTGTGCACCAGAGTTCTGTTCCTTGGAGTTTGATTTCTTGGATGGATTTCTGCATGCTTTCCTATTGGTCTTTAATATCTCTATCGACAGGGACTATGGGGTAGTCATCATCCATTTCTATTTGCAATGCCTTCGTCAGATCATCTTCATATGTGGTGACGTTATGCCAACAAACATGCACTTTGATCTTCAGTATTAGGCCAGCTATGAACCATTGTATCAACAATTTTTCTTCAATGTCCTATTCATTCTGGCTCAGTAGATCTTTGAATCTCTTGTCATACTCCCTCACAGTCTCTGTCGGCTTTTTCACTGTAGTCTTCAACTTTTCAGCAGCCATGTACTTCGCATCCGGTGTTTTAAAGAAGAATAGGAATTGCTTTTTGATTTGAGCTTTTGTTGCATTGGGTGTTTTGTCGATATATCCCATATACCAGGTTAGTGCTCTTTTTGGCAAAGAGCCAGCAAATTGCGCCATCTACCAGTCTTCATTAGTAAGTGTGTTGGCTTCCCATATCGATTTGCATACAAACCAATGTCTTCTAGGATCTTCATCTCCTTCGTAAAAAGGAAGGTGTGCTGTCGTGTGCGCCATGTCTTCTATGACTTCAACCTCTAAATTTACTAGTGGAGATGGTGTATTTCCTTCGACGACAAAATTATTTTCTTGAATAGATTCAATAGGTACTATTTATGATTGTGTATTGACAAGTGTTAGAGCTTGTTCTTCACTTTCAATGACATCTTCTTGAACTTCGGTCAGTTCTTCGATGGTTATTATATGTCGGCCTCCTTCAATCGCTTCTGTCGAAATCCAGGTAATTTTTTTCTCAATCTGACTTTCACTTCTCCTCGGGATTTTCGAAGAACTTGACGAATCACTTAATGTTGGAAGTGGCAGGGGGGCGCTTCTACACGATCTGAATAGAGTAGATCATGAAAACTTATGTTTGAGAATTCGGGTTGAAAAGTGACCCAGTTCCCTTCTTTCGGTTGATGAATCAATAGTCTGTCGACTTCATCACCTTTGTTGTTTCGTCGGCTCCATATGCCTGACTGGACAGCATGAAGTCCTAAATCTTCTTCGACAATATTTTGTACTTGAGCACTCTGAGTTAGCTGCAGTGGGGAATGCGGTGTTATGATCTCGGGTATGTTCACCTGGAGAGCTTCATGACGCTTGATCCACAAATATTCCTCCATCGACGACAGATCTTCATCAACACCCTCTTCTTGTCAAACTCCTCTCGACTCTAGCGGATTTTCTTTTTGCATCTATTGCTACGCCCGACTTTTCATTTTTTCTAGAGCGCACTAGCCTGCTCCCTTAGTTCTTCACACCACTTTTGTCGCTTTTCTTGTTCAATCTTTTGTATTTATGGGGTGCTTTAATGGATCATTGTTATATTTTTGTCGAATTTTTCAAAATTTTCACTACTGGTCATGTCGTCTTTTCATCTGTCAACTTTCGTCGTGCATCTACTCCATCAAGGACGTCTTTGGCTACCCCCCCAATGTCAGGCTCATTGTTCTTTAGGCAACTGGGGAAGCACAATGCTTCACTTGTTCAGGAAATATTCCCATTCTCATTCTTGTACAAATATTTCCCACTTTCTTTCCTTTTCTTCCCAATTCGAGTTCGGTAGCGGTGGTGACAATAGGGGTCAAGTCTCTACAATATGTGCTACACCTTTATGATCATGAACTTGAATAGGAGTGTCGATAAAGAACATAGAAAATGGTCGGTAAGGTTAGTGTAAAACCTTTTCCTCATGTTGTCGACGGACACTCGCTCTTCAATAGCACATTCTTCACAGAACTCATCAGCAATTTTTTCGCACCATTCTAAAAGATTTGTATGGCCTCCGTTGATCAACGTTTGAATTAATTGGTTCTCTTTTTCATCTGCTTGTCTTTTCATCCAGGAGCTTCTTCAACGTGAGTAGCACAGACTCTACAAATTTCTCATGCGTCTCTGAAAAGAACTTTTCTCTTGCTTGAGAAATAGTCAACTTGTTTCTTCTGGCATAATTTTGCAGGTAGTTTGTTATCTTCCTTTCCCATCAATCTTTGATTTCTTGCTCTGATATCATTTGATCATGCTCGCTTTCTTTTTATGTATGCATCACCGGCAACAGAACCAATGTTGTAGTCGAGGGGGTTACATTGTTACCAGTGATACATATTATAATATAATCAAGCAAAAACAAAGATACAAATACAATAGACAAATAGTGGAGAGGAGACACAAGCCTTTATATTACACAACAAGATATGTAGAATAGTTACATGTATGAACAGACCCACTTAATTCTATGAGTCGGCTCACCAACCTATATATATGTTTGACAGACAGTTACATAACTGATTGTCGGTCAACTGACCGACCCGACATGTATTGGTCGACTCAGATCGTCGACATGTTTTACAAGTAGTCAGGTGGAGGACCTAGTTGACGGGCCGACTTAGGCTCCCCCAACAAGACCCATTCTTATTGTGAAAATTAGTCTAGTGGTTTCCATATTCCTAGTTGAAGACCTTATTCATGGACATTAAACATGAGAAATATTTGTTTAGAAATTAACACCCTTTTTTCCTTTCCCAACCATTGTATAGGCCTTGAATCCCATATGACTTGTGAAGAAAACTCCTAATGTTTCCCATATCCCACTTGGAGGCCATGCATCCCTTAGAGAGGATTTGCGTGGTCGTTCAAGGCCTTGTTCATGGCCATTGATAACAAAGATATTTGTTTAGTGCCTAAGGTCCTTTTTTATCCTCCTATTCTTTCTTGGTGTGTAATACGTAGTAATGGTGCCCATATTTCCAATGGGAGACCAAAGATCCTTGTTTTCCTTCCCTAGCCATGTTATAGACCCTAGTGCCAAATTCTAGTGTGCAAATCCTACTAATGTTTCCATATTTGTAATCGACGATTGGGAATCGTTGATAGAGATCTGATATGGTGATTTTTTTTAGGTGTTAGAGGCCAAGGATTATGGTTTGTAGGGTAATGGATGATTTTACTTAAAAATTTCTAGTATTAAGGTGAAAATTTGTGTGGGTTATAGGGTATTATCCATTATATAAAGTATTAGCACACATTATGTAATGTGTGCACATTATTATTAGGCATGTGTTTTATAAAATGTGTACTTTCCTTTTAGATTAAAAAAAAAATCACACAAAGCACAACCTCAAATTCTCCTAAAAAGTTAAAATTATCTATAGGTTAACAAACATTTTTTGTAATTTCTATTGTACAAAAAAAATTTATGATTTGTGTAATTGGAAGGCCAATTTTGTATATTTATTATTGCTAATCCATGTGAAGATGGGGAATAAAAGTAATAAATCAAGAAAACCTTCAAAGAAAGTGAAGCCTAGTGAAAATGCCATTGAAGGAAGAGAAAATACAAGGTTAGGTATGACAAAATGTAGGCTTTCAGTAAAGGCCAATCCAAATTCTAGCACAACAAATTCCACTATAGCTTCTACTCCATCCCCACAAGCAAAGAACGTGATTTTAGTAGAGGCCAATCCAATTCTAACATCTAACTTAACCTCTAATGATTGTTTCATCAAGACAAGTTGTTGTCAATTAGGATATAACCAATTATATTGAACATGAAATTAGAGAGGAAATTAGGACAAAGCCTTCTAGTGAGCAAGTACCCATGGTGCAAAGTCTTGTTCAATTGTTAGGTATTCCTCAAACCATCCATGAGCAAGTCCACTCTCCTCCCAATTTTGACCTGCAAGTTGTTGAAGGGATAGGAATTGATATGTTAATGCCACAATAGAGAGTAAAAGAGTGCTAGGATGTGGGTCCATCGTTTGTAATTAAATTGATCAATGTGTGCCAAAGAAATCATAAACACATTCAAGTGGATGAAAGCGGTCTAGTGTCCCTTGAAGGTAAGCTATCAAAATTAACTATTTTTTATCAATCATACAAATCTATAAAATAATATTTTGAATAAAAAACTAACATAGATAAATGATAGGTATTTCTATATTTGTTAAAATCTAGGGGTTTAATTGTTGTTAGGAACATTTTAGGGATTAAAATAGTTAAAAGTTAATAATATGTCATATTATTAGAAGCCTTGTAGATGCTTTTTATACAATTGATAAGAAAACTCATTAGAAAGAGTGTTTGTATCCTAAAGTTTATTGTCATAATAAATTGTTAGAAAAGTCATAAGAAAACATCATTTCCTCAAAAACACATCTGATCTCATTAAATTAAATGTTAAAACCCTTCAATAGTATTATATTAGAAGAGACAACAAGCCAAACATATTTGTGGGACTTCACTAGTAGAATTCCTTCTTCTAACATTAATTTAATTGGGCTAGTTAAGGAACTAATGTATAATTTTTAGCATGAGAACAGTAAATCTTCTTCCAACCAAAAGGATGTATTAAAATTGAGAAGGGGTTCTAAGGACCATGAACCCCACATTAAATACTTTCTTAATATAACAAATATAGGTTGTGTGAGAGATTCAAGAATAAGAATAATGTCTTGAACTTGGGCTAAAGATATTTTAAGAAATGCAAGCCTTGGGATGTTGGAATAAACATACTTACATGATACATGTTGTTGTAGATACCAAATTGAATATAACTATTATTATGATACATATATATACATTTATCATGTTTTTCACACCAACCTTGTGAAGAAATGCTCAGTGGTGCTACCATTGACATCATCTAGAAACTTTATTCATAGCATCATGTGTGCAAGTGTAGAGGGAGAAACATATTACCAAAAAACTTACTTAAATGGGACATGTCCTAGGTGCAATGGAATGGAATTATTAAACAAGTGCATGGATGTGAGTGGTCAATATGAATTTGGGAGGAAGGATGTTGACATGCAGAGCTTTAAATAGGTCAGACATGATTTACGAAGAGGGCATCAAATAAAACAGATATTGTCAATGTTGTCCCAAGTCAATAATGTGTACTTAAATGGAATCTTTATTTCCAATTGCTCTTTGATATGTCATGGGGGAATTAATGAAACAATTAACTTATATGAATTTCCATAAAGTATGATTGTGTGACTTCATCAAGGGTTTCTTCGTAAAGACCCAACAATATGTTCAATGTGTCCATGTGGCTTGATGGTAGGATGAGCATTTTAGAATATGCAAAGATACATTTCCCATTGGTATTGTACTATTATTGGTGGAATTTTCTAAGAACTACACCCTCCATCTGCAAATTGAGATTCAAAGCCAGTATTATCCCTTAGAGCAAGTCAACCTAATGGTCCATATCACATATTGACATAGGCCAGGTAGCAACATAGATAAAGAGTTATGTTGAATGAGTATCACTTATACATAAGTGGCAATAGGTGCCATGACTTCACTTATGTACAAAATTGCTTTCAATTCTTCAAACTTGGAGGAGAATATATATAGCTTGATCGACATTGGATTTGGTTAGATGGTTGTGTAGGACAATTCAAAATGTGTATTTCAATGGTTGTGTATATTGCACAATAAATAAAAGGTTTCACACATTTAGAACTATTTTCAGATAGGGCACAATAAAAAGGAGCATGGCATAGCTAGCACATGCATCAACATGTGTTACATAGGTAAGAATTGAAGTTTATGACAAATTCCCCTATTCAAGATGCAAATAAAAAGCAATCCATATGTCATTGAAAAAAAATATTACTATCAAATTTAATATTGTTAAAACAACAAATAGAAACATAAAAAGACCAAAAACTCCATAGTTAAACAAAATTATAGTTCCACAATACCTATGTGTGAGGTATCCACATAGAGAAAACTGTTGCACCAATGATGGAAGTAATTGATGCATCTTGGCGTGATGAAAGAGTACTATTAAATCATAATGACTACACATGGGAAATAATTAGACTTTTACAAAAAATTACACAATCAACCAATAGAAAACTTGTCATTTATATATATATAATCAATGAAGTCATAAAACAATTTCATACTAACCTCATTCATGAAACTATTATATACAGTAGCATCCTTCAACCCATAGCAAGTATGTTCGCAACTCGATCATGGATGAGGATCACATGAACTACAATCAAAATGTCTAGTCTATCCATGTGGCATCACCTAATTATACTCCCTTGCATGGCCTGAAGGCCTAACCCCTCCCCCTCCATTGTCAAGTTTCACATTGTTTGAAGATACCTCTTGGAAAGATAAAGCAATGAATGCATTATGCTGAAGTAAACTGTTGGTTAGGGTGGAAATTGATGTTTGGGCTTGACGAATGTTATTTGAAATTGTAGGATATTGAGCAAGGGGATTAGGCCTCCACTTAGAAGGACAAGGCCCTTTCAGTGAGTCATGCTTGTTATTATGTTGATTTTATGAAGACCCATGACCTACCCCCTTGAATTCACTAAAGTCAAAGTAGTTGACATGATGACCTAAACCAAATTTGCCCAATTTTTTTATAGAAAATGAAACAACACCTCCTTATCATTACAGGGAGGTTTGTTAAAAACCATAATCCACCTAGCTATACAATGGTCTATAATTGGTTGGTATGTGCAGCAATCCATGCAAGCATGCTGCTTTGTCAGATGAGGGTATAAATAAATTATATGGTCAATAAACAAGGTAATGATTTCTTGTTTTGAAATTTGTAAAGCCCTCACATGGTTTATATCTAACCTCATCCTATAGTACTCAATCATCTTGGGACTTGGCCCTATATTCTATAATATCATAAAATTTCCCATAGGCATTGGGAATGGAATATACAATGGTCTCACGAGATGTTGTGAGGGAAAGGCATGAGGACTCTAGTTTGGTGTTTCTAAAAGTAACAATTAGGTTTTGCAGTGGCTCAAGGCCATCACCAATTTTGGTTTTTGCATATCTATGTAGTCATTGGGGGTTAGGGTTGGTTCCTTTTCCATCGAGTGACAGTGTATTTGGGTTTTTTCATGTGCACGGTCCATGAAAATATAATTTATATACCACATTAAAACAATATATATTATGAGTGAAGTGCATCCATTGGAATATAATTAATCTATAATTTATCATTCCAAACTCAAAAATAGCTACACAATAGTTCATTAAAAATTGTCCACGAGGAGAACAACATGAAGGGGATTGAAATTTTATTTTGAATTTCTTGAGGCGAAGAGTAACTAGGAAAGCTTTGAAAATTACTTTGAAGCATCTAGCATAAACTCCTTGATGAGCTCTTAAATGAGCAATTACTGTTTGTGTTTCTTGTACCGTGGATCTTGGAGTACTAGTTATTTTTGAGGTTCGCATGCACTCTAACATGTACTACAGTTGGACCTAGATGTTACCCCCCCCTGACATTTATGGGTGACTTGATGATCGATGTCTATGTGATCTTCCATCACATCCAATATTTCCACTGATGAAATCTATGGTTTACCCATGGGTATTTGTTAGAGACACTTTCATCTTGATTAGATCACCTTTTTATGTGCTAGAGTTCGATGGGGACATTCAATTGACATTAGTGTTATGATATGCTACCCAATTAACTCATGAAAAATGCTTTCTTATGTGTGGAAATGACCATGAGGGGTCGATGGTGTTGCTCTATAATGACCCATGTATCCTAGCTGGTTATTTCATATCTAAAGATGCATTGTGGTGTGGTCATAATTCTTCCATTAGATAAGTGTGTAACCTTGCAAGTCAAGTATATCCCTAGGGATTTACAAAATGTGACACTCATTTCACGTCATTTACAACATTTTAGCTAGCCATGTCATTTCACTTTCCCTTTCACCCATTTCCATCATGTCCCCCTTTCATAATTAACTTATCGTATGTTATTTTCCAAGGTATTTAAACTATTCCCATGTACGAATGCCCAAGCCAAAGTTAAGAGTCAAGATAATTCAAGGGTAACACAGATAAATGATGAATGTTATATGTGTGAGTAATACCCCATTGTAAAAAAACCTAGTTCCCTATATCCTAGCTTATCAAAGCCAAATCTAAAGTAAAGGGACTAAAAAAATAAAAAGGTATGGCAAAAAAGAGCCACAAAAAAGGGTAACTCAAGACAAATGTATCCCTTCTAAGGCACACGCGTGGAAGAAAAATCATTCACTCCTACCTCTTTAAAGCTAAGGGGTAAACCTAATACTTAGTTACATTTCTGTGATGGTTAATTCATGAACACCCTCTCCCTAGTACAACATTTACTTCATCACGCTCACCTCACTTAGAAACTTAGGAAATGCATATTGTCTTAGGGGCCAAGTATGTAACGCAGGGTTAATTATAGTCACACCATGGTAGGTCTAAGGTTAATGGGATAATTAATCAAATGGTGACTAGGTTAATTAAAAGAGTGCACTGACTAACCTTTTCATGTTAATGTTTTGCACATTATAAGAATGTATTTTTCCTAAGGCATACATTGTTAGGTTCCCTAGAGATAGTATCCTAGCATACTTACATGGTCTAACACTTAGATTGAGTGTTGATAATGTTCCCTAGCACTTGGGACAAGTTGACATTTGTTAGCACACATGTTCAAAATTGAATTTTATTACTAGAAGGTGGTTTTCCATGGTCTAATGTTGGACCCTTTAAGCTAACCCCTTTGATTTTATTGATAGTCATAATACCCACTTTAGAGAGGCTCCTTTATGCCACATAAGTTCATGTATTATTTAAATTCCCCTTTACCGTGATACATTGAGGTAACTTAAAATTTGCATAAAGTGAGCACACATGTGGAAGAGAACATAATTATTTTAAGTATGATGAGGCACCCCCTTTTCCACTTTATGAACGCTATGAATGGGTGTTGAAGGCGTGGGATATGAGACACTCAAATTGCTCCATTCCCATTCACCAAAAAGAGTTACTTAGAAAACACATTAATTACTAATAACCAAGCAAAAGAGTGTTTAAAGCACTATCTGAGTCTATGGGTCATTTATGTCATGGATACATAGTTTATCTACCCACAAACTTGGCATTCAATAAGCACCCCGTAGCACAGCATTTAATGTTGTTGTTGCACAAATATGAACTGTTGGATCTAATCCAACAATTCAAAATTGCACAACAACAACATTTAATGCTATGTTGCAGAGTGCTTATTGAATACCCACAAACTCTCTCAACCATACCTGTTTGGTACAAGTTTCAGTCATGTTTATGTTGTACTGATGGACACACACTATACTTGATGATGTACATGAAAAAATGGTATATACTGCTCATGCCAAAAAGTGGGGTATGTAGATCACCTTCCATGGGGCCATGGTATTGCATTGCATGTACATACATAAATGCAAAGAAAACATCTTAAATTCAACTTGGAAAATTGAAAATTTGAAATGCTGGAAATGGCGCTGAGAACAGCAGTTACATCCTCAGTCGAGTCCTCCTCTTCTGAAATGCCAGAGGCGATTAGTTGCAGCTAAACTAGACAAGTTTTCTACTGCAAAATAAATAAAAAATTTAAAAAATTTAAAAAAAATTAAAGATATCAATGGCTCCATCGCCTCCTCTTGTTGTGATTTACCCCATAAATACACATAGCCATCCAGTGATGGTTGATGTGGATTTTTAGGTTGTGTTTCACTTATACAAAGCATCTGAGCAAGTCGCGTACTTACTCATCTTTGTACTTTTAGTAACTATCATCAGGTATTTTTCAAGATTTCATTATTCTCATGGCCAAAATGTTGTTCCAATAAAAGTGTTTGTTCTCCAATTGTGCTTGGCTCTTTAGTGTTGAAATATATTCCACTAGTAGTATTACGATTGGAAAATATTGCAGTAGTTATTGTTGGCTCTCAGAAGGAGGTTCTTAATTCTTAACCTATTTATATATAAATTCCATAAATGAGGTGAAGAATGAAAGGGCATGATATTAAAGAATGTGTAAGAATGTAAAATTTATTAAATTGATTGTTAACATTTATCACTTATTGTCAAGTCTTTAAATTTAGAGATTATATGGCATTTAAAATTATCTTCTTTGGCTTAAGGATTTAGGTGAATTTGAAGTTTTTGATACCTATTATTGTGTAACATTTGACAATGTCCCCGACTTTGCTAACATGTATTACTCTAACACAAAAGCTATAAAAAGGAAAACCTAGAAGAAAAGCATCCATGCAAAAGAATATGTATTATCATTTGAAAGGTGACCTTCAATGATGTTGCTAGACAATTTCTAGTGGCCTTACGCAAAAGGCTATTTCCTTTGCTAATAGCTTATTGCCATTTCATCTTATAAAAACACCTATTGGAAATGTTAGGGACATTGCCACCTCGTGGCTCTTGTTTGATGTTCACCCCTTCTTCATTGATGACATCAAGTGCATGCCTTGGTGCATTGGTTGAATCGCTTAGTGCATGGAACACTATATTTCATAGCAGCCTACATTAAGTACACATTCTATTAGTCTTCCCACTCTTAGGTGATGACCCCAAGCACCTTAGAGTTGAATTTAAGATCAAATACCTCTCACATGAGTATGCTTTATTAATATTTATAACTCCATCATCATGTCGGTGGCTATTATGTGTGTGAGTAAGTTAAACATATGTTTTGGACTTTTTCTTTTTTCAAAATTTGGTTAAAATTGGAATTGTGAATGTATGTTGTTGGAATTGTATAATTGGAGTGTTTATGGGTATTTGAGGGCGTTGAATCCATTTTTGAAATAAAAAATGCAATTTGAACAACATTAGATCATGATTTCACAAAGATTTCATCATCGGATTCTAGTAAAAATGATCGGAAAACTTCAAAACATAGAACATTTACTTGAATCCTTATTCTTTATGCGCTAGATAACTAATTCGTGGGACATTTCATGGGTTGATTCCATACTTCATGCATATATTTATTGGTGGTTTCTCATGGCACATGGTTTAATGAGATCGATCCATTTATTTTGGATTTAAATCCATCTCTCTAGAGGTGCACCTTCATATCTTTCTTGGCATTATTTTATTCTCTAGATATACTTCATTACCTCTATAAACACTATTACTACTTTATTCTCTAGAGATATAATATTCTCTAGAGATACTTTATGTATATGTGGCATAACAAATCATTTATTATATGTATTTTTTTTAGGATATTTCAATACTCCATCCTTGTCCTACCTAGCATTATTTATTTTTCCTAGTTGTTGATGATGTCATTTTCCCCCTAGTGGTGTGCAAATTTCATCCAAGATCCATCTACCACCTTTTGAGCCTTGCATGCATCATTTTAGGACCACTTCAGTCAGTTCCCTATTTTATAGGAACCTACTGAGTGTTCCAGTGCAGTCCACCTAAGTTATCTGACTCTTGTGGGGGGTTAGAGCTCTGGATGCCACTGATTGTGGCCTCATGCGCCCTTTTATGACTAGCATGCATGACAGACTCACTATTGCGCCCTCCTTAGTTAGTTAACTGATTGTGACTTTAGTTTGCTAAGTTTAGGATCAGTTCAGTTGACTTTGAGTCTTTCGGAGCACTCCAGTGGTGATAATCCCTATGCTAGACCAATTGAGGTTTGAATTCTCCTGCATTATTCGAATTCTCTCCATTGTAACATCATTGTTTATTATACGGATAATTGGCACATGTGATATTATTCTTCTGCTCCTTTTTACTACAGTTTTAAGTCTTCTTCAAATTTTCTGCTCATTCTTTCTTTGTAAGGATCCTCATCTCTTAGATATGTTGTGACTTAGAATTTCACATGGTATCAGAGCCATAGAGCGAATAGGCTAAACAGCTGCTTTCGGTAGTGCACCAGAAGCCTCTGGATATCCACAACAAATCCTGGTGCCATTGCATTGAATTCATTGGAGAAATCCAATGAGGTCTAGGCAGGTGTGAAGGATCTGGATCAAAGTGCCTACTGTCCTAAAGCAGTGCTCAGTAGTATTCTACCTCCTTATTGATATTTTTTTACAGGTTATTCAAATTTTTTGAGTGCAGCAGTAGTTGCAGCAGTTTTCTGCAGTTGTAGTAGCTACAACAGTTTTCTGGAGTTGCAGCAGCTACAGCAGTTTTCTGGAGTTGCAGCAGCTACAGCAGTTTTCTGCAGTTGTAGCAGTTTTTTCTGCAGTAGCAACAGTTTCACCTTGTATTCGCTCCAGTAGTTGTAATGGAAAATTCGAACTCTCCTCTCTCTCCCAATATCCTGACACCCCTCAATTATCTTGATTGGAGGGTTGATATGTAGATGGTATTGCGAAACAAATCACTGTACAGGGTGACAATGGGGAAGGATCCCGAACCAACATCAGTTGTGGAGAAAACCAAGTATCTGAATAGATTGGATGAAGCATTTGGTTTCATGTGTATTCATATTTCAAGTGATCTACTCTTCCACATTGAAGGATTGAAGACTCCAAGAGAGTTATGGTTGAAGTCAGAGACCCTCTTCGGCAAACAAGATGAGCTAATTTCTCTTCAAAGTGAGTTGATTTCTCTTCAATCGAGTAGTTTTGAGACCATTCAGCAGTTCTTTTCAAAAATAAAATCTCTAGTTATCCAATGCAAGCAGTGTGGCATTGAAAAGAAGGATGAGCATCTAGTGTTATCCATTATGAGCAATCTAGGTCCTGAGTTCTCTATCTTTGTCTCTACCTTCCATTCTGAGCGAATGTCAATCCCTTGTTGGAAGATGCCCTCCTTAGATGTTTTCACTGAATCTCTCATCCAATAACAAGATAAGCTGATACAGATGAGCGCCTTGCAGGCCTCCAAAGATCAAGCTCCTATGGCTGGAGAAGCAAAAAGTGTGAATGGGAAGGGGAAGCACAAGGGAAAGGATAAGAGGCCATATGAACCCAAGATGAATGCCAAGTCAAGTCCATCAAAAGGATCCTCCAGCTCTAAGAAGGAAAAACAGAAGGGATTTAAGAAATCCAAGTGTTCCTATTGCAAGAAAGGAAACCACCCAGAGAGATCTTGCATGCAGAAGAAGATTGATCAATTGACCAAGCTTCTTGAACAGCACAACATTTCCCTCCCAAAACGTGCAAGAGAGGCTGATTATGGAAGTGAGTCTGATGGTCATGAGAGATGCCATGCAATGAAGGCTAGATTTTCAAAATCGCAAGCCCTCCTCATCGATTCAGGAGCCTCCAACCACATGGTTTCCTTGAGAGAATCATTTTCTTCTTTAGATATCAAAGATGGTCTAATTATTCACATGGGAGACAACTCTCGAATCTCTGTTGAAGGGAAGGGCACAGTACATATGGAGCATGGCAAGTTCAAGAATGTTCTATTTGTGCCTTCTTTGTCAGCGAATTTGTTGTTTGTATATCAGATGACTCACACAGGTTCACCGAAGAAAGGGGTCTTTGGTCCTGACACAATTGAGATTGCAGAGATATCCACTAGGAAGATTATAGTGAAAGAGTTTGCAAACCATACCTCCAAGAAATATGAATTCTCACATTTTTTGTCATACTCTCTACCTACCCCATCAGACTCTAATGAAGATCAAAGTGATACCTCTTCTAATGAAGATGAGGATCAAGATCTTGATGTTGAGAATAAAGTTCAAGGAGATTCATATTCAGATCCAGATCTAACACATGCTCCCAATCCATGGCCAAGGCCAATATGGGCTCACAAAGTCCTTGTAGCTGCTAGGAACACAGTTGGGGATCCATATGACCATAGAGCCACCAGATGCTAGTATCATGCAAAACTTGCACTATGTCATGCAGATCCAATTCTCTCAAAGAAGTGTTGCATGATGGTGGGGTTTGATCCACAATCTCTTGGAGAGACTTTCCATGTGGGATCTACAACCAGGAAACAATATCGGTTGTCTGAAAAAAGGTACTCAAAGGTTCATGATTGGGACCACAATGAGCCGTTCGCTCCAGTAGCAAGAAGGGTTCCTAAAAGACTTGTTTTAGAAAATACAACTTCTAGACAGTGGGAGGCACATCAGAGGAGCAGATCCAGATCTAGCACCTGCATTGCTATCCTATAGAGGAGCAGCTTGCCAATATTTTTACAAAGGCTTTCGATGAGGAAATTTTTTTCCTTCTCTTATTATCATGAAGGTTCTTTGAGTTCCCTACTGCTTTTTTTTTAGGGGGGGCATTTTTCCCATGAGGTTTTCCCCATTTCCTTGCTTCATGGACAGTTCTTTGTTTTTTATCATTTATTTGATTGTATGGGTGACCTTTGGTCTTAGTAACCAGGACCCAAGATGTAAAATATGGATTAAGGGGGGGTGTTAGGATATTTCAATATTCCATCCTTGTCCTACCTAGCATTATTTTTTTTCCTAGTTGTTGATGTTATCATTTCCCCCCTAGTGGTGTGCAGATGTCATCTAGGATCCATCTACCACCTTCTGAGCCCTGCATGCATCATTTTAGGACCACTTCAGTTAGGTCCCTATTTTATAGGAACCTACTGAGAGTTCCAATGTAGCCCACTTGAGTTATTTGACTCTTGTGGGGGGTTAGAGCTCTGGATGCCACTGATTGTGGCCCCATGCGCCCTTTTATGACTGGCATGAATGACAGACTCACTATTGCTCCCTCCTTAGTCAGTTAACTCATTGTGACTTCAGTTAGCTGAGTTTAGGTTTAGTGAAGTTGACTTTGAGTCTTCCAGAGAACTCCAGTTGTGATAATCCCTATGCTAGACCAATTGAGGTTCGAATTCTCCTGCATGATTCGAATTCTCTCCATTGTAACATCATTGTTTATTATACTGATAATTGGAACATGTGATATTATTCTTCTGCTCTTTTTTACTGCAGTTTTCACTCTTCTTCAAATTTTATGCTCATTCTTTCTTTGTGAGGTATCCTCGGCTCTTAGATCTGTTGTGACTTAGAATTTCACATTTTTTAACCATGTCATGAAGATGTTAGGATTTTGGTATTTTGACAATACCATGAGGATATTTTATTATTTTCTATTGACTTAATTAGTCTCTCTTCCTATATAAGAGACCCTCCTTTCATTGTAAAAGATGTTAGAAGTTAGAAAATAAATTCCTCTTGCTATTTGTTTAATTTTCTTTGTGTAAGAGTATTGGTTGAGTATTGGAGAAGTTAATTGGAACTATAGGTGTATGATGTCAACTATGGAGTTCTTCTACAAGTGGAAATTCTGCATTAAAATATTGGGGTAAACACTTTACTTTTCAATTCACATTTGTTAATTTACTTTTACTAGATAGCATAATAGTCAACTGTTGATACATGTTACTTGTAGTTAGAATTGACAAACTTTGCACGTTGATTTCTTAGAGGAACTCAGCTCTTGAATTCTCCCTTGGATAAAAAGGAAAACTTATTTTGGCTATCAAACACTAGGACAGGGGTTTGAGTTCTTCAACCCTCTCCTACCCATTGATCATTGAAACTTCACATGCTTCCTTTATGACTTCATTACCCTCTCTTTAAACAAATAAGCACTAGTCAAGTGATACATTATCCATTTTACCATTTTAAATCATTTTAAATATTTTCTTTGAAGGTTCTCTAAATCTAGAATTAATTCAAACCCTCTTGTGAGGGATGCAATTTATTTCTTTCTATGGTATGCCATATAAGTTGTGATTTGCATTATTAAAACCCATCTTAAGGCAATATATGGTAATCTTTTGCTTGTTGTTCATCAATTAACACATTTGAGGCAGATGCTACTTCTTGATTTACTTTAATTTAGACTTGAATTAGTTTATTGCATTGATCATTTAATTGGATTAACTTTGTTAATTGTTTTTTACTAATTCCAATTACATTTTGCAACATCTACAATACCCTTTAAGTTTTTATAAAGAATTCAAAATTTGTTTATTTCTATAATGTTTTATGGCATGAATACACCATCTACACATTTAATCAATTGCCTTCAATAATGGAATTTTATGTATTTTCTTTTGTTAAGATTTTTGTATTAAGATAACTAAAATTTACAAAGTGGACAAAATCGATCGTTCCCATGGGAAACCCAATCACAAGAATGTAACAAACATAAATAAGATAATAATTAAATAATTAATAGTTAGGTTAATCAATGATATCATGAAAGGAGATGTCTCCTCAACATCAAGTGCTCAAGCCATATTTAAGGCCAAGACATCATTGTAATCTTTCATCTTTTTATCTATTCAATACTCAATATCATATCCATTATTCATGGCTTATTTAGTTTATCAAGTATTTTGGTTATCTATTGTGTGAGCGAACTATTGTTCGACTCATTTGGTATTAGAGCCTCTTCCGTGGGCATCCGATTTGGTCTTTTAGGCCTCTTCCGTGGGCATCCGATTTGGTCTTTTAGCCATCAAGTAAAGTTTCTTTACATCATTTTGTCCTTGACCAAGAAGTAGAACTTTGGTCCCCATTCCAACCCCCTTCCACTTCGACATTCCACGTGCTTCTACACATCTACCTGCTACCACTGTCTCGCCACCACACTCGCTCCCATTCGTTGTTGCTGCCATACACTCTGCACACACCTATGCAATACCCAATCTACCACATCTCCGCCATCCTCCTCACCTCGCCATCCTCCTCCCCCGTCCACCCACGCTGCTCCTCATCCACCTGCACCTCCCTGCTACGCCCTCCACACCCATGCTCCCCTGTCTCTTCACTCCACTCCCTAGCCACCTGTGCGTTGTTACCACACCGAAGCTTACTCCACCATACAGCCGTTTTTCCTCTCCACGCCATCAACGCCTACTCCATCTCTTGTCCTCGCCTCACGCTTCCCTCTACCCCCGTGAACTTCCGGCACTCATCTCCATTGGCCCGCCCTTCCACTGTCCAGTCAACACGCCCCTCCTCTACATCTTTCACCTTTTGCATTTATACCCCACATTGCGCCTCGCTTACACCTGCGCACTCTGACTTCACGCTTCACTCCCCCTCACGCCTATCTCTCTACATCCCTGCGCCTCCACCTGCTCGTTTCCTCCTCCTACCCACGCACCTCTCCAAATAACCTCTCACCCACACTACAACCACCCCCGATCCACACCACTGCAACGCCACATCCACGCCTCCGCCATCTCCATTCTCATTCGTCCATACCCAATCTCCTCCGCCATCTCTCCACTCCACTCCACGTAATAAACCCTAATTCCACACTATATTTACACAAAAATAAATATTATAATAGTATTGTTTTTTAAAATAATAAATATTATAATATTTCCTTTAAACAAAGTTGCAAAGCCCCTAATAATAATTGAGGAAGTGAGATGGAGATTTGGTGAGGGTTTTTAGGGTTTTTCAGCAATTCTGTAGGAATTACTGATCTTGATGGTTGATTGGTCGATTGTGTGGCCTACGACGACTTGGAGTCAAGCTGATTCGGAGAATCAACCTAGTACCAGCCAAGGTTAAAAAAAGTGGGAACTAAATTTGCTAGTTGTAGGTTACCTTTCTTCTTTTCAACCTGATTTTTCGGTTTTCCTGCATAAAGTCTGATTTCTATATCTGGCTTCGATTTTTGGTTGATTTTGGACCACCTCCAGATTTAGTTTTTTCTTATTTTAAAGGTTTGTGTGGGGGCCCTTTTGGCCTTACTAGGCCTCGGAGCTGTCTCCTCGTGCTCTGGCAGCTGTCTCCTTTTTTCTGACAAGATACCGACAGCTGGGGTTTTCACTCCTTTATCCGGCAGTGGTTTCCACTATGTTGGAGTCTTCTCATTCCCTAAACCCTACTCTGCCGCATTCTACTCCTGCGTTGGGCGACCTCCCTGGTAGGGCTGGGGATGGTGCTTCTCTTTGTGGTAAGCTTCGTGGTCCGAAGGCCAAATCCAGAAGATTGTTGAAAACTTATAAGGCAAGGGCTGATATCGCTCGGTTTGACATCGACGAGGATTACAACCTGGACAGAATTGGAATCCTTGTTGAACAAGCGTTGGTGGGTAGGTTGGAGTTTGCTTCGGGAAATAAGCTTGAAATTTCGGAGTGGGTTAACAATTTGTGGGTTCCGCTTACTGGCATGGCTCCCCGAATCAATCTCCTGATGAATAGGTGGATTTTATTTACTTTCTCTGAAGCGGCACATCTTGACAAGATCTTGTCATGCTTCTGGGAGTTTAAGCAGGGTTCGATGTTCTTAAAGCGTTGGCATTTAAATTTTAATCCCCTGTATGAATATCAATCCCTTCGGCATCTCTGGATGATCATTCCAGGCCTCCCTATCGAGCTCTGGACTGAAGACGTCATTATGGGACTTGCTAATTCAATTGGGAGATTTGTCCGTATCGACAAACAGAACTTCTTTGGTATGGACCGCCGTTATGCTAAAGTTATGGTTGAAATCGATACACGGGGTGGCTTACTGGCTGAAATTGAAATAGCTTGGGGAGCTAGGGTTTGGAAACAAACTCTTGATTTCTTCAAGATTCCATTTCGATGCTTCTCTTGCAGAAGGATTGGACATGTTCGGGCTTCCTGTCCCTTTAGCTGCAAGAATATGGTGGGTACGCCTGCTTCATAGCTCTCCTCTCCTAGGGTTGGATCTCCTAAGTCATCTACGGAAGAATCGGGTAAGTTATTATGTCAAACCCCTATTAACTATCCAGAGTTATCAAAGGATGAACTTGTTTTTATTGAAAACTCTGAAAAAATGCTTTCTAGTCGTATCTCCAAAGGAGAAATTCAGTTGTGCCATGACCTTGTGACGGGGCTTCCATTAGTTAGTCCGGTGAATAAACCCCCCTATCTAAAAGCTGGCCGTAAGCTTTTTAATGTTCTGGAGGTTGATTCTTCTGTTTTAGGGAACTCTTCGTCTCGCCTTGCAGAGGATGATTTTTCAAACCCTTTACATGTTAGGTCTCCTCTCCCTAATAATTTGAAGTTACAGCCTCGGCATTCTGAAAACTTGGGATTAGGTTTGAATTCCCCTGTTGGTGTTTCTACAATTACATCATTGAATCTGAGTTGTGAAGCTGGGCAGAGTTTGGTTGGCCATAAGACTTTAGATAGCTTTGCTGACACTTCCATTTCGGGAGACAATTCTATTTTAGCAGATAGTGGTTATCTTATTTCGGCGAATGGGGAAGAATTTCCTCCTTTACCTTCCTACACTAAGAACCCGGGGAGTGGGTCTTTGGCTAAGCCTGTTCAGTCCCTGAATTTCCAAAACGTCACTATTAGAAGGGGCAATAAGAAAAAGAATCTTGATAAAAATGTTCAACTTTCTTCAAATACATACACTTCTATTTCTCAGAGATTAGAGGAGGTGGAAAGGTCTGATCTGGTAGCTTCCCTGGGGCTTAGAGCGTCATCCCCCAATTTGATTATTTCTTGATGTCTATTTTGTCCCTGAATGTGCGTGGATTGGTTAAGGTGTCTAGGGCACAGGCTTTATCCAATCTTATTAAAACTATTGTCCCTGCTGTTATTTTACTTCAAGAGACTATGTGTGATGAAACTCTTGCTATCCATAAACTTTGTAAGCTTCTTCCTTATTGGGAGGTGGATGCAGTGAGTTCTTGTGGCTTATCTGGGGGACTAGCAGTTGCATGGGATCCAAACGTTTTTGCTTTCAAGGTTTTCTCAACCCCCTGGGGAATTCTTTTAAAAGGGTCTTACTGTGGGAACCATCACTCACTTTCCATTCTCAATTGCTATGCTCCCTATAGGGAGAGACAAAGTTTCTGGGCATCTCTCCAAGGTTCTGGGCTTATGATCTTAGATGACCTGATCATTGTAGGTGATTTAAATTTCACTTGTCATGCTTCTGGAATTTGGGGAGCCTCTACTAGGTTGGATGATTTAGCAGATTTCTTTGCTCAGCTAATCGTGGACTCAAATTTGGTGGATGTCCAGCCACACAAATTGGTTCCTACCTGGACTAATGGTAGATTTGGAAATGATGGAGTTCGTAAGCGATTGGATAGATTCCTTGTCAAATCAGAGTTGTTGGGTATCTTCCAGAAGCATAGGTCTTGGGTTTTTTATTACAAATTTTCGGATCACTGGCCCATTATCCTTCAACTTGATGATTTGGGACACAATCAAGCTTTTCCTTTCAAGTTCAACTCCTCCTGGCTCGGTGATGATTCCTTCTGCAGTATGGTTAGAGATTTTTGGTTAAGCTGTGATGTTTCTGATTCAAATCCAATTCAGAACTTCTGTCATAAATTAAAAGGTTTAAAAGAGACGGTTTCCAAATGGATTAGGGACAAAAAGAAGGCAGACAAAATGGAGTTATCTCTGTTAGAAAAAAAGCTCCAGGTATCTTTCTCTGTAAATGTTTATAATTCCCTATCATACGATGCTTTTGAGGTTATGAGACAGATTGAGAAGAAGAAAGATGAGTTACTTATTCAGGCTAAAAAAGAATGGCGACTTAAAAGTCGAGCCATTTGGATTTCTCATGGTGATAAAAATACAAAATTCTTTCACTCTTTTGCATCAGCTAGAAGGAACTCGAAATTCATATGGGAAATTGAGGATGACAGAGGGTATCAGCATTCTGGGCTTGATAATATTAAATCTAAAGCTGTCTCCTTTTTTGGTCATATCTATAGCGACCCTGGTGAGTGTTGTTTGACAGAGCAGATTAAAGTTGCTACTCTTTATCCGTGCTTCTTTAATGAGCAAGAAGCTGACTGTATCCAAGAAGAGGTCTCTCTGGAAGAAATTGAACAGACCCTGAAAATTTTTGCGAAAGAGAAAAGCCTCGGGCCTGATGGGTGGTCGGTGGAGCTATATCTGCATTTTTTTGATCTGATGGGGAAAGAACTTAAAGATATGGTGAATTTCTCCAGGATCAATGGTTACATCTCGGGAGGTCTAAATTCCACTTTTGTTACCCTAATACCCAAAAAAGACAAGCCCAGGTCTTTTGGTGATTATCGTCCGATTGCTCTCTGTAATTTGCTTTACAAACTTATTTCAAAAATTATTGCTAATGGACTTAAGTCTGTGTTATCCCAGCATATCTCTTCTGAGCAATTTGGTTTTTTAGCTGGTAGACAGATACATGATGCCATCGACATTTCTCAAGAGATGCTGCATAGTATTAAGATTTATAAGAAAAAATCCTTGTTACTTAAAATGGACTTGGAAAAAGCATATGACAGGGTAAACTGGTCCTTTCTCAGATTGATCCTCATCAGAATTGGGGTGCCTCCTTTGATCATTAAGTGGATAATGGCCTGTATCTCCTCCACGAATATCTCTGTGCTTGTAAATGGTAGCCCGTCTGATTTTTTCAGCTGCTCCAGGGGGATCAGACAAGGGTGTCCCTTATCTCCTCTTATATTCATTTTGGTCATGGACGGGTTCAGCAGACTGGTTAATCAAGCTTTTATGAGAGGCCAGATAAAAGGTGTAAAGATAGCAAAGGATTGTGTGATTACACACATACTATTTGCTGATGATGTTTTAGTGGCTGGTGTGGACACTGTTGAGGAGTGGACTATATATAATGAAATCATTCAGACTTTCTGTAGTGCATCAGGTATGAAAGTTAGCTCAGCAAAATCCAACTTCTACCATTTATCTTTAAATGATGAGCATCTTAGTGACATACTTTCGATCCTTCCATTTAACTGCTGTCACTTGGATCAAGGTTTTAAATATCTGGGCTTTTATCTCAAGCCGAATAATTATCAAACCAAGGATTGGTATTGGTTGTTGAGAAAAATTGAGGCTCGTATTGCTCATTGGTCTTACAGGTTATTGTCCATTGGGGGTAAGCTCATTTTATTGAAGTCTTTGCTCTCCAGTATACCGGTTTATTGGTTTTCTTTGCTTGAAGTTCCATCGTCCATTATCAAGACCATCAAAAAATATTTCTACAACTTCCTTTGGTTCGGGTCTGCAAACAGTGAAAATATTACTATGGTTGTTGTAGACTCTATTTCTAGACCTTACAGATTTGGTGGCTGGGGTATTAAAGATCTGGGGATCTTCAACATTGCTCTCAGACTAAAAAGTCTTTGGAGAAGTCTTTTTGGAAAAACACTTTGGTCTCGTCTCATTTATAGCAAATATATAAAATTGGATGTTTTTTGTTGGATCAGAAATCCTAAATTGGTAAGTTGGAACTTCTCTCCTATGTGGCGGGGTTTTATGAAGATCTTTCATTGGATCAAAAATGATCTTATCTGGCAGGTGGGGATAGGAGAACTGATACGTGTTGGGATAGATCCTATCATTGGAATGGAGGAAAATTATACTCTGCCTCCTTCCATCTCTCGATATCTTCAGATCTTAGGGTTGTCTACCTTGAACAAAATCTATCTGCTCAGAAATGGGGACGAGAATACTGCTAAGTGGATGTCTGCAAGAGATCTTGGTTTATCTGGCTATTTAGCTCGTTCTTGGGATGCCTACATCTCGAACTTAAATTCAGCAGGTGTCAAATTAAACCAAGATATAGATCATCTTGTTTGGGGCGGGAATCCTGCTTCTGGTTATGTTACAGCTCAAACTGCCTACTCTAGAATTGTTCAAGATAAGTACATCTATCCTCAGGATTGGTGGTATAAGAGGCTTTGGAACTGGTCTATTCCGTTAAAACTAAAATGCTTCAGTTGGTTACTATTGCAAGATAAATTGAAGACTTGGGAAAATCTGTGTAAACGGGGTTGGATTGGACCTAGTTTATGTGTTCTTTGTAAAAAGAAGCTGAAACTAAACAACATCTCTTTGTCAAATGCAGTTTCACTAATAAGATCTGGGATGTGATTTCTTCTAGTTTGAAAATTACACAGTGCTGGGATGTGGGTGACTTTAACAAGTGCTTATGAAATTGGTTCAGACACTGTAAGCATCATTTTTATATTGCTATATGTATCCCTTGGGCAATTAGGTACTCTAGGAACTGTGCCATCTTTTGGAACGTCACTCCTGATACTTTGCAATGTAGCATGACTGCTTTAAATATGTTTGCTTCATGTAAGGAAGATGAACACAAGATGAAGACTGACAAAGTTAGTTATTTTAATTTCAAAGTGGATCAGCCCGTACTCTTCTTTGATGGAGCTTCACAATTTGGTTTATGTGCTGTTGGAGGTGTCATCTATCTGAACGAGTCTCATTATTATACTGTTAGACTCAATTGTGGATCAGGGTCAAATATGAAAGCGGAGTTAATGGCTCTCTGGTGCGTCCTTAAAGTTGCTAATAGCTTTGGTTTGGTCAATATCAAGGTATATGGTGACTCCAGGGTTACCATTAAATGGGCTGCGGGTGAATTCAAGCTCAATGTTATGAATTTGAGACACTGGGCCCTCCGGACTCACTTCGAAATTTCAAAGCATCAGAACATCATATTTGAGCATATCTTTAGAGAACATAACTCACTTGCTGACAAGCTTTCTAAGCAAGCTTTATCTGGTTTGGAAGGGCAGCTGATATGGGAGGAATGGTGTGATAACTGTTTCCAGGACTGTGGCTCCACCTATTTTTTTGACTGAATCATGTTGGTGTATATCTCAGTGACTTTTCTGAGCTGCTGGGTACATGCTTTTGCTTTTTGCTTATATGTAGTGATGTTTTGTAGTCGTCGTGACATAAAGGTGGCTTGAGATCGATGAAGAGATCTTGATCATTTTTTATGTGTAGATCATATTGTACTTGATTCGACAGCTAAATCATGAACATCTTTGTACTATTTGATTCATTTTTGAATATCAATAGTAGTTTTTTTTCGCTGGAAAAAAAAATTGCAAAGCCCCTCAAATCAAAAACTAATGTTTATTAATATTGTAATTATTATTACAATATTTTAATTATTAATAGTGTAAATATAAACCTATTATTTTATAGTAGTTCTTATTATTTATTATTAATAAGTCGAATTTCCATAAAAATTCAATTATTTCTTCTCATAAACAACAAAAAAGGGGGTTATTTAACAATAACAAAAGAAGTTTTTTTATGAAATAACCACATTAAGGGTTATCCCACCTTTTTGGTGTCCACCTGTTATCAAAAGAAAGAAGAAAAATCGAAGAAGACAAAGTATTGATGGAAAAGTCAAAATCAAAGGAAGACAAATTCTAAAAATAAAATAAAAAAAAGTCAAAGACCATCTATAGTCAAGAACGGCCATCTAGTGTCGAAAAAGTCAAAGACCATGGAAGCCAATTTGCGACTACAAATAGAAAAATTAGAGGCCAAGTTAAGACGTTACCAAAGAGACAACGAGGAATTGCAAGAGATGAATAACAAATTGGAAATAAGGATTAAAGCACATGAGCTTCAAAAAGAGTTCAAAGAACAACGAATTTATGACCAAAAAAAAAGATATAGAAAAATTGTTTGTGCAAATTGAGGAATTAAAAGACGAAAAGGATTTCAATCAGAGATTGAAAAATCAAGATATAAAGAAAGAAATAAACGATTATGAAACGGAAATAATACGCTTGAACAAAATCGTTAGCGACAAGGATAAAGAACTAAAGCAGTACAATAGAAATTAGAAGATCAAGAATCAGTGGTCGACTAGTATCGACAACATATAAAGTTCTTCAACAACAAAATGATGACTCTAAAAAGACACATAAGTTGGAGATCGCAAAGAGTAATAAAGCACTATCCAACAATTCTGAAGAAATTTTCATATTAAGAAATCATAACAAGACACTAGTCACAAAAATTAAGAAGTTGAAAAATAGTCGAAAGACAGAACAATATACGGAATACATTGAAGGAAAACTTCTAGACAAACAAGAAGAAAATAGTTGCATCAGAAGTCATAACGAAGATCTTAAGGAACAACTTAAGAAGTCTAAAGATAACATACAATTGCAAGTAGAATTGATTAAGAAGTTTCAAAATGATAACATGCAGTTAGATAACAAGTTGGAAAAGATACAGAATGAAACCTTAAAATCTCAAGGGACAAAAATACAACTTCCAGCTCAGATCAATTCTCAAAAGATGACCCTCGTAAAAGAAAATGACATTGTGAAAATTCCCTATCGACACCCCAACCATAAAAATTGATATTTTAAAAAGTGGGAAACATCGAAAGATAATGGTACTAATGTGATCAAAGCTCCTGACGACAGATCAGTGGGGAATCCCAACAGTCAACAACAAATCAATTTAGGATGGATTGACCCATCCACTTATCGAAAGTTATGCTCTACACTTAGCAGTTCGTATCGACATGTTTCGTCAGCCACAACATCGCAAAGAACAATGCGACAACATTATAAGGCTTTGAGGACAAATCCTTTCTAAGAGAGTGGCAATGTAACAGACATAAATAAGATAATAATTAAATAATTAATAGTTAGGTTAATTAATGTTATTATGAAAGGAGGCGTCTCCTCAACATCAAGTGTCCAAGCCATATTTAAGGTCAAGACATCATTGTAATCTATCATCTTTTTATCTATTCAATACTCAATATCATATCCATTATTCCTTGCTTATTTAGTTTATCAAGTATTTTGGTAATATATTGTGTTATAGGTCAAATCTGCACTTCTCCGTCCGTGATCACATTGCTTTGTTGATCACACAAAAGGACATGATGGATTGAAGATCTAGGTTGACCTAGATGACTTACTGCTGGAACTACACTGTTCGGCTGAAAATCTTACTTTATCTGTTGATTTCATGACATGTGCGCTACTCTTTGCATAGTAAACCAGCGCACACCTTAAAAGATGTGCTGCTTTGCTCAAGGACAACCAACGCACACCTTAAAAATGTTGCAAACGCTTGTTTCAAAGTACAAGAGTTGCTCCATGTGCGCTACTCTGGTTGTGTGAAACTAGCGCATCTCTTAAGATGAAGTCAAAAAATATATTAATATTACGAATTGGGATTAGTTGAAGTTGGTTAGATGCAACTTCCCCAACCTCCCAATTCAACCACCTCTCAATTACAACTACCTACCTTGTCCCATAAATACAAGGAGGATCCATGAGAGAGGGACCTAGAAGGAATGCTTTAACTGTTGTTACGCTGGAGGAATGGTTCTTTTGAACTTACGAGCGAAACAAGGTTCTTGGAAAACCACAACCCAGAACCCCGGATCGACAAGTCTTTGATACTGTCGAGGTTGATGACCTAACTTCTAGAGAGTTCAATACTCCTTTCAACCCTCCTCTTACTGGACCCGACGATCCACTTCTGGTACCTGTAGGCTTTCAACAACCTGAGTACAGTGTGTACTTGTTTAAACCTGGGTACACCATGACTAACCCAGGAGATGAGCAGGGAGTTCCTCAAACTCCCACAACTTCTATGGCTACAAGGATTGTTAATCCTTCTTTTACAAACACTACCACACCGAGTTCGTCGCAAGCCACCTCTGCTTCAACTCCGTCCTTTAGTTTTAATTCTGGTACTCTAGGCATGCCGAGCTCATTAGCTTCGACATCTGCCTCAGTTTCTACCCCTACTTTTGGACCAAATAATGTCCCTTTGACAGGGATACCTGCAATGAATTTTACTCAACCTCATGCTACACAACAGTCCCAAGGTATAACTCAAACTATTGCTTCCACTTCCGTTGTAGGATCGATCCCTTCTGCATCTACACCTGTTATGGGTATGATGACAGCACCATCTGTTACTACTATGCATGTCTTTAACCCCTATGCAGGTTATAATGTTAATCCATCAAATATACCTGTAGGGAGTATCCCTTTCTCTTTGTTTGCTGGAGGAGGGGGTAATATTATTAATCCACAACACGATGGGGTTAACACCCAGCCGCAATGGACTACTGCCCCAGGAGTTAATCCGCTTTCTTTTGGGTGGAGCAATTTTAATGCATTCACTTCACAATCGATGGCTAGGGGCAACCCCAACCAGAAATACAGGAACCAGGTGATGGGTGGTCCCCAATACTAGGTCTCTGTCTATCAAATGCCATCGGCACGACCATGTTTACCATTTTTGGCAACTCTGAACTTGCCAGATCTTTCGAAACTCACAAACGAACCCGTGCGTCATGATCCTGCATGGCCACCTATTCCCACTAAGTTTCCCTCAGACATCCCTAAGTTTGAAGGTAAAAATCGTGAGGACCCCGGTGACCATGTCACGACATTTCATCTTTAGTGCTCATCAACATCTTCATCATCATTACCATCACCATCATCATCAACATATTCATCGTCATCACCATCATCATCATCATCATTGGCATTTGTAGGTTCCTCATCAACATCTCCATCATCATCATCTTCTCCATCATCATCATCTTCATCACCATCATCATCAGCATCAACATCTTCATCATCATCACCATAATCATCATCTTCATCGTCATCAGATCAACATCGCCATCATCATCATCTTCTTCATCATCTTCACCATCATCATCATCATCTTCATCGCCATCTCCATCATCTTCAACATCTCCATCATCATCACCATCACCATCACCATCATCATCATCTTCATGACCATAAACGTCTTCATCATCATTGTCATCTCCCCCTTCCTCATCAACATCTCCATCATCATCATCATCATCATCATCATCATCATCACCATCTAAACATCACCATCACCATCATCATCAACATCTTCATCATCATCACCATCATCATAATCATCATCATCATCACCATCAACATCATCATCAAAATCTTCATCGTCATCACCATCACCATCTTCATCATCTTTGTCATCTCTAGGTTCCCCATCAACACATCTCCATCATCATCATCTTCTTCATCATCATCATCTTCATCACCATCATCATCGTCATCAACATCTTCATCATCATCACCATCATCATCATCATCTTCCTCATTAGATCAACATCTCCATCATCATCATCTTCTCCATCATCATCATCTTCATCACCATCATCATCGGCATCCACATCTTCATCATCATCACCATAATCATCATCTTCATCGTCATCAGATCAACATCTCCATAATCATCATCTTCTTCATCATCTTCACCATCATCATCATCATCATCTTCATCGCCATCTCCATCATCTTCAACATCTCCATCATCATCACCATCACTATCATCATCATCTTCATGACCATAAACATCTTCATCATCATTGTCATCTCCCCCTTCCTCATCAACATCTCCATCATCATCATCATCATCATCACCATCTGAACATCACCATCACCATCATCGTCAACATCTTCATCATCATCACCATCAACATCATCATCATCATCACCATCACCATCACCATCTTCATCATCATTGTCATCTCTAGGTTCCCCATCAACACATCTCCATCATCATCATCTTCTTCATCATCATCATCTTCATCACCATCATCATCATCATCAACATCTTCATCATCATCACCATCATCATCATCTTCTTCCTCATCAGATCAACATCTCCATCATGTCACCATCATCTTCATCATCATCATCATCATCATCATCATCATCATCATCATCAACATCTTCATCGTCATCACCATCATCATTGGCATCTGTAGGTTCCTCATCAACATCTCCATCATCATCATCTTCATCACCATCATCATCATTATCATCTTCATCACCATCATCATCATCATCATTGGCATTTGTAGGTTCCTCATCAACATATCCATCATCGTCATCTTCTCCATCATCATCACCATCATGATCTTCTGAACATCATCATGATCATCATCTAAACATCACCATCACCATCATCGTCAACATCTTCATCATTATCACCACCATCATCATCATCAAAATCTTCATCGTCATCACCATCACCATCACCATCACCATCTTCATCATCATTGTCATCTCTAGGTTCCCCATCAACACAACATCTCCATCATCATCATCTTCTTCATCATCATCATCTTCATCATCATCATCACCATCATCAACATCTTCATCATCATCACCATCATCATCATCATCTTCCTCATCAGATCAACATCTCCATCATGTCACCATCATCTTCATCATCATCTTCATCATCATCATCATCATCATCCGAACATCACCATCACCATCATCATCAACATCTTCATCATCATTACCAGCACCATCATCAACAACATCTTCATCGTCATCACCATCATCATTGGCATCTGTAGGTTCCTCATCAACATCTCCATCATCATCATCTTCATCACCATCATCATCCTCATCATTGGCATCTGCAGGTTCCTCATCAACATATCCATCATCGTCATCTTCTCCATCATCATCACCATCATGATCTTCCGAACATCATCATGATCATCATCTAAACATCACCATCACCATCATCATAAACATCTTCATCATCATCGCCATCAGCATCATCATCAAAATCTTCATCGTCATCACTATCACCATCACCATCACCATCACCATCTTCATCATCATTGTCATCTCTAGGTTCCCCATCAACACAACATCTCCATCATCATCATCTTCTTCATCATCATCATCTTCATCACCATCATCATCATCATCAACATCTTCATCATCATCACCATCATCATCATCATCTTCCTCATCATATCAACATCTCCATCATGTCACCATCATCATCATCATCATCATCATCATCATCATCATCCGAACATCACCATCACCATCATCATCAACATCTTCATCATCATCACCATCATCTTCATCAACATCATCATCTTTATCATCTTCATCTGCATCATGATCATCTTCATTGTCATCACCCTCCTCCTCCTCATCATCTTTATCATCTTCATCTACATCATGATCATCTTCATTGTCATCACCCTCCTCCTCCTCATCATCTTGTGCACTTATGCACTTAGGGATTAATGTTTAGAAGAGGGTCTAAAGGCATTTATGGGGGAGGGGCTCTAGGAACAAGGTAAGACAGAGAGGGCAGGGGGGAGGGATAAAGGCGTAGAGGGTTAGTGATTAAGGGAGAAGAAGGGAGAGAGTGCTATAGGGAGGGATAATGACGAAGATAAAGAGAAGGTGGAGAGATGGAGAGTGGGGTGGTAGAGACATGGCTGGAGTAAGGGAGAGAAAGAAACATGAAAGAAACATGTAGGGAGGGATGTAGGGAGAATGAGGGACAGATATTTAGAAAGAGATAGGGGGTATCTAGGGATTATTGAGAGAGAGCTAGGGGGTATTAAACCATACAAAACATTTGTCCCCACACTAAAAACATTTGTTTTGTATGTAACCATATAAATTATTAGTTTTCTTTTGATTTTGTTCGTTGCCCCAGCCGTGCACCTAACCTATTTATTGTGCTTGACTATATCGTGTACACGTTTTTGCACTACATATCGCGCACGTGTTTTTTATTTATATAACGCGTGCGCGTTTTGTAACTCCACAAATAGTGGACTGTTCCTGTCCGAGAGCAACTTCACTCTATCCGAGCCAAAACAACAGTCCCGTGATTTTTCAAACAGCACGAGCCCGCCATTGGAAATTCTCACATTCTACACCAACTCCATCATTTTTTTTAATGTAGGTGCAGCATTGAGGACATCTTTCATGGTTGCTCAATGTGGTGTTGGGTTATATGGCCATATTTGAAGAAAATAATCAACAAGCTTGAAGAATCTCCAATTGAATAACACCAAAGATAAGGCCTTTGAAAGATTCATTTTGCCTATATTTGAGGAGCACACAAGATAATATATCAAGCTTCAAGACCAACAAGGAAGAACAAGGAAGAACAAGGAAGAACTTCCATTTGCTTATTATTGAAGAGCTTGTAATTGAGGAGCAATAAAAACAAACTATATTGAATTGATCATTGTGGTGATGGGGAATGCACGTAACCGAGCAAACAAATCAACAAGGAAGAAGAGACCTCAAGAAGTCATTGAAGAAGAGAAAGAAAAGAAAAGAATATACATGATGAATCGGAGGCTTTCTTTGGAAACTAATCCAAATCCAATTGTAGAGGATACCATGGTTCATCCTATTAATCCACGACAAGAGGGACCTTCAATTTCTACAATAGTTGTTGAACAAGCACCCCATGGAAGTAATCAAGAAGCAAAACGTAGGTGCTCATTAGGGGATGTTTCAATTCCCACTTCAAGTCAAAGTGATAAGTTACCATCTCAAGATGAAGCTCACGAAGAAACACCCAATTTGCTATCCGGATGTGGTTATACAAGCGATGAAGTCAGAGAGGCGTTGGACATTTTTCCTACTGTTGAAGAAGAGAATGTTATCCACACCATCGATGAGGATGTTGGACTTCCACAAGGGGATGTTGGACTTCCACAGATCATCGATGAGGATGTTGGACTTCCACCATCCAACTACCAGGAAGAGAATGAAGGACACCAAGCTACTACTGAAACGCCAGAGCGTCTTGGTGATGCGCTACATGGTACAATTCCAACGCCCTTACCTCCATTAGCAAGCACACGTCGAAGAACTCCGAAGCATATACAAGTTGATGAAAGTATTATGAATTCCATTGAAGGTACGCTATCTAAACGTAGTATTGCTTATCAAACTCAACAGATACTTAATAAATATTTTGTTTCTAAATGTGATGGAGATAAATGTAGATTATTTTTATCATTGTTAAAATCTAGGAGCATGAATGTTGTTAGGAAAAAGTTAGGGATAAAGATGATAAAGAATTCTGAACCAAGTTCTCATATAGTTAAAAGCCTAGTAGATGCATTTGGTAAAATTGGTAAGAACGCATGTTCAAAGGACCACAATGTTGCTCGTCGTGTGTTGTCACAAGCAATTGCAAATAAGAACACCAGGGCCATTCGTATTCTCAGGCCTACATCCGAACTAGTGAATTTGAATGTAAAAACCCTCCGTAGGTATTCTATTAGAAGAGAACATCTTGACACAACCGATCAGACAGATTTTTGGGCCTTTGTTGGTCGGTTGCCACGTCGTGACATGAAGCTAGTTGTTGCAGTAAAGGGACTAGTGCACAGTTTTTGGCATGATCACACAAGGCCTTCTTCAAACCGAAAGGATGTACTAAAACTAAGAAGGGGTTCAAAGGATCGTGAACCACATACTAAGCATCTTCTTGTTATAACACAGACAAAAATTTACGAGAAATTTAGGATTGAGCATAGACAATTGAACTTGGGGCAAAGATCTTTTGAGAAATGTAAGCCATGGTATGTTAGAATAAATACTCTTCGTAACACTTGTTGTTGTAGATACCATGTAGAATATGAATATTACTATGAAACATTTTTGTACATTCGTCATGTGTTGCATACTAACATTGTGCAGGATTGCTCCATGACAATACCACCGACTTCATCAAGAGAATTCATTCATAGCATCATGTGCAATAGGCCCGAGGGGCAAACATACTATGCAAAATCTTGTTTGGATGGAACATGCTCCAACTATGCTGGAATGGCATTATTGAGCCAATGTATGCACGAGAATGGAGACAGTGAATTTGGGAAAATGGTTACAGACATGAAAAGTTTCAAATATATCAACTATGAAATAGTCCCAGGGAAAGAAAGCAAAAAAAACAATTGGTGACATCTCAGGTATGCATTTATATCTATAAAATTATGTTGTAACGGTTACATTTCAATCCTTACTTACAACAAAAAACTGACATTGAGATCATTTTGTGTCACCAGGTACAAGTTAGTGACTTCATCAAGGAATTTATTGAAAAGACACATCAATATGTTCAGCATGTCCACGTGGCACGATGGCAGGATGAGAAGTTTAGAATATGCAGAGATACATTTCCCCTTGGTACTATACTTTCAGTTGTTGATTTTGCCGAGAACTACACTCTGCAACCTCAAAATGGGATCCAAAGTCGGTATTATCACTCTGAGCAGGTTTCCTTGATGGTCCATATCACATATAGGCATGGCCCAAATAGCACTGAAGAGCAAAGAGAAATTCTGAAGGAATATCACTTCTACATAAGTGATGATAGGTGCCACGACTTCCACTATGTATGTCATTTCTTCATCATGTTCTATGATCACTTGAAGGGAAGGAACATATAGATGGATCGACACTGGATTTGGTCTGAGGGGTGTGCTGGTCAGTTCAAAAATGCACGCATATTTTAGTGGTTGTGTTCATTGCATAAAAACTACAAAGTGCCACATATTTGGAACTATTTTGAGACTGGGCATGGTAAAGGAGAGCATGATGGAGCCGGAGCATGTGTCAAAACAGCCCTACGAAGAGAGGAATTGAAAGTATCTACAGAATCTACTATTCTAAATGCTCAATCTACAGTCAGGTGGTGCACGTCAGTAATGGGAGAGGAATCAACTATGCGAGTAGAATCCACAAGAAAGAGACATGTGGAGAGATTTTTTTGGGAGCTGGTAGACATAGATCGTTCACATGCATGGGAATGCAAGACTGTGCCTGGGACTCATGGCTTTCATTCGGTTCGAAGCTCTGATAACCCAGTATTTGAAATTTGGACCAGAAAACTCGCTTGTTTTTTCCCGCCTTGTTGTGATGGTGACTGGGATGGGTGTGAATCATTGGATTGGGTTGATGGATGGGATCGCATATCACTTCCACTTGATCAGCGTGCAATTGTTGAGTTAACTCCGTTGGAAGAAGACCAATCATCTATTTCTGCAGATTTTGATCATGTCTCAGACCTTGTACAACCCAGTATGATGCATTTCCTTAATATTTTTTGTTTGTTTACGTAGTCTTCAAATGCACATTAATGGCCTTGTATCGCACGAAAAATATTTTGATCATATACCTACAATCATATAATGCAGGGCACATATACGCAGTGGTTGCCTCAAAAGATACTGAATGGGGTGATAAATACTGGTTGGCACGTTGTATAGATGGAAAGCAAACCCTCATTATGTCCATGACTGACGATGAAAACAACCACTTTCCAACTGGGTCTATGGTTGTTAAAGGTGAATACTTGACACGGGACAACAATGGAAGAAAGAAGGGTGGATATGTTTACAGGGATTACAAACCAGGTGCAAGTGTGTATCACTTTACCAACTTAATCATTGGCACAAACCTTCAGGTACGAACAATGCCTAGTCGAAATACATCGAAGGTACGCTACTTCTTACCGGATACAGAGCATGAGAGACTAATGGAGACCATCAGTATAAGAGATGATCCGGAGGGCTTGGTTGTATGATAATAGGTGGGATCTAGCATGATGAGGTACGTTACATACTTTTAATACTATACTATTTATACTATTTGTAATTGAATATTGATATATGCTCAATTTTCACATGTATGTTTCATATGAATATGTCAATTTTGCGTTCTTGATATGCCAAATTTACGTTTACGTTGTTTATAAATATGCCAAAAGTTCTCTTGTATGTCAAGTTTATGAATATGCCATTTTTTACATATGATCAGTAAACCCTAAAATTATATTATGTTCATCATGTTGGTTATTGGCTTCACCCAACAAAATTAATTCAATTCATGCTCACTATATTAAACAATACACTTATATTAAATTTAATTCATGTCTTGTTAAATATTTCATAATGAATTAGCTATTTGAGAGCACCACCTTAGACCAAGCCATCATCATCACCACCATCATCATCATCATGGACCTGCAAAACCCTAGTTTCCAAAGTGTCTAGGCAGGTTCGGGCTGGGAACACTAGCCATACCTGCCCGGTGGATGATTTTCCAAAGTTGACCCCCGTGTGCAAAAATTGCACACTCCCACACTGAGCAAAACCATAGTTTCCAAGATGGACCTGCAAGGTGACACATGGGCCACCGGGTAGGAGGGGAGGGGCACCCCTGGCACTATCCCGGTGTGCTGAATCCAACGAAGTCGACGGTTTGTCGATCCGAGCCATGGTCTTTATTCTATGGCTCATCCCGTCTCGCTACCAAAAGGCCTTTAGGGACACCTGTTGGATACCTACCGGGGGCATAGAACTCCAACCGTGCAACAAAACTGGGTTCCGAGGAGTCCTGCAGATGTGTCTAGGAAGGTTCGGGCTAGGAACACTAGCCATACTTTCCCAGTGGATGATTTTCCAAAGTTGACCCCCGTGTGCAAAAATTGCACACTCCCACACTGAGCAAAACCCTAGTTTATGAAATGAATGTACAATGAAGCCACTGGGCCATGGGGAGATGAGGGAGAGGGCCCCCTAGAGGTAATCGCACACCAGGAGACCAATGGAGTCGACATTTCGTCGGTTCGACGTCCGGTTTCCGAGTTATGTCGAGTTGCAAGTCGCATGAAAATGCCGTTCAGGGACACTTGGTGAATTTCCGCCCGGGAGCCAAAAAGCAAACGGAGCAGGAAGATTGCGTGACGTTGGCTCCTGCAAGTGTGTGTGGGCAATGCTGACATGGGAAGATGTCCACCAAGAATATTTATTGAAATGTAATCCATTTTATAATTTAAGCCACTTTTAAATATTTGAACTTCCATATTATTTTTGAAAGAGTAGAATATTTCAAGTGGTTAATATTTTGAAAAATGAAGAACTTCTTTTTATGGTTATTTCGGAGAAGAATTGTTGAAGAATATGCCACAATAAATTTGCATACCATTGCCTTTGACTTTTAGTGAAAATGAGTTACATTCAAATCATGAAAAGCACCTTTTGTTTTAGTAGCGTCCACCAACTATTTCTTTTTAATAATTATATTATAATAAAATAATATAAAACACAATTTTTAAATACGATACAAGAAATAAAAAAGAGCTCCCATTCCCTTTTTAGCAAAGTCTACTTTATATTACAAACTCTACTATCCTCTGAATCGCCCATGTTCTCTCGAGACTCAAACTACTTTATAAGCAGGTGGTATGCTCTCTTCCACAGACAACAATGACATATTAACTAGCAATTGCCCTAGAATGTGCAATGGGTGTGCATGAGTGAGTTCGTTGAAACCTTGAAAAACATTGTATTGCATTTAGTTTGATTAAATTACACAAGCAAGAACTTTGACATAACTTGTAATGATCATCCAAAATCACAAATTTTAATTAGATACCAATTAGTGCATGCATGTAGTGAGTTCGTTGAAACCTTTAAATATAATAGTTTGTTCTTTTGACATAGCGCATTCATGAGTAATAGATAATCCACACAAATCAACACATTAGATTGACACAAGAACACGTGGAAACCGAAGAACAAATACAAAGTGAAATGTATCATTCATTTATAAGTGAAATGTCAATGTGCATGTCTCCAAAAGTACATGTATCCAAAAGTACATATATATCCAAAAGTGCATGTCTCCAAGAGTACAAGTATATCCAAAAGTACATGTATCCAATGAAGTCAATGTACATGTATCCAAAAGTACATGCACAATAAAGTCAATGTACATGTCTCCAAAACTGAATGTATCGAAAAGTACATATATATACAAAAGTATCCAAAAGCACATGTGTCCAAAACTATCCAAAACTATCAAAGCCACATGTACATGTATCCAAATGTACATATATCCCATAAGACACATCAAAACTCAAGCTTCCTCTTGTTCTTTCCCGACGTTGATCCTCTAGGCACATCTCTAGGATCAGTGTGCATCTCTGGATCCTGCAAATTAAATATCAATTGTTAAATTCAACTAACTATGTACACTAATACATTAGCTCAAC
Organism: Larix kaempferi; assembly: GCA_027924585.1. NCBI lineage: Eukaryota > Viridiplantae > Streptophyta > Pinopsida > Pinales > Pinaceae > Larix > Larix kaempferi. The sequence goes on along the minus strand of BSBM01000431.1, from coordinate 4,825,036 downwards.
AATTATCAACTGGTGCATGGAAAGTGCATGAAACACTTGGTCACTGAAGGACATCTCACCTCAATTGACAAAGGAGATTGCATTGCTTGTGTAGCAGATGGAGCCGTTGGTTGAACATCTAAGATGGTCGAACCAGGAGGGCCAGGAACTGCTCCTGCTGGTGGTGGCTACAATGAAAAAATGTTGAAATAGTTAGAAATGCATGAATAAACAATAGACAACAATAATAAACTATGTAAAGATAATGTTGAAATAGTTACATAACTGTGTGTGATCAGTTGCCATTGCAGATGCGGCACTGACTGTTGCATCAACCATCGGTGCGAGGTTTTCAGTAGACAACTCGGGTTCCTGATGCAGTAAACATGCAATTCAAACATTAACAAAAACGATTTATGCACTGGATTTCAAGTTAAACAACAAATATCATCGAAGGATATACATTACCATGGTGTGAGTAAGCCCATGGTCGTGGGCAGCTAGAGTCTTTCTAGGAGTAGAACGCCTCACATACACACGACCCTTGTTCACGAATGGCCTGGAGGGAGATACAAATCCAGGCAATGGTCCAGATGTCTCGGATGGTGCCTACAGTCAGCAAGTGTTCATGTAGTTAGACATGCATGATTCAACAAACAAACATGTATTTAAAAAATGTCATTTTTAATTGTTTACCTGGAGCCCAGATGTTTCATGGGACGGTATGACCATGGGTGCTACCTCCACATTACCTTGCCCCAGTGAAGGATCTGCCATCTGCAAGTTTAATAATTGTAAATATTAGACCGTAGATAGCATTAGTGAACTAAAATGTAAAGTATGTGAAAATTAACAAATTAACAAGTATTAAAAAACTGAAATTTTAAAATGTTTACCTCGGTGTGAGATACGGAAATAGGTGCTATATAAGATGGGCCTACCAAATGGGTAGCATCATGCCCTCCTGTAGAGTCTGGAACATCCGGCTCTGGGGCGTCGCTGCCGGCATAAAGCATCAACTGCAAGTTCACAAAATTAATATATTAGCTCAAACTATATATATGTGTACAAAGACGAAAATAAATGAAGAATTTATTACAATTAACCATCAACATACCTCTCTCAAAAACCCACTGAAGGCAACATCTGAGGCAAGACCATAGCAGGGACGACCACATGATGTGCACTTGTGAGGATCAGTACTAGGATGGGGATGTGTCGATGGTCCTGCACTAGTGGATGGTCCTGATGGTCCTGCACTAGTTGATGGTCCTGCATGGTGACGAGCTAATGTATGTACCACACTAGGGACAGATGTCCCTTCCTCACCCATATGTTGAACCATAGTGCCATGGCGAACAACCGCCCATGCCAAACTCAAAAATGCATCATGTGTCTGCGGAATAATATGATGTGCAGGTGGGACATCTGGCCCAGGCAACTGCCTGTGAGGTGCAGGGATAGGGCGATCCTGGTCTCGAAGCCTCGCATTGGGTCGGTTTTGTGGAATCCCCCCACCGATCCCCTGAAACTGCAAGATGTCAAAATAGTTAACGTGTTTATGCAACACGAACTCTGCATACATCTTTCGAAGGAAATATAAGGGAATTTCCCTGTTGTTGTGTGGTGGCATATCAAAAACCATGTACCATATGTCCATCCAGTTATCAACAAATGATTGAAACGTGCACCACTCAATGGAGATATGCGGCCTGTTTGCATTTGGGATTTCCCCCGTCAGGGTCCCTAAACAATGCAAATATGAGCCCTTTGGATATTTTCAACTTTTTTATTGCATTGTAGTCTAGCCCATCAGCATATTGTTGTCTTTTTCTTTCTCTATATAATGTAATATCATATAGTACATTGGTAGACTGTGAAATGGTGTCAACAATTGCATCCAAGGTTGATGCAAGCGAGCGGCGAATCCTGTCACCACCACTAAAAGCTGCACTTATGCCCCTCAAGTGGGCAAGCTCAATCAGTATCTCGGCATTGGTGTCCATAACCGCAACTGCAATAAAGACATTAATACGAAAATCATTAGAAACATATACATGGTATATAATGACGTCTCTTCAAAATTGAAAATGTATTAAATCAAACTCAAGTAAGCAATTTAATGGCATTCACTTACATAAATTTAAAACTTAAAATTAAACATTTAACAATTAAAAAGTAAGTTAGTCAAATTGGCAGAGAGGAGGAGGAGGAGGAGGAGGAGGAGGAGGAGGAGGATCAGGGCAGTGATGAGTTTGTTGATTCAGGCATGCAGGAGGACTATTGAGTCATTGACAGATGGGATTCTTCCATCTTGATCCACTCCTTTTTTGTATTTACTATTAGACTATTAGACTATTAGTCTATTAGTCTATTTGGCATTTGCCAGTGCCCAGTGGCATTCCGACATCTATGTAATACATTTTGATTTTGATGACTTAATGAGAAATATGGTTCCGAGTCTCTGACATGCATCTATGTGTCTCAATGTCTCGTTGTGATTTGTGATTGTGAATGACAAATGTGTTGTGATTTGTGAATGATCTAATTTCTATTGAATATTTCATATTTGTAATTGTAAATGTAATTTCTATTGAATATTTGTAATTGTAAATGTTAAATTTTATTGGATCTATATGTCTATATTTTTAAATTTTAATATATTTTAAAAATATATATATATGTATATAAAACGTGTCCTACGTGTCCTAATTCCGGGGGTCACCGTTTCTAGTGGGGACACTCGTGTCCCGTGTCCTCGTGTCGGGTGACTTAGATGGATACATTGTAGAAAGGGGGGGAGTTCTATTTTTTTCAATTTTTGGTTGGATTAGGAATTTTTGAGTTTTTGAAAAAGGATTCATTTTAATTATTCACTCATCTTGGTTGAGGGAGATGTGAATTTAATTAGAGATTGGGCTATTCCCAATTTTATCAATATTACAATACTAGGTTGTTTTAAACAATAAAAAAATAGTAATTTAGGTTAAGAAATGACAAAAAAATGGTATGGGTGAATGAATTACCTGATTAGATGACAATCCACCGGTGAATTTGCCTCCCCTCCAGCTAAATCGAGCTCCACCGATACTTTAGGGCACACAAACCGTCCTTGTCCAGGGTCTATTTCGCGTTTCCGATGCGTGAGCGCCGCGGGTGGTCGGGAATCGTCGGGACTGTGTATTTAAATTGATTTTAGATTTCAATAACGCGTACACGTTTTGTAACTACATAACGCGTACGCGTTTTGTAGTTCTATAACGTGTACGTGTTATGGTTACCTATCCTACATGTCCAATGACATGTCAAGCTCAGGTCTTACCATGGCAGGTGCTAAATATCAGAAACGCGTTATGTTTTTATGTATCAGGAACGAGTTTTGAAAAAGTAGCATTGCATCTAAAGTGACCCTCATCTTCTTGCACACACCCTTTAATTCTAATTTTATTCAATGAATTTATTTTTATATTTTATATATTAAATATAAAATTTCAATATTAAAATAAGGAATAAACTAAACTTTAGTTTAATTCTAATTTTATTCAATGAATTTAATTTTATAATTTATATATTAATTATAAAATTTATGTAAAATTTAAATTTATTCATTAGTCTTGACTCATGAGTCGTCATAATTGAAGGACTCGGAAATTCCCAACTTCATTGGTCGGTGATGGTTGGTGCGTCGAATAGAAAAATAAACATGGTTGGTGAGTCATTATAATGATATATATTTTTTAATGTAGTATTTCATTTCTCTGGTTCATTGCTTAATTTCATATATATATATATATATATATATACATACATACTAGGCATGGAGAAAAGACCCTATGGGACACCAATTTAAATACCTCTTCACATTGTTGTTGTGAGAATTAGTCACAATTTCCCACATTTCACAATGAATTATGCAAGTGATGAGCTTGTGAGACCTACTCCCTTCATCATGAATGATGATTTCAATAAGCCTATCTAAATCAAATTCCACTAATGGATCATGTTCCATTTGCTTATGAGAAACCCAGAAGAGAATAGGAACCCTTCCCTAAAAGTCTTATTGCATTGAATTACACATTATGACTAAAAGAGGAGGATCCTGAGGATTACAGTGATATATGACATCAGTGGCCTGCCAACTTTCCTGCGATGAAACCATTTATCCTTGTCTAGAAGCAACCACCCATTCCCTAATTTCTCCAGGGTCTTCCAAACCTATGTTGATGGATGAGACAATATCCATAATGCGGGAACAATCTCCCTAGATTTCTTTTGTAAATATGATCCTATAGAATTTGAACTTAAGTGATGGGATCATTAGAATTCACTTAGAGAAAGAAATATTTCCCTCCAGTCTCAATATAGCTAGCTCTAGAATAAACCCAACATCACTTAATTGATATTCTATTTTTTTACTTTCTTTTTTGCTTAATATATGGAAAGGTGGAAATTTAAAATATATAAATAATAATCCCTTAAATATCGTATATTTATAATCCCTAACCATATAAGAAATCCTTAAACCTCGATCCTAACTATTATAAATCCCAAACTTTAACTTTATAACTCCTATACCTTTATCTTTATAACCAATTTAACCATTAACATTGAAATCAATATAATTGTGTGATCTTCATAAAGAAATAGATCCCCTATCCTGGTATTGAGCTTAAATAAAGTAGCCGATGAGATTAAATAAAATAGCTAATGATCTTAAATAAAATAGATTATGATATCGTTTTGTAATTTTAGGAATATGGTAACCATATAAAAGTACATGGGCTTGAGACAAGAATTCCTCAATGAAGACTCTAAAACTATCCAGTACATTAGCAGTAATAACTTTTGTGGTCTATTTGACAACATGCATTTGAAAACCACCCGTGTTTGCTTTCAGTAGAGTTAAATGAATGAAATGATTGGGTTGAGAATTTATGATCAAGAAAACCATGTAGGATTGATATTGAAAGAACCTCAATGCATGGAAACCACATAATTACTCATGAATTTCATTAGCCAAAAACTTAGCAAACTCGAATTTTGTTGGTGACATTGAGTCTAATGAAAGTATTGTAAAACAAATAATGAAGTAGTATTTTAAACAAGTGATTCATCATCAAGCCATAAAATAGATCAAAATATGGCATTTAGTCTCTAGAAAGTATCATAAAATATAGCATATTTCAATGGAAAATATACGATGAGTGTAGATGATTTATCCTTTAGGAAAGTTTATAATAATTCCATTTTTTTAAACATGAATATCTCCATATTTGGCGTGAGGTTCTCCAACACAATCTCTTATTTTTCCTCGGAGAGTAAAATCAAGGAATATATAACAAAGGAGTTAAACAAGTTGCACCCCTCGTCAAAAGACACTAGAGTATGGGTTAATGGTTATATAGGATCACATGGAATAAAACAAGGAGATGAGATGGGTAGGTATTTGGCACTATTGACTACACAAAACCATTGGTCCATGCCAATGAATTTTCACCATGGACAATGTTGTCTTTACCTAGGGTGACGACCTCATAGTCCTTAACCCTAAAAATTTCTAATGGTTGAACATATACATCCAAAGACATTACTATCCAAATAAACTAAACTTTATGTGCTCTTAGAACTATAAGCAACTCTCTCTTTGACAATTATTTTATGTTATGGAGCCATTTCGATCCTAGGACCTCTTATTTCGATTGAAAATTTCAAGGTACAAATAGATATATTCATAATTGTGAACTCACTAGCTAACATGGACATCTATAGTTGTGGGTCACTTATTCCACATACATAAACATTGGGTGTTCTTCCTGATCTATAAATAAAGTGATAGATTGCTTCCAAATAGGTTAATCACTTACCCACTTACTATGTCTCTGGTCACAACGTAACATTATTATCCAGAGCATTTGTCTTCTTGTTATGAGTTATGAGGACACGATAAAATTCCATCTTCCGTGTTCTTTCGAGGTTCTTCCAAATTCGCTCTTGAGTCCAAGCCAAATAAGAATTTTTAAATTAATAAAGTTGGGTTAAAAGCCCTGTCATTAAATAGCCTACAACATTTTACAATTTCTTTTAATATTTTTGTTGAGGGTTGTTACACTTCCGATGAAGTTTCGCGTTGGTGTTGTTGTTGCAAGTGGTATTAATCCTGACGCACATTGATCAACATAAACAAAATTGCACCCTGCCATGTGGCACTTTCTTTCGATCAAAAGAACAACGATAAAGTACAACCATAAAAAAAATGACAGAGTCAGTTCAGCGAAATTTCCAGTGTTCTTAAGTTGAACATGGGACTGTTTTTCCACAAAATTGCAACGTGAAAGTGTTGTAAATTTGTGCAAATATAGTAGTGTAATAAGCTAGTCCATAAAAATGGACTTACCTGTTTCAGTGTGCATATAACTCAGAAGGAGAAAGGAGGTGGAGCTTAAAATCATTCTAAACCGTTGTGATTGCTACTTACTCGAAATGCAAAAATATTTTGTTGGAAAATGCAATAGTGGAATATTTATTTCATCGACATGTAGTTTCTGACATTAATGCGCAAACAAGTAAAGGCAAAGGAAATGGTGATTCCCGAGAAAAAATTGTTGTAGAGATCTGAGACTCGTATGTCAAGGAGCCTTAGGAAAATAATTATGGTATGGATACTGGCGTGGAAGAAAGGCTATTTAAATTATTTCTTGGTTTAGTCTCAATAAGCAAACCTTTCTATCGTCTTTTCTGAACTAGAAAAACATCCGTAGGTTAAATTAGAAGAAAAAAATAGCCCTCTGCTTAATGTTGGAAAACTCATCCCACTCTAAAATCAAGGAAGAAAGTTCAAAATCACTTTTCTAGGATTTTATCTACATAAAATAGAACCATGAAGCCAGTATATTCACATTATTGAATAACAACAAATCCATTTAATGAAAGTCCAATATAATGGAAGCAATAGATACCACTCAAAGATTTCAGTGCTTTTTCCACGCTAACAAACAAACAACTAAACTATTCACAACCATCATACCAATTAATTAACTAGAATTCTTTTGTTTGCTTACCCCCATTGGAAGGGTTGAGGGACCATCCCATCAGCTACAATCCTAAGTCAAGGGCCAAGACCAACTATTTCGATCTCCTACTGTTTTATGTTTCGAAAATGAGTAATAATGAAAATATTTACACATTGTAGGCACAATTAAGCTCTCACGAGTCCAAACAAGCTTACCTGGCCAAATTTCAACATCAAAAATAGATGGCAGTGACACTCCTCCAAAACCATAAAGCCCTACCTGTAAAGGGAAAGAAACAAACGGGAAATAAAAATCAGAGCACCCAACAAAAGACGACCGCCTAGCCCAAAACAATGTACACTACATCCCGTAGAATGGATTTTACCTCCACAAAATCGCATCATCATAGAACATGATTTCCGAGCCTAAAACTCACAAAGCTAAAATGGATGGCCACAAAAGACAACTGCCATAGAGATTCTAGTATCCAGCAAAATGAACTCATAGTAGCAAAATCCAAAAACTGCCACGTCAAAATCCTCGACTTGGACTCCTTCTCCTAAGTGCAAAGATGACTAAACTAGAGCTGAACCAACGACAGGATGAGCATACCAAAGTTCAATCCTAACAAGCACCACAATTAAACGTGGACAACGAACAATCTTTGTAGTGTCGAAGAAACCAGAACCATCGACAAGACAAAAACAGATGATTGGCTAGACTAAGATAACAGAAAACAGCCACTCGCCGGTCTCAAACCCCTACTGGCAGTCCTCACTACTTTTTTCCTTTTTCAATTGAACATAGTATCAAATACCGAAACTAACTTGGGAATCAAATGCCAAAACATCCAGAACCAACGAGAGCTAACCTCACATTAAAATCCATTGTCACTCCACTCCCTTGTCGGATGTTGCATTCATTAAACCTGGAACATGACATAATTAGATCCTCCCGGCCCTACTATGGCAATACCCCAATCAATCACCATCGAACCCCACATTTAAAACTGATAACACAACTTATTCAAAGCCACAGGCGTCAACACGCTGCCACAACGATTGGCATGCACTCCAACCCCGATGTCGCCCTCTAAAAGCCAATAAGAACTCTTGAAAATACCTAATTTATAAAAATGTATTAATACAAAAAACCATACATCAAGCCTCTACATTAAGTTTAAAAAATTAAATCAAGGACAACACAACATTGAAAAATAACGAATGTTATATGTCCTTTGCAGAGATATAATAACATGATATATGGTATTTTATTGTATTGTCATAACAATGTGGTGTTTGGTTTTATGATTATTAGTTTTCTTATTTTTGTTTTTTATTATAACCAGCGTAGATCCATCTCAAACCGGATCTATCAAGCACCGAGAGGGATCCAATTTCTTGAGGTGTAATTTTTTTTGTTTTATCTTTAAATTTTTTACACATTAAGAAAAGAATTACCCCTCAAGAAATTGGATCCCTCTCTTTTAATTTTTTAATTTTTTAATTTTTATTTTGATAAGTTATGAGCGAACATGAAATTTTTAATTACTTTTGATTTTTTATAAGTTATGAGCCGGCATGGAAACGTAACGTGACAAACATGACACACGTGATAAATGTGACAAACGTGACAAATGTGACAAACGTTACAACATCTCCCCCATACTGGGTTGTAACGTAACGTGACAAATGTGACAAACGTTACAACATCTCCCCCATACTGGGTTGTAACGTAACGTGGCAAACGTGACAAATGTGACATGTGACATCCGTTACAGGATCTCCCCCATACTATTACTTTTTACATGTTATTACTTTTGAAAACGTGACATGTGACATGTGAGATGTGACATCCGTTACAGGAGATCCCCCATACTGGGTTGAAAGCACCTCGTTTACACTTAGTACAATAATTTTATATGATAAAGAAATATTTTATTTTATTTTAAATAGCATCTAGATTTTAGTATTATGACTTAAAAATATTAAATAAAATTTCGATATAAAAATTTTCACTGATATTGATCCTTACTAATAACTTGATTTTATTATTTTTCATGGTTAAAAATGTTTCAACAAAGAATTTCCTTAACCAATTATAAATAAATAAATAAGAAAGACTACACAAAAATTGAATTAAAATAATCTAAAAATCCCTTATAGTATGGTTGGTTGGTATAAATTTATAATTTATAATATTTTTAAGTTATATATATAAAGAGAGAGAAAGAAAGATAAGTTTGTGTATATATATAGGCTTTCTAATTTATGATTAGGGTTGGTATATCACTTGCAAAATAAGACATTGTCATGTATGATTGAGAATATTCTATGGAAATTAAAATTATAGATTGTCATTTATGATTGAGAATATTTTATGGAAATTAAAATTAGTAGAAATGAAAAAGGAAATGTTTTTTGAGATTGAGCGAAATAGATTAATCATCATTAGAGATGAGTATCATTCGAACCTCTTGACAAAAAAGGGCTTGGGAGGTTTTCCTTCATAATTTATTCGACAAGCGATCTTGGCTATGATGTTGAGCTTGAAATCCATTTTACCTATTTGACCCTGGCAATCTCTTGAATAATTTCACGATGTGAGCTGGCTATGGTGTGGTCTTCATTCCACTCTAAAAGAGACTTACTCATCAAATTTGTCATTTGTTAGTAGAGTGCCATTGTGTCTCGTGCTCGGGAGGTATCGATTTTTGGAACTCAGTGTCTTTCTTCCATTTTGACCTGGTAATTCTGCAAGAATTCCCTTTCCATTCTTACTCCTTCATCCTGAGAGATCTCTTTCTAATTTGTGCTCCAATATTTTACCCAAATACACTCCTACATAACTCATTGATTCTTGCTTAGCTCTAGATTGTAGATTTGGATCTTTTCCATTGCCTTTGCATTGTCCTCTACCTTATATAGCAATGTGTGAGAGATGGGAGGAATAATTTCCAAAAGGGAAGGGAAGCTTTGAAGATTCAGAGATTCCTAAAAAGAAACTCCAAACGCAAATGGTTAAAAGCCTCTACTATTATTCCAGAGTGGTAGCCTTGAACTATGTCAAAATTGTGAAAACAAGTCCAACTCAAGCTACATAGATTCAAGTGAATAACAGAGGGAGAAAAAAACTAGTAGATAATTCAAAACTCATGGGTATTGTGGTGGAATGAGCTAATAATTAACTAAAACAAGCAAATAAGCTCCTACACTTTCTAGTAATTTTTCTCCAGAGAGAAGTAAACACAGAGTTGAAAATAATAATACCTCGAGTTTGAGCTTTCATACCCTCAACCACCAATCCTTGAAATGATGTTATAATCATGATACCGTCTATTAGATTCATAGTGCACTTTCCTAGGAGTGATTACAACCAACCTCACCCACATCCCATCATAAGTAGATGTATTGGATATGACTTACGGTCCATTGCCAGTGGTGTTCCACCACATGGTTTTCACCAACTAGTTATTGTTCCCATCACAAATAAATATTAAAATAAGTAGATGTATTGGATATGACTTACGGTCCATTGGTGTTCCACCACATGGTTTTCACCAACTAGTTATTGTTCCAATCACAAATAAATATTAAAATAAGAAATAAACTAAACTTTAGTTTAATTCTAATTTTATTCAATGAATTTATTTTTATAATTTATATATTAAATAAAAAAATTTATATAAAATTTAAATTATTCATTAGTCTTGACTCGTGAGTCGTCATAATTGAAGGACTCGGAAATTCCCAACTTCATTGGTTGGTGTGTCGAATAGAAAAAAAATAAACTTGGAGGTGAATCACGTGATGGAAGAACCATGATTCACGGCTCAGAAATAAAACCAGCCGTGTTGGTTGGTCTCATTAACAGAGAAAGAAAAACGGCCGTGTTAATTGGGGCAGGCGTGGAGGCCATATATTCAACAATTTTAGGTAAGTCACGGAAGAAGTCATACACCAATGAGACGGACGAGAGATAATTGGGTGTCTCCATTGAATTTGATTCGAAATTCCTAAATATTCTTCAGTCGTCGTGACTCGTGATGAGCCGTCATAATTGAAGGCTTTTTTTGATATGTCTGTGTAACAGTCACCATTGAATTCCATTCCAAATTTCTAAATATGAATGAGTCGTCATAATTGGAGGACCCAGGAAATTCCTGAGTTTATTGGTCGTCTTGACTAAAAGAAAAAGAAATTACTGAGTCGTCTTTGTTGGTTGGTGTGAGTCGTGACTAATAGAGAAAGAAACAACATGGACGTGAATTTTGTGATTCATGGCTCCCAAACGTATCCAGCCGTGTGAATAACAGAGAAAGAAAAATGGCCGTGTGAATAACAGGTAAGAAGTCCTTCAACAATAAGACGGAAAATATGTAGAAACCGCATAAACCGCCGTAGTGAATGGGAGATAGGAACGTGTAGAAAGTGGGGGCTTATTGACTCCCGGTCGTCTTGTAGGTCAAGAAGTGATATCACCACATATGCCATGAGTAAGTAGGTCAAGAAGTGATATCTAACGACTTTACTAAAATCTGATTATGATACTGTCGATATGTAATCTAATGAGAATGTTTGGGCGATAGCCTTTGGCACTTCATCCATCAGTCAAGCATGCGAGTATGCTAACGTGTAAAAACTTATTTAACTTGTTCCTTAAGCTATATTAAAAAGTGTATATTTTTATTCCAAATTTCTACAAAGACAGCCTATGACGGATCATTCAATAAAAAACCCGCTTTATGAAGGCTCATTCCATATAATTCGTACAATTTGACAACTCATGTGTCTATATTCCTGTGCACCTTTTTTTTTTGTCATTTATATAAAAGAAATAATTTAATATTACATGCCTTTTTTCTTTGAGTTTGTTGTATAGTACTTTTCATTTTTTTAATCAGGTTTGGAATTTAACATCAACATAGTTGTTAAACACACTATTATACATCAATTTAGCATAAAATTAATATGCCATAATACTTATGTTGACTGTATTAGTTAATTAAAGTTAGTTAAAGAAAATTTAAAATAAATTATTTTATGAGTGTAAAATTAGTTATGTTGATTATATATTAGTTGGTTGAAGTTAATTAAGTAAAAGGTAAATAATTTAAAGTGTAAAATAATTGAAAATCGCACATTGTAATTTAGTTAATATGCCATAACATTTATGTTGACTAGATTAGTTGGTTGAAGTTTTTTAAACAAAATGTAAAATAAATTATTTTAGAAATATAAAATTGGTTATATTGATTAAATTAGTTAATTGAAGTTAATTAAACAAAATGTAAAATTTTTACATTTTAGGAATATAAAATGATTGAAAATAATACATGTAATTTAATTGTAATGGAAAGTTTAAAGTTTAAAGTTTACATGTGTTTTATTATATCATTATTATATAATACATAATTCAACACTCTTTCTTAATATTAAAGTGGTTATTTCAATTATATTATATAGTATATGATATAAGATGATTTATAATTTTTTATTGTCAATATAATAATATAATACAAGTATATTATTAATTGCTTAATTTTCTTGTTATTAGTACATAATCCATAAATTATCACTAAGAACATCTTATTTTTACAATTCTATGCATTTTATTTTTACAATTTGATTAAAAAACTTATTACTACATTTTACCATACTTTTATATGATATCATATATCATATTTTTATAATTTGATAAAAAAACTTATTACTATATTTTACCATACTTTTATATGATATCATATATCATATTTTTATAATTTGATTAAAAAACTTATTACTATATTTTACCATACTTTTATATAATATCATATATCAATTATACAAAAGATAACATAATCAATTTTACAAAATATAATAAACTCTTATTTATAGAAAAATATAAAATTATTATAGCATGGACTAATTCTTTGCAGTTATTAATCTTGTTTTACTTTATGTATATGTCTAATAAATTATAGTTAATTTGAAAATATATTAATTATCATCATTATTAATTATAAATATATAATAATAATATTTAATTAATAAATTAGTTTTTTTAATTTAATTAAATAGTTTAATAAAATAAAATATACAAATATACAAATATAAAATATATATAAATATTTTATACAATATTTTGTAAAAAAAGCATTATGATCATTTGCAAGGTCTAGTTTATATATATATATAACATAAATGTAATCATTGTTCAATATATCTATTAAAATTGTCAAATAGATATTCCAAAAAAATAAAAAGTGGGTAAGGACAAGTAAGAGCATTATAGATTGAGTGATATTGTTACCTATCCATCAATGTAATCATTTATAATCATCATTGGTGGGCATTAAATGCTAATGAATCAATATTGATGTAATCATCTATAATCATCATCGGTGGATATGAAAGATTAAAAAATCAATATTGATGACTATGTGATAAATATGGATAACGAATCTTGGAATTAAATTTGGCAAACCATTATGTATTTGATGAAAGATAGAGAATGTATCATCTTTATTTATCTACACAAATCTCAAAAATAAAAAAACAAAACAAATGATACTCTAACCTTTAAGTAACCTTTAAATAGATAAAAAAACAAATTAATAGTCCAAGCATTAAGTAGATAGAAGATTGTGTTCTCGTGAAAAGAAGATAGAAGATTGTGTACCATATAATTTGGGAACAATGTGCACATCACCGTATCTATGAATTAGTAGAGTACATTCATAAATGTAAATATAAATTAATTTTATGATGAACTTTCCTAAGAAAATAATCATGAAAGTGGAATCACTACACAAATATTCCTTATTTATTAAAGCATAAAAATAATAAATCACCCATAGATCCTCCTTACAACCACGTGGAACGTAATCAAATATTGCATATGTTCTATACTTTAAATTTGAAAATTATTATAACAGACACAAGATATCATAAATTCAATTAGTTATTAGTATCAAAATACTTTATTGTAGGGAACAATACCAATTATTCTTTATCAGAAAGAATAACTCTACAAATCATTCTTGTTACAATAGAACAGTCACATCCAACTTACTTAATACAAAGATACCTCACTTTGACCTCAATTTCCTCCATTTTAACTTTAATAGTTACAGAGAACCTCTTATAATATCGACTTTCTAATTCCATGACCTTTGTTTTTTCTCGAGTTGTTCTATGATGCTCCTTTCTAATAGAAGAATTTCCTAGAGCCTTGGTCGATCCTTTCTAGTTGTCCTACTCCCTTCGACAATCAATTCCATCACTGATTAGAGGATAGGCTAAACGATAAGCTAGAGGGAAAACCTTTCCTTGAAAACAATCCCATACTGCTAGAAAGCTTTGAATGACAAAGAAAATAGGAAGGATGAAGGAAGGATATGGACATAGTGCAAGCCTAATTGATACATTTGAGGAAGGTCGATGGCATGGTGAGGGAAGGTTAATGGATTAGAAGGATTCTCAGATAAAGCACCTTGCAAACCTTGCTTTTCAATGGGAATCCAACTGAATGCTTTGACCTTGGGAGGAGAGTCTCTACTACTTTGAATTGCTAGTGGGAATTCAATTTGAAGTCAAAGTGATTCTTGGGGTAATCAATCCCACCTAAATTTATAGGTGCATCTCGAACCCAATCACCAATTACATCATGAAAGCATAAAAACATAGATATAGATTCATAACAACTAATCTTAGTCGCAATCTCAAAAAATCTTGCTCGCAATCTCAAAGCACATCTCCTATCACCCTTTGTAGTTAGAGAGCAACCAATTTCCATGTCAATGGAAGCAACATACAAATTCATCATTAAGACATAGAGCAATTGAATTATCATTTTGAATGGAGGCCTACGTCTTGAATGAGGATGAAGCAATGCTTCTCATCACATGAAATGACAATGTAAATCATGATATAGGCTCACTACCACTTGTTTTGAAAGACATATTCTTGATAATGAAGTTGTACTGCCATGCTTTAAACCCATTCTTTATTACCCTAACCCACAATACATGTTCTTTATAGAATTATTATTATTTATATTATTTTATATTTGTGAAACTATAAAAAAAAAATAATAATAAATGTTTTAAAATAATTTATATAACTAAATATAAAAAATAATTATTACTATTATTCTAATTATAATTAATTAAAATACAACAATATTTCTAAATAAATTTCATTTAAATTCTAAATCTACTTTTCTATGTACGTTTTAATTATAAAATTACCAAAAAGAATAAGGGATGAGAAGGGTATATCACATCTTTTTCAGTTTCAAAGGCAGTTAAGTCAGTCATGTCCTTGAACACAACACCTAGTTGAGTCTATCATTTCAGTTGGGTTTTAGTTTTTGACCTGAGGGTGAACCTGATCTCCGAGTTTTTACTCCCCCGGTTGGTTATTCTTCCAACCATATGGAGGGTCTGTCAATGTCTCCTACATTACAGACTTATATCACTTCCCCTCATGTTGAAAACTGCCTAAGTCACTTTGTGTCGTGCTCATTGTTCAAGGATACAGCCTGTGTCGGCCATTCTGTAGTTTACCTTGACTTCATGTGTCGACCATCCTGGTGTCAGTTTGTTTCATCTTGTTACTTGTCCTACTCCACATCAGGTCATACCTTTTGAGTGTTCCTCGTGTTGGATGATGGAGGGTGCATTAAGGCCTCCCTTCCAGCGGACTTCTTCCCATCGAATTCAGCTCATTATGCTCTGGGAACGAAGTTTAGAGTTTCGGTTAGTACCTTGGGGATTGCAGTCATCAGTGGTAGTTTCACTCGCTGTTGAATAATGGGAATACATAAATGTCTCTTATTTGACAGGTTCCTCAGGAGTTCAACTTCAAGTCCACTTATTCACACTTGTTGGAACGTACTAGGTACCTTGGACCTCATTATCATTATCGATGGAAGTCCTCGCATTTGTTAACGGTATACATCAATGACCGGTAATCAAAAAATACCCCCCATGTTCGACCTCAGCTCATTTATTCACATGGTTAGGGTTTGTACCTTGGGTTGTTTGGTTGAAGACCTTGGGACTCTGATAGCATCACCATATTTATGTTATCACCCAAGCTGCGCAAGACTGAGCCTCACCTATTTTGGCTCTTCATGAGACATGGATCCAGTTTGTTGTTATGGCTATGATCTCTCATTTTGACATGGATCCACACTTGTATTTTAGTGTCCATGCTATATATACATCTCCTAGTTATGTATCGGAGATCATGTTGCATCATGCTACACATCTATATGATGTCAAGATTGTAATTGCTCGCTGACCTTGATCGTTGTTTCGGGTACTTTTGTGACTTGGTTCTGCGGTTTCTTGCTCCTCCTTTGACTTGGAATTATAATGTATTTCGGCCATCGTTTCCCTCTGACCTCACACATTAGGGGGCATTTGTTATAGGTCAAATCCTCACTTCTCCGTCCGTGATCACATTGCTCTATTGATCACACAAATGACACCATGGATTGAAGAGATAGGTTGACCTAGATGACTTACTGCTGGAACTACATGCTTCAGCTGAAAATCTTACTTTATCTACTGATTTCATGACATGTGCACTACTCTTTGCATAGTAAACTAGTGCACACCTTAAAAGAAGCGCTACTTTGCTCAAGGACAACCAGCGCACACCTTAAAAATGTTGCAAACGCTTATTGCAAAGTACAAGAGTTGCTCAATGTGCACTACTCTAGTTGTGTGAAACTCGCACACATATTAAGATGAAGTCAAAAAATATATTAAGATTACGAATTGGGATTAGTTGAAGTTGGTTCTGCAACTTCCCCAGCCTCCTAATTCAACCACCTCTCGATTACAACTGCCTACCTTGTCCCATAAATACAAGGAGGATCCATGAGAGAGGGACCTAGAAGGAATGCTTTAATTGCTGTTACGCTGGAGGAATTCCCAAGTCATTGTGAAGAGTAGGAGCCCAGGACTCGGTTGCAGAAGCATCTTGATCGATCAGGTATATTTGTATTGATTCATGTTTCTTTGACAATAAAAAGGTGGAAATGCCCTTCCTGTCCCAAATTGATTATCTATTGGATTGAATGTTCATTTGGTTTGATATCTGATTGTATTTTATGTTTAATTACTTTCAATTTCATCATATTTATTGCAGTCAAGATAAGCTGAGGAAGGTTTCCTTTGTGTTGCAGGTTCATCATAGAAGAAGATCAAGCGAAAGATCAACCGAAAGCTAGGACCAGCCATCGATAAAGGTACATCTTTTGATATCTTGATCTCTTTCCATTTGTAGGAACTAAATGCATTGCAATGAATGTATTTACCTGTCACCCCACCCAAGTTGGTAGTGTCTTCTCCTCACTATAAGGTATTAATCCTGCACAACATATTGTGTGAGTGAACTATTGTTCGGCTCAAAGTAAAACAACAGCTTATCAATGTTATCTAAGTCTACATACCCTTTAACATAACATGGAAAACAAAAGAGGAAACTAAAACAACGGACCAGATTATCAAGCCATCTCATCATTAGTAATAGTAATAAGGGGCGCCTCTCAAGCTAGGTTCTTGTGATTTCCTTGATCAGGAAATTTAGCTTATTGTTCATCTCATCCATTTGCAATAAGATCTCATTCCTCTCTTCTTTGGTGTCCAATGGCACCTTTCCAAGTAGGGATTTAGTCATGCAATGCAGCGTCGGGTCCTATAGTACTTCGTATCTTCGATGCAAGTGTCACTGGTGTCCACCACCCATGGAATCGTCTGCTTAGCAATCACCTCTAGTTCGGTAACCCCCTGCTCATCCTTCACCCAACCCCTAACCTTTACAATGTGTTCCCTTATATCAAGAGGGAAGGCTTGAAAATACACATTCTTAGCTTCCACAGCCTCCCGCTGAGCCCAAGTCAGGCTACATCCATGATTTTCTATGTTCATCCTATGCCCACGATCGTGAGGGGCCATGACTTCCAGCTATGTGGCTTGGAGCAGAAACAAAGCTTTGAAATCACCCGCAAGCCCGTCCAAAACCACACAAAACGCCTTGAAACGCCCCACAAAATCCAATGTAGGTCCTTGATGTTTATGGCATGCACAAGTAACTAATTGTATCTTAATCACTTGCACTTCAAACACTAAGTTACTTGTAAATTTTCTATATTCTTTGCACATAATTTCACTCATTTAAGTGGCTGGAAAACCTATATTGTTATTAACCATGTAATTTTTCTTGCAATTTCATCAATTGGGTTAATTAACATTTTCTTAAGTTGTGAGCTTATTTATGAAATTAATTGTTAATTTTTCGATAATTTCATTCAATATTATCTAGGATCGCTAAGAGAATAACAAGCATGACATAACAATCAGAAGAGACAATGGGCACAAAGCATTTCACCGGGGAAAACCAAGAAGGTGAAAAACCCCACAACTTCCTCAGAGATAGAATAAGCACCAATAAAAAGATCACAAAGATCAAACCCCAAAAGATAGATGTCCTCAGCAGCTACTCCTCCTCCACTTGTACGCACTCCTCTCTCTCAACTATGCGAGTTGGATGAGTGAGTGAATGAATAGAATGAGAGAGACACACTCTCTATTTATACAAAAAATTGACCTGCCTTTATCCCTAACAGGGCCGACTTCCTAAGGAAGCCTAATAACCCATGCACATCACTCATACAGGGCCGACCCCACCAAGGTGGTCTAATAACCCATCAAATATAAGTTATGACACTTACAATGTAACTTGCGACACTTGCAAATACAAATTACGACACTTCCAATCGGAGGAATAATACATCTTCGTTGGGGATACAATAAAGTACAAATGTAATACATACAATATATAAGTGAATATCTTCCGAAGTTACAAATACATCAACATTAATGAGTAACTCTATTATGTTGGCAATATTAACAATAAAATAAGAGTTTGTAGTTCATCAAGTTGTATTTTCATAAAGTTAATTTTCAGATTTACTTACAATTTGTTTCCATGCTTTAAATTAATGCACCTAATTCTTTCAAAACCTTCTTTATTGATTTAGAGCTTAATTTCCGTTGTTGGTCATTTAACTCATCATATGCTAAAACAACAATGTTATCTACATTTACAATGTTTTAAAGAAAAACATTTCACTTGTGACTCAACATTAATATTTTCATTTCTACAACTTTTCATCTACTTCTTTTTGCAACAAGTTGTTTCCCATTCACTTGGCAAATCAATTATCACTTGAGTTTATTGGTTAGATAGTCGTATTGATTTATGGATGTTTTAATCAAATGATGAGTTAGCATTGTGATTTGTTTGATTTATGGAATCTAGGATATATTTTTGAACACTTAATTAGATTTCAATTTCTAGTAATATTTTCTAACTCACAATCGTAATCCATCCACAATTAATTTTGCAACCTAAGTCATTAGCCTTATTACCAATTTCTAGACACTATGTTTCTTTCAAGGAATCCCCTCTTGTAATTTGATTCTATCCAAGTCACTAAAAATAAGGGAAGTAATTTCTAAGGTGACGGTGGCATTAATTCCATAATTGCACATAGTTACACCTTAGTGAAAACCTTGCGCCATAGGGTGATAATTTTTGTGGCAACATTTTTGCATTATTGTCAAGGACAAGGTTGTTTTATAAAAAAATCTTATGCTTCAACACATTGATGAGATAACTTAATTATGCATTTTAAATATCTGACATGGAGATTCTAAGAATGAATGAAATCCTTGTTCCTTACCATTTTAAAAATATTATTGTTGGGTATTTTGGTGAGCACCCTTAATCATTTCGAATCCATTTGATGGCTTACCTTGGTGACTCCACTGAATGGAATTGCTATAAAAGATTATATGTGAATTTCGTATTTGAAGTATGGCTCTTTCTTGGGAAGAATGGGATAAATTGTTTGATCCTTTAGTTTTCATGCATTATGGGATTTCCTCATGAATGTCAATAAGATTTACGGAAAAAAAACATGCTCCTAGATTCTATAGAAAGCGTGCTCATGAACCTCCATTTTTTATTGCACGTTTCATTAAGTTTATTGTAAATCATTGTATGGTACTTGAAAATGAAATTATGAAGATGGTTGCTCTTTCCATAAGGAAGTATGCAAGGGAATGGTAGTATTATCTTCCTCCAAAGAAGATATATTTATTTTGTGCTTTCCTCATAGTTTTTCAAAAGTCTTGGATGAATATAAAAGAGCAATCTCAAGGTTTAAATGATATATTTCTTTGGGTTTACATGTGTAGAGAAAAGAAAGTCAAATTGAAAGGTATGATGCAAGAATATAAAATGAACCCTTCAAATATTCCCTTAAGTGAAATTAAGGCTTAAGAAGAATCATTGCTATGCTTGGTTGATTTTGTTAAAGAGAAGTATGTCATTTTAGGGCAAGAATAACTTATGAGTGAATTGCATGAGGTATTTCATGAGTATGTGCTTATCCTTGAAGACGAAAAATGAAGAAGAACCCATGCATGTTGAAGAATAACCTTCGATTCCATCCACCTTCATGAAGAAGTTATTGAAGAAGAGCATGTGAAAGAAGAATCCATTAAAGGTATTTGTGTTGAAAACCTAAACTCTTATACATATTGCTCCATTCATCATGAAGATGAGGATTTGGTGAGCTTTTCATTTCAAACTTTTGAAATTGTTAAAATATATTGTGATGATTTTAAGAAAAGACGTGAAATCTTCAATGATTAGTTCTTGTTTGGGGTAGTAAAATGATGCTATTATTATAAATTTTGAGCATTCTTGCTTTCCCTCTCCTAGGGAAAGTTTAGAGTTGCATTTTAGGGATCATTTCCAACCATTATTTTCATTTGAACTTGTTGATTTATTTCATTTTTCATGGTTGTTTGGTAAAGTGAATAACTCGAAAATTTTATAGCCTTAAACATTTTATTGAACGGTGAATTAATGAGTAAAAAAAAAACATCATGTTGTTAAGGCTGAAAATGTTATGGAGAGATAGTGTTTTAAGGGAAAATTTTCCATCCTCCCTCCCCATCTAAAATTTTGGAATCTACATGGAGTTCTTCAACTAATAATGCTCATTTAGGTGCTGTCAATTACATGAGACAACTCCATGATGGAAACATTTATACAAACCCTATCCAATATTGGATAGAGAGAGTTTGTGGCAAGACTTGCCATTCTTGGCAAGGTTTTGAGGATATTGATGACCTTTCACATGTGTTTGATTTCATGTGCATTTTTAGACCTATTATTGTGGAGATTTTAGCATGTACTCCTTTTATGATTGATGTTGCCTTGTCTTGGTCCATTTCCAAGCACAGGGGAAGAAACCATGGCATGGATGAGATGCTTAGGTGGTTTCATTGGATATTTGACTTTACCTAGAATGCTCTTGCTCATATGCTAGAGTAGGTAGGTAGGAGAATGAATAAACTCTTTAACATGAGCATTATGATTGATTACTTACATACATTTTGAGTGATATTTGTACTTAGTGCATTTTGATTGTATGCATTGCATTTGGTATGTGTCTTTTCATGTATGTTATTTGTAGTTAATAAAAAAAGATTTCTTGAACTTTGGTTTTATTTTATATGTCAACAGGATCATATCGCCCTATCTTGCAAGTTATAATCTTTTTGTTTGAGTATAAGCAGGCACAGGTAGTTGATGAACTCTTATATGAGCAAGTATTGTTTGTGTTTCTTGTACCATGGAGCTTGGAGTACTAGAGATTTTTGAGGTTCTCATGCACTCTAACATGTCCTACAGTTGGAACTAGATGTTACCCACCGACATTTATGGGTGACTTGATTATTGATGTCTATGTGATCTTCCATCACATCCAATATTTCCACATATGAAATCTATGGTTTATACATGGGTATTTTGTTAGAGACACTTTCATGTTGATCAAATGAACCTGTTATGTGCCAGAGTTCGATTGGGACATTCAATTGACATTAGTGTTATGATATATGATACCTAGTTAACTCATGAAAAATGCTTTCTTTGGTATTTTATATATTTTAATTGGAACGATACAGAGAAGATTAGCATGGCCCCTGCGCAAGGATGACACGCACAAATCGAGAAATGGTCCAAATTTTTTGGGTGCGATCATACCAGCGTTAATGCACCGGATCCCATCAGAACTCCGCAGTTAAGCGCGCTTGGGCTAGAGTAGTACTGGGATGGGTGACCTCCCGGGAAGTCCTAGTGTTGCACCCTCAAAAAAAGAAAAAAATGATACAATAAATCAAAATTGATCTATGGAAGATAAGAGTCTCGTTGATATTACCTGGTCTGAACTTTGGAGATGGAGCTGCCCCTAGGGTTTCATGTATTTTCTGCAGGAATTTCTGACTACGACAGTTGATTGGATGATTTGGGGTCTTTCGGCGACTTGGAGTCCGCTGATTCGATGAATCAGCTTAGTACCAGCCAAGGAAAAAAAGTGGGAAGTGATTGTTTTTTAGCCGAAGACTTCATCTCTTCTTTTCTACTAGAGTTTTTGGGTTTCCTGCAGAAAGGGTTTTTTATTTCTTTTTGGGGCCAGGTTTCAAGTGGGGTCCCATTCCATTTTTAGATCTAGTTTTGGCAGGGCCTAAATTGGTGGTTTCGGCTCCATCGGTTGGAGGTACCACTATTTGTGTTCTGGGCGACAGGTGCCCTGGTGGTAACCGGCAGCTGTAGGGTGAATGTAACATAAGGCTCTATGTCTTTGTTGGGGAATGATAGACAGCTCACAAACCCTTCGTTGTCGGCTGAGGTTTCTGGTCTGGGTGAGCGACCTAGCCTAGACATTGGCAATGTTTCACATAGGAGCCGTGTTCGGGGTGTGAAGGCCAAACAAAGGCAGCTTCTGAAGACTATCAAAGCCCGTAGTGAGATCTGTAGATTTGACATAGACTCCGATCAAAACCTTGACAGAATTCGAATTTTGTCTGAGCGAGCTTTAGTTGGCCGGTTTGAGTTCGCTTCAGGCAACAAGATGGAAATTACGGAATGGGTTAATAGGGTTTGGGTTCCCCTCACTGGTTTGGCTCCCCGCATCAATTTGCTACCAAACCGTTGGATGCTGTTCACCTTCACGGAGGCAGCCCACCTTGACTTAATTCTGTCAAATTTTTGGGAATTCAAGAAGGGTTCCTTGTTTTTAAAACATTGGCACGTGAATTTTGATCCTTCCAAAGAATTCCAGACCCTGCGCCATCTGTGGTTGATCCTTCCAGGATTGCCTATTGAAATTTGGTCTGAGGAGGTGATTAAAGGCATTGCAAATACAGTGGGAAGGTTTATCCGCTTTGACAAACAGAATCTGTATGGAATGGACCGGCGGTTTGCTAAGGTGATGATTGAAATTGATTTGAAAGAAGGTCTCCCAGCTGAAATTTTAATTACTTGGGGTTCTCGGGTTTGGCATCAAGTGTTGGATTACTTTAAGCTTCCTTTTAGATGTTTCTTCTGCCGAAAGACTGGTCATCTTAAAGCGGCCTGCCCCAATGCTCGTGATTGCTCTCAGAGTTCGTCTGAATTCTCTTCGCCCGGACATGATCAACAAATTCCTGCATTACAAGAAGCCGGTAAGTACTTTAAAGACCCTGCTTTAAATTATCAAGACCTGTCAAATGAAGAATTGGCTTTTATTGAATCTTCTGAACAGAAATTATCTACCCGTATCTCAAAAGGGGAAGTCCATTTAAGGCATGATATCGTGACTGGGTTACCTGTCTCTAAAATGGATTTAGGTCCCTCTGATTCTGGTGTGAACCGTAAGTTATTTGGGGATATGGCACCTGTAGAAGCGAAAAAGGGTCTCACAATATCGGCACCTGTTAGGGACATAATGTCTAACCCTATTCCTGTCTCTGTAGAGGACACTTTGTCAAACCCTAGCTCAATTTCTGTTGGGAACCCTATTCCTGTCTCTGCTGGGGACACATCATCAAACCCTAACCCAGTTTTTGTTTTGGACCCTAGTCCAGTCTCTGCTGTGAACCCACTATCAAACCCTAACCCAGGTAATTATTTGGTAGATTTTCGCCCTGAAAGACAACATACTGGGGACTCTTCGTCAAATCCTTCTTTTGATAATGACATTATAGAAATTCTGCCAGGAAATAAACCCATGGGTTCTAGTGGAGCAGTACCAGTTGCATCTGGGGAAGCATACTATGGCTCTGAAAAAATTGAGAAGTATATCCCGAAGGGTGATATGGGTGTAAACATTATTGAGAATTGCCCCAATCCGTCTGACTTGGAAATTTTAACCAGTAGTGGATATCTCATGTCAAATTATGGGGGGGAATTCCCTCCTCTTCATGTCTACACTAAGAACCCTAGCAGAGAGTCAGATGCCAATCCTTTGCTTACCCTTAATAGACAAAATGTTACCATAAGAAAAGGCAAGAAGAAGAAAGCTGCCTCTAACATACCTGACTCCTATACACCTATTTCTAGGAGGTTGGAGGATGCTGAAAAACATGATAAGGATGAATCCCTGGGGCTTAGAGCAGTGACCCCCACTAGAAATGTTTCTTAATGTCCTTGCTGTCATTAAATGTGAGGGGATTGGGCAAGGTAACTCGGGCTCAGGCCTTGTCCAGTCTGATAAAAGATACTGGCCCTGCAATCATTTTCCTACAGGAGACTATGTGTGAGGATTTTATAGCCATTCAAAAGCTTTGTAACATACTTCCAGATTGGGAGGTTTCATCTGTCAGTTCAAGTGGGCAATCCGGGGGTATTGCTGTAGCTTGGAATCCAAATTTTTTTGATTTAAAGGCCTATCTCACACCTTGGGGCATTTTTTTAAAAGGTACTTTTTGTAGTTGCAAAAAATCTATATCCATGCTCAACTGTTATGCCCCATACAGAGATAGGCAAACTTTCTGGACAAAGTTAAGAGATTCGGGGCTTATGGATACACCTGATTTAATCTTGGCAGGTGACTTAAACTTTACTTATCAAGCATCTGAAATCTGGGGCATCACAGCCAGAATGGATGATTTGGGGGATTTCTTTTTGAACTTGCTCATGGAAAAAAACCTGGTTGATGTCATGCCACATAAGTTATCCCCCACTTGGTCAAACGGTAGATTTGGAAGAGAAGGAGTTCACAAGCGAATTGACAGATTCCTAGTTAAGGCGAACCTGCTGGCATATTTCCCCAAGCACAGGTCATGGGTTCACTCTGTCAAATTCTCGGACCACTGGCCCATTGTACTGCAGATGGAACAATTTGAGCAGTATAATTTAATTCCCTTCAAATTCAATGCTTCGTGGCTCGAAGATAATTCATTCTGTCACTTGGTTAGAAATTTTTGGGCACAATGTGAGGTTTCCGAATCAAACCCAATTCTGAATTTTTGTTATAAGCTGAGAAAATTAAAAGAGGTTGTCATCAAATGGATCAGAGATAAGAAGCAAGCAGATAAAGCTGAATTACTTCAGTTAGATTCTCAATTATAGGAAGCCATTGATGCAAATATTAACAATTCGCTGTCTATGGAAGCTTTTGAGATATTGAAGAAGTTGGAGTTGAAAAAAGAAGAACTAATCTTGCAAGAAGAAAAAGCTTGGAGATTAAAGAGCCGTGCTGTCTGGATTTCTCTAGGTGATAAAAACACTAAGTTCTTTCACTCCTTTGCTTCTGCTAGGCGGCGGTCTAAGTATATATGGGAAATACAGGATGAAAATGGGATACAGTGCACAGGTATCGACAACATTAAGTCTGAAGCTTATAATTTTTTCAATAATATATACTCTGATCCTGAGGAAGTCTGTCAAAGAGCTCAGATTGAAGTGGCATCTTTATACCCTAGGTTTTTTGATGAGCAAGCTGCAGATAGCATAAAAAGCAAGGTCACAAAGGATGAATTAGAACAGACTTTAAAACTATTTGCAAAAGACAAAGCACCTGGGCCGGATGGCTGGCCAGTGGAACTCTATATACACTTTTTTGAGTTAATGGGTGAGGAACTATTGGAGCTGGTAAATTATTCCATGTCACAAGGTTACATCCCAGGAGGATTAAATTCTACATTTGTTACATTGATTCCTAAAAAAGATAAGCCTGCATCTTTTGGAGACTTTCGTCCTATTGCTCTCTGCAATTTGTTATATAAGATTATCTCAAAAATTATTGCAGACAGATTGAAGAAGGTACTCTCTGCACATATCTCTGAGGAGCAATTTGGCTTCTTAGAGGGGAGACAGATTCACGATGCAATAGGCATTACTCAAGAATTGATTCACAGCATCAAGTTACATAAAAAGAAAGCTATGCTGCTTAAGATGGATCTAGTCAAAGCATATGATAGGGCAAATTGGGCTTACATCAGATTGATCCTCATCAGGATTGGAATGCCTTCAGTTATCATTAAGTGGATTATGGCATGCATTAGATCCATGAATATATCAGTTTTGGTGAATGGAAGCCCTACTGAATTTTTCAGCTGTTCCAGGGGTTTAAGACAAGGTTGCCCCTTATCCCCTCTTCTGTTCATTTTGATAATGGATGGTTTTAGCAGACTGGTGAACAAGGCATTGTTGGGTGGTCAGATCAAGGGTATCAATTTCACAAAAGATTGTGTTTTTACACATTTGATGTTTGCTGATGATGTTCTTGTAGGAGGTAATGACACCGTGGAAGAATGGTTTATGTACAAAAACATCATTACTACTTTCAGCAATGCAACAGGCATGCTTGTCAGTGAGGCCAAATCCAGCTTTTTTCATCATTCTATTCAAGAAGATCAGATAAGAAACATTAGATCTGTCTTGCCATATAATTGTTCTACTTTTGATCAGGGTTTTAAATATTTGGGTTATATCCTTAAACCAAATAATTATCTGATCCGAGATTGGCACTGGATTCTGAAAAAAATAGAGAATAGAATTGCGCAATGGTCCTATAGACTGTTATCAATCGGTGGAAAGCTTATACTGGTGCAGTCGGTGTTATCCAGCATACCTGTGTACTGGTTCTCAATGTTGGAAGTCCCAATCTCCATCATTAAAACTATTAAGAGATATTTTTTCAACTTTCTGTGGAATGGGACTGCTTTCAGTGGCAAGATTCCTATGGTAGCAGCTGAATCACTTGCAAGACCATACAAATTTGGAGGCTGGGGAATTAAAGATTTGGAGGTTTTTAATATAGCTCTCAGATTAAAAAGTTTTTGGCGTGGCATTCATGGCAATTCCCTCTGGTCTAAAATTCTTCATATAAAATACATCAAGACAGATGTCATTACCTGGATCAGAAATCCAAAATTGACCAACTGGGACTTTTCACCTATTTGGAGGGGGTTCATGAAAGTATTCCACTGGATTAAAAGTGACCTAGTGTGGCATGTTGGTTCTGGAACACAAATCAGGATTGGCATTGATCACATTATTGGGATTGATCAAGAACAGGGCCTTCCTCCTATTATTCCTCAATATTTACAAGTCATTGGTCTTTCCACTTTAAACAAGATACATCATCGGAATTTTGACAGTGCTAGTAGCTCGAAGTGGTTTTCGGCGCAGGAGATAGGACTTTCAGGGTATCTTGCTGGCATTTGGAATAATTATACAAAAAATTTGGACTCTGCTGGTGTCCATTTAAATAACTCTGAAGATAAGCTGGTTTGGAGAGGTAACACAGAATCTGGCGCTGTCACGGCTAAAGCTGCATACAAAAGAATACTTCAGAACAAGTATATTTTCCCGCCGGACTGGTGGTATTTGAAGATTTGGCAGTGGCACATTCCAGTCAAATTAAAATGTCTCTCCTGGCTGATTTTACAAGATAAGTTAAAAACGTGGGATAATCTCTGTAAGCGAGGATGGACAGGTCCAAGTTTTTGTGTTCTCTGTAAAAATGATGCTGAAACCAGACTGCACCTGTTTGTACAGTGCTCTTTCACTCGCAAAATCTGGGAAATGATATCTATAAATTTTAAAATTACTCAATGCTAGGCAATTGGGGATTTTAATATGTGTTTCTTACACTGGTATAGACATTGCAAAAAGCACTTTTTTCTGGCTGTATGCATTCCCTGGGCAATTTGGCATGCCAGAAATTGTGCCATTTTTCGAAATTCTCCTCCTGATCACATCAATTGTTGCTTGACAGCACTAAAAATGTATAACTCATGCAAGTTGGATGAGGTGATGTTAAAAACTGACAGAGTTAGTACTTTTAATCTCAATGTGGATCGTCCTGTATTGTTCTTCGATGGTGCTTCACAAGCAGGTATCTGTGCAATAGGTGGTGTTATTTATCTAAATGACTCGCATTTCTATACCATCAAGCTCAACTGTGGAAAGGGTTCAAACATGAAGGCGGAATTAATTGCACTGTGGTGTGTTCTAAAGGTTGCCAACATCTTTGGATTGAACAACATAAAGGTATATGGTGACTCTTGGGTAACCATTAAATGGGCAGAAGGTAAATTCAAGCTAAATATTTTAAATCTGAGACACTGGGCCTCCAAGACCCTTTTTGAATTACATAAACAGCAGAACATCAGCTTTGAACATATTTATCGTGAGCATAATAGTATGGCGGACAAGCTTTCCAAACAAGCTCTGGTTGGATGTGAAGGTCATTTGATTTGGGAGGACTGGTGTGAGGGCTGTATTCTGGACTGTGGATCTATATATTTCTATGACTGATCTGCAATTGGGGCTCTTGTCTATCTTTGTATTTAATGTTGTTGCTGGATCTACATTTTGGTTTGTAATTATGGATGTAACAAGCTAAGTGCTTGGATAAAACTGCTGAGTATGTTCAGATCAGATATATCTTTTTTGGGATAGGCGCATTTCTTGTATGACAGATCTTTGAAGATAACATCTTTAAGTTATCTCAGTAAGTTCCAGTTGGATGGATCAAGAACGTTTTTTGTACTATTTGATTCGAATATGAATATCAATAGTAGTCTTTTTTTCTCTGGAAAAAAAAAATCTATGTGTTGGCTTTTAACAATTAATTTATTTAATGTAAATTAAAAATGTAGATTGCATGAACTTGGTGGCTACATTATGCTTATAATAATAGTATTAGTGATATGGATATAAGGTTTGATGGATTTTTTAAAAATGTGATTGCATGAACTTGGTGGCTACATTATGCTTATAATAATAGTATTAGTGATATGGATATAAGGTTTGATGGATTTTGTTTGAATCTCCAACTAATTATGGTTGGCACAACCAGAACCTCAATGTCATCCGTACCATCCACTATACTAATTGAAGTAATGATGCATCAAGGGAATAATTATGCATGCATTAAGGGAGTAATCATACATTAAGGAATAGGGGTGGCAGGAGCCGGGGGGATCATTTTGGATCCTAATGGAAAAATTGTGAAATCTTATGCTTGGGGATTGGGGAAAAAATCCAACAACCAAGCAAAATGGCTTGCTTTGTTGAAAGGCATGGAGATTGTAATTGCTTTTGATCTCCCAAACCTTCTAGTCTTTGGAGACTCCATAATTGTGATCCAAAAAATGAGAAATCCATTCAAGTAAGGCTCCTCGATGTGCAACAGAATTCAGAAGCATAGCATGCACCTACTTCTCCCTAATAGGGTGGATTTTTTGCACATTAGACGTGAAAACAAGGAGAAGGATGACCGAAATCCTAATCAAGGGGCCCGTCTCGATTAAGGAGTGATACTAATAGATGATCTTCCCCCTTCTAGATGTTGGATTCCATGAACTACATCAATACAAAGGTTCTTAAGGAAAAATTCACCATTTCAAGAAATGTTTTGAATCATGAAGTTTGATGTCCCAATGGGGTACATGGTTATCTCTTGGATTTGCCAAGACACCTCCCATTGCTAGCAGGGAGGAATCTTCCCAGCTCCATCCTCATTTTCAACACAAGCAGCTAGCTCGCAAGGACTTATGGAGGTGGGTCGATAGGTAAGGGGATTGAATGCGCCCACTTGTTTATTGGCTCGAGCCTCTTCACCATTTATTCCTGACACTCTCACACACGTGAGGATCATTCCTTTGTTGCAAGCTACCACCAAATAGGTTCCATTCGCAACTTAAGCACTCCCAAGGGAGGTCTCTCTCTCGATGACTCTTGTTTCGATTTGGCTTAGTGTTTAATCACCTCCCCACCGAGGCAGGCTGAACCTTATTGGGGAGACACTCTGTAGTTGGGTGAAGTTTTTGCTCCACGGGAGAAGAAGCAGGAGGGTAAACCGATTGATAGCTCTGAGATAATGGCATCTTGGAGGAAATTTTTGCCAATTACAGAGGAAATATTGAAGACTTTAAGAAATGTTAAGTGTGGTCCATGAAGGAATTGGTGGTGTCATGTAGAAGATTATGGGGCTCACGGAGGAAGAAAGCTACAACAGTTGCAAGTTGGCATGCATGGTGTTGCGCATCGATGACATTGATGGTAACATGAGGGAACACCTTGCATTGACAGAGGAATTTTTTCAGGGCCTTCGTAGGATTCTGCAGCTGCTTCAAGGAGGATATGGCCAAAACTCGCTCTCGGAGGAAGCCCACCCTATGGACGACAATTCAGTCACTCAGCCCCTCCAAGGGCCTTATGGACAAGCTTGAAAAAGGCTCGGTCTCTACTATTTTTTCCCTATATATAGTCTTTTTTTTTATGCCTTTTTATGTAATCAATATGTAAGAGTCTACAACACTCAAACAATAGTTTTTGATAGGAGCTTAGCTAGAAAGTTTTTTGAAATCTGGAAAACAACGGGAAGATATTTAAAGGACCTCTGTAGAACTTCACTTTCAATTTTGTTAATAGCTGTAAGATGTAAAGCATTGTTGTGCTAAACAATTTATTGCCAAATATTTTCAATTTCTGTTTAAAAATGTATCATTCATTAAAGAATGCATTAAGGAGAGGAATTCTTTAAAAATTTACTTACATCTTCTATCTTATTTCTCTTCACTTATTTAATTTCTAGAAACATATGGAATAACGATAGTCAACCTTCATAGGCTAAGAACTATCACAAAACCAAGTATAGATTCATCAACTTCCAATGTTTAATGAAAAATGGTCATAATCAATGATGTGTTGATGAAGCTTGATTAAATATTGAGAAATAACCCTTTTAATATATCATATATTTTTAATATGGTTCTCATTATAAAACAAATTAATCATCATAAACTCAATCCATATAAATTATAACTTAGGCTTTTAATCTCTTACATTACTACACCCCATTCCAACATCTTAGTAAAATGCTTGGACCGGATCGAGCTGGTCAATTTAGACTTCTTAACTTATTTTACACATTCTACTATCCCTGAAGTTTCTTAATTATTATTGTATCTTATTTAGCTTCAATGCAATGTTGTTTTTAAATGTTTTTATTTATTTAGAGGTAGTGTGTTTCACTGGTTTGAGTTTAATAAATTTTGGAATTTCATAAATTATTCATATTCAATTTCAGAATTTATACAATTCATTATTGTAAAATCATATACCAACTATATAAATTTGAAATCAAAAAGATGTATAAATATCATCGTTGGTCGTGAGGAATACACATATCAATTAATATTTGAAAATTAAAAATTATTAACCTTATAGGAATTTACTAAATTATTATTAAATGTTAATAACTTTATAGGAAGTTACTAAATTATATTTGGATATTCAAATCTTAATCTCTTTCTAAACAAGTATTTTGGTTCAGCATCGCCCTTAGTATGAAGAGTTTATTGTGTGGATTATTTGGGAAAGGATTGTGGAATGAGATCTTGCATGGTAAATATATAAAAGGGAACTTATTGCAATGGATTAGGAACTAGAATAAAAACATTAGAAATGTTTTCAACTTCTGGTGTGGTTTCATCAAAGCCTTTTTGTGGATCAGCAAAGGCCTAAATTGGAAGGTGGGTTTAGGTAAAAATATATTGGTTGGTATTTACCTTATCATTGGGAATGAGGAAACTATATATTGTATCCTTATCTGTTGGAATATTTGTTTGAGTTGGGATTCATTACTCTTACACATATTGTTCGTCCTGCATGGATGACAACTTCTGGTTCTTATTGGATTACTGCTTCAGACCTCGGTCTGGGTAATATTTGGGCCCAAGAATGGGAAATGTATATCTCCTATCTAAACTCTGCAAGTATTAGACTAATTTCTGAAGAAGACGAACTGATTTGGTTTCGTAACACTGCAAATGGACAGGTTACCTCAAAATCAGCTTATGCAGCTATTACTCATAGTGACTCTTTCTATGTTCCAAAATGGTGGTACAAAAAAATTTGGAAATGCAATAAAATGGCATTTATTGCATAGGGGATGGATTGGGCCCAACATATGTGTACTTTGTATAAAGGAGGTTGAGTCGCCCAATCATATTTTTGTTAATTGCTCCTTTACTAGTCAAATTTGGCAGAGAGTTTATGACTCCTTAAATGTATCTCGGGCTTGGGGAAACAAGGGTATTGATGGGAATTTTTGTAGCATCCCCTTCACCCAATCCATCCAGCAGAGGGGACATTAAATTAATCGGGGCATCTAAATTCCCCCCATAAGCATAATTACGAATTTACAACATCTAAATGCATGTGCAGACATGTAAATAAAAACATACAGCGGAATAATTCAATCCACACACACAACATGCAATCTATAGGCATAATTATCACATGAATACCTATAAAAATCATTCGACATCAAATACATAAGAATACTTATCTTTAAGCAAAGAATCTCCAAGCAATTGGCTGTGTAAGAGCGATTTTCCACCCAACCATAGGCACCATGTCTGTTAGGAACCCATGTCTTTACTTTGTTCATATATTGTTGTTGGACGCATATGCTTTGTAAGCCGTCTCATAGTATTTGTTGATCCATAGTTTGTGATATTGTTGTTGGCACATATGCTTTGTAAGTCACCCATAGTTTTGTTGATCCATAGTTTGTATTGGCGCATGGTTTTGACTCATAGTATTGGCGCCTAGACTTGGTATATAAGTGTGTGTTGAGGCCTATGAAGGCACCGTGAAGTTAATTGTATTGAGCTTGCTCAAAGGAGGTTTCCCCCTCGAAGTGGCTTGCGATCAATATAAAAGTGATTCTGAGTTCTGTTATTTCTGATATCTCGTGTATTTGCAATAAGTAATTATTGCAGGTTCATCACATCTGGTATCAGAGCACTTTCTTGGGCTCGTTGGGTGGAATTTTTGCCAATTTTTTTTTTCGCATCTGTTTCAAGTTCAGATCTGGGAATAATCCCTATCCGCTTAACTGTGGGAAGTACTCGGGCATAAGCCCTAAAAATCATTGTGAGGAGTACCACAGGAACCCCAAAGTAGTTGGCCCATTGAGAGGACCTACCAGCGAAAAGGGCAACGACCCCTACCTGATTGACTAGTTCCCACCCGTGAGGTAAACCAAGAGCTGTCGTTTGTGGCAAAGCGGTTATCAGTTTTACTTGAGCTGTGGAGTGAGGGGTACTACCCCAATATGCAATCTGTTAGACAACATTGGTGGCCGAGTGAAACACCTAAACTGTTAGGAAGCCGAACATACATGGGGTCCATATCTATTTTCAACTGAACTGTTGCCGATCACTTCCGTGCTATTTCAAATCCATTCCGAGCTGTTTCATATCCAGCTGTTTCAGATCCATTTTGAAAGCCGTTCCAGATCTATTATGAAATTCGTTCCAGATGCAGTCGTTTTCAATCCATTTGGTGTCGTTTCAAATCCATCTATTGCCGTTCCCTTCCGTGTTGTTGCAGATCCATTTCTGAAAAATAAAATAAAAAAAAAATAAAAAAAAAATAAAAAAAAATAAAAGTTTTTCTGCCATATCTCCCTTGTTTTAACTCCGCTTCCCTTGAAACTTCTCTGACACCCCTGCAATCCCATTCTGCATATTTCATTCCTGAGGACCCTATCCCACATTCCACTTCCCAACACCCGAATTATCACATTTGTCTATTTTTAGGGTTTGCCATAACTTCTTTGATTTTCACCCAATCGCCTTCAAATTTTACCACGGAGTTCCTTTTCTAATTCCGCTTCTTTGTCCCTCTCTGCTAAATTTTCTCATTCTTTCACCCCGCTTCTGAAATCCCCCTTTTCTGCTTTCCTGTCCTTTCGACAGTGTCCAAAATCTAGTCAAACCCCAATTACCCATCAGATTTTTTCCCCAATCCAAATTTCCCTTTACTAAATCAGCTTCTGTTTTTGTTTTTCTACCCATTTCTTAAAACAAAACAAAAAACCTGGTTATGGTTGTCACCCGTGCAGGAGCACACACCATGGAGGAAGCACTTGCAGCCATCCAAACCAAACTCTAAGATCTGGATGAAAAATTTCTCAACCTCCATCTTCAGCATTCAACCATGAACAATAACCGACAGCCAGAATCTTTTGCAGCCACCAGGTTCTCTTCTTCCAGCAATTTTCATGGGCCGAAGCTTGATTTTCCTTGCTTCAATGGTACTGATCCAACTGGATGGATATATCGAGCAGAACAATATTTCAGTCTGCATAATACTTTTGATGTCCAGAAAGTTCCACTTGCATCCTTTCATTTGGAACAGGAAGCCCTTCAATGGTGCCGTTGGTACATCAAAGCTCATCCTGAGCCAAACTAGATAGATTTTTGCCAACTCCTTTTGCCACGATTTGGTCCTAGTGCTTTTGATGACTTCACAGGAGCACTCACTAAACTTCACCAAATTGGCACAGTGAGAGAGTATCAGACAGAATTTGAGAAACTGGCCAATCACACAGAAGGATTGTCTGATGAATTCTACAGGAGTTGTTTTATCAGTGGTCTCAAGGATGAAATCCGCTCAGAGGTCAAAATTTTTTGTCCCAACACAATGATGGAAGTCCTAGGGTTGGCTAAGTTGGCAGAGGACAAGATCGCAGCTCAACAACGCTCAAAACCCACCTTTGTTCCCTTCAAAAATATGGGTCCCCAACGACCTCCCATCACGCCTGCTCCTCAACCAACTCCTATCAAGCATTTGTCTGAAACAGAGATGCGGGCACGCCGAGAAAAAGGGCTTTGTTATAATTGTGATGAGAAATTCACTCAGGGACATAGATGTGTTCAATAAAAGCTCTATCTCTTGGATGTGGATTCTCCGCCTGCCTCAGAACTTGGTGAAGAAGCTCAAGATACAGTAGATGATCAGGTCGACATTCAACACCCGCCTGTTGACACCCCATCTCAGGACGACCCACCCGAGATCTCTCTCCATGCTGTAACCGACATCACCACCCCACAAACAATGCGGGTTAGGGGATACTTCAAGAAGCTCCCTCTTACCATACTCATTGATTCTGGCAGCACTCATAACTTCATTGACCCTCAGATTGCCAAACAAGCTGATTGTTTTGTCCATCCTTGCTCCAACTTTGAAGTCATGGTTGCCAATGGGGGCACCTTACCTTGCAAGGGGAAGTGTCACAATGTGCGTATCTCTATGGAAGATTATAACCTGTGCTCTGACATGTTTGCCTTGACCTTAGGCAAATGTGATGTAGTTTTGGGCGTTCAATGGTTACGCACACTTGGCCCCATCTTATGGGATTTTGCTGAACTTTGGATGTAGTTTTCAGTCAATGGGACACAACACAAATTTATGGGCTTACAACCAGGGTCTCTCCGCATCATCAGTTCACATCGTCTGGAAAAGATCCCTAAGAAGAATTCACATGGTGTCATTGCTCATCTCCATTCCCTTCAGATGCACCCACAAACAGTCTCCACTACTTCCTTGGATAGATATGCAGGTGTCTTTGTTGCACCAGTGGGCTTGCTACCTTCAGGAGACCTTTCCGGTAAGCATTTAGCCGCATCTACATCTCAGCAGGACATGATGGCTATTTTTCATGCAGTACAAAAGTGGCAGCCATCCCTATTGGGGAATTATTTCTGCATCAAGACTGATCTCCAGAGTCTAGAAACTTTCCTGGAACAATGGGTCTCCTCCCCAGCACACCTGAAATGGGTTATCCAACTCATTGGTTATGACTATGCGACCACTTACCAGAAGGGTAAGGACAATATGGTGGCAGATGCTCCTCCTCGCACATTTGATGACCCAATTTCTCTCATAGCTATTTCTCTGCTTGTTCCAAATTGGTTGCAATCTGTTCAACGGGGCTATCTCTTCTATGAACTCCATGCTTCTTCATCAGTAGGGCACTCTGGGTTCCTCAAAACGTATGACCAGGAACAATGTAACTTCTTTTGGCAGGGAATCAAAATGACAATTCAATGGATGGTGGTTGACTGTGATACTTTCCAGGTCAACAAGGGTGAAATGACACTCCTTTCAGGACTGCTCGAACCCTTGCCCATCCCTCCATAGATTTGGACAACTATTTCTATGGATTTCCTAGAAGAGCTCCAGTGGTATAGTACCACATCTAAAAGGACACCATATGAAGCAGTCTCTGGACATGCACCACTAGTTCTTCTTCCATACACCTTCAGCAGCTCCCCAGTTCTGGCAATTGACTCAATTCTTTGAAACAGCGATCAGCTTCTTCTCATTCTGCAGGACAATCTTCACATGGCAAGAATTCGACTAAAACAACAATCCGATCAGCACCGTTCTGCGCACACTTTTCATGTCGTTGATATGGTTCTTCTTCGTCTACAGCCTTCCACGCAATCCTCCCTGAAACTCCAAAGGCGCCAGTGGCCCGGAATGCAACCCGAAGATGCTACAGGGGACCCACTCCTTCAAATTTTGCATCAATTTCCACATCTAAAGCTTTGAGGACAAAGTTTTTTTCTAAGGGAGAGGGGATGTTAGGAACCCATGTCTTTCCTTTGTTAGTATATTGTTGTTGAACGCATATGCTTTGTAAGCCATCCCGTAGTATTTGTTGATCCATAGTTTGTGTTATTGTTGTTGCCACATATGCTTTGTAAGTCGCCCATAGTTTTGTTGATCCATAGTTTGTATTGGCCCATGGTTTTGACTCATAGTATTGGTGCCTAGACTTAGTATATAAGTGTGTGTTGAGGCCTATGAAGGCACCGTGAAGTTAATTGTATTGAGCTTGCTCAAAGGAGGTTTCCCCCTCGAAGTGGCTTGCGATCAATATAAAAGTGATTCTGAGTTCTGTTATTTCTGATATCTCATGTATTTGCATTAATTAATTATTGCAGGTTCATCACAATGTCCATCATATACTCGTTATGCTGAGAGTCCACCCCCAAGATAGGCTATGAGGACACTAGGGAAAAGGAAACACCTACAGGCTTCTATCCCTCATCCCACAACCCATTTTGGTCACTGTGCTTAACCAAAAGCTCAACTAGAGCTCTACAGGGGTCTCATTAAGCCTTCACAACCATGGCACTTATTCCAATTGCACCACACAACACAAGGAAGGAATTTCCCTTCATTGATCCATGATTTCCTAAGGAAATCCAACCCTTACAGTGCTTACCAGTGTCTAGAGTGAGAGTCCAACCTGTTGTAAGCTATTGGAGAACCTCCTGCAACATTAATATGTGGCTTCTCAAGCATCCAAAAGTAGCAGAACTCAATGGGTAAGGGTTCCTAGCTTGCCCAAACTCCATGCCCACCTACATCCATCTATTTTCCCTTCCAAAAATGTAATTATGTCTCCAAATTCGAATTTTTGGGTTAAACATAGTATGGTAATGGTCATGAACAACAATGAAAAACTCTATGTAGTGTAGGAACATGCATGGGAGAATGTTCAAAAGAGTGTTGACTCCAAGGATATGAGTTAAGGGTGAAAAGACAACTAACATAGCTTCTGACCATAGAAGAAATAGAATTGTTGATAGCTGACATAACTGTCACAACCCCTATGCTTCAATAACTACATGAAGTGACTTTTCCCACCACCTCATATATGCATTCAATGATTGGATCTAATAGTCAAGAGAAGGTAATTGGCTCATTTAAGACACGTGGCAGATTTTGGATGAGTTCTAAGGTTGACACATGGAAACATAGGATTTGGTCTCCCCTTCTTCTTCCCCTCTAGTGGAATCATAACCCCTCTAGTGTTCTTTACACAACCATTTTGGACCATTTTATTAATTTTCAACATAATATTTACATACATTTCGAATTGGCATGATAAGCCAACCATATGGTCCAAATAAAAATATATACATCATACATGCCTAGCCATTCACTAGTTGGGCCTTGGCCTTGAACTCTACACTAGGAATCCATACTAGCATATGTACATCATTTACATAATTTTGATTAAATACATTCCAAGTCAAAACTGAGG
Source organism: Larix kaempferi (assembly GCA_027924585.1). Taxonomy (NCBI): domain Eukaryota; kingdom Viridiplantae; phylum Streptophyta; class Pinopsida; order Pinales; family Pinaceae; genus Larix; species Larix kaempferi. Next base: position 4,786,781 of record BSBM01000431.1, on the reverse strand, counting down.
GTATTACAATTTCTAGCATTGGTATAAAATCTGTCCAGAACACAGAATCCTCCAAGCATTCATTTGCTTGGAGGTTTGGAAGTCGAGAAATTATGTTGTCTTTGAAGGGAAGAAGTTGAATCCTTATGTAAGTTGTCTAAGTATTATTAGCCTATATAAGGAATATAGAACCCTTGGCAACAAAGTTAAGAGACACATATTGACTTGTGATATTCCATCTTTTCATGGTGCTACTGACTTCTTCGATGGGCTGCTTAGGATGGTTTTTGTGCTATTGGGGTTGTTCTTCATATCAATAATGAGCACCATTATAGGTTTAGGATGCATTGTGGACCCAAATACAAAATATGAGTTGATGGCTTTGTGGTGCCTTACTAGTTTAGCAGCTTCTTTTGGCATTAACTCCTTGAGGATATTTGGTGACTCCTTGGTTATTGTTAATTGGACAAAAAAACATTATAATCTACAACTTATTTCTCTACATCAATGGTGTAGGAGAATTGAATCTCTATTGTCCTTTTTTTTTGAGCTGAATGTCAATCACATTTTTCATGAAATCAATACTGAAGCAGATGCACTCTCAAAGGAGGCCCTTACAAGGGTTTAGGCGGTTCTTTGGTGGGAGGAATATGTGGATAATCATTTAGAACAACGGGGCTCGGTTCTTTATCTATCGTGAATGGATTGTGAGAATGTGATTAATGTTATGTTGTGGACACTATTATCATGCTTTATGTTGTATTTGAGATATATGGTAGTATGGATAGGACATGTAGTTGTTTATACTGTTATGTCTGATCAGATTTTACGATGTACTTTTTTATTCCTACTGAATAACAAAAGCACCTTTTTTTCTACTTGAAAAAAAAAATATTTTGTGGCTAATATTTAGATAAACTCTAGTATAGAAAAATAACATTGTTTTATGGTATTTTTTATTTTCAATGTTATACAATTATTTAGTATAATTTTTTTAATTTGTTATTTCTATTTCAAAAAGTTTTACAAATTTTACATGATTACAAATTACATAGAATGCAATTTTTTAGTGTTTTTCTTGCAATTTAAAATATTCACAATTACACATTACAATATTTATTTTTTAGTTAAATTTTATGTTTAATTTTTTTATACTATATGTATAGATCATTTATGATAATTTTATGTATGACAACAACAACTTGGAGGAAGTAACTTCATATAAATATCTCGAAATTGATCTTCATCATAATCTTAACTGGAACTATAGCATTGAGAAAATAATTAATGGAGGATGGAAAGCTTATTATGGACTTGAAAATAGTTGTAAATCACTAGACCTCTGGCTTTGGGATAGAAAGAAACTCCTCTTTGAGACTCTTGGCACTCCTCTTATCTTAAATGGCTATGAATTTTATGATAACAATAAGGAAGAAATTAGGAAAAAGTGGAAAACAAGGCAAGAGCCAAATTCATTGTATATTCACAAATAGATTACATTTCTAATGCATTTACCATTAACCACCTTTAACCATCAATCACATAACAATATTCATAACTAAGTGTATAATAGATTAGAATAGACATTATATCCCAAATTGCACATTAGGTGGTATAGGACTTAGGATTAAGAGAATAATGCTAACAATCTCCCCCTTAATCATAACTCTTTATCAACTAGGAAACAATGACTATGGAAAACATGGATAACATATCCAAGTCTTCAACCTATAACCCATAGTTTGAAACCTCATGAGTGTCGATGAAGATCAGCCTGAAAAACCACCAAAAGTGGACGTCAAAACCAAGTCTAGAAACCTCACTGTGAAACAAATAAGATAGACAACCTATAGGTGTTCATTGAAGTGAACCTAAAACTTATGAGAACAACCCCAATGAGAATTGAATTGGATTCAAGTCCAACACATCCCATATATTGAAAAAGACTGAAAAACCTAAATGCACCAAACACAAATGCAAAAGAATCATTTGTCCCTTGCAAGGTCCGAATACCATCTCTGTAAAGTCCAAAGACTATGAAGCTCTCAAATATCGACACAAAAAATTGTCAATATTCTAGCTGATAAAAAAAAGTGTTGATCAACATTCCAATCCTAAATTTAAAAAATCTTATGAGTAGTAAACCATGTGAATCACTCATACTGCCCTAGATCCAAAATCCAAAACTGTCAATCAAAATGTTGAACTTTCAAACCATCATCAAGGTGACTAAAATCCATCAAAAATCATGAATCCATCAAAATTTCCAAGTGTTGAATTGTCTTAACAAAAGTCCTATGAAGGTCAAATGGAAAAATCCAAATCCAATCATCAATCCTCAATCCAAATCATCAAATCCTTCATCAAATAAATTGTAACCATCCTAAATAAACCATAATCCATAGTCCATCTCCATAATCAACCCGAAAATAAACCATCTTGAAACAATCATCATCAATCATGTCATGCAAATCATCATGTCTAAACCATAATATGCAAAAAATACTAAATAGACTTCGAAACTTGAAGTCTACATCATCAATATCTTCCCCCTATCAACTGAAAGGTGAGAAGTCTTGGATCATTAAATATACCCCCTTGAAAGTGGAAAAGGGAAATCATATTGTCTTTAAGTGGAGTCGAAAAACTCGATCTTCAACTCAAGAGGCACATCACGTGGGCCTAGATCATGCCTTGAAATCAACAAATCAAAAACAATCATAACCATATGTTTTAGAAGCTGCTCCTCGCAAACACATCTGAAAATGTGTATGAACCTAAAACTACAACATGATGAAAATACAAAAGCAACATGTGTAGTTTTAGAACCTAAAACTACAACATGGTGAAAATCCAAAAGCAATGACACAATGTCTAACCACTGTGAAAGCATCCATACTCATAACGTATCTAATCTCAATAACGGTTAAGAACATGTGATTCCTCCTAGGAGGTCATAGGTTCAAATATGGAGGGAGGTAGGGTATGTACACCTCTAGACTAAAACAACAACACGATGAAAATCCAAAATCAATGACACAATTAGATACATTTCTAAAAATAAAATAAATGAAAAACATATAAAACAAGTGGAATTAGTAGCCAAGTTGCTTAGTATATGCCTCTTAAGAATAGATTGGTAAAAAATAATAGTTAGTATTTTTAACTTGAGTTACAATCTTCGCCTATAAGTGTTCACTTAGCACAAGTTATTCGTTCGAGGTATTCGTAGTGACTCATGAGTTTGTTACAATATTATTTCTAGGTGAATTGGGTATGCTAGCAAGAGAGAAGCCAATTTTCCTTAAAAAGGAAAAATTAAGAATTCTTTAACTTTAAAAGCTCCTTAGTATCTGCCTCCTAAGAAGATGTTAAATTTTATGATATGATAAAGTATTGGAAGATTAAAAATTTTAAGATAATATAAAAAGATGGTTGACCTTATTTTAAAAAAATAAGAAGTATTCGAGATAAATACTAATAATCATATATATATGGAGGTAGTACATGGCTTTCTCATCGTCTTCAAGCTCATGTCAATTGGTTGCCTCGCCTAACAGTGTATCAAAGATGGTGTATCTTAGCATATAAAATCTTGCTATGTGTGCTCGGGACTTTGATGTGAAATTTGTGTGCCTAGTATCCACCCATTAGCAGATAGAATAGATAGGCGTGTGATAACTGGCACTCAAACCGCCCCCTGCCGGCGATGGAAAATTTTTCGGCGAGGCACAGTTCCACCCCTTCTCGTTATTTTTTTGGAATTTCAACGATCTGGGTCATCTTAAAATGGCCCAAAACCCCGTGGGGCACAATTCCATGGCATAGTTCCGTAGTAAATGGGGTGGAACTACAATTCCGCTGGTTTTTATAACCGGATCTAGGGAACAAATCACTGGAAAAGCGAGGGCGATTTGAGTGCCAGTTATCCCACGCTGAATAGATAGCCAATAACGGATTTTTTTTTTATTCTAAATTTTCATCCAATGGCACCGACAATAACATGAAAATTGTTAAATCAAAGTCATCTCACACATATACCAAATCAAACCTCAAATAAATCATTTTATTTTAGAATTAAAAAATATTAATTTTTGAATTCAAATGTTAAACTTTAGTAACATATATAAACATTGAAAACTAATGTAAAGTCCAACTAAATTGACTTCAAAACGATTACAATATATCTATCTCATAATAAATTATTAGTCTTTTATAATTTTATCTTATAAGATATTATTAACATTAATATAGACCTATTTTTTAATTAAAAAAATAAATGTATATTTTGAAATTAGGTCATTATGTCTCAATTATTTAGTTAATGAATTTTATATTATAAAAAATTATTATTATTATTCGTTCAATTTTAATATACAAATTGTAATTATTAAGGGTTGATTTTTAATTAATTATTTTAGTAATCAATAAATTGATTATATACTTAATAAGAACCATGAAGTGGTAATGTCCCGACGTTGTCACTGTTGGTGTTGTAGCTTCGTGAGGTCTCGTCATGAAGTCGGCCCCTAAAGAAGAAACGATAAAATAATATTTATTATGCTAATGTGTAAGTCGGCCTATTCAAGAGAAGTCAAGTCTACCCCAACTAAAGTGAAAAAGGTCAACCACAAAACAATATAAATAAAGGTGTTTCCTCCTCATTCTCACTCAAGCAAGTTTGCTTAAGCCCGAGGAGAAGTTCGCTCAAGCCCAAGGAGGAGTTCACTCAAGCAAGGAGAAGATTGTTTCTAGGGTTTCTATCTTTGGGTTTATTCTTCTATGTGATCTCTTGTACTAGATCACTCTTATATCTAGTTGTACTTGTATCTTGGACTAAAATATTTGAATAAGAAAAGGTTGTTGGGTTTTCTCTGGTGAAGGGTTTCCTGGGATAAATTCTTTGAGTCTCTTTTGTTTATGTGCATGGTTGTTTTTTCAGTGATCCTATTTTATTTCCGCTGCAAATAATTAAAGTTATACCGCTATATTAAAATCTAGCATGGTATCATAGTAGTGTTGAATAGATACCATTGTCGGAAACTAGGGCATCCAGGTTTGGACCCTTCTCTCCATAGATTGTCTTGGAAATAGTTCTTGGAAAAATTTCCCTAGGAGGGTGCATCTTTCTGTGGAGGAAAATTCCAGATTGGTGAAGTTTCAGCTTGACCTAAATTATGCAAAAACTACAGAAAATGCATAAATTAGGGTTTCGGTTTGTGAGTTGTTATGTTCACATATCCAGAAGAAAAGGAGGGCTACTCAACTCGCCCTAGGAGGGTGCATCCATCTATAGAATCAAATTTTCCAAATTCCAAATTTCATTTTTGACCTAGCTCCTGCTAGGGTTTCTACAACAAATTTCAGATCTTAGTTTTCAGCCTTCAGTCAAGATGACCAGCATCAAGGTTGAAGATAGACAAGATGGGGCTTCCAATTTTAGCTCATGGAAGTCCAGGATACTTATTGTCTTAGAAGAAAGTGATCTTCTAAACTTTGTTGAAGAAGGAGCAACAAAACTAGAAGAAGAAGCAGGAAAGGCTCAATGGAAGAAGAGTGATGCCAATACAAAAAGGATTCTAATAAATTTGATCAAGGATCATTTCATCCCTCAAATCTCTCAAAAGAAGATAGCTAAAGCCATCTTTGATACCTTGAAAAAACAATATTTGAGAATACAAATGTAAATAGGGCTCTTTCCTTGAGATAACAACTCTCAAATGTGAAGACGACCATATCAAATTCTATTGCATCCTACTTCATGAAGATTTTAGAAATCAAGGATCAATTGGGCACCATTGGAGAAATAATTGCATATAGAGCACTTGTCATGATGACTCTGAATGGTCTCCCTGATTCTTGGGAACTATTCATTCAAAGTGTGAGTGGAAGATCTGAGCTACCCAAGTTTGAGCGTTTGTGGGCAGATTGTACAGAGCAAGAAACTAGACTTGCAACTAGAGGCAAGTTGCATGACCCTCAACATGAGGAAATCCAATCCCTTACAACTCATGCTAAGAAAGGAAAGCAGATATTTGGTAGAGAAAACAAAGGTAAAAGGTCAAGTCTAGTTCCAGAGCAAAAGAAGAAGAAGGATCTTTCACACATTCAATGTTACAACTGCAGAAAGTATGGCCACTGTGCAAAACAATGTACCTCAAAGAAGAGAAAACACCATGCCTCAACTGCTGATGTTGATGAATATTATCCACAGAAGAATTCAAGGAATGCATAAGATGATCTTGAGGAAAGTTCAGAATATCGTCCAAAGGAGTACTTCTTCTAGTATACTCTATGAGTGCACCAATGACTGTTGTATCCAGATGATGTGATTGTCAGTGGTGATTTAGGCTGCAGAAAGAAGATGAATATCTGAGGACTCCTATTATTTCTGCAAGGAAGCAGAGATCAAGAGGGAGCCAACGAAAACAATAAGAGATAAGTATTTGTATTGTCATTTCAGGTATTCCTTAAAGTTTTGAATGTTTGATTTAAAGGATAATGTTCATAACAATTATATGTAGATATGTGGCACAATTTTCTTTCATGCACTTATATATGACTGAGATTGGTGAGCAGTAGGATCATCTAGTACAAGCTATATAGATGTTGGGTAAGTAGCCTATAGTGCTACACAGCAACCCATGAGCCCTTGTTGGAACTAGTCTAGTCTGAAACCTCTTTGCTAACATACTCGGAGCAGTGCACGTTCTTACTAGTATGTTCTGGTGAAAATGGAAGGAATCCAGATAGTCTCCACGTGTGTTTGGGATATAGATGGGTGTTGTGTTGAAGCATTGGCTAAGATTCTTACATAACTATGTGAACAATTGCATTGAAATGTCAATATGATTTGATTGAATTTCATGATTATGCAATGTTGGTAACTAATTGACTAAACTTGACTTGTAGGAAAGATCATGTGCTATGACCTGCAAGAGACTTGTTTCTAAGAACAAGTGATAGTTGTTCAGGAAGAGGGCAAGTGATGGAGGTGAAGCTCCTGAATGCTCATAAGAAAGAGGATTCTAGGAGAAGGACGCTCAGATGGAGAGGGAGCAGGGTGCTTGAAGATGGATGTTTACAGCATCGGGTGAACATTCCTCTAGTATTAGCCATGTGACTTGGATAAGGGTTAATGGTCCTGTGGTAGAACAATATATTCTCCTAGACACCTTATGACAAGGTGGGGATATTGGTCCTTGCATGATGAGTAGTTTTGTGGCATCGTACATTCCCTCATAGTAGGGCAGTGTTTTCTTTCGAACATCTTGTGACAGGGTGGGAATATTAGTCAATTGCACACACTATCCTCCTAGAGGTTGAGCATCGAGCATTCCGCAGTGTTGGTCATGAGACTTGGCTAAGGGTAGGTCAAGTGTCGATCTAGTACATTCAATCATATGTGGACCCATAACCCACAGGTCCAAATGATATCATATGGAGATTGATGATTGGAAGCAGGAGGCTCCAACAAATATTGGTCTCTCTCTACTAAAGATGTTCATCCTTCCAATGATCATGAGGAATTGCAGTTAGTAGCATCTTGTGAGCTCTCTAAAGTTACTCCATCATGCGACCTGAGATGTGGGGACCACATAAAGAGCAGTTGACTTCCAATTGGAATCATGGTAGACTCTAAAATTGGTTAGAGGATTACATGTGCCTGAGTGTTCATATTTGTTCAGTTAGAGCAGTGGCTTAGGATTCAGCATGTGCATATGGCACAAATTTTTTATAATGATTCCTTAATCGTGATATTGTTCCGATCGAGACAGAGAGATTCATTGACAAATGCAGAGGGAGTTAGCCTCTGAGTTCTAAATGAAGAACCTTGACTTGATACATTATTACTTGGGATTAGAGGTGTGGCATAAACATGTTGAGATCTTCCTGATTAGAGGGAAGTATACTATTGATGTCCTGACAAAATTTGGGATGATGGACTATAAATCCATGGATACACCTATGGTGAAGTTAGACTCATCTTCCGAGTCGGAGTTGGTAGATCCTACCATGAACAAACAACTCATCGGGTCATTGATGTATATGGATAACAATAGACCTAGTATTTGCATTACACTCTCGTAAGAAGTTGTGCAAATCCAATGTATAGGATGATGTGTTGAAATATTGTAACATCAAATAATATTCTATTTGTACTTTATTATTATTCATCTGGAGATGTTTTATTCCTCCGTCAGGATGTTATTATTATATTTAATAATGTAAAGTCATTGAGGTAAATCCTCCCTTGTAAGTTGGGGCAATAGATCCCTTAAGATTCATTTGTAATGGGGTGTTTAAGTCCCCTAGAGGAGTCGTCCCAATCAACAAAGAGAATAAACTATTGAGGCCAACCTGTCAAGTGTAAAATTCAAGTGAATGTAAAGTATAAATAGAGGAGGTGTGTTCCTCATTTGAACACACACTCACTCACTTGTGAAACTCGCATAGGAGAGAGAGATCTGCGAAGGAGGAGAAGGAGCTCTTGTTTGTGGATTACATCTTTGTACTTGTTGATCATCCATAATGAGGAATTTTTGCTAGGTTTTCTACCCCATGAGGGTTTCCCAGGATAAATTTGTGTCTCTTGTGTTTATGTTGTGCTCGTTATTCTTTCAGTGACCCCGTATATGCTATTGTTGTGAAATTGAATTGAATATTGATGTTATCTATATTATAATATTGAATATTAACATGGTATCAGAGCTAGCCTGAAGGAAGGAAATGTATGGCACTTACGACACTTGTTTCACTTGCGACAATTTGAAAGCTAGGGCTTTGTATAGAAAAACCTAGTCATTGTGGAACTTTCATTATACATCACTTTTGGCGAAGGTTCAGGATCTGAAACTTGTACAGGACGAAGATGACATGTTCTTGTGCCTTGTGTCCAAGTTTCAGCTTCAGATTCATTTTACTTTCTGATATATGATCCATACAAGTTAGGGTTTCTGCCTCTTCCAGAATGAAGCCCTAAATAGGTGACCAAGGTAAAAAGGTCATATCTCGGGCTAGGAAGCTCCAAATGGAATTCTGTAAAAATTGACAGTTAGGGAACGGACTATATTTCACAGATTTGAGTATCAGAGGCCGAAGTTGAAACAGTGACATGTGGCACTCCGTACAAGTTCGATATTCTGGTTCATCCCATAAACAGGTCATGTTGGGAAAATTAGCATATCTCTCTCATGAGGAATGAAATGAAGCTCAAATATTTGGGGTTGGAAAGATGACAAGTCAGGCTACCATAGGCCAAAGTTTCAGAACCTGAGGATCGAAATTTCAGAGATACACCAGAAACAATACAGCACATCTGAAATGGCTCAACGGAGGAAATCAAAGTAGAGGAGGAAGAAGCTCTCACTTAGGGTTTTCATTTTTTAGGTATGGAAGGACCTGATACAATGTTGGAGACACCTGATGCAATATTGGAAACTTTGAAAATTTATTTGGAATCCATTCATCATAGATATTAATCTTCCATCAAAATGTTGTGGGAGGAAGGAGATTGAAAATTAGGGTTTCCAAGTAAGAAGAAACCCTAGCAAAGTTGGGAGACTCATAGGGCAGCAATAAAGGAGGTTTAAATGGAATTGATATTCTATCATCCTAGCACCATGAACCTATATAAGATGTTTACAAGTGATCTACCTTGGATGGTTAGGGTTTTACCCTTATAGAGAAGACTACAAGCAATCTCAACAGGTGTGACTCGAGGAGATACAAGTGTGTTTTGAAATCTGTTTCATGATTAAGTTCATGATATGTTTGTCTTCATATTATTGAGGTTAGTACAATCATGATTCATTTTAGACTTGTCTGATCACCTTAGTAAAAGTATGAATGCATGTGAATGATAGAAGACATTCATTGATTAGGTTTATGACACTTATGATTGTACTAATGCACTTGTGGTGTTGTATGAGGATGATGGTGTCTGCTAACATGAAAGGTACATCAAAAAATACAAATTAAGTTCTAGATCAAGAATATATGACCATGATGATATGAAGACAAAGACTCATCCATATTCATTAATCACATAGAATCTCTACTTACAAGGTATGTATAATTTGGTTCTACAATGCTTAACTTATGAGATATGCAAGTTACTAGCACAAGGTCTCTAAATCATCGAAGAGAACAAAGAAGACATTGTTTAGGTATGTTAGACATAACTAGCAAGCATGATAATCCAGGTATGTTTTCCTGTATCGAGTTAGAATCCTACCTTGTGTTAGGGTCTTATATAAGTATACTTTTGTATGATTGATAATGATTATTCATGAAGTTATAAGTTTGAGTAATCATGGGTTTATGCATATTATGCTTCTTAGTTTGCTTAATGATATGACAAACTAGAAGAATTCTATGGTCAAATAAGAATATGCATGACTAAAAGAAGTACTCCCTGAAACCTTGAATACTAACACTTGTGATAAATTACATGTGTATGAAATGATCATGACCATACATATTTAAGATTATAATGTTTTGATAGTATTAAGATTATACTAATGAATGTATGATTATGCATGAGATTTTGAGGATGACACAATGATGAAACTAGTGCACGCTTAAGCATGCATAGTGATCCAGAATGGATAGAAGTTCAAATCATGATGCTATCATAAAGGGAAAATAGAGATCAAGAGGGATGCAACCACACAAACATAAAAGATAAGTATTTAAGTTGTTATTTGAATTACTTATTGAATCTCTGAATAGTTAATGGTATTGCTTGTAATAGTTGTATGCATATTTGTATTCCTAGAATATATCATGCATAGTATAAGCATTCATATAGCATTGAACAATATACTACTAATATGCATATGATGGGTAAGTTGGACAAACATTCCATTGTTGCTTGTCTAGAATGCAACCTCTTTGCTAACATGCTGGGAGCTATGCACGCTCGTAATAGTATGTTTTAGTAGAGATGGAAGGCATCTAGATAGCCACTATATGCATACATGATATGGAAAAGTGTTGTGCCAAAGTATTGGTCAAGATAGTTGCACAACTATGTGAACAATATCAGTATGCATAATAGGTTATCATTGAAATGTCAAGATGATTTGATGATTATGAAGTGTTACTAATCATGTAATTGAATTTGATTTGTAGGAAAGATCATGTGCTATGATCTACAAAAGAAGGATGATGGACACTTGTTCCAAAGAACGAGTGATGATTGTTCAACAAGAAGATTTACAAATCAAACATAATATAGAAGAACAAAGGAAGGCTCATGGCTAGAGGATTCTCTTAGAAAGAGGGAGAGGATTATGACGAGATGTTTGCTCCAAGTGGCTATAGATTACACCCATGGATGACAAGACTGTTCTCTTGAATGGTTTAATTGAAGAAGAAGTGCATATCTAGCAAATTCCCAGGATTCAATTGAAGAAGGCTCTGTACGGGTTCAACAGGTAACCAGGATCGATAGTCATTTGATGAGCTTGATGATCACCACGGGTGATGCGGATTTCAACCTTTGCTACAAGGTTGAAGATGGTTTCTATATACATATGAAATTCTTCTCTTAGATGGATGCAAGAAGGAACTCACCATAGATTTCGAGTGATCTTGAGGCTCATATCAGTAGACCCATCTAACGGGAGATGGCACGAATAGATATGTAGAAGATCACTCAAATGCATAGTGTGAATGATGTTCAATCATAGAAGGAGGACAATACTCAGATATAGAAAACTCCACTTCAGAGGGAGTAGATCTCAAAGTTAAAGAATCTTGGCATGATTCTTGTGATAAGATATGTGGCTGAGATCAGATGAGATTTTTTCCTTAGCCAAGGAAAATGTGAAGTAGATATCTGGGATGATGGATAGTGGTTTCTACAGTTTACAAATAGATGGTTGGTTCGTTGATGTATTTGACAAATACCAGGCTAGATATATGCTTTGTTGTGAACACCCTGAGTCGGTATCTAGCTGAGCCTAGACGTGTTCACCTGGTAGCTGCAAAGCATGTGATGAGGTACCCAAAAGGTACGATAGACTTTAGTCTATACTATGTTAGAGATCAAAACTACAGATTGTATGGTTATACAGATGCAGATTGGGTCGAAAGTGTCTCAGACAGAAAGAGCACATCGGGTGGATGTTATTGTCTGGGATCTGTTGTGATCTCATGGTTTAGCAGGAAGCAGTCCAGTGTGGCTCTCAGCACAACTGAAGCGGGATATATAGCAGCTTGCTCTGCTAGTTGTGAATCCATATGGATTTGGAAGCTGTTGTCAGGACTATTTGACTTAGAGATGGACTCCACTGTGATCTTGTGTAACAACCAGAGTTGTATCAAGATGACGGAGAATCCAGTGTTCCGTGATAAGTCAAAGCACATAGAGATCCGATATTTCTATATACGGGATATGGTGCAGATGGGAGCTATAAAGCTCGAATATGTGAGCACTGATGAGCAAGTTGTTGATGTATTGACCAAACCTCTGTCTCGAGTAAAGTTTGAGTATTTTCGAGACAAGCTTGGTGTAGTTCAAAAGGACCCTCCTCGAAAGGGGGAGTGATATGGTCGATGATGAGGATACTTAGATCGATGATGAGGATACTTGTATCGATGATGAGGATACCTGTATCGATGATGAGGATACTTGTATCGATGATGAGGATGCTTGTACCAACGATGAGGTCGATGATGAGGATACCTGTATCGATGATGAGGATACTTATATCGATGATGAGGATACATGTATTGATGATGAGGATACTTGTATCGATGATGAGGATACATGTATCGTTGATGAGGATAATTGTATAGATGATGAGGATGCATGTACCAACGATGAGGTTGATGATGAGGATGCCTGTATCGACGATGAGGTAGATGAAGTGGTCCTTAGACCTTGTCTAAGTTGACGAGTGGATTGCATCATCCCTGGAATCTAGTCCTAAATGAATCTGGAGACTTATGTCTTCGTGAGTGGTCCTTAGACTTTGTCTAAGTTGACGAGGGGATTGCATCGTTCGTGGCTTTATGTCCTAAAGAGATCAGGATTGACCATCCCGTAAGTGTGTTTGGATTGCATCATCCGTGGCTTTATGTCCTAAATAGATCGGGATTGACCATCCTGTAAGTGGGTCTGGATTGCAGCATCGGTGGCTTTATGTCCTAAAGAGATCGGGATTGACCATCCTGTAAGTGTGTCTGGATTGCATCATCTGTGACTTTATGTCCTAAAGAGATCGGGATTGACCATCCTGTAAGTGAGTCTGGATTTCATCATCCATGGCTTTATGCCCTAAAGAGATCGGGATTGACCATCCTATAAGTGTGTCTGGATTGCATCATCTGTGGCTTTATGTCCTAAAGAGATCGAGATTGACCATCCTGTAAGTGTGTCTGGATTGTATTATCCTTTTCTTTATGTCCTAAAGTGATCGGGAGTGATCATCCCGTAAGTGGATCGGGATTGTATCATCCTTGGCTTTATGTCCTAAAGTGATAGGGACTGGTCATCCCGTAAGTGGATCAGGATTGTATCATCCTTGGACTTATGTCCTAAAGTGAGAAGGATTGATCATCCCATAATTGGATCATGTGTATTGCAGATGATGATGTTGTTCGAGAGATCCAGATGATGATGTTGTTGATCGAAAGATCCAAATGATGTTGTTGATCAAGAGATCTAGATGATGATGTTGTTGATCGAGAGATCCAGATGATGTTGTTGATCGAGAGATCCAGATGATGATTTTGTTGATCGAGAGATCCAGATGATGTTGTTGATCGAGAGATCCAGATGATGTTGTTGATCAGGAGATCCAGATGATGATGTTGTTGATCGAGAGATCCAGATGATGATGTTGTTAATCGGGAAATCTAGATGATGTTGTTGTTGTAGTTGATCGAGTGATCGAGTGCTGCAGAAGATGAAGACTCAGTACTGAAGATATTGATGTTCCAATATTGAAGATATTGAAGATGTTTCAGTAGTTGTTCGAATTACTGATGATGATTGAAGAAAAAATCCAATGATTTATAGATGTATCACTGTGATGTAGTTGATGACTCCTTGCTCCTGCAGATGTTGTTAGAATATCCTTCTCATTAAGGGGGAGTGTTGAAATATTGTAACTTCAAAGAATATTCTATTTGTACTTTATTATTATTCATCCAGAGATGTTTTATTCCTCCGTCGGGATGTTATTATTATATTTAATAATGTAAATTCATTGAGGTAAATCCTCCCTTGTAAGTCGGGGCAATAGATCCCCTAAGAGTCATTTGTAATGGGGTGTTTAAGTCCCCTAGAGGGGTCGGCCCAATCAACAAAGAGAATAAACTATTGAGGCCGACCTGTCAAGTGTAAAATTCAAGTGAATGTAAAGTATAAATAGAGGAGGTGTGTTCCTCATTTGAACACACACTCACTGACTTGTGAAACTCGCATAGGAGAGAGAGAGATCTGCAAAGGAGGAGAAGGAGCTCTTGTTTGGGGATTACATCTTTGTACTTGTTGATCATCTATATTGAGGAAGTTTTGTTGGATTTTCTACCCAATGAGGGTTTCCCAGGATAAATCTGTGTCTCTTGTGTTTATGCTGTGCTTGTTATTCTTTCAATGATCCTGTATATGCTATTGTTGTGAAATTGAATTGAATATTGATGTTATCTATCTTAACATGATGGACCAGCCAGTGAGCAGCTCTAGAGGGAGAGTATGATGCAGAGTTGTAGAAGAAGTCTGTAGCACAATTCCAGAGGGAGTTTGGAGTGATATCCAGTGACATAGAGAGAGCAAGAGGATCATTTCAGTAAACTCACAGATGGATGAGCAACAATGTCCAGTAGTGCAAATTGCAGTGGTATGCTATGGTGCAAAGGGGAGTAGTCCATCTCTTGTATATTCCGATAGATGATTAGGTTTCCAAAATTCTCACCAAGCCTCTTTCCAGAGTAAATTTTGTGTACTTCTGTGAATGACTCAAAGTGGCAGAAAATGCCTCACTCATTTAGAGAGAGCGTTGATGGTTGCAGCATTGGTGTGATGTTATCCCTGGGACTGAGAGAATGGTGTGTCTCTCCTTGAATAAGAGAGAAATGGATTTGGTTGTTCTATGAGATTGTACTCCTCATTGTCCTGTGTTGACTAATCCGATTTTTGTGTGGACTCCTGAGTTTTGTGTCACGACTCCTCGAGTTCTGTGTCACGACTCCTTAAGTTCTGTGTGAACTCCTCAATTGTCCTCTGTGGACTGATCTGAGTTCTATGTGGAATCTTGAGTTTTGTGTGGACTCCTCGAGTTCCGTGTGAACTCCTCGATTGTCATGTGTGGACTGATCTAAGTTTTGTGTGGACTCCTAAGTTCTGTGTGGAATCCACGAGTTCTATGTGAACTCCTTGATTGTCCCGTGTGGACCGATCTAAGTTATGTGTGAACTCCTGATTTTTGTGTGGACTCCTTGAGCTTTGTGTGGACTCCTAGGTTATGTGTGGACTCCTCGAGTTTTGTGTGAACTCCTCGAGTTTTGTGTGAACTCCTCGATGTCCTGTGTGGACTCCTCGAGGTTTGTCTAGACTCCTTGATTTTATGTGTGAATTGATCTGAGTTCCGCGTGGATTACTTGATGTTCAATGTGGACTGATGTGAGTTGAGTTGTTACATGGTATTGCATGTTGACTCCCCGATGGACTGGGTTGAGTTGTTGACTCCTTGATGCACTAAGTTGAGTCGGTGACACTTCTCGATGGACTGAGTTGTGAATATCTTTCTTATGATGATGAGATGTTTGAGACAAGTCGTGATGCTCAGATGATATCTAGATTTGTTCCACCATGATGATACCTCCCCAACTAAGAGGGAGTGTTGGTGTTGTAGCTTTGTGAGGTATCCTCATGAAGTCGACCCCTAAAGAAGAAACGATAAAATAATATTTATTATGCTAATGTGCAAGTCAGCCCAGTCAAGAGAAGTCAAGTCGGCCCCAACTAAAGTGGAAAAGGTCAACCACAAAACAATCTAAATAAAGGTGTTTCCTCCTCATTCTCACTCAAGCAAGTTCGCTCAAGCCCAAGGAGGAGTTCGCTCAAGCAAGGAGAAGATTGTTTCTAGGGTTTCAATCTTTGGGTTTATTCTTCTACGTGATCTCTTGTACTAGATCACTCTTATATCTAGTTGTACTTGTATCTTGGACTGAAATATCCTGGTAAGAAAAGGTTGTTGGGTTTTCTCCCATGAAGGTTTTTGCAAGATAAATTATGTGTCTCTTTTATCTATGTAAATAGTTGTTCTTTCAATGATCCTATTTTGTTTCCACTGCAAATAATTAAAGTTATATTGCTATATTAAAATGTAACAACCACTTGTTGTATGGAGAAGAGAGAAGCTATGGAAAGATGAGTCTAGATAGACATGCAAATGCATTTGAATCATTTGATAAATTTAGATTTCAACTATCCCGATAAAAATGAACTATCCCAAGTTCGAGAATCAAATAATGGTAAAGAATGAATGTAAATAAAAAGAGTTTTAGAAAGTTTTTTTTATTCCCTTATAGATATATCTTAAATTTTTTAAAATATACAACCTTCTTAATATATTATATTTCTCCCAACAAACCAATTTAATACGGCATCAAGAGGACATTGTAAATATTGTCATTATCAATGAGCATGCATGTCCAAGCCTTTTTATGCTTACCTTTTATGTGACCCTTGTGCCCATGATCAGCACGAGTTGCATTACAAGAACAGGCCTAACAATTCTTTGGAGATGCCAAGATCTCGGGCTTCGAAATGTGTTGACTTCAAATTGATTTGTCGCTTTTCGCTTTATTTAATATATAGTTAAAACATTGTAAAATCTAAATAAATAGTTTGTACAGACATATTAATCTAACCTCCATGAAACATATATGTCCCTGTCGGGACATAATAAGTTGGAATTTTATAGTAACTTTTTTTTTTCCAGAGAAAAAAACTACTATTGATATTCAAAGTGAATCAAATAGTACAAAGAAGAAGTCCTGATTCATATCAAAATGAATCATTTACTGATCCAAAAAAATATCCGTAGGACCGACCACAAAATGTACATACCAGAATGTCAACGAAACTCAGAGCATGTGCAGAGTTCACAAAACATAAGACATACAAAAACCCAGGTCTTCAAAAAGACTAAAACCAAGATCAAAAATGAAATGTTCAGTCCAGAAAGAAATAGGAGCCACCATCCAGCATACTGTTTTCACACCATTCTTCCCATATCAAATGTCCTTCAGAACCTGCTAGGGCATGCTTTGAAAGCTTGTCATCTAATGAATTTTGTTCCCGGTATATGTGTTCAAACTTGATGCTTTGCTGTTTTGAGATTTCGAGAAGAGTCCTGGATGCCCAATGTCTCAAATTTAGAACATTGAGCTTAAATTCGCCAGCCGCCCATTTGATGGTAACCCTTGAGTCACCATATACCTTTAAGTTGACCAAACCAAAAATGTTTGCGACCCTTAGCACGCACCAGAGTGCCATTAATTCAGCCTTCATGTTTGTACCAGGTCCACAGTTTAACTTAACAGTGAAATAATGAGAATCATTGAGATAAATTATGCCTCCAACAGCACAAGTACCCGACTGAGATGCTCCATCAAAGAAAAGTACAGGTTGATCCACTGTGAGATTGAGAATACTAACTCTGTCAGTCTTCAGCTTTTGCTTGTCAATCTTACAGAGAGAGAGCATTTTTAAAGCAATTAGGCTACATTGAACAGGATCTGGTAGAGTATTCTGGAAAATAGCACTGTTTCTGGTATACCATATGGCCCATGGAATACACACAGCAAGAAAAAAATGTTGCTTAGCATGTCTGAACCAGTTTAAAATGCACTGATCGAAACTCCCAATTTCCCAGCACTGCGTAACATTTAATTCATGAGATGCCACATCCCAGATTTTGCGAGAAAATACACAGTGAACAAAAAGATGTTGTCTAGTTTCAGCAGCAGATCTGCAGAGGTAGCAATAGCTGGGTCCACTCCAACCCCTATTACATAAGTTATCCCAAGTTTTTAGCTTATTTTGAAACAACAACCAAGTAAAACACTTTAGTTTCGAAGGCATGTCCCAATGCCAAATCCTTTTGTACCACCAATTTTGAGGGAAAATATATTTAGCTTGTATAATTCTGGAGTATGCAGAACGAGCAGTGACAATTCCAGTAGCTGGATTACCTCCCCACAGCAATTTGTCGGCCATGTTGTTTAAACACACTCCAGCAGAACATAATTTCTTGGTGTAATCTTCCCAGATTCTCGCTAAATGTCCTGAAAGGCCAATATCATGTGCAGAAAACCAATACTTATGGGATATATTTCCAGTGTTGCGATGGCAGATTTTGTCTAGAGTGGGAAGCCCAATAATATGTAGATAATGGGGGATAATATCAGGGAGAGAAAAATCATGCTCCAAGCCAATAATCGGATCAATGCCTATCCTAATCCGACTACCAGAGCCTACCTGCCATATAATATCATTCTTTATCAAATGAAAATTTTTCATAAACCCCCTCCACATGGGTGAAAAGTTCCAGCCTGTCAATTTTGGATTCCTAATCCAGCAGAGAGTATCCATCTTTATGTACTTACTATGGATAATTTTAGACCAAAGAGTATTTCCAAAAATGCCCCTCCAGGCACTTTTCAATCTAAGGGCAGTATTGAAAGCTTCCAGTTCTAAGATACCCCAACCACCGAAGCGATAAGGCCTAGCAAGTGTATCAGCAGCAACCATTGGGATCTTTTCACGAGTAATTGTCCCAGACCAAAGAAAATTGAAGAAGTACCTTTTAAGTGTCTTAATGATAAAAGTTGGCATTTCAAGTAAGGAAAACCAGTAAACCGGTATACTGGAAAGAACAGACTTTACTAAGGTGAGCTTACCACCGATGGACAGGAGCCTATATGACCACTGTGTTATACGAGCCTCAACTTTCTTCAGGATCCACATCCAATCTTTAATTTGATAGTTGTTTGGCTTGAGGATAAATCCAAGATGTTTAAATCCTTGGTCTATGTGACAGCACTTATAAGGCAGGATCAAGTATAAAGCTCTGATCTGGTCCTCATTTAGTTCGTAGTGATAAAAATTTGACTTTGCTGAACTGACTAACATTCCAGAAGCTCTGCAGAAAGTCTGAATGATGAGTTTGTAATTTTCCCATTCTTCCAATGAGTCAGCCCCAGCCACAAGAACATCATCAGCAAAAAGAATGTGGGAAATCACAACATCCTTTGTAAGCTTTAAACCTTTGATCTGACCATTCATGATAGCATTGTTAACCAATCGACTGAAGCCATCCATGATCAGAATAAACAAGAGGGGAGATAATGAACAGCCCTGTCTAATCCCCCTGGAGCAGCTAAAAAAATCAGAAGGACTACCATTGACAAGAACTGAGATGTTTGTGGAGGTAATACAAGCCATAATCCACTTGATAAATTGTGCAGGAACACCAATTCTGATAAGGATCATTCTGAGAAAGGACCAATTAACTCTGTCATAGGCTTTTTCCAGGTCCATCTTAAGCAGGAGTGCTTTCTTCTTATGTATTTTAATGCTATGCAATATTTCTTGTGAAATTCCAATTGCATCGTGAATCTGCCTTTCTGCTATAAAACCAAATTGTTCAGCAGATATGTGCTTGGAAAGTACAGGCTTCAATCTGTCAGCTATGATTTTGGCAATTAGTTTATATAACAGATTACAAAGTGCTATCGGGCGAAATTCACTAAAAGATAAAGGCTTATCTTTTTTCGGAATAAGAGTGACGAAGGTGGAACTTAGACCCCCTGTGATACTTCCACTGTTTCTGGAAAAATGAACCAGATCAAGCAATTCACCCCCCATCAGATCGAAAAAATGTAAATACAGCTCCACTGGCCACCCATCAGGCCCTGGACTTTTATCTTTTTTGAAAATTTTCAAGGTTTGTTCTATTTCTTCTAGTGTGATCTCTGCCTGAAGACAGTCAACTTCCTGTTCATTGAAAAACCGAGGAAAAAGCGATGCAATATTAATCTGATCAGTGAGACAACAATCACCAGGATCACCATAAATTTTGCCAAAAAATGAAACAGCTTCCGATTTGAGACCATTAAGACCCTTTATCTGATTACCCATATCATCCATAGTTTCCCAGATATATTTCGAGCTTCGCCGGGCAGATGCAAAGGCATGAAAGAACTTAGTGTTTTTGTCTCCATGAGAAACCCAGATAGCACGGCTCTTGAGACGCCACTCTTTTTCTTCTTGTAGGAGTAATTCCTCTTTTTTCAATTCTAGTTGTTTCATGACTTCAAAAGCTTCAGAAGTCAGGGAATTGTTCATATTAGCTTCAAATAATGACTGAAGTTTCCTTTCAAGCAGATCCAATTCCTGTTTGTCAGCTGTCTTCTTATCCCTGATCCATTTAATAGTGCATTCTTTTAACCCTTTCAATTTGAGACAGAAATTCAGAATCGGATTTGAATCAAATTCTTCACAATTTATCCAAAATGATCGAACCATGGAACAAAAGGTATCCTCACTGAGCCAAGAAGCGTTGAACTTGAAAGGCAAGCCTCGAGGATGTGCAAAATCATCTAATTGTAAGACGATGGGCCAGTGGTCCGAAAATTTGTTGTTATGAACCCAGGAACGATGTTTCTGAAAGAGACTCAGCAAATCTTGTTTAACCAGGAATCTATCAATGCGTTTGTGAACACCATTATTTCCGAAACGACCATTTGTCCAGGTGGGAACCAACTTGTGTGGCATCACATCCACTAGATCTGATTCCAAAAGAAACTGAGAGAAAAAATCTGCCAATTCGTCCATCCTGGCAGATGACCCCCAGATCTCTGCAGCATGGCACGAAAAATTCAAATCTCCAGCAATAATCAAATCATTAAAGTTCAAAATACCAGATCCCTGCAGAGCTGTCCAAAAATTCTGACGATCTTTGTAAGGAGCATAGCAGTTAAGTAAGGAAAGGGAATGCTGGCATCCTCTAAAAAAACCCTTCAAAAGAATGCCCCACTGGGTAACAAAAGCTTTTAGATCAAAAACATTTGGATCCCAGGCAGCCGCAAGCCCCCCAGATAAACCACAAGAACTAACAGCCGTGACCTCCCAATTTGGGAGAATTTTACATAATTTATGGATAGCCAAATTATTTTCACACATGGTCTCCTGTAGTAACAAAATAGCAGGCTCAGTAGTTTTAAGGAGATTAGATAAGGCCTGAGCCCGAGACGCCTTACCTAATCATCGTATATTCAGTGAAAGAAAAGACATCAAGGAACAGGTTCACTGGGGGACAAAGCTCTAAGCCCCATAGAATCAGCCATCATTTTCTTGTCCGCCTCATCCAATCTCTTTGATAAAGGAGTGTAGGAATCAGTACAAAGAGAATCAGCATTTTTCTTCTTTTTATTCCTTCTGATGGTAACATTTTTAAAATTCAGGGTTTGTAGAGGTAGAGCCACAGACCCACTACCAGGGTTTTTGGTGTAGGAATTTAGGGGAGGAAAATCTACCTCAGTCCTTGAAAAATGTTTGTCTTTATCAGGTGGGAAACCTAAATCCAATGACTGTGAGCCCACATCAGAATCAGCCCTAATTCGAGGCCTATCCAAACTTTTATCAATGAAATGACCTGAATGCTGGGGGAATTCATCTAAACAATTCTCTGGACCAGACCCTAAGGGTTTTGTAGGGGGGGGAGAAACCCCCACAAAATTTGAAGAAGGGAATTGGTCAGAAACAGGGACAGTCGAAACATCCAAGTCAGACTGGGAGTGCAAAGACCCAGGTTCCTTTGACGACAAGTAACTTATTTATATGTTAGTTAAAGAATTAAATATATTTAATATTAAATATTTTAAATTATTTTTTAAATCTATTCTTTATTTTTTCAATTTTATAATATTGTATATTAATTTATTTTAAAATTTAAAATAATGTAAACTATTATAAAAATTTATCTCTTCCGTTTAAGTTTCAAGAAGGATTTTTTTTTTAAATGAAATTATGATAAAAAAATAAATTATTAAAATTAAATAGTAAATATTTTTAAACAAAAAATTCATAAAAATGTGTAAAAAAGTATCAAAAGGTCTTTAATGTCTAACCTCTCTAGTCATATAAAAAATTTAATTTACAATTTAAAAAAAAATGTTTATAATTTCAAATAAAATTCATATAAAAATATAATAAAATTCATTAAAAATATAAAAAATGTTAAAAAACAAAATTAGATGAGTTATCATAAACTTTTATTAAACAACAACCCAAAGTACTAATCTAATGTACATCTTGATATAGAAGATATTTTCACTAAGAAGGTAATGGAATAATAATTGAGAGATTTTGTTTATTATTACAAAATTGAATATATGCATCATTAAAATATTTACTTAATTTCCCTCACGGTGGATGAGTAGGGAAGTGACGGTGGCTCTCACAAGCTTGTGTTAATCCACTTAGCTTGGTCGATAGTTGGCACATGGTTCGAGACAAATAGAGATGATGGGGATGCATGGCATAGGGAGATATCCTTGCCTATCACACAAGGCAATTATGGAAATGCAATCTAGCATAGTCAGTGGTGTTCGACGGCATGGTTGGGATTGTTGTTAAATTAGGATGTCATCATGAACTTGTTCCTCTTGCCCACGATCATTATGAGGTTTTTGCACTTCAGCAAGGGAAACTTGAAGGCTGGTAGTGAAATGTCTTGGGGGGGAATCGCTCAGGATATTGTGTCTTAGGTATGGTATGAGTTGTGGGAGCGATTAACTACTCAACCTAGGGAATCAAAGGATGTTATAGGAGTTCTTTACATTTGCTTTAGTGTATATTTGGGCTAAACAAGCCTCCCCCCTTAGTGGACGTGTAGTGGACCTACTTCCAAGGTGGTTGTTGACACTTCAGGGCCTGAGACAGGATCTACCCACGGCGGATTTCAATGGTGATGGGCGAGAGAGGATGAGGTGCAAGAAACACCTAGGTTAATATCCTCATCTCACACATAATACAGGAGATAAAGGAGGCCAAGGTGGCTTATAACAAGGTTGTCTCAACCCCTACTCAACAATTGATAGATAATATGGAAGAATGGGTCAAGCAAGAACACGTTGGTACTAATTTGAATACAATTTAGGTTAACATTGGGAAGTTGGTTGAGGATGTAGGAACATCCCACACTCAGGACACCAAGTTGATGAAGACAACCTCTTTATTAACATATGAAAACCCTCTTGGTTAAAGGCATCATGGGAAGCAGTGAAGAAAAGAAGGAGATTCCCCTTTAGTTGGATGAAACTCAGGGTTAGATTCGCAAGGTGGAGGCCACTCTAAAGTTGATAGATAACGCGCAAGTTGAGCTGGGAGAAAAACTAAACATCATTTCCAAGGCAACCATATAGATGGTGTTTAAGGAGTGTGCGCCCCGAGACAACCCAACACAACTCTGGTGGTACTAGAGGTTCCCCCCACTGTTATCATTTCAAATGACTTTAATCCTAGTTTATGTAGGTCTTTCTGGTCTTTTTTTTAATATAAATATGGTTGTTTTTGGAAGCCATCCTGCTGGATGGACCTATCATGGTAGTTAGTTTGATAGTGTTCATAGCATAGACAGGTACAACTCTAGTTCCACCAAGAATCATGATAGGTTTATTTACTTTTATAGTAGGTCCATTGAGTTTTTTGAATTTGAACCTCTCAGGATAGTGGATGTTAAACTTTGGTTTTTTGGCTGGTCTGGTTTCCCCAGTGGCATAGTAGCGACATAATGCTATGTAGTTTTTGCTTCTATGTTAATATAAATCAGAACCCAAGTTACAAAAATAATTAATTAATTAATTACAAGAAAGGTCTTTTTTAATTGAAGAATTTAGGATACATATAGATAACTAATCATAATAAGGTTGGAATTGAGCTAAGAGATGGTTTGGCCTAAAAAATCATTACACAAAAGGAATCTTCTTCCTTTGCACAAGATTTAGACTACTGTGAAATGTCCTCTATGTGCTTCAAATGTCACAAGCTTGGTCACTTTGCAATGGATTGTGTGTTATCCTTCAATAACAAAATATGGGTTAGAAAGCATAATAATATGTTCCTATGGAAAGGGAAATTTGTTGACAATGTAGCTAAGCCACTTGAGGTTGGAGAGGAGAAGCTTGATATGTTGCTCTCAGAACAAGTGAATGCTAGGAGATTAGTGGTTATGTTAGTTTTAGAGAAGAGTGAGGGATACATGTGTGCTAAAGGATTAGATGTAAATGCTATTAGAGTTTTAAACTCAAGTGCAAGCCTTGAGGATGTGTAGTATTTGGTATATTAGTTGAATAAATATATGTCTATTTCTTATCTAGCTCCCTTCATTATGTTTATTAATGGATTTAAGGGAGAGGGTATGGATCCTTCGGCTCCATTAAAGGACCCTCGAATAGGATTTTATAAAGAAGAAGCACCTTGCCTGGAGAATCAGGTAGGAAGGGACTACACTCTTAGGTTTATTTGTTTCATACGTGATATTATTGATGGAGTAGGTCATTTGCACAAGTCAAGGGAGATGGGTGTTCTTATTATAACCTTTGTAATGATGAACCTGCTGAGCAAAGTGAAAGCATGGCCATTGGTTATGGGTATAACTTGATAACTCAGAAAAAATTTCATCATCTAATGAAGGGGGGTTTGTGGAAGTCTTTCTATGAATAGAGAGAGAGAGAGAGAGAGAGAGACCATGGCGGGGAAGGGGAACCTTTATATCCTTGGCACAAGATAAGGCATCATCTAAAGTTTGGTTAAGTAAACAAACTACATTACTAGGGGTACTTAGAAAAAATGGCCCCTTGATGATGTGTTCCCGTGATATGCTTATTCCTAAACTATTGAGGTTTGGGAGGCTCCTCTAACAATCTTGCTCTAAAAATATTAGTTGAAGTTCATAATCTTGGTGTTATTATGTTGCAAGAAGTTCATAAGTTCATATGCACATTTTATATGCATGTTTATACGCACTTCTATATGGGAAGCCTACTTCGGCTTCTATATATGTGCATATACAGAAGGTGCTTCCATATATGTGCACTTCTATATACATGCATTTTGTCTTCTATGCCATGTACATAAAAGGGAGAAAAGTGTGCATATACAAAAGCTTCCTTCCATATACGTGCATGCACATTTTGGCTTGAAGAAGTATATGTGCACTTATGTAAATGCGCATTTGGATTTCTGTAAAAGGCTTTACGGAAGCAAAAATGCTCATATACAAAAGTTTGCTCCAGCTTTCATATATGCACATTTACAGAAGCATATTCAATCTATGCACGATGGTTTCCATATATGCACATTCATAGAGGCCAAATCGAATTTATGGAAACAAACTTTGTATATTCCTGGTAGCTTTTGTATATGTGCATTCACTGAAGCTAAAGTTGAAGTAAGCCTATGTAAATGTCCATTTGGATTCCATGAATGTGCATACATGGAAGTAGGATTCTACTTTTTCATGCATAAGCACACATATACGAAAGTGGATTCCGCATATGCATAAGGTGCTTCAGTGTATAAGTGCTTTCCATATATGCACATACAAATAAGGTGTATTTTGGATTATATGAATGCACATATATGGAAGCCAAAATGTGTATATACAAGAGTCACATTTTGGATTCTGCTTCCATATATGTGCACATATGAAAGACACATATGTATACAGGCATTCATATAAGCCAAATGCACTTTTATGAAAGCGGATTTCATATACGTGCAATGGTTTCTATATATTTTCAAGTATGGAAGTAGATTCCATATATGTGCGGTGGCGTCCATATATGCACATATACAAAAGGCGCTTTAGTAGATGCAAGCATAAGACACTTCCATACATGCACATATACTGAAGGTGCTTTAATATATGTGCATATACAGAAGGTGCTTATGCATATGTGCATATATGGAAGACACTTCCATATATGCATATTTTATATGCGTGGTTATATGCGTTTATGTATGGGAAGCCTACTTTGGCTTCCATATATGCACATGTACAGAATGTACTTTTGTATATGTGTGCTTTCGTAGATTTTTATATGCGTGCTTCTATATACACACATTTTGGCTTCTGTGAATACACATAAATGGAATCCAAATTCACATAGTGTTAGATCAAAAAAACATGCAATAACACATCAACAAAGACCTAAACAAACTAAACTCATATTTAAAGCATCAAATAAAATAATAAATCGAAAAGCAATAGCTAATAAAGACAAGAGGAGACAATGTTTACAAGGTAAAACCCCAAAATGGGGAAACATCCACTGAAGCAGGTCTTCTATTCTTCAAGTAAACTCTCCAATTTTACAATGCTTGAGCACGCCACATATGTACATATCACACTTCTTATACAACTGGGCCTCCTCCACCTCTATTATATATGGTAGAAGCACAAGAGAACATATCCCATGATTAATGTGGGATAAACTAACTAAACAATAACATATCCAATATTAGTCTAAGTATGACTCATTGTGTTTACAAAATGCGTTAGGTTGTACAATTGTAAGTGGGACCAATAAATAATCATTAATCACATTCTTACACATATACTGAAACCTACTTCTGTAAATGCACATGCACATTTTGGAATGAAGAAGTATATGCAGGCTTCCATAAATATACATTTTGCTTTATATAAATGGCTTTATGGAAGCCAAAATGCACATATACAAAAGCTTGTTGTAATACCCCTAGTTTAACCCTTGTAATGTATTAAATTAAATCATGTAAATGATGTAACATCATTTTAAAATCATGGTGAGGAGCTCAAGGCCAAGGCCCTGCCATCAATTATTGTTTATGTATCAACAATTAAAAATCGATGCATGTGGATCACATGTTATCCAGCCACTATGAAAAATCATAAATATGATGTACATATGTATTTTAATAAAAATACGCACAACTAGCTATGCAATGCAACAAGAGTATGGGGGCGTGATTTTTACAAGGAATAAGGAGGGAAATATTCAAACCCTTGACCCCAATAGTGTCAAGCCAAGTGTCATTAATGAGAGAACCCATAAACCATTAACTACCCATTTTGACTTATGCACCCCATCATTTAATCCTTCCAAGAGGTGGTTGAGGTAGTTATTGTTTGGGGAAATGGAAGGTATGGTTGTCCAATTTCATGTATGGGAAAGCCACCATTTTTGGAAAATCATGTTTTTCTTCTTGGGAAATAAAAGAGCCATGAATTTGCTCCCCAACCCATTCTTCATCCATACGTTTTGCTCCCTCACGCAATTATGGGATTGCTAGGCGTTTTCCCTCATGTTTTCTTGAGTTTTCCTCCATTTTCTCTAGTTGGGAAGTCGTTTTTGGGTTGCAGAATGAATGGGTGGAAGGGAATTATGAGTTGGGGGTCCATGGAGGCCTTTTTTTTCCATTTGAACACCTATATACATGTGAAAACTTGATTTTGTTCCACAGGGATCAATTTTCCCCTCTCACAATTCGTTTTTGGGGTGCCACAATTTGGGAAACCCGTGGACATATTGTCTTGTGCAACCCACAGTTAAAATCATTTTGGCATGCCCAAAATTTGTGCTTGTTGTGTGTGGGGAGATAATGTTGTGGTATGAGTTATGTGTATCCCTTGTTTTGGCTTGAATCCTGGTGTAAGCAACTAAGAGTAGAAGAGGATTCAAAATTGGCTTGATAAACCTAGTGAAGAGTGTAAACTAAATAAAGATGAAGGGGATTTGGTTACTTTTCTATGTACACCCTGAAGAGCACTAAAAAGGAAGGTATAGCTTGAGGGACTGTGGATCAGTGAAGGGAATACTTCCTTTGTATTGGGTGTGTAGGTATTGTGGGTGCCAAGCTAGTTGAATCTTGTAGAGGTGCCAATAGCTTTGTGGGTGATCTCACTAGATTAGCAATTATTCCATTCTACTGCCTTCACAGCCTAATAAACCCATCTCTTGACTGGATTGGCTGAGATGTGGTGTATGCTTGGCCGTGTGTTAGTTTTTGTTTCCTTTTCCTTGTGGAAATCATGCCCATCTTGGGGGTGGTAGCTGTGTTGAGAGATTGACGAGCACAGCTAGCCTACGGCTGGGTGGAATGTTGCAGTTGCATAGCTAGTTACTCGGGACAAATTCATATTAAGATAAGTATTCTCCAGTTTTAATTCATGCATTTTATTTAATGGATTACTGTTATGATTATGCAAATAAATGTATTATAGATGTGTGTGGATAGTGTTGATTTTCCACTTTGTTTATTTTGAATTATACATATGCACACATGTGTTTTTGTTTACATGAATTTACTAAAGATAAATGGGGCAGAGAAGTAGAAATGGACCAAATATTTAGTCATGTTCCCTTCCTTGATTTGGATTGAAGGGAGGAGACATGACAGTGTGGTATCAGAACCATGGGTTGCAACATTGGGACTGAATGGGCTAAATCTGACCACTTGCAGAGGTAAGATCACTTCCCGATCACCACTGATCATCAGGAAAATTTCTAAGTATTCTAAGTTTTTTGCCTAAGTGTGTGTCGGTGGACTTAAGCAAGTTACTTCAACACATATAGGCGAATTTTGGAAGAATTCCCCGAAAGCATTTCGGCAAAAAAAGCATAAGTACGTCGAAACGTTCAGCAAAAATTGAAAAGGTTCACCAAAAAAGGAATTTTAGTGAAAAAGGGAAAGTCTGTCGATATGTTTCGGCGACAAATTGAAAAAGTCGTTGAAACTGTCGACGACAAATTGAAAATATCCCTGAAACAGGTCAGCAACAAATTGTAAAAGTCCGCCGAAACAGAGAATTTGAGCAGTTTTCCGATGAGATTTTCAGGTTCCAGAAATTGAAAAAAAATGGCATTTAACTTATCCGCCAAATTGCGTGAAATCGAAAGATTTACAAAAAAAAAATGAAGGTGTTTCCCTCGACCCGCTTGTTGCAGTTGCAACCTAATCCCCGAATTTTTGTATAAAATTATAGGGCCCCTCATTTTATTTTGATTTACTAAAGTCTCTTTGCTTCATCTTCATTTGATTGCAAACATTTTCTTAGCACTTCGAATTTTTTTTGAACTTAGAATGGTTTTTTTTTAAGTTTCTTGTTTCGAAGCAACTTGTGATAAACTCTCGAAACAGCCGGAAGAAAATTTTGTTTTATGCGGAAACGGTCAAGAGAAGACAAGTTTGACTCCAATCAGAGCAGAATTAGATTCTACACTGAAATAGTCGGAACAAGTTTTATTTTTCACTGAAATTGACAGACAATTTTTTTTCGTTGAAAGAAAAGTTGGTTTTTACGCCGAAGTAGTCGAAAGAAAACATGTTTCTCTGGGATCAAAGCAAAATTGAGTTTGAAGCAGAAACAGTCGGAGAAAAACTAACTTTGACTCCGAAACGTTCGATGTAAAAATAGTTTTTGAACCGATGTATGGTCACTTGAGTTACAGATTCTTCGCCGATATGCAACTTTGTTCGAAAGAAAGTCAATAATTGAAGTTGCCTGGCATCAAATTCATTTTTTATTCGAAGTGCCCCGGCGCTTATGGATTTTTTGCTCCGAAATTGGGTAAAATGAAATAATCGGCGTAAAACCCAATCGTGGCCCGAAACATATCAGTGCCAAATTCTGTTTTACCCCGAAACAATCTGGTGTGAATTTCAGTTTGACCCGAAACGACTATAGGGAAACCAATAATTTTTTATTTTAATCATTTTTGGAATCCATCTTAAAACTCTGTCAATGCGCATAAAATGATAGGGCTTCCCGTTAATATAAAAGGGAAAACGGTTGTTGTTTCACCTATCACAAATCTGCAAACATCGTTCGGTCAAGGAGGAAGCGATTGCCAACGTCCGGGCGCCAAATCACCAACATCGTCTTCGCACAGCCAGGTAGGATTTCTTGCATCCATTAACCCTGTTACACCTATTGTGCAAAAGTAGCATTCTTTTAGGTTAAAAGGGAGGGTTTAGCCATTGTTTTCGCGCCCCTTTTTCATGTACTGTCAGACCCTGAAATGTGGTTGATACCTATGAAAAAATAAGTAGGGCATAAGCCCAAAACCTGTATACGCATGATTTAAACCCTAGGAATACCAGTTTCGGATGCAGGTAGGGTTTGGAAGAAATTACATTTAGTGCCTATCAGTCACATAGCACAACCCAAATAGATCTAAATCCATCTAGTATGATGACAGCAATGGTCGCTGGTAGTTGTTGCTTGAATCCCATTTTCATCCATAAAAGGCTTCTCATCTTTGGTGCCACTCATATTCAAATAAGCTTTGGAAAACGCGTTAGGATCTGTAACCGTATGGCCACGTTTTGGGCAACGAAAGGGGGGTTTCCATAGTTTTTTCTATTTATACGAAATGGCGTGGTATTTTTTTGTGCAAGGATGTTTGACGCCATTGCATTACAATAAATCATTCTCCATAGACTCTGAAATGTTTTTAATTTGCACCATTTAGGGTAAAAAATGTAGCAAACCTTGTTAGCAAAATATACCTCAACAAAAAATTGAACCAAAACTATCTTTTGGAACCCTAAATGGGTTAACGTAGGCACTTGGCTCGAAAGTTTCATCAAGGAAGTGCTCAAACCCTAGTTTTGATATTATTTCTTGTCCAATGGAAGTATGAGTCGAGCTCATATATATTATTTTTTTTGCAAACAATGCATATCGTTAGGTTATACAATTTGCAGTTTGTTGTTTGAGTTAGTTTAGTTAGAGTAAGGTTATACACTCATTGCCATTAATGGACTTTTGAAAAGATAACAATGTTCTATTTTGACATGTCGTTTATACACTAACATTGTTTTTATCACAGGATTTGGAAATGCACAAGAGAGTTTCTAAGCGCAAAGCTAAGGTCGCAGAATCTTATTCAAATACTGAAATTGTCCAAGAAAGCGTGATGGAGACCCTATTTGAAGATACCAAGGCAGAAACTGGAATATTCCCTGAGTATAAATGGGGTGAATTATATCACCTTATCCGAGACCAGAACGTGGCAGACGCTTCTATTGAGTAAATGATGGTCAATCAAAACATAAAGAAATCAGGTCTTCATAAGGTCGCAACTCGTTCAAAGTTATTCCCATGTTTGGAGGTAGTATGATGGATATTGCCTCACATAGATGTCAACACTAGAATCATGGCTAGAGAAAATGGAGAAGGATTTGTTTCATTTCAACCAACTCATATAAGCACGGCTTATAAGTTACATGCCCCGAAAATCATGATGACAGAGGATTGGATAAAGGGTGTCAACATAGACCATTCAAAATATGCCAAGAAGATGTTGATACCCGGAAAACAGTTAAAGAAAAGAGAAAACTAAGAACATGATGCACAAAATTTGAAAACCCCTTTTAGGATTATAGCAATGATGTTGACCAAGATATTTAGAAGAGCATATGCAAATATATATAAAC
Organism: Larix kaempferi; assembly: GCA_027924585.1. Classification (NCBI taxonomy): domain Eukaryota; kingdom Viridiplantae; phylum Streptophyta; class Pinopsida; order Pinales; family Pinaceae; genus Larix; species Larix kaempferi. Next base: position 4,755,289 of record BSBM01000431.1, on the reverse strand, counting down.
TCAGCTGGGTGCCTATTATGTACCATGTCGCTTCTCATGGTACTATTTTTAATTGGGCCGACATTACTTCAAAAATTTCGGCAACAACAGTGGTCGCCTCCCAAGGAGGCATGACGCAAAAAAAAGCAGAGTTTTTCATGTCCTCCTATCTCATTGACTACATATTGATACGAAACCCATTCCACAAGTTGGGGTGTTATTGGGTCCCACTGAGACCCTGCTATATGTTGCATGTTAGATAATGTGGGCTCACAAGTATGCAAGTTTTTACAAGCTTTTATGCGAGGAGTTCATAATTCCTCTGTATAGGCTGATATTTAATGAAGAACCAAATTGCCTATTGGAAAATGATATGACTGTGATTAATGAATATGGGGATTACTAATTTACCCTAGAAGGCACATATATCTGAATGTATGGAGGAACTAAAGGTCCTTCCCTGATGCCAAGGTATGTCACGGATTATGTAGCGCATAAAGAAGCTGTAAGGCAATTTTTTATTAAGAGGGTTGGACATTTTCTGAACGGAAATAAAAAGGATTCTTACCCTCTGCTTCCCTTCACCATTAGGGCATACAAATTCACCAAGGTAAAAGGAGCATATATTTTCATAAAAGACTATAGGATTTCCATTTTGGGGAAAATATTTTTATTAGAAATGACAAGTTGCATAAGGCCGCCAAGCATTGCGCATCATGTAAGATTCATTTCGAATACACAGACCACTTCCTGAAGGATAAGGAAGTATATAGAAGGGAAAAAAACATGGCAAACTTAAATAAAAGGTTTGGCCGAAAAGAAGGAACAAGTTATAGTCAAGAAAAAGAGACTACAAAAGAAGCGGATCAGCAGAAGACCAGAGAAGAGGCCTTAGCAGCCGAAGAAAAAAGAAGGAAACATGAGGAAGAAATAAAACAGAAACAGGAAGCGGAAGCGGAAAGAAAAGGAAGCTAAGCTAGAAAAGCAGATAAAAGAGGAACAAGAGGCAGTAGAGAAAGCAACTAAGTTAGAGAAGCAAAATGAAGAAGCAGCTAGGATCAAGAAAGTTGTGGAAGATAAGAATATACAAGAAGAAGATCAAAGTTTACAAGAAATGGGCATAGATCCACCAGTTGATTTAGAATATCCCACTTACAGGGGGCATCTCCCATATGTTGAGCTTGGGCACACACCGTTCACCCCCTCTAAACAACACTCTGTATAAAAGTTAAACACTATCATCTTTGATCCTAAGAGGAAGACGATTCTAAGAAGAACATAAAAGAGGTTAAAAATGGGTACACAGCCAGATATACCTTGGTAGAAGGCACCAACAAAGACCCTAAATTCACTGCTTCAGTAAATATAGCAGCTGCCCAGGCCAATGTCGATAATGTGGACAATTTGATGAACGATTTGGAGCGAAGTAAAGTAAAAATGTTGAAATTAAAAGATAATTTGGTGCAAGCCAGAAGCGAAGGAATTGAAATGAAGAGAAAATGAGATACGGTGGAATCCAAAAAGGAAAATTTAATGTCAGACTATCAAGAGCTGGAGAATGAAAGAGATTCTTTAAATGTGCAATTTATAATCATGGAAGGAGAACGAGATGATTTATGTTCTCGAATCAATGAGTTGGAAGAAAACGAAATTAAATTAAATCATCAGGTGGAATCCTTGATGCTTGAAAAAGGATCTTTACAATCCTACGTTGATGAATGGATGAATGAAAAGTAATCTCTGATGGAGGAGATCAAAATTGCTTAGAATCAGAAGCACGATATGACACCATTCTATGAACATGCCCGTAAGGTACAAGAACATATTTGTCATTCGCAAGAATTTATGATAGAGGAAATTTATAAACTAAGGATAATGATAGACAGAGTGAAGGAAATTTCTACAAACGTTGTCACTGTAAAACATAAATTGATAAGTACATTTGACAAGCTGAAGAATTTAATTGTCTGGAAAGGAAAAAATACATATTTTCCTGATCACTTGCCGAATAAGACAGTTGTCGAACTGAAATTAGATATAGCCCTTCTAGAGAGTTGTAGAAAAGGTTCCAGGAAAGTACAAATTGAAGTACCAAATACCATCTCAAAGTGTGAGGGAATCTATAAATATATCTATCAAGTGCACAAAATTTGCCATTTCTCAATTGCTAAAGACATGTACGAGTTGCCAACCAAGGACCAGCGTTTAGCAGAATTGAAGAACAACTTGAATGAAGACTTGGAATACCTCAAGAAATTAGATGTGCTTACAGTTTAATATCGTTAACAACATATAGGACAAGCAACTGTAAATGCTTATTTTCTGGAAGAAAGTCACAAAGCAACAGCTAAAGAATCAATAAATGTAGGAAAAGAGTTGTCCACTCATGAGGTTGCTCTAAAATTATTAGAGCCTTAGCAATGTAATGTAGTATTTTATGAAACTGATTTGTGGGATAGTTATCTTTCTAGTTTAGAAAACCCACCAGCATACTAATGTAATTTGTAAATAATCATCTATTTTTGGCTGAGCAAACACAAAAGACAAAATTACAGTAATCCAAGATTTTGAGGGTAGGTGAAACAATTGGTCATGTAAATACATTTTTCTTGTAAGATAAATAGGGGAGAAAAGGAATGAGAAAGGTTGTTCTGGTGTAATAGAAGCTATAAACATTATGCATGAAAACTATTTTTCTGCTAATGAGAAGGGACTATTTGCTAGGTAAAGCTTGCATGGAATTTGCATGAAATGTCATGGATAACAGATCAGAACTATTTCTTCATGTGTTCATCCTCATGCTGTGAGATATTTCTTACTTTATTGGACTACTCTAATGGTAATGAATGAGTTTACTAGTTTATGCAAATGTCTATGTAATTAAGAGTAATAAATGGAATTCAATTTTATCAAAGTTATCTTTGTATATTATTTCTACTGTGACTGTAAATGCTTTATTTCAATGGTTATCTCTTGAATTTGTACAAACTTTCCTAGATATTACTCTTATTTGTAAAATTCGCTCCTTGCAAGGATATATTAGTTAGGTTAGGTTAACGTTAGTCGATTGATAAGGTAGGAGTGGTAAGATGAGAGGTAAGAACCTGGGCATTACTTGTGAGGCTCCTACCTGTCAATCTTAGGTCATGCATCATTAAGTTAGGGCATTTGCATACACATAATTAAATATAAAATATAAACGGTGGGTCAGGCCGCAACTAGTCAATTTTAATCGAAACACATCTAAGGTGGCGAGACCGTTAACCGAATGGATTCCCTATTCCAAATAGTGAATGATCTAATTGGGACTATTCATTGGGGATAATCCCTATTGTCGATGCAAGGATTTTCCAGGCATCAACATTTTTGGTGCTAGAAGGAGGGCCTCCAGTGCATGGCTGGTAGAGGAAATTTGTTTCCACGAGGAAATTTCTCTGGGTCTCCATTTGAAACATCCCAACTGGAAGAATTAATTTCTGAAGCTAATTATCATGAAAAATTTGATTCTGAAATTGATCATACTGAGCGTTTATATGCTATCCCTCGTCAAGAAGTAGATAATTTTAGGAGACATACTCGATCTTACGTAAGGAAACTTGGAGGATTATCAAGAGTACCCTTGTTACCTAGAAGACAAGCTTCTAGATGGAAAATTGTGCAGACTAGAGATTATGTGCTTGTAGAATCATTGGAAGAAGTAGTAGATTTGTCATTACAAGAATACCAGATCCCATAAATCAATTAAGGCCTAATTATCTAGAGTTAGTCACTTCTCTGCACATAAAAACACTTACACCCCCACATATGCCTCCACATTCTCCTTGGAATATTGCTAACATGGATCATATTGCTAACCCACCACCTACGTGGAGGGCTAAAGGACCACTTAACTTACCTGCTCCTTTCGGTGATTTACCTAAACATCCAGAACGAGTATTACCTAAGCTTGGTACTGGAAAAGGAGTCTTTGTTGATGATCATTTAAGGAGTTTTTACTTGGCTTTAAATTTGTTGAATGTAGAACATGAAGATGTTGTGTGCAGGTTATTTCCATATACATTTGAGCCTAGAGAATCATCTTGGTTTTTTAGCTTACAGACTGGTTCTATAATAGCTTGGGACAACTTTGAAAAGGTTTTTATAAGCAATTTTGGTGATCAAAGAACTCTGGCTTCACTCATGAAAGAATTATTGTCTTTAAGAATGGAAAAAAGGGAAAAGGTACAAGACTTTAATCAAAGATTCACTACAATCTTGAATAGTTGCAGCGCTGCTACAAAACCAGCTGAAGAATCATTGGTTGAATATTATACCACAACGCTTCATCCATCCATAGCCATGTTTGTTAAAAGATCATGTAAAACTACTTTAGCAGAAAATTTTGAAGAAGGCAAGAAAGTAGAAACATACGTTAATCGTATTATGAAGCACACTCTGGATACTAACGTAAAACCTACAGTAAATAAAAAACCTTTGTTGTTAACCAGACCTAAGGAAGAATCTGCAAATGAGATGGAAAGTGTAGTCAAATTGGTTTAAAAGCTATCGAATAAAATAGTGGATTTGGAAAAGGAAAAAGGCGCTATCTCTTCAGTAAGAAAACATTTTTAAGGCTTTCTATAAGAAAAAAGAAGAAAACACAAAACCTCCATCAAATGATTCTGTTATTTTTAATTTAAATGAGTTTGGCATGGATCACTTTTGTACATTCCACCAAGATCATCATTCTGAAAAAACTTGCCCACAATGGATAAATTCAATGACTCTAGTGATGAATCAATTATTGGATAAACAACTTTTAGATCAAGTGAGCTACCTTTGATAGCTTGTCCACCACAACCATGATTGAGTCATGCTTCTTCATTGTCATGGGAAGACCTATTATAAAATCCATAGAGATCACTTCCCACTTCCACTCTAGAATGGGCAAGGGTTGCAACAATCCTGCTGGATGTTGGTGCTCTACCTTGACTTGTTGACACTTTTGACACCTAGCAATGTACTCAGCTATGTCCTTCTTCATGCCATGCCAAAAGTATTGCTTTCTTGCTGCTGTTATAGTCTTCTGATATCTTGGGTGTCTAGAGTATGGCATTTGATGTATTCATCCATCACTAGCTTCCTCAAATCTGCACTATTTGGGATGTACAGTCTATATTTGTAGATGAGGATATCATCTTCACCAAGATGATATCCCGCACACTTTTCATCCACATTACCCTACTGCAAATTCTCTTTAATTTGAAGGCAAGTTTTATCATTGTTTTGGGCTTCAAGAACCCTTGTCTTCAAATCTGATTTACACACACTTAATGCTGCAACATGAAATTTTTTGCTAAGAACATCTACAACCTTATTCTCTTTCCCTTTTACATGCTTAATTTCAAAATCAAATTCACAAAGAAACTCCATCCATCTAGCTTGCCTAGCATTCAAGTTTGGTTGGTCAAACAAATACTTCAAGCTCATGTGGTCTGTTCTAAGCTCTAATCTTCTTCCCACCAAATAATGTATCCACATCTTGAGAGCATGTACTATGGCTACTAATTCTAAATCATGCATGGCATAGTTCTTTTCATGCTCTTTTAATTTCCTTGACTCGTAGCAAATCAAAAATCCTTCTTGCATGAGCACTTCACCTAGCCCTTCAATGCAAGCATTTGTGCATACTACAAAATCCTTCTTTGGATCCGCTATCTTCCAAATAGGAGCGGTGGTAAGTAACTCCTTTAACTACTGAAAACTTTTCTCACTTTTTGCAGACCATACAAACTTGATATTCCTTCTTTTCAATGAAGAGATTGGATGAGCTATCTTGGAGAAGTATTCAATAAACCTTCTATAGTAACCAGCAAGGCCCATAAAAGATCTAACATCTGAAACATTCTTGGGAGTAGACCAATCCATGATGGCACTAATATTCTCTAGATCAACTGCAATTCCTTCATCAGAAATGATATGACCCAAATATTGAACCCTCTTTTGATAAAACTCACACTTGCTTAACTTGGCATACAGCTGATGTTCTCTAAGGACTTGCAATACCATCCTTAGATGCTCCTCATGTTCTTCTTCATTCCTTGAATAGACAAGAATGTCATCCAAGAACACAATCACAAATTTATCCAAATATTTGTTGAAGACACTATTCATGAGACACATGAATGTAGCAGGTGCATTGGTAAGACCAAATGGAGCCACAGTGAACTCATAATGACCATATCTAGTTCTGAAAGTTGTCTTGTGAATGTCTTCTTCTTTAATCCTCACTTGATGGTAGCCAGACCTCAAGTCAATCTTTGAAAACACCTTAGTTTCCTTAATTTGATCAAATAAGTCATCAATTCTTGGCAATGGATACTTATTCTTGACTGTTACTTTATTTAGCTTCCTGTAATCAATACACAGCCTTAAGGTCCCATCCTTCTTCTTAACAAATAACACCGGTGCTCCCCAAGGAGACACACTTGGTCTGATATACCTTTTGTCCATTAATTCTTATAGCTACATCTTCAACTCTACCAATTCTAGTGTGCTCATTCTATAAGGGGCTTTGGAATTTGGCGCTGCCCCTAGAACAAGATCGATGGTAAAATCAATATCTCTCTTTGGTGGTATTCTGGCACTTCATCTGGAAACACATCTTGGAATTCTTGCAACAATGGGAAGTCTTCTATCCTTGGTCCTTTGTCCTCTGACGAATCTGATATATGGAATACATATAATTGACAACCTTTCTTATAAAAAAATTTCAACTGTAAGGCTGAAATTTGTCTTATTGAAACTTGCTTGGGAATTCCTCTTACCAATCTTGGACTTCCCTCCTCATCAATGCACTCAAGTGCTTTCTCATAACAGTCCAACTTGGCTCTATGTCTTTCCAACCAATCCATGCCAATTAAGGCATCATAAGATCCTAATGGTAATACATTTAAATTTGCATGTGTGTGGAGTCCATTCAATTCTATGGGGCACTCCACCACCACTTCACTAACTTTTCTCTTGGTTCCTGTGGCTAATTGAACTAGCCAAGATTTATTATGCTTCACTTTTCCAAGAAAACAACCTTCAACCACTTTTGGAGAAACATAACTATGAGTAGATCATGGATCAATCAAAATAGAAATAAATTGCTTAGCAATCTTACCTTCAACTTCCACCACTGATGATTGATGATCTGCCTGATGATTATCCAACGCTGCATAAATTCGAGGCGTTTCCCTTGCCATGTCCTCCACTGTAGTTAATCCCTTTAAGTTGTGCAACCTTCGGGGATTCTCCTTCTGATGTGGACAATCCTTCAGCATGTGGTTTTCTCCACATCCCCAACACTGAAGTGGCCCTTTCGATGTCTTTTCTGCTGGTACTGCTGGCTTGAATCCACTCCTTTCTTGCTGCCCCTGTGGAAAGGTTCTGGGATAACTTTTGAATGGTGGTTTGAAGCCACTCTTCTTTTGATCAAACCTCCCTCTTGGATTTCCTTTCCATGTTGGGTTAGCCTCTGATTTTCCTTTATTCTGCTCATAGCAATGCATTGTCATTCTAATGGCTTCATGAAGACTTGGTGGATTAACAAACTCAATTCTATCTCTGAAACTTTGAGGTAGACTCCCAAGGAAGCATTGGATTTTTACTCTCATCTTTAATGTAATCCACATACCTCAATAATTCCAAATATTTATGGACATGTTCTTCCATAGATTTGTGTCTTAACCTGAGTTCATTGAACTCTTTTCTCTTACTATCATAATACCTAGCAGAAATGTATTTTTCCTTGAAGTACTTCTTAAATCTCTCCCAGCTGATCTTCTTTTCACTAATCCCTTTCACTTGCAAGAGGTTATCCCACCAAATTGAAGCTCTGCCATTTAGATTGTAAATGGAAATTCTGGCTTTTTCATTTCCTGAGTAGTCCTAAATTCTGAAATATTTCTTCATTCCAAGAAGCCATGCCTCTGCCTCTTTGTCAGTCTTGTCTTCTCCATCAAATGTGGGAGGCCTTGCCTTCCTGAATTCTCCCTGTGGGATGCCTTTGAACTTATTTCTTCCATCAAATCTCTTGGGCATATGCCTTGGACTTATTTAAGAACCTCTGGAGTCACATGATTTGTTACAAGAAGATATAGAGGAAGTTTTTCTATGCTTCTTGCTCACAGAACTCTTCCTTGGGCTTGGGGTCCTCTTCTTTGAATGACCTCTAAAGCGACTCTCTGCATCTCTTCCTTCTTCACCTACATTGCTTGGGTTGTACCCAAGGTTTATCTTTTGCTACATATCAGTGAGGCTTTGCAAAATAACAACATTGAGTTGGTTTTGTTCTTATTGAGCCTTCATCAACCTTTCATTGAAGCTCACCATGGTTTCAACCAAATTCGAAGGAGTTACTTACTCCCTTCTCCCATTTGATTCAGTCTTAGCATTCCCTTCTTGCACATTCTCTCCTAGAACATCTTATTCATGCTCATAAGGATCCTGAGCATCATTTATGGTCACCATTTTTCTTTGGAGACTCTCTTCCATGTATGCTACCTCTGCTACACTATTAAATCTTATGAGTTGCAAGCACTGTGCATTATGAAAATATTTGTTAGACATCTTAGGAATGCTTATAGAAACATAAACAATTAATATTTAACATAATCAAACTCATGGAATCATTTACAGAGTTAGTATGTTTTCATTTCTTTTGCCCATTCATGCAATTCTGGAAATTGCCCAAATTGTCAACAATATGTCAAAACAGTCACTGGCACTTTTCTGCTCTAATTATCTATGGTGTATGATAACCTCATTCAAATTCTGGTCATGAACCATTGTTCCCTGCTGGATAATCTTTCCAATGCCTATCCACGTGCTCCATTCCGACATCGGGTGTGGAAATTGCATTACTTAAAAAATGACACTTTTACCAAAATTCTGCACTTTTTACACAGTTGCAAAATATCTTGAACTGCCAACTTCAGCCAGTTGTGGAAGAAAATCTATGAAGAATCACAAAAAAACTTCTATCGGGCGAAGTTATTCCATACAACAAGGAACACTCAGCAACTCGCAGATATCTGTTCCGATGCTCCATTCATCTTCTATAAAATTCTGGGTTTGACTACTTTCCAGTTTTCACATTTTTCTGAAATTTTAAATTTTGGGCCAAAAATGGCTATCTCTGTTAGGAACCCGTGTCAACCCTTCCCTTTACTATGTTAGTATATTGTTGTTGTATGCATATGCTTTGTAAGTCATCCCGTAGTATTTGTTGATCCATAGTTTATATTAACCCATAGTATTGACCCATAGTATTGGACGCATATGCTTTGTAAGTCGTCTCGTAGTATTATATGTCCCATGGTTTTGACTCATAGTATTGGAAATAGACTTAGTATATAAGTGTGTGTTGAGATCATTGAAGGCACCGTGAAGTTAATTGTATTGAGCTTTCTCAAAGGAGGTTTCCCCCTCGAAGTGACCCGTGATCAATATAAAAGTGATTCTGAGTTCTATTATTTCTGATATCTCGTGTATTTGCATTAATTAATTATTGCAGGTTCATCACATTTGGTATCAGAGCACTTTCTTGGGCTTGTTGGGTGGAATTTCTGCTAATTTTTTTTTCGCATCTGTTGCAAGTTCGGATCTGGGGATAACCCCTATCCGCTTAACTGTGGGAAGTACTTGGGAATAAGCCCTAAAACTCATTGTGAGGAGTACCACAGGAACCCCAAAGTAGCTGGCCCATTGAGAGGACCTGCCAGCGAAAAGGGCAACGACCCCTACCTGATTGACTAATTCCCACCCGTGAGGTAAACCAAGAGTTGTCGTTTGTGGCAAAGCGGTTATCAGTTTTACCTGAGATGTGGAGTGAGGGGTACTTCTCCAATACACAAGCCGTCAAACAACATTGGTGGCCAAGTGAATCCCCTGAACCGATAGGAAGCCGCACATACTTGGGGTCCATATCTATTTTCAGCTGAACTGTTGCCGATCACTTCCGCTCCAGATCCAGCCGTTTCAGATCTATTATGAAAGTTGTTCCAGATCCAGTCGTCGTTTCAGATCCAACCATTTTCGATCATTTCCGCGCTATTGCAGATCCATCTGTTGCGGATCCCTTCCGCGCCGCTATTGCCGATCCATTTCTAAAAATTAAAATAAAAAAAAATAAAAAAACCCACACTATTTTTTGGCCATATCTCCCTTGTTTCAACTCTGTTTTCCCTGAAACTTCACTGACCTCCCTGCAATCCCATCCTGCATATTTCATTCCTGAAGACCCTATCCCAAATTTCACTTCCCAAGACCAGAAATCTCACATTTGTCTATTTTTAGGGTTTGCCATAACTCCTTCAATTTTCACCCAAATGCCATCAAATTTTGCCACCGTGTTCTTTTCCTAATTCTGCTTCTTTGTCCCTCTCTACCAAATTTTCTCATTCTTTCACCCCGCTTCTGAAATCCCCATTTTTTGCTTCCCTGTCCATCAGAAAGTGTCCAAAACCTAGTCAAACCCCAATTACCCATTCGAGTTTTTCCCAAATCCAAATCTTCATTTACTAAATAAGCTTTTGTTTGTGTTTTTCTATCCATTTCCAAGAAGAAGAAAAAAACCATGGAGGAAGCACTTGCAGCCATCCAAACCAAACTCCAAAATCTGGATGAAAAATTTCTCAGCCTCCATCTTCGGCATTCGGCCATGAACAATAACCAACAGCCAAAATCTTTTGCAGCCACCGGGTTCTCTTCTTCCAGCAATTTTTGTGGGCCGAAGCTTGATTTTCCTCGCTTCAATGGTACTGATCCGACTGGATGGATATACCGAGCAGAACAATATTTCAGTCTACATAATACTTTTGATGTCCAAAAAGTTCCACTTGCATCATTTCATTTGGAACAAGAAGCCCTTCAATGGTACTGTTGGTACATCAAAGCTCATCCCGAGCCAAACTAGACAGATTTTTGCCAACTCCTTTTGCCACGATTTGGTCCTAGTGCTTTTGATGACTTCACAGGAGCACTCACTAAAATTCACCAAATTGGCACAGTGAGAGAGTATCAGACAGAATTTGAGAAACTGACCAATCACACAGAAGGATTGTCTGATGAATTCTACAAGAGTTGTTTTATCAGTGGTCTCAAGGATGAAATCCGCTCAGAGGTCAAAATGTTCTGTCCCAACACAATGATGGAAGTCCTAGGGTTGGCTAAGTTGGAAGAGGACAAGATCGCAGCTAAACAACGCTCCAAACCCACCTTTGTTCCCTTCAGAAATATGGGTTCCCAACGACCTCCCATCACGCCTGCCCCACAACCAACTCCTATCAAGCATTTGTCTGAAACAGAGATGCAGGCACGCCGAGAAAAAGGGCTTTGTTATAATTGTGATGATAAATTCACTCGGGGACATAGATGTGTTCAACAAAAGCTCTATCTCTTGGATGTGGATTCTCCGCCTGCCTCAGAACTTAATGAAGAAGCTCCAAATACAGTAGATGATCAGGTCGACATTCAACACCCGCCTGTTGACACCCCCTCTCAGGACGACCCACCCGAGCTCTCTCTCCATGCTGTAATCGGCGTCACCACCCCACAAACAATGCGAGTCAGGGGATACTTCAAGAAGCTCCCTCTTACCATACTCATTGATTCTGGTAGCACTCATAACTTCATTGACCCTCGGATTGCCAAACAGGATGATTGTTTTGTCCATCCTTGCTCCAACTTTGAAGTCATGGTTGCCAATGGGGGCACCTTACCTTGCAAGGGGAAGTCTCACATTGTGCATATCTCTATGGAAGATGATAGCCTGCGCTCTGACATGTTTGCCTTGTCCTTAGGCGGATGTGATGTGGTTTTGGGCGTTCAATGGTTACGCACACTTGGCCTCATCTTATGGGATTTTTTGGAACTTTGGATGCAATTTTCAGTAAATGGGGCATAACACAAATTAATGGGCTTACAACCAGGGTCTCTCTGCATCATCAGTTCACATCGCCTGGAAAAAATCCTTAAGAAGAATTCACATGGTATCATCACTCAACTCCATTCCCTTCAGATGCACCCATCAACGGTCTCCACTACTTCCTTGGATAGATATGCAGGTGTCTTTGCTGAACCAATGAGCTTTCCGCCTTCAGGAGACCTTTCCGGTAAGAATTTAGTCGCATCTACCTCTCAGCAAGAACTGATGGCTATTTTGCATGCAGTACAGAAGTGGCAGCCATATCTATTAGGGAATTATTTCTGCATCAAGACTGATCTCCAGAGTCTGGAAAATTTTCTGGAACAATGGGTCTCCTCCCCAACACACCTGAAATGGGTTATCCAACTCATGGGTTATCCCTATGTGATCACTTACAAGAAGGGTAAGGACAATATGGTGGCAGATGCTCCTTCTCGCACAATTGATGACCTAGTTTCTCTTACAGCTCTTTCTCTGCTTGTTCCAAATTGGTTGCAGTATGTTCAACAGGGCTATCTCTTCTATGAAATCCATGCTTCTTCATCAGCAGGGCACTCTTGGTTCTTCAAAATGTATGACCGAGAAAATGTAACTTCTTTTGGAAAGGACTGAAAATGACAATTCAATAGATGGTGGTTGACTGTGATACTTTCCAGGTCAACAAGGGTGAAACGACACTCCTTTCGGGATTGCTCAAACCCTTGCCCATCCCTACACAGCTTTGGCCAACTATTTCTATGGATCTCCTAGCAGCACTCTGGTGGTACAATACCACATCTCAAAGGACATCATATGAAGCAGTCTATGGACAGACACCACCAGTTCTTCTTACATACACCCTTAGAAGCTCCCCAGTTCAGGAAATTGACTCGGTTCTTCGAAACCGCGATCAGATTCTTCTCATTCTGCAGGACAATCTTCACATGGCCAGAATTCGCCTGAAACAACAAGCCGACCAACACCATTCTTAGTGCATTTTCCGCGCAGTTGATGGGGTTCTTCTTCATCTACAGCCTTCCAAGCAATCCTCCCTGACACTCCAAAGGCGTCAGTGGCCTGAAATGCAACCCGAGGATGCTACCGGGGAACCACTTCTTGGTATTCTGCAATAATTTCTCCAAACAAAGCTTTGAGGACAAAGCTTTTTCTAAGGGAGAGGGGATGTTAGGAACCCGTGTCAACCCTTCTTTTTACTATGTTAGTATATTGTTGTTGGATGCATATGCTTTGTAAGTCGTCCCGTAGTATTTGTTGATCCATAGTTTATATTAGCCCATAGTATTGGATGCATATGCTTTGTAAGTCGTCCCTTAGTATTATATGTCCCATGGTTTTGACTCATAGTATTGGGCATAGACTTAGTATATAAGTGTGTGTTGAGGTCATTGAAGGCACCGTGAAGTTAATTGTATTGAGCTTTCTCAAAGGAGGTTGCCCCCTCAAAGTGGCCCGTGATCAATATAAAAGTGATTCTGAATTCTATTATTTATGATATCTCATGTATTTGCATTAATTAATTATTGCAGGTTCATCACAATCTCCCTAACTGTGCATTTCTGGAAAATCTTTGTCTAACAGAATATGTCTGGTTTAATGAGAATATGAAATGTTGAGTTCAGTAAATTTCTTGAATCCTAATTACAGGGTCACTTTCATCCACTGCAAGCTTTTCAAAATTCCAAAAACGTGGTCCGGGATAGTGTTTTTTGGCCTTCACACTCACCCCAACTCCACATCCTTTGGAGTTTGGCTCCAAAATTCCAAACTTAACATTGTGCCTGCTCCATGACCGCCCCATATAAGTTTCGGCTCAATCCAACCTTCTGTCACGTGTCAGGACACCGATTTGTAAAAGCCATTAATCCCAAATTTATGCCAAATTGGAGCATATGAGCTCAGGATCCTCACTGGTTCATTCATGGCCTTCGTTAATGGCCTCAGAATACCACTGAACTCATCCAATTCTGATCCTGCATGCTCCTGTAATCCAAAAATCAATTTTCGGGATCTATACTTTTTTTTTGTTCTTTTTTTTTTACCCAAACCCGAAAGCTGAAATCCGAAATTGCAAGTACGGAATTGCGTAAATCCAAAACGCAATTTTTTTTTAAATTTGCGTTCCCACAACCCGCTACCCGAATCCCGAAATTGCGGGTTCAGAATTGCAGAAATCTAAAACGCACTTTTCAAAAATTTGCATTCCCGCAACCCGAAATCCCGAAATTTCGGGTTTGGAATTGCAGAAATCCAAAACGTAATTTTTAAAAATTTGCATTCCCGCAACCCGAAATCCCGAAATTGTAGAAGCACCTTCGTTCCTACAACTTGCGGGGTTCATATCTCCTTCGTCCCTTAGCCAAATGAGACAAGTTTGGTACCATTGGAAAGCTCTTGCAAATCTCTATGCACCTGTGTGATCCTCTTCCTTACTTGAGAAATATGATCATGACATTTTTCCAATACAAAATGCCACCCAAACTTCATCAATACTGCGTTAAGACATTCTGTTACTTGTCTGCAAACTCAAAGTTTGGCCCAAGCAGCCCCAGTGCTGCAACATGGGCTCTGATACCACTTTGTCACGTCCCCTTCCATCAATCCAGTGCGAGGAAGGAAACATAACCAACATACTGGGCTGATTGGCAATCTCAGGCCCATACATTACTAAGAAATTCATGGATAAATAAAAACTTCTGTGTGCAAATACATACTCAGTATAAACACAACGGAATCAAATCATATTTACACACACACAAACAGAAATGCATCAGCATATCTATCACAGGCATATGATGAATCAACATGCAGAGAATTCAATCTTGTTCTCATGCTATGCACAGACTTCATATCAATTCCATTAACATGAATAATTATCATTCAAATTAACACATTGCAAAGCACATGATGCATATAATGTAAACACAGAGAACACTTATCTTTGAGATGAAGTTGTCCAAACAACTGGCTATGTGAGAGCAACGTTACACCCAACCATAGATCTCTGTCCAGCCTGTATTCTTTCAGCTGAGATATTACCCCCGAGTCAGGTTGTGTATCCACTAAGGAGGAGCTAAACAGGGTCACTCACAGCCATGGTTTTGCACAAATAGTCATGCTAAGCCAACACACAGTTGGGTTTATCAAGAATGCAGAGACAAATGAGGAGGATGCTAAGCCAGTGAGCTCAACCACAAAGCTACAGGCATCTCAAATGAACTCAACAGTCATGGCACCCACAATACCTACCACACCCAACACAAGGAAGGTCCCCTTCTCTGCTGCATAGTCCCTCAGGCGTCCCTTCCCTCCAGTGCTCTTCAGGCTGGGCATAGAAAGGTCCAGTTGCTAATTCCTTGAGATTCTAGCCTTCAATGGGTTTATCAAGCAAACCCAACCTCTGCTCAATCATTCACACTTGGATTTGTCACAATTCTGTCATCAACTAACTCAATCTCAGATCTACTGAGATCCAGCCATTGGATTGCCCTAATATTTTAGATCCACCTACCTCTATACCTCAACATTCCATGTCTATAATTTGGTGGACATCTGACTCCATTTGGCCCATTTCCCAAGGCACTGATCTTTCTCCAAGCCCATTCGACTTTCCTGGATTGTTGGGTTAGCTTGTGGTTTGAGCTTTGTTTTGGATGCTTGAACCCCTTGACATTGTCATATCACTTCATCAAGCTCACTTTTGGTATTTTGACTTAGACTTTTCTCAAATCCAGGGAGCACCCGATGATATGCCGGAAAAGTATTTTGAAAAGGTTCCCAGATTTGATGGAGTATCTGATACTTCCATTGAAGATCATATTGATAAAGTATGGGAACACATGGAAGCATATGGAGCATCTGAGGAAGATGTTTTCATGAGGGATCTCCTTGCATCTTTAGAAGGAGATGTTAGAAAGTGGCTTGACAGGTTGCCTGCTTCATCCATTGATGGGTACGATAACTTTGTCAATAGACTTAATAGTGAGTGGTTCCGAAATTTAGATGGGAAATTTCTCTTACATCAACTTTTTGACATTAAGAAAAGAGAAAATGAAATAGTCCATGAGTTTAACATAAGATTCAACAAGACTGTAGCTATTATCCTAGAAGAAATCAAACCAAAAGATCAAGCAATTGTCATTCATTACTTGAATGCATTTGAGGGATGGGTTGGTTATCAACTAAAGGATAAGAACCCAAATGACTTAAAGACCGCCCAATCCAATGCAAAGATGGCTGAGCAAAATGTAGCATCCATGGGGAAACAAAACTTTTTCGATCAATTTACCCCATCCACTTCCAGATCTGATCCTAGACTTCGAAAGCCAAAGGCTCGCAAGTGTTCCAAAAGAATCAAAGGACACGTTAGAAGTTATGCAGGAAATGATGAGGCAATTAACAGTCCTAACTAAAAATGTAGCAAGTTTGAATGATCCTGAGAGACATAGAAATCCTTATGGCCCTAAACCTTACTGGAATAAAAATAGGAGGCCTGAAGGGGATAGGGATAGGCAACGACCTAAGTATCCAAAAAAATCTGAAAAGAAAGATGTTAATTGGTGTGATGAAACAGAAGAAGAACCTTCCGACACCATTAACCCTGATGACCAACCGGATAACATCAACTTTATTAATGACTATCTTATGATGAAGACTTTGGAAGAATCCTTCTAGAATAAGAGCCATGGGATCAAGAAGAAGACATAGTTGAAGAACCTAGCTCCTCGTGTTGTGCCATAGATCTCCTAGAACCTAAAGAACAACCAAAGTATCAAATTTATAAATGAGGAAGTAATTCCCAACCTTCTTTCCTTGACAAACATAAGAAGATTGATGAAGATAAAAAGGAAGAAGAAGATCTTGTTGTAAATGATTATGATCTAAAAAATGATATGAAGAAGGAGTTGAGCAAGATAATGTGTAATGTCCCTGTCACTGAGCTAATGAAGGTTCCCTCTGTTAGAAGCCAAGTAGAAGAATTCTTTGATGGCATTGGCCGAGAGAAAACCCCTGAGGTTGCCTTAGAATCTTGTCATATCCGGAACCTTAGTGAAACACAACTTAGCAATGTGGAGAAGGATCCACCAATAAACATCCATTCTGCAATTTATGAAAGAAAAAACGGTGGTCACCCTCCCTTTTACCTAACCTTACACATTCAGAACATGCTCCTGCACAATTGTATGTTAGATTCTGGAGCAACTATGAATGTTATGCCTTTACAAGTTATGAAGGAAATGGGACTGGAAGTGACTAGACCTTATGGAAATGTCTGTGGTATAGATTCCCGTCGAGTGCAGTCCTATGGTTTGATTAAAAATCTTAGAGCTGATCTTTTTGCATGTTCAAAAATCTCTACCATGATGGATGTAGTCGTTATTGATTTTCCCCCAGCATATGGAATGCTTTTATCTAGGAAATGGGCGGCTGGCTTAGGTGGACACCTTATGATGGATTTATCGTACATTTGTGTTCCTAACTCTGATGGAGCTTTGATTAGGGTGAACAGAGAACCTTGCTATAGCGAGCATTTAGAATCATTTGATGAAGGGCTAAAAAATACATATGGGGATGAGTTATTAAATAATGCAAAAACCAACTTTGTTGATGATGAGAATGAGCTTTTGGAAGATGATCAAAATATGTTCATGGTCATGGAAGATTCTGATTCCTCTTGGGAAGAAGAGCAAATAGTTGAACTTGCTAGAACAATCAATTTGGATTTACTTAGAAATGAGTTTATTGAAGAGCTAGATGAATTGAGAAGAAGTGAAAATCAACCTCAGGTTCAAGAACAGAATAATGTAATCAATCAAGAATCAATTATTGAAAATCATACACCTGGGGAAGTTGATGATGGCTTAATTGATAGAGGAAGAGGTGAATGTTTTCCTAGATCAGACAATGAATTGAATGCACTCATTGATAATAATATACCAAGACAAATTCAAGATGAGAAAATAACTATTGAAGAAAATGTCATTGAGGATCCAATTCCTATAGTTGATGAGTTTGATGACATTAGGAGGGGAGAAAGAGTTCCTTTTACTGTGAGGGAATGGATTGCCTTGACTAATCATAATAGAGAAAGGGAAATCCAAGGACTTGCACCTATTTATCCTTGGGAAAACCGTCCTGCAACATCTACTGTGGTTGAGACCAATGAAGAATCTGAGGTTTCCCACTACTCTAATGTAGATGAATCTTTATCTCATTTATCCCTAGAAGATGACAATCTAATCCGAATTCATGATAACTCTCTAAGTTGGGAAGAGGATGCCTTAATTAATGATGCACCTGAAGGAGACTTTAATTTAAACAATCTTGCTATTTTTCAAACTCCTTCAAAATCTCTAAATCATGCTTTATCTACACATCCTCATGTCCCTAATTTTCTTCTACCACTTGAGTCATCTAGTCATCATATTCATGATCCTTCTCACATTCCTAGTTTTTCTACATCTCATTCTGAGTCGGTTTCCACCAGGTTGGAAAACATGGTCATTTCAGTTCCTTTAGGGGAAGGCTCTAGTTATAATACTGTCATATCCCACGAGCCACCTCCCTTGGAAGAACAAAGAGATTTCTGGACTGTAGGTGAAGTTGTTAAAAATATTGTGTCTCCTCATGAGGAAGAATCAAATGAAGTAGTCCAAGAAAAGAGAATAGAAGTTAGAGAAGTCCTCATTGGCAGGATTGTTATTTACTTAGATGGTGGCCCTCCCAGAGTTGATGTAGTTCCTTTTAGGAGGAGCTCAAGAATTGTTATACCTCAACCGCAAAACCTTGCTGAGATCCACCCTATGACTATTCGCAACATTGGAGTTATTCTTGAGTCTGTCAATAGAAATAGATTTCCTACAGGAAGTCAAGTCATCATTCCCAACCATTTACTTCATATTAGATCAGGACAGGCTGATGACTTGTGGGTTGGGCCATTCACAGTAGATCGATGCATTGATGGTATGTGCTTTCTGACCACTGGTAGTGGGCGACATATTTTGTATCCTGTAAATCAGAGGGATTTAAGGGATCACATCCCTGATCCCACATAATGGGATCTCACCACTTGCCTTGCCTGGTAGAAGAGAGTAGGTAGGAAACTGAATAAGCCTACTTAGGCATTAGTTAGTTTTTTCAGCCATTGAGTTTGGCACCTTTTTTGTCTTTTCCTAAGCTCCTTTTGAAGCTCCTAGTTTAATTGAGTACCTGCCATTTTTCTTTTCCTGCACAATAAATTTCAAACTTTGCAAGTTATGTTAGTAGATTAAATTTACTTTCCGCTGTTATATTCCATACATTTAAAAAAGTTGTTATAGAATAGATTTCATTTCAGTTTGATTTTATATTTTTCCCATACATGCTGCATGAGGTATTTTGATGTTTGTGAATGCAGATACAGGTGCAAAATAAAAAATAAAAATAAAAATAAAAAAGCTGAAAGCAAAATGGTAGAGTGCTGGATCGAGGATTCGAGTAGCAGAGTTCGAGGACCAGAGATTCTGAGGTTCTCAAGCGCTCTTTTCAGCAGAGCACTTGTCCCAGCCGGAGCCAGATGTTATCACATATATAGTAGCCGGGCTACCATACATTATTTTTTTTATTCCAGTACACTATTCAGCCAGTTCCCTTGCATTGAGATGCTGAGATGAGCATCTATATTGGATCACTATCAGATTTTGGACAATATATATTCCCCATGCCATGACTGAGTCTCAGGACACTCAGAGAGATGACCGATGTAGCTATTATACCATTATACAGAGCAGTCAGTAGTGCCCGGAGTTACAGCAGCAATTTCAAAGGACAGATGATGGCTCAGAGGATGAGCATTCAGGTATATGACTCAGCAGGTATATCATGGTGTTGTGGTAATATTGCTTTTATATTCATTCTTATGGCATGTCTTAGCATTCAGTATCATGATCTGGCGATCATATAGATATGTGGACTTGGTTGATCTTGTTATATATATTATGTTGTCCCTACTCAAACTTAGAAGTTCACTATTCATACTCATTGGTTTTACCCTCCTTAGGGAGAATAAAGGTTATCATTCCACCATACCTTGGCTTGCTAGTGTTGGCTTCATTATTCATTGTCTTCATCCATCCATTACCTACATTTTAAGTTTATCACCCTGACTTACTACTTGACTAGTGGCATGGAGGACTTTTCCCCACTGTAGCCTCTGTATTGGATGAGCTTCCCTATTTATTGTGTCTCGGCTCTAAGTTGGTGACAAAACTTACCTATGGTGAGTTTGATTTCCTTGAGAAGTCGCCCTAGTCACTAAAGTTGTTGTTGGCTAAACCTGAAACCTTTAGTGCTGCCATGAATACAAAGTATGGAAATGAAATGTTATATCTTGTATGAAAAGCCCATTCATGCAATGTGTTTCTAAACACACATGAATGAAAGGAAAGCCAAATGAAAATGGCTATGAAATAAAATATTATATCTTGTGAAATGTAAATACCTAGGTAAACAAGCTGTTTGTGACACGCCTAGAAGTGCTCAGGTAAACAAGTGCCTTAAAAACACACCTGCAGCAAAAAGCCTAAATAAATGTAAATCTATGCAATGTGTTTGTAAACACACATAGATCAAAGGCTATGGAAACTTTAGGCCCAAAAAAGCATCAGAACTCAAAAGCTATATCAAAAAGATTGCTGGCCTCATTTGTATTATGGATTGTGCACATCTGTTAAAGGTGAATAAACACTCTTTGAACAACTTACCCATTTGTGAGACACCGCCATTCCCTATGTTGTTGCTCATTCAGTATATGCTATGGTGTGTATTCCCTTTCCCATCTCCAAAGTGTCACAATGATGAGTCATTGAGTCATCCCTTAGCCTAGCCAGTTTATTTTAGCCTTCACCCTTCACTAGCAAATTGATCACAACTATGAAGTGAGTATGGTTTTGAAAGTCTAGTCTGAGTTATAAATAATAATTAATGACATTATATATTTGTTGGTAGATCGCCAGTAATGATTACTTTTTGTTATAATTTCTATTTGAATGAATTGTAGAGCATGCATTGACCTTTGACACTTTGCAGCAGCTTCTGATGATAGTATGAGTTATATCTGGTCATGTTGACTTGGTCAAACCCAGTTTGACCAAAGTCAATCACAGGACATGAGATGATTAGACCTTATGATGATACAGACAGATGATATATGGTCTATGTACATATACATAATGGTTCTATGCATCAGATGCAGGGTTCTGATGATGATTTATGGTTTTCAGCATTATTTGATCATTTACAGATTATTATTATTTCACTTGTTCGGGTATATTGGATATATTATATGATCATGCAGAGATCCATATGGTGTATGAGTACACATCTTGGATAGATTTGGACCTTCTGAGTCCAATGAGATAGTCTATTTTCAGTTCCAGGCAGCTACAGTGATGTTTGAGCCTCAGTTGGCTATCCTAGTGTAGATTTGGCCTGTCAGAGGCCTTGTTAGAGCAGAGACGGATTTTCTTTGGTTCACCTAGGGCGCTGTGCATGGAGGGGGTTGTCCAGCAACTTGATTTTACCATATTACCCCCCTCCCAGACACACTGGTGCCCTCACCTTGACAGCGCAAGCACTCCAGGAGGCAGTTTGGGCAGTTTCACGCTTCCCAAGGCAGTTCAGAAATGGTAGAAATGGCTACAGAGGAATTCAATTTGGGATAGTGAGGGAATGTTATGGCATGGGATGATCAGTGATGATGAGTGGGATGTCTTCCACACCTTCTCCAGTAGTTTCACCTTCATCGGGATCCACATCCATCACTTATGGCATTTTCTGATGATTTTTGGAGCCTCCTAAGGCTCACGATTTGTCCATAGAGGCACGATTTGGTACTTTGATTACTATTTTATTGATATTGTGCTATGGGGATTGACCAAGGGTGTCTAAAATTACCCCTTGGACCCACCATAAGCTAGATCTACTATTTTGTCATCATGATTTGGTGGGATCCCCTCTCCTAGGGCGATTTTGTCCACTTATTGTTATATTTTATTAGTGATCCATGTATTTTATTGTTGAGCTCATCTCAACCATTGATTAGATATTTTGATCTTTTAATCTTAGCCACTCATTCAAAAAGTGGTTAGATTGTGGACTCTCTCCCTCTTATTTAAAGGAGACAGCTTCTCATTGTAAAAGGGACTTTTGGGCTCTGGATTATTGGAATAGAAAATTATTATTGCATCTATCTCCTGTGTTGTGGTGAATGCTTTTGGAGTTCGTTCGTTGATTCTTCCTTTGCACTGGGTTATTGGAGATATTGTCTTGCCATATCTTTTGTACCACATTTTTGCATCTACAGGTGGAGGCCGATTTGCTTTGAGGAAGTATTGGTAGGGGAAGACTCTCCCTACTTCTTCTTTGGATTTCTTCGTTGGTAACAAGGAGTATTACTGTCCCAGGACCTTCTATTTCATGTTAATTTTACATTTCACTTGTATTTCCTCCATACTTGACCTTTCTGATTGAAATCGCTTTCCTTGGATTGACAGGTAGAGGAGGTCGCACTTGTGGGCTAGGGCATCATTTCGGAAAGCAAATTCAACAATCTCTCATTTGATCTCTGCGGGAGTCTTCCTCAACAACAAGGCATCTCTCTTCATCACTTAGGTATGATCTCAAGGTAATTTCTCTTTCCATGATCTATCCATTTGTCTAAATTCTTTAAACCCTAATAATTAAAAACCCCCATTTTACATTTTTTCAGATCTAGCAAGATCCCCTTGGCTTCTGGGTATAAAATTTAAAACCCACCTCTACAGTATCCACGACAATTCGGATATGTAGTTTGGTTAGGATTGGCCCTCATTTGACCCATTTTCCAAGGCAAAGGAGCTTCTCCAAGGGAGGTCGCACTCTTTGGGAGAAGTGAGTTTGTTGGGATCTAGCACCTGGGTAGGTGAGATTCCACTTGATCCTTAATCTACACACCTAATAACCTACCCCCAGCGTGTCACTTCAGTGATTTCTGCCTTGTGGGCCCCATTCCTCATTTTGAGGGTTGTGCCCCACTTGGGTCACTTTGTGGCATACTTCAATCTCAGATCTACTGAGATCCAGCCATTGGATTGCCCTAATCTTTTAGATCCACCTACCTCTATACCTCAACATTCCAGATCTATAATTTTGTGGACATCTGACTCCATTTGGCCCATTTCCCAAGGCACTGATCTTTCTCCAAGCCCATTCGACTTTCCTGGATTGTTGGGTTAGCTTGTGGTTTGACCTTTGTTTTGGATGCTTGAACCCCTTGACATTGTCATATCACTTCATCAAGCTCACTTTTGGTACTGGTTAGCCCCAATTTGGACCTTAACTACCTTGCATTGGACACGGTTCCCAAGGCAGTGGATTTTCTCACAATTGACTGGTACCCTAATCCTTGATCTCAATATAAACTCCATAAGTCACTCACATAAACATGTTGGACCGAAGCTACACTATTTGATCCAACTTATCATTTACCTTGTGACTTTATCCAGAGATCTAGGGTTTATCATACACCTTACGTACTTCACCTATACTTGATTTGATCTGGTGTTTTGGTTTGATCTCTCCTGTCGGGAGTAGATCTGGGTCTCCCCCTTTGTTGTCTTGGGCTAGATAACATAAAGTGAAGATTGCCTCGATTAGCATGACAACCATCCATTGGGAGTCGAGGCTATCTAGGTTGCACCTCTTTGGTTGCCCCTCCCTTCTGCCATCCATCTTGGATCTATCTCTAGGGGCACCTACAAGTTTGGTGATAACAAGAACCTTATAAGAATTTTGAAGAAAATTGTTATTGAGAACCAAAGAAATTGGCATGTAGCTCTTCCCAATGCTTTATGGGTAGTGGTCTGAAAATGACAGGATCTTTATAACCATTATTTGCATGTGAAAGTTTGAATGCTTAAATCCATTAAAAAGGATTTAAATAACAAAATTAAAAAGCATAATTGAAGCACATAAAACACATAAAAGAGATGCAAACTATGAAATTTGTAGACAAGAACTGATAATGGAGTTCACCCTTCTTGGGCTACGTCTTCGGGCCACTTCTGATGAGAAGGCCAATCTTATTAAGTCTTCAAAGCCTTAAAAAATGGGTTTCTAGAAACACTTCTGTTTTCTGTCAGTCACCAGAAAAAATAGACAGCACCACTGCAATCCTCTCAAAATTTTGAGAAAAATGAGTATAAACTCGACTACCTTTTCCTGAGGCCTCCTCTGGCACACAAATCGAGAAAATTTGTCTACATAAAAGACAAAACAGTACGGACTATACGGAGTCCCACCTCGAGAATCATGCCCATTAATGTTTGTACGGACCTCAGGAACAGTGCCAAAAAACTCCTCGAGAACTATGCCAAAATGCTCGAGATCTATGCAAAACCACCTTGGGATCCATGCCGAAACCACCTTGGGAACTGTGCAAAACTACCTTGGGAATTGTTCCATAACTGTGGTCTCCATTGTCTCAAAATTCGTGCACAAACCATGGTTTTTATAGGGTTTTTGGGTGGTTTTCGGTGCATGGTTGGAGGGCCAGGCACCCATTTTTGGCCCAAAATCTGCTTGCAACTTATAAGGATAAAGCACCACATCCAACCAAATGTGGAGTCCATGGAGTAGTGGTTAAGGCACTTGTCATGTGGGGAGGAGGTCATGGGTTCAAACCCGTAGACCTCTCCCAATATCATGGTTTTTGTTGAATGAAGTGTGGCTATTGTTCGTTGGCATATGGTTGTTATCCCGTTGGCTTCATTGGCATGTGGCTTATCTCCACAGTGGTGTTTATTGGCTTACTATATTGGCTCCTCCATAACACTTAACAAGGCATCGGTGTTGGCCATGGTATGCCCTCGACCCTGCCCCTTTTTCCAAAAAAACAACCTATCAACCTTAAATACAAGATCTCACCTATACATGTTGAGAAACAATGTGTGGAGCTTTGGCTAGGCGGGGTCGGTGAAGGCTTGGGAAGACTTGGAGGTCTTGGGTTTGATCCCCATAGACTCCACCAAAATGTTTACAAACCATGCATTATACATTTTTCCAATTTACCCATTTTTTTGCCATTTTTGAACATTTTGTCGAAACTTCAAACCCTGATAACTTTTGCATCCGGATGTCGTTTCATGCGAAACAAGTGTTGATGGAAATATGTTGACGAGCTCTTTACTACTGTAAGATTTGTTTTACTATTTTAAGACTTCTATTATTATCTATCTTTGAAAATCCTCCTGGATCAAACCTTCCCACTTAGAAGCTTTTGGACCACCAAAGGCCTGAATCATTCAGAATTCAAGTGAGGACATGTTCGTCTCACTTGTCCCGTATCACTTGTCCATTCTTCTTTGAACCTATACATTTGACTCATCATAATAACAATCACCACTGCACTGACATTGTTAAGTACATTAATCCATTTTTCAACCAAATCTTCATTCAATATTGTTGGAACCAACCATATACTGTTGATCAGTAGTAAGTTGAATGTCAAAATTGAACATGTGAAAGAGATTGTACCCATATCATGCTTATGTTTTACCCTAGGAACACTATAAACCATAATATATATATTGTCATGCAACAACACTTCCTTTTCATGCTTAAAATTATTTTCTTCCTTACATTGCATAGACATAAGTGCCAAATTCCGACTTGCATTGACAACCCTTTTTATTTGTTGTGTAGTTCCCAATGATCTGTCATTTTTAAATGAATGTGAATGTACTATATAATCAATTCCTTCCTTAAACAAATGATAATAATTATGTTCTCTATAGAATATTGCCTTTCAATCATATATATACGAGCTTCCCAACACAATTCCACAGATATCTAATGGAACCACATCAAATTCAACTTCATCTACAAACTTGGATGTAATTGTAAACTTTAGATCACATTGCTTTGTTACTTGTAATCCTTTATCTTTGCATACCTGGCCTAATGGATAAGGTTTCATGTGTGGTTTTGTGGTTAATCCCAACTGCTTAACTACTTCTTCTAAAATGAGTTAGCTTGGGATCCACTATCTATGAGTGTCTTGATCTTATTTTGTTTTGTAATTACCCTTATATGAAACAATGCATTCCTTTTTGTATCCTTAGAACTATCATGATCTTTAAAAGTAGAAGAACATGAAGAACCAATGTTAGAATCACTACCAACAATAGTTTTACCTTTCACACCTATGATTGATATCTTTGTTTCATCCTTAGAATCTGATCCAAGGTCCTCAACGATAACCGTGTATTTTTGCTTCCCTTTCCGATCCTTAAACCACTATGGTTTCAATTATGGATGTAGCTTCCAACAGTGTTCTGCATCATGTCCATCTCTCTGACAATGAGAACATGAAATTTGTGTATCCCATTTCTTCACGGTAGTTGTATGCTTGCTCTTCCCCTTGTCCTTTCCTTCTTTCAAATGACTGGATTCATCTGAGTGATTGTCATCATAGGTATTCTTCCCTTTATATTCAATATGTGTGGCTTGAACACACACTTCATCCAAGTTAGTAGGATTAAACATAAGTATTGTATGACGCGAATAACTATGTAATCCTCCAATAAACTTGAGAATAGTTTCTTGAGTGTAGAGAGGTATACCCAAAATAAAAGCTCTCTTTCTGAATTCCTGAGTGTGTTCTTGTACATTCGAACCTTTACCTTGCCTTACATTTTTCCAATCCATCATGGCTTGCTGTATGCAGCCTAATGGACAAAATTGCTTCTTTAACGCAGCAGTAAATTCATACCATGAAGAAATAATCTTACCTTTTGTAAGGATGCCTTCCAGTGTCTTACTCTCCCACCAGATGAGTGCAATGCCTCCAAGATGGAAAGTAGCCAATTGGATCTTTGCACTATCATCTATAAGTTTTTGGATCTTGCAATACACCTCAATTTTCCAGATCCAATCATCTAGCTTTTCTGTGTTAAGTTCACCATTATATGTAGGCAAATCAAACTTAATATCAAGTTTCAAATAAGGTAAATCAGACTTAGCCTTCTCAGGTTGTTTCTTTGGATTTGAAGAAGCAGTATTGGAGATTTCAGAAGAGGAAGAAGATGGAGAAGAAGGTTCAGAAGGTTCTTCTCCTTTTCCCGAATTATTATCCTCTACTTTCTCCTTCTTTATTTTCGTCTTTTCCAACCTCTCTTAAAAATCTGCAAACAAATTTTCTACTCTATCTGCCATCTGATAGAAAGCTTTGCGGAAATCCTTCTCATCTTCTTCTCAGTAGTCTTCATTTTCCATTTTCTTTCTTCTTCTTGAACCAATCTCCGGATCAAACTCTTCAAGTTCTCCTTCACCTCTCTGAAGCCTTGCTCTTGTTAACATAAACAATCTCACAATGCAATGGTTAAGCTACTCTAATACCAAACTTGATCCGAAAATGACAGGATCTTTATAACCATTATTTGCATGTGAAAGTTTGAATGCTTAAATCCATTAAAAAGGATTTTTAATAACAAAATTAAAGAGCATAATTGAAGCACATAAAACACATAAAAGAGATGCAAACCAAGAAATTTGCAGACAGGAACTGATAACGGAGTTCACCCTTCTTGGGCTATGTCTCTGGGCCACTTCTAAAGAGAAGGCCGATCTTATTAAGACTTCAAAACTTACAAATATGGGTTTTTGGAAACACTTCTATTTTATGTCAGTCACCAGCAAAAACAGAAAGCACCACTGCAATCCTCTCGAAATTTCAAGAAAAATGAATATAAACTCGACTACCTTTGCCTGAGGCCTCCTTTGGCACGTAAATCAAGAAACTATGCCTGCATAAAAGACAAAACATTATAGACTGTACAGATTCCCACCTCGGGAAGCACACCAATTAATGTTTGTATGGACCTCGAGAAATGTGCCAAAAAACTCCTTGGGAACTATGCCAAAATGCCTCGAGATCTGTGCAAAACCACCTTGGTAAATGTGCAAAACTACCTTTTGAATTGTGCCAAAATTGTGGTCTCCATGGTCTCGAAATACGTGCACAAACCATAGTTTTTATAGCGTTTTTGGGTGCGCGGATTGGAAAGCCACGCGCCCATTTTTTGCCCAAAATTTACGTGCAACTTATAAGGATAAAGCGCCACTTCCCACAAATTGTGGCAGCCATGGCATAGTGGTTAAGGCACTTGGCATGTGGGGAGGAGGTGACAGGTTCAAACCCACGGATCTCTCCCCGTATCAAGGCTTTTGTTGAATGAAGTGTGGCCATTGTTCGTTGGCATATGGTTGTTATCCCGTTGGATTCATTGGCATGTGGCTTGTCTCCACGGTGGCATTTGTTGGCATGCTATATGTCTCCTCCATAACACTTAACAAGGCCTTGGCGTTGGCCATGGGGTCAAGGGTTATGCCCTCGACCTCGCTCCTTTTTCCAAACAAGCAACCTATCAACCTTATATACAATATCTCACCTATACATGTTAAGAAACAATGCGTGGAGCTTGGGCTAGGCGGGCTCGCTGAAGGATTAGGTAGACTTGGAGGTCTTGGGTTCGATCCCCATAGACTCCACCAAAATTTTTACAAACCATGCATTATACATTTTTCCAATTTACCCATTTTTTTGCCATTTTTTAACATTTTTCCGAAACTTCAAACCATGATAATTTCTGCATTTGGAGGTCATTTCACGCGAAACTAACATTGACGGAAATCTCTTGATGAGCTCTTTACCACTGTAAGCTTTATTTTACTATTTGAAGACTTCTATTCTGATTGATATTTGAATATCCTCCTGGATCAGGAAGACAAGGTCACTACAAAGAATTCTTTAGGGGTTTCTCCTTGCACATTAGTTTATGGGAAGGAGGTTATTCTTCCTCTAAATATACTACTCCCTTCCTTGCAATTAGCTCATGCATCCCAAGGGTCAAATAGTGAAATTATGTAGTCACAAATCAATACCCTGCTAAAACTTGAAGAGGAAAGGCAAAAGGCCAGGGATAAGTTCAACCGTCACCAAGATATTGTAAAAAAATGGTTTGATAATCGGAAATCGGGAAAGAAGAATTTTGAGGTAGGATATCTAGTTCTAAAATGGGATCATCCTCATTAGGAAAAGGGAAATCACACCAAGTTCCAACATTTATGGCTTGGCCCTTATCAATTTGTTGAAAATCTTGGCCGAGGAACGTATAAGTTACAATATTTACAAGGGGAGAAGGAAAACCTTCCTGTCAACGGCCTAGCACTCAAACAGTACTTTTCTTAGGAGTAGGAAAACCTTTGTACATAAATAATTATTTGTTTTCTTTCCTCCTTTCTCTTGTTTTTTTTTCATGATTTCAAGATAGTTTATTTCAACCTTAACATGGTTTTGTATTGTAGTTTTGTTATTATTTTACTTGTTTGGTTTTGTTTTAAATAAAGCTTGGATCAACTTTCAGAGTGATAAGCAAGAAAACATAAATCTGAGCACTCTTATGAAAGAGTTTAGAATTTTGGAAGGATTAGAATTTGCTTCAAAGACAAAAGGGTTTCTCTTTGTAAAAGTTATGAGACTAATGATTTTAATGGTTTTTCTATTTTAAAGAAAGAGAAATTTGTTTCTTGGTTCATTCTGTATCAAAACTTACTAAACCCTGTAAAATAGGCAGGATTTAAGAATTCTAAATTACTACCTTGGGGCTCCACTCACTCACATATAAATAACCTTCTTAGGTAGCCTACTACAACCGACCCATGGAAAGGAAGCAAGTCTTGGAGATGTGTGGCAATTAAAATGATCCTATGCTACAAGAAATTATAGCCAAAAGGCTCACAAATAGAGTCATAGTTCTCTAAAAGGTTCCATATCCATCAAAGAAAGTGGGTTTTGGAAAGTTAAATACGTGACACATCCAATCAAGGAGATACGCGTGATGATAATCCAGAAGGTTCTTCTTCGTTTGTGAGTATGAAAAATCAAACAAAATATTCATTACTCACACAAAAGGACATTATGGATGGAAGAACCCATGACAAGTATTCGAAGACTAAGGAGAACTATTTTGAGAAGGACTCGAACGTCAAAGTACATTAAAAGCATCAAAAGAAATGCTAGTAGCATGGGAATGAGGAACACACGAATGCATCTATTTGATATTGTTACGATCCCGTGGTGTCATATTTAAGTGGCAACCAAAAGACAGGGACAAATAAAGAACTCCATATTATGGCCCCAGGAGAGTGATTGGGAAATCTAGTCCAGGTTGTCCTTTTCCTAAAATAAATTACCATTATGATCCAAGAAGCTCCCATCCCTGACTAAAATACAGACTTTTAAACCATTAACAAAAATATTAAAGGCGTGACTTTAAAAGTGGAATGATTAATGAGTAGAAGCAATTTTGGTCCTAAGTACGAGTTTTGT
The DNA here is from genome assembly GCA_027924585.1 of Larix kaempferi. Taxonomy (NCBI): domain Eukaryota; kingdom Viridiplantae; phylum Streptophyta; class Pinopsida; order Pinales; family Pinaceae; genus Larix; species Larix kaempferi. The sequence continues at coordinate 4,724,954 of BSBM01000431.1, read as the reverse complement.
TCAGAGATCTGTGTTCACCAGCTAGTCACCAATTGTTCCAGCTGCAACCTAATCCCCAAATTTTTGCATAAAATTATAGGGCCCCTCCTTTTATTTTGATTTGCTAAAGTCTCTTTGCTTCGTCTTCATTTGATTGCAAACATTTTCTTTGCACTTCAAATTTTTTTTGAACTTAGAATGGTTTTTTTTAAGTGTCTTGTTTCAGAGCAACTTGTGATTTATTGCCGAAACAGTCGGAAGAAAATTTTGTTTTACGCCAAAATGGTCGGGAGAAGACAAGTTTGACTCTAATCGGAGCAGAATTAGATTATGCATTGAAACCGTCGGAACAAGTTTTATTTTTCACCGAAATTGACAGACAATTTTTTTTCGTCGAAAGAAAAGTTGATTTTTACGCCAAAATAGTCGAAAGAAAATATGTTTCTCTGCGATTAGAGAAAAATTGGTTTGACGCCGAAACAGTCGGAGCAAAACTAGCTTTGACTCTGAAATGTTCAATGTAAAAATAGTTTTTGAACCGATGTACGGTCACTTGAGTTACTGATTCTTCATCGATATGCAACTTTGTCCGACAGAAAGTCAATAATTGAAGTTGCCTGGCATCAAATTCCTTTTTTATCTGAAGTGGCCCAAACTTAAGGATCTTTTCCTCTGAAATAGATTAAAATGAAACAATTGGAGTAAAACCTAGTCGTGGCCCAAAACAGATCGGTGCCAAACTCCATTTTAACCCGAAACAGTCCAGCGTGAATTTCAGTTTGACCCGACACAGACTATAGGGGAACATATATTTTTTATTTTAATTATTTTTGGAATCCATCTTAAAATGTCGTTAATGCACATTAAATGCTAGGGCTTCCCATTAATATAAAATGGAAAACGGTTGTTGTTTCACCTGTCACAAATCTGCAAACGTCATTCGGTCAAGGAGGAAGCGATTTCCAACTCTCGGGCACCAAATCACCAACACCGTTTTTGCATAGCCAGGTAGTCTTCCTTGCATCCATTAACCCTGTTACACCTGTTGCGCAAAAGTAGCATTCTTTTAGGTTAAAAGGGAGGGTTTAGCCATTGTTTTCGAGGCCATTTTTCGTGTATTGTCAAACTTTGAAACGTGGTTGATACCTCTGAAAACATAAGTAGGGCATAAGCCCAAAACCTATGTACGCATCATTGAAACCCTAGGAATACCAGTTTTGGATGCGGGTAGGGTTTGGAAGAAATTACATTTAGTGTATGCCGGTCACATAGCACAACCCACAAAGATCTAAATCCATCTAGTATGACGACAGCAATAGCCGTTGGTAGTTGTTGCTTGAATCCCACTTTCATCCATAAAAGAATTCTCATCTTTGGCTCTAGTCATATCTGAATAAGCTTTGGAAAATGCATTAGGATCTGTAAGCGTATTACCACGTTTTGGGCAACGGATGGGGGGTTTCCAGAGTTTTTCTGTTTATACAAAATGGCGTGGTATTTTTTTTTGTGCAGGAATGTTTGATGCCACTGCATTACAATACATCATTCTCCATAGACTCCTAAATGTTTTTAATCTGCACCATTCAGGGTAAAAAACGTAGCAAACCTTGTTAGCAGAATATCCCTCAACAAAAAATCGAACCAAAACTATCCCTTGGAACCCTAAATGGGTTAACCTCGGCGCTTGGCTCGAAAGTTTCATCAAGAGAAGAGCTCGGACCCTAATTTTGATATTATTTCTTGTTCAATGGAAGTATGAACCGAGCTCATATATATTATTTTTTTTGCAAACAATGCAAATGGTTAGGTTATACAATTTGCAGTTTGTTGTTTGAGTTAGTTTGGTTAGAGTAAGGTTATACACTCATTGCCATTTTTTCTTGGAATTTGTTGTCATTAATGAACTTTTGAAAAGATAACAATGTTCTATTTTGACATGTTGTTTATACACTAACATTGTTTTTATCACAATATTTGGAAATGCACAAGAGAATTTCTAAGCGCAAAGCTAAGGTCATGGAATCTGATTTATATATTGAAATTGTCCCAGAAAGCATGATGGAGACCCTATTTGAAGATACCAAGGAAGCAATTGGAATAGTCCCTGAGTATAAATGGGGTGAATTATATCACCTTATCCGATACCAAAACGTGTCAAATGCCTCTATTTAGGAAATGATGCTCTATCAAAACATAACGAAATCAGGTCTTCAAATGGTCGCAACTCGTCTAGAGTTATTCCCAAGTTCGGTGGTAATAGGATGGATATTGCCTCACATAGATGCCAACTCTAGAATCATGGCTGGAGCAAATGGAGAAGGATTTGCTTCATTTAAACCAGCTCGTATAAGCACATCTTATAAGTTACATGCCCCGAAAATCATAATAAAAAAGGATTGGATAAAGGGTGTCAACATAGACCATTTAGAATATGCCAAGAAGATGTTGATATCTTGAAAATAGTTAAGGCAAAGAGCAAGCAGGGAACATGATGCACAAAATTTGAAAACCCCTTTTAGGATTATAAGAATGATGTTGAGCAAGATATTTGGAAGAGCGAATGCAAATATATATAAACTCAGTTGGGTGCCTATTGTGTACCATTTCGCTTCTCATGGTACTATTTTTAATTGGGTGGACATTATTTCATAAAGTTTGGAAACAACAGTGGTCGCCTCCCAAGGAGGCATGACGCAGAAAAAAGCAAATTTTTTCATGTCCTCCTATCTCATTGACTGCATATTGATAAGAAACCCATTCCACAAGTTGGGGTGTTATTGGGTCCCGGCTGAGACCCTGCTATATGTTGCATACCATATAATGTGGGATCACAAGTATGTAAGTTTTTACAAGCTTTTATGCGAGGAGTTCATAATTCCTTTGTATAGGATGACATTTAATGAAGAACCAAATTGCCTGTCGAAAAATGCTATGACGGTGATTAGTGAAGATGGGGATTACTACTTTACCCCAGAAGGCACATATATTCGAATGTGTGGAGGAACTAAAGGTCCTTCCCCGATGCCAAGGTATGTCACAGATTATGTAGTGCATAAACAAGCTGTAAGGAAAGTTTTTATTAACGAGGTTGGACATTTTATGAACAAAAATAAAAAAGGGCTTCTTGCCCTCTACTTCCCTTCACCATTGGGGCATACAAATTCACCAAGGTAAAAGGAGCAGAGATTTTCATAAAATACTTGGAGGCATTCCATTTTGGGGAGAATATTTTTATTAGAAATGACAAGTTGTAGACGGCAGCCAAGCATTGCGCATCATTTAAGATTCATTTTGAATACACGGATCACTTCCTGAAAGATGATGAAGTATACAAAAGGGAAAACAACATGGCAAAATTAAATAAAAGGTTCGGCCAAAAAGAAGGAACAAGTTCTAGTCAAGCAAAAGAGACTGCAAAAGATGCAGATCAACATAAGATCAGAGAAAAGGCCTTAGCAATCAAAGAAAAAAGAAGGAAACAAGAGGAAGAAATAAAACAAAAACAGGAAGCATAAAGATATCATAAAGAAAATGAAGCTGAGCTAGAAAAGCAGAGAAAAGAGGAACAAGAGGCAGCAGAGAAAGCACTTGAGTCAGAGAAGCAAAAGGAAGAAGGAGCTAGGATCAAGAAAGTTGTGGAAGATAAGAAGATACAAGAAGAAGATCAAAGTTTACATGAAATGGACATAAATCCACCGACTGATTTAGAAATCCCACTTACAGGGGGGCATCTCCCTTTTTGGAGCTTGGGCTCATACCGTTCACCCCTTCTAAACAACAATCTGTAGCAGAGTTGGACACTATCGTCTTTGATCCTAAGAGGAAGATGATTCTAAGAAGAACAGAAAAGATGTTAAAAATGGGTACGCATCCAGATATTGTAACTATACAATAGAATACCTTGGTAGAAGGCACCAACAAAGACCCTAAATTCATTGCTTCAATGAATATAGCAGCTTCCCAGGACAATGTCGATAATGTGGACAAGTTGATGAACAATTTGGAGCGAAGTAAAGTAAAAATGTTGAAATTAAAAGATAATTTGGTGCAATCCAGAAGTGAAGGAATTGAAATGGAGAGAAAACGAGATACCGTGGAGTCCGAAAAGGAAAAGTTACTACTGGAGTATCAAGAGTTGGAGAATGAAAAGGATTCTTTAAATGTGCAACTTATAATCATGGAAGGAGAACGAGATGATTTCCGCTCTCAAATCAATGACTTGGAAGAAACTGAAATTAAATTAAATCAGCAGGTGGAATCCTTGATGCTTGAAAAGGGATCTTTACAATCCCAGGTTGATGAATGGATGAATGAAAAGGAATCTCTAATGGAGCAGATCAAAATTGCTCTAAATCAGAAGCAAGATATGACACCATTCAATGAACATGCCTGTAAGGTACAAGAACATATTTGTCATTCACAAGAATTAGTGACAGAGGAAATTTTATAAATTAAGGAGAATGATAAACAGAATGAAGGAAATTTCTACAGATGTTGTCACTGTAAAACAGAAATAGATAAGTACATTTGACAAGGTGAAGAAGTTAATTGTCTGGAAAGGAAAAAATTCCAGATTTTCTTGATCACTTGCCAAATAAGACAGTTGTTGAACTGAAATTAGATATATCCCTTCTAGAGAGTTGCAGAAAAGCTGCCAGGAAAGAACAAATTGACGTACCAAATACCATCTCAAAGTGTGAGGGAATCTATAAAGATATCTCTCAATTGCTAAAGACATGTAGGAGTTTCCAACCAAGGACCAACGTTTAGCAGAATTGAAGAACATATTGAATGAAGACTTGGAATACCTCAAGAAATTGGATGTGCTTACATATGAATATCTTCAACAGCATATAGGACAAGCAACTGTGAATGCTTATTTTCTGGAAGAAAGTCACAAAGCAGCAACTAAAGGATCAATAAATGTAGGAAAAGAGTTTTCCACTCATGAGGTTGCTCTAAAATTATTAGAGCCTCAGCAATGTAATGTAATATTTTATGAAACTGATTTGTGGGATAGCTATATTTCTAGTTTAGAAAACCCACCAACAGAATAATGTAATTTGTAAATAATTATCTATTTTTGGCTGAGCAAACACAAAAGACAAAATTCCAGCAGTCCAAAAGTTTAAGGGTAGGTGAAACGATTGGTCATGTAAAGACATTTTTCTTGTAAGATAAATAGGGGAGAATAGGAATGAGAAAGGTTTTTCTGGTGTAATAAGGTTTTTCTGGTGTAATAGAAGCTCGAAACAGTTTGCATGAAAACTATTTTTCTACGAATGAGAAGGGACTATTTGCTGGGTAAAGCGTGCATGGAATTTGCGTGAAATTTCATGGATAACGGATCAAAACTATTTCTTCTTGTGTTCATCCTCATGCTGTGAGATATTTTTTACTTTATTGGACTACTCTAATGGTAATGAATGAGTTTACTAGTTTATGCAAATGTCTATGTAATTAAGAGTAATAAATGGAATTAAATTTTATCAAAGCTATCTTTGTATATTATTTCTAATGTGACTATAAGTGCTTTATTTCAATGGTTATCTGTTTAATTTGTACAAACTTTCCCAGATATTACTCTTATTTGTAAAATTCGCTCCTTGCAAGGATATATTAGTTAGGTTAGGTTAATGTTAGTCGATTGATAAGGTAGGAGTGGTAAGACGAGAGGTAAGAACTTGCGCATCACTTGTGAGGCTTCTACCTGTCAATCTTAGGTCATGCATCATTAAGTTAGGGCATTTGCATACGCATAATTAAATATAAAATATAAACGGTGGGTTGGGCCGCAACCAGTCAATTTTAATCGAAACACATCTAAGGTAGCCAAACCGTTAACCGAACGGATTCCCCATTCCAAACAGTGAATTATCTAATTGGGACTATTCATTGGGGAGAATCCCTACTGTCGATGCAAGGATTTTTCAAGGCATCAACACTGCCCCACAAAGACCACAAGGGGGCAAGCCCCCTTGAACCCTGTCATCCCCTTGAGACATCATCGATTTTGATAAATTCCTATGGTAATGATAAGACTCATAGAAATGGAAGTGTTTCACTATGATAGCAGTTTCGGGGGCAATTGGGCAAGTTGTGGATTATAAAAGGGTGATTCAAATGTTTCTGTAACGTGACAGAAATTTGCAATTTTGAAGGACTGCAATTTTTGCCCGATAATAAGAAATAGGAATCCTCCTACTCATTGGAAAGATTATCCATATGAGAATAAGATAGAATGATCTTATTCTTAAAACAAGTCTCTACTGATTCCATAAAGCAATCATGGTAAAATTGCTTGTTAGCTAGAAATGTGAAATAATTGAACCAAGTCTGGTTGGATGTTTAGTAACAATGCATTACCATTAATGAGCAGGGATACCCAATTGAGAGTATTGTCATGACTCATAACTTATGTTAACATGTAGGAAAACATGTTGAATGGATAAGAATACACTCTTGTAGATTGTATTTTATAATCACAGGATGGAAGAAGGGAACTAAGAGGAAGTGATGGTTCCTTATCCAAAATGCATGCAATGCATTCTCTATGTTCAGAATGTGTAATTTGAATTGCAAGCAAGAGACATGGAAGCTCTTGATTATTGGAGATGGATATTGTATTCCATAAGAGAATGCTGAGCAAGGTATGGAATATACCAGTAGGTAAAAGACATGCAACTTGTAAAGGTGATAAGCGAATCATCCTTTTGGGAAAGTGATTGTATGCTAAGAGAAGTTGTTGGATATGAACCAACAACTTATGAGTAAGTAATGAGAATGGGTAAGAGAACTTTTATTCATCCATAAGTTGTCACTAATAGAATAAGACATTCTAGTATGTGGACCTATCATGTGTTTCATGATAGTGACAGAGTGGCCATGCAAAGGCTATCAATTAAGGAATGAGGCATTCCCGTGTGTGAATCAAGTATGTGGTTCAGAATTGTGGAAAATATTTCTATGAGAAACTAAAGAAAGTATCATAGTTGAATGAGGTGAAAGGGCATATAATGGACCTTGAAAAAACTCCTTATGAAGTTGGAATTGAATCAATTACAACACTGATAAGTGCTAGGAAGTCCAAGAGAGGTCAAGTTGGACTTGGCCAAAATTGCTCTGAGCAATTGAAGCAACAAGGAAATGTAAATAGAATGAAATGAGAGATATTGTAACAACCAAGGAAAGCTACATAGGGCTGATAAGATGGTTGCAAAAGAAATTGGAAAATAATCTCTATAAGACAATGTTGACAAAGAGGGAAATTTCTCCCCTTAAACTATTTATGTTTATAACATAAGAATTGCATGCTTAGAAAGCAGCAAGTAGGAATGTTATACATGAGTATATGTATTGAATCGTTGCTTGGTGAGAAAATCATAGCTAATGACCCTTAGTGTGCTTGATCAGATAAGCCATGAAATTCAATCAGCTATGATGTGGAAGAGGAATTCCATGTTGTGATGAGGGATTGGAAAGGGGGGATTCCTTAGCTCCTCTCTTACTATTGAATTTATATTTTATAAGTTGTATATATAGAAAATTATGGCATAGAAATGCTGAAAATGCAAGAGATTAGATAGATGAAATGAATACGCATTAGTGGGCATATTAATAGATATTGCATAGTGCATGTGATGATGTTTGTGCCTGTATATGATATTGCACGTTGGTAAAAATATTAAGGTTTTTCATATGTAATGAGCCACTTAAGATAATTATTGTGGTTGATAATCATTATTGGTGTTGGTATTGGTTGTAGGACCAAAGACAACAAAAACATGGCTAAAGATGTTGATGATGTTGTCACATGTGACCAACAAACTTATGAAGAAAGGTTGGGGCAGCAAATCTATGATCAAGAGGTTGGTGGAAGGATGGTGTAATGATCCTTTGTAAGATACCAACTGATCAGGTAACATCAAAGATGTTAATGGAATCCATGCATGCAATGATTTATTTATGTTGCATACAAAAAGGGGATTGGGTAAGAATCCCTTGAGACATATTTAATAATCGTAAATTGGTATGTATGTGATGTTGAATGCCTTTATGTGACTAATATCCCACTGGGTATTGTGAGATATAGGGTAGTAAGGACAAGGAGCCTTATACTATCTAATTGTTTAGAATTTTGAATGCATTCATATGAAAATATATCATGTCATGTATATATGTTGGTTATGAGTTTAATAACCAAAGCAAGTGAGAACTTATGGTCCTGTTGTGGTAATGCATGCCATATGAGATAGTCATGGTTAAGGCCATAATGTGGTTGGAGTGGTAACGCTATAGTGCTACACAAGTACCCCATGAACCCCGTATTGATGTTAATATGGAATGAAACCTCTTTGCCAACAAGTAGGGAGTGAGTGAACTCCCGACGTGTTGTTCGGGTGAGGAAGGAAGGCACCCAAATAGTTAACTAAGTGATTGAGGAAATCGTTGTATGATGTGTCGAGGAATTAGCTAGACCTTCCAATACATCATGGTGGAATGCATGACATGACATTATGGTATTCATGAATCAATACAAGGATGCATTGAGTCAATGTACATTAAAATATTATGTAAATATTGTGATTATGCATGCATATGTGTGGGTACATATGTTAAGATGCATCATGTTATTGCATGGTTGTGATATATATTTCATTGTAATTCACTAATAGCTGGAATGATAGAATTATTGGCAATTTTGATATCATTTCATGATCTTCTATGCATGTAAGGGAAATAATTGCATGAATAAGGTAGTCACGTTTGATTGGATACCAGAATACTCTATGGGGAGGATAGAGTTGCATGAATGGATATGATGGTGTAATCATGAATATTGACAGTTTTACTTGATTGCATAGTTAATGTGATTGTTCCTTGCAATTTTATGGTGATAACGATGCATATAAAGTAAATGTATTTCCTTGTCTTTGAGATAATAATAGTTGATAGTGTTTGAATTATTGAGTATTATAATTCTGAAATCACTTCAGTGATTATTGTACCATTTACAATGAAAACATTATATGCATAGATACTCACAAATTGTTGGTTGGTTGGGAATTTCATATTGTAGGCAGAACTGTCTTGGGTATGGAAATGCATGTGAGTCCATAGTAAAGACTTGAAGTTACCATGTGCAAAAGCCAAAAATTATGAGAAGGATCTCATGGTTGTGAAATTTAATTAATGTAGGGAACATATTGTAATTTTCAGATTTGAAATTTTGCTAATAATTACTAAAGACTGTTTGACTTATCTAGAATTGTGTTAAGAGGAAATGTTGTAGGTGGATATCTATGTTATGGCAGCAACTGTAAAACCATAATGGATAGAGTGCTCCCACTTACAAGAGCCAAACAATATGAGGATGGACTCATGGTTAAATAAATCTAATTTATGTAGGAGACAGAATTGTAAATTCATATTTGAAACTGATTATTGATGTTATTGACTGTTTGGATATTTGTGAATTGTGTTAGGAGGACAAATTGCAGAAAGACTATGTTTTATGGCCTGCATGAGCTAAACATCATGAGAAGGACCTCATTCTTGGGAAGTCTAGTTTCCATATGAAAGATATTTGATAAATTCTAATTAAAATTATTATGATGACATCTCATGTGAGCTGCATGCTTGTATGTAATGCCAGTGAGATGGTGAAAATATGCCGGTTGGGCATATGTTATTCGTCGAAGCTTAAAAACACAATGGAAACGCCAAGTGTGGCTTGGATTTGAGTAACCTTGTAAAATTCCTTATGTGTGCTTGTCTCTCCATAGTGTTGTTAAACCCAGTAAGAAGCATGGGTACTCAAGAGGCTTGCATGGGTATTGGTAACCTTTCTACGCTCACATTGAAGAGCACTAGAGGTATGGGTATGCCCGAGGGACTATGTAGCAGAGAAGGGGTACCATCCTTGTGTTATGTGAGTGGTTATTGTGGGTCCATTCTAGCTTGCAGTTACTTGAGTTACTTATGGAGTTCATGGAAGGGACCATTGGTTTGCATAGGAGAAGGGTCCATGGAATTATATTCCTTTATATTGCATGATAAACCCAGTCGAAGTGTTGGCTTGGAAATGGTTGTTGCATGCTTGATAAACCCAGTCGGAGAGTTGGCTTAGCATACCGGTTCATGGAATTCCTGATAAACGCAGTCAACGTACTGGCTTGGCATTGCTTATTTGAATATTGTGGTGTAGCTAGTGTGTTGGCATAACATTTGTTTTATATGTATTCACGGTGATCCGAGGCTCACAGAAACTTGGTTACCTTTCGATGCACACCCTGAAGAGCATTGGAATGGGTGGGTAAACTCGAGGGACTGTATAGAAGAGAAGAAGTACCATCCTTGTGTTGGGTGGAGCAGGTCTTGTGGGTGCCATAGTTGTCTAAATTCAAAGTGGGATGCCTATGGAGCTAAAGGAAGATGCTTATGCAGATAAGTATTTGGTTTATTTTGCATCTTCTTGTTGATTTAATGTGAATGTGAATATACATGTGTATATATGCTTCATCTATGATTATGAAAACCCTGTTAAGGAATGAATCCTATGAGAACAAATTTGACATGTGAATTTACTTATTGTTTGAGAATAGATATTGTTGGATGCAAGGACCTCGAAGGCATCTTAAGGATGCAGTTGGACATGTGGTTGTCCTAAAAATATCAGTATGAGCAACTAAAGACTGAGAAGAGATCCAATGGATGTTGTTGAAGAGATAAAAAGGCATTGCAATTACAGTTGAAACAAGGACATGGAACCTTGTTGATTGAAAATTTAAGAGAACACCGAGGACTATGTTATTCGAAGGGGGAGGGGATTGTAATACCCCCAGTTTAACCCTTGCAGTGTACTAAATTGAATCATGTAAATGATGTAACATCATTATAAAATCATCGTGAGGAGCTCAAGGCCAAGGCCCCTCCATCTATAATCGTTTATGTATCGGCAATTAAAAATCGATGCATGTGGATCGCATGCTCTCTAGGCACGATGAAAAATCGTAAATATGATGTACATATGTATTTTAATAAAAATACCCACAACTAGCTATGTAATGCAACACGAGTATGGGGGCATGATTTTTACAAGGCATATGGAGGGAAATATTCAAACCCTTGAACCCAATAGTGTCAATGAGAGAACCCATAGATCATTAACTACCCATTTTGACTTATTCACCCAATCATTTAATCCTTCCAAGAGGTGGTTGAGGTAGTTATTGTTTGGGGAAATGGAAGGTATGGTTGTCCAATTTTGTGTATGAGCAAGCCACCATTTTTGGAAAATCGTGTTTGTCTTCTTAGGCAAGAAAAGAGCCACGAATTTGCTCCCCAACCCATTCTTCATCCATCAGTTTTGCTCCCTCGTGCAATTCTAGGCTTGCTAGGCGTTTTCCCTCACGTTTTTCATGAGTTTTCCTCCATTTTATCTAGCTGGGAAGTCGTTTTTGGGTTGCAGAACGACTGGGAGGAAGTTAATCACTAGTTGGGGGACCATGGAGGCCGTTTTTGCCATTTGAACGCCTATATACCAGTGGAAACTCGATTTTGTTCCCAGGGATATATTCCCCCCTCTCACAAATCATTTTTGGGGTGCCATGGTCTAGGAAACCCATGGACATCTTGTCGTGTGCATCCCACAGTTAAAAACGTTTTGTCATACCCAACATATGTGCGTGTTGTGTGTGGGGAGATAATGGTGTGGTATGAGTTATGTGTATCCCTTGTTTTAGCTTGAATTTGGGTGTAAGAAACCAGGAGTAGAAGAGGATTCAGAATTGGATTGATAAACCTAGTGAAGATTGTAACCTCACTAAAGATGAAGGGGATTTGGTTACTTTTCTATGCACACCCTGAAAAGCACTAGAAGGGAAGGTATGGCCTAAGGGACTGTGGAGCAGTGAAGGGAATAATTCCTTGTGTTGGGTGTGTAGCTATTGTGGGTGCCAAATGAGCTTAATCTTGTAGAGGTTCCAATAGCTTTGTGGGTGAGCTCACTAGCTTAGCAATTCTTCCTTTCTACTGCCTTAACAGCCTGATAAACCCAGCTGTGGACTAGCTTGGCTGAGATGCGGTGTATGCTTGGCTATGTGTTAGTTGTTGTTCCCTTTTCCTTGTGGAAATCATGCCCAACTCGGGGGTGGCAGCTGTGTTGAGAGATTGATGAGCACAAATAGCCTATGGTTGGGTGGAATGTTGCAGTTGCATAGCCAGTTGCTCGGGACAACTTCATATCAGGATAAGTATTCTCTTTTTTTAATTTATGCATTGTCTTTAATGGATGACTGTTATGACTATGCAAATAAATGTATTATAGATTTGTGTGGATAGTGTTTATTTTCCGTTGTGTTTATTTTGAATTATACATCTTTACACATGTTTTTTTGTTTACATGAATTTACTAAAGATGAATGGGGCTGAGAAGTAGTAATGGCCCAAATGTTTAGTCATGTTCCCTTCCTTGATCCAGATTGAAGGGAGGGGACGTGACATTTGCTTCGAGTTCCATTTATATGCATTTATGCATATTTACAAAAGCAAATTTTGTGTATGCATATTGGCTTCTATATATGGGTATTCATAGAATCCAATTGCAGCTTATGTATAGTGAAAGCCAAAGTCAAAGCAAGCTTTTGTAAATGTGGATTTGGCTTATATGAATACACATATATGGAAGCATGCTTCTACTTTGCAAGCATACGCACACATATATGAAAGTGGATTTTGTACGTGTACGACAACTTCTATATATGCGTAAGGCGCTTCAGTGTATTCGTGCTTTCTGTATATGCACATATATAGAAGGTGCATTTTGGTTTCTATGATTGCTCTTAAATGGAAGCCAAAATGTGCATATATGGAAGGTGCATTTTAATTTGTTCTTTCGTACATGCACAATAATGGAAGGTGCATTTTAATTTGTTCTTTCGTACATGCACAATAATGGAAGGTGCATCTATATATGGATGTGTCTGTATGTGTGCACTCATGGAATCCAAATGCACATCTACAAAGGTGGATTATGTATATGCATAATGGCTTTTGTAAAGGCACATGTACAGAAGCATATTATGTATATGTGCATATACGAAAGACTTAACCACAACCTCAATTACATCCATACCATCCACTATATTAATGAGAGTGATCATGCATATGAATTTGATACATGCATGGCATTTTCCTTGTCTTGGATGTTTCCAAATGGCCCATAACAACCTAAATGGATAAATTCTCTTTGTAATCATGTTTATAATATTTAGTGTATTTTTAAGAATATTTCAATTTCCTCTATCTTCTGGAAGATATTATTGTATATTTAAGATAGATTTTTTCAAGTATATAAATATATTTATAATGCATTACAAATATGGAATCTCATTAAACATTTGCACCCTTTAATTTTGAGATGGGTTGCATTGATCATTGAGAAAAAAGAGTATAACATTTTTACTTAAGTCATTTAAACTAACATTTAATAATTAGTTTTTGTAAGAAGAAAGTTAAATATTTTAAGTTTTTGATTTTTTCTAATTTGTCATTACTAGAGTCCTATTAGGCAATCTTTGTCATAATTGTAATTTTGGATTTATGAAATTTTTTGTTTTAATGCAAAATTTTGTTTTTAGTGCAAAAATAGATTCAACACCCTCTAATAACCCTATTGGAATTGGATTGTGCAGCATGAACATTTGATATTTGAATATTTGAGTGACAGTGGTGCCTCCTTATCTTTTGATGGCTAGGACGTTGCTTATGAGGTCGTTCATTAAGCATTCAAAGCACTTTTGTTTTGTTTTTTGGCTATTTGTACATTTGCTATGCAACAATGTACAGAGAGCTCTTATGGTTGGGATTTTTAGGTTTTTTGTATGCATAAGTTCTTTATACTACTTGGAAAATATTTTCATGACTAAAGAGGAGTCCTTTATATGCTCTCTCCTGCTATACTTTCATTGATATAAGCATTTCCATTGAAGGATAACTTTCTCCTCTCATTCCATAATTTCTTTTCATTTTAATATCATTTATTATTGTGTAAGGAGGATGAATTATTTACAAAACTACTTACATGTTATTCCTTATTTCTCTTCACATATGCTAAGGTGATGCTAAGTAAGTGAGCTTCTACTAACAAGTAGTAACATGTGAGACAATGATAGTCAACCCTTATAGGATAAGAACTATGACAAAACCCTAGGTATGGATTCATAAACTTCTAGTGCTTAAATTGGCGTTAAATTGCTATTTGTTGAATGGAATAGGGTCATAATCAATGGTGTGTCGATGAAGCTTGATTAAATATTGGGAGATAATCCTTTCAATATATCATACACCATTTGATGTGGTCCCCTTTATCCAAAAAGATCAATCATCATCAACTCATTCTATGTAAAGGCTCAACCTTCTATCCTCTTACATCATTCATTAGCATTGGCTCATCCCATATAACTTAGCATATACCGAGGGTTGTATATGTGCATTCACTTAAATAAAAATGTGCATACAAATATACAAAAGCAGGTTTTTGTATATGTGCATCTGGCTTTCGTTTATTCACATTCACATATGCCAAAATGCATGTATATAGAAGTGTGCATATACAGAAGCCATGTGCATATAAAAATGTATGGAATAGTACATACACGGGAGCACCTTCCCTATATGTGCATGTATGGAAGTTGAAGCAGGTTTCCCATACATAAGTGCATGTATAAATACGCATATAAAATGTGTCTTTCATATATGTACATTTTGGAAAATGTGCATATACTGAAGTGCCTTTTGTATATGTGCATATGTTGAAGTGCCTTTTGTATATGTACACACACAGGATTTTCTTTTGTGTGTATATACTAAAGCACCTTCCGTATATGTGCATATATGGAATCTGCTTTCATAAATGCACATATACAAAAGTGATTATGCATATATGGAATTTGCTTTCATAAATGCACATATACAAAAGCGATTATGCATATATGGAATCCACTTCATAAATGCGCATTTGGCTTCTATGAATGTGCATATACAAGTGCATCCATATATGAATGCACCTTACATATATGTGCATATATGGATGCAAAATCCAAAATGCTCCTTTCGTATATGCACATTTTGGCTTCCATTTATGTGCATTAATAGAAGTCAAAATGCACCTAGTATATATGTGCATACACAAAAGGTGCGCATACATTGAAGCACCTTATGCATATATGGAAATTATTGTGCATATATAATATCCACTTCCATATATGTGTTCTTATGCGTGCAAAATCAAAAGCTTCCTCCATATATGTGCATTCACATAATCCAAATGGAAAACTTGTGCATATACGAAAGTGCTTTCTGTATGCGCGCATATATGTAAGTTGTAGTAAGCTTCCCACAAAATCATGTATATAAATGCATATAAAATGTGCATATGAACTTCCTACAACATAATAATACCAAGCTTATAAACTTCAAATAATCTTTTTTAGTGAAATATTTTTAGAGGAGCTTCCCAAACCCTAACAGTTTAGGGATAAGCATATTATGGGGACCCATCATTAAGGGGTCATTTTCTCTATGTACCCCTAGTAATGTAGTTTGTTTACCTAATCAAAATTTAGATGATGCCTTATCTTGCGCCATGGATATTAAGGATCTCCCTCCTCGCGTTGATCCTTTTACTTATCTCTTGAGTTTCATAAAAAGACCTCCATAAGCCCCCCTTCATTAGATGATGGAATTTTTTTCCTTTTCGAGTTCTCAAGTTGTACCCATAACCACTAGCCATGTTTTCACTTCCCTCAATAGGTTCATCATCACAAATATTGCAGTAGGAATACCTATATCTCTCAGCTTTTATAAATGACCTACCCTATCAACAATGTCAGAGACAAAACAAATATACCTAAGAGAGTAGTCACTTCCTACCTTAATCTCCATGCAAGGGGCTTCTTCTTCAAAAAATACTAATTGAGGTTCCTTAGTCGAGAACAAGAATACATACCCTCTCCCTTAAATATATCAACAAACATATTCAAGGGAGCTAGATCAGAAATAAACATGCCCTTATTCAACCAAGATGCCAAATAGTATACAACATCCTTGGGGTCTGCACTCGGCTTCAGAACTCTATCAACATCTTGATTTGATCCTTCAATACATATATCTCCCTCACTCTTCTCCGGAACTAGCCCAGTTACCACTAATATATTAGCATTCATGTCTTTAGGAAGAAACATATCAAACTTCTCTTCCCCAACCTCAAGTGGCTTAGCTAAGTCCTCAACAAACCGCCCTTTTTATAGGCACATACTATTAGGTTTTCTAACTCATGTTTTGCTATTGAAGATTAACACATACTCCAATGCAAGTGACCAAGCTTGTGACATTTTATGCACATGGATGATATTTCACAGTAGTCTAGATCTTTTGTAAAGGAAGAAGATCCTTTTGTGTAATGGTTTTTGAAGCCAAACCATTTCTTAGGTCAATTCCAACCTTATTAATGACCTATACATATTCTAAATTCTTCAATTAAGAAAAACAACCATTCTTGTAATTAATTAATTTAATGATATATATATATATATATATATATAATAAAGAGTCTCTCAACTATTATTTCATTACCTTCCTCCTTCATGACAAGATTAATTCCACATTAAAATGTAAATTATATTAGTAGTTTGGGTTGTTTTCAAGTA
Source organism: Larix kaempferi (assembly GCA_027924585.1). Taxonomy (NCBI): domain Eukaryota; kingdom Viridiplantae; phylum Streptophyta; class Pinopsida; order Pinales; family Pinaceae; genus Larix; species Larix kaempferi. The sequence goes on along the minus strand of BSBM01000431.1, from coordinate 4,708,266 downwards.
AAGGTTTATGATAATCAATCTCATTTTGTTTTTAAATGTATAGTTTAGTTGAAAATCTATTAATATGAAATTATAAACATTCTTTAAAAAAATAAATTAATAATTTTATATAAATACAAAATTAGATTAACTTGGTGGGTTAGCTCAAGTGGTTGAGTGCTGTAAATTGTGAGCAGAAGGTCTCGGGGTCAAATCCTCGGATGGCTATACATGACTATATAAGGGCCTCACTTGATGTCCCCATCGGGTTAGCTCTGTAATCAGAGCGAACAGGGTGCGTCCCCTTCGGGTGGACCCCCTGTGATTTCTTACCGTGAACGTAGCAGCCCGCTGGGGAGTTTGTGAACCACATGTGAAAAAAATAAATACAAAATTAGACATTAAAAACTTTATGACACACTTCTTAAGAATTTAATGTTTAGAAATAATCATTATTTAATTTTAAGAATTTATCTTTTCATCATAATTTCACCTTAAAGAAATAATCTTACCTAAACTTAAAAGGGAAAGACGAGTTGTTATTATGTTTCACATTATTTTGAAATTTTAAAGTTAATTTTTATAGAATATTATAAAATCGGACATTTTATAAATGTAATTTAAAAGTTCAAATATTTAAATTATATAAAAAACACAATATACATTCAAAAAAAATTCTAAAATATATATATATATATATATATATAATGAGCATATAAATATAAGATATTATATTTATCCTGGTAGGCTAGTTCAAGTGGTTGAGTGTTGTGTAATGCAAGCAGAAGGTCTTGTGGTCAAATCCTTGTGTGGTTATGCAAGGGCCTCACTTGATGTCCCCACTAGGTTAGGCTCCGTAATCAGATCCCGTGGTTTACCCGTCTACCATCCATAAAATATGGGTAAGTATTCAGAGGGTTTCCCCATGAAGTATTCCTTGGAAAAAAATGATATTATAAAAGCTCAATTAATTAAATATATAATCAATTTATTAAATAATATAATAATTAATCAAAAGTAAATAATTATAAATGTGGCCCACGGGGTGTACACTAGTTGGCGTTAAGGTGCATTGTTAAGGTACTCATTGTGATGTCGCGGGTTCAAACCTCGATTAGGCATGTGTGCCATGCGTGGGTTAACGTTGGTATGCCCAGGGGTACATGGCAGTGGATCGGAATCGACCCCATTTCATGCAAGTATGAGATCGACCCTAGTTTTCGATTCCCCTAGTTAAAAAAAAATACTAATGTGTACTGATGATGATTATAGTTTTTTTTATAAGCTAGTTATGAAACCTTCTATTAATCAAGAATATATATATATACAAAATTACTGTAGTTAGCCCACCCCATGGGAAACCAAGCCTACTAATAGTTGATTTTCAGTCGTGCTTACAAGACCATAGCTTAACAACTATCTTGAGAGGTCTCATAGCTTTCCCTGGAGAGGGAAACTAGGTCTATTTAAAGACTGCCAATATAATCAAAACCATCAAAAAGAATAACTCAAAGTGTCTTAGAACCTGCCTTAACAAAGGAAACCAAGTCTTTAAAAATACCATCCAAGTGCTCAAAACCATTAGGGAGTTTAAAAAATTAAAAACAAACCTAACTAGGAGATAAATTCTAGTGTTTATCAAACAAAACAAAGACATTCAAGATTTACACCTGGAAGTGCTCATTAGAAGAAATTGTGACGTAGTTAGCCCACGTGCTTCCTCCTCCGACCACCATCTAGAATGGGGTGTTGGTGACTTTTGCAATCTCATCCAATTGTGTCTACATTTTGTCCCAGTGTTCCCAAATACAATTGATTGTACTTAGAGTTGTGGCCATGAATAATTCCCTTTCCATCGGAATGCTATCCTGAAGGTTCTTAATGATCAAATAAGGACTATTTGCTTCCCTCAATTCTTAGTTCTCCTCCCATTCCTCCAAATCCATAGCCTCCATGGCCTTGATATTCTACTTAATGTGGAAGGGGACCATATTCTTAAAAGATTGGCACTTGTCTTCCTCAACAACCTCCCGATGCAACCACCCACCTTTCCTCGATGTCACCTTGCTTGATCTAGATGGATATCATAGGCCACCCACCTATTTCACTGGCTCAAAACAATTTTTTATAGTTTGTTAGTTTTCGGTTCAAAGGATTGCTCGAGATAGATATTGGTGGCCACCCACCTATTCCACGAGTTTAATATAGTTTTTCCAAATTGGCAGCTTTTCGGGTCAGAGGACTACTCCAGATGGATATTGGTGGCCACCCACCCATTCCACGAGTTCAAGACAGTTTTTCCAGTTTGGAGGTTTTTAAATATTTTTGTGTCAAAACTTTTGGGGCTGGTTTGAGGCCCTAAACAACATTTTTTGGAAACGCAATAGTCCAATCATAGAATAAGGCAGGACTAGATGGGCAAAATGTGTACTTCTTGGATAGATCTTTCCAACGGGATACCAAGCACCCTAAATGGATATTATATGCAAAAGTTATGCCCTCTAGAAGTTGACACCTCAACTAACCACCTCAGGGCCCGCAAACCTTTTTACAGTTCATCTCCTATGGTTAGGTTTTTGATGTTTAGGGTTTTTTCCCTCATGCTTATGATAAAAAGGCCCTTCGGCCTCCTTTAATATGCTTGTGATGAATGAGCGTAGCCACCACATCTCTTCTCAAAGATAAAGCTACCACCATTTTAGCTACTTTATTTTACATTCTATTCTATTTTATTCAATTAATAGAATTTGAGTTTAGTGTATCACTATGTTTGCTACATTCTATCTGTGTATGTGGTTCTATATATGCTCTTTCATTTTGTTCTCGCATAAATCTAGATCATTGCTCTTTGTCATGGAGCCATGTGGAATAGAAGCTAATCGATCTAGAGCATAGGCGCGGCGTTGCCACCAGATCCTATCAACTTCAACTACCAAGCCCAAAGCTGACTATTCTCCGAAAACCAAGAGGATCCTCTATCATTGTTGCTACAAACTCTTTCTTCCATCCACATTAGCATTTTAATCCATGTTTCAAGTTCGCATGCATGTGAGGTCTCATTGATTTGATCATGGCTTGCAATAGCATTTCCTTCCAAGTCATCTTCATTCCCTCTTCTTCCCTGCAAATGAGCTCGAAAATCCCATCATGGATGGCATACTGATAATGCTTTAAATTCCCATGTACCGAAAGGAAAGGGTGACTCTAGCGTTGCATGAGCAGGTAAGACTGCCACACTTCCTTCATTACTCCTTATTTTGACGTCCTCCCACAACTAATTATCATCCGTTGCATATCCAAATCCTCACCATGAGTGTTGGACCACGTCCACCATGCCTCAGCTAGTCTCTTAACACCTAGTCCTGTGTTGCATCCATTTGTCCTACTGACGACATTCATGCATGAGTGGGGATGGTGCATGCCAAGTGTTGGCCACCTATATTTGTGTGATGATGGTGATAGGTATTAACATCCACTAAGACCAAATTTGCTCTATCGGAGCTTAAAAAGGTAAGGAGTCACTTAGTTTTCTTTAAAATTTTATTTCTATGCTTGAAAATATTTGAGAGAACCATTCCTAAATCCCCATAGTTGTGATGAGTTAGAAGGTTAGGAAGGTCATTATTAACAAATATTTGGAGATTCTGCTCTATTTTGGGTGTACGCAAGACATTCAATGAGAAAGTGATTTTCATCTTCAACCCTATTTGTGTCACAAAGATGACAAATTCTCTTATCCCATGGCATTTTTTAAGAATTGTCTAGCACCTTGTTTCAGTAGGGAGCTTGTGAGATTTTGTTTTTATTTTAGCAATATTGATTTTCTTCTCTGCGCTAATTAAAATATAGAGATACTTTTAATCTTGTAGGTTATGATTGATCACCTCTTTATAATATCTAAATTTTCTCTTATCCTTTAACTCTTTATTGCACCACATCTTCTTCTTAAATTTAGATGTAATAATATTTTTAATATTATCACTATTATGCAGAGTGATCTCTTCCTTAACTCCCTAATGGTTTAGCCAAGACTTGGCATCTTTATGCCAACCTCGCTTAAATCATAGGTGGTTTTGACTAGAATATGAAGCAATCTTAGGAAGCCTCTTGCCTCCCATGCTTTTAAACTTGCTCTTATACATTAGGTACCTGGTCATAGCCATGCTCTCAATCGGGGAGAGAGTCACTTCTATGAGGAGGATAGGATAGAGTGTATCGCCTTTAATTTTGAGATTATATGTTATAAGTGCTTTTGATTTTTCTCTATCCTTCTCCATGATTCTCTATGTTAAATTTTCTTTGAGCTTATACTCTGATTACTATTTCCAATAAAATAACCCAAATGCATGCACAAAATTAAATTATCCGATCTGATTTTATGAACAACAATACATAAGATCATTAACTTATAATACTATGCAATGGAACAAGAAACCAATCACACCACAATGAACACAGTGTTTTTACCATGGAAACCCCAATGGGGAAAACTAGCAACTAGGGCTTTCTTCAATCTTGAGCTAGAGATAAAATAGAATGTTTTACAATCAAATATTTCACAAATAGAGGAACCTGATGCCTTGGGAGGCATGCCAGGTATGTAGGACAAATCCACTCTTTACAGCAACTGCAACTACTATTTTGTAGGAATGTGCCCCTGCTCACACCCTGAAGTGCACCCCTACTCTGCTCTGAAACCCTAATTTCACTCCATCCAAAAATTACACTTCCACATTAAAAAAGAACACTTTTGCATTAAAAAATCTCATGAATGTACAGGTAAAGTCTCAGACCTTTACGCATGCTTCCAACACTGAAGCCATGCATACTGGTCATCTTCTTCTCATGTGTTTCTCACACAATATATGAATGCATGCCCTCTCTAAAAAATCCCTTCTAGAGAGATGGTTAATGTCTCTTCATGCTAGGCATTATCACATGAAGGACATCCCGAGATATAAATATCAGCACTCCCTCTTAGCGAGGGAGGTCTTTCTGATAATTCCACCACCATAATCCCTCTCCAGACACATCATGTTGTCTACTGTAGAAGCTCCCCCTAACTCTGAAGCTCGCCCTGATACTGATATTGGACTCTAAACTGAAGACATGTGCCTGCCTCTCTTACTCCAAGATATCTGATCTCGCTTTTGAGCTCCATCAGTGTCAAATCATACTAGCTGACCCTCTTGCCAGTACTAGAAGAAGTTGCCTCTTTCCCACTCCCTTGAATCGAAGACTATATACTCGGTATCACCTCAATCTATAGAGCATCTTTCTCTCCCTCTGTCTCATGCACTGATACAGAATCTGATATCCACCCAGATCCTTCAAACGTAGGTTGTCCACACACTATGTACTTCTTGTCCCTCTGATCATCTAGCAATAATGCTTCAATAAGATCTACTCCCAATACATAGATGAATATATGTCCACTCTTGAACAATATTGCATACCCATCATCTTCCAGGGATGGAACTAAGAGTTTGTTATATTTCAACCCTGGAACAAAGAGCACCTTTGACACCTCCAAAAGTTCCCCAAACTCAAGATGGAACCTAACATGTCCCACTCCTCTCACTACATGTACCGTGTCCACTTCAGTCTCCATGTGACATTCTGGACCTGTCTCCGAAAGGCTGAGGAATACATCCCATATTCCGATCATATGGTGAGAAGACCCACTGCCAACTATCCATGTCTTATCAACCTCAAGTCCATTACTGCCACAACTCGAAACAAATGAGGCAACTGAGAATTCTTTCTCAAATTTTGTAGTGAACTCATCCACCTCAGTAGAAAGTGCAACTCGTCCCTCCTTCTCATTCTTACCCTTCTTTTTATTTGGGCATTGACCTGCATAATGGCCATACTTATTACATGCGTAGCATCGGACCTTACTTAAGTCCTTCGTAGCTCCACCTTCAGAGCCCTTCTTCCCTTTGTCCTTGCATTTGCTCACAAGTGCAACATTCTCCCCATCATCACCATGCTTATGTTCCGACTGAATGGATCCCACTCTCATCTCCTCCTGAGTAAAATCGTCCCACAATCTATCCTAGTTGGGAAGATTCCCTCTAGAAACTATGCAACGGACGAAAGTCTCCCATGATTTGGAAAAGCCTTTCAACGTTGTTCAAACCATCTCTGCATCTACAATATTCTCACCCACAACAACAAGTTCATCTCAAACTTGTGTAACTCCAGTGAGATAAGTTTCAATAGGCTCATCTTTGAACATCTTTATACTATGAAGCTTCTCCCGTAGCACCATCTTTTTTTTCTCGTTGCCACTCTGGAAAAGTTTGGTCAATGTTGCCCACATATCATAGGCACGCTTCTTGTCAGTCACATGCAGAATCATGTGATCCTTCACAGCATCGAGAAGGATCCTTTTGGCCTTTATCTTCCTCTTGTTATAAAGCCAAATCTGCTGGATCTATAGGAACAATGATAGTATCTTTGACAATATCCCATATCTCATGCTCTTCCAACAATAGAGTAATCCTCTCCTTCCATGCACTAAAGTTGGTTGCCCCCTCCAACCAATCTTCAAATCTCAGTATTGTCGCCATGACCTTGTAGATTTGATAATATGTGATTCAAACCCTGTGAATGAAATAACCCTATAGATCACTGTGCAAACTATCTTAGTTTCTTTCAGTGACAAGGCTCTAATACCATGTTAAATTTTCTTTGATCTTATACTTTGATTATTACTTCCAATAAAATAACCCAGATGCATGCACATAATTAAATTCTCAGATGTGATTTTATGAAAAACAATACATAAGCTCATTAACTTATAAAACTATGCAGCGGAACAAGAAACCAATCACACCACAATGATCACAATATTTTTACCCTGGAAACCCTAATGGGAAAACCAACAACTAGGGATTTGTTCAATATCGAGCCAGAGAGAAAATAAAATGTTTTACAATCAAATATTTCACAAATAGAGGAGCCTGATGTCGTGGGAGACATGCCAGATATGTAGGACAAACCCACTCTTTACAGCAACCACAACAACTGCTCTGTAGGAATGCACCCTTGATCGCACCCTGAAGTGCGCCCTTGCTCTACTATGAAATGTATGATGGAATGCACCCTCTACCAATCTCTGGAAGACGTGTGCTCCCTCTCACTCCCTGAAGAAGTGCACCCTCTACTTATTTTATCCTCTCAACTTAAGAAGTGCAACCCTCTTGCTTCTTTCTCTGACTAGTGAAGAATGCACCCCTCTCTCTCTCTAAAGTGTGCCCCTACTTTGAAGTGCACCCCCTCTATCCTTTGAAGTGTGCCCCTCTCTCTGTCAATCGATCTATGATGAGATAGTGTGATGATCTCTCACACTCATTGTATAATGCACCCCCCTCTCAATCTCTTAAGGAAGTGCACCTCTTCTTTTCTCTGCCCTCCCGGTTGAAGAAGTGCATCCCTTTCTCTCTGAAGTGTGCCCCTGCACCCTCAATCACTCTCTGATCTTTGGATGTGTATGGAACCTTTACCATCTGCCTTTTTTATTATCCTTCGATGTCCTTTAGGGTTCCAAAACCCTAATTTCACTTCTTGCAAAAATTACACTTCATTATTAAAAAATTACGCTTCCGCATTAAAAAATCTCATGCATATAAAGGTAAAGTCTCAGACCTTTCCGCATGCTTCCAAAACTGGAGCCTTGCATACTGGTCATCTTCTTCTCACATGTTTCTCACACAATATATGAATTCCCACCCTCTCTAAAAAATCCTTTCTAGAGAGATGGCTAGTGTCTCTTCATGCTAGGCATTATCACATGAAGGACATCTCGAGCTATAAATCTCAACACTATAGAGATGTTGTAGCCCTAAACTTCATAACCATATCAGATAACAAGAGCGACGAGAGTCTCAAAGAGGAGTTTCTTCCTATCCCAAAGCCATAGGTATAGTAATTTACAATTGTTTTCAAGTCCATAATAAGCTTTCCACCTTCCATTAACCCTTTTCTCAATGTTATAGTTTTAGTTAAGTTTACGATGAAGATCAATTATGAGATATTTATATGAAAACACTTCCTCCAAGTTTTTGTTGTCATACATGAAATTATCACAAGTGATCTTTTGGGATTTGATTATCATAACCTTTGTTTTGTTAGTGTTAACCTTTGATTTGATTAGAGCGAAAAATCCCTGATATTTTTTAGTTGCATGTTGAGATCATAGGGACTCCTAGCCACAAGAACAATATCATCAAGATATAGAAGAAGGATGATGACTATACCAGCCAAAGTTGTGCTAGCACAACCTTCCTCTTCCGAACAACTTTCTAACTTGTTGATGTAAATACCAAAAAATGTAGGAGATAAGGGACAACCTTGCTTGACCCCTATATTAATTTCTTAACCAGTAATAATAATATAAATTACTTTAATATGACATAAAATTATAAAATTTATTAACTAAATAATTGAGACATAATAACATAATTTCAAAATATACATTTGATTTTTTTATTAAAGAATATTTTTTGTTTGAAGGTGGAATGATTTAGTTAAAGGTTGATAAATTATAATATAAATATCTTTTTGTAAAGCTAAAAATTATATTACCGGAACCAACATTACAAACTTGCAAAATTGGTCAGCCCCAAGGGAAACTCGACCATAAGTAAAACCACTGTTTATGAAGGATATGATAAAAAAATTTAATTGATTGTTTCAGGCTGCTAGCTAGGCCTATAAGTCTAACAACAAAATTATGATAACTGGAAAGGCAACTATAACAACAACCAAAACTGGCATGCATATTCATCATCATATATGAAAGCATGAGGCACCTCACAAGCAAGAGGCTTGACCTTAGGAATGAAATATTGGCATGTTGTTGCTTGGATCATGAAATTTAGCTTTTGGTTCATCTCGTCCATTTGCAGGAGGAGCTCATTCCGCTTCTCTTTGGTGTTGAAGAGAACCTTTCCAAGCAAATATTTGGTGGTTCAGTGAAGTTCTAGGGTCTTGTAGTACTTCGTATCTTGTTTCCGCGTACAACCGACATCCTCTATCTAGGGTTGCATGTCCTCTGTTATTGCCTCCAGGTCCGTGACCTTCTATTCCTCCTTCACCCATTATTTCGCCCTAGAAATTTGAGCTCAGATTTTGGGGGGAATAGCTTTGTAGTACAGGTTCTCTACATTTAAAGCTTCCTTTTGAGACCGCGTTGAGTTGCGACCTCCACCTCCATGAAAAATTCTTCCCCCATGACCCTGACGCGCCATCCTTTGTGATTCAAGGGTCGTCCCTGCACACTGAGTAAGGAATCCCCCTACCACCAACACCACTGTGCGTCTCTCTTTAGTCGACTTAATTGCCCCCCAAAACATCGCCGCCTCCCAAACCATGTAGAATGGCCATCTCCTAATTAACAAATGTTTCTAAATCCCAATTCGGGCCCGTTTTGGCGAACTTTCCCTTTCGCCTTGTACTATTCCCCACGCTTGACACTCGTTGCGACTTGTACAAAAGTTGATTCTCCTATCTTTCCACCTCCGATGCTGCATCATTCCCAAAACTGATTTATCCGTCCTGTACTACTTCCACTCAATTCCCAGATCGGGCTTGTCCTATGTTGAGATCCTTCCATCTACGACCACGCTTGAAGATCTACTGTTTGAACTTGGGAGGGGACGTGCTGATTGTCCCCCCCTCTCTTTGTCATTAATCTGCATGCAGATGCTTTGCTAGGTGGTGGGTCTCCCCGCATGCATTGCATGCGGGGTGCCATCACTTGGGCGCCTATTGGACCCCAACATCCACATAAGGAATTATAACATTAATGTTTTTTTTTGTGTAAATAAAAAGTATATTACAAAAAAGAGGTTACAGTATATCAGTCACAATCATCGGACAGGCGTTCCCGGTTCAAAAAAGGCCAAACAGGAACCCAAAATAAGGCATAGGAACTTAATAGTCAACCCAGTACCGTCCCGGGCCCCGGCTATGGTAAGCCAAATAGGACTAACCGCATAACAAACAGTTTGAGAGGAGAGTTTCAGAACAGCTAGACTTCAAATCTAAACATAGTATACCGAATATCCCAGAGCATAGGGTGCTGATAGAGAACACAAAAAAAAAACCTTAAAAACAGACAGTTTAAACATCGATGACAGGTGGGTTGCCCCTACCAGCTTCATCCGGGTTCATCTTCACTTCCAAGGACTAGGTCTGCATGTGGTTTGCCTTCGCGCCGCTCTCCTTCGGAACACTGATAACCCTGTTGTCGCTACCCACTGAACCCCCCTCGCCTGGACTCTTGGTGACGAAGGTAATGCCCAGTTGTTTAGCGATGGAATCAATTTTCATGTGCATCACTCTGTTATCGGTGTTGTGGGCCTTCCACACCCTTACCGGCTCCTCATCCCCCTTACACTTGTTATGCGCCTCCATTAAAACATGGGCCATCATGTTCTTTGTGACCCAGTATGTCATCACGATTTTGTCATATGTAGAGGCGCGACCGGAGGTGGTTCTGGGGTCTGTTACCCAGTCTTCTACCTCCCGTCGAACTTCCTCCATGGGCAGGGCATGCACCGTCTCCCACAAGCCCTTCTCAACCACTTCAATCTCGTCCCTAACAATTGGAGGAATGCGCTCCTTGAAGAAAGTCGCAGACTCCCGAATCCTAGACTTGGTGGAAGCACGAGTCACCCGTCCAACACCCAAATTGGAGGTATCCGAGAAAATACCCTCCGCCGTTTGACTCAGACCATCATTATGCATATCACTAACATGGATAAACTTACATTTCGGTGCCATGACCAAAAACCTTAACTGCTCAGGAGGGTGATGCACAGATGACCACCTGATAGCACAGTCACAGTCACAATAGCCTAACTTTCTCATAATGCAGACGTCGAGACAGAAAGCAAAGATGGTAATAAAGCCCTGGTTACCTTCCACATATAAATCAACCGGCTTCATGATGGGGATGATAGCACAATTATGGGCTTTCGTCATACTGGATATCACATTAATAAAAAAATCGATCTTCCCACGCAGGGGCATTAACACAATGCTGATGGAGATGTACCAAATCCAGGTCAGGTACTGTCTAGTAGGCTTACGGATCTGGTTTTTGTACCTGCACCTGATATCACCGTAACTCGAAAATAGAGTGGGTTTAATATTCATCATTCACTTGCTATCGGCACGAGGCGTACTCAGTACCATCCCATTACGGTAGTTGTCGTCATTATGGTTAGTGGGTTGCATTCGCTTCATCTGTCGACTCCTGACCACGTTAGCCTCTGTTAGGTGTTTGCAGTTAATAACCCAGGGTGCATGGATGTAGTCTGCCAATGTGCCACTGGTCAAAGTCCTTCCATCCTCCAGCCCGATGTTAGCAAACAAGTCAGCCACCTTGTTGGCATCGTGTTTGACGTGGCTAAAGGTGATTACCTTTTGAGTCGCTAGGAGCGTTCCCAAGTGGTCCAATCTTGCCAGCAGGCGCCAACTCGATAAAAATTTCTCCGTGGATTGGCCACTTAGCATTCTTCTTGCCATGTGGATAATAATTTGGGAATCTCCCTCCATCATGACTGGGAACCAATCAAATCTATGCGCCAACTCAACCCCCCGAATGAGCCCTTCCAACTCGGCAACATTGTTCGAATTGGTGCCAATGGAGCCGAAAAAAGCCAACAGAACTATCCCTGTGGAATTCCTGCACACCCCTCCAAACCCTGCAGGTCCAGGATTACCGCGAGATGCCCCATCAAAATTGATTTTAAATCCGTGAGGGTGGGGGGGTGACCACTGGTTCGGGATAAAGGGTCTACAGATTCTCTCTTTTCTGCGAAGCCCATTCAGATCAAGACGGGTAAGACCCCAACCGGCCGCAATCTGAAGCTCCCCCCTCATGAGAACCTTATCCTTGTCGTCCCACTGTTGGCTCCTAATGGAATCCTTCATGTTTTTCTTTAACATTCCCCATACCCCTTGCTCTTTGTTAGAAGTGTCCCGGAAGATTCGTCCATTCCTTTCCTTCCAAATGGACCAGATCACCATACCAGGGAACATCGACCAGAGAGAACTGATGATCGAATTCAAGAAGGCTTTAGTATCCCAATTCTTCATGGTTTGGTCGGGATGACCTCTGATCCTATTATTGCGCCTCAAGATCGAGGCCCCGTTGTCCCAAAGGGTAGAGGGATAGGGGTAGGAGTCAAGGAGGTGTCCAGTGGTTTCTTCCGCGTTGAGACAGAGGATGCAATGGGAGGGTCCCATGATCCCTCGTTTCCTCAAGTTTTCACTAGTGAGAATTCTATGCCAAGCTACGAGCCAACAAAAGATCGCAATTTTGGGCCATTTATTCATACCCCATATTTTACCCCAGATGCTGTCATCATCTTCATTCGGCCTGGTATGCAAAGCATAAGCTTCCTTGATATTGAAGATGCCTTTCTGGGAGAAACCCCACCTTAGTTTGTTCGGGGAAAAACTGAGCCGAATGTACCTTTCTTTAAGGGTAGAGTAGAAAGAAAGACGAGTTTCAGCCGGGAGAATCTCCCCCCAACCCATGAAGTCAAGCCACCGACGGGTACCATCATGCCCATGCTAATCCCAGTAATGGTGGACTTTATTTTTTCCTTCAGCCAAACCCAAGTCCCTGATGGGTTGCCATCGGGGATCCTCACTGAGATTAGGAAATTGGTTCCATGAGTCATCCCAAAAGTCGGCAAGGATACCGTCGTGAATTTCCCAAAAGTAGTAGTTTTGGACAAGTTTTGGACCTACAAAGGCCTTAGCCAAGATGTGAGATCCAATCTGTTCCTCGTTGAATTTGATCAGGCTCTCTTGAGGTCTGCCCCTATCATACTTGATCTGCCATAAGCAAGCCCAGGGTTCACATCTGTGATTGCACCATCTCCACCAGATTTTAGATCCAAAAACCTCACTTGGTGTCTCGGGATCTCTCATCCCCAAACCCCCATGAGTCTTGGGTTTACATAAGTGATCTAGCCCACCAAAGCAAACTTTTCTTTTGCTTCTCTGCCTCCCCAAAGGAAGTTCCGTTGAATGCCACGAATTTTTCGAAGAATGGATTTAGGGGCAGAAAGCATAGAGAAAAGATAAACAGGCATTGCATGGAGAACCGTTTTGACTAACACCAGTTTGCTGGGAAGATTTAGGGGGCGGAGAGTCCAGTTAGCCAGTTTGCGTCTCAATCTGTCCAGTAATTCTTGCCAAGAAATCCTTCGAATCATGCCCTCTTCCAGTGGAGCTCCTAAATACTTAGAAGGAAGCGTCCCTCGGGAAAAACCGAGGATCCTAATGATATTACGCTGAGTTATGATTGGGGTATTGAAGAAGAAAACCTGTGATTTTCCAGGATTGACCTCCAACCCAGAGGCTTTCGCAAACTGATCAAGGCTCTTCTTGAAAACCTGGGCTTCTTGGAATGAAGGGTGCCCCATAAGCATGGTATCATCCATGAATTGTTGGTGTGTCTGTTTCTCCATACCCTCGTGAAGTTTAAGTCCTCTGATCTTTCTTGCTTCCGCTTTGGACTGCAGCAACCGGCCTAGCCCCTCCTCCATAAGGATGAACAGAAAGGGGGAGAGGGGATCTCCTTGGCGAATACCTCGAAACGCTTGCAAAAACTTGGTAGGTGACCCATTGAGGAGAATGGAATAAAAGGGGGATGACACAAGATTCATGATCCAAACAATCCATTTGCTGCAAAACCCAAAAGCCTTCAAAATGCTCCTCATGTACTGCCAGCTCAGTTTATCATAGGATTTGGCAATATCTAATTTGACCAGCATACCAGGTTTTTTGGTGATCTTAAGAGAGTGCATGGTTTCATGTACCAGGATAATGCCATCCACAATCTACCTACCTTCCACAAAACCGGATTGTTCAGGACTGATGAGGATCGGAAGGAGGGTTTTTAGCCTATTGGCAATGACTTTGGAGATAATTTTGTATATCAAGTTGCACAAAGCTATCGGTTTGAACTTACCCGGAGTATCCGCCTTCTTCTTTCGGGGTGAGAGATAAGAAAGTAGCGTTGAAAGCTTTTAGGACTCCACGGCTACTACGAGATTCTTCGACGATCTGGTGAACCTCACATTTGATAAGATCCCAAAAGTGATGAAAAAAGTCAGTAGTGAAGCCATCAGGTCCAGGGGCTTTTCCCAAAGCCATCTGGTTCATAGCCTCCTCGACCTCCAGCATAGAAACCGATTTACATAACTGCTCATTGTGCTCTCTGGTCACCAAATTGGGAATGAGTCTAGTGATTTTGGTGATGTCATGACTACGATCGATTTGATCCTCTTTGAGGACAGTTTCAAAGTGGTGAACAAGCTCTTCTTCAATATCTCCTCTGGTTTGCACCTGAGCCCCATCGCTTTTCCGAATCTTTAGGATTTTTGTCTTATGGCGATTTTGAATGACAAAGTTATGGAAAAATCTGGTATTCCTTTCTCCTTCTTGAAGCCATTGGTTCCATGGCTTTTGTTTCCAATATATCTCTTCCTATCTCTCACAAGCCTCAAGATACTCTAGAAGGCAATGTTCCTGATCGCGGAGATGATCATTCCATCCATTATCCATCCCAAGCCTATAAATGAGCTCCAGATCCTCATCCAATTTCTTCTTGTCCTGAAAGATGTTACCAAAATGCTCCTTATTCCAGGTGCGGATCCTGGATTTCAAGACCTTCAATTTTTGCTGAAATTGGTACATGCCAGATCCCATCGGAGGAACCAGTTCCTGCCACCACTGGCCTACCAAATTCTTGAAGTCTTTGTGGTCCAACCAGAACTGTTCAAAACGAAAGGGTTTGAAGAGAAAAGAGTTTGTGAAATCCCAATTAAGACTCACCGGCCAATGATCCGAACCCGCCGAAGGAAGGACACTGGCATGAACTTCACCCATTCCACGTGCAATACCCTCAGTAGTCAGAAATCTGTCCAATCTGGAGGTGACCAAATGTTCCCCACCTCGTTTGTTGTTCCATGTGAACCAACCATTTCCAGTTTCCACATCGATAAAAGGACTAAACGCAAGAAAGTCCCTGAATTTTTCTTGGAATCTATCCAGGATCCTACGACCTTCCTTTTTCTCATTAAGGGAAGAAATAAGATTGAAGTCCCCTCCAACAATCCACGTCCCCTCCTCGGCCTGAGTGGACAATCTAGCAAAGAATAAAATAAAAGCCTCCTTGTGGGGGGCAACATTTAGCCCATAAACATTCACCAAAGAACCAGAGGTCCCAGAGTCATGCACCGCAAAATCAGCCGTCAGGGAGAAACAAGTGGCTCTCCAATTGGAGAGAGTGATCTGGTTTGGTCTCCAGATAACGGCCAAGCCTCCCGACATACCGGTGGCATCAAGGGCCATAACTTCCGATCCCTTCCAGATTTTCTTGGTAACTTTTTCCATGGTCACAGACGAACATTTAGTCTCCTGTAAAAAAAGAACATCAGGTTTATCCTGTTTAATCTTGCGAGCCAGCGTTTTAATTTTACGAGGATGGTTGCATTCTCTGATATTCCAGGTTGTGATCCTCATTGGGTAACTTGATTGACTTAAGAGAATGCTGCCCAGATGGTGGGATATTGTCCGAACTCGATGAGTTTAACTCCTATTTTAGCAATTCGTTGTTTATTGGATTTTCTTCCTCGTTTTAGGTCCTCTGCCTGTGATTTTCGTTTAAACCCCGAGGGGGGGTCAGCTTTAATTCCCAGCTCATTACGAGCTTTGGATTTGATTATAGCTTCCGTGAGGATATCCAACTGATGTCTGGATACATAACCTTTCCCCCGTTTTTCACACTCTTTCTCAATGGCATCCAGATCTAGACCTCCTAGATCAACTTCTTCTTCGGTATCCTCCTCCATATCAGCCGGGATCTCGGATGGGTCCTGCTCTTGAATCACAGTATCGGTATTTTCTGTCTCCACCATCATCGCATTTTCTTTATTCTCCTTCAAGATCTGATCCTCTTCACGCACCTCTTCAGTAATATTTTCCAAGATCTGGAACTGATTTTTACTGGTGATCGCCTGGTTTGCTTCTTCGCCGATTACGGATATGAGTGAACCCATCTTTATCCTTCTTGCCTTCAGTGGCAGCGTTCGTAGCTGGGTTGATCTTATTGGATTGAGGGCAATTCCTACCGAAGTGGCCATATTCATGGCAGATTCTACATCTGAAGGGGAGCTTCTCATACTCTAGAGGCTGGATCCACTCTTCATCTTCCCAATTGAGACTGATAGCTTCAGGGAGATCTTTGGATAGATCCATGTAAATGCATATCTTGGCATACGCTGTATACCTCTACTGTTTGGTCTGTTCTGCTACTTTTACAAATTCCCCAAGTGTGTTGCCAATATCTTGTAGGATTTCCATGTCCCAGAATTCACACGGTAGAGAAAAGAGTCTGATCCAGACTGGGGCTACTTCCAGATCTTCAGTTTCCAGATTAAAACGTTCTTTCCAGTCGGAGATAGAGCCCTGCGGCCAGGAAGAAGTAGGGACCTCCTTCCAGCACTTTATCTCTATCTTCTACATTGAAAAATATTATAGTGAAGAAGCCTTTGGCTCCTAGATGCAAATTGTAATGCCCTTTCGGGTTCCAGGTGTTTTTGATCCACTTGACTAAATCCTTTTCCTTGGTCCAGATTCTAATAAATTTCCCTGTTAGAGCTTTTTCCTTCCATAGCTCAGTCTTCTCGCGTACCTTTTCCGCTTTAAACTGGATGGCCGGAATCGTGGATGTTTTCGGGATACATCCTCCCGGTCCCAGGCGACGTGTGGACCTCTTTTTGGGGGCTTCCTCCTCCCCGATCATGGCATCACCTCCCGCAGCGTTTGACGTTGCACCTGCAGATGTCATAGTGGGGACCTGGATGTGGGTGCCGTAGGGGATGCGGGCCCAATGGCAGCAGCTCTGATAGCCGCAAATCCACAGTCTGCACAGAAACCCTAGCTCACCAAGAATTCATCCAGCACCTGCTTCTTCTCAAGGAGTTACTAGGGTTACCTCCAAAAAGAATTATAACATTAATGTTAATACTTAAAAAAATAAAAGTTCAATATTTTATATGTTTATTTATTTATTTATGAAACAAGGGGACATTTTTAATAATTTAGCAATTTAAGGAGAGATAAACTTTCCATGTTATTTTTTTTTGGGGAAACATGGAATGTTAAAACAATTGTGGGAGCCTATAAAAGGGACTAATAATGGTATGTTGGGGTTATAGATAAATGGTATATTGGGGCTATAGATATGATGTATTTATCGACACCATGGAAATTGAGTGATAACAATCGATGTATGTATAGCTAAAGATAAATAACATTTTTGGTTTTAGCTAGAACGTTTCATCCATCCAGAGTCTCGCGTTCTCTCATGGCTGCCATGGCTATGGGCTCGACTGCTATTTTCCATTCAACATGGCACTTGAATTCCAAGCGCTTTTCAAACTCTCGGGCACCCCTCAGTCTTATAACCTCAAGCTGTTGTAAGAATAAGAAGAATGTTGCAGAGTTGAAGAGGGGCTTCACCACTGTTAATGCTTCTGCTACCACACAGGCCGAAAGTCTCCAAGCCTTAGCTCAAGTCCCTTCTGACACTCGTATCCCTTCTCCTACCCTCGCGGGCTTATTAGGTTCAGGCAAGGTACCCACTAAATCATACTCCTAATTTTCAAATTTCTCGGCAAATTTACTCTGTTCAGGTTTGTAATTGTAAATGCTATTTTACTTTTCCTGATATGTGCACTGAATTGTTAAACTTGAATTTCATTTTTACAATTCGCTGTACTTCGGGTATGTAGTTAAACCAGATTTCGTTGTCCTTTGGGTTATCGAGTCCACCAAATTTTCTCAGTACTTGCACCTGGTCATACGTCTAGATTGTCTGCATCATAGTAGCATTCCACATTGTCTGCATCATAGTAGCAATAAATAAAGAAAAAATCTAGTATGACTGAAATACAGAAGTAGACATCTCATAAATACAAAAACATGCATTTAGAAAACATATACTTACCCATTCAAACTTTTAAAGTAACATTCATTCTTTATTATAAGCTCATTCTTTATAAGCCACTTGAAACATATATCAAATTTTTGAAACATGATATATGATATAAGTTTATAACAATGTGAAAAAAGAGTTTAACATGTATGTACGGGCTAGTGGCCTAAATGCATGTATTTTTTAATGTTGATTAAGTAACGGGTGTGAATTTAATGTTCATTTAAAAGATTAAATGGAACAATAGTCACAAGTTTGTTTGAAATTATTGGTGTATTTTGTGTGTCCATTTTTTACTGTCTTGTATTGCAAAATTATTCTTTGCTTATGCAATTTGAGTTTATTTTTATTTATATGAAAAAGCATATAGGCTGAAGATTCATGAATATAGCCATTGTTTTGTTATGGTGAAGTTACTAATAGTATTGAGATTTAAGTTATCATTGGATATGCTGCGATTCTAGTTCCACTCTTATGTTAATAATTAATGAATAGTTGAATTGTCAAAAGTTAAACTACAACTTGAGCAATAGCTATTCTAGTTGAAATTCCACTCTTAGCTTAACGATTAAATTCTAATAGTAACATTTAGTCAATATTTAAAAGTGTAAAATTGTAAATATATTTAAGCATTTAGTCAACTTTACTGTATCCATACTATGTCAAATATTCGACGAATTTGAAATTCCATGTGAATTTCCATACATGAAGTGCCAATATGGTTGAATCTTACTGCTATGGTCTGCATTCATATGGCAGCAGTATATTCTTTGAGAGGATTGAATTTCAGTCTATGTCAAGAAATCTCATTTAATTTAGAAGAAAGCTCACCTAATTTAGCACTTGACCGTAAGCCACTTGACTCATCAACTTGAATGAATTAATTAACCTGAAAATTAAGATGATTTTGCCCTATATTTAGTTTTTTTTCCTTGGAAAAAATCTTTATATTTTTAAGTTAAAAATATACATGTTACGGTTCCAAGAAGGAACTGTGATTAATTTCTGTTCAACTACAGCAAATTCATTCATTGCTGTTCAACTACTACAAAATTTCAAAAACTGTACTGTATCTATACATCAGATAACCAAAATACTGAGTGCTGTACTAATTATCACATATGGAATTCCATAGATATGGGTTCCTCTCCCTCACTGAATTCGTAAATCCCGCACGGGCTTGAAGGACGAGCCAGAGCCTCTTTGGATAAAGCGTCAGCTTGAGAGTTTAACTCCCGGAGTATATGACTACAGGAGAACCATTCCAGAGCGTTGGTACGGGACTGTGTCCAGACTCACCAAGTATGGCCCTACACGAGAAAATGTGGGCTAGATGGAGTCATAGGGGTGTTCCCAACACTGCACCAAATTGGGGTGTAGCCTGACGGGGCCCTGCGGTCACTCTCTAGTTGTTCCCTGTTACGTGTTACCAGTACTAGCGCACCTTCAGATGTTTTCCCAAGGAGAGGTGTCGTATTTTTATTCAGGGCCATGATGGGGTGTTATCAATACTTTCTGAGAGGTGGTTATGACTAGACCTTTTGGTCCTTCCTTCAGGAGTACTATGGCTTAGTGGCATTGCTGACTGCCTCATTGTAGGGCTTGTAGCCCTGAGGTTGGTGTCCAGGGCTCCTAGGGGTGGGTCATTGGGTCACATGACTCCTTGCTTGTTTTCTACACCGGTGACTGTATTCCAGCTTTGAGGCTCTTGCCTCCCCTTCAGGTCACCTTATGCATCCATCCTGGTCCCTTTCTAGCAGAGCGCCCTCTCTCCTTGGTGCAGTTTCCTTGATGATGTCATCCTTGGTCACTAGGCCCACAGGCTTATAAAGGGGGGACGTTGAGGGATTTTCATCATTATTGGGGTTAGATGGGGCATGACGATCCCCCCCTGCTCACTCCACTTTTCAAAGTGAAGATTTCTGTTCAATTTTAGTCAATTTTAGCAGTTTTTTGGCCATATTTATAATATTTTATATTATTTCATGTTATATTTTAACATTGACATTTATTTGGCCTGTCAACTTGGTTATTTTGTAAAGGTGAGTTGAGAATCATATAAATACAACTCCTCACCTCATTTGTAAATCATAACTCATGGGATAAATTACATTGTGTTGCTCTTTTACCCAAGATAGGCTTTTTTGGATGTGATGCGCACCTCTTGGAGTTTTCTCTTCTTTGCCTTGTGGATGAAATTGAAGGCATTTATAGGGTTTTTCTCATGCATGGTGGATGTTAGGAATTGTTGGAACAACACAAAGCTCAAGTAAGTCTAGTTTTAGCCTTGCTTGGTGAAGGTAGGTGAATTCTTGCTTCTTGATAATTGAATGGTGGCCATAGAGCTGCATTTTTTTTTATTAGGGCCTTTTTGTCTGCCTTCTATCTTTTTTGCATGGTGGAAAACACTCCTTAGAGGAGGTTTTCCCTAGTTTGGCCTTGGATCTGTAATTTTGCCCTAGATTAGGCTCCTATAACGAACCCTAGAGGTTGTTGTAGGAAGCCCTAGTTTAGTAGGTAAAGAGAAATTACTCCAAGAGGGAGGCTGGTCACCTCTCTTCTAGGCCTAGGGTTTAGGGTTTCATCCATTAAAACCCTAGTTATCAACTTTTACCAAAATTTGCCTTCATATTCATGTGTAATTTTGCATTTTCATGGTAGAATTAGGGTTAGATTTAGGTCTGCAATTTTATGTCTAAAACCCTAAAATTTCGTCCCTCTCCTACAATTTCGGCCTGCATATTTATCCCAAAAAAACCCTAGGGTGAAATTAGTGGGAGCCCTAAAATCTTTAAAAACCCAAAAATATTAAATTTTTGTAAAATTTGCAACCCTAAACCTTAGTTATCAAAATTTTATCAATTTGTCTTGCATGTACATGTGTATTTATTGCATTTCATGTTAAATTAGGTTATTTAATTAGGTCTGAATATCTTTTACGGTTTTAAATTAGGTTTTTATTTGTTGTCTATTGTTACAAAAACCCTAAAATTTATATATAAAACCCTAAAACCTAAAGACGGTACTAAAACCTAGCTTCTTCCCTCCTCCCTAGGCCTCACGGCCTGCTGTCTTCCCTCTTTTCAAACCTCGACCTCTTCCTTTCCACCTTGGCCTCCCCCTCTCAACTCCCCTTCTCTTTCGGCCTACCAAAACAGTCCCTTTGGCTGCCCAAATTTGGACCTCACCTCCTCCTTTGCAGCCCCTTTTCAGAGCATATCTCAGGTCTGTCATCAAGACAGCCTGTGCATCCTCTGTTGCCAAAAAGTCTTGCCACAAAGAGGACATAAAAAAGGTTAGCAAAGCATAGCAAAAACACTTAAATGTTGTTTAACAAAAGTTAGCATAAAAGACTGGAGTTGATATTGAAATGCATGCTACAGGACTGTATTTCCAGACATAGATAAAGTTTTCATAGCTCTGCCAGTAGCATTGTTCTCTTGGTCATGTTTGAACACTAAGTACTGTTTGATACATCTTTGTTATGTGCTATTGCTTACTGCCAAATGAGGAGCTGCCATTGATATTGGTTTGAGGTCAAACTTGTTATATCAGACTCCAATTAAAATCCTTATATTTACACATAATAGTTCCTTCAAGTTAAATTTGTTTGGCACCTCTTTCATAGCACTAAACACTGCTTGAGATATCATACTTGTCACTGCCTACTGCTGCAGAGTCACTGTCATAAGTAGACTATCACCGTAGAACTTATTGTGGATACCTTTTCATTACATTGTTACAACAGTGCATCTACCTTATTTATTTACTGGATGAATGATCACATGTTTACAATAAATTTTGTGTAGAGAACTCTTTGCTAGTGACATTGATACATTTGTCTTTCATCTACTACATTTCATTTATATAATGTCTTCTTCAATCTCTAAGTTGACTCCTTAAAGGCACTGGTCACTAATTCAATTGTGTAGAAGATACAGTGTGGTTATCTAAGTGTCGTGCAAAATAGCTAAAGGGCTCTCCCCTTGGAGGTTACGACACTCCTAAGAATGACTTTTGCCTTAGTCACTTAAAAGAGGGAAATAAAGTGACCTTTGCATTAAATGACTTGAGATGAGCATTTAATTTAACTTTAGAGATTAAAGTTACTTTTTGATAAATTTAAGTGAGGTGAGTGAAATTAATTTTCATGAGAATTAAATGTGCATTTATTCTCAACCTCACATCTAATTCAATTTTGGGCCCTTGGATTAGATTGCTTTTCACTCACCCTAGGTTTTCACACAAAAGGGCAAGGGAAAGACATTTTTTCATTCACTTGAAGAGAATGAGCAAGAGAGAGGTTGATTTCCTTGAGATGAGGAGCACACAGTAGCAGGAGAGAATTGCTGGCACATTTCCCTAGATAACCGTACAACACAAATCTCGAGGCAGCGTGAAGGTACAGTGGCACATAAATTGAGGCCGTACAACAGCATTTAATACCGAATCCGTACAACACGATTTTCTAGGTAGATTTTCTGGGCACAAATCCTGAGGTAGTGGGCACAGTTTTTGAGGACTGTACAACAACAATTAATTGTTGTTCATCCATACTGTAAGCTAGGCGTGAATCCCGAGGCATTCTAGGGACAGATTTCGAGGGCCGTACTGCATAGAAATCGAGGCAGATACAACACTGTTTTTGAGGCAACATTCTGGGTGAAATTTGATGGTTGAGATAAGTGTATTTTGACTGTAATTTGCTCTACTGAAGTTTTTCTGAAGAAATAAATTATTCTCTCTCTCTCTGACAGGTTTTCCCCTTGTGGGTTTTTCCTGGGCAATTTGCCAAAAATTCCAAGTTTGAAATTTTTCATGGTGTGCATTTAAATTTTAATTTCTACCTGTAAATGTGAGTTTCAACTGTGTTTTCTAAGTCTGAAAATTAAATGTAATTTCCAGCCATGATGAAAAACTGGGTTGGACATTAAACTATGGAACTTTGACTTGAAAACTAGGTTGGGTTGATTCTCAGAAAAATTTCAGTGGAAGTGTGGCTGAGGTGACATTGGGTCACACTCTCCTTTCATATGTGCTTATCAGACACTAGCCTGCTAGTTTGTCCGGTAACATTCCTGCTTTCTCGGTAAGCTTTGCCCACACAAGGTAAAACCGAGATGTTGGATTTTCGTCTTTCATGGAGTGTAATTTACAAAAGTGTGAGGCTAATTACTACTGGCTAAGAAACTCTTTTTTGATCATCCACCACGTACTTAGGCAAGCCCTTTATGTGATGGCGAGAGCATACTTCGGGTATACAAAGCCGAGTTTGTTACTTAGATTAAAGCAAAGGACTAATGCAGAAACGAAAATGTGAACTAATTACTACACTACGAATATCTTTTCCCTTTCGGTACTTCGGTAAAGCGTAGTGGGTTAGTGTTCTTTATTTTGCAAGAATGGAATGCTTGAAAATTGAAACTTGTTTAAATTGTAAAGTATACTGCCTGCAAAAAGGGATTTAGTTCCTATGTACTAAGTGAGTTTGAAGCTTGATATTGGGATCAGAGACTTCAAACATTAAATTTTAATTTATTTAACTCTATTAAACTGAAAGGAAAGCAAACTAAACAAAAATGGAGAAAATCACAAAAAGACGCAAAACCCCCCAAGGGGGTTTGGGTGTGGGCGTTGGGTAGCCCACTTGCTCTTTTAATTTTTTACTTATTACAATTTAGAAACGCTTGTGATCCTTTGTAAAATAGGATCACTAAGCTTACAGGGCTTAGAGAAACTAGCTACAAGAAGGAGGGAGGTCCGGGGATGCCCTGGATGGGTAAAAATTCGATTTTTCGCCAGAGTTTCTCTCTTATTTTTTGTAAAACCTGCAAAACCAACAAGTTATTAATGCCCAAATGTACCCAAAAACACTTTGAAAGTGCTTTTGGATCACCAAAAAAATTACTACAAAAAATGCAAAATATTCTAATTGCAAAAATGACAAAAGGAACACAAGAAAGCAAGCTTTCTTGTGGATCTTGGCCTGCCTTTTGGGGGAGCCAATGAAAGCACTTTAGATTTGCTAGATATGAAGTTTAAATCGACTTTAAAAAAAATTCCTTTGAACAAACCTTAAGATCTACTTTTAGTTTTAACTAGTGTGCAAAAAAGGAAGACTTATTGCTAGATCTAGAAGCAATACAAACTTTTAAGAAATACCTAGATCTAAGCATGTAAAATTATAACTAAAGTCTGATTTTAAATAAAACTTTTAGAGATATATCAGATCTAGATTATAGCATGAGAGCAAGTAACCAAAATTAAGATGTGTTTTAAAGGATAGAAGTGGGAAGAAGAATCCCTTGGAACTTGGGCAATGGAGTTGCACTATGGCACTGAGAAGGACTATGTCTTCTTTAGGCAATAAGATGTTGGAGGGCAGTAGAAACAAGCTAGATCATCCACCAATCCAATGGGAAGAACCTGTAGAAAAACCTTTCACACTTGCCAAATGATTTGTCAAATCTAGTAAAACATCTAAGCTAAAGAGCAGAAGAGCATATGTATGAAAAGATAAGCATGCAAAATTCTAGATCTAGAGCAAAGAATGATTTAAATGAGTAAAAGAGACCCCTATACTCACTCTTACTGATTAATACTAATCCTTCATTAAGGTGGTATTGGCAAAAGAAGCAAGTGAAAGCTAAAATTCTATAGATTACCTCAACAAATATGAGAGACAATAATCATCCACCTTGAGCCAGAGACACCAAATTAGACCTCCAAAGCCTTTTATTCATAAAGAGATTCAACAATGAAATTACATTTGAGAGCAGAGGTTCCACATTCCATCTCCAACAATGAGAATGGGCCTCGCTTTTATAGAGCTTGAGAGTCCAAGAGGGGCACATTCCTCAACTAGAGTGAGTGGGTGAGTTAGGTAGCAAATTGAGGGATTGATTGATGAGAGATCTCATGAGGACCTGAGGTGGGCGCCACCTCAACAAGAGGTGCACCCCCTCTCCTTGGATCCATCTCCCAACGAACAAGAGGATGCCACATGAGCCCATGCACCCCTCTCATGAGGGAGGGCGCATTTCCCAACTCATGACAACTCACCCTCCTTTGATTTGATGTCAATCAAGATCGATTTTATCCTCAATCACCTCCAATTTGACAATCAATTAACTTAGATCCTGATTGGGACAAGATTCCTCTAAAATAGGAACTTGATTTTCTCTCATATTTTATTATTTTCTAATTTTTTATTCACTTTTTTGATTTTTTGAGAGAAAATGCATTTAAGTGATAAATAATCACTCAAACACTTAGGAAAGTGGGTTTAGGGGTTTTATGGGTGCTCCGGGTTAGAAAACGAGCACCCCCATGGGGAATTTCATCTCCTAACCACACTTTTATTACATTTTTGATTTTTCCAATTAAACTATTAAAAAATAGCCTAAGTTTACGGAAAACAAATATTTTTTATGGAACATAAAAAAAACTTGGGGGGACCTAGCACATGTCCATACGACTCAATATTAATGCCTAGCATGGTAATATACATTGACACTAGGACTTTAATAACCTACGAAGGCCTAGGGACCAAGACGAGTATTCCTACTTTGGAGGACTAGGTGAAAGACTCGGAAATTATACCTTGTTGACAAACAAAGTATAATTAACAAGGGAAAAACACCTTGGAATACCCAGACTGATACCTACGTCTAGGGAAGCCAAGTCTTTTACAAAACCATCATGCTACGACACTTTATTACAATTCCCCGCAGGGCATGGACATGTGATTTTTATTGAAAAAAGGGCTAAGGTGGCCTGCTAGGACATCCGATCTTCTAAACCTAAACAAGTAAATTCGTTCTATCTTTGCAGGCTCACTTGAAACCATCAAAGTACAACTTAGCTGGTAACAGGTTACTTGTATGAGGCCATGGATATGACCAAATAAGTTATCTGTTCTTATTGTGAGGACAAGGATGACCGGGGATATGAAGAACATTATTTGATGATGGAACACGTTCCATTTATGTAGCAGGGCTGTACCTCAACCTTGATGAATTTTAACTGTAACTTAAGTCTTATTTGTTATAGATGTTCGGTGGTGAAATTATGGTGGAAAAGCACTACTTTTATAGAGATTTGCCATTCAAGTGCTTAGTTAGATTTTTAATGCTTCATATTACGAGCACAAATGGAGTGTATTAAAAAATACACACAAAAAACACATGTTAGAATACTGGTGCCTTAAGAATATGGTCTATGTCACTAGAATATTTGGTTTTGAATGAAGCAGCTCGAGAAAATGACCAGTTTGGATGTCATTTCCTTGTCTAACATTGGCACCATGTCTTAAGGGTTAGTGGAGGCCTGTTATGGAGATGTCACCCGAATGGTTAGATGAGGGTGGGTAGTAGCAGGTGGAGGGGGAGGTTGTTTTTGTTAAAGAAATGTAACTGCGGAAGATATTCTAAATGTACTTGTCTATTGTATTATTGTTATTCCTCCTTCCGGAGATGTTATTGATGTAATTGATCATGTAAAAGTCATTAAAAGAGTCAATGTAAACCCTAATTGTTAGGTCGGCTTGGAAATATCTAGAAAATAATATTTTATTGTAAAGTGTACAGGTCGGCCTAGTTAGGTGAGTCAAGCCGACCTAATTAGTAAAAATGTCAAGTCATTTGATTAGTATAAATGAGGAATTCGACCTCCTCATTTGTACCTATTAGAAAGTGACAAGAAGGAAGGTCTTCATGCATTGCATGTGTCCTTGCATGCAGACGACTTAAATGAAGAAGCCAAATTGTATTTAATGTATTTTTCCTAAGTTTTACTTTGGAAAATATATTAAAGTGATCTAATTATTAATTGACTTAATGAAACACTTTTTTATAAAGTGAAAGTGAAAAATATTTAAGTGATCGCTAATCTAATCTTGGCCATTGATCTCACCGGAGGATCTTATCCATTGATCCATAGTGAGATTAGGTTTTTCGCTTAGCCAATGAGTTAAAAGGAGGATCAATTGGTGGAGAGGACGCACATTCCGACAGAGACGGAGAGAAAGTTTGGGAGAGAGTTTTGCAGAGAAGACGGAGAAGCAGAGATTCAGTGTGATTGACAGAGCATCCAGGCAAGAGTGGACCGTACGGATTTGCAGAGGAGAGAGCCGAGGTTGAATTGCAGAGGTATTCCGTATAGCAGCAGGCCACACAGACCGTACAACAGCAGGCCGTATGGATTCCGTACAACACCAGGACGTACAACTGCACAGGAGACCGTACCATTCAACAGGTTTTCTCAACGAGTTTGTTGTGGTTCGATTTTGCCAGGTTGGGCATAAATCGATTTTCTGAAATTGTAAAAGCTTCATATTTTCTTAATAAAATATCTTCTCAGATTGCTGCACCGGTTTTCCCATCTTGGGTTTTGTCCGGGGGTTTATACCCAAAAATATTGTGTTGTCTCTATTGATGTGATTGATTGGTATTTATTTCAGTATTTATTTTTCCGCTGCATAGTGAAGAAATCCATGTGTGGTTAACACTAATAATTTGGGTTTATCAATTAATCCAACATACTCTAGCCCTAGAGTGGATTTTAAGGAAATTTACATGGTATCAGAGCTCTTCTGAGCAAACTGAGAGAAAGTAGCAGGTTGGTTGGATAGATCATTGGCATATCTATCCAAGGGTTTACAGGTACTATTCACTATGGCCGTACAGTTGAGAGTTGAGGATAGACTCCAGGGGGCACAAAACTTTCCTACTTGGAAAGAGAGGATCACCAGGATCCTGGATGTCAGTGATGCTGAAGAGCACATTGATGATCAGAAGTCTGCTCCCACAGATTCGACAAATTTGGCTAGATGAAAGAAGATAGATTCTAGAGCTATGTTGATCATCTTAGATGGGGTGAAGGACCATATAGTCCCTCATTTGTCTGGGAAGAAGATCGCATTAGAGATGTGGAAGGCTTTGGAAAGTCTTTACCAAAGCAAGAACGACAATCAAAAGATGGTGCTGCAGGAGAGATTGCGTAGCACCAGGATGGCCAAGGGTGAAGGAGTGGTGCCTTATCTTACGAGGCTCACACAGATTAGGGATGAGCTTTGAGCAGTGGGCTCTAAGACTGAGGATGAGGAGCTAGTTCGTGTAGCTCTCAATGGATTTTCTAAGCCATGGGACGTCTTTGTTAAAGGCGTGGTGGTTAGGGAGAAGCTCCTTGACTGGCAGAGATTGTGGGATGACTTGGCACAGGAAGAGACCCGTATGGGTCAAGGTTCAACTTCATCCAGCGGTGCTCCACAGATTGTGGATGAAGAGGCCCTAGCCCTAGCGAGCAAAGGCAAGGGGAAGGCAAAGAAGAAGAAAGGTGGTAAGAAGAACTTGGACATGTCAAAAGTCAAGTGCTTCATATGTCACAAGCATGGACACTTTGCTTCCCAGTGCCCAGAGAGAAAGAAGAAGAACAACGCACAGATGGCAGTTTCAACAGAGGTGGATGACTTCAGCAAGATTTTTGACGAGGATTTTTGCTTGATAGCTTGCATGGCAAGCTCCATCAGCAACAACATCTGGTATGTGGACAGCGGTGCATCTTGTCACATGACAGGACATAGATCGTTCTTCAAGAGCTTGCAGGAGGGTGGAGTAAATCTCCATATTGAGTTAGGAGATGATGCGCGGTATCAGGCGCAGGGTGTTGGTACTGTTTCATTTCAGAGGGAGTCTGGAAAGCCCATTAACGTTGTTGATGTGTTATATGTCCCAGGGATGACGAAGAATCTCATATCAGTTTCCACACTAGAAGACAAGGGTTTTCTAGTGACTTTTCGGGATAGGAAAGTATATATCAGGCCACATGGGTCAGATCAGAGATTGGACAGGATGATTGGGGTTCGGAGTGGGAAGGTTTACAGACTACAGTTTGAGCCTGCAAAGGCTCTGGTCAGCAGCAGCAGTAGTGATGGTGAGTTATGGCATAGGAGGATGGCACACTTACATCATGGTGCACTAAGGCATCTGAGACAGGCAGTTATCGGAGTTCCTTTAGTACAGGAGGAGAAGACAACCACTACAAGGGTTGTGCGTTGGGGAAGAACATTAGGATACCTTTCCCACATTGTGAGCACAAGTCTGAGGGGGCCTTAGACTTGGTGCATTCAGATGTATGTGGACCGATGAACGTCCATTCTTTCAGTGGTTACAGTTATTGCGTCACATTCATTGATGACTATTCCAAGAAAACCTGGAACTATTTCCTGAAGGCCAAGTCAGAGGTCTTTGAGTGTTTTCGAGAGTTTAAGACTCTCGTGGAGAACCAGTCAGGGAGGAAGATTCAGATATTGAGGACAGACAATGGTGGTGAGTACACTGGCAGAGAGTTCATGGAGTACTATGCATCAAAGGGGATCAAGAAGGAACACACTCTTCCTCACACCTCGCAGCAGAATGGAGTGGCGGAGAGGAAGAACAGGACACTGGTGAGTGCAGCTAAGGCCATGCTATTTGATCAGGAATTACCACTATTCCTATGGGCCGAGGCATTTTGGACTGCAGTATATGTCCAGAACAAGTGTCCTCATACATCATTGGGGAGGAAGACACCTAAGGAGGTATTCACAGGTACTAGACCAGATGTGAGTCACTTACGCATATTTGGGAGTATCTGCTATTGTCACATTCATTCTAACACTAGGAAGAAGCTGGATCCTTCTAGAGAGAAGGGGCTTCTAGTTGGTTATAGTGAGACTTCCAAGGATTATAGAGTATATGTCCCAGCTCGCAAGAGGATCATTATGAGCAGGGATGTCTAGTTTGATGAGGACATAGTCTTGAGAAGATCTATGGATTTACCAACACAGGAGCAACCAGCATAGGACTTGGGAGTCAAGTTGGAGGAGTTACAGGTACAGAACACAAGTTCTAGCAGTTAGAGGGAGTCAGGTGGACAGGATCCTCCTATCATTGATGTGGAGGATGAGTAGCAACAGGAGGAGGATATTTAGTAGCCGCAACAGGTAGACACCAGGCCACGACCAAGGTGGTATAGGTCCACAGTTCAGGATTCCAGGCAGGTGAGTCTTCCATAAGGCTCCATGAGGCGGAGCAAACCACCAGATAGATTGAGCTATATGGCACTGATGATAGAGTTGATTGACTCTGAACCTTCTAGTTTCGAGGAGGCTGCACAACATGATGTGTGGCAAGAGGCCATGGTTGAGGAGTATGACTCAATCATGAAGAATTGGGTATGGGAGGTTGTGCCAAGGCTTGAAGGTAAGAAGGTGGTGGGATCCAAATGGATCTACAAGGTAAAGCATGCAACAGACGAAAGTGTGGAGAAGTACAAGGCACACTTCGTGGCGAAGGGGTATTTGTAGAAGGAAGGTATTGGCTATGAGGAAACCTTCGCCCTTGTCGCCAGGTATTCTTCTATTCGGACTATCCTATCATTGGCAACAGAGATGGGTTGGCACATTCATCAGATGGACGTAAAGACTGCCTTCCTCAACGAAGTTATTGAGGAAGAGGTTTATATTGAGTAGCCAGAGGGGTTTGAGGTGAAGAGCAGAGAGTCGCATGTATGCAGGTTGCAGAGAGCTCTTTATGAGCTCAAGCAGGCACCTCGAGCATGGTACTCGAGGATTGAAAGCTGTCTACAGGAGATGGGTTTCCAGCGGAGTGAGGCAGACCATAACTTGTACTTTTTGTGAGGTGAGGTACCTCTCACATTGGTACTATATGTGGATGATCTCTTTCTTACAGGAGATGAGAGGCTGATCAGGGATTGCAATTCCAATCTTGTAGTGGAGTTTGAGATGAAAGACCTTGGGTTGATGCATTACTTCCTAGGTCTGGAGGTTTGCCAGAGAGATGGGTGCTTCTTCATTGGACATGGGAAGTATGCAGTGGAGATCTTGAAGAGATTCAGGATGGAGGACTGTAGATCTATGGCCACACCTCTAGTTACCAACTGGAGGAAGATTGATGTATCGGGATCAAAGGAGTTTGATTCTACATTGTATAGGCAACTTATTGGGTCGTTTATGTATTTGGTCAACACTCGACCAAACAGTCAACTCTTTGAGTCAGTTCATGGTGAACCCTCGAAGAGTACATTGGACACTTGCGAAGCACATACTTCGCTACATCAGAGGTACAGTGGAGTATGGTTTGGTTTATGAGCGTAGTGGGAGTATATAGTTGGCATGTTTCATGGATGCTGACTGGGTAGGATGTGTAGAGGATCAGAAGAGCACTTTAGGTTGCTGCTTTAGCATTGGATCAGGGGTTGTCTCTTGGTTCAGCAAGAAGCAGAAGTCAGTTGCATTGAGTTAAACAGAGGCTGAGTACATGGCAGCTAGCATGGCTGCATGTGAGGGGTTGTGGTTGAGGAAGTTGCTCTCAGGATTGTTCGAGAGTGAGTTGGAGACTACTATAGTTCACTATAGTAGTTCACTATAGAGTGAGTTGGAGACTACTATAATCAGAGTGGTATCAACCTTTCTGAGAATCCAATGTTCCATGACATGAGTAAACACATTGATATCCAATATCACTTCCTTAGAGATTGTGTTCAGAGAGGAACCATTCGGTTGGAGTACATTCGGACAGATGAGCAGGTGGCAGACATATTCACCAAGGCACTTTGCAAACTCAAGTTTGTGAAGTTCAGAGACAGTTGGGGTTGTTACCGAATCCCTTCCTCGTTGAGAGGGAGTGTTAGAAAGTGACAAGAAGGAAGTTCTTCCTGGATTGCATGTGTCCTTGCATGCAGAAGACTTAAATGAAGAAGCCAAATTGTATTTAATGGAATTTTCCTAAGTTTTACTTTGGAAAATATATCAAAGTGATCTAATTATTAATTGACTTAATGGAACACTTTTTTATAAAGTGAAAGTGAAAAATATTTAAGTGATGGCTAATCTAATCTTGGCCATTGATCTCACCGGAGGATCTCATCCATTGATATATAGTGACATTAGGTTTTTCGCTTAGCCAATGAGTTAAAAGGAGGATCAATTGGTGGAGAGGACACACATTCCGACAGAGACGAAGAGAAAGTTTGAGAGAGGGAGTTTTGCAGAGAAGACGAAGAAGCAAAGATTCAGTGTGATCGACAAAGCATCTAGGAAAGAGTCGACCGTACCGATTTGTAGAGGAGAGAGCCGAGGTTGAGTTGCAGAGGTATTCCGTACAGTAGCCGGACGTACAGACCGTACATCAGCAGGCCGTACGGATTCCGTACAGCTGCGCAGGAGACCATACAATTCAATAGGTTTTCTCAGTGAGTTTGTTGTGGTTCGATTTTGCCAGGTTGGGCATAAATCGATTTTCTGAAATTGTAAAAGCTTCATATTTTCTTAATAAAATATCTTCTCAAACTGCTGCACCGGTTTTCCCATCTTGGGTTTTGTCCGGGGGTTTATACCCAAAAAGATTGTGTTGTCTCTATTGATGTGATTGATTGGTATTTCTTTTAGTATTTATTTTTCCGCTGCATAGTGAAGAAATCCATGTGTGGTTAACAGTAATAATTTGGGTTTATTAATTAATCTAGCATACTCTAGCCCTAGAGTGGATTTTAAGGAGATTTTAAGGAAATTTACAGTACCACTCATCTCACTCACTCAAGCTCGCATAGGAGAGAGAGAGAAGTTCGTTGGTGAAGGAGAGAAGCTGTTTTGTCTTGGGGTTTTTATCTTGTATTGGTGAATTCTATATTGAGGAAGTTTTGCCGATGTTTTCTCCCTTGTGGTTTCCTCGAGAGAAATTTTGTGTTCTTTCTATTGTTGTGCTTGTATTTCTTTCAGTGATTCTATTGTTTAATGTTATTATGCTAAACAAGTAAAAACTTAACATGGTATCAGAGCTGGCCTGAAAGAGAACATTGTGCAACTGTTGCCTAGGGTTTCCATTTCTAGAAACTAGTCATCTTGGCATTTTCGCTATAAATCACTTTTGGAGAAGGTTCAGGATCTGAAACTTGGACAGGCCGAAGATGAAATGTTCATGTACCTTGTGTTCGAGTTTCAGCCTCAGATTCGCTGTACTTTAGGAGATATGATCCATTCAAATTAGGGTTCCAGCCTCCTCCAGAATTCAGTTTTAAAATGGTGACCTAGGGAGAAATGCTATATCTCGGGCCGCGAAGATCCAAATCGAATTTCGTAAGCTGGTCCAGAAAGTGAACAGACTTTCTTTGATGCGTTTCAGAATCCGAAGATGACACAGTGACACGTGGCAGTCCGTACAACTTCGCTATACTGAAACAATCCATAAACAGGTCATCGTGGGAAACTTAACATAAGTTCCACTTGGTGATTCCAATACTGCTCTGACCCATGGGGTTGGATAGAGGACAAATCAAATTATCACAGGACGAAGTTTCAGACCTTAAGGAGCAGAAATTTCTGAGATACATCAAAATTAAGACTCGACAAAATCTGCAGTAGAAATTGAAGAAACTAGGGAATCAAATATTTTGCAGTCCTGTCCACAGATATGGGAAAATGAGTACTTTGCCTAACTCACCTTGGGGAGGCACCTCTTTTCCTCCAATCAGTTTCTCAAGATACGAAAGTTGAAAAATTAGGGTTTCTTTGTCAAACCCTAGGTCAAGCCAGAAGCAGTTCTTGGAGAAGTAGTTTCACAAGTAAGTACTATATCCATTCTATTTCCATTTGAGGTTCTCATATTATCAAAATGACAAACACTACCAAGCTTGATCAAAAGCTTGAGGGAGTTGAGAACTTTAGGGCATGGAAATATAGGGTCATGCTCATTCTTGAAGAACATGACCTAGAAGGCTTCATAAAAGAAGAAGTTAAAGAACCAGAGGGAGATGAGGCCAAAGCAAAACACAAGAAGAATATGATCAAGGCTAAGCGGATCATGGCTGACTCTAGCAAAGATTACTTTATCCCTCAAGTGTCATCAAAGAAGACCCCAAAAGAAATGTTTGATGCCTTGACCAGTCTGTTTGAAGGAAATAATATTAACATAAAGATGACCTTGAGAAATCAACTCAAGGGTGTGAAGGTTCAGAAGTCTGAGACTGTGCATTCATATTTCACTAGAGTATCTCAGATCAAAGAACAATTAGAAGCTACTGGAGACATGATAGAAGAAGCTGAAGTTGTGATGACTACCCTGAATGGTCTCTCAAGAGATTGGGAGCCTTTCGTTCGTGGCATATGCTCTAGGAAGAAATTAATCAAGTTCATACAACTATGGGAAGAGTGTGTGCAGGAAGAAGAAAGGATAGCAGTAAGAGAAGAGAAGTTAAATGATGATGAAGTTCAAGCTTTGGCAACCCATGCCAAAGGAAGGAACAAAAGGAAGAATCATGAATATTCTCATGACCACTCTCCTAGAAGATCTCAAAGATTTCAAAGGAACAAAAGGATTAAGAAAGACTTCTCCTCCTTTGAATGTTTTACTTGTCACAAGATGGGACACATTGCAAGAAATTGTTCTCTCAGAGCTGAACAATTCAAGAAGCAGAATAAAAGATTTCATGCCCATGTAGCTGAAGAAGATGAACATGATGATGAAAGGAAGGCCAAAGAAGATTTCTCCAATGATGAGGAATATGTACTTTAATCCAAACCAGGAAGATAGAAGAACCTCTTATCTATCTCAACATTGGATAAGAGTGGATGCAGTTGTGATTGAAATTGTAGGAGGACTCTACAAATTGAAGGGACATGCAGATTCACCCCTAATAGCTAGGACCATGAGTCCTTGTGATTTGTAGTATAGAAGGCTTGTTCAGCGTTGTCGGTCATAAGAAAGAAAGGAACAGGTCCTCAGAATCAGATGATGGAGTGGAGCACACTGTTAGAGACTCTTGCAAGGAGACTAGGATCAAGAGAGATCCTACCAAACAAACAAAGATAAGTATTTGAATTGTCATTTCCTGTATTTTCGAGTTGTGTACATATTTATGTTCCTAGATTTAGGATGTGTATTATGCATGTTAGAATGTTTGCATTGATGAACACAATACTACTAATATGCATGTGATGGGTAAGTGGCCTATGGTGTTGTACAACATTCCATTGCTACTTATCTAGAATGGATCCTCTTTGTTGACATATTGGGAGTAGTGCACGCTCTTAATAATGTTTTGGTAGAGATGGAAGGCATCTAGAAAGTTACCGTATGAATACGGGATATGGATGAATGTTATGTTGAAGCATTGGCTAAGATAGTTGCATGACTATGTGACCTATGTTTGTATGCATACGAATTTGTTATTATTAATATGTTTTGGAAACCATGAAATGTTTCTAACCATGCAACTGAATTTGACTTGTAGGAAATATCATGTACGATCACCTACAAATGAAGAATGATGAGATTTGTTTCGTAGAACAAGTGACGATGGTCCAACTATAACATTCAACTAGACTTATGAAAACAAGTATACTACAGAAGTACAAAGCAAGGGTTCTCTCAGAAAGAGGGAGTCGACTATGACGTGATGTTGCTCTAGTGGTGGATATTACAGTAGATAGATGGTGTAATCGAAGTAGAAGAAGATATCGAGCAACCTCTAGGACTCAAGACTCTCTACAGAGAACCACATGTGTGCATATTGAAGAAGACTTTGTACGGGATCAGAAGGCACCCATGGGATAGGATGATCACCTAAAGTGATGAGATATCAACCTTTGCGACAAGGTTGAAGATGAGGAGCTCATGGATGGGTGCAAGAGAGAACTTGCAACAGAGTTCAAGATCTAGGTTTCCAGTGACCTAGAGATATGACATAGATGGATACCCAAAAGATTAACAAAAGAGAAGGTTACCAGTCACTCCAATGCAGAATGCCCGATGTAGAGAGTACAAGATGCAAAGGGAGTGATGATGATGGGTCCGCAAGGACCTCCCTCGAAAGAGGCAGTGATGATGATGAGTCCGAAAGGATCTCCTTCGAAAGGAGTGACGATGATGAGTTTGAAAGGACCTCCTTCGAAAGGAGTGATGTTGATGAGCCCTAAAGGACCTCCTTCGTAAGGAGTGATGATTGGTTCGATAGGACCTCCTTCGAAAGAAGGAATGAAGATGATTAGTCTGATAAGACCTTCGAAAGGAGTGAAGATGGGTCTGAAAGGATCACCCTCGAAAGAGGGAGTAGTTTCCTGGAGCCTTGGTATGGCAGCTCAGTCTAGGATTGGTACGTCAGCCTGACAAGGCCTGGTTGAGTCGAAAGGATTGGTGTGTCAACATTGGCTAGATCCTAGGGGGATTGGTATGTTTGGCTAGGCTTGTTTGGTCCGAAAGGATTTGTAAGCTAGACAAGGCCTGTTTGATCCCTGGGTAGATTGGTATGTCTGACTAGGCTTGTTTGGTCCGAAAGGATTAGAAGTCAACATCGTCTACCAGAGTGCCCACCACAGTGCATATTCCAGAGGTTGATGTTGTTCCAGTATTTCTATACTGATGGTTCCAGCATTCACATGCTGATGGTTGATGTTCCACTATTTCTATACTGATGGTTCTAGCATTCACATGCTGATGGTTGATGTTCCAGTATTTCTATACTGATGGTTCCAGCATTAACATGCTGATGGTTGATGTTCTTCCAATATTTATATACTGATGGTTCCAACATTCACATGCTGATGGTTGATGATGTTCCAGTATTCACATACTGATGGTTGATGATGTTCCAACATTCACATGCTGATGGTTGATGATGTTCCAGTATTCACATACTGATGGTTGATGATGTTCCAACATTCACATGCTGATGGTTGATGATGTTCCAGTATTCACATACTGATGATGTTCCAACATTCACATGCTGATGGTTGATGATGTTCCAATATTCACAGACTAATGATGTTCTAGTATCCACATACTGATGGTTGATGATGTTCCAGCATTCACATGCCCATGATGATGTTCTAGTATTTACTTACTGATTTTTGATGTTGTTGTTCCAATATTTACTTACTGATGATTGATGTTGTTGTTCCAGCGTTCACATGCTGATGGTTGATTATGTTCCAACATTCACATGTTGATGGTTAATGATGTTCTAGTATTTACTTACTAATGTTTGATGTTGTTGTTCCAGTATTTACTTACTGATGATTGATGTTGTTGTTCCAGCATTCACATGTTGATGGTTGATGATGTTCCAGCATTCACTTGCTGATATATCCATGTACTGATGATTGATGATGCTGCTGTTCCAATATTTACATACTGATGATAATGATGATGTTGATATTCTAGCAATTTCTTGCTGCTGATGATGATGTTGATGTTCCAACATTTTCTTGCTGACGATGATGATGTTGATGTTCCAGCAGTTTCTTGCTGACGATGATGATGCTGATGTTGCAACAATTCCTTGCTAATGATGATGTTGGTGATCCAACAATTCCTTGCTGATGATGATGTTGTTGACGATGATGATGTTGATGTTCCAACAATTCCTTGCTGTTGATGATGTTGATGATCCAACAATTCCTTGCTGCTGCTGATGATGTTGATGTTCCATCAATTCCTTGTTGATGATGATGTTGATGATCCAACAATTCCTTGCTGATGATGATGTTGTTGACGATGATGATGCTGATGATCCAGCAATTCCTTGCCGATGATGATGTTGTTGACGATGATGATGATGATGTTCCAGCAATTCCTTGCTGATGATGATGTTGATGATCCAACAATTCCTTGCTGATGATGATGTTGTTCACGATGATGATCTTGATGTTCCAGCAATTCCTTGCTGATGATGATGTTGATGATCCAACAATTCTTGGTTGATGATGATGTTGATGTTCCAGCAGTCCTTGCTGATGATGGTGTTGATGATGGCGATGATGATTGATGTTTCATCAGTTCCTTGCTGCTGATGATGTTGATGATGATGATGATGTTCCAACAGTTCTATGCTGATGACGATCATGATGATGATGCTGATATTCCAGCAGATGATGTTGATGATAACAATGATGTTGATGACGCTCCAGACATATGATGATCTTCCAAAAACTTCCTATGACATATAGAGTTTCACCACTCAGTTGCAGCTGTTGATGATGATGATGATGTCCGTAGAATACGTCCTAGTTAAGAGGGAGTGTTAAAGAAATGTAACTGTGGAAGATATTCTAAATGTACTTGTCTATTGTATTCTTGTTATTCCTCCTTCGGGTGATGTTATTGATCATGTTGTTATCAACTATTTTGTATAATAGTTGAACTTCCGACGAGCTGCCAGTTTATTGAACATGATTCATGTTCATCATCGGTGTTCAGAAGTTCAAAAGTCATTTTTCAGGGCAATTTTGCCCCTTTTGTAATAACTGCATGTTCATACCCCCATGGGGAAAATGTAAAAAGTTGGTCTAAATGGGATCCTTTTATAAAGGACTCGGCTATCCGTAGGTTTAGCCATTTGGGGGATACTCTAGAGTGTTTTTTCCTTAGGAATTATGCGCTACTTATTGGTGGTGTATAATCCCTGAGTTTTTCACTCAAACCTCCAAAGCTGGAGTATTTCCCATGGTGGCCAAAACCTAAGGTTGGTTATTAGAGTCTTGTGTCTAGGATTTGTTACGTGTTAGCGATCTCGATTGATTAGTATGAACATGCACTAGGTCCCCTAGGAGTTTCGTTTGATTTCGAGAAGAATAATTTTTTCCGTAATTTAGACCATTTTTTAATGGTTTAAATGAAAAATTTCAAAAAATGATAAAAACCTCATCCGGAGGCGGAATTGGGCGTGGGGAGGCTTGTTTTGACACTCAGAGCGTCCTCGTTACCCTAGTACCCTCGTTTTTCAATTTCCGGGCAGTTACGTCACCCCAGGAGGAATTTTGGCTAAAGATGCATCATTCTAGCACTTAATTGCCAAAAAATGACAAAATGCACTTTTGACAAAAATTAAAAAAAAAGTCAAAGTTCATTAAAAAATTACATGGAAAGGTGGGGCATATGATTTTATGAGGTGTACGACTTCATATAAGGATTAAAGCATATGTTATATCAAAGTTTGGAAATATTTCAAAGGAGAGTGACGTGAGCCATTTAAGCTGTACGGTCCCTCACATGAGCACTCACGATTTAGTGATATGGCATTTGGTTAGTGGATTGTTGAGTTTGCAATTAATAAATGGTGGGCTCCTCCTCAAATTAAGGCCACATCACAACCATCAACACCAACCAACTCGAGTCTCTCATACGTCAAGCTCCGAGCTTCTCCCTTATGTGGATTCACGCCCTCTCTTATTCCTCACGGCTTTCTTATGTGGGATTGGTTATTGGCTTGGTGGAGTTTACAAGAAGAGGAGTGGGGACGCCTTGCCAAGGTGGAGGCCACTTCCCCACCCTCCTTTACTTCAACTCGAGTTGGATGGTGTGTTATCACTCCAAGCTCGCCTTTGATTGAGTTTTGACTTACCTTTGATTGGAGTTCGATTGGGAATTCGAATTGTGTTAAGCAATTGGCTCTCTTCTCTATGCCAATTCGAACTAGGGTAGAGGCTCTCTTGTTTTGCTATATAATGAGGGCATTCTCTCCTCATTCTCCATGGATAATTTGATGTAAGATTACTCTGCACAATTTGTAACAAGCTTTGGCTTTATATTGAAATAAAGATTCGACTTTGGAGGTCCATGAGCTCTCATTCTTTGGTGTGATTTCATCTCTTGTTGAGGTGACATCTTTTCTAAACTCATCTCTCAATTTTGCAAAGTGTTTGATCAATTGCTAGCTTAGGAGGGCTATTTTTAGCACAATAGAATACCCATTTGTAGTTTCAAGTTGGTTATTTATGCAAAATTTATCAAGATCTAAGTGGGCATGAGTAGTCGGTTATACAAATTGTTGATTTAGTTTTGATCTTTCTAGCATACTAGCATTGTTGATCTCACTTGTTTGGTTGAGTTGTATGTGTTATGAATCTATGATTAGGTGTTGCTAAAGTGAAGAAGGGTAAGAGCTCGGTTGCATCAAACCCATGCTTCATCTTCAAGCTTTGATTTAACACCTTGTGGTTGCAGGATCTACAGAACTTCAAATCTCTCATCTAAAGAAGGCTAGTTAGAGCTCTTCTCAAATATGTCATCAACAAAACATTTTTAATCAACTTGGTTACCTAGATCTAAAGGCTTCTTTTCTTCAAGCCCTCCACTTTCTCCTTGAGTTTTTTCCCCTTGAATTGCTAAGCCCATCTTCCTCTCGTCCTAGATCTCCCATTGCCCTAGCTTCGTCCACCTTTATCATCTTCTTCTTCCTCCTGTCCGCTGCCCCATTACCTTACTGTTTGGCTGCCCCTTCACTCCTTCTTTAATCTCTTGCCTTTCTCCTCTCGTCCCTTCCCTTAGTTGACTGTTTGTAGCCCTTAGTTGACTGTTTGCAGCCCATAAAGTTGACTGTTTGCTGCCCATCTTGTTGGCTGCAATCTCATCTTTCCCCCTCCACTTTGCTAGCTACCCTTCCTCCATTCGTTCCTCTTCTAAATCTGCCCTAAAACACACAAAACAACAAAAAATGAATTAAGCAAAGGTTTGGTTAGAAGTTAGTCTTTTTCAAAGGTTAATATTTAGTGTTAGTTGTTAGATCTCATCTATTTGGCATTTGCATTTGTTTAGATCTAGTTTCTTTTATTAAAGTTAGTTACTTACTTGCACTTGTTAGATCTTAGTTAGTATTTGCATCTAGTTTATTTGCTAGTCATATTTGCATTTTAGATCCATCATTTAAAAGACAAAATTTGCATAACAAAATTTTTCATGTTTTAGATCTCTTTCCTAGCATTTAGGGCACTTATTTGTTTGCTGGTCCATTTGTACTTTTTTAATAATTTGAAGTTGAATCTCATATCAGTTTGCATTTAGATCTCCTTTTTGCAAGTTTAGACTTAGCTAGTTTCATTTTTGTTTGATTTGACTAACACTAAAGGGTGCTTGTAGTTTCATTTTCACTTGTTTTGTAGGTGTGACAAAAGCAAGCTCAAGAAGAAAATTTGAAAAATAAGAAGAGGAGAAGTTAACCAAAGTGAAGAGAAGGACAATTGTAAAACCAAAAAGGAGACTCCAAACCAAGTACCAAAAAGCCATGAAGATATAAAACCACTCTCCTTTGTAAAAGCCATTAAGGGCTTCTAAGTATTGTTTCCATAGTTGTTTTATTTCCTTCAAAAGACCTTTCAAGGGTTTCATTCCCAAAGGCACTTGTAACTCAGTTAATAAAAAGGCTAGGTGGGATAAGGCCTCCCACGCTTTGGTTTCTTCTTCCCCATTTGGGGAAGAGTGTTTTGGTGCATTCTTTAGCTTAGTTTTGTGTCAATTTTCTAGATATATTTTCAAATTTTGTACTTAGAATAATTCTCTTCCATGTTTTGCCTTGAGAAAGTAGCTTGGGATTTGATCCCAAGTGCCACATAATTTTGTGGCTACTTCTCTTTCCCCATTAGCATCCTTGCGGACATCCAGCTAGCTGGAAGGTTTTCGGGACTAGTGGTTCTAGTGGTCACCTTGTTCCAAGGTTGATCCCACCTTGTTGTTTATTTCTTGGTTTGTTGCTTGATTTGGCCTTGTCTTTTCTCTTCCTTTTGCTTCCCTTTTCACTGCTTGTTTACTTTGGAAAACGTGCTTTTTCTTTGCGTACAATCTGCCTCTATTTTTAACAAAGAACAAAGCCTCTTGAACTTGCAATAACCCAAGTCAAGAACACTCTTTGTCGGAGAGCATATTAAAATTGCATTTTCCTGCATTAGGCATATAGAATAACTAAGTCTCTTGAACCTTGTCATAAGAAAAAGTCAAGAGCACTCTCTGTCGGAGAGTTGAACTGTGTGCTCTAATAATTTTAAAACATTTCAACTCACACTCCCCCTTTAATAATTTATCTTGGTTGCTATCTAACACTCGTATGCTCTGCCAACCTGAAAAGGTTGGGCTAGTACTTAGAAAGGTGTTAGATTTGATAATTTTCGATAATATAATCAAATTTTCACCCCCACAACCAACGAACCGATGTTGCTTTTTCGAGACACACTCAGGTAGTGGGCAAAGTTCCTAAACCTGGTGGGGTCGGAAATCACCGCTGTCTAGACATCATAGTGGTTAATTCTTTAGACACCTACTCTTTGAAATCTGGGCGGTCCGTCTTACCATCAGAAGGGGAAGCCACTGAAAGTATACCTTTTCGGTCTTTTGATTACCTTGTTGTTCTCAGCCTAATAATCAAGACCACTAAAACTTTCAATAAACCAAGATAATTTGCAAAACGATCTCACGAACGGTTCTCCAAGACTTTTACTTTCAGCATCCCCCAACACTATACAATTTTTGACTCCATAAGGCACTGGTCTAATTGTTACATTTTCATATATTCATATTGTTGGGCCATTTGTCCATTTAAGTCATTTATCTGTGGACGCTATCTCATTTTCGCAAGTCTTTGATATACTGCTGATCTTGTAATCTTGTATCGCAACGTGGATTGCATTTTACCTTGTGTTTTTATCTAAAGTAAATTTGTGATCTTTTCATCTTTAAAACTCCTAAACAACACCCATCCGCATCACCATACACTAAAAACACTAAAACACATTGAGCCATAGTAAACTCTTTGTAGGAACTACCCCCCTTGGCTTCGTTAGGAGTTAGTCTAAACGGAGGAGCTGGGATTCTGGTGACAGTACCTGGCTCATTGCTTGCCCCCAAGGCCACACTTTCCCCACTTGTAGTGAGGGAATAGCTTTCGAAAGATTTCTGCTGTTGGTGTGCATCTCGGCGGACAACACATGTAAAAGTCATTAAAAGAGTCAATGTAAACCCTAACTGTTAGGCCGGCTTGGAAATATCTAGAAAAGAATATTTTATTGTAAAGTGTATAGGTTGGCCTAATTAGGTGAGTCAAGCCGACCTAATTAGTAAAAAGGTCAAGTCATTTGATTAGTATAAATGAGGAATTCGACCTCCTCTTTGTACCACTCATCTCACTCACTCAAGCTCGCATAGGAGAGAGAGAGAAGTTCGTTGGTGAAGGAGAGAAGCTGTTTTATCTTGGGGCTTTTATCTTGTATTGGTGAATTCTATATTGAGGAAGTTTTGCCGGGGTTTTCTCCCTTGTGGTTTCCCCGAGAGAAATTTTGTGTTCTTTCTGTTGTTGTGCTTGTATTTCTTTTAGTGATCCTATTGTTTAATGTTATTATGCTAAACAAGTAAAAACTTAACAGTCTTAGAGCAATCAGAGGAGCTAGAGGAGACTAAGGAGAGTTAGGCGCCAGTCTCAATATTTACATAGACCAAAACACCCATCAATAGACTATTGACTCCCGCTGTAGGAACTTTCTCTACTAGAAGGCAACCCATTCATTGCT
This sequence comes from Larix kaempferi, assembly GCA_027924585.1. Lineage (NCBI taxonomy): Eukaryota > Viridiplantae > Streptophyta > Pinopsida > Pinales > Pinaceae > Larix > Larix kaempferi. The sequence continues at coordinate 4,664,926 of BSBM01000431.1, read as the reverse complement.
AGTAAAAGGGGTGGGGGAATTGATAGTAGATCAATCATTGTAGATGACTTATGAGAGATACATTATTTATACTTTTGATGTAATTTTGTAATGTCTATTCAGTTTTGAGTCTTGACTGGAGTTTGTACAATTATTGACAATTAAAGTGTGAGGCGTGATGTATCATTTGGCATCTAATACATCTTGATTCTTATGTATCAATATTCTTTCATATTTATGTGGCAGTGTGACTATTTGATGTTGTCGTTACTTTAAATTTGGAAACAATGAAAAAATTGAATATATTTTGTATTTTTCACGTTTGTTGATATTTTGTCGATGTTTTCAATATCATGAGTTTATGAGCCCCACGGATAAAATGCTGATAACGATAGTTGCAACACCACCTTTTATTACCTAGCAAGATGTGCCTCTTATGATCTGATTTTTTCAGTTAGAAGCACTGAAATAATGTCATTGCAGGATGGTAAAGTAGTTATCGGTGGATTATTAGTTGCTTGCCAAATGACAGGAGCTGAAGATATTGTGAGGTCTAGTAATAGCTGGTTATGCTGTACAGGAGTTCATCTTGTGATGGTTTCAGAATTAGTGAGAGCAAAGATAGTGAAATCTGATCATATAATTATTGAAACAACAGGTGAGATGGTAAAATACTAAATTTGATAAATTCTTCATACAAATGGGTTTTTTTTGGGAGCAATAGTTTAGTGTTGACAAATTCTATATTTTCACATATCTTTTTAATTTTTGATCAAAGAGGAGAAAAGTGTGTTAGAAATTTCTGTATTTTGATTAGCATTTTGAATATTGCAGACAAAAAAAGTTGACTTGGCAAGTGCTTAGTACAATATTGTTCTTAAGATTTAGACACTAAAATAAATATAAAATTAATCATTTCATTGAGTTCTACAATTATAATTTAAGATAGAAAGGACGTGATGCCTGAATTCACACTGATGGTTTATTACCTTTTACTATTTAGAGTGATTCAAAGAAAGCTGTAAGATGCCAAATATAATCTTACACTCAACAATCTAGTTTTAGCAGATTATACTGGGTGCTTCATTCTGTAAGAACTACGTAAAAGCATCGAGCTTTCTTTTGCATTGCCTTTTGGTTTGATCATCTTTTCTAACCTGCATGTGTGGGAATCCTGAATTCAATATTGTAGGAGATATTCTCGTGTACCTTCATATTACTGAGGTTATGTGGAGTAAACCACAAGTAAGCAGTGTAAATATAGGAATGGACTCTGCATCTAAAGAGCACAAGGGCCAAATTAATCAGTCCTTATCCACATCCTTGTGATTGCTTCAGCTTACAGATCTACTTACTTTTGGGCAACAAAGAGATACAGTTGGAATCATGGGATAATTCTATTTGTACCTAGTGTCAGTGTCAGTTACAAGTTCCATTCTTAAACGACTCTAAAAGCCAGATCTACTCTTAAATGAGTGCAGAGTTAGAGCAAGTTATCATCCCTATGCATAATGCAATATATGCATGTAACAAGAGAATATATTTAAAACCATGATAGAATAACAACACCAATGGGATTTGCACTTGATACTCACTTGCAAGGAAAATGAAACTTTGTTTTAGCTTGGAGATGCCTTATGTACATCTTTAAGATGTATTTCACGTGGTACACTCTTCTACACCAATCGACCACATTTGGTCCATGTTTCATTTATTTTTTCAGTCCTTTTCCTTGTAAGGTCGTAATTGGACAATCAGCCTGTTGCCATGTTCATGTATTTAAGTTGCTTATACTCTATTGTCCTCCACAAATTGGTCATTTGCTTAATGAATTTTTAATAACAAAACCTCATTTAGAAGGACCTCTGCTTCAATGAAATAAAACACAAGGAAATAAGACATAATGAAATATACACATATGCATTTTGTGTCTAATGGGTCATAGCACTTTGCTCTTTGTTACAGTTTGGTTTCCAATTTCCATGCTACTTTTTATCATGCACTGTAGTCTTCTCAGATTATTAGGTGGAAAATTGGTGATACATATTACATGTTGGGATAACTTGGCTGAGAGGATAAAGTATACCCAACAAACCTCCCATATGGACGAACCTAACCTAAGTCACAAGGTTTGGCGATTTCATTGACGAGGTTTGGAATTTGCTGAATATAAAAAGAAAAATTGAAAATCGTTGGGTTCTCTGAATTTCAAGGTGAATCTCAAGGTGATTTTAAAAAAATCATCATTTTTAATTATTAAATACATTTTTTAATTGAAAAAAAATTCATTTTAAAAATATCCTGTAATTTTTTCTCTCTCTTTTTGAGCATATATTATATTTATCATGTATTTGACACCTAGATCTAGTGGTATACCCCCCCCCCCCTTTGGGCAAATTAGTTAGAGTTTTGAGGTTGGACAGTCAAATCACCTCAATTTTTATATATTGTTGACCACATGTAGAGGAGATTTCTCCTCCCTAGGGTAGATCTAGAGTTTTATTAATATTTTATTTGAGAGTTTGTTGAGCCTCACTCTATATAAGAGGCTCCTCTTTCATTTTTAATTTGTTGTTGTGGGTTGTGTTTGCCACAAAAACTAGCACCCTAAATGCAAGGACTCAAAAGGTTCTAGCCAAGTGCAACTATGGAAATAGTGCATATGTCACCTACAACTATTTCCCTTCACTTCTAGTGATTTGAAGAAATCACTAAGGGGGGATTCTCTAAATGCAACTAAGTGTTAAGAGATTGAGCAAAGCACTAGATTACAGATTGATGCATGATTATGACTTAAAGGAAGCAAATGAGTTAGAAAAGCCAAGGGGATACACGAAAGGATTATCAAGATTCCATACATTAAACTAACTCATTTCAATAAACCATGAATTATTACCATTCCATGCAAGTAAAGAGAACTTTGAGTGAATTTTCCAAGAGAAAGAATAACTTGTTGCATTAAACTAGATCAACAATTGAGCAATGACCAGTTTAAGTATAACCACTGAAGTTCATCTCATTAAACATTGGTGATCTAGATGAAGTTGCTGTAATATAATGAGTTGAGTGCAAATAACTAGCAATGAAAATAAATTTATTCAACCAATAGGAAAGATAGTAAAAACCATTGAATGTGCTGATTCAAAGAAATAAGAATGGTTGCAAGTGAGTTTGACAAAATGACATAAAATAATATCACTTACTAAACCACAGCCCTTATTCAATTGCTGGGATTGCCAATAGAATAGAGTACACCATATTCAAAAATCACTTACAAGTTACAACAGAATAAAATTGTTAATTAACCAATTGTTAAAATTGTTAATTAATAACATAAAATTCCAGCAACTTAGATTGATAAAGTTAAATGGAAAAGTGTTGAAAAAGGCAAGTAACTAGTTGCTTGAAATGAAAAGCATGAGGCATGATTTAGCTACTTGAACTTATTATTATATTTCAGAATTATAGTAGGCAATTGATTAAGTATGTTAATGATGTATTCATGCCATAAAACATTGTATGAATAAATCAGATCTGAATTAACGTATAAGACTGTTAAAGAGTGATGAAAAATGATGTAAATTGCACAATGAACAACTCATAATATAATTTATAATTTAACCCAACTTAAATGTTAAATGAAATAATCCCAAATGAGTTAAATTAAAGCAAAATCTAAAAATAAAAGTGTTTATGTTAAGCAATGTGAATCTTTTGTGTTTAAGGTAAAGATTAACTTCTAGACTAAAAGAATTTGAAAGAATGATTTAAATTTTTTTTTAGAATGGTTTAAAGAAGAAAATTGAACTCTTCTTGACTAGTGCCTATAATTTAGTGAGAAATGCATGGAGTCATAGAGGAAAAAGGAGAATATTTTGGTGATCAAAGAGTAAGCATATGGTAATAACTTAATTTTAAATCTGGAATAAACTCATTTAAATAATCTTGTGGAGTGATCTTAATCAACTCATTTAAATAATCTTGTGGAGTGATCTTAATCACTAGTTAGTTTAGAGATGATTTTCAACAAGTTTCATTCAATTTTCAGATCTATAAAGATTTAGGTGGGTGAGATTTTTTATATTTTACTTAAATTGGAACATTACTTTATTTCACTTTACATTTCATTTGCAGGCAATTATCTCACTTTCATTACAAGTGTTTGTTTTACTTCAGCATTTGATAATTATTTGTGTAAGTACTTTTAAATTGGGATCAATCAAATTTGAACTACACTCAGCATTATCTTCATATATAAATTTAACCCTTTCTAAGCTCCCTTTCACTTTAAATCAATTAATCTTAGGGAATTCCCCCTTGACCTTTGAGAGTAGGTCAAAAGTGTGGGGAGTTGTGCATTAAAGTGATAGTGGTGCCTTGTCCTATAGTTGCTCTTTGGTGGCACTCGTGGGTTAGGACTTTTCCACTCAAGTGCTTAATCAACCTGTAACAGTGCCTTCTCTTGTAGTTGTATCCTAAGTCATCTGGTTCGAATTTGTGTTCAAGTTCGACGACCTTGATGTTCGGCAAAAATTCGGCAATAAAAATTTTGTTGATAAAATTCAGCATATAATTTGAGAGATTATAAAATTTAAAAATAAAAAAAAATACATAATTTTTTTAATAAAATTCCATATGCTAATTTTACCGTGGATTCACCCTATCTTTTATGGCAACCCTAGCTTCGTGAGCTACACTTACATTACCCCGTCACTTCTCATCCCTTACGATAGGACCAAACCACCAGTAAAGGTGATAGGCAATAAGGTTTAAGCTTTGTGGTCCTCCGAAATGGCATGCGTGTCGTTTTAAAAGCCCAAAATGCAACACACCAGCCGAAATGACAACTCTCTCAGGAGAGAGGCCAATGTCACCACACTCCTCTCCTCTTCGCTTCAGGTTGGCTCTTCTCCAACACTAGGGGGGTATCCCTAAAATAGGATCGCTAAGGCAGGTACAGTAACGGACAAGGTGAATGGAAGAGGCTGCCTTAAAGAAACGGAAATAACAAAAGATAGTTTTAAATGGGTGATGGAAAAGAAGGGGAGATCAATCCTCAGGGAAAGACCAGTGCCAGTACCAGAAGGGGAAATGGAGTCAAAAGAGGACTCATGGAGGCCTTATGCTTCATAAAAGTGAGATGAACCTAGAATGCACAAACAATCAGATCTTAATCAACATTTCGTACAACCGAATACTGATGTCCATCGAAATACTAATTGTTTAAGCATAATTAACCAACTTAATCCTAAATCGCTAATCTATTGTGCTTGAAAAAGCTCTCACAAGCTAGATTCATTCTACAACTTGAAATACATCACACAACCACATGAAAGATGCTCAATCTGTCCACAAACCCAGCTGATATTTTCATTAAAGCTCAACAGGGAGAGAAAACCCCAAAAATTTTCCATCGTTACAAAGAGAGAGGCTAGCCTCTTTATAGGTCCAAAAAAGCCTCTTTCCTATTTTCAAAAAAGAAATAATAATAAATAAAAATAAAGGGGTGAATCATAGATCCACTTTTTTCTCCACTAATGTCTAAGTCGACTTATTCCATGAGTAAAGTGAACTGTCTCAAAAAGAAAAAATAGCTACGAGTGACAGCAACACACAGTTATAACCTTGTTTGCCAACCACGTGATGAACAATGGTCAAATAGAAAGATATGTAAGTCGATCATTAGTGAAACTGGCTGCCACATGTGAGCTTTTTCGAACACTCTGACTTCCACTTCTGCTCTCGGCTGTCAATAGTATGGCACCGATCAATATCAAAATCCGATGCATATTGATCATCCCGCACAACCCCGAGCTTTGGCGTGAATGTAAATCGGCTGTCAGTGTGACTTATAACCGGCTGTTTGAAGAACACGCCGTTTTCCTTTCAATTCGGTGGAGCCCGATTTTCTGATGGCGTGGTAGATGGACAAGAGTTCGAGTGAACTGATGACCCGTGACTGCTCGGCGGCTCCCAACAAAGACCTAAGGGTGAACTCGGCTGTTAAAACATCGATTTTTTAAAACCTGAGCTTTGGCGTAACCCTGCATTAATCAATCTGGACGAATTGCGTAGGTGAAACACAACTGGTTCATCATTCGGTAATGGCCCCATTAAAAATTAACTTATGTCCACGATGGACCCCGAAATTCACGTGGAGCAGTGGGGGACTGTAATGAGAGCACCACAAATTACCACCGTGCTAACAAAATGGCGTGAACCCCGATTAAAACCTTAGAAACTGTTGCGTGTTTATCATTTACTGAGACTCGAGCTCTGCAAACAATCGGCGGGCAGTAGATATGTAAAAAACTCTCTGTCGAAATTGATGTATGAGCACGTCTCTAACCTTATAGGGCATCGATCTTAATTATTTGCTGTGGCTGTCAAGATGATGCGTGATCCAGGGTCGATTGCTGCTTCGAAATTTCCAGTGAAACAAAATTCCCGATCGGCGGTCGAGTGAGCCTGTGATCTTCGGCGAATTGGAGTCACCCTGAGATTTCCGTGTGTCAATCATTGGTATTACAAAAAATAACAGAGTTATTTGTACGGACACGCTTTCGAGCTTTAGCAGTGGCTCGATTTAAAATATGACCTCCCGCAAATGTTCAACAATTTTCTCAGCTCACGGCACATACAGCAAGTATAGCAGCAGTAAACAAGTACAAGTGAATATGTCATCAGATCATTGTAAGCCTGCTCTGGAGAATTGGGGATGGCCGTTCCTCCCAACATGCTGTTTAATGGGTGATTTTCTTCATAAATGGAATGTTGGGAATGTCTGCAGCTTCGAAAAATTTGCTCATACACTGATCGGATTGTCTTCTCTTTGACGCATTCATCAGGAGGCATTGCTGAACATTCATTGTTTGACAATGATGACACACAACTAGAGTAGCTATCAAAGAATCGTGAAAAACTTGCTGACCTGAGAACCCTTTTCAACCCCTGCTGACTTAATGGACCAATCTGGATTATTAGGAGAATACCCCTGTCTATCAACTGTGCCAAGACTTCTGAGCCGGCCCTGCCCTAGTTCTGTATTGGTCAAGAGAACTGCAATTGCTGCAAATTGAGAAAAACATCAAGAACTGGAAGGTTGTCACGAAGATCTCTTTAACTCGGAAGCATAAATCTTGGAACTTTCCCCTTGACAGTTCGTGAAAGAAAATACATGTGGACACCCCTGCCAAAATGAGGGGTAACAAGCTCTACCACATGCCCTTCCAACTACGAGACGATTATGTCCAACCAAAACTGTTATGCAAATCTCCTCCATTACTGGATAAAAGCAGTGTTCATGTTAGTTTTTATATAATTCTAGCAGTATAATCAATTGCAGATAATAAAACAGGATCACCAAAGGAATAACCAAGCACAAAAACAATAGACACAAAGTTTTATCCTGGGAAACCCAACAGGGAGAAAACCCAACAACCTTCTTATAGAGATAATCAGTCCTGAGAACCGAGTATAGATACAAGAGAGAGAGAGAAACTTCTCCAAGTGTAGAAACCACAAAAACACTTCTCCTAGCTGCAGTAGCGAACTTTTCTCTCTCCTTGAGCGAATTGCTTGAGTTGAGTGAGTGACCAAATGAGGCATTCGACCTCTCTATTTATACACATAAAATGTGACTTTTACCCTTATTGGGACGACTTGTCTAACTGACAGGGCCGACTTGTCTTGGGGAAAGATAAAATAACATTTAATAAATATTTTCTTTGTGTGATTTCACCCCAAGGTTTACATTGATTCTTTCAAGGGTTTTACATGATCAAATACATCAATTTCTTCTCCCGTAGGAGGTACAATAATAAAATAATAAAATACAATAATAATAACTTCTGAAGTTGCACTATTTCCAACACTCCCTCTCAGCAAGGAAGGTATTCTTCAGACATGGTCATCATCAGCATCACGATCATTTGGATCTCGTCTGTACACCACATCTGTCTCGAACATCTCTATACATACTGAAGGTCTTCAACACAGTCTCAGTCCATTGAGAGGTGTCATCAAGCATCTGCTCCACACAGTCCATTGGTGGATCCATACATCAGCTCAACAACTCTACACAGTCCATCGGAGAGTCCAACATGCATCATCTCAACCCAGTCCATCGGGGATCATGTACTGATACAATATGCCTCAGCTCAACCAAGTCCATCGGGGAACATGCACAAGGACAGCGTGCCTCAGTTCAACCTAGCCCATCGGGGAACATGCACCAACTCAATCAGTCCATCAGTGAGTCCACACAAGAGTACCAGTGTGCGCCAGTGTGCACTAGCCTCTCCATCCCCTCTCAGCATGTTTGAGAGATCTCTTCACTCTTTTCAGAGTGATCTGGAGAATGCACTAAATCTCTCCATGAGAGATCTCCTCACTCCTTTCAAAGTGATCGTGAGTGTGCGCTGGCCTCTCCATTATTTTTAGGATGTCCGAGAGATCTCACTCCATCTCAAAGTGATCAGAAGAATGCAGTGGCCTCTCCATCCTATTAGGATTTCTGAGAGATCTCCTCACTCCATCTCAGAGTGATCGGGAGAATGCAGTGGCCCTCCATCCTATCAGGATGTCTGAGAGATCTCCTCACTCCATCTCAGAGTGATCGGGAGAATGCAGTGGCCTCTCTATCCTATCAAGATGTCTGAGAGATCTCCTCACTCCTCGGGGTGATCGGGAGAATGCTTGGTCTCTGTATCATCTTTCTTTCCCTATTAGAAAGGGATATAAATCATGGAACCAATCTTCCCACTCCATCACAGAGTGTCAAGGAGTAAAGTCATCCTTCCCTTTGACCGAGGGAGTCAATCTCCTCACTCCCTTTCGGAGTGATCAGGAGAAGATACCTGCACACATATCAGCTAACAGAGGCATCAAGTATTTCGGGGCAAACATTTATGTCCTGCCCTATTCTAGTCATGAAATGAAAATAAATGAAATAATAACAAATCACATGACATAATTTATGCACCTGCATGGGAGAGTTGATGAGCATGATTGTCATTGATGACAACACATTAATGATAAAGGTTGAAGTGATGACATGGCAAACACGACAAAAGGTGATGACATGGCAAAGGACAAAGACAAGTGTTGAAGACATGACAAAGGCTAAAGACATGGCAATGGACAAATATTTGGCAAAGCACAATGACATGGCAAAGGACAAAGACATGGCAAAGGACAATGACATGGAAGACACGCATGACAAGTGTTGGTGACATGGCAAGCAAGCACGATGATAGACATGGAAGAAGACTTGGCAAAGATTGAGGACATGGCAAGCAAAGGATGATGACATGGCAAAGGTTAATGACATGACGGGCATTTGAAGGACAACATGGAGCTTGCGGGCATCTCTTGGCATATCTATGGATCGGCTACGGGCATCTCTAAAAAGGCCATGCGGGCATCTTCTAAGGCTCCTTGTGGGCATGTTATAGGAGCCTTGCGGGCATTTCATAGAAGGTCTTGTGGGCATTTCTATATGCCCTTGCAGGCATATTCTTGAGCCTCTTAAGGGCATATCTAGGAGCCCTCGTGGGCATCCTACAAGACCTCCTTGCGGGCATTTAAAAGGGCCCTTGCGGGCATTTGCTGGAAGTCAATGCGGGCATATCAAGGAGCCTACGGGCATATGAAAAGGACCAACTGCGGGCATATGAGGGCATGTGAATAAGGCCCTTGCGGGCATCTCATTAGAGCCCTTGTGGGCATGCAATGGAGCTCTTGCGGGCATATGATGGAGCAAAGGAAAACCTCCGTGATGATATGGAAAATATATATATATATATATATATATTTGAAGAAGATAATATGGAAATAATGTAATAAGGTCGGCCATTTTAAATAAATCTTATTTGATATATTTGAATTATTTGATGATAAAATAAAAAATAAAATTGACATGTCGACCTCCTTAAATTATGGAGAAGAAATGTATAAATAAGAGACAAATCTCTCTTTTGAATGTGTGGATTGGGTGTGGTGAACTCGGTGGAGAGGAAGGATGAAGAGCTCTGATTTTCGGGTTTTGGAGAGGTCTGAGATTTTGCAGTAGCAGATCAGTAGGTGCAGTAGGAGCAAATGAGTTTTTTCTTTTATATTCTTCTCTGATTTTCGGGCATGAGGACATCATAGCTGCAACAATAGTTAAGCTGTGCCATACAGTGACATAAGGACATGCTTATGATTGATATGATATGATAATATGGACAAAATGATAATGTGCTTATGAACGGAATGATGATGTGCTGGTGGACAAAATGATGATGTGTGAATTCGCAGCAGTAATGGATGTTTGATGACATAATTGTGTTAACAAGGGCAGATTGAAGAAATGTAATGTGACAAGAATTTGTATGTAAATGCAAGCTGGGTCTTGTACATATTTTCTTAGTTGGATCTAAGAAAAGACCAAGCTGAGTCTTGGAATAGAAGTTGTTGCTTCTCAATCAGTTGTAGTTGATAAAACCCAACGGTTGTAGCCGATTGAATCAAATATAAAAAGTTTACAAAGCTTATCTTGTGATGTGTCTCTAATGGTGTGAATTGATGTTATCAATGACATGTTTAAATTTGATGATTACTGATGTATATCTTAGTATGAATAATGAAAGTGTTGAAGTGATTTTGTAAAATGACATGTTTGAGTTTAGAAGAAGCTGAAATTGCTCGTAAGTGCTGGCCCACTGATTCACCCTCCCCCCTCTCAGTGTGCCATTGTGTCCATCAAGAGTCTCAAGAGACTAGTCTCCCCAACCTATCACAGGGTGTCTGGGAGAAGATGTGGTACTACCATTGGACCACTCACCCTTAGCCAAGACACATGGCTAATATTTGTCCGATATTGCAATCATGCTCATCACATCTCCCTATGTGCTAGAGCGTCCTGCTCCCTCTGTGCTGGAGCGTCCTGCTCCCTCTGTGCTGGAGCGTCCTGCTCCCTCTGCATCTGAGTATCCCACTCCTCTGGATCTATACACAGGTGGGTCCATCAGCCTATCACTTCGGGTGCCAATTTGAGCACCAACTTTCACAGAGCAAAAGAGCACAATTCCTTACTAAAATGTAAGTATCCATCTTGGTGACGACCAGGTAATCAAGGATCCTCTCAATTGTATGTCTGAATCAACCAACAATGCCATTAGTGTAGCCAGGCACTCACAATCATCATGCTGGATATGCTCAGGATCTCGACTGTGTTCCTCCTTAACCTAGGAAGATCTCATCAGGTTTCTACTACACCATCAATATGCCAAGGTCCTTATCTCAAGGGATAACTCCCTCTATCTCGGTGAGGAATAGATCATTAGTATACAACATCACGAACAAGGGATCATCGTCAGCAGTATGTTCTGAATCCTGAGGCACAATTCAGATGTGCACCTCCTTAGAAATCAACTGAGTAACTCTCGTCCTTTAGGACCAACATACTCTAATACTTCTGTCATGAGTCTAACTGGAAACCAATTGCTTTCCATAATCATTGAAGGACCGAACATCTGTAGTAGAGAGAGACCGATATCTGTTGGAGCCTTCTGCTCCCAAACACCAATCTCTATATGAGATCCTCTGGGCCTGTGGGTCATGTATCAAATATAGCTGGATGTATTAGGTCCTTGTCTGTACGCTGCTGCGTAGTCATGCCTTCCATCTAACTGCTTTGTCTAGGAGTCATAGTTCTAGGCTGAGAGTCATGCTCCTAGAAGCTTCCTACTGAACATCAATGGGATTCATGTGTCCACCACTTGTTCATTGGAACAAGTCTCATCATCTTTCTCTTGTAGGCCATATCATATGGTCTTTTTCCCTACAAGTCGAATCCGTCAGGTGGTTAACGACATTGCATAACCAATTTATATTTCAATGCAATGGAAAAATAGTTTACATAGGTATGTAGGCATCTTAGCTAATGCTTTAGCACAACAATCATAAACATGTATCTTAAACACATATGGTAACTATCTAGATGTCTGCTATCTCCACTAGAACATGCCATCAAGAGTATGCACTACTCTAAGCATGTAAGAAGGAGATATTATCCTAGACAAGTTCCATCACGGGCTCATGGACTGTTGTGCAGCACTATCGACTATTTAAACAATCATATACATAACATGTCCTACTGTTCATCTATAAAAGAACTATATCACATGCTCAACAAACTTCCTAATTCTAGGAATACAGATCTACATAAAAAAATGTTTTCAAGATAAACAGATCTAGTCTATAAGAGCAATAGATCCAAATACTTATCTTTTATTGTTTTGGTAGGTTGGCTCCTACCACCTCCATGTAGAAATCATGAGAGTCCTCTGATCTTCATGTTCTTGTTGGAAGCCCATCGCAGTCTAGATCTTCATAATCACATCATCTCAACTAGAAGAAGAACTCCTTTCGACGATCTTCTGCACTTTCTTCAGAGTCATCATTCCTTGTCTTCTTATGTGGAGTATCTTCATCGATATCAGTAGTTGAGGCTTCATGTTTCCTCTTCTTTGAGTAACGACATTGACTGGCATAGTGTCCGTACTTGTGACATTTGAAGCACTGGATGTGTGAAAGATCCTTCTTCTTCTTTTGTTCTTGAATAGGGTTGGATCTTCCACCTTTGACTTTCTTGTCATGAAACTTTCTTCCCTTACCTTTTCCTCTCTTGGCATAAAGGCTTGATTCTCTTTGTGTTGAGTGCCATGTAGTCTATTCCGGGCTGCAATTCTCGTTTCTTCCTGGATGCATTCTGCCCATAATCGACCAAATTTGGGCAACTTGGTTTGTCCACTTAGACTTTGAATAAATGGTTCCCAAGAGGGAGGGAGACCATTAAGAGTTGTTATAACAAGTTCTCTATCTTCAAGAGGTTCTCCACTAGAACTTATTAGCTTATCTCTTAGTTCAGAGATCCTCATGAAGTAAAGAAGCAATTGATTCAGACTCTGGCATCTTGAGATTTGATAGTTGATTCCTCAATGCAAGAGTACGATTGATGCTACTATGTTCAAATAGCGTCTTCAAGGTGGCTGTCTTCTTCTGAGAGATATGAGGAACCAAATGATCTTTTACTGAATCTACCAAGATTCTCCTTACCTTAGCATCATGCTTCCTCCACTAAGCCTTGTCGGCTTCCTCTTCTGGTTCTGGAACCTTCTCATTCACAAACTTTGTAAGATCATTTTCTTCTAAGATAAGAAGAACCCTAGAATTCCAAGAGCTGAATTTGAAAGTCCCATCAATTCGATCTTCAACCTTCATTCCAATCATCTTGACTGCAGATCTGGACTAGAAACCCTAGCAGAAGCTAGGTCAAAAATGAAGTTTGGACTTTTGCAAAACTGACTCCAAAGATAGATGCTCCCTATCAAGGCGAGTTGAGAGAAGGTAAGATTGAGCCAAATTTGTGGATCGGACACCACAAAACTTGAAACCCTAATTTCTGGAGTAATTGAGTAGCTGCAGAATTAGGTCAAAATTGAAACTTCTCAGAACTGGAATTTTCCTTCACCAAAAGATGCGCCTTCCCTAGGGCGAGATTTCCAATGCTCTTTTCAAGTCAAACTGATGAGGGAGGGCCCCGAAATATGAAACCCTAGTTTCTTACAATGGCTTCTTCTAGTACCGCTCTGATACCATGTTAGTTTTTATATAATTCTAGTAGTATAATCAATTGCAGATAGTAAAACATGATCACTAAAAGAATAACCAAGCACAGAAACAATAGACACAAAGTTTTATCCTGGGAAACCCAAAAAGGAGAAAACCCAACAACCTTCGTATAGAGATAATCAGTCCTGAGAATAGAGTATAGATACAAGAGATAGAAAGAGAAACTTCTCTAAGTGTAGAAACCCCAAAAACACTTCTCCTAGCTGCAGTAGCAAACTTTTCTCTCTCCTTGAGCGAATTGCTTGAGTTGAGTGAGTGACGAAATGAGGCATTTGACCTCTCTATTTATACACATAAAAAGTGACTTTTTCCCTTATTGGGCTGACTTGTCTAACTAACAGGGCCGACTTGTCTTGGGGAAAGATAAAATAACATTTAATAAATCTTTTCTTTGTGTGATTTCACCCCAAGGTTTACCTTGATTCTTTCAAGGGTTTTACATGATCAAATACATCAATTTCTTCTCTCGTAGGAGGTACAATAATAAAATAATAAAATACAATAAGAATAACTTCCGAAGTTGCACTATTTCCAATAGTTCAGAGATGCGATAGTTCACGCTTTTAGGAAACTCTGCCGACTTCCAATGGTTATGCGCTTAAACCCCGGTTATGACAAGAGAATAGCTGTGTTCAAAGCTGTCGAACCTCTGTCGACTACCTTGCGTTAGGTTATGCGCTTAAACCCCATTATTGGAGAATAGTTCCGGTTGAGGGCGTCCGGCGAAGGAAAAGCACAGACCCAATGACATGGCGACACAATGGTGAGCGAATTCACGACGATAGGAAATTTCGCGTTCCTTAGTCGAAGTCCGAATTGAAAAAGTGGGTTCGTGGGTTAGGGATCCATTAAAATCAGCAAACTTCACCAATAAATTCGCTGTCAGATAAAGTTCGCCAATTTCCGAAGCTTCAAAATCGGTGAATGCGGTGACTTAGGTTGTATCTAGGGGTAGCATTTGTGTATTAGGACTTTCCCACTAAAGTGCCAATTCAAGCTGTAACATCCTGAATGTCAACGATCATAAACAATCAAGCATATTTTTTGGAGTTGTTGGTTTAGTAGGTAGTATTGGAGTTACATTGAGGATAAGCATCTTCGCCTGTTCCAAAACAAGCTATATTGGAAGGCTGTTGTGTTGTTTGTGATTTGGAAGCTTAGGTGTAAGTATGTGTTTGACCAAGAGATAAGTATTGTGTTGTCCATTTTAGCTTTAGGGAAAGATAAGGTGCGTCACTAGCTGTTGGCTAAAGGAGTTTTGTTGATCAAGGATTCCCGAATTCTGGCTCCTGCTGTATATCCTGACTTTATTTTTTCTTTAGTTAGCTTAAGGAAGAGGTTATGATAGGCATTGCATATACCCTTTTGCACTTTGTAAATATGTTTATGTGAATATAAGAAGTATTTAAAAAAAAAAGGTAGTGTAGGTTGTTTTATAGAAGTTTTTCAATTATAATTTCCCTATTTTCAATAAAGAAATAATTCATTATTAATGCAATCCCAGTTAATACCAATTCTTAGAGTCTCTTTATTGCATTCTAACAAAAATGATTTTTCTTAATTATGCTGGATTTGAAGAGCATGCAATTATCTAGGAAGTTTAGGGCTTTCTTTAGTCAGAAAATTGCACATTTTTGAATGTTCAAAGTTTCTTGTACTTAATAATTCCAAAGCAATTTAGGATTGCTAAAAATGAAGAGATAAGTTCCATTTGTTTCTTTGATTTGATTTCAGAGTTGAAGTTCTTTTATCATTTCTAATGGGATAACATGCCCTATATCTACTACATACTGAAGTAAACACTATAAATATTAAGAAATAAATTGAAGTTGCATGATGAGTAGTTTATTTATTCTCTCAAAATCATCATACTCATTGAAGACTAACAATTCTTTTGGCCCTGTCAATTCATCCAAACAGATCAAGAATGTTTTCTGGAAGGTGTCATACGACTTGAGGGCATAAAATGCTTTGATCCTGTGGTGGCAGAAAAACATTTTATTGAGTGCCTTGAGAAGGTACTGGCATCATTACATAGTGCTGTAAGTTTTAATATTTACAATTGAATTTATGTACTTTCTAGTGTTAACTAAGAAAAACATCCCTCCAACAGCATGTACTGACAAAGACTTTTAACTAATCTTGAAAAGGACCTTTTGTGTAATGGTATTCTCTAGACCCTTGTAATGATACTACATCTATTTGTAGAAAACAAATTTATGTTCTTACATGAAGTACTTACTAGGTCTGGGGCATCAACTCTGCTTCTTTGGCAGTGTGGACATGGTGGTTTTAAGGTTCTTACATCATGTAATGAACACACACAAGTTCATACAAAGTCTGCAGATGCATGGTTGCCACAATCAAAGTAAGTGTATTAGCACTAAAAACAGAAATATATGAATATGCTTTTCTTTCATATTGATTTTTTGTCAAAACTCTATTGATTAAATCAGAAATATGTTTGGAATCAATTTCAACTATTGTACTTGTTTCTTCTACACTCTTTTCTTTTTAATTCTTTTCCTTTTGGAAGGCAATTCTTAATTTCTTATATTACAATAAAATAAGGGATTCACATTGATTTTGAATTAGTGAGCTAATTCCCCATGATAACATCCTTGTCCTAGATATGCGAGAAAGGCCAACATGTTCTCCTTGGCTTTAACTTCTAGAGAGTCTAGATTTATTTTGAAAAAATATACTTCTAGATATTGTACCTTTTGTTACCCTCCAGATCCTCTACAGTGTACCCTACTAGATGTACCAGAGAGGAGGGGTCCTTTTTCCATTGTAAAGGTCAAGTTGGGGCTTGTTTTATATAAAAGTGCTGGTCTAGCAGGGCTCAAGACCCATGGTCTGGTCATGGCAGGTTCTCTTGGTTCTCATTTCAAGGTGTGTTGGCCTTGTGGCTTTGTTGACTACCCCTTGATGGGTGGAAGTCCCCCATCATGTTGGGAATTTATGCCCTCGGTGGGTGCTCTGGTACACCTTGGGACGAATCCATTACGACACATGGCTTGGGGTTCCCAGCCACACTTATTTTTTATGCTTTGTAGAGGTGATTGCGTTTGTAAGGGTTGTTACACCCGCCGTAGCACACCTCATGCATACCCCCTTGGACCTACTTTCCTTGTATTACTCCTCCCTCTTGGTCATCCCAGTCATCAAGAGCGAATCGTCCACCTTCTAAGCAAACAAGAAGAGGCTGTTCCAACCTAAATAAGGAGGGCGTTAAGGGAAAAGCACAATCTTGGGGTTAGATGGGGCATGATGTCCTCCTTCCGAGCTCAACTCATCATCAAGTTGAAGCATTTCATCATTTCTTATCAACATTTTATGTTTTATGAGGTTTAGTCCTTGGATTGTGGGTGACGGACCCTAAAAAATCATTAAAAGACTTTTAAAAGAGAAATTAGGTAGGTCAGCTTAGAGGAGTGAAAAGTAGTGTCTTTTTTGAAAAGACATGTCTTTTCTCATATAAATAAGACATCCTCCTCTCATTTGTAATCAAGATCCCGGGATTAAATAAGATACTTTTTCTCTTTCTTCTTGTGTACATGAACAAATCTAGTGGTGCGCCCCTCTTTTCTTGGTGAATTCTAGGGGTTTTCAAGGTTGCAGTTGATGTTTGAGGCTTATCTACTATCTCTCAAGGCTTGTCTAAGGTGAAAGGATTCTTGGGAGTCTAGTCTCTTCTCTTTTCTTCCTCAATTGTGGTAATATCTCTGAGTCTCTTGATAGCATCTATCGGTATTGCGATGGACCGACTTCCTCCTTTTGGTTATTCCTTGAATGCGCTTCGCTGCCTTTTACCTACTAGACAAGGCCTGAACATAATTACTAGAGATGACATTTACAGTCAATTTGTGCAAGTCACTTGGATTGACCCTCCATGGGGGTTATGTCCCAACATGGCCTTCTACGCTACGCACTTCTTGGATTTGAGGGTTGGTCTCATTGTTTGGACCCATTACACATTCCGACATTGGGCACACGCTCTTCGTATTCCTTTAGGCCATTTTAGAGTGGGCTCTCATCTTCCCCGGATAGAGACTGATCACCATCTTGATCGGTCAGACAGGATTTGCCAGGTATGTCACCTTCGAGAGGTTGAGACTAAGGAGCACTTCATCTTTCGGTGCCCTATAAACTACGAGATCTGCGGGCAGTTTCATTGTCTTTTCAGGGACCTTCTTTTTAGCGAGCTCTAGACTTTGTCTAGATTTTTTAGATATCCTGATCAGAGATGTTTTGCATGAGGACCTTCAGCTTCGCTCCGTCACCCTTCGACAACATTCTCAGTAGAGATTAGGCTCCATTTAGTGTATCACTTCCTTCCTCTAGGGGCACCAAGCGATAGATAGTGGGTGGTACATACCTTGACTGCTCCGTTAGGACACGAAATTTCACCTCTACCTCCGCCCAACACCAACGACGGGGACCGTCTCAACCCCATTGCGACAGACATACGACTTCTTCCAGGTTGCAACATCAAATACCGTCCTCCAGGAAGCAACGCACTACTCGTTGTATTTCTTCTTCTTCTAGTTCTTCCTCCAGACATAGTACTCTTTTGAGCTTCCTTCAGTCGGCCTTGGATGGTAGGAGAGATACTCTCAATACTTCCAGTGCTTTCAGTCGCCTATGATAGTTTCACCACCACCATTTTTGCATCACAGTTCTTGGATCTTATCTCCTTCCTTGGATCAACTCTCTTCATATCTTTCCTTGTATATATTCTTCTCCAAGACCAACTCTCCATTTATAGAGCTAGGGTTTGATTTGAGTTCTGCTTTTTATCATTTATAGGAGCTACTTTTACACTCCCACTTTGTATTGTTATCATGGTATTGCACTATCCCATTGACCTACTTTTGTGGTCATTTGTTGGACATTAATAAAATTATCTTATCTTATCTTATCTTATCTTGCACTGTCAAAGGCATCCAAGGTGAGAGTAACCTAGGGTTTTATGCACAATAGTATAGTCTTATAAGTGAGACATCCCTCTTGAAGGGTTTCTCTCGTGTTGGGCCTTGGCTTCTTTGCCCTAATTAGGTCAAAGCTAACACAACCTAGGGTTTCCTGGCTTTGCCCTAATTCATACAAATATTGTATTGCCAATTCTTAGGAGGAACGTTAACCCCGATTTCTAAATGCCTAGAAGGAACAAGACCTGGGACTTGTTGATGCACAAACTAGCAGCCCAAGATGATGAACAAGTTGATCAACTGCTAATCCTACACAACTATGAACTCCCAACCCAACGTGTCACTAACGAAAGGGAGTTCGTCAGTTTTGGCTTCCTAGACCGAATAGTAAACGAGTCTAGACTATCTAAGGGGGAGACCCTGGCCAAGCTTTTGCTTGGGGCTATTATAAAACAACCCCAAGTATACACCTAGCACTAATTTTAGGGTGGGGTTTAAGGGATAAGGAAGTATGATGACTAGACACCCTCTAAGTTAAGGTGATTATTAATGTTCAGTTACAAGTATATGCACCATTAACCATAACATTCAAGATGCCATTTTTTGCAATGCGAAATAAAATACATTCATCAATAAATAACCATGAACATGACACAATAAAAGCAAATCTAACCATGGAAAACCATATACATCAATGAAAGATATCCATAAACAACCACATTGAGTAGCAATATTTTGTATCCCCCCAACTCAGGCTTGAAGGTCAGGTATCAAGATTCCTAAGGGGATCCCCGATATACTCAAAGGTTTGTTGGGTCTGAGTCCGTGTTCAAGGATTGTTCGATGCAATACTGCACTCTGGGTACTGAAGTGGGTAACAGTGATGGCCAACATGACATCTAGCTAGCTAGAAACAACCGTCTGCATTTTCAGCTCAAAGGATATCGAACCAACTGTTTCCAAATGAGTAGAATCCCAGCTACAGGTTTATGAGCTAAACAATAAATCCTTGCATATATCTTTATAGACATCAGATACACGTCTTCTATCCAAATAATCAAAATCTCCACAATGTATATAAATAAGCACTTCATTTATGCCATTCATCAAGCTTCAAATAAATGTACTTGTAAAAGATAAAATGTCGTCCATAAAAGGAAGTACTTGCAAGGCAAAATAATAATATAAATGACACTAGCAAAATTCAATACTTTGAAGGTAACAGTTATCAAATAGCACAAAATGACATCATTCCACTATATAAAGGCATCCACATTAAATTAGATGATCTCAATTATTAAAGGTGTGGATTATAGTTATTTATGTATGGAAAAGATGATGCTTCTCTTAATGACTTAAGATTGAATAAGTAATTATTAGATAGTAGTCATAAGCCGCCAAAATAATTATGCACCATAAGACAACGTTGGTATACCAATAGGGGTGCCAGTAATAACAATTACTCTAGCTGCCCCTAAAGCCACCTAGGAATAAGAAAGCTAGTGCCCCACAATTACACAAGGGACATTCACCAAGCAAGAAGTTACAAGCCCAAAAATGACAAACACAACACCAATGATAATTGATAATAATCACTTTAGCATTGTGTTTGTATGGGCTAACTTAGAAAATTCTGTATGATGTTTACAATTCCAATGAAAAGCCTAAAATCCCTTAATGCAACTTGTTCCTTGTCCAAATGAAATCATAAATGGCCAAGTTAAACTCCAAATGATGAAGAGTGCAGTGATGATGGAACAGGATCAAACCTAATTGCTTGCACTATGCCTTCAAATAGTAAATGAGTACAAAAGGTGGATTCAACCTTCAAGTTCTGTTGAGAGTGGACAGCAGTAAAGTAAACAATATTTGCAAAAGCAAACAACAGCAATAAATACCTATAGGTTAACAGTGAGAGCTGATCTTCTTCAATACAAAAAATAGAGGGTAGGCTTATTAATCCATTTGATATCATATGCGAAAAGGGAATAGATCAATATTTCTATCTTTTACTTGAATGAGATTGTCTTGAAAAACAACCAAGAGATTTCCACTTTTAAGGCTCTAATAACTAATGTAAATAATTTTGGCATCAACAAAAAATCGGCAAGGTTCCCGAATACAACTTCTCGGTAACATCGGCAAAAAAATTGGCAAATTGTGGAAAACATTAAAAAATACAAAATATATTCATTTTTTTCAGAATTTCAAACATATAAAGCAACACCAACATCAGATTTGGCACATAAATGTGGATAAAGCATTGATATATAGATGTAGTGGATGCAAATAATTTGGAGCGGTTTGATTTCAATGACTCGGACTACTAAAAAATACATAAAATTTTACAATTTTAATGAAAAAAATATATATTAAAGATTCCAAGCTATGATTCCAAACCATTAGAGAAAAAATATGCAAAGTCTACTCATGTATATACCATCTAAGGGTGAATATACCAAAATGTCACCAAGTGCAAAACATATCTGAATCAAAATTGAAAATACATAATCATCAAAATTATTGTCTATGTTGGGATCCTATTCATCAATAGCACCATGTTCCCCCCTCCTCTAGGCTCTAGCCCTTGTCTCTACGTCGAATCTCAAAGTTGATCCTCCAAGGACATTAGTCAGACTCTAACACCATACAATTTTGATGAAACTTCTTAATCCAAGAGTTAAAATAAGGTAGAAAGAGCTTCCCATACTTAATAAGTGATTTTGTTTGACTGAAGGGTACATTTTTTATTAAGGTCATGATCAAGGAGTTCAATCAACTTCAACAATCAGGCATCAACACCACCAACATCAAGGTACATAGACAGTTTGATGTGCTTGATTAAATTCCAATCCCTTACCCTCATACATAATAGAATCCAATGGAAATGTTGCAATCCTGAAATCCTGAAAATCATTAAGTCTGTTGAATTTTGAATGGGATCTAAAATTCTACTTTTTGCATATGAAGTCCGATGAGGTTGGAACCACTCTCAAACATCTTGAAACAATTAATGGTAATGTTAAAAATTTAAAGGATAGAAATTGAAAGGTAAAGAGTATGTCACTTTTACTTTAAGAATTTAACATTACCATTTAGTATTGTTGACTTCAATGTCACTTGTACAAAACTGATCAATATTTTTTTTAAATCTGAGTTTTTAAGACTGTGAAAAAGCCTCCTTGGCGATTTTTTCCATTGTGACACGCTATTTACCAAAAACTCGCGCTGTTAAGGATTAAAAAAAATTGCATTTTTTTCCAGCTAATTATTCAGGCTCTTGAAAAAATCGCGATTTTTCACCGATGTTATCTTCACAAGTTCACTGCTAATAACACTCCCTTCAATAATTCTAACTCAGCCATACTATATCAAAATAACCAGATTTTGTCTTTTTACGAGCTTTCTAACATAGTAACCCCAGAGGTGACAAGGATTTGATAATTGGTTTGCAAACAGTATATTTTAAATCTCCACAAGATTATCCAATCAAGAATAGCAATATGGACCTGCTACTAGCTCACATGATTAAGGGTGCTCTGTTTTGGGAGAGCAAAAGAATGCGTTTCCCCAACAAGCTAAGAGTTAACATGTAATACTCAGATTTACTGTTTGACAGTTTTTGTTAGAGACTTTGATCTTTGAAAGGAGGAGAGCATAAAAGACCGGTTGAGCTCCCAAGTCTGCAGCAAAACTGTAATTTTTGAGACTACAGAAACTGTTGATGAGAAATTTTAGGACTGCCTCTTCCCTGTTGGTGTAAACAGAGAATTAAAACTTAGCGAGCTAATATTTTCAAGGAATGTTTAAACAACCTTTTATTCTAACATTAAAATTCCGAGTTTGATCAATCTGAGATAGATAACAGCAATCAAAATAGAAGTGAACTGTACCTCGTGTTGAAATTCAAAACATTAAAGGATATTACTGTATATGATTGTCAATAGAGTGAATTTTGAAATAGTTTAAATTATGCCAGGAATCTGCCCTTATGTGGTTATAAAGGTGAATTTTAGGGAGAGCGATGGATCTTTAATGGAAACCATATGTGCTAATTTAACCTTGCAAATGAACAAACCCCTAGAAGAAAATGTTAAAGATCTCAAAAAATAGTGCCAAGGATGGAGGCTGAAAGGGTCTTCTCTTTTTTCACAAGAGAAGAGACCCACGAATGGTGAAACAAGCTATCCAGCAAATGAGCCCCTCTAACATAAACCTGCAACTGTAAAATGAAGAGGCCGAATAGGGCATAAATGCCAACGATTTGCTTGAATGAGGAATGATCTTGAGGGCGTTTGGCCTTAGATGGTTCTTACAGCATGTTGCCAGAACCTTGCATATGAATAACCCTTAACACCAGATCTTGATGGCTTTCAAAACCTGAGATAGGAGTAAAGACCGAAATGCTTCAGATCTACCTAGAACCTGCTCTAAATTGATCATAAGAAGACAGACAATTAAGGCGTTAGGGATTTAAGATCCTCCTCAAATATAAAAATAAATTAGCAAGCTATCAAACCCTTAAATAAAATATTTATCATTTGCAAAAATTCCCAATGAAGAGGGCCGAGCTAAATTGACGTCTAAAGTTTGAAGAGCAAATTTTGCTTGATCATATATATATATAATTTTTATTTTTTTAAATTTAAATTTTGATTGAGAATTATCATCGCATCCATAGTGAACATACAAGGAAAAATTCCTTGCACAAGGATGGAGAAAATACTCAAAATTTCTATGGAAACTAGCTCTTACTACAAGGGCTTTAGATTTTCAATAAAATTTACCAATTGGAACTAAAAATGCTTGAAAAGAAATTAAAATCTAGGATTTTGGTTAGTTTAGAAAATAGATCTAGGGTTTAAAAAAAATACTTCAAATAAAATTACCCTAACATTAATTTTCAAAAAGATCCTCTCCAAATATAGATCCAAGCACCTACAAAATTTAGAAACCAAGATTAAATAAATTGTTGGAGAAAATTTTGACAAAAATAAAATAAAATCCCTTAAAACTCTAGATCTGGTGCCTTTAGGGAACATCAAAGGGCAAATGGAGTCTTAGGAAAATTTTAGAAAAATTAGATAACCCAGGGGAGAGTGGAGGACAAAGCAATCCCCCTCCTTGATAGCTCAAGGAAACCCCAATCTCTTTAGCTCCAATCCATTGATTAAACCGACAAAAGTCAAGATGGGAAATAAGTCTTCTGTCCTAGATGGGAAATTCTAATATGACGAAAATACAGAAGTAGACATCTCATAAGTACAAAAAATGCATTTTTTAAATTTAAAAATACATGTGGCCATTCAAAATTTTGAAGTAATATTAACTCTTATTTATAAATAACTTGCAACATATCTCAAATTTGAAACATAACATATGATATAACAACGTGAAAATAGAGTTTAATAGGGGTACGTATGGGCTCATGGCCTCATTGTATGTATTTTTTTAATGTTGATTAAGTAATAAGTACGGCTCATTGCCTTAATGTTAAAATGATTCCTAAGTTTTTGTGTGTCCAATTTTTTTATGTGATTTGAGTTTATATTTATTTATAAGAAAAATAATATATGCTGAAAGTTATTCTAGTTGAAATTCCACATTTATCTCAACAAGCAAATTTTAGTAGTAACATTTAGTGAATTTTTAAAATATAAAAATATAAATATGTTTACGTATTTAGTCGACTTTACTGTATTGTATCCATACTATGTCGAATGGTTGTTGAATTTCGAATTCCAAATGAATTTTTGTATAGGAACTCCCAATACGGCCAAATCTTTCTACTATGCATATCACACCATACCTCCTAGCCAATCACCATGGTCACCACTCAACCATCAAGAAACAATATCCCCAAGCAAGGAGACAAATGTACCAACTTCCCATCCAATTGTCTAGCCATGATATCCTGCAAGCTCGACACTTGTGAAAAATTTCAGAAGTGATGTGATCAAAATCACAATATAGTACTATGCTGTAACACTCCTCACTCGTGGACATTGGAAAATAAAAGAACAATAAATTGAATAGATTACAATAAAACGCAACGGTCTTTGAATTCACATTGTGATCAAATTGATTAAGAACAACACTTTGTGTGTAATTAAAATGAGGGATAACACTCGCTATCTTATTTCCTGCTTTTGTAAATGGAAAAGAAAGTATTGGAAAATCTAGAAATAAGATTATTAAGTGAATTGTAGTAGAAATAACGCATGTTTGTCTGAATATTTTTGACAAAATTTCCAATTTGAGGTAGGAATTTAGCTTCGATATGCTTGATGGTACTGAAATCTTATTTGTTTTAGTTATATATGTACATCTATGTACATCTTTTTCTAAGTAGTCTTTTTGAGATAGTTAAAAATTGTCTAACTTGTTACTGTTGTACCTGACCAGGAGTCCCAAGGGGGCAGTTACTACATTGGAACCACTTAAAGGAATTCAATTTGTTGCTTCTATAGGCAGGAGGAAGTTTCCTTCTTGGGTAAGCTTCTCAAGTTTTATGACCTTTGACTTGTGTCTATTTCATCATTCATCATGAGAATGGTTAGTTATTTGGGATTTGAAATTGCAATTATTTATCAACAATCACATTTGTATACCATAAAATTTGTACTCTGGAAATTAAAGTTTTTGATGAAAAAATTGGTGTGAAAAATGAGTAACTATGGGCTACCTAGGTTGTAGTACTTTTTAAATTTTTTTTTGAAAAATATTTCTTATATTCACATCAACTTATTTACAATAAAAAAAGCTAGTAGTGGAACGGTATATACAATGCCTAACCTAACCGCCTCTGAAGCTTATACGAGTAGAAATAAAATCAGAATATACAATAGGATCCAACTTTTTGGCATCCTTGATTAACCGAGTGCCCTTGGCTAGTAATTGATGGCGTACCTCGTCTTTCCAAAGCGCAATAAAAGCTAAAACAAAACTACTTTCTTGATAAAAAAGATACTTGTACCTGAGTTTCCCTAGCACAAACAAAGCAGCTATCTGCAAGCAATGCCGCAAACCATAGAGTGAATCCCGTACCGGGGAATAGCCATTTCCAAGTAGAGCCGCTCTCCAATAAAGTTTGTTTAAGAACAGCTTGGGGTGCTGCTTCTCCATAAATCTCCAACAATCTTTGGAAAATCTATAGTCCCAAAAGATATGCTTAACTGTCTCCGGTCTTTGGCATGTAGGGCATAGATCATCTGAGATGCCAAACTCAGCTAACCGGGCCTTGGACGGAAGCCCCTGATAGATCACCAACCAAGCAAACACTTGCAGTTTATAGGAAATCTGCATCACCCAAACACTATGAAGTTGACGAATCCACCACACCTCTAGATTTGACAAAACCCATCTTGCGTTGAGTACCGGTGAAAGGGGATGACATTGATGAAGAACTGCGTACATACAATGAGAATCATACTACAATAGAGGGATACCAAAGCTCCATTGCCAGTCTCTCCAGAAAGGCCCTAGCATGCCAATGTTCATTTTGAACAAATCTAACACTGGGAGATAGGCCTATAGCTCCATGATCGCAAGGCTATCTGAGGCCAGCAACTCAAACTCCTGAGCAATGGTCTCCACGACTTCCATGTGCGAGCCTCAAAATCCCAAAGATCGCGCCAATGAAAGATGCCTTTCCAACTTAGTCGTCTCACCTGAAATTGTGGCAACTCTGTAATGCAAACCCCCTAGCCCCGCCAACTCCAAATCGGTCGAGAGGCAATGTACCACCTAGCTTTGGTGCCCTCCCACTGCCACCGAACCAAATCAGCACAAGTTGTCACCGCTATTAACTAGGGATCGAACAAGTTCACCCCGTAACTTGTATAAATTGCCTTCCCTAACCCCGATCACTTGCGCTGATTTTGAGCTAGACTCCTTTGGTCTAATAAGGACTTTTTGGTTCTTAAACTCTACTACAAAGCCCTTATCTTCCATGTTCGAAATTGAAAGCAAGTTTTTCTTGAGACCTGGAACAAACGGAACATTGTCAAACTTTAAAGAGTTACATGACTAGAGTTGAAAGGGAATAGTGCCAAGTCTTTCTAAACTCGAGTTTTGTTATTTTTGGCTTGAAAACCATTGCTTGGCTGATGTCATATGTCAAGATGCTCCATTGTCCACATACCATGCATCCCTAGGAACTATGCTGGAATAAAGGAAAGATACCATTGGGAAATCCTTCTCGAACTTGGAGGCAAACTCCTTCATCTGACTTTCAATAGAGGTTGCTACTTGATTCTGCTATTGCTTCTATTTTCCCTTCTTCTTGTTTGGACATTGTAATGCATAATGTCCATGCTTATGGCATATGAAGCACTTGATCTTACTCATGTCTCCTCATTGTTTCCCTTGCCTTTACTAGGTCCTTTACCTATGACCTTTTTTGTTTGACCAAATAGAGCAAGGATACTGTTATCACACAACTTGTAGCTGTCCCAAAAGGTTATCCTATCTAGGATGGTAGAGGCATTGGACAACTAAAGAGGTGACCCAAGAGATGCCACAGTTCCCAATGGAATTGGTTGTCACCCTAACCGAGGCACTCTTCACTTTAGATCTAGCCTAAGCAAGACCAAGGGGGAGACCCTAGCCAACCTATGAAGGCTAGCGAACCTACTCAAGATCTCCTAGGGAAATGTGAAAAGTGAAATAAGAGAAGATCAAGAGTAAATGGACCTAGATCTAGGAAATATAAGTGGGCCCAAAGAGTTAAGGTTTGGTTGAAGAGGCTTATAGAATGGAAACATGTTCAACCAAGGAAAGATTAAGCCACTTATGAGTTTAGATAAGTAGATCTAGGTAGATCTAATGCCAAATAGAAAGATCCAAGTGGGGCCCACCCTTAAAATATGGAAAATGGTCAAAATGGGGTCCACAAGGTGAAAATCAAGTTGAGATGGCACTAGAAGGGTTGCTAATCAATGGATCTATGGATTTGATGAGGAACAAGCAATACCCATGTGATAGATCTGGAAAAATCCCACCTACCCACAAGTGCGACCTCCCTTGGAGAGGCCCAGTGCCTTACATCAGGGCGTAAATGGAGTCGGATGCCCACCAAATTTGGTCTCCAAGGTTAATTAATTATGATTGAGGTGGGTTTTAATTATTAAGCCCAAACAATCGCTAGATCTTATCAGATCTAAAAAATAAAAAATGAGTGTTTTAAAAATATTAGGGTTTGAAGTGACCAATGGGTAAAATGCATGAAACTAGATACATACCTTGTAGAACATACCTCAAAAGCTTGTGGCCATCTTGCAAATTGATAATCTTTCCCAAGTGAGGCAATCAAGAGTGAGATCCAAGTGCTCCAAGTGAAATCGCTATCCCTTCAAGAAAACAAGTGCACCCTTCTCCTGCCAAAAACGATCTATATGAGAATCAATTTAGCATGAAAATGACTATAAAAATGAAAAGATGAGACAAGAAGCATCAACTATGTCACGAAGATACAATAATGATACTCCCTGAGACAGAACAAATCCAAAGGCAAGATATGGGGTTTCCCCACAATAGCGTCCCCTCAAATCGTTCTCCTCTTCACCCGCACGGCCTTCCTGCAAAGAAAACATTTGAAGCCCAAGATCCACAATGATAACACAGAGAAAAGATTGTATATTCAACTTGCAAGAGAATCCAACAAAGCTAGAGAAGTAGATCTGCAAAAGTAGTATTTTATTCCAAGAGTTCAAGAGCCCAAAGGTGCCTTTACAATAGGGGGCCTCTGCCTTAAATAGGAGGAGAGAGACCAAAACCCTAACCACTTTTCAAACAAGTGGTTGAGATCAAAAGATAAATACAATACCATCAACGGGTAAGATGAGCCGGTACAATATAACACAGATCAACTCACTAGAGGGGGTGCGCACTCACTAAAAGAAGCCCTAGGGGGGTGCGTACCACATAAAAGTGACTATAACAAGTGTAAACCACATAAAGATGACTAGGACAAGTGACTACGAGCACATGGTGGGGCTAGGAGGTTTTATTTTCCTTCACTAGCATCACCCCATGGCACAATGATATAAACTATGACTCAATAACATGTCCAAGTGACTAAATGATCAAATCGTGGCCCCCTCTATGAGAGAATAATACATCAAAACACAACTCGGAGAGTGTGTGGACCCCATTGAATGCTGCAAGCTGATCTGGAAGGAGTGGGATACATCACATGTGGCCTTTGAACAAACCTCATGCCAAGACCTTTCCTTAATAGCCCAAATCGATTTCCTCAATGACCTTTGTATCCCATTTTTAATCCACCTGAAAAACCATCAAACTGCATGTAGCTCACTGTCTGGTCCCTGGGCACAAAATCTGATTGTACCAACATGTCTGGAGATGTGGTAATATGGTAATTACAAGTGGCTGGACCCCCCATCTCCTCAGGAGCTCCCTAGGAAAACGTGCTAGCTCAATGCTACTGCTGGACAGGCCATTTTTGCATGGCAAAACTGGCAAAATGTGGAAATATGACCATATCATCACTGAGAGTGCCTGAGACTGATAACTGAGTGTCTCAATGGACTCAGAAAGTCCAAATCTACTAGAGATGAGTACCCATACACCCTGTGGCAACTTGTAAGATCATCTATAGCCTCAGCCATACCCGAACAATAATAAAAATAATGGTCTGGACAAAATAATAACCATAAAAAAATACATCAACCATCATCTGAAACCTGTGTCCACTGTATGGAATCATCAAAGGTGTATCATAGGACCATAAATCATCATCATATAGCATCACTGGTCCAACTCATCACGGATCCCAAGGTTGACTTGGTCATACTAGGTTTGATCGGTCAAAACTGATCAAAATATGACCCAGGCTAGAAAGGCCTGCTGCTGCAATTGCAAATGGTTAAGACATGCTCTTTTAAACATTCTCATAGCAAGACTTAAAGTATTAAGCATCATTTCACTGGTAGTTAATAGATAATTACATCAAGCATAATTTCAAATAATCATTTACATACAAAAGAACCTCAAGGATATACTCATTCTGTAGACGTGATCATTTTGCTAGCAAAGGGTGAGGGTGAAGAATGCAAAGCTAGGACAAGGGGATGACTTAACTGACTCAACACTATGATACTTTGGATAAGGGAAAGGGAAAACACACTTAAGCATATGTTGGATAACAAATACATAGGGAATGGCAGTGTCTCACAAATGGAATAAGTTGTTCAGAGGAGTGCGTATTCAACCTTGGAAAATATCTACAACTCACTTCCAAGCTGTATCAACTCCGTGAGAATATTTTCTAGAACCGCCATGGACTGGGTGTTGGAAATTGTTGGCATTGATGTCAAAAGTATGTTGAAGAAGGACTGTCTATTGTTGATTAGGAACCCTTGAAATGATCAACCACCTGGACAACAATGAAATCATTAATGCCTCACAAATATGAAGCATAGTGGTGTTGGGGACATAAGCCCACAAGACTGTGGAGAAACCCATGTCCATGCCACTAAGATTCCATGCGTAAGAAGCCCTCAAACTATTGGAGAAGCCCATGCGCTTGAAGACTTTGGCGCATTGTTGAAACCTTTGGATAATTGTTTAATGCATAAAAGAGCCCTTGCTCTTACAGAAAAGGTGTCTTGCTATGTTAAAAACATAATGTAAAGGGCGAGCATACCTAGTTTAAAGGCCTACTTCTCAATTAGAAGTCGGCCCTAGTTAAAGATAAATAAAGAGCCCTCAAATGCTAGGTCGGCCCCATAAATATGGTATATCCTCCACGGTAAAGAGTATAAATAGAAGTCAACTCCTCATTCAAAAGGTAAGCGTGTGAGTTCAGAATCTCTCTGAATTCAGGCATGAAGGAGAAGGGTTGAGGCAGCCGCAGTTCAATCCTCAGTGGGAAACGTTTAGCATCATCATCTCAGATTTTCGGGTGGACAGATGAAGGGCTGAAGGGCTGAGGAAGCCGCAGTTCAATCCTCAGTGGGAAACGTTTAGCATCATCATCTCAGATTTTCGGGTGGACAGATGAAGGGATGAGGCAGCCACAGTTCAATCCTCAGTGGGAAACGTTTAGCATCATCATCTCAGATTTTCGGGTGGACAGATGAAGGGATGAGGAAGCCACAGTTCAATCCTTAGTGGGAAATGTTTAGCATCATCATATCAGATTTTCGGGTGGACAGATTACAAGACAACCATGGTTCATCCTTATGATTTCGATGGATATCTTAAAGGTCTGACAACAACACACAGTCCTACATCATACCTGTAAAGTCACATTTGAGTTCAATCACTTGTAAAGATCGACTGCTAGTATATTTTGATGACACAAGATTGAAGTTTAGAAGTGAACCTGATAATTTGCAAAGCCTGTAGCTGACTCAGAAGGTGGAGCTGAACTAGTGGATTATCTTTGTTCTGGATAGACTGAAGATTAAAAAGAATTGGTATTGTTGCATAGTTCTGTTGAGTTTTTATTTGATATTCTATGTTTTAGGGAGGTTGGGTGGAGCTGGGGAAAGACTAATTAGTCTTTTTGGCAAGTTGAAGCTTGCCTGGGATGTTGTAGCATCTTTTTGACAAAACCCGGAGGTTGCAGCCTCCCGAGGTGTTGGAGCACCTCCATGAATGTAAACTAAATCAAATCATAGTTGAAAACATTCTGAGCATAAGTACTGTGTTTTGTGTGTTGTGAATACTGCTAATACTTATTTGAAATTGAAGCATTAATGTTGTTTATTTAGCCAAGGACTGAAAAAGAAAAATTAACAAAAGCGAGCTATACTGATTCAACCCCCCCTCTCAGTATTGCCTGTGTGTTCTTCACTGGGTGCTTGGCTAACCGTAACTTGAGGTTCTAGGGGACACTTAGAATTAGCTGTCCCTTACTCCATCTCACATCACAACCCGTGGGCTCCGTGAGGAATTAATCATTACATTTCATTTCCTTGGCCAATAGTCTTTGGATTTAGCATTTATTTAACCATTGCTTTTTTTAGTCCTATATGACCCTTTTGGGGATTTTGCATGTGCTTAGAAGCACAACTACTAAAGCAATCATCCAGGGTGCTTTTAGTTTCCATTTCATTTTATTTCATAACCCTTTTGGGGATTTTGCATGTGCTTAGAAGCACAACTACTCAAGCTTTCATCCAGGGTGTTTTTCATATAAGTTTCCAATTGATTTCACAACCCTCTTTCATTGTGCTGAGAAGCACAGTTTAAAGTAATTTCATGGGCTTTCATAAAAGATATAACAATAATTTCCATGTCTAATGATAGTGGTACAATTTGTTTCAGGTTTTATTCAACACAGATCAAGCAACTAGGGGGATTTTCCACAATCAAGACCAAGCATCGGGGCGACCGACTAGAGTGATCAAGGTATCAAATCCAACTCACCAAAGGTAAGTTTTGTTGCCAACTCACAGCCGAGACACAACTAACAGGGATGCTATCCAACACAAAGGCAACAATGGGAAGGTCCTCCATATCACAGGCTGAGGTGTAAGTCAGGGTAAAAACCAAAAGTGGGAAAGATAACATATGGATGGGGAAAGTGAAGGTGATGCCTAAGCTAGCAAGCCATAAAGGTAGGAATGATCATGTCCACACTCCTAGGAGGGTAAAACCAATGAGTATAAAACAAGAGCTTCTAAATGTAAGTAATAAAACGATTTAGATAATCAATAAAAACCATATTCATTTCATATAGATATACTTCCAAATCATGATTACTAGATACTAAGTCAAGCTATCAAAATGACCAAAAGAGCAAGATAATAAAACCAATGCACATCATATACCTGCTAGGCCATATACCTGTATCTACTATTTGGATCACCAGTAACCACTGAAACACTGCTGCTGAAACTCTGGGCACTGCACTGCTCTGTATGGGACAAAAGGTCATCTCAGTCACCGAATCTGAGGTCAAGAGGCTCAACCTTGGCATAAGGTCTACTGCATGTCTGATCTGGGGCTGCTCTGATGTGTGAGTGATCACAAATAATACTGCTCATCATAGCTGATCTCACTAGAACAGTGTAAAGGCCAAGCTAAAAAATATGCAATGAATTGCTCTGCAATCATGGTAGCCCGGCTACTATGGATGTGATAACAGATACTATCACCACCCTTCTTGCTAGCCTTTGACTTCATCACTTCGTCTAAGTCTCCTCCTAGATATAGTCATCCCACAACCTTTTAGAGGAGAGATGATGCTCACAAGCATAGATGCATTGGACAATTGTTTCCCATGAAGCTAAAAATCCATTTAGTGCCATGTCTACTAACTCTACATCTACAGTCTTCTACCCAACTACTACAAGTTGATCACGAATCTATGCGACCTTCATTATTTAACTTGTAACTGTGTATGATCTAGTCATCTCTATAATTTTGAGTCTATTCCACAATATCATCTTTTTCATATGTTCTTGCTTTGGTAATGACTAACCGGGGCATTGAACATGTCTTTTATCATCTTCTTCTTGGATATGTGAGGGATCAAAAGATCCTTTATGGCATCCATGATCATCCGCTTGGCCTTCACTGCCTTTTTCTTATGAACTACCAATGCCAAATCCTACGGATTTGTCAGTGGAGTGACAATTGACTGGTCAAAGAATTGCAACCATAAACACCGAATCCCTTGGCTCATTACTTAAAGTATCAACCCGGGAGTTCGTATAAACTTAAGAGGTACCATGCACTGTATATACAATTGCAAATGAATAACTTGAATTACTAACTAAGATGGAAAGTAAATATGAAGCG
The DNA here is from genome assembly GCA_027924585.1 of Larix kaempferi. Classification (NCBI taxonomy): domain Eukaryota; kingdom Viridiplantae; phylum Streptophyta; class Pinopsida; order Pinales; family Pinaceae; genus Larix; species Larix kaempferi. The sequence goes on along the minus strand of BSBM01000431.1, from coordinate 4,631,561 downwards.
ACAACTAACTAGGGAATGCAGAATGCAAGATGAGAATGATCTTACTCAACCCCAATTTCATTATCTGCTCCCAAGGGGGAAGGAATGCCAAATCTTTCCCACAAGGCCGCTTCATACTATTTCTTGGGTAGTTAAGCATAAAGGAACATACTAACTAGACTTCATATAAATGTGCAAGATGTAAGAAGTGAGCAGTAACTAAGTAGAGAGCGCCCCATTCAAGCATGTAAAGTAAATAACATGACATTAAATAAATCTTCTAAATGCTGGAAATTAAATGAAAGAAGCTCATTAATAAGAAATAATTATGTTGTCACACGATGTGGCGATCTCTGTGTTGGCAGAGAATAACAATTACCAGATTGGTGGAACCTTGGGTCCTGCCCCAAAGTGTCATGCCAGGCAGGGTCCCCTCTCTTTAGGTTTTCCAGGTCCACTAAAAGCAGGCTCAGACTAACCACAAGAGATGTCCCCAGTCAAACATTCCTGGATACTTGCCGGCAAAACCAACTTTCTCACAGTACTAGTAACACTGATTTCTAGAGGAACAGGGCACCTTGAGGTTTAACATGTTGGAAAAGATGATGCCCTGGGGGGAATTCGCTTAAGGGGATAGCTTATGATTAAGATAATGAAAATGAAACCCCCAAAAGCCACACAAGCAACACACAGATGATTGGAAGGAGTACACAGGTTACTTAGATAAAAATAAGGCACACTAGGATAACTAGACTTGGTTTATGGTGGCTTTCCTTAAGATTAAGTAGCATAGGAAAAGGGGACAACTTGATTGCAAAGTCTAGGGGTTAAGTGTTATGGTGCCTTAGGATTAAGTGTTAAGCGAAAGATTCTAGCTCCTAAATGATTGATTTAACCATTAACAAGCTTAGATGAGATGTACTGGTTGGATTTGGGAGCTGGGTTGAGTTTAAAGATGCTCTTAACACTAAAAGGCCTGCTGGTATGAGAAATCAGACCTGAGCTAAACCGAACAACAAGCAAACAACACATGCATAGGGCTCCGATAAGTCCCAAATGGCTGAGTTTGACAACTATGAACCAATGTCTAATCCTAGGGTGATTTTGGAGTCTTTAACTAAGGATTTTACATAACCAAGTAAATTAGGAAGGCAAACAATCCTCAGCAACTAAGAAGATAATGAAACCACATGCATGCAAACACAAACAACATGAAAGCAGTACTAAAGAGAGTGACTAATGGACAAGCAGTGAGATAGAGAGCATTTGGGCACTTACCTGTACTCTTGAAGTGTGTTTGAAATCACCCCACCCTCCTTAGCAATGGGATAAGAATGCTAGTTTGGAAAAGACTTCCTCACTAGTTGGGCGCACTTGAAGCTCTTGAACCCTTGAACCTGCAAACCAGAAATTTTAGTTAGCAATTGAAAGTCATGGATAAATCAACCACAAACTAAAACTCAACTCACAAAAGGAAAGAAATAGCAGGCAAGCAAGAGAAAATGGTGCTGCGAGATTGAAAACACTAAGCAAAACAAATTTGGGTTAGAAAGCCTCTTCTCCCGAAGACACCAAGGCACAATAGGAGATTTTGATGGCCAATCCTGCATGTAATCTGCAAAATAAATCCACAAGTAAGTGTACCAGCAAATCCACAAAGAAGGTGGCAAGGGGAAAAATTCTTCCACAACAAGCAAGAGACACAAAAGACTTTGAGAGAACTGAAATTTGGTTTCTATTCACTACCGTAATATGATCCAAAAGTCCTTTACAATGAAGTTCTCACTTAGTTTTATAGAGAACAAATGAGCAAAATCCCTAGCCTATAAGGGTGGAGGGCTGGGATAAAAGCATGAGCAAGAGAAAGAGATGAATGGCTGGGATTTTATCTCAGATTTATAATTTTTAATAAGCTGGAAATTACCGTGGAGAGAGGGGGGTGAATTGCCTAATTGAGCCCATGTATAATGATCAATATGTTAAGAGATAACTTTAAGTTACAACTTGGGGTTACTAGGGAGCCCCCTTGGTGGTCTTTTCCACCCCACATCAAGTGCTAAGTGTCAAACATAAAGTTGGAGTGAGAGAGTGTGCCCCCCTTGAGAGAGTGCGCCCCCCTTGATGAGTGCACGCTAGATCACGTGGTACACAAGATGTGGTGACTAGGAAATGATAAAAATGTCACTAGGGGCCCATATCATGAGGACCCATGTCATTACTTTGCCATCCATAGTCCTCCTACCATATATTTTTAACCTTGGTAATTTTTTAAATTAAACCTTAGGCTGCCACATTAATAATTGATCATTAATTAGATCTTGGTGTTCCCTTGGTCAATTTTGCAATCTGATGCCTTGGATGAATTCCTTAGACTTTAAATGCATGGTATGCATCAAATCCATGCCCAAAACCAATCTGAAATCTGCTATATATGGCTGCTCCAAATAATTAATCCAATACTTGGGCTATTTTATTGAAAACTTAGGAAAAATTAACCATTAATCGATAATAGTTGAAAATAATATTTGGAGGGGTCCAATTGGTCTGCAAAGGCTATAGCATGATGAAAGATGACAATTTGAAGATCCCATGCTGTTGGCTGGTCCAGTTGACCAAGTCAAACTGCTGAAAAGTCAAACTTGGTCAAAGTTTGACAATGATGAAATCTGATATAAAGACCATATCCAAAGCTTCTAGAGGATGGAATCTCACTTAAAACAATAAATATTGAATGACAACTAATTCATATTCTATCTTACACAAGTGATCACCATTGAATCTTTGCATAGCTTTCATCATAGGACAAGTGTATAACAAAACATAAAGTATGCAATTAGTGTTTTATTTACATATCAACATCTAACTAGCCATCACAAAGCATTGCATAGATCAGCCTTCTCTTGGGTGGAGTGGATGGTCAACAAGTCAATAGGCTAGTTAAGTGAGGTATTGATCATGGGAGACTTGAGTTACTCTTGAAGAAGAGGGGAAATCAGGGGCCTCTGTGACATTCATTAGTTTGGAAAACACTAGGGAGCAAGGTGTCTCACAAATGGATAATGTGCTAGAAGGTACCCCTTTGACTCTAGCAAGCCCCCCCCCCTTTTATTTCATTTCACACATTTTGCATTTTTCACTTTCATTTCCACTTTTCACTTTTTGATACTTTTCATTTTGAAGCATTTTCTTTCTTTCTTTGGATTTTTTTTGAAGCAATTTATTTCTTTGCAATCCTTTAGTTGGCCAATGACTCAAAGCTACTGGCCCTAGATGCCTTCTAGGCACCAGTTATAACTTATGACACGGCCTTAGCTTCGCTGCTAGCCACCGTCCATGGGTGCAACGAAGTTGCCACAATAATGCTTTTTTTAGAGCAAATAGGCAATACCTCTTAATTCAAGTGCCTACCCTTCCAGCCATCAACCAATTTCAAGGATGGGGAAACTTGTTTCAAGCCTTGGGAGTACACTTTTGGTAACTAGTCCAACCTTAGCTTGCACTGAATCCACAGGGGTCTACAAGCAGAAAAAGATCAACGGGGTCAGAAGGCTTTGTCACACACATCAGAGCCAAGACACTAGGGAAAGACATGGAAGCCATACTAATAAAGAGGTCATAGAGGGGAAGGTCCTTGAGTTACTTAGTCATATCTAGATCAATGTGATTTTTCATAAGCATGGGTGGATGAATGGAAGATGGATAAAGACAATGTATGGAACCAAAAGATAGGTTGTGATCCATGCAATATTCTGGAGACCTTGCTAAATATAGATATGTATATAAAACAAGAACCACCACTAAATGTAGTGTTATACAAATATCCTATTCACCATGCTCATCATAAGATCACAAGTGTAAAATGGAAGCTACAACTAGTAAGTCAATCAATATAAATCATAAATCCATATATGACATCCTTTAGGCATGCATCTGATACATAACTGGAACTAAAGAAAGAACATCATAGGAAACATACGATAAAGTAGTAACCAATACTCAAGCTCAACAATCTCAAGGCGTGGTAGCATATAGATATAAAAACATATAGCAAGGGACCCACAGAAGTGGCTCAGCAATAACATGGGAAACTGCTTTGAAGCTCCGCTCTATCCATAGAATGATCTTGTTATCACCAAACTTGTAGGTGCCCCTAGAGATAGATCCAAGATGGATGGCAGAAGGGATGGGCAACCGAAGAGGTGCAACCAAGATAGCCTCGACTCCCAATGGATGGTTGTCACGCCAATCGAGGCAATCTTCACTTCATGTTATCTAGCCCAAGACAACAAAGGGGGAGACCTAGATCTACTCCCGACAGGAGAGATCAAACCAAAACACCAGATCAAATCAAATAATGATTAAGTACGTAAGGTGTATGGTAAACCCTAGATCTATTGATAAAGTCACAAGGTAAATGATAAGTTGGATCAAGGGGTTTAAACAGTGTAGATTTGGTTCAACATGTTTATGTGAGTGACTTATGAAGTTTATAATGAGATCAAGGATCAGGGTACCAGTCAATTCTGAGAAAATCCACTACCTTGGAAACCGTGTCCAATGCAGGGTAGTTAAGGTCCAAATTGGGGCTAACCAGTACCAAAAGTGAGCTTGATGAAGTGATATGACAATGTCAAGGGGTTCAAGCAACCAAAACAAAGGTCAAACCACAAGCTAACCCAACAATCCAGGAAAGTCGAATGGGCTTGGAGAAAGATCAATGCCTTGGGAAATGGGCCAAATGGAGTCAGATGTCCACCAAATTACAGATATGGAATGTTGAGGTATAGAGGTAGGTGGATCTAAAAGATTAGGGCAATCCAATGGCTGGATCTCAGTAGATTTGAGATTAAAGTATGCCACAAAGTGACCCAAGTGGGGCACAACCCTCAAAATGAGGAATGGGGCCCACAAGGCAGAAATCACTGAAGTGACACTCTGGGTGTAGGTTATTGAATGTGTAGATTACAGATCAAGTGGAATCTCACCTACCTAGGTGCTAGATCCTGCAAACTCACTTCTCCCAAGGAGTGCGACCTCCCTTGGAGAGGCTTCTTTGCCTTGGAAAGCGGGTCAAATGATGGCCAATCCTCACCAAACTACAGATCCGAATTGGCGTGGATACTGTAGAGGTGGGTTTTAAATATTATACCCAAAAGCCAAGTGGATCAAGCTAGATCTGAAAAATTGTAAAATGAGGGTTTTGAAATAGTAAGGGTTTGAAGCATTTAGACAAATGGATAGATCATGGAGAAAGAAATTACCTTGAGATCATACCTGAGTGTTGGAATGAGATGCCTTGTTGAGGAAGACTCCCGCAGAGATCAAATGAGAAATTGTTGAATTTGCTTGCCGAAATGATGCCCTAGCCCACAAGTGCGACCTCCTCTTCCTGTCAACCAAGGAAAGCGATTTCAATCAGTTGAGCAACAATGGAGGAAATACAAATGAAAAGCAATGATAACATGAAATAGAAGGTCCTGTGACAGTAATACTCCCTGTTACCAACGAAGAGATCCAAAGAAGAAGTAGGGAGGGTCCTGTTATCACACAACTTGTAGCTGCCCCTAGTGGTATCTCATCTGGGACGGTAGAGGAGATGGATAACTAAAGAGGTGACCCAAGAGATGCCACGGTTCCTAATGCAAGGTGGGAGTCACGCCAACCGAGGCACTCTTCACTTTAGATCTAGATGAATCAAGACCTAGGGGGAGACCCTATTAACAATCAAAGATGATTGGACCCAAACAAAGGTTCCTAGGGATAAGTAAATAATGAGTTACGGAAACCAATGCAAGGCTAAGTGGACCTAGAAGTTAAAGTATGGTTGATGGTGGTTTGAGAGATGATTAGTGTTTCAACCAATATATGATTTAGGCAACATGATTAGTTATAATGACAAGATCTAATACCATGTGTTACGCAAGTGGGACTTGAATGGTTCAAATGGGACCCATAAGGTGAAATTAAGGGATGCAATTGGTACTAGTGGATATGTAATGAGTAGATCTATGGATCTAAGTTGAAATTAGGAATACCCACATATGGGATCTAAGGTTTGACACAATTCCCAAGGAATGCGACTTGCCTAAGGAGGACTAGTGCTTTGTTGGATGGGTTAATGGAGTCAAATGATATGTCAAAGTGTAGATCGGGACACCTAGCAGGCAAATCAAGTGGGCTAATTGAGATATAATGGTTGGATTTTTCTAGATCTAATGTTTCATGATATGACCCTAAGTGGACCACAATCCCTTGAAACAAGGAATGCTACCCCCAAGGTAGATCGTCGCAAAATGACACACTAGATGTAGGTTTCAAATTATGCTCTTTCCAAATCCACAAAAATCTCAACTACCCACGTCCTTAAAGTGGGCAACTTACTTACCCAAGGAAGTGCGACCTTGCTCAAGGAGGGCTAAAAGGTGGAGAAGGGGTATCAAATCAAGTCCAATGGCCACCAAATTATAGATTCAAGTAGTTTAAGCAATGATCTATGTGGATCTTGAAAATCAAGGCAATCCAAGGGTTAGATCTTACTAGATCTGAGTTTTAAGATGCCAAGTAGTTCAAAAGGGGGTTTTAATCCCTTAAAATGTGGAATGATGCCCATAAGGTAGAAATCACCAAAGTAAGAGTCTAAGGGTAGGTTATCAAATATGTAGATTGCAAATCAAGTGGGATCTCACCTACCCATATGCTAGATCTAACCAAACAAGCCTCTCCCAAGGAAGTGCGATTTGCCTCAAGAGGGCTATATTGCCTTGAAAAGTGTGTCAATTTTAACCCAAACACCACCAAACTATAGATCCAACTAGGGGTGGATGCTATAGAGGTGGGTTTTTAATATCTCTTCAAAAGCAAGGCTAGATCTAAGTAGATCTAAGAAAAACCAAAATGAGGGTTTTGATTAATTAGGGTTTTTATGATCTAGAAATTATGGATGATTCAAAGAAGAAGAAGATCATACCTTTGGAGCATACCTGGATGAAGAGATGAATGCTAGTTGAGATGAGGATTACTTTTGCCAAAGATCAAATGGAGAATTTTTGAAGCCCTCTTGCCAAATCGATTTTTCCAAGCCACATATGTGTCCCTCTAACCTGTCAAAACCAAGGAGCAAAGCATCAATCAGTTTAACATGTTGAAGGTAGATACAAGCAAGAAAGAGATAAGCAAAGAATAGTTGGTGCAAAGACAAAACCACTCCCTGTTTAACCCAAAACGTCCTCCTCCAAGCTTGAAGGGCAAGCCTCCCCACCAATTCGCACTTGTTGAAGAAGTCTTCTCCACCTGTAAAAAGATATGGCAAATATGCAAGATAGCTTCAATAGATCCTCCAGTGCAATGGACAAAAGCATTTACAATCAAAACAACCAACATCCACTCCAACCCACGCATGTACTCCAAAAGATAGAAATTTTATTCCAAGAGCCAAGAGCCAAAAATCTCTAGATGATTTTACAATGAGAGGCTCTCTCCTTAAATAGGATGGAAAGAGACCATAATCCTAACCACTTTTTACATGAGTGGCTAAGATTAAAAGATCAAAAGATCTAATCAATGGTTGAGATGAGCTCAACAATAAAATACATGGATCAACCATAAAATATAACCATAAGTGGACAAAATAGCCCTAGGAGAGGGGATCCCACCAAATCACGATGACAAAATATAACAATAAGCTTATGGTGGGTCCAAGGGGTAATTTTAGCCACCCTTGGTCAATCCCCATAGCACAATAATAATAAAATAGTCATCAAAGTACCAAATCATGCCTCTCTGGACAAATCGTGGGCCTTAGGAGGCCTCAGAAATCATCATAAAATGCCATAAGTGATGGATGTGGGCCCCGATGAAGCTGAAACTGCTAGAGAAGGTGCGGAAGACATCCCACTCATCATCACTGATCATCCCATGCCAAAAATTTTCCTCAGTATCCCAAATCGAATTCCTCTGTAGCCATTTCTACCAATCCAAACTGCCTCGGGAAGCGTGTACCTGCCCCAAACTGCCTCCTGGAGTGCCTGTGCTGTCAAGGTGAGGGCACCAGTGTGTTTGGGAGGGGGGTAATATGGTAAAAACAAGTGGCCGGACCACCCCCTCCATCATCAGCGCCCTAGGTGAACCAAATAAAAACCCACTCTGCTCTGACAGGGCCTCAGACAGGTCAAATCTGCACTATGAGAGCCAACTGAGGCTCAAGCATCACTGTAACTGCCCGGAACTGAAAGTAAACTGTCTTATTGGACTCGTAAGGTCCAAAACTATCCAAGATGTGTACTCATACACCATATAGATCTCTGCATGATCATATAATATATCCAATATACCGGAACAGGTGAAATAATAATAATCTGTAAATGATCAAATAATGCTGAAAACCATAAATCATCATCATAAACCTATATCTGATGCATAGAACCATCATGTACATGTACATAGACCATATATCATCTATCTGTGTCATCATAATGTCCAATAATCTCATGTCCTGTGATTGACCTTGTTTGATCAGGTCAATATTGACCAAATATAACTTAGACTACCATTAGAAGCTGCTGCAAAGTGTCAAAGGTTAATGCATGCTCTACAACTCATTCAAATAGCAATTATAACAAAAAGTAATCATTACTGGCAATCTAGCAACAAATATATAGTTTTATTAATTATTATTATGACTCAGACTAGACTTTCAAGACCATATTCACTTCATAGTTGTGATCAATTTGCTAGTGAAGGGTGAAGGCTAAAAATAAACTGGCTAGGCCAAAGGGTGACTAACTGACTTAACATTGTGACACTTTGGATATGGGAAAGGGAATACACACCATAGTATATACTGAATGAGCAACAACACAGGGAATGGCGGTGTCTCACAAATGGATAAGTTGTTTAGAGAGTGCTTATTCAACATAGGCATCATGTCTACATCAAGTTGATCCAGGTTCATCAGGATCATTCAATTTCATTTCATGGCCTTTTTGGCCTACATAACCCTTCGGATCTCAGGTGTGCTGATAAGCACAACTAGTTGTAGCTTGCATCCAGGGCATGTTTTCATACATATATAAGGTCAGCAATTGTTTAGATATAGCTTTTAAGAACCATTGCTTTTTGGACCTTTCTCATACTCTTCGAGGAGTATTTTTAGCAGTTCATCGCTCTTGCCCTTTTTTTAGTTTCCATGGGCGAATTTATAAGTTTCCATAAGTAGTACATGAGCTTTCAGTTTTAGCCAACAACATCTCAAGTGACTAGGGGGAGTTCGAGCCAATGCCAAACATCGGGACAACCGACCAGAATGATTTAGGCCTACAATCCAACTCACCAAAGGTAAGTTTTGTCACCAACTCAGAGCCGAGACACAATAAACAGGGAAGCTCATCGAATACAGAGGCTACAGTGGGGAAAGATCCTCCATGCCACTAGTCAAGTAGTAAGTCAGGGTGATAAACTAAAAAGTAGGCAATGGATGGATGAAGACAATGAATAATGGAGCCAACACTAGCAAGCCAAGGTATGGTGGAATGATCACCTCTATTGTCCCTAGGGAGGGTAAAACCAATGAGTATGAATAGTGAACTTCTAAGTCTGAGTAAGGACAGTAGAATATATAATAAGATCAACTAGGTCCACATATCTATATGATCGCTAGATCATGACACTAAGTGCTAAGACATGCCATAAGAATGAATATAAAAGCAATATAGCCATGACAACAAAATATACCTGCTGAGTCATTTACCTGAATGCTCATATTCTGATCCATCATCTGTCCTCTGAAATTGCTACTGTAACTCTGGGCACTACTGACTGCTCTGCATAAATGGTATAATGGCTACATTGGTTATCTCTCTGAGTGTCCTGAGACTCAGTCATGGCATGGGGAATACATACGCTGTCCAAAATCTGATAGTGATCCATAGATAGATGCTCATCTCATCCTTTCAATGTAAAGGAACTGGCTGAAAAGTGCTCTGGAATCTAAAAAATAATGTATGGTAGCCCGGCTACTATATATGTGATAACAGGTCCTCCCCTACCAATACGTCCTCCTCAAACCAAACCGGCCTCCACCTGTAGATGCAAAAACATGGTACAAAAGTATAGCAAGACAAAATCTCCAAGAACCCAGTGCAAAGGAAGAATCAACGAACGAACTCCAAAAGCATTCACCACAACACAACAGATAGATGCAATAATAAGTTTCTATTTCAATAATCCAGAGCCAAAAGTCCCCTTTACAATGAGAAGCTCTCTCCTTTAAATATGAGGGAGAGAGTCCACAATCTAACCACTTTTTGAATGAGTCGCTAAGACTAAAAGATCAAAAGATCTAATCAATGGTTGAGATGAGCTCAATAATACAATACATGGATCACTAATAAAATAATACAATAAGTGGACAAACTCACCCTAGAAGAGGGGATCCCACCAAATCATGATGATAAAATAATAGATCTAGCTTATGGTGGGTCCAAGGGGTAATTTTAGACACCCTTGGTCAATCCCCATAGCACAATATCAATAAAATAATCATCAAAGTACCAAATCGTGCCTCTATGGACAAATCGTGAGCCTTAGGAGGCTCCAAAAATCATCAGAAAATGCCATAAGTGATGGATGTGGGTCCCGATGAAGCTGAAACTGCTGGAGAAGGTGTGGAAGGCATCCCACTCATCATCACTGATCATCCCATGCCATAACTTTGCCTCAGTAGCCCAAATCGAATTCCTTTGTAGCCATTTCTACCATTTATAGACTGCCTCGGGAAGCGTGAAATTGCCCAAACTGCCTCTCGGAGTACCTGCGATGTCAAGGTGAGCTCACCAATGAGTCTGGGAGGGGGGTAATATGGTAATAACAAGTGGCTGGACCACCCCCTCCATGCATAGCGCCCTAGGTAAACCAAGTGAATCCCATCACTGCTCTGACAAGGTCTCCAACAGACCAAAACTGTACTAGGATAGCCTACTGAGGCTCCATCATCACTATAACTGCCCGGAACTGAAAACATACTGTCTCATTGGACTCAGAAGGTCCAAATCCATCTAAGATGTATACTCATACACCATATAAACCTCTGCATGGTCCAAAATAAATGCTCATCATATCCGACAGACCAAATAATAATAATCTGTAAAAGTGCTGAAAAGCACAAATCATCATCATAAGTCTGAAACCAATGCATAAGCCCACCATGGTGACCTGTACCAATCCATACATCATCTATCTGTAGCATCTGAGGTCTGCTACCTCATGTCCTGTGGTTGACTTTTGGTTAAACTGAGGTTTGACCAAGTCAACGTGACCAAAATATGACTCAAACTGTCATCAAGCTACTGCAAGGTGTCAAAGGTTAAAACATGCTTTACAATCCATTCATATAGCAATTATAACAAGTAGCAATCATTACTGGCGATCTAAAACCAAATATAATATGTCATTAATTATTATTAATTACTCAGACAAGACTTTCAAGGTCATACTCACTTCATAGTTGTGATCAATTTGCTAGTGAAGGGTGAAGGCTAAGAATGACATGGCTAGGTCAAGGGATGACTTACTGACTTAACACTGTGACACTTTGGCAATGGATAAGGGAATACACACCATAGCATATAGTGGACAAGCAACAACACAGGGGATGGCGGTGTCTCACAAATGGATAAGTTGTTTAATACAAATGAGGCCAGCAACAACACAGATGCGCACAATCCATAATACAAATGAGGCCAGCAATATTTTTGATATAACATTTAAGTTCCATTGCTTTTTGGGCCTAGAGTTTCCATAGCCTTTGATCTATGTGTGTTTAAAAACACATTGCATAGATTTACATTTATTTAGGCTTTTTGCTACAGGTGTGTTTTTAAGGCACTTGTTTACCTGAGCACTTCTAGGTGTGTCACAGACAGCTTGTTTACCTAGGTATTTTACATTTCACAAAAGATATAACATTTGATATTTCATAGCCACTTTCATTTGGCTTGCCTTTCATTCATGTGTGTTTAGAAACACATTGCATGAATGGGCTTTTCATACAAGATATAACATTTCATTTCCAAATTTTGTATTCATGGCAGCACTAAGAGCTTCAGGTTTAGCCAACAACATCTTTAGTGACTAGGGGGAATTCACAAGGAAATCCAACTCACCATCGGTAAGTTTTGTCACCAACTCAGAGTCGAGACACAATAAATAGGGAAGCATATCCAATATAGAGGCTACAGTGGGGGAAGGTCCTCAATGCCACTAGTCAAGTAGTAAGTCAAGGTAATGAATCAAACTGGGTTAAGTCATGGATGGATGAAGACAGTGAGTAATGAAACCAACACTAGCAAGCCAAAGTATGGCAGGAATGATCACCTCTATTCTCCCTAGGGAGGGTAAAACCAATGAGTATGGGCCAAGAACTTCTAAGTCTGAGTAGGGACAAGTATGATATATATATATGATCGCCAGATATCTATATGATACCAGGTCCACATATCTATATGATCGCCAGATCATGATACTAAGTGCTAAGACATGCTAAGAAAATGGAAATAAAAGCAATATAACCACAACACCATAATATACCTGCTGAGTCATATACCTGAATGCTCATCAATCTGAACCATCATCTGTCCTCTGAAACTACTGCTGTAACTCTGGGCACTACTGACTGCTCTGTACAAATGGCATAATAGCTACATCGGTCATCTCTCTGAGTGTACTGAGACTCAGTCATGGCATGGGGAATATATATGCTGTCCAAAATCTGATAGTGATCCAAAGTAGATGCTCATTTCAGCATCTCAATGTAAGGGAACTGGTTGAATAGTGTACTGGAATCTGACAAAAAATGTATGGTAGCCCGACTACTATATATGTGATAACAGATCTCAACCATCATATACAAAATACAAAATCTCTGTGCTCAATGCAAAGGATTAATCCATCTCTGGTCCACTTTGGCAAAAATGAGGAATAGTACCCCCATAAAACTGATGGTACAACAAACTAAAAACTACCTTCTGCAGGATTTCTATAGGATAATTACAGTGTTTTACCCATTCGGGTCGGACCCGGTGTTGGTTTATAGGGGTTTCAGATCTCCTAGAGGCAGTGGGTATTCAGGTGGATCGTCTCCCCCCTTTCCGATATTCATTGGATGCTCTTGGACACCTTTTACCCACTAGATAGAAACTAAACAAGACCATCCGGGAAGACATCTATAGGCAGTTCGTCCAAGTTACCTGGGTCAATCCTTCGGGAGGGTTACGCCCAAAGATGGCCTTTTACGCAGAGCACTTCCTGAAGCTGAGAGACAGGCTCATTGTCCGACCCCAGTACACATTTCGTCACTGGATGCATGCTCTTCGCATCCCTCTAGGCCAGTTCAGAGTCAGTTCTCATAGACTTCGGATAGAGATGGACCACCAGATTGATAAACCAGATAGAATCTGCCAAGTATGTCACCTACAGGAAGTGGAGACCGAGGCGCACTTCATTTTTAGATGCCCCAGTTACTATGAAATCAGAGGACGGTTCCATTGTTTGTTTAGAGACTCTTAGACTCTCGCCGAGTTTTTCAGGTACCCCGATCAGATATGTTTGGCTCTCTACATGCAAGAGGTTCTCAGATTTCGAGCGCATATTCTTCAGCCTCCCATCAAACCAGACCCCACGCAGAAGATCACGTCATTTTCAGGGTATTACCTTCAGACAGGGGCACCAAGAGACTGACCGATATCAGTACATATCCAGGCTCTAGATCAGTGAGGATCCGTGGGACCTCACCCCGACCCACGAGATCTCAGCAGCAGATTCATCGCAGACTCCGTCCTGAGAGACGGGCTAGATCCTCCAGACCTCAGCAACGTACGAACCCCCCCAGGCAATGAGTTTGTGGGCAGTCCGTACTCTCTACTAGCCCTTCATCAGGACAACAGACTTTGTTGAGTTTTCTTCAGTCCTCTTCTTCCAGCCTCAGATGTTAGGAGAGATGGGTCGGATCTTCAGACCCTTTCGGTCCTAGATCTTTTCCGCTAGGACATCTCCGCCCCATTGCGGGTTTTCTGGATTTGTGTCTGTAGTCAAAGCTCTCTTACTTTAGTCCTACTCACTTTTGTTCACTCTTTTCTTTCTTTCTTCATGCATTGTACCTTTTTATAGGAGACCGTTTGGTTCTCTCGCTTTGTACGAACATCATTGTAATCAACAGTCCCTTTGACCTACTTTGTGGTCATTAGTTGGACATTAATATAATTATCTTATCTTATCTTATCTACAGGGCGGCTACAGTTTTCTACAGGAAAGCCAAAACGCATGAAAGAAAGAGCAGAAACTAAAATAAATGAAAGGAAATACATGCAGGGGTTCCTAGTCATTCCCTCGAGTGGCACCGATTAATTTTTATAAACCAGTGCCTAGGTAAATGTTCTCAGATCTGAAATTCACACTATTGATTTATTTAATAGATATTTCAGTGGAAGCAAAAAAAAGAAAATAGATCAACACAACCACACTGATATTTTTCTCCTCTTTAAATCAGTTCATCATTCAAATAATTTCATAACTTACAAGAGCTCCAGAACTGGGAAAATGGCTTTGAGGAAATTACACAAACTTTAGAGCAAACCTCAAATTCTCTGTGACTGAAAATCTGCCTTCAACCAATCGTTGCCTGAGCTGTACGATCTCTATTGTATGACCGAACCCTGCCTGATTTCCTGTGCGCTACTACTCACACGTGCGGCTGCCTCTGCTGGTCCGTACGCTCTACGCCCTGCTGTACGACTGGTTGTACGGTCCTCACTTTGTGATGGTTTCTCTCCTACTTGTTGAATACTACTGAGTCTTCTTCCTTGCCAAATGCTGAAAACCAAAAGTCTTTTTCTGGTTCTCTTGCTGCCACGAATTGCCCAAATCCACTAATGCTCCCCTCTTCCTGCAAAACCAAGGAGATCAACTCAACCGGCAAGCAACAATGAGGGTAAATGCAAATGAAGAATTAAACACAAAGAATAAGTAGTACAAAGAAAAAATTACTCTCTAAATTAACCAGATCGAAGAGAAAGAGACAAGGTGAGTCTCCTCAGCCAGTGCGCCCCTCTTCCAAATCGTCCTCTTCACCTGCAAGTAAAAATATGGATAGAAAGATGTGCAAGATATTCACCAAGATCTTCAATGCAATGGAAAAGCAGTTTCAATCAACATAGCCAAACATCCAGACCAAGATCACAAGAGTTTCTCACAAAATATATTTTCTATTCCAGTAGCCAAGAGCCAAAAGTCCCTTTACAATGAGGGGGGTCTTTTCCTTAAATAGGAATGAGAGAGACCAAAACCCTAACCACCTTTTGAATGAGTGGTTGAGATTAAAAGATACATCAATGACAATCAATGGCTAAGATGAGCCCAAATACGATACACATGGATCATCTCAAGAATAGAGAGGGTGCACTCACTAAAATGTCCAAGGGGGACGCACCACATGACAAGTGAGTAAGACACATGACATAAGCACACGGTGGGGCTAGGAGGTGTAACATGTCCTTCTCCTAGCATGACCCCATGGCACAATAACATATAATAACCCAAGATAATATCATACTGTGACCAAATGACCAAATCGTGGCCCCTCAATAACATAATAAAAATGCCCAAATAATAGCCCGGAGTGTGTGTAGACCCCACTGAATGTTGCAAGCTGTGCCAGAAGGTGTGGGATGCATCACAAAAATCCTCTAAACAAACCTCATGCCAATTCTTTGCCTCAATTGCCCAAATCGATTTCCTTAGTAGCCATTTCTTCCATTTTTTATCCTCAGAAAATCACCAGTAAAATAATAAAATGCCTGTGTAAATATTTGATCCAGAGATCACTACTCCCTTTGGATCTCCCTGAGATCTCAAGTGGGATGAGTCTCGATATCAATACAACATTAACATGAACTCAAACAACTAGATCTGCATTTACCAATTGAACAATATAAATGCAATCATACATAAACACCAAAAGTACCCTGGAACCCTTTTGGGAGAAACCAACAAACTATGGGGCTATCTTCATTCTCGAGCCCAGAGCATATAGGAAAAGAGACAAGTACAATACAGGGTTACTGTTATCACCTAAACTGTAGTTACCCCTATGGATGTATCCATTAGTGGATGGCAATAGGGAAGGGCAACTCAAAAGGTGCAACCACGATCACCTCGACCTCCAATAGATGGTTGTCACGCCAGTCAAGGCAACCTTCGCTTTATGTTATCTAGCCCAAGCAACAAAGGGGGAGACCCGATCTACTCCCGACAGGAGAGATCAAAACCAAGACACCAAATCAAGTTAATTCTAAGTGAAGTAAGGTGTATGGTTTTTCCTAGACCTAAGGATGAAGTCACAAGACAAGTGAGGGATTCAATGAGTATAGATTTGGTTCATTGTTGATGTGAGAGTGACTTATGATATTTGAAATAGGATCCAGGATTAAAGTACTAGTCAATGGGAGAAAATCCACTGCCTTGGGAACCGTGTCCAATGCAGGGTAGTTTAGGGGTTGAATTGGGGCTAACTAGTACAAGTGACAAGCTTGATCATAATACATGATGACATCAAAGGGTTTAGTTCACCACACAAGGGTCAAACCACAAGTTAATCCAACAATCTAGGAAAGTCGAATTGACTTGGAGAGAGACCAGTGCCTTGGGAATTGGGATAATGGAGTCAAAGTGTAGTTAACTTGTGATTGATAATTCCTATTGTATGAGACAAGTGGGCAATTAAAGTTTTGATGGATGGATAAGTCTAGATCTAGAGATTCAAGGTTTGACCTAAGTGGACCACAATCCCTTAAAACAAGGAATGCTATCCCCAAGGCAAGATTTGATGAAGTGACCAACTAGACCTAGGTTTTGAATTATGCCCGTTACAAATCCACTAAAATCTCAAGTACCCACGTCCTAGAAGTGGACCAACTCACTCCTCCAAGGTGGTGCGACTTTACCCAAGGAGGCTAAAAAGTGGGATAAATCAATCAAGACAAGTCCAATGGCATCCAAATTTTAGATCCAGGTAGTTTAGGCAAGTGAGAGTATGGATCTATAATTTCAAGGCAATCCGATGGCTAGATCTTACTAGATCCGAGTTTAAAGATACCAAGTGGTCCAAAAATGGGATTAAATCCCTTAAAATGTGGAATAGGGCCCACAAGGTAGAAATCAGAAAAGTGACAATCTGGGGGTAGGTTATTGGATGTGTAGATCATGAATCAAGTGGAATCTCAACTAGATCTAGGGTAACTCACCTTCCTCAAGGAGTGCGACCTCACTTGGAGAGGCTAAGTTGGCCTGGGAAGGGGGTCAAATGGAGGCCAATCCTCACCAAACTATAGATCTGGGATGCCTTGGATGCTATAGAGGTGGGTTTTCAATACTATACCCAACAACCCACTAGATCTTAGTAGATTTGAGAAAATGTAAACTGGGGGTTTTGATTAATTAGGGTTTAAAATGTTTTAGACAAGTGGATAGATCATGGAGATAGAACTTACCTTGAGATCATACCTGAGTGATGAAGAGAGATGCTTTGATGTTGAGGAAGATTCCCGCAGAGATCAAATGAGAGATTGTTGATTTTGCTTGCCAAATTGATGCCCTAGCCTACAAGTGCGCCCTCCTCTACCTGTTAATCCAAGGAAAATCGATTTCAATCAGAAAGGTCAAGTATGGAGGAAATACAAGTAAAATGCAATGATAACATAGAATAGAAGGTCCTGGGACAGTAATACTCCTTGTTACCAACGAAGAAATCCAAAGAAGTAGGGAGAGTCTTCCCCTACCAATACTTCCTCCTCAAAGCAAATCGGCCTCCACCTGTAGATGCAAAAACGTGGTACAAAAGATATGGCAAAACAAGATCTCCAATAACTCAGTGCAAAGGAAGAACCAACGAACGAACACCAAAAACATTCACCACAACACTGGCGATAGATGCAATAATAATTTTCTATTCCAATAATCCAGAGCCACCAGTCCCCTTTACAATGAGAGGCTCCCTCCTTTAAATAGATAGGAGAGGCACCAAAATCCTAACCACTTTTTGAATGAGTGGCTAAGATTAAAAGATACAAATGTCTAATCAATGGTTGAGATGAGCTCAACAATAAAATACATGGATCACTAATAAAATATAACATAAGTGGACAAAATCGCCCTAGAGAGGGGAATCCCACCATATCATGATGACAAAATATAATAAGAAGCTTATGGTGGGTCCAAGGGGTAATTTTAGCCACCCTTGGTCAATCCCCATAGCACAATAATAATAAAATAGTCATCAATATACCAAATCGTGCCTCTATGGACAAATCGTGGGCCTCAAGAGGCCTCAGAAATCATCAGAAAATGCCATAAGTGATGGATGCGGGCTCCGATGAAGCTGAAACTGCTGGAGGAGGTGTGGAAGACATCAACCCATCATCACTGATCATCCCATGCCAAGACATTGCCTCAGTAGCCCAAATCGAATTCCTCAATAGCCATTTCTACCAATCTTGAAATGCCTCGGGAAGCATGAAACTGCCCCAAACTGCCTCCTGGAGTGCTTGCGCTGTCAAGGTGAGGGCACCAATGTGTCCAAGAGGGGGGTAATATGGTAAAAACAAGTGGCTGGACCACCCCCTCCAAGCACAGTGCCCTAGGTCAACCAAATAAAAATCCTCTTTGCTCTGATAGGGTCTCCGACAGACCAAAACTGCACTGGGTTAGCCTACTGAGGCTCAATCATCACTGTAAGTGCCCGAAACTGAAAACAAACTATCTCATTGGACTCAGAAGGTCCAAATCCATCCAAGATGTGCACTCATACACCATATGAGTCTCTGCATGATCATATAATATATCCAATATACCGGAACAGGTGAAATACTAATGATCTGTAAATGATCAAATAATGCTGTAAACCATGAATCATCATCATAAACCTGTATCTGATGCATAGAATCATCATGTACATGTACATAGACCATATATCATCTATCCATATCATCACAAGGTCCAACCATCTCATGTCCTATGGTTGACCTTGGTCAAACTATGTTTGACCAAGTCAACATGACCAAATATAACTCAGACCATCATCAGAAGCTGCTGCAAAGTGTCAAAGGTTAATGCATGCTCTACAACTTATTCAAATAACAATTATAACACAAAGTAATCATTACTGGCGATCTAGATCCAAATATATAATGTCATTAATTATTATTATTACTTAGACTAGACTTTCAGGACCATACTCACTTCATAGCTGTGATCAATTTGCTAGTGAAGGGTGAAGGCTAAAATAACTGGCTAGGCTAAGGGATGACTTGACTGACTTAACATTGTGACACTTTGGAACATGGAAAGGGAATACACACCATAGTATATACTGAATGAGCAACAACACAGGGAATGGCGGTGTCTCACAAATGGATGAGTTGTTCAAAGAGGGGTTATTCACCTTTAACAGATGCGCACAATCCATTATACAAATGAGGCCAGCAATTATTTAGATATAGCATTTAAGTTCCATTGCTTTTGGGCCTGAAGTTTCCATAGCCTTGATCTATGTGTGTTTATAAACACATTGCATAGATTTACATTTATTTGAGGCTTTCTGCTGCAGGTGTGTTTTTAAGGCACTTGTTTACCTGAGTACTTCTAGGTGTGTCACAGACAACTTGTTTACCTAGGTATTTATTTCACAAAAGATATAACATTTATTTTCATGGCCACTTTCATTTGGCATGCCTTTCATTCATGTGTGTTTAGAAACACATTGCATGAACGGGCTTTTCATACAAGATATAACATTTCATTTTTCTAGATTTTGTATTCATGGCAGCACTAAAAGTTTCAGGTTTAGCCAACACATCTTTAGTGACTAGGGGGAATTCACAAGGAGCTCCAACTCACCATAGGTAAGTTTTGTCACCAACTCAGAGCCGAGACACAATAAACAGGGAAGTTCATCCAATACAGAGGCTACAGTGGGGAAAAGGTCCTCCATGTCACTAGTCAAGTAGTAAGTCAGGGTGATAAACTAAAAGGTAGGCAATGGATGGATGAAGACAATGAATAATGGAGCCAACACTAGCAAGCCAAGGTATGGTGGAATGATCACCTCTATTCTCCCTAAGGAGGGTAAAACCAATGAGTATGAATAGTGAACTTCTAAGTCTGAGTAGGGACAATATAATATATATAATAAGATCAACCAGGTCCACATATCTATATGATCGCCAGATCATGACGCTAAGTGCTAAGACATGCTATAAGAATAAGTATAAAAGCAATATAACCATAACACCATGATATACCTGCTGAGTCATATACCTGAATGCTCATCATCTGAACCATCATCTGTCCTCTGAAACTGCTACTGTAACTCTGGGCACTACTGACTGCTCTGTACCAATGGTATAGTGGCTACATCGGTCATCTTTCTGAGTGTCCTGAGACTCAGTCATGGCATGGGGAATAAAATTGCTGTCCAAATCTGATAGTGATCCAGATAGATGCTCATCTCAGCATCTCAATGTAAGGGAACTGGCTGAATAGTGTACAGGAATAAGAAAAATAATGTATGGTAGCCCGGCTACTATATATGTGATAACAGTTACCTAAGTAATCTATTCTGGCCAACTCAAGATTTTGCATGCATCCAGCTGATGCATGCACGGAAGAGATGAGCCCTAAATGGAAAGATGGATCTGAATGTCCCTGTATCCACCTCTGCCTGATCTATCTGTCTCTATCCTCAGATCTGCTCTGCTCGCTTAGAAGACTGCCCGGTGATTGAAAACGTCCTCTTCTTGCATGCACAAGTGCGCCCTCCCTCCAACAATGAAAGACTCGTACTGAATCAGATCTCAGCAGATCTGAGCTCTGATCATCACTGATCTTCCTCAATCTCTAAGACAAAGATACTTTGTAAGGTACAGACACTCAAATGCTCTACCGGATGTGGTACGAGCTTCTCCCTCCTTGAAGAATGCGCCCTCCTTCACATGTGAAGTCGTCCTCCTCTCTCTTGATCTATCTCAGATCAATGATCACTCTAATAAAGACAGTCACCTGCTGTCTTCCTTATAACATCTCATCATCAAGTTGGGTTTACCAAAACCCTAAAATGGCTACATGCAAAACTCACTTTTGCATGCATGCATGCAAACCCTTGCATGCATTTCTCTCCAATCATTTTCCTGGTTATTTTTTTAACACTCCCTCTTAACCAGGAAAGGATTCTATACCACTCCCATCTTCTCCCTGAAGTACTCAAACTTAGTCTTCATCAAGGACTTAGTCAAAATGTTTGCAACCTGCTCATCTGTAGAAATGTACGGGAGCTCAACTGCTCCCTTCTGCACATGATCACGAATGAAGTGATATCTGATCTCAATGTGTTTGGATTGATCATGAAACACTGGATTCTCAGAGAGCTTGATACAACTCTGATTGTCACAGTGAATCACCGTAGGCTCCAACTGCTGATCAAATAGACTCACCAACATCTTGCGAAGCCAGATGGCTTCACAACTGGCTAAGCTAGCCGCCATATATTCTGCCTCAGCAGAGCTCAATGCAACGGACTTCTGCTTCTTGCTGAACCATGACACAACTACCGAACCTACGCTGAAGCAACACCCGAAGGTGCTTTTCCTGTCACCTGCATTCCCTGCCCTGTTTGAATTTGTGAACCCTACAAGCTGGACTTCTCCCTGCCTCACATAATTCAGTCCATACTCTACATTTCCACTGATGTATCTCAAAACATGCTTTGCTGCTACCGACTGCACATCTCTGGGTTCAACCATGTACTGACTCAAGGTGTTGACTGCAAAGCTCAAATCTAGTCTGGTGCAATGTTATCGGAACCGGACCGGTCATCGAACCGGCGAAGCCCAAAATGTGAACCGGACCGGAAACCGGACCGGAACCGGAAAAAAACCGGGAAAAAAACCGGTCGACTAAAACATACATAAAATATTCATATTTTGTAAAAAAACATATATATTCATGTGCATACATATGAATCCAAACCATTAATACACAAATATGCAAAGTTTCTCATATATATAGCAAGTATGGATGCAAATAACCAAAACAACACCTAGTGCAATACATCTCTGAGGTTCTGAACCAAAGTACATCAACAAAGAGGCTCGAAATGGCAACCATAGTACTAATGAATAAAAATAAACTGATCATAGAAGCATAGAAAACTTGTTTTTTGTGTTTTTTTTTTTTAATTTCTGTTTTGTGGGTCCATTGTACGGACCGGCCGGTTCGGGCCGGTTTTGTCCGGTTCCGGCCGGTTCGGCCGGTTTTGACCGGTTCTGGCCGGTTCCGGCCGGTTCAGTACCCGGTTCAGAAAAAAATCCGGTTCAACCGGTTTTGGTCACTAACCGGACCGGTTAACTCTGTAAACCGGTCAGACCGGCCGGTTTTGCCGGTTCCGGTCCGGTTCCGATAACACTGGTCTGGTGTTGACCAAGTACATAAAGGAATCGATGAGTTGTCTATACTTAGTGGAATCGACCAACTTACTCTCAGAAGCCACTTGCTTCTTCCAGTTGGTCGTCATAGGGATAGTCATAGGCTTGCAATTCTACATCTGAAATCTCTTCAGAATGTCCATTGCATACTTGCCCTGACTGAGAAAGATATGCCCATCCTCATGCTAGACTTCCATTCCTAGGAAGTAATGCATAAGCCCAATATCTTTCATTTCAAACTTAGATGCAAGATCCTTCTTGCACTCACTGATGAGTTTCTCTGCTCCTGTAATAAACAGGTCATCCACATAAAGCACAAGAATAAGAGGATCCCCTCTCACCACAATGAAGTAGAGATTCGGATCTGCTTCACTCTTCTGAAACCCTAACTGCTGCAAATAGGTATCTATCCTAGAATACCAAGCTCTGGGTGCCTGCTTCGGGCCATATAGAGCTTTCTTCAATCTGCACACATGAGACTCTCTCTCAAGTACCTCAAATCCCTCAGGCTGCTCAATGTAAACTCCCTCCTCGATGAGTCCATTTAGGAACGCTGTCTTGACATCCATCTGATGAATCTTCCATCCCATCTCTGCTGCAACAGAAATGACAGTCTTGATGGAAGAATACCTGGCCACAGGAGCAAACGTCTCCTCATAGTTAACTCCCTCTATCTGTGAGAACGCTCTAGCCACAAACCTGGCTTTGTATTTCTCAATGCTGCCATCTATTGCAAACTTGATCTTATAGAGCCATCTAGAGGTGACTACTGATTTTCCCTCTGGTCTGGGTACCACTTCCCAGACATCATTCTTCATGATGGAAGCATACTCTTCCAACATGGCATCTCTCCAAGCCTGCTTTCCTGCTGCTTGTTCATATGAGGAAGGCTCTGACTCACTGATGCTACTTACTAATGCTAAGTAACTACAGAATCTTTGTGGAGCCTTTCTTTCTCTCACATCTTTCTTGGGAGTTCCTACTGCCTAAGCATCTTTCAAGGTGTCTTGAAGCCACTTAGGCTGCCTCTTTCCTGAAGTGACATCCTGAGATGAGAACTCCTCATGCTCGTCCCAATATCCTGTATGTGAGTGAGTACCTCCAGTAGAGGTGCCAGTAGCTGTTGATCCTGTAGCTCAAGAACCTGTAACCTGGGATCCTGATCTTAGTTGATCACCAACCTGAGATCCTGTGCCAGTCCTTGCTCCGGTGCCTATGGAAACCGTATCCTGTGTATCTATCACTCCGGACACTTGGGACCTTGTTGCCTGCTGAGCAGTACTCTGTCTTGTGTCAAGTGGTGATGTAGCAACTTGCTGTTTTCCCTTCTCTGACTCACATGACTTCCGAAAGGCCCGATCCTCCTCGAACTTCACATCCCGTCTCACAACAGTCTTTTTGAGAACAGGGATGTAAATGCGGTAGGCCTTGGAAGTCTCATCGTACCCAACCAGAATTCCTCTTTCTGCAGTGGGTTCTAGCTTTGTCCTTTTCTCTGAAGGAACATGAGAATAGGTGAGGCATCCAAAAATCCTGAAGTGCCCAACTTCAGGTTTCTTCCCAGAGAAGGTTTCCTCGGGGGTCCTGTCCCCCAAAGCCTTATGGGGGCTCCTGTTTTGAATGTAGGCTGTAGTGTTGCATGCTTCAGCCCAAAGAAAAAATGGCAATCCCTGATCATGCAACATGGATCTCGCAGCTCCAATGATGGCCCTGTTCTTTCTCTCAGCCACCCCATTCTGTTGAGGTGTATAAGGAACAATCAACTGCCTCTTGATGCCTTCCTGAGTGCAGAACTTATTGAACTCAGTTGAGGTGTACTCTCCCCCATTATCTGATCTGAAGATCTTAATCTTCCTTTCTGTCTGCTTTTCCACAAGGGCCTTGAACTCCTGAAACTTCTGCAAAACTTCCTTAGACTCTTTGCTCTTCAGGAAGTAGATCCAAGTCTTCCTGGAATAATCATCAATGAAAGACACATAGTACTTGTATCCTTTCAGTGATGTGGTGGACATCGGACCACAAAGGTCAGAATGAATCAAATCAAGAGCTCCTGTAGCTCTATTGTTGCTCTTGGGAAATGTTGTCTTGACATACTTTCCGAGAGCACACCCCTTACACACATCAGTGTGCTCCGTGTTGAACTCAGGTACTCCTGTCACAATCTCCCTCAGAATCTTTAGAGCTGGATGGTGCAGATGAGCCATCCTTCTGTGCCAAAGCTCATAGGGATCACATCCCTCATCTCGACTACTATGACTTAGGGCATGATGTAGTTGGAAACTTAGCTTGTATTGTTTCCCGCTGGTGACTCCAATCCTCTCAGCTGAGGCAACATTGGATCCTTTGGTATGAACTAGTACATTTCCATCTCTGAACATCACCCATAGCCCTCGATCTTCAATGGTGGAAACGGAGATCAAGTTTTTCTTCAGACCTGGAACATATAGGACATCACGAACTCTCATCCGTTCTCCAGAGTCTTTCTGGAAAGACACAGTTCCTCGTCCTATAGCCTTGACTGTGGAGTTGTCTTCGAGGACAATCTCAAGATCTATCCCATCCTCTGCTAAGTTAGAAAAATATCCGCGAATACCTCTCATATGACTCAAAGCTCCACTGTCTATGTACCATACACTAGAAGTGGAGGCCATCAACGATTGACAGGAGTTAAGAGCCATCTCCCTGTCAATCCCGTCTGTAGTACACTCATCAATATCTGTAGCAGAGCAAGAGGTGCAAACAATTTGCTCTTCCTCCATGATGTAGATATGATGCTGCAGCTGTAGATCTGTTTATGAAAGCACTCCCTGACCCTTACTAGCGCTCTGATACCATGTAAATATTTGATCTAGAGATCACTACTCCCTCTGGATCACCCTGAGATCTCAAGTGGGATGAGTCTCGATATCAATACAACATTAACATGAACTCAAACAACTAGATCTGCATTTACCAACTGAACAATATAAATGCAATCATACATAAACACCAAAAGTACCCTGGAACCTGTTATCACACAACTTGTAGTTGTCCCTAGTGGTATCCCATCCGGGATGGTAGAGGAGATGGACAACTAAAGAGGTGACCCAAGAGATGCCATGGTTCCCAATGCAAGGTGGGAGTCACGTCAACCAAGGCACTCTTCACTTTAGATCTAGATAAATCAAGACCTAGGGGGAGACCCTATAACCAATCAAAGATGATTGGACCCAAACAAAGGTTCCTAGAGATGAGTAAAAGGTAAGTTACAGAAACCAATGCAAGGTAGAGTGGACCTAGAAATTAAAGTATGGTTGAAAGTGGTTTGAGAGATGATTAGTGTTTCAACCAATATATGATTTAGGCCACATAATGAGCTAAAATGACAAGATCTAGTACCATATGTTACACAAGTGGGACCCACCTCCTTGGGATATGCGAATGGCTCAAATGGGACCCACAAGGTGGAATTTAAGGGATGAAATTGGTACTAAGGGGTATGTAGTGAGTAGATCTATGGATCTAAGTTAAAATTAGGAATACCCACATATAGGATCTAAGGTTTGACACAATTCCCAAGGAGTGCGACTTGCCTAAGGAGGACTAGTGCCTTGTTGGATGGGTTAATGGAGTCAAAAGATATGTCAAAGTGTAGATCGGGACACCTAGTAGGCAAATCAAGTGGGCTAAATGGGATGTGATGGTTGGATTTTGCTGGATCTAGGGTTTTATGATATGACCCAAGTGAACCACAATCCCTTAAAATAAGGAATGCTACCCCCAAGGCAGATCATCACAAAATGATACTCTAGACGTAGGTTTCAAGGCATGCCCGTTCCAAATCCACAAAAATCTCAACTACCCACGTCCTTAAAGTGGGCAAACTCAATCACCCAAGGAAGTGCGACCTTGCTCAAGGAGGGCTAAAAGGTGGGAAAAGTGTGTCAAAATAAGTCCAATGGCCACCAAATTGTAGATCCAAGTAGTTTAGGCAATGATCAATGTGGATCTTTAAAATCAAGGGGATCCAATGGCTAGATCTCCATAGATCTAAGATTGAAGTGCATCATCAAATTGATCTAAGTGGGCATAACCCTCAAAATGAGGAATACTACCCCCCAGGCAGAAATCAAAGAAATGACACACTAGGGGTAGGTTAACAAGTGTGTAGATTGTGAATCAAGTGGGATCTCACCTACCCATATGCTAGATCTAATCAAACAAGCCTCTCCCAAGGGGTGTGATTTGCCTCAAGAGGGCTATTTTGCCTTGAAAAGTGTGACAATTTTAACCCAATCACCACCAAACTATAGATCCAAATTGGCGTGGATGCTATAGAGGTGGGTTTTTAATGTCTTTTCAAAAGCAAGGCTAGATCTAAGTAGATCTAAGAAAAACCAAAATGAGGGTTTTAATTAATTAGGGTTTGTGACCAATGAAGAAGAATGGATGGAAATAGGCACATACCTTGTAGATCTTACCTCAATTGCTTATGGCCACCTTGCAAATTGATAGCATTCTCCTATGTGTATATTCAAGAGTGAGATCCAAGAGCTCCAACCCAAAACGTCCTCCTCCAAGATTGCCAAATCATCCTCCTCCTACAAGACAAGATCAAGTGAAACAAGCCAAGTAAGATGATTATGAAAATGATGGAAAGATGTAATAGAAAGCATCTACTATGTCACAAAGATACAATAATGATACTCCCTTTCACCAAGATCAACCCAAGAGAGAATATGTGGATCCCTCCAACAATAACCCTCAAGAAATCGCCCTCCTTTCCACCAATTCGACTTTCCTGCAAGAAAACTAGTTGTAGCACCAAAATCCACAATGATACATAGAAGAGATACTATATACTCAAGATGCAAGAGAATCCACAAGACAAGAGAAATATGCTCCACAAAGAAGTGTTCTATTCCAATATTCCAGAGCTCCAAAGGTGAGCTATATAATAGGGGGTCTCCTCCTTATATAGGATAATAAAGACCAAAACCCTATACCACTTTACAATACAATATCAAATGAGTGGTTGAGATTAAAAGATCTCAATATAAAATCAATGGCTAAGATAAACCACATAACATAACACATGGATCACTAAAAAAGGTGATGACGTCATAGTCTAAAAATACTCATGGAGGGTGATGTCATCCACTAGAGGGGGTAAAAGTACCAAAGCCCACCTCATAATGACTAGGACATGACATATGGAGCACATGGTGGGGCTAGGAGGCATCAATCCTTACTAGCTCATCCCCAAGGCACAATAAAATAATAAAATATGTCCAAGATAATATAAATGATCAAATCTGCCCTCAAAATCTGTGACAGACAAACAGTAAAAGACCTCCTGTGATCTCTGTGGGCCTACCCACATGGTGAAAACTGGTTGGAAGATAGTGGGATCACGCTGGAAGACCTCTGTGAAAACCAAGTGCCAAAACCTTGCCCCAATTGCCCAAATCGAATTCCTCAGTGACCACTTTATCCCATTTTATCCCACTTTATCCCACTTTATCCCATACTATACTTTTTTTTTCCAGATCAGAGATCGGATACCTTCAGAGGAGGCACACAGTTTTGTTCAGATTGCCTCGAGCAGATATATTAATGGGGACAGATGGTTTTATTGTAATGTCCAGACATATTACTTAGCATTTACCGCAGGGTCACCCTTCCTTGCCAGGCTTTAACATAAGCCCATTGAGACAGTTGCCTAGTCTTGTTTTGGTTGAGACTATCACAGAGTATTGCTGGTTTATTATTTGTGCCTGGATTCAGTAGAGATCCAACTTCAGAGTCAACTTCAGCAGCAGGTATATGGTGCGACAGGTATAGCATTTGATGTTTTATTGCTTATGTTGTTGATTAGACTTGTTTATACATGACAGTACACTAACTCTGCATGAGATGTTTGATATGGTGATCTAGTTGTCATTATGATATATTGTTGGGCCCTTAGTGATGTTAGTCCACCCCCTTCTGTAGGCCCCTGTCTATGCACACCGGATCACATTCCTACTCTTGGTATAGACTTGGTCACTTAGTCCCCCTAGGCAGCTGACTTTGGATCCACCTTCACTTTCACCATCCATCTGACTCATCCATGATGGTCTTTCCCGACTTGGATTCTGATTTGTGACCTTGAGGATCCCCTTCCCCACTGATCTCTGAGTATGCCATGATTCCCTGTCTATTGTGCCTCGACGTTTTAGTGTGTGAGATGCATTCTCAAACCTGGGATTTGCTCCTGTCGGTTGCCCCCAATGTTGCAATGCAGTTAAGATTGTGTAGCCTCACCGGGTGCTCCCCATCGGTCATCGAAGCTTGTATGCTTACCCCCATTACTTTGCAGTATGAGCACCTTGATTATATCCATTGAGATATGCATGTAGCCCAAAAGGGCCTCGATGTAAAATGAAGAATTGAAGAAATGTAAAGCAAGCCAAAAAGGCTTTTGTAAATGTAAAATCTAGCCAAAAAGGGCTAAGTGTGAAATTCATTGTAATATCCATGCAATGTGTTTGTAAACCCACATGGACACAGGCCAGCTGTACATGTCAGCATTTGTAGTGGTTATTTCCTCACCTACTCTTGCGGGGCAAGGAGGTGAGAGGGAGCAAGGGACAAGCTCAAGATTGTCCCCTAGAGTCTCAAGTTACGGTTTGTCGGACACCCAGTTTAGCGGCTCTAGAAAAGATCCTCACGGAGTCTTCTTAAGGCACGGATGTGAGTTGTGAGGTACTTGTTAGATGACTAGTGGTGGTTTCCCTGCATTATACCCATTTGTGAGGCACCGCCCTTCCTCGTGTTTTTGTCATGGTATGCTTATCTTAGTGGACCCCGCTTTCCCGAGTTATCCAAAAGGTCACATGATCTTTGTCCTTGTCATCCCTCATCCTTCACCTTGTATTCCACATCACCCAAAGTCAGCTAGGTGGTCAAGTCTATAGGTTGTGCATAACAGTTTGAGTCTTTTGGATGTGGTGGGCCCACCTCACCTGGGGCCTTATATTTTTTCGAGATATTATGTATTTTTGATCACCATATTGACATTTTATTGTTTAGTAATGTAATAACATGTATAAGGAAGCCAATCGCTTCATATTGCATACAGGTATTCAGCCAACACCATGTTGACCAGATTTGACTTGGTCAAACTAGGTTGACTAGGCCAAAAACGGGCCCAAAAAAAATATTGCGATCGAGATTTCGATTTTGGTCACTTGTAGTCTCTTGGGGTCCCATATGAACCTCCAAGCATCAAAATTTGGAAAAGTTGAGGCAGTAATGAGATTTTTAATTATTATTGGTCAATAATGAACTGTTTTAATTAAAAATCATGGATTTTGGGCAAATAATGCCTAAGTGATGGATCGGGGTCATTCGAGTGACCATTCCTACTATTTTTAGGGTCCACGATCGCATTGCAGCAGACGGTTCGACGATCCAGGCACTATAAGTGGGTCAAAAGCCCATTTTACTCCTTCAGCAATATAAACCAGCAATAAAATACATGGAAAATAAAAAATTGACAAAGGCAACTATAGCAAAGGGCAAAAAATCAAAGGTTGGCTAATTGAAGGGTGGTTTCTAAGGTAATTTGGTAATGCTTGGACATGATATTGTGCATTGTGGGGCCCTCTTTTGCCCAACTCACCTAGGTGGACGAATTGCCCATGGGGTGCGTTTTTCTTCACTTGGGGAAATTCGATTTGGTTGTATGGTTGTATGTGGGACCTTGATGTATTATGTTGGGGGGATAAAACACCATAGAGACACCCCCCAACTTTGTTCTATGTATTGTATGGGCCCTACAAGGGACCCCTCCTCCACTTGTGCGCTTCACTTGGGCAATTCACACCCCCTCTTGGAGAGATCTCCTCCATTCGTTTTGGTTGATGGGGGATTGATCCCAGCCCTCCATTTTGGATGGAATTAGGTTTTGAGAGGAGGCATTCTCTACTTAAGAGAGTTGCTCTCCCATTTCTCCCTCTCTTGGCACATTGTACACTTTGAGTTTTGATGATATAGAGCCATTTTCCACCGAGTTTCTTGAGAGTTTATGGATGGATATGTGTTGCATGACTGCTATCTAGTCTTTCTTAGCTTTGTTGAGTTGTTAGTGCATTGTTTCTACCTTGTCCTTGGCCAACGATTTGCAGGTGAAGAGCACAGCTGAAGGAGGGCGCAGTTTTTGGAGTGGGAACTCCACAATTGCTCCAATTCTTCAGAGTATCAACAAACAAAGTTGTCTTTGCATTTTTGCCTTTCAATTCCTTTCATTTTCAGTCATTTACTTGCTGGTTTCTCTTATTATTTGCTGCACACACTGACTTGATCTTGTTTGTGGCAGGTAGCTAGGGCGAATTTGGCCACCGGGAGCTCAAAACGCCAAAGGGAGCACGTTGCAGCTTAACAACTGAGTTTTGAGGGCTAGTCTTCGGTAATCTCGTCCATCTATTCATTCTTAAGTAGGTCCTTCTTGCTGGTCTCTTGCATTTTAATTTCATTGTGTGTGTTGAGCAGAAATTTCATATAAAAACCCATAAAAATACGAAACTAAATTTTTCACTGTAGGAATTTGTTTTGCTTTAAAACCCACTATGAAACACCTTTAGAATGCTATATCCTAAGTTTCATTTCCTTTAGACTCCATTTACCCATAGATTTAGCACTGGTCTACCTGGCAAAAACGCCTCACCTGGGGCGTTTTTCTCTTTTGCTTGTTTGGGTCAGTTTGGGGTTCTGGGTAGTTTAGAATCGGTCTTAAATCGTCATTTTACTTGCGAGAATCAAACTACCAATTGCTAGAAGTATTTTAAATCATCGTTTTATTGCTGCCCTAGTTGGTCATTTCACTGCTTAACTCACCTTCTGGGCAACAACAATCAATTCCTTCACTTCTAGCTTAATGTATCTCCTTAGACTATTTTCAGCCATATAATCATTAATTTGATCTTGTTATCTAATCACCTTGATTGCTGGTCACTCTTCATTCACATACTTATCTTATTCTTTTGTCCAACCAGTTGGCTAAAACTAGACTTAGGAGTTCATCTACACTCACTCTCTTGTTTGACTCTTTATCTTGTGTGGGAATTGGGTGTATTTTTGTATCTCAACCATCACCGGTTGAGCGGGGTCTCCCCCCTGACTTGGCTACGTGCCTTGTTTGAAGTGACAGTAGCTTGTCCGGTGTGACTTCCGTTCCTTGAACATAGGACCTGGCTATTGCTGGTTACACCATTCTAACTGTTCATCTTTTGCCATCCCTGTTGGGACACTTATCATCCATCAGCTAGAGATTGTGTGATAACAAGAAGCTTGGAAACTAGGGATGACCTCAACAATCTTTAGGATTTGTTGAGGAGACCTAGCTTTTGCAAAACTTGAAGACCTAAAGCTCAAGCTTGGATGCAATGGTGACCAAAGACAAAAATGAAATGCTAATCAAGACAAAATTGAGCAACAATGGCTTCCATTCAACCCTAACAAGCATCACTTTCATACCATTTGATAGAGAGAGATCAAACAAAAAGTATAGATACCTCTATGTGCATTTGTTTAGCAAACAACTCTAGCCTCACCTTAGCATTTGGCATGGATAATAGAAAAAATCCAAGAAAAGCTTCCAACTTGCAAAATATCCTTCTTCAAGGAGTGCGCATCCCTTCAAAGAGTCTTAGTTAGGGAAAATAACAGACACAATGATTTTATCCCAAAAGTTGATGTCTAAAAATGAAGTGAGGAGATTGTATTTATATGATCTCACACTCACTTTTTACAAAAATAATGTCAATTTAAAAATATAAATGTCAACTTAAAATTAAAACAAAAATAATATAAAATAATGATAAGAGTGGGTAAATTGGGGTGTTTTCCCTAGATTTGACCCAAATATGAGCAAAATGGCTGAAAAAGGCCACATCAGACTGAATTGAAGGCCAGACTATGTAGGGGGGGGGGTCGTCATGCCCCAACTAACCCCGACAATGATGAAAAACCCTCAACGCCCCCCCCCTTATCAAGCATCACAGTCTGCCAGGGAGGATGACATCATCCTCTAGAGGAGGGCCCAGAGAGAGGGCGCTGTTGAACGGGAGGGCTAGGAGGGTGCTGGAGGTGCTCTGAAGGATAAGTAAATGCCTCATTACTAAAGGACCTGCCGCTGGAGTGATAAAACAAGGTCGGGGTCATATGACCCAGTGACCCACCCTTGGAAGCCCTGGACACCAACCTTAGTGTTTCAAACCCTTTCATGAGGTAATCAGTGATGCCACTAAGCCATAGTACTTCCAAAGGAGAAACCATAGGGTGGCCATGCCCCTACCTCAGAATACGCTGGCTAAACACCCCTCCTGGTCAGAAAAAAAGACACCCTCTCTCGCTGGGGCACCTTTGTAGGTATGTTGGTGCTGGTACCATCGTAACACACAGTTTTATTTTTTGATCATGGGCTTGCATAGAAGATATAACAATCAGTCACATATGCATGTAATGATGATAGTACAATTTGCTTCAAGTTTAGTTGACACAACTCAGGCAACTGGGGGGACTATCCAGTGTCCACAATTAGGACCAAACATCTTGGGCAACCGACCAGAGAGGTCAAGGCTTCAAATCCAACTCACCTAAGCTCAAAAACCAACACCAGTGGGTTCTCTTGGCCCAGAAGAATCAAGGCTTCAATAATTTCTGTTGCATAACTTAGAGCCGAGACACAAAACAACAGGGAGTCTATCCAACATAGAGGCATAAGTGGGGAATTCCTCAGTATCACAAGCTGAAGTGTAAGTCAGGATAAAACCAAATACAAAAGAGAACGGATGGATGGGGAAAGGTGACAGGGGATGCCATAACTAGCAAGCCAAAAATGGTGGGAATGACCAAGTATGACCAAGTCCATATTACTTGAGAGGGTAAGACCAACGAGTATACACAATAAATTATTAGTCCAAGTAACTAGATCACTTCCATTCCAGACAATCAACCAATAACCAAATATATATAATATCGCTAGATCATGACTACCAGATACCTAGTCAAGCTACCAAGATAAGTAAAAGAGCAAAATAAAGGTATCCAATGCACAACCATATACCTGCTGGGTCATATACCTGTATCTACCATCTGAACTATCAACTGGCACTGGAACACTGCTGCTGCATAACTCTAGGCACTATCACATTGCTTTGTATGGAAGAAAATGGCCACCTCAGTCATCAAATCTGAGGTCATGAGACTCAGTCATGGCATAAGGCTGTAATGTCTACTTTGGGGCTGCTGAAAATCTGAGTGATCATAAATAGCTGCTCATCATCTATCGATCTCAAGCATCTCATAGTAAAGGACTGGCTCAGCAAAGTACTGGAATTTGGTCTGAAGATATGGTAGCCCTGGCTACTATAAATGTGATAACAATAACTCTTTGGAATAAAAGAAGTCTTTGGAGGCAGATCTATGGTGTAATGCTTTTCATGTGTGGATGTAGATTGTCATGCGCTTATGAGGTATAATCTATTTTGTTTTCTTTGCTTTTTGTTGGTTAACTGTAGGCCTGCAAGGGGATTAATTTCTCAGCAGGGTAAGAGATTGTCCTAGCTTGATTCATGCTCTTACTGTTTGCTTGTTTTAGATCTCTTAGCTCACATGTATTTTTTGTTTAATTGCATGCTTTCTAAGTTTCTTTTTCCGACGACACCTCTGTTTTAATCATCTGTTTGTGCAAGGATTTCTAAGTTGCAGGTGATCTCACTCGGAGAAGAGGTTGAGCTAGGTTGCATCTTCATCATCTTCAAGGTCTTATCAAGGACATAGTCCCTTGGTGTTCCACCAAAGCAAACCCCACGGCCCAAAGTTCCCATGCTTCCAGCTCCTTCTCTCTCTCTCTCTCTCTCTCTCCTTCAGTTCTTCTTAAATTTCTTTGGTTACGGTTACTTGCATGCTTAGATTAGTAAGTTTCCTTTTGAAAATAATATTTTAAAGCTGATTTATTTAAGTATGTTGTTAGATCTAAAGATTTTAAAGCCTAAATTCGAGTAGATCTAACTTGGTTAAGTACTTAGATTTATTGTTCATCTTTTTAGTACTTAATATTTTATGCTTTTAACGTTTAGTTGGGCACATTTGGTGCATTTCAGGTGGTTGGTTTCACATTTTTATTGCCATGACAAGAGGAAGTGCTGCCGGAAAATCGAAGATCTAAAGCCATCCAAGGCTTCCCGGAGCAATATTCTTCCTGCTTGTCTCATTTTTGAAACTTGTAAGGCCTTTCGATCCAGATTCATAAGGACCAAGGCATCCACCTAATTATTTGTAAAATAATTAATAAAGGCAGGTGGGCTACTCAGCGCCCACACCCCACGCCCCTTTGGGGGAGCTCGCAGGCTCATTTTGTGGTTTGTTTTTTTCTAACTTTTGTTTATTTTATTTTATCATCACATGCACACAACCCGCTTTTACATGGCTGTATAGTTAGTTTTACTTTTTACTTTCACAATCTTGTACTTTATTTCGTAGTGAATAAGTTATAAATCTAAATCCAATTATGCATTCCCAAAGTACCAAAAGGGAAAAGAGATTCTCAGCCATCAATAATTTTACTTGAAACAATTTTGTACTTTTTAAAAACTAATTAAGGATGTGTATTCCCGAAGTAAATTGAAAGGGTTTATCCCTGGTAGGTGAAAAAAGATTCTCAGCCTCGTAATAAAACATCATTTTACTTAATAAAATTAACCCAGTCTTAGCCTCCCCGTATGCTCTAGATCTCTGTGGTTCGTCCGATCAGTTGATCACATCGAAAAGGGAGTTAAGTGACTAGATTAATAGGGAAACCCAATAATAACTTAATTACTAGAACTCGGTAGGTCGCGTGAAACTAACTACAGAGTTAGTGAGCTACTTTAAGAAGGTTATACCTCGCCCAGTTGGACCCTTGGTATAGTTGTCACTATGCTCAGTTGAAGGACTAAGTTGGAATTGGGCCAAACCAAGAACTAACCCACTCCCTAATCATAATAAATCATTTAAAACTGACCAACAAGACTCTTGCATCACTTTAATGACACAACAACACTCCAATAAACTCATGTGACTCCATTTGGCACTGGTAGAATCTGCAATAATCAAACATTAAGGGAATCATGTGTTAGATGGATGTATCCTTTTTCATGCTGTTGTTTTAATTCATAGTTGCATTTTCTGGTTTGGTATTAATCCATTTTCAAACTCTCAGAATCATTTTCTTTCTCTAACTTAGCTTAAAGGCCATAGTTTATTTTCATAGGGACCACCCCCCTTAGCTTCGCTAGGAGTTGACCTTGATGGAGGAGTTGAGTGTTGAGTGATAGTGTTATCACACTAGCACTAGCTATTACTAAACGATGTCCCGTCCGGGATGGTAGAGGGTAAGCAGCCAGGTAGGTGAAACCTGCAAACATCAAGTCCACCGTTCGAAGAATGGTCGTCACACCGAACAAGGCGTTTGTCGCTTCAGACAAGGCAAGTAGCCAAGTCAGGGGGGAGACTCCACCCAACTAGTGATGGTTGAGAGACAAAATAAATACCCAAACCCAAAAAGATAAAGCAAACACAAACAAGAGATGAGTATTGACAATATCTGAGACTTTTTTTCCAACCAATGGACAGAAATTGGGAGATGGATGGAGCATTTAACTAAAGCAATTTATGATCTGATTCTAAGATAAAAAAGGTTAATTAGAGATGTTTAATGGCTGGAAACGAAATCAGAAATATAAATTCAGCTAGAAGTGGAAGATGAAATTCTACCTATGGGGGAAATGACCCAAAATTGACTGAGCATATAGGGCAGAAATAAAATCAGCGTTTAAACATGACTTCTAGCAAATTTTTGTTTACATTAGATGATGTTTAACAAATGCAAACCAAAACAGAAATACCCACAAGCCCAAAATGACCCAACCAAGTAGAAAATCGAAAAATGCCTAAGGAGGGCGAAATTAGTGAGTGGACTAGTGCTGGTTTATTGGGCAAATGGTGTCGGAATGGAGTGAAACTTTGGGATTGAGTTCTGAAAATTATTTTGGAAGTGGGTTTATAATCAAATTTAAGTTTTAGCGGTGAAATTTTTAGTTTTTTAAGTTTTGGGTTTATTTTGACAATTTCCAGCTTAACACACACACAATGAAATTTGAAATCTATGAGACCAGCAAAGAAGCGTACCTGGGATAGAAGTGTATGGATGAAATAGCTTGAAGACCAATTCCACGTTCAATAGTTGAGCAACCAGTGAATTTCTATGGGCGTTTGAGCAGCTATATGACCAATGGTGCCCTGGGTACCTGCCACAAACAAGAGAGGATCAGCATGTGCAGCAAATAACCAAGCAAGAACAGAAAATAAATGGTTGAAAATGAAGAAATTGGCAAGCTAAATAGCAAAGACAACTCCCTTGTGAATATTTTGACGAGAAATGCTAGAATGGAGCTCCCACTCCAAGTGTAGCGCTTCCCTTCAAATGGCCACTCTCCCTGCAATTCGTGTTAGTCAAACATGGGCAAAAACCTCACTAAAATCCCTCCTCAAAGCTATGAAAATCAGCTAACAATCAAAAGCATCAACATCCATACAAATTATCTCAAGAAATCGGGAGAAAAATGTCTCTATATCACTCAAAATGTTAAGTATACAATGTGCCAAGAGGACTGCAAAATGAGTGAGTCTCTTCTCTTATAGAGAATGCTCACATTCAACCCTAACTCCCTCCAAATTCGATGGCTAGGATCAATTCTCCCCAAACCCAATCGAATGGTGGAGATACAATCTAGTGAGGGGGGGCGAATTGCCCTCTAGCGCCCATGTGGAGGATGGTGCCCTTCGTGGGGCCCATAAAACATGTACAATAGGTGGTTAGGGGGTGTCTATGGGTTGTTTTAGCCCCCCATACCACTCAACCATAGTCTCAATACATAAAAATCACAAAATAAGAAGTTTTGCTAAGTCAAAAACGCCCCTCTATGGGCAAATTCGCCCCATGTGTTGGATTGGGCAAAACTGAGGGCCCCACAACGTAAATTGAATGTCCAAACATAGCAAAATTTACTTTAGGAGACCTCGTTACCTTAGCCAACCTTTGCACTTACCATTTCAATAGTTACCTTTGCCATATTTGATTTTCCATATTTAATTTATTGCTAGTTTTATTTCTGAAGATGTAATTTGCGCTTTTGACCCACTTATATTGCTCGGATTGATGACCGTCTGCTGCAATGCGATCGTAGACCCCAAATATAGTAGAAATGGTCACTTAAACGACCCCGATCCATCAATTAGGCACTGTTTGCCCAAAATCCAAGATTTTTAATTAAAACAGGTCCCTGGGGACCCATAATAATTAAAAATCTCATCAACGCTTCAACTTTTTCTGATTCTGACACTTGGAGGCGCATAAGGGACCCCAAGACATAATAAATGACCAAAATCGAAATCTTGATCGCAAATTTTTTTCGGGCGCTTTTTTGGCCTAGTCAACCTGGTTTGACCAAGTCAAATCTGGTCAAAATGGCATTGGCTGAAAACCTGCATGCAACATGAAGCGTCAAGGCTTCCTTATTTATGTTAATCAACGTTGAAAAAGTCGGACTCGGCAAAAAGTCGGCAAGGGTCCCGAAAACAATTTCTCGGCAACATCGGCGAAAAAATTGGGAAAAGTCGGAAAAAGTCGGCAAACATTAAAAAATACAAAATACATTCATTTTTTTCAGAATTTTAAACATATAAAGCAACAATAACATCAGATAAACACATTGGAACATAAATATGGAGAAAGCACTGATATATATCTTCATCATGTAGTCATGTCAAATATAAAATGATACATCAAAGTCGATACTGAATCCTGAAAGTCTGAAAGTTTGAAACACCATAGTTGTCCAATCAAGGATTCAAAACTCAAAAGTAGATAACCAATACAAAATGACATCACATATATAAATGTATCTCAGGAAAACTAGTAGCTATCTATCTAATATCAATGCCCTCTTCCCCTTTTACGGGAAAAGGTCATGGGCCGTTTGTCAGGCCTGCCCCTAGCACTAGAAGTAGCAGCAGAAGACCCTGCCCCTGCATCTAACATCGGACAATGAGTGACGGATGGAGGACTAGATGTATCAATCGGTGTAGGCGGTGGTGGCGATGCTAGCACATCACCCTCCGTGGTGGTTCTGACCTCCTCCTCCTCCTCCTCCTCCTGCCCTTCCTCTCCCTCTAGCCATGTAGGTTCCTCCTCCATGATAGGAGTCTCAATCTCCACCCTCCAATCAGACAAAATATCAATATTTTCTAAGGCGATGGCATCAGCATTTGGTGTTTTATTTATCTGTGTCATCCATAAGCGGAGATTATAATGGACGTAGACCAAATCATTGAGACGTGTGAACTCCATCCTGTAAGAGGAAAATAATTTTTTTGTATGAGTCTAGAGGTTTAAGTTTAAAAAATTAATGAAACATAATTATAATATGTGAGGATGATAGATTCACAAATTATATTAAATGAAATTGATTTGTTGAAAATTTAAAGTCTAAGACTCTAACCTTCTGCGTCTCTTTGCGTGTACTTTTTCAAACACACTCCAATTCCGCTCACATCCTGAAGCTGTACATGTTTGGCTAAGAATCTTGATGGCAAATTTCCATAAATTTGGTGTCCTTACACCATAGGTTCGCCACCAAGTAGCTACAACAAATAAGGAAATAAATAAATCATAATTCAAAATTTCAAATTTCAACTAGCAAATAAAAGTTAAACACTTTAATAACTTACCTCGCAAGAAATTGGTCCTGTCACGAATAGCATCAGCAAAGCTAAATACTCCAGTACCATCCCGATACACCTCTAACTCGCGATTGATTGCATTGCGAGTCTCATAATCAGGTACCATCCTCTGAATACAAGTGAAGAGCCCCTCCAACACCTCACCATCAAAATCAATTTGCATTTGTAGGAAAATGCAGGGTTGAGGAAGAGTGCTGCTGCATGAATGGGTCTATGAAGCATCCTGGTCCATCGACTATCAATCAACTCCCATAACAACATGTGCCTCTCGTGCCCCGGGGTACCCTTGCCCACATAATAATTCCGGATGGTCTCTTTGGCCCTATCCATGGCCTCATACAAATAGCCCATTGCGGGCTTATCACCATCAACAAGTCTCAAAACCCTTACCAAAGGTTCACTCACCGAGCACACTTCTCCCACTCCTTCCCAGAAGAAGTCAGTGTACACCAACTTGGCAATGGTTCTCCCATCCTCTCTCCTGCTGTAAGCACAATCACGCCAATCATCAGAAACAAATATTTGCTTCAACTCAAACTGACATCGAAGCAAGGACTGAAGAGTAATGAAGGTGGTGGCAAAGCGCGTGATTGCGGGACGCCTCAAGTCCCTGTTTTTGGTGTGCCTCCTCATGAGGCTGAGAACAAAAGTATGGTTGTAAATGAACTTGGGGATGCTCTTAGCTTGATCAATCACCACCTTGATAAAGGGAACTTTCCCCATATCCTCCAGCATCAAATCAATACAATGAGCAGCGCATGGAGTCCAAAACAAAGCCGGGTGCCTCTCCATAAGCATCTTGCCAGCAGCCACATAATTAGCTGCATTATCCGTAATAACTTGCACAACATTGTGCACCCCAATGTCCTGTAGGAACCCATCTAACAACTCACATAAGAGCGCTGCATCTTTTACATATGCCGATGCATCGACTGATTTCACAAACAAGGTACCTCTAGGACAATGTACCAAAAAGTTGATAAGGGATCTACCCTTACCATCTGACCAACCATCTGACATGATTGTGCATCCAGTGCTCTCCCATGACTGCTTGAGCTCCTCCAACCTAGCACCGATGTCCTTCTTTTCTGCTTGAAGGATTGGACCCCGCAACTCATCAAAGGTGGCACTTTTATACCCCGATCCAAATGATGCAATGGCATCACACATCGGGTGCCAAAATGGATTGTTTTTTATGATGCTGAGAGGTATGTGACTCCAGTAAAGACACCTCCCCATCACCCTGTCCACTTCTACCTTGTCATTTTTCTTTATCAATGCCTTGATAGAAGGTTGTGATCCACCTCCTGTTCGTGGACCAAAATGGTGTGAGGTCCCCGCCGTGGCTGTGGAACCCCTCACACTACCCTCACTGAAAGTGGTAGATCCTGTTGCCCCCACACTTCTTGCTAGGCCAAAAGCTGCAATCTCAGCTCTGTTTGCGGCGATCTCATGCTTCTTTTTATTCTTTTCATGGATTGCGTCATGGGCAGATCTCATGATCTCTGGGGTCACTGCAGTACAAACGCCAACATCATGCCCAGGGAGTTTAGCTAGATGGTATTTCAACCTGTTAACCCCTCCTGACATGTGATGCCCACACAATTTGCAACTCAAATTTTGCCTGTTTCCATCATCCTCGGGCTTACCATATTGCCAAAACGGATCCAATGGCTTTGGCATCTTGGAAAATGGAATGGTAGCCTCAAAATGCAAACCTAGGGCACAAAAATACAAAAACAAGAAATTAAACCCCATTTGAAAAAATTGCAACAATTTGGCTTAAAAAATCAGACCTCTAAATTTATATTTTTGGCCATGAAAAATGATAACAAGAGGGTGGCTAAAGATCTAAGAAAGAAAACATGCTATTCCATTCTAAAACCCCCTTACATTTTGACTCTTTTTGATATTTATAATTTTATGGACATGGAAATCATTGGAAAAATGACAAAAAAAATAAAAGAATAGAGGAAAGAATATAGGCAAGCAAACATGCAAAAAAATCATAAAACAAATACAAGAAAATGAATCACTACATACCTGTGAGACGAATTGGTTGATTGGCAAAGTTTTGACTCTTGAAATTGAACCCTTTCTCCACAAAAATTCACAATGGTGAGCTTAGATGTTGTTTGGAGTCTTGGATGCCTCCAAAGTAGTTGATGGTGCCCTCTTGCCCTTCACACTCCTTCTCCAACAGTCAAATAAAACAAATGACCAAAAAAAATTCACTTTTGACCCTTTAAACCGCGACCGTGATGGACTGGGCGCTTTTTTCCTTCGACTCGCGATTTTTTGGAAGAAGTCGGCGATTTTTTGAAAAAGTCGGGAGTCGGCGATTTTTTAAAAAATCGCGATTTTTGCTCGCCGATTTTTCGGCAAGGGTTTCACCGCGTGACTTTTTCAAAAAAGCGCGATTTTTCGACGATTTTTTCAAGCTTGATGTTAATACATTACTCAAAACATATAATGCTGATATGGTGATCAAAACAAATAATATCTCAATAAAAATAGGCCTCGGGTGAGGTGGGCCCACCACCTCCAACAAAGACTCAAAACTGCTATGCACAACTTATAGACTTGACCACTTAGCTAACTTTGGGTGAGGTGGATAAACAAGGTGAATGATACGAGAAGACGAGGACCAAGACCATGTGACCCTTCGGACAAACGGGGAAGGTGGAACCCACTGACATAAGCATACCATGATAATACACAGGGAAGGGCAGTGCCTTACAAATGGGTATAGTGCAGGGAAACCACCACTGATCATCTAACATACACCTTGCAACTCACATC
Source organism: Larix kaempferi (assembly GCA_027924585.1). Classification (NCBI taxonomy): domain Eukaryota; kingdom Viridiplantae; phylum Streptophyta; class Pinopsida; order Pinales; family Pinaceae; genus Larix; species Larix kaempferi. The sequence goes on along the minus strand of BSBM01000431.1, from coordinate 4,589,451 downwards.
CGTGCCTTCAGAAGACTCCGTGAGGATCTTTTCTAGAGCCCCCATGACTGGGTGTCCGACAAACCGTAACTTGAGACCCTAGGGGACAATTCGCATAGCTGTCCCTTACTCCATCTCACCTCCTTGCCCCGCAGGACTAGGTGAGGAAATAACCACTACAGTGCTCTGATACATATGGCTGACCTGTGTCCGTGTGTGTTCAAAAACACATTGCTTGGACTTTACATTTGACTTTCATACTTAGCCTTTTTGGCTTGATTTACATTTCACATAGTCTTTTTGGGCTACATACATATCTCAAAAGATATAACAAGGTGCTCATACTACAAAGTAATGGGGGCAAGTGTACATGCTTCGATGACCAATGGGGAACATCCGGTGAGTCTACACAATCCTATACTGCATTGCAACATCGGGGGCAATCGACGGGAGCAAATCCTAGGTTTGAGAATGCATCTCACACACCAAAGAGCCGAGGCACAAGAGACAAGGAATCATGTCATACTCAGAGGTCAAAGAGGGAAGGGGATCCTCAAGGCCACAAATCAAGGTCCAAGTCGGGAAAGACCAACATGAATGAGTCAGATGGGTGGAAGGAAGTGACAAGTGGATCCAATGTTAGCTGCCAAGGAGGACGAAATGACCAAGTCTATACCGATAGTGGGGTAGGGACCAACGTGCATATACATGAGTCTACTAGAATGGGGTGGACTGACATCACCAAGGGCCATACACATCATAATGAAAAACCGAGATCACCACATCAAACATCATACATCAAGTCCGTGTACTATCATAAATAAACAAGTCTAAACAACAACATGAGCAATAAACCATAAAGTGCTATACCTGCCATACCATATACCTGCTGCTGAAGCTGACTTTGGAACTGGATCTCTGCTGAATCCAGGCAATAAGGGGCAAACCAACAATACTCTGCAGTACTCTCATCACAATATGGCTAAGCAACTCTCTCAATGGGATCATGCACAGCTCGGCAAGGAAGGGTGACCCTGTGGTCACTGCTCTGTAATGTGTCTGGACCAATATAAAACCAACTGCTCCCTCTGTAGGCATCTAATCTCTGATCTGGAAAAAAAAATGTAGTATAGTCCTCGACCACACAATCTGCAGCATGGTAGCTCCAGCTAACATGGAAGTGATAACAAATAGTATCTCGACTCTTTGCTTGCCTCCAAGGACGCACCCAGTGGCTTGAAGATTTCTGCCACGCTAACCCCCTTTTCGCCGAGGTGCGTATCCGGCGGCAACAGGAGGGATTGTAACATACATTATTATTAAATACACATATAATAATACATAACCAAAGGCCACATGTCTAAAAGGCATGTCTATTCAAGTATGGGACCATTCAATGTACACCGATACACAACATTACATGCTATTGTAATCATCTCTCATATTATATTATTCAATACATTATTTAAGTTCACTTGGATTATTTTATGTTATCTTATTTGTTTTGAATATTCATTATATGAACCAGATTGGTTCATTACAATACACATGATAACTGACAAAGATAGAGACCAAGAAAAGTAAATGTTTTTATTTTGAGCACATGTTACCTTTTACAAAAATAAAAACTAGAGAAAACAAATGTTTTTCTTACAAGCATATATTGACTTCTGTAGTTGAAATTGATATGTGCACAAATTGATGCTTTTTTGCGATGACATACATCCATTACATCATTACATGGTATTAGAGTGTTACCGATAATTGTTTTGGTTTTTTAGGTTAGATGGTAATTTGATATTGATCAATTTTAGTATGAACTTTCCTGATTTTCAATTTACATTAGTTTGTATATAGGTCTCGTGGTTGCACATTATTGCTTTTGAATCATCAGTGCTTAGCATTCGAGTGTTATGGAACTAATAAATAATTATTGGTTACTAGGTGTGCTTTGCGGGAGGGCCAAGGCCAAGGAATCCTAGAGTATGGAAAGCAAGAACAAAAATTGGTACTGTGTCGAAATCAGAAAAGCTTGTTGAATATGTGAGTTTTCTTTCATTTCACTAGGCTTAGAATGCATTTTCTGCAACATAATGTGGACACATTTGATGTATCTAATGTATCCTATTAGTAGTGCACATTTTCCTATATGTCCTTGAATGCAGTTTTGAGTTTGAACTTGTCTCATCTTGTGTTCTTCCTTTTCTATTTGCGAGTTTTCCCACTAACTTGTAGAGAAGTTAGAGATGTCACTTCTTACATTTTTGCTTGTCTCTGATATGTTCAAACCTAAATTGCACAAAATGTGGAAACCTGTAGATTGCGGAAACTTGAGCTGCCGAAATTTGGAAACACAGAAACACGGTATATAAAAAATAAAAAAGCATATATATTTCAACATGTACAGCCTCACTGGGCCTAACGGTTGAGAACACGTGTTATCTCCTTGGAGGTCATAGGTTCAATTCCGGAGGGGGATTAAGGTCTCTACATGTTTAAGCAAGATGTGTTTGTGGATATTTGTGTGGGGTTGGCAAGGTACAAGCAACCTCATTCTCATTTATGGGCTTGAGAGTGGGGTGATTTGTATTTTCCGGGTGGACCTCAATGCCAAAAAAACTTTCATCCGAAAAATAAATATTTCAGCAAAATAGTTTTTTAAAATTACATAGTTTCTTGCAAAAAAGTAAGATTGATACACATAACACATAAATGACAATTTAGTAGGAAAACTGTGTCTATATGAACTTTCATAGATGATTACATTTTGCAAAATCCAAAAACTACCTTTATAGATGAAGATTTATATCCAACATCAGCATTTATATGTGAGGCTCCATGTGCCAAATTATAACATGAGTTAAATCCTAAGGCCCTCGTAATACATATCCATCTCATCTTCATATTGATCAACAAAAATAGAAGAAGATGTATGTTCAGCTGTGGATTGTGGAATGAAAAAAGTGTTTCTAGTTTCATGATCATCAATGTTCAGAGAAACACGAGAGAGGTCCAAGAGAGGGGACTTGGGATCCACATCCCACACTTTATGAGGCCCACTCATATATTATTCACCCCTACGAGACACAAGGCATAGTTACAAATGCACATACACAAGATCGTTGGCCTTTTGCATTCCCAACCTGTTGTGCTTCATAGAATGAATGAAACCATGGGTGCTCTAGTGCCTTTTTTGCCAATGAAGAGCTTGCCAATTGTGAGAGAATATGAATGGAAAGGTTTTGCAAATGTACGCTATGTGCTTCATGAAAAGCTCACCACGTATTTGGGTTTATGGTCCTCCTCTCATCCAAGGATGATATGTCTGAAAATTTATCCAATGCAACAACAGAACTAGCTAATTCTTCGCGCACCTCAATTTGTAAAGATGCTAGAAATACCATCTTCAAGGCTTTCTTCACTCCATTGGCCACCTTGCTATCCTCATGTGGGGCCTTCCTCTTCCCATTCCTTGAGCAATGAGGCCCTAATCATAAAATTTCAGTTTCAAAGCATATACTGAAATGTGCAATGGAGTGTTTACATGGTTCCACCGTTGAACAATGATGGACCTCACAAGTTCTACGAAATCAACATAAAAAAATAAAGACAGGGAGCCTTTTGTGAAATAATTTCCATGGTTTTCTAAATTATGCTATCCATGCCATTGTAAACCTCTCCTCTGAAAGGTTTCTCTGTGTTTGTATGTCAAAGAAGCTCAAATGTAGGAGATGTGAATTTGAGCAAGAAACCTATCTTTCTCCACCTATTATCATCAATCAACAATCTTTGCACCATACTTCCCTCTTTGAATTGTCCTGTCTATGCTCAACCCAAATCACACCCATCACCATACTCATGAATGGAGATTTAATCTTAACAAGGTGGCACAATGTGCTGAAGTTTGAGGCATATCTTGTCTCAGTAACTTTCAACAACTCCATTCTGGAGCATTCTCAATCTATTGTCTGTGACTGGTGGTTGTTGGTGATGAATTTTATGATGTCCCTAGCTTGCCCTCTGAGCTCCTTAATCCATGGAACTTTAGCCTCAACCTCTTCTAAAATCAGATTTAGATTATGGGTCGGGCAAGGAGTCCAAAAAATGTGATTATACCTACTCTCAACAATCAAGCCCGTGACTTTGCAAATAGGTGCACTATTTGTGACAACTTACAGCACATTTGTTGGGCCTACTTGCTCAATAACAACATTTAAAATATGAAGAACAAATTACTATAATTTAGCTCACCTGAACAATCTTCAACCATAAAAACCATTGCTCCTTCTGGTGACAAGGCAATGACATTGACCAATGGCCTTTGCCTTGTATCTCTCCATCCATTTAAGATAATGGAAATCCCCAAGCCACTCCACGTGCCATGAATTGGTGTTAAAACATCTCCAATAAGCTGCCTTTCTTTATCGAGCAAAACAAGTTGAATTTTTTCATGGTTTGGCCCCTTGAATCCTTGAGGGGCTGTGTTAATTGCCCTCACCAAATCCCACCAATAGGTAGTGTTACACCCTAAATTCTCTACAACACACCCTACCAGAAGTGCCAAAGAGGGCTATCTTTTGCCCATTGTAAAAGGCCAAGTGGGGGTTTGTTTATGTAAAAGTGTTGGTCTAGCGGGGCTCAAGATCCTTGGTTTGGTCATGACATGTCCTCTCGGTCCTCATTTCAAAGAGTGCTGGCCTTGTGGATCTGCTGACTACCCCTTGATGGGCGGTAACCCCTCATCATGTCAGGCATTTATTGATCCATAATTGAGGGACTTATAGCCCATTCAGTTCACCAACACGGACCTTGTATACAAAATTACTCTTGTTGACTGTTTTGAGTCTTATACAAAGATCTTGGTTCAAGATTTACCTCCTATCCACTCTTATCACTAGCTAGACAATGAGGACACCCCCAACAAAGATGTACACCACTCGACCAAAGAGAAAAATGTTTTCAGGCAACTAGAATTTGCTCGACAATGTTAAAATATGCCCCAACAGTGTTAAAACATCCAACTATTGATAACTAACACACCAGGCACTTCTAAATTCACCCAACAAAGATGAAAAATGCCCCAGGCACTTCTAGATTCACCAGGAAACAATATAAACACCCCAACAATGATAAAAACACTCCCAGGCACTTCTTAATTCACCCAATAGTGATAAAAATGGCTCAGCAATGATAAATATGCCCCCAGACACTTCTTAATTCACCCAACAGTGATAAAAACGGCCCAGGCACCTCTAAAAACACCCAACAATGTTTAAAAACGACCAGCCAACAAGGAAAACGCCCAACAATGTTTGAAGGTGCACCTTAGTGATTGAAAACGCCTAGCAGTGACTGAAAATGCCCTAGACAACAGGGAAAATGCCCAACCACTTCTAAAATTGGCCTAACAGTGATTAAAACGCCCCCAGGCACATCTAAATTTGCCCAACAATTATAAGAACGCCCAAGCACTTTATAATTCGCCCATCAATTTAGAAAAGTGCCCCAAGCACTTCATAATTCGCTTCAAGCAAGGAAATTTGCCCCGAGACAATGAGAGAGTGACCCAAACACTAATAAATTTGACTGAGACAAAATGAATTCGTCCTAGGCAATGAGATAATAACTCGGACAATGAAGATTTTGCCCCAAACAATCAACAACTCTTAAAGACTCAATTTAGAAACTCCTACACAACTGCAAAAACTCTTTAATTTGGTCCCTTGATATCCGAGATTGGTTTTGCATCCGGTGGATGAGATTTACTAGCTGTTAGAACTATCTAGCTCAATAAAACCAAAGAACAAAATGCAACATTACTCTATGCTACTCACATTTCTCTGGTTCATCCATTCTCTTCACTAGTTAGCAACCATTAATGTCACTATGAGCTCTTAATTAAGATAACATATAAAACCAATGCAAAAATCAATCACATATTGAACAAAGATGCACAAAACACATAATTTACCCTGGAAACCCAAACGGGAAAACCAACATTCAATGGTTGCTCAATATCTCATTTCTGCAGTCTTTGGATTACAATGTATCTCTGGGCTCCTTCACACTCTCCTGCTTGGGCTAGCCATAGGCAAAAAAAAGCCCTTTGATAGTCTGATTGAGAGAACATATAGGAGCGCTGAGGGAATGGGAAAGCCAACGACCAAGGATTTTCATTTCCCATTCCATCTTTCCCCTTTTTTTTCTCCTAATTTTTTTTCTCTCCCTTTTCTTATTCACATTTACAAAATTTGCATTATCTTTAAAGTGTCTAACCGTTATGCATTGCCGAAATGCATTACTTGTATTGATTATTACAACCATTGTTTGTTCAAATCCATTTTCAGATCACACCTCCCCATTTAGAGGATTTTTGGTCTCCAAAAGCTCAAGGAAACCAAACTGGATCAATGTGCACTTTATTGACTTATCTGGAAAGTGGGCTCTAACTCTGGCTGTCAGCTACAACTCTAACATTGGCTTTGGCTCTGGCATCGTGGCTCTGGCTACTGGCTCTTGTCCTAGCTATGGCTCAGCTCATGGTTCCGGCTCACTTGTTCCCATTGCAAAAGTCTGCTCATTAATTCTCTTCCCTGTGCAATCCTCTCTTTGATTTTGGACTCTAGACTCGACATTCATTCCCATCTCCCTCTCAGGCTTGGAGATAGTCCATCTCGACAGCTCAATGAAGCCAAGTAGAATGCTGGTCTTGTTTGTACCTATAGTGCTAAGGTCTGCTCTTGATTCTGCTCTGAGCAATCTCTAGACCCAAAATCTTTAATCAGAATTCACTCCCATCCTTAGCATGCAAGTCTCTTGCATTCTCTTGATTTGAGAATGGTCCATCTTGGCAGTCTATGAAGCCAAGTCGAATCCTGGTCTTCTCTTGGTCACTGTTGAATGTATGCAACACTCCTTCAACAATGAGATCCTAGTGAGCATATGCCATCTCGAAGTGATGTGTGGGCTGCCCTCTTCAGCTAGGATCAATTGCTTCCTCGCCTGGAACAATTCTGTGCTGGCCAATCATGCTTCAACCAGTCTTCAATGAGTAAAACATCAATCCATGCAATGATCTCTTCACTGCTAGAATCAGTTGTTGCTTGTCATGGTAGCAACTCTCTGCTGTTAGGACGAATTACTTCTCATCATGGAATCAACTCTCTATTGCTGGGAAGGTGTTAATCAAAACTTTGTATCTACAATAACATCTATTGAAAGACCTTCTAATTGGTGCGTAATCATAACACTTTTACTATCCAAGATGGTGCCAACTTCTGCAAATGCTTGGCTGCAAGTGATAATCATCAATAGGATGCAGTGGTGGCTTTACCAACATTCTCCACCATATCATAGTTGCTGCTACATGCACTCTCATAAATGCATCAACTATTCATTGAACCACAAAACATACTCAACCATGCCTGCTTTGTCTGCTGTCATGGAGTTCCAAGGAACCCCAAAGTCATTTACCTCCATTCACCAATCTTTGGCCCATCTTCCAAAGTGGATTCTTCTGGTGCAAGTTTGAAAACCACCAATGGAATGTGGCTGCCCTTGGCATCAATTTATTGTCCTTTTTGTTAGTTTCGTCCACTTGAGTGGCTATCTCTCTTTGGATAGTTTCTACTCCTTGGGTTGTAGATGTAGGCAACTCTTCATCACTTCTCATCTTCACTCACCATTCTCTTTTCGTAGTTTCCCAATGGGTGGGGTGAAGCTCTGGATGAAGCTTCCAACATTTTGCTTCCCAATGTCCACTCAAGTTGCAATAGTGGCAAAAATTCTTGAACTTAGTTGGACTGCTTTTCTTGCCTGCTTCTCCATTTTCTCTCGAGTTTGTTGATGGTTTAGATAAGTCTTCTTGTCATCCTTCCTCTGAAAGGAATATGGCTCCCTGCACATGGCTTGCTTCTCCCAACAAGAAGCCACATAATGTCCTTTCTTTCCACAAAGTGAACATGATTCTAAATACCAACAGGTAGCAGCTTTGTGGCCTTTCTTCTTGCAGCAATGACAAATCAAGGATATCTTGCTTGATGTATACCTCTTGGTCTTCTTACTCTTTCTATGGTTGATTGGTTTTCCACTTCTTCTACATGCTGGTGGAAGATGATTCTTCAAGATCTTCTCATCACTACCCTTCTTCAATATGTCACAAGAAGGTTGAGGAGGTAGTGGGTTGCTACCTTCATTTGGTGTTCTTTCCTCTGATGAGCTAGCCAACTCTGTCACATCTTGTGCCTTCACAAAAATGGTCTTATTGGACATATAATTTTTCATTATGCCATTGAATCCTAGGCCTTCATGCTTGGCCCACGGTGTAGCTACAATGGGGCTTGAGATGCCTTGTCTTCTGTTTCCAAGTCCTTGTCCATCGTAGCCCATCTGCCTTAAGAGTTTGGAACCAATGCCTTTGGTATGCTTTCCGAATTCACCAAGTTGCTCTTGAGAAATGTTTATGGAAGATGAACTTACCTCTGTGGTCTTAGTCATGGTGCTGGCTTCAACAGTGGTAATGGAAGGTGGCTTTGCTCCATGGTACTTGTTATCACATCCATGTTAGCTGGAGCTACCATGATGCAGATCCTGTGCTAGAGACATGAGCCAGTCCTTACATGAGTATTGGTCATCGGTGATATACTATATTTTCAGAGCTAGTCCGAGTACTTCATAGCTCCCTTCAACCTTCCTTGTCATGATTGTTCCCCACATGACCCCATGGAGATGAGTTGGTTGGGTTATGGTTCACCTAGAGAGCAACAGAGTTCAATTGTTGGTGTTTCCCTTTGTCCATACTCGTCAGAGATCATCCTTCAGATTCACTCAGCAGAGCAGGTATATGTCGGAGCATGTATATTTGTGCACATGGATGTTTATGCATTATCTCATTTTTTTATATTAGTAGTCTGACTTAGCACATAGTGACTAGCTTGGTGATCCTGTGCTTTATTTGATGATTATGGTAGGCTTACTGTTGGAGTGGCTAAATGGCCTTGATTGTAAGCCTTTGATGTACGCACATTGGTTTCTTCCTCATATGGTATGGACTTGGTCACCCTTCCTCATATTGCTAGCCTTGGCACCATTTGCCATTGTCTTCACCCATCCGACCTGTTATCACACCATAGTAGTAGGGCTACTATTCTTGCTTAACAAATATCTGCACATTCCAAAGCTTAGATTATTCAGAGCTTGGCTATGATGACTTTATATTTTGAGATCACTCATGATCAGAGTAGTGTATTATTCAGACTTATGTTAGACCTTGTGTCAAGGCTGAGCCTTTAGAGTTCAGATTTGATGATCGATGTGACCCTTTATTCCATACAGTTTCAGTTCAGTGCCTAGAGATGTATTGCAGCAGTGTTTCAGATGATATATGATGATTATTCTTATGATGATGTTGTATGACCTATGGATTTCTGATTATTGATTGTGCATTATTATCTTGTCGTTTTAGTCATATTCACAACATTGGCTTGGTATATAATTCATGATGTGGCAAACTTTATAAAATTGACTATCTTGATGATGAATTATAAAATGGACATTTTACTTGCACATTTAGGTTGTTTGACAAAACTCACTGGTTTACTACGTTGCATAGATATGGTCTTTCTTGACACCAATTGTTTGCTAGCTTAGGCTCCACTTTCACTTGACTCCGTCCTCCATGACTTTCCTCATTTGGCTTTAAATCTTTGACTTGTCTTACTTGACTCTCTGATATTGAGGACGTCCCCTTTTACTACCTCTGTGTTTGGACTGCATCCCTGTTTGTTTAGTGTCTCGGCTCTGAGTTGGTGACAAAACTTGCCTTTGGTAAGTTGGATTGTAGGCCTAAATCATTCCGGTCGGTTGTCCCTTTGTTTGGCACTGGCACGAACTCCCCCTAGTCACTTGAGATGTTGTTGGCTAAAACTGAAAGCTCATGTACTACTTATGGAAACTTATGCAGATTCGCCCATGGAAACTAAAAAGGGAAAGAGCGATGAACTGCTAAAAATACTCCTCGAAGAGTATAAGAAAGGTCCAAAAAGCAATGGTTCTTAAATTCTATATCTAAACAATTGCTGACCTTATATATGCATAAACATGCCTTGGATGCAAGCTGCAATTAGTTGTGCTTATCAGCACACCTGAGATCCGAAGGGTTATGTAGGCCAAAAAGGCCATGAAATGAAATCAATGGATCCTAATGAAACTGGATCATCTTTTATAAAAGTAGACATGATGCCTAAGTTGAATAAGCACTCTCTAAACAACTTACCCATCTGTGAGGCACATCCATTCCCCGTGTTTTATTTGTCCAGCACAGAGTTTGTAGGTTTCCCCCTTCTCCCAGTCCAAAGTGTCTTTTAGTTGAGTTTAGACAAGTCACCTCCTTTGCCTAGCCTTGTTCCTAGCTTTCATCCTTAGCTAGCAGTTAGACCATGTCCAATGGGTGAGTTTGTCATTTAAGCTATTGTGCAAGTAAATATAAATAACAATGGAATGAACAAATATGATTAATGCCACTAAATGATGTTATACTTTAAGTTAAGCTGTGAGTATGATTAGAGGAACATGTCTTAGTCTATTTATATGATTTATCCTTGGTTATATATTGACCTAGTCAAACCTTGTTTGATTATGGTCATTTCTTGGGATCCATGATGATGTGGGCCATGTATGCTTATTGATGATGATTGATGGTCCCACATACTCTTGATGATGATGCTATATGATGGAAATATGATTTAGATGATGATTGATGCAGTTCAGCAGGTTTTATTATTACTTCAGATCATCAGATTATGTATTGTCCATATATGGTGGACCCTACAACTAGCCCATTAGGGCAAGCCATGGTGTATGAGTACACATTCTTAGTAGATTTGGGTCTTCTGAATCCAATGAGACACTTATCATTCAGTTCCAGGCACTTCTGACAGTGATAGATGCAGTTTTCCACTTGTTGACCAAATTTGGGGCTGATTTCCCAGCCTGAGCAGCAGGGGCCATGAGAGGCCAGTTTACCTAGGGTGCTGTACGAGGAGGGGGTGGTCCATCCACTTGATATCACCATTTACCCCCCCTTCTGGAGAGCCTAGTGGGCTCATTTTGACAGCACAGGTGCCCTAGGTGGCCGTTTCAGCGCTTTCACAGTTACCGAGGCAGGTTAAAAATGGAATAAAAGGGTCACTGAGGAATTCGATTTGGGCAATTGAGGCAAGGTTTTGGCACTTGGTTTTCACAGAGGTCTTCTAGAGTGAATCCCCCATCTTCCAGCCAGTTTTCATCAGTTAGTGGGGTCCACAGAGGCCACAGGAGGCCTTTTACTACATGTCTCTCACAGGTTTTGAGGACAGATTTGATCATTTGTATTTATTTTGGACATATTATATTATTTATTGTGCCATGGGGATGAGCTAGCAAGGATTGATGTCTCCTAGCCCCACCATGTGCTTTATGAGTCATGTCCTAGTCATTTGGGGTGGGCCCATGTATTTTTGCCCCCTTTAGAGGATGACGTCACCCTCCATGAGTACTTTCTAGCTATGTCGTCATCACTATTTGAGTGATCCATGTTTTATGTTGTTATGATTCATCTTAGCCATTGATTATGTATTGAGATCTTTTAATCTCAACCACTCATTTCAAAAAGTGGTTTGGAGATCTAGGTTTTGGTCTTTATTATCCTATATAAGGAGGAGACCCCCTATTGTATAGCTCACCTTTGGAGCTCTGGAATATTGGAATGTAACACTTGTTTGTGGAGCATATTTCTCTTATCTTGTGGATTCTCTTGCATCTTGAGTATACAGTATCTCTTCTATGTATCATTGTGGATTTTGGAGCTACATCTTGTTTTCTTGCAGGGAGGCCGAATTGGTGGAGAGGAGGACGATTTGAAGAGGATTATTGTTGGAGGGATCCACATATTTTCTCTTGGGTTGATCTTGGTGACATGGAGTATCATTATTGTATCTTTGTGACATAGTTGATGCTTTCTATTACATTTTTCCATCATTTTCATAATCATTTTACTTGGCTTGTTTCTCTTGATCTTGTCTTGTAGGAGGAGGATGATTTGGCATCTTGGAGGAGGACGTTTTTGCTTGGAGCTCTTGGATCTCACTCTTGAATATACACATAGGAGAATGCTATCAATTTGCAAGGTGGCCATAAGCAATTGAGGTAAGTTCTACAAGGTATGTGCCTAGATCCATCCATTCTTCTTCATTGGTCACAAACCCTTAAAAGTCAAAACCCTCATTTTTGTTTTTCTTAGATCTACTTGGATCTAGCCTAGATTTTGGAAAGATATTGAAAACCCACCTCTATAGTATCCACGACAATTTAGATCTATAGTTTGGTGGTGATGGGGTTCCATTTGATACACTTTCCAAGGCAAAATAGCCCTCTTGAGGCAAATTGCACCCCTTTGGAGAAGCTAATTGGGTCAGATCCAACACATGGGTAGGTGAGATCCCACTTGATTTGAACTCCTCACACTTGATAACCTACCCATAGTGCTTCACTTCTTTGATTTTTGCCTTGTGGGCCCCATTCCTCATTTTGAGGGTTGTGCCCCACTTAGGTCAATTTGGTGATGCACTTTCAATCTCAGATCTATGGAGATCTAGGCATTGGATCACTTTGATTTTCAAGATCCACATTGATAATTGCCTAAACTACCCGGATCTAAAGTTTGGTGGCCATTGGACTTGATTTGACACACTTTTCCATGCATTTAGCCCTCCTTGGGCAAAGTCGCACTCCTTGGGGGTTTGAGTTTGTCCACTTCTAAGATGTGGGTGGTTGAGATCCCATTGGATTTGAAACGAGCATACCTTGAAACCTACATCTAGTGTCTCACCTTGTGAAATTCTACCTTGGGGGTAGCATTCCTTGTTTTGGGGATTGCTGTCCACTTGGGTCACCTAGTGAAATATTAGATCTAGTAAGCTCTAACCATCCAATCTACTTGATCTTGAACAATACTCTTGATTTGGATCTTAGGTGTCCTGATCTACACTTTCACATCCTTTTGATTCCATTTGCCCATCCATTTCAAGGCACTAGTCCACCTAAGGCAATTCACACTCCTTGGGAATAGTGTCAAATGCTAGATCCCATATGTGGGTATCCCTAATTTCATCTTAGATCCATAGATCTAGTCTTTGCATACCCCTTGGTACCATTTGCACCCTTAACTTCACCTTGTGGGTCCCATTTGATCCATTCCCATATCCCAAGGAAGTGGGCCCCACATGTGTCGTTTATGGTACTAGATCTTGTTATCTAATTTCATTATGTGGCCTAAATCACTCATTGGTTGAAACACTAGTCGCTCCTTAAGCCTCTTTCAACCATACTTAAACTTCTAGGTCCACCTAACCTTGCATTGGTTTCCGTAACTCATCTTTCACACTTCCCTAGAAACCTTTGCTTTGGTCCAATCATCTTTGATTGGCTATAGGGTCTCCCCCTTGGTCTTGATTCATCTTGATCTAAAGTGAAGAGTGCCATGGTTGTCGTGACTCCCAACTTGCATTGGGAACCGTGGCATCTCTTGGGTCACCTCTTTAGTTGTCCATCTCCTCTACCATCTCGGATGGGATACTATTAGGGACAACTACAAGTTGTGTGATAACACGACCCTTTCGTTTATGGATCCTTACCTTGACTTCGAACGAGATATGTGACCTTGAGGATCTCCCCCCTTTGACCTCTGTGTGCACTCGACTCCATGTTGTATTGTGTCTCGACTTTGAGTTGTGCAACAAAACTTGCCAAATCCTTGACCCTTCTGGGCCGAAGGAACTCTTCGGTGTTCGGGTTTGAGCCCAGGTGAGTTGGGATTCTGAACCCTTGACCTCTCTTGTTGGTTACCCCCAATGTTTGGTCTAGATTGTGGATGATCCCCGCCAACTGACCCCATGCTTCACTCCTGGGCCAGGAGTACCCGCTGGTGTTGTGACATGAGCTAAGGCTGGCTAGTTGCCTGAGTGGTGTCTACTAGACTTGAAGCAAGTTTTCCTATCATCAATTACATGCATCATTATGTATTTCTATATCCAAATAAATGTAGGCCAAGAAGCCTTGTGAAAATAAAGTAAAATCATTGAGAAAGGGGCCAAATAGAAGCCGATGCACAAGTATTGAAAATCAAAGTGACTACTGGCCATTGTTTTAAGTAAATGTAATGATTATTCCTCATGAAGCCCAAAAGGTCGTGGATGTGAGATGGAGCAAGGGACTGCTAATTCTAAGAGTCCCCTAGAACCTTCAAAGTTACAGTCAATTGTGCACTTATTACAATGGTTCTAGAAAATATCCTCACAAGGCCTAAATTAGGCTTGGATGTGAGTCATATGACACATTTAGAGTTGAATGGGCACTTCTCGCTCAACGTATTACATTTGTGAGACACTGCCATCCCCTATTGCTCTCCAGTGTGCATATGTCACTGTGGTCCCTTGTTTCCCCTACTTATCCAAAGGGTCTCACTGTCGAAGTCTACTAGTTAATTCCCCTCAGCCTAAGCTTTGTTTCACCCACTTCACCCATGGCTAGTAGGATGACCAAGTTTGTAAGTGTGCGTACATTGAAGACTTCATGAAAAGGTAATGAGGCTGCTCCAACTTAAGCTTGTTTGTCTTCTGTATTTTATATTGATCACCATAGCATGTTGCTTATGTTTTAGTTAGCTTACTAACATAAATAAGGGAGCATTTTTCATCCCATGGTGCATGCAGGTACTCACAGTTTCAGCTCTCGCCATTATTTTTCACCAGTTTGACTTGGTCAACCCAGTTTGACTAGGACAGATATAGGGTCCTGGGTGACCTTGGATCCAGACATTCGATTTTGGTTTTTTAGCATCTATTGGGATCCCATACATGATTCCATGCTTCGGTTGGCCATGATATGCCTCAATTTGACATAATTTTATTTATTATTAGTTATTAGGGCCCTATTTTTATGGTTTGGGCATGGATAGAAATATACAGTGATCATTTGATGGATTCTTTTGGTGTTTGTGGTCACCATGAGTGGATTTGAGGTCTCTGATCTCATTGGGACAATTGTGTTGAGCATCCGGGCAAGAGAAAGAACCATTTTCAGCAGATTACATATTCAACTACATACACCAGCAAAATAATTAAAGTGTAAGTGACCATTGACTTAGCTAATAAATCAAAGTGGCTAATGTGGGGACAATTATTGACTTGGGATGATATTATGATGTTGTGTTATGCTTTTGGATCTTATATTATGATGTTGTACTTGAGATTGGGGTCCACACATGATTTCTCCTCCTAGGGAGGGCACACGTCTACATTTGGGGCGCACTTCTTGGCCTCATCACTTATGTATTTTTGGCAGACTTAATACATGTTGTAAAGGGGGCGCCTAAGAGAGGCTTAGACCCCTAGGCGCCCCCCTCTCATATCTTATGATTATTATTTGTACCTCGTACCTCATTAGAGGGGCGCACTTGGTGATAGCGACCCCTCTCTTTAGCTCTTGATGTATTATGTTGGGACATTATCCACCGTTGATCTCATAGATTATATTTTGATCCCAGCCCTTGATCTCTTTGGCTAGGGATTTTGTCTGCTATCTCTCTATTTAAGAGAGATCTTGCTCATTGTAACTCCCCTTGGACTCTTGGCTCTTGAACTTGATAATAGAGAACATATTTTTATAGCAGAAACCTTGTTTCCATGGTGTCAGATATCCGAGGTGTTGATTGCATATTATGTTGCCTCTGCACTAGAGTGATTTGGTGTTTGTTTCAACAATATTTTTGGTGGTTCATAACTTGTATGTAGGGTCGGCGAATTGGTGGGGGTGCATTAGTGAAATTTTCTCTTGTTTCGTCTTCCAACCGTTGTTAAAAAGGGAGTAAATTTGTGTCTTAGTGTCAAATTTATGTTTTTGATCTATTTTGCATGCAATTGTGCTCTTGTTTTGCCAACAAACTAACATTTTGTTGCTTGTTTGGTAGGTTGAGGGTGCACTTGGCCATTTGGGTGTTTCACTTGCAGCTGGAACTTCACCAAGTTGCTTTCAGTTGAACCTTGTGGGGATAATTGTCAACACTTCAATATTTCACCTACGGAATTAGGTAAGTACTCCAAGTCTTTCTTTCGTCAATTTTCGATTCCATCAGTCAAGCATAAATTAATTAAACTAAAAACCCTCAATTTTACAAAGTTTAGCTTCGGTTACCCATCACAAAATCGTTTGAAACCCAAGTGGGAAGTTGCATCAAACCTCTAGAGACCAATTGTCAACACTTTCTGACTCCATTTGGCCAATCTTTAACACTGGTCTACCTAGAGCCAATTTGCCCTCCTTTGGCATTTTTGCCATCTGACATTTTAGTGTTGTGGGTGTTGCTTATTTGCTGTCCAATTGACTTATCTAACATTAAGCATTAATCTCGAGTGCTAGAAATTCATTAAATTACAATTCGTAGCCATTATTCCATTTTGATCCCTTAAACCCTAGCTGGAACGAATTGGGACTATAACATTAGCACTCATCCTCTCCTAGATCTCGTTTGTAATCTTAACTATTGAGTCAAAATCATCTCGGTTGATAACCTCATCACTTGCTAAACCTCTTAGCTTTGTTCCTTAAAGACCTTATCTCTGTAGTCTTTCGTTGATCTAGGATATTAAGGCAAGATATCTCTGTTTTCTTTGTCCCTATTTATCTCTATGTGTCTTGTCTTGCCTGTTAGCCTTCATTGGTTGACAAAGGGTCGCCCCCTTGTCATAGCTACTTGCTTTGCATAAAGTGACAAGTGTTAAATTTTGGTTAGGGTAGGGTTTGATGTAGAGAAATCAAACTTTGATATACTTTAATGCAAAATTAAATACAACAAACTAGTACTAAAGCAGAATAGTACAACAATAATCAAACAGTATAATTTAAAACATAATTTTCATCTCTTTCAACTTTAACACTACCAAGTAGGTCCCCGTGTTAAAGTAATCTTCAGTAACATGTAATCAGCAGTAGTAGAATAACTAACAATAACATGTCTAATTCATAATGAGAAGAACAAGTTAGAACACTTACTTGGAGCGTGGGACCCTTCCTATTTTTATACTCATAAGAATTTACTTTCAGAACAGACTATGCCTCTCAGAGGCCAGCCAATCACTTGCAACAAGCTGACCCTTACTAGAGTGTAAGTACAAACCTGAGAGAGAGAGAGATGATTGGGCTGTAGTACAGTCAAACTGTGATGGTCAAAGATAGTCAAAACACAACAACATTCCCAAATAAGGTTCAACACAAAAGATCTGACATAGATCTAAACATAGTTAAGTCTGAGCAAAATAGGTTTGACCACAAACAAAGTCTGAGCAAAATAGGTTTGACCACAAACAAAGTCTGAGCACAAAGTTTAAGTCTCACTAGTATAGATCTGGTCCTAACTAGATCTCAGCAGTATAGATGTGGCCCTAATAAGATCTCAGCACTGTGGATCAGATCTTAACAAGGGCTCAACATAAATATCAAACCTCAATAAAGTCTCAGATCAGTAGATCTGACCATAATACGTCACAACCTTCACACATATGTTCTTAGCATACAAGACCATATTCTATAGGGCTCATGGCCTCCATAGAAATGCACTCAGCAGGTAGATCGAACCCCAGGCAGACCACAACGGTCAGATCAGACCCTTAACAAAGTCAGGACCCAGTCAAATAAAATAGCAACAGGATGCGACCACCCCAAACAAGTCACGGTTTACTCTTAAAAGGCTCACGGTAGGCAGGACAATGCTCCAAGGTTCACGGTTGGGTCACAAAAGGTAGATCAGACTCTAATAATACCACCACAATCAGATCGGATCCCTTATCAGGCAGATCAAACCTCACTCAAACCCCAACAAGCAGATCAAACCTTAGTCAAGTAGATCATAACTTCTACCCGACCCTAACAGTCCTCACGGGTAGCAGAAAGGGCACAACAGACCCACGTTTCAGTAGATTGAAGGTAGCAACAACATAAAATATTTTAACGTCAGCCCAAATAGTCAACCAAAACAAATCTGAGATGTGGGGTAAACTTCAGCAGGTGGGCAGCCTAAAAAACAGTTGATCAAGCAACAACAAAGAACCCTCAAACCCTTGACGTCAAGCATACAAGAAATCAGAGCTGAGATATGTAATAATAAGATGATATCAAATGAGGAGATTAGATTCTAATATATAGAATTTTAAAACTTCTAGAAGGGTCACACAATAATTCTTTAATTAAGTTAGGGTTCCATTAAATAGGGTGGGTACCATCACATAAGGGTTAAGACACCAAAATAATAAAATCAACTTAATAATATAAAACATAATTAAAGTGTCTTTAGGTGGGTACTAGGGTCAAAGTTAAAGGTACAAGGACCAACAAATGGTACTAGTCAAAACCATAATACAAGGAGTGGTACATGACCCACAACCCCTAGGACCAAAGGGTGTACCACAAAGGTAGGAAATCAACCCTAATACCCATAAGACCAAAACATCAAGGTGGTAAGAGTCAAGACAACTCAAGGTGGGTAGACAACTCTTATAACCACAAGTTAAGGTGGTGAACAAGACTAGGTACTAAACCTTCAAACCACAAGACCAAGAACAACAAGGTGGGAATACCAAGGGTGAACAACCAAGGTGGGTACAGCCAATCATCTCTCTCTCAAATGTACAAGTGTTCCATACACTAACTGAAAGTTCATCATCATTGTATAAGGAAGGTCCACACTGGATGATGTGATCCTGTGGTCCTCCAAACTACTCCTGAGGTCAAATGCTAGCGACTCCATCAAGGGGTGGCCAGTCTCTTGAGAAGACAATCTAGCTCAACCATCTCGAAGACCTAGGAGAGGAGGGAATCACACATCCTCATCTTGTTCAACTGACCAAGATCCACCTGGTTAACTGACCAGGTATGCACTTGTAGGAACTACTTGGTCCTCCTGACCAACAATTTGCCTGGTCCCGGACCAGGACGTCTCTGTCTCAACCTATAGGATCTGCTTGGTCCTCGTGACCAAGAAACTGTATAGTCCCAGACCATAATACCCTAGAGACAAATAGGGGCCCTAGCCACATGCTAGGGGATTTGCCATGGCATCAACCTGCTTGGTCCCCGACCAAGAACCCTAGGAGACAGCTGGGGGCCCTAAGGTACCTTCTAGGGACTTACTCTTTACTCTTCCTGGTTAACTGACCAGGAACCCTTGTTAACTGACTATGGTACCATCCTCTCTGAGAATGTGTCTTGTAGTTGCACTAACTTTAACACTCCCTCACAGCAAAGAGGCATTCTTAGCAACACTATGCTTGTTGAAGACAGAGGCTTAGTTAACACATCAGTAAAATTTTCTGCTGATAATTGTACCATGTCTTTGACATGGTGACACTTCCTCTCGATGTGTCTCGACCTGCCATAGAATACAAGATTTTCTGAGAGATTCAAATAGCTCTGAATGTCAGCAAGAACCTTGATCTTATAGATCCACTTGGAAGTTACAATTGACTTTCCTTGTTGTTTGAGAATCACTTTCCACATGTCATTATCCATTGTCAACTGGATATCCTCTATCATAGCATCTTTCCAAACCTGATGTTTGGCTTCCTCCACATAAATGGATGATCCTGAATCAATGACATGGCTCACACTGGAGCACCCTTGAAGCCTCTCAATAGGCTCCTCACTGAGACCAACTAAAGGCTTCTTGGCCTTCTCCCTCTACTTCTCTGAACGAGATGTCTCATAGGCTTCCATATCTGAGTCATTGGAAGACTCCCTGGAGTGATGGAAGATCACATATCCACTTTTCTTTTATGCAATCCCACTCTGCTGGGGATTGAGGAGCACAGTTGGCTCCCTCTTGATCTCTGAAACTTGACAGGGGTTATTAACTAGAGCTTTAACAACATGTCCTGAGACCTTATAAAGGTCACCCTCACGGACACCAATCTCAATGGCTGAGCTCATATTTCCACCCTTAGGCCACACCAGTGCCTTTCCTTTTGAGAAGGTTACAGAGAACCCCTTGTCTTCTAAAATTGCCACTGAAAGAATATTCTTCTTTAAACTAGGAACATACAAAATTTCCTCAACATGAATTAATGTACGTGAATCAAGCTCTAAGGCAGTTGAACCAACTCCTTTTATTGCATAGGTACTTCCATCTCCCAGGTCGACTTTCACATTGAACTTCTTGGTCTTGTAATTTACAAGAGCCCTTTTGAATCCAGTTATATGCTTGGTGGCTCCACTATCAATCCACCAAGAGTCTGCTGAGTTGGAGATGGAACTAGAGAGTGCTGAAACCAAGATGTATTCTCTTTGATCTTTTTCTTTGGTCTCAGCCTTAAATTTCTTTTGCTGAGGCTCTTCTTCTTCTGTAGCAGCTGAAGCATGATACTTCCCCCTATGCCATTTCTTGTTAGGAGGATTCTTACAGTCTTTTGCATAATGACCAAGCTTGCTACAGCTATAACATCTTACTTTTGATTTATGAAAGTGCTTACCTTGAGATTACTTACCTTTGTTCTTGTGCTGAGGGAGGCTTCTTCCCTTCTTTGTCCTAGTAGCAAGGGCATGGTTCTTTTCAGTGGAAGGCCCTGATCTACTCTGGATTCTTCCTTCTTCTTCTAGACAATCATGCCACAACCTATCAAAGCTTGGTTGTATTTCTCTTCCATTCACTGTTGTAAGAAATGTCTCCCAAGATGTAGGAAGACCATCTACTGCTGTTTGCACAAGGTCATCATCATTTACTTCAATTCCAATTGCCATGAGTTGATCTCTTGTCTCAGCAATCTTTGAAAAGAAAGAGGCAACTGACTCCTCCTCCATCTTCAATGAACGAAGTTGTTTCTTCAAAACCCTCTTATGAGTCGGTGCCTTCTTCTGATAATGGTTTGCTAGGGCATCAAAGCATTCTTTGGCTGTCCTTAGAGGAGCTATCATAGGCATCAAATTGTCTTTAACTGAGTCAAAGATGACTCTCTTTGCCTTGGCTTGCTTCTTCTTAAATGATGCTCTTCCTTGAGCTGTTGTGGGCTCTTCCACAACCCTATTAACCAAATCATCAAAGTTGTTCTCCTCCAGAATATTCAAAACCCTAGCCTTCCATGCATTAAAGTTTGAGGCTCCTTCAAGCCTATCTTCTGCCTTCACTGAGTTAGAAGCCATCTCAAACCCTTACAACCAACTTTCCAAGTACACCTGTAAACCTGTAGTCAAGTTGATTAAGGCACAAACCTTTACCTTAGGATCTATGGAGATTTTGTTAGCTTGCAAAATAGAGTTAGCTACAAGACCTAAGCTCTGAAACCATGTTAAATTTTAGTTAGGTTAGGGTTTGATGCAAAGAAATCAAACTTTCATATACTTTAATGCAAAATTAAATACAACAAACTAGTAAAGAAGCAAAATAGTACAACAGTAATCAAACAATATAATTTAAAACATAATTTTCATCTCTTTCAACTTTAACACTACCAAGTAGGTCACTGTGTTAAAGTAATCTTCAGTAACATGTAATCAATAGTGGTAGAATAACTAACAATAACATGTCTAATCCCTAATAAGAAGAGCAAGTTAGAACACTTACCTGGAGTGTGGGACACTTCCTATTTTTATACTCAGAAGAATTACTTTCAGAACAGACTGTGCCTCTCAAAGGCCAGTGAATCACTTGGAACAAGCTAACCCTTACTAGAGGGTAAGTACAAACCTGAGAGAGAGAGATGATTGGGCTGTAGTACAGTCAAACAGTGATGGTCAAAGACAGTCAAAACACAGCAACATTTCCAAACAAGGTTTAGCACAAAAGATCTGACATAGATCTAAACATAGTTAAGTCCGAGCAAAATAGGTTTGACCACAAACAAAGTTTGAGCACAGAGTTTAAGTCTCAGCAGTATAGATCTGGCCCTAACTAGATCTCAGCAGTATAGATCTGGCCCTAATAACATCTCGGCACTGTGGATCAGACCTTGACAAGATCTCAGCATAACTATCAAACCTCAATAAAGTCTCAGATCATTAGATCTGACTAGAATAGCACGACCTTCACACATATGTTCTTAGCATACAAGATCAGACTCTACAGGGCTCACGGCCTCCATAGAAATGCACTCAGCAGGTAGATCGAACCCCATGCAGACCACAACAGGCAGATCAGACCCTTAACAAAGTCATGACCTAGTCAAATAAAATAGCAGCAGGCTGCAGCCACCCCAATCAGGTCACGGTTTACTCTTAAAAGGATCACGGTAGGCAGGACAGGCTCACGGTTTAATCTAGAATTAAATTTTATTTTAAAATTTAATGTATTAAGTTATTAACCCTTAATTACTGAAATCCGTGGGCGGAAAGAGACTTTATGGGCTGGTTTTTTAAGTAACAGACTTTTATTTGAGAGGAAACGCACCGTACAAGAGAGGAAACGTGATGGAAACATGTTTCCGTTTATACAGACGTGTTTCCCATACAGGAAACGTGTTTCATACGGAAGGAAATGAGTTTCCGTCAAGTACCATACGTGTTTCCGAGGGTGAAATGGGTTCTAGATCTAAGTTTCCTGCAACTTATATATATATATATATATATATATATATATATATATATATGGTTGTGAATTCACATAGATGAGTGCCTTATCCATTGGGCTGTGGAGTCAAAAACACTTAATGAGTTGGGAACTTGATTATGAAGCACATTAAACCATAAACATGCCATAAACAACAATATTTTCAGTTATATCAGGTTGGCAAATTACACTTACAGCCAACATACAGAGCTCAAAATGTTACCACAGGACTTCTGTTAAGCATTTGCCTCAACATATAATATCAAAGCTGAATACATGAAGTGGAAATACAATATTCTATTGAATAAAAGCCTTTATACATAACAAACTCCAGATCTGATATTAATATGCCTTAAGAGGAAAACATGTCACACTTTCAGGCCTCCTAGGCTGGTTAACAAACCCTGTAACAGAAGAAATATTTTCTAGCAAAGAAGAGGAAACAAAATACATAACAGCAACCTTACAATGCAAAAGGGCAGCCCTGAATATGTCCACCATGAAGCTCCAAATCTTGCAAAGATATTTTCAACTTTCAGCCCAATATCCTAGGGTGTTTCTCCACCACGAAAACACACCTTGCAAATGAGGATGTGATTCTATTTTATAATTCTATTTACAGCGCATAGACTTCTCTAGAAACTCTTAGGGTACCCTCTTCTAGAGACTTCTAAGTAAGGACACTTCTAGAAGTGCTTATAGATACTTCTATGTGGGGCAATTTCCCTTTGTGTGAAGAAAAGTGTGTTCCAGAGACATCTATAAGGGGCACTTCTTCTAGAAGCTACTTTGATCAACGTTATAAAAAATATCATAAAGAACACTCTAGAAGGTTATGGATCCATCATGAAATAAGTTCTAGAATTGTATTCAAGGTAAGGTGCTGCTCAGCCTTTAGAAGGTAATGGATCCATCATGAAATAAGTTCTAGATTTATCTTCAAGGTTAGGTGCTGTTCAGGAGAGATCTTGTAGCAACTTCCTCTCAAAAAATCTAATAAAAACTCCAAAGAAGGTGGAGCACTCCTCTTCTCTTGTGCATTCCTGCTTTTGACACTTTGACCAATCAAGATATTATCAACATGCCTTAAAGGGTGCACCCTTGAGAATGTGCACTGATGAGTCTTATTTAGAAAGTGGAGTGCTCTCCTCAAATAGGCTCCTTGACGTCGAACAATGTGCCTATGATGTCCTCATGCTAAACATACATTTCGCCATGCATCTTCGACCTAGGAGTGTGAAATATGCCTCAACAATGACTCTAAATGTAATATAATTCATCAAGCTATGTAAAGAAGTCCATCAAAAATAAAATTATCCATAAAAAAATGAGATCATCCTCCAACTCCGGTGCTCCATATCCTGTGCATGTATAGGTGGTAACAAGGACAATGATAGTTTATTGATCCCTTGTCTGTTCAATTGGGACATGGCTATATCAGATGGGACAAGTGTGAAGATTATTGTGATTAAAGGGATAGTATTGAATTTGTGAGTAAATGGGTGCTATATAGACTCATCCATGTTCCTTTTCTGATGGTTTCATGCTGTTGGTGACTTTAGAAGAACATGTCTTCATGTTAGGTGAAGATTGTTTTATCTTTTGTTTGAGAATGATTGACTTGCTGAGGATGTCTTAAATATTGTGCTTCTAGTTGAGTAGCACATTTCTTATTTGAAATCCTTCTAAGTGTATATGAAAAATCCTGCCATGTTGCTTCTGTCAACATGTTTTTAATCAAGTGCTCTCAAAGACCATGCTTATAAGCAATAAATATTTCATTCCTGTCAATTTTATTCAGTCTGGTAACTATAAATATCTTGTACCTTTGTAGGTAAAGAGATTGTCCAATGTCAAGGAAGAAGTTTATGGTGCTCTAGATTCTTTTATTGCATGGGAGGTAGAGTTTCCTCTTATTGTAATAAAGAAGGCTTTGAGAAAACTTCAGGCTGAGAAGGAGTGGAAACGAATCATTCAGGTATTCATGATATTGCTGGCTTTGGTTTTTGCATATTTCCATGAAAACTTATGTACAGGCCTTATTTGAGATCTGGGAGGAACTTCCTCTTACTAATTTTAGTGGTCACACAAATTCTATTACTTTGAAGATTTGGTGAATGAAGTCCAAAAATATATAACTAAGCACACTGACCAATGAAAGTTCAAAATGCTAATCTTGGCCTTGGTTCAGGAGGCATTATTATGTAGTTTGCACATGTATGGGTCTAGATGGTTGCTTTTTAGTACTCCATGCGACTGTTGCTGAACCCATGCTGAATGTATAGCTTGAAGTAGACTTTATGTCTTCCATACATCCTGCCCAATCTGAATCTGTGTAACCAATCAACTTGAAATCCTCTGTAGATTTATATGCCAAACCATAACCAATTGTATCTTGTAGATACCTCAACATTCTCTTGGCTGCTTTCCGATGTAACTCCTGGGGATCTGACAGAAATCTTGAAACCATGTTGAGTGCAAAAGCTATATCTGGTCGAGTTGTAGCTAGGAACATAACATATAGAAATCAAGTCATATCACTTTGTGCCTAATAACCATCCAACATAGAAATCAAGTCATATCATGTGTGTAAATAAGATCACTCTAGTGTAATAAAGTTAACCATCATTAAAACTTAGGCAAGTGTTAATCTAATACGGCAATAATACATGAGATACATGTTACAAACATGCCTTTTCTAATAACTCAATGATAATGATTTTACTCATCTAGTCTAATATTAGTGTAACCCTTAGAACCCTTTTACATGTGAGAGTTCTGTTATCACACAACTTGTAGTTGTCCCTAAAGGTATTCCATCCAGGATGGTACAGGTGTTGGACAACTAAAGAGGTGACCCAAGGCTTGCCACAGTTCCCAATGCAAGTGGGTGCCACGTCAACCGAGGCAACCTTCACTTTAGATCAAGCCTAAGCAAGACCAAGGGGGAGACCCTAGCTTAGCCAATGAAGGCTAGCGAATACAATCTAGACCTCCTAGATAAATGTGATGATGAAAGAGTAGATCAAGATAAGACAAGATCTAGATCTAGGGTGATTAAGTGGACCCAAGAGTTTAAGGTATGGTTGAAGAGGCTTAAGAAGAGACAAATGGTTCAACCAATAAATGATAAGGGCCACTTATGAAGTCTAATTAAAAGATCTAGATAGATCTAGTGCCATGAAAATTAGCCAAGTGAGACCCACTCCTTAAAAAGTGGAAAATGGTCTAAATTGGGCCCACAAGGTCAAGGTTGAAATGAAATGGCACTAGGGGTATGCTATAGCATGGATCTAAAGGCTTGATGAAGAAATAGAAATACCCAAGTATGGGATCTAGCAAATGGCCACCTACCCCAGGAGTGCGAATTGCTCCAAGGATGACTAGTGCCTTAGATCAAGGGCCAAATGGAGTCGGATGTCCACCAAATTATAGATCGGGATAGTTGAGATGAATATCAAGGTGGGTTTTCAATATCAAGTACATGCCATGGCTAGATCTCCATAGATCTAATGCATCACCAAGTGACCCAAGTGGGGCACAACCCTCAAAATGAGGAATGGGGCCCACAAGGTGAAAATCAACAAGGTGAAGCACTAGGGGTAGGTTTTATGGGTTGATCTATTCAATGCAACAATAATCTCACCTACCCACGTCTTGGAAGTAGCAAAAAGCCACCCTCCCAAGGAGTGCAACTTCCCTTAGAGAGACTAAGTGCCTTGGGAAATGGGTCAAATGGAGGCCAAACACCACCAAACTATAGATCTGAATTACCGTGGATGCTATAGAGGTGGGTTCCAAATATTATTCCTAAAAGCATGCTAGATCTAAGTAGATCTAAAAAAAAGAGAAAAATGAGGGTTTTAACAATTAGGGTTTATGGATCTAAGAGAATAGATGGTCAAGGTAGAAGAATAGCATACCTCCTTGAGCGTACCTAGAAAATGAAGATGAAGATTTCTTGTGACGAGGATTACTTCCCACAAAGATCAAATGCCAAACTTGAGGAAGCTCTTCTTGATGTCGTTTTGCCTCCTTCAACCAATTCGGTCTCCCTATTCCTGTCAATCAAGGACACAAAGATCAATCAATCAACAAAAAAGGGAAGTAGATGCAAGCAAAAGAGATGAATAACATGAAATTGTTGGTACAAAGACAAAACAACTCCCTGTAACCCAAAACGACTTGTTGAAGATAGTAGGGTAGCCCTCCACACCAATACACACTCCTCCAAAACGTCTTCTTTGCCTGCAAATCGTGTTAGTGAAGATAAAATTCAAGATGGCCACCAATGTCTGTCAGTGTAGAGGAAAAAGCATTTACAATCACCACAAGCATTCCAACTCCAAGATTCAAGATGCCTAAGAAAATATTTTTATTCCAATAGCCAAGAGCCAAAAATCTCTAGATGCCTTTACAATGAGGGGGTCTTCTCTTTTTATATGAGAGAAAGACCAAAACCCTAAACCACTTTTGAAAACTAGTGGTTGAGATCAAAAGATAAAACAATATAATCAATGGCTAAGATGAGCCAATACAATATAACACATGGATCACTCCAATAGAGGCTGATGTCATAGCTAAAGTGTCTCTAGGAGGGTGACGTCACACATGGGGGGTGGCTAGATAGCATGGAGCCACAACATAAGACATGGACAAATAACTAGGAGCACATGGTGGGGCTAGGAGGTATTATTTCCCTTCACTAGCATGTCCCCATGGCACAATAATATAAAATATGAGTCTATGACATGTCCAAGTACACAAATGATCAAATCCTGTCCACATAATCAGAGAGAGAGATACAATAAAAGAGCTTCTGTAGCCAATGTGGACCCCACTGACTGATGCCAACTGATCTGGAAGATGGGGGATACACCATGGATGATCTCTGAGCAGACCAAGTGCCAAAAACTTGCCTCAATTGCCCAAAACGAATTCCTCAATGACCTTTTTATTCCATTTTTTTAATCCTCCTGAAAACCTTGAAACTGACCAAAACTGCCTCCAGGGTTCCTGCGCTGTCAAACTGAGTGTTCCATGCTGTCTGGAAGCGGGGTATAATGGTAAAAACAAGTGGCTGGACCACCCCCTTCCTTTCTAGCACCCTAGGCAACGACTTGCCTCCAATGCTCCTGCTGGATAGTCCTCACCAGCATGCCCAAACTAGTCAACAGGTGGAAAAATGCTAATATCATGCCCAGGAGTGTCTGAAACTAAAATATAAGTGTCTCAATGGATCCAGAAGACTCAAATCCACTAGAGATGAGTACTCATACACCTCATGATAACCTATAGGGTCATCTGTAGGGTCCACCATACCTGGACAATGTAAAATATGATGATCTGGAAATAATAATAAAATTGACCAACTGCATCAATCATCATCTGGAGCATATGTCCAACATATGGAATCATCAATAGGTGCATGTGGGACCATAAATCAACATCATAAAGCACAACTGGTCCATCTCATCACGAATCCCAAGAACGACCATGGTCAAACTATGTTTGACTAGGTCAAAATACAACCAAGGACTAGATCATAACAAATGACTAAGACATGTTCCTTTAACCATATTCACAGCTTAAATTAAAGTATAAACATCAATCAAGTGGCAGTTAATACATAGATATTTAATGTTTATAATTTACTTGCACCAAAGCTTTAAAGACATACTCATCCAATGGACATGGCCTAACTGCTAGCAAAGGGTGAAGGCTAAGGACAAGGTTAGGTAAAAGGGATGACTTGACCGATTCAACTAAGAGATACTTTGGACGGGGAAAGGGGGAAGCTACACACTGTGCTGGACAAGATAAACAAAGGGAATGGCAGTGCCTCACAGATGGGTAAGTTGTTTAGAGAGTGCTTACTGCTTATTCAACCTTTGCATCATGTCTATATCAAATTGATCCAAGTTCATTAGGATCATTCATTTAATTTCCATGGCCTTTTTGGCCTATATGACACCTCTGGGATTTTACATGCGCTTAAGAGCACAACTAATCGAAGCTTGCATCCGGGGCATATTTACATTTATGAGGTCAACAATCTTTAGATTTAGCATTTATTTAGCCATTTCTTTTTAGACCTTTCTGGACCCTTCATGGGGTACTTTAGCATTTCATTGCTTTAGCCTTTAATTCATCGTGTGTTTAGAAACACATTCTAGAATTTAATTTCATAGGCTTTCACAAAAGAGATTTTCAATAATTTCCATAAGTAGTACAAGTGCTTCAGGTTTTAGCCAACAACATCTCATATGACTAGAGGGAATTCTGCGCTAAGCCACACATCGGGCCAACTGACTAGAATGATCTAGGCATAAAATCCAACTCACCATGGGCAAGTTTTGTCACCAACTCAGTGCCGAGACTCAAAACAAACGTGGATGCTATCCAACACGGTGGTAGAAAAAGGGAAGTCCTCCATATCAATAGTAAAAAAGGCAAGTCAGGGTGAAAGCCAAAATAGGGAAGGTCATGGATGGATGGAGTCAAGTGAATGTGGTGCCTAAGCTAACAGACATAAATGTCATGAAAAACCATGTTCATGCTCATAGGAGGGAAATGAAACCAATGGGTATAGTCAATGAACCTTTAAGTGCAAGTAATACATCCAATTCATTATTTAAATTCAACCAAGATAGTTTATTTCATTTATTACATAATACTACCACATCATGAGTTATATACCAAGTTAATGCTATGAAGATGGCTAAAACAACAAGATAATAATCAATGATAACAACCATAAGTCTAATGGTCATGTCACTGCATATCAATAATCATCTTGTAGAACGTGTCTAGAACCAACTGAAACACTGCTGCAATAATAACATCTGGAACTCTAGGCACTGAACTGAAACTGTATAGAACAAAAGATCATATTGGTCATCAAATCTAGGCTCTCAAGGCTCAACCTTGGCACAAGGTCTACTCAATGTGTGATATACATTGCTCTGATCTGTAAGTGATCTCAAATAATGTTGCTCATCATAATTGATCTCTGTAAAGGCAAAGCTCTGAAAAGTGCAGATATCTGCTCAACAAGAATAGTAACCCTGCTACTATGGTGTGATAACAGTACCTAAAGGGTACGTTGGATTATGGACTCAGATATGCTTCAGATAGTGGGTTGAGGCTGTACGGGTACATAGACTCAGATTGGGCTGGAAGTGCCAAAGATAGGAAAAGCACTTCAGGATGTTGCTTTAGTTTGAGATCATGCATGATCTCATGGCTCAGTAGAAAGCAACCCTGTGTTGCACTCAGTACAGCGGAAGCTGAACATGTAGCAGCTTGTTCATCTTTTAGCGAAGCAGTGTGGCTTCGCAAGATGTTAGTAGGATTGTTCAATGCAGAGATTGATGCTATGGATATACTCTATGACAACCAGAGTTGCATCAAGATGACAAAGAATCCTGTGTTCCATGATAGATCGAAGCACATTGAGATCAAGTTCCACTATATTCGGGATATGGTGCAGAAGGGAGCTGTGAAGCTCGAGTATGTTCCTACAGAGGAACAAGTTGCTGATGTGCTGACTAAGCTTCTGTCTCACATAAAGTTTGAAAAATTTCGAGACAAGCTTGGTGCGGTCGAGAGGGACCTCTCTCGAAAGAGAGAATGATAGTTTCAGTTCCTAGGGAATTGATATTGGTCGAAGGATGACTGATGCTGGTCGAAGGATGACTGATGCCGGTCGAGGGGTGACTGAAGATCAGTACTTGCCGACTGATAGAATTCCTGTCCTTAGGTGACAGATGTCGGTCCAGGGGCGACTGAAGATTAATACTTGCCGACTGATAGAGTTCCTGTCCTTAGGTGACAGATGCCGGTCTAGGGGTGACTGAAGATTAGTATTTGTTGGCTGATAGAGTTCCTGTCCTTAGGTGACGGATGCCGGTCCAGGGGTGATTGAAGATCAATACTTGCCGAATGATAGAGTTCCTCTCCTTAGGTGACAGATGCGGTCCAGGGGTGACTGAAGATCAATACTTGTCGACTGATAGAGTTCCTGTCCTTAGGTGATGGATGCCGATCCAGGGGTGACTAAAGATCAATACTTGCCGACTGATAGAGTTCCTGTCCTTAGGTGACGGATGCTGGTCCAGGGGTGACTGAAGATCAGTACTTGTCGACTGATAGAGTTCCTCTCCCTAGGTGACAGATGCCGGTCCAGGGGTGACTGAAGATCAGTACTTGCCGATTGATAGAGTTCCTGTCTTTAGGTGACATATGCCGGTCCAGGGGTAACTGAAGATCAGTACTTGCTGACTGATAGAGTTCCTGTCCTTAGGTGATGGATGCCGGTCCAGGGGTGACTGAAGATCAGTACTTGCTGACTGATGATGATCCAACAGAAGATGTTCTAGCTGATGATGATCTAGCAGAAGATGTTCTAGCTGATGATGTTGTTGATGACAATCCAACAAAGGATGTTCCAACTAATGATGTTGCTGATGATGATCCAACAGAAGATGTTTCAGCTGATGATGTTGCTGATGACGATCCAACAAAGGATGTTCCAGCTGATGATGATCCAACAGAGGATGTTCCAGCTGAGGATGTTGCTGATGATGTTCTAGCAGAGGATGTTGTTGATGATGTTTCAACAGATGATGTTGCTGCTGACGATGTTCCAACAGATGATGTTCTAGCAGAGGATGTTGCTGATGATGGTCCAACAGATGATGTTGTTGATGACGATGTTCCAGTAGATGATGTTGCTGATGACGATGTTCCAGCAGATGATGTTGTTGATGACGATGTTCCAGTAGATGATGTTGCTGATGATGTTCCAACAGATAATGTTGCCGATGATGATGTTCCAGCAAATGATGTTGCTGATGACGATGTACCAGCAGATGATGTTGCTGATGACGATGTACCAACAGATGATGTTGCTAATGATGATGATGATGATGCTAATGGTGATATTCCAACAGACGATGAAAATGATGTTGATGAGGATGTTCCAGCAGATGATACCCCAGACATTTGATGATCCAAAACTTCCTACGACATATAGAGATTCACAAGTCAGTTGTGCAGCTGTTGATGTTACCCATAGAATACCTTCCTAGTTAAGAGGGAGTGTTAAAGAAATGTATCGGCAGAAGATATTCTATGTATACTTGTCTATTGTATTACTGTATTCCTCCTTCGAGAGATTTCATTGATGTAATTAATAATGTAAGAGTCATTGAAAGAATCAATGTAAACCCTAGGTCTTATGTCGGCCTAGAAGAACCCATAAAAAGATTCTTATATTATGTATTTGACAAGTCGGCACAGTTAGTTAGGAGAAGTTGACCCGGTTGGGGAAAAGTCACCCCAACGAGAGAATATAAATAGAGGATGTGTCTCTCATTTGTAATCACTCAACTCACTCACACAAGTTTGCATAGGAGAGAGAGAGAGAGAGAGAGAGAGAGAGAGAGAGAGAGAGAGAGAGAAGTTCGCACAAGTGGAGGAGAAGCTGATTTTGTCTTGGGGTTTATCTTTGTACTTTGTGAATTCTATATTGAGGAAGATTTTGCTGAGGTTTTCTCCCTTGTGGTTTCCCCGAGAGAAAAATTGTGTTCATTGTGTTTTCTGTGCTTGTTTTACTTTCAGTGATAGATTGTTTAATGTTATTATGCTAAACAAATAAAAACTAACAAGGTAATCTGTGTTTGTTTACAATTTTTTGCACTTGCTTGTTGATCAAAGGTTGGATTTTGAAGGAGATCTAAATCTTAGTAAGGTGAAGTAGTGTGATTGCATCCATTATTTTTTTGTCAGGTTATTATAGAGATATTAGATTAACAAATTCATTTTTGTGTAAATGCTTGTCTTTGAAATCTCTATACTAGTCTACACCAGATGCTCTTGATCCTTTTTGTGTGAGTTTGTTTGGTAATTAATTACAGGTTGCAAATTTGAGGAGTTTGTGGAGCTTGTTTGCTTCCATTTTCTTTCAGATAGATCTATGGAGAACTAGTCCCTCCGATCCCCACTTCAAGGACTCCATTTCCCAAGTTCGAAGGCGTTTTCTACTTCTCTCTTCTCGTCACCAAAAAACTGCAACTTTCTTGGTTACCCTGGTTTGTGTATCTCATATCTACACTCTCTTGCAATAATATAAGTAGATTTGAATTTTTTATTAGATCCAAGTGTTAAAATTTTACATCTCATAACTAGATCTAGTAAAATGAGTAGTTTCCCTTTCAAGTTTGCTTTCTTTGTTTGCATTTTAAGAGCTTGATTAGATAACTTACTTGTTGGTTTTAAAGGTAATATTTGGCTGTTATAGAACTTTTAATTTGTTGTTCTTTTGAGCATGCAAAGACCCTAAGGAGGCAAGCCTCATAACTTGTCCCACTTAGTTCATTTTTGCACTTTTACTTAGACTTTTTTCACGATTTTTTTTGGTTTTTTTTTGGCAAGTCCCAAGACACTTTTAAAGTGTTTTTGGGCATTAACTACTATTGTTTTCTTGCTGGTTTTCATGTTTTAGTGATAAATAAGAGAGGTATGCTGGCAAAATTTTGATGATTTGAGCCATCTGGAGCATTCCGGGAACCCTATACTTGTTTCTATTCATTTCTTTTCCATTATTGTAAACTTGTTACTCCTAATCTTCAAAGGACTACAAGTGTTTCTGAAAGTGTTGTAAAAAGTAAATATTAAACGAGAGTAAGTGGGCTACCCAACGCCCACACCCCATCCCCCCAGGGGGATCCATGTCACCTCAATTTTTTGTGTTTGCTTTTCTTAGTTTAGATTTCTTTTTTGCTTTTAATAAAAAAAACAAACTAAAACTAAACTTGTTGGTTCCGTTTCAACGATGGACCACAAGAGTACTCAGGACCTCACCTTTTTAGTTCTCTTTCAGCTTTATTTCAAGTTTTGCTTCTTACAATTTTAGAAAATAAACCCCTTGCTTTCTCAAAGTACTGCACCAGTTAGTGGTGTGTGGAAAAGAGATTCTTGGGTTTAATTAGTTAAACAACTCACACTTATAACTAATAAAATAAACCAATGCTTAAATTCCAAGCATGCTCTTGACTGCTGCAACATAGTCTGATCAGTTGGTTAACCAAAAAGGGAGGTAAGGATTAGTGTAATAGGGAAATCCAAATAAGCTAAACTTCAAGAACTCGGGAGGTTACATGGGTTGACACCATAGAGTCAAAAGGCTGCTATAAGCAGGTTATGCCTCGCCTTGTTGGACACTTGGTAAAACCGCTATAGCACTCAGTTCAAGGGTTAAGTTTAGTTGGGCCAAATCCCCAATAAACCCACTCCTCCAAGACTCACTAATAATTCTAAAAATTGACAACTAGACTTTGCAATACTTTCACGACACAACACAACAACATCAATTTCACAATCTTGACACTGGTCATCATATGTTATCATGGTTTAAATTAATCTGCAAAATGTCATGAATATCTTTAATCTCATGTATTGCTATTTAAATTCCATTGCAAAATTGTTGATTCAGTATTTATCATCATCTCTCTAACTCCTAGATTAAGTGCTTTTTCTCTTTCCATAGATTAAAAACCTTAGATTTTATTTCATTAGGGCCCACCCCCTTGGCTTCACTTCGAGTAAGCCTAGACGGAGGGTTAAGTTTCGAGTGACAACTCTTAACTCTGACTTGCCCCCAAGGCCACACCGAGCGGCTCGAAGATTTCTCCCGCGTTCCCTCTTTGGTGTACTTCTAGGCGGCAACACACCTCACTCATATCACTCCACTTTGTGCTACAATCCCACTGGATTAGGGATGATGGAGTTACTTTTTATTTCCCTCTATGTGTCCCCTTCACCATGAATGCCTCCATGTTTTCCCTATATTGGGCCCACTTGTGTTGTAGTGAATCTTGCGAGGAGTCAGAAGGTTCCCATGTATGCTCCTTGAGGCTGACTGCTATTAAATATGATTGAGGAATGTTTCTTAGATTAGAAACATGAATACCATTTTCCTATATTGCCTCAAGAAGGGCATTTGAAGACAAAGATCGTAATCCAAGACTCCTTGTACCGGAAGTTGGTGTAAAAGAAGAATCTGCACTAGATCAAAAAGAAAATCAAGGGTGACCAAGAAAATTGCAAAATCAAGCAAACCAAAGAAAAAGTGCAAGTTTTACTTGCATATGCCTTCAAATAAAAGCAAGGCTAAGGTCTCCTCAGCCAAGAATACAAGAGTCCAAGAAGAAGGAGGAGTTGATAAAGAAAAAACAAAGAAAAGAAGGGGAGTTTGATTGCTAAGGTCCAAAGGGGGAATACCTCATAACAAAAAATCCCTGTTAAGACACATCCCTATTGTTCGCACTAGTGGTGAAGATCGCAAAGGATCCCTATCTCCCACATCTTGAGTCACTCAGTCTACCTAAGCCAATTCACTTGACCAACATTTGAACTATCCATGCACTCCATCCAAATAAGAAATAATAATTGTAAAGGTTTTGATGTGTTCCTAAAACATTTACCACTAGTCTTTGTGAAACTTATGTATCATGATCTATGGTTTAGGCTATATGATGACTCATGTAAACAATCTATTGTATATAATTTTGACCTTAGTACTTCCTCAATTTAAAGCTGAAGGGATAGAGAAATCTTCCTTCCAGAGCTATTCATAGGTCTAGAGCTTCATTGGTTAAGTTTGGCCAAGTTTGACATTTTTAGCAGTTTGACTTGGTCAATAGGGTAGTTTGACTTAGTCAACCAGACTGGACCAACAAAGCATACATTTATATCATTACCATTCAACTATCGTATCACTTCGGAAGCTAATTTGATCCTTCCTTGGTTTCATGCACAATTGGACTAAAAGCAATTAATTGGACCATTCCTAAGGTTTAATTTAAAAATTGCCCAAGTCCATATTTAATTATTTGGATCAGATTATAAATGGCATTTGCAGAGGAAATTTAGCTATGGTTTTGATTGGTATCATCTTCGGAGGTCAAGTGAACATCATCAAAGGCATTTCACCCTCAAGATTCACAAGGATTCATCATTTTTGGATTAATTGAAAATAATTAACCAATTTTCTAAAGTCTGATTTAAAAATGCTCAAGTCTAGCTAAGTGAATAATTCAACTATTATGGAAAATCAGATTTTGGAAATTTGGGATGGTGGGTCCTCCTAAAGTATGATTTGGATGTCCCTTGGAGAAATTGGTGATCACTTAGCTCATTTTTGGTCACCCAAATGAACAACTCAGCTCGAGAGGGGCACACTTAGCCAAGAGGGGTGACTTGCTTGGTTAGAAACTTCAACAAGGGACCATTTCCTTCCACTTTTACAATCCAGCTTGGTGATGAGGCATCCAAGCAACATCTAGATTGCATTTGGACCCCACAACTAACATTTTTCTCAGCAAATATCAAATATGAAAATTGAGGGGCATGCACTTGTCCAAGTGGGGCACACTCTCTTGCTCACAACATGACCCATCATTACACTTCAGTTATTTGGCGTAGTGGGGCCTTCATCCTCAACCTATTTGTCATCCATTTCAGCGATGATGTAATTATGGAATAGATGGTTAATGGTGTAGCAATGTAACATTGTAACATTAATAATTCTAAGTCACCTTTAGCCTAAATTGTGTCAAGCTTCCACCTTTGCTTACCTCTTAGGCACCTCTTCAAAAAGCATTATCTAGGTGCATACCTGAGGTCACCTTGTTCCCATAGGTTAGCTTTGGGAAAAAGCTTGGCTAGGGTCTCCCCCTTGGATAGTCTATACTCATTCATTGTTGGCTCCAGGAAGCCTAAAGTGACAAATATTCTGCCGATAGTGACACACTGGGTAGGGAGTTCATAGTTGTGTGAGGTTAGCAGTCAATCAACTTGCCCATCTTCTTAGGCTGCTAAGTTGTGCATCGACAATTCCTTAAGCTAGAAGCTTTTTGATTTTTCTCTGATAACTTCTTGTTGAATTCCTTCATAAGATTTTGATTCTCCTGTTTTAACTTTTGAAAACATTGCTTCTTCTCCTTGGATTTAATGATTTTTGCAATTAGTTTCTGATTATGATTTCTTGGGGGAGAAATCTCTTCATCTTTTTCAGTGATAACCTTGCCACATTCTTTTTGTTGATCCTGCACCATTTGTATTGACTTATAGCTATCTTGAAGGATCACTTCTGATACATTCTTTAGGTTTGCTGATGAAGGTAATATTGAGCTCGACTTCATAGTAACATATTGCAATGTTATTTTCTTCTTTTTATAGGAAAATGTTAGAAAGTTTTTCTCGATGTTTAAAATGAATGTACATATTGATTCTAACCAGGTTGAACAAAGAATTAGGTCAACCTCTCTTTTATACATAGTTGTAACATTGAGTTTAGATATGTATTTATAACCATCAATTTAATAAGTAAGTCCTTAATTTTATATTCATCGCCGAAAATACCATTCCTTTCGATTATACTTGGTTCTGAAATAATTAATTGATTGACCAAGTAGACATTAATGTAATTGAATGTAATTGTTGTCTTCATTCAGACAAATAACGCTGCTAATATCCCTTCTTTGAATAAACCGTGCAGCATATTTTTCAGAAGTTTTACAAAATCTTTCTTTATTTTCATGGTTAGATTCCATTTTATTTTCTAAGAATACCTTAATTAAAAACTCATATCTTCCTTAGTATACTTATTCATTTTATGACTTTAACACATTTTGTAATATATATTTTTTTTCTTAGAATTTAACTTTTCATAACTTTTTTAGAATTTAGGGAAACGTTTTAAATTTACGGACTTCACCAACTTTTTTAGAATTTAGGGTAACTTTTTAAATTTACGGACTTTAAAACTTTTTATATCTTTCGATCCCACTTGTGTTTAGGTGTGTGATAACTGGCACTCAAATCGACCCGGTATTCCAGCGACCGGCGACGGGAACTTTTTCGGCGAGGCACAGTTCCATCGTTTTTGTTTTTTTTTGGAATTTCGACGATCTGAGTCGTCTTAAAATGGGCCAAAACACCTAGGGGCACAGTTCCATGGCATAGTTCCACAGTTCCACAGTAAATGGGGTGGAACTACGATTCTGCTGGTTTTTATAATCGGATCCAAGGAACAAATCGCCAAAAAACAGAGTGATTTGACTGCCAGTTATCCCACGCCCTTGTGTTTATACTTTTTTTTTCTTACTTTTTCAGAATCATTAATATTATAATTGTTGCCTTATATCTCTTCCTTTATTCAACTTTGTAGTATGTGTATGCTTTATGTTTCAAACTGCACTTTATATATTCTCTTTTCAATATAACATCAAGTCCAACTTAACATTTTCTCTTTCCAATATAACATCAAGTCCAACTTAACAGATTATATAATAATAATAATAATAATAATAATAAATAAATAAAAGACCTATGATATAAGGTGTGACGCTTGAAATATATTGAACCTTGTTTTATTTGGTGTCTCCGCCGGTTTCATTCAGCCCGTTGAATTTTCCGATTAGTGTTTGGTATCCATGAATTGAGGTATAATTACTAATTTGGATGCCCGATACCTCGTCACAGTAGATGCACTGACCAAAAGTGACTCACGTGAGAATCTTGATTGGCAGACTTCCTACAGAGTTATTCCGTCCTCACTTGCAATCGCCTCGATAACCTTTGAAGATGAACTGACCCACGCTTAGTATGAACAAGCAGCGGTTCGATAGGGTGATTTTCTTGTCAGCGGTCTGGACAGTGGTCACGATGCACAAGTGGCAACGGTTATGTGCAACAGAAATCATGAATGGTGTGCTGGCGACTGGCCATTTTGAATTTGTGACAGTTTCCTTGACTGTCCTTAAACTCACTAGTGAACAGATATGACTCCCTTTTTGGCAGTGGTTATAGCAGTTAGAATTCACACGATTTCAATTGGGAATGACTTGCGATTTTGCTTGGTGGCTATTCTTCTCACCTGTGGACAGTTACAACTTTAAATTGGCGGCAAATCGATTGACGACTATCACGACATATAATAACTTTGTCAACAATTAATCAGAACAGATAATGCCAACGAATGAATGTTGGTACGATTGCTGTAATGATGGTCTTCTAACTAGTGGCAAACAAACCGTTTTCTCCCTTGACACTTATTGACAATTTCAAAGTGCCGATGGTATAGTTGGGAATGGCGGCTTAATTGTTTCGTAATTTCTTTCTTTCCTTGTGCTTGCTGATAACCTACTGACACTTTTCTTTGATATTAGGTTTTCTTCTCATAACTTGTCGCGGGATGACTTTTTCTTTCTCATATTTTCCTTCTAGCAGAGTGATCCTTTCTTTCAACAGAATTTCTGAACTTGGCCAAAGGCCGATCTGGTGGTCAAAGACCCGGATCAGAGATCCTCTGAAAAAAATATGGGTAGCCAAAGGCTGGATTAGCACACAGCTCTGATACCAATGAAGCGAACAATATTCGTTTCCTGAATATGAACAGTAATTCAATAGCTGAATATCCAATTTCATTCGTTTCCTGAATATGTACAGTAATTCAATAACTGAATATCCAATTTAAGTAGAACAACCGGGTATAATCCATAAAGGACAAGTATGTATTAAATGTATAAAATATGAGATGGTGAGATGAAATGACCATGTGACAGTGTACTTATAGCATTGACTGGCCACCATGGTAAGCCATGTCTTTTCAATAGGTCATATCTTTTAGATAAGATGCCTTTTTTCATTAATTATTATTGTTATCATTATTTTTTATTGTTATTGTTATTTATTTAATATTTATGTTTGTTACAATCTCCATGTCAACAAACTAAGAAATGCAACAACTCAAAGGTCCGATCCTTCTAGGTATTGCTCTTTTTCTTCTCATTTTTAGGGTCATTTTAGCTTTTACATATTGTACCCAGGGGTTATTTAAGTCCAACTCTTCCTCCATCCCAACCTCAAGTACTGTGAAAACAATTGGATAGAAAAGACTTGGATTGGGTGCTAAACATTTGATTAAGTTTCTATTCAATATCCTTATTAATCTAAAATATGAATCTAATCTCTTTACAGAATGCAAGCATGTATATCCCAAGTGTTTTGTAGTGGTTTTCAACACAGCTGTAAAAAGTAAAACCTGCAGAACCTGTTGAGAAGGGAATGCCTTTTAACTTAATCATCATAAACAAGAAATATAAGGAAGAAAATTGTTATAGAGACAAGCATTCTTTTCATAGACCCTTCATGGACCTTATTGCAAATTGAAAATAGTTACGCTGAAGTGTCCTAAAGCTAAACTGCTTTTTGCTCATGTTCGTGCCAATAATGGAATGCCACTCAACTCTTTTCTTATTTGACTGATCTTTTTTCAGAACTAGCAAGTGGAAGGGATGTGCATAATACTATATAGTATAGACTGTTGTGCTTACAAGCAACTACACATGTTTATGGTGAATTCTAATATTCTAAAGTTTTTTAATATATATATATATATATTATTGGCGTCCCCAACCTGCCGTCCCCTGAAAAATTGGTGGTGCGCTCTAGGTGTCCTGACGAATCGTCCTCCCGTCTTTGCCATTCCCTCGTGCCCCCATCCCCGCCATTCCCTCGTCCGCAAAACCAGTCCAACATAGGTCTTCCTTGTGTTGTTTTACCTTTGTCTTATTTTTACTTGTGATAACAATATCCAAGTCTTGCTCTGCAATTTTACAAAGATAAAACTGTTTGGTATTAAATCATGGGACACATTTTTGTAGACAGACCTACAGGCCATGGATCAACATTAGATGACTCCTGTATTTGACATCTTTTTAACTTTTTAGTATTCTTAGGTCACTATTGCCACTGCAACTTTCACAATAATGTCTCACACTTAAAAATTACTCTTTACCAATACTTGCTATCCTTCTGGAGAAGCTTTAAGAAAGAAAACATCAGTTTAGTGCACTGTTAAGTTCATAGATGCAGGAAGAATGGTGGACTCTATTATTTGGAAACTGCATGCTACATATTCAAGAGTTTAAATGTAATATGAACTTAGACTTTATAGTTTATACCAATACAGATTTTATAGAATTGGGTGCTGCATAAGCCTTGGATGCATCAAGTGGTTCAGTAGATTATTGAATTTGTTTATGCAAAATATGTTGCCTCTTGAAGTGTCACCTTTAACTGCAAACAATTTAACAATGCCATCAGCAATGAGCTTGAATTGTACACTGTATGCAGACAGTGTGAACTTCAGCATTTCCCAAAATTTGTTTAAACATTTCTCTTTATCTATGCAAACACTTAATTTTTTTACAAAAATGCCAAAATACTAGTCTACAAACACCTTTTCCCTTTTGCAAGGTTTCAGTGTTTTTGTCTACTGTCTAGGGTGGCTGCACATATTCAGTATTATCATTTACTCTTTATTCTTCTTATCAAGTAATAAGAAGATAGCAGTAACTTGTATTCTCTGGCTACAAGAATGAATGATGACCCTTCTCTTTTACATGAAAGTATTTTTCAATTTTTTGGGAAAAGTTGAATAAAAATCATTATTGAATTATGTTTTTATGAGGAATAAGCAGCAATATCCCTGCAGTCTTTTCCCCTCTTGAGAACATACAACTTATATTTTAGAGAAAAATTTAGAACAGTACAAGCAATTAAACGTTCTATCTATTAGCAGAAAAGGCTTCTACAAAATCAGAGTAGGCTGCAGAAGAAATGTATTTGACATCCTTGGTTAACAGAAAGCCTCTAGCCTTAGTATTGATTCTGAACATGCCTCTTCAAGCACTAGATTCTGAAATGTATGGACTGAACCAACATGACCATTAAAACAAACTTATAGTGCAACCTCCAAATGGATTACAAAGGTGAAATATTATTACAGTGCCAGCTTTTACTTTTTGAATTGCATCAATACAGTATTTCTTTCTAGATGGTTTACGTAATTGTTTGTAGTATGCAGATATCAAAGTGGATGTTGAGCAAGGGCCAAGGTAAAACCATGGGAACCCACTACATGTTATTGAATGCTCTTGCCAATGAGCGAAGAATAGAAGAAGCAGAGGAACTGTGGATCGAAATATTTAATAGGCATATGGAATATGTTCCACGCATGTTCTTTACTCGTATCATCACTATGTATGAGCGAAATAACATGACTGAAAAGTTGCTCGAGGTATTATCATGTTTTGCATGCACCCTTTGCTCTTGTAAGTAGATAATTTAATGTGCATTTTATTGTGTGGATATTTTCTGATATTGCAAGGAAATTTAGTGGTTGTGCACTGTTCTATCTGAACCATTTGTGGAAATTTCGAGAATAGCTTCTTAAAGCAAGTTTAGAAATTCCACCTCAAACTTGAGGTTCCCCAGATCTATTTCCTGTGAACTATCGGCTTTAGGGCTGAATCTGAAATATAAATTACAGCACTATATATTTTACTTCTGTCCAACTAAATACACAATACAGCTGAAGAAAACAAACACTAAACAATTGTACTTCAGGGGAGCTACATTTCCAGCCCTTAAGGCATGATTTCCAACATATAACAGATCTGATTATTTAAAACAAATTTATGACAGCCGTAACTCTGTCCACTTAGCTTCTATATGTTTGTCAAATCACTCAACAAAACCAGCTAGCTGTTCATGATAAATCTGCATATCAAATAGCCGTAGAAACTACTCAGCTGAAAGTCAGATCTGCAAATACACAAAGTTTGCACAGCAAAACACTCTTCATATATACATGAGAATGAGGTTACAAGCATAGTGGAAAAAATCGGCATCGGCAAAAAATCGGCAAGGGTCCCGAATACAACTTCTCAGCAACATCGGCGAAAAAATCGGCAAACCACGGAAAACATTAAAAAATACAAAATATATCATTGTTTTTCAAAATTTTAAACATATAAAGAAACAACAACATTAGATAAACACATTGGCACATAAATATGGAGAAAGCG
Source organism: Larix kaempferi (assembly GCA_027924585.1). Taxonomy (NCBI): domain Eukaryota; kingdom Viridiplantae; phylum Streptophyta; class Pinopsida; order Pinales; family Pinaceae; genus Larix; species Larix kaempferi. Next base: position 4,546,911 of record BSBM01000431.1, on the reverse strand, counting down.
CTGATATATAAGATGTAGTGGATGCCAAATAAAATATGATACATCAAAGTTTCAAAGATCGGAAATTTGGAAGTTTCAATACTGGTTGGAACATTGGTCATTCTCCCCTCCTCTAGGTTCTAGCCCTTGCCTCTACCTCGAACATTGAAGTTAATCCTTCAAGGACATTAGTCAAAAGACTCAAAACCCTACAATTTTGATGAAACTTCCTAATCCAAGCGTTAGGATAAGGTAGAAAAAGCTTCCCATGCTTAAGTGATTTTGTTTGATTGAAGGGTATATTTTTATTAAGGTCATGACAAATGAGTTCAATCAACTTCAACAATCAGGAATCAACACCACCAACATCAAGGTACATACCCAGTTTGATGTGCTTGATTAAATTCCAATCCCTTACCCTCATACATGATAGAATCCAGTGGAAATGTTGCAATCTTGAAATCCTGAAAACTATTAAGTCTATTGAATCCTAAATGGGATCTAAAAGTCTACTTTTTGCATATGAAGTCCAATGAGGTTGGAACCACTCTCAAACATCCTGAAACAATTAATGGTAATGTTAAAAATTTAAGTAAAAGGATGGAAAATAAAAGATAAGGAGAATGTCATTTAATTGTTACTAGCTTCAATGCCTTGTGTACAAAACTGGTCAAATTTTTCAAACTCCATGGCGATTTTTTAGGACTTCGTGCGATTTTTTCTAGGAAAAATTGCCGATTTTTTCAAAAAATTGCGAGGTATGATTTTTCCAAAAAATCGTGATTTTTTCGGTAGAAAAAATCGGCAAGCTGAAAAAATCGCGATTTCTCGGGAAATCGGCGACGTGCTCGACAATGCCAAGGTCCAATGCTGGTACAAGATAGTATTTCGAGCCTATCACATGCTAGGACTCTCCAATGCTCTCCAAACCCTAGCTAGGGCATCCACCATCAATAGAAAACCCTAACCAGCAATACAAAGGCTGATATGACCCAAGGAGTCATATCATATACATTTAACTCCATTTATGCCCCCCGGGGTCATATCAAAGGCTTAGCAAGGTATCCCACCAAAGTATCTAGCCACAACAAAGATTCCACAACAAGTTAGCATCAACACCAATAAGTCCACCCTTGATCTTTCACCAAGCACGCCTTACACAAGTTCTCCAAGTCTCCTTTAGGTGTTTTTTTGCCACAAACCCTAGTTCCTTATCACCTAAGGACTCAAACCTCAACACTTCTAGTCTCCTCTGTGTTCTATCTCTCACAAACCCTAACACCTTCCTACTTTGCATAAAGGCGAGAACACAGACTCAAGACAAGTTCATCTTCAAGATACAAATGACCTAATGAACTCTCATATATCTAAGACAAGATTATTTGAATGAATACAAGTAAAGACTCTCTCCTCCCTTTATATAGAATAAGTGAGGGAGGCCAACAATTGCAAAGTGCACAAGGTCCGCAAATGACCATCTCAACTGACCTAACTAATCACTAGCCAAGTCCAATGTGAAGCGCATCAACTCTAAGGCGACACATGTTGAGCTCCGAGATAAGCATGTCCATCAAATAAAGGTACCAAGGTGAGTGCTCGACAATGCCAAGGTCCAATGCTCTCCTCCAAAGGTATCCAACAATCCAACTACTACCTCCTAAGACATGTGCTCCTCCAAGTCCACCACACTTTCATTATTGCTCATTAACCCAAGCATCCTCAAGTCAAGCACAAATCTCCATGTCAGCAACCAAGTGGTCACATGCTACCTAGGGCTAAGCAGCCTCCTCCTAAATGCCCCAATGCTTTCATCCATATAGGTTTCCTTAAGCAAGCAACCAAGCCTTCCATGTGTGCCTCATGAAGAATGTCAACACACTTTTAGATTTTCTTAAACCATGGTCAAAAGACTTTGCACTAAAAGAATTCCTAAACTACTAATAGTTGAACCTTGAAAGCCACTCAAAACTATAGTTCTAATAAATTATACAAATACATGCCACATAAAATTGTAATGGAAACTCATAGGTTTGTGCTAAATCACATCATTGTTATTAAGTGGAAAAACATAATTATTGCGTAGTTGCTAAATCATTGTTAAAAGCAAAACAAAAACTTAGTAGATGGATTTTTAAAACTATAGTTTTAAAAATTGAAATCGGATTCAGTCGGTCGAGGGTCAACTTGGAATTGGTAATGAATCGGTCTTGACTTGACCGGTTTGAATTTAATGACTCAGTTTTCTAAAAAATACATAAAATATTTAATAACTAGTGCGCCTTCCTTGAGCAATTCGGCCTCCTCACTTGTAGATGAACTTGTGTGGAAAAAATAATAACAATAGCAATCACCAATAATCTCAGTGCACTGGAAAGATAGTTTCAGTCAACATCAATAGCATTCACCACCACAACACAAGTATCTCCAAGAAAATATTTTATTCCAGAAATCCAAAGCCCAAAAGTCCCTTCACAATGAGAAGCTCTCTCAAGCTCTCTCCTTTATATAGGATGGAGAGTTATCAAAACCCTAACCACCTTTTGAATGGATGGCTAATATTAAAAGATCAAAATGTTCTAATCAACGGTTGAGATGAGCTCAACAACAAAGTACATGGATCAACTCAAAAAATATAACATATCATGGACAAAATCGCCCTAGGAGAGGGGGTCCCACTCAACATGACCAAATAACATGAGATAAAGCACATGTTGGGTCTAGGGGTCAATATCTAACACCCCTAGTGTGTCCTTGTGGCACAATAATAACAAATGACCAATCCTAGCACCAAATCGTGCTCCTCAGGGAAAGTCGTGAGCCTTCAAAGGCTCCAAAAAACCATAAAATGTGTTGGAGAAATGTGTGAGGGCCCCACCAACTAATGTAACTGCTCTGGAGGGTGCGGGAGACATCAAACACATCATCAAAACAATTCCCATGCCATTTTCTTGCCTCAGTAACCCAAATCGATTTCTCCAGCAGCCATTTTAACCATTTTTATCCTTTGTAAATCCTCTGGAAAGAATCAAAATGCCTGTAACTCTTTGCATAGTCACCTGGAGCCAAAACTGACTGCACCAATGTGTCTGGGGACCCAACAATGTAGTAAAAACAAGTGGCTACACTGCATGTTCCCTTTGTAGCGCCATAGGAAAACCAATCATACCATCACTTTGCTCTGACAGGCCATTTAAAATGGCAAATATGCACCAGAATGATAAACTGAGGAAAATACTCACTGTAACTGCCCGGAACTGAAAACCAACTGCCTCAATGGACTCAGAGAGCCCAAATCTACTAGAGGTGTGTACTCATACACCATATGGATCTCTGCATGATCATATAATATCTCCAATATATCTAGACATGTAAAATAATAATAATCTGTAAATGATCAAATATGTTGAAAATAACAAATCATCATCATAAACCTGTAACTAATGCATGGAACCATCTGGTGATCTGTAATAGACCATATATCATCCATCTGCATCATCCAAGGTCTATCAACCTCATGTCCTGTAGTTGACTTTGGTCAAACTAGGTTTGACCAAGTCAACATGACCCAAAAATGACCCAGGCTAAAATCAAATTGCTGCAAGTGTTAGAGGCTAAGACATGCTCTACAAATCATTCAAGTAGCAATTATAACATATAGTAATCAATTCTCTGGCGATCTAAAACCAAATATAAAATGTTTTTCAATATTATTATTTATGACTTAGACTAGACTTTCAAGACCATACTAATTTTATAGCTATGATCAATTTGCTAGTGATGGGTGAAGGCTTAAAACTTATAAGGTTAGGCTAAAGGATGACCACTGACTTGACACTGTGACACTTTGGAAATGGAAAGGGGATACACACTCTAGCATATGCTGGACAAGCAGTAACACAGGGGATGGCGGTGTCTCACAAATGGGTAAGTTGTTTGAGAAGTGCTTATTCAACCTTGACAGATGCTTACAACTCACATCCAAGTTGATACAGCTTCGTGAGAATCTTTTCTAGAGCCGCGTTGACTAGGTGCCCGACAAATCGTAACTTGAGACTCTAGGGGACACTTAGAATTAGCTGTCCCTTACTCCATCTCACATGATAAATCGCAAGCTAGTGAGGAATAAATCAATACAAGTGAGGCTAGCAATCATTTAGATATAGCATTTATTGAACCATTGCTTTTTGGGCCTTTGATACATTCCATAGCCTTGATCCATGTGTGTTAAGAAACACATTCTTGGATTTTGATTTATTAGGCTTTATGATCCATGTGTGTTCAGAAACACGATTCCATGGATTTACATTTCACATTTAACTTTCAAAGCCAATTTCATTAGGCTTGCCTTTCATTCATGTGTGTTCAGAAACATGCTTCCATGAATGGGCCTTCATAAAGATAGACATTTCATTTCCATATACACTGTACTGATGGTAGCACTATCTGTTTCAAGTCTAGCCAACACAACTTAGGAAACTCAGAGCCGAGACACAATATAACAGGGAAGCTCATCCAACAAAGAGGCTAAAGCGGGGGAAGGTCCTCCATGCCACTAATCAAGTAGTAAATCAGGGTAATAACAATAACTGGATGGTAATGGATGGGTGGAGAAAGTGAATAATGAGACCAACACTAGCAAGCCAAAAGATGGTGGGAATGATCACCTCTATTCTCCCCAAGGAGGGTAAAACCGATGAGTATAGGTCAAGAACTTCTAAGTCTGAGTGAGGACATATATATATATATATATATATATAAATAATACAACCAGGTCCAAATATTTATATGATCACTAGATCATGACACTAAGTGCTAAGACATGCCACAAGAATGAGTATAAAAGCAGTAATAACCATAACACAAGATAATACCTGCTGGGTCATATACCTATGCATAACCAATCTGAACCATCATCTGTCCACTGAGAACCTGCTGCTGCAACTTTGGGCAATACCAACTGCTCTGCAAATGGCTAAATGGCTACATCAGTCATCAAATCTGAGTTTTCCGAGACTCAGTCCTTGGTCTTCATAAAATATATTGAAGTGTTTTATCAATGAAAGTAACATAATAAAGATTACCTATCAACGAAGTTGATGGCATGGGTCCATAGTCATTTGAATGAATCAGATCAAGAATCCCTCTTGGCCTGTACTCATTGCTTAGGAAAGTAGCCTTGGCATGCTTGCCGAGTACACATCCCTTGCACACTCTTTTCTTCTCCACCTTGAAGTTAGGGAATCCAACCACCATGTCCTTCAAAGGAGGTAAGAAACCATAGTTCAGGTGACCAAATCTTCTATTCGAAAGCTCACATAGATTGTTGTTACTAGTCAACAAGGCTCTCTACTTCATTGGATCTACTAGCAATCAATAAAGGCTGCCCTCCTAACTCTTTTGGCCAAACTCAACTTGGATCATGGTTTTGACTACTGATGATCACTTCCTAATCAACAAACTCAGCCCTACACTTCAACTCTGTTAGACAAGAAATCAAAAGGAGATTTGTAGTCATACTAGGAGCATACAGTACCTCACGTAAATTCAAAACTTCTCCGACTGGTATGCATAATGAAATAGACCCTAGCCCAGTCACATGGTACTTGCCATCATTACCAAGCTCTACCAACATGTCAGTATCTTGTTGCACTATCTTGAAGAAGGCTGATATGTTTGGATTCATGTGTCTAGAGGCTCCACTGTCAACATACCACCCAACACCTAAAAATCTTTTGGCGGAAAGGCATGTTGTAGCAAGCCGAGTAGTCAACTCATCCACTCCTGAAGCTTCAACAATTCTTGCAAACTGTTTCTGCTACTGCTACTTTCCCATCCCCTTCTTCTTAGGACATTGAGAAGCATAATGGCCATGCTTGTTGCAGTTGCAGCACTTAATATGGCTCAAATCTTCTTTTGCTAGTTAGAAGATCCTGAATGTTCTTTCTTCTTCTAACCCTTCTCGGATCCTCTCTTTCCTCCCTTCCTCATCTTCCTGATGAGGGCTGGGTCTAGAACATCCTCATAATTGGTTGAGAACTGGAGACTTGTTGTAGTCTCATCTCCTCTCCAATGAAAACATCTTGAAACTGCTCGAAGTCAGGCAAAGAATCCTGGCCACAAATAACTTGGACAAATTTGTGCTACGGAAGACTAAAGTCATTCAGAGAAATCTGAACTAGCTCATTAGGCTCTTCATGAGATAGCTTGCTACTATATCTATTTTTCTCATGCAGGTAGAGGTGAGCTTGTTCTTCAAGAGTATCTTCTTTGATATATTCACACTTTAGAAGGACGTTCTCAGGGCATCATACATATCTTTGGCAATGTTTTTCCCAACAGTATGAAGGATTAGGTGATCCTTCACTGAATCCAACAGGATTTGCTTCATGCTCATTGCCTTCTTGTCCTGGTCTTCCAGAACTTTGGGATCTGTAGGTGGTGCAACCACCTTCTTCACAAGGTAACATAAGTCTGTGACTTGAGGTTGTGCAATCTCATTTTCTATGGCACAAAGTTGGAGGCTCCCTGCAACAAGTGACTCACTCACATACTGGGAGTTGCCATTACTGCAACTTCTTTGAACAAGCTACAATCTATGATCACTGAATTAACAAAGGTTTCACACCCCGTAACCCTTCTCAGGTCCATGTGCCGATCACTAGCACAATTTTGTTTCAACCACTGAAGCATGGACATACTGCCCACTGAAACTCTCCGACAACTCTCTACTCCAAACAGCTTGCACTTCATACATAGAATCTGGAAGATTTCAGAAACTGAGCTTTGATACCATGTTAGATTTTCTTAAACCATGGTCAGCAGACTTTGCACTAAAAGAATTCCTAAACTACTAGATAGCTGAACCCTGAAATACACCCAAAATTTTTGTTCTAATAATGCTAAAGTTTACAAACACATACTGCAGAAAATTATAATGGAAGTCCACAACTTCACAGGTATGTCCTAAATCACATCATTCTTATTAAGAATGAAAACACAAGTACTGTGTACTTGCTAAAGCATTGGTAAATGCAAAAAAGAAACTCAATAGATGGATTGCCAAAACCTGTTACTGCTTTCTTATTAAGTCTGAACTGAAATATGCTACAGGAAAAATACAGTAAGCTAATTCACTAGTCACTGATGAATTGAATGACTAAACATATACCCTTGCCTTCTCTTTTACAGACTGAGAAGAAGAGTAGGTACAGTCAATCAGGACATATGCACAATGGTGCCTAAACTGAAGATGATCTGAGGCATGCAAGCATGTGTCTTACCTACTGCAGCTATCTAATGCAACTGCATGGGCCCTCTTTTATTTAACTGAGTAACAACATGCAATGTTGTTTTAACACATGCAAACTCCTGAGAATAGATTGCTGAAGATAGAGCAACGATCCACTCTTATAAGACTGATTACTCCCTCATAATTAATGCATTGAACAACTGAAGAATTGTGCCCTCACTGTCCTGTTGAAGTTTCCAGATTTGTTCATCAGTGTGCCTAGACCTGCAGAAGACGATCGAAGGTACAATCTAACACGCCACATGGGATACCAACCTCCTAAGGAAGTGCACCACATAAGCATCAATTCAAGGTCTAACAATTCATGAGTAAGCTATCTCCAATGTGTATGTTCACTAAGATACAACCGAGGGTAGGCATCACACCATGCACTCCACATCACTTGAAGCACCCCCAAGCATGGTGTAGACACTTTTGGAGTAAACCAGAAAACTAACACCTTTCATTCTTTTTGGTGGTATATTCCATATATGAGATTGAGATGTCAAATAAGCTTGATCAATTATATTAAAAAATCTACTACTCTGGTGGCTTGTTTAGTATTCTTCTGAATTGGAAGATCAATTAAAGCTTCTTTTATTTCCGGCAGTTTCATTTTTTTGAGCTTAAATAATCTATTGGCATTCTGGCAGCTAAATATCCTGGTTTTAAGCTGAATGCCAATTGAAATGTACACTTCCATTGTTTCTTCTTAGTTGACTGTTATGAATTCTACTAACAGTGAATAATCTATTCAGATCAGGAAGCTAAAGAATATAGAAGGCATGGCAAGTAATATTTCTAAGTAAATCAAGCAAGGTTCTTTCATTTGTTAGAAAATTTATGGGATCACGTGCTTGTCTTTCTGAGAGATCAAGTTATTATCAAAAGTTTCTTAAGTAACCCTGCAGATTTATAATATATTCAGTTGTTCCCTTCCCTTAACTGCATGTTATTATCAATCTCAAATGCCATCTTTTGATAAAGTTGTGACAATTCAAACTGGGTCTTTTCTTGAAGGTGTTTGCAGATATGGAAGAGCTGGGTGTGACGCCAGAACGTTTGGCTGTTGTTAAGATTGCAAATACATTCAAGAATATGGGGATGATGGACAAGTATGAAAAAGTATTTAAGAAGTATCCTGAAACAGAATGGGAGTACCGCTATCGTAAGGGGAATCGTTACAGAGTACTAGTGCCTAAATCACAAGATTCTGGTAAGAGAATATCTAAAATTAGGGAAACTTGTTTTGTACTGATCTTGGTAGGATCCTTACTATATAGATGAGCATCTTTTTAAAATTTTAATTACTCTGAAAAGTACCTTCTATGTTTCCTTTTTCCTGGTAATAAGTGGAATCACATGCTGTGTATGCTCTTTTCCATGCATCCAAGAGGCCTGTTATGCCACATTCTGTGGGCATTCCAAAGGCACAATTTTTTTTTGCTTCCTTCCCAGAGAATGGTGTTAGAGATTGTGGTATCTCGGGATGTCCTCCATGATTCGGATGCCTTGCATGGAGGTACATCAGCAGTATAGGCATCAGAATGGAGTAGAGGATGAGATACACTCTACTCAGTGGCATGAATCCATTGGCGGATGCATGCGGACCTTCCGGGGTGTTTTGCTTCATGCATGCATGGGATTTGCATGTACAATTAGTAATTAAAAGATGCATGCAAAAGTGATTTTTTGCATGCATAGATATTAGGTTTTTGGTAAACCTAATTGATCGGTGAGATTATATATAGAGGCAGGAGGTCCCCGGATGAGGTGGCTCAGTTGACTCATCAGAGAGAGATCAATCAAGAGCGAGGAGGGCGCATTAGTGCATGTAGAGGGCGACTTTATGAGAGAGAGAGGAGCTTCTGCAGGAGGGGGAGTGGGGTGATCTGAGCTAGATCAGACACCACTTGACCAGAGGCACTTGGCACCCAGTTCTGTGGACTGAGAGAGTTCATCAGAGATTGAGGAGGACGTCTTCCAGAGAGAGAGAGAGGGGCGCATTACCAGAGGAGGGAGGAGTTCGTTCTGGATCCGATTGACCGATTGAGCAGTTGATACTTTCGGAGTATCCTTGCCTCAGTGTTTGAGGAAGGACTGTGATGATCAGAGCTCAGATCTATTGAGATCTGATTTCGTATGAGCATTTGGCATCCAGAGGGATGGCGCACTTTTCCATGCAGAGGAAGGGCACATTCATCAGATCTAGCAGTTGGCCTTCTTTCATAGCAAAGCAGTGCAGTGAGAGAGACATTATAGATAGAGTTACCTGCAGCTAGATCCAGATCCAGTTGACAGATTAGGGCACATTTCCTCTATGCATGCATCAGTTGTTGCATGCAGATCTAGGGTTTTGACCCTGTCAGGTTTGGTTGTTCCTTCTGAGGTAACATTGTATGTACTTGTATTCTTCTTATTTTGCTCTAGGCTCGAGATAGAAGAAAGCCCCACAGATAGCTGGTTTTCCCCATTTGGGGTTTCCAGGGTATATCCAGTGTTGTGTGATTGATTGAGTTTTCATTGTCAAAGTGTCAAGAGATCTCTAGTGTTTGTATCTTAAGTCTTTATTTGTATTATTGATTTACAGAGACTCAAACCGCTTGAGATCTTAGGGCTATCCAGAGGGAGTAGTGATCTCTAAATAAAATTAACAAATGGAATTCCATCTTTGCTGCTTTTGGACTCCCATTATGATATGAATGTAATGTTGCATAATGGATGATGAGAGGATATGTATAAATTGTTGTATTCCAACACCATGATTATGATGATGATGCGTACCTAATAAAGTAATGAACAGGAATGCTAAGTGATTATCTGATGCGTATAACTAGCAGTATCACCCTTAAGTTGATGAGGGTGAAATATGTGTGGTTTGTTTGTTGGCCAAGGCACCAAGGTTACTCTTGGTATTGTTAAGAGCTTTTACCACCTCCATCGGGTCCACCTTTTCCTTCATCCATTATCCATATCCACTCCATCTTGGTTTAATACCTCTAGTTAATACTTGATAGATGGATTCTAGACCTCTCCCCTCTGTGACCTCTTCATCAGGAGGATCTCCCTATTATCCATGGTGTCTCAGGATTGATCATTTGTTGTGATGGATTATGTGGTCCGTCCTTGTAAATCCCTGGGGCTTCACTAACACCAAGCGGAATGAGTTGCTCCTCCCTAGACCTGAAGCATGAAATGTTTATCCTCCCCCTCCCCTGTCTTTATTGGGCCTGAGGTATGAAGAAGCAGCTTCCAGTAGAAGACTCCTTGTGTAATGTTTCCTAATAGCTCTATGCCAATTTCTGAGTTTAATGGCTGTATATTTTGGTGTGGAATTTTCATCAAACACTTTGCTTACTGTGCAATGTCACCACCAAAGTGTTCCAGGACTGTGTTGACTGATTAGGTATGTGTTTGGTGCTGACTTAGAGGGTAGTTCATTCTTCACATGACAAATATCACATGTTATGCACTCCCAGAACTGGTTTACTTGTATTAATGCTCAGAAATGACTAAACAGTTCACAACATACTAATTAATAGTGCACAAACAATTGACTGTAGCAGTGATATTCTCATAGAAAATGATATCAAACTCAACCAGCCATATCAGCGGTACATCATAAGCAATTAACAGAGGTCTGCTTACCCATACAATCAACAATTTAACTCAGCACTTTATTAAATTTCGGACCTGAGAAAGAATGCAAACGTAACTGTCCACCTTCGTATTGCTGTAGTGGTCTTTCCTTGCACAAAATCATGATGAACAGGTAATAAGGGAAGTCTATCCTCAAAGGAGAGATATGGCAGCGCTAGATGCTTCCCGTGAATGAATAAACAATTGCAGATTCAAACTCTTGGCTGTAGCTGCTTTTTCCTTTTGCCCAGAGTTGATGTGATTACTTTGGCAAGAGGACTCCCCAAATGCGCCCAGCAGTAATGATAGAGTTCAACAGTCTTTCCTTCAATGGAGTCTAGGCATAAAATTGGCCCTCACGACCTCTTCTCTTCTCAGCAGTGAACACAGTAAATAATAGTGAAGGAGAATGTGCCCAACACACTGATGGAACTATGAAAAGTAAAATGCAGGACTGTAGATGATGGCTGGGGGTGAGCTCGACCTTGTCTTCTTGGTTTGAAGAGTCAAACCCTCACGAAGAATGAGAGAGGTTCCTCCCCAAGTGCGCCCCCTTAAGGATAATAACTGAGACCTCTGCAAACTAAACTCAAAACTCAGATTTGAAGATGTAGAAGTAATTCTAGACCACGACAATGGAGATCATATGAGAAATCTAACTGATCTCTCATCATAAGATAGCTAGGGTGGATGGTTTCACTACTGAAACTATTTTTCTCTCCCATAGGAAAATATGAAAGCAAGCTCAAGAGCTCTCCAAGATTTTGAAAATGCAAAATACATGAATGAATGAGAGAATGAACTCTCCCTTTTATAATTATTTTTTCACCCTTGTGACCCTTCGACTTCTTTTTTCCCTTTTCTAATTTAATAAATATGAAATGACTTTTTAATGAGAAAGTGACATTTTCATCTTTTATTTTCATTTTGACCCTTTTGGTCCAAACTTACCTTTTTCTTGCCACCTTTATAACGTCACTTTATGAATTAATTATTAAATGTCAATATATAATGTACTTTTGGGCTTAGGTGACATTAAATAATTAATTAATTCCCTACTCGCCGACTATAGCTTTCTACAACTGGATAGGCTAATAAGTCATCCTCTGGTTGTCATTCGGAAAGGGACATGACAGTCCTCCCTTCTCGAGATTGCTTGTCCTCAAGTAATTGCAAATTGGTTTGCTACATAATCTATTTGCCTTCCCAAGTGGCATCCTCCACTGGCATGTGTTTCCACCTAACAAAATATTCTCTGATCACCTTGTTCCGCAGTCTCCTTTCTCGAACACCTAAAATCTCCTCCTCATCCAAGACCAACTGTCCCTCCTCATCCAACAAAGGTAACTTTGCTGAAGCTCTAACCTGTTGTCCTAGTGCCTTCTTGAGGCATGATACATGGAATATGTTGTGGATCTTGCTACCCTTTGGAAGCTCCAGCTCGTAGGCTGCCACTTTGACCCTCCAGACAACTTTGTAGGGCTTGTAGAAACGAGACTTCAACTTCTTTGCACCGCTTTTCTTTAGTGAGGACCGATGATATGGTTGTAATCACAGAAGGAGTAAGTCCTCCACCTTGAAACTACGCTCTGTCTTGTGCCTGTCTATGTAAGCCTTTTGTTGATTCCAGGCCACCTGTAGATTATCCTTAAGAGCTCTAAGGATGTCCTAACTCTTCTATATCCAATCCTTTTCCTTGGGTGCCCTGCTATCCCCGAATGCCAGGTCCACATATGATGGGGCGTCATAGCCATACAAGGCTCGGAATGGTGACATACTGATAAACATATGGTAGGTGGTGTTGTAACAATGATTTCCTAAGTGAAACCACTTGATCAAAGCTCTCTGCTGTCCCGACACATAGTTTCACAGATACCCCTCATCCATTTATTCACAATCTTTGTCTGTCCATCTATCTGAGGGTGATAACTAGTGCTGGGAGTCAACTCAGTACCCACCAATTTGAAAACCTTTTGCAAAAAGGCCCCGGGAAACCTGCTATCCCTGTCGTTGACAATGTTTTTCGGCAGCTCGTGCAGATGAAACACTTCCCTGAAGAACACTTCTGCCACATGTGCTGCTGAGTAATCCGAGGAGATCATGAAAAAGTGTGTGAACTTTGTCAACCGATCCACCACAACATAGATGCAATCTCGGCCCGGTACCCATGGTAACTGTTATCACACATGTAGTTGCCCTTGAAGGTGATCCTATCCAGGACAGTAGAGGTGCTAGGCAACTAAAGAAGTGACCCAAGAGGGCCTTGATTCCCAAGATGGATTGGTTATCACGCCAATCGAGGCACTCTTCACCTTTTGCTATCCAAGCCCCGGATAACAAAGGGGGAGACCGTGATCTACCCTCTAAGAGAGAGATTTAAATCAAACAGTAAATTAAGATTTTCAATGATGAAAAGTGATGATCCCTAGATTTAAGGAAAGAGCTACTGTAGAGGCTTAGGTAAGATGAGGTATGAAAGTTAATTAGTTCAATTACAATAACTCGATTTTAGAAGTGAATCTAGGATATTGGTGCTAGAGTAAATGATCAAAATCAGTTTCCTTGGGAAATATGTACTTAGAAGATGGAAAATGGTCCCAAGGAATAGATCTGACAAGTTTACGGCTTTCTAGCACAACTTGATAGTAGATCTGACAAAATCACAGCACACGAGCTCGGAAAAGAGGGTTTAACCACTCAAAAGACCCACAAACTAGGGAGGGCACAAGCATGGAGAGATCAATGCCTAGGAAAGCGAGTAGATGGAGTCCTCAGAGCTAGACGCCCTTGAGAACCCACTTGGGGCTAGGCCAAAAGATGAAAACCCAGAAATGGTTTGCCAATAAACCAAGTAACTAACCCTAGAGAATTTTTAGAAGTTTCTGGTGTTAGGGTTTTGAAGTAAATGGCAGATGGGTAAGTTAAAGGAATTAAATACGTACCTTTTGAGCATACCTGGATGATGAGAATGAATGTCGGTATGACGAGGATTACTCCCGTAAAGATCAAATGAAGTTTTGGTCTTTTCTCTTGCTCCCACGATTTGCCCAAGTCCACTAGTGTGCCCCTCTCTTCTTGCAAAACCAAGGAGACAAAGCTTGTAAATATTTGATCCAGAGATCACTACTCCCTCTGGATCGCCCTGAGATCTCAAGTGGTATGAGTCTCGATATCAATACAACATTAATATTAACTCAAACAACTAGATCTGCATTTACCAACTAAAAAATATGAATGCAATCACACATAAACAACAGATGTACCCTGGAACCCTTTTGGGGAAAAACCAGCAAACTGTGGGGCTATCTTCTCTCTTGAGCCCAGAGCATATAGGAAAAGAGACAAGTACAATACAGGGTTACCTTAGCAATCTCTACAGGCAAACTCTAGATTTGCATGCATCCAGTTGATGCATGCACTGAAGAGATGAGCCCTAACTGCAAAAATGGATCTGAGTATCCCTGCATCTGCCTCTGCCTAATCTATCTGTCTCTATCCTCTGCACAGCTCTGCTCGCTCTGAAGACTACCCTCTGACTGAAAACGTTCTCCTATGCATGCACAAGTGCGCCCTCCCTCCAATGATGAATGACTCGTACTGAATAAGATCTCAGCAGATTTGAGCTCTGATCGTCACTGATCTTCCTCAATCTCTGAGACGAAGATACTCTGCAAGTTACAGACACTCAAACGCTCCACCGGATGCGGTACGAGCTTCTTCCTCCTTGGGAAATGCGTTGGCCTTCACATGTGAAGTCGTCCTCCTCTCTCTTGATCTGACAGTCACCTCCTGTCTTCCTTATAACATCTCACTGAGAAGTTAGGTTTACCAAAAACCTAAAAACGTTGCATGCAAAACTCACTTTTGCATGCATGCATTCCTCTCTGATCATTTTCTTGGTTAATATTTTAACACTCCCTCTTAACCAGAAAAGGATTCTGGACCACTCCCATCTTCTCCCTGAAGTACTCAAACTTAGTCTTCATCAAGGACTTTGTCAGAATGTCTACAACCTGCTTATATGTAGAAATGTACTGGAGCTCAACTGCTCCCTTCTGAACATGATCACGAATGAAGTGATATCTGATCTCAATGTGTTTGGATCGATCATGAAAGACTGGATTCTCAGAGAGTTTGATGCAACTCTGATTGTCACAGTGAATCACCGTAGGCTCCATTTGCTGATCAAATAGACTCACCAACATCTTGCGAAGCCAGATGGCTTCACAACTGGCTCAGCTAGCCGCCATATATTCTGCTTCAACAGAGCTCAATGCAACAGACTTCTGCTTCCTGCTGAACCATGACACAATTGCCGAACCTAAGCTGAAGCAACACCCAGAGGTTCTTTTCCTGTCACTTGCATTCCCTGCCCTGTCTGAATCTGTGAACCCCACAAGCTGGACTTCTCCCTGCCTCACATAATTCAGTCCATACTCTGCAGTTCCACTGATGTATCTCAAAACATGCTTTGCTGCTACCCAGTGCACATCTCTGGGTTCTACCATGTACTGACTCAAGGTGTTGACTGCAAAGCTCAAATCTGGTTTGGTGTTGACCAAATACATCAAGGAATCGATGAGCTATCTATACTTAGTGGAATCGACCAACTTACTCTCAGAAGCCACTTGCTTCTTGCAGTTGGTCATCATAGGGGTAGTCATAGGCTTGCAATCCTGCATCTGAAATCTCTTCAGAATGTCCATCGCATACTTGCCCTGACTGAGAAAGATATGCCCATCCTCTTGCCAGACTTCCATCCCTAGGAACTAATGCATCAACCCTATATCCTTTATCTCAAACTTAGATGCAAGATCCTTTTTGCAATCACTAATGAGTTTCTCTGCTCCTGTAATAAATAGGTCATTCACATAAAGCACAAGAATAAGAGGATCCCCTCTCACCATAATGAAGTAGAGATTTGGGTCTGCTTCACTCTTCTGAAACCCTAGCTGCTGCAAATAGGTATCTATCCTAGAGTACCAAGCTTTGGGTGCGTGTTTCAAACCGTACAGGGATTTCTTCAATTTGCATACATGAGACTCTCGCTCACGTACCTGCAAGCCCTCTGGCTGCTCAATGTAGACTTCCTCCTCGATGAGTCCATTGAGAAATGCCGTCTTGACGTCCATCTGGTGAATCTTCCATCCCATCTTTGTTGCAATAGAAATCACAATCCTAATGGAAGAATACCTGGCCACAGGGGCAAAAGTCTCATCATAGTCGACTCCCTCTATCTGTGAGAACCCTCTAGCGACAAATCTGGCTTTGCATTTCTCAATGCTGCCATCTTCAACATACTTGATTTTGTAGAGCCATCTAGAGGTGACCACAGATTTTCCCTCAGGTCTGGGTACTACTTCCCAGACATCATTCTTCATGATGGAAGCATACTCTTCCAACATGGCATCTCTCCAGGCCTGCTTCCCTACTGCTTTCTCATAAGAGGATGGCTCTGACTCACTAATACTGCTTACTAAAGCTAAGTAATTGTAGAATCGCTGTGGAGTCTTTCTTTCTCTTACATCTTTCTTGGGAGTTCCTACTGCCTGAGCGTCCTTCAAGGTATCTTGAAGCCACTTGGGCTTCCTCTTGCCTGAAGTGACATCCTGTGAAGAAAACTCCTCATCCTCATCCTAATGTCTTGTATGAGAATGAGTGCCTCCAGTAGAGGTTCCTGTAGCTGTCGATCCTGTAGCACGAGTACCTGTAATATGAGATCCTGATCTTAGTTGATCACCAATTTGAGAACTTGTGCTGGATCTTGCTCCTGTCCCTATGGAACCTGTATCCTGTGCATCAGTCACTCCTGACACTTGAGACCCTGTTGGCTGCTGAACAATACTCTGACCTGTGTCGTGAAGGGAATTAGCACCCTGCTGTCTTCCCTTATCTGACTCACATGATTTCCGAAAGGCTCGATCCCCCTCAAACTTCACATCTTGCCTCGCAACTGTCTTTTTGAGTGCAGGGATGTAAATGTGATAGGCCTTCGAAATCTCATCATACCCAACAAGAATTCCTCTCCTTGTAGTAGGTTCCAACTTTGTCCTTTTCTCCGAAGGAACATGAGAGTAGGTGAGGCATCCAAAAATTCTGAAATGCCCAACTTCAGGTTTCTTTCCAGAAAAAGCCTCCTCGGGGTCTTGTCCCCCAATGCCTTATGGGGGCTCATGTTCTGAATGTAGGCTGCAGTGTTGCATGTTTCAGCCCAAAGAAAGAATGGCAATCCCTGATCATGCAACATGGATCTCGCAGCTCTAGTGATGGCCCTGTTCTTCCTCTCAGCCACCCCATTTTGTTGAGGTGTATAAGGTACAGTCAACTGCCTCTTGATGCCTTCCTGAGTGCAAAACTGATTGAACTCATTGGAGGTGTACTCTCCCCCATTATCTGATCTGAAGATCTTAATCTTCCTTTCTGTCTGTTTTTCCACAAGAGCTTTGAACTCTTGAAACTTCTGCAAAACTTACTTAGACTCTTTGCTTTTCAAGAAGTAGATATCCAGGTCTTCCTGGAGTAGTCATCAATGAAAAATACATAGTACTTGTATCCTTTCAATGATGTGGTGGACATCGGACCACAAAGGTCAGAATGAACCAACTCAAGAGCTCCCGTAGCTTTGGTATCGCTTTTAGGAAAAGCTGTCTTGACGTACTTCCCGAGAGCACACCCTTTGCACACATCGATGTGCTCAGTGTTGAACTCAGGTACTCCTGTCACAATCTCCCTCAAAATCTTTAGGGCTGGATGGTGCAGATGAGCCATCCTCCTATGCCAAAGCTCACAGGGGTCACATTCTTCATCACGGATGCTATGACTTAGGGCATGATGTAGTTGGAAACTCAGTTTGTACAGTTTCCCATTGCGGACTCCAATCCTCTCAGCTGAGGCAACATTGGATCCCTTGGGATGAACTAGTACATTTCCATCTCTGAACATCACCCATAGTCCTCGATCTTCAATAGTAGATACGGAGATCAAGTTTTTCTTGAGACCTAGAACGTATAGGACATCACGAACCCTCATCTGTTCTCCAAAGTCTTTCTGAAAAGACACAGTTCCTCGTCCTATAGCTTTGACCGTAGTCATCTCCCAGGACAATCTCAAGATCTATCCCATCCTCTGCTAGGTCAGAAAAGTATCCTCGAACAACCGTCATATGACTAGAAGCTCCACTATCTATGTACCATACACTAGAAGTGGAGGCCATCAATGATTAACAGGAGTTGAGAGCCTTCTCCCTGTCAATCCCATCCGTAGCACACTCATCAATATCCATAGCGCAGCAAGAAGTGCAAGTAACATGATCCTCCCCCATACTTGTAGATCTGATGCTATAGTAGTAGATCTGTGTGTGATGCTCACCCTGATGCTTACCAGGGCTCTGATACCATGTAAATATTTGATCCAGAGATCACTACTCCCTTTGGATCGACCTAAGATCTCGAGCGGTATGAGTCTCGATATCAATACAACATTAATATTAACTCAAACAACTAGATCTTCATTTACCAACTAAAAAATATGAATGCAATCACACATAAACAACAGATGTACCCTGGAACCCTTTTGGGGAAAAACCAACAAACTGTGGGGCTATCTTCTCTCTCGAGCCCAAAACATATAGGAAAAGGGACAAGTACAATACAGGGTTACCTCAGGAATCTCTACAGGTAAACTCTAAATTGCATGCATCCAGCTGATGCATCCACTGAAGAGATGAGCCCTAACTGCAAAACTGGATCTGAGTATCCCTGCATCCGCCTCTGCCTGATCTATCTGTCTCTATCGTCTGCTCAGCTTTGCTCGCTCTGAAGAGTGCCCTCTGACTGAAAACGTCCTCCTCTGCATGCACAAGTGCGCCCTCCCTCCAATGATGAATGACTCGTACTGAATTAGATCTCAGCAGATCTGAGCTCTGATCGTCACTGATCTTCCTCAATCTTTGAGACGAAGATACTCTGCAAGTTACAGACACTCAAACGCTCTACCGGATGCGGTATGAGATTCTTCCTCCTTGGGAAATGCGCCCTCCTTCACATGTGAAGTCGTCCTCCTCTCTCTTGATCTATCTCAGATCAATAGTCTTACTAAATAAGACAGTTACCTCCTGTCTTCCTTATAACATCTCACTGAGAAGTTAGGTTTACCAAAAACATAAAAAAGTTGCATGCAAAACTCACTTTTGCATGCATTCCTCTCTGATCATTTTCCTGGCTAATATTTTAACAAAGCTCAATCAACAAACAACAATGAGGGTAGATGCAAATGAGAAGTAAAAGATGGAGAATAATTGGTACAAAGACAAAATTACTCCCTGTGAAACCCAAGATCTGACGGAAGGTAGCATGGTGAGCCTCCCCACCAATGCGCCCTTCTCCAAGTCGTCTCCTTCACCTGCAAATCAAAATGGTGGAACAAAATATGCAAGATAGCTACCAAGATCCTTCTGTGCAATGGAAAACTAGTTTTAATCACCATAGCCAAGCATTCAACCCAAGATCACAAGCATTTACTTGCAAAATATTTCTTTTGTATTCCAATAACCAAGAGCCAAAAGTCCTTTTACAATGAGGGCGGTTTCTTCCTTAAATAGGAATGAGAGAGACCAAAACCATAACCACTTTTTGAATGAGTGGTGGAGATCAAAAGATAAAACAATAATAATCAACGGCTAAGATGAGCTGAAAATACAATACATGGATCAACTCACTAAAAGAGGGGGGGCACACTCACTAAGACGCCCTAGGGGGGGACGTACCACATGACAAGTGACTAGGATAAGTGAATAAAGCACATGGTGGGGCTAGGAGGTGATTTTATTCTTCACTAGCATGGCCCCATGGCATAATGATAAATAATATAACTCTATAACATCACAAAGTGACCAAGTGACCAAATCGTGCCCCCCTCAAAAGCATAATAAAATATCCAAATAATAGCCCGGAGTGTGTGTGGACCCCACTGAATGCTGTAAGCTGTGCTGAAAGGTGTGGGATGCATCACAAAAATCCTCTAAACAAACCTAATGCCAATTCCTTGCCTCAATTGCCCAAATTGATTTCCTCAATGACCATTTTATTCCATTTTTAATCCTCAGAAAATCACCTGTAAAGTAATAAAATGCCTGTAGCTCTCTTCCTCTTGCCTCGAGCACAAATCTGACTGTACCGAAATGTCTGGGGGTATGGTAATATGGTAATAACAAGTGGCTGGACCTCATACTCCCTCTGTAGCGCCCTAGGAGAACCAAATAAATATCCAACTGTGCTGTTAGGCCATTTTATAATGGCAATTCTGCAATAAAGTGACAATCTGACTGTATTCTCATTCGAAAGTGCCTATAACTGATATCTGAGTGTGCCAATGGACTTAGAAGGTCCAAATGTACTAGAGATGAGTACTTATACACCCTGTGGCCACCTGGATAATCATCTGTAGTCTCAACCATGCCCGGACAAATAAAAATAATGGTCTGTAAATAAAAATAACAATAAAAATCCATCAAACCATCATGTGAAACCTATGTCTGCTACATGGAACCATCAAGTGGGCATCATAGGACCATAAATAATCAACCTCGAACAATATTGGTCCAACTCATCTCAAATCCTACGGTTAAATTGGTCAAACTGGGTTGAACCAGGTCAAGACTGATCAAAATAATGACCCAGGCTTAAAATGCCTAATGCTGGAAGTGCAAATGGAGATATGCTCTTCTAATCATTCTAATAGCAAGACTAAAGTATAAAGTAGCATTTCACTGGCAATTAAGCAATCAACACATCAAATATAAGTCCAAAATTAAAACAATCAATTACTTAGAAAAGAACCTCAAGAATATACTCATTTCATGGATGTGACCATTTTGCTAGGAATGGGTGAAGGTGAAAAATGCAAGGCTAGGATAAGGGGATGACTTTACAAAATCAACACTATGACACTTTGGATAAGAGAAAAGGAATACTCACTTAAGCATGTGTCAGATAATATACACACAGGGAATGGCAGTGTCTCACAAATGGAATAAGTTGTTTTGAGAGGTGCTTATTCAACTTTCAACAAATGTCTACAGCTCACATCCAAGCTGAAACCAGCTCCATGAGGATCGTTTTTAGAACCGCCGTAACTAGGTGCATAGTTAAACGTAACTTGAGGTTCTAGGGGACACTTAGAATTAGCTGTCCCTTCCTCCATCTCACATCCCAACCCGTAGGCTTCGTGAGGTATTAATCATTACATTTTATCATGGCCAACAGTCTTTGGATTTAACATATATTTAATCACTGCATTTTAGGCCTCATGACCCTTTGGATTTTTCATGTGCTTAGAAGCACAACTAATTGTAGCTTTATCTAGGGTATTTTTCCATTTCATTCCATAGCCCTATTTCATTGTGCTGAGAAGCACAGTTTTAAATTATTTCCATGGGCTTGTACAAAAGATATAATAATAGTTCACATATGCATGTAATGATGGTAGTACATTTTGCTTCAGGTCTAGCCAACACAACTCAGGCAACTAGGGGGATCATCCACAATCAGGACCAAACATCGGGGGCAACCGACCAGAGAGGTCAAGGAATCAAATCCAACTCACCTAAGCTCAGGAACCAACACCAGCGGGTTCTCCTGGCCCAGAAGGATCAAGGCTTCGGTAAGTTCTGTTGCCAACTTAGAGCCGAGACACAAACAATAGGGAAACTATCCAACATAGAGGCAAAAGTGGGGAGGTCCTCCATATCATAGGCTGGATGGGGAAAGTGAAAGGTGATGCCATAACTAGCAAGCCATAAATGGTGGGAATGACCACGTCCATACTACTAAAGACAGTACAACCAATGAGTATAAACAATAATTTCTTATTTTGAGTAATTATAGCACTTACTCTAGACAATTAACAAAGCAACCATGTCCATATATATATATATATATCGCCAGATCATGATCACTAGATACCTAGTCAAGCTACTAAGATGAGCAAAAGAGCAAGGCAAACATATCCTATGCACAACCATATACCTGTATCTACCATCTGGATCATCAATAGTCACTGGAACACTACTGCTGTATAACTTTGGGCACTATCACACTGCTCTGTATGGAAGAAAAATGCTCACCTCAGTCATCAAATCTGAGGTCAAGAGACTCAGTTATGGCATAAGGCTCGTCATGTTTGCTTTGGGGCTTCTCTGATATATGGGTGATCATCAAAAGAATACTGCTCAACATAGGCTGATCTCATCAAAATGTGTAAAGGCCTGGCAAAAAAATATACAGGAAACTGCTCTTCAATCATGGTAGCCCGGCTACTATGGATGTGATAATAGTAACCCTGTGATGAAGTCCATAGAGATACTCTCCCACTTCTGCTATGGAATAGGCAATGGATGTAGAAGTCTCGTTGGATGGTTCTATTCGGTCTTATTCTATTGACAGACCATGCATTCCCTCACATGCCATAGCACATCATCCTTGAGGCCCTTCCAAGTGAACCTCTCCTTGATCTAGTGCTATGTCTTGAAGTACCCTTGGTGCCCTGCTAGTGGTGCATCGTATGTAGCCCTCAGAATCTTCTCCTTAAGCTTGGATTCTGGCACCAAGTATATCCTATCCTTGTAAAAGATGACATCATCAACTACCCGGTACTTGTCATCCTATATGAAACCATCCATCAACTCAGAAGCAATTTTTTTTTTTGGAATATTCCACCAAGAGGTGGGATTTCCAATCAGTTGAAATCTCCATCAGTGAGCACGCGACTGGTTTCCTGGAGAGTGCATCAACAACAACATTCTTCTTTTCCTTCACGTACTCGATATCAAAATCATTGGCCTATATCCTACTGACCCACTTCTGTTGTCTTTCATTCAAATCCTTCTGCTCCAAGAAATATCTCAAACTGTTGTGGTTTGTCCTCACCACAAATATGCTTCCCACCAAGTATTGTCTGAATTTTGCCAATGCGTGCATGATGGCGAGCATCTCTTTGTCATAGATGGAGTAGAGCCTCTCCAACTCCCTGAGTTTCCTTCTCTCGAAGGCTATTGGTTGTTTATTCTGCATCAAAACTGCTTCGATACCATACCTAAAGCATTACACTCTAGCACGAAAGGTTGACTGAAGTCAGGTAGTGCCAACACCAGGCAAGTTCTCATCACCTCTTTGAGCCTGTCAAATGCCTTTTGGGAATCCTCAGTCGACCTGAAAGCCCCCTTCTTCGTAAGATCAGTGAGGGGTGCACCCAACTTTGAAAACCCCTTCATGAATCATCTGTAATATGTGCATAGCCCAAAGAATCCTCACAACTCTTTGAGGGACCTCGGTGTGGGCCAATCCAAAATGGCCTGAATCTTCTCTTGGTGAACCTGAACACCGTGTGCGTTGATCACATGACCCAAGTACACGATCTTTGTAAGGACGAATTCGTATTTGGAGGCCTTGGCATACAAGGACTGCTCCTCCATAATGATCAGAATCTCATCTAAATGTCTCATATGCTCTTCCATGTCCTGCTGTATATGAGGAGGTTGTCGAAGAACACTAGCAAAAAATTCCTCAGCTGTTTCCTGAAAATATGGTTCATACATGACTGGAAGGTGGCCAATGCATTGGTCAACCAAAATGACAAACCAAGAACTCATAGTGCCCATTGTGGCATCTAAAGGCAGTCTTGTGCATGTCCTACTCACAGACTTTGATCTGATGGTAGCCTGATTGGAGATCAATCTTGGAGAAAAACACTGCTCTGTGCAACTCATCTAGTAACTCATCAATCCGGGGGATAGGGTACCTGTTCTTGATGGTCTTCTTATTCAGTACCCTGTAATCAATGCACATTCTCATCGTCCTGTCCTTTTTGGCCAAAACCACTCAAAATGCAAGCAGACTAGAACTAGGCTTGATGTGTCCCATGGCTAAGAGTTCTTTTATGGCCTTCTCAATCTTGTCCTTAAACTTCTGTGGGTGCCTCTAGGGAGTGGTGATCACTGGTTTGGCTCCCTCCTCCGACTCAATGGTGTGCTCAAATCCCCTGTCAAGAGGTATTCTCAGAGGAATCTCCCCAAAAACCTTGTCATGCTTCCCCAACAAAGCCTGCATGTCTACATGGTACTACTGGCTGTCATGGGAAGTCTTCTAAGTTGTGATCAGGCATTCTGCTGCATGAGCTATATCACCATGTCTGAATAGGGCCTCCATCCGCTTGGTCGAGGCAACTCTTGGAAGACCATTGGACATGCCCCGCAAAACTACCCTTGTGCCATCTGATGCATTGAACCCCATCTCCAAGGTTCGGTAGTTCGTTGATATGGTCCCTAAAGTGCTGAGCCACTGGACGCCCAAAACCATGCTGGTCTTTACCAAATCAACCACGTAGAATTCATCCGTCAATTTGTAGTTCCCCATCGTCACTGTCAACTGTGAAGCCTTCCGAAGGCAAGGCATCATGCACCGACCGGCTACTCCCACACCAAATCCATCAAACTCCAATACAGGGATGCCTCTCTGGGCTACTAAGGCCGAATTTATGAAATTGTTGGTGTCCCCACCATCTATCAAAATAGTGACTTGCTGCCGCTGTATAACTCCTCTGACATGGAAACTGTTGAACCTGGTGGTACCTGATAAAGCAACAATGGTCCCACTTTGTGTCTATACTTGGGGTGGTTGTGCCTGTGGTTGCCCATCACTCCCAATGACTTGCCCACCATCCTGAATTTGCTCATCCACCTCACCCTCCTCCTCATCATTGTCTAAAACTACTTCTATATAGTGAACCTTGCCTTTACCCATGTATCTATGTCCCGGTTCCCAAGATTCCCCACAGCTGAAACATAGTTTCTTCCTTCTCAGCTCATTCTAGGTTTCTTCATCCACCTTGTTCTTCCTGGCTCCTCCCTTCTGGAAGGGCTTCTTGCCCTTGCCTTTCCAAGGAGCAAAAGGTTTGGATTATAATTTTTTCTTGGGCACTGCATCCTCCATGTCTCGAGTGAGAATGATAGCATCTTGTAGTGTACTAGGCTTGAAGGATTTTGACTTTGAGTTGATTCTCAAGTTTGAGTCTATTTGTTGAGGAATCCAAGTCAGACTTGGACCCAAGTCATATTGAGGGATTTTGATTTGCATGTCAATGTTAAATTTTGGTTAGGGTTAGGGTTTGATGCAAAAAATCAGAACTTATATACTTTACTGCAAAAATTCAATATAACAAATTTATATTATAGCAAAATAGTACAACAATAACTTTAACAAGATAGATTAAAACATAATTTTCATCTCTTTCAACTTTTCAATTTTAACACTACCAATTGGGTCACTGTGTTAAAGTAATCTTCAGTAACATGTAATCAACAATAGCAAGATAACTAACTTGTTTAATTAACAATAAAAGAGACAAGTGAGGATACTTACCTAGGGTGTGGAACCCTTCCTGTTTTAAACCTCAGAAATTTTACTTTCAGAAAAGATTGTGCCTCTCAGATGCCAGTCAACACTAGGAACTAGTTGACCCTACTAAAGGGTAAGTGCAAACCAGAGAGAGAGAGAGATGACTGGGCTGAGGTATAACCAAATAGTCAATGACAGTCAGAAGCATAGTGACAATCCAAGGAAGACTCAGCACATCGGTTTACACCACAAATTCAACTCAGTGCACAGGTCTGATCCTCGATAATATAAATATGGTCAAAGATAAAGACTCATAATAGATGTATCAAAACCAAAAAATATAAACTCAATACCATGGATCAATCATTAGCATAAAAGTTCAAGTCTCAGACAAACTGACCTTAGGCAATTGCTCAAAAAATCAGATCTGTCAGATGGTAGCAAAATAGATCTACGCAAACCCTCATACTGCCCATAACTTAGAAAAAAAAGCTTGCAGCACGCAAGGAGGATCCTCAACAGAAACATGGCTCAATCAACAAGATGTAAAAAGGGTGTGGCTACTTAGGACAAACCCCAATCAGGTCATGACAGGCAAAACTGAGCTTTAAAGGCTTGCAGCTGAGATAAAAGGGAGTTCCAAGGCTTACGATTAGGTCACAGGAGGTGGATTAGGTTCCAATAAGATTTTTGCTGATAGATCGGATCTCTTCTCATCCCAATCAGACACCACATCGGCAGATCGAACCTCTCCTCAGCCCAATCAGACTCTTCAGCAGTAGATCAGACTCGTCATAGCCCTATCGGACCTCTCAACAGTGAAATAGACCTCAACAAACCATCAACAATCAGATCGGATCTCAAACAGGTGCAAATCAAGTTGGGTCTCAGTCAATAACATCAACTCGGGCCTCTCCAAAGTTACAACAGACATTAGCGAACCCAAGCAGAAATCATATCTGAGGTAGATTGTAACCTTCAGTAGGTAGGTGGTTCAAGCAGGGCAGTCTATATACCCTATACGTCAAAGAGAAATCAGAGCTGAGATATCTTACTTTGTTCTTGTCAAATGAGGAGCAAATGTCTTCATTATATAGGATCAAGATCTTCTAGAAGGGTCATTCTTTATTTAAGTTAGGGTTCCATCAATTTAGGAAAGTACCACTTAAAATAAAATCACAAAAATATAAAATAAAAATAAAGTGACTTTAGGTGGGTGCTAGCTCATAAAAGGTTAAGACATAAGAATAAAAACAATAACATGAAATTTAAGTAGGGTGACTTAGGTCGGTCATGTTATCATTAGGTGAGGGTACAAGGACCAATTAATATGGTACAAGTTAAACCATAAAAAAACAAAGGTGGGTACATGACCCATAACCCTAGGACCAAGGGGTGTACCATAAGGTGGGCAAACAACCAGAGTACCCATAAGACCAAAAACATCAAGGTATAAATCAAAACAACTCAATGTGGGTAGAAGACCCCACTAACCACAAGTCAAAGACAAGTTACCACAAGACCAATAATAAAAAAGGTGTAAGGACCAAAAGTAAATCAACCAAGGTGGGGAAGGTATAACCAATCATCTCTCTCTCTCAAATGTACAAGTGTTCCATACACAACCTGAAAGTTCATCATCACTGTATAAGGAAGGGTCCTGTTATCACACAACTTGTATTTGCCCCCAAAAGTGATCCTATCCAGGATGGTAGAGGTGTTGGGCAACTAAAGAGGTGACCTAAGAGGGCTTCAATTCCCAAGGATAAATGGTTGTCATGCTAATCGAGGCACTCTTCACTTTAGATCAAGCAAATGCGAGACCAAGGGGGAGACCCTAGCTAGCTAATGGAGACTAGCAAACCTACTCTAGACACTCTAGGAAGATGTGAGGTGGAACAGAGAGAGAGATCAAGAGTAAGTAGATCTAGATCTAGGAAAAATGGGTGGCAAATAGAGTTAGGGCTTGATTGAGGAGCCTTATGAAATAGGTAAATGCTCAACCAAGGAATGATTATGCCACCAAAGGAGTTAAATGGGTAGATCTAGATAGATCTAATGCCAATCTAAAAGACCCAAGTGGGGTCCACCTTTGATTTAATCAAAATTAAGTGAAGTGGGGCCCACTTGGTGAAATTAGGATAGGAAAGGCACTATAAAGGTGGATAAGTGATGGATCTAAGGTTTCAAGGACAAATTAACAACACCCAAATGATAGATCTGTGAAAATGACTAAGAACCCACAAGTGCGTCCTCCCCTAGAGATGGTCAATGCTTGGATCAAGGGGTAAATGGAGTCGGATTTCCACCAAACTTGGTCTCTAAGGTTCATTAATTATTTGGGAAGTGGGTTTTAGTTATTAAGCCCAAATTATCTCTAGATCTATCAGATCTATAAAATGAGGGTTTTAAGAATGAGGGTTTTGAGTGACCAATGGGTAAAATGCATGAAAACCAATACTTACCTTGTGGATCTTATCTCAAATGCTTGTGGCTGCCAAGTACATTGATGATCCTTTCGATTAGTTACAATTCCAAGCGAGATCTAGTTGATTCCAAGCTAAAACGTCCTAGTCCAAGGATGAAGTGTGTCTTCTTTTACCTGCAAATTCAAACAACACAAGTTAGATTTGATCCACAAATAAAAGAGGAACTATGCATGACATATCACAAAGAATAAATCAATGGACAAAATCACAATTGAAAAACTCCCTGAGAGATGAAGACGTCTTGCCCAAGAAGAGATGGGGAACCCCCCCAATTGCCCCTCCAAGCAAGTCGCACCTTGCAGAAGATGTTGAAATCACCTATAAATCACTTAGATGTCTAAAAGAAAATATTTTCAATCACGTACGAGAACATTCATCAAAGCATGAGAAGTAGATCTGCAAAATAATATTTTATTTCCAAGAGTTCAAGAGCCCAAAGGTGCCTTTACAAAAGGTGCCTTTACAATGAGGGGGGTCTCTTCCTTAAAGAGGAATGAGAGAGACCAAAACCCTAACCACTCTTTGATTGAGTGGTGGAGATCAAAACATAAAACAATAATAATCAATGGCTAAGATGAGCTGGAAATACAATACATGGATCAAATCACTAAAAGAGGGGGTGCACTCACTAAAACGCCCTAGGGGGGATGTACCACATGACAAATGACTAGGACAAGTGAATAAAGCACATGGTGGGGCTAGGAGGTGTTTTTTATCTTTCACTAGCATGGCCCCATGACACAATGATAAATAATATGACTCTATAACATCACAAAGTGACCAAGTGACCAAATCGTGGTCCCCTCAAAAGCATAATAAAACATCAAAATAATGGCCCAGAGTGTGCATGGACCCCACTGAATGCTGCAAGCTGTGCCGGAAGGTGTGGGATGCATCACAAATAACCTCTGAACAAACCTCATGCCAATTCCTTGCCTCAATTTCCCAAATCGATTTCCTTAGTGACCATTTTATTCCATTTTTAATCCTCAGAAAATCACCTATAAAGTAATAAAATGCTTGTAGCTCTCTGCCTGGTGCACTGGGCACAAATCTGACTGTACTGAAATGTCTGGGGTATGGTAATATGGTAATAACAAGTGGCTGGACCCCATCTCTGTAGCACCCTAGGAGAACCAAATAAACATCCAACTGTGTTGTTAGGTCATTTTATAATGGAAAATCTGCAATAAAGTGACAATCTGAGTGAAATCTCATTCGGACGTGTCTATAACTGATATCTGAGTGTGCCAATGGACTCAGAAGGTCCAAATGTACTTGAGATGAGTACTCATACACCTTGTGACCACCTAGATAATCATCTGTAGGCTCAACCATGCTCGAACAAAATAAAAATAATGGTCTGTAAATAATAATAACAATAAAAATCTACTAAACCATCATATGAAACCTGTGTCTGCTGCATGGAACCATCAGGTGGGAATCATAGGACCATAAATAATCAATCTCGAACATCATCGGTCCAACTCATCTCAAATCCTGCGGTTGGCTTAGTCAAACTGGGTTGACCAGGTCAAGATTGACCAAAATAATGACCCAAGCTAAAAATGCCCAATGCTATAGGTGCAAATGGATAAGACATGCTCTTTAAATTATTCTAATAGCAAGACTAAAGTATAAAGTAGCATTTGACTGGCGATTAAGCAATCAACACATCAAATATAAGTCCAAGACCAAACAATCAATTACTCAAAACAGAACCTCAAGAATATACTCATTTCATGGACGTGACCATTTTGCTAGGAATGGGTGAGGATGAAAAATTCAAGGCTAGGATAAGGGAATGACTTTACAAAATCAACACTGTGATACTTTGGATAAGGGAAAAGGAATACACACTTAAGCATATGTTGGATAATATACACACAGGGAATAGCAGTGTCTTACAAATGGAATGAGTTGTTTTGAGAGGTGCTTATTCAACCTTTAGCAAAAGTCTAGAACTCACATCCAAGCTGAAACTAGCTCCGTGAGCATCTTTACTAGAACCTTCGTAACTAGGTGCACAGCTAACCGTAACTTGAGGTTCTAGGGGACACTTAGAATTAGTTGTCCCTTACTCCATCTCACATCCCAACCCGTAGGCTCCGTGAGGAATTAATCATTACATGATATCATGGCCAACAGTCTTTAGATTTAGCATATATTTAACCACTGCTTTTTAGGCCTTATGACCCTTTGGATTTTGTATGAGCTTAGAAGCACAACTAATCGCAGCTTTCATCCAGGGTGCTTTCACATTTCAATTCATAGCCCTCTTTCATTGTGCTGAGAAGCACAATTTTAATTTATTTCCAAGGGCTTGCACAAAAGATATAATAATAGTTCACATATGCGTGTAATGATGGTAGTACAGTTTGCTTCAGGTCTAGCCAACACAACTCAGGCAACTAGGGGGATCATCCACAATCATGACCAAACACCAGGGGCAACCGACCAGAGAGGTCAAGGCATCAAATCCAACTCACCTAAGCTCGGGAACCAACACCAGCGGGTTGTCCTGGCCCAGAAGGATCAAGGCTTCGGTAAGTTTTGTTGCCAACTTAGAGCTGAGACACAAAACAATAGGGAAACTATCCAACACAGAGGCAAATGTGGGGAGGTCCTCCATATCACAGGCTGAGGTGTAAGTCAAGATAAAACCAAAAGTGGGAGAGAACAAATGGATGGGGAAAGTGAAAGATGATGCTAAAACTAGCAAGCCATAAATGGTGGGAATGACCATGTCCATACTACTAAAAAGGGTACAACCAATGAGTATAAACAATAATTTCTTATTTTGAGTAATTAGACCATTTAGATAATCATCAAAACAACCATATATATATATATATATATATATCGCCAGATCATGACCACTAAATACCTAGTCAACCAAGATAAGCAAAAGAGCAAGGCAAATATATCCAATGCACAACCATATACCTGTTGGGCCATATACTTGTATCTACCATCTGGATCATCAATAGTCACTGGAACACTGCTGCTATAAAACCCTGGGCACTATCACACTGCTTTGTATGGAACAAAAATGGTCACCTCAGTCATCAAATCTGAGGTCATGAGGCTCAGTCTTGGCATAAAGTTCATCATAATCTGATCTGGGGCTTCTCTGATATATGAGTGATCACCAAAAGTACTGCTCATCATAGGATGATCTCATCAAAAATCTGTAAAGGCCTGGCTCAAAAATTTACAAGGAACTGCTCTGCAATCATGGTAGCTCGGCTACTATGGATGTGATAACAAGTCCACACTAGATGATGTGATCATGTGGTCCTCTAGACTGCTCCTTAGGTCATATGCTAGTGGCTCCATCAAGGGGTGGCCAGTCCCTTGAGAAGACCATCTAACTCAACCATCTCGAAGACCTAGGAGAAGAGGGCATCACACATCATCACCTTGGTCCACTGACCAAGATGCACCTGGTTAACTGACTAGGTATGTCGCTGGAGGAACTACTTGGTCCTCGTGACCAAGAATCTGCCTGGTCCCAGACCAAGAGGTCTTTGTCTCAACCTGTAGGACCTGCTTGGTCCTCGTGACCAAGAAACTGTCTGGTCCCAGACCAGAATACCCTAGAAATAAATATGGGCCCTAGCCACATGCTAGGGACTTTTCCATGGCATCAACCTGCTTGGTACTCGACCAAGAACCCCAGGAGGTAGCTGGGTACCTTCTAGTGTCTTACTCTTTACTCTGCCTGGTTAACTTAACCAGGAACCCTAGTTAACTGACTAGGGTACCATTCTCTCTGAGAATGGGTCTCGCAGCTACCCTTACTTTAACAGTCAAATGAGACAGACAGACACATTGAGTTTGACTCGTGAATCAAATTGACTTGATGTGTTTGATCCAACTCTAAGTCGACTCTCAAGTTTGATTCTACTATTTAAGGAAACCAAATTGAGTTAGGGATTTTGAGTCTAACTTGACTTGATTCATACTTGTGGTTTGGATTTGCATGTCAAATGAGGCAGATTGACACACTGAGCTTGACTCGTGAATCAAGTTGACTTGACAAGTTTGATTCACAAGTCTCACAACTCAGACTTGGCCATCTGTCTATTAAAGACAAAAGACATACAGCATTCATTTTGTTTGCTTTTATGATCTGATTTCAAAATAGATAACTGTAGACTTGTCCCTGGTCCAAAATCCATGGTATTTTTTCCTATGTAGTATCATCTATGTACTTTGAAATGGGATATTATTGAAAATTTACATCATATGGAAATTGTGAACTTCCATATTAATGAAAATTGTATTTTCACTGAAATTTATTGTATTTTAATATTATCTTAATTTCCCAAATCAACTCGCACTTTTTCACAAGTTTGAGTCAACTCTTACTCTTCAGTCTTCTCGAGTCATTATCTGAGTTGAGTCTTCTGGTCCATAGGATAAATATTGCAATTTTTGCCAAGTGAACTTACCAAGAAGTCTCCAAAGAAACACAGCTCTTTGTTATTTGCATTTCATTCTTTTATTTGGGATGGCATTATGATGAAATTTAATGATTTTTGGTTCAAAACTACAGTACTTCTTATCTTGGTTTGATCTTGTTGTTGTGCTTCTTGTTCTCACAATGCACATACATGTCTTACAATGAACTCCAGCATTCCCCATTAGACATATGAGAAGATATTGTACTGTTAAGTCAGCACAAAGAAACGAATGGGATGAGCTTTGTGTGATGGATTTGGGTATGTTTTAGTGATGGGAATTGCTTTGATAATTATATCAGGGTAATACGTCGGATTACAAGGGCATTGGGAAACGATGAATAACAATTAATGCTCATGGTGTTGATGGTGATCCATTTGGTCTTAATGGTTTGGATGTTATATACATAGAATTAAGGCTGGACAACCATGTAAATTGCAGTTCTCTTCTGTTTCTATGCTGTAGGGGGGAATTTGATACATCAAGATGACATCACCCCAAATGTTGCAAAGGATGATGAGTCTACTATACATGATTTCCATACAGCTGAGGTTACAAATCAGCAATATGAAGTCTCTCAGTTACTCGAGGAGAAGGAGAATTTCATACATCAAGATGACAGCACCCTGAATGTTGCAAAGTATTATGAGTCTGCTATACATGATTTTCATACAGTCGAGGTTACCAAAAAGCAACATGAAGTCTCTGAGTTACTGGAGGACAGGGAGAATTTGATACATCAAGATGACAACACCCCAAATGTTGCAGAGGATGGTGTTTCTACTATACATGATTTCCATGCAGCCAAGGTTCGAAAATAGCAATATGAAGTCTCTCAGTTACTTGAGGAAAAGGATCCTACGAGGATATCTATCTCAATTTGACAAGTTCTGAAGGTAGCTGCATACCGATGAACACTTAAGATATCCTGCTGATATAAAATCAGCACTTGTACATCATAATACTGAGTCACTGCAGTCTCTTAACCTCCACTTTCTAAAATGTTGTGTATTGCACTGCACTTGTGATCTATGTTCTTCATCAAGCATTATAAATGTAAAATATGCTTGGACAATAATATCCATTGTATGTGCATGTCCATTTGTCCTGCCATGTGAAAAGTTGAATGGAGAAATCCCATTTTGGTTCTTTGATACAACATATAGAAATTGTTGTGCATTCTAAACAAAGAGTTAAAGTCTTTGATAGTTGCAAGCCAGATGGTCATGATGTAGAGAGAAATTGGTCGAGACATAGTGCTCAGATAAACTTACTTTTCTTAGTGGTCTTAAAACAAGGCGTGTTCCTGCCTTTCTACTACTTTTGGTTATATATCTGCTCGCCATTCTTGCCCAGGTGTCTCATGGCCATTTTATTTAATTATCAGTGACTATTCAGTTAAATCTGTTCAAATCCTCTTCTTTGTTTGGGCAATGTTCTGGAGTGATGGCTGATTTTTTATTGTCTTTGAAGTATGATAATGTCCAGGACATCCCCAATTATATTATGCAATTTGTTTTTGGCTCCTAGGGAAGAATTTTGATGGCAATTCTTGTCTGCTGTATTGTACATTGAATTGCTAGTCCCCTTTTGTTTCCAGAGAATTGAGAGATGATAATATCATAAGGTTGCTACCTTAGGAACTTGTCATCATACGTGTGTTTTACTTCAAAAGGGAAGCTCACTTGATTGCTAAGTAGTCATGTTTTTGCGTATTACATCTTTCTGGCCATATTACTTCTAATTTCAAGGTAATTTAATCATTGCTTAATGTACTTGCCCATGTTTTTTAAAACAACTTTGAAGGTTATATAGATATTTTTGTTTATAGAATAACATTGGCATTATGTATGCGGCAGCATTGTGATTTTTCATAATGTTACACTTGCATTTTAGCTAGCCCTGTATATACCTACAAATGCACACACAGAGATCAAAAAGTTGAGTTGAATGATGATGGGTCGACCACACCATCCAACAGAAGATTAGAAGAAAGACTGGAATTGATGCAAAGGTCAATTTGAGAGCTTGCAATAAGAATACCCAACTTATGGTGCGTGTTTTCCATCAATGGCCACACAAAAAATCATTATAAATATAAGGAATGGACTAAGGGGCATCCAGATGTCAGAGTTGTAACTATGGAGTATTTCTACGATATTTGTGGAGATATGACAAACCATTCCACAATGGACTGCCCTCACAACATGAAAAATTTCAAGCCATAGTGGTGTGCCATATGCATGGAACCTACCCACAATACCGTTGAATGCCAACAGAATTGTAGGATTAAGTCAAATTACCAAGTTGTACTCCACTCCCAAGCATAAGATCCTCAGCAAGGCTCACAAGGTGGTGGATAGCAAAGAGAGGATATAATGGATATAACAAAATAGGTGGCTACTGCAGTCGAGGTCGATAGTAGATACTGGAATAAAGGAGGTTGTGGTTGAAGAGGTTACATAAGGAGATATTGTTTTGTGTGTTAACACATTATACAACTTGACAAGAATCTTCCAAAGTTCTCATTTTTTATAGGTGGTATTTAGTGGCTATTTTTATCCCAAATAAAAACATGGTTCTACTGGTAGCACTCCTTTTTTCTCCATAGCTAAAATTACAATGTTTTGTAAACCTCGAGTGGTGCCAGAATCACTTTCACTTTTATTTGGGGTTAAAATTACACATTGTTTGAAACCTAGAATGAAAATGCCAAAATCAACCCTTGAATCGAAAAGGGGTGCTACTAGTGGCACCCATTTTTTCTGTAGCACCCATTTTCGATTGGGGAGTTGATTTTGACATTTTTCGTTGCAACGACATCGGTTGTTAAGGCCAAGGTTTCAAACAAGTTGTAATTTCAGCATTAGAAAGAAAAATGGGGGTGCCATGGTAGTACCACTTTTTGATTTAGGGTTTTGATCATTGTTGAAAACATTGGCAACGACAAAAAAACGACAAAGGGTCAGAATACAACTTTTCGACAACATCGGGTAAATAATCGGCAAATTGCGGCAAGCATTAAAAATACAAATAAATTCAATTTTCCAATTTTTGAACATATAAACCAACAACAAAATCAATTATACACATTGACACCTAAATATAGGAAAAACATTGATATATATATATATATATATAGTGGATGCCAAATCAAAACGATACATTTGAGTCAATACTAAATCCTGAAACCTGATAGTTGTCCAATACAGGACTTAAAAGTGGATAACCAATATAAGATTACATCAAATATATAAATGTACTTCATCATCATGACTCATCTACAATGACAAGTCTAGCAACTAGTTATTAGCCTATCTTGGAGAATCAATGGCCTCTTTATGTTTTATGGGAAAAGGTCATGGCTCGTTTGCCACTAGAATTTTTTGCATAATCTTTGTAGAAGTTTCCCCCAAATTTTAGTAAATGTCAAAGGGGACGTCAAGGTCTTCAACATAGGGGACCTTACCAGAAGTACTACATAAATTATATAAGAATACATGCAAATTGAAACATAAATCATTGAAATTTACTTTTTTTATAAATTATAATCTAATAGACTAATACATACATGATCATTGATAGCAATGTAACTGTTATCACACAACTTGTAGTTGTCCCTAAAGGTATCCCATCCGGGATGGCAGAGGTGTTGGAAAACTAAAGAGGTGACCCAAGGCTTGCCATGGTTCCCAATGCAAGTGGGTGTCATGATAACCGAGGCAACCTTCACTTTAGATCAAGAAGAATCAAGATCAAGGGGGAGACCCTAGCCAATCTATAGAGACTAGCTAACCCAAAGACTCCTAGGGAAATATGTAAAATGAAGCAAGGAGATCAATGGTGCAAGATTTTAGATCTAGAAAAGTAAGTGGACCCAAGGTGGTTAGGGCTTGGTTGAGAGGCTTAAGCAAAGACAAATGAGTCAACCAAGTGATGGATGAAGATCACTTATGAAGTTAAGTTGGTAGATCTAAAAGATGAGCTAATGCATTACCCAATGACCCAAGTGGAGCTCTTCCCTTAAAATAAGGAATGGGGTCCACAAGGTGAAAATCAATGTGATAAAGCACTAGGGGTAGGTTTTGAGGGATGATCTATCCAATGAAGCAACAAACTCAACTACCCACATACTAGAACCTAGCAAATGGCCTCCCTCAAGGAATGCGACTTCCCTTGGAGAGACCAATGTGCCTTGGGAAATGGGCCAAATGGATCCAAACATCACCAAATTTTAGATCGGGATTGCCATGAATATTATTAAGGTGGGTTTTAAATTTTATCCCCAAAAGCTTGCTAGATCCAAGTAGATCTGAAAAATAAATAAAATGAGGGTTTTGACAATGAGGGTTTGTAGATCTAAGAGAATAGATGGTCAAGGTAGAAGAATAGCATACCTCCTTGAGCGTACCTGGAAAATGAAGATGAATATTGCTTGTGACGAGGATTACTTCCCACAAAGATCAAATGCCAAACTTGATGAAGTCCTTCTTGCTAGCATTTTGTCTCCTTCAACCAATTTGGCCTCCCTCTTCCTATCAACCAATGACACAAAGATCAATCAGTCAACAAAAATGGAAGTAGATGCAAGCAAAAGAGATTGATAACATGAAATTGTTGGTGCAAAGACAAAACAACTCCCTGTAACCCAAAACGACTTGATGAGATAGCAGGATAGGCCTCCCCACCAATGCGCATTCCCCCAAGATGTCTTCTTTGCCTGCAGATCATGTTAGTGAAGATACAAATTCAAGATGGCCACCAATGTTTGTCAGTGCAGAGGAAAAAGCATTTACGATCATCACAAGCATTCAAACTCCAAGATCCAAGATGCCTAAGAAAATATTTTATTCCAATAGCCAAGAGCCAAAAATCTTTAGATAGCTTTTACAATGAGAGGGTCTCTTCCTTTTATAGGATAGGAAGACCAAAGCCCTAAACCACTTTTGAAAACTAGTGGTTGAGATCAAAAGATACAACAATCTAATCAACGGCTAAGATGAGCCAATACAATATAAGACATGGATCACTCACTAAGTGATGATGTCATAGCCTAAAAACCTCAATGAGGGGTGACATCATACATAGGGGTGGCTAATAACACGTGCCACAACAATATGACCAAGACAAGTCACTAGGAGCACATGGTGGGGCTATGAGGTATTAATCCCCTTCACTAGCATGACCCCATGGCACAATAATATAAAATATGAGTCTATGACATGTCCAAGTATACAAATGATCAAATCATGTCACCATAATCAGAGAGAGAAATACAATAAAAGAGCTCCTGTAGCCCATGTGGACCCCACTGACTGATGCCAATTGATCTGAAAGAAGGGGGATACACTATGGATGAACTTTGAGCAGACCAAGTGCCAAAACCTTGCCTCAGTTGCCCAAATCGAATTCCTCAGTGACCCTTTTATTCTATTTTTGAATCCTCTTGAAAACCCTGAAAGTGACCAAAACTTCGTCTCGAGTGCCTGCGTTGTCAAACTGAGTGTACCTTGCTATCTGGAAGGGGGGTATAATGGTAAAAACAAGTGGTTGGACCACCCTCTTCCTTTGTAGCACCCTAGGCAATGACTTGCCTCCAATGCTCCTGCGGGACAGGCCTCATCAACATGCCCAAACTGGTCAACAAGTGGAAAACTGCTAAAGTGATGCCTAGAAGTGCCCAGAACTGAAAGATAAGTGTCTCAACTGATCCAGAAGACCCAAATCCACTAGAGATGAGTATTCATACACCTCATGATAACCTGTAGGGTCATCTGTAGGGTCCACCATACTCGGACAATGTAAAATATGATGATCTGGAAATAATAATAAAAATGACCAACTGCATCAATCATCATCTGGAGCATGTGTCCAACATATGGAATCATCAACAGGTGCATGTGGGACCATAGATCAACATCATAAAGCATAAGTGGTCCATCTCATCACGGATCCCAAGAATGACCATGGTCAAACTATGTTTGACTAGGTCAAAGACTAGATCATAACAAATGACTAAGACATGTTCCTTTAACCATATTCACAGTTTAACTTAAAGTATAAACATCAATCAAGTGGCAATTAATACATAGATATTCAATATTATTTATAACTTACTTGCACCAAATCGTTAAAGACATACTTCATCCAATGGACATGGCCTAACTACTAGCATAGGGTGAAGGCTAAGGACAAGGCTAGGTAGAAAGGATGACTTGACCAACTTGTCATAGTGATACTTTGGATAAGGGAAAAGGTGTTACACACTTAAGCATGTGTCAGACCAAGATACACAGGGAATGGCAGTTTCCCACAAATGGATGAGTTTTTTAGTGAAGTGTTTATTCAACCTTGGCAAAAATGCCTACTACTAGAACCGTCACTCATGGCTCCAGGGGACACTTTGATTTAGCTGTCCCTTACTCCATCTCAAATCATAACTTGTAGGCTCAATGAAGTATTTTTCCAGTAGTGTTTAGATTTAGCATTTGTTTAGCCACTGCTTTTTAGGACCTTTCATTTCATATAATTTCATGGCCAACAATCATTAGATATAGCATTCATTTATCCATTGCTTTTTAGGCCTAGTATAACCCCTCTGAGATTTCACATGCGCTAATAAGCACAACTAATCGCAGCTTGCATTCGGGGTGCATTTACATTTCACAGCATTTCATTGCATTACATTTCACAACCCTTTTCATTGTGTTCCATTTGTTCCCAAGGTAGTACATTTTGCTTCAGGTTTTAGCCAACAACTCAAGCAACTAGGGAGAATTCCACGCAGGACCACACATCGGGGCAACCGACTAGAATGATAATGGCATAAAATCCAACTCACCAAAGGCAAGCTTTGTTGCCAACTCAGAGTCAAGACACAAACTAATATGGATGCAAGTCCAACGCAGAGGCAGAAGCGGGGAGGTCCTCCATATCACAAGTCAAGAAGGAAAGTCAAGGTGAAAGGCAAATCAAGGAAGGTCATGGATGGATGGAGTCAAGTGAATGTGGTGCCTAAGTTAGCAAACATAAATGTTAGGAAAGACCAAGTCCATGCTCGTAAGAGGGTAAGTGAAACCAATGAGTATAGTTAGTAGACCTTTAAAGTGCAACTAATACATCCAATTTATGTTAGATTTTCTGAATTTACTTCAATTTGATCTAGGATCTTAACTGAGAGAACAACATGTACAGCATATCTACAGCATATCAATCATGGAGACAATAATGCAAGCACACAAGAGACACAAAGATTTACTTGGGGAAAACCATAAAGGTGAAAAACCCCAATAACTTCCTCAGAGATAGATAGAGCAATGATACAACCAACCAAGAGAGATAGCCATAACCTAGCAGCAGATCCTCCTCCTCCATAAGTGCGCCTCTCCTCCTTGAGAGCATGTGTGAGAAGTGAGTGTGTAAATAGAGTGCCTCCCGCACTCTATTTATACTTGACTTGACTTGCCTTTTTACCTAACTCATGTAGGCTCGAACTTAACCACATAATATAATGCTGACTGGGCCGACCCCCAATAGGGTGGTCTAATAACCCTTAGACCCACATGGCCGACCCCCAATAGGGTGGTCTAATAACCCTTCGACCCACATGACTTATACAGGGCCGACCCCAACAAGGTGGTCTAATAACCCATCAAGTATAAGTTACGACACTTACAATATAAATGACGACACTTCCTTATAGAGGAATAATACCATCTCTATAGGAATACAATATACATATATGTGAAATACATTCCGAAGTTACATATACATCAACACTCCCTCTTAACTAGGAAGGTATTTCTCAGCACAGTTCTTCTAGCACAAGTCATCTTCTCTGGATCATCGTCACTGGATAATCGTCATCGAGTCATCATCATCATCACTGCTGCTGCTATCTCAATCAATCTCTGAATCTACTCGTCATAGGAAGTTCTATAGAGCCAGTCCTTTTTCATACTGGATGTAGGCCCACCACCTGCAGGTCTTCATCATCACTGGCCATACTGTGGAATCCTCAGGACTTATTACGTGCGTCACAAAACCTCGAAAGAGCATCCCAGGCTGTTACGAGCACACAGCTCTACCTATAGGATCTCCCAGGGCAACGAATTACATGTGACGTCACCACAAAACCTCGCAAGAGCATCCCAGGCTGTTACGAGCACACAGCTCTACCTATAGGATCTCCCAGGGCAACGAATTACATGTGGTCATGGCAAAACCTCGCAAGAGCATCCCAGGACTGATTACGGGCACACAACCCAACCTATTGGATCTCCCAGGGAAACGAATTACATGCCATAGGACAAAACCTCGCAAGAGCATCTGCCAGATATCCCAGGGCGCTATTATATGCCATAGGCAAAACCTCGAAAGACTATCTGCAGATCTCCCAGGGAAACGAATTACATGTCCTCCCAGAGCAAAACCTCGAAAGAGCATTTGCCAGATGTCCTAGGGCACCGAATTACATGCCATAGGCAAAACCTCGAAAGACCATCTGCAAATCTCCCAGGGCAACGAATTACATGCTCATCTGCACAACCTGATCCACGGCCATAGAGTATCAACCTGATACTCACCATACATCATCCTGATGTATCCATGATCATCCTGATCATCATCACTGCAACGTCCTGCTGCATGTCATCTGGAGCAACATACTGAAGCTCGTCATCTATGATCATCCTGATCATCACTGCAACATCCTGCTGCATGTCATCTGGAGCAACATCCTGAAGCTCGTCATCTATGATCATCCTGATCATCACTGCAACATCCTGCTGCATGATCCACCTAATCATCAATGCATCTACCTGATGCATACCAGGTATCATACATGATCCTCCTGATCATCAATGTATCCACCTGATACAAATACATGATACATATCATCATACATGATCCTCCTGATCATCAATGCATCTACCTGATGCAAATACATGATACATATCATCATACATGATCCTCCTGATCATCAATGCATCTACCTGATGCATACCAAGTATCTTCCTGATACATATCATCATACATGATCCTCCTGATCATCAATGTATCCACCTGATACAAATACAAATATATGATACATATCACCATACATGATCCACCTGATCATACAATGTATCCACCTGATACAAATACAGATACATGGTCCAAGCATCCAACATGATGCATATACAAAATACGTACACATGATCCAATTGATCATATCCAGCATCCAACATGATGCATACATACATAAATGATCCAACTGATCATATCCAACATCCAACATGATGCGTACATACATACATAAAATGATCCAACTGATCATATCAAGCAGAAACCAGAACATCATCCTGATGCTCATCATCCAGCGCTTACATCCACAGCCATGTGAAGGATCCTCCTTCCAACATGCTTGGAATGGCTTCAGCAAATGTGTCCATCACTTCTTCCTCGAAGTGTCCTCGATCTGAATAACGCCAAGCCTCTCTCTGAAGTAATCGAACTTCACTCTGGCTAGTGGCTTCGCCAGCACATCTGCAATCTGCTCGTCCGTCACAACATACAGAAGCTTCACAGCTCCTCTCTGCACCATATCCCTGATATAGTGATATTTGATCTCTATGTGTTTCGACCTGTCATGAAACACTGGGTTCTTGAACAGCTTCACACAACTCTGGTTATCACAGAAGATACCAGTAGCCTCCAACGGGAGATCAAATAACTCAGACAGTAGCTTCCGTAGCCATACTGCCTCACAACTAGCTGAACATGCTGCAACATACTCTGCCTCAGCTGTACTCAGTGCTACGCAGGACTGCTTCCTGCTAAACCAAGAGATCACACCTGATCCCATACTGAAGCAGCACCCAGATGTGCTCTTCCTGTCTGCAGCACTGCCAGCCCAATCTGAATCAACATAACCCTGTAGGTTAAACTTTTGATTCGCCTCATACCTGAGCCCATAATCCACTGTACCCTTCAGGTACCTCAGATAATGCTTTACAGCAACCAGGTGAACACTCCTCGGATCCGTCAGGAACTGGCTCAATGTGTTCACAGCAAAGCAAATGTCTGGTCTCGTGTTCGTCAGGTACATCAAGGACCCAATCATCTGGCGATCAACCGGCTCAGATGAAGCATCACATAGAAGCTTCAGATTCGATGCCATAGGTGTGGCCATATTCTTGCAGTCCATCATCCCGAACCTCTTCAAGATCTCTACTACATACTTCCCTTGTCCAAGGAAGATTCCATATGCACTCTGCCACACCTCCATGCCAAAAACAAATAGTGCATCATCCCCAAGTTCTTCATCTAGAACTTGGAAGAAAGCTTCCGCTGCGTGTCGGCAATCAATCTATCTTTACCTGTAACAAACAGGTTATCTGCATACAAAAAGTAGTATCATTGGATTTCCTTCCTCAACCTTGTAGTAAGGGTTGGAATCCGCTTTACTCTTGGTAAAGCCCAAACTGGATAGAAAGCTGTCTATCCTACCATACCAAGTTCTGCACACATAAATGACTACACCATGCTGTCTTGAAATCCATCTGGTGCATCTTCTATTTCATCTCAATGCTGCCATCTGCAACATGTTTGATCTGATAGTTCCATTTGGAAGTCATAGCAAACTTCCCTTCATGTCTTGGGATTACATCCCAAACATCATTCTTCATGATCGACGGATCATGGCATTTCATTTATTCATCCCAGATCCTGGGAACTTCAATATCTTCAATAGATATCTTTGTTGCTGGAACAAATGTTGTAGTTCTTCTTTTGTAGGAGATGGCATACGATCTTTTCTACACAACAAGTTAAATTGCATGATTAGAAAACATCTCATAGTTTCCAGAACAAATTCTTACACATAAAGAAATATGCCATACAGTCATGCAATTATCTTAGCCAATGCTTCAATACAACATTTATCCATATCCCATAACTTTCTAGATGCCTTCCAATCTCTACCAGAACATTGTTAAGAGTGTGCACAACTCCCAACATGTCAGCAAAGAGGTTTCATTCTAGATAAGTAGCAATGGAATGTTGTACAGTGCCATAGGCCACTTACCCATGTATATTAGTAGTATACTGTTCATCAATGCAACTATACATATCGTAAGTCTAGGAACATGAGCATATACATCATTGAACAATTTTATTTAAACAAACACATATGCAAGAAATTAAAATACTTATCTTTGTTTGTTCGTTGGGTGGACTCCCTCTGAGTCTTTGCTTTCTTGCAGGAGCTGCTGGAGTCCTAATCTGCAGTAGCTTCTTCTACACCTTTCTGTTGTGGAATGTAGAAAGATGGTCAACTCCCTCTGAATATCTGCATTCTTGCAGAAACTACTGAAGTGTACTCCTTTTCTTTCTTGCAGGAACAACTGGAGTGTGCTCCTTTGCTTTCTTGCAGGAGCAATTGGAGTGTGCTCCCTCTTGATCTTTGCTTTCTGAATTACCTGTTCTTTGAATCTCATATTCATCCTTGGTCCCTATGCATGCTTATTAGTATCATGAATGTGTTATCCTTGTGATCTCATATAAAATCATACATTCATTAGTATACTATTAAAACACAATAATCTCAAGCATGTATAGTCATGATCATTTCAAACAGAAATAATAAGCATTAGCATTCAAGGATTCTTATGGTTAGTCAAATCATAAGAAACATAACATGTCTAAACCTGTAATTACTCAAACCTATGACTCTTCAGGTTAGTTGAATCATCAATCAAGATAAGAGATATAAAATGCATAAAACTTATACCATCATGATTCTTCTGGTTAGTCATATCATCAATTAAGGTAAGAAACATAATATGCATACAACCATGATTATTCAAACCTATGACTTCATGAATAATCATTATCAACAACAGTATAAGATCCTAACACAAGGTAGGATTCTAACTTGATATAGGAAAAACATACCTGGATTAGTATGCTAGCTATTTATGTCTAACATACTCACATGATTTGTTCTTCTTCAATGACTTGTGCTAGTAACCTGTATATCTCATAGGTTAACTATTACAAACCAAGTTATACATACCTCGTAAATGGATCTTC
The DNA here is from genome assembly GCA_027924585.1 of Larix kaempferi. Lineage (NCBI taxonomy): Eukaryota > Viridiplantae > Streptophyta > Pinopsida > Pinales > Pinaceae > Larix > Larix kaempferi. The sequence goes on along the minus strand of BSBM01000431.1, from coordinate 4,502,587 downwards.
TATGAGATCCATGACAATGGATGAATCTTTGTCTTCATGTTATCATGATCATATGTTCTTGGACCAGAACATGATCTGTCTTTCTTGGTGTACCTTTCATGTTAGTAGACAACATAAATCTCATACAACACCATAATGCATTAGTACAATCATAAGTGTCAACACCCTAACCAATGAATATCTTCTATCATGCATTCATAATTTTGTTGAGGTGATACAACAAATCTAAAATAAAAAATTGTACTAACCGTAATAACATGAAGACATACCATAAACTTAATCATGGAAAATATCGAAACATACCTCGATGAGTCATACCTGTTGAGATCGCTTGTAATCTTCTTATGTAAGGCCTTAGCCTCATCTCCCTCTGAAACAGGAACTTCTTTACTCATGCAGATGATCAATCCATCTTCTTCTAGGATTAATCCCAATTCACTTGATTTGCAAGAACTGGACCTGGAGTTGGATATGGGTTTGTCAGAGAAACCCCGAAAATTCAAACTTTGAATTTCAAACTTTCGAAAGCATAGAAATATGCGCCTTGATGAGCTGATCAAACTGGTATATTCAGAATTTGAAAACTGCAAAGTTTCACTCCTCAATTTTGCCTTTGAAAACTTCCGGATTCACTGGACGTGACCCTGAACTGGGGTTTTATGAAGCCCACTCTTTTGCCCCATCAAAATGTTTGATCCAAAGCTCTAAGCTTCTATTTTTCTGAGGAGCTTCCAGTCGTGGTCACAGATTTCAAAAATTCCCATTTTTACAGAAGCCCTAATTTTCCACTTTTCTGATCAAAGTCCCGAACTAGGGTCTAATCAAGCCCGGCCTTCTGCCCAACCAAAAATTCTGATCTTGGTCTCTAAATTTCTATTTTGATGAGTAGCATCCATCTGTGGTCTCTGATTACAAAAATTCCAACTTTCTCCAAAGCCCTAAATTCCGGAAGCCATGAATGAAGGTACCAAAAAATAATTCTGTTTTGACAGAAATATGTACCTGATTGTTTCTGGTGTAACTCCGAAATTTTTGATCCACAGGGTCTGAAAAAGTTTCCTGAGATAGCCTGACCTGTTATCTTTCCATCCTGACAGGTCTGACCTCAATTGGATTCTCTGAGAGAGAGTTATGCCAAATGTCGCAACGTGACCTGTTTTGGGATAAAACAGGAGAGCGAACTTGTACGGCGTGCCACGTGTCACTGTTTTAACTTCGGCCTCTAAATTTTTTTTCTGAGATAGCTCGGCCTGTTACCTTTCCATCCTGACAGGTCTGACCTCAATTGGACTCTTTGAGAGAGAGTTATGCCAAATGTCGCAATGTGACCTGTTTATGGGATAATACAAGAGAACGAACTTGTACGGCGTGCCACGTGTCACTGGTTCAACTTCGGCCTCTGAAAAAGTTTTCTGAGATAGTACAGAATGTGTACTACCTGTCACTTTTTACGAAATTTCATTTGGAGCTTCCTAGCTCAAGATATGACCTTTTTCCCAAGGTCACCTGATTTTGACTCAGATCTGGAAGAGGCAGAAACCCTATATTGTACAGATCATAAATCACAAAGTACAATGAATTAGAGGTTGTCCTTTGGACACAAGATACCTGGAGATCTTAGCTTCGGCCTGTAACAATTTCAGATCCGAAGACTTCGCCAAAACGGATTTATAGCGAAAGTGCTACGATGACTGGTTTTTGCTATATCAAGCCCTAGCATCGTAAGTGCAACAAGTGTCATACATGCCATATCATGCCTTCTTTCAGGCTAGCTCTGATACCATGTTAGATTTTCTGAATTTACTTCAATTTGATCTAGGATCTTAACTGAGAGAACAACATGTACATCATATCTACAGCATATCAATCATGGAGACAATAATGCAAGCACACAAGAGACACAAAGATTTACTTGGGGAAAACCATAAAGGTGAAAAACCCCAATAACTTCCTCAGAGATAGATAGAGCAATGATACAACCAACCAAGAGAGATAGCCATAACCTAGCAGCAGATCCTCCTCCTCCATAAGTGCGCCTCTCCTCCTTGAGAGCATGTGTGAGAAGTGAGTGTGTAAATAGAGTGCCTCCCGCACTCTATTTATACTTGACTTGACTTGCCTTTTTACCTAACTCATGTAGGCTCGAACTTAACCACATAATATAATGCTGACTGGGCCGACCCCCAATAGGGTGGTCTAATAACCCTTAGACCCACATGGCCGACCCCCAATAGGGTGGTCTAATAACCCTTCGACCCACATGACTTATACAGGGCCGACCCCAACAAGGTGGTCTAATAACCCATCAAGTATAAGTTACGACACTTACAATATAAATGACGACACTTCCTTATAGAGGAATAATACCATCTCTATAGGAATACAATATACATATATGTGAAATACATTCCGAAGTTACATATACATCAACAATTTATTATTTAAATCCAACCAAGATAGTTCATTTTATTAAATAATACTACCACATCATGAGTTATATACCAAGTTAATGCTACCAAGATGGCTAAAACAACAAGATAATAATCAAATGCTAACAATCACAAGTGTAATAGTCATATCACTGCATATCTCAATCAATATCATCTAGAACCAATGAACCACTATTGCAATAAGAACATCTGGAACTCTAGGCACTGAACTGAATCTGTATGGAACAAAAGGTCATATCGACCATCAAATCTAAGCTCTCAAGGCTCAGTTTTGGCACAAGGTCTACACACTGTTTGATATAAGCTGCTCTGATGTGTAAGTGATCATAAATGGTGTTTCTCATCATGACTGATCTCACTGAAATTGTGTAAAGGCAAAGCTCTGAAAAGTGCAGATATATGCTCAACAAATATAGTAGCCCAACTACTATGGTGTGATAACAGTAACATAATAAACATAAATGATCTTTCTACAATAGACTATCACCATCGTTGTTTGGGTACATATAGGGCTTGGTGCTCTTGATTAAACATCAATCCCATGCCCTTATACATGATAGAATCCAATGGAAATGCGGCACTTTGGGCAATTCTGAAGTTTTGAAAACTATTAAGTCTATTGAATTCTAAATGGGATATGAAATTCTACTTTCTCCATATGAAGTTTGATGAGGTTCGAACCACTCTCAAACATCAAAAAACAATTAATGGTAATGCTAAAATTTAAGTAAAAGGATAGAAAAGAAAAGAAAGGAGAATATCCATTTTACTTTAAGGATTTAATGTTACCAATAATTACTAGGGAATGCGCCCCCCTGTAACATTGAAAATGACAAATAGACACCCAAAAATTCCCTTTAAGTGGGTTAACATGTGGCATAAGTGATGTTTCCTAACGTGGCACGATTTTTTGCCGAGAAATCACGATTTTTTTTTAACATTATGATTTTCGATTTTTTGGGAGAAATTGTGATTTTTTTAGGCTGAAAAATTGGCACCCAGAAAAAAATTGCGACTTCTCAAGAGGTGGTCGATTATTCAGTGATGTTATCAACACTGGTTTTGATTGCAACGACACTAAGTTATTAAGGCCAAGGTTTCAAACAATATGTAATTTTAACCTTGAATAAAAATGAAGGTGATTCTGGGAGGACCACTTTTCGATTCGTGGGTTGATTTACAGTTTTGATTGTAATGGCACTAATCGGGGTTTCAAAAAATTTGTAGTTTTAGCCAAGGACAAAAATTTGGTGTTTTTTTGATGCAAAAATATGGATTTTCATGGCTAGAGTTCTCAATTTGATATATAGTTTTCAACAAGTTGTATAACATGTTTGTTATCAAGAAGACCATCTTATCCCTAATTGTCCCTTAAAGGACATAACCGACTTAAATTTTTGCACCAAGTGTGGTGTTAGAGACCACTCCCTAGAGGATTCCCTGATTTTTCTAGAGAAAATAATGAACAAAATAAATGTTAATCTCCTACAAAGTGTGCACAAACACAAAGTATTAAAATCTAAAAATCTACATGTAATCATGACATTAGTGGCAAGGAAGGAACATTGCACACTTAAAACACCTTAGATTAAGTTTGGGAGGAAAGGTAAAGACGACTACTTTGATCTAGAAAAAGAAAAACTAATCTTCAATGAAGTCCTAGAGATATTTGGAGCAGTGTGGAAGAAATCCTGTCGATGAAAATATCATCGAGGATCCAAAACACAACTTATCAGCAACATCGGGGAAAATATCGACACACTTTAAAAAATACAAAAATATTTATTTTTTTCAATTTTTTAAACATTTAAAGCAACAACAACCTCAAATAAACACATTGCCACATAAATATGAAAAGAAAACAAATATATATGATGTATAAGATGTCTAATGATATATCATGCATCAATACTAAATCATGTCCTAAGTCCCGAGTCCTGAGTAGTAATGAGTGTACTGACTCTAGAACCTCAAAATATCATCAAAAACATAATAAATGTATCTCATCATCACGAGTCAACTATTAACTAAGATCTACATACTACATAATACAATGAAATGAAATAAAATAAACTAGCGATAACCTCTACCCCTTTTACGAGCAAGGGTAATGGGCTCTTCCTCTAGCTAAAGAAGGCCCTACGGGTGGCAACGGACTTTGATGTGCTCGAACAGAAGGAGAAGCTACACTCTGACGTAGTAGATGTCTCTTTAAAATTTGGCAAGAAGAGGGAACATTGATAAAAACCATAAACCTATAAAAAAATTACCAAAAAAAACAAAAAAAGATGAGCAAATGGTTACACAATGATATACGTACCTGCAAATTGAGAAACCACTGATGGGAATCAATCCCCAATCTACAATAACTCGGTGATTGTTGATGGAAACACAATGAATCTACACCTTGGCTCCAAGCAAAATGGTAACAAGCTCCTTTGCTCTCCAAACCCCTCAACAAGCAAGCAAAATGACAAAAAAAAGTAAAAAATCGGGTTTTATGCTGGACTGTCCGCGACCTCAGCGATATTTTCCATCGACTCGCGATGTTTCCTAAAAAATCGGGCAAAAATCACGATATTTGCAAAAATCATGATATTTTGTAAAAATTGTGATTTTTTGTCAGCAATATATCGTTTGAGGTTGGACATCATGATATATCAGTGATGTATTACACACTAATTTGGAGGGCTTGTGGAGGAAGAAGACTATCAAGGGTTTTGACAAAAAGGATGATGGGAAGGGGAAAATGATGTACTTGATGAAATCTTGAATCTTATAGAAGAAGAGTTAGTGGTCAAATTGCTAGAATTATTGAACATTATGAATAATTATAAGGAAGAGCTAAAAGTAGTGAAAATTTTGTGTCAATTGAATAAGGACGAATGAAGCTTCAACAATTATGACCCACAAGTTGACTTGGAGATTGAATATTTTTTTGTTCCCTAGGTGGTAGTTGACTTCAACTCACATGTAAATATTCTACCAAAAATACTTGGATAAAAATGGGAAATCCAAAGCTTTGTTGAACCCATTGGCTTGTTGAAGGGAGCGGAAAAAAATATCATGGGGATCTTAACTGTGGTCAACTTTGAGGTTATTAACCTAGTTGAAGGAACCACACCATATTAAGGTCTAGTTGGTCAACCATGGGGTCGGAGAATGAAGGCAACAATCTCCCTAGGAAAATCTTGAATGAAATTGAAAGGAAATGGTCAAAGGATTATTATACCACTTGACCCCAAAGAAGATAAACCTTAATCAGAGCCATGTGAAGAAGACGACAACATAAGAAGATTGTATCAAGTAATGCAAGGCAGAGAAGATAACATTGAACCAAATACGTGGGAAGAATTACATTTATGATCTCCGCTATCTATGGGTCAGAACTCTGACATTAAACTATAGGAGTGGCAAATAGAAAGCTATGAATATAAGGCCAGAGATTGTTGGATGATTGAAGTAATATCGAAGGATAGTTTTAGATCTTAATTCTCAACAAAATCAATACCCATAGTATATGAGAAAATAATATGATGAACTCCAAGTTTGATACCCACTGAAGCATATTAAACAATGACAACTACTACGTTGCGATATAAAGAACGCGAATTTCCCGTTGTGCACGTTAAAGAAGTGTCGAAAGTAGTCAGAGAATAAGGTCAACTATAGAGTTTGGTTTAGTTGTTCGTAGAACAAGTTGTGCATTGTTGGGGCACTCATGTCTGTCACATTCAAACATAAACCATAACAACAACATATTTCATTAAGAGGTTTAGAGAAAGAAAGTTGATAGCCACTACACACATCATAAATTTCAAACAAACCCTGAAGCACACATCGAACAATGTGAGAGAGTTTGCAAAAGAATCAGATACATAGATGAGGTGATGTGGCCATAGTTGTTTCTAAATACATTGGAAGATCAACCCAAAAAATGGTAGAAGATTGAAGAAGCTCAAGGAGATAGATGGAGTTGTAGACCTTGAAGTAGAATTCATAAAAGACTTTTCATTTGTCCTAGTAGCAATCGAACTATAGAATGTGGACCAAGAAATCCAAGATATTGTAAACTTAAAGGAAAAATGGAAGTTAAAGTTTTCCATAGATTCGACCTCGACTTGTAATTAAATATCATGCCTGAATCAAGACAATCAAATTGCAAGCATAATTGAGATCAAAAATGGAATTTTTCCAGGGAAAAGATTTCGATGGTGAAGGGATCATCCAAAAGTAATAAAAGAAGTCAATTTTTTTTAAGAGTGATGCAAAGAATGAATAAAGTAGAAAAAATCGACTATCCACCCACTTACAATGAAATCATCGAGGGAGAAAGAAAATTGGATGATTTGAAGCCACCAAAATGGAAAGATGTGGAATTGAAAATCACCAAACTTGATATCTATAATGACGACCAACCAAAAATGGCTAGATTTGAGAACTATTGGTCGGAAAAGCAAATGTAAAAAATAGTTTAACTCCTAAAAGAATATTAGGATGTTTTTTCCTGCAAATATAAATATTTAAAATGATTGGTTGAAGAAATGGGGGAAATGGAAATTGAGCTTATACCAAATGCTAAGCTAGTTAGTAAAAGACTGTATATATTAGCTCACATGTACGAAAAGATAGTCCAAAAAGAGATAGAAAACATGTTGGCTCAAAAATTATATACCCCATCAACAAGTAAAAGAGGGCTAGTCCTATTGTGGTGCAACCAAAGAAACATGACCCAAAAAAACTTAAGGATATGTTTGAATTTCAGAGAATTGATCATAGCACTTATCTATCTCTTTCCCACACCATTCATAGATGATATTATTAATCAAGTAGTGGGTCATGAGTGTTATTCTTTCACCAAAGCATTTTCAAGATACAACCAAGTACCTATAGAAAAATAAGACCGGGCAAATACTACATTTGTAATGGAGTTCGAGTCATTTGTTTATTGAGGCATGCCATTTGGATTGACAAATGCCACGCTATCTTTTCAAGGATAATGGTTAAATAATTCTAGGAATATATTTATCAAACAATGGTAGTATATTTCAACGAAAAGAAAATATATAGTTTAATGGAGAATCACAGATTTACATTAGTTAGGGAGACATACCCGAGTTATAGTGTAGGTGTGAAACACACTTGTGATGGCCACATGAGTGGGTCCTAACCTACACAATAGTATTAGATTATGTATGCTCATAATCCTATAATATTATTTATAATAAGGACACGAGGATTCATGAAAGCATAATTTGTATTATTAATAAGTTAAGTTAATTAATCTAATTAAATTAAAGAAAGGGTTATTGGGGAGGTAGAACAAAAGAAGTAAAGATGAGTTGTTTATCTAATTAGGGGATTTTTTGCAAGATGTAAATATGAGTTGTTTAACTTAACTAAATTCATAAGTTCAGTTAATTAATCTAATTAAATTAAAGAAAGGGTTATTGGGGAGGTAGAACAAAAGAAGTAATTATGAGTTGTTTATCTAATTAGGGGATTTTTCCATGAAGACATGTGTCCAATTGGGGTAGATCTTGGAAAAGCTTAAAAAGACGAAAATGAGAGGGGGGAGGGGTCTTTTTCTTTGCCCTCATCCTCACTTGTTCTTGGGGATGGAAGAGATGGGAGGTTTAGAGGTTGAGGGAAGATCTTGTTGATGAGAGTGTTTTTGGCTTGGCATTGCTGAGTGATAGCTTGGGGTCTCTCATCCTATGATTGGGAGGTTGATTAGGAGAAGAGTGGTCCCCCATCTGTGGTTTTTTTGTGCGGTACCTACGGTGGTCTACTCCATCTACATCAACCAGGAGGTACATCTGTAAGTATGTCTTGGGGTTACAAGTATGCATAATTTTCCTTTTGCTCAGTTTACTATCATCATTGAGATCATTGTGTATATTGGTAAATATTAATTGTGTCAAAATAGTAATATTGTTTTCAGTTTCATTCAATCTGGAATTATGTTTGGGTGTAACATTTGGTATTAGAGCTAGGGTTTCAACTCTATGTGACCTCTATTTGATATTAGGAAATATTTATTCGTACTCTTTTAAGCCTTTTTCATTGATCAAATTTGGATTTTGTTTTTAAATGAACTTAAAATTTGTCACTTTGTGTAATTTTCTGGAACATGTACTATTGTTTGGATGGCATAGAGCCAAATTTTAGGTCTTCACACCCCGATCTCTGTTTGGTGTTGCTTGATTTCAATTTAAATGGCTTGCATGTTGAAATAGAGTTATGAGGTCCATGAGTAGACATATTTTAGCTTCTTCTCCAATTCCTTTAGGAATACCCAAAACCGGGGTTGATTGCTAGGATTTATTGCATGGGAACCAACCCTTACTTTTTGCCTCAATTTCTTGGGATCAAGCTCTCATGGAAATAGAAAAACCAGGGTATTATGGAATGAATTCACTCACAATTACTCAAACCCTTCATTTTTTGTGATGGACCTTGTTACCGGGAAACCTAGCAGGGCTAGTACCCAATAAGAAGATATAAGGAATGTGACCACTGCCACCTTATTCAATTCCCTAACTTCTTCAGAGAGTTGTAACCTCCTAGGAGAAGGACCCTGAATTATACTGTAAGACACTAGACAACAAACTATGTCTTCTATACAATGTTAATTTATACCAGTGCCTATATGGAGTCAATGGAAACATAACAAATCACACGATTGTATCCAATAAATAAAAGATGCCTCAACTATTCATATAGAAACTATTATTCTAATATCTCATTCAGTGTAATTAAGGTCAATAATGTCATGCATATAAGTGTTGACAAAATAGTAACTTATCTCATTCAAATGGTGAATAATGGACTGTAACAATATAGTAACTAGTCAGCGAACAAATATCCCAAGTCACTTTAAACCAAAACAACCATAAGATCATATCAACATGAACAATATATAAAAGTTTGAGGCAAATCAGAATTAGTTTCTTGTACTGTAATGATCAGCAGCAGTAAGTGTTTGTCATTCATCAAAATAATAAAGGTTCATGAAACAAAATGCAATGATAACAATAGCGAAGCGTAAAACTGATATGTCCTCACTGGAAGTACTAAATTGAGATCAGCAATAAAGATATAACAACAATAGTTTAGTATGGCAGCATTACATCATCCTTCATACGGTACCAATTTAGTAAAGATAAAGATCATACATAACTCATTCAAATTTCAGGATAGTGTATTTGTAAAAGAATCGAACTGTAATGTATTTTCCAGATCTTCTATAGGTAAATCTCAGGATTTTAATAAATTTCAGACCTCTGTATATATGGTATAGTAGTACAACTTATCAGCAATATAACAATAGAATGCTCAGTATAACATTATTCAACTTGGTGAAGAAAACCATAAGATATAAGCAAAAGATCATGTAGATTTTATGTGTTCTTGTATGAGGTAAGATAACATATATATATGACTGTAATACCCCTTCCTCAGAATTTTTTTAGACTGAAATCAAAACTTCAATTTCATCTAATGAGATCACAACTAGTACATGAAGTTAACTTACAAAGATCACTGAAAATCAAATCCCCTTTATCATTGTATATGTGCATAGATACATGGTTGTACTGTAGTGATGGTTATGCAGAGATGAAGCAAAAATGGTACAACAAAGAGTGGTTAAGGGAGGAGGAGAAAATCAAATGGCGGGAAGAGGAGGCAGCTAGCAGAGAGGGAAAGGAAGTGGAAGTGAAAGGAAGGTGGAGCGAGGGAGAAAGAAGGGAGGTCGAAGGTCTAGGGTAGGAGAGGAAGTGGAAGGAGGAAGGGAAAGGAGAAGGTGTAGGAAGAAAAGAGGGAAAGAGGAGGAAGGAGTTGGAGATGGAATGGATAGCGAAGGAGATAGGGAAGAAGGGAAGTGAGTTGGTGAAGAAGGGCCAGCGAGGAGGGCAACGAAGGTCTGGAGATGAAGATGGAGGGAAGTGAGGTAGGAAAAGAGGAGAGTGAAGGAAGTCGTGGAAAAAGGAAGGGGCAACGAGGAAGTAGGAGGGAGGAGCAAAGGTAGGGGGTCAGTTTTTAGGGAGGCCACTAGGGCAACGAAAACTGTAGCTAGGGTTTTAGCTACAGAAATTAGGTCCTTTATGGTTTTTTTTTAATTTAATTTTACATAAAAATTAATCAAAAGAAATAGAACTATAATAATATGCACAAAAGTACAAAATTGCAAAATTAGGATTTAAAAGAAGAGCAACCTAGGGTTTTGAGAGAAATATACCCTAACCCTAGGGCATCAAGGAGGATGGCCCTCCTCTTGAGATGGTACTTGTCAAGTTTGGCAAACTAAGGTTTTATTCAACAACCACAAAGGTTGGTTGAAAAGGCCCTAGTTAAGACAAACCTTGGAGACCTAAAGATCAAGCTTTACAATGCTAGGGTAACTAAAGGTTGAAAATGACTTAGCTAGGACAAAATGAAGCATTAATGGCTACCATTCAACCTTATACAAGCACACATCCAACATTTAACAAAGAAATATCAAGAGAAGAAACTTAGATACCTCCTTTTGCATGTGTTAATCAAACAAATCCTAGCATCACCTTAGCAAAGATACTTCAAAGATTTGTCCCCAAACTAGCAAGTGCATCCATCCTCAAGAGGTGCACATCACTCCAAGAGCCAAGTATGGTAAAAATCATAAATAAATGTTTTATCCCATAAGTTGTTATGTTAAAATGAAGTGAGGAGAAGTGTATTTATACTTTTATCACACTCACTTTACAAAAATAAAAAGTATCCAGGCGAACATGCCTTTTTTAAATGTCAATTTGAAATTATAAATGTCAACTTAAAATTAAAACAATAATCAAATAATCAAATATGTGGGTAATTTGGGGCATTTTCCCTAGAATTTATCCACATATGATTAAAATAGCTAAAACTGAGCATATCGATCCGTTCTGAAGGCCAGACTGCAGAGGGGGGGGGGGTCGTCATGCCCCATCTAACCCCAACTGTAGTGAAAATCCCTCAATGCCCCCCACTAATCAAGCAATGCAGCTTGGCTTGGAGGATGACGTCATCATCAAGAGGAGCCCAAGGAGAGAGGGCACTGGTGAGATAAAGGGCTAGGAGGGTGTGGGAGGTGACCTGGAGGAGAGGCATATGCCTCAGTACTGAAAAAACTGTCACCAGAATGATAAATCAAATTCAGGTTCATGTGACCCAGTGATCCATCCCTGGAATCCCCGGACACCAACTTCAGGGCTTCAATTCCTTTCATGAGGCAGTCAACAATGCCACTAAGTCATAGTACTTCTATGGCTTCCAAAGGAGAGGCCAGAGGGTCTGTCCATAATCCCTACTCATAAAAAGCTATCTAAACACCTCTACTTGTGAGAAAAAATTGACCCCCTGTCCCTGGGACCCCCTATCCCTGGGGACCTCTGCAAGTGCGCTAGAATTGGTACCACGTAACAGTGGCTCCAACTTTAGGATGAGTACTTCTCCTCAAGGTGCTCAAGAATCCATGAATCATCTGGGTACCTATAAACCTACACACATATCAAATAACTAAGGACATCAAACTCCCACGAGGCAGACACTTTCGTCATGTCTTTCTCATCATGAAAACATGAAAATCAAATGAATGAAAAAGCGACTAACCGATGTAGACATGAAGAACGTCAAATGCAATGCATGAGTAACAATATATTCCTAACTCAAGTGCACTAAACCTACCTATGTTAAACATCAGAATCATGAAGGGTTAAGTGAAATCATACCACCAATGTAACCATTTGAGTACGCAATTCATACTTGGTCCTTTACCCTTGTCTTTAGAATGAATCCATGACAAGATCTCATTGATCACAAAGCAAATATGTACCTAGGTCTCCATCAGGATAGGAGATGAAGGCTGGATGACTACGGGGACCTGGAAGCTTTGATATTGTTTCCACAGATAAATATTACTTTCACAAGATCCATTTATACAGGATTCCATCGGGCTCAGGTGTGGACCATCTTCATCATACACTGGCATTGAGAAAAAAAATTCCTGAAATTAGTTGCCTAGTCGTCAATTGGAGAAACTATCTGTGGAGGAGGGCCTTGCAAATATTCGTATATCAGTTGTAACCTGTTTGAACATTTCTTTGGAGATACAAGCATATTTTCATCTTTATAATCATCATGTTAGTACCCACATAATTCATGCCTTCACATTTTAAACGAAAATATAAACAATAGAAATCCTGACAATGTGAGAAGAATGTCATACATGTCCACATACATGTATTGGTTTTATTGAAATGCATCGTTGACAACTTACCGATACTTTACAAAAAAGGGTTGAACACTTCTTGTAGAATTTTGTTGGTTAGGGCATACCATGGACTAAGAGACAATGGAGAAACTCTGCATATGGCCATCGTCAACAGGCACCACATCTTGTACTAATGCATCGTCGAGCAAAGCAAAAGGGTTGATCCAATCTTCATTGATGGCAGAGTAAGCTTCTTCACCCACACATGTGCTTGGGAGAGGATCTACCATGATGCTACAAGGTCTTGAAGAATCGTACATCGGTGGGCGAAGAAAATTCCAATAATCATCGTCTTCCGTAAACCTATAATTTTCTTCCAAGAGAGCCAAAATATCATAAGAAACTGCAACCTAAGGATATGGATAATTCAACATTTATGTATATTCTTCAGTTTCTTCAATTAAGGCTTCTTTCTCTTCATCTTCAGGGATCACTTCATCTCTTGTCATAAGGGACATTACGTCATTTTCCCAGTCTTAAACAATGGTTTCTTAAAGTAAATATTCCGAGAATTGATTTTTTTCAAGGACTTCCTCATGCTCCTTTGAGAGTCGTTCACCAATATATGTATCAATGTCCTTTATTATCATCACGATTTCTTCCTTAGCATTGGGGCCCCATCGATTGGTGAATGCCTAAACTAGTTGGAGGAAGGAAGATATCCCCTTAGGAGGGAGTCCTTCATACCAAACATCCATATCCTGGTCACCTCCTAGTTCGAAGGACATTATGAACAACTGCATAATGGTGTTCTCATTTTTGATATCCCACGCTATCAAAAGTTCTTTGAACTTCATGACATGTGTTGTAATGGTATCCTTTCCCTTGTGGATCATTGGGATAGAATTCAGCCAACGATGTTTATTAAATCTATTTGGATACCCCGAAATATTTGAGAATTCAAACGGATCAAGGCTCCCCATATATCTTGTCTTTCAGTTTCGTTCTTGTAGAGTACTTCCTTTATTTTTTCTTTTGTTGGAGTCGCCAGAAGAGACTTGCCAAGTTAGCTCAACAAATCTCACCAAAGTACTAAAACAAGGGTGTACCTGAGATGATGATGATTGAGTTCTGAATCACTTATTAACCAGTGGAGTCACCTTAAATGATTGGAGTCACTAGATAATACCTGCGGGGTTAGTCCTTTATTGATATTTCCAAAATATAAGGAAGGACTCACCTTTCAGTTTCTTACCAAGTGTCATTTTTCCAAGGGTGTAAAAGACTCTGGATAAACCACTTCAATCTTTGAAATGTATCCGGCAACGACGCCAAATGTTATCGGGAAAACTAGTAGGGCTATACACAATAAGCAGATATAAGGAATGTGGCCATTGCCACCTTAGTCAATTCCCTAACTTCTTCGGAGAGTCATAACCTCCCAAGAGAAGGACCTTGAATTATCCTGTAAGACACTAGACAACAAACTATGTCTTCTATACAATGTTAATTTAGACCAGTGCATATATGGAGTCAATGGAAAGATAACAAATCACATGATTGTATCCAATAAATAAAAGATGCCTCAATTTTTCATATAGCAACTATTATTCTAATATCTCATTCAGTGTAGTTTAAGGTCAATAATGTTATGCATATAAGTGTTGACAAAATAGTAACTTATCTCATTCAAATGGTGAATAATGGACTGTAACAATATAGTAACTCGTCAGCTAACAAATATCCCAAGTCACTTTAAACCAAAACAACCATAGAATCATATCAGCATGAACAATATATAAAGGTTTGAGGCAAATCAGAATTAGTTTCTTGTACTGTAATGATCAGTAGCAGTAAGTGTTTGTCATTCATCAAAATAATAAATGTTCATGGAACAAAATGCAATGATAAAAATAGCGAAGTGTAAAACTGATATGTCCTCACCGAAAGTATTAAATTGAGATCAGCAATAAAGATACAACAACAATAGTTTAGTATGGAAGCATTACATCATCCTTCATACGGTACCAATTTAGTAAAGATAAAGATCATACATAACTCATTCAAATTGCAGGATACTGTATTTGTAAAAGAATCAAACCGTAATGTATTTTTCATACCTTATATAGGTAAATATCAGGCTTTTAATAAATTTCATACCTCTGTATATATGGTATAGCAATACATCTTATCAGCTGTATAACAAAAGAATGCTTAGTATAACATTATTCAACTTGGTGAAGAAAACCATAAGATATAAGCAAAAGATCATGCATATTTTATGTGTTCTTGTATGAGGTAAGATAACATATATATATGACTGTAATACCCCTTCCTCAGACATGTTTTAGATTGAAATCAGACCTTCACTTTCATCTAATGAGATCACAACTACTACATGAAGTAACCTTACAAAGATCATTGAAAATAAAACCCCCTTTATCACTGTATGTGTGCACATATACATGGTTGTCCTGTAGTGATGGTTATGCAGAGATCAATCATAAATGGTACAACAAAGAGTGGTTAAGGGAGGAGGAGAAAAGAAAATGGTGGGAAGAGGAGGTAGCCAACAGATAGGGAAAGGAAGTGGAAGTGAAAGGAAGGTGGAATGAGGGAGAAAGAAGGGAGGCCGAAGGTCTAGGGTAGGAGAGGAAGTGGAAGGAGGAAGGGAAAGGAGAAGGTGTAGGAAGAAAAGAGGGAAAGTAGAGGAAGGAGTTGGAGATGGAAGGGATATAGAAGGAGATAGGGAAGAAGGGAAGTGAGGTGTTGAACAAGGGACAGTGAGGAGGGAAGCGAAGGTTTGGAGATGAATATGGAGGGGAGCGAGGTAGGAAAAGAGGAGAGTGCAGGAAGTCATGGAAAAAGGAAGGGAAAATGAGGAAGTAGGAGGGAGGAGAAAAGGTAGGGGGTCGATTTTTATGGAGGCCGCTAGGGCAGGGAAAAATACAACTATGGTTTTAGATATAGAAATTAGGCCCTTGATGGTTTTTTTTAATTTAATTTTACATACAAATTAACCAAAAGAAGTAGAACTAATATAATATGCACAAAAGTACAAACTATGAAAATTAGGGTTTTAGAGAAATCTACCATAACCCTAAGGCATCAAGGAGGATGGCCCTCCTCTTGAGATGGTACTTGCCAAGTTTGGAAAACTAGGGTTTTCTTCAACAACCACAAATGTTGGTTGAAAAGGCCCTAGTTAAGACAAACCTTGGAGACCTAAATCTCAAGCTTTACAATGCTAGGGTAACTAAATGATGAAAATGACTTAACTAGGACAAAATGTAGCATTAATGGCTACCATTCAACCTTAGAAAAGCACACATCCAACATTTAACAAAGAAATATCAAGAGAAGAAACTTAGATCCCTGATTGTGCATGTGTTAATCAAACAACTCCTAGCATCACCTTAGCAAAGAACAAGAGCAAAGATACTCCAAAGATTTGTCCCCAAACTAGCAAGTACTTCCATCCTCAAGAGGTGCGCATCACTCCAAGAGCACAAGTAGGGTAAAAATCAGAAATAAATGTTTTATCTCATATTGTTAAAATAAAGTGAGGAGAAGTGTATTTATAATTTTCTCACACTCACTTTACAAAAATAAAAATATCCAGACCAAAATGCCTTTTTAAAATGTCAACTTGAAATTATAAATGTCAACTTAAAATTAAAACAATAATCAAATAATCAAATCTGTGGGTAATTTGGGGCATTTTCCCTAGAATTTATCCACATATGATTAAAATAGCTAAAAATGAGCATATCGATCCATTCTGAAGGTCAGACCGTGGAGGGGGGGGGGGTCTTCATGCCCCATCTAACCCCAACAGTAGTGAAAATCCCTCAATGTCCCCCACTAATCAAGCAATGCAGCTTGGCCTGGAGGATGACATCATCATCAAGAGGAGCCCAAGGAGAGAGGGCGCTGGTGAGATGGAGGGTCAGGAGGGTGTGGGAGGTGACCTGGAGGAGAGGCATATGCCTCGGTATTGAAAAAACTGTCACTAGAATGATAAATCAAGGTCAGGGTCATGTGACCCAGTGATCAATCCCTGGAATCCCTAGACACCAACCTCAAAGCTTCAAGCCCTTTCATGAGGTAGTCAACAATGCCACTAATCCATAGAGGATAAACCAGAGGGTCTGGCCATAATCCCTACTCAGAAAAAGCTGGCTAAACACCTCTCCTGGTGAGAAAAAATTGACTCCTTGTCCCTGGGGACCTCTGTAGGTGCGCTGGTACTGGTACCACGTAACATTGGCCCCAATTGCGAGATGAGTACTACTCTTGAGGGTGCTCGAGAATCCATGAATCATCTGGGTATCTATAAGCCTACACACATATCAAATAACCAAGGACATCAAACTACCACGAGGCAAACACTTCTATCATGCCTTGCTCATCATGAAAACATGAAAATAAAATGAATGAAAAAGCGACTAACCGATGTAGACATGAAGAACGTCAAATGCAATGCATGGGTAACAATATATTCCTAACTCAAGTGCACTAAACCTACCTATGCTAAACATCAAAATCAGGAAGGGTTAAGTGAAATCATACCACCAATGTAACCATTTAAGTAAGCAATTCAGACTTGGTTCTTTACCCTTGTCTTTAGAATGAATCCATGACAAGATCTCATTGATCACATAGAAAATACGTACCAAGGTCTCCCTCAGGATAGGAGATGAAGGCTGGATAACTACGGGGACCTGGAAGCTTTGATATTGTTTCCACAAAGAAATATTACTTTCACAATCTCCATTTATCCAGGCTTCCACCGGGCTCAGGTATGGACCATCTTCATCATACACCGGCATTGAGAAATTTTTTTTTTTGAAATTAGTTTCCTAGTTGTCAATTGGAGAAACCATCCATGGAGGAGGGCCTTGCAAATATTCGTATATTAGTTGTAACCTGTTTGAAAATTTCTTTGGAGATACAAGCATATTGTTCATATTTATAATCATCATGTTAGTACCCACATAATTCATGCCTTCACATTTTAAACGAAAAGATAAACAATAGAAATCCTAACAATGTGAGAAGAATGTCATACCTATCCACAAACCTGTATTGGTTTTACCGAAATGCATTGTTGACAACTTACCAATACTGGACTAAAAGGGATGAAAACTTCTTGTAGAATATTGTTGGTTAGGGCATACCATGGACTGAGAGACAATGGAGAAACTCTACATATGGCCATCGTCAATAGGCACCAAATCTTGTACTACTACATCGTCGAGCAAAGCAAAAGCGTTGATCCAATCTTCATTGATGGTAGAGTAAACTTCTTCACCCACACCTGTGCTCGGGAGAGGGTCTACCATGATGCTACATCGGTGGGCCAAGGAACTTCCAATAATCATCGTCTTCCGTAAACCTGTAATTTTCTTCCAAGGGAGCCCAAATATCATAAGAAATTGCAACCTGAGGATATGGAGGTATATTCTTCAGTTTATTCAATTAAGGCTTCTTTCTCTTTATCTTCATGTATTACTTCATCTCCAATCATAAGGGCCATTACGTCATTTTACCGGTCCTGAATAATGGTTTCTTCAAGTAAATATTCCAAGAATTGATCTTCGTCAAGTACCACCTCATGCTCCTCTGAGAGCCGTTCACCAATATCCGTATGATCATCCTTTATTATCATCATGATTTATTCCTTAGCATTGGGGCCCCGTCGATTGCTAAATGCCTCAACCAGTTGGAGGAAGGAAGATATCCCCTTAGGACGGAGTCCTTCATACCAACCATCCATAACTTGGTCACCTCCTAGTTCGAAGGACATTATGAACAACTACATAATGGTGTCCTCGTCTGTGATATCCCACACCATCAAAACTTCTTTGAACTTCATGACATGTGTTGTAATGGTATCCTTTCCCTTGTGGAACATTGGGATAGACTTCAGACGTTGATGTTTATTAAATCTATTCGGATAACCCAAAATATTTTAGAATTCAAACAGATCGAGGCTCCCCATATCTCTTGTATTTCAGTTTCATTCTTGTAGAGTACTTCGTTTATTTTTATATTCATTTGGAGTCGCCAGGAGAGACCTGCCAAGTTAGCTCAAAAAATATCACCAAAGTACTAAAACAAGTTTGTACCTGAGATGATGATGATTGAGTTCTGAATCGCTTATTAACCAGTGGAGTCGTCAGATAAGATCTACGGGGTTAGTCCTTTATTGATATTTCCAAAATATAAGGAAGGACTCACATTTGAGTTTCTTACCAAGTGTCGTTTTTCCAAGGATGTAAAAGACTCCAGATAGACTACTTCAATCTTTGAAATGTCCCCGGCAATGGTACCAAAATGTTCTAGGGAAAACTAGCAGGGTTAGTACCTAATAAGCAGATATAAGGAATGTGACCACTGTCACTTTAGTCAATTCCCTAACTTCTTTGGAGAGTTGTAACCTCCCAGGAGAAGGACCCTGAATTATCTTGTAAGACACTAGACAACAAACTATGTCTTCTATACAATGTTAATTTAGACCAGTGCCTATATGGAGTCAATGGAAAGATAACAAATCACATGATTGTATCCAATAAATAAAAGATGCCTCAACTGTTCATATAGAAACTATTATTTTCCCGCACGGGTGTGGCTCATTGGCGATTCGCTTGATATGGAGTCACATGTTGTAAATAGAGGTCATGAGTTCAAATCACACCCGGGCTTACTCGTGTCCCATGCTTGCGGGCGATTGTGGGGTACCTGAGGTATAGTGGTGGCGGGATTAGATTCCTGGACCTCGTGTCACACGAGTACCAGTCCAGTCTCCAGTTGTCGATTCCCCTAGTTACACAAAAAAAAATATAGAAACTATTATTCTAATATCTCATTTAGTGTAGTTTAAGGTCAATAATGTCATGCATATAAATGTTGAAAAAATAGTAACTTATCTCATTCAAATGGTGAATAATGGTCTGTAACAATATAGTAACTAGTCAGCTAACAAATATCCCAAGTCACTTTAAACCAAAACAACTATAGAATCATATCAGCACGAACAATATATAAAGGTTTGAGGAAAATCAGAAGTAGTGTCTTTTACGGTAATGATCAGCAACAGTACGTGTTTGTCATTCATCAAAATAATAAAGGTTCATGAAACAAAATGCAATGATAACAATAGCGAAGTGTAAAACTGATATGTCCTCACCGGAAGTACTAAATTGAGATCAACAATAAATATATAACAACAATAGTTTAGTATGGCAACATTACATAGTCCTTCATACAGTACCAATTTAGTAAAGATATAGATCATACACAACTCATTCAAATTTCAGGATAGTGTATTTGTAAAAGAATCAAACTATAATGTATTTTCCATAACTTCTATAGGTGAATCTCAGGCTTTTAATAAATTTTAGACCTCTGTATATATGGTATAAGAGTACATCTTATCAGTAGTATAACAATAGAATGCTCAGTATAACATTATTCAGCTTGGTGAAGAAAATGATAAGATATAAGCAAAAGATCATGCATATTTTATGTGTTCTTGTTTGAGGAAATATAACATATATATATGACTATAATACCCCTTCCTCAGATCTGTTTTAGACTGAAATCATACCTTCACTTTCATCTAATTGGATCACAACTAGTACATGAAGTTACCTTACAAAGATCATTGAAAATCAAACCCCCTTGATCACTGTATGTGTGCACAGATATAGGGCTGTCATGTAGTGATGGTTATGCAGAGATGAAATAGAAATGGTACAACAAAGAGTGGTTAAGGGAGGAGGAGAAAAGTGAATGGTGGGAAGAGGAGGCATCCAACTGAGAGGGAAAGGAAGTGGAAATGAAAGGAAGGTGGATCGAGGGAGAAAGAAGGGAGGCCCAAGGTCTAGGGTAGGAGAGGAAGTGGAAGGAGGAGGGGAAAGGAGAAGGCGTAGGAAGAAAAGAGGGAAAGAGGAGGAAGGAGTTGGAGATGGAGGGGATAGCGAAGGAGATAGGGAAGAAGGGAAGTAAGGTGGTGAAGAAGGACTAGAGAGGAGGGAAGTGAAGTCCTGGAGATGAATATGGAGGGAAGCGAGGTAGGAAAATAAGAGAGTGAAGGCAGTCGTGGAAAAAGGAAGGGGCAATGAGGAAGTAGGAGGGAGGAGCGAAGGTAGGGGGTTAGTTTTTAGGGAGGTCACTAGGGCAAGGAAAACTGCATCTATGGTTTTAGCTACAAAACTTAGGGCCTTTATGGTTTTTTTTAATTCAATTTTACATAAAAATTAACCAAAAGAAATAGAACTAATATAATATGCACAAAAGTACAAACTCAGAAAATTAGGATTTAAAAGAAGAGCAACCTAGGGTTTTTAGATAAATCTACCCTAACCCTAGGGCATCAAAGAGGATGGCCCTCCTCTTGAGATGGTACTTGCCAACTTTGGAAAACTAGGGTTTTCTTCAACAACCACAAATGGTGGTTGAAAAGGCCCTAGTTAAGACAAACCTTGGAGACCTAAAGCTCAAGATTTACAATGCTAGGGTAACTAAAGGCTGAAAATGACTTAGCTAGGACAAAATGAAGCATTAATGGCTACCATTCAACCTTAGACAAGCACACATCCAACATTTAACAAAGAAGTATCAAGAGAAGAAACTTAGATACCTCATTATGCATGTGTTAATCAAACAAATCCTAGCATCACCTTAGAAAAGAACAAGAGCAAAGATACTTCAAAGATTTGTCCCCAAACTAGCAAGTACATCCATCCTCAAGAGGTGCGGATCACTCCAAGAGCCCAAGCATGGTAAAAATCAAAAATAATTTTTTTATCCCATAAGTTGTTATGTTAAAATGAAGTGAGGAGAAGTGTATTTATACTTTTATCACACTCACTTTACAAAAATAAAAAATATCCAAACCGACATGCCTTTTTAAAATGTCAATTTGAAATTATAAATGTCAACTTAAAATTAAAACAATAATCAAATAATCAAATCTATGGGTAATTTGGGGCATTTTACCAAGAATTTACCCACATATGATTAAAATAGCTAAAATTGAGCATATCGGTCCATTCTGAAGGCCAGACCACGGGGGGGGGGGGGGGGGGTTGTCATGTCCCATGTAACCCCAATAGTAGTGAAAATCCCTCAAGCCCCCCCCCAATCAAGCACTGCAGCCTGGCCTGGAGGATGACGTCATCATCAAGAGGAGCCCAAGGAGAGAGGGAGCTGGTGAGATGGAGAGACAGGAGGGTGTGGGAGGTGACCTGCAGGAGAGGCATATGCCTCAGTACTGAAAAAGATGTCACCAGAATGATAAATCAAGGTCGGGGTCATGTGACCCAGTGATCCATTCCTGGAAATCCCGGACACCAACCTTAGGACTTCAAGTCTTTTCATGAGGCAGTCAACAATGCCACTAAGCCACAGTACTTCCAAAGGAGAAATTTGAGGGTCTGGCCATAACCCCTACTCAGAAAAATATGGCTAAACAACTTTCCTGGTCAGAAACAATTGACTCCCTCTCCCTTGGGACCTCTGCAGGTGCGTTGGTATTGGTACCACGTAACAGACCCTCAACTTTACTTCGATTTATTGGAAGCATGATTTAATGGGAATGTTTTCCCATGGATTTATTACAAGCATGTTTTTATGGAATGTTTTATATCACAATTGCTCCAAATTTAGGTATCATTCACCTTCTATAATTGCTTGCTCTTTTTATAATTATGTACTCTATGCTTGGACTTATTTAGGAAGTTTTTTGTGGGCGTCGAATTCAATGAAGAATCTTTTGGGTTTTCATGAGGGTTTTGATGCAAATGGAGTTATGTTGATGATAGACGTAAGATGATCGATTCCCCAAAATATTTTATTTGCTTTATTTACAGGCTTGGCAGATGGTTTCTTTAAGCAAGGGTTTACTGCTATAAGTGTTTGCGAATGTACTTAGTTTTTTTTGTGAAATAATAATCAGTTGAAGCCTTGAAAGAATAATTAGTTGAAGGATTCAAATATTCCGATATTCGATATTTTGAGTTTCAGGAAAACTTGCTTTAACTACATCATTTGTGTAGAGTAGAGTCCCTTTGTAACTACATTGACATTTGCACAAAACATAGCCACTTTCTAACTACATTGCATTTGCAAAAGAGCAGAGCCACTTTTTACCTGGAATGCCATAAACCATTATAGTTGTAAAGAGGGTAAGGTATTTCATGGTTCGTTGGGAATTTGTGTTTCAGTAATTTTGGAAGGAAGTGAAGAAAGGGGGGAATGGATTAAATTGTGGATGAGACTATTCTACTTTTGCATTGTGGATGAGGATTGTTGTTCTGCTAAATTAATTGTACAGGGATAGAGCATCAATCAAGGCATCTCAATTACAAGTTGACATTATATATATGCTCTAGGTTGATTTCATACTAAGCCCAAACTGAGCCAAACTTCATAATTCTTCATTTCCTTATGAAATTCTAATTGAGGAAAAATTTGACCCTTTTTCTGCTTCTGGAGCTTTACGTGTAATTGGCAAGGAGTAACTCTATATTTATTAGGAAACCACATTCTCACAGAGATTCAAGAGGTGTTTACTTGTAGTGTATTAATTTTCGACTGTCAATGTCTACTAAGTTTCTAACATACTAGTATTCAACTCATAGATCGAGATCTAGTAAACCTACACATAATAGTCAACCACATTTTCACCTCGCTTTAGGAGGTGTGCACTAGTAGCAAATTAATTTTTGACTATCAGTATTTTCCAATATGATAGGATTCAACTCATATAAAAAATAATACCAACGGAACTAGATACCATTCTGCACATATTTACACATACACCAACCAATCATATAGTAAGCCATCAACACAATATATCTTAGAAAATTCGTTCAAGCAATTGCTATGTTGGGAAGTATATGTCATATAGAGCGATGATGCAACTACAATAGATAAAATATAAACTTAATTTGTGTAACACTGGTAAGTAGTGATCCTTGGAATCCTTCAAGCACCCCATACCAGTCTTTCCAGTGGTCCCATGAGGAAAAAATTTCACAAAAATTTAAAAAGAAGCAGCATAACAGATCATCTTTTGAGCTTCTAAAGCCTTATTTGTAGCTTGTTACTTATATGACTACTTTGAAAGTCATTACCTTTATTTGGAAAATCATAAAAAAATTCAATATGGGCATCAAGCTTTATCTTCATTTATCAATGTTAGATATGATGTCTTTGCATACACCTATGCTTTTAGCCTCACCACAACTTACAATGAATGTTGGGCATCAATCAAAGGGATACCATGTACAATACCTTTAAGAATTATACTAGGCCATGTAGCTTTTTGCATATTTTCTTCCTTGTCCAAAGCAAATGTTCCAAGGAATTCAATTCACTAAACATCATGAATAAGTCTAGCTATTACACCACTAGTGCACTATCTAATTTTACACTGTTATTTCAGATGGATGCATTGAGAATGTTGATATTTGTCTAATTTTACTTTGTTCTTTCAGGTAGAGGCATTGAGAATGTTGGTATTCTTATCTTTTCCTTATAACTGTGGTTGAAGTAGGGATTAGATGGTTATGGATGCATAGACGTAAATTTCATCTGGATGTAGAGACTTAAAGTTCATCTCAAAACAAGCATGGTCTTGTGAAAATTTTTGGAATCTTTGATAGGAGAATTCAAGATAAGGCAATAGCACTGTT
Organism: Larix kaempferi; assembly: GCA_027924585.1. Classification (NCBI taxonomy): domain Eukaryota; kingdom Viridiplantae; phylum Streptophyta; class Pinopsida; order Pinales; family Pinaceae; genus Larix; species Larix kaempferi. Next base: position 4,478,201 of record BSBM01000431.1, on the reverse strand, counting down.
AAGGCTATGATTTGCGCCTGCGAAAGAAATGAGTCAGGGGATATTGAAGAAAATTTGTAAAGGTGTATTCTACTTTATTTTGAATGGCGATAAGAAATTATGCCAAGGTACCTTAATCGAAAAACTACCATTCACTATTGAAAATCTTGACTTGAATATTGCACAACATTATTTCTAGGCCTTTTCCATGACAATAAGAAGGGAATTCAGGGGGTTTGATATGTTCAATATTGATATGATCTATTTGTTACTTGTCTGTATTATTTAGGGCATGTTCTGTGTAGTTGATAGTAATGATATGGATTCTAAGACTAGATATGGATTCTTAGAAGTCATGATAGAAATGTTTACCAGTTGTAGATAAACAAAGGGTTCGAATAGGTTTTTGCTGAATAGAGTAGACGATAATGTATTTGTTGGATTTATGAGAAATGGACAAAACCTCTTATAAATTAAGTAAGAAGGATAGGATGTTGATGACAAAGTGGAAAACCTTGGATCCAAATTGCTCTTTCAAGCAGGCTTTCTCAGTTAGTCACATTTCCTTATACCTTGCAAGATGTTGTTGCCTAGATCTGCTCATGAGTGTGAGAAAAATATCAATTCACTAAGAGCAGCCTTGGGGGAAAGTCAACAAGTCAGATGCCAACTATCGTCACAACACTTGACTCCTTCTGTTTAGGCCAAATCCTAAACAAAATCCAAGGGAGGTAGACCCTATGAAAATCTAGGATGGTTTCCTTGGAAAAGGTGACTTAGGAGTTAATAAATTACACCAGGAAAGAAATCTAATAAAAATAACTTAACAAGCAATTCAAAGCCTTCTGCATAAATGAAATCATAAACTAATGCTTTAAAAAAGGATACAACAATGGAGTCACAAAAAAAGCTTGCAGGATACGCTAAAAGATTTACTTTACCAACAGAAAATAAATGTGATCTAACTAGAAAGTAGAAGCAAAGCCAAATTGTGAACTCGTCAAGGAGAGGATTGCCTTTGCTTGTTAAATGAAGATGCATCGAATTGTGAAATTGCTTGGTGCAGGGATCGACTATTTGTTACAAGTTGAATTTGTTAAGGGAAAGGGGGTTTCCAATATACTCGACGCACGTGGAAATAAGTATGGATTGTCCAGTATGGTTTCACATGAGAATGGGACTAGTGGATTCATGAGGGTATGTCCAACGTTGACACCAATTGAGGGGGTAGCTTGACGGGTCCCCACAGTGACTACCTAGTTGATTCCCCTTCACTGTAGAATTTTCCCACGAGTGACAAATCTATGGAAGTTAGATGCTAGAGTTTCGTATTTTAGGGAGGTTGATTTTAGTTAATTGTGGAATTAATTAGAAATTTCTAGAATTGATTTTAGTTGGAATTAGGTGAGTGATTTACAATGTGCATGAATTTAGTTGGAAATTTGATGATGTTGTTGGTGTTATTCTTAGAAAGGAAATGCAAAGGAAAAACACAAGTGAGAAATCAGGTAATGCATTGACCATGGAGAGCAGGGGAATACAAAGGGAGAGAGGAAAGAGCTCAGGTAATCGCAGTAAGTCCAAGAAGGGTAGATCCAAGTCCAGATTGGGAAAGATAGAGTGTTGGAACTGTGGAAAGAAAGGACATTTGAAGAAAGACTACACATCTATAAAGAAGAAAGGAGATGGACAGCAGGAGACTACTCAAGAAGCAAATGCAACAGGTGATGTGTTACAAGATGCTTTGATTCTTGCATTAGATAATACTAGTGTTTACTGGGTAGTAGATTCAGGGGCTTCATGTCATGATACACCCCATAGGAAATTATTTCATGATTATGTTCCAGGAGATTTTGGACATGTTTTATTAGGTGATGATGAACCATGTAAAATTGTTGGAATGGGTAAGGTATGGATAAAGTTAAAGAATGGTGAATGGCTGCTGAAAGATGTAAGGCATATTCCTGCTATGAAAAGAAATTTGATCTCAATAAGGAAGTTGGGAGATAGTAGTTGTTTATCTATGTTTGGATAAACGTGGTGGAAGATCACTAAAGGATCAATGGTGATAGCAAAATGAGACATGATAGGTACGTTGTATTTATGTCCTCATAATACTGGCAGTTCTATCTCTTTATCTTTCACATGAACAGATACAACATTGTGGCATCATAGGCTTGGCCACATGAGTAAGAAGGGGATGCAGATTCTCCACTCAAGGAAATTGTTGCCAGATCTGAAGCATGTAAGTTTGGAATTCTCTGAGAAATATGTTTATAGAAAACAAAAGAGAATCATATTTCTCAAGGTTGGGAAACAGAAGAAGAGTGAAACGTTAGAGATTGTACATACAGATGTATGGAGATCGGATCAGGTACAATATCTTGGTGACTCTCGTTATTATGTTACTTTTATTGATGATGCAACTAGAAAAAACTTGGGTTTATTGCATTAGACAGAAATATGATGTGTTTGCTACTTTTAAGAAATGGAAAACTTTGATTGAGAATGAGATAGGAAAAAGGTTGAAGTGTCTCGGATATGATAATGGAGGTGAATACTGCGGCAAGGAATTTGCTAGTTACTGTTCATACCATGGGATTCATAGAGAGAAGACAGTCCTAGGAACACCACAAGAAAATGGTGTTCCATAAAGGATGAACAGAACAATCATGGAGCGTGCAAGGTGTATGAGATTGCATGCAGGGTTGCCCTTACACTTTTGGGAAGATGTTGTAGATACTGATGTTTACTTAATAAACAGAGGGCCTTCAAGTGCTTTGGATGTTGGTATTCTAGACGAGGTATGGATAGGTAAAAAGGTAAACAACTATTTTCTGAGAACTTTTGGTTGTGAAACATTTGTCCATATTGAAAAGAAAATAGAACAAAGATTGAGGCTAAATCCAAGCAATGTACCTTAATTGGATACGAGGTTGATGATTTTGGTTATCGCTTATGAGTGTGATGCACCTACAACAATTAATTAATAAAAATATGCGAAATAGCAGAATTGACAGAACTCAGAATCACTTTTATATTGATCACAGGCCACTTCGAGGGGGCAACCTCCTATGAGCAAGCTCAATACAAATAACTTCACGTTGCCTTCAATGACCTCAACATACACTTATATACTAAGTCTATGCCCAATACTATGAGTCAAAACCATGAGACATATAATACTACGGGACGACTTACAAAGCATATGCGTCCAATACTATGGGTCAATACTATGGGCTAATATAAACTACAGATCAACAAATACTACAGGACGACTTACAAAGCATATGCGTCCAACAATAATATACTAACATAGTAAAGAGAAGGGTTGACATAGGTTCCTAACATCCCCTCTCCCTCAGAAAAAGATTTGTCCTCAAAGCTTTGGTTGGCGAAATTGCTGCAGAATCTGAAGGAGTGGTTCCCCGGTAGCATCCTCGGGTTTCATTTCGGGCCACTGACGCCTTTGGAGTGTCAAGGAGGATTGCTTGGAAGGCTGTAGATGAAGAAGAACCCTGTCAGCTGCGTGGAAAATGCGCTCAGAATGGTGCTGATCGGCTTGTTGTTTCAGGCGAATTCTGGCCATGTGAAGATTGTCCTGCAGAATGAGAAGAATCTGATTGCGGTTTCGAAGAACCGAGTCAATTTCCTGAACTGGGGAGCTGCTAAGGGTGTATGGAAGAAGAACTGGCGGTGTTTTTCCATAGACTGCTTCATATGGTGTCCTTTGAGATGTGGTATTGTACCACCAGAGCGCGGCTAGGAAATCCATAGAAATAGTTGGACAAAGCTGTGTAGGGATGGGCAAGGGTTTGAGCAATCCCGGAAGGAGTGTCGTTTCACCCTTGTTGACTTGAAAAGTATCATCATCAACCACCATCTGTTGAATTTTCATTTTTAGTCCCTGCCAAAAGAAGTTACATTCTTGCCGGTCATACAATTTGCAGAACCCAGAGTGCCCTGTTGATGAAGAAGCATGGAGTTCATAGAAGAGATAGCCCTATTGAACATATTGCAACCAATTTGGAACAAGCAGAGAAAGAGCTGTAAGGGAAACTGGGTCATCAATTGTGCGAGAAGGAGCATCTTCCACCATATTGTCCTTACCCTTCTTGTAAGTGATCACATAGGGATAACCCATTTCAGGTGTGTTGGGGAGGAGACCCGTTGTTCCAGAAAATTTTCCAGACTTTGGAGATCAGTCTTGATGCAGAAATAATTCCCTAATAAGTATGGCTCCCACTTCTGTATTGCATGCAAAATAGCCATCATTTCCTGCTGAGAGGTAGATGTGGCTAAATTCTTACTGGAAAGGTCTCTTGAAGGCAGCAAGCGCATTGGTTCAGCAAAGATACCTGCATATCTATCCAAGGAAGTAGTGGAGACTGTTGATGGGTGCATCTGAATGGAATTGAGCTGAGCGATGACACCATGTGAATTCTTCTTAAGAATTTTTTCCAGGTGATGTGAACTGATGATGCAGAGAGACCCTGATTGTAAGTCCATAAATTTGTGTTGTGCCCCATTGACTTTAAACTGCATCCAAAGTTCAGCAAAATCCCATAAGATGGGGCCAAGTGTGTGTAACCATTGAACATCCAAAACCACATCACATCCGCCTAAGGACAAGGCAAACATGTCAGAGCATAGGTTATAATCTTCCATAGAGATACAGACATTGTGACACTTCCCCTTGCAAGGTAAGGTGCCTCCATTGGCAACCATGACTTCAAAGTTGGAGCAAGGATGGACACAAAAATCAGCCTGTTTGGAAATCCGAGGGTCAATGAAGTTATGAGTGCTACCAGAATCAATGAGTATGGTAAGAGGGAGCTTCTTGAAGTATCCCCTGACCCGCATTGTTTGTGAGGTGGTGATGCCGGTTACAGCATGGAGAGAGATCTCGGGTGGGTCGTCCTGAGATGGGGTGTCAACAGGCGGGTGTTGAATGTCGACCTGATCATCTACTGTATCTGTAGCTTCTTGTAATGTCCCCATTCAAATAAGTGCATAGTAAGACAATCCCATCAATCCTACTAGTTTCCTAGGTTGGATGGGCACATGTGGGATGGTAATAAGGAAACTAATAAATGATATTTAGACATTAGAAGGGTTCAAGAATTTAATAAATATGATGAATAAATAAATTCAAGATAAATTCTAGGTGGCAAGTGGTTTTGGAGACATATGGAGGTGGTGGGACCCACACTAGCTTGATTTTTCAATGACACATGGCAACTCTCTCTTGCCAATTCGAATTCATGGGAAGGTGAACACTCTTGGGTGAGTTGGTAAGTCATAACACATGGCATTGAGCATATTAGGTCGAAATGGGAAGGAATAGTAACCTCCATGGGAGAGGAAGAGTCAAATTGGAGACTAGTGGACACATGGGCTAGATTCCCTAGTTTTATGACAACAATAATGAAGCATCTATGACATTTTATGACAAAATTCAGACCTGACTTCTTACACCTGACCATTATGACATGTCAGGCCCAAAAATAGGCTCAATAATGCGCTCATGGAGTTGGAGGAATCTAAAGAGACTCAAATTCGAATTTGGGAGAAGATGGAAGGTTGGAACTAGGAGACAAGTGGCAAATGAGGAATATTTTCTAAATGGAAAATTATTGAATCTATTGAGAGGATTTCGACCCCTTGAAGGCTAATGTTGGTTATAAAATGTAGAAATCAAGTATGAGAATGGCTTTTGATGATTTGAGAAAAATTGCATTTGTGAAGAGAGAGCTAGTGGATGACTAGTTTCTTGCCTTAGCCAATTTCGAGGGTGAAAGATTCCCATCCAAGTTGGTGTTTGGAGAGGCCACTCAGGTCTTTCATGGTGCTTTAATGGAGTTTGTATTTGCAGGTAGCAGCTACAGGAAGTTTCATGGTTTGGTTTAGTGCAGCACTTTCTCTCCACCGTTTCCAGTTTTGAAGGCATATTCGTGCTCCTTGAGGGAGGGCGTTTTTGGTGAGCTATTGTACTCTTTGGGGGAGATTCTAATGCCCCATTTATTTTGTAATATGAAGTAAATACTCTGTTCTTCATCTCCAAAAAGTTTCAGGTCGAAATTCCAAGTAGAAATGTATAAATCTCATTTTTAATGGAAGAACAATGCCATTTCCCCACTACCTTGTTGTGAGCCAATGTATTGATGATGATTTCGAATGTATGGATGATTCTCTGATATATTTGTGATAAATATATTTCCATGGATGTCTTCTACAAGTTTCATGTACTGTACTTGAGCATTTGAAGCATTTTTACTCAGTTTAGTTGTATTGGGAGGTGAAATAGTGCCATTTCCCCAAAGGTCGAATTGGGGGTTTTTGCTGTTGAATGTGAGAGAGTTAGAACAGTATTAAAAATAAATTAATGGTGCATATGAGACCTTAATCACATAATTAACACATTATATACCTCTTTTCATAAATTTGTGGGAGTTTGGAGGCATTTGGAAGGCCATTTGCAGTGTTACCCGAGGGGGATTTGATGCACAAATTACTAGTCAAAATTACATATATTGATCAGAATACAAATAAAGTTTGCAGCAGTATTTGGAGGGCCATAAAACATCCCTTAACCTTATATTCAAGTCTAAATACCATTCATACACTCCTACAGAAGATTTGGGAGCATTTGGGTTGATTTGGAGGTCAAAACAGTAAAACTAGTCAAAGGTCGAAATTGGGAAAAAAAGTGGAAAATTGGGCATTTTAATAAAATTTGAAAAAGGGATATTACAAGTGGTATCAGAGAATGGTCTTGGCACCTGATGGTATTAACAAGAATCCAAACAAATAAAACACCACCCTTTGAATCCGTAGTTGAAGAAGTTTTGGTTGAAGAAGAGATAGTAGCAGAAAAAGAGTTCTTTTCTAAAACAATGGGTAGAGAGGAGGAGGAAAAATTAAGACATAAGGAGGAATTTATTGAAGCCTTAAAACCATGTTTTGAAGGACTTACCATGGTTATGCTAGATATGAATAAACAAATGATGAAAGGTTTTGAATTGTTGGGTAGCCAACTTTCAGGCAAAGGGATGATAGGAGATAATAGTGGTTCACACTCAGGGGAAAAGATGAAAGGGAATGAGCATACTTTCTCAAGTACAGGACCTCATAATAGACCTGATGAATTTCAAAGCACACAAAGGCATACTGCACCTAAATTTCTCACACCCAAAGAAGAACCCAATCTTGAATTGGATTACAAGAAACTAGTAAATGATTGGAATGATTTGAATGAAGAGTGTAAAAGAGGTGTACCACTCAGTGACTACATTGATGCTATGCAAAAGATTAAAATGAAGGGAGACAATAGGAGTCCATTCCAAAACAAAGAATTGAATAGTGCTATTGGAAAAATGTCACTTCCTACTTTTTATGGTTCTTCTCAAAATTCTGCTAACACTTGGGTGCAAAAATTGGATGTATATTTTCAGCTGAATCCTATGTTGGAAGAGGATGCATTAAAAATGGCCATTTTGCATTTGGAAGGAGATGCCAATGAATGGTGGTTTCATGGGCTGAAAACCTTGGGTCATAATCAGGTTAAAACATATGGAGAATTTGTTGACAGGGTACTAGAAAGATTTGAACAAAAAGATCCAGAATTGCCTTTCAAAGAACTAGCTCAATTGAAGCAAACTGGGTCCCCTACCGAATATATGTTGGACTTTCAAAAATTATCAGTCAAGGTGGCTGATGTATCTATGGGAAGATTAGTATTTCTTTTCACTGAAGGTTTGGTTGAACCCTTAAGAGGTTTGGTCAAAGCCCACAAGCCAACTACATTAAAAGATGCAATGAGCTTGACTAGGGATCTCCAAAATGTGCTTCCTAGAACGAGATTTCCTCCTAAGCCTAGCTATAAATTTGAAAAGAAACCTTGGAAAAGGGATGGATATGATAAGAAACCTTGGCAAAGAGAGTCATTTGAGAGGAATAAAAAAGAGGGACTAAACAGGGATGAACTTAGAAAAAAGAAACTATGCTTCACATGCTTCCAACCATGGACACCGGGGCACAAATGTACCAAAGGAAAGGCTCAATACATAGAAGTATTTTCTGATAATGAGGGGTATGATGGGGGCATGGATGAAGATGGACATATTTCAGATCAAGAAGAGGCATATGAGACAGCAGTAGAAGAGGAAAGACAAGAAGAAAATCAGCCTTCACCGGACAAAGCAAGAATGGCAGTGCTTTCAGCAGTACCTCGCTATCATACTATCCGATGCAAAGGTGTGGTACAAGGACAAATAACTTCAGTTTTGGTAGATGGAGGAGCCACTCATAACTTCATTGATGCAGAGATGGTAGAGAAAAGAAAGATACCTATTGAACCATTTGATGGCTTCACAGTTGTCATTCCCGGTCACAACACAATGCAATGCAAAACATGGGTTCCAAAGCTACAAGTCACCGTAGGTAACTATACTTTTGTTGATAGTTTTTATGTGGTTGATGTTGCTGATACTAATGTGGTTTTGGGAGTGCAATGGTTGTATTCAATAGGAGAGCATACAGTAAATTATCAAATTCCCGAAATGAAATTCCAAGATTCAAAAGGAGTACAAAGAGTTGTGAGAGGGCAACACACTTATCCAAATCAAGTAGTGACTTGCAATAGCATGAGATCTATATTGAGGCATGGGGATATAGAATGGGCTGCTGAATGTCATATTACATCTCCCAAGCCAACTATAAATATTGTCAAACACCCAAAGGAGATAGAGAGACTTTTGCAAAAATATGAAAAGGTTTTTAGAGACCTTCCACATGGTAGGCCACCAGATAGGGGGGTTGAGCACAGTATTGTTTTGGAGGAGGGTACTTCACCCATTCAAATACCACCTTATAGACATCCTAAAAGGTTTAGAGATGAGATTGAAAAAGCTATCCAAGAACTCCTAGAGTTGGGGCTCATTAGACCAAGCTCTAGCCCTTATGCTTCTTCAGTAGTGCTAGTGAAGAAAAAAGATGGAACATTGAGAATGTGCATAGATTTCAGAGCCTTGAACAAAAAGACTATCAAGAATAGGTATCCTATTCCTAGGATTGATGAGCTCATGGATGAGCTACATGGGGCCAAATACTTCTCAAAAATTGACCTTAGATCAGGGTGTCACCAAATTCGAATGAAAGATGAAGATGTGCAAAAGACCGCTTTTCGATGTCATTTTGGCCACTTTGAATTTCTTGTCATGCCTTTTGGGTTAACTAATGCTCCAGCCACCTTTCAAGCATGTATGAATAGGATATTTTGCAAGCAACTAAGAAGGTTTGTTTTGGTTTTCTTTGATGATATTCTCATTTACAGTAAAACATGGGAAGAGCATTTGCAACAGTTAGAGATTGTGTTGAAAATCTTGCAAGAAGAGTCCTTATTTGCTAAATTATCAAAATGTGAGTTTGGGATGAAAGAACTACTATATCTTGGGCACATTATTGGGCAAGAAGGAGTGAAGGTACACATGAAAAAAATCATGGCTATCTTGGAATGGCCATCACCAAAAAATATTACCGAATTGAGAGGCTTTATTGGCATATGCACCTACTACAGAAAATTTGTGAAAGGGTTCTCCAAGTTGACTTCTCCACTCACTGATTTGACTAAGAAGGATGCTTTCAAGTGGGATGAAGAGGCTGAAAAAGCATTCCAAAAAATGAAAGAGGTAATGAGTAGTTGTCCCATACTTGCACTTCCTGATTTTACTAAACCTTTTGTTGTGGAATGTGATGCTTCAGGTGGAGGAATAGGGGCTGTCCTAAAGCAAGGCCAACACCCCATAGCCTTTGAGAGCAGAAAGTTGCAGCTTCATGAAAAACTTTACTCCATCTATGATAAAGAAATGCTGGCCATTATGCATGCATTGGCCAAATTCAGACAATACTTGGTGGGCAGCAAGTTTGTGGTGAAAACTGACCATAATAGTCTAAGACACTTTCTCACCCAAAAGGATCTAAATGAAAGGCAACAAAAGTGGGTAAGCAAGATTCAAGCTTATGATTTTGATATTGAATATGTCAAAGGAAAGAATAATATAGTAGCAGATGCTTTGTCAAGAAGGCCTTCCTTTTCTCTCATGGATATTGCCAAGGATTGGAAAAACATGCTACTAGTTGAATATGCCAAAGACAAATTTGCTTGTGATGTGTTGGATGGAATCAAAGGGGATGATAATTATAGGATTTTGAATGGGCTGATATATTATAAGGGAAGAATTTATTTAGTTCATAACTCCAAGCTCAAGTACCGAATTTTGCAAGAAGCACATGATTCCCCACTAGTGGGCCATCCGGGGATCTTCAAAACTTATAGACAGTTGAGGCAAAGATTTTTTTGGAAGGGGCTGAAGGAAGATGTTCAGAAGTATGTGAATGAATGTAAATCATGTCAACAAAACAAATTAGAACTTACATGTCCAGCTGGCCTATTACAACCATTGCCCATTCCGGAGCAAAAATGGGACAGTATTTCCATGGATTTCATCACCGGATTGCCTAAATCCTTAGGTAAGGATTGCATCTATGTGGTAGTTGATAGGTTGACAAAATTTGCTCATTTCTTTTCTGTTACATCATCTTTTAGTGCTGCACAAGTGGCTGATATTTTTTTCAAAGAAATCTTCAGATTGCATGGGCTCCCCAAGAGCATTGTCAGTGATAGAGATAGTAGATTCATGGGAGCTTTTTGGCAAGAACTTTTTAGATTGGTAGGCACTCAATTGACTCCAAGTACCAGCTATCATCCACAAACTGATGGACAAACAGAGAGGGTAAACCAATGGTTGGAAGGATACCTAAGAAACTATGTGGGAGGGCAGCAAAAAGCATGGGCAAAATGGCTACACTTGGGTGAGTTTTGCTACAACACCACTTATCATATGTCAATAGGAATGTCTCCTTTCAAAGCATTATATGGTTATGATGCACTTACATTTGCTGACATTATATTTGGTGATAGTAGAGCCCCAAAGGCTAAAGATTGGGTGGAAGAGAGCCAAGAAATTTTAAAGCTCTTGAAAGACAATTTGCAGGTTGCTCAAAATCAACAAAAACAATATGCTGATAGACATAGAGAAGAGATAACCTTTCAAGTCAATGATTTAGTATATTTAAGGTTGCAGCCCTATAAACAAACATCTCTCAAAAAGAATGGAGCAGAAAAATTAAAACCAAGGTACTATGGGCCATACAAGATAGTGCGGAAGGTTGGAGAAGTAGCATATGAACTAGAACTTCCGGAAGGGAGTAAAATCCACAATGTATTTCATGTTTCTTGTCTTAAGAAAGCTCTTGGTCAGAAAATCATCACTTCAGAAATACTTCCTCCTTTGGATGATGAAGGTCAGCTCACACTTGTTCCGGAAAAGATTTTGAAGACACGGGAAAGAAGGTTGAGGAGTAGAATCATCAAAGAATATTTAGTGCAATGGAAGGACTTACCAAATGAAGATGCCACATGGGAAGAGGAGAAGATTTTGCAGCATCCAAATTTGAAATTGCTTGAGGACAAGCAATATTGGGTGGGGAGGACTGTAATTTCCCCATTCAAATAATTGCATAGTAAGACAATCCCATCAATCCTACTAGTTTCCTAGGTTGGATGGGCACATGTGGGATGGTAATAAGGAAACTAATAAATGATATTTAGACATTAGAAGGGTTCAAGAATTTAATAAATATGATGAATAAATAAATTCAAGATAAATTCTAGGTGGCAAGTGGTTTTGGAGACATATGGAGGTGGCGGGACCCACACTAGCTTGATTTTTCAATGACACATGGCAGCTCTCTCTTGCCAATTCGAATTCATGGGAAGGTGAACACTCTTGGGTGAGTTGGTAAGTCATAACACATGGCATTGAGCATATTAGGTCGAAATGGGAAGGAATAGTAACCTCCATGGGAGAGGAAGAGTCAAATTGGAGACTAGTGGACACATGGGCTAGATTCCCTAGTTTTATGACAACAATAATGAAGCATCTATGACATTTTATGACAAAATTCAGACCTGACTTCTTACACCTGACCATTATGACATGTCAGGCCCAAAAATAGGCTCAAGAATGCGCTCATGGAGTTGGAGGAATCTAAAGAGACTCAAATTCGAATTTGGGAGAAGATGGAAGGTTGGAACTAGGAGACAAGTGGCAAATGAGGAATATTTTCTAAATGGAAAATTATTGAATCTATTGAGAGGATTTCGACCCCTTGAAGGATAATGTTGGTTATAAAATGTAGAAATCAAGTATGAGAATGGCTTTTGATGATTTGAGAAAAATTGCATTTGTGAAGAGAGAGCTAGTGGATGACTAGTTTCTTGCCTTAGCCAATTTCGAGGGTGAAAGATTCCCATCCAAGTTGGTGTTTGGAGAGGCCACTCAGGTCTTTCATGGTGCTTTAATGGAGTTTGTATTTGCAGGTAGCAGCTACAGGAAGTTTCATGGTTTGGTTTAGTGCAGCACTTTCTCTCCACCGTTTCCAGTTTTGAAGGCATATTCATGCTCCTTGAGGGAGGGCGTTTTTGGTGAGCTATTGTACTCTTTGGGGGAGCTTCTAATGCCCCATTTATTTTGTAATATGAAGTAAATACTCTGTTCTTCATCTCCAAAAAGTTTCAGGTCGAAATTCCAATTAGAAATGTATAAATCTCATTTTTAATGAAAGAACAATGCCATTTCCCCACTACCTTGTTGTGAGCCAATGTATTGATGATGATTTCGAATGTATGGATGATTCTCTGATATATTTGTGATAAATATATTTCCATGGATGTCTTATACAAGTTTCATGTACTGTACTTGAGCATTTGAAGCATTTTTACTCAGTTTAGTTGTATTGGGAGGTGAAATAGTGCCATTTCCCCAAGGGTCGAATTGGGGGTTTTTGCTGTTGAATGTGAGAGAGTTAGAACAGTATTAAAAATCAATTAATGGTGCATATGAGACCTTAATCACATAATTAACACATTATATACCTCTGTTCATAAATTTGTGGGAGTTTGGAGGCATTTGGAAGGCCATTTGCAGTGTTACCCGAGGGGGATTTGATGCACAAATTACTAGTCAAAATTACATATATTGATCAGAATACAAATCAAGTTTGCAGCAGTATTTGGAGGGCCATAAAACATCCCTGAACCTTATATTCAAGTCTAAATACCATTCATACACTCCTGTAGAAGATTTGGGAGCATTTGGGTTGATTTGGAGGTCAAAACAGTAAAACTAGTCAAAGGTCGAAATTGGGAAAAAAAGTGGAAAATTGGGCATTTTAATAAAATTTGAAAAAGGGATATTACACTTCTTCACCAAGTTTTAAGGCAGGCGGAGAATCCACATCTAAGAGATAGAGCTTTTGTTGAACACATCTATGTCCTCGAGTGAATTTCTCATCACAATTATAGCAAAGCCCTTTTTCTCGGCGTGCCTGCATTTCTATTTCAGACAAATGCTTGATAGGAGTTGGTTGAGGAGCAGGTGTGATGGGAGGTCGTTGGGAACCCATATTTCTGAAGGGAACAAAGTTGGTTTTGGAGCGTTGTTGAGTTGCGATCTTGTCCTCGACTAGCTTAGCCAACCCTAAGACTTCCATCATTGTGTTGGGACAAAACATTTTGACCTCTGAGCGGATTTCATCCTTGAGACCACTGATAAAACAACTCCTGTAGAATTCATTAGACAATCCTTCTATGTGATTGGCCAATTTCTCAAATTCTGTCTGATACTCTCTCACTGTGCCAATTTGGTGAAGTTTAGTGAGTGCTCCCGTGAAATCATCAAAAGCACTAGGACCAAATCGTGGCAAAATGAGTTGGCAAAAATCTGTCCAGTTTGGCTCAGGATGAGCTTTGATGTACCAACAATACCATTGAAGGGCTTCATGTTCCAAATGAAAGGAGGCAAGTGGAACTTTCTGGGCATCAGAAGTATTATGCAAACTGAAATATTGTTCTGCTCGATATATCCATCCAGTCGAATCAGTACCATTGAAGTGAGGAAAATCAAGCTTCGACCCATGAAAATTGCTCGAAGAAGAGAACCCGGTGGCTGCAAAAGATTATGGCTATCTGGTATTGTTCATGGCTGAATGCTGAAGATGGAGGCTGAGAAATTTTTCATCTAGATCTTGAAGTTTGGTTTGGATGGTTGCAAGTGCTTCCTCCATGGTGTGTGCTCCTGCACGGGTGACAACCATAACCAGGTTTTTTTTTTCTTTTCTTCGGTGGAATGGGTAGAAAAACACAAACAGAAGCTGATTTAGTAAAGGGAAATTTGGATTGGGGAAACAATCGGATGGGTAATTGGGGTTTGACTAGATTTTGGACACTGTCGAAAGGACAAGAAGGCAAAAAGGGGGATTTCAGAAGCGGGGTGATAGAATGAGAAAATTTGGCAGAGAGGGACAAAGAAGCAGAATTCAGAAAGGAACTCTGTGGAAAAATTTGAAGGTGATTGGGTGAAATCTGAGAAAGTTATGGCAAACCCTAAAAATAGACAAATGTGGGATTTCGGGCTTTGGGAAGGGGAATTGGGGATAGGGTCCTCAGGAATGAAATATGTAGAATGGGATGACAGGGGTTCCCCGAAAATTTCAAGGGAAACAGAGTGAAAACAAGGGAGATATGGAGAAAAAATGATTTTTTTTTTTTTCTAGACTGGAGCGTCTACGACTCAGAAGGGATCTGAAACGGTGCCGAATGGATTGAAAATGGATGGATCTGGAACGACTTGCAAAATGGATCTGAACGACTGGATCTAAAACGTCGCAGCAACGATCGACAACAGTTCAGCTGAAAATAGATATGGACCCCAGGTATGTGCGGCTTCCTAACAGTTCAAGGGTTTCACTCGGCCACCAATGCTGTCTGACGGCTTGCGTATTGGGGAAGTAACCCTCACTCCACGGCTTAGGTAAAACTGATAACCGCTTTGCCACAAACGACAGCTCTTGGTTTACCTCACGGGTGGGAACTAGTCAATCAGGTAGGGGTCATTGCCCTTTTCGCTGGCAGGTCCTCTCAATGGGCCAGCTACTTTAGGGTTCCTGTGGTACTCCTCACAATGAGTTTTAGGGCTTATGCCCAAGTAATTCCCACAGTTAAGCGGATAGGGATTATTCCCAAATCTGAACCTGCAACAGATTCGAAAAAAAATTTTGGCAGAAATTTCACCCAGCGAGCCCAAGAAAGTGCTCTGATACCAGATGTGATGCACCTGCAACAATTAATTAATAAAAATATGCGAAATAGCACAATTGACAGAACTCACAATCACTTTTATATTGATCATAGGCCACTTTGAGGGGACAACCTCCTATGAGCAAGCTCAATACAAATAACTTCACGGTGCCTTCAATGACCTCAACATACACTTATATACTAAGTCTACGCCCAATACTATGAGTCAAAACCATGGGACATATAATACTACGGGACGACTTACAAAGCATATGTGTCCAATACTATGGGCTAATATAAACTATGGATCAACAAATACTACGGGACGACTTACAAAGCATATGCGTCCAACAACAATATACTAACATAGTAAAGAGAAGGGTTGACATAGGTTCCTAACAATGAGATTATGAAAATAACAAAATCATTGGAAGTAGAGATGTGGTATTCAATGAAAAGGTTATGTATAAAGATCAGTTGTAGAGAAATAAAAGAGAAAAGGAAAACACAAAGAACACAGTGCTTGATGAAATCAAAGAAAATGAAATTCCAAAGGTGCCAAAAAATCAAGAACAACAGTAGGTACCTCAAACTCCTGCAAGTGTTAGAAGATCTATCAGGTTAAGTAGACCCCTTGAACGATTCTCTCCTTCACTGTATTATTTTTTGATGACTGATTCTGGTGAACCAAAATGTTATGAAGAAGCAATGCAGGTGGAAACTAGAAAGAAGTGGGAGCAAGGCATGGATGAGGAGATGGACTCATTGGTAAGAAACCAGACTTGGGATTTGGTTCAGTTTCCTGTTTGTAAAAGAGAATAGAATAATAAATGGGTTTACAGGTTGAAGGAAGAATATGGAGGAAATAAGAGGTACAAGGCTAGACTTGTTGTAAAGTGGTTTACACAGAAGAAAGGTATAGATTTTGATGAAATATTTTCTCCTTTTGTTAAAATGACTTCAATTATAACTATTTTAAGTCTAGTGGTGGTAGAATATTTGCATCTTTAACAGTTAGATGTAAAAACATCCTTTCTCCATAGGGATTTGGAGGAAGATATTTATATGCAGCAGCCACAGGGGTATGAGGTCAAAGGGAAGGAGAATTTGGTATGCAGGTTGAAGAAGAGCTTATATGGCTTGAAGCAAGCTCCAAGGCAGTGGTATTTGAAATTTGATAGGTTAATGACAAAACAAGGTTATAGTAGATGTCAATATGACCACTGTGTTTATTTCAAGAGGCTATATAATGGAAGATATATTATCTTGTTATTGTATGTGGATGACATGCTTGTTGCAAGGTCTAACATACAGGATATACATGTGCTCAAAAGGAAGTTATCTAATTCATTTGCAATGAAGGATTTGGGTGTTGCAAAGCAAATCCTTGGTATGAGAATAACAAGAGACAGGAAAAATCGCAAATTGACATTGTCTCTGGGTGAGTACATACAAAAAGTGTTAGATATGTTTAGAATGAAGAATGCAAAACCACCTAGTACACCTTTGGCTAGCCATTTCAAACTAAGTAAGGATATGTGTCCCAAGACACATGAAGAGATAGATTACATGTCCAGGGTTCCCTATTCATCAACAGTTGGAAGCTTGATGTATGCCATGGTGTGCACAAGACCAGATATTGCATACGCAGTGGGAGTTGTGAGTAGGTTTATGAACAATCTAGGTAAAGAACATTGGAAGGAAGTACAGTGGATTCTCAGGTATTTGAGAGGTACTACCACTCATGCATTATGTTTTGGAGGTCTGGACACTGTTTTACATGGATATGTTGATGTAGATATGGCTGGTGATAAAGATAACAGGAGGAGCACCACAAGGTATGTATTTATTGTAGGTGGAAAAACAGTAAGTTGGATTTCGAAACTACAAAAGGTTGTTGCACTTTTAGCAACGAAAGCAGAGTATGTTGCTTCTACAGAGGCTAGTAAAGAGATGATTTGGTTACAGAGGTTCATGGATGAATTAGGTAAGAAGCAGGAGAATAGAAGATTGTATAGTGACAGCCAGAGTGCCATTCATCTTGAAAATAAGTCATCCTTCCATTCAGACTAAACATATACATCTCAGGTACCATTTCATACGGTCTGTTCTGGAAGATGAATTGTTGAAGCTGGAAAAGATACACACTAGCCAGAATCCTGCAAACATGTTGACAAAGGTTGTAACTAGAGAGAAACTGAGTTCCTGCTTAGTTTCAGTTGGCCTTCAAGAATGAAGGTGAAGATGAGAAACTTTCCAGATCCAAGGTTCATAACATAGTCCAAAAAGTGCAGCAGCGGTGGAGTTCTTGTGATTAGTCTTAAAGTGGGAGATTGTTGGTTGTGGAGCCTGATCTTTGTTATTCAGAGGTTGTGTTTTAGTTGTGTCTGGATCCCATCCCATGATGAGGGGGTTTGGGGGGTATTTCCCCCCCAAAATAGTCACCATGGGGGGTCCATGGGGGGCGATGTCTAGTTTGGGAGCCCACCCTAGAGGGGGTTCGGGGGAAACACCCCCGTAGTGAAAATTTCAAAAAAAATGACTTGTAAAATGTTGTAATTTTATAGTTAGTACTTGATCAATAATGGGTGATTTATGGGCTCGTGGTATTGGCCTTTCCATAGTATTTTCCCATGGTATTCTCTCTTTAAAAGGAAGGCATTGTAATACGGCTGGGTATTGTAGCATTGTAAAGATCTCTATGATTGTGTGAGAGAGACTGAGAGAGTGAAGAGGAAGTTGCAACAGATGTGTTGTAGGTTGTATCTCTTCATTTGTTGGATGGTATAATAATAAGGACTGGAAATTTCTGTGTGGACGTAGCCCATCTTGGGTGAAACACGTTATATTGGTGTCTCTCTTGCAATGTGTTTTATGTGATTTATATTTGCATCTTGTTTATTGTTATTTCTCTGCGATCATGTTTTTCTAACAATGATCCTAGATGGAATATCCAATTCTGCGAAAGACAAAATAGGAAAATGTGTAACATCAAAAGAGGTGCCAGGACAAGTTACAAAATATCTAGACAGTTGAGAAAGATGTTGAAACAAATAAAGGACCAGTTGGATAAGGAGTCTATATGGCCTTGGATATGAAATATCTCTATGAAAATGAAGAAAAATATTATGGAGAATCAAAAGACAAGAAAGAGGAAGTTGACCTTGAAAGACAACTAGTATGTGCCCTAGATGAAGTCAAGAAGTTGAAAGAGAAAAATGTGTTGCTAGAAGATTAAAAAAGGGAAAATCATGAATACCATGAAGAGACTGAAAAGAATGTTACTAATCTAAGGTTTCAAGTGGAAGAGTCAAAGAAAATTGAAGAATCCCTAACAAGCAAACTCACAGAAAGGGAAATGGCAGATGCCTCAACAATGGCAGAGAAAGGAAGAATGATAATCAATCTTTCAAAATAAATAGAAATCACTGTAGATGAGAATAATTTGAAAATAGAACAAATAAAGGAGGCCCTAATTTTCATTAATGTATTTAAAGAAGATTTGGATAACGAGCACCAAAACTAGTGCACTACACAACAACTATGAGAGACAGTTTGTTTTCCAGGAAGAATCAATACAAGAATTTGGAAAAATGCAAGAGGAGGTATTGAATTTGCATAAAATTGTAGGGACAATGAAAGATGAATATGAATCTTATAAAGTTTCATGGGAGATGGAAAAAACATCCTTACAATCCTCAAATCTTGATGTTGAGAAGAAATACAAACAAGTTGATGAGCATAATAATCTTTTACTTGTAAATGACTTGTGTGTTCTAACTTCTATAGTTTTGGTTAGTTACTTTTATTATCATCCATATGATGGAGTGGTTCCTCGTTTGTTATTATGTCTAAGATCTAGAGATTAAGAGAGAATCAATTGTTTTGTGTCTACATTAATAGTTATCGGAAGCAAATCCTCCAGAGTGAGAAATTCAAACCCTTTCTTGTTTTTTGTTACAATTAATGGGAAACCTACAGAATAAACCCTTTTCTCGTCTGAGTTGTGAAGTTATTGAAAATCAGTCCTTAACAATTATCCAACTCAATGTATTGTCCCTATGATTATAAGTCAAACCTTCCAATGCCAATTGTGACTAATTACTACATACCCTTGAGGTTTTGTCTCTTCATTATTGATTACCTAAGTTGGGCGATAGACTTGAACTTTAGTTGTGTATTAAAATACTGTAGCTTTCGCTCACCGGGAACTGATTATTATATGTTGAATTTTAGGAAAAGAGTCCAAAGTTGTGAGGGGATTATTAAGAGTTAATGTTCTATTAATCCTTTATGTTTCTTAGGAGTACTAAGAGCTCAATATTATTGGTTGTGTTGTATAAATGAGACCCTTAACTTGCGGTTAAGAGTCCAACATTGTTTTTTTATTAATGAGGTTTTAAATTGTGATGGTAGAAGGCCAAATCCTTCTTTTAAATATTGAAGGACATGTTTAAATATCTAAAATTGAACTCGTTAATTAAAAACCCCAAGTTAAATAATTTACAATATAAGTTATTAATGTGAAAGCTAGTTGTAGTGTTAATGACAAAAC
The DNA here is from genome assembly GCA_027924585.1 of Larix kaempferi. Lineage (NCBI taxonomy): Eukaryota > Viridiplantae > Streptophyta > Pinopsida > Pinales > Pinaceae > Larix > Larix kaempferi. The sequence continues at coordinate 4,458,468 of BSBM01000431.1, read as the reverse complement.
TCTTCACTTTTTGTTGAAAATATTGTGAGGTTTTAATAATTGTGCGGAGAAATATTTCTATGAACTTTCTATCCTAGTGGATTCATTTCCCAGCTCGGGGGTGGCCTCTCGGTGGAAATAATATACGACGGACAGAGAGGCAAATGGTTGGGTGGAACGTTGTAGTCAAGCCTTCAATCGCACAAGTCTATCTATTTCATATAAGTGCTCTTCATCGTTTATGTCATTATGGTTCATCAAGCTTTGTAATTATCTATTATAAATGTGTATTTAATCATGTAATATTACAATTGTGTAAGCTTATTTGTTATAGGAATTATGTGATTAAATTTAATTGTTTATAGCCTTTATAAAAATGATGGAATTAGCTCATGGCTTTAAAGGTGTAAACTCAAAATTTGAAAAAGAAATATATAAGTTATGTTTTCTTTTAAGGATAGTTCCTCAATTTTGTAAAGCAACTCTTTATAATTATGTATGAATAGTGATATTGGAGAAGAAATATTTATCAAGAATTTAAAATAATGACACTACCTTGTTACAGATATGGGAAGATATAATAGTTATACTTTTGGATTCATAAAATTGGGTTACATTTCTTTATATTATTAAAGGCTTAAATAAAACTTAGAATTGATCATAGAGACAAAATAATCTTAATATTTTCTAGTATATACTTGAAAAGTAATGACGACATTGTTAATGTATCTTGAAAGAAGATTGTGATCAAGCACACTAGAAGAAATTGTATAAAGTTGGTTCTTCATTGAAAAACTAGGACTTAATTCAGAAATTAGTATAATTGGTATAGGTTGAAAAGGGGGAATACAATTCAAAGGTGTATGGATTATTTCATTAAAATATGTGTAATTAAGGGATATGTATCGAATAATATAAAAAGGGTATTCCAAGTTTCTCTAGATATTGGTAAGCAGTTGTTGATTTTAAAAGGGTAGACCATTATTAGGGTGTAATTGGTAGTAGATTATCATTGCTTAATGATTACTCTTTACTAGTTATAAGTCTATGATTAAAAGAATAGTAGAGTCAATCATGTTACATGCATGGCTTCTAATGGTTATAAATATTAAACGTTTCATGTTTTAATATTAGTAGAGTCATTTTATGTGTTTGAAAATTATGTACTTGATTGTAATGCCAAGAAATCATTGAAGCTAATATGCTTTTCTTGAGGGAGAAGCTACATTTTCAATAATGTAATCAATAAGAATAATGAATTGGTTTGTTTTTTTGATAATGTATTCATTAAATAATTATAATGTCTAGCAATCATTGAAACTAACTCATCCAATTCATTGTATAATGTTTAAAGAAAAAATTTATACCCCATTTTCCTCAATATTTCATAGAGGATTTTCAGGTAAATTACAAGTTTGTTACAAATGCAATATTTTTGGCTACAAAGGTTAGGATTGTAAGACCTCAAATAAATCCAATAAAGTATGGAAGAGAAAAAAAGTAAAATAAAATTAAGAAACAATTCATCTAGCCCTAATTTCTCAAAGATGTTGTTGATAGGAAAAATAATGAAAAGAGATCAAAAATATGGAAGAAGAAGTAAAAAAAATGGAAGGAAGAAATCAGTGGATTAGTCATGTATGTTAAGATGAAGGTTCAAGGCTCATAACAAGAAACCAGAGCAAGCCACTTATCTTGAAATTGGGCAATAAGATGATTGAAGAAAAGGTCACCGTTAATTTTAATAATAAGACAGAGATTGTGATGAACTGTAATATCCTTGGTCTGATATCAGATGATATTATCTCAAATATAACTTTAAAAATTAGAAAATTGCAAACAATAACTAGTTCTCAAAACTATTTAAGAAGGAACTAGAATAGGTCAGTGAATATCCCGCCCAAAGCTTGACTGAAGGACACTTTTGGATCTGCAAAAGGTACTGGGGAGTGTGCAGCAGTAAGTAAAATAGCATCAAGGCCAGATTCTTATTTCTAATCACAATGTACTGGGGCCATTAATGTTTCGAACATCAGCCAGGATGAAGTCTATTCCAAGGCTTCTTGGGCACACCAGCATATGCTTACTAAACTCTTCCTCTTACAATTGACATCATCCAGAGGTGTATGACAGGTCATTAAACCCTAATTTGATGATAGACAAGAGCTACTGATGATTTGGGAGGATTTGGCAGTGTTTGGAGGCAAAGAGAGAAAGAACGCTATGTAGGATTGCTACACTAGCTTGTTTCCAGGCTTTTCCAAACAAAATGAGATGATCACGAATTTGCAATATGATGGCGGGATGACCTTCATAAATTTCTCATGGACCCATCACAACTGAAAAAACCGAAATTGACTATACAGATACTTATTAATTGAACAAACTACAAAACTAGTCAAATTCGGGTGCCCAATGAGCTAGTCTTGATAATTATGGACTCGAACAACCAAAGAGGGTCAGGAATCTATGATATTTGGATTGGTATGCATTATAAAGGAATTTAAAAAAATAAATCAACCTTCAAAAAGATAAATAGTTACTCTAATCTATGTATATTGCATAACCTGGAAAACTAGTCAAATGAAAGTGTATATTGAACTAGTCTTGAAACATAGGGCTCAAACTTCCAAAGGAGTCTCTCTAAATCCTCTTTTGATATTTAATGTGGCTGTGATATGAAATGTAAATTAGCAACAAATAATAACTAGGTTCATTAAGCTAATCATTAAAGAACATAGCCTCAGACATCATAGATAGTCACTATGCTTGAATTTTTACAATGATAGAAGAAGGAGATTACATAAAGGAGTAAGAAGAGAAGGTGTGGTGATTGTATCAGATTTGTAGGATGAATCTGAGCTTCTGGATTCTCATGGGAGGTGCACTAGGATTTTGTATCTTCTTGCAAGCTATCCAACTAGTTACTCTCTTAGTGAAACTCTACAGAACCACCTCAAGTCATATGGATCTTTGCATCAATTGTTGAAGGATGGATCTTCACATGATATGGCTGGATCAAATCTGCAAATTGGTATCAATGGATGCACTGGATCATGTGCATAAGAATGGCACAGGTACTATGGGGCACATCTCCCATAGGTGGCTAAGGGTGCATCACCAAAGCCTAGAGAAGCTTGAGCTTTCTCACATACACAAAATAAACTATCAAAAGATGTGAATGTGGTGTGCCCTCCTCATTTTATACACTGGGTGAATTTTTGAGCAATTTAACCTCCTTGGCCTCATCCAATGCACCCTCCTTGACTGAGTAAGAAATTACCTTCTTTTCCAAACTTGCTTGCTTTCTCCCTTTTGGAAAATGCACCTTCCTGGATTTTCCAAATGTTTCCTGCTTTTCATACCGATTGGATTCTTACCCCTCTAAGGAAACTGCACCCTCCCTGATTTTCATGAGATTTCCTACTTTTCATATTGACTAGATTTTATCCTTTTAGGAAACTGCGCCCTCCTTTGCTTTCTAGAATTTTCCACTTTCCTCACTTTCCTGCTTTGTACACTTGCCTGCTTTATGCCCTGCTTTTGTTAGTTTCTTTCTTTTTTTCATGACACCTTGCTTTGTGCTACTTTCCTCCAGTTTCTTCTTTGGTGTGACAACTCATAAGGATATCCTTATCCCTCCATGTGCCCTCATGGAGTCCTTATCATCATCCAACTCACTAAAACATATAATTAATAATCGAATACAAAAAACAATCATTACATCACTTCTAATTAATTAATTAAACAACTATAGGAAAAATTATTCCTAGTTAATAATTGCCTAGGATAATGTAATCCCCCTTTTTATTAATTAATTCATTGGTCTTCACTAGGATCCATGGAGGTTTGGTGGATTCCCAGGTACCCTTGGTACCGAAAAATTGGGGACATGACAGTCCTACCCTTCCAAGCTTGCTTGTCCTCAAGCAAGAAACAAACTCCAACTCTAACCAAAAGTCCACCATGTTCCTGCTGCACCACTCTGATTATAGTCATTCTTCCAATGACTAAATCCTTTTCAACAAAATTTTCAACCCAACTAAGACAACTTATAAGAATGCTTGGATCCCACTATTTGTGTTGCATGTATCCCGGTGGCACGGTTACTTGTGGAAAACTGTCGTTCCAAAGAATTCCAGGGTCCCACTGTCTCAGCTGCATCCTCCCAAACATCAAGATCAACATGAAGAATATATTAGCATGGAGGATGTCTATATCACGCCACCATATTGTAAGTTGATCACTTCCAATGCAAAACCGGACACCAATGAGTCCCTCCAACCAAGCATGGAACTCCTTATGCTCTATGTGCAAACCAACACATAGACTCATATCACTGCTAGCAAATTGACATAGGTGACAATCCCATGTCTCCAAAGAATCCCCTAGAAACCTTAGGTGCACATGCAACTTCTCATAAAAGATGTATGATGTTCCATTCAACTCTCCACTAACGCAAACAACCAACTCACCCTTGGGGGTGCTTAGCTCCAATATGTATCCATTCATCCAATCAACAGATGAACAAACACTGCAATTGAATGCACTATTATGCATGATGGAGACATTAAATATATTCCTATGGTGTTTCTCATCAAAATGAGAAGGGTCTAGTGTGCTTGTCAAACCCCAAGGTCTAACCATCCCGTCATCAAATAAAAGTGTGGGAACCTCCTTCTCCTCAGGTGGCACCAAAAGAAAGAATCATTTTACCCAATCATCCCCATGTGTGTTGGAATCCATATGTATGTGGGGTGAAGTTAAGTGAACCAACTCTTCGAAACAATTATCCATCAATCTTGTGGTTGGGTCAACCGAAATGAAATCATGTGCCTCCTCCAAAACTATGCAACTTCCTCCATGAGGAAACTCATGATCTCTCTGGCAATGAGCAAGTGCTTGACCTCCATATTGCTTAACTCCAAACTCTCCAAGCACATGCAAAATAGATTGTACTTCATGTTCCCAATGCACACAAGTACCAAATATTAAAACATTGTTGTTCAAATAATAGGGTTGAAGGTCCCAATGGCTCAACTCTCTACCACTAGTCAAAGGATTCCTGCAACCATATTGTGTCCCACTTAATGAAGTCAAATTGGAACCATATGCGTCTTTATGTGATGTGGCATCAAATATACGCATGAGATGCATTTGCAACTGTTGGGTAGGGAATGGTGATGCCATTAAATCAGCTGAAGCAAATGTGGGAGCCTTCTTCTCCTCTTCGGGCACCATCAAAATTAAATTATTGACCCAAACTTCATCCTCAAATGTCATGGAAGAAGTAGAAGGGTCTGATGTGGGATCATGGACCAAAATATCCTCTCTACAAACCTCATCCACCAAGCTAATGGATGCATCAACTCCATCAAAGGCTGGTCCATAATACATGAGCTCTTCTGATTCCTCAATGGAGGAATGACTCACTCTAGGAAGAAGCACAGCTTCGCTCTGGGAAACTGTATGTTCTTGAAACTCTTCATTTGCATCTAAAATTTCCTCAAGCACATGCATGTCATCATGCACCTCAGGAACCACCATCTCATGAGGTTCCTCCATAGAACTATGAATACAACTAACCTTAAGAGACCGGATGAATGGTATGAGTGATCTTTGCAACTTTTGTTGAAGTTGCTCTATCTGGATCTTGGATTCTAAGAGGGAACTTTGAGTGCTTCTCAAAGAATCTTGGGTGGCCATTAGTTCATCATTGCGCTTGCATATCTCCTCATCATCCTTCAAGGATGATCCATGCAACATATGCACAAGATCATGCAAATAATTTTTGTCAGAAAGCATATCTGAAAAATTACCCTAGATTGTAGACATTGCTCTCTGAATCTTCTCCATGGCTTCAAGGAAAGATGAATCTTCCAATGAATCAGCTCTCCAACAAGATTGTGACACTGAAACATGTGTGTCATGGAGAATATTTAATGCCTCCTTTATATTTATTTCATTCATCTTGAGTGGCCTTTCAAAAGGGGAAGGTTGAGAATGAACCTCCTCATCATCTATCATTGGATCAACCTATTGAAGCTCATGGGAAGATAGTGAGATCGATCTTGTGATTTCTTCATTGACTGTAAGGACTTCATCTTCTTTAGTATTAGGATAACTTGTACTTACATAAATCTCATTAAGTGGTATCTCTATGTCACCAACATAGAGATATGAACATCCCCCAGAAGATGTCTCCTCAAAACTTAGGCACCCATCAATAGGTACCTCTTCACAGCATCCATCAGTAGATGCTTCTTCAGAACTTAAGCAACCATTAGTATATGCCTCTTCTTGGAACCCATTAGTAGATACTATCTGATCCATAATGTGTTGATCCTTAGCATAATTGGTGGTGGCTTCTTCATTCTTACATCCTTTGGAAGAACTTCTTGAAGAAAACCCAAACAATCTCATGATGCTAGAAGATGCACTTGGCTGATTTTTTCTTCCTTCTTCTTTACTCACGGAGGTAGAACCACTTGGTTCCTCCATGGGTGTTTTGCTGCTGTCTATTGAATCCAAATATTCATCCTTTATCTCAAAACCAAATTTGAAATAAAATTAGTATTTGAAATAAATGGCATTACCAATCTCTTCTCCCAAAGTCAGATACTCCTAGTAGTGGTAGGGCATTTTTTTACTTGCAGATATCCTCTTTGCTAAATCCTCCCTAGGATTAGCCATCAGTGCTTCATCCCATTGGTCTCTGTACATATGGTCACAAATGTAACCATCCTCATCTCTTGGTAATACTCCATCAATGTAAATGATCTCTTCTTTCTCATACAACTCAAATCCTTCATCTTCCATGTCGTCACTAGTTCCACAATTGCAACTTGAAAACAATTCTGAGATATCTTCCACTGACAGTTACTTTCCAAGTAAAGAGCCATGATACCACTTTAATATCCCTGATCTAATATCAGATGTTATTTGTGAAATTCAAATCACAGTAGGATCACCTAGCTAAAGATATCCTCACAATCAAGAATTTGACTAAGTATACAAGAAAATAGTGTAAAAAGAGGCACAATGAACACACAAATGATCAAATAGCAGGTTATTATATTACTATCCAACCTAGAAATGAGTTTTGAACGCCATTATATAACATTCGGGAAAAATTGTGAGCCTTTGGACGCATCAGAATAAGCTACAAGTGGCTAACTTACATTGGACCTCAATCCCCCCTAGGTTGACCAATAGTCTCCCAAATCACCTCAAAATATCATGAATTCCCAATATGAATGTTGGGATGGAATGGTAGGACATTAATGATGGTATCGCATGAGTGGTGGCGGATTTGGTGGAGTGTAGGCGGCTCAGGATAGGCCAAAACTGCCGAAGAGGAGGCAAAATGACCACATTCAATGCATGGGCACCTCAATTCAAAATTAGATCCACAAAACATGGGATAATGGCATGACTCATGTACGTAGTGGTAATAAATGAGGGTGGTGTCAATAAATGAGGGAGCCTAAATAATTGTTTGACCAAAATTGGGTGCCTAGGTGGTGGAATTGGTCATTAATTGCCTAACAACCTTGGATAATCATCATTAACCTTTGCTTGAACCATTAGACATAAAATTATCATCATGATACTATGGTACTAGGTGTAATAATGTTCTAACACCTCCCCTTAAGCTATACTTATGTATCCAAAACAAAAATGAGGTCTTAGCAACTAAGGCTCAAGTCACCTCTTACAATTTTTATTAGTCCATGTAACCAAGGTAAGGAGGAAAACCACATGGGAATAAACCTCCCCTCTAAAATGGACATGAAAAAAAATATGGAAAATATACTAGTATTCACCATGCATCATCCACCCTAAGGAGTGATCTAAGGTAAGTGAAAGTCTTCTCAGTGAAACTCTTAGTGAAGATATCAGCAATTTGCTCAGCATATGGGCAGTACTGCAAGGCAATAATCTGGTCATGCGCCAAGCTCCTAATGCAGTGCATGTGTATCTATATGTGCTTGGTCCTCTGTCTCTGTACTGGATTAGTGGATATCTTTATTTCACTTTGATTACCACACCAAATAACTGTGGGTGAATCAAATGCAAATCCAAACTCCCCAAGAATACCTTGCAACCACACACATTGTGTAGTTGTATTCACTGCTCCCCTGTATTTGGCCTTAGCTGATGATAAGGAAATAGTGTGCTGCTTCTTGCTAGACCCATGTGCAATCATAAAGACATAACCAGAAGTGGACTTCCGGTCAGTGTTATCTCCATCCCAATCTGAATTAGTAAAACCAACTACTTCAAGTGATGAACCAACTGCATAGTGTATCCCAAACTGCTTGGTTCCTTGCACATAATGCAAGATCCATTTGGAATCCCTCCAATGGATCTCATGAGGATCTTACATGTATCTAGAAACAACACGTACTGCATAAGCCAAATCTGGTCGAGAGTGAGTGACATACAACAAGCTCCCAACTAGTTGTTTATACATCGAACTATCCACCAATGGTGAGGAACCCCAATCATGAAGTTTTACCCATGAAAGGAAGGGAAAATTAGCAGCCTTACATTCAACCATTATGAAATTTTGTAGTATATCCGAAGCATATTTTTATTGTGAAACTTTGATCCCTGCATTAGATTGATCAATCTCCAAACCAAGAAATTGTTTCAACAATCCTAGATCTGACATGGAAAATGCACTATGTAATGTAACTTTAACTGAGTCTAGTTCTTCAATGCAACTACCAGTGATCAATAGGTCATCAACATACAGTACAATGATCAAAATAGAGTCAGTAATATTCTGCATATAGACATTTGGATCAGATTTCCATCTCTCAAAACCTTGTGATAGAAGAAAGTTGTCCATCTTGGCATACCAAGCTCTAGGAGCTTGCTTGAAACCATAGAGGGACTTATTCAAACTGCAAACAAGTGAAGGATATTGAATCAAACCTTCAGGATGTTGCATATATATATATATATATATATATATTCATGAATATCACCATGAATAAAAGCACTCTTCACATCCATATGATGAACCTCCCATCGCTTGGATGCTGCAATGGCCAAAACTAGCCCGATTGAGTCCATCTTTTCCACATGTGCAAATGTTTTTGTGTAGTCCACTTCATGAAATTTAGAGAAGCCCTTAGCTACCAATATTGCATTATACTTCACATCAGAACCATCAGTAGCCATTTTGGTCCTATACACCGACTTGCATTGCACCAACTTCGTCTTAGAAGGAAGAGGGACCAACTCCCAAGTTTCATTGTCCTGGAGATACTTCATCTCTTCTTGCATGGAAGCTTGCCATCTTGGGTCATGTGATGCTTCTTCATATGACTATGGATCAGATCCAACCATAAGAAAACACCTCCCATGAATATTTGAATCAAAAGAAGAAAATGCATTGTGAAACCGTGATCGAGTCTTCCTAGGTTCTTGTGGATAACCTACAAGTTCACCAGCTGCTTGTATGGTTTTCTCAACCCACTTGGGACTTGTTGGAGGGTCATGATCTACATGCATGTCATCATATTAATCCTCAACATCAGAATCAGAAATATCAGAAAATGAAGCGTCACTTACATCCTCTACAAGTGGGGTATTTGAGCATTCCCCTTCTTCTTTATCAGCTGCATGCATGGGCTCTTCTTCGAACTGAACACTCCTCTCAATGAAAGTATTTTGAGATGAGGGATCAAATATCTTGTATCCCTTTGGATATTCTGCATAACCAACCATAATGGACTCCTTTCTTTGGTGCTGCAAGACTTTTCTTTTCTCTGGAGGTATTCTGGCCCATGCTCTTGAGCCAACCACCTTGAAGTGAGACACATCATGATTATGTCCCATCCAAGCCTCAAATGAAGTAATGGATTTCAAGGATTTTTTTGGCACACTGTTATGAACATATGCGACACAGCTAATGGCTTCAACCCATAGTTTGGGAGACAAGGACTTAGCCTCCATCATACAGGTATCCATCTCCTTCAATGCTATATTCTTGCACTCTACCACACCATTTTGCCAGTGTTTGTAAGGCACAAAATGATGCATTTGAATTCCATCTTCTTCACATAGATGTTGCAGGTCCTTATTGACATATTCCCTTCCATTTTTAGTCCTTAAGACCTTTATCTTCCTCCCACCAAAGTTCTCCACTGAAGCTTTGAAAATTTTGAAGGAATGAAACACTTTAGATTTCAACTTGAGAAAGAACGCCCAACAGTACCTTGAAAAATCATCAATGAATGGTTAGGACATATTTTGAATTTCCATAGGAGGGTGTACGAAGAGGTCTTCTCACATATGAATGGACCAAATCAAGAGGTTGAGCAACTCTTCCTGCCTTTCCCTTCTCAAACTTGAGTTTTGCATGCTTCCCAACAATGCATCCCTTGTAGGTGCCTTTGGAAAATTTGATGCTTGGAAGTCCTTCAACCATTTTTTCTTTGCTCAAAGCTTGAAGATATATGTAGTTTACGTGTCCAAACCTCTCATGCCAAAGTATACTAACCTCATTATCATGTGGCAAAAGAGCATTAGGAGAAGAATAAGGAATAAAGTGTGAAACTTGTACATCCTTGACTCATGGTCTGGAACACCAACTGCTACCACTTTGTATGTAGAAACTTCAGAAATTTCCACATCTTCTTGAGTGAAAATTACTTTCTTGGCCGAACCAGTATGTTTCATTTGGTAAACGGAGAGGATATTTGTTGCAAGATCAGGTAGATACAACACATTGATGAAGTACCCATTGTCTAGATTGATCCTTCCAATGCCTTTTGTTGTGATCTTTGATTCATCACCCATGAGAATAGGAGGACCACTGTATGGTGAGAGAGTAGAAAAAGTTTCTCTTGCAGAATCCATGTTCCTTGAGGCACTTGAATCTATGATGAAAGAAGAGGATTCTGAGGTACTATCCATCAATGCATGACATCTCTCCTTATATTCAAAACCACCCTCCTTCTTCTTTGCTCCTTTTGTAAGAGGGATATTTTTTTTCTCAATGAGATGAGCCATCATGTCAAAGGTATTCTTCATGCATTCATTTTCAGGGTGCCAACCCTTGTGACAGTAAGTGCTTTTGGTTTTCTCCTTCTTCTTCCCTTTCTCCTTTCCAAGATTTGAAACCCCTTCAAAAGATCTTGGCTTCTCCTTGCATTTCTTCTTCTCTTGTTGCTTAGAACCTTTGGCCTTATGCTTCCCCTTTGCATGCTTTGAATCACCAGCTACAAGTACTTGGTCCTTTGATGGCTTGATGGCTCCCATTTGGACCAACTTATCTTGTTCTTGAGTAAGAGACTCCATGAAGTCTACCAAATATGGTATCCTCTAGTTTTGAACATAGAGCTTGGTGGAATTGGATGTTGAAACAAACATAGAGTACTTAGGCCCCAACTTTGAAAGTATGGACAGCACCAGTTGCTCATCCTTCTTCTCAATGCCACATTGCTTGAGCTGCAAGACCAAGGATTTGAACTTGGTGAAGAAGACTTGGATGGTCTCGAAACTGCTTGGGCTTAGAGAGATCAACTAATTCTCAAGTCGGTGGCCCCTCAACTCATCATTCTTCCCAAACAGTGACTCAAGCTTGAGCCACACTTCATTTGGAGTAGTGATACTGTCTACATGAAACAAGAGGTCTCTTGAGATGCTGAGACAAAGCATGCCAAAATATTCATCCATTCCGTTGAAGAACTTTGACTTCTCTACTGCAGAATTTGGATAATTCTCAGTCCCCATGGTAACTCTGAAGAAACGATTAGATCTCAGCGGATTATCATTTCGGCCTTACACTCAAAGTAGTTGAATGGAGTGATCAAGATGACATGAGACTGCTCCATTATGTAGCTTCCGCACTTGGTGACAAAGAACACTGTAAACCTATAATGCAAACACTCAATCACTCAGGAGGGGATCCTAACTAGCTAATTCGAACCCTGCATTAACAGAGGGAACATTCGAGAGAGCGTCACACCTTGGGTAGACTTTAACGAATTGCTACAATGGATTCAAGGAAATGGCCCCAGGGATTTCTTTGGTTACTCCACTGCTTTTGGTGCGCCTCTAAAGAATTCTGGTTCAACTAGAAGCTCCAATAGCTCTGATACCATGTGAAATTCAAATCCAAGTAGGATCAACTAGCTAAAGATATCCTCACAATCAAGAATTTGACTAAGTATACAAGAAAACAATGTAAAAAGAGGCACAATGAACACACAAATGATCAAATAGCAAGTTATTCTATTACTATCCAATCCATAAATGAGTTGTACTAAAAAAAATTATATAACATTTGGGAAAAATTGTGAGCCTTTGGAGGCACCAAAATGAGCTACAAGTGGTTATCTTACATTGGACCTCAATTCCCCCTAAGTTGACCAATAGTATCCCAAATCACCTCAAACTGTCATGAATTCCTAATATGAACTTTGGGATGGCATGGGAGGACATTAATGATGGTATCACATGAGTGGTGGAGGATTTGGTGGAGTGTAGGTGGCCCAGGATAGGCAAAAACTGCCAAAGAGGAGGCAAAATGACAACATTCAGTGCATGGGCACCTCAATTCAAAATTAGATCCACAAAACATGGGATAAGGGCATGCCTCATGTACGTAGTGGTAATAAATGAGGGTGGTGGCCATAAATGAGGGCGCCTAACTGACTGTTTGACCAAAATTGGGCACCTAGGTGGTGGAATTGGTCATTAATTTCCTAACAACCTTGGAGAATTAGCATTAAACTTTGCTTCAACCATTAGACATCAAATTATCATCATGAGACTATGGTCCTAGGTGTAATAATTTTCTGACAATATTATCACAAATATAACTTTCAAAATCAGAAAATTGCAAACAGTTACTAGTTCTCAAGACTAGTTAAGAAGGAACTAGACCAGGTCAGTGAATATCCTGCCCAAAGCTTGACTGAAGGACACTTTTGTATCTACAAAAGGTACTACGGATTGTGTAGCAGAAAGTACAACAGAATGAAGGCCAACTTTTGAGTTCTAATCACAATGTACTGGGGCCATTAATATTTCGAACATCATTCAGGATGAAGTCTACTCCAAGGCTTCTTGGGCACACCAACATATGCCTACTAAACTCTTCCACTTAGACTTGAAATCTACCAGAGGTGTATTACAGGTCATTAACCCCTAATTTGATGATAAACAAGAGTTATTGATTATTTGGTAGGATCTCGCATTGTTTGGAGGCAAAGAGAGAAAGAACACTATGTAGGATTGCTCCACTAGCTTGTTTCCAGGATTTTCCAAACAGACTAAGATTATCATGAATTTGAAATATGATGGTGGTATGACCTTCGTAAATGTCTCATGGAACCATCACAACTGACAGAACCGAAATTGAGCATATAGATACTTATTAATTGAACAAACTGCAAAACTAGTCAAATTCGGGTGCCCAATGAGCCATTCATGGTAATTATGGACTCAAACAACCAAATAGGGTCATGAATATCTTATTTTTGGATTGAGATGGATTCTACAGGAAGTTAAAAAACTACATCAACCTTTAGAAAGAGAAATATCTACTATGAGTTATGTATATTGCATAAACTGGAAAAATAGTCAATTGAAAGTGTATATTGAACTAGTCTTGAAACATAGGGCTCAAAATGTAATGTCCCTTTTTAATAAAATTCCCAATGTGCTCAAATTCACCAAATTTCAACTCTAGGTATATGGATACAACTGATTCCAAACTCCACCAATTGCTTTCAAACTTGGTGAGGAAGGTCATGAGGGGTGATAGGACACATTAACACATCTATTAGACATATAATCAACTGAAATACCCAACCATGGTCTGCAATTTGTAACGGAAGAATTTTTGGGACAAAGCTAGTCAATTTGGGAAGTGGAAATCCCCCCTGGGTCTTGGAACAAATCTCTTCCAAACATTGTACAACCTCCACTAATGGTTGGTATAAGACTTGTCTCTATTATAAGACATTAAGTAAAGTATATTTTCAGCATTAGATGTGGTTTTGGGGTCGAATAGGTATCCAAGAGAACTCAGGGAATTTACTAGTAATTTTGAGGCTCAAACCCCCAATGGTAGAGGGATCCAAATAGATCCAAATGCTCTCAAATTGTACCAGAAGGTGTATGAACGATGTTAATACATAAAAATGGTGTTTATAGGTGTCTTTTAACCATCAAATGACTTCTGCAACTCACTTTGGTAATCTGGTCAATGTATGGAGTTTTACTAGTAAATTGTGGTTCAAATCCCCTAGGGGTAGATGATGAAAATGACTTTCCAAATGCACTTAATCCAACTTGGATTTCTGAATGGAAGCATCGAACATATAAATGAAATCAACATGAACTCATATGAATCACCATTCAACTTCTAATGCCTGCTATAACTCCCTTAAATAAGATGCAAAAAGACTAGTTTCAACCTTGGGGGAAATGATAGGCAATCTTCTCCATATGCTATGAAACTCAAAAAAATGACTCCAAATGCTTATCTACTGAACACTAAACTCATATAATACATAAATAATAGTACATTCATCAATAAACCATCAGTATTTTACTTATCCATTCGAATCCATCAACATTACATTGGTTCATAACAAGGTAGTGGGGAAATGGCACTGTTTATTCATTAAACATTAGATTTACATCATTCCAAATACATTTTCGACCTGATACATTTATGAATATGAAGAAAAAAGTATATTAATCTTATTACAACAGAAATGGGGTGTGATAAGCTCCCCCAAATAGTACAATAGCTCACCAAAAGCGCTCTCCCTCAAGGAGCAAGAATATGCAATGAAATATGGAAATGGTTGAGTGAGTGAGATTCACTAGAATAAACCATGAGATTCCCTGTATATTAAACCTTTAAATAAATACTCCATTAAATATCCATGAAAGACTTGAATGGATTCTCCAAACACCAACTTGGATGGGAATCTTTCACCTTCGAAATTGGCTAAGGCAAGAAACTAGTGATCCACTAGCTCTTCTCTCACAAATCCAATTGCAAATTCTAAAAATGATCAAAAGCCACCATTATTATTTATTATTATATTTTATAAAATTCTAAGGTCCTCTATGGGTCGAATTCCTCCCAAGAGCTTCATGCCAACTTAATTTGGGAAGAGATTCCCAAGTATGCCACCTGTCCTTCCAATTCTAGCTTCCTCCTTCTCCAAATTCGACTTGGTGTCTCTTTGTCTTCCCTAACTCACTTGAGATCCCTCTTGGAGGATATTTTTATCCTTGACATGTCATATATTTCATATTTCATCCTTCATATCTTATTTGTGTCATATGTGTCATAGGATCTTCATCATTGTTGTCATAGAGCTAGGGAATCTAGTCAAAGTGTCTCACTAGCTCAAAAATGCCTCTTCCTCTTCCATGGGAGTTACTATTCCACTCCAATTAGACATTATTTGATTCATTCCAAGTATATTGACATTCCAACTCATACCAAGAACCTTGGGCTTCTTATGGATTCGAAATGATAAGAGGAGGATGCCATGTGGCATAGAAAATCTAGCTTGTGTGGGTCCCACTTCCTCCATGTGTCTTCATGATCAAATGCCACTTTGATTTTCCATTGTATATATTTATTTATCTCCTTTATTAAATATTTATTCTATTCTAATGTCCACACATCATTTATTATCCTTCTTATTTCAAATCCCAATGCTTCCACCCCCAATCTAGGAAACTAGTCATTTTCCTCTTTGGCAATTATTTGACCCTTAGCATCAATTTGACAAACTCTCATGAATATGACCAATGGGATTAGGCCATTGTGACCCAATGCAAAATTTGGGACATGAAAAATCCTCCCTTCCCAATATTGCTTGTCCTCAAGCAATTTCAAAAATGGGTGTTGAAGAACCTGCTTTTTGTATAATTCTTTGAAGTTGCCACTGAGTTGCCCAACTTTGAGTCTTCGAGATTCCATGAATATTTTAGAGAGGAACCACCATGATTTCTGCTTCACTCCTCTGATTAAAATCAATTTATTAAGTGGGGAATCCATCCCCCATACTACTTGTTTCCCCCCAAAATTGAAACCATTGAGACTAATGCTGCAAAACATGGAATTGTAGGATGTAGGAGAATGAACTAACTCACCCAAATGATCAAAAAGTGCAGAAGTTTCATCATAGGAAGGATCCATATGGGTAGTATCATGTAGCTCCTTAAAAAGTGTGAAACTTTTGTCGTAGATTGGTTCCAATGTAGAGGAATCATGCTCTTCTTTAAAAATTGCATAACCTTCATCAAGAGATAATTCAAGTTCCTCTTCCACCACATCAAGTGTTTGGATCTCTTCAAGTTCATCTTCAAACACATCAAGAACATTCAAATTTCCACATTTCTCATGATCCACCATGTCATGAGAATCCTCCATGCAATCTACCATCTGAAAATTTGAAACATAGGAGGAAGAACAAGTATATTGAAACCTTTCAAGAAGTTACTCATTTTGAATTTGGGGTTATGAATATCCTCATTATTCTTCAAGTATGCATCAGGTAATAATTCATTAAACTCAACCAAATTTTTCCTATCAAAAATCAAAGACATGAAATTACCTTTTTTGTTGCACATTGTTCCTTGAATCTTCTCCATGTCTTCAAGGAAGGATGGATCCTCCAATGAAGAAACTTTCCAACAAGAATTTGACACTAATGCTTGAGTGTCATGGAGCATGCTAAGGGTCTCTTGGATCTTCTTTTCATTCATATTCAAGGACCCTTCAAGAAAATTAGGCTCTTGTAAATGAACCTCCTAATCTTCTTCCTTCTTACTTGGACCAACTTCATGAAGCTCAAGTGGTGATGGGGAAGTTGATCTTGTTTCTTCTTCAACTGCTACAAGGTATTCATTTTCATGCTTAATGGAAGTTTGGCTTGCAGCAACACTTTCAAAAGTGGTCTCTATGTCACCAACATAGAGGTGTGAGCACCCATTAGTAGGTACTCCTTCATAGTTTAATCATCCATCAATAGATGCTCTTTGATTCATGTCCAAGGTAGAATGTGTCTCTTCCTTTTGCTCCTTCAAGCAAGCTGATGCATTTTGTACCCAAGTATGTGCAGAACTTTGAGATGATCCATCAAAGGTGGGAAGTGGCATTTTACTTATTGCGTAATTAAATTCTCTATTTTGAAATGGATTCTTATTACCTTCCTTCATCTTGATCTTGTTTGAGACAATGAGTTATTGATCAAATGGTAAAGTGTTTTTGCAATCTTCACTCAAATTTTTCCATTGAGTAGAATTTCTTCCACATCATTTGGTGATTTAATATTTTCTTTGGACTCAATAAATTTTGGTGTAGTAGGCCTTGGTGTTCTTTGAAATTCATTTTCTCTATTACGGGGTCCCGTGCTTGAGATAAAATGCTCACCCATTGGCTTATTTTCCTCACAATGAGAACTATTGTTGCCTCCTCTTACTCCTTTGCTCCCAAGTTGGATAGCCATCAATTTGAATCCTTTCATCATATATTTCTTCATGTCTTTGATACCACTTGTAATGTCTTCAAAAAATGGTTTTATGAGTTTCCTAAGCTTCTCACCATCATCTGAGGTTCCCTTTTCATCCCTAGTCATAGTTTCCTCAAAACATTGCTCTTCTTTTCCTACTTTTTCCTCTTCAACAAAACACTTTTGGTTTCAATATCTAATGGTGGTCCCTGAATTATTTTCCTCATGAATATAAGACCACATCAGGTGCCAAGATCATGCTCTGATACCACTGTAATGTCCCTTTTTAGTAAAATTCCCAATGTGCTCAAATTCACCAAATTTCAACTCTAGGTATATGGATACAACTGATTCCAAACTCCGCCAATTGATTTCAAAATTGGTGAGGAAGGTCATGAGGGGTGATAGGACACATTAACACATCTATTAGACATATAATCAACTGAAATACCCAACCATGGTCTGCAATTTGCAAGGAAATAAGTTTCAGGACAAGACTAGTCAATTTGGGAAGTGGAAATCCCCCGTGGGTCTTGGAACAAATCTCTTCCAAACATTGTACAACCTCCACTAATGGTTGGTATAAGACTTGGACATATTATAATACATTAAGTAAAGTATATTTTCAGCATTATATGTTGTTTTGGCTTCGAATAGGTATCCAAGAGAACTCAGGGAATTTACTAGTAATTTTGAGGCTCAAACCCCCAATGGTAGAGGGATCCAAATAGATCCAAATGCTCTCAAATTGAACCAGAAGGTGTATGAATGATATTAATACATAAAAATGGTGTTTATAGGTGTCTTTTAACCATCAAATTACTTCTGTAACTCACTTTTTCAATATGGTAAATGTATGGATTTTTACTAGTAAATTGTGGTTCAAATCCCCTAGGGGTAGATGATGAAAACGACTTTCCAAATGCACTCAATCCAACTCGATTTTATGAATAGAATCAGGGGAAATATAAATTAAATCAACATGAACTCATATGCATCACCATTCAACTTTTAATTTCTGCTATAACTCCCTTAAATCAGATGCAAAAGACTAGTTTCAACCTTGGGGGAAATGATAGGCAATCTTCTCCAAATGATATGAAACTCAACAAAATGACTCCAAATGCTTATGTACTGAACACTAAAATCATATAATACATAAATAAAAATCCATTCATCAATAAACCATCAATAGTTTACTTATTCATTCGAATCCATCAACATTACATTGGTTCACAACAAGGTAGTGGGGAAATGGCACTGTCTCTTTATTAAACATTACATTTACATCATTCCAACTAGATTTTAGACCTGATACATTTATGAAGATGAAGAACAGAGTATATGAATATTATTACAACAGAAATTTGGCATGACAAGCTCCCCCAAAGAGTACAATAGCTCACCAAAAGCACCCTCCCTCAAGGAGCAAGAATATGCAATGAAAACTGGAAATGTTTGAGTGAGTGAGATGCACTAGAAGAAACCACGAGCTGCCCTATAGCTTAAAACTGCAAATAAAGAATCCATTAAAGCTCCATGAAAGACCTGAATGGCCTCTCCAAACACCAACTTGGATGGGAATCTTTCACCCTCGAAATTGGCTAAGGCAAGAAACTAGTCATCCACTAGCTCTTCTCTCACAAATGCAATTACAAATTCTAAAAATGATCAAAAGCCACCATTCTTATTTGTTATTGTATTTTATAAAATTTTAAGGTCCTCCATGGGTCGAATTCCTCCCAAGAGCTTCAGGCCAACTCAAGAAGTATGCCACTTGTCCTTCCAATTCTAGCTCCCTCCTTCTCCAAATTCGACTTGGTGTCTCTTTGGCTTCCCTAACTCACTTGAGTGCACTCTTGGAGACTATTTTTAGACCTGACATGTCATATATGTCAGATGTCAGCCCTCATATATGGTTTGTGTCATAGGTGTCATAGCATCTTCATCATTGTTGTCATAGAGCTAGGGAATCTAGTCCAAGTGTCTCACAAGCTCCAAAATAACTATTCCTCTTCCATGGGAGTTACTCTTCCACTCCAATTAGACCTTAATTGATTCATGCCAAGTATATTTACATTCCAACTCATCCCAAGAACCTTGGGATTCTTATGGATTCGAAATGACAAGAGGAGGATGCCATGTGGCATAGAAAATCTAGCTTGTGTGGGTCCCACTTCCTCCATGTGTCTTCATGATCAAATGCCACTTTGATTTTCCATTGTATATATTTATTTAGCTCCTTTATTAAATATTTATTCTATTCTAATGTTCACACATCATTTATTATCCTTCTTATTTCAAATCCCAATGCTTCCACCCCCAACCTGGGAAAGTAGTAATTTTCCTCTTTGGCAATTATTTGACCCTCAGCATCAATTTGACAAACTCTCATGAATATAACCAATGGTCTTAGGCCATTGTGACCCAATGCAAAATTTGGGACATGACACAAAATGACAAAGGAGTCTCTCTAAATCCTCTTATGATATTCAATGTGGATCTGATATTAAATGTACATCAATAGAAAATAATAACTAGGTTCATTAAGCTAATCATTAAAGGACATAGCCTCAGACATCAATATAGATAGTCACTATGATTTAATTTTTACAAAGATAGAAGAAGGAGATTACATAAAGGAGTAATCAGAGAAGGTGTGGTCATTGTATCAGATCTGTAGGATGGCTCTAAGCTGAAGGATGCTCATGGGAGGCGCACTAGGATTCGGTATCTTCTTTCAATCTCTCCAACTGGTTACTCTCTCTCAGTGAAACTCCACAGAACCACCTCAAGTCATGTGGATCTTTGCATCAACAGCAGAAGGATGGATCTTCACATGAAATGGTTGGATCTGATGTGCAAATTGGTATCAATGGTTGCACTGGATCATGTGCAGAATAATGGAATAGGTACTATGGGGCACATATCCCATAGGTGGCTAAGGGTGCATCACCAAATCCTAGAGAAGCTTGATATTTCTCACATACAAACAATAAACTATCAAAATATGTGAATGTGGTGCACCCTCCTCATTTTATAGACTGGACGACAAGTCAACCTCCTTGGCCTCATCCATTGCACCCTCCTTGACTGAGTAGGAAATTTCCTACTTTTCCAAACTTGCTTGCTTTATCCCTTTTGCAAACTGCACCTCCCTGGCTTTTCCAAATGTTTCATGTTTTCATACTGACTGGAATTTTATCCCTCTTTGGAAACTACGCCCTCCTTGCTTTCCATGAGGTTTCCTACATTTCATACTGACTAGATTTTATCCTTTTAGGAAACTGTTCCCTCCTTTGCTTTCTGGAAGTTTCTACTTTCCGCACATGCCTTCTTTGTACACTTGCCTGCTTTATGCCTTCTTTTGTCAGTTTCTTTCTTTTTTGCCTGACACCTTGTTTTTTTCTACTTTCCTCTAGTTTCTTCTTTGGTGTGACAACTCATAAGGCTAGAATTATCCCTCCATGCACCCTCATGGGGTCCTTATCATCATTCAACTCACCAAAACATATAATTAATAATTAAATATTAAAAAAACAATCATTACATCACTTCTAATTTAATTAATTAAACAACTATAGGATAAATCATTCCTACTTAATAATTGCCTAGGCTAATGTTATCCCCCTTTTTATTAATTAATTTATTAGTCTTCACTAGGATCCATGGGGTTTTGGTGGATTCTTAGCTTCCCTTGGTACTGGAAAATTGGGGACATGACATGCACACTTAAGAATTGAGATATAAGTCTCTCAGTTCTCTCTTTTAACCCTCATTTATGGAAATTGCAGAGGGTAGGCTAGGGAATAAGTAGAATATCCTTGATTAAGAAGTTGCCTTAGGAAGCTTGAAATTTATGAGCTTTAAAGAGATCAAGAGTATTGGTTAAAATCAAGAGGAAGCAAGTAAAGAAGTGGAGTGGGCATGTGTTTTAGAACTGAGTTTGAAGAAAAAAATTGTATATTGTTAAAGGAAGATTAGTAAGTTTTTGGGATGATTTTATGAATCTTATCAAAAGAGAAGATGGAAGATATCAAGAAAGATGAAACCATGCAAACACTCCTATGTCAATTGATGGGAGAAGTAGCTACAAGTCTATTACAGAATCTTGTATATGGGGTAGACATATGAAAAGTGAAATTTGAAGAGGTGTCATGGATAGGGCATGTGATGAAATTGTCAACACTGGTTGATGTCTCTGAATAAGGTCAAATGAATTTTCCTATATTAAGTAATAGTTCAATGGATGTCAACTAGGGATTCTGTTGAGATTCTAAGGGTGACTCATTCATATTGGAAAAATTCTTTGAATAAACTTTGTTCTTTCTAGGGATTCTATTGATATTCTAAGGATGACTCATTGGTATTGAAAAATTTCTTTGAATAAACTGTGTTCTTTATATTATGTTTGAAGTTCTTTGATGCTATTGGTGTGTATGTATGTACAATTATGATATATGGGAGTTGAAGAATTGTTTTCAGTTATTGATTTCTCTAACGAACAAGTACACCATCATCTTGGCATTAAATACATCGACATAAGTCATATACAAGAAGGAGCACATGTTAGAAAAATTTTATCTTCATCTTTTAGCAAGTGTTTATGAACTGTGATTTCATTGAGTGTATATGGTATGATTCACACAAAAAATGTTCGCAGTTCATGTAAATTCTGCCTACCAAAAGAATAAAATGCCCATAATTCTCATTGAAAACACTAGCAGGATAGATAAATTCCTGCAAGTCATAAGAGAATGCTCGCAGGAAATGATAAAATGCCAACAATATATGAAGAGATGAAAATGCTCACCAACACTTGAATTATGCACGCAATCTTGAGGAAAGTGACCACACAAGATCATAAAATTCCCACACTGTCAACTAAAATGCCCGAGCAGAGACAAAAATGTCTGCAACCTCTAGGAGATGCGCTTAAAATGCCTGCATGTCATGGGGAATACATACCAATCTATGATTAAATGCCTACATGCCATAAGAAGTGGACTTAGAATGCCCACAAATAATTGAGGAAATGCTCACTTGACTTGAAGAAATGCCCGCAGCTAGTGAAGAAATGCCCATAGGCCAAGGAAATTGCTTGCAGTCTATGAAGAAATGCCCGTAGATAGTGAGGAAATGTCTGTAGCACATAGGGAAATGCCTACAGCTAGTGAGGAAATGTATGTATGACATAAAGAAATGCCCGCAACTAGTGAGGAAATATTTGAAGGACATAGGAAAATGCTCGCAACCAATGAGTAAATGCTCATAGGAGATAAGTAAATGCCCGCAGCTAATGAGAAAATGCCCACAACACCCATGTAAATGCCATTAGGCCATGAATTATGCCTGCAACGGGCTAAGTAAAATGTCCGCATCTTAGGTAAATTTGTGCAGATCACGAGGAAATGCCCGTGGGACAATATTGAAAATTCCTTGTAGGAAAGAGGAAATGCCCAATAATCAAGTGAGGTGTCTTCCAATCGTAAGAGATGCATGCCATGGAGGAGGAAATGTCCACCAAACCTCCTATTGCATATTTGTAAACTTTTGAAAGGCCCTTTTTGTGGATTCCAGAGAATGTGTGCTGACGGTTTTGAGGAAATGAATAAGTGCTTAAAGGAAAAAATTTTGGATTTGATTTTGGAGCAGCCTTATTAAGGGTATTGAATATTGTCAAAATTAAATTTGGGGAAACCTATTAGACAAGTATGAAAGTGTCATGAACAAGTGTGAAAAGTAGGTTTATGGGCAACCTAATAGGATAGATTTAAGGTGTCTTTTGGGAACAAATTTGAATGAAATATTGGAAGCATATTCAAGGACTAAATCGAAGGATTGTAGTTGATGGATCAATGGGATACTTGAGAATGTAATATAGAGGCTTGGTAAATCATGTCAGGGGGAACCACTTCAAAAATATTCAAGAAATGGGTTTCAAGTCTTGCATGCATGACTGTGTACAAAGTTTGATTAGCAATGATTTTGCAGTAGTATTTTGAAGTACACAAACATGACCCTTAGGGGGAGAATCATTAATAGGGGGAGTTTCAAAAGATAAGAAAGACATATCCTAAGGGCTATCACAACAAAGCAGCTCAATAAAAAGTAAAGGAGCAAGAAGAGTTAGCACAATCAAAGGGGGAGTGTTTCACAAAAGTAATTTAGAATAAGAAAGGATCCATTTTCCCTTGATGTCAAAGGGGGAGAGAAACAAAGTATTGATGACAGGGGGAGCATGCATCACTGCAAAAAGATAAAGTGTTACCATCAATGACAAAGGGGGGGGATTGTTGAAAAGTGTTTTCATTGATGTCAAATCGTAGTAATGATGATGATGACGTATCAAGCCATGAGGACAAGTTAAATATCAAAGTGCAATGATGATAATGATGAAGTGTCATTATTGAAGTGGCAAATGATATAGCATTTAAATGAAAAAAGTGCACCTACAACTTCTGGTACTAATTGAACAGGGACATAATAAATGGAAACAAAATCACTATGAACTCTGATGAACGATGATTCAATGATATCTAGGTGATCAAGAACTGGATCTGCTTCAAGATCATTGTTTGTGGTGACTAAACTGACATTTTAGGAACTCCTACATAAGTTAAAGGTTGTCCCTATAAATTAAAATGATCATCAATTTTATGTTGATACTCAGGTTGGCTTATAATCATTATGTGTCCACAAGTGTTTCCAAGACCCATGCAAATCATATAAACTTGGATTGATTTGATTGTGTATGAGGGTGAAGTTAATGAATAAAAATAATATGATTTGAAAAGAAATGAAGATACAAATATTAAGGGAAAGAACAATAACTAATATGTGGATATGTGAAATGAGCTAATCTAAGTGAGGGTGCAGGTCAAATATGAAGAGTGAAGGTGAAATTTTTATGTAAGATTGCAGATGCGAGCAATTGAGGATAGTTTTGAGCTGCAGAAGTCACATGCTATAATTTCTCGGTATAAATTGCATAGTGGTGAAATCACAAATATTTCTAGGCACAGAAACAAACGATGGTTGCATAAACTATCTAGGGTTATAGAAATTGAAGTATGTCACAGAGAGGCTGACTATGTTCTGGGTTTAATATAATTTATTATAGGAGGATCTATATAAGTTGTTCAAATCAATGATAATCTTACAGGAAAAAAATAAAATGTTTGAAATAATAGTAATAGGTACATGAATAACATAGAAATGTTTTTTTGTGATGTATGGGCATAAGGTGAGTTCATTGTATAAACAATAGAGAAGCAGGGTTGTATATTTGTGATAGTATACTACAAATATATTTTTTCTTTAGGGTGGCAGGGTGGTGCTTGGGATAGGAGGTTGGTGCTTACAGAGGATTGGTGTCCTCATCTACTTGATAGTTTGGTTCTTGCAGAATTGAGTTGGTGATCAAGAGATTGGTGTCCTCATTTGTAATGTCCCCAATTTTTTACTATTGACCACTCCATTACTAGGGAATTCAATGGTATAAATTCACTTGGGAAAATTAAAGAAGAATAGTAAAGTGATGAATTAGGGTCATGAGGCACCATGGAAAACCAAGGTCCAATGGAAAAATTTATGGAGCAGGGAATCATTCTCTCCTAAAAATCAATTTTATTAATATTTTGAGATAATTTGGATAAGAATGGCGCATTAGTGGTGGAATGAGTCCAAATGTGTGGTTTAATTCCCATCTAAGGTGGAAGGTGTTAGTACTAAGATCAGTGATACAGTTGGCCGAAGACAACACCGTAGATCGCAAACAAAGCCCCCTTTTGCTCGCCAAGAATCAGAGTTGTTTCGTCGCGAGAGGATGGAAGGAGAGATTGGATGCCTAGATTCTTGATAATTGATCATTGGATAATCAACCTGATATCCATTCAAAATCATGACCAGGAGCTAGATCAACGGCAGACATCTCATTCATGGTCCCGAAGTGCACGAGTTTTATGGAACCCAGGGAAACCTTGACTGGAAACCGCAGCAACCATGTGGCATCCTCTGGTTCATTCAGGGCCCGAAAAGTGGTTCCCCTAGACTGTTTTTCACGAGCCATGAAACCACTATACATGCCACCATGGTAATGGCACTGGGACCCTTCTAGCGCATCATCTGTCAGGAAAAGGGGGGGGACAGCGCATAAAATTGTTCCCGACTGGACACAAATATCAGACAGTAGGGGAAATCTCAACGACCGATATGGGATTCAGGGGTCTGAAGCGCATGAATTGTAAAGATCATGGTGCGTCCATGTCTAGAAAACTCCACGACCACGTGGAGGCCTCTAGTTAATTCAGGGTCCGAAAAATGTATTCCCCAAACTACCCATCGGGAGCCTTGAAATCACTCCCGATTTTTTCTCGCCCCTCCTCCTCAACATTTTCATTAAAGCCTCGCCTAACAATCATTACTGTCGTCTTTTAAGAGATAAACATTCCACTCAAATTTAAGAGCCGCCCACCTCTCGCATAAAGAACCAATACTCGAGTGCCACGTCCACCTCGCATTAAAACCCGCCATTTTCAAATTCTTCCCTATAAATACGCCTTCAAAGAATTTTTGGGCACCTTCTTTCCATCACTTTGAGTTCCTTCGCTAGCAGTATTCATGCCAGCCTTTTCATATCCAAATTCAAGCATTTACCACCTTTCTCTTCCCCCTACCAGCATCGCTATGGCTTCTACTCCTACCCCTGAAGCGTCTCCCTCAGCATCAACAACTCTCAATCAAGAAGATCACCTCGGAGATGATCTTTTCGACATTTACGATTCAATGTCTTCTTTCCCTAACCTTCACCAATTATCCTGAGAGGCTGAAGAGCAGGCCAAGAGTAGAAAGGACCTTCTCAATCTATGGAGCTCAGAGTTAGCAAAAATAATTCTACCACAGGTCAGGCCCTTCTCAGAACAAGTGTTGTGATGCGTAGAAAGGTACACTCCTAAAAGAAGAGCGGCCATGTCTAGGTTGGGGTCAATCATCTGCTCGATCACCAGCGAGCTCATACTGGAGCTAACGAACACTAAGAAAAATGCCACCAGTCTGCAATTCGATGAAGAAGTCTTGGTAGAAAAGTTTCGAAAACTATCATTGGAAAGCAGAGATGCATTCATTCGCATGATAATTCCATCAAAAGTCGGATTTCCCAATACCCACTCAATGTTCAGCCTAGAATGTTTTGTAGAGCGCACCAGACCAGTATTGTCCATGATTTGCCAGGTCCTCAGGTATGATCATGACTGGGTAATTGACAATGTCGCTCTAGGTTTCCTTTTCCTTATAAATTTTTCTCAACAAGAAGCTCCTGTCAAGTTGGATCTGTCTTCTTTTATTGCACACTCTATTCACCTCCACTTTAAAAGTTTTGCGTCTAGAAATATTTTCAAATATAGTTCCTTGCTTGTCTATATGATCATTTATCACAACAAGGACTTCTTCAACCGAGAGGACCTCCAAAAGTATGCCAGTTGTGCTCCACCCCATGAAGGTTTCTCTTTGTTCGTAGATACCGTCGTAACTAAATTCTATGCTTGTTGTTCGATTGTCCCCCACCTAGAATTTTCCCAAAGTGTAAACAGTTGCTTTAGTAGAATCCAAATGACTCAGTTGGGGATTGGTTTTGGTTTAAAACCCATATTGAGATCCGAGTGTATGGAGCGTAACTTGATCCCTACAAAATTCTAGTGTTCGTGACTCCTAGGCTTTTCGCTCTGGAATACATCCTACAGAGGTTTAACTGTGATGACATCCATTTTATGAACTGTAATAGTGTCAGGACTTTGAAAGTCCCTAAAAAAGTTGGTCCTTTCAAAGTGAGAAGCAGGGTTTCTTAGAAGGTGTTTGAAGATTTGATAGCAGCTTTCAGATTCCCGGTGAGTTTTGAATGCAAGTATGACCCCTAGGGGATCATCTCTCAGAAGAGATAGTTTTCCAGAGAAGCAGCCTACTCCCACACGCCACACTCATTGTTGGATAAAATTTCCAACTTAGATAGTTGGGAGAAAGGTAAGTCAACTTTGGACCCAAGCCAAGCCACTAGGGCACCAGTCATCCCCACACCACACAAAGTAGATACACTATAATAGCTAGAAGAGCTAAAAAAACCCTATAAGAGATAAAAAAATCCCTAATTCAATCTTCACATCATCTACCCATTCCTCATATGAGATGAACCCATCCATATCACTGACGAACTTTTTTGATAGGCCATCAACCACATCGGTGAATTCACGATAAACATGAGTAAAGGATAGAAAAGTAAACCAATCATTTAACACATGTACTATATTTTCCCAGTGTTCCAACTGAAGCACCTGCAAAGTTAAACGGTCACTGGCCTAATCAATTATGGATTTAGAGTCACCTGCTACCTGTAGATACAGTATACCCCCTTTTTTGTGCAAACCAAAGTATCCCCCAAAGGCCAAGTAAACCAACCTTCTTATTGGATCCTTTCCAAGCCCCATCCATAGATGAATATCGTGGCCTATTTTTATCTTTAGGTGAATACCAACTACATAATCACCACCATTCTTTGCACCATAAAAAAAAAACAATGGGAAACTGATCATCAAAATAGGGAAAAGAATGTGATTTAACACCTTTGATTTTCTCTCCTTTGCAGTAATCAAGAAAAAAAATGATAATCCTAAAGCTAATAGACATGACTGATGGATTACAATCATCAAAATTAAGTTTTTTCCTTGTCTTCCAAACCTCCAAACAACAAATAAAGGGATTTCCTTGTATTTGACATTCTGATTAAACCAGTTAAGCATACAATCCTAACAACTAGTAGCTTCATGTTACTCTTGGAGTTTGTACTAGACTACAAGGTTACAAAGCCCATGCATCTCAAATTGAAAGGATTCATATTTTGAACTTGGTTGCATTTTAGTTTAGGTTTGGAAAAGATAAAGGGCCAAGAGTTCAAGTATCATAATAGAGTGTACCACTACAAAGTTTGTATATTCTTAAGAAGTAGGATTAAAGACCAAAAACTATAATGCATAAAGATAAGATGAACCAGGTTATAACATTAAGACATAAAATTCAAACTGTATTCATACATCGAAGTTTGAAATATCCATAACATAAATACTTTGTGAAAGAAAAAATTATGATACAAAGACTAAACATGAGCATTCACGACAAATACTTTAGCATAAATGAATTCATAAATAGACATCGACCAAACAGACCAGAAATGCATTCACAATTTAACAATGGCTCAACTTGCTCATATTATATTATGTATCATATTAAAAAAGGTCTTTAAAATAGATCTTAAAGAAATACAGAATTCTCTTGTTGCAGACACATCGTGTCCTCTCTCGACCCTCACAAAAACCAATCCCTTTTATTATCTATTCTTTTACATTTATAGCTAAACAGAGTTTTAGAAACAGTGGTGTGATCCACAATTTAAGGGTCGAATATGCCCAAAATAGTCTTGGATTAACTAGATAATTAAGGAAAAGGTTTACATTGGATAATCATGTGTTTGATTTTTCAAAATTGACCTTGCAAATACTTTCCAATTGTGCTTGCATGACACATGTTGATTTTGATAAGCCAAAATTTATTGATTTGTTTGAACAAACTCGAGCTTCTAATGATCCTGTAAAACAATTGAGTTCTTATCCACTCCAGTTTTGACGATTGGGCCACATGAACTCGTTGAAAACTACAAGCTAACTTGGTTAGACACAACGTGCTGCTTCAACCAACATGGTCAATCCATCCAAGCCCTGGGATCTTCTTTGCAAGTGTGGATATTCCTCTTCCATGGTATGAAGTATTTCTAGAAGGTTTTTGTTTTTCTTGGTAAGTTATTCACTACTTTGTTGATCTATCTTCCTTCTTTTTACTTCTTTCTGAGACACTTGGAACAACTCTGCATAATTGGTATTCAATTCATGAAGGTCTTCCCTCAGCCTCTGGTTTTCTTGCATCAACTTATCATTGGACTCATTCAAATGTGCATTCTGCATTTTGTAGTGTTGAAGTTCCTTTTTAAGATTCTCCATTTCTTATTATTCTTTAGAGTGTGCTTCCTCTATAGGGACTTTCGTAGACTTATCCATTTCACCTATCATGCATTGCATGTTCAATGATTTAGCCAACTCTTGTGTGTTTATGCATTTTTCTTTGTCTGTAAAATATACAAGATTGAGCTCTACCTCGTCTTCTAATCCCTCTATCATGGCATTCCCTTTTACTATGTGTGGGAACTCTAGAAAATTCTTAAGACCTTCATCAATGTTCTCAAAAACATTAGTTAGCATCTCTTCTATC
This sequence comes from Larix kaempferi, assembly GCA_027924585.1. Taxonomy (NCBI): domain Eukaryota; kingdom Viridiplantae; phylum Streptophyta; class Pinopsida; order Pinales; family Pinaceae; genus Larix; species Larix kaempferi. The sequence continues at coordinate 4,428,670 of BSBM01000431.1, read as the reverse complement.
GTTTTAGATTTTTTATCTTCCTCATCTGAAGAATCTTCAATGCCAATAACTATTTCTTTCTTAAGTTTGGGGTCAAGAATACTTATCATATTAAAACTTAGTTTGTTAATAGCTCTAGTTTTCGGCCTCAATTTATTAGTCTCAGGCTTCGAGGCACAAGTATCAAGCATTTTTTATTTAGAAAATACTTGTTCAAACATACCTTGTTGCAATGTCTTCAAGGATGATTGTTCCACTATGTCTCCTGGTGTCTTAGGAGTAGCCACAACGTTGTATTTGAGTTCAACATTATCCTCCTTTTGGTTATCATTTCCAACCTATTCCACTGTAGGTTCTTCTTTTGAATGAAATTATTCAACCACATGCTTTGTTTCATGTCTAGGGTTTCTTTTATAACCTTTGTGTTTCTTTGAGGTCCCTTCCTTACTTTGGCTTTGATTTTGGGAACGTGAAGCAACTCTTTTCTGTAGTGGAGATTCCTTTTCTCTCTTATCAGTTCCAGTGTCTTAAATTTACACAACTTTATGCTTCCCCACTTTAAACCCTGAGCAGAAAACGAAATGTATCCGAGTCCAATTTTGTTTTCTTAATTCATTGAGTACAAGCAATTTAACTAACCCATGATGAAAAATGTTGTGTCTCGTATGATCTGGATGGTTTTGAACCCTAGTGGCCATCTGAGACAAACTTCTGAATAAGTAAAAAAAGGATATTGAGCTTTGATACACCTGCAACGTGCATCATAAACCTTAAATGATACACATAGACTGTAACAAACCTTCCCTCTCAGGTCACATATCATTGTATGATGCCTAGCACTTCTCTCCATTCTTCTTTAAGAATATTCTAATGAATCCCCTTACTCCAGTCGATACCCTCATGTTATGGCAGAAGGAATTGATTAAAATCGACGTCAAACAACTGCTTCTTAAACCATCTATCACCTTCTATGGACAATCTCATTGTTGTTGCAATGGAATGCTCTGATACTTCAAAACTGAGGTTGTCAAAATTGACCTGGGAACCCTTAAACCTGCGAGCATAATGTTCTGTAAATTCCACATTATATCCCCTAATTTTCTCAAAGAATGAGAACCAACTTGCTTCAATTAATGTTTTTGCACAATGAGGAAGTTATTCGGCCCAATGCGTACTAACAGGTTCAAATATGTGCAACTTTCCACTTTCCCTCTTCATTCCGATGACTGTTGGTTGGAGAAAACACCTGTTGAATAACTATGATCTGAAACACGCTTGTCAAAGGATTAGCTCCAAATGGCATTAAAAACTTGCATACAAATTCAAACAAGGCAGCCCAAGATATGATGAATGAGAAATTGTGGGCAACGTGAATTCATAATTTTTTAAAACTTCATGATATCATATCAATTCATATGGTGAGCAGGTGATATAAAGGTTTCATGACACAAAATCTACTACCAGGCACCACTAAATCTAATAATTACTTGATCGACTGCTAATTTCAAAACTTCATCATTTTATGACATTCCGACAATGCAACCATATGGAACACCTTTACAATTCATTGTTGGAATGTTACAAATTGGAAAATTTGATCAAGCTTTGAATAAAATTTCATAAGTTAAATATTAAATCCTTGATAACTATTATGATGTAAGACCATTAGAAGAAATCATTTAGAATGTAAGAGCCAAGGTTAAACTCATTAATAAAAAGAAACACATTAAAACAAACCTAAAGGATATAAGGTGATATGATGTTGATCTTTTATCCTTTCTCTCTGGGCAGACCCGGGCTGGCGGTAATCTTTTAGACCAACAGAACCCTTAGCTCACTGGCCCTTTCGGAAACAGATCGCAGAAGCAACCTGAAGTCTCACCCGAAGTGATTCTAATGGGAGGCAGAAGACTCAAGTGTCCTCAGCCAAGTTCCGAGGCATCCAGGGTGGGTAAACCCTCCTTAACCCCTTTCACAGAAGCTGTCTATCTCATTCCATTACTCCGGCTACGCCTCTGTCTTATCGTAGTACGCAGGGAATGCGATAAGTCTTTCCCTATGAGAAACCGTCTAGCGATACCCAAGATATCGTAGGTGCGATATCTTCCCCTTCTAGTTCCTGCGGCAAGCGAACTTTGACCGCTTCCTGGGTTAACAGGTGATCTTAGCTATTCTTATCCTGGTACTGCAGTTAGCAACAGCATTCAGCCTACAAGCCTAACCCTCACTACTGAACTCGACCCTTGATATCTCGCAACACGTAACTAGGTAGAACGTTACTTTGCGCAATGTCTAAATAAACCATTCATGCCTCATATTCAGTTCTTATTCGCACATTAACCTCTGTTTAATCAATTATCTAGTTCGCAAAGAGGTTAGCTACGATTATCGCACTTGTTATACATCATTCAGAAGTTAACTGACGACCATGTACATTACTTATAACAGATTGAAGCATTCATATATAGCATAAACACGTGAATGAGAACAAGGGCTACACAATTACAATAGTGCTACTTAGATAAGCACATTGATACTCCCAGGGCAAAGACTACGCCCAGGGGAACTGCGGTTCTTGTTTACACTCTGGGGAATGAACACAGCCCCGTTCCACTCTTTACAATAGGGGTCTTCTGGGAAACTCCACCTCAGTGGGAGCCCTTCTCTATAGACCTCTTTTCTCTTCTTGCCTTTACAGTGCACTCTCTTCTTCTCGCAATCCCTGCGGATTGCACTATCTCTCAACAGGTCGGCCCTTGTATTCTCAGGGATGTTCAGACTTGCAACAACAAAAGACTTGACTAGCATCTACCTGATGTCTCTATCGCTATGTGGCCAACCCCTTATCCTATAAAAAGACTACTATATATAGATGGCCCGAAGGTCTCATCGCAGTTACAAAACTGTGGGCCTTATCCCAACAGTGACTCAACCCTAACCACTTACAGTCAACTGGCTGTACTTCCATGGCCGCCTTCTGTCTTGTCGCCGCTTCCTGCAGTCCTTAGTCTTTAATGCATCGGCCCGTCGCTTCTTCTTGGTTCAAGCAACGCCGACTGTGGTCCTTCTTCTTTAATGAGGGTAGCTGAACCCTCTCTTCATCTCCGGCGCCTTTATTGCGGTGGTTGAGCTCTCCCTTCGGCCTCTTCTTTGTACCACATGCTTGACTTTTCTGTACCTATCGCCGTGATTCCCGCCGGAATTTGCGCTACGGCGATATCTTTGTCTTACCGCCAAAATTGGTACTTTCCCTCCAAAATTAGTTATCCTTCCCAAAATTAGCAGCTTCCTAACTGCTGCGGAAGTTCTCTCCAACAACTCCCCTAACACTTACTTGTGGCTCGTCCCCGAGCCACTTGCAACAACAGCCTGATTCATTTGCCTAAGCTTATCCTTTGTTGCTCGTGAGATTGCTGCGAATTGTGCCTTTAGCGCTTTAATACTTTCATCCATGTGTGTTACTTCTTCCTGCGCTGCGCTGAGCAGCTCAGCGGTTACCAAGGAGTCCTCTGTGCCCCAATGACTCCTTTACTTGAGGTGAAGCTTTTCACCTTTTGCTCCAGTTCATCAACCAGATGTGCAATGTTGCTTTCATGCGGGCTAACTTCGTTAGCCAGGTTGATCTGCTGTTCTCTGTATTTCTGCACCTGCTGCTGAATTTGTGTGATTTCTCCTTTCTTTCTTATCTTCGCAAGAGCACTCAAGCCCTTGTACTCTTCTTCAGCTCTTGCTATCGCATCTTCACAGTGCTTAATGTGCTGATCGAGCTGGGCTTTCTGTGGGAGCTCCTCTAGCTCCAGCCATGTCTTTGATGCATCTTCCAGGATGGCCTCTGCTGCTTCCACCCGACAGTGCATCTGTGTCTGTACAACTCTGAAAGCTTGCACTCGTGCTTCCTGGATTTCCTCTGGGGTAGGTGGCTTATTTGCTTCAAGTGCAGCAATCTTTGCTTCGTATTCTTCCTCCATCTTTCTCTTCTCTTCATCTAGAGCCTTTGCTCTTTCCGCTATTTTTCTGATCTTTTGAGTTATTTCTAACTCAGGCCTGATATCGCACTGCGGAAGCTCTGCTGCGATATTCTTTAAAACAAGAGAGACATCCTGCTCTCGCTGAACATATTGCGTCAACTGGGCACTCTCTGCCTCATGCTGCGCAATGAGCTGCACATTGTCGTGAGACAGCAAAACATTTTGCTCATATGTGACTTGTTCTCTGTGCCTCAGCTCCGTGCCTATCTGCTGGAAAATTTCATACAACTGATCCATAGGTACTTCTGGTAGGTTCACCTCAAGAGGATGAACCATCTGCACCTCCATAGGTACAGGGAACTTAATACTTCCTGGCGGTATACGAACAATGTTCGTGCGGTCCCTTGCAATGCTTTCTTCTCTGCTCTGCGAAGGGGGCTGCGAACTTTCTGCGACTGTAGTTGGAGCTGGCTGAATCTGCATGGAAGCAGTCTTCTCAGTGATTGCCTTCAACTCTCGCAATTTGTTGTCAAGGCTGATGCGCATACGATCCTGCGATGACTGAATCGCAGCGAATTTATCCCGCATCTTCTCCTGTATTCGGCTGGCGATGAGATCATACTCATCCTCTGTCATGACTGGAGCCTGCGGTTCGTCGGAAGTAACCGCCTTTGTTCTCTTCTTCTTTGCTCGCACCGGAGAAGGGCCTTCAATAGCCTTTCTCTTAGAACCCATTGGTTCTTTCTCTTTGTCTTTAGGATCTACCTCCTGAACATCTTCTGGATCCTCAGCTGGGGGATCAACTGGAACTAGGCCAGAGGATAGATCATCATACATTTGTTTCATGTCCTCGTCGAAACAGTTCTTAATGGTATCTTCAACCTGCTGGATTTCCATACGATATGGGCCGGGGGCCCATTCGTTATGTTTCCTGAACCCTTTGGGTCTGATGTAGGTTTTATCCCTGTCGACTTTAAATTCCAGCTTGGACTGATAAAGATCAACGACCGGCGAGTCGACACGCGGAATCGTTGCGACGGATTCAAGCAATAGCGTATAATATTCATGGAATACCATTGCGTTATTCTTGTGCTTCTCTGGGTGATTACTCGCCCAAAGATTGGAGTACCTCGACCCTCTGCACGCCCCTGGCGCCAGCTGTGGAAACTGCGAATTGGGCGGCTCTTTCCATCCAATGAAAGCCATAAGGATCAGCAGCCACGAGAAGTGGAAGCTGTGAAGTGGATCCTGCTGCGCCTGCGCACAGTCTTGAAAGAAACTATTTAACAAAAATAAACTCCAGTTGTAAGGTTTACCGTTTATGACTTCGATCGCTAGGCGGATAACTGAGCCTGTGACCTCCTTCGGCCTCACCTTGAGAAGGAGTTTTCCGGCCAACAGACTAACAGTAAACCGCAAGGCGTCATCCTGTATTGAATTGACATCGTAGGCGCGACCTCCTCTTTGCAGCTTATACTCCGCAACCTGCTTGGTTGAGAGCCTGGTATCCTTTGTGGCGCCATCAATATTTATCTGTGGGTCAAAACCAGTCTTCAACAGACCGGTAATGCGGTGAATGAGGTCAACATTGACATCTATTCGGTTACCCAACCATAAGTAACCACCATGCACGCATGAAAGTAGCGTCCGCACCACAGCATTGACCTCCGGGCCCCGTCCAAAGTGTGGGATCTCCAGGAGATTGAGCAGTCCCGATGGTACTAAATGGCTTACATGGTCCATGGGGACGAACTCATCGTGTTGTGTCCTTGGGTTCCTCTGAATCGTCATATAACGATCGCGACGGAATTGTGGGTACAGCGTATAATCTCTCAGATTATAATCAGTAAACTTAACAGCATGCATATTCCCCCACAAGTTACCTTCTTCCTTCACTCGGTTATCCAGCGGCGGGAGTATGAGTTCATATTTAAAGTCTCTTGGAAGGACGATCGCTGGCGCATTCTCTACTCTCGGTGGGAAGTATATGGTAGTGACTGTAACTTCTTCCGGAAGTTCCTGCTCCGGTTCTTCTGACTCTGTGCTATTCAGGGTCTCGCTACGTTCCATATTAGCTAAGGTTCTCGGCGACTGGCGTATGGTCGAAGAGCCAGCAGCAATTTTCTTTCCTTTCTCCGCCACAACTGAAGTCATAGCGCACTCAATTCCACCCCTTTGGAATCTCTGCAACACGTCTTCGAGAGGCTCGTCTGGCGCGAGGCGCCTTCCCCTGTGGTACTCTGGACTTCCTATGATTGCTAATCTTAATACAAATCAGAGTCTGCAACTGTTTCTAGTTTCCCTGCTCAGGACTCTGCTAAGAATACGCTTGGCTCGGCTCAACTGCGCTCAACTCTTTTAGTGAAAATGACCAAGTAGCCCCGTGCTTTGAATAGAACGTGTATTTATCATAAGGCGGAATTTCAAATGGCAACAGACCAGTGACTGGACCCGTTGGCGGTATTTAATGCATAGACAAGACAGCACCCCGCGCCTATTTATTGCAAACACCGTTTGAAATTTCGCTGGGAAACTGTGCGCCGGAGTGATGTCGCATCGGATTTTCCAAATCTAGAAGAATCGTCGTACTGCTGCCAAATCTTAGTACAACAGATACTTGTCAGCCGTGCAGTTAATGCTTGTCAGATGGCGAAGTGACTAGCCCTCTGATCAATTCAAAATTTGATATCGCATCAATCTGTCTTCTGTCCTCTGCGATAAGATATCACATCGTCTGGAAGTGGAAAGTGCCAAAAACTCGCCTCATATCAAAATTGTCGCAACCACCAGGAAAACTGGCTGCGAATTCTTATCTGAAGTATTTCCTGGTGTAGACTCCTTAGGGTGCGATGCTTCATTTCAACTACACTGAACATCTGCACCATTTGCTTCCTTTCTGGGCTAGGGCTAGGAGGTGGCATGGCCTTCGCGATACAGCTTAAGCCGACTACCATTGATCAAGGTAGGAAGAAACTCCCCACTCATAGTACGAAGCTGTATAGCACCTCCATCTGTTATTTGCTGGATTTGATATGGTCCTAACCAATGAGTTTTGAATTTTCCAGGGAACTTTATAAACTTACTGTCATAAAGGAGTACCAAGTCTCCAAGCTGAAAGGTTTTGTTCTTGATATGCCTATCATGCCAAGCTTTTTCTCGTGCTTTCTGCACTTTTTGATGGAATCCCGCGATAAATCTGTCTTCCTCCAGATTGAGCAGCTGTGCCAATCTCTCCTCTAAAGTATCAGAATCAGCCATCTCTGTAAGCTGAGCAATCCTTAGACTGGGTAAGATGTATTCCATAGGCATAACAGCCTCTTGTCCATATACCAGGCTGAAAGGTGTGTGCCCTGTTAGTTTCTTACACGTGGTCCTGTAAGCCCATAATACAGCATTAACTCTGAGGTCCCAATCATCCCTTTGACTGTTACAAATCTTTGTAAGAGCATGTTCTAATATCTTATTGAAAGCCTCCACCGTACCATTAGCTTGAGGGTGGTAAGGTGTACTCTTATGGTGCTGTATTTCAAATTCCTCTGTCAAGGCTTCTATGGTGCTATTCAAAAAATGTGTGCCTTGATCACTCATCAAAGTCACTGGGCATCCAAATCTAGTGATGATGTTTTCAAAAATAAATTGTGCTGCTGTAGCAGCATCACAATTCCTGACTGCTTTTGCCTCAGCCCACCTGGTGAGGTATTCTGTTGCTGTAATTATATATCTCGCACCAGTTCGTTTTCCTGGGGGGTTAATAGGACCCACGAAGTCTATGGCCCACTTATCGAATGCGCGTAGCGTTATCTGTGGTCGCAACGGCATTTCATCTCTTCTGGAGGGCTTTCCTGTCCTTTGGCAGATATCGCATGATCTGCAAAACTCTTTACTGTCTTTATGTAATGTAGGCCACCATAGTCCGGCTGCTAGGATCTTCTGAGCGGTCGGCTTCCCTGCGAAATGGCCTCCTGCGATGCCCGAATGTGCTTCCTTAAGAATGGTCTGTTTCTCGTGGGGCATAACGCATCTGCGCAAGATTTCATCTGGTCCTAACTTATATAGGTGTCCTGCAATCAGGGTGAAGTCTGCTGCTTTCACCACTAATTGTTTCTTTTGTTGCTTGGTAAACTCAGGTGGTGCCCACCCTGTAGTAAGGAATTGAATTATGTCTCCATAATATTCATCTGCGACCTGAATGGAGAATAATTGCGCATCAGGCAAGTTGTCCTCTAAATTACTTGGTTCTTCACCTGAGTCTAGCCTTGACAGGTGATCAGGTCCTGCATTTAGTCTTCCTGGCTTAACAATGATTTCGAAATCATATTCCTGGAACAACAATAGCCATCTGCATATTCTTCCCCCTAACACTGGCTTATTGACCAAGTACTTTAATGCAGAATGGTCGGTGAACATCTTGAACGGGGCACCCAATAAATAGTGCCGAAATTTCTGTAAGGCATACACCATTGCTAACCCTTCTCTCTCTGTGGTGGTGTAATTCTTCTCAGCTGTCGATAGTCTCCTGCTCGAATATGCGATAGGGTGGTCAATACCCCCTTCGCCTGGTTGCGTGAGAATAATGCCCAGTGCGATGCCAGATGCATCCACATGAACATGAAAAGGCTTGTTCCAATCTGGAAATACCAGAATAGGTGCTGTAACCATTTTTTCTTTTAGAGCGTCAAGACTCTTCTGACATTCCTCATTCCACTGAAATTTGATATCCTTCTTCAATAATTTCTCCATTGGTGCGGTAATCTTGGCATAACCTTTGATAAACTTTCTGTAATACCCAGTATGACCAAGTGTAGTTCTCAGCTGCTTTACTGAGTTAGGTGCTGGTAAATTGACGATGATGGCGATCTTCGCAGGATCTACCATCAAGCCTTGTCTGCACACAATGTGACCCAACAACGTACCAAAAGGCGCACAAAATATACATTTTTTTAAGTTAAGGGAAATCTGGTGCTGTCTACATTTTTCAAACATTAATCGCAGGTTTCCTATGTGCTTCTTGACTAGTCCAAATACAGTCCAATCATCAAAATAAACTTCTAGAAATTGATGGATGTATTCCTTAAAGACAGCAACAACTACTCTAGAAAAAATTGCTGGGGCATTCTTAAGACCAAAGGGCATTACCGTATACTGAAAGGAGCCCCATTCTGTCGCAAATGTGGTCTTGTGCCTGTCGTCTGGATGGATTCTTATCTGGTGATAGCCTGAAAAGCCATCAGTAAATGAATAGATTTCTTGTCCTCCAACATTGTCTAAGACTTCATCAGTGAATGGTGTCGGAAATGGGTCATGCAGCGATGCATCATTCAGTTTGCGCAAGTCGACACAGATCCTGATGTCTCCTTTTGTTTTCTTTTCTTGTACTACCATGGGACTAACCCACTCACTTTCTTCAACAGGTTCAATGATGCCTGCTGCTAGCATCTTATCTATTTCATCTTTTACTTTTGCTTTATACCGCGGATTCAACCTGTATGGGCGTTGCTTAACCGGCTTAGCGTCCTCCTTAAGCGGTATTCTCATGACTCCGAGGTCACCCACTATTCCCTTCATTTCTGTAAAGTTGGTAGGAAATAGGTCCTGATACTCATGTAATAGGTCTGTGATTTGGCCAATTGTCTCATCATCCCAATAATCTCCAATAGAGGCAAACTTAGGGTCTGTTTCTGTGCCAATATTGCTCTTTCTAATCTTGATTGGTTCTGTTACAGCTGGGATTTCTAAGTGCGGGCCTTCAACTTCACGTGTACCTTCTGTTTCTGCGATATTGATACTGCGAGGATCTTCATCCTCATCGCTTGAGTCTTGTGCGCAGTTGTAACATTCTAGTGCATGTTCCATCTGGATAGCCCACTCGGGTTGCGAATCCGCTGGTAATGGGCAATCCTCAAATATTTTAGTCTTTATGATCTTCAAGGCCCGATCAATGCTTGGATGCTCAGATTCAAAACTGAACGTGACCAAAAAGTTTTCAATCATAATAGGCCATGAGATAGTTCCTTTTCTTAGCTCTGTTTCTGTATACCAGTTCCGTGGAACTGTATCCAGTGTATGGATAAACAAATGAACCCATTCTTCTGCTGGAATCTCTAGCCAACTCTGTTCACAATTCATAATGTGTGCTCTGGGATCACTCTCCCCTGTATATTTCCGCTGTGTACAGTCTCTTTCTTTAGAGAATCTAATGCGCATCAATCTCTTACAATCATACCATGATGCGATATGTTCCTTGTGTGTGTACCACCATCTTGCAGGTGTGGCTCGAACTGCAAGGTCAAAAACCTCCATCCTCTGCTCTTGAGGAATCTCTTGTTCAAACTGCTGCAAAAAATCATTGACATCTGCTAATCCATCAAAAGTTGGAATATACCTGCTTTCTGTCCCAATCCATCGCAGTGATTTAGTCATGAATGCGCATCTGCGAATAGAGACTTCGTGGAGTCTATTTTGCCAATTTTCTAAGCCAACATCTGAATCTGATGTGCAAGAACTATCACATCTCCAGCTGATATGTCCATCAGCTGTAGGATCAATGTAGTCTGTCTGATTAGAAGTCATTTGGTACAAATTTTCCATGTTATGCACCTCCTCTTCTGCTTTGATTGGCTCAATGTAGCGAGGACCCTGTAAAGGATCTAATGGTGCGATAACCCGGACTTGAGCATCTTCAAATGTCATCTGCCTTTTCTTTAAGTTGATAACAGCCTTGTTATCAAAAGCCCAATCAATACCTAATAGAGCTGGATAGGGTTTGGTGTCACCAATAATTTCTATAATCTCAAAATCGGCATATGTGTGAACTCCGTCGATGTCCACTGGGACATGCGATAGGCGACCCATCGGTGATATTCTCTGTTGATTAGCTAGTCTGAGATGGATAGGGGATCTGCTTAGTTTTGGACTTCCCATCTGTTCCCATGTCTGTTTAGTCAAGACATTTACTTCTGAACCTAAGTCTAGGATAACCTCATCCATTTCAAATAGTCCGATCTGCGCTGTGAGCCTCATCTCTCTTCCTGTCCTTGTATGGCCCATTATATGGTGAATGGTGCGCTGTGTATTGCTCACAGAAGGGCTCTGTTGACATTGGTCAATAACTTTCTGAAGTTCCTCTACAGCTTTCCCATTTCTTAGAAGTTTCAAACAACTCTGCAAGAAGGACTGTACACTCCCGGTCAATTCCTCTTCGTCGCATCTGCCAGATGTGCTAGCCTGTGGTATCTGCGTAGTACTAACATCCTGCGGTGGTTTCTGTGGTATACCCTGAGATGGTAATAATAGTGATCTGGGCGGTGTCTGTTCAGCAAAGGAAGTCTTAGTTTGTTGAAATGCCTCCTTATTCTTCTGTAGATCAAGTGGGATAGGTTTTCCTGGAGCTTTGCGCACCCACTGCGTTCCTGTCGTTTTTTCCACGTCCTGCGATATGTTGCTCGTGGAGAGGCCACTGCGAGTTACAATATTGACCCGTGGTTCGGTTTCGTTCTGCTCAGCAGCGATAAACTGGATAGTCTGATTGGTTGCTGGCTTGGCGTCCTTGATCTTAGCTATCAGTATGGGACATTCCTCTATTGTGTGATCATAAGATTTACAATACTTGCACGTTGTAGTAGGGTTCTGACAGTCTCTAGCGTAATGTCCTGTGCCTCCACAGTTATAACAGGTGATAGTTCCACGGCCACGGCCAGATTCATAGCCTCCTCCGCGTCCTCGGCCTCTAACATTTCCTCCACGGCCTCCCTGATTCGGATCAGTTTGTGCACGTACTGCTGGTCCGGATGCTTCTGACTGAACTCTGTAGAGGTCATGCTTCCTTTCTATCATTAACTCATAAGCTCTACAATTGTTTTCGTCATGTCCCACAGATTTACAGAAGTTGCAATATAGGTTCTTTGGTGTCTGCACATATTTCTGAAGGAGAGGGCATTCCTGAGGACTGTGTCCTCTGGTTCTACAAATCTCGCACCATGGCCCCTGGTTCTGCATCAACGGGTTAGGAGCTCCACTGGCGATATAGTCAGCAAAGACAGGGCAGTTATCCTTACTGTGTCCCTGCGCTTTACACTTAGTACACCAAATTTCATGCGCAACCTCCTTTCCTTTCTTAATTTCATGCAGCTGTAAGGTGAGGTTAGCTAGCTGATTTTGCAGATTAGTGATACCGGTGCTAGTTTCTGCTAGAGGTGAAGCCTCTAGTTTCATTGCCATTTCTAATGCTTCATCTTGTGTATTTAATTTCTATTGCATTAGCGGAAGTCTGATGTGTGGTAATATTGCTGCGATAAACCATTCTTTATGCTGTTGAGGCGCAAGCTCAAAGCTTACCTGATCAATGAGGGTCTTGAATCTCTGGTCAAAATCCCAAACCGTCTCCGTAGGCAATTGTTTAATATCTTTAAGTTCTGCTATGCATTGTGACTCGGATTTAGGTTTTTTAAACTCTTTAATCATAGCAGTTCTAACCTGTGCAAGCGTTCTGTTATGGCCAGTGGTATACTTCATATACCAAGTTAATGCTCTTTCTCTAAATGTGGTGGCCAGCTGGACAAGCTTGACATTATCATCTTGTATTTGCTTAATGGTCCATATGGCTTCGCATAAGAACCAGTGTTGCTCAGGGTCCTCCGACCCTGTACCTTTGAATGTTGGTAGCTTCATATCATCTCCCATTCTGCTTCTAGATGGTGGGTTCTGGTTTGCTGTATGACTACCACTCGGCTGTGTAGATGTGGAGGGTGTAGCGGTAGTATTCGCTGTATAAGAGCTACTGGAAGGGGTTCCTGCGGGATTATTCTGAGTTCCGACTGGCTTTTGAGGAGTCCTAGGATTCTGACTCTGCTGTCTCAGGTGATCTGAACTGTCTTCTTCAGAAGAAGATGACTCGTTGACTCTATATCTTTTACCACTACGTGTATGTCCAAGATACTCGTAATCACTTTCAGAGTCTACTGACATTACAATATCATGCTACAATTCATCTGAGAGTATATCCAGTACTCCTTTTTCATATAGTAATTGCTTAATGGACAGACTTAGAGAATTTAGGTACTTACCGCGATAACCCTTGAAGAAGTACCGTTCTGCTGCGCTGAAACTCTTTCTCTGATCAACCGCGAACTCTGTGATGAAGCCGTCCAGCAGACTCGTAAGCCAGAAGTCTACTGCGCGTGAGATGGGGTTATCGACACCCTTCAAGGTCTGAATCAGCTCTGCTGTCCAGACAACTTCTCGACTCTTCTTGACACCGCTGTTGTCAACAAGCTTTGATAACCAACCATATAACTCAATAGCATAAGTTACGAAGAATATCTCGTGAAGATCTGTAAAAATGTGCTTCTGTAGCCAAGCCTCAGTGCTCAGTCTAGGATTCTTGTTTTCTTTTGCAGCAAACTCTCTTTCTTTTGACTCAACCCACTGGTTAAGTTCTTGCTTGGTAGGATGCCAACAGAACATCAGCTCAATGTGTTCAAACCGGCAACGGAACCATTTGTTGATCTTTTATCCTTTCTCTCTGGGCAGACCCGGGCTGGCGGTAATCTTTTAGACCAACAGAACCCTTAGCTCACTGGCCCTTTCGGCAACAGATCGCAGAAGCAACCTGAAGTCTCACCCGAAGTGATTCTAATGGGAGGCAGAAGACTCAAGTGTCCTCAGCCAAGTTCCGAGGCATCCAGGGTGGGTAAACCCTCCTTAACCCCTTTCACAGAAGCTGTCTATCTCATTCCATTACTCCGGCTACGCCTCTGTCTTATCGCAGTACGCAGGGAATGCGATAAGTCTTTCCCTATGAGAAACCGTCTAGCGATACCCAAGATATCGTAGGTGCGATATCTTCCCCTTCTAGTTCCTGCGGCAAGCGAACTTTGACCGCTTCCTGGGTTAACAGGTGATCTTAGCTATTCTTATCCTGGTACTGCAGTTAGCAACAGCATTCAGCCTACAAGCCTAACCCTCACTACTGAACTCGACCCTTGATATCTCGCAACACGTAACTAGGTAGAACGTTACTTTGCGCAATGTCTAAATAAACCATTCATGCCTCATATTCAGTTCTTATTCGCACATTAACCTCTGTTTAATCAATTATCTAGTTCGCAAAGAGGTTAGCTACGATTATCGCACTTGTTATACATCATTCAGAAGTTAACTGACGACCATGTACATTACTTATAACAGATTGAAGCATTCATATATAGCATAAACACGTGAATGAGAACAAGGGCTACACAATTACAATAGTGCTACTTAGATAAGCACATTGATACTCCCAGGGCAAAGACTACGCCCAGGGGAACTGCGGTTCTTGTTTACACTCTGGGGAATGAACACAGCCCCGTTCCACTCTTTACAATAGGGGTCTTCTGGGAAACTCCACCTCAGTGGGAGCCCTTCTCTATAGACCTCTTTTCTCTTCTTGCCTTTACAGTGCACTCTCTTCTTCTCGCAATCCCTGCGGATTGCACTATCTCTCAACAGGTCGGCCCTTGTATTCTCAGGGATGTTCAGACTTGCAACAACAAAAGACTTGACTAGCATCTACCTGATGTCTCTATCGCTATGTGGCCAACCCCTTATCCTATAAAAAGACTACTATATATAGATGGCCCGAAGGTCTCATCGCAGTTACAAAACTGTGGGCCTTATCCCAACAGTGACTCAACCCTAACCACTTACAGTCAACTGGCTGTACTTCCATGGCCACCTTCTGTCTTGTCGCCGCTTCCTGCAGTCCTTAGTCTTTAATGCATCGGCCCGTCGCTTCTTCTTGGTTCAAGCAACGCCGACTGTGGTCCTTCTTCTTTAATGAGGGTAGCTGAACCCTCTCTTCATCTCCGGTGCCTTTATTGCGGTGGTTGAGCTCTCCCTTCGGCCTCTTCTTTGTACCACATGCTTGACTTTTCTGTACCTATCGCCGTGATTCCCGCCGGAATTTGCGCTACGGCGATATCTTTGTCTTACCGCCAAAATTGGTACTTTCCCTCCAAAATTAGTTATCCTTCCCAAAATTAGCAGCTTCCTAACTGCTGCGGAAGTTCTCTCCAACATATGAAATCAAACATGCTATGAAAAATTCAAATCAAACTGTAATGTCCTCATTTTGACCCTTAGGGTTTATTGAATTCAATGTAAATAATGTGTAAATGCAGTGTGTATTTTCCCTAGTGTGGAGCTCAAGTCCAAGGCCCCACTAGTGGATGTTTAAGGTTTAATGACATAGGCAATTATTTGACAGTTTGATTATTCATGGGTTGTTAAGCCATGAAATATTGTAAATGATGTAATAATTAATTATTGCAATGAAATACCAAGAAAAATGGCTAAGGGAGGCAACTAATGAGAAGGGGACATGTGTATCCACTAGGGAGAGGTGAGGGGGTTATGATTGTTAAATTTTAAGCATTAATTCACAATACTCTAGGATCTTTACTGAGAGAATAACATGTACAATATATCAATGCATATCAATCATAACAAGCATGCCAATCATCACAAGAAGCAAAAGCATGAGAGACAAGAGACACAGAGTTTCCGTGGGGAAAACCCTAAGGTGAAAAACCCCACAACTTCCTCAGAGAAAGAGAGAGAAATGGCTCAACCAAAGTACAACCAAAATACACAGAGATAGTCTCCTAGTAGCAGATGATCCTCCTCCTCACTAGTGCGCCATTTTCTGAGTGAAGGAAGAATGAGTTTCCGAATGATCCAAATAGAGATCTCCCGATCTCTATTTATACTTGTCCTGTTTTCCCAGTGACCTTATGGGGCCGACTTGTCTAGCTAGGTACATCAACCACATAATATATAAATCAGGGCCGACCCCACACATGGTGGTCTAATAACCCATCAGCAAGTTCACACACTTGTGACACTTGTCAATACACATGACGACATTCCATATAGAGGAATGACACATCTCTATAGGAGTACAATAATATATAAATGAAATACATTCCGAAGTTACATATGCATCAACACTCCCTCTTAACTAGGAAGGTATTTCTTGACACAGATATGCTAGCACAAGTCTTCTTCTCTGGATCATCGTCATCGATGCATCGTCCTCGAATCATCATCATCATCACTGTTGTTGCTATCTCAAACAATATCTGCATCTACTCGTCATAGGAAGTTCTACAGAGCCAGTCCTTTTTCATACTAGATGTAGGCCCACCACCTGCAGGTCTTCATCATCACTGGCCATACTGTGGAATCCTCAGGACTTATTATGTGCATCAAAAAACCTCGAAATAGCATCCCAGGATGTTACGGGTACACAACTCCGACCTGTAGGATCTCCCAGGGCCATATTATATGTGACCTCACCACAAAACCTTGAAAGAGCATCCCAGGCTGTTACGAGCACACAACTCTACCTATAGGATCTCCCAGGGATAGATTACATGTGGTCACCACAAAACCTCGCAAGAGCATCCCAGGTTGTTACGAGCACACATCTCTACCTATAGGATCTCCCAGGGGCACATTACATGTGGTCACCACAAAACCTCGCAAGAGCATCCCAGGTTGTTACGAGCACACAAATCTACCTATAGGATCTCTGAGGGACATATTACATGTGGTCATGAAAAAACCTTGCAAGAGCATCCCAGGACTTATTACGGGCACACGACCCAACCTATCGGATCTCCCAGGGACATATTATATGCCATAGGACAAAACCTCGAAAGAGCATCTGCCAGATATCCCAGGGCCAAATTATATGCCATAGGAAAAACCTCGAAAGAATATCTGCAGATATCCCAGGGCCAAATTATATGTCCTCCTAGAGCAAAACCTCGAAAGAGCATTTTCCAGATATCCTAGGGCCAGATTACATGCCATAGGCAAAACCTCGAAAGACTATCTGCAAATCTCCCAGGTCCAAATTATATGCTCATCTGCACAACCTGATCCACGGCCACAGATTATCAACCTGATACTCACCATACATCATCCTGATGTATACATGATCATCCTGACCATCATCACTGCAACATCCTGCTGCATGTCATCTGGAGCAACATCCTAAAGCTTGTCATCCATGATCATCCTGATCATATAATGCATCTACCTGATGCATACCAAGTGTCTGCCTGATACATATCATCATACATGATCCACCTGATCATACAATGTATCCACCTGATACAAATACAAAAACATGATCCACCTGATCATACCTGATACATATCAACATACATGATCTACCTGATCATACACAGTATCCACCTGATACATATACAGATACATGGTCCAGGCATCCAACATGATGCATATACAAAATACATACAAATGATCGTACTAATCATATCCAACATCCAACATGATGTGTACATATATATACATATAAATGATCCAACTGATCATATCCAGCATCCAACATGATGCGTACATACAAAATGATCCAACTGATCATATCCAGCATCCAACATGATGCGTACATACATATACATATAAATGATCCAACTGATCATATCCATCATCCTCCTGATGCATATACAGAGCAGTAACTGGAGCATCGTCCTGATGCTCATCATCCAGTGCTTACATCCACAGCCATGTGAAGGATCCTCCTTCCAACATGCTTGGAATGGCTTCTGCAAATGTGTCCATCACTTCTTCCTCGAAGTGTCATCAATCCGAAGAACACCAAGCCTCTCTCTGAAGTACTCGAACTTCACTCTGGCTAGTGGTTTTGTCATCACATTCGCAATCTGCTCGTCCGTCGCAACATATAGGAGCTTCACTGCTCCTCTCTGCACCTGTTGGCTTGGTTTTGCAACCAAGCTTTGTGCAATGGGCACCTATCAACAATGTGATAGCAGTTTCAATATTGAAAGAAAAAATGATTATGAATTAAATCTAAATCTAAACTAACATGTGCATATAACAAATAAATTTTTAAAAACGATTCAAGAACAAGAAATAAAAGAATAGATGTTTTGTATTAAGATACCTCAAATGGTGAGGATTTGTGTTGAGCAACTCCCAAGGTGAGTAGCTCCAAGCTCCAATAGTCTCTTCTCCAAGATGCTGAAAATGGCCAAAAGTCTCATGAGAGATTTTGACAGCATGAGGATAGGATGATGGATGGAAGGAAAGTGAGGAGCCCCTACCACCTTTTTATAGTTTTTGGTGGTGGGGAATACCATTATGGTTTTGAGGAAACCAATGGTATTGACCAACATGGTTTAGGTACCTTTTCCCTCCTTTTTCCTTTTTTGAATATTTTGAATATTTTTATTCCCTTTTTAATATTTTTGGGAATTATGGACCCTTTTTTAGGGTTTTTTATGCTTTTTGAGGAAAAATATTCATTTTGAGGGGAAAAAGGGGTGTATTATGGTCTTTTGGTGACCTTTTGATGGATTTAGAGGCTCAAATGGTGGAAAAGTGGACAAATGGGTCATGTTAATAAGGAAATGAGCTAGTGAGCACTTTTTGGGTGTTAACAAATTGCCCCCTGATGTGTGAGGGAAGGAGCTCATCGTATGGCCGATATACATCATAGTTCTTTTGTCTTTTTCCTGGGGTTTGGGGAAGAGAAGAGACTGGTTGGAGATTGGATCCACGACCCTTGGAAGTTGCAAAAAAAGAAAAAATATTACATGGCCTCAATATGAATGAGGAATAATCTCTGATAATGGACGAGGCGGGCATACCCATGCTCATATCAAGATATATACATAACAATTAGTCCCAAGAAGGGGGACCTGAATAATACATAAAAAATATGCTGGTACATCATAATGGTCCAAACGGAGCACTATTTTGGGATGTACTCTTGATCATAACATGATTGATCTCAATAACTGATACACTGGAATAAAGTGACAACTGTTCTGACCAAGGTCTCATAAGAGTTGATGAACTGCTGAGTAGTATATGTAACTGTATACTCGAGGGAGTATAAAACTGGGGTACATCTGAAATACTATCGCCATGCGCAACCCGGATAAAATGTAACTGGTTGTTTCCATAAGTAGACTCTCAAATGTGGAAGAGTCAGGTGGTATCCGGGGTCTTCAACAAATAACTGAAGGGACCAATACCCTGTGCGAGTCTCAACGATGCGATCAAGGTGTTGAAGTCGAGCATGTGAGAAGCAACCATTTGGAGAGGCACTGAGGACTCTTCTTGAAATGATTCGTAGGCACTCATCATAAATGTTAATGAGTCCAAGACACAGGGAACTCTAGGTCTATCCTCTGGAATAAATTTGGTTGTCGTCGATAGAGGGAGACTAGCAACTAACAAGGCAATGATGTTTCCTTGATAGGAGCGCGAGGTGTAGAACTGAAGTGTGGTAGTACTGATGGTAGGATTGACATACTTGTGGGGATGGGAAGTAACTGGGGTCATAGAGTGGGTGGACTCAAACTTCCTTTGTTTAGAGCATGATGGCATGGTTGACCTGGCAGTGTAGGGAACTGACTTGCAGGTGTGGGGATCATAGATTTTAAGGACTGAAGGGTATGTATTGATTCCGGGGGGTTAAGCTGATGGGTGCTGTCGAGGGATTTTCAGGGTGACATACTGCAGAATACTCTGAACAAAGGCGACCAAAATGGGGAAGCTGCCATATGAGTAGACGTGATCTGTTGTGGCACTGAGAAGCACCATTGGGTCCTTCTTTGTAGTTTTAATGAGCTCCAAGAAGAGATAAAAGTGTGCTCTGAAATGGTACTGTCCTATGGATTTTGTGATCTCAAGATTGTTCATGCTCATGGGTGCTTTCATTTTTAAGGAGTCTGAAAACGATAAGAAGACTCTGCAGTGGTTGTGAGTACCATCCCATGGGTTTTTACGAGCCCAGGATGGTGATTGCTCGTGGTCACTTTCATGTTTAGAGAGTCTGAAAGCGGTAAGTGGACTCCATTGGTGTTCTTTTTCGTAAGTTAGTCTCCAAGGCCCGAAAAAGCATAAAATGATGCAAATGGAGAACTCTTCTAGCCAATGTGACTAGAGTATTCCTTTTTCGTAATTAGTCTACAAGGTCCGGAAAAGGAGTAAACTTATACCAGGTAGACGCCCTTTCAGATACGTTTAGCGAGCATGAAAGGAAGCAAGGTTGCTCGGTGATTTTTTCATTGTTTTAGGAGTCAGAAAAGAGCTTAACAGAAACTCCCTAAGTGCCTTTTTCGTAAAAGGGATTGCTCGGCCCGAAAAGGGGGTAAAACTATACCGAACAAAAAGGCATTGATGAGAGCGAGAAAAGGTCTCAAGCATCGTCATGAGTGCGGAATACTGAATCCGGTGACATAAAGATTGTAAAAACTGGGCAACGGCCAATGTGACACGCAAACCGAGGCAACGAGGGGGCGTGGGAAAAATGCCCCAAAAATATGGAGGTGAGAGCGAGAAATGATCTCAAGTGTCATCACGAGCATGGAAAACTGAATCCGATGATATAAGACTCGTCAAAAATGGAGGATGACCGATGTGGCACGCAAACCGAGGCAACGAGGGAACATGGGAAAATGCCCAAAAAATATGGAGGTGAGAGCAAGAAATGATCTCAAGCATCATCACGAGCGCGAAAAACTGAATCCGACGATATAAGACTCGTAAAAAATGGAGGACAGTCAATGTGGCACGCAAACCGAGGCAACGAAGGGGCATGGAAAAAATGCCCGAAAAATCTGGGCATGAGAGCGAGAAATAATCTCAAGCGTCATCACGAGTGCAGAAAACTAAATCCGGCTATATAAAACTCATCAAAAATGGAGAACGGTCGAAGTGGCACGTAAACCGAGGCAACGAGGGCGTGAAAAAATGGTTAAAAAATGGACCTGGTGAAAACAGGAAAAGGAAAGGACTATCATGAAGTTCTTGTTGTGTTGATTCTAATGGTACCAACGGTTTGAGGAACGGACGTCGTATGATACCGCAATGGTTGTTTGAAAAATAGTCAAATCGTTTCTTGGATCGAGCGGTGAGGTCGTCCAGATAAACTTTTATGATTCTGTGTAGATCGTGGAAGCAATAAGTCATGGCGCGTTGGAAAGTGGCTCCAGCATTCTTGAGACCGAAAGGCATGACGCGATAAGTGAAGGTGCCCCATGGGGTAGTGAAAGTTGTCTTTGTCTTGATCTTCTTTACGGATTTTGATTTGGTTATATCCGGAGAAACCGTCCATAAAAGAAAGGACCTCATGTCCCGCACATTCATCAATTAGTTGGTCAATGAAAGGTGTGGGGAAGTTGTCTTTGGGACAAGCAAGGTTAAGGTCTCGGAAATCAGTACAAATGCGTATGGTGCCCACTTTCTTGTTTACCGGCACTGGGTTTGAAACCCAGGTAGTGTAGGCAATAGGATATATGAATCCTGCTTTTTGGAGTTTCTCAATCTCAGCCTTAACAGCTAGGAGCTTGGACGGGTGAATTGGTCGTTGTTTTTGTTGGACAGGAGGCACATTGGGCCAAGTGTCAATGTGATGTTCCACAATTTTAGGATCGAGGCCAGGCATCTTGATGTAAGACCAGGTGAAGACATCATGAAACTCTTGGAAGAGTTTCTTATATGCCTGAGTTTCCGCTTGAGTGCATGATGTGCATAGCGAGATGAGCTCAGGTTTTCCAGGGGTGGTGGAAATGTCGATTTGTATAATAAGGGAAATGTTGGACATGTTCCCCTCTTCGAAGGCATCTAGTGCTGGGATGGGGTCTTTGAACCAATCAACCTTAGTTGGTAGAAAATCTTTCGATTTGATTGATAGTTGGTTTCCTGCGGTGGATGTAGACGCCTCAGGGAGGAAGTATGAGCGATGATGCATATCGTCCCAAGGGTAGTCCAGTGCATTGATTGTTTCTAGAATTTGCTCATTAGTACGAAAGTAGTCAGACCATAAATCAACGGGTTCTGGTTTGTATGTGGTTGAAATCATATATATGGTATTGATTTCTTCCGAAGAAGATGATTTCAGAGGGTAGATCTCCTCGATGAGGGGAGGAGATATCTCTAAGTCGGCATTGTTCAACTCGTATAAGGCAGCTCTATAATCTGGGAGATCAGGGTAGTGGTGTGAATAATGGCCATAAATGCCGCATATCTCACAAGGGTGGTTAGTGCGGAGCATTTTGTCGCGAGGTTGAGGAGGTGGCTCAAGTCTTACCACTGGAATTCTGGTATCGTCATCCAACATATTCATGTGTTCTTGGAGTGCAGGTAATTGTGGACATTGATGAGTGGCATGGCTTACGTCGTCACACAACGAGCACTTAGGGGGAATGCGAATAGTTGGGGGGTTCTTGGCTACCTTGGGGGTTGCTGGGGGGGTACGAGTTATGGGTCCAGTGTTATAAGTTTGTGGGCCTCTACCCCCTGTGTTTCGTAACAGAGGTGGGACATTTCTAGACATTGATGCCGTAGTCACTATTGGGGGTGGTATGTTTTGCAGATGAGTGACATGAGGGGGTGGGTGGTTGGTGGTAGGGATAGGTTGTACCAGTTGTGAAATAACAGTCAGAGTCGACGGGGGACTTGGAGCAGGTAAGTACAATACAGGTATCCCTAATGTTAAACCAGGAAGGTTGAGTGTAGCCATTACTGGCGAACTGACAACTTCGGAAAATGGGAACAAGAACGGGATAGTATGAATTGGCGTTGTGCCAATATGAGTAGGCACTATGGGTGTTTGTGGTAGTGACGAAGGCTGCTGTGTGGTGTGCGACAGGGTGCACAAATCCGATGTTTTTGTTATTGGTAAAGGTGGTGGGATTGATGGAAATGTGGAAGTCATAGGTGACTCGGTGTAGATTCCAGGACCAATTGATGACACAAATGATGTTGGTGAAGTTTGAACGGTTTGTTCAATCATTGGTAGTACATTTTGAGGGGCTGCGGGGGCGTTAGGATCATAATATGTAGTTGATCAATCTTGATAATGCATCCTTCATGTGGGAACATCATGAGGCAGAAAACAAATGAAGCCACGGCTTTCATTTTGTACATATAGCTACGTCCAAGAAGGAGGTTGTAGTCGAGCTGGGCATTGATCACTTCGATGTCGATGAGAACTAGTTTGCCACCTAGTTCTATGGGTACGTTCGCTAAGAGGCCTTGTGGTTGAGCTGAGCGCCCATCGTAAGCTCGTAATGCCATGGTGGATGGTTGTAAAGCGGGGGAGCCAAGTTTTTGCCACACAAGGGTGGACATAACATAGGTTGAAGCTCCTTCATCGATGATGCATCGATGCACAACGAGGTTTCGAATGTTTACTGATACTTGGAAAGCCAAATTTGATGGAAATCAAGGTTCGGCTTGGTCTAAGTCAAAAGCCATCATGTGTGTGTCGTCAGGGTCTACTCCTCCGATGGCGGAAAGTAGTAGTTTTCGTTGTGCAGGGCATGTTTTCAGTACCTCTAAAGCAGACATAGCAGCGGGGGATTGTGCTAGGTCTTCCACGACGTTATAATTGGATGCTGCATGAGCATTAGGATTGTTGTTAATTTTTCGCAAAGGGATGCGAGGGATTTTAGGTCCCCCGTCTAACGGCATATTTGGTATGCGTAGTGGTTGATCTGGTGGAAGAGAGGTGGATGCGTCATTGGGAGGAGTTTCTGGGGGTGGGCCGTACTGATTCCTGCAAGTTTGGAGGTTAATGTCATTGGATGACATCATTAATCAATGGTGTGTGCCTGGATCCGTATGCTGATAATCAGGTGCGGCATAGGTGATCTGCTGCTAAGGTGCAGTAGATCCTTGTGGGGGATCCATAGGGCGAGCATTTACTACTCCCTGGTTTGGCAATGGGTTTTGCAATATCATGGGTTGTGTTTAATTAAGTGGAGTTGGTTGTCCAGTGTGGCCCTGGCGTTGGGCATCGTCAACCCAAAGTTTACGTGCTTTCTCTAAATGGGGGCAGTTGTGAGTGTAATGTCCATAGACTCCACATATAGAACATGGATGGTTTGTTATTAGGTTATTGTTTTTTGGCTGCTTGGGATGACGATCAAGATTCTGGTTTGGGGGAACAGCGTTGTTATTATTTGGAGGATTGGGTGGTGGTGGACCTTGATTATGTTGTTGGTTGTTGCCGCGGTTAAGTCCTCTTCCGCGGTTTTGTTGTCCGCCATGGTTGCGTTGGTTGTTTTGGTGTTGGGGATGATTGTGTTGTGTGTACACTTGCCCTTGAGTAGTGGGAGGATTTTGGGGTGCCGTAGGTGCAGGAGTTGATTGCGGTGGATAATAAGCTGGTGGGGCTAGAGGTGGTCCAGTTTCCTGCCGGGGTTGTTGGTAACCCTGAGCTATTGGAAGTGTTGTATTAGCTGGTGTAGCTTGCTGTGGGTAATACATTGGTTGGGCCAGTAAATGAATTGGGTTCTGGGTGGCCGGTTGGTTATAGTATGTGGGTGGTACATATGTCGATGGCGCTTGCCCATAGAAATGTTGTGTACAAGAGGGTCCATGAGTGTGATGAGTCTGATTTGTTGGAGCGTACGAAGTTGTTGCTCCAGAATTAGATGTAGCCCTAGAGAGGTCTGGGGCATTTATGGTGCTCACCATGCTAAAAGGTTTATTTTGTGCCATGACTTGGCCGATAATACCATCAGCGGCATGTGATGCCCCCGGAGCGTCACCGCGTGAAGAATAGCCTCGTGGGGCGTCTGGTATGATGGTGTAGAGATATCCTGACTGGGCATAAATCAGGTCGAATTGTTG
This sequence comes from Larix kaempferi, assembly GCA_027924585.1. NCBI lineage: Eukaryota > Viridiplantae > Streptophyta > Pinopsida > Pinales > Pinaceae > Larix > Larix kaempferi. The sequence goes on along the minus strand of BSBM01000431.1, from coordinate 4,404,050 downwards.
AGCTTTTAAGATAGCTTCTTCCTCTGACTGGGGTCATTCGGAAGATACATCTTTGTCTATGAGGGGTAGGAGTGATTTAAGAAACCAGTCTAAAAATATACGGTCATCCAATTTTATCTTACAGAGGCTACGATGCTTGCGCCACTCATGGATATGGTCGGTGATGTGGGTAGCTGTGTTTTGTCTATAAGACAACAGTGTTTTGACTCCTACATCATAGTGTATAGGTAGCTAAAAAAACTGAAGGAAAGTGGAGGCAAGAGACGTAAATGTATGGTGGGTCCCATGTGGTTGTTCAATGTACCACTTGGCTGCAGAGCCAGTGAACGTTCGTTGCAACAGTCTTAGTCTAGTGGAGTCATCCACGATGGAGTTAGATGAACATTATAGGTGAAATGACATTATGTGGTTTTGGAGATCCTCCCCAGGTTTTCCTTCAAACTTGGGGATGTCCGAGGGGAGCTTTGTAGGCATGGGTGGCCATGTAGGGTTGTGCCCGATAGGATCGTTGGTTAACTTGGCTAGGTCTGGTAAGTTCAGACTAGCCATGTATGGTAAACTCGCAAATGGGTGTGGCGTAGTGACTAGGACATAACTATTAATGGTGGCATTATGTAGTGGTCCAGTAGCCCCTAAGGGTATGCTAGGTATTGAAGGTATGTGTCCTCCAACTTTTGTGGTGTGGGATGGGCCAATGCTCCCAAGTGCAACATGGGTTGTAGAGGGGATAGGAATAGTGCCAGGAATTCCTGGGATCTGGGTTATGGTAATGACAGGGGGTGTGATTCTTATGTTGGGCATACCCATAATAGGAGGTAGTCCTGTGTTGGGCATACCTAAAGGTGGAGTGGCCCCTATATTAGGCATGCCTAAAGGGGTTGTTGTTACCATGGGTGGAACAGTAGTAGAAGGGTTTGTGGATGTATCTCCAATAGTACTGGTGAAAAGTGGGTTGTATTGTGATCCAACCATGGGGTTGGTTGGTGATATTTCAGTAGGGTTTTCGGATTCAGCCTCAGAATCAGATGTGAAGTGAGGTGTGTCAAAATCGGATGATTGTGTGTTTGGTCGATGACATGTCGAGTCAAGGGATAAGGCTCTACGTCTATGACGTGTAGAGCCAAGTATACCGAACTGGGGGGGTTCACCCTGAAGACGACGAGATCATCTTAAATTCTCAATGGTGAGAAATATTTAACAATTTCAGTGTAAAGTGGTGATGTAAAAAACTCGAAACCCTATTGCAATAATGAGTGCAAGAGGGGAGTGAAAAAATAAAGGCTCTCAGGCCAAATAACCAACCTCAAAAAGCACTTATTATAGCAGTTGTGCTATAATAAGTGGAGGGATGCAACAAAATTGGTCAGAATACCAAAAGTCAGACAGTTCCTAGAAAAAAGTGGTGTTACTAGACCAAAGGTGGGTAATGTATCATGCAAACACCTAACTAGACGTATTGTGAGTCAACAAACGATATTCTCTGCAAGGTGATGAAATCCAAGTCAGAAAATATAGGGTGTTGAATCAACGGCTAGATATCCCCCTACCGGGAGGGACACCGGGTAAACAATCATAAAGAGTGGCAACTAGGATACCCCGTTCATGACACGTTCGGTTGGGTGAATTTGCAGTTTGGTTCTATCGCCGCTGTACCCCCTCTTGGGTATACACCGAGAACTTCGAAAGGTATCCTTCAGTTACTAAATGGATTGCGGTATTCCACTCAGACTTCCGGAACCAGTCTAGCTACTTCAACCCTCCTAAAAGAGAGGCCTTCCCGATAAATTGGTTGATAACCATGTCAAAATTATAAGGAATTTTGGTACCGTAGAGGACAACCACTATGTCTCAAATGTAATAATTGAGGGGTGTTATTGGAACACCTATCCCCTCAATTCTACTTAACTACAAGATTCTTTTAAGTGCTCCCCAAGTGGGGTTAAAAGTTTGTTGAGTTAAGGTAAATTTTAAGGCTCAGTTTAAATTATGTGGCAGAGTGGGTGCAAGTGTGGTATTTAAACTGAAATTGATTTGCCTCACTTGGGCGATTGATTACAAATGAAAGAAAAGACGCTTCCAGTTTTGCAAAAAATAAAGGCATTTTTGAAATGTAAATGCTTGAAAAAACTATTCAAAAATAATGGATCTTTGAAATAATTTAAAGGGAAGCAAATAACATAAATATTTCAAGAAATAAATGGATCTCTTAGAAAATTGCTTGGGCAAACTATTGAGCATAAAACAGTAAAACCTTGGTCTAAATAAAATGCAGAAAATCTTTCTTTCAATTACTGAAATTTTTTAAAAAGACTTTTAAATGAGCATATATAAATAGAAAAATATTTAGTATGGCTGTAAAATGCAGAAAACCTAATGCTGTAAAATATGCTAAATGGACAAAAAATATTTTCAAAAAATTGGTCGAATTCAAAATAACTGCATCGTGGGTTTCGGCTACGCAGTCGCGATGTGCAGCGCGGGTTTCGGCCGCGAAGCCGCGATGTGCAACGCGGGTTTCGGTCACACAGTCGCGATGTGCAATGCGGCAAATGGCCGCAAAGCCGCGATGTGCAGCGCGGAAAATGGCTGCGAAGCTGCGATATTCAGTGCGTAAAATGGTCGCGAAGCCATGTCGCACCACACGGAAAAAAGCCGCGAGGTTGCGATGAGCCGCGTGACTGTCGGGCGAAAATCCGTGAGGCGAAAGCCAAAAAATAGGTGTCGAAAAACGAACCCGAAAATGGAAATTCCAGGCTGTTAATGGCAATAGAAAGTGCCAAGATCTAGAACAGCAATGGATCTGCTGTCTAGGATGGAAGATCTATAAATTAAAATGATTAAAACTAACAAAAACTAAGATCTAAAGTAAAAAACTGAGATCTAAGAATTTGAAGCCAGTGCAGTCGCCAAAAACTGTTGGCTTGGTTTTGCAACCAAGCTTTCTGCAATGGGCACCTATCAACAATGTGATAGCAGTTTCAATATTGAAAGCAAAAACGATTATGAATTAAATCTAAATCTAAACTAATATGTGCATATAACAAATAAATTTTTAAAAACGATTCAAGAACAAGAAATAAAAAAATAGGTGTTTTGTATTAAGATGCCTCAAATGGTGAGGATTTGTGTTGAGCAACTTCCAAGGTGAGTAGCTCCAAGCTCCAAAGGTCTCTTCTCCAAGATGCTGAAAATGGCCAAAAGTCTCATGAGAGATTTTGACAGCGTGAGGATAGGATGATGAATAGATGGAAAGTGAGGAGCCCCTACCACCTTTTTATAGTTTTTTGTGGTGGGGAATACCATTATGGTTTTGAGGAAACCAATGGTATTGACCAACATGGTTTAGATACCTTTTCCCTCCTTTTTCTTTTTTTGAATATTTTGAATATTTTTATTCTCTTTTTAATATTTTTGGGAATTATGGACCCTTTTTGAGGAAAAATATTCATTTTGAGGGGAAAAGGGGGTGTATTATGGTCTTTTGGTGACCTTTTGATGGCTTTAGAGGCTCAAATGGTGGAAAAGTGGACAAATGGGTCATGTGAATAAGGAAATGAGCTAGTGAGCACTTTTTGGGTGTTAACAGCACCATATCCCTAATATAGTGATATTTGATCTCTATGTGTTTCAACCTGTCATGAAACACTGGGTTCTCAGACAGCTTCACACAACTCTGGTTATCACATAAGATACCAGTAGCATCCAACGATAGATCAAATAACTTAGATAGTAGCTTCCAAAGCCATACTGCCTCACAACTAGCCGAACAGGCTGCAACATACTCTGCTTCGGCTGTACTCAGTACTACGCAGGACTGCTTCCTGCTAAACCAAGAGATCACACCTGATCCCATACTGAAGCAGCACCCAGATGTGCTCTTCCTATCTGCAGCACTGCCTGCCCAATCTGAATCAACATAACCTTGCAGGTTAAACTTTTGATTTGCTTCATGCCTAAGCATATAATCAACTGTACCCTTCAGGTACCTCAGAATATGCTTTACAGCAACCAGGTGAACACTCTTCGGGTCCATCAGGAACTGGCTCAATGTGTTTACCACAAATAAAATATTTGGTCTCATGTTCATCAGGTACATCAAGGACCCAATCATCTGACGATACATAGAGACATCAACCGGCTCAGATGAAGCATCATATAGAAGCTTCAGATTCGATGCCATAGGTGTGGCCATGGCCTTGCAATCCACCATCCCGAACCTCTTCGGGATATCTACAGTATACTTCCCTTGTCCAAGGAAGATCCCATCTGTACTCTGCCACACCTCCATACCTAGGAAATAGTGCATCATCCCCAATTCCTTCATATCGAACTCAGTAGCAAGCTTCCTCTTTGCATCGGCAATCAATCTGTCATCTCCTATTACAAATAGGTCATCCACATACAGGAGTAGAATCACAGGATTCCCTTCCTCAACCTTGTAGTAAAGGTTGGAATCCGCTTTACTCTTGGTAAAGCCCAAACTAGATAGGAAATTTTCCATCCTACCATACCAAGTTTTGGGAGCTTGTTTCAAGCCATACAAGGCTTTCTTCAATTTGCACACATATGACTCCCTGTCATGTGCTTCAAAACCGAGTGGCTGCTCCACATACACTTCCTCTTCAACTACACCATTCAAGAAGGAAATCTTGACATCCATCTAGTGTATCTTCCATTTCATCGTTGTATCCAGGACAAGTACTGATCTGATGGAAGTGTACTTGGCTACAGGAGCAAAAGTTTCTTCATAGTCTATTCCCTCTTTCTGAGAGAAGCCACGAGCTACGAATCTTGCCTTGTATTTTTCTATGCTGCCATCTGCAGCATGCTTGATTTTGTAGATCCATTTGGAAGTCACAACAGACTTCCCTTTAGGTCTTGGGACAACATCCCAAACATCATTTTGCATTATTGATTGGTATTCCTTGACCATGGCATCCTTCCATTCTTTTGTTTCCGCTGCTTATTCATAACTGGAAAGTTCTTTGTTCATGATATCACAGAGTAAAGCAACATAGCTGGTGTGAGATCTAGTTCTCTTCTTTGCTTTGTGTTCTTCTTCTGGAATGCCAAATCTTTCTGCATCTTTAATGAGCTCTCTAGCCCATGCAGGTTTCCTCTTGTGAGAGTTATTCTTACATGGTGGATCTACAGGTTCTTGCGGATCTTCAATCTCACGAACAACTTCTGGAATTGCTTCAGTCATAGCAGTGTCTTGAAATCTAGTTTCCTTAGGTTCTTCATAAACTTCGATAGGTGCCTTCCTTGATTTGATGAATGCTAAGTTTTCATCAAATGTTACATCTCTGCTGACATCAATCTTCTTTAACCTTGGAAATTATATTCTGTAAGCCTTCGAGCTTTCACTGTAACCCACAAAGATACCCTTCTTTCCTGAAGGATCTAACTTGGTCCTCTTTTCCTTTAGAACATGAGTGTATACTGGACACCCAAATATTCTGAGATGGCTGACTTCAGGTTTCTTACCAGAGAAGACCTCTTTTGGTGTCTTGTTGTCCAATATCTTGTGGGGTGTTCTGTTATGCACATATACAGCTGTTCTAGATGCCTCTGCCCATAGATGCATGGGTAGATCTTGGTCATGCAACATTTCCCTTGCTGCTTCCATGATTGTTCTGTTCTTTCTTTCTGCAACTCCATTCTATTGTGGATTGTAAGGAGCAGTCAACTCCCTCTTAATCCCTGAATCACTGCATAGCTTCTTGAAGTCACCTGAGGTGAATTCTCCACAATTGTCGATCTGAATGTTTTGATCTTCTTATCAGTTTGGTTCTCCATCAAGGTTTTGAATTCCTTGAACTTATCAAAAACTTCATCTTTATTCTTCAAGAAGTAAACCCAAGTCTTCCTAGAGAAGTCATCAATGAAAGAGACATAGTAAACATACCCACTCAAAGAACTGGATGACATCGGACCGCATACATCGGAGTGGATAATTTCCAAGATACCTTTTGCCTTGCTTTCACTGCTTGGGAAAGATTTCTTAATGTTCTTACCTTTTGCACATCCTTTGCAAACACCTTCATGCTTGGTCTTAATTTCAGGAAGACCTTCTACAGCCTTACTTGCAATTGGTAATGCTCTGTAGTGCATATGTGCAAGTATTCTATGCCAAAGTTCACTTGGATCCATGGAATCATGCACCATGGCATGTTTAGGTTTTCCCTTCAATTTATACAATCCTCCCTCTTGCTCTCCAATCACCACTGCATCATCAATAGCTTTACCCTTTGGCCACATCAGAACTTGGCCATCTACAAATGCAACTATCATGCCTTTTGCATCCAATGCAGAGATGGAGAGAAGATTCCTCTTGAGTCCAGGTACATAAAGAACTTCTTTCATCTTCAAAGACTTTCCAGAATCTAGGTTGTAGGAGGCTTCACCACTTCCTTTGATGGGGTATTGATAGTCATCCCCAAGTTTCACTTTATGGGGTGATTCACATTCAGATAGATTTACAAAAGATTATTTAAACCCAGTCATGTGTTTGGAAGCCCCACTGTCAATTAACCAATTATTACAACCATGAGAGATAGTACCTGTGAGAGCAGATATTAGAACATACTCTTCTTCACTTGATGAGTCATCATCACTTTCTGCCCTAGCCTTCTTCTTTGGAGGTTCATCATCTTCGACAGTATGAGCATGAAACTTTCTTTTGTTGCCCTTCTTCTTCTTGCTGGAGTTGTTGTTATCCCTTTTGTTCTTGGGACATCCTGAAGCAAAGTGACCCTTCTCATTGCATGTGAAACATCTTATATCCTTCTTATTCTTTTGTTGGTTGTGATAGGATCTCTTGTAGTGAGAGTGTTCCTTCTTGGGATTGCTTCTTTTGGTGTGAGCTGTGAGAGCTTGATCTTCACCTCCCATCTTTTCTTCACGAGCTACAAGCCTAGCTTCTTCTTGAGAGCATTCCTCCCACAGTTTACTGAAAGAGATCAATTTCTTTATTGCACAGATTCCTTGAATAAAGGAGTCCCATGACCTAGGTAGGCCATTCAGAGTGGTCATAACAACTTCACCATTGTCCACTACTTCATCCACAGCTTCAAGTTGTTCCTTGATCTGAGAGACCTTGGAGAAGTAAGATTGAATGGTTTCTCCATTCAACATCTTGACCCCTTTCAATTGATTCCGCAGAGTCATCTTCCGATTATGTTCTTCCCTTCAAATAACTTGGTCAGGGAGTTAAACATCTCTTTGGGTGTCTTCAGAGATGACACATGGGGGATGAGATAGTATTTGATAGAATCAACAATGATTCTTTTTTTCTTGACCAAGTTCTTCTTATGCAATATCTTAGCCTCTTCATCCTCTGGGATAGGGATGTCTTCTTTTATATATGAGTCCAACTCATTCTCTTCCAGGATTAACCTAATCCTATACTTCCAAGCTTGGAAGTTATCAGCCCCTTCAAGCTTATCCCCAAGCTTGGTGTGGTGAGACATCTTTAAAGAGTACTTCAAATGGAAATAGAAAATATTTAGGTCTTAAAACTTATTTTGTTGAAAACTGGATCTGGTCTTGGATTAGTGTTTGTCGAAAAAAAACCCTAAAAATTCAAAATGTGAATTTCAACTTTCTGAAAGGATAGAAAGATGTGCCTTGATGAGCTGATCAGCTTGGTGTATTCATAATTTGAGATATGCAAAGCTTCACCCTTCATAAATTCCTTTTTGTCTTCCTGGGTTCACTTAGGAGGACCCTAAATTAGGGTTTGAGTTTCTCGGAGATCTACCCAGCCAAAAATCTCTATCCAAAGCTCTAAACTTCGAGTTTTGCAAGGAGATTCCAGCTATGTCTTCAGATTCCAGAAATTCCTATTTTTGTGGAAACCCTAATTTTTAGGGCCAAATCTGAAAAAGCTCAGAATTGAATTCTGATTGGACAGATAGATTATCCTTGATGAGTAGAGTCAATCTACTATACTGTGTTTCCAAAATTTGTGGAGAGAAACCCAATAAACAAGAAACCATAGTTTCCGTCACTGCACAATGTCTTCTTCTCAGGTTAGCTCTGATACCATGTTAAATTTTGAGCATTAATTCACAATACTCTAGGATCTTTACTGAGAGAATAACATGTATAGTATATCAATGCATATCAATCATAACAAGCATGTCAATCATCACAAGAAGCAAAAGCATGAGAGACAAGAGACACAGAGTTTTCGTGGGGAAAACCCTAAGGTGAAAAACTCCACAACTTCCTCAGAGAAAGAGAGAGCAATGGCTCAACCAAAGTACAACCAAAATACACAGAGATAGTCTCCTAGTAGAAGATGATCCTCCTCCTCACTAGTGTGCCACTTTCTGAGTGAAGGAAGAATGAGTTTCCGAATGATCCAAATAGAGATCTCCCGATCTCTATTTATACTTGTCATGTTTTCCCAGTGACCTGATGGGGCCGACTTGTCTAGCTAGGTACATCAACCACATAATATATAAATCAGGGCTGACCCCACACATGGTGGTCTAATAACCCATCGGCAAGTTCACACACTTGTGACACTTGTCAATACACATGATGACACTTCCGTATAGAGGAATGCCATATCTCTATAGGAGTACAATAATATATAAATGAAATACATTCCAATGTTACATATACATCAACAATGATATGGGAGCCCATGCTGCCACTTGTCCATTTATGAACCCATTTGACTCCCCATGTTGACATTTAATTCAATTGCAGAAGGTGGTTGAGAAATCGGCTCATGAAGTCGATGGAGTATGGAGTAGCCCTATGATCTGTATGGCATGGCATGGCTCTGTTTTGCTTGCTCCTTGGGACACTCTACCACCTGGGAATCCTATCATCTTGTTTGCTAACCCATTGTTGACCAAGAAACCTCATTCATTCAGTCATTCACACACATTGCAGATCCCAGCCGAAAAGCATAGGAAGGAAAAAATGTGATTTCTATGTAAGTTGAATTTACAGAGTTGAATTCCCTAGAAACTCTGCGTGAAAGCCTCATCTTTTTGGAAAATCCATGAAAACAAACCCTGATATGAATTACAGAGCATGAGAATCTTGGTGAACCCGTGGAAGACTTGGATTTTATTTGCAGAAAGTCGAGTTGCAGGACAGAGCTTAGTCCGCAACCCTGTGAAGAGCCCAACGTGTTTAACAGTGCTATAAGGTCATATTTAGGGTTGGATTTGCTTGATAAATCAAGTGAAGGCTGTAAATATCATAGAACTAGTAGTTGAACCTTTATATGCCCACCCCGAATAGCACTGGAAGGGAAGGGTCCTTGAGGGACTGTGTTGCAGAGAAGAGGGCCTTCCTTGTGTTGGGTGAGGTAGGTAATGTGGGTGCCATGTCTATTGAGTGTTGAGATTCCTATAGTTATGTGGTTGAGATCATTATCTTAGCAATATCCTCCTTGTTTCCCTTGTATGCTTGATAAACCCACTGTAGGTTGTCTTAGCATTCCTGTCCTTTGGTATGCTTGATAAACCCAACTACAGATTGGATTAGCATGGGGATGAGACCTTGACTGTGAGAGAGCCTGTTAGCCCTCCTTAGTGGATACACAACCCAGATTTGGGGTGATCTCTCAGTTGAAAGAGTACATGCTGGATAGAGATATAAGGTTGGGTGGAACATTGCTCTCACTTAGCCAATTGCTTGGGGCAGCTTCAGATCCAAGATAAGTGTTTTTGTGGTGTAAATTGTGATGATATTCATGTGTTATGTCTATTTGTTTATGTTCAAGTTATTAAATTAATGTTTATATAAATTTGATTGATAAGTAGGCCATGTGTAAGCCTGAGTAGAAGGCTGAGTTCATGATGGATGCTTCCTTCAGTGCATGAGTTTAATGCCTTGATAATTTTACATGTGTTAGATGTATGAATTGACCTTAGTTTTTATTCACCTTATGTGTTCATTTATGCATTGCATACATGATTTGAAGGATTGCTTGGCCCCACCTAGACAAGGGGAAAGAGTGGTATGGACCCTATGGTGTTAATAGCTTCTTTGTGGGTCATAGGAAGGATGAAGTTAGGAAAGAGACAAGTAGAGTCCTTGTTGGAGGTTAAAGGCACATGGAAGGGAGTTATAAGCATAACTTCAGTTGGAAAATGGACATGGTTAGAAAACTCAGTTAGGGTAGAGGATTACACCAATGGATATATCTCTCCAAGAGCTTTCCAACGGTACCAACCTTTCCCTATTTGGATTAAGGATGAAGGAGTTATGCCCCTGGAAAGTTTGCAGGAACAGGGGAGGTGTTTCCGCAGTTCTGCATCCGCAATGCGGATTGTAGATTGCGGACATTGGAAACCAACGTTGGATTTGGACTTTCGCATTTCCAAGTTCCGCAATGTAGAATTGCGGAATGCAGAATGAGAAATTTTCCGGAGGATTGAATTTGGGTCTCCGCATTCCGCAATGCAGATTGCGGAATGGGAAATTTTCTCGGGACAGTGATTTAGGTCTCTGCATTTCTGCATTCCGCAATGCGGATTGTGGATTGTGGAAAAGGGAAATTTTCTTGGGACAATGATTTGGGTCCCCACATTCTGCAATATGGATTGCAAAAGAGGAAAATTTCAGGAGGATAACTTTGAGCTCCCGCACTCCTGAGTTCCGCAATGCAGATTGCAAATTGTGGAAGGAGGTTTTGGCGAAGTCGTGGAGTTGGATTTCCACAGTTCCGAGTTCCGCAATGCAAAATTGTGGATTGTAGAAGGAAATTTTGGTACGGTGAATTATAGTACCGCTCGCATTCTGAATCCTACAATGCCGGTTGTGGATTGCAAAATGCGGATTGCAGATCGATGGCCATTGCGGTTGTGTGTAAAATGGAGAGTTTATGGAGAAAAAAATGGATTACGTGGTCTCCCATCGCCTCTGAAGGACACCAAGGCGACCGGGGACGTGACAAAACATTTAATGGCTTTAAAAGGGAAACAAAAAGGCAAAGTCTAAGGTATAGTTCCAGTACTAACACTTCCCAAACATAAAAAAAAATATTCAAAGTCTTGCATAGTTCGTACCAAGTACTTTTGAAAAAAGCACAATGTTCAATAAGATGAGAAATGGTTTCTTCACCTATCCTTGATAAGTTACAAGTTCCTAGGCCCATAAAACCCCTCTTAAGGAGGTTCTCCCAAGTAAGTATCTTATTCTCTAAACATAGCCACATAAAACATTTATGTTTCAAATGAACTTTCCATTTCCAGAGGGATCTGGCCCACCATTTCAGTGAGGACTTTACTAAATCCATCAATATAACTTCGTAGGCCTTCCTAGCAGATAATACCCCATGCACCTCTTTCCAATCCCACACAAGGACATCCTCCCTATTGTTCAATCTGATTCTTGATTTATTTAATACCAAAAGTTATCAATTCGCTCCTCAGCTACTGTTCCAGTTAGCCCCAAGTCATTTGCACAGTACCAATAAAATGATGAACTGTCAGTTAAATAGCTTCTTTTAATCTGAGCAATAACCTAAATGTTTAAAAATTGCAATTCAGATAGTAGGAGTTATGATCATTTGTAACTGCCACCTACACCCACAAAAGGATTATTTCCAATCAATATTTGTAATCCATTTCTGTGATGAACCTGCAATAATTAATTAATGCGAATACATGAGATATCATAAATAATAGAACTCAGAATCACTTTTATATTGATCATGGGCCACTTCGAGGGGGAAACCTCCTTTGAGCAAGCTCAATACAATTAACTTCGCGGTGCCTTCAATGACCTCAACACACACTTATATACTAAGTCTATGCCCAATACTATGAGTCAAAACCATGGGACATATAATACTACGGGACGACTTACAAAGCATATGCGTCCAATACTATGGGTCAATACTATGGGATAATATAAACTACGGATCAACAAATATTACGGGATGACTTACAAAGCATATGTGTCCAACAACAATATACCAACATAGTAAAGAGAAGGGTTGACATAGGTTCCTAACATCCCCTCTCCCTTAGAAAAAGCTTTGTCCTCAAAGCTTTGGTTGGAGAAATTGCTGCAGAATCTGAAGGAGTGGTTCCCCGGTAGCATCCTCGAGTTGCATTTCGGGCCACTGACGCATTTGGAGTGTCAAGGAGGATTGCTTGGAAGGCTGTAGATGAAGAAGAACCCTGTCAGCTGTGTGGAAAATGCGCTCAGAACGGTGTTGATCGGCTTGTTGTTTCAGGCGAATTCTAGCCATGTGAAGATTGTCCTGCAGAATGAGAAGAATCTAATCGCGGTTTCGAAGAATCGAGTCAATTTCCTGAACTGGGGAGCGGCTAAGGGTGTATGGAAGAAGAACTGGCGGTGTTTTTCCATAGACTACTTCATATGGTGTCCTTTGAGATGTGGTATTGTACCACTAGAGCGCTGCTAGGAAATCCATAGAAATAGTTGGCCAAAGCTGTGTAGGGATGGGCAAGGGTTTGAGCAATCCCGAAAGGAGTGTCGTTTCACCCTTGTTGACTTGGAAAGTATTATCGTCAGCCACCATCTGTTGAATTGTCATTTTGAGTCCCTGCCAAAAGAAGTTACATTGTTCCCGGTCATACATTTTGCAAAACCTAGAGTGCCCTGTTGATGAAGAAGCATGGAGTTCATAGAAGAGATAGCCCCATTGAACATATTGCAACCAATTTGGAACAAGCAGAGAAAGAGCTGTAAGAGAAACTGAGTCATCAATTGTGCGAGAAGGAGCATCTTCCACCATATTGTCCTTACCCTTCTTGTAAGTGATCACATAGGGATAACCCATGAGTTGGATAACCCATTTCAGGTGTGTTAGGGAGGAGACCCATTGTTCCAGAAAATTTTCCAGACTCTGGAGATCAGTCTTAATGCAGAAAGAATTCCCTAATAGGTATGGCTGCCACTTCTGTACTGCATGCAAAATAGCCATCATTTCCTGCTGAGAGGTATATCTGGCCAAATTCTTACTGGAAAGGTATCTTGAAGGCAGCAAGCGCATTGGTTCAGCAAAGATACCTGCATATCTATCCAAGGAAGTAGTGGAGACTATTGATGGGTGCAGCTGAATGGAATTGAGCTGAGCGATGACACCATGTGAATTCTTCTTAAGGATTTTTTCCAGGCGATGTGAACTGATGATGCAGAGAGACCCTGGTTGTAAGCCCATAAATTTGTGTTGTGCCCCATTGAATTTAAACTGCATCCAAAGTTCAGCAAAATCCCATAAGATGGGACCACGTGTGCGTAACCATTGAACGCCCAAAACCACATCACATCCGCCTAAGGACAAGGAAAACATGTCAGAGCGTAGGTTATAATCTTCCATAGAGATACGCACATTGTGACACTTCCCCTTGCAAGGTAAGGTGCCCCCATTGGCAACCATGACTTCAAAGTTGGAGCAAGAATGGACAAAACAATCAGCCTGTTTGGAAATCCGAGGGTCAATGAAGTTATGAGTGCTACCAGAATCAATGAGTATGGTAAGAGGGAGATTCTTGAAGTATCCCCTGACCCGCATTGTTTGTGGGGTGGTGACGCTGGTTACAGCATGGAGAGAGATCTCGAGTGGATCGTCCTGAGATGGGGTGTCAACAGGCGGGTGTTGAATGTCGACCTGATCATCTATTGTATCTGTAGCTTCTTCAGCAAGTTCTAAGGTAGGCGGAGAATCCACATCTAAGAGATAGAGCTTTTGTTGAACACATCTATGTCCCCGAGTGAATTTCTCATCACAATTATAGCAAAGCCCTTTTTCTCGGCGTGCCTGCATTTCTATTTCAGACAAAAGCTTGATAGGAGTTGGTTGAGGAGCAGGCGTGATGGGAGGTCGTTGGGAACCCATATTTCTGAAGGGAACAAGGGTGGGTTGGGAGCATTGTTGAGCTGCGATCTTGTCCTCGTCCAGCTTAGCCAACCGTAGGACTTCCATCATTGTGTTGGGACAAAACATTTTGACCTTTGAGCGGATTTCATCCTTGAGGCCACTGATAAAACAACTCCTGTAGAATTCATCAGACAATCCTTCGGTGTGATTGGCCAATTTCTCAAATTCTGTCTGATACTCTCTCACTGTGCCAATTTGGTGAAGTTTAGTGAGTGCTCCTGTGAAATCATCAAAAGCACTAGGACCAAATCATGGCAAAATGAGTTGGCAAAAATTTGTCCAGTTTGGCTTGGGATGAGCTTTGATGTACGAACGGTACCATTGAAGGGCTTCCTGTTCCAAATGAAAGGATGCAAGTGGAACTTTCTGGGCATCAGAAGTATTATGCAGACTGAAATATTGTTTTTCTTGATATATCCAACCAATCGAATCAGTACCATTGAAGCGAGGAAAATCAAGCTTCGTCCCACGAAAATTGCTGGAAGAAGAGAACCCAGTGGCTGCAAAAGATTCTGGCTGTCTGGTATTGTTCATGGCTGAATGCTGAAGATGGAGGCTGAGAAATTTTTCATCCAGATCTTGGAGTTTGGTTTGGATGGCTGCAAGTGCTTCCTCCATGGTGTGTGCTCCTGCACAGGTGACAACCATAACCAGGTTTTTTTTTTTTTTTGGTGGAATGGGTATAAAAACACAAACAGACGCTGATTTAGTAAAGGGAAATTTGGATTGGGGAAACAATCTGATGGGTAATTGGGGTTTGACTAGATTTTTGACACTGTCGAAAGGACAAGAAAGCAAAAAGGGGGATTTCAGAAGCGGGGTGATAGAATGAGAAAATTTGGCAGAGAGGGACAAAGAACCAGAATTCAGAAAGGAACTCTGTGGTAAAATTTGAAGGTGATTGGGTGAAATCTGAGGAAGTTATGGCAAACCCTAAAAATAGACAAATATGGGATTTCGGGCTTTGGGAAGGGGAATTGGGGATAGGGTCCTCAGGAATGAAAGATGCAGAATGGGATGACAGGAGTTCCCCGAAAATTTCAAGGGAAACTAAGTGAAAACAAGGGAGATATAGAGAAAAAATTGAATTTTATACTTTTTTTTTATCCAGAAATGGATCAGCAACAGCGGCGCAATGGCGCGGAAGGGATCGAAAATGGCTGGATCTGAAATGGTGACTGGATTTGGAACGACTTTTCGAATAGATCTGAAATGGCTGGATCTGGAGCGGAAGTGATCGGCAACAGTTCAACTGAAAATAGATATGGACCCCAGGTATGTACGGCTTCCTAACAGTTCAGGTGTTTTACTCGGCCACCAATGTTGTCTGACAGCTTGCGTATTGGGGCAGTACCCCTCACTCCACGGCTCAGGTAAAACTGATAACCGCTTTGCCACAAACGACAGCTCTTGGTTTACCTCACGGGTGGGAACTAGTCAATCAGGTAGGGGTCGTTGCCCTTTTCACTGGCAGGTCCTCTCAATGGGCCAGCTACTTTGGGGTTCCTGTGGTACTCCTCACAATGAGTTTTAGGGCTTATGCCCAAGTACTTCCCACAGTTAAGCGGATAGGGATTATTCCCAAATCCGAAGCTGCAACAGATGCGAAAAAAAAAAATTGGCAGAAATTCCACCCAACGAGCCCAAGAAAGTGCTCTGATACCAGATGTGATGAAACTGCAATAATTAATTAATGCGAATACATGAGATATCAGAAATAATAGAACTTAGAATCACTTTTATATTGATCACGGTCCACTTCGAGGGGGCAACCTCCTTTGAGCAAGCTCAATACAATTAACTTCACATTGCCTTCAATGACCTCAACACACACTTATATACTAAGTCTATGCCCAATACTATGAGTCAAAACCATGGGACATATAATACTATGGGACGACTTACAAAGCATATGCGTCTAATACTATGGGTCAATACTATGGGCTAATATAAACTATGGATCAACAAATACTACGGGACGACTTACAAAGCATATGCGTCCAATACTATGGGTCAATACTATGGGCTAATATAAACTACGGATCAACAAATACTATGGGACGACTTACAAAGCATATGCGTCCAACAACAATATACTAACATAGTAAAGAGAAGGGTTGACATAGGTTCCTAACAATTTCCAATCTTCTAGCTAAGCCACTCACTTAATAAGCAAAAGTTGCATTCCTTAATTAATTATGACATAAAATTAATATCTAACTCATTGTTTAGTTTGCAATTATTACAAAAGTAATATCTAACTCATTGTTTTATTATTAACTTAGCAACATAGAATCCAATATATTTTCCATTGTAATTGTCCATGCACCAACTATTCCAATTTCTAATCTTGTTGTAAATGATAGCACATAAATCCTACAATTAGGCAAAAGTTGCATTCATTCAATACGAATAAAGTAAAATAGTTATTAATGATATGCATGCCATAGGTATGTAAGGTTTTATTGTGTGTGTGTGTGTAGCTCACTTGGTTGTCGGTTGGATTGTTATCCTCCCCACCGAGGTTCTACTCTCTTTATTGGCATGTTGAGCTCATAATGAGAATATTTTAGTAATGGATCACTTTGGTTGGATGGTAGATCTCCCCTACCTACCTATAGGGGTGCTTGCTCTTCTTAATCTTGGTTGTTCGACTCCTATAATATAAAGAGGCAAAATATCTATGGATTTATGTGTTGGCTTATGTCCTTGGCTAAGAAAGAAAGCTTGGACTTGAAACCAAGTCCTAGGTTCTTGTTTGTACTTATTTATTTCTTTCATTGGCCTTGGTCAATTTCTTTCTTTATATATATATATATACATATATATATATAAGGGCTCCTTGGAAAAAATGTTTTCATCTTTGATTTGGCATTCCTTCTTTCCTCCCTTCTTTCAAGTAATAATGACTTGTATCATGTAGATAGCATAAAGATGAGGAAACAATAAAACCTTCATTAAACAAGGAAGGTATAGGAAGTCTTGCGAAAGCCCGGCATGCATGATGGATAGTCTATTTCCCCAGAGAATATCCAAGAAGGCCCCCACTTACCTTCTTGTGCTCGCAAGAGTGTGTGTGCATTTCTTTCAATGAAAATAATACTAAAATCAAACTTCCATGATAGGCCTATCCATGTAGAGGTTGTATACAATAAAAACCACGAATCACAAAGATTTAAGAATGCCAATGTTTTCAAAAATCACCCATGGATTGTAGTAAAGTCTTGGTTCACTAGTATAGTTCACAAATTATTCCATTCTTGTGGTGGTCTTCTTAATCCATATTAACATGAGCTTTAAAGGGGATGAGGCTAAGTGCAAATCTTGTGTGACTTTGGTGTAATAGATACCCTCGCTTCTAAAGTCCACTCTTTGCAGTGTAACCCCTATGCACAAATTGCTTTGAAATAAACAAAATGATTCAAGAAAGCACATGGACAAATGCACTGACTAAATCACTGAACGCTAACTTATGCTCTGTTTTGTTCTTGGTAGAACATTACTTTTTCTACTCCTTTAATACTAGGGTGAGTTCTTCCAAGCACTTTTGCAAGGACCTAGCATTCTCAAGTTGGTTCATCATGCACCTCAATGACTACCATTTTACTTTAACCAGTCCCTAATAGCTCGACAAAATTTTCCAATAAAAATCCTTCTTCCAAGAGATATGAAGGTTCTTTTTGTCAATATGCAAAGGCTAAAGTGCTCTCCTCCCTATAGAAAGCTAAAGCATTCTCTTCACAACATACGATGAAGGATGCTTATATATGAAAGGAATAACATGTATGCCTTACTTAGAAGGAGCCCTACTCCCTTCTCGAGTCTTCAAGAGGCTCAACGCAACACACTTGGGGGTATTGGAGACTATGAGCTTGAATTAGCTTACTACCAAGTTTCAAAGACAACCCACTCCCATCAAATTATGAAACAAAAAAATATCAAAATAAATTGATTTCCTAAAAATTTTAAGACCAAATTTCAAAGCAGCCCACTCCCATCAAATTGTGAAATAAAAAAAATACCAAAATAAATTGATTTCCTAAAATTTCTAGGACCAAGTTTCAAAGACAACCCACTCCCATCAAATTGTGAAACAAAAATAATAACAAAATAATTTGGTTACAGCCCACTCCCATCAAAGCAGCCCACTCCCATCAAATTGTGAAATAAAAAAATACCAAAATGCATTGATTTCCTAAAATTTCTAGGACCAAGTTTCAAAGACAACCCACTCCCACCAAATTGTAAAACAAAAAGAATAACAAAATAATTTGATTTCCTAAAATTTACACCACCATTGTAGAAAAATCAAAAGGGTTACAGCCCACTCCCATCAAATTGTAGGACAAAGAGGGCTGTTGGGGTAACAAAATAATTTGGTTTCCTAAAAATTAGACAAGCATTCTAGAAAAATCAAAGCAGTTATTTTTACCAAAAAAATGATACTATATAATTTGAGTTAAGAAATAAAAAACTGCCCAGGATTCGAACCAGTGACCTAATTTTAGTTAAACAAAGAAACTACAAAATAAATAAAATATTCTGACTTGCCGGATTCCAACCAGTGACCTAATGATTACAATCAGGATTTTGTATCCCACTACAGTCCTCCGCTCTACCAACTGAGCTAAAGTCGGACATATGTTAAATGATCGAAATGCATATTATATTACTACATTCTTCTGCAAAATTGATAGATAGAAATGGAAAACTGAAGCCGATACAGCTATCAATTAGCAACGGAAGTTTCATAATCATTAAACTAATTTTCAAATTTTTTAAAATTAGCGTTCAGCGGTGGGATGTCAATGATCCAATTTATATTTGAAGCACAAAAGATGAAATATTGCTCAAGAAGTTTGACAAAGTTTATAAATATTTCAGGATCTCCATCAAATAATTATCAGGTATTTTCCCGGTGGAGTTTAGAATATGAAGTTTTATGGCATTTTTAGTTTGGTTTGGATTTGCTCTGTTTGTGTCGCCTTTTCATTTTTGTACTCCAAAGTCTATATGCATTGATTGATATTGCCGGGTTCACAGAATTATTAGAAAGTTTGAAGATCGAATTTTGTAATTGTGTGCTCCAGACTTTACCTTTTGTAATTGTATTATATAACTGTCACCATGTTGAGAAAAGATTATTTTTGGCCTAATATGAAATCTGAAGCAGCTGACTATATAGCTAGATGTTTGGACTATCAACAAGTAAAAATAGAACATCAGCATCCAGCTAGGTTATTGCAACCTTTTCCTATTCCTAGTTGGAAGTGGGAAATAATCAGCTTAGATTTCATTACTGGATTATCCAGAAATCAAAATCGGAATGATTCAATTATGGTGGTAGTAGATAAATTAAGTAAATCAGCACATTTTATTCCTGTCAAAACCACTTACAAGGCTGCAAACATAGCTGATATATTTCTAAAGCAGATTTTTAGGTTGCATGGTGTCCCAAAGGTTATTATTTCAGATATGGATCCTAAATTCACAGGAAATTTCTGGAAATCTTTGTTTAAAGGATTAAACACAACACTAAATTTCAGCACTTCTTTCCATCCTCAGACGGAAGGACAAACTGAAAGAGTTAATCAGGTATTGGAAGATCTGCTAAGAATGTATGTTAAGGATCAACCAAGTAAGTGGGAGGATTACTTATAATTAGAAGAATTTGCATACAATAACAGTTATCAATCGTCGGCTAAGTTCAGTCCTTTTGAAATTCTGTATGGGCGTAAATGTAACACTCATATCTCTTGGAATAATCCAGTAGATAGATTAGTGTTAGGTCCGGAATTATTAAAAGAAATGGAACAGATTGTGAAACAAGTGCAGGAAAATTTGAAGATTGCTCAGGATCGGCAAAAGAGCCAAGCAGATTTGAAAATAACTCCTAAAGAGTTCCAGGTGGGTGAACATGTGTTCATAAAGGTAAGACCAAAGAAGAGCTCCCTAAGATTGGGGAGTTCTGCAAAGTTAGCACCACGTTACTGTGGTCCGTTTGAAATTTTATCTAGAATTGGTCAAGTTGCTTATCAGCTAGCATTACCACCTAATTTAAAAGTGCACAATGTTTTTCATATTTCTGTTATGAAAAAGTACGTTCATGATGCTACTCATGTTATTGATTGGAACATTGTACAGGTAGAACCAGAAGGGGAAGTTCTGGTGGAACCGGATTGTATGCTCGGGAGGAGGGAAATTACTCTGCGGAACCGCACAATTGGACAGCTGAAGGTGCAATGGAAGCACCTTAGTCTTGAAGAATCCACCTGGGAACTGGAAAGTAAGATGTGGGAAGCATACCCAAATCTGTTCCAGAAGGCGGCTGAGGATGAGGAATAAGTAACATCGAGGACGATGTTACATTTTAAGGGGGTGTGTATGTCACATACCCCAATTTTGTAAAAATTATGTAATTGTTTTATTATATTCCTGAGACATTATGTTAAATTTAATGCTAAGTAGGAATTGATGACTCAGCAGAGTCACTAGAAATGGAATGTAATTCAGAATATTTTATTATTAATAAATAAATTATGGAGACAACAACATGGGAGAGCTATTAAAAAGAGGTTACTGGTCAAACTGGTGGATGGAACTAGGTGGAAAGGCAAAAGATAAGTGGCAACATCCTCAAACACTTCCTAAGTTGCAAGTGGCAACTTCCCTATATTTGGGGTCATGATTCCCCAAGGAAGTGGAATCAGAGCAGGTGGCTCATTAATGACAGTTAACCCAACAAAGACCTAGGCAATCTTTTAAATAGTACTCAATGAACTGAGCTAGGGGTTCGAATTGTTCTGGAGGGAGAATACATTCAGGTGAATGTTATTCAGGAGTCCCATTGAGGAAGAGGGAATAGACAGTAAGGAAGTTGTTTGAGAGGAATGCTGCAGTAACTTGGTTCCATTGTAGCTGTTTGGCTGAGAGAATTCACCTGCTACACCTAGTTCCAGCCAGGGAGACCAGAGCAAGCTCGGGGGTCCTGAGAAGTGCTGTCTGGGCACTCTCCAGGAGTTGGTAGGGAGGAACAGCCTCCCATTGTTGTTGTTGTCCACAGTTTGAAATAGGTTCTGCCACCTATTCCTGTTTGCTTATTAAGTATAAATGAATGTATGTTATGTTTATCTACTTTATGTCTTAATAGTAATTAGTTCAGAAACAGTTAGCATCCCTGAATATCAGTAGTAGAATTATTGAGAGTTATTGTGTTTCAGCATTCCTTAATATCTTTATTATCTTACGAATAAGGTATTTTTTTTTAATGCATGCTACACAATAGTAATATTGTAAGCTATAGTTTATTATTGTAATTTTAAAACCTAGTTTAATTACAATAGCTAAATAGATAAGTAGGGTTTAAGTATACAGTAATTATTCTCTGGAAAAACAAACGCGTTTAAAGAATCGTAGGAACAGGAATAAACATAACCACATAAATTACAGTATTGTTATCATTTATCGAAACAATTTCAGAAGAGTTGTAACTATTGTTTGAAAAGCTATATCAGGGTACAAACCCTAGACAACAGTTAATCAGTCCTAATCCATTAATTAAATTTAATACACAAAAACCCTAGTTAACAATTTATCCAGTCATTAACTATCAAACCAAACAATGGTGCAGAAACCCTAACAGAAGATCATCACGAGAACTATCCACAGTTAAATAAACTAGTTATGGTTTTAAAAACAGAATAGTTAACAGAACAGTATCTAGCTCGATCAAGAGCTTAAAACAAATATAGTATTATCTTTTCTTAAACTTTCTTTTAAACCCCAGAATCATAGTCGAAATGACAGAACAAGCAAGCAATTTGAATACAACTGTAAACTAGTTCGGGTCAAACCCTGCAAGCCCAGTTTAAACAACGTGGGACAATTCTCAGTTTACAGGTTCACACCTCTATAACCTAAAGATTTTTAACAGTTTTATATAACCTAGTTATCGTTTTAGAACAAAGGAACAACAGATTGATAGTTAGCTCAATATTGAGCTTAAAACATAATAGTAATAATTTTCACTTGTCTCTCAACTACAACAGAGGCATAATCATAACGACAGAATCGACATCTAAACAACATCATCACTGTAAGTTTCGGATTGATTTCCATCATTTCTGACTTTACAAGTAAAAAGAAATAGTAAGAATTAAAACAACGATTTCACCCACGGCTGCAGTTCATTTTCACAACATAAGAGATTGTAAAACGTAGAATCTATCTATGCACGTATTAAAACAACCCAAAGGTACAAGAACACGATTTCATAAGTTATATTATCAAAACCTGGGGTGGAAACCCTGAATAATTCAAAAAGTTTAGCAACAAAATAAAATTTTCAAAGCCCATTTACACAGGAAAAGCGTATTTTAAAGTCTCTTTACAAAACCCTGTTAACAACCCTAAAACGAGCAATGGAGTACAGTAATAAACAACATAACGAGGCCATTACCTCAGACAAGCTCACGGCCTTAGTTTTCATTATTATACATTAACCTTCAGCAGAAAACCCTATCTATCAAAAGAAGGCGAATAATGACAACCTTTACCGAAACCATAACATTTTTATACAACTCGAGGATTAAACCTATTATGAGTCCACTTAACATACAACCGAAAGATTGTTTAAAGCTGGAGTTATACAGGACCGCTTTTATTCAAAGGTAAAACCCTAACCATCCTAAAACAACCATCAAGGAGGAAAAGCCATGGTGAAAACCAGGCTTACCCGGTAAAGCAACCAATGCCGAAGTTGTGCCATCCATACTGCAAGTGGAGCCAGGTCCTGCAAAAGACAATATAGTATCAGTTACCATTCTTTTATTTGGTTTAACCAAATTCTTTTAACTGAAAAACGAATGGAAATGCAGTAGCTTACCAGCATTTGAAGGAGGATGCAAACAGTAATTGACCTGATAACCACGAACACAATAAGTGTAAAACCCCACCCTGGCCACCGAATGAACAAGCTACAGAAGCAAAGGGGTACCTTTCACGATGAGAGCCGTGACAGCACTAAGTCAAAAGATGCAGACAATGGAAGCCGTGACAGGGTTCATATGGGTGACAAAAAGGATAAACCCTAGGTCTCAACAACCTCACAGCTGCCAACAGTAAAACAAATGACTCTCAAACGATACAATGAACAAGCACGAAGGCTGGGAGCAGCCTAGAAGCTGCTAGCACACAGTAACAGCAGCACAGGTAACCCCAGGTGTTTAATAAAATTTTAGTTGCCGACAGCAAGGATGCAACGAGTTCCAAACAATACAGTGGACAAACACGAAGGTTTGAGGAAGCATAGGAGCAGCTAACACACAGTAGGAGCAGCTAGCACATAGTAACAGCAAAAACTCAGACCAGAAGGTTCCACAGAGCAACCGAGCCCGAAGGCAAGGGAAAAATGATAAGCAGGGTTTGGTCAACGGATGTATATCATTAACACTTGGCTCCAAATCAACCACGTAGCGTTTTAATATTCCCATGCAGTGGGTCTACGTTCCATAGTTCCTCGATGTATTTCAATTGTTTGCTTTTCAATTAAAAATCATAGAGTGGATACACGATAATCATAGCATGGATATTCTTTTATGGTCGTGGCACCATAGCTTAAACTTGCCCTATTTTCATATTGCAAACTATGCTTTCGAACTCGCATATGTGAACCATAATATATCACCCTACAAACATTAAAATCATACCTTGTCAATAACGTTCAAGATTCGATGAGGATTTCTTTATTGTTGCAAAATAAAATCATAGTATGGGTAACAGAAATTATTGTATGGCTATAAATAAATGGATGCAATACCATGGTTCACACATCATCCTTCCAATAATCAAAACATTAGAATATGGCCTTTAATACCTTGCCTTATATTCAATGAAACCTTTCTTTTGTCAATAGCATTCAAGACTAAGACTTGGAGTCTGTTTAAACATAGAGAATATGATAAATGATTATAAAATTATAAGGAGGTAAGTTCCAAGTATGTTATTTTTGTTGTCTATAAAACCTACCACTATTTGACCCTATTTCCTTATGTGACAAAACTTAGATATACTTTCAAGCCTGTAAGATAAGGAAATAATACTAGAGTTTAGCTGTTACATCTTCACTTCAAATTGCCGACTGTCATAGTCTTGCACAGCTGATAAAAGACATGTCATTCCTTCGTCATGTTACTTTCACTGGTGGATTTTCAAGCTCTACAACTCGTAAAAATTTGGACTAAGGTTATCCTAGACCTTAATACCAACGAGTTTAGTCAGTTATGATACTTGAGGACTATTTCTATAAGTGCTTGTAGATTTTATTAAAGTGTTATTTATGGAAACAAAAAGTAGATTTCAAACAAAGCAAATCCCTAATTTAACAATAGAAGACAGGTATTGACAGGTAATCTTTGCAATTGCTGAAGATAAGAAAAGTACAAACATAGTGATTTTTGTTTAAATGCCCAATCATTCGCAACTAAAGTAAAAATCAAAACATAACCTGAAGTTGAAATTGGCATAATGTAGGAAGAGTTCTACCTTTAGAAACTTGATAAACCGGGTTAGCATGCATAGACTTTTTACTGAAGGATTTGGTACATCTAACTGATTTATCATACTTTAAATATTTAAATGTAGTGACCCGAACATTACCTGTATATCTGTAAGAGAAAGACAAACTGATGCGTTAGCTCGGAAGCTAAGTAAGCCCAGTCTGCTATGGCAACTCCCCCTTGTGGTTGAAGAACAAAAAACAATCAGCAATGGTAAAAAAACTCATATCAAAATTTAAGAATAACAACAGATCATTTAGACATATTTCTGATCACTTTAACTAATCAAATAGTTCAATGAATGCATTTAGTAATATTACTTTCTATTTAAAAAAAAATTAAAATTTTCAGAAATTTTGGGTTTTGACACCACTATTTCCTGTTAGTCTTCATATTTCTGTCAAAGACCTGTTTACAGGTTTTTCCAGAGCCCAAAGATCTACCAATCCATCGAGACCAGTTCGAGAAATGTAAAACTCAATTGACCAAATTTTTAACACTGTATTAGTGTTCAAATGAAAATCGCAGAGGACTGCAGAGATTTAACGTCGACAGCAGGGTTCGAACCTGCGCGGGCGTAGCCCAACAGATTTCAAGTCTGTCTTGTTAACCACTCGGACATATCGATGGGTTGTTTTAATAGAATATCTGGAATGTTAGATGTCAATAGTTTTGTGAATATCTGAAAAATGCCGCGTTGATGGTTTTATTTATTCGTATGGATTTTTTTTAAGATGATGTGAGAGGGGATAATCACCACGTGTTTCTTTTTCTTTATTAGTCATCTAAACCAGTTAACTTTATATTAGAAGTACGGAGAATTGATTGGTCGTTTAAACTAGTAGAATTTATATTTAAAAGTCAATAATTTTATAAAAAAATTATAATGTTTTCATATGTTTTTTTATTAAATTTAATATTTTAAAAATCTTAATTATTTTTTTTAACCATTTTATTTTAATGTGGTTCACATTTCCACCATACCCACCCAGGGATTTGATCCCGAAACCTTATGTTTACAATTCACAACTCAAAATTTGAGCTAATGCATTGAGCTTAGAAAATTTATTGATTTAATTTATTATGGTTAGAAATTTTGAAATGACAATATATGTTTGCTTAGATGAAAAATTGTCACAAAATAAAATAATTTAAAATATCTAAAAAATCTTAGAATGATACCTGGTGTGAAGTACATATCAAGTTTATTCCACTAGGATAAAAAAATCAATAATAATAATACATGCACACAAAAGGCATATCCAAAAAGAGATTGTGCATCTAAAAGGAGTAATTGTCTAACATGAATATGAAATTTAATCATCTCACATGAGATCTAATAGGTTGTCTATACAAAATGAGTAATTGTTTGACATGAGATCTAATATGAAATTTATGAGGCATTTGCATATTAAAAACTTCTCTTAAATCTATCAGTTTTGTTTTTTAAGGTGTTTAAATTATCATCTTAGATTCAATGAACAATTACACTTCCAATTGAGATTTAATATGAAATTCATGAGGCATTTGCATATTAAAAACTTCTCTTAAATATGTTAGTTTGTTTTCAAGGTTTTTAAATTATCATCTTAGATTCAATGAACAATTACACTTCTAGTTATCATCTTAGCTAGATTGATGAATGAAGTTGAAGCTATGTGGATCTAATAGAATTTGTTGGCATGCATCGTTCATATAGGTCATACTACTTGAAATCATTAATTATTATTAAGAAAATGGATTTCATCTTTGCACCGTTGATGTTCAATAACATTCATGGATTCATGTCCCTTGGAGTAAATAACTTATCGGGCCATATCCCACAGGAGCTTGAAAATCTTCAGTTTGATTTCATTGCAAGATCTCTCCCTCTCACACTTATTATCTTGAAGGGGAGCACAAATATCAAATTAAGTGGCACTAAATGGGAAAGGGAAAAAATTGCCAAACTGATATGTTGTTTCACATTTTCCTTCTCAAATCCTAGTGATTTCTCTCTTCTATGGAATGCATACATGTTATATCTATGAGAATGTGAGAATATATAACAGGCTGTGAGTTTCATTCTTTGCAGTCCTATAACTTCATTTAATCTGTGGGTGCTTACATCCCTTTATATCATAGAGAAACAATTGGTTTCCAAAGCAACAAAAAGAAACATGAATAATTTCTTACTCGGGATTTTTATATTCAAGAACTTTAGTTCAAATAGCCTTAGTGGGACACTTCCGCCAAAGCTTGGAAATCTTACAACATTGCAAAAACACTAAGTTAAATCAGACATTGTTATATGGATATATACATTGTTATGCGTGCTTTCAATATCAAATCATTGAATTTTTGCCATTTTCTCAAGCAAATTAATTTAGGATTTTGTTACATGAGTTCTAATAGGCAGCTGCATATGCATGCATATGATGGGAATATCCAATCGTATCAAAAGAGATCTAATAGGAATTTGCATATGATGGGCATATCCAAAATGAGATATAATATCAAGATTAAATGGTCTCACATGAGATCTAATAATTATTTGCATATCCAAAATGAGATTTAATCATCTCATACCTAAAACAACTTGCTAAACTTGTAATTGGTTTGTTCCCTAAAATTGTACCTGACATGAAATCTAACACAACTTGCTAAACTTGCAATTGGTTTGTTCCCTAAAATTGTACAGGTACTACAATAGGAAACAGTTAGTGTTCTAGCATGGATTCCAATCCAGTGTTTGAGTAGTCCCATTACGAATATCTTCAATTGCATCTATTTTATGTATCTCTCAGATGTTGGTAGCGGAAGCATATAATAAACATAGGTCAATAAAGACAGAATGCAACAACAACAATCACACAAATTCACACATAGATTTTACGTGGTAAGACCCTTTAAAAGGGAAACATCCATGGGGCAAAGAGTATCGATATTCTTATTATTCAACAATGGAGAATTACAACAGCTTACAACCATTTCTCACACACACTCTGATGATTTTTGCCTCAACGGGATTACATGGATCTATAGCATATCTCTTACACAATTACATAAAACTGGCCAATTTAATGCACCCCTATCCATATTCTATCTTGGGTTGCTTTGTTTCAACTGAAGGCAGAATAATAGGATTCTAGAAAGATGCACATATCCAAATCCATGGGAAATTGATTGTTGTTGTTTCAACAATATCCACCTTGACAACAATTTACTTGATATCTGGTCCTTCTTTTATTGATCACCTTTTCTTCAAGCCAAGAGAAGCCAAGCGCCACTACAGCTTCTCTAATGATATTGGTTTCATGAATGTGTTTGCATAGTTCTTTTGAGTATGCACTTTCTCAAGAGCTACTCCACCTTCATCAATAACCTGCCTTACAAAATGGTATTTAATAGGAATATACTTTGTTTTATTGTAATATGCTCGATTTTTAGCCAAATGAATAACACTTTGACTATCACAAAATACTTTTACATTATTCTATATCCTTCCAAACTCACCCAGCAAACCTTTTAACCAGATTGCTTCCTTGCAAGCATGTGAAGCAAATATATAGTTTGCCTCCATAGTGGATAAAGAAACTATGCTTTGAAGCTTTGACATCCAACTAACAGGCCCTCCTGCAAGAGTAAAGAGATATACTAAAGTGGATCTCCTTTTGTCCAAGTCACCTGCAAAATATGAATCAACATAACCATAGACTAAATCATTGCAACCATTATAGGTGATACAATAATTACTTGTGCCTCTAAGATACTGAAGCACCCATTTCACTGTTTCCCAATGCTCTTTACTTGGATTTGCCATGTATCTACTGACAACACCAACAACATGTGAAATATATGGTCTAGTACAAACCATCATATACATCAAAATTCCTATTACATTAGCATATGGTACATGAGACATATATTTACTAGTTTCACATTACTCATACCGAATCTCTTAGGTATTTTCTCCACACAATTCTGTTGTGATAACCACATCTTACCGTTTTAATTGTCTATGTGTATTTCCGTGCCCAATATTTGTTTTGCTTCTCCTAGATCCTTCATTTCAAATGTCCTAGGCTGTTGATTTAAACCATGATTTTGCTTGCTACAAGCATATCATCAACATATAACACCAAAATAATGAATATGTCATTTTCTAACCTTTTAAAGTAAACATAATGATCATACTCGCTTATGGAAAATTTTGGCTCGCTGTGAAGGAATCAAACTTCTTGTACCATTTCCTAGGAGATTGCTTCAGGCCATACAATGACTTCTTGAGTTTGCAAACAAACCTTCTTTTGCAATTTTGAACATACCCTTCTAGTTGTTCCTGTTAAAACATTATTACACCAAGGACCATAGTATCATTATGATAATTTGATGACTAATGGTTCAAGCAAAGGTTAATGATGATTATCCAAGGTTGTTAGGCAATTAATGATCAATTCCATCACCTAGGTGCCCAATTTTGGTCAAACCGACAGTAAGGTGCCCTCATTTATGGCCACCACCCTCATTTATTAGTATTGCCACTTCTTACTGGAGGCATGCCCTTATCCCCTATTTTGTGGATCTGAGTTTGACTTGAGGCACCCATGCACTGAATGTGGCCATTTTGCCTCCTCTTTGTCAGTTTTGACCTATCCTATGCCACTTACACTCCACCAAATCCTCCACCACTCATGTTATACCATGATTAATGTCCTCCCATGCCATCCCAATGTTCATATTAGGAATTCGTGACAGTTTGAGGTGATTTGGGAGACTATTGGTCAACCTAGGGGGGATTGAGGTCCAATGTAAGCTATCCACTTATAGCTCATTCTGATGCCTCCAAAGGCTCACAATTTTTCCCAAATGTAATATAATGGTGTTCACAGCTCATTTATGGGTTGGACAATTATAGAATAATCTGCTATTTGATCATTTGTGTGTATATTGTGCCTCTTTTACACTGTTTTCTTGCATACTTAGTCAAATTCTTGATTATGAGGATATCTTTAGCTAGTTGATCCTACTATGATTTGAATTTCAAAGTTCCATATATATATATATATATATATCCTCATCTAAATCTCCATGTAGAAATGCAATTTTAACATCTAGCTACTCTAACTCAAGACCAAATAAAGCAACTAGTGTTAACACTAACCGAATATAAACAATATTAACAACTAGTGAAAATATTTCATGGAAATCAATACCTTCATTCTGAGAATACCCTTTTCCTACTAGTCTTTCTTTGTACTTTTCAACTTTATCATCAACACCTCTCTTCAGTTTGTAGACTCACTTGCAACTGACAACTTTCTTGTCCTTTAGAAGTTCTACTAGGTCTCATGATTTATTCTTTTCCAAGGCATCCATTTCTTCTTTCATTTCTATTTTCCAATTAGCACTTTCGGATACCTCCATTGCTTCCTAATAACAACTAGGTTCCCCATCATTAGAAATCAAAGCAACAATTGAAGCATAATCTTCATACCTTTTAGGAAAATTTTTGACCCATGTAGATCTTCGTAGAGTTTGTTGTGGCAATTCCTCAGTTTCTTGGAAATTTTATGTAACCTCGTCTTCTTCTGCAGGAGGTTCTTCATGAACGTCTTCATGCTCCTCCTCTCCTATAGATGAACGAGTCTCCAACTGAACCTGCTTAATCTATGGTACTTATGCCTGTTTCATTTCACCATCTACCATGTCTAATTTAATGAGAGATAATTTGTCAAATACGACATCTATATTAATGATGATTTTATGGGCATTAGGATCCCACAATATGTATCCCTTAACTCCATCACCATACCCAACAAAGAATACCTTTTTTATTTCAAATTTAACTTAGAACGTCGATTCTTGGGAATAAGAGCATAAGCATCACAACTAAAATTTTAAGATTTGAATAATCACAGGGGTGACCTGTCCATACCTCTTCTAGAATCTTACTGTCTATTGAAGTTGATGGTGATCGATTTACTAGATAGTATGTTGTAAGAACTACTTTTTCCCACAATTCATGTTGCAACTTGGAATTATGGAGCATTCTCCTTGCTCCCTCTAGAAGAGTCATATTCATCTTTTCAGCAACACCATTTTGTTGAGGAGTCTAAACCATGGTTTTATGTCTTTCGATCCCAGCTTCCTAGCAATAATTTTCAAATTCCTTAGATGTGAAATCACCTCCATTATCTGTTCTTAGACACTTGATTGACCTGTCATTACTCTTTTCAACCAAAGAAAGATTAAATTGTTTAAAAACATTAAATACGTTAGCTTTTCTTTTGTGTAAGTAGATCCACACTTTTCTAGATTAATCATCTATAAATGTTACAAAATATGATGATCCTCCAAGATAAACTGTAGGGGACAACCCCCAAAGATCTGAATGGATATAATCTAGGATACCTTAACTTACATGCCTTCTTGTTTTAAACTTATGTCTAGTCCATTTTCCAAATAGACATTAACTTACATGCCTTCTTGTTTTAAACTTATGTCTAGTCCATTTTCCAAATAGACAATGCTTAAGGAAATTTAAATTCATAGATTTTAAGCTAGGAAGTAACTTATGATCTACAAATATCTTAATCCCTCTCACTCATATGACCCAAAGGTTGGTTCCATAAACGAGTAGAGTCACTTGCACCTTCAGATACTACAACTGCATGATTTATATCAGTGCTTCCTTCTAGCTTATAAAGGTTCTCAATCCTTTTAGCCTTCATAACCACTAAGATGCCCTTGGACACCTTCAACGCTCCACCTTGAACTGGAAATTTATAGCCAACTGAATTGAGAACTCCCATAGATATTAATTTCTTTCTAAGTTTAGGAACATGCCTCACTTATGTTAATTTTCTAATAGTACCATCATACATCTTAACCTCGATGATACCAACCCCAACAATCTTATAGGAAATATCATTTCCCATAAAAACAACACTATTATTAATGGATTGGTAATATGAGAACCAATTTCTGTGAAGACACATATGGCGAGAGGCACCATAATCTAATAGAAAATCATGATGATATTGTGAAACATTAGAAATAGATTGTACCTTGTCAACCATACCTGGACTTATTTCAATTGCATTTGCTTCCTTATTGCAGTCCTCTTTAGATGAGTCCTTTTTGGTTGTTTGTCTTTTCCAGTAGTCCTTCTTGAGATGACCTGGTTTATTAAAGTACCAACACTTTAGCTTACCCTTCTTGGCTCTTGAATTTGATCTGGATGCACCTATCGAATTCTTTCCTCGTTCTCTAGATCGACCTCTAGCCACCATTGCTATTGTTGTAGATGTTTTCGAACTAGTGTTTCTTCTCACCTCCTTAGATAACAAGGCTACAAAAACATTATCATAATCTAAATTGTCTATTGTACTAAATCACATAGATGTAATTAAATGATCCCAAGATTCATGCAGTGAACATAGTAAAGTAATTGCTTTGTCTTCATCATTGAATTTTACCTGCAGACTAGCTAATTGATGAATCAGGGTATTACAAGTTTTAGATGATCAAGAATTTCCATATCTTCATCCATTCGTAGAGTGTATAAATTCCTCTTCAGAAATATCATGTTCATCAACAACTTCATCATGTACAGGCTTTCCATTTTGTTCCATAAACCTACGGTTGTTTCCTCTCCAACGATATTAATCAAGACTTCATATGCCAGACACAAATGGATGGTGCTAAGAGCTCTTGAATCCATATCTTCCCATTCCCCGTCTGACATACCCACCGGCTTATTTGATTTTCCCACCAACGCTTTTTGCAAACCTTCTTGCATGAGCAGATCCCGCATTTTGAGCTTCAACAATTCAAAATTATTTTTCCTGTTGAATTTATCCACCTCAAAATTTGCACTCTACACCTTTTCCATTTTTACAACCGGTCGGACCAAAGCTTTTAAAATAATGGATGAAGTATTACAAGGCTTAGTTCCAAAAAAGGAAAAAAGTATTAATAGAAGGTTTTAAAACAAAAAATATTTAATACTTTTAAAACATTATAATCATTCACCTTCTTAAATATGCAGATCATACAACCTTAAAGTATGATAACACTTCACCATAAATCTGGCCTAGCTAAACAAAACTAAACAATCTTGATTACTACAACATTTAAGGGGAATGATCTTCATCATTATATATAGAGAATAGGGGAACCTTTTGTGCAGAGGGAAAATTATTCTTGTCATCTTGAAAATCTTCTTGGTGAACTCAAGCCTGGTAGTAGCTTTTGCAATTATGTTGATTATGGCCTTCATTTTTAGCATATGGTCTTAGAGTTAATCCATTTATAGGAGAATTTCTTTTCTTTCCATTCTGTGATCCAACATCATTTTTTTAGCAGGGATTTCATCTACCAATAAATCCAAACTGTCTACAAGTATTAAGTGTCCCTCGTCCTAGAAGTGCCAACATTATTATCTAGTCTTGCATCTCTTGTTGAATGTATTCCTCATTTTACACCCCTTATTCGTTCTTGACCCATCTTTCTTCTTTTGTGATTTTCTTTTGGATATCCTCGAGAGTATGCCTTATGTATCATGATGCATAATCCTACTCTTGCTACATCACTCTAGGTTAGTGATTGAACGCGTGTTCATGCCTACCACTTCAACCTTGGAGCTTCATGCCTTCCCAACCATGGTGCATGTTAAAAGCTTCCCACATATAGCATGAATGGGATAGAGTAGCAAGTTTCCTCTCCGTTGAACATGCCATGAATGAAAAAAAAGTGAGTGGTCATCCCCTTGGTGGAGAATATAAATGCTTATCCCTGAGAAAGGTAATTTTCCTAGCCAATGGTTGAACCAGACCCAACATGTTGGAATATTCACACCATCATTTTTGTATTTTGCATGCTTGCATGCAAATCTACATGCTGCATGCATTTGCATGCCACTGCATGCATCCAGTCATCATCATGGTTGTCTGCCCAACACCTAGAGCTTGCTTCTAGCTCTCCAGAGCCTGTCTTTAGCCCTCATTTGGCCTCCTACCTACCTAATGCGCCCTCTTTGACTTATCTTCTTAGCAAGTGCGCCTTTCTCACCTACCACTATCAGTTAGAGCGCCTTTACTCACCTACCTTTAGTTATCACTTAGTTAGGGCGCCTTATCTCACCTACCAGGAGTTATCATTTAGTTAGTGCATTGATTGTGTAGTTCTTCCACTGATTGCTCATTCTGACTACTTGTAGCTTCTAGTTAGCTAGTTCTGGAGTTCCGCTTGACTATTTGATAGCCTCATGTGCCCCCCTTGGAGTCTCCATTCCCTGATTTATGCCTAGATGGTTCTGTTAGACTCAGTTAGATACACTTGGCCGACTATTACCATTTATGAATGATACTATTGACTGGATGATGTCTCCATTGTTATCCAAGGTAGACTTTGAGTTAGATAGCCTCATGCACCCCACTTGGAGTCTCCATTCCCTGATTTATGGCTAGATGGTTCTGTTAGACTCAGTTGGACACACTTGACTAACTCTTACCATTTATGAATGATACTACCGACTGGATGATATCTCCATAGTTATTCATGCTAGACTCTAATATCATAGATTCGAATGCCCTACTTGGCTAATTCGAATCCTATATCATGCTGCTTTGCAATCCATTGTAACACATTCACTACATTCTTATTCATTGTATGATATTGATATTCTGTCTATTATTCTGTGTTTATGAGTGATTATTAAGTGTCTCCTTCTCTTCTTCTTTGCAACATACTTGAGAGTTTGATTGTGAGTTTCTAAAGTTGCTAGATCTCTTGCAGATTATCACATGGTATCAGAGCAGGAAGCAACTATTCGAATTGTAGCCATTGGAGCAGTTGCAACATTTCTTTGAGAAACTATCTTTTCACTTGTGCACCAGAAGCGTCTGAGTTTCCACAACAAATCCTGGTTCTATTACTTGAATTCATTGGAGAAATCCAGTGAGGTCTAGCCAGGTGTGAAGGACTTAGTCTATGTGCCAAGTGTCCTTAAGGTAGTGTTCAGTCAAAGTGTAGCATTCTCCATCAGCACAACTCTTCTTGTTTTGCAGGTTTATCCACCCATTCGAAATCTTCTTCAACATTTGACTTTCTGTATTCAAATGGATCTAAAGCTTACATCTTCCAACTATGTTAAGTGAAAATACCAGATGGCTCTCTATATGAGATTCAAGAGCTTCACTCGAATACTCAACGGAGCGATGGTAGAACCTCTCAGTGCAGTTGAAAAGTCCAAGTACTTGGATAGGCTTGATAAAGCAATTGACCTCCTCCTTCTCTCAATTTCTGAAGATCTACACTTCCATGTCATCGATCTTACATCTCCTAAATAGATTTGGGACAAGCTCGAATCTCTTTTTGGACCGAAAGATGATATGAAAGTTCACAAATTGGAGACAGTGATTTCAGACAGCTTCGAGACAATCAATGCCTTCCCCATGTTCCAAATCTTGATATCACCATTGAAAAGATGTGAGATAGTGAAAGAAGACGAAGTACAAGATATGGTTTCAGTTGTTCCATCTTCCTATCCGATTTCTGAGCAAAAGATATCGGCTACTACTGTAGAAGTTGAAGAGATATTTGAAATCTCTACTCCCCGTGAGCTTGCTGATGTGCGAAATAATGATCTATTGAGCATCTTGGAAGATTTGGGAGGCAATGCATTCTCCCTCCTTGATCAAAATATTTCTATGGACTCCCATTTGGTCATTGGCACATGCTTTCAAAACTTCACCGAAGATAGAAGACTCTACCATTCGCTTGGATTCAAGTCTCATGCATATCCTTGTGATTTTGGTTTTGATCTCACCACTATTGGTTCAAAGAAGATCATAAAAAACCATCCCCAAAATCTTGGATCTGATTTGAAGTTCAAGCCATCACCATTATATGGTTCATTTGGTTCTTATCTCACCCCTACTGGTTCAAAGGAGATATCAAAGAACTACATACACTTTCATGGATTTGATGCACCTGTTGATGTGCAAGATGATGACCTACTAAGTATTTTGAAGGAAAAATCAGATTTGGAAGGTAATGCATTCGCTCTCCCTCATCATATGCTTTCTTTGGATTCCTATTTGGTCATTGGCACATGTTTTCAGGGTTTCACTGACGATGGAAGACTCTATCATTCGCTTGGGTTCATGACTCATGCACTTTTTGGGGATTTTGGTTTTGATTTCACCCCTGTTGGTTCAAAGGAGATCAAGAAACCATCTTCCAAGCCTTGGATCTGATTTGCTTGCATCCATTATTAGAGATCTAAAGCACATGTTTTTGCAGCATGATATATTTCTTCCCAAGAGGAAGATAACTCTTTTTGAGAGAATCCTAGATCCAGATCCACAAGAACCTGAAGATCTAGCACCTATTGGTTCATGGGCCACCGCCACTGTTACATCCACCAGTGATCTTGTCGAAGATTCACCATCATCATGTCATAGTTTCTTTGGTGATAATCACACCTATGTCGGTTCAAAGGAGATATCAAAGAACTATATGCACATTCATGGTTTTGATTCTACCTCAGTTGGTTCGAATCACATGCTTCATGATGATCTTCATATTATGTTTTTAAAGCATGATCCACTTCTTCCCTAAAGGAAGATACCTCCTCCTTTGATTGATGATCAAGAGAGCGAAGCATCATCACATGAGTTTTCAGATTCAAAGTTTGGATATGATGATGAGCCAGCTATAGATGCATCTTCACATGATATTTCAGATTCAGAACTTGAAGATGAAGATGGGAGAATGCTAGACCCAGATCCACAAGAACCTGAAGGTCTAGCAACTGATGATGAAGATGAGCAAATGGGAGATCCATATCCACAAGAACCAGAAGATGTCTCACCTGATATTCCTCCTCTTTTTCGATGGGCAGCCACTACACTCCGATCTGCCAGTGATTTGGTTGGTGATCCACATGATCATAGAAGAACCAGATCATATTTCAGGATGGAAGGATTCATCCTTCTCACATTGTTGATCCATTTTCAGATCGATCGAGCCTTCTTCGGAAAAGAAGGACACTTACCTCCTTCAGGGGTGAGTGATGATATGCTACATTAGCATCCTTCAGTCTATTTTGAGGGAGGGCTTTCTTCCCACTGGGTTTTCCCTCTTTCCTCACTTAGTTTATTTAGATTGATTGTACGGGGTGACCTTTGGTCTTAGTCACCAGGGCCCTATTCTTTATTTCAGTTATTTCCCCATAAGTATAGCTTGCGGGGGGGGTGTTGGAATATTCACCCCATCATTTTTGTATTTTTCCTACTTGCATGCAAATCTACATGTTGCATGCATTTGCATGCCACTGCATGCATCCAGTCATCATCATGCTTGTCTCCCCAACACCTAGAGCTTGCTTCTAGCTCTCCAGAGCCTGTCTTTAGCCCTCATTTGGCCTCCTACCTACCTAATGTGCCCTCTTTTACTTATTTGCTTAGAAAGTGCGATTTTCTCACCTACCACTGTTAGTTAGAGCGTTTTTACTCACCTACCTTCAGTTATCACTCAGTTAGGGCGCCTTATCTAACCTACCAGGAGTTATCATTCAGTTAGTGCATTGATTGTGTAGTTCTTCCACTGATTGCTCATTCTGACTGCTTGTATCTTCTAGTAGCTAGTTCTGGAGTTCCACTTGACTATTTGACAACCTCATGCACTCCCCTTGGAGTCTACATTCCCTGATTTATGCCTAGATGGTTATGTTATACTCAGTTAGACACACTTGGATGACTATTACCATTTATGACTGATACTATTGACTGGATGATGTCTCCATTGTTATCCAAGGTAGACTTTGAGTTAGATAGCCTCATGCACCCCACTTGGAGTCTCCATTCCCTGATTTATGGCTAGAGGGTTCTGTTAGACTCAGTTGGACACACTTGACTAACTCTTACCATTTATGACTGATACTACCGACTGGATGATATCTCCATAGTTATTCATGCTAGACTCTGAGATCAGAGATTTGAATGCCCTACTTGGCTAATTCAAATCCTATATCATGTTGCTTTGTAGTCCATTGTAACACATTCACTACATTCTTATTCATTGCATGATACTGATATTATGTCTATTATTCTGTGTTTATGAGTGATTATTGAGTGTCTCCTTCTCTTCTCCTTTGCAACATACTTGAGAGTTTGATTGTGAGTTGCTACAGTTGCTAGATATATTGCAGATTATCACACAACAATGGTCTGGGAAAGTTTCTAATTTGCTCTGTTCCACCTCCAATTGATTCCCCTTATATCAACCACCGAAAATTGTTGAGGAACAATGACAACCAAAATGTGGCCTTCTAAATTTAATCTCGCCATCATAACCTATGTTATCTTATTCTTCCATGAGTATTCGGTTGTCCTTCTCCAGTGCTCACAGCATGGGTGCCATCATGTAGAGGTGAATGGTTGTTATGCTCAGGTCACTAAGGAGATGAGGTGGAAAATCCCACTGAACATAAGCATAATTTAAACAACATGAGGAGCGCACATTTTGTGTTTGACCCGACCTTGGCATGTCCTCTCTTCATTAATACAAGTGGTTGTCTCTTATGGGTTGTCCATGTCTCTATATACAAAATATTCCATCGCATGATATCTACCCATGTGCACCCAAACTGGGGTATAATAATAATAATAATAATAATAATATGTTGACTAAATATAGATACATATAGAAATTTAAATATCTCTATATGCGTGGACAAGAGAGAGTTAATTGGTTCTAGTTGGGATAGCTTTAAGTGGGAGTGTTATCCTCCCCACTTAGGTTCAATTACCACAAGTGACATGTTGAGCTCTTAAATGAGTATATTGTCATTAAAGTCTCAAGCTTTTTCAAAATCTGGTTTACCCTAGGTACTATCCATGGAATGAAGGTAAGTGTGGGTTTCCCTAGAATAAGTATTCCACGAAAAAGAGAGATATGGGATTTACTCATAATATACCATCCTTAGAATGAGGGTAAGTGCAGGTTTCCCTGGGAAATGTATTTCATGGAAAAGAGAGAGATGGGATTTACTAATAATATAAAAATGGTTATATAGAGATAAAAAGAGAGATACCAAAGTTACTCATAGATAAATATTTTGTATGTGAGATTTACAGAGAAATATTGGTACACTACAAATATAGATATCTTAACACTAAGTGAAATTTGATTTCTACATATACATATCTCAATATAAAGTTATAATTTTTGAATTCTACAGAGTTGAGTGCCACTACAACCAACATAGATCCATATTAAATCAACAAAAACTTTGTGCCTGAAGGGATTTGATCCTTGTTAGTGCTTGATAACTGCAAGGTTAAGACAGATCTAGGCTAGTGTAGATATAATGCCTATAATATTTTTAGTTATCGATGAAAAGAGATGTATCTATTATCTCGTTTGCAAAACACCCATAACAAAATGTTGGAATTAGATAATATTATTAAGTTGAAAATCCTAACCTTAGGTGTTGAGGCGGAAAAAGGAAGGCATCCCTGTGGAACCTAGTAGGAATGTCAACTTCCTAAGTCCACAACTTTTGCATGTGAACTATTTTTTGGGGACGCTTGGGATCATTAGAAAGCATATTTCGAGATCTACAAGTTTGGAAGGTTGGGCCCTTTATAAGTGTTGATGTCCTCAACAGACCTTAGGCCCTAGGGGTTAGGAACCCTTCAAAAAACAAATTAATTCCTTAATCATATCTTGCCTTCTTTGTAACTTACACATTTAATGTGATCAATGCTACCAATATATGATTTTCATTTATTTGATGGGATTGTTGTCAGGACCTATGTTTAAGAAGGTTCAACATGAAACTCTAGATCTTCTAGAGACGACCAGTCAATAGACAATAATTGACTAGCAAAGCAATTGACTGGAGACTCAACTGATCGATCGACTAATCGATCGACTTAATGGTCAACAAGGACATTGTCAACTCGACTAGAGTAGCCTACTAAACTATGGGACACTGCATATTTCATGGAAATGGTTAGGACCAACGACCCCTATTTGTGGACCAAATCATCCTCACTTCAAGGGATTTTTTTAGATTTGGAGACTATAAAAGAACGACCTTATTGTTTGTGTTAAAATGAATTGTATTGATCTATGAGAATAATGCATTGTGATGTTCTGATCATAATGCATTGTGCTTAAGTGTTGTAACGGTGTCTTTAGACACCACCTCTTTTCTTGGAACACAGTTCCCTTCTACTATTTTCTTTTATGTTCTATGGTTCACATGAAGGTTTTCCCCAACATGATATTAGAGCTATTGGTTTTGACCTAGCCCGTTGTCGACGAATCGTGTTGAGTTGGATCTAGGGTTAATTGAATTTGGGATGAAGATTTCTCAATTGATACCTCTTATTTGAACTTGGATCATATTTTTTTGACAAGAAAGATGATTTCCAAGATAGAACTTGTTGCTCTAAATGGACACAACTATGCAATATGGGAATTGGATATGGATACTTTGTTGAAGAGAAAGGGATTGTGGAAATATACTAAGGTTGTTATTCCATATCCGACGGATGATAAGGCTAAGTTTATCATCGATGGAAATAAGGATGAGGCTGTTGCGTTCATCATGACCTACATTTCGAGGGAGATTCACTTTCATACAAGCATGATTGACTTCCCTCATGTTTTTTGTAGTAAATCGAAGTTATTGTTCAACAAGGTTAATGAAATTAAATTAATATAGATAGAGAAAGCGTTGATTTCTCTATAACCCCATTCCTTTGAAAGGATTGAGGACTATTTAGATCACATCAAGGAGCTATAACTGAAATTGGCAAGGATTTTCCAAAGAAAGATGGACAGCTCATTGAATTGGTCTTGATAATTTTGAGGACACCTTATGATGTCTTTTGCTCCTCCTTTTATGCCAATTGCATGTCACGCAAGAAAAATGGTAAGGAATTCACCTTTGATGTATTCTTCGATTTGTTGATTAAATACCAACAAAATTTGCTTGAAGAAGGGAAGCTTGGTAGCAAAATGTATAAAGAATGTAGCCAGTCTGATCATCAACCAAAATGTATTGACCAACCTACTAAAGGAAAGATCGATGATTCAACATTGACAAAGAAGAATGAAAAGAAGAAAACTTATCACTATTGTGGAAAGGTGGGACATATCAAGAAAACCCGTTGAAAGAAGACGAAGAATTTGGAGGAAAGGGTCAAGCATGTTGAATTAGCCACATTGACTGGTCAATCAATCAAATGACCTGTAGAAAAATTCACCTTTTCAATTAGCACATCCTAGGAATTACATCTTTGTACCACTGAGACAAAATGGATAGTTATTTATGGATGTACTCATCATATGGCTAAGGATGCTTCTCGATTCTCTTCCTTAAGTGGAGCTCCAAAACATA
This sequence comes from Larix kaempferi, assembly GCA_027924585.1. Lineage (NCBI taxonomy): Eukaryota > Viridiplantae > Streptophyta > Pinopsida > Pinales > Pinaceae > Larix > Larix kaempferi. The sequence goes on along the minus strand of BSBM01000431.1, from coordinate 4,363,207 downwards.
ATATTTATGAAGCTGGCGATTATGCTTTCACCGTTGTTGGAAATGGCAATGTTTAATGCTGGCATGGTCGAATATCCAATGTCTATCATTTTCCTAGCTTGAGCACAAATTTGTTGTTGGTTGTACAACTTACATAGACTAAGAAGACTATTGAGTTTTGGTCAAATCGCTTTATTGTAAAGGAACTGAGACTTGGGGGGTAACTGTTTCTTTAGGATATTTAGATCCCAAATATGGACTTTACAAGTTCTGTGACTCTCCCAAACCAATTGGACTGATTGGATCAATGACACTCATTTCTCAAACCGGCTATAGAAATCGAATTTGGTATGAACAACTTGGACATCTAAACTTTCAAAGTTTGAAGATGATGTTAACAAATAATATGATTGCTTGTCTCCCAAATATTATTCCCCTTGATGGATTTTGTAGAGGATGTGTCCTTGGAAAGCATCATTAGGTTCCCTTTGATTATGGGAAACCATGGTGAGCTCAGAACTGACTGGAACTTGTTCACAATGATTTATGTTGCATGAACAAGCCTTCATTAGTAGGTGCAAAGTATATTTTGACCTTTATTGATTATTTCTCTAGATATTCTTGGGTATATTTCTTGAAGAAGAAGAGTCGTGTCTTTGAAATATTCAAGGAATTCAGGCATAAGTTGAAAAGCAATGTGATCGACCTATCAAATGTTTGGCATCATACAATGGTAGAGAATATGTGAGTTGACAATTTAAAGTGTATCTCTTGCATAATGGATTTTCTTGGTAGATATTTGTTCCACACACCCTCAACAAAATGGAGTTGCAGAGGGGAAAAATAAAACTTTGGTATAAATGGGTTGGTTCCTACTTCAAACAAAAGACCTTCCGACTAAATTTTGGGTAGAAGTTATTTACTATTCAGGCTATCTTTTGAACCTTGTTCCGACTAGAGAAATTAGTGACATGAATCCAGTCAAGAAGTGGAATGGAAGTAAACCCTCTGTTAGACACTTAAGAATGTTTGGATGTGTTGCTTGGGTGCATATCAGTGATACCTTTAGGAAGAAATTGGATGCAAAGAGTCATGCTTGCATCATGATGGGATATTATGATGAATCAAATCCTATCAACTATTTGATCCAATTAAACAATAGATGATCTTGATAAAAAATGTGATCTTTGATGAGAATATTTCAGGTAATAATTTGTTGAGTTCCTCTTGTAGTCTATTACACAGTGATCCATTTGATATTTTTGAAGAATCTAGATTGATTGTACCCCTCTTTGGAGCTTCAACCAGACCAACGTATTTTTTCCTTGAGTCAACTAGAAATCAGTCTACCTTTACTGATGTCGTCGACACACTGACTCATTCAACTGACAATCACTGACCTGAATCACTATTGACTTGTCTACCTTGGTGGGATGCTAAAACGATTAAAGTTGTTGAACCAAATGCTGGAGATGCTAGTATTGGTCGACAGACTCATAGTCAGAAACAACATGGCAATGTTGCACTGATGGCACGTGTTCTTGAAACCTATGATCCTAATACTTATGTTGATGCTCAAGGAGTTCTTGAATGGAAAAATGCTATGACTATTGGAATTGATTCTTTGAAGAAGAATCAAACTTAGGAACTCATTCTCCGACTACAAGGAAATAATGTTGTGAAGTGTCAATGGGTCTATAAGACCAAGTTTACTTCTGATGGTGTTGTTAAACATCACAAGGGTCATTTGGTAGCCAAGGGATTCTCTCAGCAAGAAGAAATCAACTACACTGAAAATCCCCCCCTTGTTTCAAGAATGAACTATGTTCGACTGATTCTTTCCCTTGCTACCTTGTTTGGATGGGAACTTCATCAAATGGATGTTAAAAGTGTTTTTCTTCATGGTGATTTGTCTAAATAAATTGATATGGAAAAACCTCCTATTTTTTGACAAATTCTAGTCTTGTTTGTTGACTCAAGAAGTCATTGTATGGTTTGAAACAAGCACCTTGTGCTTGGTATGAGAAGATTGATAGTTTCTTTGTCAACCTTGGATTCAAACGTTGTGAATATGGTCACACTATTTATGTATTCATGGTGATACTTTGATTGTGCCATTGTATGTTGATGATTTAGTCATAACTGGAAATAATGTCAATTTGATTTTGGGCTTGAAGAAAAAACTTGTGGATACCTTTGAAATGAATGATCTTGGGTTGTTACATTTCTTTTTGGGAATTCAAATTTTGAAAATGAATGATGGTATCTTTCTTTCTCAACCAAAATATGCTTTGGATCTTTTGAAACGATTCAAAATGGACAAATGTATGTCTTTTGCTACACCTTATCAATTGGGTGTAAAGTTGTCAAAATAATGTGACTCTCCACAAGTCGATGCAACTCTTTATTGACAATTGGTTGGTAGTTTGATTTACTAAAATCACAATCAACCTGATCTCTCCTTTTCTATTAGTGTGGTTTTTTGGTTCATGCAAGATCCTTGGGAAAGCCACTAGAAAGATACAAAGAGAATTGTTCGCTATATTAAAGGAACTTTTCAATATGTTATTAAGTATTGTTGTAGTACAAAACCATTGGTTGGGTTCACTAATTCTGACAGGGGAGGTGATATTGACAACTGAAAGTCCACTTTTGGTTATGTGTTTTAACTGAGTTATGGACCCTTGTTCTAGTTGTGTAAGAAACAAAAGGTAGTATCTCTTTTGACTATAGAAGTAGAATATCATGGATTTGTCAATGCAGGTACAAAGGCAGTTTGGATTCGTCAAATTTTCGAAGAGCTCAGTTTTCCTATTCAGGAAGAGGTCTCCTTTAGACAGTTTGACCACTAGAATGTGTATCCCATTTAATACTCATGTATTGCCAATGGATAGACCCTAAAAAAGAACCCTTGTTCAATGGAATGGACTATGTACCATGGAGCATAAGAATGGAGGCATATTTGCAAGATCTTGGGCTTGACATTTGTAATGTAGTACAAAATGGTTACACAATTCTAAAGAGACCACCAAAATCTACAACCAAAAAGGAGTTAAGGAAGAAGAAAACAATGGAAATGAATTCCATCCTAGATGGATTATATAATTCTATGAAATACAAAATAGGAAAATGTGTAACCGCTAAAGAAGTGTGGGACAAGTTACAAAATATCTACACATTTGAGAAAGTGTATAAAACAAATAAAGAACCACTTGGAGAAGGATTCTATATGTCCTTGGATATGGAAATTCTCTCTGAAAATGAAGAAAAATATCATGAAGAATCAAAATACAACAAAGAGGAATTTGATCTTGACAAACAACTAGTATGTGCCCTAGATGAAGTCAAGAAGATCAAAAAGAAGAATGTGTTGCTACAAGAGATAGTAGAAGAATCAAAAAGGGAAAATAATGAATACCATGAAGAGTATGAAAATACTATTATTAATCTAAAGGTTCAAATGGAAGAGTCAAATAAAATTGAAAAATTCCTAACAAGTCAACTTACATAAAGGGAAATGGCAGCAGCCTCAGCAATGGAAGAAAAAGAAATAGTGATCATAAATCTTTCAAAATAAATTGAAATTATTGCATATGAGAATCATTTGAAAATAGAACAACTAAAGGAGGCACAAATTTGCATTAATGTCTTGAAAGTTGATTTGGAAAAGGAACACTAGAACTGGTGCACTTCTCAAAGAAACTATGAGAGATAGGTTGTTTTCCAGGAAGAATCAATACAAGAATTTGGAAAACTAGATGATGAGGTATTGGATTTGCATAAAATTGCAGGGACAATGAAAGATGAATATGAATATTCTAAATTTTCATGGGAGATGGAGAAAGCATCCTTGCAGTATTCAAATCTTGATGCTGAGAATAAATACAAAGAAGTTGATGAGTAGAATAATCTTTTACTTGATCACTTGGAGGCACACAACATTGAAGAAGTAGAAAAGTTCATCACTAAGCAAAATTTTTAGTTACAAAAGAAGGAAGAAAATTTTGGAAGACTTGAGGCAGAAATTGTGTCTTTAAAAGAAGAATTAGAAAATATTCCTCTTAGGTAAGAACCACTATGAAATTCTTTTTTTCTTTGTAAGCTCCTTAGAAAGATTATATTAGTATAAAAAAAATAATGAGTACATGCACAAGTGTATCATGAAGTTTATCAGCCAATCGTGTCTTCTCAGAGAAGACTGCTAAAACTTAAACATAGACACATATCCCATGCATGTAGCTTCATTCTAAACCTATCAATGTTCATCTTCAATGCATGGGTGACCAAAAAACTGCTGAGCAGGATTATGCCTGAGTACATTTTCAAAATGAAGAGATTGCCAAAATAACCTCTATGGGAATACAACCTAAAAATAGTAGACTGAAAAAATAGAAATAAGTAATTCTCGACTGTTAACAACAGTATAAAAAACAAACAATGGAAAATGCAGAGGTTACTCAGAGTTGCAAGCAGCTTCGTCAACTTCAAGTTTTTCTTCCAAGATGGGGCACCGGTAACCATCCCCACTAGAGCTGTTGTCCATAGGATTTTTTATTAGGAATGCCTCGGTTTTTTTGAAGAAGGATAGGTCCAATTTCTTGCTTCGCTCCACCCTCTGCCTTTTGCTTCCACTGCTAGAAGCTACATTGGCTTTATCCTAGTCTTTGGGGGTTCAATGTCTGCTTGAGCCTCTTGATCCTTTGTTGGTTTGGAAAACAGAGAGGGTATTGTAGAGGAAGAAGAATGATGCATCCGAGATGGAGAAGGATAATAAGTGGATTTTTTTTCTCCATTGAAACCCTGGTGCAACATAAGAACCTGATCCAACATATTCTTGAATCACCAATAATTCCTGCAACTTATTCTATCCCATTGGCCTACAAGTTGTTTCGCAACTGCCTCCTCTTCCCAATCATCCAAAAGGTTCTGTAAATGGGAAGGCATAGAAATTTCATAGCCAGTCTCAAAAGAGTCTCAGATCACTTTGTGGCCAGTGCGCCCTCTGCCTCAACTTGCACGAAGAGAGGTAGCATGGAGCCTCTTAGTCATAATTACAGGTGGAGAATGGAGAATAAATCCAAACTTCTGTGAAATACACAATAAAAAGAAATCCATCTAGAGCCAAACCTCACAGATAATAGAAGAAGAAAACTTAAAGATGATCCTAAATTTGGCAACACCCAAGGTAGGATTCTCTCCAGTGCACATGAAGGAAATGCAGTCCGGATGCCAAGTATTAAAGACCACAAAATATAAACATTCCTTCTATATTTCCTGAAATAAGCCTCCTTAGAAGCTGTAGAATAGCTATAGGGAGTCATGATTCGAAATCCTAAGCTCTCAAATGTCACCATGTGACAAACCTAGTCTAGGCTATGGAAGCAATCTAAACAATCTTGAATAAATATCCAAGACAATTGAGAAGAAGGATAAGGTCAACACAAATGTCTTTAAAATCCCTAATTGCAAAGAAGACACTAGCATGTAAGGAAAGCACAAATAGCGAAGGTTTGATAGAAACAAGTACATGTGGGATGCACTACCAAGGAGATAGCATACACACAGGTACAAAAATTCCTTTTCAGGTTATTGTTTCTCTTGTAATAAATTTGGGAATAATGTAGTGGATTGTGAAGTATATGCAAAGAATGACTCTGTGGAAAACAAAGTCAGAACAATTTATAGAAATGTTTATAGAATTGTTGAATGCTGGAAGTGCACCAATTCTAGGCATATTGCAAAGTTCTATAACGATATAGTTTGTTACAAATGCAACATATTTGGCCATAAAGCTCAGGATTGTAAGAGCTCAAGGAAATACAATAAAGTATGGAAGATAAAACAAGTAAAAGAAAAAGAAGAAACAGGTTAGCTACCCCTAGTTGCTCAAAGAAAAGAAGAGAGTGTTGTTGATAAGCGAAAGAATGAAAAGAGCTCAAAAATATGGAAGAAAAAGTTAGAAAAATATAAGGAAGAAGTCAATGAATTAGTCCTCTATGCTAATGATGAAGGTTCAAGGCTCATAACAAGAAACTAGAGCAAGTCACTTATCTTGAAATTGTTTGGTAAGATTATTAAAGAAAAGGACACCATTAATTCTGATAATAAGATAGAGATGTTGATTCACATTGAAGAACTGAGAGAGTGACTCTCTCAATACTCTATACTAACCCTCATTTCTAGAAATTGCAGAGGGTAATCTAGGGAAGAAGTAGAAGATCCTTGTTTAAGAAGTTGCCTTAGCAAGCTTGAAATTTATGAGCTTTAGTATTGGTTAAAAGAAAGAGGAAGCAAGTAAAGAAGCAGAATGGGCATGTGTTTTATAACTAATTTGGAAGAATATAATTGTATATTGTTAAAGACATATTAGTACATTTTTGGGATGATTTTAGGAATATGTTATCAAAAGAGAAGATTGGAAGATATCAATCATGATGAAATCATGAAAACACTCCCATGTCGATTGATGGAAGAAGTAGATGCGGGTATGTGACATAATCGTGTATATGGAGCAGACATATGAAAAGTGAAATATGAAGAGGTGTCATGGATTGGGGTCCGTGATGAAATTGTCAACACTGATTGATGTCTCTAAATAAGGTCAAATGATTTTTTTCTATATTAAGTAATAGTTCAATGGCTTCGAGCTAAGGATTTTGTTGAGATTATAAGGGTGACTCATTGGTATTAGAAAGTTGCTTTAAATAAACTTTGTTCTATCTATTATGTTTGAAGGTATTTGACACTATTGGTGAGTATGTATGTACAATTCTGGTCTCTGGTTGTTGAAGAATTGTTTTTTTATTATTGAGTTCTCTAACGAATAAGTACACCATCATCTTGGCATAAAGACACCGACAAAAGTCATATATGAGAAGGAGCACATGTTAGAAGAGAGTTCTCTTCATGTGTTAGCAATTGTTTATAAAATGTGCTTTCATTGAGTGTATACGGTATGGATTCACACAAAAATGCCTACAATTATCACTGCAAATGGCCACATGAGAGAGAAAATGCTTTCCAAGCATAAGGGAATGCCCATTGGCAATGATAAAATGGCCGCAGGTTATGAAGAGATGAAAATACTTGCAAACACTTGAATTATTCATGCATTCTTGAGGAAAGTGACCTCAAATGTTCATAAAATACCCACATTGTCATTAAGAAATTCTCGCACTGCCAACTAAAATTCCGCAGAGACAAAAAATCCCACAGGATCCAAGGGATGAGCTTAAAATCCCCACATGCCATGGTGAATACATTGCAATCTATGAGTAAATGCCTGCAACCCATACGAAGTGGACTCAAAATGACCACACTACCAAGGATTGAGAAGAATGTCCACCAAGCATTAAATAAACTCCTACAACCATTGAAGAAATGCTTGCAAGCCAAGGAAATTTTCCACGAGCTATGAAGAAATGCCTACAGGAAATAAGGAAATGCCCACAAGACATTAACGAAATGTTCGTAGCTAATGAGAAAATTCCCGCAACACCCATGGAAATGTTAGAAGGCCATGAATTATGCCCACACTAGGTTAAGAAAAATGTCTGTGGCCTATGGAAATGACTGCAAATCAAAAGGAAATTCCCACAAGACATTGAAAATTCCTACCATCAAAGAGAAAATGCTCGCTAATGATCCGAATTTTATGAGCAGAATGAAATGAATACAGATTATTACCATATGCTTAACACAAAATAACAGAGTACAATAAAACTGGTTTTCTATTCAATAAGGAAATAAGCTAAAACTGTAAAATGCAGCGGAAAACAAGCTTGCTGGAATGGTGGCAGCTTATCTCTGAGAAGAGAAGTGACCGCTGCGCTCATTCGGAACAACATGGTTACAATGAGGCTCTCAAGGCCTTTTACAATAAACAGGAATGCCAAAAACCCTAGACATCCAAAAACCTAACCCTAGGAGATGAAGTGCCAAAAGTCATGTGGGCCCCGTTTGGGTAAGTTAGTACATCAATTTCCCGGGGTCATAACTCTTGCATACGATCTCCGTTTGGGGCATACAATAGCTCGTTGGAAAGATCTATTCAATGAATACAAAAAGATATGGATAATATCAAATATGCCATGTGAAAATGGTAGGAACGTAGTACACGTATTTTCCCGAGAATTCGACGCCGAAAAAAACGTCTTTTAGGGCCTCAAAATGGCTCCGGAAGTATAGGACCCGAAAAACTGCTAAAAATAGTATATTACGAAATTGCCAAAAAACTGTTTTGAGCCAGTTGGAAAGGTGGGTGGCCACCAATATCCACCTGGATCAGCTAATCAAGTGAGGTGTCTATAAATCATAAGAGATGCACACCATGGATGAGGAAACGTCCTCCATACCTCCTATCGTAGATTTGTAAACTTTTGAAATGTCCTTTTTTGTGGATTCTAGAGGACTCTGTGCTAACAATTTTGAGGAAATCAAAGAGAAGTAATTTTGGGACAACCTATTAGACAAGTATGAAAGTGTCTTGAACATGTGTGAAAAGTAGGTTTAGGGGCATCCTAATTGGATATATTTAAGGTGTCTTTTGGGAACATATTTGAATGAAAGATTGGAAGCATTTTCAAGGGTTGAATTGAAGGACTATAGTTGATAGATGGATATATTTAAGGTGTCTTTTGGGCACATATTTGAATGAAAGATCGCAAGCATTTTCAAGGGTTGAATTGAAGGAATCTAGTTGATAGATCAATGGGAGACTTGAATAATGTAATAAAGAGGCTCTGTAAATCACATCAAAGTAAATGCAAGAGCATAGGGGGAACTACATCAGAAAGATTCAATAAATGGATTTCAAGTCTTACATATATGAATGTATACAAAGTTTGATTTACAATGATTTTGTCACATAGTCTCTTGAAGTACACGATCATGACCCTTATGGGGAGAATCATTGATAGAGGGAGTTGCAAAAGACAAGAAAGGAACAGTCTAAGGGGGACTATCACAACAAAGTAGCTCATCAAAAAGTAAAGGAGTAAGAAGAGTTAGCACAATCAAAGGGGGAGTATTTCACGAAAAAAATTTACAATAATAAAGGATCCCTTAGTCCTTGATTTCAAAGGGGGAGAGAAACAAATTATTGATGACAGGGTGAGCATGCATCACTGCAAAAAGTTAAAGTTTTTCCTTCAATGACAACGGGGGGGATTGTTGAAAAGTGTTTTCATTGATACCAAAGCACAATAATGATGATTATGAAGTATCAATCCATGAGGACAAGTGAAATGTCAAAGTACAGTGATGATAATCATGAAGTGTCATTATTGAAGTGCCAAATGATATGGCATTTAAATGACAAAAGTGCACCTAAAATTCTAATACTAATTGAACAGGGACATAGTAACTGGAAACAAAATCACTAAGAACTCTGATGAATGATGATTCAATGACGCCAAGGTGAGCAATAAATGGCTTGGCTTCAAGATCATTGTTTGTGCTGTCTAAACCGACATTTTAGGAACTCCTACCACAAGTTATAGGTCGACATTATAAATTAAAATGATCATTAATTTTATGTTGATACTCAGGTTGGATTATAATCATGATGGGTCCACAAGTGTGTCCAAGATCACATGCAAATCATATAAATTTGAGTCATTTTGATTGTGTCTTGGGGTGAGGTTAATGAATAGAAAGAATATGTTTTGAAAAGAAGCAAAGATACAAATATTAATGGAAATAAGAACAACTAATCTATGGATACATTAAATGAGCTCATTTAAGGGAGGGAGAAGGTCAAATATGAAGAGTGAAGGTGAAATTTTTGGGTAAGATTGCATATCAGATAAATTGAGGACAACTATGAGATGCAGAAGTCACAAGCTATAATTTCTAGGTATAAATTATAGAGTGGTGAAATCATAGAAATTTTTGGGCATAGAAACAAATGAGAGTTACGAAAATTGTCTAGGGTCACAGAAATTGAAGTATGCCACAGAGAGGATGACTATGTTCTAGGTTTAATAGAATTGATTACAAGAGGATCTATATATAGTTGTTGTTCAAATCAATGATAATCCTATATGCATAAAATCGAGTGTTTAAAGTAATAGTAGTAGGTAAATGAATAACAGAGAAGCTGATTTTTGTGATGTCTGGGCATAAGGTGACTTCATTGTATAAATAGTAGAGAAGCAAAGTTGCAAATTTGTGACAATGTACTACAAATATATTTTTGCTATAGGGTGGCAGGGTGGTGCTTGGGAGAGAAGGTTGGTGTTTTCATTGTAGGTTGGTGCTTACAGAGTTTTGGTGTCCTAATATACTTGACAGGTTGGTGCCTGCATAATTGAGTCAGTGCTCAAGAGGATTGGTGTCCTCATCCATCTGACAAGTTGGTGCCTGAAAATTCAAGTTGGTGCTTGCTAGTTATGAGTTGGTGCTCATAAGAGGATTGGTGTCCTTGCGGGTTGGTTCCTGTAACTTGCAAGTTGGTGCTTGCACTATGGATTGGTGTCCCTATCAGATTGGTGTCTACAAAATATGTGAGTGGGTGGTCACACCATTAATGGAGATTGGTGTCTCCTAGCATTCTTTATAATTTATGGTTTTATCAGTCCATTAAATTGAGATTCCATATAAATATTCTGTGTATTGTGCTTTGATGCTGATGAATGTTTATGATTAATAATGATATATAATATATCAGGTAAAATTTGTTAAAAGTGTATGTTATTGATTCACTCCCCTCTTAGTATCACTGTGGTTTCCAACAATTAGTATCATAGCAGGTTTCGTTCGGACAATTTGACCACCGGAAGGCATATCGCATAGAATACTTATGGATTGTAAAGGGGTACACCTTACTAAATCACCCTTGTTAAATGGAATGTACTATATACCATGGAGCATACGAATGGAGGCATATCTGCAAGCTCTTGGGCTTTACAGTTGGAATGCAATACAAAATGGTTACTCGATTCCAAAGAGACCACCAAAATCTATAGCAAAAAAGGAGTTAAATAAGGATAATACGATGGCAATGGATGTCATCCTATATGGATTATCTAATTCTGTGAAAGACAAAATAGGAAAACGTGTAACAACAATAGAGGTTCCAAGACAAGTTACAAAATATCTAGTGTAATATCTCGATTTTGACCCCATTTCATTAAAATGTAAATGATGTAAATATGCTAGTGTGAATTCCTAGTGCGGAGCTCATGGCCAAGGCCCGACTAGTGAATGGATAGGCATGTGTGGTGTTATATTTTAGTTGGACTGTTTGGTTGGATTATTATGCCTAATTCGAAATGTATGTAAATATTATGCTGAAAATTAATAGAATGGTCCAACGATGGTTGTGTGAAGAGCACCAAAGGGGCTTTGATTCCACCAAAGGGGAAGAGGAAGGGGGCTTATGGGAAACCCAATCCTATGCTGCCATGTGTCTACCTTAGAACTCACCCTAAATTCTGTCATGTGATGAGCATAGGCCAATTATCTCCTTTTGACCATTTTCCAATCATTTATTGCACATGTGAGGTTGGTGGGAAAAGTCACTTCATGTAGTTATTGAGCATGGGGATTGTGACAGTTATGTCAGCTGTCAGCAGTCTTATTTCTTCTATGGTCAGAAGCCATGTCAGTTGTCTTTTCACCCTCACCTCATATCCTTGGAGTCAACACTCTTTTGATCATTATTCCATTTTCATTCTCTAGTAGGAAAACTGCTACACTATGTAGTGTCATTCCATTGTTGTTGATGTCCATTTCACCAGACTATGTATTAAACCCTGAAATTCGAATTAGAAGACAAATAGCAGAATGGGTTGTGGGCTGAGAGATAGAATCCTGTAGGTGCTTCCTTCACCCTGGTGGACTCATAGCCCAACTTGGGGGTGGCCTCCCAACAAAAAGAGTATATGCTGGACGAAGTGCCTATGGTTGGGTGGAAAAGCGCTCTTACGCAGCCAGATTCTTGGATCTGCATGGGATAAAGAGAAGTATTCTTGGATCTGGTTGGGTGGAAAAGCGCTCTTACACAACCAGATTCTTGGATCTGCATGGGATAAAGATAAGTATTCTTATGCGTTTGACTCTGAAGAGTTTTTATTTCATGCCTGCAAAGTTATGCTGATGTATTTTCATATTAGATGTGTGTGGATTGATTTGCATTCTGCTGTGCATGTTTAATTACATTTCTGCACACACTTTGTTTGTTAAAAAACGTATTATGAACTTGGGACGAAATTTTAGAGCCCATGTTTGGCCAATGTCCCCTCCCGATGGTTGGATTGGGTGAGGGGGACGTTACATCTAGACAATTGAGAAAATTATTGAAACAAATAAAGAACCAATTGGAGGAGTCTATATGGCCTTGGATATGAAAGATCTCTTTAAAAATGAAGAAAAATCTTATGAAGAATAAAAAAACAAGAGAGAGGAAGTTGACCTTGAAAGACAACTAGTATGTGCTCTAGATGAAGTCAAGAAGCTCAAAGAGAAGAATGTGTTGATAGAAGAATAAAAAAGGGAAAAGCATGAAGACCATGAATAAACTGAAAATAATGTTACTAATCTAAGGTTTCCAGTGGAAGAGTCAAAGAAAATTGAAGAATCCCTAACAAGTAAACTCACAGAAATGGAAATGGTAGCTACCTCAACAATGGAAGAGAAAGAAAGAATGATAATCAATCTTTCAAAAGAAATTGGAATTATTGCAGATGAGAATCATTTGAAAATAGAACAAATAAAGGAGGCCCAAATTTTCATTAATGTATTTAAAGAATATTTGGATAACGAACACCAAAACTAGTGCACTACTCAAAGCAACTATGAGAGACAGGTTAATTTCCAAGAAGAATCAATACAAGAATTTGAAAAACTCTAAGAGGAGGTATTGAATTTGCATAAAATTGTAGGGACAATGAAAGATGAATATGAATCTTCTAAAGTTTCATGGGAGATGGAAACATCATCGTTTCAGCATTCAAAGCTTGATGCTGAGAAGAAATACAAAGAAGTTGATGAGTAGAATAAGCTCTTACTTGATCACTTGGAGGCACATAGCAATGAGGAAGCATAAAATCTCATCACTAAGCAAAATTTTCAGTTACAAAAGAAGGAAGAAAAGTTTGAAAGACATGAGGTAGAAATTACTTCTTTAAATGAAGAAATAGAAAATATTTCCTCTCAACTAAGCACCACTATGAAATTGAGGAATATCACTGAAATACTAGATGAGATCCTAAGCTCTCAAAGGTCACCATCTGACAATATGGTATAGGCTATGGAAACAATCAAAAGACTCTTGAAGAAATCTCCAAGTCAATTGAGCAAAATGATAAAGTCAACACAAATGTATTTAGAATCCCTAATTGCAAATAAGGCACTTGCATGGAAGGAAAGCACAATCCCAAGGTTTGACAGAAACAAGTACAAGTAGGCCGCACTACCAAGGAGACAACATACACTAACGTACACAAATTCTTTTTTTTGGTTGTTGTTCTCTTGTAAGAATTGTGGGCATAAAGCAATGGATTGTGAAATATATTGCAAGAATGACTCTGTGTACAACAAAGTTAGAACAATTTGTAGAAATGTTGATAGAATTGTTGAATGTTGGAAGTGCAACAATTTTGGGCATATTGCAAATTTTTGTAACAATATAGTATTGTAATATCCCTCTACTACCCCGATTGTTCTGTAGCAAAAATATAAATGTAAGCGTACAATGTACAAGTTCCTTGTGCAGAACTCAAGGCCAAGGCCTCGCCAATAAAGCACTATAAGTATTGTTGTGATTTACTAAGTTGTAATTTGAATCTTTGGAATTAGGAGACTTAAGGGGTTGGCACAACTAAATGATGGGGGCAAATGAATCCACTAGGGGGGAGATTGAATGGTTGGGAAATATTGAAAATCTAGTTACTAGTGACTGGGTGTCATCTTGGTGCCATGGTCACTTGAATAAAAGTAACTATTCACTTTTTGAACTAAAGCTGTTAGTTATCCTAATTTGAGGACCATCCTAGGTAGAATGGCTATGCACTGGTAAGAAAATAGTAAGTATTTATGGTTTAAAATATATTATGACTGTGAGCTTGGAAAATAAGTTGAGTAATTTTCAATTCTAATGCTTCTACGAGTGAATAATTGAGAGAGAGAATCTTCCAAATCCATCACAATAGGTTTTTACATCTATTGCGATGGATCCAGAAGATTCTCTCTCAAATTAAGTAATCTTACTAGCTTAATATTGTGAATAATATTAAGTATCATTATTAATATTATTATTGTGGTTATGGCACAATAAGACACTAGTAATTACAAATACTTATATGAGTGGGAAGGAACGTATAAAATTATTGAAAATACTATTATTGTGTTTAATTTTATATTATATCCTAGTGGATTCCTTGCCTAGCTCGGGGGTGGCCTATCGACGGAAAGAATATACGACGGACATAGAGTCAAATGGTTGGATGGAACGTTGCAATCAAGCCTTCAATTGCACAAGTCTATCTATTTCAAATAAGTGCTCTTCATTGTTTATGTCATTATGGTTGATCAAGCTTTGTAATTATCTATTATAAATGTGTATTTAATCATGTAAGATTACAGTTGTGTAAGCTTAGTTGTTATAGTAATTATGTGATTAAATTTAATTGTGTATAACCTTTATAAAAATGGTGGAATTAGATCATGTCTTTAAAGGTGTAAACTCAACCTTGGAAAAGAAATATATAAGTGCTCTTTTCTTTTAAGGATAGTTCCTCAATTTTGTAAAGAAACTCTTTATAATTATGTATGAGTAGTGTTATTGAAGAAGAAACATTTATTAGGAATCTAAAATAATGACACTACCTTGTTACAAATATGGGGAGACATAATAGTTATACTTTTGGATTCATAAAATTGGGTTACATTTCTTTATATTATCAAAGGGTTAAATAAATCTTAGAATTGATCATAGAGACAAAGTAGTCTTAATATTTTCTAGTGTATACTTGACAAATAATGATGACATTGTTAATGTATCTTGAAAGAAGATTGTGATCGAGTACACTAGAATAAATTGTATAAAGCTGGTTCTTCATTGACAAACGAAGACTTAATTTGGAAATTAGTATAATTGGTATGGGTTGAAAAGGGGCAATACAATTCAAAGGTGTATGGATTCCTTCATTACAATATGTATAATTAAGGGATATGTATCTTAATCTCATCAGTAAAAATGTTGGTTGAATAATCTAAAAAGGGTATTCCAAGTTTGTCTAGACATTGGCAAGCAATTGTTGATTTTAAAAGGTTAGACCATTATTAGGGTGTAATTGGTAAGTAGATTATCATTTCTTAATGATTAGTCTTTACTAGTTATAATTCTATGATTAAAAGAATAGTAAAGTCAATAATGTTATATGCGTGTCTTCCAATGGTTATAAATATTAACCATTTCATGTTTTATGATTAGTAGAGTCATTTTATGTGTTTGAAAAGGATGTACTTGATCGTAATGTCAGGAAATCATTGAGGCTAATATGCTTTTCTTGAGGGGGAAGGTACTTTTTCAATAATGTAATCAATAATACTAATAAATTGGCTTGTTTGGATGATAATGTATTCATTAAATAATTATAATGTTTAGCAATCATTGAAACTAACTCATTTGATTCATTGTATAATGTGTAAAGAAAAAATTTCATACCCATTTTCCTCAATATTTCATAGAGGATTTTCAGGTACATTACAAGTTTGTTACAAATGCAATATTTTTGGCTATACAGGTTAGGATGTAAGAGCTCAAAGAAATCCAATAAAGTATGGAAGAGAAAACAAGTAAAATAAAATGAAGAAACAAGTCATCTAGACCTAATTTCTTAAAGAAAAGAATAGTGTTGTTGATAAGCAAAATAATGAAAAGAGCTCAAAAAATATGGAAGAATATGCCAGAAAAACAGAAGGAAGAAATCAGTGGATTAGTCCTCTATGCTGAGATGAAGGTTCAAGGCTCATAACAAGAAACCAAATAAAGACAGTTATGTTTAAATTGGGAAATAAGATGATTGAAGAAAAGGACATCATTAATTTTAATAATAAGACAAAGATTGTGATGCACATTGAAGAACTAAGATATAATTCTCTCAGTTCTCTCTTTTAACCCTCATTTCTAGAAATTGTAGAGGGTAGGCTAGGGAAGAAGTAGAAGATCCTTGTTTAAGATGTTTCCTTAGAAAGCTTGAAATTTATGAGCTTTAAAAAGATCAAGAGTATTGGTTAAAATCAAGAGGAAGCAAGTAAAGAAGTGGAGTGGGCATGTGTTTTAGAAATGAGTTTGAAGAACAAATTTGTATATTGTTAAAGGGATATTAGTAAGTTTTGGGGATGATTTTATGAACCTTTTATCAAAAGAGAAGATGGAAGATATCAAGCACGATGAAACCATTCAAACACTCCCATGTCAATTGATGGGAGAATTATCTATAGGTCTATTACAAATCTTGTATATGGGGCAGACATATGAAAAGTGAAATACGAATAGGTGTCAAGGATAGGGGGCATGTGATAATTTTTTCAACAATAATTGATTTCTCTTAATAAGGTCAAAAGAATTTTCCTATATTAAGTAATAGTTCAATGGATGTCGGCTAGGGACTCTGTTGGGATTCTAAGGGTGAGTCATTGATATTGGAAAATTACATTGAATAAACTTTATTCTTTCTATTATGTTTGAAGGTATTTGACACTATTAGTGTGTATGCGTGTACAATTATGATATATGGGTGTTGAAGAATTGTTTTCAATTATTGAGTTCTCTAATGAACAAGTACACCATCATCTTGGTATTAAAGACATCAACATAAGTCATATACGAGAAGGAGCACATGTTAGAAGAGATTTATCTTCATATGTTAGCAGATGTTTATGAAACGTGCTTTCATTGAGTGTATATGGTATGTATTCACACAAAAATGCCCGCAGTTCATGTATATTATGCCTACCAGAAGAAGAAAATGCCCATAATTCTCATTGAAAATGTTCGCAGGAGAGAGAAAATGCCCTCCATTCATAAGATAATGCTTGTTGTAAATGATCAAATGCCAAAAATCTATGAAGAGATGAAAATGCTCACCAACAATTGAATTATGCACATAATCTTGAGGAAAGTGACCACACAAGATCATAAAATTCCCACACTTTCATTAAGAAATGCTTGCAATGTCAACTAAAATGCTGTAGGAGATACAAAAATGTCTGCAGCCTCTAGGATATGCGCTCGAAATTCCTGTATTCCATGGAGAATACATCCCAATCTATGAGTAAATGCCCGCAGGCCATGAGAAGTGGACTCAGAATGCCCGCACTGCCAAGGATTAAGTAGAATTCCTGCAAATAATTGAAGAATTCTCACAAGACTTGAAGAAATGCCCACAACCAGTGAAGAAATTCCCATAGGCCAAGGAATTTTCCTACAGTCCATGAATAAATTCCCATAGATAGTGAGGAAATGTCCGCAAGACATAAGGAATGCCCGCATCTAGTGAGGAAATGTCCACATGACATAGGGAAATGACCACAAATATTGAGTAAATGCCCTTAGGACATAAGGAAATGCCTGTAGCTAATGAGAAAATGCCTACAACACCCATGTAAATGCCATTATGCCATGAATTATGCCTGCAACAGGCTAAGGAAAATGTTCGCATCCTATGGAAATTCCCGCATATTACAAGGAAACGCTCGTAGGACATTGAAAATGCCTTCCAGGAAAGATGAAAATGCCTACTAATCAAGTGAGGTGTCTTCCAATCATAAGAGATGCATGCCATGGATGAGGAAATGTCCACCAAACCTCCTATTGCATATTTGTAAAATTTTGAAAGGCCCTTTTTGTGGATTCTAGAGGAATGTGTGCTGAAAGTTTTGAGGAAATAAATGATTGCTTAAATGATAATAAAAAAATTGGACAAAATTGAATCCTCTTGCCTACTTTCTTTAAATAAAAAAACGTTTTGGGGTTCATTTTGGAGCATTATTATTAAGGGTATTGAATATTGTCAAAAGTAAATTTTGGGAAACCTATTAGACATGTATGAAAGTGTCCTGAACATGTGTGAAAAGTAGGTTTATGGGCCACTTAATTGGATATATTTAAGGTGTCGTTTGGGCACAAATTTGAATGAAATATTGGAAGCATATTCAAGGACTAAATTGAATGAATCTAGTTGATAGATCAATGGGAGACTTGAGAATGTAATAGAGAGGCTTGGTAAATCATGTCAAAGCAAATTCAGGAGCTCAGGGGGAACCACTTCATAAAGCTTCAAGAAATGGGTTTCAAGTCTTGCATGCATGACTGTGTACAAAGTTTGATTAACAATGATTTTACAACAATATCCTAAAGTACACAATCATGACCCTTAGGGGGAGATCATTAACAGGGGGAGTTGCAAAATACAAGAAATAAACAGACTAATGGGGACTATCACAACATAACATTTCAATAAAAATTAAAGGAGCAAGAAGAGTTAGCACAATCAAAGGGGGAGTATTTCACAAAAGAAATTTAGAATAAAAAAGGATCCCTTTGTCCTTGATGTCAAAGGGGGAGATAAACAAAGTATTGATGACAGGGGGAGCATCCATCACTGCAAAAAGATAAAGTGTTACCATCAATGACAAAGGGGGATATTGTTGAAAAGTGTTGTCCTTGATGTCAAAGTGTAGTAATGATGATGATGAAGTACCAAGCCATGAGGAAAAGTTAAATGTCAAAGTGCAATGATGATAATGATGAATTGTCATTATTGAAGTGGCAAATGATCTAACATTTAAATGAAAAAAGTGCACCTATAGATTTTGGTACTAATTGAACAAGGACACAATAAATATTAAAAAAAAATCACTAAGAACTCTGATGAATGATGATTCAATGATTCCAAGGTGAGCAAGAAATGGCTTTGCTTCAAGATCATTGTCTGTGGTGACTAAACCAACATTTTAGGAACTCCTACCACAAGTTATAGGTTAGGGCCTATAAATTAAAATGATCATTAATTTTATGTTGATACTCATGTTGTCTTATAAACATTATGGGTCCACAAGCATGTCCAAGACCCCATGCAAATAATATAAATTTGGCTTGATTTGATTGTTTCTTAGGGTGAAGTTAATGAATAAAAAGAATATGATATGAAAAGAAATGAAGATACAAGTATTAAGGGAAAGAACAACAACTAATATGTGGATATGTGAAATGAGCTAATCTAAGTGAGGGAGCATGTCAAATATGAAGAGTGAAGGTGAAATTTTTGCATAAGATTGTGGATCAGAGAAATTGAGGATGGTTCTAAGGTGCAGCAGTCACATGCTATAATTTCTGGGTATAAATTACATAGTGGTGAAATCACATAAATTTCTATGTACAAAAATAAACGAGAGTTGCATAAATTGTCTAGGGTTACATAAATTGAAGTATGTCATAGAGAGGCTCACTATGTTCTCAGTTTAATAGAATTGATTACAAGAGGATCTATATACAATTGTTGTTCAAATCAATGATAATATTGAAGGAAAAAAATAGAATATAAAATAGGCTAATTTTTGTGATGTTTGGGCTTAAGGAGAGTTCATTGTATAAACAATAGAGAAGCTAGTTGCATATTTGTGATAGTGTACTACAAATATATTTTTTCTTTAGGGTGGCGGGGTGGTGCTTGGGAGAGGAGGCTGGTGCTTGCATTTTAAGTTGGTGCTTATAGCGGATTGGTGTCCTCATCTACTTGACAGGTTGGTGCCTTCATAATTGAGTTGGTGCTCAAGAGATTGTTGTCCTCATCCATCAGACATGTTGGTTCCTGAAAGTGCAAGTTGGTGATTGCTAGTTATGAGTTGGTGCTCATAAGAGGATTGGTGTCATGGCAGGTTGGTTCTTGCAAATTGCAATTTGATGCTTGTACTAGGGTTTGGTGTCCCTATTAGATTGGTCTCTGCAAAATATGTGAGTGGGTTCTCACCCATATTAGAGATTGGTGTCTCCTACCATTCATTGTAATTTATGGTTTTATCAGTTTATTAAATTGAGTTTCAATATAAATATTTTATGTATTGTGCTTTGATGTTGATGAATATTTATGATTAATAATGGTATATGATTAATGAGGTAAAATTTGTTAAAAGTGTATGATATTGATTCACCTCGCCTCTCAATATCATTGTGGTTTCCAATAGTTAGATCATAAAAAAAATATCTATTTAAAGTCATAGATCTCATAATGTCCCTCAGTGTAAACAATGCATCTTAACAATACTAAAAGAAACATTTCTAAATCAAAGCAATGCAAGACTGATATGATGCAAAATGTAATATCATTGAAATCAATGCATCTTAACAATACTATAATGAATTTATCAATGCATGGATTTCAAATTAGAGGGATCTTAGATCATAATGCAAATCTCCATCTAAAAACTTAGATTTTTTTTTAAGCAAAAGAGAAACTTCAATCTATTTCATCCAGGTAAAGATTACATTCACAGAGTTTACATTCCATAAGGCGCTGAAACAACCATCCCACAGACCCAAAATCTCATGACTATGCACATACAAACCATCTCCAGGAGTGCCCCACGTCCAAAACATAACAACTATGAGCAATACAAACAGTCCTATCCCCTTACAGTAAAGAAAAGTAACAGAGGTACAAAACAAATTGTCTCTGAGAATAAACAACCGTCCAAAACTTAACCGATCCATCACCCGAAGGTATCAGTGTTACCCACAGTCACCAAAACCAAACAAGTATGACATCCCATTATATAACAAAAGCCGACAGAGTTTGACAACCCATTACATAACAAAATCCTCGAGACGCACCAATCAGAAAAAGGAGCCCAAAGTAACGCAGCATATGCAGACTGCACCAGCCCGACGCCATGAGCAAAGAATCAACCCGTTGTCCCCATCTCGTCATCCAGGTTCACCATCAGAGGAGCTTCCGCTCCAGCAGCCTTGCCTCGGAGATCAATAAACTTTGTGTGATCCACTTTTTTAGGGCGAGTTAGGTATGAAATGCCCAGATCCGCCGCAATGGCATCCAGTTTCATATGGAACCGGTGAGTTTCCTCAGCATGATCCTTGCAATTATCCTTGAGCTTCTTCAGACGCTGTGAATCCTCCAGAATGTCGAACCGGGATTCTAGGGTCTGAGCAATGAGCATTTTTGTAACCCAAAGCATGACCACTAGTCTGTTGTAAAGAGCCATCCGACCCTGAGTGTTTCCTGGATCATTAATCCAGTCGGCCATCACCACTATCTCCGGCGGCAGCTCCTGTTCACCCACCATTCTCCACAAATTAGCTTCCAATTCTTTTAATTCCCTCTGTAACGGCTCAAGAAAGAGGCGATGGAAGAACACCGCAGTTGACCCCGGTCGCCATTGTTCCCTGATTGACCCAGCTTGGGATTCTTCGACCCTGGGAATATTGCTTGAATCACCCTGACTAAGATGACCCCGTCGGGCAGGTCGACCTCTTAGAGACATCCTCACAGCAACACAATTGCCACACTCAATCCAACAGGAAGACACAATAAAGCTCAGTAAAACACAAACCTTCTCAGACTGACTGCACAAATGACAAGAGTCAACCTTGAGCATGGATTTTAAAGGCCAGACGCCACTCACAACCATTACATTACCCATAATGATAGGATCCCTATAGTAATTCCAAACCTCCTTGGAAGACGTCATGTTATCAGAGCCCGGATCATCAACATCCATTTGAATCGTGGGGACTCAATTACCATTCACCATCCCACACTTCAGATCTCGGGTCATCATTGACATCGAGGAAGATGAAATGAAAGAAGGACGAGCAATAATCTCATCCAGGTGATTACCATTCGGCATCATGGTACCTCTGTAATCTATAGTACACCAGCTATTATGAACCATCTCTTCACATTAAGTAGAATGCAGGCCGATTACATCATTTATCCCACCTATCTCAATTTCATCAGCATGCAAACATTTATCCCGACACGTGCTTGCCGGCATGGTGAGTTCCTCGCCTTCCCAACCCTCATTGTGGCAGTTGGCCCCCTGGTTAGCCAACACATCAGCCAGGCAATTTGCACTACGCATGACGTGGTAAAAGGTTACAGTGTTTAGCGATGAAATAACCTTTTCCATGCAGGTTATACGCCACGCCAGTCGCCATGACTGGGATATCTTGGCCGCACTAGTTACATTAGCCAAACTAGTGGCTAGCTGAATCATCAATTTAGAGTCCCCCTCCACATGGAGACAGTTAATGCCACGCCTCGTTACCATGCAAAGGCCCTGTAGCATCACCTCACACTCTGCCACATTGTTATTTTCCTATCCTAGATTGCCATAATAACTGTACACAACATTCCCTTTTTCATCTCGTACTGCACCTCCGTAACCAGCATTTTCGAGGTTTCCTTTCGAAGCCCCGTCAAAATTGAGTTTAAGCCATCCAGGTGAGGGAGGAGACCAAACCATTGGACTGTCCAGAGCAGTTCGACGGGGGAGACTGCGGCCGATATGGATAGGTGGCACCCAGATGCCACATTGATGCAGAATGCTCACTTCATTATCCAGTAAGTTCATGTCTTGCTGAGTCCATGGAGTTAATTGCAAAGTCTCAAGAATGCTTCGCTGAATATGGTTCCATATAACTTCACTAGTCTGATGTTTTCATGTGAAAAATCTTTTATTCCATTCTTTCCATGCTTCCCAAACAAGAAAACCAGGGAGGAGTTCCCAAATTCTATTGAGAATTTTCCCCTGAAACGGATCCTTCCTCTAGCAATTGAGCGTTCCCATGGGGTCAGTTCTTATTCAATCCAACAAACAACAAAGCATGGCTCCCTTATCCCATAAGCTCGAGGAAAACCTGCATTCATAAAGAAGATGTCCAATTGTTTCCCCTTTAGTCCCATAGAGAAAGAAGTAGGAAGGTCCCTCAAAGCCCCGCTTCGTGATGTTATCCCACATCAGAATTCTTCCCCACAACACCAACCATAGGAAGAGAGTGATTTTCAGCCGGAGTTTAGCTCCCCAAAGGTGTTTCCATTTACAATCGATAATGGGTTTTTCCTAGCCTTCCTGGATGCAGTATGCCTCCTGCATAGTGAACATACCTTTAGGTCTAAATCCCCATCTCAAAATGTCCTTCCCCTTCTGACGTTTAAGCTGATGTTGTTGCAAGATTTCGTGGATGTGCATGCCAACCTCCTCCCCATAGATTCCTATCCACCAATTCAAAGGCTTCCATACCCGAAACCCTCTTTCATTTGGTTCCTCTTGCCAATAATTCTCAATCGTCTGCCAGTTATGGTTAAAAGCAGGGGATTTGGGAGGTATATCCTTAACCAGAGATAGAAGAGACAGTTCTTGTTTCCACGCATCAGACCATAAATTGGCCGATGATCCTTGGCGGACCTCCCAAAAGCTTTTTTTCCTGATCAAGTCACGCCCCTTCCTAGCCATCTTCCAAATGTGTGACCCATTCTCTGGACCATCCATCCTAACCCAGTCCTAATTATCAACCTCTAGAGCATACTTCCTACCCCAAAAAATAGCCCATTGTTCAGTCGTATCATTTATCCATCTCCACCATATATTAGCTCTGCAAACGAGACTCAACTTCTCCAGATCCCGGATCCCAAGACCCCCTTCATGTTTAGATTTACACAAAGTCTCCCAGTCCACTAGAGGCCACTTTCTGTGTTCCGTAGTGCCTCCCCAAAGGAAAGAGCATTGGATATCTCTGATGTTCTTCAGAATCGATTTGGGAGCTGATAAAACAGAGAAAAGATATAGAGGCATTGCTTGTAGAACAGTTTTAATCACGACGACCCTGCCTGGAAGTTTTAAAGCACGGAGTGTCCAATTAGAGAGCTTCTCACGCATTTTATTTAGGAGTTCCTCCCAAGAAACCTTCTTTAGAATAGTATCTGAAAGGGGGGCACCCAAATATTTGGTTGGAAGGGAGCTCTTCTTAAACCCAAGAATCCTCACAATGTTCCTTTGACTAGCAGGAGGAGTTTTAAAGAAAAAAATCAAAGACTTATCCATATTAAGAGTAAGCCCCGAGGCTCGTAAGAAGAGGTTCAAAGCTGCTTAATTTGATGAGCTTCCTGAATGGAGGAGTGTCCCATTAGAAGAGTGTCATCAACAAACTGTTGATGCGTTATAACCTTATCATAAGGTGGTAATTTGAGACCTTTGATCTTCCCCTGTTCAAAAAAATGTGTAATAATCCTGCCAAGACATTCAGTCATGATCACAAAAAGGAAGGGTGAGAGAGGATCACCTTGGCGATTGCCTCTCGTAGGCTTGAAGATAGCATGCCCATTAATCAAGATTGAAAAGAACGCAGTGGAGGTCAGTTTAGCGATCCACTTGATCCAAACCTTGCTGAAACCAAAGGATCTCATGATCTCTTTCATGTAGGTCCAGTTTAGTTTGTCATGGGCTTTGGATAAGTCTAACTTTAGTAACATCCCATCTTTCTTGGTGTTCTTAAGGGAGTGTAGGACTTCCCGCGCTAAGATAATCCCATCGAGGATTTGTCTTCCTTCCACAAATTCATTTTGTTCTACTGAGATTAAAGAAGGTAGCAGGGGTTTAAGACGATTGGCCAGGACCTTCATTATGAGTTTATAAATGATGTTGCACAAAGATATAGGTCTAAACATATCAGATCTATCAGCCATAGGATTTTTAGGAATCAAGGAAAGAAAGGTGGAGTTTAAAGTAGGGAGAACCCCTTTCATACTGCGAGATTCTTCCACCACCTGCCAGACTTCAATTTTAGTCAAATCCCAGAAATGATGAAATAAATTGGCCGTAAAGCCATCAGACCCTAGGGATTTACCATCCTCCATTTGATTTATGGCACTCTCCACCTCCTGGAATTCAATGGGGCGCGTGAGCATTTCATTATGCTCATTAGTTATAATCCTAGGAATAACAACCTTGATCTCCCTACAAGCTTCAGACCTGTCCACCAGAGGTTCCTTAGTGACTTCCTTAAAATGAGATATAAGTTCCTACTCGATGTCCTCATGAGAATCAACTAAAACACCCACATCGGTACGTAGATTGCATATCTGATTCTGATGTTTGTGCTAGATGGTGGCTCCATGGAATAACTTAGTGTTCTTATCCCCATCCTTCAACCACTGATTCCGAGATTTTTGCTTCCATAGAAGTTCTTCTTGCATCAATCGTTGATGTAATTGTTCAAAAAGGTGTTTCTCCTCCATAGCCAGTTCAGCTGTCAATCCCATCCGCATGACGCTTTCCTGGACCTGCTCCATCTTTATTTCAATCTTGTCTTTTTCACCTAAAATATCCCCAAGGCATCTTTATTCCATCTTTTGATTTTTTGTTTCAACAGTTTCAGCTTTTGTTGAAAACAGTACATCTTGTTACCATGATGGGGGATAATTTCCTTCCACCATTCCTCCACAAAGGTTTGGAAGTATTTATGGGTTAGCCAAAAACTCTCAAACCTAAATGGACTATTCATTATCGTCCCAATATTACTCCAGATAAGGGAAAATGGCCAATGGTCAGAGCCAAAAGAGGCCATCGAGCGAGATGAAAGAGTCCCCCCTAAAATCATAATGATTTCTGAAATGAGAAATCTATCCAGCCGTGCAGCCACCAAATGTTCTCCTCCTTTCCTGTTATTCCAGGTGAAACCATTACTCCCCATGTCAACATCAATCAGATTTCTATTCTCAATGAATTCATCAAACAGGGTATTCTCCGGAGTGAGGATCCGTCTACCCCATTTTTTCTCAGAGAGTGACATGATCAAGTTAAAATCTCCTCCCACAATCCAGTGATTCTCTTCAAACAAGCTCCTAAGCCTAGTCAAACTTGTAATGAAATTCCTCTTCTCCAGGTAACTGCTAGGCCCATAAACATTGGTAATAATCCCTCTCTCATTAGAGCCTATCAGGTGAAATGCAGCAGAGAGACTAAACTTAGTGGAGATAAAGTCAGTAAGTGACACAAGCCGAGGGTCCCATAAAATAGCTAGTCCTCCAGAGTTTCCATCAGCATCCAACACCATGCACTTACATTGTTTCCATATGTTATAGGCATGAAACTCCAGAGAAGCTCCTAAGCACTTAGTTTCTTGTAACATAACAACAGCAGGTCTTTCCTTCAGAATCTTACTTTTCAAATTTCTTCTTTTATGGGGACCATTAGTCCCTCTAATATTCCATGA
Source organism: Larix kaempferi (assembly GCA_027924585.1). NCBI lineage: Eukaryota > Viridiplantae > Streptophyta > Pinopsida > Pinales > Pinaceae > Larix > Larix kaempferi. The sequence continues at coordinate 4,336,989 of BSBM01000431.1, read as the reverse complement.
AACAATTTTCATCAAGCACTATATCTCACCGAGAGAAGAGCTTCCTGGATTATGGGGTACTGACCCAAGTCCACCAATCAAGCCCCGATTTCCCCTGTTCGCTCCCTGTTGGATCTCCTACCTCTTTTCGAGCTTCCTTCTTTGGAATTTCTTTTACTCTCCTTCAGTTTTAGGGTACCAATTCCCAGACTTGGGGTAGGTTTTGTCTTAAGAATAATATCCTTTAAAAGCTTAAGTTGATTATCTGCAATGGAGTGAGCCTCAATATTTTTACATGTGTCTTCAATTCTATCAAGATCTAGGTCTCCTAGTTCCATCTTCTCCAGTTCCTCCTCCAGATTCTCAGCTGTCCTAGGGATTTTCCTGATAGATTTACCTTTCTCAGTGATTTCCAGAATTACTGTTTGACACTCATCCTCAGGATGTGGAGATTCCTACGCTTCCATCAGAATAGGAGGCTCTGTCAAATCTTGATCCAGCGTAGAAAAAATATTAGTACTAGGGCCTTTATTCCTCAACTCAGATCCATGATGCCTCCTTCCCGCTCTCCGTCGATTAGGGATCTTGGTAAAACCCTCCGAATCAACCTGTTCCTGAGATTTGCTACCCGGGATTTAAACAGGGAGATTTAAATGACAATCCCGAGCTACATGTCCATGGATATGGCATCATCAACAACGAAAAGGAACATGTTCATAGTCCAGGGTTTGAAACCCCTCAGATTCTTCCCAAGTTAAGGTGATCCCTTTAGGTAGAGTCTTGGAAATATTCATGTAAACACAGATACAGGAATAAGATACATACCTTCCTTGCTTAGTTTGATCAGAGATTTTAACAAAATTCCCTAGGGTGCCTCCAATAGCCTTCAATATGTCAGGGTCCCAATATTCAGTCGATAAAGAATAGAGTCTGATCCAAACAGGAGCTATGGACAGATCTTCCTTGTCCGGGTTGAAATGATCCTTCCACATACGTAAAAATAGCCCAGCTGAGTAGAGAAAATATGGTCCTCCCTCAAAAACCTTATCCTTATCTTCCACATTTAGGAAAACCACAGTAAAGAAACCCTTAGAGTCCAAAAGGAGATCAAAGTGTCCTTTCGGTTTCCAGGTTGAATGAATCCACCAGGTTAGCGCTTTCTCAGAGGGCCATATGCCCATAAATTTCCCAATTAACGCATGATCCATCATGTGCTGAATTCTCTCCTTAAACCGCGTTGGATTCACCGAAATGGCAGGAGTACTTAACGACTTAGGAATACACGATTCCTGCCCCACATATCCAGGATCTGATGCCGAAAACTCGGTCTGTGAACTACCACCCTCTCCTCCGATTCCTTTTTCTTCGAGTTGCACCTTCTGACTCTCCTTCATCTTTTCTGGCTCCTGTTGTGGAGGAGGGGAGCCGCCCCTCCCCTGCGAATGAACCATCCTGTCCACCACTTCCCCCAAGCCCCAACACCACACCTGAGTATCAGAATTCAATCCCGCGATCATTGGAAGAAAGCACTTCTTGGAGCCTCATTTCGCCTCAAGCGATGTTTTTCAAATTCTTTGTCATTATAATTATGAAAACCCTCATCTAAAAGCTTAGATTAATAGATCATAGAATCTAGAATTATTACAAAACTAATAGATAACTCATTGTTCTATTATTATCTTAACAATACATAATCCAGTTAAGTGCGAACTATTCAGCATGTGTGGGGCCCCATCAATTCCTTTGAGTTTCATTCTTGCGAACGTACTCCCCAGGTGGGATACTTAATGCGTTAGCTACAACACTGCGTGGGTCGATACGCACAGCAATGGGTTCAAGCCGGTTATTCGAAGGCTTCCTCGATCTCTATATCTGCACTAATGAAAATATCATAAGATCAATTACATTAGATCCTGAGAGTTGGTAGTCCAACAATTTGGAATTGTGTTGTAAATAATAACATAGAAATCACATAAATAGGGAAAAGTTACATTCATTAATTGATTACGAAGTAAAATAGGTATTTACCCAAAACTAATATCTAACTCATTGTTGTATTATTAACTTAACAATATATAATCCAGTATATTTTCCATTATAATTGTAAGGGACAAAGGAATCATGTTGTAAATGGTAACACATAAATCATACAAATAGACAAAAGTTACATTCATTATTTAATTATGAAGTAAAATGGTTGCAATTTACCTAGATTAATTTGCAACTATTACCAAACTAATATCTAACTTATTATTTTATTATTAACTTACCAAAAAATAATCCTATATATCTTCCATTTGAATCAACTATTCCAATTTGGAATCATGCTATAAATGATTTATAGCACATAAATCCTACAAAAAGGGAAACGTTGCATTAATTAATTAATTATGAAGTAAAATAGTTATTTACCCAAAACCATATCTAACACGTTATATTATTGACTTCACAATCATAATCCAATATATTTTCCATTATAATCATCAAATCACCAACTATTCCAATTTGAAATCGTGCTACAAATGATAACACATAAATGCTACAAATTGGCAAAAATTGCAGCCATTAATTAAAGATAAAGTAAAATACTTACAATTTACTCAACTATTACTTAATTTGCAATTATTACAAAAGTAACCATAGGCCAACTTTTCCAATTTGGAATTATGTTGTAAATGATAACACAAAAATCCTACAAATAGGAAAATGTTGCATTCATTCATTAATTATGAATCAAAATAGTTGCAATTTACTGAATTATTCATTAATTTGCAATTATTACAAAACTAATATCTAACTCATGTTTTGTTATTAACTTAGCAATACATTATCCAATATAATGGTTCATGCACCAACTATTCCAATTTGGAATCATGTTGTACATTTCCAATTTGGAATCATATTATAAATAACACATAAATATTCCTTTTTCAAACAGCAAAAAAAAAACTATAACTTGTTATTCAACCACTTGGGGAATCAAAGTTACATCTTCTTTACAAAAAATAGTTTTTGTGTTTCAAAATATGCAAAATATCATGCTTGCACCCCCCATCAAAACTAACCAAACCTATCCACTAACTCCCTTGCTATCATATTGCATCTTCCATGATACTAAAAAATCAATACTGATATCTAAAAAGAGACAACAAAATATAGTCAAGAACTAGAAGAGATCAAAAATCCCAGAGTCAATTTGCATATCATCTACCCATTCCTCATATGAGATCAACCCATCCATATCACCCACAACCTTTTTTGATAGGCCATCAGCCACATTGTTGAACTCAATATAAACATGAGTAAAGGATAGAAAAGTAAGCCAATCATTTAGCACATGTACTCTATTTTCCCATTGTTCCAACTGAAGCACCTGCAAAGTTAAACGGCCACCAACCCAAACAATGATGGATTTAGAGTCACTTGCTACTTGCAGATATAGTATACCCCTTTTTTGTGCAAACCAAAGTAGCCCCCAAAGGCCAAGTAATCTAACCTTAATATTGGATCATTTTCCAACCCCCATCCATAGATGAATATCGTGGCCTCTTTTTATCTTTTGGTAAATACCAACTCGATAGTCACCACCATTCTCTGCACCATAAAAAAAACCAATGGGAAACTGATCATCAAAATAGGGCAGAGAATGTGATTTAACACCTTTGATTTTCTCTCCTTTGTAGTAACCAAGAAAAAATTGATAATCCTAATGCTAATAGACATGATTGATGGATTACAATCATAAAAAATAAGTATGTTCCTTGTCTTCCAAACCTCCCAAACAACAAATAAAGGGATTTCCTTGAATTTGACCTTCTTATTAAACCAATTTAGCATACAATCCTGAAAACTAGTAGCTTCTCAAACATAAAAAAATATTGAAAGTCTTGCATAGTTCGTGCCAAGTACTTTTGAAAAAGGACAACGTACAAAAAGATGAGAAATTGTTTCTTCACCTATCATGCATAAGTCACAAATTCTTGGGCCCATAAAACCCCTCTTACGTAGGTTCTCCCAAGTAAGTATCTTATTCTCTAAACATAGCCACATGAAACATTTAAGTTTCAAAGGAACTTTCCATTTCTAGAGGGATCTATCCTACCATTTCGGTGGGGAATTCACCAAATCCATCGATATAGCTTCCTAGGCCTTCCTAGCAGATAATACACCATTTGCCCCTTTCCAATCCCACACAAGGACATCATCCCTATTGTTCAATCCGATTCTTGCTTTATTTAATACCAAAATGTATGAATTTGCTCCTCAACTATTGTTCCAATCATCCCCAAGTCATTTGCACAATACCAATAAGATTATGAACCGTCAACTAAATAGCTTCTTTTAATTTGAGAAATAACCTGAATGTTTAAAAATTGTAATTTAGATAGTAGGAGTTATGATCATTTGTAATTGTCACTTGCACCCACAAAAGGATCATTTCCAATCAATATCTGTAATCCATTTCCAATCTTCCAACTAAGCCACTCACTTAATAAGCAAAAGATGCATTCGTTAATTAATAATGATGTAAAATACTTGCCATTTATCCAATCATTGATTAATTTGCAATTATTACAAAACTAATATCTAACCCATTTTTTTATTATTAACTGAAAAATACATAATCCAATATATTTTCCATTGTAATTGTCCAGGCACCAACTATTCCAATTTCGAATCTTGTTGTAAATGAAAGCACATAAATCCTACAAATAGGAAAAAGTTGCATTCATTCATTAAGTATAAAGTAAAATAGTTAATATTGATATGCATGCCATATGTATATAAGGTTTTATTGCGTGTTTTTGTGTGTAGCTCACTTGGTTGTCAGATGGATTGTTATCCTCCCCACCCAGGTTCTACTCTCTTTATTGACATGTTGATCTCATAATGAGAATATTGTAGTAATGGATGTGTGTCCTTATTGAATTGGCCTTGTTCCTTGAATATTCTTGGGTTTACTTCGAGGTTTTCCCATGGAATATTTAGCCCTAAAAATCTCTCTCTCTCTCTCTCTCTCTATATATATATATATATAAGGGCTCCTTGGAAAAAATGTATTTCATCTCTGATTTAGCATTCCTTCTTTCCTCCCTTTCCTCCCTTCTTTCAAGTAATAATGACTTGTATGATGTATATAGCATAAAGATGAGGAAACAATAAAACCTTCATTAAACAAGGAAGGTATAGGAATTATTGGGAAATCCCGACATGCATGATTGATAGTCTATTTCCCCCAGTGAATATCCAAGAAGGCCCCACTTTCCTTTTTGTGCTCGCAAGAGTGTGTGTGTATATCTTTCAATGAAAATAATACTAAAATCAAGCTTACATGATAGGCCTATCCATGTAGAGGTTGTATACAATAAAAAACCACAAATCACAAAGATTTAATAATGCCAATGTTTTAAAAAATCACCCATGGATGGTAGTAGAGTCTTGGTTCACTAGTATAGTTCACAAATTAATTCATTCTTGTGGTGGTCTTCTCAATCCACATTAACAGGTATTTTAAAGGGGATGGGACTAAGTGAAAATATTGTGTGACTTTGGTGTAATAGATACTCTCACTTTTGAAGTCCACTCTTTGGAGTGCAACCCATGTGCGCAAGTTGCTTTGAAATAAACAAAAGGATTAAAGAAAGCACAAGGACAAATGCATTGACTAAAGCATTGAAGGTTGACTTATGGTCCATTTTGTTCTTGGTGGAACACTTCTTCTTCTACTACTTTAATATTAGGGTGGGTTTGTTAGTCCCAGAGACATTCTAAGGTTTCTTTTAGAACTGTGCCTGGGCATCAATAAAATTTGTTGTGTTCTTTTTGCTTAACCAAAATCACATTGATCATAAGATAAAACAGATAGCCAATCTTGGAATAATGTGGGCAGTATTTCAATATGCCAATTACAAGAATTTGAATGAATTGATGTTAATGGAATGGCACAAAACAAAGGTACTGCAGAGAGTAAATCTTTGTTTTATGTTTGAGAATAGCATACTGATCCTAATGGAGGAATTCAATAGTTTAACAAAAATTATCACAGAACTAAACCTGAACAATATGAGGATATTATTTCCAGATGACCAAACATGAATACTTCACGCCATAATCATCCTAGGAACAATAATTTTAAGCTTGCAGCACTCATATTGAAAACATAATGAAATTCATAAATCATGAGCAATATTCCAGAGATGAATTAATAGGAGAAAAGAATACTAACTAGACATGTCAAAAGTTTGAATCCATAAAACTCCAAGATCGGGCAAAAGATGTTCTTCTTTGTATATTGATCAGATTGCAAAATATCAGAAGTTACACTTCTTACAAAAAGAGCCGACCATTGTCCATTTCCTATCCTATTATATATATCCTTCACAGGTCTTTACAAAATAAGTTGTTATCCAAAGTTTGTTATATCCCAACGGCTTAAACATTTCTGTTTGAACTTTCCAACAAAATTTATCACTAGAAACAGTCTTGAGGACTATTGCTTACTAGTATGCTGCCGAGGTTGGTCCCCACTCGCTTGATGAGGAATAATGCCATGTTGAGTAGAAGAGGCTTCTGTTGCAGGTGGTGTGGCCGAAGCTACGGTTGTGGCTTGCTTCCTGGTGAACTGCTCGGATTTCTTGATCGTGAGAAATCTAGTAATAGCCTTCCATTCTTTACCCATAGGGTAATTAAATAACTTGATCTCTCTAAGAGATAAGTCCAGTTCGGTACGATGCTCAAAAGAGGCTTTAGGGAGGCTTTTAAATATAGCCTGGAGGAAGTTAAGCATTTTAAAATTGGAATGTAACTTTTCCACGACTTCTTTTCCACTGAGATCCTGTAGAGTATCTGTCAAGCGAATCTCGGTGTCCCTTGCTTCTGTCATCATGGAAATATAATCCTTTTCTGGATAGAGATCCCCATTTCCATCCCAGAAAGATGGGATATTGAGGGAGAAGACTGTCTTGAAAATATCTTTAAATGAGTGCACATCTTGTTTCAGTTGAGCCGCAATGTCGACAACATTCTGAGCCAACACTCCCCTAGTAATCATCTTGTTTTCTTCCATTATTATTTTAGTTCGATCCTAGATGGAATAATTGATCCAGGTGGATATTGGTGGCCACCCACCTTTCCAACTGGCTCAAAACAATTTTATGGCAATTTTGGTATTGTACTATTTTTAGCAGTTTTTCGGGTCCTGAACTTCCAGGGCCATTTTGAGGCCCTAAACGACCTTTTTTGGCAATTTGGGAGGCAAAATGGTTGCCATCGGCATGCATTCGGTCCCAATTGAAAGTTGTAAATCTCGGATAGACCTTTCCAACGGGATACCGAGCGCCCCAAACGGGGATCGTATGCAAAAGTTACGACCCCAGGAAGTTGATGTACTAACTTACCCAAACGGGGCCCACGTGACTTTTGGCGCTTCATTTCCTAGGGTTAGGTTTTTGGATGTATAGGTTTTTTGACATTCCTGTTTATTGTAAAAGGCCTTGAGAGCCTCATTGTAACCATCTTCTTGCATACAATCATCTCTTCTCAGAGATGATCGTAGCCGTCACATCTCTTCTCAGAGATAAGCCGCCACCATTCCAGCAAGCTTGTTTTCCACTGCATTTCGCAAGAAGATGGTTACAATGAGGCTCTCAAGGCCTTTTACAATAAACAGGAATGTCAAAAACCCTAGACATCCAAAAACCTAACCCTAGGAGATGAAGTGCCAAAAGTCATGTGGGCCCTGTTTGGGTAAGTTAGTACATCAACTTCCCGGGGTCGTAACTTTTGCATACGATCTCCGTTTGGGGCGCTCGGTAGCCCGTTGGAAAGGTCTATACGAGATTTACAAATTTCGATTGGGGCTGAATGCATGCCTGAGGCAACCATTTGGCCCCCCAAATTGCCAAAAAAGGTCGTTTAGGGCCTCAAAATGGCCCCAGAAGTTCAGGACCCGAAAAACTGCTAAAAATAGTACAATACCAAAATTGCCATAAAACTGTTTTGAGCTAGTTGGAAAGGTGGGTTGCCAACAATATCCACCTGGATCAATAATTTCGAATATATTCAAAGGTTTTCTCATTTAAGAAATCAATCACCTCTCCGGAAGACTCGACCTTTTTACTTACACTACTTTCTGCGGTTCGTGCATCCTGGGCGGCAGTTCTAGCAATCTCATACTCTTCTTGAATTATGCTGAAATTGATCCATCGAGAGCTTATCAGAACTGCCACCTACTCCCATATTACAACTTTGTCTCCTCTAATTAAAGGCTTTCCAGTGAGTTTCCTAGACAACTCCTGAATTTCACCACGGATTTCATCACTAGCTTGTTGTATCTCCGAGATGAATTGATATCTTTTGACCAACTTTTCATTCATATTGAAAAGTTCATCACATTTGGCCCTTAGCTGATCTTGGACTTGGTTCAGATTCACATCCTTAATTCTCATTTCAGCTATCGCTTGAACAAGCTTGTCAGCAGGATCTGAAACTGAGGAGGCTTGGAGCGATGCTACCTTCTGCTGGAGAATCTCCTGATTCCTCTTTCTTACTTCCTCCAATTCACCTTCCAAGGAGACAATTATTTCCTTGAGTGTTTGACCATCGGCCATTGATTTTTCTAGTTCTGATTGTATTGCGACCACATATGCAGTTTGTGAGTGCTCAGTAGTGGGAATGCTGAGATTTTTCTTCACGGTTGCGACCTAGTTATCCTTCTCCTTTAGCATGGCATGTAATGGAGCCAGGTAGTTTGGATTTTGCACCATTTTAATGATTTGCTGCTCCAAGTCTTCTATTTTCAACTGCTTGGATTTATTAGAAGACTTTTCATTCCTCAGCTACTGCTCTAGCTTTTGTACCGTGGCCTGTAGCTTGTCTGTGCTCATAGTGTATTTCCGCACATCCCGATACACTCCTTCGCCTGTATGGCGATGAAGCTCCATAATATCCTTGGATGAGAATGCGTCCAATTTCAATGTTACTTGAGTAGTTTTAAAATTAGAAGGTGTTTTATTTCCTCCCGGCACTATTTGCTCTAAAATAGCCATCTTTAGGGATCCCTCTTTTAGATCCAGCATTGATAACATCCTGGACTGTTTTCCTACATCAAGATCACTCTTCGGAAAGAGTGACTTCTCCAGGTCTATGTTATCATCTTTGATCTGCGCATAAAGCCCAAACAAGCCTGCTTTGATGGGTGACGTGGTAACCAAAGCTCCTTCCATAGACCGAGTCTCCTGACTCTAAGGCCACATCGCAGATGGGAAATTTTCAAGGATGACGGGTGTCATAGGAGTAGGTATTGGAATAACCTTTGACATTGTGCTAGATGTACCCTCTAACTTCAACCTTTTTTTCTTCGACCCCACACTCCCTGATCCTTGTTTTCTAGTTGAAGACATAGGCTATGATGTGTCTCTTTTCTCCAATGTATCCATATTAAGGGTTGTCAGAATAATTGATGCTCCCCTAGCTTTTCCAGGGTCCAAAACAACCTGAATTTCTTCCCGTATATTCAAGTTGGTCATCTTGTCCAACAAGGGATGTGGCACGTGGAGATAGGCGGCGTAACGTGATGCATGCCTCTTTTTAGAAATGATCCCCCTGGGATGATAATTGTGTATCATGCTTACAGTAAAATTGTATGAAGCTAACAACTCCTTGACTTCCTTCTGAGTGGCTTTGCTCCTTACTTTGAATGGCCCTACCTCATTTGGGACTTTGAAATTCCTGGCACTGTTCCCCTTCATAAAATGTACATCGTCGCAGTTGAATCTTTGACGGATCTATTCTAGTGCAAACAACCGAGGATTCAAGAATATGGGTAACCGGTACGGAGCCAATTCTTCCCCATACACTAAGATTTCGGTATGTGTATCAAAACAAAACCAATCACCCACAACTTCATTTGGATTAAGCTGGAGAAACTATTTGCTTTCTAGAAAAACTCTCAGTGGAGGGGCATCAAATAGTAGTGTATAAACCCTGGAAACGACGGTGTCCATAAACAGGGAGAAATATGTATGTGTGGGAGCTGTGAAAATGGACCTATCAAGATCACCCTTGCTAAAAAAATTCTTGTTACTATAAATGATCATGTACAAGAGAAAATAGCAGAAACGAAACAACTTCTTGGATGGAAAGCTCTTTAGTTGGAGATGAATTGATTGGGCGAGGAAGGTTGACCAATCCAGTTTGACAGGGGTCTCCTGCTAAGAAAGGTTCATGATAAATAACAAACCCAAAACGACATCATCTATCACAGTGTCATTATCATACCCAAGGAAAACACATATCATTGACAATATTGGTTTAAAGAATATGAAAACATATCCAATATAAACATGGACTAGGTGCCCGATGAACTACTCTCAGGTGGCAATAACAATTGGATGAAGGAATCCCTATTTTCTGTGGAGATCTCTCGCATCTTTTTCTTTAGGACTTCCTCATCAAACTCAAACATTGAGGCATCTTCGTCGATGTCTGTTAATTCCATGATAAGCTCTTTATTTATAGGGCAGACTACGTTGCCCAGTTGGGAAACAATGTCCTTTATTTTCGGCACATAACGGTCTGCACACCACTGTATCACCTCAGGAACATGTCCAGCTGAAGGGAGAATCATTTTAGCCAGCCTATACTTCCATGCATTGAAAAGATCATTACCATTCTTTGCCTGTTCCTCAGTATCATGGGCTATCTGTTGTAAGTTTGGGAAGGAGGAGATACAGTCATGAACGTCAAAGAACTCGTCACCGAGTTGATCTTCTGGACTGTTGGTTTTGGATGCAGAGGCGAATTCGAGAGCGGGTATAGATGCCATGCTAACGCGGAGGTATAGCGGGGAACGCTGACTCTGAACTGCTTAGGGAGCCTCGGAGAAAACTGGTGCAGAGAATGAATACTGAGGAGATTTTTGCTGGAGTAAGAGTGCGCAATGGCTTCTTGCTGTAGGTACAACAGATCCCATGTTCTAATGGAACACAGGAGCCCCAAAGTTTTCACTACAAAGGTAATGGTTTAAATTCCTCTTTCATTATGGGGTTTTATCATCTTTATTAGGATTTCATGCCTTTACATTGTTTTGATTGAAATTAGAGTTTTCCCTTTGAAAAATATTAGTTTTTCACTATTTTCCTGAAGCTACGGGAAGCCTTGAATTCTTCCAAAAGGTCATTTTTAAGCCCGCAATCTTGCAATCCCGCAACTGCGGACTGTGGGGGCCTTGTTTTTATTTTTCGGAATTTTGTCATCCCGCAACCCGCAATTGCGGATTGCGGGAAGCCTGTGTAAATATTTCGTTGAATTTTTCGTTCCACAACCCGCAATTGTGGATTGCGGATTGCAGAAAGTAATTTGAATAAAAATGCGTGGTGTGTTTCCGCAACCTGCAACACACAATTGCGGATTGCGGATTGTGGAAATTTTATTTTATATTAAAGATTCTTTGCATTCCCGCATCTCGCAACCCGCAATTGCGGATTGCGGGAAGATTTTGAATAAAGTTTTCAAAATTGCAGTCCTACAACCCGCAACCCACAACCTGCAACTTGTGGAATTTTCTTTTCATTCAATAAACATGGTTTCTATCCCACAACCGGCAAGCCGTAGTTGCGGATTGCGGATTGCGGGGACGATGTACATACCTGTGACACCAAGCCCCACAATTCATCTCCCACAAATTCTTAAACAAATCTTTACCGTTGATTCATTTTGATCTGACGGATGAAATTGAGTCGTTTGTTCGAACATGTGAATTCTTTGTTCTTCGTCGTTTTGGAAACCAAGTTTTCTGACTGAGATTTTCACCCTTGACTCAAATTCGAAGTCATAATTGTTGATTGGATTGATTTGTAATGATGAGTTTTCATATGTGACTTCAAGTCATACGTGATTTAATTGAAATTGTACTTCCTCATGATCCAAATCTGGTTAACACATGCTACGAGTTGTTTCAATATAGTTTAGATGATTGCAGTTTCCACATCGTAATATTTTAATCACAATAGTTCATTATGCTCAATCATTATAGTTTTATTAGCTCTTCTTAAATACAGAGACAAATATGAGGCAATTAATTCATTGTCTAGATTCTATAGAGAAGCCTTGTATTCAATCTTTAGAGGTTTTCTTCTAATAATCTCATGTGAGTAATATGCAGATAGATCACAAATCTTTGAACAGGTTTTGTGTAGAAGAAGAAATTCAGTCTTTGCTATATCAAGAACCTATGCCACCACCTTTTGATGCAGGTGTTCCTGATACGAGTAGTAGTAGTGAAGAGGAGGATTCTGAAGCTCTTTCCGTCTGTATGCAATTCCTTCAGAAGAAGAAAAATGAAATTCCTGAAGAGCCAATTGATCGAGATGATACCATTATCCATGATTTTATAATCAATGAGGTTCCTGTTACTCCACCAGCTTCCGTGAAGAAAGACCCGCTAGCTGATTTCTTCGTTTTTGAAGATATTGTTAATCATCTAGAAGTTCCTAAGGAAGATTTTTCGGATCTTTTGTTTCCTATTATAGACAGCCAGTAATTCATCGTTGAATTCTACAGTTTGTCATAGGATTCTTCCTAGAATTAGGAGATGAATCTCGTGTGGAAAATTTTGTTGGAGGTGTCGAGAAAATCACTTTGAAGGGTGTTGTATAGAATATTCTTATTTTGTAATCCTTGTTTAAGGGGAATTTATCCTTTGTATCACTTTGTAAACTGTTATTTAAGGGGTAGATCTCTCCTAGACTAGGGATGATCATGTTGGGGTAGAAATCGACAGGAGAAGACTGGAGATGCTATGTTTTATGCTAAGCTTGTAATTTCTTACAAACTTTCATTAATACAGTAATGTTATTCTCTTGCATCATCTTTTGTTCATTCATCAAATTTATTTGGTAAATATTGATTTCTACGTCAGGTTATTATCTATGTTGTTTAATCTTTTTCAATCAATATCTGATACAGGGATCTATGATTTGGATTTGTCCTTACATTTGATCTTTGTATGCATTATGTTTTAATTGAATTTCTTTAATTAAAATATTTATTTATTTCTACAAATGATTCGCAGTAATTATAAGCTATGTTAATTTTTCAATTGACATATCAGTTACAAGTTAATCTTGAATGAGCTTAAACACTTAATATTGCACTCAGTTAATTTTAATTGATTGATCGTAATTTAAGCAAATAAGGAATTAATCTCCTTCACATTTCTGTTAAGTGGATGAACATACTTATTCATTTTCACATCAAGTTAATATGCAATACAAACAAGACACCTTCTAGAGTAGGTCTGACTTAGTTTAGATTTCCCTTTCTAGGTAGATTTTTTTCGTAACTAAACACACTTTGTTTTCCCTTTTTTGGAAGACAGATCCTTTTAGGATCAAAACCATAAGTGCCAGTGGAGGCCTTTGTATCCATGGGAGATCACCATCCCAAACAACTCAAGGATAGGGTAATACTTGCGCATGATTATTTGAATCCTTTGGTTGGGTTTTCTTCCTCTGTTGTAAGCCTTGGAACCCATTCCAACACTTTGCACACCCTGCACATCCGAGGCCTCAACACTTCCCTGGGAAAGTATTTATAGGGAAATATTTGAATTTGGCAGGACTTAATGCAAGATTTACGTGGCACACTGGGATTAGCCTACTAGTTAAGGGGTAGCTGGCTGCTTAAATGTAGGAGGACAATGGCTCACAAATGGCGGCGATAATGACCTTTTAAGGACGGTTTACGGGAAAGAGAAGGGGAAAGCGTCGTAGTGGGAAGTGGTAAATTATATACCATTAGTGGTTTCAGGATCAAGAAAAAGCAGTTCGAGGAAGCCGCTTTTTGGGACTTGACTCAACGGTAAGCCTCCACATGTAGATGGTGGTTTCCTTTCAGGAGCAGTCTGAGGACGTTAAGGTCTGAGCACCTTAGCTATCCTGAAGTCAGATCCATCGTCTATGTTGCACCCTTTGCTTTCTCGAGATGCATTCCAGCTAGTGCAACTTTAAGTGTGGATCCCACCTCCTTTGTCGATTAGCTGTCCAATGGCTTGTGTTCAAGGAAACCACTGTGGTGGTTTTAATATGATTCAGGGCTTCAAAAAGATGGTATGTGGAAATCGCTTTTCATGCCCTGAACAATTTTGAGGCTGATACGTGTAGACGACGGTTTTCTTTCAGGGGCGTCTTGAGTGCATTAAACTCCGAGCAATTTTAGCATCCTGAAAGTCGTGCGTCCATTGATGGCTTTCCTTTGCTTTCTCGATATGCATGCCAGATAGTGCAAATTTATGGGGTGAGCCTACCTGTTATGTTGACATTCTTGCTCAGAGGCGACGCTCTTCTCATAGTGCAATCAAGCTACGTCTGGTCGCTCTTGCTAACACTATCGGTACTAACATTGGCTTCAGCGGGGACAAACTTTTTCTTCGACAGAGGTTGAGAACCATAGACTAGTGCCTTTAATTCCATTGGGTTGTGGAGTCATACCTGTCCTTTAATTTTTAAACTCATGCAACAAAGAATAATTAGAGACAAAAAATGACGAGATGAGCATAACCCTTACAGCATAGAAGGGAAAAACATATATTACAGATATGGTACAAATGACCCCTTGATAGAGTAGGACAAAACTTTAACAGTGAAGCAGACGCTTCATGGGTCTCCCATTTGCAGGTGTTCTGAAGGTTTCATCATTTAACTGATCCAATTCATTTATGTCATCATTGTGTATTACAACTATCTTGAATCGACCCACCCATAATATGTTAAACTTTCTATGGTTGGCTCTCTCTTCCTTCCAGACATCCCATTTCAAAACCAGGTCTTGATGTTGGCAGTCTCGACTGGAAGCCCCTTGATCGTATGTTGTTATAATTTTGTCATGGTGAATCCCGGGGAAATTGCCTAGCTGCTTCCTGTCCAGATAATCTTATGTTAGTCGACAGGTTCTTATTTCCCCATCACTTGGTTCATCATGTTATGTCCATCAAAGAATGGTCGTGATTGTAACCTCGAGAGTAAAAGAGACCATCAAAAAATCCTTTGTGTAACCAGGGATTTTGGAAACAAATGTTTCTCCTGAGGCATCCTTTATCCGTATAGAAGAGCCCCTTGCGGATGTGATCCATTTCATTTCAGTAAATTTGAGAATAATTTTACAGGTAGAAGTTATCTTTCTTATAGAGGATTGTACCTCCTTTTTATTTCCTGGGAGTTCAAATTATCTATTAAAGGCTATTTTGCTTGGATATATCTTTGTGTTATCCTTGGAGATAAGTGCCTGAACAATTTCTCTTCATCCTCTTCCCCTACTTTAGCTTCTTCATTGGTGGTCGGGGATCTGTCCACGATGTATAGGAAGCATTTGGGTTGTCGATTATCTTCCAAGATTTGTAGACTCTTCATTTTTTTGAGAATAGACAGGTGATGTCATAATTCCCTTTTATACTTTAGCTTTGACTTCTTGGGAGACTTGGAGGAATTTTCAGTAGCCGGACAGACTAGGGAGAGGGTTTCACCAGCATCTAGCTCATAATTCTCATTTATCTCTTCCCCTCTAGGTGATATTAGTCCTTGTTCGGGTACACAGGGTACTACCAAAGGACCGAACACCAAGAGAAACCACTTCACACAAATAGATCACAGATCAACACACCGATGTTTTGACGTGGTTTAAACCCCCTTGAGGAAAACACTCCACGGCCCCGGCCAAATAGCTTCTACGGGACAATTTATTATGCAAAGAAAGAAAGTTACAAATGAGCTTCTCATAATCGATCAACTAAACAATGACCCTCCATGCTCTTTAAATAGAGATCATGGACCAATCGGGTGTTAAGCCACGGATCAAGGTTAGGTATGATCTAAGAGAAGTTGAGTCGTCGGATCACTCTATGTCGGGAACATATCGTGACCGTCGGATTAAGTATTTACAAATGCATACTAATGCATACTAAAGAAACACACTTTCCCTAACGGATATATTACACAAGTTGATCTTAACTAACTCCTAAGTGTCTAAATATCCTAACAATCTTGCGCCAGTTCCAGACCTATCTTTAGCTGAGAATCCCTCAGGATATAATCTCTGTACTTGATCCTGGCAATTTTTGGCAATAACATTTAGTTCACGTTGCAGAATAATCTCTTTTGCTTCAAGGTCTCCTAATGACAACATGTAGCAGCCCACGTATTCCTCACTTTCATATATAGTGTTGGAATATTCACACCATCATTTTTATATTTTGAATGCTTGCATGCAAATCTGCATGCTGCATGCCACTGCATGCATCCAGTCATCATCATGGTTGTCTCCCCAAAACCTAGAGCTTACTTCTAGCTCTCCAGAGCTTGTCTTTAGCCCTCATTTGGCCTCCTACCTACCTAATGCGCCCTCCTTGACTTATCTTCTTAGTAAGTGCTCCCTTCTCACCTAACACTATCAGTTAGAGCACTTTTGTTGACCTACCACTAGTTATCACTCAATTAGGATGCCTTATCTCACCTACCAGGAGTTATCATTCAATTAGTACATTGGCTGAGTAGTTCTTCCACTGATTGCTCATACTGACTGCTTGTAGCTTCTAGTTAGCTAGTTCTGGAGTTCCACTTGACTATTTGGAAGCTTCATGCGCCCTCCTTGGGGTCTCCATTCCTTGATTTATGCCTAGATGGTTCTGTTAGACTCAGTTAGACACACTTGACTGACTATTACCATTTATGACTGATACTATTGACTGGATGATGTCTCCATTGTTATCCAAGCTAGACTTTGAGTTAGACAGCCTCATGCACCCCACTTAGAGTCTCCATTCCTTGATTTATGGCTAGATAGCTCTATTAGAATCCGTTAGACACACTTGACTGACTCTTACCACTCATGACTGATAATACCGACCAGTTATTCATGCTAGACTTTGAGCTTAGAATTCGAATCCTATATGATGCCTCATAATTGATTATTGTAAAACATTCTCTACATTCATTATTCATTGTATGATATTGACATTGTCCATTATTTTGTGTTTATGAGTGATTATTGAATGCATGCTTCTTGTTCTTTGCAAATAATCCCGAGATTTAGATTGTGAGTTTGTTACAGTTGCTAGATCCCTGCAGATTATCACATATAGGATAATTCGTTGGGATGTTTTGTCCGCTTACTACATAAGCCAACATAGATTCCTTGTATAAACTCTTGGTTTCTATAGTACAAACAAGTATCGTAGCGTACTTCATATCCATCTACATGGTTCCACCCATTCCTTTTTCCCAGTATCTTGATAGAAGCATACCATACTTCACTGGAACATCAACCACCACTACATCCATAATTACTCCTTTGGCTGGTATTTGAGCAAGATTGACTACCAAGTCTTTTATCATGCCCATACACTTTACTTTTTTGGAGTCAAAACTATATAAGTCATGGTATGGCCTGTTGATTACCAATCCCAATTGTTACATGATGACTTTTGGCATCAAATTGTGAGATGCTCCTGAGTCAATCATATAGTTGTCAAGGAGTTTATTTTGAACGTTTAGGGAAACATAAAAAGGAGCAGTTGGTTCCGTTTTACTTCTGATGTGGGGGGCATTTTTAATAGTTGGGACTTGTTCATTTAAATTTATGGAAGCCGGATGGTCCATACTCTCATCTCTACGAAAAAAATTATCAACCTATTTTTGATACGTAGGGATTTTCATCAATTCTAACAAGGGAATCGATATTTTCAATTTACTCAATTCATGTTCCAAATTGAAAGGTGCAAGGCCTTCATTATAAGATTTAGGACATAGGTCTGATTTCTCACAGGGGTCAGTTCCTGATCTGATTTGACCCTTTGGTGGATTTTCGTCTCTTAATAAGAGAAGGTCTTGAGGAGGCTTGACCTGGGCTGATTTATGAGGAGAATACTTGGGAAGGATATGATTCCATCCCATTGCTAATCCCAGTCTTGTTCTCTGGTCATGGTTTTTTTGAATCCCCTCTAGTTGAGCATTCGGGAGTAAAGGGTATTGATTTGGGGCTGAGTCATCTTCTTGAGAGCATTCAATATTTTGGATACTTAGATTATATGGGAATGAGTTCTCATAATCATTTTTAGTAATATGCATGAGATGGCAGTCTTCCTCCATCCAATTAAGCTGCTCTTCAAATTATTCATATGTTGCTTCCTCTGAAATCCCTACCAGTTTGCTTTCATGATCGTGGACAGGTGGCCTCAATGGTTATTCATCAGTCCTTCTTTCTCTATAATCCCTTTGAGGGTTATACAGTCTCCGGAATTGAGTAGGGTGATGAGAAGTATTTTTCTTCTTTGGGCCGCCATTTTCTAATTCCATCTTAGTAACTTTATTTGACAAGCTCTTAATGATGCGATTTATTTCATCAATATTTGTTTCTCGAGAGTCCTCAATATCTAGAAAACGACTCTCTTCTTTAGCCTTTTGTTTGTCACTCTGCTCGACATCACTGGTTAATTGTAGCTTGCCTCCTGCTCTCAAATTTCCTTCAACCTCTATGGCGTCATATTGCATTATGTTAAGTGAGAGAGATCTTCTTTCTCTCAAAGTGATGGTGAACTCTGAGGGGAAGGACCCTGCATATGTGGCTTGGGCCGCAGCTTTAGTGGGTCAAATATCGTCAAGGATTCTGAAATATACTTTGTTGAATCTCGCAGTAAAGTCCACCACATTCTCAGAGTTTCTCTTCTTCAAGGCGGAGAATTCCGTTAAATAATAGAGAATGTAGCTAGGGTTTTCACCCTAGCTTGTGCAAATGAGCACCTACTAAGGATTATGGAATCCTTAGCAGCAGTTCATAAAACAGTAAAAACTTAATGTAAATAACAAAAATACTAAATGTAAAACCTAAGCATGTGCATAGCAAATATTAATAATCTAAATCTAAAACAATAAACAATAAATACGTATATGAGAACACAGTAAAAATAGATTTACGATTATTTTCATTAAACAGTAAACCAAGGGGTTACATGGGATTTTTACCTCAAGGGTGAGGTTGGTGGAGTCTTCGCAGCCGTACTAGAGAGGTGCACCAGTACCCCAATGTCCTTCTCTTCTCCAAAATGCTTCAAGGTTGGCCAAAGGGTTCACTAAAATGGTAAACACAATCACAAAAGGTGGACTAGGGTTCTAAGTGAAATTCGGCAGCATTGGGGTAGAGTGAATAGTGGATGGAAAATAGGGGGCCTCCATCACCTTTTTATAGATTTTTTCGGTGGTGGAGTGTAGACCCATGGTTTTAGGAAAATAATGGTTTAGATAAATGGTATAGGGTTTTTTTTCCCTCCTTTTCCCTTTTTTTGAATTTGTTTTGAATTTATTCCCTTTTTATTTGATTTTTTGGAATTTTGGACCCCTTTTGAGGGTTTTTCATATTTTTTGAAGGAATTTAATTAATTTGAGGAGGAAAATTTTGTTTTTTGCCTTTTGTATAACTATTTGAGGGTTTTTGAGGTTTAGGAGGAAAAAATGGTAGGAGAGGTGGACAAATGAGTCATGTGACTAGGGAGATGAGCTAGTGAACAATTTTTGGGTGTTAACAGAGACTATCACGTTTAATTCCCCATTTCTTGACAAAGGTGGTTTCCAGGATCTCCATAGTGCTGATGGGTAATGATCTGAAACATCTTTTGGCTTCTTCTTCTAGTGACTGAGAAAAAGATTGCATGAACACATCATCGTGTTCAATCAGGATATTGTTGGTGAAATCTTGAAATCAGTCTACATGATCTTCAACAGACGTTCCCTTACTTCCATCATACTTTGGTAGCAATTTCAAATAGTGGGTGGGCATATCATTCAAGGGAGTGGGTAAATGCAGAGGTCCATTTCGGCTAGCTACCCATCTGGGTGTTCTGGGTGGTGGTGGTGGTCCTATGCCTCCTCCTCCTAACATGAGGTGATTGGAGATTAGCTTCCTAGCCTGCGGAGAAATGAAATATATTTTTGGGTGGATTCGTATGAGCTGAAAATTATTTTCTTATAGAAGGAATCTTTTAAAACATAGGAAAATCACAAGGAGTGTGAGGGTTCTAGGGAGAAGGTTCTCTTTCAGGAGTTTGGACAATGAATTCAGATTCAGGGAATTGAGGGCCAAACACATTTGGGGAGAAACTTCTCTGATGGCCTGGTGAAGTAGACTGATATTTTCCATGTCTATGTCTCCAGGAGACTGAATTTTGTAAAGCCACAAATTCTTCGTGGTTGGGGTTCTGGCAGGTATGTCTTCGTCTAGATGCCAGGTTTGCTATTGTGGAGTTTCCAAGTGGATTAGAACCTGCAACTTAGTTTCATCCACTATGAAATTAGGAGCATACAATTTTGACGTTGTCCCCAGGGAAGATTTGTCTTCTTGCTTGCGTCCCTGGCAGGGGCGCCAGTAAAGATGTTAGTCCTAAAGACGTTCTAAGGCTTCTTTTAGAACTGTGCCTGGGCATCAATACAATTTGTTGTGTTCTTTTTGCTTAACCAAAATCACACTGACCATAAGATAAAATAGATAGCCAATCTTGGAATAATGTGGGAAGTATTTCAATATGCCAATTACAAGAATTTGAATGAATTGATGTTAATGGAATGGCACAAAACAAAGGTACCGCAGAGAGTAAATATTTGTTTTATGTTTGAGAATAACGTACTGAGCCTAAGGGAGGAATTCAATAGTTTAACAAAAATGATCACATAACTAAACCTGAACAATATGAGGATATTATTTCCAGATAACCAAACATGAATACTTCACGCCATAATCATCCTAGGAACAATAATTTTAAGCTTGCAACACTCATACTGAAAACAGAATGAAATTCATAAATCATGAGCAATATGCCAGAGATGAATTAACAGGAGAAAAGAGTAGTAACTGGACATGTCAAAAGTTTGAATCCATAAAACTCCAAGATCGAGCAAAAGATCTTCTTCTTTGTATATTGATCGGACTACAAAATATCAAAAGTTACACTTCTTACAAAAAGAGCCGACCATTGGCCATTACCTATCCTACTATATATATCCTTCACAGTTCCTTACAAAATAAGTTGTTATCCAAAGTTTGTTATAGCCCATGGCTTATACATTTCTGTTTGAACTTTCCAACAAAATTTATCACTAGAAACCGTCTTGAGGACTATTGCTGACTAGTATGTTGCCGATATTGGGACCCACTTGCTTGATGAGGAAGAATGCCATGCTAAGTAGAAGAGGCTTTTGTTGTGGGCGGCGTGACCGAAGCTACGGTCGTGGCTTGCTTCTTGGTGAACTACTCTGACTGCTTGATTGTGAGAAATTTAGTAATAACCTTCCATTCTTTACCCATAGGGTAATTAAAGAACTTGAGCTCTCTAAGAGATGAGTCCAGTTCGGTACAACTCTCAAAAGAGGATTTAGGGAGGATTTTAAAGATAGTCTGGAGGCAGTTAAGCATTTTAAAACTGGAATGTAACTTTTCCATGACTTCTTTTCCGCTGAGCTCCTGTAGAGTATCTACTAAGCGGATCTCAGTGTCTATTGCTTCTGTCATCATGGAAATATAATCCTTTTCTGGATAGAGATCCCCATTTCTATCCCAGAAATATGGGAGACCGAGGGAGAATACTGTCTTGAAAATCTATTTAAATGAGTTCACGTCTTGTTTCAGTTGAGCCTCCATGTCGGCAACATTCTGAGCCAACGCTCCCTTAGTAATCATCTTGTTTTCTTCCATTATTATTTTAGTTCGATCCTTGATGGAATAATTTCGAAGCTCTTCAAAGGTTTTCTCATTTAAGAAATCAATTACCTCTCGGGAAGACTCGGCCTTTTTACTTACACTAATTTCCGCGGTTCGTGCATCCCCGGCGGCAGTTGTATCAATCTCGAACTCTTCTTGAATTATGTTGAAATGGATCCATCGAGAGCTTATCAGAACTGCCACCTACTCCCATATTACAACTTTGGCTCCTCTAATTAAAGGCTTTCCAGTGAGTTTCCTAGACAACTCCTGAATTTCACCACGGAGTTCATCAATAGGTTGTTGTATCTTCGAGATGAATTGATATCTTTTGACCAGATTTTCATTCAGATTGAAAAGTTCATCACATTTGGCCCTTAACTGATCTTGGACTTGGTTCAGCTTCGCATCCTTAAGGCTCATTTCAGCTATCGCCTGAACATGCTTGTCAGCAGGATCTGAAACTGAGGAGGCTTGGAGAGATGCTTCCTTCTACTGGAGAATCTCTTGATTCCTCTTTCTTACTTCTTCCAATTCACCTTCTAAGGAGACAATTCTTTCCTTGAGTGTTTGACCATCGGTCATTGGTTTTTCCAATTCTGATTGTATTGCGACCACTTCCACAGTCTATGAGTGCTCAATAGGGGGAATGCTGAACTTTTTCTTCATGGTTGTGACCTCCTTATCCTTCTCCTTTGGGCGTGGCATGTAACAGAGCTAGGTCGTTCATATTTTGCACCATTTTAATTATTTGCTGCTCCAAGTCTGCTATTTTCAATTGCTTGGCTTTATTAGAAGGATTTTCATTCCTCAGCTGCTTCTCTAGCTTTTGTACCGCGACCAGTAGCATGTTCGTGCTCATAGTGCATTTCTGCACGTCCCGGTACACTCCTTCGCCTATCTGGAAATGAAGCTCCATAATATCCTTGGACGGGAATGCGTACAATTTCAATGTTACTTGAGTAGTTTTAAAATTAGAAGGTGTTTTCTTTCCTCCTGGAACTATTTGCTCTTAAATAGCCATCTTTAGGGCTCCCTGTTTTAGATCCAGCGCTGTAACATCATGGACTGATTTCCCGTGTCAAGCTCACTCTTCGGAAACAGTGACTTCTCCAGGTCTATGTTATCATCTTTGATCTGCGCATAAATCCTGAACAAGCCTGCTTTGACGGGTGATGTGGTAACCAAATCTCCTTCCATAGACTGGGTCTCTTGACTCTAAGGCCACATCGCAGATGGAAAATTTTCAAGGACGATGGGTGCCACATGAGTAGGTGTTGGAATAACCTTTGACATTGTGTTGGACGTACCCTCTAACTTCAACCTTTTGTCTTCGACCCCACACTCCCTGATCCTTCTTTTATGGTTGAAGACATAGGCTTTGATGTGTCTCTTTTCCCCAATGTATCCACCTTAAGGGGTGTCGAAATAATTGATGCTCCCATAGCTTTTCCAGTGTCCAAAACAACCTAACATTATTCCCACCTATTCAAGTTGGCCATCTTGTCCAAAAATGGATGTGGCACATGGAGATAAGAAACAGAACGGGTTGCTTGTCTCTTTTGAGAAATGATCGTCCTGGGATCATAATTGTGTATCATGATTACAGGAAACTTGTATGAAGCTAACAACTCATCGACTTCCTTCTGAGCGGCTTTGTTCCTTACTTTGAACGACCCTGCCTCATTTGGGACTTTGAAAGTCCTGGAACTAATCCCCTTCATAAAATGTACATCGTCGTAGTTGAATCTTTGATGGATGTATTCTAGTGCAAACATACGAGGAGTCAAGAATATGGGTAACCGGTGCAGAGCCAATTCTGCCCCATACACTCGGATTTCGTTATGTGTATAAAAAGAAACCAATTGCCCACAGCTTCATTTGGATTAAGTTGGAGCAACTGTTTTCTTTCTGGAAAAAACCTCGGTGGAGGGGCATCAAATAGTAGTGTATAAACCCTGGAAATGACGGTGTCCACAAACAGGGTGAAATATTTCTGTGTGGGAGCCGTGAAAATGGACCTATCAAGATCGCCCTTGCTAAAAAACTTCTTGTTACTATAAATGATCATGTATAAGAGAAAAGAGCATAACGAAACAACTTCCTGGATGGAAAGCTCTTTAGTTGGAGATGAATTGATTGGGCGAGGAAGGCTGACCAATCCAGTTTGACAGGGGTCTCCTGCTGAGAAAGGTTCATGATAAATAACAACCCCAACACGGAATCATCTATCACAATGTCATTATCATGTTAGGAATTATGATCCAAAATGTAATAAATAGAAGTTTAGTTTAATAAATGTAAAAGGGCATCTACACACTCACGTGATTATGTGAGGTGTCCCTTAGTTAGTTTTGGTAACGGTAAATTAGTTGTTACTCTTTGGATATTTAAATCCATCGAGTTTTCCATGTGAGGTAATCTTTCGGGATTTAGCCCTCACATCTCTGTGATGTAATTATTTTCCTTCTTCATTAATAAAGTTATGTGTCTGAGGACAATTTGTCAAAGTGGTATCAGAGCACGCGGTTGAAGCTTGGTCTGGTTGGAAGGTGCTAAAGGTTGTTTGAAGAAGGTGACTTTCAAGGTTTTGGAATAGCGAAATTTTAACCGTAAGTTATTGCTTCCTATTCTTTTGGGCTAAAAAGAATCTCTGCAGAAATTTTTTTTTATAGACTCAGTTTTTTTTTACTTGGAGAGAGTAAAATATTATTATTTTTTTAAGGAAAGGTTATTTAAAAAAAAAAAAATTTGGAAGAGAATTTTTACAAAAAGGAAGAGACGTAGAGACGTATAAAAGACGTATAAGTTCAAAATCCAATGGAAATGAATAAGAGAGAAAAGTGTTAGAATGAAGAAAATTACTGTTGTATGAATAAGAGAACCAGTGCACCATCTGTGATGAAGAAAATTACTGTTGTATGAATAATAGAACCAGTGCACCATCTGTGATTCGTAGAGTTGCTGTAACCTCTGAAGAGAAGTCAACGTGCCTTGGAGAATCAATCAGATTTATCAAATATTCATGTCCTTCTCTATCTCCCGTGAAATTTTTCATAGCTGCATCCTCCATCACATAATACAACGAGATTCCAGTTGACTTGATGGTGATGCCACATTCAGCTTCATCTGCACGAGTATCAGTCATCCTAACATCTCCAGCAACTTCTTGAGCAATGATACCAGCTGCTGCTACCAAAGAATCGGTGAGAGTGGATTTTCCATGGTCAACATGGGCAATAACAGACATATTTCGGATGTTATGTTTCTGTCCATAATCTTACGAAGCTCTTCAGCTGTGAACTTCACCATTTTTGTCTAACTTTTATATAAACCAGAACTCTTCTTAGTCAAATCGAAAGAATACCAATGAGCACCTGAAACCCGCGCACGAAATGTACTCGAGATGCAGACGTCTGAAACCTGACGGGCTCTCGCAACTTTAGCAAGGGATGTATAATTTAAGCACAATTTTGTATAATTTTTTCACTTGTCTTCTGCAAATACCATTTGGCCTTCCATGTCGACGTCCTCATCATCGTCGGGGCCTTGATTGTGGTGGTCGAGGGGACTGTGGGTGAGAGTGACCAAGCGCCCGTCTTTTTTAAGTTCAACATGGACGACAGTCTGTATGACGAATTCGGAAACTACATTGGTCCAGAGATAAGGTAATATTTTGAAAAGTAAATAAGTTTTTTTGGAAAGATAAGGTATTTTCATATTCAATTTTATTTTTGGAGATTTTTTATCTTAAGAAGAAAAAGGTGGAGATATAGGAATGTAAACCAGCGATTACTCCCATGGAGCAAAATTTAAAACTTTCTAAGTTTGAAGGGGGGGAACTTGTAAATTGTACTGGATATAGACAGTTAATTGGATGTTTCATTTACTTGATGAATACTCGTCCTGATCTATCTTATGCAGTTAGCATACTTTCTAGATATATGCAGGAACCTAGAGAAAGTCATTGGAATGCAGCAAAAAGGGTGTTAAGGTATCTTCAAGGAACAAAGGATTTTGGACTTGAGTTTAAAAGAAACAAAAATTTCAAGCTTGTTGGCTATTCAGATGCGGATTTTGCTAGAGATGTTGATGACAAGGCATCTACATCAGGTTACTTAATGAATATGGGATCAACTGCAGTGGCATGGAGTTGTAAAAAGCAGGATACAATTGCAAATTCTACAGCAGAAGCAGAATATATTTCAGCTTGGGAAGCTGCTTGTGAGATAGTTTGGTTAAGAAGGATTTTGCAAGACCTCAAAGTTGATCAGAAAGAAGCAACTTCATTATTTATTGATAATCAGTCAGCAATCAAGTTAGCCAAAAATCCTGTTTTTCATTCAAAAACTAAGCATGTGGATACTAAGTATCATTACATTCGGGCTCTCGTCGTCAAACAAATCATCAAGCCAAAGTATTGTCCATCAGAAGATCAAACTGCAAATATTTTTACAAAATCTCTTGGAAGGGTCAAATTTGATAAGTTTAGAAATGAACTTGGTATTTGTTCAAAAGAATTTTTGGATCAAAGGGGGGATTGTTAGGAATTATGATCCAAAATGTAATAAATAGAAGTTTAGTTTAATAAATGTAAAAGGGCATCTACACACTCACGTGATTATGTGAGGTGTCCCTTAGTTAGTTTTGGTAACGGTAAATTAGTTGTTACTCTTTGGATATTTAAATCCATCGAGTTTTCCATGTGAGGTAATCTTTCGGGATTTAGCCCTCACATCTCTGTGATGTAATTATTTTCCTTCTTCATTAATAAAGTTATGTGTCTGAGGACACTTTGTCATATCATACCCAAGGAAAACACATATCATTGACAATACTGGTTTAACAGAATCTTCAAACATATCCAAGCTAAAAATGGATTGGGTACCCGACAAACTACTCTAAGGTGGAAATAACAATTGGATGAAGGCATCCCTATTTTCCATGGAGAGATATCGCATCTTGTTCATTAGGACTTCCTCATCAAACTTAAACCTTGAGGCATCTTCGTTGGTGTCCGTTAATTCCATGATAAGCTCTCTATTTATAGGGCAGACTATGTTTCCCAGTCGGGAAACAATGGACTTTCTTTTTGGCACATAACACTCTGCAGACCATTGTATCACCTCAGGAAAAGGTCTAGCAGGCGAGAGAATCATTTTATCCAGCCTGGACTTCCATGTATTGAAAAGATCATTTCCATTCTTTTCATGTTCCCTAGTATCACGGGATATCTATTGAAGGTTTGGGAAGGAGGAGATACAATCATCAAAGTCAAAGAACTTGTCACCGAGTTGATATTTTGGATTTTTGGTTGTGGATGCAAAGGCGACTTCGGGAGCTGGTACAGAGGCCATGCTAACGCGGAGGTATAGCAGGGAACACTGATTTTGAACTGCTTAGGGAGCCTCGGAGAAAACAGGTGCAGAGAATGAAGACCGAGGATCTTGGAGCTGGAGTAAGAGTGCGTAATGGCTTCCCTGGGAAAGTATTTATAGGGAAAGATTTGAATTTGGCAGGCTTTAATGCAGGATTTATGTGGCACATTGGGATTGGCTCTGCTATTTAAGGGGTAGCTGGATTCTTAAATGTTGGAGGACGATGGATCACAAATGGCAGTGGTAATGACCGTTTAAGGACGGTTTAAGGGAAAGAGAAGGGGAAAGCGCCGCAGTGGGAAGTGGTAAACTATAGACCATTATTGGTTTTAGGATCAAGAAAAAGCAGTTTGAGGAAGCCTCTTTTCAGGTGTTGACTCAACGAGAAGCCGCCACGTGTAGATGGCGGTTTCCTTTCAAGAGAAGTCTGAGGACGTTAAGGTTCGAGCACCTTAGCTATCTTGAAGTCAGATCCACCGTCGATCTTGCACCCTTTGATTTCTCGAGATGCATGCCATCTAGTGCCAATTTATGTGTGAAGCCCACCTCCTCTGTCGATTAGATGTCCAATAGCTTTTGTTCAAGGAAACTAATGTGGTGGTTTTAAGAGGCTTCAGGGCTTCGAAAAGATGGTCAAGGAAACCACTTTTCGGCCCCTGAATGATTATGAGGCTGACACGTGTAGACGACAGTTTTCTTTCAAGGGAATCTTGTGAGCTTTAAACTCTGATCACTTTCAGCATCGTGAAAGTCACGCGTCCATTGATGACTTGCCTTTTCTTTCTCGAGATGCGTGCTAGCTAGTGCAACTTTATGGGGTGAGACTACCTATTCTATTGCCATTCTTGCTCAAAGGCGACGCTCTTCTCGTAGCACATCCAAGCTACGTCTGACCACTCTTGCTGACGCTATCGGTACTAACAGGGATCTTCCAAGCAATTTTGGAAGGACCCAACATTCTCAATTTGGTTCATCATGCACCTTGATGCTCTGACCATCGTTTTACTTTAACCAATCCCTAATAACTTGACAAAATTTGCCAGTAAAAATCCTTCTTCCATTTGTCAATATGGAAAGGCTAAACTGCTCTCCTCCCTAAAGAAAGCTAAAGAATTCTCTTCGCAACTTACAATGAAGGATGCTTATATATGGAATGAATAACATGTATCCCTTACTTAGTAGGGGCCCTACTCCCTTCTCGAGTCTTCAAGAGACTCAACACGACACACTTGGAGAGAATTGGAGACTATGAGCTTGAATTAACTTACTACCAAGTTTCAAAGACATCCCACTCCCATCAAATTGCAAAACAAAAAGGATACCAAAATAAATTGATTTCCTAAAATTTAGAATGCTATTCTAGAAAAATCAAAGGGGTTACAACCCACTCCCATCAAAATGTAAGACAAAGAGGTCTGTTGGGGTAACAAACTAAATTGGTTTCCTTTTTTTCCAATGAAAAAAAAAATTCTTGCTATTCATATGTGAATCAAAGAAAATTACAAGTATCTCCTATCCCATGGATAGTACTGTGATCACATTCAATACTAGTTATCTTTTAGTTCTAAGTTCATAGTAAGCCTCTTACATATCATCCAACAACTATATTTTTTACAAATTATATCATATTTGCAAAAAAGTATCTTATATTAAAAAAATATCCTAATTATCCTTAGATATCCCAAAATTTTTTCACAAAATACCAAAAAAAAAACTAAGATTGATAGATCCTAATAAGTCCTTCCTCCCTTGGTTGCTTATCTGCAAAGTAGGAGAAATGTAAGATACCATCACCAAGTTCCAATCCTTTCTTAGAGAGTGTAGCATCTCTATAGTTAAAAATCTGAGAGATATGTTGAAAGTTCACTGTGGAGATCTGATGTAAAAGTGACGAAATTCTTGATTTCCAATGGTCTAGTGAAGCCACCCGATGAAGATGCTTTCCTTGGGCCCAGTCAAGAATAGCAGTAGAATCACCAAGTACCTGTAAATCTGTAAGATATTTTGAGATGGCAAAGGACAATAGGCCCCATATAGCCAATAGTTCATCCCTAGAGTTACTCCCCAAGCCGCATCCAAAATAGATCTCATAATGACAACCAGGTGAAATGACAAGTAGGCATCCTGTGTTGATGTATATGTAACTTCGGAATGTATTTCATATATATTTATTGTACCCTTATTAGAGATGTGTTATTCCTCTATAAGGAAGTGTCGTCATGTGGATTGACAAGTGTCGCAAGTGTGTGTACTTGCCAATGGGTTATTAGACCACCATGTGTGGGGTCGGCCCTGAAATATATATTATATTGTGGATGTACCTAGCTAGACAAGTCGGCCCCATAAGGTCACTAGGCAAACAGGTTAGTATAAATAGAGATCGAGAGATCTCTATTTTGATCATTCGGAAAGTCACACTTCTCTCACTCAGAAAGTGGTGCACTAGTGAGGAGGAGGATCATCTGCTCTAGGAGACTATCTCAAGTGTATTTTGGTTGTACTTTGGTTGAGCCATTGCTCTCTATCTCTGAGGAAGTTGTGGGGTTTTTCACCTTAGGGTTTTCCCCACGGAAACTCTGTGTCTCTTGTCTCTCATGCTTTTGATTCTTGTGATGCTTGTCATGCTTATTGTGATTGTTATGCATTGATATACTGTATATGTTATTCTCTCAGTAAAGATCCAAGAGTATTGTGAATTAATGCTCAAAATTTAACATGGTATCAGAGCTAACTTGAGAAGAAGACATTTTGCAGTAACATAAACTTGAGTTTCTTGTTTATTAGGTTTCTCTCCACAGATTTTGGAAAAGCAGTATAGTAGATTGACTCTACTCATCAAGGAGAATCTATCTATCCAATCAAAATTCAATTCTGAGCATTTTTAGATTTGGCCCTAAAAATTAGGGTTTCCACAAAAAATAGGAATTTCTGAAATTTGAAGACATAGCTGGAAGCTCCTTGCAAAAATCGAAGTTTAGAGCTTTTGATCGAAATTTTTGGCTGGGTATATCTCTGGGAAACTCAAACCCTAATTCAGGGCTCTCCCAAGTGAACCCAAGAGGATAAAAAGGAAAATCTGAAGGGTAAAGCTTTGTTGATCTCAAATTCTGAATACACCAAGATGATCAGCTCATCAAGGCGCATCTTTCTATCCTTTCAGAAAGTTGAAATTCACATTTTGAATGTTTATGGTTTTTCCGACAAACCCTAATCCAAGACCAAATCCAGTTTTCAGCATTTCAAGTGGTAAGACCTAAATATTTTCTATTTCCATTTGAAGTACTCTTTAAGATGTCTCACCACACCAAGCTTGAGGATAAGCCTGAAGGAGTTGATAACTTCCGATCTTGGAAGTATAGGATTGGGTTAATCCTAGAAGAGAATGAGTTGGACTCATATGTAAAAGAAGACATCCCTATCCCAAAGAATGAAGAGGCTAAGGTATTGCATAAGAAGAACTTGGTTAAGGCAAAGAGAATCATTGTTGATTCTATCAAAGACCATCTCATATCCCATGTGTCTTCTCTAAAGACACCCAAGGAGATGTTTGACTCTTTGACCAAGCTATTTGAAGGGAAGAACATAAATCGGAAGATGACCCTGCGGAACCAATTGAAAGGAGTAAAGTTTCTTAATGGAGAAACCATTCAATCTTATTTTTCAAGGGTCTCCCAGATCAAGGAACAACTAGAAGCAGTGGATGAAATGGTGGATAATGGTGAAGTGGTGATGACCACTCTAAATGGCCTACCCAGGTCATGGGATTCCTTTATTCAAGGAATTTGTGCAAGGAAGAAGTTGATCTCCTTCAACAGATTGCGGGAAGAATGCTCTCAAGAAGAAGCTAGGCTTGTGGCCCGAGAAGAAAAGATGGGAAATGAAGATCAAGCTCTCACAGCACATGCTAGGAAAGGCAAGTCCAAGAAGGAATCATCTCATAACAGGAGATTCTCACACCACCATTATCATAAAGATAAGAAAGATCTCAGATGCTTCAATTGCAATGAGAATGGACACTTTGCTTCAGATTGTCCCAAGAAGAAGAAAGACAACAACAACAACTTCAACAAGAAGAAGAAGAATAACAAAAGAAGATATCATGCTCATGTTGCCGAAGATGATGAACCCCCAAAGAAGAAGGCTAGGGTAGAAAGTGATAGTGATGATGACTCATCAAGTGAAGAAGAGTATGTTCTAATTTCTGCTCTCACAGGTACTATCTCCCATGGTTGTAATGATTGGTTGATTGACAGTGGGGCTTCCAAACACATGACTGGGTTTAAGGAATCTTTTGTGAATCTATATGAACATGAATCACCCCATAAGGTGAAACTTGGGGATGATTATCAATACCCAATCAAAGGAAGTGGTGAAGCCTCCTACAACCTAGATTCTGGAAAATCTTTGAAGATGAAAGAAGTCCTTTATGTACCTGGGATCAATAAGAACTTACTCTCCATCTCTGCATTGGATGAAAAAGGTATGAGGGTTTCATTTGTGGATGGCCAAGTCCTAATGTGGAAAAAGGGAAAGACCATAGATGATGCAGTAGTGATTGGAGAGCAAGAGGGAGGTTTGTATAAATTGAAGGGACAACCTGAACATGCCATGGTGCATGAATCCATGGATCCAAGTGAACTTTGGCATAGAAGACTTGCTCATATGCACTATAGGGCACTTCCAATTGCAAGCAAGGCTATAGAGGGTCTTCCTGAGATCAAGACCAAACATGAAGGTGTTTTCAAAGGATGTGCAAAAGGTAAGAACATTAAGAAGGCTTTCCCAAGCAGTGAAAGCAAGGCACAAGACATCATGGAAATCATCCACTCAGATGTATGTGGTCCTATGTCATCTAGTTATCTGAGTGGGTATGTTTACTATGTCTCATTTATTGATGACTTCTCCAGGAAGACTTGGGTATACTTATTGAAGAAAAAAGATGAGGTGTTTGATAAGTTCAAGGAATTCAAAACCTTGATGGAGAATCAAACTGACAAGAAGATCAAAACATTAAGATCCGATAATGGTGGAGAATTCACCTTAGGTGACTTCAAGAAGCTTTGCAGTGATTCAGGGATTAAGAGGGATTTGATTGCTCCTTATAATCCTCAACAGAATGGAGTTGCAAAAAGGAATAATAGAACAATCATGGAAGCAGCAAGGGCAATGTTGCATGACCAGGATCTACCTATGCATCTATGGGCAGAAGCAGCTAGAAAAACTGTATATGTGTAGAACAGAACACCCCAAAAGATATTGGACAACAAAGCACCAGAAGAGGTATTTTCTGGTAAGAAACCTGAATTCAACCATCTCAGAATATTTGGTTGTCCGGTATACACACATGTCCCAAAGGAAAAGAGGACCAAACTATATCCCTCAGGAAAGAAGGGTATCTTTGTGGGTTACAGTGAAAGCTTGAAGGCTTACAGAATATACTTTCCAGGGTTCAAGAGGATTGATGTCAGCAGGGATGTAACATTTGATGAAAACTCAGCATTCATCAAATCAAGGACGGCACCTATCGAAGTTTATGAAGAACCTAAGGAAACTAGATTTCAAGACACTACCATGACTGAAGCTATTCCAAAAGTTGTTCGTGAGTTTGAAGATCCACAAGAACTTGTAGATCCACCCCGCGAGGATAACTCTCACAAGAGGAAACCTGCATGGGCTAGAGAGCTCATTCAAGATGCAGAAAGATTTGGCATTCCAGAATAAGAACACAGAGCAAAGAAGAGAACTAGATCACATACCAGCTACGTTGCTTTACTCTGTGACATTATGAACAAAGAACCTTCCAGTTATGAAGAAGCATCGGAAAAGAAAGAATGGAAGGATGCCATGGTTGAGGAATACCAATCAATAATGAAGAATGATGTTTGGGATGTTGTCCCAAGACCTAAAGAGAAGTCTGTTGTGACTTCCAAATGGATCTACAAAATCAAGCATGCTGCAAATGGCAGTGTATAAAAATACAAAGCAAGATTCGTAGCTCGTGGCTTCTCTCAGAAAGAGGGAATAGATTATGAAGAAAATTTTGCACCTGTAGCCAGGTATACTTCCATCAGAACAGAATTTGCCCTGGCTGCAGCAATGAAATGGAAAATACACCAGATGGATGTCAAGACTGCCTTCTTGAATGGTGTAGTTGAAGAGGAAGTATATGTGGAGCAGCCACTTGGTTTTGAAATACATGACAGGGAGTCGTATGTATGCAGATTGAAGAAAGCCTTGTATGGCTTGAAGCAAGCTCCCAGAACTTGGTATGGTAGGATGGACAGTTTCCTATCTAGTTTGGGCTTTACCAAGAGTAAAGCGGATTGCAACCTTTACTACAAGGTTGAGGAAGGGAATCCTGTGATTCTACTCCAGTATGTGGATGACTTATTTGTAACAGGAGATGACAGATTGATTGCAGATACTAAGAGGAAGCTTGTTGTTGAGTTTGATATGAAATATTTGGGAATGATGCATTATTTCCTAGGTATGGAGGTGTGGCAGAATGTAGGTGGGATCTTCCTTGGTCAAGGGAAGTACACAGTAGATATCCTGAAGAGATTTGGGATGATGGATTACAAGGCCATGGCCACACCTACGGCATCGAATCTGAAGCTTCTATGTGATGCTTCATCTGAGTCGGTTGATGTCTCTATGTATCGTCAGATGATTGGGTCCTTGATGTACCTGACGAACACGAGACCAGATATTTGCTTTGCGGTGAACACATTAAGCCAGTTCCTGATGGATCCAAGGAGTGTTCACCTGGTTGCTGTAAAGCATGTTCTGAGGTACCTGAAGGGTACAGTGGATTATTGGCTCAAGTATGAAGTGAATCAAAAGTTTAACCTGCAGGGTTATGTTGATTCAGATTGGGCTGGCAGTGCTGCAGATAGGAAGAGCACATCTGGGTGCTGCTTCACTATGGGATCAGGTGTGATCCCTTGGTTTAGCAGTAAGCAGTCCTACGTAGCACTGAGTACAGATGAGGCAGATTATGTTGCAGCCTGTTCAGCTAGTTGTGAGGTAGTATGGATACAGAAGCTACTGTCTGAGTTATTTGATCTACCGTTGGATGCTACTGGTATATTTTGTGATAACCAGAGTTGTGTGAAGCTGTCCGAGAACCCAGTGTTTCATGACAGGTCGAAACACATAGAGATCAAATATCACTATATCAGAGATATGGTGCAGAGAGGAGTTGTGAAGCTCCTGTACGTTGCGACGGATGAGTAGATTGCAGATGTGTTGATGAAGCCACTAGCCAGGGTGAAGTTCGAGTACTTCAGGGAGAGGCTTGGCGTTCTTCAGATTGATGACACTTCGGGGAAGAAGTGATGGACACATTTGCTAAAGCCATTCCAAGCATGTTGGAAGGAGGATCCTTCACATGGATGTGGATGTAAGCGCTGGATGATGAGCATTAGGATGATGTTCTGGTTTTTGCTTTGTATGATCAGTTGGATGATTTATATGTATGTATGCATCATGTTGGATGCTGGATATGATTAGTTGGATAATTTATATGTATATGTATGTATGCATCATGTTGGATGCTGGATATGATCAGTTGTATCATTTATATGTATATGTATGTATGCATCATGTTGGATGCTGGATATGATCAGTTGGATCATTTATATGTATGTACGCAACATGTTGATGCTGGATATGATCGGTTGGATCATGTGTATGTATTTTGTATATGCATCATGTTGGATGCTTGGACCATGTATCTGTATATGTATCAGGTGGATACATTGTATGATCAGGTAGATCATGTATGTTGATATGTATCATGTATTTATATTTGTATCAGGTGGATACATTGTGTGATCAGGTGGATCATGTATGATGATATGTATCAGGTAGGTACTTGGTATGCATCAGGTAGATGCATTGTATGATCATGATGATCATGGATGACGAGCTTCAGGATGTTGCTCCAGATGACATGTAGCAGGATGCTGTAGTGATGATGATCAGGATGATCATGTGTACATCAGGATGATGTATGGTGAGTATCAGAATGATACTCTGTGGCCATGGAACAGGTTGTGCAGATAAGCATGTAATTTGTGCCCTGGGAGATTTGCAGATAGTCTTTCGAGGTTTTTCCTATGGCATGTAATTTGTGCCCTGGGATATCTGGAAGATGCTCTTTCGAGGTTTTGTCCTATGGCATGTAATTTTTGCTCTAGGAGATCCGATAGGTTGAGCTGTGTGCTCGTAATCAGTCCTGGGATGCTCTTTCGAGGTTTTTCCATGACCACATGTAATTTGTGCCCTAGGAGATCTGATAGGTTGAGTCTTGTGCTCGTAATCAGTCCTGGGATGCTCTTTCAAGGTTTTGTGGTGACCACATGTAATTTGTGCCCTGGGAGATCCGATAGGTTGAGCCTTGTGTTCGTAATTAGTCTTGGGATTCTCTTTCGAGGTTTTGTGGTGGGGTCACATGTAATAAGTCCTGGAGATCTGGACAGGATGAAAAAGGCCTCAGATTCTCTTTAGGGTTCTTGTTAGTCAAGAGACTCTTTTAAGGTTTTGTGATGCACGTAATAAGTCCTGAGATTTCCACAGTATGGCTAGTGATGATGAAGACCTACAGCTGGTGGGCCTACATCTAGTATGAAAAAGGACTGGCTCTGTAGAACTTCCTATGACGAGTAGAGTCAGAGATTGGTTGAGATAGCAGCAGCAGTGACGATGATGATGACGATGATCCTGAGAAGAAGACTTGTCTAGTAGATATGTGTCGAGAAATACCTTCCTAGTTAAGAGGGAGTGTTGATGTATATGTAACTTCGGAATGTATTTCATCTATGTATTTAATATATATTTATTGTACCCTTATTAGAGATGTGTTATTCCTCTATAAGGAAGTGTCATCATGTGGATTGACAAGTGTCGCAAGTGTGTGTACTTGCCGATGGGTTATTAGACCACCATGTGTGGGGTCGGCCTTGAAATATATATTATATTGTGGATGTACCTAGCTAGACAAGTCGGCCCCATAAGGTCACTAGGAAAACAGGTTAGTATAAATAGAGATCGGGAGATCTCTATTTTGATCATTCGGAAAGTCACACTTCTCTCACTCAGAAAGTGGTGCACTAGTGAGGAGGAGGATCATTTGCTCTAGGAGACTATCTCAAGTGTATTTTGGTTGTACTTTGGTTGAGCCATTGCTCTCTCTATCTCTGAGGAAGTTGTGGGGTTTTTCACCTTAGGGTTTTCCCCACGGAAACTCTGTGTCTCTTGTCTCTCATGCTTTTGATTCTTGTGATGCTTGTCATGCTTATTGTGATTGTTATGCATTGATATATTGTATATGTTATTCTCTCAGTAAAGATCCAAGAGTATTGTGAATTAATGCTCAAAATTTAACATCCTGGACCACATAATCCTCTCTACTCAGCCTCACCAAAATACCCCATCGTGTGCCTACAATCAATATTCGGAAAGAAAATATGCTTACTCATATCATTAGTCTTCTTGTCATTGGCACCAGAGAGAAACTACAATATAAAAGTATGGGCCCGAGCATAGTTAAACCTAAAATCATTAAATAATATAAAATTCCTCAAACGCCATATACTCCATAAAAAATACAAAGGAAAGGATGAGAAATGTCTTCTCTAGCTGAACTATATCGCAAGAGTCGAATCTAATGTACCCTGGTTCCAACAGAAATCTATGCCCCAATGAACATAGACATCACTCTGGAGTTGTAAAGTAATATGACAATGCACAAACAAGTGTTCCACCATCTCAGCATCCTGATGACATCGAGGACATCCATTGGGTACCATACCCCCTCTACGAGTAAAATGGTCACCCGTAAGAATCTTATTGCTCAATACTAACCAGACAAAACACAATATTTTGATATGGGCATGCCAATGCCATAAATGAAGAAACCACCACCGCACCAACTTAGGATTATTCTTAGTAGCAATGGTTGAATAATCCAAATTTGTGGTGATGTCCCCGATCGAATCCCTCCAAGTCCAAACAAGATGATTAGACTGTAGTTGCATTCTAATCCCACAATGATAAAGAGATTTTGTATATCCATCCCACTCCCGACCAGTCACCCCCAGTAGTCCAAAATATGACGTTGAGAACCCATAATCTAAGGATTGGTTGCCAAGATTCTTCCTATCCCGATTCAAAATTAAAATCCCATTATGGTGCAAAGAATTCAAAGTGGGTTGTGAAAGGAGAACATTGCAACCAATAATTGGATCAACCCCCAAGCGAATATGAAAATCATCGCCAACTTGCCAAAATAGGTATTCACTGAGGAGTGGAAAGACCTCCAATAGACCTCGCCAAATGTTCGAGGTTCCCACCAATTTTTTCTGAGGCAGTCTAATCCAATCTATGATAGAAATTCCTTTTAGGTACTTATCCCGCATGATCAAACCCCATAGACCAGAGTGAGTAAGTGATTTCCAAAGGCTATTTAGGTGGAGGGCCTAAAAGACCCAAAATACATTCCTGATACCCCATCCACCAGATTTATTGGGCAATGGAATTCTATCCCTTGCCACTAGATGTGGACCTTTCTTTTCTTGCACCGCGAACCACAAAAATTTAAAAGAAACACGTCGAATCTAGTGGAGTATGTTAAACGGGACCTTCGCCAATGTAAACCAATATTATACAGGGAGGTTTGCAAGTACCGATCGCAATAGGACCATCTACCCCCTAGGGTCAATTTGTGATTGTACCAAGTATGAATATTCTTATCAGATTTCTTTAAAATCTTGTTCCAGTCATTAATATGATAATCATTCGGCTTCATAAAGTAGCCCAGATACTTCATACCTCCATCCATCCCCATAAAATAAAAATGGAATAATGAACGAATCTGAGTGCTAAACTCCTCCTCCAGATTGAGGTGATAAAGGAGAGACTTTGGCATACTTATCACCATACCATATGCAAGACAGAAGAGATCTAGCAATGATTTGAAATGCTGCCATTCCAAAAGCTTGCCAATACCAAATAATAATACATCATCTACAAATAAAAAATGTGTAATAGAATGGTTTTTTGAAATTTTAATCTCAGTGATTTTCCCATCATTCTTCTCCCTAATAAGTAGTCTACTCATACCTTCAATCACCAATAGGAAAAGTAGAGGAGATAGTGGGCATCCATGATGTTGTCCACAAGACCCCTTAAAAAATGTTGTAGGATATCCATTAACAAGAACAACATAATTAGCTGAAGAAACACAACCAAGGATCCATTGAGTAGCTTGGTAATCTAAACCAACATTCAATAGTAAGAGTCTAAGATAAGACCAGTCAACCAAGTCGTAGGCCTTAACCAAGTCAAGCTTTATTATTAAAGAAGAACTCCTGAAAGATTTTGTTGAATGTAATGTCTCTTGTGCAGTCCCAATCACATCAAAAATCAATCGTTGATCTAGGAATCTGAATTGCTCTTTAGAGATACCCCGTGACAACCCAGCTTTCAAACGATTAGCAATTACTTTGGAGATAACCTTATACAACAAATTGCAAAGTAATATAAGCCAGAAGTCTTGAAATGAAGTGAGATCTGAGGTATTTGGTATCAATGTAAGAACAATGGTATTAAGTCCCCCCGAGACCTTACCAGATAGGAGAGATTATTCCACTAATCTAACAATCTTTGGCCCTAGAAGATCAAAGAATAGAAGGTAAATTCTATAGTCCAACCATTTGGCCCAAGACTTTTGTACTTTGCCATATTTTTGAGAACCTCTTCAACTTCGGCCAATGAAATCAGTCTGCCAATATATGCATTATCCTCCAACATACATTGTATGGCCTCCATCTGTGCTCCAACATTATTAGTAGAATATTTTGTAAAGAGAGCCCGAAAATATTCAGTAGCAGCCTTTTCAATACCAGACTGTGAGGAAACCTTCTTGCCTCCAAGATCTTCAATCTCCCACACCGCATTATTTTTTCGTCTCATATCAGCGAAAGAGTGGAAACATTTAGTATTTTTATCACCCTAAGTAATCCAAAGTGCCCGTCTTTTTAAACACCAAATCACCTCTTCTTTACTAAGTAGTTCCTCCTTCTCTGCTTCCAAGGCTTTAATAGTCACTACATCTGGATCAACCTTCATATTAGTATCAGGATCCGTGTATTAATCCAATATGAGTTCCTCTAAATGTAATAACCTAGATTTATTCTGCATTTTCTGATGACGGATCCAGGGAGCAATCACCAGCTTCAAAGAAAAAATAAAAACTGGGAAAAACCTCCATAGCCGAACCATTTGAATGAGAATAATAGGAGTGCCAATGACCACGAACCAAAGCCACAAATTCCAAATCACTAGACCATGTAGTACAAAAATTGAAAGGATATAGGTATAGTTTAGATCCTTTCCCCACTCGCAATACAATAGGAGTATGATCAGATAAGTTGGGAGGGACAATATTAGAAGAGCATCTGTCAACTGAACTGAAGAAAGAATCACTCACTAAAAAACGATCAAGTCTCTTTGCAATGTGATCATGACCCTTCTGCGCATTCCTCTAGATCGAAATTAAAGGTTTAGGGGCCACATCAATATGCATGTCTCACAAATAGATCATGGAACCACAACCGCAAAGGATCCATATGCGCCTTCGCTACCCAAATTTCACTAGCGTTCACTGTCAGATTCAAGTCCCCTGCAATAACAAGGGAACTCATGTCCATTAAACCATGTGCTTCCAAATTAGACTAGTAACACTATATTTCCAAATAAATCCCGTAACAGATGAAGAGTTGAATATCCAAATCAAGT
The DNA here is from genome assembly GCA_027924585.1 of Larix kaempferi. Classification (NCBI taxonomy): domain Eukaryota; kingdom Viridiplantae; phylum Streptophyta; class Pinopsida; order Pinales; family Pinaceae; genus Larix; species Larix kaempferi. The sequence continues at coordinate 4,297,093 of BSBM01000431.1, read as the reverse complement.
TCCCTACTCTTACCGAGAAGGAGAATACCCCCATAGGTATTATAGGAACATAACTGAAAAACCTGGTGGTCCCAAGCCACTAATAGTCCCTCATAGAGACCATCAGAATCAATAGCAAAACATTCCCAACACAGGTATAAATGCCAAAAAAGTTCTCGGGCCTTAGCGCCCAAGGACATAGTTTCCTGAAAAAAATGATGTCTGGATTGACAATCACAACCAGTTGTCTGAGGGCTCGTAATTTTGGGGCACCCCAGACCCTTCTTAGATTTAAGGATAGAAGGAACATGAAGTAACCCTTGGTGTAGCCTGCAATTCTCTAGAGGCCCAAAAGTGCCGAACAAGGAACAAGATTCCATACTCTTCCTCGGCTAAGAGTCATTCTGACAAACATAAGGTAAAACACAATCCCCCCCCCCACAGAACCCTGCGCCAGATCTTTCTGCCTTCTCCCCCCATTCTTCTTTCTGATAGTCACATTAGGGTTTCCTAAAGGAGTAGGAGTAATAGGAGCAGTATGACCTTTATAAACCATTAGTGGTTCCTTGCACAGGTCCCCACAAATAGTCTTCAGTGGGTTCAAAGGACTAGAAGGAAGTATTTGAATCTAGGTGATCCAAAATAATCTGTTCATCCTCCAATAACTGTGGATCAGAAGTTTGGGACAAATCCACAGCATTGTCAAGAGGTCCCTAACTCGAAATAGGACATGCATTGATACCCCCAACTTCTGTAATGCGTAGGGAGTTTGGTGCCCCAAGGTAGATGACCCAAAATCTAACTCTCATATCCTAGAAAGGTTGTGAACAAATAGGCAAAAAAAGTAGGAAATAGAGTCATGAGCTTACCTGAAAAAGAATCCAAAGAAGAAAGATTTTGTGAGTGACAAAAACCTTCTGGAGCAGTGTCCTAATAATCATATTCCACTCTGGCTACAACTTAGCCTTCAAATGTCATGCCTCCCGACACCCGTGGCAGCTAAACGACATCCTCCAATAGTCCAAGGGTTGTGAGAATTTTTTATCGCCTAGTTAATAGTGATCACAGCTAGTAGCCCCTGTTCCGCATCCATCTTCGTAAGGACCCAAGTTGTCCTCTTATCTTAATGGAAGAGAGATTTCTCATCAAAGTATATGTAGCGTCCAATCCTGTTATCCAAAGCAACAAATATGTTGCGCGAACAAAGCTCAAGCGGGAAGCCTTTGAGCAAGACCCAAAAGTGAGTCATCTAAAGCATCTCATCCTGAGGAATGAAATAAGAATTCCACCATTTGAGACAGAGAGACCCTCTACCGAAAACCCAAGGACGTTCCAGAATCAGGGCAGCATGGTCATCGTCTAGAAAATGAAAGACAACCCAGTTATTAACAAGATGTGAACCCTTGGACAATAATGGAGTATTGGCTTCCATACCTTAGTAACCCATGCCATAATAGTCCTCTGACATACAGGGACAAAGCAAACCTTACCAACCAAAGCCCTCGCAGAAAGGCTGAGAACCCTCCCAAGTTGAATGTCTTTACCCACTGTCATCTCAGGTTCGTCCTGACGCAAATTCATCTCTGTGGTTTTTTGCCTTCAGACCCCAACTACGCGAAAGTCCACCACCTCTGCGAGGTAGCTTATTAGGCTCAAAATACTCACTAGTCTCAGAACCTCCTCTGACAAAGGAATTGGTGCCTCACTCCCCACCGAGAGTAAAGGGTCATCTTGTGATAGAGAATCACCATTATTAAAGTCCCTAGAAACTCCCAATGAGTTATGACAAACTGTCCCAACCATGGGATCCACGATAACCATCTGACAATGTTGTCACTTCGATCAGTCCAAAAGTCAATGAAAAACTCGATGTCATAGGTCAACGAACTGGGCACTAGAAATAATGTGGAAGTGATGGTCACCCATATCTTGACAATCTCAATAATAAAAGGATGGCGAGATACTCCTTCATGAGCAAACCAATGTACTCAATAAGAAATTTGAGCAACAAATGGAGGAAACCGGGGATACCAAGTCTAGATAGGGATACAAGAACTAAAGTCCAACCTAAAAACACCAACCCAAATGGTATCCAACTACACATGAATACAATAACTAACGTCCAACCTAAAAACACCAACCCAAATGGTATCCAACCAACAAACACCCTGAGATGCAACAACAAAAACTAGAAAACCCACCTAAAAAACAACCATCCCAGTTAGCCGCCAAACCTAAAAACACCAACCCAAATGGTATCCAACCAACAAACACCCTGAGATGCAACAACAAAAACTAGAAAACCCACCTAAAAAACCAACCATCCCAGTTAGCCGCCATGGCCACCGTGAAACCCTAATCGCCATGACATGGACAACCATTTCAAGTGGCTTCTCGTGCCCGTCAACCAATTTAGTTTAGTGAATCCAATTAAATTGATTTCCTAAAAATTAAAAAACCATTTTAGAAAAATCAAAGGGGTTATATTTTTACCAAACAGTGATACTGTTAATATAATTGAGTAAAATCAAAGCGGTTATTTGTTATTTTTTTACCAAAGAGTGATACTATTAATATAATTTATAGTATTAATATAATTGAGTAAAATTTGTTATTTTTTCACCAAATTAATATAATTGAGTAAAATTTGTTATTTTTTCACCAAATTAATATAATTTATAGTATTAATATAATTGAGTAAGATCAAAGCGGTTTTTTTTTACCAAACAGTGATTAATTTATAGTATTAATATAATTGAGTAAAATCAAAGCGGTTTTTTCTACCAAACAGTGATTAATTAATTTATAGTATTAATATAGTTGAGTTAAGAACCAAGGTTTTTTACCCAATAGTGATTAATTTATGGTATTAATATAATTGAATTAAGAACTAAGAAACTACCCGGATTCGAACCAGCCACCTATACAATTTTCCTACTTGCCGGATTCGAACCAGCGACCTAATTTGAGTTAATATGAGTTAATAAACTGCAAAATAAATCTAAGTTTCCGACTTGCCGGATTCGAACCAGCGACCTAAGGATTACAACCAGGATTTGGTATCCCACTACAGTCCTCCGCTCTACCAACTGAGCTAAAGTCGGATATATATTTAACAAAGGAAATGTATTTTATATTAGTGAATTATTTAGCAAAACGGATAGAAAGAAACGTAAAACTGAAACCGATACATTCCGAGCGCTATCAATTAGAGCGTAAGTTTCATAATCATTAAACTAATTTTTAAAAATTTTAAAATTAGCGTTCAAGCGGTGGGATGTCAATGATCCAATTTATATTTGAAGCAAAAAAGATGAAATATTGCTCAAATAAATATCGGGTATTTTTCCTGTGGGGTTTTATGGCATCATGGGTTTAGAATATGAATTTTTATGGCATTTTTAGATTGGTTTGGATTTGCTCTGTTTGTTTAGGCTTTTCATTTTTGTATTCCAAAGTCTGTATCCATTGATTGATATTGCAGGGTTCACAGAATTATTGGAAAGTTTGTAAAACGAATTTTGTAATTGTGTGCTCCACATTTTATCTTATGGACATTACATTATTTCGCTTTCATAGTTGTAATTTGGGTTTATTTTTACAACTTTTCATTGAATAATTTTATCAGTAATCTAATTTGGGTCCATTTCTACAACTTTTCATTGAATAATTTTATCAATAATCTAATTTAGGTCAATTTCTACAATTTTTCATTGTATAGTATTTAGTATTTCATTTTAACTATTTTTCATCCAATAGTATTTAGTATTTTATTTGTTATTTTAAAATTACCAGTATATTTTTTTCTTTTATTCTAATGATGGTATATATGGTGAACCCTAAATTCTTTAAAGTACAAGGTTAGATCAACAACTTATGAATAGATCATATGGAATTTATCAACACTAGGCTCACAAAGAAAACATCTTACAAAATGATATTTAAACCCATGGAGAATAACAACTTTTTTTTATAGCTATTCAAGTTTACACCAACTTGACAGTCTTTTGGAATCTTACATCTTTGTTGTTTTGATTAATAGTCCATTGTTTTTAAGATTCATTACAATTTCCAATTTCACATGGTCTTTATAATTTAGAAAATAACACCAAATTTGACAAATATGATGTGGGTATTTGTTGAATGGAAAGGAAAGTAATGATAAGAAGGCAGTTGTCGTCAGAAGCAATAGTTATTTAAAATCTAGAAGATCTTAATAATGTTTTATTATTCAAGCGTAAGCATAAGTAGGAATTGAGAACTCACCAAGTGATGTGTTATATGTATACCATGTTTATAACTAGCCACTGCATTGTTTCAACTTCAAGGTTTTTAGCATAACTGCCTACAAGACATAAAACATTACACAATATTGGCATAATTGTATTGCTTTTGGACTTATTTTGATGAATCAAATAGATCTTGGTTAGGTTGGATGGTAAAGCTGGGTGATTCACATCCTCACAAAAGTTCAAATTTCTTTGGAGACGTGATTGACCTTCATGGTTTTAGCTGTGCAGATGGGTATTTTTTGCAAATAGCTTCTTAGCTGAAGGATTATTTGGGAGGAGCTCTAACCTTATTACATTTTATTAATGTAATCTTACATTTTATTGTAATATTTTTAGTAATAAAAAACAAAAAAAATTGTATAAAGTAATAATCAGAATAATCTTGACCACAAAAATTTGCATTACATTACCTAAATCTCTGACCTAATCTTCAATAATCACTATGACGAAGCCCAGATCTCTGACCTAAGCTTCACTAATCACTATGACGAGCCCCAGAACACTCTTGATGTATAGCTTTCTAAGTCCTATTGATTTATAGCTCTAGTGTTTTCTAGCCTGACTTGTAATTTTCACGGGTTCTATTAATTTATAGTTTTAGTATTTTCTAGCTATATGTGTAACTTGTATGGTTTGTGATTAATTTCACTAGTATGGGATCTATTTTTCTTGGTTTTGAGCTTTTAAAAGTCAAATCTCAAAGAGTGAAATACACTTGAGACACTTCTTAGAAGTTATGGTTTTCTTAGGTTAAGTTTTGAGGATTGCCTAGATAGGGGCTTTATTATTATCTTTGAATTTCTATTGCTTATTGCTTACAGGCTGATAGATAAAATAACAATTTAATTGATGAAGATTCTAATTCAAAGACCCGTAAGTGTGGATGTCAATATATATGGTTCTGAAAGCTTGAAGAAGATCATGTACCTCTCAAACATGGCCTTCAAATTTTCTCTAACAAATTTTCAAAGAATTTTTTTATGATGTTGCATATTGAGATCTCTAGTATGCTTAGTAGTTCCACCTACTTAAATTGAAGTAATAGGAATGTAGTTCCACTGTAGATTGAGATCTCTAGTTTCTCATGGGTGGTGTGGGAGAAGTCAGTTAGCCTATCTTACGTCCTCTCTATTGTATTTTGTCTTTTACTTTATTTACTTTTTTATTCTTTCTTTTATGTGTGCTAGCAGCTCAGTTCCAAATTCCAAAGTTCATTATTTCTGATTCCAAAGTTCATTATTTCTGTCAAAGACTATTTCTTGTTAAAGTTTTCATACTTATGTCATAGTAGCATAATTCGAGTACAAATACAGATACAAATACAATTCAATACGGAAAAAAAAAACTTAATGAAAAAATATAGTATAGATATAATACGTGCTTATATATAATACTTTTAATGAAATATTCATAAATATTCAATAAATATACAGTTATTTATATAATAAAATTAAAAAACAAAAATATAAAATTTTAACAAGGAGACTACAACTAGTTATTGATAATTGTTTTAATAAAAATAATTAATAAAAAAATATGCGAGACTACAACTGGTTATTGATAATTGTTTTAATAAAAATAATTAATAAAAAGATATGGAAATGTTTTATGACAGATATCCACATGTATTTAGAAGATATCCACATTTTTCCACATGAATTAAGAGATTTGCATTCCAATCAAAATTCTAAAGTAAGACTTTAATGTCGACAGCAGGGTTCGAACTTGCGCGGGCGTAGCTCAACAAATTTCAAGTCTGTCTCCTTAACCACTCGGATATATCGACGTATTGTTCAAATTGAACTATCTGAAATATTCCATGTGGATGGTTTTTATCAATATTTGAAACATACCGCGTTGACGTGTGTTTTTTTCTTTTATTAGTCATCTAAACTAGATGTTGACTGTATATTAGAATTACGCAGCATGGATTGGTCGTTTAAACTAGTAAATAAATTTATAATAGGTTTTGTATATTAAATTTAATATTTAAAAAAAATTAATTTTTAAAATGTAATGATTCTTTTTGTTAAAAATATTACCGAATATTTTTACATAATTATGTCCCTAAATCCTTTCTCTCGTTGTTTCCCTAAAAGAAAAGCATGTTCCTCTCCATGAGCCATGCATGCCCATGTAATCTTAGTGTGTGGCAACTATTCATAAACTTAAAATATTACTAAAAAAATAAATGACTTGATATTTGATTAAGTTACTAAGGCTAGGGTTTAGGAATGGAAGTTAGTTGTGTTTTTATTTTTATTTTATTTTTATAAAATAAAATTAGTAAATTTATTTATTGTGATTTAATTTTAAGAACTGACATGGGTTTCTCCACCACTAAACAAACATGTAAATATCCAAATTTGGGGGTGAAAGATGTCACTATGAACTCTTGTCTTTTTCACTAAAAAAAATGGTACTGTGAATATTGGTTTTCCTTCTAAAATAACGAATGTGGAGATTTGCAAAACAAGTAATTTATCTACCAGGAAACTGACACATGGTACCCTTATTTGCTTGAAAGTATTCCTCCTCATCCTAAAAATTCTCTTGGTGATATTGAGAAACCTTCTATGGGTGACCTTCATATTTGATTTGACAAAGAACACCTTCTACAGAGTTTTAATTCACACTTCATGAAGAAAATTGATTATAGACTAAGGGTTTTCTAAGACTTGTGTTTCACTACACAAGAAGAGGGGACACTCAAAATAGAACGTATCTGACTAAATGTTGGCTAGAAAACCATTTTCTATCCTAGACAAATAGCAGCTAACAACAGTCACTCAAGATGAGCATGCATACATACATTGAATTGAGGTGCCTACTAAAAGTACAAAATGATTTGTGAGTTCAAAATAGGTATAAAATGCTTTGTGAGTTCAAAATACAATGTAGGATTGAAGTATATAAACATTGATCTCAAAAGGGAATGAATTTAAAGAAAATATATATGGATACTATGTGCTTGTATAGGGTGTATTCAACATCGTATTATTATAACATGCATGTGCTTAGTGGATCTCATTGAAAGGTAAGGGCACTCAACTTGTGATAACTATATCAACATTAGTTAAAGTGTCCATGCAGAGATAACTCTAATTATTAGCTATTCGATCTACCCTTCAAGGGGAGAGTTGCGGCATATTTCAAGTGGTTGTTTAAATGTATGTTGGTATTTAAAACAACAATCAAACTATATTAAAACACTAGTTAGAGTCCCCATAACTCTACGTGCTGGAATTTACATCACTTTCATGCTATTCTTTAAACAACAATTGTAAGTCAGATCTATATTTACTGCAAAGAAGGGCGCCCTTTTTTTCCACTGAACTTGCTCTCTCAGCATTGGTTTATATTGAATTAACTCACCTTGTTTATCATAAGTCTAATGCACATGCATAGAGCTAGGGTGCATTGACCTGGTATAATCAATGCCTATAAAGTAATGTACCAAGCTCATTGTAATGGGTTGAAATCCCAAAGATCACTTGAAAAAAATAGTGACGAGTGTTTTGTTGGTGAAAAATTAAAATCTAGATCTCATCACATTGTCAGAGATAACTCCCAAAATTGCTTGATTTTATTAATGTGGAACCTTATTTATTTATACAAGAAGAATGACGCTTGGAATTCAGCTTCCAAGAGGTCTATTGGAATCCATGAAGACTCTCCATCTTCTTGATAATTATTTATAATAGTCACAAATCCTTAATCCATTTGGATTAGGTTTCTAACATCCCCCCCTTAATCCGAAGGTGTGTTTGTGAGTTTGAGAATTTTTCTAAACTTCTCTTCCAAGCACTTTGGTGAAGATGTCTGCGTTTTATTCATTTGTAAAACAATTTTGTAAATGGAATGTCTTGGCCTCTACATGATGTTGAATCAGATGGTATTTTGTATTGATGTGCTTGATTCGATCATGGAATATGGGATTCTTGGCCAACTTGATTGTAGAATTATTGTCAGTTAGTAGAGGAGTGGAGTCATGTTGTTTCTCCTGCAAATATTCAAGTATCTTCATGAACCACACGTTATCCTTCATTACTTCTGCAATAGACACATATTTTTCCTCTATTGTCAAACCTCTCAGAATTGATTGTTTGTGGGATCTCCAGGAGATAGTTGTTGATGCAAGAATCACGAGGTATCCCAAAGTAGACACTCTTGTCTCTTTTTTTCCATCAAATTTTGAATCAGAGTACCCAATAAGTTTGAAGTCATCCACCTTATAATACTTGAGTCCAAAGTCTTGAGTCCCCTTAAAGTATCTTACACCAATTCCTTCACAAGGTTTTTGCATGAAACTTGAAAGGATCCCAACAACAAATGACATATCTAGTATGGAAGTGGTAAGGTAGATAATGGTTCCCACAAGCTATCGGTACTTGGTTGCATCCTTGAATTCTTTTCTTTCATTCGATGTGAGCTTAAAATTCGGTTCCATTGGTTGAGAGAGGGTTGCATTCTTTTATGCAAAATTTGTTCAATAGTTATCCACCATACTTCTTCTGGGAGATGAATATGTACTTAAGATATTCAATCACTTCAATTCCCAAGTAGTAGTGAAGGTGTCATAAATCTGTCATTTCAAATCCCTTCTTCAATTATTTATTTATGGATACCATATATATTTCATTGTTCCATGTCATCAAAAGGTGATCTACATCCACCACAAGGTACACAACAGATCTTCCAACTTTCTTTACAAACAATGTCGCGTCATCAAGATTAAAATGTTTGAAAATTAACTTCAGAAGATGCCCAGTTAGCTTTTCATACCATGCGCAAGGATCTTGTTTCAGGCCATACAATAACTTGATGAGCTTACATACCTTTTGTTCTTTCCCTTTCACAACAAATCCTTCTAGCTAAGACATGAAAACATTCTCTTTCAAGTCTCCATTCAAGAAAGCAGTCTTCACATCCATATGATGAACTTTCCACCCATTCTATGTAGACAAAGACAATAAGGTACAGATGGGCCCATTTTTCTACGGGAGAGAAATTCTCTTCATAGTCAATGCCTTCCTTTTTTGCATAGTCATTCGTCAAAAGCCTCACCTTGTGCTTGTCAAGTGATCCATCTTATCTGTATTTGTTCTTTTATACCCACTTGTAACCAATTGATTTAGTAGAAAATGGAGGGTCCACTAGCTTCCAAGTTCCATTCTTCATGAGTACATCATACTCATTTTGTAGGGTTTCTTTCCACTCATCACGAGTAGAAGCTTCTTCGAATAAGTTGGTCAAAGGTTAGCACATAAATTCAATTCATAATGATATGAGACATGCATATCTTCTATATCACATGAGATTGAGTTATCTGCATCTCCTCTATCTTCTTGTCTAGTTGAAATTTATGTTCCCGTCTTTCCAACTTCATCCATATGGACACTTTCAAGTGTCCTTGTGACCCATTTCAGAAATTTCCATGAAGGCCTAGGTTGATCAGCTAGTGGTGCTTCATTTTCTTCAAAATTCAATCTTCCATTTCTTTCAATCACATCATCCAATTGAACCTCGCGTTCAAGTGAAGTGGCATGAACTTCTTCTTCATGAGGGTGTGTTGGTGGTTTCAGTGCTTAAAAAGGAAATTCTATAGATTGATACAGGATAGGGATCCCCCTTCAATATGTGGAATTTCATTATCAACTTTATGAAAGATCTTTACATGGGAAATTTTTTCTAGATGATCAAGTTGTCTTTCAATAGACTCGTCATTTTTATTCATTTCAAGAAAAATGACATCTTTGGAAAGATTTTTTTTTTACCTCATCATAAAGACAATATGCCTTGGTGGTGTTTGAGTAACCCAAGAAAATGCATTTCCAACTTCGCACACCAAGCTTGTCTCTTTGTTCCTTTGGTATCAAGGCATACCAGGTGGAACCAAAAACCTCAAGATGCCTCACCGAAGGGATGCGACCATACAAAATTCTGAATGGATTCTTGTTTGCAAGAGCATGAGTGGGACTTCTGTTTCTCAAACAAGTTTCACACAAAATCGCTTCAGCCAAAAACATCCATTTTACATTCATAAAAAATATCATGGAATGAATCATATTCAAAAGAGTCATGTTCATTCTTTTTGCTACACCATTCTACTAAGGATTGTATGGAATTGATGTGGTTTGATGCATAATCCCATGTTGTCTAAGATAGGATTCACATTTATTTGATGTATACTCTCCTCTATTGTCAGTACGAAGGGACCTAATATGCAATTTTGTTTCATTTTGAATCAATACATGAAAGCTATTAAATGTTTCAAAGGCCTAATATTTGTGTTTTAGCAAATACTCCCAACAAATACTAGTGTAGTCATCTATGAAAGTCATGATATACTTGTTACCATTAGCAGAAACAACATGCATAGTGCCACACAAATATGAGTGAATCAATTCTAGTTTTCTACATGCTCTAAATTTGGACTCATGAAATGGTTGCTTACTATGTTTTCCTAGTATACATGCATCACACTGGTTCATCTTCTTAGGAATGGCGGGCAAACCAGAAACACCATTATTTTTCAACAAGTGAATACTATTATAGTTTAAGTGTCCATATCTAGCATGCCATAAAAGACTAGCGGACAATGTACGTTCTTCATGTTGAGAGAGGCAGGGAAATTTCTGAACTCTTGCATATGATCCTTTCAACATCAACAAATTTCCATCTTCATATCCGATCATGATGACCCGGTTGTTAGAGGACTTCCTTATCTCTATTATTCCATCGAACATGTGGATGGAATGGCCTTACTATTGAATCTACACTAGGGACAACAACATTCTCTACAACTATGGAATATAGAGAACATTACGTAACAAAAAGTTAGGGAATCCAGGAAATATGAGCCTAATGGAACCAATTCCCTTTGGTTTGAGGATGGATTTGTCTACAAAATATACTATGCCATCTACATTGTCATTCAATTTTTCAAAACAATCTTTTCTAAATGTCATGTAGGATGTTGCACCAGTATTAAGTAGCCAAGTATCTTTGTAAGATGAAAATTATGTGATCTCATTTATTCCAATATTACAGTGTGTAGCAATACAATGAGCATATTTCATAGGTTTACCCACATCATCGGCATTGTTTTCTGCTTCTTCTATGTGATCTTCTCCCATGAAATTCTTCATGTCTTCACTCCATGTCCATCTTTGCCATAATGGAAACAATAAAAATCAATTTTTTCACTACCCCACTATCTCTCATAGTCCTTGTTCCATGTCCTCTATGAGAATGCATCTTTTGAGAATGCTTCATTTTCAAGTTGGATATATATATGCAAAAAATATTGGTCTGCAAAATAGATTATAGTCTCTGCAACATTGTATTCAATGTGAAAAATGATGTAATGGAAATATAAGTTGTAGGTCTAAGTCTATGCGACCTTTTACAATAAGTATATTTTTCAATATTCTCTAAGACTGCATAAGAGAGTTGAAATTTCACCATAATATAATCAATTTTCAATGCAGTTATATCAAACCCGCCCGAGACAATTGTGACAAATACTATTTAAAACTTATCACTCCTCATCTATCCTACAAATACAAATTTACAATTGATCTGGTGGACTATTAACAATATTAGTGCCTAAATTAAAAATAATGCACAAATACCATATGTAATGCAACAAATAGCTCCTCCAACTCGCATCAATATCCAATGATAACAATACTATGCAATCTTCAAGGAAAATCCAGGTTTAGAGGTTGCATTTAGAGGTTCTGGCATATTGGATATATGAAGGTCGCATGTTTGGTCCATGCTCCAACACTACTCCATGCTCCAATGCAAGGTCCAATGCAAAGTCCATGCTACTCCATGCTCAAATGCACAACTCCAATGCAAGGTCCATGCAAATATTTTATAACATACTAAACCCACAATCAAAATATGTTTACACCATACCACAGATGAAATATACCAGATATGCAAGTTAAGTGCATTCACCAGTCACCAATCCATGCACAACACTCAACCAACAATAGTATTCAAAACAAAAAAGGCAGCTCCACGCAGCTCACGGTGTTCCCAAACACACAACTCAACCTAGATTCACGCGACACGATATATCTCTAAGCAGTAACTAACAATAATTAGGGTTCAATTTTAATGCACCAATTTCAATGCATCCATTCAAGGGAAAACGTAGCACACAAGAGTCCCTCGGGTAGAAGTCTCATGTTCTTCAACATGCAACAATGCAATGATGATAGTCTCCTTTAAATACAGTGAGTGGAGATACAGAGGTTGCATGATGATAGTGAGCAAACTAGGTTTTCTGCAAGGGATGGCACTAATGCGGGTGGAGATGAAAATTTAGGATTTTTATGGTGTGCAACAAGAAGAATGGATTGTTGGTGAGAAAATGATAGTATCTAGCAGGTTCAGGTAGAGAAATAATCTCCATAATGATAATCTCTGGTGGGTTTAGGAAAAACCTTTCCTTTCTAAATGGAGAGGAGATGTTGGGGTCCTATGGCCAATGCAAAGGACTAGAAATCTTACATACCAAGAAAAGGATGACAAAGCCAAAGAATTGATGTTCAAAGGTAAGATGAATATGTTAGGAATAAGAAAGCAGACCTGAAGAACAAAGGGCATACTGTCAAGCAGGAGTTAGCAGTTCTCTCATACCACATGTCAGAGATAAGTATCGTAATTGATTGATTTTATTAATGTGAAAGTTTATTTATTTATACAATGAGAGTGACTCTTGGACTTTAGCTTACAAGAGGTCCGTTGGAGTCCATGAAGACTCTTGATCTTCTTGATAATTTACAATAGTTACAAATCCCTAATCCATTCAGATTAGGTTTCTAACACACATGTTTAGTCACCTCACCTAATGAATGTTTATATATTTACTTATTCATTTGATTGATAATGTAAATAAGATATCTTTCCTAAGCAACATATTTATTTTTAAATTTATTTTATTGTTGGATTTTAAAATGTGTACAATTTTTGTTTAGAAGGTATGGATTTAGGTTAATTTAAAATAAATAAAATATATTCTTTGTTTTCTATGATGACAGTGACAACTATAGTGTATTGATATTGATTTATTGAATCATAAAAAATTGATAAAACCCCCCCGATAGGGTGATATCAAGGAAGAATGATTTTAAAGTGACCAGGAGAGGCATAGGGGTGGCACTTGATGCTACGAAGCATTTAACTCACCCCTATGTCATGTAAACAAGAGTACCACGCAAACCTAGGCATTAATGACATCTCATTGATGCATAGACATGGCACCATTATGAAAACTGAGGTGTTAATGGGTTCCATATGTGAGATAAAGCATCACCCTACGCGTTATCTCAACAACTGAGTAGGTAAAATTTAGTATGAGAAAGACAAGTACCAGTCAAGAAATTGGAGAATTTGTGGTGGGGGAAACATAGCCATGGAAAGGGAAATCCTATGTGCCTCCATCCTGCGAGGAAACTCCAAAAAAAGAGAATTAGATGGCCAATATGTTGCAAGGCATATGGCCTCCGTGGATGATACTCTTTTTGATACAAGGAATGACCCACGTAGTCTTAGTGATGAAACACAAATAAGAGTTCAAGATATATCCTACAAGGTTCAAGTGGTGGTTGACTAGCATGGACATCGTGGAAATCCTCAATATCCCCCCTTCGATATTCAGAGAAGGCATGTAGCCTGAAGTGGCCATCATAGTCCATGAACCTCCTTCCTCAGTTGATACGATGACCATGCCTTCTCTGACCTTTGATTCTCTTGGCAGTGGTTTGTAAGGTATAAAAATGGAAGACGTCAAGCCTGTGATGGCTATAGTGATGGCAGATGCAAAGCTTGCAGTGATTTCCCTAAGAAGCAACATTAACACGATTTGCAAAATCAACCTGATGTGCAAGGAAACAAACAATTAGCCTTTGGAGCCTCCCAAGCAGCGTCGGTGCCTGGAACCCGACCCCACTACAAGACATTAGTAGTTGTGTGCACTTGGATATTTGTTGGGGTTGACATGAGAACTTGATTTTAGATTCCTTATGTAGTTTCTAAATGTTACTGCATAGGATCTTTTTGTAAGCCCGATAGAATTTTGGTGACCTTTAGCATTTAAAATATTTTGCTTTGTAGCCCATTAGCGATAGTCTATGAACATTATCTATGCATCCTAAAGGAGGAAGCTTACAGTTTCTTTTTGGATTATGGCATGGGAAGTTCCTCTTTTTTGAAATCTAGGAGCCATCCATCTATGTATGTTTATGTTAATTTTATGAGAATAGAATATAGAATCTAACTTACAAAAAAATATTGATAAAACAATCAAATGATTTTTATATTTTATTTTTATAGTTGAAAAGGTGGAGAAAAGTTTCAGTAAATTTTCTCAACTACTTGAAGTTCATCAAATGGACAAATTCATTTTTATTTTGTCCATTTTTATTTTAGGAAAGTTAATATTTATTCATGTTAAAGGATAATATTTATTTGCATCATTATGTTAATTTTTATAACTCTTTTATTATTAAAATTCTTAATAAACATTAATAATAGCGATTAATATTAACTATATATTTAAAATTATTTTATTGAATGAAGAGAACAAATATATTTTTCAAAGTATCATCTTCTTAAATATTAATTACTGTAACATTGTGACTTGAAATTCACTATCCCAAACTTCACACCTATCCAGGCTATTGGTAACACTAATGTACACAATTTTGAATCAACATCTTGATATTGGCATTGGAAACAATACCTTTCTAACTTAGTGAATATTACGTATCCCTTAAAAATACTCTCTTCTACCATAAGAAACATGTTCATGAAAATGTTAGTGAAAAGCACACAAAGTATGTGTAAGAGCGATGCAAGTGATGAATATCACCCAAAAAAATCATTTGAAATATCAAAATGTCTAATAAGATAGCACCAATATGTATTATTATTACAATATCATCTACAAGTATCATCTCTCATTCAAACGGAATTAAAAATATATATATATAGTTCTTTATATTTTATTAGTATTCCATGATCATCTCTTTTGCTTAACATAGTCTATCTTGACATAGTGATGTAAGAATGGATTGTTAATAGTCTCATTATTTTTCTAATCAATTCAATAAGGTTAAGTTATTTATTTTTATTTCGGTTTTCAAATAATAATAATAATAATTTATTTTTAAGGTCACATCCAAGCCATACACTAATTTGGTGTATGAGACCCCCTTGTTTGTGGTACAAGAGGCCCCATCTATGCAGTTATGTAATATGGATGCCAACTTATCTAGATTTATCTAATTGAATAACGACAAGAAAATAATATTGAAAATTCTTCAGCTTCCTCTTTTTATGATATTTTATTGGTTTCAAATTTTATTTCAAATTCAAAAACCATATTGGCAAAATTATAATTTACTAAAATAAAATTTAAAATTAATATATATAAAATTATATTTTTCAAATTATAAAATATATAGTTGATTTTTTTAAACAAACTAAATTTACAAAATGTATCATTGCATTGAAAGTGAAAAAATAAATAAATATTTGGCTAATTTTCTGTTTTAAACTAATTGCGCTGAGAGGCGCTCTACAACCCAGTATGGGGGAGATCGTGTAACATGTGTCGAGTGTTTGTCGACTTTGTCGAGTGTAGTATGAGGGAGATCGTGTAACATGTGTGAGTGTTTGTCGAGTCAAATTTTAATAACCAACAAATAAAAATATTAAATATTGAAACGTGTCGGCCATTAATAAACAAAAATTGAAAGGGCATGTTTTTTCGAAATGAAATACTATATAACACATATAACCATGATTCATGAATTCAAACAACCGCGCCTCGAGCAATTTTGAACTACAGCTTATGTGGAATAGAGAATCAAATCTGATCGCATTAGAGAAGCAGCTGCCTGCAAGGTACACATTTGAAATTCAAATTCCATTTTTATATTAAATTTTTAATTGAAATTCCTCCCTGTTGCACCCTCCTCCATGCTAGGCTCCCTACTCCCTCCTTGCTCCCTCCACAATGCACTCCCTCCCTACTGCACCCTCCTCCATGCCTCCCTCCCTGCTCCCTCCACGCTAGGCTCCCTCCTCCCTCCATGTTGCGCCTCCCTCCTCCCTCCCTGCTACACCCTCCCTCCTCCCTCCCTATTACACCGTCAGCCAAGCTCCCTCCACGCCTAGCTGCACCTTCCTCCCTGCTGCGCGTCCCTCCTCCCTCTCTGCTGCACGATCCCTACTCCCTCCCCGCTGCACGGTCAGCCAGGCTCTCTCCATGCCTAGATCCGCCTAGCTGCACCCTCCTCCCTGCTGCGCGTCCCTCCTCCCTCCCTGCTGCACCCTCCTCCACGCTCCTCCCTCCCTCCACGCTCCTCCTCCCTCCTCCCTTCTCCCTCCACGCAGCGCATCTCTCCTCCCTCCCTGCTGTACCGTCCGCTAGGCTCCCTCCACGCCCAGCTCCGCCTAGCTGCACCCTCCTCCCTATTGCGCGTCCCTCCTCCCTCCTTGCTGCATGGTCCCTCCTCCCTCCTTGCTGCATGGTCCCTCCTCCCTCCCTACTACACCCTCCTCCATGCTCCTCCCTCCCTCCACGCTCCTCCTCCCTCTTCCCTTCTCCCTCCACGCAGCGCGTCCCTCCTCCCTCCCTGCTGCACCATCCGCCAGGCTCCCTCCATGCCCAGATCCGCCCATCTGCACCCTCCTCCATGCTCCTCATCCCTCCTCCCACCTCCCTCCATGCCGCGCCTCCCTCCTTCCTCCGCCGCCGGGATCCCTGCACCAAATTAAAACATTAAAACAAAAATTTTAAAATATTATATTTTAAAATAAAATTTAATATAGTATTTAAAATTAAAATATTATATTTTAAAATGAAATTTAATATAGTATTTAAAATTAAAATTAAAATATTATATTTTAAAATGAAATTTAATATAGTATTTAAAATTAAAATATTATATTTTAAAATTAAATTTAATATAGTATTTAAAATTAAATACTATAATAATTAATTTTAATATTGTTGGTGGAAATATAGTATTGATATGCATGTATAGATTTCAGTGATTTAAACATTTACTAACTAGATTTCGGTGAATTATAGTATTCATATGCGTGCATAGATTTCAGTGATTTAAATTTTTAAAATTTATATTTACATGCTTGCATAGATGTCAGTGTAGTTTATCATTTAATTTTTCAAATAATCGGGTGTGTCCCATTGGTAAAACTGTGGTGTTTTTAGGTAGGTCATGGGGTCAAACCCTCTTGATCCACCATTCACCCATTTTCGCCAAATTCAATAATATTCCTGTATAGATATAACTTATTTACATTATGTAATAAGAACTACCTGTGGTATAGTGGTAAGGTTGCTTGGATAATGGGTGCGAGGTTGAAGGTTCAATCCTCCTAGATCACTTATTTTTTTGGAAAAAATATTGTATTTTGAAAATATATTGAATTTTTTTTAAATATATTGAGTTTTGAAAATTTAGTGAGATTTATACTTGCATTGATTTCAGTGAATTTTGTTTTATCCTTGCATAGAGTGTGAACAAAAAATGGAATATGTGCATATGGAGGATGCGATGAGACAGATAGAAGAAGAACACAAAATACAGAACATCGAAAATCAGGGAAGAAAATCTAACGAAATTAGTACAAAGGAACGAGAAGAAGACTTGAAACGAAAAGCAGATCGACAAAAAGAATATCGAAAAAGAAAGTTGGATGAAATGAAGGAAGAAGAACGAGAAGAACAAAGAAAATGAAACGCAGAACGACAAAGAGCATATCAAGAGAGAAAGTTTAAGCAATTGAAAGAACAAGGAAATGAAAATGTAGAATAACAAAGACAATGTTCGACCAATATACCCGTAGAACCAACTTTGGGAGATGCTGAACGAAGAAAATCTATCGAAATGACAGAAAAAGAACGAGAAGAAGAATTAGAACGAAAAGCAAAACAACAAAGAGAATATCGAAAAAGAAAAATGGACGAAATGACAGCAGAAGAACGAGAAGAACGAAGAAAACGAAACGCAGATCGACAAAAGGAATATCGAGAGAGAAAGTTGAAGCAGTCTGAGGAACAAACAAATCAAAATGTAGAACAACAAAGAAATAAAAATGCTAAACAACAAAGACAATCCTTGACCAATATACCTGTAGAACCAACTGTGGGAGATGCTTAACGAAGAAAATCGAAGGAAATGATAGCAAAAGAACAAGAGGAAGACTTGGAACGAAAAACAGAACAACAAAAACATTATCAAAAAAGAAAGTTGGATGAAATGACAGCAGAAGAATGAGAAGAACAAAGAAAACGAAACGCAGAATGACAAAAGGAATATAAAAAAAAAAAGTTAGACGAAATGATAGCAGAAGAACAAGAAGAACAAAGAAAACGAAGCGTTGAACGACAAAGAGCATATCGAGAGAGAAAGTCGAAGCAAATGGAAGAACACAAAAATCAAATTGGAGAACAACAAAGAAATCAAAATGTAGAACGACAAAGGCAATATTCAACCAATAAACCAGTAGAACCAACTGTGGGAGATGCTCAACAAGTAATGGTCGGAGGAAAGAAGATTAAAATTGACCATAATGTATCGGTACCATATGAAGAGATGTATACTAGACGTCGCAAATTTCGCAAATGAATTGATAAATTAGCAGAAGTGAAAGTATGTCATGTCTGCCAGGAGTCATATACAGTAATACAAGTACGTAATACAAGTACGGGTCCAATGTGTTTGCGATGTCTTAGAGAGGGATATAATAACAGATTCTCAGCTAAGAACCACATGGATCCAGGAACTCAACCGCAAGTCCTTGAAGATCTCACACAAGTTGAAGAGATGTTGATAGCACGTGCAAGTCCAATTTTGCAAGTGATGCATTCAATAGGTGGACAATACAAATATCGAGGACACACCATTAGTTTTCCGCAAGAGATTAAAGATGCTGCTAAGAAATTGCCACGACATATTAACAACTTGGACTTAATGGTCGTTGTGCGAAAAAAAGGATGACAAGGATCCAATTATGATTTCACTGTTAGAAAACAAAGAGTTATGGATGCATTATTATATAAGATTCAAAGTGATCCATATTATCGAGATGTTCGGGTTGATTATGACGCAGTAGAATAGTTACCCAAAAATGCAACAGATATCTCACATATGCTTAATTCTGTTACTCTTCCCGATATTGACGACGACATAGAATTTGCAATGTTGGAAGGGATACCAGGAGTTGATGACATGTTAGACGGTTTACACACAACTTCTTTTGCATCAAGGATTCCAAGTGCACCACGAGAGATAGAAATTATTAGAGCATGGGAAAATAATCCTAATCCAGATGAAAATAATGCAAATGATGAATCGACTGATGTGCTTAACTGGCCTGGCATTGGCTCATCTCCGATTAACGAGTATAACACTGTTGGATTATTTGATATGGCATTTCCAATATTGTTCCCTAAAGGAGAGGTTGATTGGTTACAACCGCGAATGTGAAATGTCCATCTACATGAGTATGCAAAACATCTTCTTAGATATCATGATAACAGATTTGGAAGGCACCCTCGCTTCAGATATTTTTTACTGAATATCATAACGAGACATCGTGCTCAAGCTTTCTCATCAGTTTTTGTCAAAAAAAATATTGGTGAACTGCCCACAACAATGGAAGAGTTACGACAACATTTACAACATCTTCCAGATTCGAGATTGGGAGAAAGATTAATGAGATTTGGAACGGTATTAAGAGGCACACGTGCATATTGGAGCAAGTGTCGTCAAGAGTTATCTGACTTGATTCAACAGATTGGTTGTCCGACAGTATTCTTCACACTAAGTGCAGCGAATATGCAGTGGCCTGATTTGCATAAATTAATGCCAGGCACAAGTCCTACAGATCCACGTGAAGTGAGAAAATGGCGATGTCAAAATGTAATTGATAATCCTCACATCGTGGAACAGTATATGCACTTGAGACATACAATGTTTCGAGAAGAGGTTTTCGAACATTTTCATCAAGCTACGGATTATTGGAGTCGGTACGAATGGAAACATCATGGATCTCCTCATGTCCATGGGTTTCTTTGGTTAAAAAATGCTCCCAACATGGACACTCTAAATTGGGATGATCCTACGGAAGTTATATCTGCAAAAAATTATTTCGACAAGTGTGTGCATGTAGTAAATCCACGTGAGGGACATCAACGAAATATTCAAATTGGATATAATGTAGATGATCATCCTTGTGTAAAAGGAACAGAACAAATATTTCAATTGGATCCAATGACTGATTATGAATAACTTCTTAACTGTGTTGAGAATCATATTACCTGCAATGAGAGAAGTTGTCTTCAAAAGAAGAGAGGGAAATTGGTATGTCGGTACCACGCACCATGGGATCTATGTGACTAGTCAAAACTTTACATTGATGAAGAAGGAGAAAAAAAGTATGAACCTAGACGAAATGATGACAGAGTCAATACACAAAATCGTGAAACACTGATGATGTGGAGGGCTAACATAGATTGGCAACCTGTACTTTCCAAGTGCGTTATTACTAATTACATAGAAAAATACGTTGTTAAATCAGAAAAGGGATCTGAAACTTTCCACCATATGTTGATGCAGGTCTCTTCTATCTAGAATCCGAATGAACCAGCAGCACGTGCATATAAAACTTTGTTGTGTGAATC
Organism: Larix kaempferi; assembly: GCA_027924585.1. Taxonomy (NCBI): domain Eukaryota; kingdom Viridiplantae; phylum Streptophyta; class Pinopsida; order Pinales; family Pinaceae; genus Larix; species Larix kaempferi. Next base: position 4,276,084 of record BSBM01000431.1, on the reverse strand, counting down.
CATTGTTGATATGGACATTGGTGCACAGGAGACATGCCATATGATTCTAGAGCTTCCTCTTTCAGAATGTAGTCGTTGTTTTGTGGTTCTAAATGTCGGTATGAAGGTTTTCAAACAATTATAGGTTGAAACATATAATGCCGACAATGATAATTCTCTGATTGATGCATTTACTAAGCGACCGGAGAATATGGAGCAACTTGCATTGATAGATGTTGCAAAATATTGGTCATATAACAATCGTCGACGGGGGGAAAAAGGGTTACCATGAAGTAATGCATCTATTGTATGTGTGTTTCCGAGATTTAATTCTATTCCTGATCGAAAAGATGAGATGTTTGTCGAATTATGTTGGTCCGAGTTGGTTTTGTACAAGACATTTCGTGACTTTCAAAGAGATATAGGCCACACATCTGATGAAATAGTACAGAATTGGGAAAATTTGCAATATGTACCTTGGCATGTTGATTGCCAACCTGTTCCTACAAATGGTCGAGTTGAATCCAACGAGGAAGAAGAACCTCCAATTCCACATAGAGATTCCAGGAAACATGAATGGGAGATCATATGTGGATTATATAAAAATCAATTTATAAATTATAATGAGTTTGAGATGCTTGGACATAGGATCTTGATCGTATGAATGTTTGGAACACTTCTTTTGTACATGAAGAGACCTCCAGTCGTGCTATTCATTTCATCTCTGATATGCGAAAAATGAAAACGATTTCTACTAATCAACATGCAAAGTCTTACTCAATTGATAGTTTGGGTGATAAGCAAAGAATAACATACGATGTTATCCTTGAGCATAATAGAATGGGTGTTGATCCACTATGCATGATAATTAAAGGAACTGCAGGAACCGGAAAGTCATATTTGATTGGAGCCATTAAAAATACACTTGATAATCTCTCTCATCCAAGGAAAAGTCCATTACTTCTTCTGGCTCCTACAGGGGTGGCATCTTTCAACATATCTGCAAGAACTGTTCATTCTGCACTTCATATACCGATCAAAGAAATGAATCCTTTACGAGGGGCGAATTTAATTAACTTACAAGAAGAGTTGACGAATGTTAAATATATTTTGATCGATGAAATGAGTTTTATAGGAAAAAATCTATTAATCAAAATAGATTCAAGACTTCGCCAAGCCTTCCCAGAAAATGCTAATATACCTTTTGGTGGAAGATCAATTATATTGGTCGGTGATTTGGAACAATTTCCTATCATGGATAAGCCTGTATATGCATCAGAAGGTATTGCAAAAGAATTGTGGAACACATTCACAACAGTTGTGACCCTCGATACTGTGTTTCGACAGAATGGACAAAGCAATGAACAAATATCTTTTCGTAATGTGTTAATGAATATTAGAGATGCAATTCCAACAATAGAGGATTGGAAATTACTGATGACTCGTACAGATACTTCCTTACATGCTACAATGAAAAATTCCTTCGATAAGGCGATACATTTGTTTGAGACAAATGATGATGTAAACTGTCATAACAAGCGTTTAATAAGAAGCCTAAACTGTCCCATTGCGACCAATATTGCTACATTTGTAAGAAGAAACTATTCTATGGAAGGAGACGAAGAAGGGTTGGAACTTGAATTACTTATAGCCATAGGAGCAAGGGTAATGCTCACATCAAACCTCTGGACTGATGCAGGACTCGTCAATGGTGCTCTTGGAGTTATACAACAAATTGTATATAACCCTAGAAGTTCGCCTCCAGAACCACAGACATATGTTTTAATAAAATTTGATAATTATGTGGGGGGACCATGGGATGAATTGTTTCCTCAAGTTGTTCCTATTACACCTATCAAAAGAGGTAATAAAAAACAACTTCCATTGAAACTCGCTTAGGGTTTAACAATCCATAAGTCACAAGGATTGACATTGGAGAAAGCTACTATTAGTATTGGAAAGCAAGAGAGGCAAGGTATGACATTTATAGCAATATCTCGAGTTAAAGATTTGGCAGGTCTACGATTTCAACCTCCGTTCTCATATGATCGATATGAGAAGATGTCAAAACTACCAGGTGTGAAGATAAGAAAAGATGAAGAAGATAGGTTGAGAATGATCACGATGTGAACCATATTTTCATTTATTTAATCCTTTCAAAATTAGTGTCTCTATTTTCCAGTTTAACAATTTAGTCAATCCTTAATACTTATTACTTACCTTATGATAATCCTCGTAAATGTATCTGTGTTTTCAACTTAACCTATTCCTTACAATGCTGATCAAAATCCAATTTTGTGTCACCGCCCACGACTGAAACCAGCCTAGATCCAAATCCTAGGCTCTATCAAGCGCCGAGAGGGATCAAATATCCCAAGGTGCAAACCTCTTCTCAGGTATTGCACTCAAGGAGAGGTTTGCACCTCGGGAGATTTGATCCCTCTCGGCGCTTGATAGAACCTAGGATTTGGATCTAGGCTAGTTATGATCAACTCAAACCCCTTATTTGTAGCTGTTTTAAACTTATTACTTACACAAGATAAGATTTGGTTACTTACATTTTGGTATCTATTTTAATTAAATTATTTGACTAGATCTTGCCTATTTTTAGTAAGGTTATTTATTTACATGTATAAGGGCTACATGCATTTATACCTTTTTATATTCATAAGTTGACTTTTCTTTGTTCAATATTCTTAACTTATATTTATTTAATTAAAAAATTCGACTAAACCTTACCTATTTTTGGTGATATTATTTATATATTTAAGCTTTTTTATATTCATAAATTTGGTGTTTTTAAGGAAATTTTTTAAGAACCTCTAAATTTATATATGTTTAATAAATCCACTATTTTATCAATAATATAATATGTATATATAATTTTTTAAGAAATATTTCACTAAACATTAAAACATTCTAAACTCTTTCACTCAATATAAAATAAAGATGTTAATATATTAACATTATAAATATTTAAATTTGTTTATTCTTATTTAAATTATATATTTAATTAATGTGGAATATGTTTTTGAATTTTGGGATTGGAAATTTTTTTATGATATTTAGTGGTTTCAAATTTTATTTCAAATTCAAAAACCATATTGTCAAATATTTAATTTACTAAAATGAAATATATAAAAATTTATATTTTTCAAATTATAAAATATATATAATTGATTTTTTTAAACGAACTAAATTTACAAAATGTATCATTGCATTGAAATAAAAATTAATGAGAGTCAAAAAATAAATAAATATTTGGCTAATTTTTTTGTTTTAGGTCAATTCAAGCCCCTTATTTTTAGCCATTTTAAACTTATTTACCATATATATTGACCAATTCAACATTTGGAACCCCTTATTTTTCACCCATATTGTCTTATGAAATGATTTTAATGTGCAGTAAACATTTGTAAAGTCTATAAATACAGATTTCATGAAGTGAAAAAGTATTCTCTCACTCTATTCCGAGTCTCATCTTCATCTTCATACTCCTGGGCAACATAACTTGTAGTGTTGGATTGTATTTAGCTAGCTAGCTAGCCATTGATTATGGAGATTTTTCTAGGGCTTCCGATGGATTTAGGATGGTAGTGTCTGCTAAGAGTGCCATACAAATCCCATCCCAAACTCACAGCAGTCTACAGAAGTTGGAAGGCCCCCAGTTCTATCGAGAGAGAAAAGAATGCGCTCCTTCTCGACCCACTTGTTCGAGTTCGATCGTGCAGCTTATTCAGTAGGAGTGCGCTCCTTCTCGATCGATAAGCAGTAGGGAGTGATGGAATATGATTCCAAGGAAAATGTTTGGAGGACTGTGTGTTCTCTTCCAGAAACCATTGAAGAGTTAGTGTGGCGTGATAGGATTTTTGTTAGCGGTCATGGTGATGAGGTTTTCTATATGTTTACACCTACTCCTGTAGGCAGTGAAGCAAGAGCGCAAGGGGAAAACTTTGGAAAGTGGGATGCCATTTAGAGACCCCAAAACTATCATCATGAGTCGATTGAGTTTGCTGTTAGTGTTGAGATTTAACGCATTACAGTAGTCAAGATTTAGTTTGCAGTTACTGTTGAGATTTAGCCGTTTCAGTATATTTGATGTTAGTTCAGTTTCATTTCTTAAAATCCTGTTTGAAAAACTAAAATGCTTTGCTGCTTGGATCTTAGTGTTGTACTAGTTCATTTTAAAATGGACCTTAGTGTTGTATTTTTTCTGTGTTTTAATTATTAAACAGATCATAAAACTACTATGTCATTGAAAGTTTCATAGTAGTTTTTCTTGGACCTTGCTGTACCATTTCATATTAGTTTTGTTATTACAGTGTCTTGATTATGATTTTGTATAATTGAAATGTGTAGAGAGATATTAAATTGATTGTGTTTTTTTTTTACTAGGAGAATCGACAACTAGAGACTGGGCTAGTACTCGCGGGACACAGGGTCCAGGGATCAATCCCCGCTACCACTATAACCCTATATGCCCCACACACCCTGCAAACATGGGACATGAGTAAAAACAGGTGTGATTTGAACTTGTGACCTCTCTTTACAACATGTGACTTCATATCAAGCGAAACACCAATGACCACACCCGTGCAGGCAATATTAAATTGATTTTGTTAAGAAAATATTGACATATTTTTAGTTTATTAGTTTTTTCTTCTTTTCTTAACTAAATAAACGTGACTAAATAAACTTGAAAGTAGTTAATACTTATATGATAAAAGTTCAAGAATTTCAAGGATTCTCTTTCTTAAAAAGTAACGAGATTGTAGAGTGGTGATTGCTTGGAGAATTTTCCTTGTATCTTTAAATCCACCATCAGCAGAAGAATAGAATATATGTAATTCTTGTGATTTGGTTTTAATGAATTTTAGAATTTTTTTATCCAATAATCACCATGATAACGCTGATTTTCTCATGTGCACCTACTCTATTTTATTCTGGAAATATGGCTAGAAATAGTATGGATGCAATTCATCATTTCCCAAGAGGGTTTCATTAGCTTTGAACTTAGGAACGAGCTTCATATTCTGAGTTGTGATTTTCTGGTTTTCTCATGTGCACCTGCTCTATTTTATTCTGGAAATTTCATGGTCAAAAATAGTATAGATGCAATTCATTGTTTCCGGTACTTTGCAATGACCTTCATATTCTCAGTTGTTAGTGGGAATACTTGCCTATGCTATTTTCCAATCCCCCTAAATCATTATACGAGATCCATGTTTATAGTCTAAACATAAATTCTAGTGTGGAGTGTTTGTAGGTTTATCTCAATACAAAAAGAATCTATGCAATTCTCCATTCAAAGGGTACTTTAATGTCTTCTTGTTGAAAGTAGTGCTCGGTTTAGTTTGCAGAAAGTGCTGTAAGAGTCGTTTATTTGTGTCAAAGTTATATAAATGACATAAACAAATTTGATGATACCAATTATGTTAATTGGAAGTTTAACTTGCTAGAGGGTTTGAATGTGTGGAAGACTGTGAATGGTACAGCTCCATGTGCATTTCTCATATTTTGAAACTGAGAGTGCAAATTGGATTTAATTTCTGATAAGTAAATTATTAAATTTCAAAAATAAATTCATTAATGATTACATGTCAAGGGATAAAGGTCTCATATTTTGAAACTAAGAGTGAAAAATGGATTTAATTTCTGATAAGTAATTATTAAATTTCAAAAATGAATTCATTAATGATTACATGTCAAGGGTGAAAGGTTAGAAATACCAGTTAAGTGATATTATAAAGTATCATCTATTGATCTTGTCACTACTACATTGAAGTTTTCATTAATGATTACATGTCAAGGGTGAAAGGTTACAAAGACCAGTTAAGTGATATTATAAAGTATCATATTGATCTTGTCACTACTACATTGAAGTTTTCATTAATGATTACATGTCAAGGGTGAAAGGTTACAAAGACCAGTTAAGTGATACTATAAAGTATCATCTATTGATCGTGTCACTACTACATTGAAGTTTTCATAACAAGTCTTGCAACTAAGGAAAATGTACCAACCCCTCAAAGTTTGAGGAATTGAGAGTGATAGTGATAAAGGAAGAGACAATGATAAATTTGGAGAATTGAAAAAATTCTTCAA